>OX411784.1:7806706-10371744 GCA_948252455.1 Acleris cristana | reverse complement strand
AATGGTCTTGCTTTATTTTTGTCTTCGAATATCTTGGCCTTAGAAGGTATTCTTATAGGTTATAAACTTATTTAATATCCAATCCACTTTACAGTAGAGTACAAATTTACTATAGAGAATAAAAATATTATAGACTAGTTGCAAATCGTTGTTTTTTGTTTTTTCAGGAGACAATGAACCCCAAGGACATAATGACGGATGCCTTCCATAACTTCCACCCGCAGTACCAACAGTACACGCAGTATAGCTCCGGTGAGTGCCGCATACTCCTGCGCATGCCCATCGCCCATAGCTAGCTCATTATTGTTTGCTTCTTATCTCTTTTCATAATGCCATGATCATAGGGTTTATAGTGATAAAATACTATTGTAAAATCGTATTATGATATATTTGCTGAATTTTACAGGAGAAAATTTTAAAAATATCTACCTGAATATAAATACCTAATACCAATATAGCATGTTATAGTGTTTTCAAATCACGATAGCATGCCCTGCCATTTAATTTTTGTAGTTTGTCAATGTACGTAAAATTAACTGGTGGGGTGCACCGTCGTAGATTGAAAAGAGCCAGATTGTAATACTAGCGCCGAGATTAGAATTTAATCCTGATTGTGATCGTTCCAGTACAAACTATAACCTCAAACGAAATAAAGTACCTTCCTACTTAATATTATGAATGTGATAGTTTGTGAGGATATCTGGATGTTTGCATGTTTGTTTTTTAAACACCATAAACGGCCAAACGGCACACTGGTAGTCCTTATCCTGGATTATAACATAGCGTAAACCTTAACCCAGTAAATATTATTGTTTCCGAGGGAATAACGTTAAACGAATTCCAAGCAGACGCTAGTGAGTTATCAATTGTACTGTCAGGTTGACTTCTAATCTTGCCACTGGTTTAGATAAAAAGATGCTATAACACATTTAAGACTGCGCCGAGCAAAAGTCCAGCGCCCAGTGGCGCCCTCATTACTATTATTGGGTTTTCTAATTAACTAAAGAATTTACTTGGAATCGGACGATGCTTTTTCGTAGCGCAAGTAAAAATACAATTTATGGGATACGTAACAAACTTTAATAACAATTACCCTTTGAGTAGTCAGCTTAACGGGAAAAAGGTGGCCACTTTTTTCCGTTAAGTTGATAACTCGAAGGTCAATTGTTATTAAACTATGTGATATGTCCTATTAGTTGTGTTTTCATTTGTATTACAAAAAAGCACCGTCCGATTTTAAGAAAATACTTTAGTTTATTAGAAAACACAATAATAGTAATGAGGACGCCACGTACAGTCAAGGACTTTAATTGTTATACCACTATGGAACCCTGTCGCATAACGTTAACCATTAATTTTGGCGTAATTTCTTTCATGCGGTTTGACGCTGTCATTATGACAGGGTTCCATAGTGGCATAATATTTAAAGTCCTTGGCTGTACATCCGGCGTACGCTCGGCGCAGTTTTAAACATAAACATGGAACATTTACATTGAGTTTTGTTCAACATATTTTAAAAACCTATACTGATCCCGTAGTAATTCGTCTTTCTAGTGTAATCCTAACCTACCAACTTATTCCCATTTGGTTTACTATTTCATTTTATTTAGTAAGTTCCTTCATATGATTTACCGTTTCTTTCAGATGTCACTTCTCACCTGCCTTATGAGAAACTATAGGCTCTGCCATAGCTGTGCTGTGCATGAAGTGCATTGCTGTATTTGTGTTCGTTCATACTACATACATACATAATACGATTTAACATCCGCCCGAGCATGGAAACACCACTAACACGGATAAATAAACTATACTGATGATCATTTAGACAATACTAAGGTGATATTATAAAGATAATTTTCTTCCATACGAAACCTGCTGACTTGAAAACTGATATTTGACTCGTTCAATTAGACTACGACATACGTTATTTGATTCTAAAACAACAATCAAAAGTGTAAAACAGTTCGCGGTTCTGTTAGGCGATTTTTTTTGCGATTCGAAACGATTTTTGATTGGTATTTCGGTGCTCGGCCTCTAATTAAATTATG
The DNA here is from genome assembly GCA_948252455.1 of Acleris cristana. Lineage (NCBI taxonomy): Eukaryota > Metazoa > Arthropoda > Insecta > Lepidoptera > Tortricidae > Acleris > Acleris cristana. The sequence continues at coordinate 10,369,696 of OX411784.1, read as the reverse complement.
CTATTATTTTTAAGATGTTTTTATTTTTATTGTTGTAATATATTGGGTATTTGGCTAGTCCGAAATACGAATAAACAGGCTGTTAAATTAACTGCTATCAATCCAAAAAAATCTAAATCTAAATCCATCAAAAGTTTTTTGTAACGGCTGATTTAAGTAGAGTAAATGACAAACCATATTTTGCGTGGTTCTGACCACATCGACGGCAAACCTATTGACGCATCGGACTAATCATTGCCATATCAATTAGTTTTTGTACTCAATGCCTTCAGTGTCTGATTGTCGTAAGCATTTTATAGTATTTAAATGTTTAATTTTCTGTGATTTTATTCCTTTCTTTAGTGTATTTTTGTTACTTGAGTAGTTAGCGGATAAAATCCATTAGATGAAGCTAGGCTTGATAACGAAAAAATTATAAATTAATTTTGATTAATGTAACTTTCTTTTGTAGGATAATTAGCGTCTACAAGTTTTATTTTTCATTATTTGCATGCCGACGATGGTATTTGTACACAGGGTCAAGTAGTTCGGAACTTATGCCTTAATTTTCTGCCCCAAAGACCAAAGAACGGTATTTGAAATCATCCACCGTTTTACCCAAGGCACTTGTAAAAATGCTTTGTTATTTTATTATAGTGGGTCTTGTAAGAAGAGAGCATAATATTGAATTATTGTTCATATCAGAGTTTATATCGAAGAACAATCAATGCTTTTAAAACAGATCCATTGCTCTAAATAATTAAATCAGTCTAATAATTAGTTTTAATTATAAACATACTAATATCTTTTTTACCTTAAGATTATTGTTATTTTAATGTTACACGACAGTTCTTTAACCTTTAAAAAGTAAGGTTATTATAATAGATAATACCTACACCTAATTAAACTTTCATGAATCACGATTAGTTCTACTAGTTTTAAGTTACAGTTCCCATCAGTTGATAATAGTTTAAATTTATAGACACTTTGTATTCGGCCTCTCACTAATAAATAAACATCCAATTCATCCCAATATGATTTTGATTTAATAATTTGTCTCAAATTTATGAACGTATAATACCTATCGACGTTGGAAGGAGACAAGGAAGGTAAGAACATTTTTTATATCAAGCTTCTTAATGTTTATTTGCGTGCATGTTGCATTTGGATCAGTAATGTTATCATTATCGTGTTTGTTGTGATTAACGACATGTTATATCTTTCCGGCTGTTTGGAAAATGCTGAATTCTTTGCGTCGTCGCACAATGAAACACTGTTGTAACACACTGTAGCATCAATCATCTCATCGCTATATGATTCAGTTGTGCAGAAACGTAAATAGTTTAGTTTATTAGCCGTTACAATGAATCTGACTGCCGCACTCCGAGACGTCAATTAAATTAAACGCTTGTTCAGTGACGTGACAACAGCTACTTTAATCAAGCATTAAATTTAATTGACGTCTCTGAGTGTGGCAGTTAGAATTGGAAATGAGGACTGAAAAGGTCATTGTTGATGTGGTCGGTTTGAAACCTTTGAACCGGTTTGTTCTCCAGTTCCTACTTGGGGCCGCATACAGCGAAGCGCAGTGCAGAGATTTTTTCACTGTCACAGCAACATCGGTCTTTGAACTTGTTGAAATAAGATCGAAATTAATTAACACCATATATTATCTTAATGACTCCACCGTTACCAGCATAGCTCTTAAGGTAATGATGATGAATCACCGCAAGCATCTTCTCGTATTGGTGGTGTTAATTAATTTCGAACTTATTTCAACACGTCCAAAGACTATTCTACCTCGGCAGTGAAAAATTCTCCGCTGCGCTTCGCTGTATGAACGCTGGCCCTTAAAGTTATACGGGTGATATTGATCTCCTAAAGGTGATGTTATCTTATATTTTATTTATTGTAACGGTTATATTAAATAATTAACGCAAATAAATAATTATTATAATAATACACTGCTCATCATTATGTAGGTACTACACAGTCTATCCTTACAGATTTCTCACAGACTGATTTGGCTACACTGCTGTCTTACCAAAAAAGGCTGCTAACTGCAATGTAGAAGTCGAACCATTCTATACTCTATTAAATTTAAAATGCTTTTACTATTACCCCCTTACTAATAAACGTTGAGTAACGGTTGTATAGCTATACAATGTTTTGTCCTTATCTGTCATTGTGACATTTGAATTTGACGGATAAGGACAAAACATTGTATAGTTATACCACCGTTACTCAACGTTTATTAGTAAGGGCGTTACTGTGCAGTTAGCCGCCTTCTTTAGTAGGACGGCAGTACATTTGTTAATAAACTTTTGGTCAAGGTTACTTTCATTGATCAATTGATCATGCCTTATATAATCCAGATCGCTGCAAAGAGAACTTCCAAATGATTTCCGATTATTATTTTCGATCAAACCATTTTACAATAAGTGTAACATCGCACCAATTTAAAATGTCGTCGGTGATACTTGTTAACGCCGTAACGAACCAATAAATAAGGAGCAAAATGTACCTTAGTGACTTAATGACGAAGGTGCATTTTACTCCTGATTAAATTTGTTACTTATGAAGTTTAGCAGTATCTGCGACGACGTATTATAATTTATAACAGCTTGATTTTTGTAAATAAATGCGCAATGGACAAATGGTGACTTACAACTGCCTGGTTCAATACAAACATAGAAATCATTTTCGCCGCTTAGAAAATTTATTCAAACTCAGGTCAGCTTAGTCTCTATCGTAAAGCCGGGAAAAAGCGCCTCTGAAGCGTAGTTTTTTAATGGAATTAAATAATCTTAGATTAACCCAATTGAATTAGACACATAATGCCCAAATCGTCTCATTCTTAAAATACCCGACATTTTATATCGACTTTGATCTGAAACATCTGATGTCCAAAATACCTGAACACTGATTCGGCTGAATGACTCAATTATTTTTTTATTCCCTCTGTTTCTAAATGTCAAATAAATAAATAATGACAGTATTTTAAAGCAGTCATAAAAGAAGAAATTCAATTCAGACATTGTGGAATAAATGTGTTACGAATTGAATTTATATTAGGAATCCAATATTTTGAGGAAAAAAATGGTGTCGGTATTTCGGCATTATGATATTTCTGATACGATTTCGTTTTGAGATCTAGACTTATTGGTGACAGGTTATTATGAAATTAAGTCAGTTAGTAAAATTTCTCATTATATCTTCAGTGGCGTTTTGGCCTAACCTAACTATACCTAACCAATTAGGCTGGTGAAGGTGTTAGTTACTCTTATTAGTCTTTATTTTCCTTCTATCTGGGTCACTTGACTTTTCAGAATTGTTGAACAACCCTAATCTAACTTTAAAAGAGTTTTAACTTAGCTTTAAACCTCTTATGGTGTTTATAGACTTGAGCAATTTACTTCGACATTTGCCTTACCTTACTTAGTGGTTAGGATCCATCCAGATCGCTACCACTATCTTAACCTACCGCCAGGCAGCGGTGCTCGCATTGTTGTGTTCTGGTGTAGGTATAACACTACCGGTGAAGTTACTAGCTTAAAGGAGTGCATCCTTCGTCAATCTTGCTAATGTTGCCATAAATAAAATATGACCTAGATTTCTTTTTGCACATTTCGTTGATCATTCTATCGAAGTAAATCCCCAAGTCTATCAGTACTAATGCACATAAAGATTTGGTCTCACGATACCTTAACCTTTTGACCGCCACAGACGGCTCTGCCCGTCAACTGAAACTCGTGCCAGTCCAAGATTAGAAGAGACTTGGTTTCCTATCAATAAATTGTAATTTGAATAGCGTAGCAAAAAATCAAAAGGTTAATGCCCGTACTTATAAACGTGGAGTAACCGTGAAGTCGCTAAGCCATGCTTTGTCCTTATCCGTCGAATTCAAATGACACAACGACAGGTAAGGACAAAACATAGCATAGCTAACATCAAGGTTATTAAGGTTTAAAAAATAGGTAAAATTTAGTGCTTCATTGATCGAAGTGAAAATAAACCGTGTTCCGTGCGCAGTGATGCGCGGCGCGGCCGGCGCGGGCGACAAGCGCGCCGACGAGGGCGCCACGCTGACGCCGCGCCCGCCGCCGCAGCGCGTCGCCACCATCTCGCACACGCCCAACTACCACGAGAAGACCACGCTGCTCAGCTCCGACGACGAGTTCCAGTGAACCACCCACCAACTCACAACCTTCGATCAATTCCCAAAGTTCAATCTCTGCGAGGCTCGCAAGCTTCGAAATGTAATGTCGACCACGAATATTTTTTTGACATATCTCACATATACTTAAGTTCGCGTTTTGCCTGATTGCCTTAACAGTTCTCAAACTTATAGCAATGGAACCTTTTTGAAGAAGATAATATTTTGTGGCGTCGCGGAGTAGGTTACCTTTAGGTTCGTAATTAAAAAATAAAAGAAATAGACGCTTAACATTGTTGTATAGATTGATTGCCTCCGAAACCTCCGCGGAGCACACTTGGGAATAGCTGGCCTAAATATAGTTTTTGATCCTTTTCTATATCTCTGTTTTGTCATACTCCTAGGACTCTTTGCAACTGCAAGAAAACTTCACAAACTGACTGTCGTGACTGTTGTCTGTGGGAACACTGGTCCAACGGGAGTTTGCGTAAGTTGCGCCTCACATGCGACCACTCGAAATTATACCTATAATCCTATAAACTACCACTCAGATAGTCCGATAAAATGTCGGATATTTCCTGTAGGTGAAAACCTTTGACAGTATTATATTTTGTCTAATTCATCCAGAGAAGGAAAAATGAGACAAAATATAATAATAATGTAATGCAATATATATAGAGCTCCTGTAAACCTTATGTGACCGATGCAAGGTTCACAATGGTTAAGCATTAGGGGACCTACCGTCAGCTGCGATAGCAAATTTTGTTACACCCATATGCGGTAAGATAGTTCTTTTTATATGAAAGACGAGACACAGTTTTGACCTGCATTGTTAAATTGTGAAAACTTTGAAACATTGTCAAAGAAACATTAAATTACCAAATTTTGGTCTTGCGTAAACGATTACGGTTGATTATAACTAGTCAAAAAAAATATCAAACAGTAAAAATGACGTTCATTATAATTTCTTTCGATAATGAATGTGTTACATGCATGCAAGAAAAGTAGTGTTGAGAAGAAGAAACTATACATTTCCGAAGATTTAAAAATTACTTACACATTCATTCATTCACCATTCTCTCATTCATTTTTCTTGGTAATTTAACAAGTTTACTAGGTAATTCAATTAGCCGGCTAGCAGTAGTAAATTCGCTTAGTACAAACGAGGCTTTACCAACCGAGCAGCTAGCTCATAAAATAACTTTTTTTTTTAATTTCCATACGGTGGTTGCCATGTATGCAAGATCTTTTAGCAAGAGCTTAATATTCAATTCCACGTCAATATTAAAACTAATTTACATAAAATAAGGTTAAATACGAATTATATCACCTGCCGTAAGTATAAAAATGTTTAAATTAATAATAAGCACTGATCATTGGAAATAAAACTACCGTAAGGCTTGTTCTTAGGACGTAACCAAGTCATTTAAGTGTCTTTAAATGTAATTCATTAATTAATCGGATGCTTTGGTCGGCAAGACAAGCGAGCGCGTTTTAGTGTCCCAACTACCTATATACTCGTACCTACCATTCAGTTGTTCTATGCATAACATTTAAGGTCGACATTATGACGTCCTAGTTAGTGCCTGGGGCACGCAAGAATCTCGTCGGCTGTGACGATAAATACAGTATCGACTAACAGTTAATAGACCTCTTTCATCAGTCAGTTGCCTGTAACTGCGTGTTAATATTTTTTTCATCTTCTTAGATGACCGAACAAAATAATGTAACTAAATGATCAACGGTTAACCAAAGCAAAATTTGCCTTAGTGTTTACTAAAATTACATAATTATAAGATTATTTTTATGTTTGCTATATGCCTTTCTTTTAAAACGATCTTCGGTTTTGTACTGCGGGCTTATTGTCTAACACACTCGCAATCGCAACTGGCTTCAAAGTGGAGCAATTGTTTTCATTTTGTATGCAGACAAGCCTTCTATTTTCAAAATGAAAACGATCGTGATTGCGAGTGCGTTAGACAATAAGCCCTCTGGTGTCTTGCTCGCTGTTGTGCGCTCGAGATTCGAATACACCCTACTGTACCTGAAACCGAAGGTCTTTTTAAATCTCGACGGAGTGTACAATCAGTGTCAAAAATCCTAAACATTCCATAACCAAAAATATCTGAACACGCTTTTATGCCCTTGAAAATAAAGTCGTGTAATACTGACCACATCGAATGATTAGATTTTTGACGCTGAATGTTTGTTAGGTTACGCGATACGATATCTTCTACGACGACCATGGCTCGAATAAAGTAAATATGTATAGTCTTGTAAGTACCTAGAAATTAGTGTGATAAAACTGATAAACCATGCCGAATGTACAGAAGAGTAGTTATTCATGATACAAAAGTAACGAAAATTGATATTACGGTCATTATTTTGTTATACCACTATTTTTAGCTGTAACCAAAGATGGAAACTAGTTATTTACCTAGTAAAATATTAATTTTGATTCTGCAATTGAGTTGTCAAATTCATATAATATAAATCCTAGTCTTTTTTAAGTATGATATGATAATGTCTTACCTCCAAAACTGACACTGAATGCATAAAATGTGACTTATCACGTCGTGTATGCTTGCTAGTGTCAGGTCAGCTTCGTCCCGATGACGGGATTGCTGTTTCCAAAAGAGTTGGCTTTCCTTATTTCAACGTTGGTATGCCTATAAATGTTTTGCTTTTACCAAAATATGTATAATAGGCTTAAAGTGCTTCGCCGTCCAGCAAAGAAAATAAAAGGCGGTTGATAACCAGCAAATTAATGCTTCTTTTTAGACACTGTCTTCTTTGTCTATCGTATCAAAATGTCTTAATGGTGTGGAAAGGCTTGTATTTTAGGGGCCACTTCGGTTGTACCGTCAGCACCACACGACCTAACAGCTTGCGAGAGTTAAATGTTAAAGTTTCTGGAGGAGGATCTTTTGATTATTTATCTTTATTATAAGTATGTTTACCGTTCCGTGGTATCCATAGTACCTACGAGCCTTGGGCTTAGTGCGGGACGAAGTTTTATTCATGAGATTAACCGTTTGTGACGTTGACGGTACGCCATATTATACACTTTTACTGCACTTCGCTCGACCATACGTTGCCATTATTTACAAGTTCCTACTCTTCCGAATCTTGTCTAAAACCAAAGAAAAATTGTAAGTATGTAGATATAATAAGCCTTTGTAAACTATTTATTTCACGAAATACTATGAAACCGCTTACAAATTGAGAGTTGCTTTCCATGACAATAAATTATTTCTTTACTCAGATTCAGAATTAACTATTTTAAAAATATATACCATTGGATTCTAATGAATTTTAACTATGCACACACTTTGAATTATATTTGATGTTTATAATATATGAGTATAGATAGTTATTAGGACGTTTATAGTTTTATTTAAATGAGTGCATTTTATCAAATAGCAGTGAAATTACACCCACAACACACTGTTAACTGTAAAAATATTATTTTACTTTGTGACGTTTAAATTATTAATTCTTGCTTAATTTCAGTTATTACACTCATTTCCCACTAGACAATCTCGAAGAGGAAAGGCAAAAAAATATTACAAACATTCCAGACCAAACAACAATGCTAACCTAAAATTTCCTCTATCTTATGCCATATTAAAAAAAACATGTTTTTTCTTATTTTGTCTTAGCATTACTTAATAGTTTCCTTTTCTATGTGTATATTGTACCGTATAATTATATCGCAATTTATACGCATTTCACTTAACCTATGCCTAATGTACAATTATGTTTTAGATTAACTTATAACATGCTAATTGAAGTTTTTATTAGAAATCTTGCCGTTAAGTTTTGTATAAGGTCCATAATTAATTTGCGATTTTGTTTTAAATTTTATTATCGATCGGGCGTGTTCGGTCGATAGCAGCGGTTGAGCTCATGGTAGTGCTTGCGAAAGGCATTATTGACATTTCGCCATTTTTCTTGTGATAGCTTAAATTTTTAAGCGCTCAGCGCTTGCTAGTCAGCCGAGCTGAGTTTCTGCTTGCGAGCTTTTAAAAGCGCTGTTACCGGCGGAAAGCTCGCATTACTATGATATGAGGCCATAATTTGAAAATCTTAGTTCGAAGTGACGTTAGCTCCATCCCTGTCTATCGTCATTTGAGATTCAATCGAGAGAAAGGGATGGAGATAACGTTACTTCGGACGTCGATTTTCAAAGTAGGTCCTCTGCTGTTTGCATGCTGTTATTGTTTTTACTTAATGATAAAACGGCATCAGTTACTCCTGTTGCACTAATAATGTGTCTTATTGACCGTAGTTCACTTTTATTGTACAATTAACAAGTGTAGTAGCTCAGCGGATTAACACTCGTATTCACATACAATACTTAAGGGATTTACTGAGTAAACGCACTTCGTTCACTACAGCTTTGTGATTGGTCCTTTTTGACCGACCTTTTGTTTATGAGACGATTTGAGTCTGTGCGTTCGTGAGCACTTGTGAGACCTCATATCTAGGTGACGTTTGTGAATACGGGTGTTATTCATTTTTCGCCGTATTTCTAATTGAACATACTCGTGTTTTGACTGATTCCTGTTTGGAAGGATTCCGGTTTGGCTATATTCTTGTTTGGCCAGATTGGCTTCTCCTCAGAAAAGTAATGATTTTATTTAATGTAAATATACAATGATAATAATGAATAACTTATAAATGCATCCTTTATTTTTTATCATGCGAGCAAAGTCGTATATGACATTACGGCAAAAAATAATGTGTTTAAACAATAACAAAGTCAAAACAGAATCTGACGAGACAAGAATCTGGTAAACCAAGGATATGGCGAAAAAGGAATGCATTTCCCAACTGACAAGAATGTGTTAAATGCCCAGTCATCAAGATGCAAAGTGGTTTTTCGTGCTGCGAAAACACATCTTTTATCCAAAGACGATAAATCGGCCGTGGCGATAAAAGGGTTAAACATTTACAAATTTAAGAATAGAATCGCGTATTGATATTTCTGACTAGGTACCTTGTCTCCTGAGTTACTTTTGCTGCCGTTTGCAACTATTACGCGGGCTACTCAGATACCTGCTGCAAGCAGGGGCAATTTTTTACACATCACAATTAAGGATGAATTAGGGAGGTCAAATTCCGAGATTGCCCCTGCGGTAGATGTGTGAGTAGCCCTGCGGCAGATGTTGACAAGCATTTGTTACTTTTACTAAATCTGCATTCAAGAAACAAACCTGTAAATAGGTAATCGCTTTTAATTGATTTTCACATGGGTACTTTTAATTATTAAAAATATTTATTATTTAACTTATAACTTATTATTTTTTAGATTTTTATAAAAAATGTAGCGACGCTTATTTTTTGTAATTTATGGTTGTCAATTAAAGATAAGTAGGACACGGACTTAATTTTTGTGAATACCTACACCTTTGGATTATATAATAGGAATGAGGGCGATCGAATAGGCCAATGTAATGTAGACGTAAGTAAGAATTGCTTCATTCCGGATTACAAATTGAAATTATTTTTGTATCAGAAATAGAAAGTTTGAAGGTGCAGACACGGAACAGTTTCCAAAGTTTTGTGAATCATTGTTAAACTAAATTTTAACGGATAATGTTAGATATATGAATTGAAATGTTTTAGCTCGAAGTTTTAATGTAAGTAAATATCTACATAACAATATTGATATATTAATCTATTGTTTTATTTAACTATCCCAAGTGTAAACAACATTACCCAAAAAGAGGTGTTATATATTAGGTGTTATTTTTTTAAAATCGTCAAATGTCAGGAGTTTATGGTACTTCCCAAGTGTAATGTCAGGAGTTTATGGTACTTCCCGTGGTGATATTAAATAGAAAAGGTACTAAAGTGTAGGTATACATATTAGGGCTCGCGGTCGTGACCGTGTTTCGTGTACTCGTAGCCGTGCGCCCGTTTCCGTGTTACACGGCAACGGTTTTATGGCCCGTTCGGTACGTGTAATTACGTCACGTGTAACCGTGTAGATCCGTGTACACGGGTTCACGTACCTTAAGTACACGCGGATCCGGTCCACTGGCATTATATAACATCTACACTTTTAAAAACTGAAAGAACCCAATTGGCCACTTTATTTAAGGAAAAAGGGATATACTTAACTCATTTTATATCGGTTAGTGACATTAGAGGCTCAAGTTGTCGGAATAATTTTGTCTTTGCGAGAAATAAAAGGCTTATAATGATAACCCTTAAATATTTTAAACGAAATTCAATATCTCTTCTGAATCATCTTCGTGCATCGGTCTTCTTAGCGTGTCACGTGAATTCGGACGCGAACGCAGGTACGGGCTACGTATCTTGGCGTGTCACGTCTCACGTACCAGCCGTGTCCGTGAAATTCGTGATCTAACACCCGTATTCACAAACGTCACTATGAGGTCTCACAGTGCCCACGAACAAAAAGGACCAATCACAAAGCTGTATTGAACGCAGTGCGGTTACTTAGTGAAGGATCCCTTAAGTATTGTTTCCGAATACGGGTGTTAGTACCGCCTGGGTTAAGAACACGTAGCTACGGGTCGGCGTGTGTCACGGATATCTAGAGCCATAATACATATCGACTGTACAGTCGGACTCGTAGCTGTACATTTTAGTTCCTTGTCGCAGTAACGTATTAAACAGAGTGGTTTGAATTTAGTTTGCCAATGGCTGCGACAAGGTATTAAGATGTTTGACTCCGACCGTACTACACAAGGTATGTGAAGTTAACCTTTTCAACACAACAGAACTGAAAGTCGTGCCCCTGACGCCACGACGGCTATAGCTGTCACTACTTAGGTACTTAGTTCAAGATTAAAAGAGGTTTTGCTTCGTATTCAATTAACGACAATATTCGACGTAAGGCGTCCAAAAGGTTAAATAAAGCTTATAAAGAGATAGCAGCCATTTAGGTTAAAAGTGTCTTGTCTAGCCCCTCAGATCCAGAATCGAGTGCTGAAACCACATCTTCAAGGGTTGTTTATTTAAAATTGGGGCGTGGTTAACAATAAAGAACAGTATTAAATTAAGTTTTTTATTAAAAATATACAGTTACAATCAACCATATCTCTTTCAAATTGCGTGACACTAAATTACATTATTGCTTCTGATTTAAAATTATTTAAACTTGAACAAATTAAGTGCGTATGGTAACACAGGTATAAAAATATTTTTCAAAACTGGGACATTTAACAGTACAATGCGTTTTTCGATAAATATTTAACTTTTATATAAGTATTATATTATTCAATGGTGTAAATATGAACATAGACATCTGTTTTTGTTTGCACGTGTTTGTACACGGGTTTGTACTCCTACGATTCTAAAAATACTGATATTTTAATGTTCCACGTAAATTGTTTACGATTTGACAAAATAGTGCTATTTAAATCTTTCATAAAATATTGTCATCGATCCCGTTGCTGATAGATAATTCAATTGTGAAGTTAAACGTGATTGAAAAATATTCTATCTACGAAGGGTATTAGAGAAAAGGTGCCGCGAAACATTTAGGTATTGCAAGAACTACCTCAGCCGAATATAGTTTTTTTAAGAATTACAAAATTTATTGGGGAATTTAAAAAAGCCTAGTCTTTTGCTTGACAAAGTACCTGCTTGCCGCAAATACATTGTCATAAGTATGAAATCTCTTATTTTACTTCGTTGTAAAGGCGGTCGTCAAGTGTCTCCATATTTCTATATTTGATTACCTATATATTTTCGGGACTTATATGTCAAAATGCGCGTGCACCTTCTTGCGTGGGTTGATTTGTTACCAGTGGGTCGTTGGAACAGATTTCATTTTACAAAATTTTAAGACGTTTCAAAATGTATGGCGAACGACGTGACCGTACGGCAGCTTACATGCATTACATAAGTACATTTGCTTTGGTTTCCTTCAGCAGGGGTAACGTGCACAGAATGCTACTTGTCTTAGCCGATAGACAGTGAATAAAATTCCTGACCAAATTATTTATAAAAGCCAAGTAGTTTCACACATCCATATTACAAAAAAGTTTAAACCAAAAGCCAATTCATCTTAAATTAAGAATAAGTAACATACAAAACAGGTACATTAACGAGTAACAAAGCTACAGTGGCAGCATTTCTTAATATTAATTAAATAAAGACTAGTCACCTAACGCCACCGTGCTAAAGGCATCTAAATCACAATTCCTAATCTGGCTAAGCCCTAGCGAGAGAGAAGAGATATGCAAAAACTCACAACTTAGGTAAAGTCTTCCACTCATTGCCATTCCAAGCGAACCCTTAAACCAATGCATTTTCTACGTATAACATTTTTTTGGATTGACTTGCTCACTCCATATACATTTTAGCAGTGAGTGGAGAGCCTTCATCGTGTGTCACTCACTTTTCCTCGTATTTTTAAGCCTTCTGCGCTACATCATTCAGCCTCGCGATTCGTGAACCGTACAACATAAACGTTTAGGCAAACGCTTTTAAAAATTACACGGTAAGCAAGCAAGGCCTGGGGCTAGTAGTTTTCCAGGGTCTCACCCTTTATTTGCCAAGTATTTTGATCCAAAACATTCTACTTAACCTTAGCCCGCAGTTGTTGTCTCCGCTCGTGAGTGACACGCAATCTTAAACTAGAAAATTCATTTTAAAGAGATAATACTTATAGCTATAATGTGCGAACAAGACTTTAAAGATCTAAATTATACCTAGGTATAAAATCGTGCACAAGGAACGGATTGGGTTCATCACTTTGAGCAACGACTATCGGGGCTTACGTTAATCCAACATTGCTTGAATTCTATGGCTATGTTCTGCCAACTTCTTAGCTTCCCTCCTTGACAAAGTAAGACTAGGACAAACCAGGGCCCGTATTATGGTCGCCCTTATCGCGGTGGATAAAGCTTCCGTCACTCTCGCACTTACATACTGGTCAGAAAGTGACAGATGTTTTATCTACGCTTATCTACGTCGATAAACACGACCATAATCGGCCCGCTGTGCAATAAAAATACAATCGGAAAACAATATTCTGCAATGTCGAATGTAGACCCTGGTTATATGAGAATGAAAGGTATGGTATAATAATAGCTAAGTTGGCAAAAGAAGGTATGTAGTGTAGTGTAGATTCCAGATGTTCCGATCTGAGTAAAGTTTTTTTATATGTCATTATGTCATGATCCTGTTGATTACTTTGATTAAAGCCTAGTAAGATTGAACACTAAAACTCTCCTGCATTATTATGTTGGTAAGTGTACTTATCTATTTCGGGCAAGTGTTTTAAAATGATAAATCAATTAAAACCGAAAGTGGTACGGTGATTAACTCACAGGCCTACTCGCCCAAAAATAACTTAAAAAATAATTAAAAATGCCATTAAGTGCGAGAAAGTATATTAGTACCTTACCAAACACGCAGTTTGCAAAGTATATAGCTCTCGTTTGAAGTTTCACGTTCGTTTGTTTTCCAATCCGGTAGGTAGGTATAAAGCGCAAGCACAGCACTAAACTTGACGACTTTAAGTCATTATTAAAGTTGAGTTATTATATAGTTCCTTTAAAGCTTTAAAGCGCATGATAATTGGATGACACGCTATCTAAAATGTACATTTCTCACATAGGTATAAACTAGATCTACATTTTTGAGTAAACATATTTTAGAATTACAGTTATTCGTCTGAGCCAGCCAGAATATTCTTAAAAGTATTGTAAATTCCCATAACGCTAATCACATGCCATACATTAAATGAGGTATTATACTCGCAAAGTTTATGTACCTACAGTCGCGGAATGTAGAGGTCGTCATTTTTAATTATTTCTAATGCTGTTAATGAGATCCTTAGGAGACAAACCTCTTCATGCCGCGACTGTACTGTACTTATTAGTGTTTATAATCTGCGAAGTTCCGCCCCACTACTTAATTTGACGAAAATTGACGTAACCACGCAACGTAAATTTAAGTGGTGGCCGAGCCGTCGTGAATTGAAAACACTAGACGTGCAAGTTTTACTACTCTTCCACTGGTATAACCTCTATCCATTTATAAGACATTTCTCGGTATGATGCTAGGTGCCTTATTCCAATGAAACTTTTAATAGACTCTGTCCTTTACAGAATTAGTAGCATAGAGTGATCCCCAACGTAGAGTTCCTTGCAAAATTCCCTCTCCGTAGTTTCATAATCGACCACATTTTTCTGATTTCTATTCCGTACCGTATATAAACGGTTCAAATCATCCATTCTCACTCTATGGCTCGTAAGGTATTCTTTAAATGTTCATACGTGACAATCCTGCACCATTCCAATAGCCCTCCATACGCTGCAAAGCTAGATAATTTCCAAACCATTTTCATAAGCGGTATTTTTAACGACCAAGTGAATTCGCATGTGCAAATATGCAGCGGTTCTTCGAGTAATTCTGGAAGTTCAGATACTTAAGTATAACTAGCATACGTTTTTTGAACCCGTTTTCATTAAATTTACTTAAAGTGACAGCACGTGACCAAGATCTACGTTAATAAGCACAGTTTCGTTGACGAGAGTTAATCACAAACGCAGGCTTTAAGGCTGGGTCAGCGCGTGGTCTGGCTGAGGCCGGGGCGGGGCGGGGGGCGGGGCGGCGCGGGCGCGGGCGCCGCGGGCTGGCGCGGCGGGGGCAGGCGCGCGGGCGGGGGCTGCGCGGGCGAGCGCCGCGCGGCCCCGTGCTACGAGCATCGTTGCACCGCGCGCGACCTGGAAAATCAAAAATTAAAACCATTACATTGCGCGCTCGCATTAGCACTTTTAATATCAGTGCATCTCCAAAGAGACCATTAGATCGACAACATTATTAGCTGTCGGAGTTCATGCTAAACATCTGCCCTTTGGTTGGATGCAGGTAGAAATAAAGGTATGTCATTATTACATTTATAACAAATCTCGCATGTGACTAAATTAGGATTGAAACAGGAATCGGAAAACAGGGCCTTGGTATTCCGTCAGCCTATGCAAAATAGTTCGACCGCCAGTTGGTTCCTTTATAGCTGTATGTTTAATAAATATTTATAGAAAATAAATAGTCGGCAGCAGAGACCGTGATGAATGAGCACTAGACTCGGAACATAAATCTATTCTCAGGCTTATCTCTACAATTGAATAGGAACCGGCGTGGCGCCCGCTCATCGGAGACACAAAGCGGGATATATAGCCGGGCGTCTTTTAGAATGACTTTGAAAGTGTCAAGCCTCTCAATAGATCATGGAACAAAAGAATATGTAATGAAATGAACGATATAACCTTGATGTGCGGCGAAAGCGGGGCGGGTCACATCGACTCAGGGTCCCAGTTCACAGTAGGGATCACCCAAGCGCAGGCCTTACTGTGTGAAATGAAATGACAAACGTCGGTGATACTGGCAATAACGCGTAACTAACAAATTAAATAAGGTGCAAAATAAACCTTAGCAAGTAAATATCAGTAAGCTACATTTTGCAACTTATTGAATTTGTCAGTTATTGCATCACCGGCGTTAAAGAAAATTAATAGGTGCTAGAATAATGTGCAATTGTTAATGCGTTGTGTAGGGTGGTGGAACCAGTAATGGGCAAGCACCCAATATGGACACTTGATTCTTATTTAACAGAAGATAAGGGTTATTCATTTGTTTTGCAACAATCAATTTAGGACCGTATGAAATTTGAATTAAGAGTGAAGTGTCCATTACTGTTGCCTGTCAGCTAAAAGTGTCCATCATTGGTGCCGTCACCCTAGATGGATCAACCAACGCAACAAAAATTACGATAGAGTAACAACAAATTATGAGTAGGTACAGTCAGGGCCTATAATACATTTTCTTAACATACACGCTGCTTAAAACAATTATAGCAAAATTTGTGCCCGATACCCAAAGAAGATTACTAAGAGCGGCTTAAGATCAGCATTACAACGGCTAGTTACTTAAATTTTTGTTGCGTGTTTTCTTGTTTTTAAATAGCGATATGTTTTCTTTTCGATTCGTTTTCTTGTTGGTAAGAACCTACTCGTGTTATCTATATTTTCCATTTGTTTTTGGCAAAACATTAACGATAATGAAAACGCAAGAAAACAATATTGTTGATATAATCTTGAATATAGGCCAAATACAGAACCACATTGTTTTCAATTTATAATAAAACAATTTGATCCTTACACAAGTTGTTTCATTTACTATTACTGATATTAATTTACTATTAGCTTAATAGAAACCACTATTTTCATTGCTTTTTTAAAGCTACGAGTAAGCGAGGTAAAAAAGGTATAATATTTTTATTTACAGCTATCATAAAAAGTTATTGCGCTGGGGTCTTGTAGTAATATAAGAATGATTATGAGACATAATATTGATCTTACTTAGATACAAATATTATCTATAAGAATCATTGTTCCATGAATAAAAATGTTGCGTGAAAGCAACAGAAGACATTATTCGTCACAAATCTCAATAGTTAACTGGGGTGTGATTCTCTCAAAAACGGCGGTCGGTCGGACGAATGAGCGAAATCGCAGCGGCGAGTTTAAGTTCCTAGTCCCGTCCGAGTGAACAAAACACATTTTAGCGCGTGCGTTTTCAATTTGGCAGCATGGCTTCTGTCGATAAGATCGAACGTATAAGGCTGCCTAATAGGCTATTTGACTAATTTTAGAAAACCTTATTAAATGATTTTTTATTACATAAGAAGCACACTACATTGATATTTCCGTGAGATTCTACTATATTATCAATAAAAATCCATTTAAAAGTTTAAATTTCCGAAACCGCGACAAAAACGCTGATTCTATCGTGGCGCTGGCCATGTGACAAGTGTGACGTTATATGCAAGTAAACAATGAAAAATCATTTGAAGAGATATGCCCTTATGATCTGTGGTTACTTGCGTGTGACGTCACCTGCGAGTAACCACAGCTACAAAGCAATCGCATAGCGTTTCTGCCACAGATAAAATTTCAAAATATATTACAATTTTTTTCGTGTAATTTCCAAAAAAATATGTTTAATTTAGTTTAAAATAAAGTGAAATATGTTGTTTTACGCTATTATCTAATAGGATGACGACAATTTGATGCATATTTTCAATGTTGTCAAATAGCCTATTGAGAATGCACGCGCTAAAATGTGTTTTGTTCGCTCGGACGGGACTACTTAAACTCGCCGCTGCGATTTCGCTCGTTCGTCCGACCGATTAATTTATTTTTCACGTCTCTATATTTTAAATGCCTATATGTAAGGTGCCACATATAGGTAGGACGTTATTTATAAGATTTTATTTGTTAGACAAATGCTTTTAATGCTTCTGCTGGAGTTTCTTGCGGCGCTTCTTCTCAGCAATGATGGTCTTGTCCGAAGCGCTAGTAGATTCACTCCATATTACCGACGTGTAAAAGAGCCCAGATTTACTGAATAAATATATTGAATTTTGAATTATTGCTTAGTTGCACTAACGTTCTTTCAATTTGATGTCACCCTAAGTCGCGTGCTGTGATTTTGTACCTTGTCGACGGTCGAACAGATTTTGGACTAATGGGGCTGTGGGCAGTGCTTCTCATGACAACGTGCTTATGAACGTTTGTGCAACGAGTTAAAAGTGAATAAATAAAAAAATAACAACATCATAGGTTATCTTGTATCCATAGTAGTAAGTCTAGAGCTTAGTTTGGGAATAGATCAATCAGGTGAGATCACAAATTGGCCTGGTACTTTATTTTCTACTATGGATAGATAACTACATATATATTGATAATTATGGAGAAATACGCATACAGATACCTGAATACATATAGAAAATATACATGACTAAGTACCAAACATTCGCGCTCATCGTACAAATACTCGCCCATACTGGGAATCAAACCCGGGGCCTGGGTCGCTATCAACCAGAATGGAAGCGTCGTCAAACGCGTACTAGACAACGATAATTGACTTATATAGAGAAATACACACTTAAATACATAGAAAACACCCAAGACTCAGGAATAAACTTCTTATCTCGCTCATCACACAAATGTCTGCCTTACCCGGACAGTGCTGGATTAAGCCAGCGCGGGGCCGCAGCAATTGGCCTATGTTAAGTAACCTGTATCTGTGGTTGTACTTTAATGTTAACATTAAAGTGTTACATGTGATTAAAGTATCGGTTACCGCTGTAGTTGCATTTTAATGTTTACTTTAAAGTATCGGTGACCCTATCGGTGACCCTATCGGTGGCCCTATCGGTGGTCCTTTAATGTGATCATTAAGATACAGGTACATTAAGATACAGGGTAACGACAGATACAGGTTTCTCACATATTGTAGAAAACTAATGATAAGCATCATTAGGCACTATGCACCAGTCACATAAATAACTATTAAGTGTTGATCTAACCGGTGCACCGGCGCCCTGTGCGGCGAGCCGGGCGGCGAGGAGGCGGGCGTGAGCGCGGGCGTGGCGGGCGCGGAGGCGGCGCGGCGGCGGGAGTACTCCGTGCCGCCGACGGCCATCGTCGTGCCGCCGCCCGGGTCCGTCACCCGCGTGATGCTGATGCCCGACGCCGAGCGGGTCGGCCGGGCTGTAGCTGCCGACGTAACACACTTTTACATACTAACAAAATACTTTATTTAGCGTCACATGTAACTTAGGAGCGTCTGCGTAGAAGGCATTTATTGCTATTCCCTGGAACAGTTTTCAATTTTGCGGGATAAAAACTATCCTATCTTATTCCCCAAGATACAATCTCCTTCAGTCGATTTTGTCGTGAAAAGGTAACAAGCAAATATAGGACCCGAGATCTTTAAGTATTAATTTACTAACAAAATAAAAACCGGTCAAGTGCGAGCCGGATTCGCGTACCGAGTCTTTCATCTCACTTTTTTTTGTTAGTAAGTCCCTGCATACATTATGGTTCAAAAGATGTTAGTTAGGACGGACAGACGGACGGACAGCGTAGGCATCTACTTAGGGTACCTTCGGGTACGGAACCCTAAAAACGATTAGCTAAAATATGAATATTATTTGAATACATCGCTTCAAATTTAAGTGGCGCGATTAATCTGCCCAACATGTTAACTCTGAAACTTCTGAATCGCGTGTCTACTAAACATTTCTCTACAAAGTTCGTAGACCTCTACGCCGTAGCCCGTAGCTGTCTAAGAGCTACGCAAATAGACAGAGTCAGAAGAGTAAATAGGCCAACATCTTGACATTTTTGGTATTTTTTGCGAGTTCTATTTTCGGTGTTTTGAAGATAGCTTCAGGCATGGTTGTGCTATGTGCCAAGATCTACTTCTTTTCTGCAAAGAAACTATAGGAGCTATACGAAGCAATGTATTTCTAGTTATCTGCTAGACGTTGTCCGAAGTAAACTTGTGGAATCGACGGACTGAGAAAAAAGTAAATTCTTAAACCTCGCTTAAATCCAATGGTTGCTATCTTATACATTGCACTCAGAAGTCTGTAATGGGTTTTCTTTTCTCAAAGCATGTGAATATAAAAGTTCAACTTGAATTTTACTTTAAAAATGTAACTTGAGTATCATCGCATTCATATTATGTTCAAGTTTACTCATCGTCACCTCAAACTGAATTGAAGACCTTTCTTTAAAGGTTTACGTGAACGTCAAGTTATTTGTAGTAATTTTGCCAATGCCCGCCCGGTAAGAAAAAGTAAAAGGTAGGGTGGGGTAAGAGCGTCAACGCGGTAAGTGCGACAAACCATATATTTTTTAGGAGCTATTGTTGGTTAGACGGACTTGCCCTATAGACGCACTTGCCACACCTTACCTTAATAGTTTACAAATGACATAAATCAAAACAAAAATCCAGTTAGTCCTCCCTAAAGCCAACACCATTCATATTTTTATAATAAAGGTCTTCTTCTCTTAACCTAGTCGAATGAGGAGTCAGAAATCCATAAGTCGACTTACCAGCAGGGTAATACTTTAGCCAATAGCCAGAGATTGTAGAAGTCGTGGAGGGAAAAAACAAGGTGGAAAGAGATCGTTTCGGGGCTTACATACATTACATAAGAGATTACAGATAAAGCACTTATCATACAAAAAACTCGATAGAGACACATGATAAAATATTAAATATACAACAAAGAGTCATAGATATAATTAATTCTACTCACCACCAGTATAACTGAACAGTCCAGCAGGCGAGGATCTCGGGCGGTAGCCAGAGACTGTAGAAGTCGTGGAGAGGGTGGACATGGTGGAGGGAGATCGTTACAGGCCCAGAGACTACAGATAAAATATTAAATATACAACAAAGAGTCATAGATATAATTAATTCTACTCACCACCAGTATAACTGAACAGTCCAGCAGGCGAGGATCTCGGGCGGTAGCCAGAGACTGTAGAAGTCGTGGAGAGGGTGGACATGGTGGAGGGAGATCGTTACAGGCCCAGAGACTACAGATAAAATATTAAATATGCAACAAAGAGTCATAGATATAATTAATTCTACTCACCACCAGTATAACTGAACAGTCCAGCAGGCGAGGATCTCGGGCGGTAGCCAGAGACTGTAGAAGTCGTGGAGAGAGTGGATATGGTGGAGGGAGATCGTTTCAGGCCCAGAGACTACAGATAAAATATTAAATATACAACAAAGAGTCATAGATATCATTAATTCTACTCACCACCAGTATAACTGAACAGTCCAGCAGGCGAGGATCTCGGGCGGTAGCCAGAGACTGTAGAAGTCGTGGAGAGAGTGGACATGGTGGAGGGAGATCGTTTCAGGCCCGGCGAGTCGCCGGGGGTCGTGGACGGCCGTCTGGGTCGCGATTGCCTCTTCGAGCCCGTTCTACACACGCCTAGAGTGGCACACGAAACCTTCGGTGAGAATACCAATGCTGAACTTATATATTTCAAACTTAAATAGGCTGAAAAAGGAGTATAATTTAGAAAATGTTTATCTGAGTACAGTCAAACTAAATGCTTAGAGTCGGCCATAGTTATTTTAGCCAATTTGTGTTTTAACACATTATTTTTTGCTCACCGATTTTATAAAACAAACCTAGCATAATTTAGAAATCTTGAAAGCTAAATGTATGTCAAAATGAATGAAAGCAAATACATTAACAACACAAAAAACATGGGAAATCTCGTGCTTCCGAATGTTGAGCTACTATAATCCAAATTTTCGATTTGTGGGTCTTGCTTGAGTAGGGTAGGAATAGGTAGTCAGAGTGGTTAACATTACCTTGGTGTGACTGTACCCAATATTAACAAGTTTCGAAAGAGTAATTCATGTAAAGTATTGTGCTCGCACCCCCACGTATTGTGGGTGGATACATTTCCATTATTACAAAATGGTATCGACAGTTACGTGCAATAACATTTTGTTGAACGTGACTGTACTGGAACTGAAAAGTCGTGTCAGCTGTTTATTTATCTCTTAGGTATCCCTTTAGGAAATGAATTATATGTACAGTCAACAGCATAAATAAGTGATCATTTATGTACCTTGTCGCCTTCAATCGTTTCACAATTTTGTATAACATTTCAAACACGACGTTAAAGTGACAAGGTGCATAAATGATCACTTATTTATGTTATTGACTGTACAGTTTATTTTTTAATAATATTTATAAGTTCATCTGCTTATAAGCAGGATAAGAGCATCAAGAGTGAAATTGAGAGGTAAACTGATTTACATACAAACAAGTTTTCGCAACAGAAGCTCCTAACGTACGATCAATAAGATACACAACAATATTATTATAGGATGGAGAAAATGAGCAGTAGACACGAGACGGCTAAAAAAATATCGCCTTTTTATTCCATGGAGACTCTGAAGCCCATAGACATTTGCAACCTTACGATGGCCATCTCGAGACTGCAAGTGGAAATGCCTCTATGGTAGTCGTTTCACCAGTTATCTTGCCCCCACCGGAACACAACAAGAGTAATGCTGTTTGGTGGCAGGTTACGGGGTAAAATGGTGGTAGCCCCCCGGACGGCCCCTGTACAAGGTTTTACCACCACAAAAGAAACTAATGAACGAGGTATGATAATTATGATCAATAACAATTATATTAGAATTCGTCGAACTGGAGTTGAAGTTTCTCGACGATTAGAGAAGTATTGATCGGTCGGTTAAGTCATTCGTCTTGGGATCACGCACCACACGTTCCACACGTAGCCAACAAATTGCGATCTCGAGCAGTTACTCAAACGAGTTCTATTTGGAAACATCGTGAATGTGGCAAATTTGTTTTCATTCAGAATCTTTTTATTAATTACCTTGTTTTGCAACATTAATTAGCAGCAGAACTGATTTATTAAAGAAATATAATTATTAATAAATTTATTTCTTCGATATTTGTGGTACAGTCGGAGTCAAAAACAATAATAGGTTTTCCAAGACATCAAAGATATATGTCAGGACTAGTTATTATCGTTTTGATTTTACCTAGAATATAATCCGCTTAACTACGATACCTAAAAGAGCGAAGCCATAAAGTGTTTCGCGGTTACTGATAAGTTGAATAATTTAAAAAATATATATATGTTACTTTTATTTTTCCACTATTATAAGCAAATAAGTACTTAATCTTAATTAAAAACACGCAAAAATCCCTAATGAATTCTCCTAATAGGTAGATATACATATATACATATATATATAATAAACATTATCCTATAATAGACATGATAAGACTTAAAGTCCTCGACTCATTCTCTGCGTCCACCTTAACCCCCCGATTTATGATGACAGGTGACAATTCGGCATACATTGCAAAGTTGGCAAGGTCCTACATCACTAGGCTTCATAATAAGGTACACCATGTAAACTTAAATGTAACCTTTCACCTGTAATTGTTACGCATGGTCAAATAGGGGGAGGGGGAGGTTTGCCCAGAACCATCCCATTTAATGAATTAACTTTATTTAAAAAAAGCGTTTATCGCTCCGTCCGTTTGTAAGCTACACTACCACATACAGACACACAGCCCGACTAGCAAAATAACCTTATAACATCAAGCTTATATGGCCAAAACCCTTGTAATTGTTTTATAAAAGCATAAGTTGTTGTAATGTCCTTATTATAAGAGCTTTTGGCTAATACAGCTTTTATTCTTATAATTTAGGTTGGATAAAGGCTAATATGGCCGAATAATATGATCACAATAAGAAACCCCTTGAAAGAGTTGTTTATAATAAATTTTTGCTATCACAGCCTCTATTCTTATAATTTAGGTAGGACAAAGGCTAATATGACCGAGTAATATGACCACAATAAGAATTCCCCTTGTAAGAGTTGTTTAAAAGAGATTTTAGCTTTCACACAGTTTAAACTAATAATATAACATCCCCTTTTTGCGTTAAAAGTTTAAAGTGAGACATTGAAAAGTGAGCTTTGACTTGTCTTAGTACAATACATTTTTCAACGGACGACGCAAGCCTCACCCCAGTTTTTTGTATTCCTTTAAAAAATGTATCGTACTAACACAAATCAAAGCTCACTTGTCAATGTCTCACTTTGAGCCGACCCGGTGCCGAGCGGTTATGTCAGCGCCAACCTTAACCCGTAACCAGGAAAGGGATCCATGCTCCCCACATAAAATCTACTCAATAGTACCTTGTATGTTAGTACCTAAGGCTGAAACTCTACTGTGCCGTGTGATCTGTCAGCCTGTATAAGGGTTAAAAGGGTTTACTATAAGTATAACTTTTATCTAAATATATTAGTCCCTATAGGGTTCAGGACGAGACACGATGCGGGTGTTATCGGGAAGCAAAAGCAACGCTGCCGTCCTACCAAATAAGGCGGCTAACTACAATATAGTAGGCAAAGCATTCTATACTCTATTGGTAACCACATTAAATTTAAAATGATTGTACTTTTACTGTTAAGTTCCGCCTTCTTTGCTAGGACGGCAGGACGTCAGTCGCAGACCTCGTGATAATACACAATAGTGGTGTTGTTCGACCACGCACCGATGCGATCTGGAATGCATCACACACTACGCGTTTTATAGTTAACTTACCCGCCCCAGATTGGCATGGTTAGCACTAAAAAAATATATCTGTTGATCCAATCTCTACCGCACCAAACTATACAAGATCACCTGCGGGGCAATCCCGAAATTCATTAAAATTTTATCAAAATCGGTCCAGCTTTTCGGAGCTCGTAGAGCCCATATAGATGAATAGAAGATAGGTAGATAGATAGATAGATCTTAAATATTTCTCTAGACAATTTAATTAAGGTGCGTTGGGGTAAGTTGGAAAACGGTGTAAGATGAAAAACCGTTCGTAACTCCCTATTCCGTGCACATTTTTGGTTCCTGGGCACTTAATTGAGAACGCCATTTTGTTGCTCCTCGCCCCTCAGTCAGTGCCGTTCGTTCAGTTATTGTGGTCGTGTGTTATCGTCAATTTTCGACAAGGTGAATTTTTTACGTTCAAGTCATGTTTTTTAATCTTACCCCATGTTTTGTAACTCCTTTTGCAGTGACGCTAGAGGGATGTTGTATTGATACGTTTGCTTGTAATTGTTATTTTAATTACCTGTCAATGTGAATTTTAATTATCTTTCTTAGTTTCCGAGTTTTTATATATTTCAATCTTGCACCGCCTACTTTTAAAGGGGTAAGACGGTAATATTTTTGTTTTCATGTTACCCCGGTTTCAAAACCCATAGTAACAGTCACTGGTTCTCAAAGTGTGGAGGAATAACTACTTTCATTAAATATACTTAGGTAGGTAGGTAGTTTATAGAGGTTTGTTATACAACCTATACAGTACCTATATTATTTTAATTAGACGGGACTTTATCGTGAACTTACGTTTAATTATTTATTTCTGTGTTTGTATGCGTTGCGTTAATAAAATTGAATAGAGAATGTCAGCCAGTTTAGATCTTCAGCTTATTTACCGTATTTTTAATTAAAACAAAAAATACCTGTGAAATAAACATTTGATAGGTACGTCAAATCGTTTCTGAGATATTGAACTTTAAACTTCGTATGCGGCGCTCGAAAGCCGACGGCTAGCGCTCACGGATGATGATGACATCGCTGCACAGCGATTATATGATTGAGTAAGTTTACAGGACTAATGACCGCTTAAAACATCATGTTGACAAAATCAATTTTGTCACATTTATTTGTAGCAGTTTTACTTGAGATTGCTATTTAGTCGTAAACTTTGAAAGTTAGACTACGATTTAAGCTTAACATAGCATCAAAATCAGAAGCCATTATAAAAATACAATCCGTATAAAAATGCACAAAAAAAAGGTTTTTCTTCATATTTCTTGTATAGGGGGGTCTTGGGATTTGATTCAAGCTAAGTCGTATTCTATAAAGAACAGTTTGAGAACCCTTGTCTACCTATCCTCAAAGTGGGGTAAGACTGAAATATCATTTTATAGAAAGCCGAATTTTAGCTGTAAATAACGGTTTTTTTTAAATATGAAATAATGTTTTAAACTGCTACGGTGCTATACCGTTGGAATTTATGCATCACATTCACCTACGGCGCATATTAACGATTTTAAAAACTATATCAATCTTACCCCGTCACCATTCCATCTTACCCCATGGATTTTTTAGTAATGAGTGTAACTTTATTTCAACTTTTTAAATAGTAAAAGTATTAGTAACTTCCTTTTTTAAGTTTTAATATAAAGGTTCATATGTGCTCTTTACCAAAAGCGTAGCTTCCTGTAACTAGTCCTCATATTCTTGGTATAATATCACTTTTAAAACAACACCTCTCATCTCGTGTAAAATCCGTTCAATCTTACCCCAACGCACCTTAAATGGTTGTTTATTTATTTAAACTCTTTGTATAATGCATATAATAGCATTTGCCGGTTTGCAGTACAAGTCTGCGATGCCTCTAAAATGATCAAGCAATCAGCTAACAATAACAAACCACCACACAACACAATAATTATGAAATAATATGAAAATTCTGTGAAAACTGTTATAAAGGAAACAAATATTTTAACTCGTATACAATCCCTACTACTAGGTATCTAATTACTTGCTAAACAACATTACACAAACTGATTTATGTCACAAACATATCATGTTGCAAAACGCTTTTTTTCCAAAACTGTAAATATAATTTAACGATTTTTATAAAACTAACCTAACCTGACCAATTAGCCGCATTTTTTCCCATTCCAAAGAACTAATTTGCCATGTACTAGTTCGACGAAGCTCTGCTCGGCGGAGCTCCTGGGTTTTTTTGGCCCCCCGTGCCTGATAGAAAAACGAATCTAATCTAACCTAACCTACCTACGTGTTACGATGTAATTACTATTGGGAAAATTTGCGATTGGGAAAAATTGGGAACGGAAAAAAAGCGAATAGTAAAAACCACCGAACGTTAATTAATATAATACATATTTTTTTAATTAAATAACGCTATATAAAAAATAGTTACATGAAGTAAAGCGATTAAAAAATGAACTTTTATGAACTAATGCTATGTTAAAATTCGCTACTATAAAAGAAATGCTTGTAGTGAAAATGATCTCACAAACCCGCTTTACAGATTTTCTCGACAGCGATACCAATGTTAACATTGCTTACTCGATAGAATGTTAAAGTACGTGCTCCGGGTACATGACTTCGGGTGACTTTCACGTAGATTCAATTTCACTTGGATCTAACATTAAAGTTGGAATAACGCTTAGATCAGGGAAATTTCGTGACTATATTTGATGTAGTATTCCGGGTCCACTCACCAGTGGGGCACTGGCGGCCCATGGAGCACTTGCCCTCGCAGATGGTCCGCTGGTTCAGCATGGTCTGGTACGAGTCCAGCATGACGCGGCACTCCAACATGTCGTTGTCAGCCAGCGCCAGGGACGGGTATCTCTCCTTCAGTCGTCTTCTCTCCTGGTACATGTTACAACAAAAAATAATGGTATAGCTGATTTGTTAGGCCTTCTGTTTGTTTATTTGTGGTGTGTGTAAAGGGGTATCCTAGACAATGATTGGCCGCTTGTAGTTGGATAATAGTAGAATAGAGCCCCTGTGTCATTGTAACATGATAAAACAATTTGTTAGACATTATCTCCGATTAGATTTATAACGTCACTGTGACACAGTACTATGGTGGGGTAGGGTTCAATTTTTCCTATAGTTTAATAAAATGTCAATTTTAATAAAGCCTAATTTCACACACCTTAGCGTGTGTGCGGTAATTTTGTTTTGTATTTCTGTTATCTGTTGTCTTTACCACTACACCAAAAGATTGCTTTACCGACTAGGTACCTGCATTGCCAGGCAATATAAGACATAATTAAACATCTTTCTTTATAATATGAACGCAGGAGGCACCTCCATTTTTTTGTCTAATCTGTAAATACCTGACTTTGTCAGGGGATGAAACCGGGTAATATGGGATTAGCCACTCCATAAGGATACCCACTAAAACCCCCTCGGTGATCTACCTCGGCGCATTTGAGCGGATCTTTGACCTTCAAATATATGTGCGCTAGTGCGGCCCATGTGAGGGTACCCCTATGGACTAATATTGTATGTAGGTACACTGGTACAGTACCCAGCTACGTCGGAATGACCTCATTTAAAAGTCAGCGGCGTCCATGTAAACGTGATCAACAGGCCGACGCCGCCCTGGGGTGCGTTTACAACTAAGCTAATTAGCTTGCCAGACATACCTCCCCCTTACTCGTGAATTTTGATTATGTCACTGCCATGAATAGTGATGAGTGATTAATTTGAAACAGCACAGCGTTTTATGGCAGCGACATGGCGTAGGTATTTAGTTTATTTTTTCGATTAGAAAAGTTATAATATTAAGGTACTAGACAATGATAAACATATTCATATGGATAAATAAATAAATAGAAAGAAACGAAAAATCAGGCACGATTAGTCAAGTTTATCTCAAAAATATTTGCATTTACCAGGATTTCAACTTGGGACCGCTAGTATTGATGAAAACTATAATGTCTTTGACCTGTTATCGTATTTCCAACGATTTTATAGCTCTTATTTACTTGACAGTAATGGCGGACGGATTAAAAATAATACCATTACAGGTCAAAGACGATGTTGATTTTACCGCCTAGGATAGGGGCCCTGCTAGACTACACGCTTCTTCTAAAATACAAACGGAGTGGCAACGTCATCATTTAAATATGTGCCATATAATAAATCTACGTGAGCCTATACTATACAAACTTATAGTGAGAACCCTGACAACTCATGCCTCTATGTAACGAAAACGAACGAAACGATGTACGAAAGTATCAGTTCTACGATATTTACAATGGTTGTCCATCATTTTCACTGTCCGCGACAAGGTCAGCCACCAAATCTCTCAGTTTCAAAAGGAATCCTTCTGAATCTAAGAAACCTCGAGCCTTTTTCAGCCTTTTCCCAACGCGGCGGGATTGTATCTAACTTAAAACATGTGAAATGTCTAAGATACACAGAGCGGAAATTAATGTAAGATTGATAACGGACGACCTGACGACCCATATCGATCAAATTAGCGGATACGAACCGAAAAGGGTGAGGCTTCCAGGAACAGGAAGATTATATAATAAACCGGCGCCAGCGGTTCGGCGTAACCGCGCAGTCAACAAACATAATGGTATGAAAGCAGTCAGATAGAACCGAGTTTAATTTAACCAATGTTTCATTTCGTTGCTCATCGTTTTAAAGGTAGGAAGTCATGTAACGGGGATTAATTTTCTATATAATTTAATGATCATAATTATTTCCAATATATTAGTTGAATATTTAATCAGCGCTGCATTCTCTATTTGGCAAAATTGTAATTTGATATTTAAGGATACCCATCCCCCGAGTTCAAGATAGCGCCAGCGTGGGTAACGTGAGTTACGATAATCTAGATATATTTAGAATTGGTCCCTGCACAAACTCGCACATTTATTTGTATCGTGCTCATTTTGTTGAGTTGGCTAGTAAAAAGGGATGTTTGCATTTTCTAATGGGCAATAGTTTGGCAATGGCAAAGTCTCGAAGTCTTACAACTGCAGTTTGAAGTTCATATAAGGGTTTGCTACAATAGCAGGGCCAGCACCTCACTTGACATGCTCTATAATGGATTATAGGCTAAGGGCGTCCTCAACCTGTTTGTAAGTCTCACAATTCTGGAGTCTTGAAAGCGTGGGCTAGGGTTAGTGAGCTCAAATGTCACCCGTACTAAGTAGCAAAGGAACGAGTTTGAATTCTCCAAGTCTTGGATAATGTCACACTAATTGACCTAGTCCCAAACAAACCCTCAGGCTAGTACTATGGGTACTAGACAACGATATATGTACTAGAAATATATTCTTAAATACATAGAAAACACCCAAGACTCAGGTACTAATATTTGCACTCATCACACAAACATCTGCCCTTACTGGGATTTAAACCCGGGACCGCTAGTTTCGTAGGCAGGGTCACTTCCAACTAGTCCAGCACGACGTTAGCAAGGAGCATACCTCAAGAAGTTTGTAAGTTTCAAAGTCCTGCAGCTGCCGCTGGAAGCCGAGGTTGGGGTTGGCGACGGCGCGGCCGGCGCGGACCACCTTCAGAGCCTCGCGCCAGTTCAGGCTGGTCACACTCATGATGTACGCCACCGCCACCGTCACGCTGCGGGACATTCCCGCCAAGCTACACAGAAAAACTCTTTAAGTTTACTAACTTGACAGTCCAGCTCGCAAAGGAGTGTAGCCAAGATGCAAGCGCTACTAACGGTTTTCTTTTCTATCACTCAAAATGTATGGATGACATTCTCGTTCGTAGCGATACACCACGAGGTCAACTGTCATCCCACACATTTTGGCGATAGAAAAGAAAAACTTTAGTAGTGGTTGCATCTCGGCTATATGATCCATGGAGTGTAATTGGCACTAGTAATTGCTTAACTTTGAACCTTATGGACACTGTCAATAAAACACGTCTGTTATTTTAGCAACCGCATTAGGTACTTTGGATAACATAGTATTAGAAGCACGATTCAATTTTTTTCGCTAGTTGCTTGCTCTGTACTTTTTTTATGGACTAGGAGAGAAAAACAGGTAAGTAAGTGGTTTTCCTAGCTCCTTTGCCCTTGTAATAAAAAGAGAAGAATACTTTATACTTGTGGAAAAATAATTCGGTCATTTCAATTGTGAGATGTAAAATAAAACTAATTGGGGTACCTAATGGGTACTGACTGAATCAAAATTATGTCATTATTCGGACGAAAATACAAATAGTGTAACCTAGTTTCGACGAGGGTCAGTTCGTCACAACCTCAATCAACTAGTTACTTGAATTGTTATTATGTTAGCCCACAATTTCTTTAACATTATTGATATAGTTTGAACAGGTCAGGTCGGGTGTAGGGAGCTCCCCAGGCACCAATTTCCTAGAACGTGGGTCCGTGTTTCGCTTGTTAATGAAATATTCAGAGTGGATTCAGCCCTAAAATAAAAATAGTGATTTGTAGTTTTGATATGGACTGTTAATGTTATCGTTTCAAAATAGCTGCTAATTATAGGTTACTCCGTCTGAACGGTATTTCAAATAGACATCAAACATTACTACGCCATATCTTTTATGCAAATTTCAAATAACCCTAAAAATGAACTCTGTAACTATGAAATAATGATACAGAATAAAACACTTTCCTTCAGTCCATATTTAACGGCAAAGCTAAGTGCCAGGGCGCCGCAACCACGACCAGAGGGCTTATTGTCTAACGCACTCGCAATCACGATCGTTTTCATTTTGAAAATCGAAGGCTTGTCTGCATACAAAAATAAAAGTTTAAAAAAACAAAAAAACCGCCTTCAAAAAGCAAAAAATAACTTCATTTAAAATGGTAGGTAATAGGTCAGTCCAACTGAAGTCTGCTTTTGGTTAAAATATTGTTGGACGCCGACTTCAATTGGACTGACCTATTACCTACCATTTTAAATGAAGTTATTTTTTGCTTTTTGAAGGCGGTTTTTTTGTTTTTTTAAACTTTTATTTTATTTTATACTTTTTAGTGATCATAATTATACTGTTATGTTATGTAGTCCCACTTTAATTAATAAGAATTAATAAGAAACTATAGAACATTGAAATTCAATCTCGCCGCAAGCAACGCCGTGGGAAAGTCATAGTCAAATACTTAAACATAGGTACATATGCTTCGTCATAGTCGCTCAACTATCTTAATCGAAATATCTTGTCGCCACCCTTGAAATATATACCGTTTAGGAGTTCCGGTGGCCATCTGTGGTTTTCATCATCAGTTCCACTTTACCAAATAGTGTTTTCCAAGAGCAAATACACGAGTTACAATGAAAAATACCAAAATCGCTATAGGTGTGCCTATAAATTTTGAAGAGTTCCGTCGATTCCTCATGGACTCCATCATCAAATCTTCATTATGATAAAAATGGGACCAAATGGAAAGCACCAGCTTTCAAACAAAAAAAGAATCTTCAAAATCGGTTCACCCAGTCGAAAGTTCTGAGGTAACAAACATTAAAAAAAAAAAAAAGAAAAAAAAGAACATACAGTCGAATTGAGAACCTCCTCCTTTTTTGAAGTCGGTTAAAAATGAAAACAATTGCTCCAATTTGAAGCCGGTTGCGATTGCGAGTGCGTTAGATAATAACCTCCCCGGTCAAATTTAAACGGCCGCGGTTGATAAAATATTGCTAGCTCTCGTTGGGTGATCATTAAGGTTGGGGTAGGTATATGAACCATTCCTTTTTAACCGACTTCAAAAAAGGAGGAGGTTATACGTTCC
Source organism: Acleris cristana (assembly GCA_948252455.1). Lineage (NCBI taxonomy): Eukaryota > Metazoa > Arthropoda > Insecta > Lepidoptera > Tortricidae > Acleris > Acleris cristana. The sequence continues at coordinate 10,337,845 of OX411784.1, read as the reverse complement.
ACTGTATGTATTTTTTTTTTTTTTTTTTTTTATGTATGTTCACCGATTACTCCGTCAATTGTGGACCGATTTTAAAAATTCTTTTTTGGTTTGATAGAGTATACTTCCGAGGTGGTCCCATTGTCAGCAAATCTGAATCTGATGAAGGGATCAGTGAGGAATTGAGGGAACTCCTCAAATATTGTTTGCAAACATATAGCGATTTTAGTATTTTTAGTAACAAGTGTAGCATTTGCATTCAGAAAGTGTCACTTGGTGAAGCGGAACTGATGATGAAGACCACAGATGGCCACCGGAACTCCTCAACGGTACCGATTTCAAGGGTGGCGATAAGATATCTCGATTAAGATAGTTGAGCGACTACAACGAAGCACATTTAATTGTTTTTAAAATGACTATGATTTTCCCGCGGCGTTGCTTGCGGCGAGCTTGAAATGTCTTAAAGTTTCATATATCAACTAAGAAGTGGGACTACATAAGCTTATTATGATCACTAAAAAGTGTAAAATAAAATAAATGTTTTAAAAAACAAAAAACCGCCTTCAAAAACGCAAAAAATAACTTCTACTACTAGGTACTTAGTAGTAGGTACCTATCCTATTAGGTTAGTCTAACTGAAGTCGGCGACCACAATATTTTCAACAAAAAGCCGACTTCAGTTGGACTAACCTAATAGGATAGGTACCTACTACTAAGTACCTAGTAGTAGAAGTTATTTTTTGCGTTTTTGAAGGCCGTTTTTTGTTTTTTAAAACATTTATTTTATTAAAACCAAGTTTCTCCTCGCTCTCCTAATATGCACTGTTTGTGCTAACAAATCCTTTACTTCAAATGTTAAGCGGGAACATGCATTATCAGATTTTTAAGGTTCCTTTTATGCTTTTCGGTGTGAAATATTATAGGGTAAGCCATACGTATTCTATTATTAATATAAAACCATCGAGAATAAAGCGAAATCGGTAAACAGTTAGAATACACTTTGGGGCCAAACAGTATCACACAAGAATCGAGTATTGACTCGTAAAGTTAAATCGAACTCGTCCGGACACTGCGATGTGTCTCGATTTAATAATAACTTCATGTGAAACTGATGAAACTTTTTGAACGACCCAGATTTTAACACTCGCTTGCAGCAAAAACATAAATCTAGACCAAAACTAAGTTAAGTTTAGCTGTGTCAAAACATATTGAAATGTTAGTCTTAAATCGAGATTTATGTCCCAAACTCAATTTAACATTTTGCTGCAAGTGGCTCTTATAAAATTATGATTCAAAGTCGGTACTTGGGGTCTTACCAAAAAATTCTAACCTTGCTTCAGACCTAACCTAACAATCTAACTCGCTATTCAGTAACTTTCTCATTATTTAAACCCGCCCACCACGAAACTTCAATCGAGATGGCGATTACAAATTCATTCAATGTCTTCATACTCATTCAGTGCTAAGAGCACAATATGGGGTCTGTTCAACATGGGAATGTGGAGAACTGGCACTGTTGGCACGCCACTCACCAATGTATGAGGACGCTGCCGTCGCGCAGGCGCGCCGCGTGAATGAAGTCGTTGCATAGAGAGAAGTACTGAGTGAGGTTCTGCTCAGGGGAGTCGGACGCCATTATGCAGAGGTAGTGTTTATCCTGCGAACAAAGAATAACAAGATAAATATACCGGGTGACTTCAAATGGGTAATACAAAATCAATGTTTTACACAAATATTCCTTAAACTAAACTTATATTATATTATAACACCCTCTCATATTGCCGGGAGTTAAAGATGAAAGACAAATTTCTTGTCCAACCATGAGTCGTATCTATCAATAACTTAACCAAGCGAACAGATATATTCATATTCATATTCATATTCATATTCATTTATTGATAATATTATAAAATATTACAAGTCAAAATAGTTTAAACAATTCATTAAAAGTGCACAAAATATTGATTATAATTAGGTAAGTAAAGGTAATTAGTTAAAAATAATAAAAATAACATCACATGTCTAAAAGAAAGTCATTAAAATCATAGAACGAATTGTCAATTAGCCATTTCCGTAATTCCCTTTGGAATGCTACAGCTGATGCTAAATTTTTTAAATGCGAAGGTAGTCTGTTATAAACTTTCGGTCCCAAAATATGCATGGTTTTGGTAGACTTGGTCAGTCTGGAGCTTGCCGTAAATAGTCGATTTGTAGATCCCAGTCGTGTGCGGGTCAGTTTGCTGTTAGGAAATTTTTCAATGTTGTACCTAACGAATCTAGCCACGTCATACACGTACTGAGAGGGTAGTGTTAAAATGTTTTGTGTCCTAAAAAGTGCCTGAGCAGGAGTTCTGCAGGAGGCGAAGGAGACGATGCGAACGGCGCGCTTTTGTAGAACGAAACCACGCCGCCACTCGGCTGCAGTGCCCCACAATTCGAGTCCATAGCTCATTACCGAGTGAAATAACGAAAAATAGCTTGATCTCAGCTGTTGTTGTGGTATAATGTTTGCGAGCCTACCAAGAGCAAAACAAGCACCGGATAGCTTAGTACAAAGAACATTGATGTGTACGTCCCACCTTAGACCTGAGTCAAGTGTGACCCCTAGAAATTTCGTGTCTTGTACTTGTGGGAGGGTAACTCCGCCAATATTAACGCACAGAGGTCTAAGAGGCCTTCCGCCGAGGTTAATGTGCATGACCTGTGTTTTGGTCAGGTTTAGAACTAAACCATTAGTTGTAAACCATTTTTGTAGTTTTAGGATGTCGGATTTTATGCATTTATCTAGGTCACAAATAGTTTGGGCGGTGATAACATCACACGCATCATCGGCAAAAATGTACATATCGCCATCCACGACTTCAGGAAGGTCGTTAACCTGAATCAAAAAACACAGATTAGCGAGCGAGGATCCCTGAGGAACGCCTATACCCACATTTCCCTCGTTTGATTTAACAAGTCCATTGTTAAGTACGACTGTTTGTCGCCGGTTTTGTAAAAAATCTAGCATAAGTTTATGTGCGGGACCTCGAATTCCTATATGTTGGAATTTTTTAGCTAGCACACCGTGGTCGCATAGGTCAAAGGCGCGGGTCATATCACACAATAAAATGGCTACATGGGAGGACTTTTCCTTTGCACTCATTATTTTGTGAAGCGTTTCGCGAATAACTGTTATGCATGACCTATTTTTCCTGTATTCATATTGTTTGGGACTTAATAGCCCAAACTGTTCCAAAAAAGTAGAAAGGCGTTTTGACAAACCATTTTCAAAAAAAATTGCAATAGCTGGAATAATGCTAATAGGTCTGTAGCTTTGAATGTTGTCTTTTGGCCCTTTGCCTTTATAAATAGGAACAACCTTAACATTCTTTAAAACGGCTGGGTATTCTCCTTGCTTTACTAACTCATTAAATATTGTTGTGAGTTGAGATAGTAACATTGGCAAACCAATCTTTAATAATTTTGTAGATACATTGTAGATATCACATGTGTTTTTGCAAGCGACGTTTTTTGTTATGATATCGTATAATTCAAGATATAAGCAGGGATCGGAAATTCGGTAGGTACCAAATTTACCTAATCTTTGGCGGTGGCATTGTTGTTCAGTTGTATGGAGGCGGACGCAATTTTATTTTATTAATAAAATTCCCGGTATTTACATTAACTATTAAAAGTTATTTTCTATTTGTAGGTTTACCAAATGTTATTTAATTTACCGGTAACTTGTCTAATCTAACCCAACCTAACGAAGTTTGAGGAGGAAATCGACGAAACGGTTTATCCTACATGTAAAATAATTAATTTAAACGTTTTGTAGAATTCCGGAATCCCGGAACTAATATTATTAAAATAATATTTTTAAGAAGCCGACGCCATATTTGCGTAACTTTTTCCGGGATTTTGCCAGCTTTAGGTAAAAATATCGTACCGAATTTCCGATCCCTGGATATAAGTAATGAAATCCTCCTGGGCATAATTGAGACAAATAAAATGATAAGAAAATATTTGGCATTTTTTGTGAAGTTCCAGCATCGAGGGCCACGAAAACAAGCCAATTGTTGACCTAGGACTCTGGTAAATAGATTTAGTCCGCCTACTTGGCTTTTATTTCCAAGCAACCATTTTATTAAGTACCTAATTCATACTTGTAAAATCCTTATAGATCTGTTCTTCTTCGGTGTTCTTCTTAATGTAACGACATTTTTTATTCTTCTGCCTTTCACGTCTCCCGATATACATATAAAAATAACTAAATAAAAAGAAAACATATGTTTTCAATTAAAAAATAATCAAGTACTTACCTATAAAATAAAAAGGCGTGTTTAAAAAATCCTAATGTCACCTTTAATTAAACATTTAGAACATTCTCTCAAGTGTGCTTGACATAAATATTCTTGCCAAAGCATTTTACAAAACCGCTCCAGGCATGAGAGGCAAAAAATGTCAAGCGGAATTTCCTCTCATTATGCAAAGTTCCCACAGAGGTGCGGTATGATAAATATAAGCCTAAAAACGTCAGCACAAAATGTTAAAGGAAGGTTTTAAGGTTACAACCTAGCTTTCACCCGAGGCAGGAATTTCTTAATTTTCTGTGTTTTCCAACCACACTCCGTTATTCAAATTGACATTGGCGTCAATACACGTAAAACTAAACTAGTGGGAAAAGAGACTTTATATGACCCTTAAATAGCGTAATGAAAAAAATAAAAAACTCCCAAGTGCGGCGCGGACAAACACACGACGGCGACGGAATCCATACCGTTCTTGAATGGTTCCCCTTAAAAATGGTAGTCAAACATTAAAAGTGATTTCTCTCAGGTGTATAAAGAAGATCAAAAGCCTTTAAGGAAACCCATTGGACCCACTCACATCGTAAATTGCATTAGAGATTCACATTAGTCCTCATAAGAGTAAATTCACGTTATCACTTACTTCCAGAATAAAGTTGAGAGATAAATCTAATTTCAAGAGTCGAGTAGCAATGGTTCGCGAGGATGTGACTTTCATTTAAATTTTAATGTCGGTCCGAGCAGCTCCCTTGCGGGTCACGCCTTAACTTTGTGGGGTGAATAGTGGGTAGGTAATGTTTTATTTTATGTAAAAATAGGCAAACCCCCGCAAACTGTTTCGTGACCAAGATATTCGGTTGACTGGAGATTTCACGAACAAAGCATGATGCGGCCAGCCGCGGACTGGTAATGCTCGTGTTGTTGCTGTGGATATATGCTTGATAGAGAAGGATTGATGTTTTATCCACATTTATCCAAAGAAGTGTTAATCTGTCACGACCCAGACCTTTAGGGCAACCTTTAGTGGAGACAGGCGTACTAACTTGTGAGCAAAATATAATTATGCAGCAAAACATATCTATGCATTGAACCAGGGCCGACACACGCACTAAAACGTAATCCTTTCGCGATAACACAAATGTGTTGTTGTGTGTTGTAGGTCTTTTTCAATATATCTAGAATAGAGCGGGATACCTGATTGACAAAAAAGTCGCGAGCAAAGTATGTTTATCGTTGTCTAATAGGTACCCATATCACAAGTTTAGAGCTTAGTTCGAGAGTAGGGCAATTTGTGTGATTGTCCCCTGATATTTATTTATTTATTTACTAAGAATCGATTTTTAAAAATATAACATTCAAAAATATCATTAGAAAATGAACGTGATACGGTAAACCGTAATTTTGAAAGTTCAGTGTTGTTGGTAGTGTTGTGACGTTTCTTCGCATGCGATTTATTTTCTACTTTCGAGCACACGCTCCTCAAAAATCTGCAGTTCGATAAGTGAACTTGCCTTTGTTAGGTACAGAAAACAGAACTTTACGCTAATAGTTGTCCATCGAATAGTTCAGTGCTTTATTGTTGTACAAAATAGTTGAGTGAGTTTTCAATTTGAATTGTAAATACCTAGCGGCGTCGAAACTACGACCGTTTAAAACATAATGCTAGGCTCCTTGGTTTCGATAGTTCAAAATGGATTCGAAGTGTTAGGCACCAGACACCAAATTAATTCACACGTATAATTGTTAAAATGGGACCATATAGGCATCACTTTAGTATTTTATCTATGTTTATAATGTTTCTTTTATTAATTTCATGTTTTTTTTTATTTGTATTAACTTTCCGTGCTGTTATTTCATGGTGTTTATAAAGTGTATTTGTATCTTGCGGCATCAGTAGATGGGCAGTACTGCGGTCTTCTGGGCGCGGATAATAAATAAATAGTGTAGTGGAAATGAAATCGTAGACACGAAAAAAAGTAGAAATAAAACGAAAACTTATCAGAGACAACTAGCAATCTATATCCGGTAAGTTGTAAAATATCGGTTAACAAATTCTTGAACCAGCATTCTATAAAATAGGTACCGGATTATTAGAGATCAGAATCCTGAGAATAATATTTTAATCCATAATTTACCAACGCATTCTATAAATGTAAACACCGAATATACTGCAGACGGTGTTTTATAAGCAGTAAATCACATATTCGGTTTTAAGTTTTAGTCAAAATATACAACGAACTAAAAATTGGCAAATATGAGTAGTTGAACGCTGTGAGTTACAAACACGAGCCGAGCAAGCGAAGCAAGAAGCAATTTGTCAGGCAAGTTCTATCAAAGCGAACATATGTATGTAGAATGTAAAATACAAGAAATCAAAGTGATATTAAAAGTATCTTAGAATACTAGTACCTAATACTTAACTATTGATGGCATCCAATTCATAACAGTGCGCAGTCCGACACCTAACAAGTACAATACTAGAGGGACGCAGATTATTTTTTAAAGTTATGTCTCTCTTCTAATACGATGAAGAGACAGGCTAAAATCGGCCGGCGGACTGTTAGTCCTAGGTCGCCCGTTTAGTGTTAGAACTGATAAACGGTTTCCAATTTCCATGTTTAAATATCAGTAGTAGATGAATTAATCATTATTTCTCTATCTTTAGGCGCATAAGAGTCATTGTGAAATAAGCTTCAAGTAATACTTGATAGCACTGATAGCTAATAGATGGCAAGCTCTAATGAAATGATACACCGAGGGGTACTCAAAGAAACTCCTGGGACGCTTTAGACATAATGTTTTTGCGATTTCCACGCAGACGAAGTTGCGGGCATAACTATACATAATGTACATACAATATGATTCGAAAATATTCCAAACATTAAAATATATTGATACAATCTTCGCGGATAAATAACTCCGCTCGCGGACGGCAGATGTGTTGTCAGAAGATAAACGAATTTCCCGCCGCTTCCTGCATCCGAAACGGCATTTCATTATTTATTAAGCAAACAGCCAAATGATTCACAGCATTTACTGCTTTTCATAATAACATTTTCATCTTTTTTAACTAATACATAACGCGCTCTAAAAAGACACGATGAGAATGATAAAACATCGACCCGGGAATTTTTAAGAATTATTTCGTTAGTAAACACTCGAGTTAACGAACATATTATGTTGATGCTAAACCCTACGTCAAACGTCTGGGGGATGGGAGGACAAAAGATCGAGGGTTTAAGGCCCTCACTGAAGGAGAGGAATAATAACGTTTTATTCACATGCATGCCTACAACACAATGGCTCCAAGCGGCCATGATTCAATACAATTCCAGCCGTGCGAGACGTTTTGTGAAAATAAAAATACATTCCAAAGTACAATTGAATTTTCTCACCCGCATCTTGAATGACGTTTCGTTATTTATTTTTTAATTAATTCGCATTTATTTGACGTATCCCTTAATCCAAAGGTTTTGAGGCAGTCACATTTATTGTTTTATTATTTTATTCAAACCAGATTTAATGTCAGTTGTTCATGAGACCCAAATAATGGTATTTAATACGTGTTTGCGTAGCAGCTCTTATGCAAAGCAGTAAATATACAGACGTCTCCGAGAGAGGATTAGCGGACGAACCAATATTCTAGGCGTCTAACTTTACGGTAAACAGTATTAACAACCGCAGACAAGAGATTACGAAGTCGATTAAAGCACAGCGCTTCTCATAACGTGGCGTAGATTGAGTAATTCTCGCTAACGGGGGGTATGATGGCGGTTGACGCAAATTGGATCAATCCGCAGGTAATTCGTGATGCCTTTGAAAAAGTTTTCGATTAGACATTTGTACCAAAAGAACGATAACTTGCTTTTCAATAATTCATTGAATAAAAGACGTGTTTTTTCGTACGCCTGTTATTATACATATTAATATAAATTCAGGCTATAAATTAGGCCTCCAATAGCGGTATTCACTGTAAGCCATTAATTCTAATGCGACATCTCTATTCAGGGGAGGGCACGCTAACTTACGAGCATTCGCTGGCGTAGCTAGATTCCAGTTGTATCTTGGCTAAGTCACGTATTACTTAGCATTTATGCAGTCAAAAACCTTACGTATTAGCGTTGAACTTTGATCTCAACCAGTTGTAAACAAGTTCATTGTAGCTTGGTCTCCTTCCGTTTTCTCTATTTATTACTTTTAATGGTTGAAATCCACATACCTAGGTAGTTGTGGTAGGACCTTGTACGGGGCCGTCCGTCAAAGAAGACTATCAAAGAGACATTTCACCTTAGTGTTCACGGGTGTTATTCTCTTAAAAACGGCGGACGGTCGAACGAACGAGCGAAAACGCAGTGGCGAGTTTAAAGTCCCGTCCGAGCAAACAAGACACATTTTAGCGCGTGCATTCTCAATTAGGCAGCCTTATACGTTCGAGAAGCCAAATTGAATACATGCTGACGGGACTACTTAAACTCACCGCTTGGTCAGTCACTCGTCCGTCCGTTCGTCGTTGTTAAGAGAATCACACCCGGATCGCAAAGAATTGATTGCAGTCTTGAAATTGCTATGTATAACATATACATCTCAGATCCCACTTATGATCAGGTGGCCTGTGGGCTCGTTTGCCTTCTCCAGTTTAGTAAATACATATTTTCCTTGGTTATGCTATAACCCCCTTATTTCTAGCCACGCGTACATTCGATAAAAAATACCAATGGAATATAGCTCCAAATAATAAATAAATTATTTGTAATAACTATCAGAAACGTTCTCAAAGACTATACGTTACCAATATCGCTAGATACAGCAGGTGTGGTTGAATGAAACCCATAAATTACGCCATACAAATAAATTACCGCAACCTCTCCCGGGGGACGCACGATTGTTGACCCGGGGTCAGAGAGGACGCCGAACTAACTAGGCTTAACTGTGTCACGTTTTAACTAATTAGCTTTAACGTTTGGTTAAAAAACCGATAAATTAATCAATCTTACTGATTTATAATTGTGAAAGTTTGGATGGTTTCTCGGTGAAACTTGGCACAGATATAGAATATAGTTTGGAATAGCACAAAGGCTACTTTTCATCCCGGATAATTGGTCTGTTCCCGGAGTAATAGTGATAGACGACATCTATGCGGATGGAGTCGCGCTCAAAAGCTTAGTTAAATAAATATCAGGCGACAATCACATACAAATTGAACTAATCCCAAACAATACTCTAGCCTTGTGCCTTGGACACTAGACAAAGATAAACATACTTGGTATCATGTGTTTAATTAAATTCATTGTTTATCTATGTGACTGTCACTACCTGAAGCCCGAACAGCAAAACCGACTTTCTACTAATTTCTGTCAAGCATGTTAGGACCAAGGCCAAAGAATTAAATTAAAAGTCTCCAGCTAAATAAGAAAAAAAACTCCAGTTAGTAAAATAAAATCTACGCCTATACTAAACTACATCGTTGGAAAGAGCATTAATCAGAAAAGTTTTCAAAGAACTTGAAGTGCATTAACCTCTTTTTTTTTAAAGCGATGCTTTGTTGGGCTTTTAGTTTTCAGTTACGTCTTTTTAAAACTACTGAGGCCTGGGCTTTTTTCGAGTAATTTGCATCAGATATCAACTCTCATCGAACACAGACTCGAAAATCCAATTCAAGACTAAAATCTGACAGTTCTCATCTTGAATATTTAATTATTTTAAAATTATTTCATAATAATATGAATAAGAACTCGTGTAACCAGTAATATTAGGGTAAGTTTTATTGATAAAAATACCTACACTTAAACCAAAATGCAGTAATAACAGCGAATGTGCGCCCGTTGAGGTTAGGATTTTGGTTTTGAATTAGATTTTCGAGTACGGCAACATTCAAGATACAAATAAAAAAAATTGGCGTTTTTATTCATATTTCTTTTTATTTATTTGATTTTAAATAATGAATGCTGGCATTTTTTTAGTAGGTACACCTTATTCGCCATTTTTTTCCCAACCATGTATATTCAACACGGTAAAACTAAATAGGTATTGTTTTTCAGTGTTGAAATCAATAGCTCAATACTCAATACACGTGACGTGACATGCTTTTGACGTGTTGTCGTATCGTCAACGTTATGATAGCTCTTATCTAAGCCGAGTTAAATACAATACCATAACGTCCATACCACGTCAAAAACAATATTGTTATACCGTGTTGAATAGAGTCCCTGCACTTTTTTTTGCCTGTAATTTACCGTGTTGTTCTTATAATATAAACACCAAGTAGGTACGTAGGGTCCGCCAGACTCTAGCATCGTCAATTTACATTTCGTGTGCCTTAAAATATTCTTATTTCTTAGCTGCTTTAAATCTGTAGCTGATTTATTATTATAGAAAGCCTGTGTCCAGCAGAGGCACATGTACCCATAAAGGCTGGTTTATGTTGTACGTATCGAAAATCTCATATCTACAAAAAGGTTTTCTACCAAAGGCCACAAATCATTGCAAATATTGTTACAATACGCACCACGCGCCGTATCGCAAAGACGTGAATAAGTTATGAGGCAGAAATAGATTTGTAAGATCGTGATTCGTGCGACGTCCAAGCGGACGACGGGCGGACAGAAGGACAAATTGGGTGCGACTAGAATTGACCCTTGTCCTGTACTGTACTCTAATAGAAATTGGGTATTTCACTAACGCTGTCCTCCTCGATGTTAAGACATGATTCATGTCACGAAAGGGTAAGAGGTAGGTATCTATTCTTGGCGGTAAAAACCATATCTTTGACCTGTTATGGTTTGGTTTTTAACTCAGCCGTCATTACTGTCAAGTAAATAAGAGCTACCAAAACTTTGTCAATACGATAACAAATCAAAGACGATATGGTTTTTGCCGTGTAGAATCTCGGCCCTGAGGTGTTTCTAATTTAGTGTTTCGGAGGAAGCTTAGACGAAAATGATTAAAAAATAATGTTGCTCTATGTTGTATTGGTAGTAAATAAGCCCCATTACTAGTTTGTAAGTTGCTATGCCCTGCCAGGGTCCATAAAGAACTTTATAATATAATAACAATTCCTTATAATATAAGTAGTTACAAGTTACCTAACACCCTGTATTATGTACAAATTATGGAAGCAATGAATAATTGAGGATTTAATTGAATTGAGAATATATGACATTGGAGAAATACGAATGACTACGGCATACTAGATTGTACCGATGTCGGGTACTTTCTCTTTTCTAAAAACTTTAATACTTAGGTAAAGTTGCTGGCTTGTTTGCGGTGCGCCCAGACTTAGTTAACAAATTAATCTTCGCCGAGTGTTGAAGTATGTAACGATTTAGTTTAGTTCGAAACTTCAAACTTCAGTGAGTGCAGCGGTAGTTTAGTTTCGCTTACTCGTTCCCGGCGCTTTTATCCAATTTTTAGGGTTCCGCGGGCCAACTAAGAACCCTTACAGTACTGTATGTCTTACTTACATTCTTAGAAACTAATAAACTTACTTGGTAGCTGAAATTATGTGCACATTTAATTATTTATACCACTAAGACCACTAATGAAATTTTTGTAGGAAATTGTGTGAGGTTGTTGTTGTTGTTAGGATATTTACCTAACTATATGAAAAAAGAACATTTGGGTGACCACTAAGGAAATATTGAACAATAGAAGAGTAGTTTTCGCTAGAGTTACTTGTTCCCACTCGCTCCAGCCAAAACTACAAATATTAAAAACAATAATAATATCTTGAACTAAATCACGCAATAAGTAAAAAAAAGAAAAACTATGTATATATATTTAAAAGGAAAACTATTACGACTAACAATAAGTAAAGTCTACTTGAATACTTTGGTTCTTGAATTACAGGCGACTAAAATGTTATCTATTAAAAATCATCTAAGATACCACCGAATAAATTAAACTAAAAAAATTGCTAAATATGCGTTTGCAGTTATTTTTGGAGGCAGTTTTTGGTGTTTGTAGTAATGGTGACGGAACCCTACACTGAGCATGCATGGTGCGATATGGTTTTGCCCGGTTATTATTTACTAAGTGGTCCATGATACCTGTATGAGTAAGTGTAGTTACAACAAGAGAGTTCAGGGCCAAGACCTGGCTACACATTTATTTTACACTAATACTAATTTTACAATTTTACAATAATGTCGGAAAATTACTTTATTATTTCATTGTTTTTTTAACCTTGTAAATATTACATCTTGGAAAATCATTTAACGAATAGAAGTGTTTTCAATCCATTAAAAAAATATATAAACAAAAAGTCTTAAAATACTAACTATAAATAAATTAACCCTTGCAGATCAACCGCTTTTGGCATGGTCCCTAAAATGCTGGCCGCGTTCCCCCTTTGCAGTGCCGCAAAAAAGGAATTTTCTTTTAGAAAAGCGTATTTGCGGGACTTGAAAATTACTTAGGGCCTGTTTCACAATCGACAAGTAAATTTATGTGCCGGTTAAAGTTAGCTCTCTCCTTTTCTATGTTCAAGTGTAAGAAAAGGAAAGGGCTAAATTTATGTGTCAGATATGCTTTACTTGACGATTGTGAAACCGGCCCTTAATTAAATTAAAAGTCCGTTATAAACCAGTAGGTCATTTTTCACTGGAAATTAAACAGAATACTGTTTCCAAAAACCAAACTGAATTTGAATGCTTCATTATACAAGAACCTGGCTGCTGGATTTTCCGTCCAAAAGTCCATGCCATAATGACGACACGCCATGCCATATAGCACGAGACGAGACCTTTGTTGAATTATGAAACTCGTTTTCCGTCACATTTGGATTTGTCCATGTCCCTTTATTGTCGCCAGCGCTGTCGACTTGGGTTGACATTAATTTACAAGATAATTCTGTCGAAAAAATAGTGACAGGGCTGACAGGTCCAAAGGCGTGTATTTGCATTGTTAAACGTTTAACTCGACAATTTGCATAGGATTAAGTACAGGTTCTAATAAATTGTCGTTCACAATATTGGTTGATCGGAATTCCAGTGTAACTGAAGACCATGAAACCGCTGAACGTTAAATAAAAGTCTTTGTTTACGCTTTGATCCGGGACACTTCGCGGCGACAATGGGAATCAACTGGAGCGAAAACGGATCGCTAAATAGTTAGAATATTCATTAGCCGTTTCTTTATAGATCTACCTAAACGTTCATTTAGTTTTTCACTGTCTATTGTTTCAAACGGCTTGTAAGATTTTGTGTAGTCAGAGCCTTTATTCAGAAAGCCTAGTAAAAGAACTAAAATTAAACAAGACAAAAACGAGTCATGGTAAGGACGTTAATACTCGTAGTATCATCTTGCGGTAGTTCTTGGTTCCGTATCACCAAACCATCGTCGATTATAGGCTTTGAGACGCTTACTACGTGAGCTTGTAACAGAGCAAACTTGAAACTATTTTGCATTTGGAAGCTGCGCAACGCTGCATGCAAAATTCATGAGGATCCGAATGTTGGCCGGAGGCTCTCACTGATTGTAGGCGACATTCCATTTTACATCGGCACGTGTCGAAACATATTCTGATGCATTTGCATTCAATATTTCCGAACGTGCAAGGTTTGAAACAATTGGAAATGCTGACTCGTTTGCGTTTGCAATGGATGTAAACGAAACTCAAACTAAGTTGAACGAAAATAAAACGTCGGATTTAATCTCAACAAATTGCCAGCCATTGGCCTATATTGTCGCGCAAATTGCACTCCTGTGTCGACCGATAGTTGGTCAGAATACTGCTGTAATAAAAATGTAACAAGTAACACCTATTTTATTTACAGAAGCAACTTCCAACAAACGAAGTGAACACGGATTTGTAGAAACGATTTCTGGTGCGTTCACCGCTAACTCGAATAGTTCGGAGCACGACGATAAAGTGGGCTATTAAATGTTAGAACGAGGATGTTCGTAACCATCCAATAAAAATCAATGATCGCGCCATTGTGGGTAATAAAAATGTATCTCTTCAATTTACAAAGAGTATCATGTAAAGTAACAAGTGAAAAACCAATTAACAGGGTTTTAACCAAATCATCAAACAGCAATCATCTGGGAAGAAAAAATGCTAAAAGACTAAGCAGGTACTTGTTAAGTAAATGTTGTAAATGTTGTAAATGTTGTAAATACAAATTGATATCGTTTTAATGTAAGTACCAGTATTTTTTCACAATTGCTAGTTATACACGTGTACCTTACAAGGCACTATACAACAGTTTCAAACATATCATTAAGTTCTGTCGCGCTTCGATTTTATTTATCGGCTGCTAACGATTTTATACAGGAATTCACGAAGCTCAACGATTTAAAAGGCCCTGTCGAAATGCTTTTAACTATGTCAAGGTCAGTCGTTCCTCTTAAACGTTTCTCGAGGAATTCCGCAGTGTGATAAGAGGCACTTTATCCCCAAAGTGGTGCTTTAGTTTATTAGCTGGACCTAATCCTAAAAGAGTAATTAAAAAAAATACGACGTCTTCAAACATGCCGTTATAGATACTAAAAGAACAAATAGCTCAACTTAACGTTGTAATATATGTATATTATGTATAAATAGTGGTAGTACCTAGATGGATGACTAAAAGCTGAGCAGCTGCTAGAGAGTTAGGTTCTAAAGGCTTCGCATGCCTTTGTTATAATATAATAATGTAAACTGCTGCATTGCTTGCAAGGTCACCTCATGCCTGTGTCACACGCCTGGGTAGCTAAATCGTTTGCATACGTGAGTGGTATGTGTAGTGTCGCAACTAATTTTCAATCTATGCATTTATAAGAAACAGACCTTGTAATATACATACGGGGCAAAATTATATTACAGCTATAGGGATCGCCTGTATCGATAAACTCAGTTATCGATGCTTTCCCATATACTAGTGATCGCTCCGAGTTTTTCATGTTAAAATATTTTTTTATTGAAAGTATGCAAATGAAACAAAATAGCAACATAATTCTGGTTATTCTTTATTTTAAAAGGTTTTTTGAACCTTCACTTATCATGATCATATTTTTTTCATCATAACAAATTCTGATCGGTTATTTTAACAATAGTAAATGGGACAGTAATTCTGAAATACACAATGAGGAAAAAAATAAGATGATGATAAGTGAAGGTGTAACGTTGTATATCTTGCGTGAATCGGAACCTAAAGACTGGGGGAATATTAAAGGTGTTAATGGCATTACTGTTCATTACTTTTGATTGTCAAACGTCAACACCATAGATTTGTAGGTTAGTGTTGCCGCGTTATGGTAAAATACCTTGAATTAGGGGATTAATAAATATTTGTAATTAATCAATAAATGGAGTCAATAGTTAATTACATTTATTAAGTAAACAAAACAATACAAAGATTTCTTTTGGCAGTAATTGTACACACAAGAATTAAACAAACACATTTCAGTCAAAAGATAATTTAATGTAGTACTTTCATGTAGGTAATATATTAATTGGGTACCTAATTACCCAGACTACCTAAATTGTATAGCTACATTGTATGCATTTTGGTTGCATCTATGTTTTGACTAAGTATCTTTCATCAAGATGTCCAAGATGATAGCCCATTACAAAATCAGGCTTAAGCTGAATGAGAGCGGAGGAGCCATCCTCAATAAAGTAACCAAGCACCTGCTGTGGAGATATAGTACATACTTTCAGTCATATTTCGGTGAAAGGAACTTGTAAGTAATAATTAATAACATCTTTCTGATGGAGGCATTTCTTGCAATTTAATATGCAATTCTCTGACCAAATGGTGAATTTTCAGTTATTGTTTCTCACACGTGGAAGAGGAGGGAATGTCTTAGCGTCGAGATTACCAGGGGTTTTCCTTGAAGTTTTCCGGTAAGATTCATAATTTTGTTAACCTTAAATGTCAGCCCACATGTCTTATATATTTCTTAATCGTAGTGCTAATCAGAGCAATTTATCTCTGTCTTTACAGCTGGACTGGGTTTTCAGTATTTCTTAGGGTTTCCCTTAAGTTTTCTAGTTTTCTAGTATTTTCAGTATCTTTTAGTGTCTGGATATTTTCAGTATGTACTGATTTAAGTTTCCGTCTACATAGTTTCTGTTTCCTGTTATTCTGTTTAGATACTTTCAGAATAATTTAGCTTACTGATTTGCCTTTATGGTTGGATGATTTATTTTGCATTCCGTTATTCCGATTCAGGCTCCAACTATATTCAGGTTCAGTAAAGCTATGAGTAGCTTATAAAGACATTCAGTATTTGGCAGGAACTCTCTTTAGATCTGTAAGTAATAAATTCAGGTTTAGGTTCCTGATCATTCAGTAAACATATAAGTAATGAAGTAGGATATAAAGGTTTAAACCAACCTTTAGTAGGCGTGCCATAGGCACGAGGATTCAGTAGACCTTCACAAGCTGCTGTGAGCTGCCCGAGGATACTGTGGCTTGCGACACAGTGTACTGGGACCGCTCCACCAGTCTGCCGACCTGGGACTACATCGAGTCGATCGTCCAGGAAGGAAGGTTTTCTTCAGATTAAGGTCTGTGGAAATTATATTTATAATTAGGGAATTAGGATATCAATAATAGTTATTTGAACTTAAATTGGAATTGGTGGCAACTCTATAACTAGGGACTAACAAATTACTATCTAAGAATTGTGAATTATAACATAAGAACCTTTACTTGTGTAAAACGACCAGCCTTCCGCTGAGCTAAACATATTTTCTGGTAGAGTAAGAATTATGAGCAAAGTTAAGTTCACAATTAAATAACATCATGTATAGAGCTGCATAGGAATAAAGACTGTGATATTTACTAACCTGTTTCATTGAGCTCCTCATCATACGTCCTAGATCACTCCATATCTTCAACTTATTCTACAACTTTCTGTTTACGTTATTCCGTCTATTTCGTTTTGTCACTTGGTAAAACCTAGCCGGGCATTTAGCAACGTGACAAAGGATCAAAAGTCCTTTTGAAACAAAAAATAACATTTTTATTTAAACAAAAAAAACTTGGAGCGATCACTAGTATATGGGAAAAGCATCGATAATTGAATTTATCGATATAGGCGATCCCTAGCTGTCAATTAATTTTGCCCGTATATTCCGAGGTCTGATAAGAAGAAACTGACTGGCTGCTCGATCAACGCACGGCCGAAACCGCTGGACCTAGGGACTTGAAATTCGGCGGCAATATTCCTTGGGTATCCTAGGATGCGCTGAGAAGGGATTTTTCGAAATTTATCCCCTAAGGGGTTAAAGTAAGGGGAGTAGCGGAAAACTAATTGTACCCTTGGGAAGTCGCGGGCGTCCTCTAGATTATATTTAATAATAATTGTTAAGTTGGCTAGTTACTTTACATCCAAAAAGTCAACACTCAAACGCTTTACTTATGTTCGTTCTCCTGAGTCATGATTCTTCATTAGAACTGTTAAAAGAAAATCTGACTGTCTGCAGAATAAAGTGAAAAGCTTCATAATTATGTTAAATGGCCACTCGAGAAATTATACCTACTCCATTGAAAAGAAATTGCGCCGTCATACAAAACAATTTGCTTTAATGGAGAATAAATGGACCGCTGCTTTCTTTAGTTAATTTTCTGAAACATTGTTGAATTCTGGCTAAAAGAAGTCAATTGCTTACAAGAAAAATACCTACATTCGTGTGGACTTCACTTATCAAATAACATCACTATGACTATAACGCTAAAACGCATTTTTTGCTATCCTAGAAACTATCAACGCCGTGATTACAGTTACCTACAACATCTATATCTACCCGCAGTTAGAGCATATCATTAGAGAAGAGCGAGGGAGTTCAAGAGCTCTACACCACCATCTACTCACTGCGCAAGTGTCGCACACACACTCAAACAGCTCTGTTTTAGGCTGCGTTTCCATTAAGCTTGCGAAGCAGCTAAGCGGTGCGCTTGGAAGAATCCACCAAATGTGATAGGTCCGCTGTTCGAGGCTAGGAAAATGTAAAATCACATTAGTGGTTACTCAACGGATAGCGCTTCGTTGCTTCTCGCAGCTGGTGAAAACGCTGCCTAATACTTTATTGCGTTCAGTGCCCACGATCGTCAACTGTATGAAATTCAGAGGCACTGGGTGTCTTTGGCGGTGAACGCGTGTTGAAGGCTCACGCAACTTGCAGATCTTTAGTGCCGCTATTTGTCTGGATAAACTTGGAAATAAAGAAATTCCTTGGTAACGAAATCCTGACAAAATGCGTGGTTTTTCGTAGTAATCGCGTAGAAAATGTGTTTTTTTGCTGCAGGTGTAATAAGGAACGTTATTAGGCGCAGAACGTGGGGGGTAATGGCGATCATTGTTCACTGTAAGGGCCCCAGTCTAATAAATATAGTGTAAGAAGATTACAGACCATAAAAGTTCGTGTAGGTAATAAAAAGTAAGTTCTTAGGCTTATACGACACAATAAGAACGATAGGTAAACTAAGGGCACTTTTAAGCATTGTTAATCTGCATTGTAGGCATTTTGATAATCATAAAATAACATGGAATGTTATGATTACTTATGATGATCAAAATGCCTACAATGCAGAAGCCAATTTGAATATTGGAAACGGGCATACAAAAATACTTCTATACTGTATTCTCAATTGATACTCGTACTAAATACAATACAATACAATACAATACAATACAAAACACTTTATTGTACAACAAACAAACACATTACAGAGAAAGAGTACAATTACAAATAACACAGGTAAAGTTAGAACAGGATTGAAAAAGTAGACGATTGTGAGTTTTTACCGACACATTCCTTGGAAAATCCAAGTTAATTTTCCGCAGTTAAGTATAGGTTTCTAAGAAACGTGTAAAGAAAATATGGAGGTAATTTTTCGAGTCAACGAACGCAAATTAGGGCAAAGGGCCGGTTTAGTGGTTGCTCGTTAACTACCGCTTCACACCGGTTTGCTTTTAGCTGTCCCGAACCATTGTTGTGCTAACCCTGAGTAATGAAGCGTGAATACCTTTGCAAAGTTTAGTTTAGTGCTAAGTTATTATATAGTTTAAAATTAATTGTTGTATGTTAAACGATCAACGAGCCTATTATTGCGCTTATCGCTGTGAATAGACATTAAACGTGAATAAAACCATCAACGTACTGATTAAATTGTGTTTGAGAAGAGTTATTTTTTTGGAAATAATTTATTTGACGCTAGGTAGTAAGGGTAGTATAACTTTTAATATAGAATCGGACCTCGCATAGTTTCCTCATTGTTTGACACTTTTTGCATTTTCTTACAGCGAAACAAATGCATTGCATGCATACAGTATAATTGTAGTTTTAATAATTAGTCGTCAAAAGAGTTCTATCAGACTGGGAACTCATTAACGATTCCACCACACATAATACTAGAGTACCTAAATACTTTAACAGCATTGAGGTTATCAAAAAATTCTGCAGTAACAATCCATTTACATTTACCCATAATTGCACTGTGAATCTTAACCTTATTACAATGCGACAAAGCAAGAAAGCTCTGGAAACTAAACGACTTAACGATGTCCTTCCGCGGATCCACCCACAATGGAAATTCAATTATACACCTTCTCATTCTCCGGACAACCGACATAATGCAATTTATTTCAATTCAACGTGGAAGTATCGGTTCGAGCGAACACGGAATTTAGGAGCATGAATAGTTTCAATATAGAGGACTGACGTACAACCTAATTTTATGAAAACGAAATTTAAGATATATACCTACCCGTATAATCGTAATAATGTACCCAAAGTGTACCTATGAATGAGCACAATAAAAAATCGAAGACAAAAATGGAAAGAAAATGTGGCAAAACATTCTCTACTCATTTTAAGGGATCTATGCCAAAAAAATTAACCACATATCTTACCAACCTTATTATTTTAAACGTGCAAACTAATTGCACCCTTAGGATGGCAGGCTAGCTGACTGTACAAATGTACAAATAAAAGACAACCCCAACTAAATATACTGTGACGCATGCGTCACTTTTTGTCTGAATTATTAATGTGTTGGCTTTACGAATACCTACACATACATTTAGTACCAACGAACCGATAGTCAGGTCCACTGTTCGTAGCATATTTTCGCTACATAGTGGAAAATTTCTGCTACAGAATACAGCGTAGCACTCGTAGCATTGCTGGCACTGGGACTCTATTCTACGACGTTGAACAATATTGCCTTTGACCTGTTATCGTATTGTCAACGTTTTGATAGCTCTTATTTACTTGACAGTAACAGCGGCTAATTTAAAAACAATACCATTACATGTCAAGTTGAATAGAGGCTCTGAATGTTTTAAAAAGAGTACAACGTTCAAGTAAATTGCCTGTATAGGTAAGTATTATATAGTTACGTACTCTTCTTAGTGTGCCTTTATTAACCGTCTTCTTTTATTCTATGAAGTAATTCTCAGTAAAATCGACCTATCATTTACAATGTGCAAATCGCCACTAAAAACAGGTTAGCACGTCAAATTCCGAGCACTTGAGATTTGCATCTCAATGCGTCCATTTTGCATGTAAAACGGGTTGTTAACCGTGGATATAATACCTATTACCTGGAATAATGAAAAAGTTACCGTGGTAAATCTATTTCGGTGGGGTGGTTAAGATAAGACACGCAATTATAGTATATTTTAAGAACTCACATGTACGTTAAAGCTTTAAGGTGTCGCCTTCCTAATTTGGGTACCTATCGGCTTTCACAACTTATCCATCGGTTGTAGTCACGTAACTCGCCTCTTATTTGAAGAATAAAGTTCTTGTTTCATTACCTGATTTACATTTAAACGAAGCCATAAATTATTAATCATAATCATGTATTTGCTATAAACATGATACAACAAAATTGTAATGATTGATCTGGTCCTAAATTCCATTAGGTATCCTGAAATCTACTTTACTTTGAGTTCGTATTAGGAGTGGAACCTCTCTTCTGCCATAATTTCCCTAAACATTAACATTAACATAAACTTAATACATTCAACCTTCATTTAAACTCGTCATTCCCATAAAATTAAATAAAACAAAAACTATTCGAAATGTGGGAGCGGGTACGTAGATTTCCGACCGAAGGTATCTACTTGGATTATGCGGCAAGTAATTTCCGAGCGAACGACAAATCAATTCTACGCAGTCGGAGTCGTGGGTAAAATTTAGCTGTTACATAACTGATGGGCACTCCTACCAATAATATTCCACAGATAATATGTAGGTATTCGGTTCACGATACACCAAAACTAACCACTTAATAAACCTTTTTGCGTCGACAACACGTCCGGCTTATTAAAACTGCATAAAATTGCTATTTAGTTAGTGGCAGTAAATATGTTAAGACAAATCCAAACATACCAATTAACAACAGCTTGTCATTCCAAGGCAAGCATCCGAGCGCCGGAAACACCCGAACAATTACCGCGTCAGCGTGCAATCCCGACAACCTAATTCGCAATTCATCGCACGATGAGAACGTCATGTAGCAGACGAATTGCTGAATATTTAATTATGAAAGTTACATAAAATTGGGATTTTGCTGATGTACGCGAAACTTTCGGTTGAAAATTGATCAAATGTGTGCACAGCCTTTTCGGTTTGTGTATTTAGGTAAGTCTCGTTAGCAATTTTTGAGCTTGTATAAAATAACGGTAAGGTCTGCGGGTGTGCGCATGCATATGTTACGCTTAATCTTTATAAAATAATAATTAAACGCTGTTAGTTTGTAAGTGCATAATTTGAAAGCGACTGGATTTAAGGAAAGAAAAAATGCCAAAGTTGTTTGCAAAATTGTAAAATTCGTTAAAATTAGATAAAAGTTAAAGTAGGACTGCACGATGTCTGTGAGGGAACTAGTTTGAAATATATTATTTTATTTCAAGTTAAGCTTTAGCCATACTTTTTTGTTTATGTATGTAACCCTCCTTTGCATGGTGATGGAAATTTCCATAATAACAATACCAAATTTTTGTAATTTTTTTGTATCATTTTTTTATGCTAATTCAAAATCAAATAGGGTTTGAATTCCCGACTTTTTTAATTTTTATGTTATTACGGGTTAAATGGCCCTCGAATGATATACTTAGCATGAATGTTGAGAACTCTTCAGTAAAATGGATTCGCTTCCCACCGTAGAACCCTGTCGCAATGTGAGACCACATCAATTTAGCTTGAGTGATGTGTCATTTAATAGATCGCCTCATTGCGACAGGGTGTTACTGGGTACACCAATCTATTGTGTTACTCTACCTGTTTTATTTGTTATAGTTATTATATCGCTTATTCCTGATATACCAGCATTTTAAAAAAAACCAATGATGCTAGACATTTTGCTTAACGCTAACGTAAACGATTTTCGAAAACTGGCAAAATGTACGGCATTGACGTAGGCGCTCTACGCGACCGTGTGACAGCTTACGGCAATCCTATACATTTTGGATATTGAACGCCGAATGCAAATGTGTAGAACTTACGTAAACTGTTGATCTATTGCGACGGGCATACGTTAATTCCATACAATTTGTCAGTTCTCGCTTTGCTGATGCAACTTGTCGGAGCCTTTACAATTTTAATATATTTTATGTGCGTTTACTCACAGCGTGCAGCCTCCGGGCCGCGTCGTGTATGGACAGAATGTGCGTGATCTTGTGCCGGTCGAGCTGGACGGGGTCCTTCGAGTCCCGGTAGTTGCCCACGTACAGCCCGGGAAGCACCTGGGGACAATAAGTTATCTATAGTTCATTCGTTCAAGTAGTGTGCAACCCTTTGAAGTCGCCGAAACCGCTTTGAACGCGCTGCGGCGGCTTCTGTGTGTGCTGTAGCGGCACATCAAAGCACGCAAACTATTTCAACGAACGAACTATATATGAATAAAAAATCATGTTTGTCAGCTATATGTGTATATCATTGATCCGATTGTGATCAAAATTTGGAAGGTTCTTTTGTATGTTTGCGAGCGTTTCTCGACCAATAAATGTATGAAAATTAACACGTTTTACTTTACATAGCATTGCAACGCATGCCGGGTGCAGCTAGTTTCAAATAAAAAATAATTCTTTACAAGACACTTTTCTTGCCGACGTACTTCTAACACTATGATAAGTTCGCTATTTAAAAACGAGTAAAACGAATCCTAAGTCGACAGCTCTATTATTAGCGGTTAAGAAGTTCCTATGGCCACCTTCTTCATGTCTTCATTCCCATACCAACCCTATAGTTCTAAACATATTAACTTTTCCAAGCTTATATATATACGAAATAGTAATTTTTACAAGATCTAATCAGAACTTATTTCAAAATTTTAACAGTCTTCGTCTTAGAAATAAAATCAGCGCAGCGTCTGCTAAGACCGCTTTATTCCGATATAGCATTCTCGGGATGTCTTCCAGAATCTAAAATAAAGTACCAAA
Source organism: Acleris cristana (assembly GCA_948252455.1). Classification (NCBI taxonomy): domain Eukaryota; kingdom Metazoa; phylum Arthropoda; class Insecta; order Lepidoptera; family Tortricidae; genus Acleris; species Acleris cristana. The sequence goes on along the minus strand of OX411784.1, from coordinate 10,314,194 downwards.
CGAGATAATAAATATAGACACTTTAGCAGAATTCAAACACGAATTGTATAATTTTCTAGCAATAAAAGCTTATTACACAGTAAATGAGTACAATTAGTTGCGAAGTCTGTGCATGTGCATGCCAAAACTTCGATAACTGCATATTCAATTTGTATAGGTACCTCGCGGCACAACACGGTGATACTTCCTAATATTTAAGACCTATTGTACTTACCTATGTTATACAAATAAACGATCTTTATCTTATCTTTATCTTTATACAAAATCGCATAATCGTATGGAATTTGAAGTCAACCCGATGACTATGGAAGAAAGGGAAATCGACTTCAGGGTCTTCAGGGCATCTATTCTTGGTGGTAAAAACGCCTTTACTGTTAAATCATTTATTTCAGATAAGTGTGTTAAAAAAAAGTTTGCAATGCAAATTATATTAGTTATAGCCGCAAACGCACAAAAAACGGAGAGGATAAACCTTAACCTCATAAGTTACGTCTTTTACTGCTGACTCAAGTAAATATTAAATAACTATATTCTTAAGCATACAAAGTAGAAAACTGCTAAAGAATTAAAGCGCTTTTTCAATCCACTGAATTCAAATCCGCATTAAACTTCGCGATATCGCCACATTCTCTCGGTTCGTGGCGTCAGTTTGCTAACGACTTAAACATCTTTACTTTCAAGGGCGTTAGCTTTTATAATACGTTTCTTTCTAACCACAGAGCAAACGAAACGAAAAAAGTTTAATTCCCGCCATCTCATCTTTTTGCTGGGTCGTGGTAGTAATTTGTGAACTTTTGCCAGATAGGTATTTTATGTAAGTAGGTATAAGAGATATAAGACCCGAGATTTGGGGAAGACAAATAATGACTGCCTTTAAGCTTAAGTTTTTAACGCTTTAGTTATCAGTCATTGATAAAGGTTGTTTAATATTAGCTGAAAAGAGTATTAAATGATAACTCACTTTAGGAGGTTTACCACGACATCCTTAAAAACGGTTCCGTTTACTAGATTAAAAAAGACTGTATTCATAAACTGTAGGTTTACAATTAATAAATTCTGTCCCCGTAAAAACTCGTGCGATAAATAAAAAATATAAGACCGAGCAAACTTTGCGCGACAAACAAATAGTGGAAAAACAAGTCCGTAAAAAAGAATTATGGCTGCAATTTGTTGAATAAAAAACAAGCATAAGTCAAATTCAGGGTATCATATTTAATACGGATACTAGCTTGAGTAATGCAGAATACTTCTTCTACTTTGCAGAGCAAGTCTGAGGCCGAGGCATTACACTAAACTTGTAAGTTTTGAGACGCAACTATGAGTAAGAGTGAGTGGTAAATATCAGCATCTCTCTCTTGCATATAGCTTTGTTTCAAAACTTACAGCAATAACTTACAGGTGTAATGCCGGCCTAACGAATAGCCAGCTTTCAAAACCCGACTGCCTGATTTTTAGGGTACCGTAGTCAAATTATTTTATATTTATGCCGGATTTCCTCCGCGGTATACGTACGAAATGACGTCAGTGACATAGGTACGCCTAGAATTGATCCACATAGCTCACGTGTGTAGCTTGTACGGTAACGAACGTTAAAATGTGACCTATTTAAAAAAAATATGTTTGAAGTCTTCAATGTCATTAGAGATGCCAAGTCATTTGTAACTTATTGGAAATTCAACCTTATTGTTGTAGAATGTCAGATTGACTTTGGACCTAAGGTGGGTCTCAAATTTGAGTCTTTGACTGTACGTGCGTAGCGTGCGTCGCAGAAGAATTCCAATTTTACTTTTAAACTATGCATGTCAACCGTGAATAAACTATAGCCTATGACACTGCTGGTATATAAACTACTCAACAATACCCCGTATAGCCCACATTATGTCACCTACAGGAGGTCACAAACAAACAGTTATAGTAAGTTAATAATGAAAATAAAATGCCTACAATTTGCAGTTAAAGGGGCCCAGATACAATAAAATTACGGAATCCGTGTGCGGGTCCGACTTGCACTTGGCCGGTTTTTTACCTTTTTCAAAGGTAAACCCCGTAAAACTTTAGCTCCCGTTGATTATTAAGATCCCTTTCTGGAAATTGCTGCATAGAAATGTTGTAACTCAACCCTTTGTTTTCACGCTAACGTCATAACTAGAAAGTTATCGCATGATTTGGCAGTTTTGGCACAGAGCACTTGGCGCATTGTGGCATGACTCGAGGCTATCTAGTCAAACTTTACTTGATGTTGTAGAAACCATCCTTTTGTGACCGAAAACCCTAGCAAAAGACCTATGTATCAATGTTTCTGTGAAAGCAGTTCATTTGATACTGATAATAAAATCCTCTTTATATCCAATAAAGGCTGCCTCACAAGAACTATTACGACCAATAACTTACCTAGATAAGGTTTCCTAGTTTAATCTTTAAGAGTGCGTAGTTCGCCTCACTTCTCGTTTCCAGACGTATATCTACAAGCCTTGAAAACGCCCCATACAAATTGATACTGAACTATGACGTCACAAATCGGTAAACACTGTACGAAATGTATGGTAAAAAGTTAAAAACCAATAATTTGTAATTTTGGTCGTGAAAAACTGCGTTTAAATACATATTTGTCATATAATTTATTTTTAATTTAAAAGCAAGGATCCTGATGATACCATTAAATTTACCAGAATGTTTTTATAACCGAGGTTTCAAAGCCAAATGTCCCAATGACAGATAGGGACAAAACATTGTATAGCTATACGACCGTTAATCAACGTTTATTAGTAAGGGGGTTAATAAATTAAATAAGTTTAATCTAATCTCGCATAAGCACTGCAATGCGAGTGCTCCAAATTTATTCAGAAAAGTCAGACTTTATCCCTATTTCCAACACTTGTAACGGGTGGATATTGACATGAACTCTTGCTACAACAAAGAAAATGTATGTGTTATTTCGATTTATATACGGTTCCTTACATTGAAAGCGTAGGCTAACATGACTGACTTTGGGTTTTTAAACCATTAACACCTTTTTAATTCCGAAAAGTAAAACCAAATGTTATTTAACAGTTAAAACAAACATTCCTATTTCAAAAAAGGGCGCCAGCCGCGGTTTCACATACTTAAGTAGAACGGAAACTTCCAATCAGATTGTTTTAACAAGCTGCGCGTCTGCCGTTATGTGTTGTTCAAGAACCACACACACACACACACACACACACACACACACACACACCAACACACAAACACACAAACACACAAACACACAAACACACAAACACACAAACACACAAACACACAAACACACAAACACACAAACACACAAACACACAAACACACAAACACACAAACACACAAACACACAAACACACACAAACACACACACACACACAAACACACAAACACACAAACACACAAACACACACAAACACACACACACACACACAAACACACACACACACACACACACACACACACACACACGCACGCACGCACGCACGCACGCACGCACGCACGCACGCACGCACGCACGCACGCACGCACGCACGCACGCACGCACGCACGCACGCACGCACGCACGCACGCACGCACGCACGCACGCACGCACGCACGCACGCACGCACGCACGCACGCACGCACGCACGCACGCACGCACGCACGCACGCACGCACGCACGCACGCACGCACGCACGCACGCACGCACGCACGCACGCACGCACGCACGCACGCACGCACGCACGCACGCACGCACGCACGCACGCACGCACGCACGCACGCACGCACGCACGCACGCACGCACGCACGCACGCACGCACACACACACACACACACACACACACACACACACACACACACACACACACACACACACACACACACACACACACACACACACACACACACACACACACACACACACACACACACACACACATTTACTTACAATTTTCTTAGGAAGCATTGTTTTTGTTTTTCAATTTAATAACTTGTAAATGTAAACTACATTTCTTAAGTTTTATGTCATTGTACCTTTTCTTACCTTAATGTTTAAAATTGTATAAGTAATATCAACTTTTAAGCATAAGTCAGATATGTTTTAACTCACGAAGAGCGGTGCCTCTTAGCACAGGTAACTTGATTACTTAAAAAGGGGCATCAACCACAGTTATTGTAATATTTATTGTGCTAAAGAATAAACGATTTTTCATTTTCATTTTCAATAAGATTGGTCGTTCACTTGCTAGCTGCTACCTACATTCCGCAAAAGTGGAAGTAAACACATTCTTTCTCCAGCAATTTTAAGACTGCAAAACAAGTAAGTCTTCTTAATTTTGTGATAACATATTTTTGCCGCTCCAAACTCTTTAACTTACGGTACAAAAGATTATTCATTCGTGCTTAGGGATTAGGGAGTTTCGTGAGTACGTGAATTCCTGCCTCTTGAGCTGCGGCTCGTCGTCATAATCCTGTAAGTCGACGAGCACTGCTGCGTTTATACGGTGAAATCACATTAACTTGAAATTCACTGAGGCATTTGTAGCAAAAAATACGAGATAAGTTGAAATCTTCGCGAAAACGTCTAGAAAGGATTGATAATTTTGTTTGATGGTAGTTTCTCGTCCGAAGGACCGTTAGACCTTTCTATAGAGATAAAAAAGGTAAAAGACGTTTATTCAGTAAGAGGCCGCACGGGCACTTTAGACATGAAAAATCAAACAGCGCTTCCCAAGAGGAGATCACTGCTGAGAAGTAACGCTGCAAGCAACTCAAAAGTAAATCATTTTTTAAAATATTTCTTATGGCTATGATAACACTTAACCTAGCATTATATAAAACAATAAGTATATTAAATACAAGAGCAAATAAATAAAAAATTACGGTGTAAGACAACCACATTAAATAAATTTAGGAGGACTTAAGGACTTGTGCGGTCTTAAAACAGTTGTTTTGAATGTGGAGATTATAACGTGAGACAGTACATTCTACCAGATGTACCTACGCCGCTGAATAAGAGACTGATTACATAGTGACGCGAAAATAAGAGTCCGAGAGAGCAATCAAGACAGTCGAGCGAGTACTAGACTTCGGATACTTTAGCTCTATCACTCTTCAATGTCTAATGGTTTAAGTAAAAGAGACACCGTTAACCTAACATTAAATGTCCATTTCGGGAGTAGGGCCACATAAGCGTGGGGATTGCAATTTGCTGCAGTTCCATACTTGGGTTAGTGGTTATTATAATAATTGTTTATATAGGTACGAGTAGGTATGTGGAAAATTTCATTTCCTTCTTGAAAAAAAAACGAGAAAGTAAATGTAAAGAGAGCAACGTTTAATTTAAACAAAGGTTAATTCAAAGGAAAAATCGTAGCGATGAAATTTCATAAGTCATCATTCATCATATCGATTATCGACTGGCAATAAGGATTAGCGAATGATGTACATTAAAAAGAAGCTGTGCCAAAGCGGGAACTGGCATAATCTTTTATTTTTGTGGTTTGTCATGCCTTTTGACAGTTGTAGTACGGACAGTTTCACAATTTATCAAAGTTTCCTGACATCGATTCGAACATCAGAACCATGCCATTGACGTAAAGAATCACCGCGCCCTCACTTAGTCAAAACTTTGATGTTTTATATCCATTAAGGATGGCCTTATCCAATAGCCGACGTTTCAAAAGTATAAATAGATTTGTTTTATAATTACGGTCCGGGGCGAGACCTTAATCAACCCAACGCAACGGAAAAGGGACTTCTTTTTCATAGTGTATTATTACTTAGAGTGGCCTGAAAAGGTGTGACTTAAATCAAATGACAAAAACCCCGACGTCGGACTAAAATGGATGGGAGTGGCATTACTGACTGACACATTATTTTTTCAGGAAATACACACCCAATGTTAACATTTTTCAACTTGACACTTTCTATATCGGGTTCTTGATCTTATTTCTTTATTTTTTCAAGAGAGAGTTTCATAGGGTTTTTCTGATAATGTCGACCCTTTTATAATTTGAGCATTTTAACGCCGTTGTGAAATAATATTCAGTGATGACTTTTAAAACTTGGTCTTTTTTTCTCCAATAACGTCTAGTTCTCATTCGATATTGGTTTATTATATTACTAGGTTGCCTGCGACTCCTCCGCGGAGAAGACTACCTCATTACACATCCATCAAATTGTACATGTTAAACTAGTTTCGTTTGACAAGCAGACAGCGCAGATTGCCAGTTCCAAGTCACTTCGAGCGCAATTATGTCTGCATTGAGACGGAATACCGACATAATTGTGTCATCAAAATTTAGACGCGGCCAACCAATTCAAATGGAAATTCCACTTCGCTACAAATCTATTTCAAGTTTATTTTCCTTCGGCTGTTCAAGAGAGGACAAGCCTGTACGGGGCTGGAAATATTAGATCAATTACGAGTAGTAAAGGCTGCTACTTTATTTTAAGTATTCTTACATAATCTCGCCTTTTCATTCAAACAAAAACATGATTGATAGATTGACGCCAGAAGATTTTTTACTGAACAGTTTTTTCCTATCTGCCAAAATCTATGGAAACCTGAAAAGTTAGGGACCTTCGTGTACTTTCATCTAAGTTCATTTACGAGACTACAACTGATACAATCCTTGCTTTTACTACGCCATCTCAAATATCCCTCCAAACTAAAATATACGTTGTTTTTCGATGAGGGAAACGTGAAAACAAATACCCAATAATGGCAGCAAGGCTCCGAACGTTCGCTTTCTCTACATATAGGTACATAAGGCAGACATGCTTCTATTACAGTTATTGGGAAAGAATATAAGACCGCAAACAAATAAAAGTCTTTACCCATATTATGTAAAGCAACAATGGCCTGGCTAAATGAAATGGGTCTATATTGTCTGCCATAATTATTTTTAGTCATAATGTGTTTGAGGTCATATTTATCGGAAGGCATAACTTATAAGTCGAACCAATCTTAGCCTTGTCTACACGTTAGATAAAGAAATTCTGAAAAGTTTACAGTTCCAGTGACATAAAATTATGACTATCAATACCTAATTATGTCAACAATTACCTACATTATTATCAAAAAATATATATGGGAATAACGGGCTCCCAAATAAAATACATAACGCAACGTGTCGTAACTAAAAGAACAACCATCATACGATTAAGCGCTTCAGCAAAATGCTTTTTGATTTTACATAAATACAAATGTTTCATTAAGAGTGGTGTGGTCTCGTGTCATGTAATGTGACCGACCGCTTATTATAAAAGTACCCTACAATAACTGGAGACTATGATCCCCAAATTTTGAGGATATAAGTTTCAGCCCGCGGGGTTTTAGGGTTTGTTAATATTAATTTCATGTAAAATATATAAAGCATAGACGTTTTCACTGAATTTAAGGTACCGACCGAGTACCGCCGCGGTTACCATGTACCAATGAGTAAAGTTTATTCTTACTACTGAAGACCTGATACTCTTACGGTGAAGGAAACTTGCACATTCGAACAGCTAAGTGTGTAAGAGGGTAATTTTACAAAACAAAAGGTCCTAAAGGGTCGAGGGTATATATCCGAAAGGGCACATCTGTAAAATATGATAACATAACTACCGAGTCCTAATGCTGCAGAAGGCAATTGGTATTTCAACAAAATCAGTTTTCGAGGCTTGTTTTTTGTTTTAATTTTTTTAATCTCGTATGGCCTACGAAAAAGAATCTTGTGTCGGTCAACTTAAGTCAAAAGTCACTTTGGCAAATGTCCTAAATTCTGACCTCTTACAGAAAAAAATTACATCTACTATATGCTTAAATGAATTGTATTGCACTTCCAACCTTATTATAACCTTAGAGTTTAATATGCTTCTATAAATTAATTGCACTTGTGCCTTTACTCCTTAGGAGGGCAGAATTTAGGACGTTGGGCCTTATAAGAATCAATAAAGGCTCAGTCTCATTGGTAGAACGCTTGTAGCAATCCATTGCTGGTTTTTGTAACATTTTTGAGTCGAGAGCTACTGCTGCGGCGCAATGTATCACGAAAAGCATGCGGGCTATCGCGCAGTGAAACTGAGCTTTAAGGTAATGACAAAATCCTCGGGTCGCGTGACTAGCGCGTCTTCCGCGGCGCCGCACGAAACTTTCGATTAATTCACGAGGTACTTTATACGTCAACGTATTTTTTTCTACCGTTTCAATTTGCCGCATGATTCTACAGAATTACAATCTTATACATTTGTAACTTTGTGCAAGTTAACTGGAAAAGTATTGTTGGAACTGACATTTTAGAATTAAATAACCGTAAAATTTTCTTTTTATTTCCTTTTATGTTTTACTTCCACACTAATTTAATTAACCAACCCCCGAAAAATAAAATGACTGTTCGTTATTTTTTTCAACTAATCATAAATACTGCCCTAATATTTAAATATTATATAACAGCTCTGCTGTAAAAATTATAATACATTATATTATATTAAATAACACCGCTCCTTTTGACATAGACTAACAAAACGGAATGTACAAAACCTGTCCCATGTTGTCACACTGGGTGGCAGAAGCCAATAATTAATTGTACAATTTTGTCAAATTATTACTAATATACAATAAGATGTAATGTTACTAACACTGTATGGAAATCTATGATCCTGAAATAAGTGCATTAAATTAAAAAAAGTTTGCGTTATTAGGGTTAGTTTATTTCAGAGTTTCCCAACCATTGGTAAATCAAAATTTTATCAAGTTTCGATTATCTTGAAAACCGTTAGACTTTTATTAGATGCATGTTTGCTGTTTAGATAGAATACAGACCTTAGACAATACAGGTTGATTGTGGACCTCTTAATGCAGGACACCCTGTATGTGCCTGTATGGTCTATGTGGGCCCGGGAAATGCACTAAAAATAGCTTAAATCAATAAATTGCATGGCTGTCTGTTCGAGTTGCGCACTGGGCTCCAGGTCCCAGGACTCACCTCATAACTTTCGAAATTGCTGGCTGGTTTACGCATGTGCATAATTGCAGTTGCACATTAGCCCATTTTTTGAAGTGTGCCTAGTGATTGGAGTGCAATGAGGTGAGTTTTTGTGTGAGAAATAAGGTATCAAATAACCGGACGAAAAAGATCCAGATTATAAAAATATTCTTATAAAGCAAATATCTACTGAAAAAGTGAAATATTTTGTTAACTGACATCCAATTTTCAAGGTCCAGTATTTTCTTTAACGCGCTTTAATATTAAATTTAAAATAGGTAAAATTATAATAAATTTACATCATAATGCATAAACTTTAAAATATAGTGGGTAGTTTGTGCGATTGTGGCCACGGCTTGAATCGCGGTCAAAGATGTGACTCTTGCCGACCTGCAGTCCGAACTGTGTGCGTAAACTATTTTTGAAACTTTGAAGCGCAGTTTGCTTAACCGCCCGAAAGCCAAATGCATTTACATGTAGGGTAGAAGTACCATTTGTGGCCACTGTACTCTTTTTGGCCACTTACGGTTGAAATGACTATCAAGAATACTGTAAAATTAAAAATAATATTCATAAATAGTGAAGATTAGTATTACGATAAAATATAAAAATATTTTTGTAATTTCATAATGCTTTACATAAAATTTAGAGTGGCCAAAAACGATGTTAAGATGGCCAAAACCGGTACCTTTACCCTACGCTTTGAAACGATGGATGGAACGGCGCGCGGACTTTATGTGTCGCTTTTGATGTGTGTGAGGCACGCAGAGTTGCATGTTACGGCCTTTTCGTACCACGTCCTAATTGGATCCGAGAACTTTGTGTGGTGAAGAGACATTTCTTTTTATCTAATCAGCCCCATTTCATACGAGTGTTATTTAGAATAATTAATGTAAATGCTAGCACTCTAGTATGCGCTTGGGTACGTCGTGGCGTTCTTAGTTTAGTTGATTTTAACTCGTAAACAACCCGTATTTCAAAAATAACTTGTAACAATGATAACTAAACACTTTAACTGCCACCAACCCGCTTTGTGCGCGAGTCCATTTTGTATGAAAATCAGAGATCTTGGCAATGAAAGTGTTAAAAACTGATTTTATAGTAGGTAATATATGTAAAGTCACAGATTTGTTGAAACTTTACATTTGACAGCAATAAACACAAGTGCAGCAAAAACTTACAACCACTTGTTTTTATCCAACGAGCTACACTTGGTACAAAACTGTGCTCATAAATATACATATAGCCTCTTGTTTTTGAATAGAGAAATTTGTCCGTTCGATCCTTCAATTACATGTCATATCATATCATACAAAGGTTTTGTTTGTCCGCAAAATGCCCGTCTCCACATATTGCAGAAACCAATTTCAGGCCTCGCTGGGTAAACAGGGCCGCCGGCCGACACAAGTTGCATGTTTGTCGCTGGGTAATCCCTCTCACTCTACCTAGTGTATAATGAAAAGACACACTGAGAGACCTTGGGCACGTTGTATAAAGCTACAAGTTACAATTTTACAGGTCTAAACTGGCAACACTGCTCAAATGGCTGGTCGTCATTGGTCGAGGTTGTGTCAAATTGAAACTTGTAACCTGTAAATTGTAATTTGTAAAACAGGCCCCTGCGAGAAAATACTTGTGCTAGCCGTGTTTGCGCCAGTCACCTTAAGCTCAATCTGGGGTTGTATGAACACGTTAAGCAATAAATTGTTGGAAGTGCCAATAATATTTGTGTTGAAATTAAAAAGAAAGAAATGATTGCTTAGGATTCAATCTACACCTACCTACTTTTCATGAAAATTGGCTCATTTGTTTATTTTTGCTTTGTAATTTAAGGCAAACAAGCAGACCGCCCACCTGATAGAAGGAGGTTTCCACCGCCAAGCAACACCAAGAAAGGTGCTACAAGTAGATACTTATGAGTGCCGGTTTCCGTGAAAGTTTTTTTGTTTTTATTAAGAATTTTGGTGACAGTCCCATTTACTATGGTGCATTTTTTTTTACTTTAACGTCGAATATTCGAGAATCAAAAAGACCAGCGAATAAAAAGTTGGTATCTTATCCGGAAAAATACATACGATATAAGTATTTATCTACACTCATATCATAAGTCCTCTATAATGCGTTCAGAATCCGTAGACAATGACCAGCATTACGAGATACAATATGTTTTCTTATCTGTAGCTGTAATGAAAAGTTAAAATTACGATACAACTTTTGATAAAGTAATGTTGTTCAAATTTGGAACATCTTCCAAAACCAACACAATTCAAACAGGGGGCCAATTCTAGTATCAATTAAACGTCGACTCTGTATATTTTAAGTAAAGTGTCGTACGCCATTTTTATTTCGAATGACATTAGAATAGGGACTTTGTTAGTTTATCTATGATTTTAAAAAAAACATTCATATTCGTGACACAGGTTAATAGCTTTGCCGCCATTTTGTTTGTTTTGCCGCCTACTGAACGCATCTTAGAGTACTTATAATATGTGTGTAGATAAAGTAATGTATGCAACTGTACATAATTAGGCCTTAAAATACTCGTGTGATCTTATTATGAAACTCGCCTTCAGCTCGTTTCATAAAACCACACTCGTATTTTAAGGACCCTCTTTATGTATCAGTTACATAAAATACTATTATCTACACTCATATCATAAGTTCTCTATAATGCGTTCAGAATCCGTAGACAATGACCAGCATTACTTTATACAATTTTACTATGATATGTTTTCTTATCTGTAGCAGTAATGAAAAGTTAAAATTACGATACAACTTTTGATAAAGTAATGTTGTTTAAATTTGGAACATCTTCCAAAACCAACAAAATTCAAACAGGGGGCCAATTCTAGTATCAATTGAACGTCAACTCGGTATATTTGAAGTAAAGTGTCGTACGCCATTTTGATTTCGAATGACATTAGAATAGGGAATTTGTTAGTTTGTCTATGATTTAAAAAAAACATTCATATTCGTGACACAGGTTAGCTTTGCCGCCATGTTTGTTCTGCCGCCTACTGAACGCATCTTAGAGTACTTATAATATGTGTGTAGATAAAGTAATGTATGTAACTGTACATAATTAGGCCTTAAAACACTCGTGTGATCTTATTATGAAACTCGCCTTCAGCTCGTTTCATAAAACCACACTCGTATTTTAAGGACCCTCTTTATGTATCAGTTACATAAAATACTATTGTGTAATGGAATGGTTATCTTTACTTTTAGGAAAATATAATTATCGAGTGATTTTTCTTTAACTATCGCACAGAACTCAATTTTGTAACACATTATATAATACATAAATGAGTAGGTATAAAATGTTCAAGTACCAAGGGCGATAATAGGTATTTTCCCTGTTGACGAGCATTAGCCTAATTAAACACGTATACAACACTCCGTCATAATTTAATAATTCTCAGCTTTCGCTCGGTGTTTTCCATAAGTCGAAAGAAAAATAGCAGTCTTTTCTCGACGTATTATTAATATTCCGAGACGAAGACGAAGTCAAAACATGTTTATTTCATTACGGGGATGTTACAAGCACTTATGTAACCAGAAAAATTGCAGCTACAATAATATAAGTTCAGAAAATATTGCAAAGTATTATTAATAAACCTGTAGGTGTAGACAAATTTGTTTTCGACTTCTCGCTATCGATTTTTTATTGAAACTATCGTATTGTAGATAAGAAGAAATATATATCCGTGTATAAAAACACTTTATTGTACATTCAAGTACCTACAATACTTACATAATAGGAATGTACAAAGGCGCACTTATTCCTTTAGAGATACGTTTATCTAGTCCAACAATAATAATTGTAGTAAAACACAAACACTTATTGAACAGCATTAAGTATAAATAAAGTAAGGCTAGTTTTTTTTTTTAAACAACTTGGAGCACGGTATCCAATGTAGGTACAATACAATACAAATAATCTTTATTGGACACCACATACAATAACAGCATGGAAATTAAATAAAGTAAGTAAGTAATATGCTAAAGGACAAATGTTACGTACGACTCATCTCGAGACGGAGCTTCACGGCAAAGTTGCTGGGAAAAGCTCATTCCAATATAACATTGTTATTGTGAAGAGAGTTGGCGAATCATAGTCTAGTTTTGTTTCAATTATGTAATTAAACTGATATTGCTCTTGTCAAGCTTTCTTGGCCTCTATTCTACTGGTTATGACCATATAGCCTATGACATGTTATCGTATAGCTCTTATCGAAATGAAATTAACTGCCGGGGCATGTTTTATAAAGCTACAAATTACAATTTACACGTTACAAGTTTCCATTTGACACAACGTCAACCAATGACGACCAGCCATTTGAGCAGTGTTGCCAGTTTAGACCTGTAAAATTGTAACTTGTAGCTTTATAAAACGTGCCCCTGTTGTTACTAGGCCTCGAGCCAATGAACCAATTTAAATGCGCACCTACAGCAGTTTTAGTTGTTTTGTGAAAATACATACATGATCCGTTGAGTTCTGAACCGATTTTATGAGGGAGCGACATAAGAGATGAAATCATATGTATAATGTTGTAATTTTTGAGTTGAAACCGACTTGTGTGGTTCTGCTGTGCATGTGTGCGCGAAGGGGACGGGTGCGGTGCTCTGATCGCCTCACTTTCCTGGATTCTGGCCGAAAAAAATACTTTCCTTATCTGTTCAAGCTCTTGTACGAGAAATCAGAGAGGAAAATAGGTTTAGGAATAAACAACATTAATAATAATAATAAACGTTTATTTCACCTCTCAAAGGATATTACAGGAACAACTTACATAAACCTAAAAACTACATTGGGTAGGTATAGGTATATTTTCGGTTTAAAGAATCTTTATTTCTCAAAAGAAATACATAATGTCACTTAGATGAGAAATATTACTTAACTAAATAATTTAATAAGCAAGCAATTAAAAAAAATATATCAAAAGGAAAAGGTTAAATAAATACATAACTATAATGATATTATAATACCGACGTACCTGTACCAGTTGCACTTGGTAGGTATACAAAAGCACATTATCTAAGTACAATATGTAAGGATACATATTTTGGTGTTGGGAATTCGCTTATTACTCTAATGACACAATTAAATAAATTTTATAATAAATAAGAAACTATTTCAGCCAGTGCCTTCAAAACCAAAGCCTTGTGTATCTACTAGCTAGAACGATGACCACACCAAGAATTTTAAAAGTCCTGTGTTCGTATTATAAATAACGGTCTAAAACCTGTGAACTTTCAGGGAGTGAAAGAGATAACGCTATAGTAGTTACATATCACCGTCCTGTTCACTGTCTAAAACTATATATTTACACCTTTTAATATAGACTCTGTTCTTATTGTCACTATTAGAAACTATACATAAAAAATGCTGGATTATAGGTAGTATCCTTATTAAATAAACTAATTAAGTATATTTAATCTTTCCTTTCGAATAAATGCTACGACGGCAGGGGTCAAAATAGAATGGTTAATCTATAATTGTGTTAGAAAGTAACAAGAAAACCTAAAGATCGTTAATATAGCTTTGGATAGAGGGTGGCAGGTAGTTCGGGCGACTCGGTCGTAAAAAGTACTGACAAGAACGCTACGTAGAAATCACTTTATATACCTGCGAAAGTACCTTCTTTTTAGGGTAAATAGATGCGTTTTTTTACAACGACATTGTGGCTGTGTATATTCAAAAAGAAACTCACGACTTTCGTCCCAAATTAATAATCATGCCAAATTATGAAATATCTTTGTCAATCAATTCAATTCAAGCCTCATTTAATTAATGTCGACAATAATTTTATTTAACAAAAGCACCTAGGTATTTATGGCTTTTCTATACAACATTCTTATAAATAAACAAGCATTGAATGATCGCTGTAAACTTTGCCAGAAACGTTTCTGCTCGGGGCATCTCATCTCCCAATGAATCTCATTCGTCAGCGGATGAATAGTCGGTATTCTAAAAACCGCATAACGGAGACTTATGAATAGAGCTAGCCACATAAAGGTGGTCAAGGGGTTCAGCCAATAGGTAACATTACTGAATGAGCGAGAAACCGCCGTTCAAAAAGAGTTTCAGGTACGTTTACGATTGCAAAAATCAAAGAATTTGCATGATTAACGTAAGCTGTTCTGCGGTCGCCTGATTTCTACAGTCGTCGCTAGTTTTCATATACCTATTTTGTTTACCGCCTTATAATTTTGTAATGTGATATGAATAAAGATTTTGAATTTGAATTTGGCTAGGACTGTATGTATGTAAGCTCTGGAGTGTTACCATGACATAGGGTAAACCCTCCAGTGAATGAACACTTAAGCATTTTTTCAACTTTAAAAAATCATTACTCTGTATTTATCAATAATTAGCATGGTATCAAGTAATTTAAACAATGGTCATTTAATAAACAAGAAAGTAATTTCTGCGATTTTTTATTACGTTTATAGTTTTTGAGTTATAGAAGAATTTATAAAAAAGTACCAAAAAACCCAGTAAATGAACAAAAAATCCAATGAATGAACATAGTGAAACCCAGTAAATGAACAAAAAAACCAATGAATGAACATAGTATAACCCAGTGAATAAACATTATTTAGATCTTTTTAATCAACATAAAAAACATTTTTAACATACTCTTTTTCTTCAGTTATTATTATATAAAAATTAAGGTAGTGACAGTATCTACTAATATTCAAATTTTCTCTTATATTTATATTTAAGTAGGTATAAATTAAGCACTGAATATCTTTATTAATTAAGACAATATAATAATCTTCTTGTTTTCTATCACACCCATTATAAACCGAGCTTTGTAATAAAACTTAATTACAATCATTAAACTCTGTTGATACTTCTAATCAGTCTCTAATTATTCAAAAGTATCATCATTTGGGACAAAATAAAACACTTATGAACTAACACATATAAAATGGACAAAAATACCTCGGTCGTTACGTTGTTCATACTTAGGTTTAGTAGGTATCTAGTAAATGAACAAGGCAAATTTATATAGTCCATTTACTAGATTTTTCATGCCAAAGAATGAACACAAGTGTTCCAATACTGGCTCAAAGAATCAGAATCGTTTTCTATGCAGAATCTCAAAAAATAACCTTAATACAATTACGTTAACAGTTAAATTTAAAAGAAAAACATAACTGAGCCAACACCAGTAAATGAACACACTGTTCATTTATTGGTTTTAGAACATTTGAAAAGCCGGTAATGGAACTCCTAAAAATGACGACTTTATCGCAAAAACAGCCACCAAAGTGTACGTTGATAGAAGGTTTAAATCTTTTTCTTACCCAATAACTAAACTTACTACTGTTATACATTAAATAAACACTTCTAATATTACTCCAAACATGCACTGTTCTTACCTGGGATTTAATTTCTCCATACAAAACTACAAAAACAGAAACACGTGAATTTCAAACGCCGGTCTTGTTGAAATTGGTCGAAATTAAATTTACCAAGTGTTGCCATTGTATAGGAAAACGAGTTCCTAATGAGAAAAAAAATACGACAAGTGGTAGAAATGGCTATATTTCTTATTTTAGGCAAAAAACGTGGTTTTGTTCATTCACTGGGGGGGGTTCATTCACTGGAGGGTTTACCCTACCAAAGCAGTTCAGTTTAGGTTGAGAGACAGAGACATACCTGCTATAGCTCTGTCCCTTTCTCTCAACCTAAGCTTGAGGGCCATGTACATAATAAACAATGTCAAGATTGCAACATTGTAAGAATTGCTGAAAGCTTGATGTTGTCAGGATATCTTAAGCATTCATTACATGGTTTAGGTTAGTTAGACTTGTCAGTACCAAAAAAATATCATGTGGCGTGAAATGACTTTCGATGAAATGACAATTCTGCATAATGGTAAGTTCGATGATAGGTGTTTCGATTAAATAATAGGTACCCGTTGTCAACCCTGTTTAGTGCCAGGTATGCAGGTAAGATGGTGTTACCGATTCGGCTAGATCATGATCATGCACGAACTTCTCCGATACGTAATGTTTGATTAGCAATGCTATTGCTGCAAGAAAGGTCAAAATTAGGTACCTATATTAAATATTATTTTTAAATATGGGTGTATTTTTACTTCAGGTACTAAGTTTTGCCTAAGTTTCTCGTATATACTAAATAACAAATGTCTATCCTATATCCTTTCCCGAACCTAGCTATCTTATATCAAATTTAATTTAAAACAATTCAGCAGTTTAGTCATAATAACGACATACGTAAGTACGTATAAGGTATTTTTCATCGAAAGTATTAATTGCGAAAATTATAGAATTCATTCCCAAGCAACACCAAGATTTAATATTTTCCGCAAAGATCTTGTTGACATTATTGTTTTTATTTTTTAACCAGCTGGTACAAAAATATTTATCGTACCTAATGGTTCTATTCTAAGTAAGATTTTACATAACTGTGGCGGCGGGCGCTGCGTTATTTAATGATGCAACATGAAAATAAATTACACGGTGATAAATCTTGCTTGGTTTTTGCCTTTTCTCCTGGCTAAATGATAATAGACTTTCTTTTGGGGAGATGAAACGGGTTGACTGGTGGTTGGGACACTTAACTCGTGGAAAATTATTTAAACCGTGCGTCTTTTACCGTGTCACTGAGAGGTAATAAAGTAAACTCTAAGAGTGTTGAAGTGATAACTTCTTTACGGAGGGTAAATCATTTCGTTACGTAACGCGCCATTAATGACAGACTGTCTGGCTTCCCTTTTTCTCACGCATACGGCAGCGAATACTAATTTTTAAACAATTTTTAAAATACAAAAAGATGCAGGAATCGTATTTGAACCGCGGCACCTTAGCGTCATAGACTTACTTCTCAGCCGCTAGGCAAATCTTAAGTTACAAGGTATGGACGAAAATGGTAAACGGTATTTGATCGTACCTGATGACGTCACCGTGCTTTTCTAAGCATAAATACTGTTGACAGTGAGCATATAACCTAAAACTATCACCGTTTTTGAAAGTGATTAGTCTAAGTTATCACTTCTGTCGGGCGTCCCGAGACGCACACTTTTTTTTACGATGCTATTTTGCGTCACTTTACTTGCTTTGTTTATTAGTGGCCGAGAAATTAAAGCAGTGGACTGTACATCTTATCTTATTTGTGTGGTCGTAGACGATCTAGACCTAGGTATGGACAGCCTTTTGTTTTCTATACCTTAAGATGCAAAATATAACGTATGTATAGAAATAACATAATAATAAATTCTATTCTTCTTGTTGATAATATTTGACGCAATAAAAAAAGTATGACAAAGTATAAAAGAGTATCAAATTATGTCAAATAGGGTGCCAATTAGCGTAACGCCGTGGCAAGGCGGGGAACGACCCACGACGCTGGATTTCAGTGGCCCCTTTTTAAATAAATTCACGAAAACTAGTATTCAATAATAAAAGAGACGAGCAAAATAAAAACAACCCGAGTCCACATAAAATACAAAACAATTTTAATAAACGCAAAAAAAAAACAATCGATACCTATTTAATATGGTGAAAGAACATTAAAACAGTGGTTTCATTTTTTTTACCATTATCCATTGATTTCACAAGAAACGTTCAACTGCGGGTATAGGTGGATTTTTAGCTTAACCATTGACTGCCAGCTACGAGTAAACTTGTTTTTGTTTAAAAATACTACGAGTACACACGTAGCTGGCAGTCAATATGTTAAACCAAGAAAAAAAAACCCAAGTTAAAAGTAAAAACGTGTATAGGTAAGTAACAGAGCCAGCTGCCAAACCCCTATGCCGTCGGCGTGGAGCAAGCGGGACAGAAGCTTATCCCCCGGGCTATGCTCCCTAAGCCAAAATTTACCTTTATTAGACGAAGAACTAGTTTTTGGTGCTGATTGTATTATCATTGCTGTCATAATGATAGCATGATAAATATGATTAAAAAAACATGAAAAAATTTACTATGCTGCTTTCGACAAGGTTTTATAGTGCCAGAATAGTGAAGTGCTCGTAGCCTAGCAAAAAAAGAACTTTTCAGAGTGCAATTATCAAATCTTAACTTAATAATTGCCGCTTAATGATATAATTGCCACTTGATAATATTGTAATTCTGCAGTCTCAACGTCAGTAGTTATTTGTGCAACAACATATCAAAGTTGGTTTATGTTGCGAGTGTTTACTGTGAATCCCGAGCATGCGAAGGATTCTATAATTGAATCACGAGAGGAGCTAGTGATCCTAGAATAGAATCCTAAGCGCAGCGAGGGATTTAATCAAAGACACGCGATGCAAATAACTTTGGTCTCGTGTGACACACACGTCTTTACACTTCAGCAGCGCGAACGTGGCATAAATTAAACCTCATGTATATTAGCAACCCAGCCAACCACCCACAACCACTACCAAGCCTACCACCACCCTACTATATTGTAAAAAATAATAAAAAAATAACTTTGTCACACGCTCGCATCAGAATCGATTTTGCTCACTGCCTTTATACAGCAAAACCTGCGTTTTTGAGGTGCTGAGGTGATAACTTTTTTCTTACACAGAAATATAAATAGAACTGAAGACAAGAAAGACAAAGTAACAAATATCTTCATGGCATTGAAAAGGATCTGGGAGGAGGAGAGAAGGGAGAAGGAGCACTGTTGCAGCGCTGGTTTAGGTATAGAGAGATCCTGACTTACAAAAGTAACATAAAAACTGGAACAAAAAAGAGACCACTGAACAAACAATATGACTTACCTACTAATGCAAAAAATAATTTAATGTAAACATGTATCGATTGATGTTAAAGCTATGGTGGAGCGCTCGCCTTTCTTCAGTCAATTGCTAAGCAAAAAGCATAAAAATGCGGCACAATATTACAACGACGTGTGATCGGCAACTTTTTTTCATCATATGCTAATATACTTTACTGTGGGAATATTAAGCGAAACGATCGGATCGATACCGTTAGCGGGGCTCTGAAAAATAATGTTATGTCATTCGACATCCGACGGTTTATGATATGAGTTATTGCTTTCAGGCCCATTGCCAAATTTACGACTTGCCGGTGCCAATACCGCTAATACCGTGAGGCCATTTTTAGCAGAATTGGATGCCGCTGCTCGGGGAGTTTTAACGGATACCGATAACAATCAGATGTACCTATTGATAGCTTTTGCAAACTCAGCAGTCAAATAATTCAGTCGGATGTTTAATTTTATTGTCAATAGTAGCTACTTGTATTTTGTTAGACCATGTTCTTGCCCATTGATGGTTATTTCAATGATCTTATCTACTCTTCTTGAACTATTCTATCTTGTTGAACTTAATTTAAAGCTAATTTGGTATTTAACTAAGCCTATTTTTTGAAAATGCGGCCAGTTCTGTACTCATTTATTAGAACTGTATTTATTAGAGTAATAACAATATCACGACAAGCTGTTCAAAATGTAATACTTACATAAATAACTTCTTTAGAAAGAAATGCGATGTCACTAAGTACGAGAAGGAATAAGAGAAATTGTCAGACGTAAGCTAAATCCGTTCCACCGTACAAACAAGGGAAGGAATTGGGGATAAATCCTTCGGCATTGCTTATTGCACATTTTACTAGTAACTAATAGTTTGAGTTTATTCCGATTTTTTATTTGTGCAAAAAATCTACAATCTGTAGCTTTGTTATAACTACGTGAAACAAGAACAATGTAATAGCTATTATTATCCATGGATTTCGATTTACCTCCGAACGTAACGAAGGACGAAAGATGCGGGTTTGCGAGTTTTTCTGCCCGCATTTGGGCTAGTTTTTTGTTCACTCTGAATTTGCACTTACTTACACGGGCAGTTTCTTGAGCAATAAATTAATGACCCGTCAACAGTATAGACTTCTCATTCTGTTACGAGTAGGTACAAAAAAGTAGATTAAGGCCTGTTTCCCACTATGCCGGAACGGCAATTTTGCCGGATGCCGGTAAGGGTAGTGGCTGTACAATTTATATGAAGCTGTTCACATTATGCCGTGTGAACAGCGTCATAAGCCACTAGCCTTACCGGCATCCGGCAAAATTGCCGGTCCGGCATAGTGGGAACCGGGCCTAAGACGGCTATTGTTGCGTTATAAATTGCCGTAACAAGTTGCCTGTGATAGTACATCTTAAAAAGCAGCATTAAACCTTCGTATGTCGGACGAGGTCGCATAATTGCACCCGTCGTCTGGCGCAAAATGACGCGTCAAACGTTAAATTCAAATTCAGACTGTTTTATACGTGGATGATGAATGTCTACGGTTTATTAGTTCATTGGAATTGAACATTTTAGACTCCACGGCACTCATTTTTAAATTCAAAATGTAGGTAATAAAATGTTGATCAAGTGACCTTGTTCTGACTAGGGCTTAAGCAGACAACGGGGGGTGCACTAATCTGTGCTTAAACATACCAAGGGTTAAACGATATCTTCGCGTACTAAGTGTTTCATGCCGCGATATTAATTCAATCTGTAACCAGTGTAAAGGACAGAGCTCAGCTATTTGACGTCAAACTTCGCCTTGTTCACTGCATGATAATTGAATGGCCCTTGCTTATTTTTCTCGCTACCAATGGATGTTTTTTCAACACCTTCATCTGATAAATAAGCCGCGAAAATATTGGCATATCATCTGATTTCACTAGATGAGGAGTTGTTTGATCAGTGTAAACTACACTAATGGTTAAAATTCGAAAATTGAATCGAGAATGTGACGCATTTGGATCAGATTCAACTAGTTGTATGAATAATTAGTATCTTAATTGTATGTTTAACAACTAAGGTGTGATTCTCTCAAAAACGTGGTCGGACGAACGAACGAGTGAATGTCGAAGCGGCGAGTTTAAGTAGTCCCGTCAGAGCGAACAAAACACATTTTAGCGCGTGCATTTTCAATTTGGCAGCATAGTTTCTGTCGATAAGATTGAACGTATAAGGCTGCCTACCGTGTGAGACATCTCAATAACCGGGTAACTGTAAGTCTGTAATCATGTCGGTTTGTAAGATTGTTTGTGTGCTACAGTGAATAGCGGACAAGAAGTCAATCCTGACACCTGTCGTCACAGTACAATTTTATAACCAATTCTGTTCAGTTTGGGGTTATAATTTGTAATGATTGACTATACTATATTTTTTCTTGAAACGCGCTCAACCTCCTGGTAAAAATTTAGTCCGAAAAATCAGTTGATAATGTTTTCGTCTCGACTGTCTCGAGGTGAGATTAATGTCAGTGTCCACATTTTTTTATCAATCACGCATAGGTAAATTTAGAAAATATTTTACAGTCTTATGGCGGATTTCGCCAAGCGAGAATAAGGTCTTATACCTAGATTAAACGCCGAATTTGTATAGACTAATCTCGGATTAAGTTTTATGTCATTTTGGTGAAATGCGGCCTTAGATTATCAAATAGACCCAATGCCAAAAAAAGGCAGTCCTCGGATCTCCCCAGATCAGCAAAAATAAAAATAAAGTAAAGTCGCATTAAATCGTTTTTAATTAATAAAATAACTTTGAACTGACCTTAAAAAGGTCTAGAAAAGTAAATTTTCGTTCTAAAACCTTCGAGACTCGAACTTCAGCGAGTTAACTCAATTTGTTTTAGCCGCTTAGTCAGTTCGAGCGAAAAAATAAATTAGGATTGAACAATTTGCCAGGAGGCAGAGGGTCATATTAAAGCTTTGTTTAAAGAAAGATTAATATTCAATTTTCCTGTAACGGGTTTTGTTAATCAAACTATTCAATATTAATATAGATATAGTAAATAAGAAAGCATCGGTGAAAAAGTGCGATTGAAAGAAAGTTTTCAAAAAAATAAGTATTAAAGAAACGTGACACCTACGGGATCCGCTACAATGCTACGAGCTCGCTACGGATGCTACAGACGCCGCGAACTACGATCTTCTACGCTGGCGTTACGTAAGAGCTCCTTACCAAAAGTTTGGCGATAAACAACATAACCTAAATTACATACAAAAATAAATTGCAATATTTTATATCTTACCTTATTCATCCCATTTCCCATTTTCTTCGTTGCACCAAACTCCTAAACCAACAAATTTATTGTCATACTAACAACAAACAACCGTTCAACATCGAATAAACATTATTAAAATCAACGGCATCGTAAAGATTATAAAGCTGTCAATCTGTCAACAGCGTCACTATGGCTACATTGTTGACGCGCTAGTGTCACGAATGGTGTGGTTATCGATATCGGTGCCGATAGGTTATGTGGCGTGGCGCGTGGTGGTGGGGTGCATGGCGGGTGGTCGTGGTGGTGGTATCGATCGCGAGCGGACCCGCCGGACGTGCGCCCTGGTCGCCCCGCGGCGCGCCACTGCCGTGCCGGCGTCACTGCGTCTATTGGCCTCCATAGAGACCGAATGTCGATAAAAATATACGATAAAACTATTTTTCAAGTCGATGTAAGTATAGTTTTACACTGGGTTTTTGGTAAGCTTTCGGGCTTACCTTATAATGCAAACCTTGGTATTTTATTTAACTTTATGTATTAGTCTGTAGCTCTGCCTACCCCACTCTCGGAATGAAGGCGTGAGTTTATTTATGTATGTATGTATTAGTGAGTTTGGGTTAAATCTTGCTAGTCTATTTCGAACCAGTTTGACACAATGTTTGATGTAAATACAATATTACAGTTTTAAATAGCTGATCTAGAGGTGAAGTTGAAAATTTAGATTTTAGTGAGTAAAAATTACAGTCACCAAGAATGACTGAAAAATAAAACACTTGGCAAAAACTTATTACAAATAAATGAAATTTATTTAGTTTATACTAAATAAATATCAGATGACAATCAAACCTTTAACTGTACAATATAATATATATGTTCCTTATTATTCTGTTAGTAACCATACTAAGAAACTAGAAAATCATCGATAGGTACATCTGTTGGATGCTCTAGCGCTTCAACTCACAGCCGGGCTTCGATGCATGCAGCGGCTCTCCGGCTACAACGTGGCAACTTTACCACACCAGCAACTTTTCCATACCGGACTGTACCAAATTGGTAACTTTACTACCACAGTAACTTGGAGCCAAATGTCAAATTGTCTTTTGGCATATGGTTAGTTGGTTAGCCAATGACTTTTAAAAGATTAAACATCAAATAATTGCGACCCGCAATAAAACGGGATTGCATTAAAATGTGTTATTCCGCTTGGGAGCCTACCACTGAGAGACGGGCATTGAACTAAGAGCACCTAATGACCATAATGTCATACGTCATCTTAGAACGAATCGAGAGAAAAGGATGGAGCTAACGTAATTTCGAACTTTAATTTTCAAAGTAGGCTCTATTCAACTTGGTAAAACCATATTGCTTTTAACGTGTTATCGTATTGTCAACGTGAGGATAGCTCTTATTTACTTGACAATAATGGCGGCAGACTAAAACAATACGAAAACACTTAAAATCTAATATTGTTTTAATATAGCGTTGAATAGAGAATGTGTTATGTGAAGTTAGCGTAGGATCCGTTTCCCAAGACCCGTCCTCGAGAGAGGGCACCCTGTGCCCAACAGTGAGACTTTGTAAAGGGTGGTTATTTTACTTAGGTAAAGTCAGGTAAAGTCCATAGAGCTGCAATCGGAAGATTGCTTAGTTACGATGTTATGAGACTTATGAGTATATAGATACTGTACCTACTCGTAACTGTGTATCCACATTCAATCATTTTGTTCGTACGTATATCCTGGTCCAAAGATTCAGGGAATCTTAGCTCGGTTTATATCGCATTTTGTTACTCGTAAAAGTAACCCTTGTAAGTATACCAAACGCAAGACGTTGGTACGCCCTAAAAACAGGAAAATCTTTAAGGGCACTTTTATGGTTGCGCGCACCTTTTATAGTTCCCGCCCATTTTTTAATAACCACGGCATAAAATAAACACTTTTTAAAGACATTGGAATACTCTGACAAATCTTCGTTGGTTTTATGTACCAAAATATAAATTAAACGAGCCCATTTAACCTTTAATGATGTTATATTTCAGGGAAATATAATTAAAATACTATCATAAAAATGTAGGTAGGTAGTTAGTTAAGTTCAATTTCAGCTTATTGTAATAAACAAGTTTGAATAAGAAAGGCGTATGATTAATGCTACAACCAGTTCACCTATATCTATCTATGCTTTTGATCTGCCTTGCAATGCAACCACAGATACTGTACTTCTTAGGCAGTTCGGCCTTATAAATAGCTGCACGCTATAATACTTTGTCATTTTAACACCATGTTTGAACTGTCGCTCTAATCTGTCAGAGGCTTTAGAACGAAAAGGTACAAAACTGCAGCTTATAATGCCCAGTGTACTATTTTTGAAGGTTACCCTTCTAGACACTTCTAAGTACTTATTACTTTTTAACTTATAGTTTTTATCACAGCGATCCTCGTCTGCTCTGTAAAATAAACTAGTATCCGAGATAAGATCCTCATATCGGGGTCGCGACCGCGACGCGCAGTCTCCCGAGGCCGCCAGACCTCGTTACCACGTTATGTGGACTCCACTGGCTTTCACCCTTCTAGGCATTGCTATTTATAGTTATCTAGCGACGGCACTCACTTCGCCGTGGTTTATTTGAGTTTTTTCTAACAGCGGTAGGTACAGTCACATCAACCAGAATTTATTATTCATAAAAACCTTTCGAGAAAAAATATTTAACTTGTGGTGAAACCTGCATTAAATGCGTGGTTTAAGAGATAGCGGATATACACACAGCCGCGGAAAGAGACTTTGTTATATACTATGTAAGGACGATCGCGAGTTTGTAAAGTCACGAACCGGGATTGTTGAGCCACTTGCCATTTTTCGTAATTTAGCCGTGTATTCAATAACCGATGTCACCGACTGGCTGACAGCTATTCGATTTGCATTACACGACCAAATTACAAAATTGGGTAAGTGGCTCAGCAATCCCGGTTCGCGACTGTACAATCAGTACCCTTACCATGAGTTACAATTAACGTACTCACTAGCGACTCGTAGCTCTGTCCCTCGCAGACCTCGCAGTATTCTTATAGAGTGTGAGGGACAGAGCATTCGACTCGCTAGCGAGTACGGTAATTGTAACTCATGGTAAAGGTACAGTCATAATTAAATATACGTTTCCAATACGTCAATATGTACACGACACTCCGCGCCTATACAACTGATACATAATAAGGTCTATGTTTACATATATTTAGCGCGATGGCCGTATAAACAAATTCTGAACTAATGTGCTGTAGGTACTTA
The DNA here is from genome assembly GCA_948252455.1 of Acleris cristana. NCBI lineage: Eukaryota > Metazoa > Arthropoda > Insecta > Lepidoptera > Tortricidae > Acleris > Acleris cristana. The sequence continues at coordinate 10,287,972 of OX411784.1, read as the reverse complement.
CGTGCAGAATTTGTTTCCCGCTTCTTAACCATTTCTTAGCGATGGTTGTCGATTTTCTAAATGCTTTCTTAGTGCTCCCCTAGGAATATTCTTGCATACAACGAAACAAATAAATATCAAGGAGCAATTTCACACAAATTGTCAATGTCAATGTCCTTAACTAAGCTCTAGGCTTGTACTAATGGGTAGTTACTAGACAACGATTTGGCCCAGTTGGTAGTTACTTTGCCTCGATTCCCGGCATGGGCAAATAAGTATTTGTGTGATGACCGTGAGTATTTTTTTCTCAGTTTTGGGTGTTTTCTATCTATTTAAGTATTTATTTATCTAAATTATTAATATCGTACAAACAAATACTTGAGCTCTTCACATAATGTATTTTCTCGTACCGAGAATCGAAACCGGGACCTCTAGCTTTGTAGGCGGGTCACTATCAACTAGGCTAAGGCTAAATGCCGTCGTCAAAAGCCTTCACTCTTTAGTAGATACCTTGTATATGGCATTTTGAATATGACATTAAATAGACAAGGTACTAAAATGTATACATATTTATGAACTCGACTGTACCTTTAGCTCAGTGGTTAAGGCGGTGCGTTGTTTGTTAGTCAGTCATGGAAGAGTTTTATAATATGTATAGAAGACATTTACCTATCCTACTAAGTAAAATTACGTGATTTTGTACAACTTGACAAAAACATTGATAGTACCAAGGCAGATTTAATAAAAAACGAGCATAGATTTTTATGTATATTATACTAGACCACGCGCATGACGGCTGAAGTGACAACTGGGGCGTGAAAAATCCGGTACGGCCGCTTGCTCTTACATGTAACTGGCAAGAGTGAATGAAATGCTAGCTGATTTTAACCATATAAAGTGATGCGGTTGGACGATATGGTCTTTTTAACGTGTACCATTAAGGTTCAATGTTCAAACATTTGTAATTACACTCATTGAGGGTGAAACTATCTTAAAACCCGAAGATTAAAAAAAAAAGTCTGAATTTGTCGAAAGCTTTTTACAATACTTATAATTATGTAGGTTTGTATCATGTCCTCGCATTCTTTGAGAAAAGCATTATATGTATACAGTGTGTGACATGCATAAGAACGTTTTTAAGAAAAGATAGCTTTAAGTGTTGTGAACCGTTTAAAGAAGAAATTAAGTTAATAGCTCCAATAAATTTAGTGTAAGTACTTAATTCATTTTTAAAGAGTTCATCGAGCAGCAATGGATAACATTAAGTCTAATTTAAGTGCAAGTTAATTGAGGGGTAATTGAGCTATTTTAGATACATTGCGTGACGAATTAGTTACTATGAAAAAAAAAGTACAACTTATGTTAATACTACAATAGTAGGTAGTCTTTGCCGCAACGCAAGCGACTAAACAATGATCGGCGGCGTATAAGCCGATAGGTACTTACTTGGTGCGTAATTTCTTGACACTGGACATCCGATCTAGTATACATATAGAAGTCTTTGTAAAGATGCGTAGTATTTCTCTTAATTAAACAATTTGTCAGTGAAGAGCTAACCGACAAAGATAAGTTGTCCCGCGCGCTCATTGGCAAATAAGGTACAGTTGTATCTAACGCTTTGGCCCAGCTGCTTTTGTTTTATTTAGAACAGGTAGTAGATGCGATAACCAGGATGGTTTTGGTTAATAATACTATTTTTTTGTACTTTTATTGTATTTTTTAATTATAATTACAATATTTTATGTACAAATAGATTAATTCCTAATAATACTGATAATAAACATAATTATGGAATATATCTTTGTTACTTAATTCAAAATAGTAAAAGCCTTTTGTAAAAAACTTTTTTTAGCTATTTTTCACTTCGTTCGAAACAAGAAAGTTTACTTTATTGACTTAGTTTATTGATATAAGTACTAAGGTACTAGTTACATCGATTAGGTAAAGGTTCAGTTATGAATTTATGATGATAGTTGGTACATACCCAATTTAAAATAGTAAGTTCCACATCCAACCTTATTACTTAGGTATTTATTTTATATACCTACATATTAGGTACGTAAATATCTTTAACACAGGGCCTCACGCAGTGCATACGAGGATTCTGCTGGGTGAAATTATATTGCCTTTGACAAGTTATAGTATTGACTAATATTGTATTACTATAGCTCTTATTTACTTGACAGTAATGGCGGCCGAGTTAAAAACAATACCATAACACGTCAAAAGCAATATGGTTAAACTAACCCAAATTACACTAAAATGGTTAGTTCTCATTCAACGTTTTCCTTGCCCCTCGACCGGGCGACGAGGGCCAACCCCGCCACGATGAGGAGCATTCCACTCCACCAGCGAAGCGATGATAACTCCCCGAAGAAACATATTCCTATAATTCCCTGTGGACAATTTGAGCACAGTTTAATCTCACTGGACATAAATACAATATTAAATTAAGTAATTATTAATTCGGGAGTTTTAAAAACGCAATAGCGACCCTGTTACTTTCCGAGCTGATATCTCTGAAATGGCCCAACCGTCCCAAATAAAGTACCATTTTTAGGGTTCTGTACCCAAAGGGTAAAAACGGGACCCTATTACTAAGACTCCGCTGTCCGTCTGTCTGTCTGTCACCAGGCTGTATCTCATGAACCGTGATAGCTAGACAGTTGAAATTTTCACAGATGATGTACCTATTTTTGTTACCGCTATAACAACAAATACTTAAAACAGAATAAAATAAATATTTAAGAGGGGCTCCTATACAACAAACGTGATTTTTTTGCCGTTTTTTGCTTATGTTGTATAGATAATGGTACGGAACCCTTCGTGCGCGAGTCCGACTCGCACTTGGCCGGTTTTAAATTTTTAAATCGGTTCATCCTTTTGGCACAGAATAAGTAATAGTACCTACAAGCTTTTGGGAGCTACGGTACCACAGATACACAGCAGAGTAGACCGGGCGCAGTCAGACTTATAATGCCTTATACTGTCTTTATTCGTCGCTGTGTATGACTAGACTCACCGAGAGCACGTAGCTAGAGGTGGCGGAGATGACAGTAGGCGCTGCGGTGTTGGTGGCAGCGTCCAGTGAGCGCAGGTAGTACCGGCAGCCCCACGTGTTCGTCGCTACCATCACTACTAACAGACAGGCCCATATTACGTAGCCATCGCCCTGTTAGAAAAAGTGTAGAGAAACACGGATATTTAGTAGTTTGAATAGTAAGTTAATTAACGTCATAATTAGATCATCATTTTTTGCGCCTTGTCGTCTCCACTCGATAGATAAGGTTAAGTTCGATAGCTTCGTACCTAAGGGTGTTACCAGACCAATCGATCGATCATCAATCGACGTCGTGTGTACTTCCTCAATTTCGTTAAGATCATATTTAACTTTAACGTGATAAAATCTTGATTTATAAGATTTGAATAGCATCAATTTTGTTTTATCTACGTTTATTTGAAGGTTATTCAGATCAAGCCAGTTGATAACATCTCTCAAGGCTATGTTTATGTCGTTTACAAAGTTGACTAGGTATATACTATACCTTTAATTATTATTGTTGTATGGTCCGCGTATTCCATATTTTATATATACATTTTTTTTAGAAAGCGTTTATGGCATACCGTATCAAACGCTTTTGACATGTCGAGCTATTTGGGATACCCTTATAATCTGTGAGACTGGACTAGGTATTAGTCTGTCCATCTACTTCGGTCACCTAATTAGGCGGTTGCAGCTTGCAGCTGTCGCTCGCCGGATGCGGCCGACTACCGTGTTCTTTAGGTAGGTAAGTATAGTTACATACTGTGGCGTTCGCCGTATGCAACATGCGGCGGACGACTCAATGCAATTGCCGCTTTCCCTTGTTAAAGTTTAAATAAGCCCGCCATTATTTGTATTTGTAAGTGTATGAATCTTATGTAAATGTTTTATTTAACTCACAACAACACTAGCTGTTCCAGTTAACTTTCCAACGGTGCTGCCAATCGAAGCCCACGTACCAGCCATGAAAGCGTCATATAACATTGTATCTTTACTGGAAACGAAGAAGAAATAGAACACTAAAACACCTTATCCCCCAATCCTGTGTTTTTTAAAATAAAATAATTATTCTAGTTTTTAGGTTAGGTTAAAGAAGTATTTTAAGGGTAAACTATTTTATTACATATTGAAAATAAATATAAACTATTGCATTTAAAAAACACGGGCATCATTCTTTATTTTATTTTATCTCGTCTGGTCTGGTTTTTATTTATTATTTATCCAAAAGCAATAGAAATCACTGGACGGCTAGATTTCTCTAACTTGACTTTCTATCTTTTTTTTTTTTTTTTTTTTTTTTTATAATTCGTCCGTTTGGACAGGCTGAGATCAAAGACCATATCGCCTCGTCATAAGTTGAAATCATTTCATATATTTTTTGCTATTTTGAACGTCTAAAGTATTCTTTCAATGTTGTCTCATCCGATAAAACTTCTTCAGTGTTAATTTTTTCCCATTAAATGTCGTCAAATCCGATAAAACTTCTGTAGTTGTAATCCATTCCAGTAAATGTATAGTCCGAAAAGAATTCGTCATATCCGAGTAACAATATTCGTCGTATTCATATCATTTTGTCATATCTGAGTAATAGAATAGTATAATTTTCTGAAAATAATAATTATTTTGCCACGCACGTCTTCTGTAACGTGCGCAAAATATCCTGAAAATGACACCTGTCAGTTGTATTGTTTACAACTTTCTTCTAACCTAACTTAAATTATACTGACTGTAACGAATAAAAATAAAATATAAACACAAAGAATCAATATTTACACCTATTTACAAGCATGAGAAAAATTAAATTTCTTTTATCGTTGACTTAATGAAGTTGTATAGTGGCACATAAGTAGAATGATCTTTCAACAATTCTTGAACAGATCGCGGGACCAGATGTGATTCTCCGTAGATACGGATTAATTCGTCCACCAGCACAAGGCGCTGAATGCCAAAGGACGAGCAATGAAATAGTATGTGATCTATTGTTTGATCCTCATTTGATTGACACAGGTCACAAAGAGGATCATTAACAATTTTCATACGATACAAGTGATGGTTTAGACGACAATGACCGAACCTTAGCCGACATATTATGTTATAAAAGCTTCTCTTATGATAGATATTTCCTTTACGTAACCAAGATACAGATTGTAAGTTTATATCCAAGGCAGCATACCAAGAACCCTTGTTTTCTTTTTGCACAACATAATCCCAATATTTTCCCCAATTATCGTACATTCTTTGCTTCAATATTGCGATAACATCAGTATATGGGAGTGGGAGATTAAAACTAACATCAATAGATTGAGGAGAATCTGAAATAGAACGAGCCAAGAAATCCACATTTTCATTACCAGAGACCCCTATGTGAGATGGAGTCCACATGAAATCAACAACAGTTTGATGTTTTAAATAGAGATCGGACCAAAGATCTTTAATCAAAAAAATTATGTAATTAGTATTAGAATTGATTTTGTTATTTTGGATAGCCTTTAATACACTCATACTATCACTGACAATTACCCACTTATGTGACCCATTGTTTTGCCTCAATATGTGCTTTAACGCACAAAGGATAGCAACTGCCTCTGCGGTGAAAATACTAGCCTGTCTGTCTATTTTAAAACCAAGACCCATTTTGATTTCAGGATCATAAATTGCAGAAGATACACTAGTCTCATTCTTTGATCCATCTGTGTAAATAAATTTACAACCATTCCATGAAGCTAATTTCTCATATACCTGTTCCTTTCTGGAAAGATCATTATCAATTGAAATATTAATAGGACTGAATTTGCTATCATAAGACCCATCAAAATAAGGTAAGTGATTATTGCTTTTAAATATACTAAACTGATTTAGATAATCAATAAATTCAGATAAACCCTGTAAAATGTAAAAAGATTTTGAGTTACATAACATACGAGTATTACTATTAGAAAACTGATTTAAAAGAAGGTTGTTGATTTGAGAATGAAGCTTTAAAACAAATCTTTCTTTTAAATAAGCAAGTCTTATTGCAACTGGAGGAAGATTGCACTCCACTTGTAGAGAAACAATTGGAGTGGTTCTAAAAGCTCCAGTAACTATACGCATACACTTGTTTTGAATCTTTTCCAAAATATCTACAATTTTTAAGTCAGAAGCGAAACACATAAACCCATATTCAAAATGGCTGCGAACTAAAGATTTATATAGCATAAGTAATATTTTGGGGTCGGCCCCCCAATTAGTACCACACAAAGACTTAAGGATATTGAAAGCTTTGTTAGCTTTGATTACTAAATGATCTGTGTATTTTTTCCAGGACAAATTGTGACAGAATATAACACCCAAGAACTTGTTATGTAAGACAACTGGCAAAGGGGTATTGTTATAAAATAAAGATGGCAACATAGCAGAATAATTTTGACCAAAGACTACAACTTTCGATTTTGATGGATTAACTTCAAGATTTAAATATGAAAAGTAATTGTGCAATTTAATTAATGCTAAATTAATGTTATTTATAATAAGATTAGAATTATTACCTGACCAATAAACAACAAGGTCATCAGCATATTGCAAATTTTTTATACTAGGTCCCAATATCAAATTTATACAACGTATATATAAAATGAACATCAAAGGCGATAAAATTCCACCCTGACACACACCTACAGATGACAGACGAGGTCCAAACAAACCACCATTAAGCTTAACATAAACTTTTCTACTAGATAAAAACAATTGAATCCACTGCACAACTTTAACCGGAAACCCTAAATTTAAAAGTTCTGTACATAAAATATTAATATTTACATTATTAAAAGCGCCGGTAATATCAAAAAACACCGAAATGAGTTTGTTGTTACTACTGATGCTTTTATGTATATCAAAATGAAACAAAGAAATACTTTCACGAGCTGAACGACCTCTACGAAAACCAAACTGATTAACTGGAAGTAGACCATTATGTTCTACATAATACTCAAGACGCTGTTTTAGTAGCTGTTCAAAGACTTTTCCTGCACACGACGTCAATGTTATAGGACGATACGAGTCTGGATTAAACCTAGGTTTGTCTGGTTTCAATATAGGAATAATGCAATCAGTTTTCCATTCAGGCGGTATATCATTTCTTATCCAAAGTGCATTATAAATATTTAATAAAATAATAAGACAACTATCTGGCAATTTCTTGAACATCATATATGGTATTCCATCCAAACCAAACGAAGTGTCCCTGCGCGAAAAAATTGCAGATTTTAATTCTTCAAGAGTGAAAGGTTTTGTAAGGAAATTATTATGCATGTTAGAAGAAGAGTCACTAGAAAAACTATTTTCACTTTCCACCGTATCAGGAGTATATTTTTGTAGAAAGTCTAAAATCCATTCATTATTATCAACAGAGTGTTGAGGAACATAGGTTTTATTAAATTTGCGCATAAAGCGCCAGATAACAGACAATGGGGTGAAGCGATTAAAAGAATTGCACAAATCAGCCCAAGACTTTTGTCTTTCTGTTTTAAGAACCAGTTTCTTTATAGCTTGCAGTCTCTTAAACTCCAAATAATTTTCTAGACTAAAGTTTTGTTTAAATGCAATATACGCCTGTTTGCAATTTATAACAGCTAAAGAACATTTATTATTCCACCATGGGAGATTATGTTTTTTTTTAGAAGCTTTTTTATTATTAGAAGACAAATGATTAGAACTTTTTATTGAAGTTCCTCTACGATTGGGTATGGATTGAAAGACAGCACCCAATAATTTTTTTGAAAACAAACTGTACGCCTCGAGTGGCGAATACGACTCTATTTGAAAATCATTTAACAAATGTTTTACCTTTTCAGCGTACACTTTCCAATCTACATTCCTAAAATTTAGGCACGGGTAAATGGGCAAATGTACACTGTTAACAAGATTATTTACATTATTACTATTATTTTGAACATTATAATTAAGAACCAAATTAATTATTACAGGTAGATGATAACTACCAAGAGGATCATCGTAAACCGACCAACTACAACAGGGGGCTAACGAAGGAGAAACTATAGACAAATCTAACGCATTTGGACGCCATGTCATGGAACCGACAGTGGTGGGCGTTCCATCATTTAATAATACCAGATAATTATCATCGACAACATCTAAGACAGCACGTCCACGTGGCGAAGTGGAACAACAACCCCATGAAGTGTGATGAGCATTGAAATCCCCGCAGATTATCATAGGTTCGGGTATAGATTGAACGAAATTTTCAAATTTTGTTTTGTTAAAAGCTGGATTACAATTAGTAGGACTATAAAAACTCACTATACTGATCTGTTTGCCATTAATAGTTATTTGAATACATATATTTTGAAGAGAGTCATCAAAAAATGTGTTAATTTTACTATAAGCAATACTATTATGAATCATAATACATACACCGTTATGTTTGTTACCACAATCATTGCGCTCTATATTAAACCCTCGAACCTTTAGCCTCAAATGAGGCTTCAACCAGGTTTCACAGATGATTGCGATATGTATGTCATTATCATATAAAAAATTTGTAAATGAGTGCCTATTGTGCGAAATACTCTGAGCATTCCACTGAACGACATTGAGAGTATCCATTATGTTTTAGGATGGGTACTCCCACTAATCGTATTTTGGAATGCCGCTCGTATCGATTCCGTGTTAATAGGCGCTTCATTTTGGTTGGCTACCAATTTAATTATGACTTGGGTAATCATGTTCAAAAATGACTGGCTTTTTAACATGTTTTGCAAATAAGTTTCCGCGGACCTTGCAGCCAATTGCGGAAAAGACTTTTCATTAAATAAATCGGAATATGCAACAGAACGAGTTTTGATTTTATTTTCCTCAATTTTGGTTTTTTTCACAGGACAAGACACAGAAATGGCAATATGTTTACCCTTGCAATTAGCACAAACTGGATTTTCCTTATCAGCTGTACAAACTTTAAAATTGTGATTCTCGGAACAAATAGAGCAGACTTCGTTATTTTTACAGAAACTGGCGATATGTCCAAACTGCTGGCATTTTAAACATTGCTTAACAGGAGGAACATATTGCGTTACCTCATGTCTCCAAGAGTCCAGGAATACGTGTTGAGGCAACTGAGTGGAAGCAAACGTTACCGCTACAGTCTGCGTAGGAACATACGAGACCTCGCCCCCATCTGCCCTCACTCTGCGCATGAACCGCCGGACCTGGATCACATTGCGCGAGCTGCCGATCAGAGAAAATATTTGTTTATTGGATATACCAACCGGAACTGACTTGACAACCCCTGTCACTTCAGTATCTGCTGCAGGAATAGATGCATAGAGTCCCAGTTCACCTAACAGTTTGCTATTTGCCAAGAAAGTATTTGCGTTATTAGACAAATCAAAAGTAATTGCAACTTTATATTTGTTCATTGGCCTTAGATGCGAAACACCTGACACGGCATACTTTCGAATGGCCTGCGATAGAGAAACCTTGTCGTTATCTGAAAAAGGCGTATTTGCGGTCTGGTGAGCAAGGAATACTACGAAGTCCTTTCTTTGCGATGTTTCGGGATATTTCCTGGAATAATTGGTTACCTTGAAAGGCCGATACTTATTAACTTCGGTATCCTGATCGGAGTCTTCCGAGGCAGACCCATTTCCCTCATCTTTTTTTCGTTTTTTGGTTCTCCCGCCTCCCATCTTACCTCTAAATAATTATATTTACAACCTTATCTGTAAAAATTATATGAAACGAGAGAATAAACAATATTTACAAGATTAAAAGATTTTACAAATTATTTTCCCTCAAAAACGCGCCTTTCCTATTCGAAGGTTCCCGCCTTTTTTTTCTATCTTGACTTTCTATCTTTCTATGTATGAGAGTCAAAATACGCCTCAAAAGTGTCAAAATTAGTGTTGCCTGCTAAAATATTGCCGAATAAATCATGGGGAAATCATTCCGGGCAACTATTTAAAAGTCCATTTTGAAAGAGTTTAAAGTACCTATTTTATCATGTAAAAAATAGCAAGGTTCGGATACACGAACTTTTTGTACCTCTAGTGTGGTTTTTATTTTGTTTAGATGGCAATCCCTATATACTGTTTGAGAAAAAAAATGCAAGTCTGTCAGAGAGCTGCATGTCAGATGTCAGCTGTCTGGCCCTGTCTGTCTGTCATCGTGTCGACTGTCGTCGATTTCGAACAAACGAAACGAGCGAAGGCGTAAGGCGTCACGTACACACGTTACTATTTTTTAATAACATTTTATATACTCCATTGAGATCGTCGTCGGCTGGTCAGTCGATTGAGTAGTCTGCTAGTATTCGCACGGTCTATAATCTGCTTAGTCACGCTATCCTATCTTTGTTATATTGGCAATAATTCGACCGTAAATTTTAACTGAAGCCTAGAAGCGAAGCGCTCAAGGCAATTACTGAAAGCGTTTCGACCTCAATAGTAATACAACAATGAACACCTTGAAGAGCGGCAATAATGTGTTGGTGGTGTGGAAGAACAGCGAACAAACAGACTTAAGCAACGTCGTGACTGAAATTCAAAGTGCGACGACCAATGGTCCAGTCGTTCTCGAAAATTCTGAAATGATCACTGAAAGTAAGTTGACTTATGAAATTTATATTTAAATTATTACATTAGTATAAAATAAATATATAATAAAATTATCAGGTGACAATCAGCATACTAGTCATCAAGTACCAAGCTAACATACTTATGAAAACATCAAGACTCAGTAAGAAATGTTTAAGCATGAACATAAATATTTGCACATACCAGAGATTGAACGCAGAAAGCTAGCTTTGTTACACCAACTAGGCTTAACGTACCACATTCTCAAAATATTCTGGAAATCATATACTTGATAGTTATTTTCTAGTTTTGTACTATTTTAGTAGAAGCATGTACAATTTTAGCCTCAAGACCACAGTCGTCTTTCGATGTCATTATCTCGAACTGGGTTCCACCTCATGCAGTCAACCATGAGGACAGTCTGTTGGCGATCTTCATAAAGCTGCTCAAACCTAGTGGCAAGCTCATTGTGAAGGATGCCACGGACATCAGCACAGCCCTGAAACTAAATGGGTTCCTAAATATCACAAAAACAGATGATGTTTACACTGCTGAGAAAGCTAAATTTGAGGTGAGTGTGAATATATGGTTCATCTGCTTTCATACAGCAATTTCATCATATGCCTTACAGCACAGAATGATTATGATTGTGTGGTTTGAATGTCATTGGAAATGAACCTTTTTTCCATAACTCAAAAATGAGCAAAGACAAATTAATTTAAATCTTAAAAGGGTTGTTTTCAAAAACATTACATAGTTAAGGACAGTTAAAGCCTCAATCAAAATCCTTAATTTTTTTCCATTTCGTAACGAAAATTACTATACTTAAATCATTCCATGGTTAAAATGGCAATTGTCGTATAGGACAATTTTACAGTACAATTTAGTTGTCCTTTACGCCAATTGGCAAGCTTCGATTATGGTTAACTTTCGTTACGAAATGGAAAAAAGTTAAGGATTTTAATTGAGGCTTTAACTGTTCTTAACTATGTACATTTTTTGTGAAAACGGCCCAAAAGTAAAACAATATGAGTTCTATTATCTGTTAATCAAGAATGTTAAGTATCAATATCATTCTTGACTTGAGATTATGTTCAGTCTGAAAGGGATATATCTATTTGGCCACCTACACAAAATAGTGCTTTTCATACTTTTAAAACTCTTTTAAAGTATAGAAAATAGCATATCTTGAAAAAACATAATAAGACTTTTTTGAGCAGTTAAAAGGAATATCTTTCTGTTGTCTACTAAATAATAAAGTAATAACAGTAAAAAATTAAAACATTTAAACCTTTTCCTACAAAGTCTAATCACATAATACTTATCAGAAGTACTAAGTAATATTATCTTCATACAATTTTTTAAATTAAATTTTACAGGTAGGTTCCAAAGCACAACTAAAGTTGGGCAGTAAGCCGACAGTGTGGAAACTAGATGATACGGTGGAGGCAGCTTGGACGGCCAATGATGATGACATCATCGACTCAGACCAGCTGTTGGATGAGGATGATCTCAAGAAACCAGACAAGGCAGCGCTGAGAGGTAATTAGAATACATTGACCAATTTATACTAATATTATAAATAAGGGATCCAATTCAGATAGTGTTCCTAATTTAAATTTCCGAAAACACTTAATTGTAAACGTCAAACTCTATTCTAAAATAACAAGAATAGAGTTTGATGTTTATAAATCGAGCTTTACAGATATTTAAAATTGGATTATATAATCCGAATTGGACCCAGCATGTCTGTCTGCTATGCTAAATGTTTAAACTGCTGAACTGATTTTGATTGGGGAAGCATTTAAAGATACTTTTCATAACAGAAGTAAGAAGAAGTGGTTCCTGAAGGAGAAGTGATAAAAGGCTCTATTCAGATAAAGTAAATGACAAAAGCTTATTTGTAAAAAAAAGTAGAGATTGTGTTTAAATCCAGGTAATTATTTTTTCTCATAACCATATATACCTATATTTTTAGTGTTTTTAATCTGTTTATAAAATAATTGTCAAAAGATATTAATATACATTAAATGATCATCTTAGAAGTCGCAACATATTCTGTCATTTTACAGGGTGCACTTGATAATTAATTATATTGTTTTTTTTATTAAACTATCAATCTCTTCATAAAAGAAAATTAAAAAAATTCAATACTGAATACTGATACAAAAAGTTAAACAAAAGTATTTTAAAAAATTTCAGCATGTCCTCAATGTGGAACAGGAACACGCAATATCATATCATATACATAATAAGACAGTGTCGTATCTGATGTGATAAGATAAACATTAGGTTTTGTGTTCCAAATGACGCGGCATGTTTGAGGTTTTGTGTTGCAAATTGGCATCGCGCCGTCACGCGTGGATGACACGATGTTCCGCGTCATACTCATTGTCAGATCATCATTTACATATTCATTTTTTGAAAAAACTGTTGCAGTGCGCTGTTATATTTATTTGACTTGTTTCCACGATGTAAAAGCAGTTTTTAAATGTATTACTTATTGGAATAAATATTAGTGGCTTATTTCATAATGAAATATCAGTTACTAAAATTTTATACTCAAAATATAAGAATAATTCTAATCTTCTAATTAATCAGTCTTATCCCATCCAACTTACTAGGTACTGATATGTTAATGTTGCTGTTCCCTGACATGGCGTCACATAGATAAATTAATAAATAAATATTAGTGGACAATATCACACAAATTGACCTAGTGCCAAACTAAGCTCTAGGCTTGTACTATTGGTCCTAGACAACGATATAAATACAGAGAAATATATACTTAAATACACAGAAAACATCCAAGAATCAGAAAAAAACACTCGTGCTCGTCATACAAATATTTGGTCATACCCATTCATTCATACCCATATTGCAAGTGGCATAAAGGCGTATAGATATTTTTGACGTCTTCGGAATGCATATATATTTATGCCCTTGACTGTACAGATGTTTGTACTTTAGTCGCACATAATCGCCTGAAGGTATTTGGATGAAATTTGGCACACAAATAGTAAACATAAATAAGAAAATAAAATAAAAGCTATTAATCGTATAGTGAGTAGCAATTAAAGAAGGTATAATTAGAGAGTTTTCTAAGTATTATTGAATGTTTCAGTGTGCGCGACGACAGGCAAGCGGAAGGCATGCGCCGACTGCTCGTGCGGCCTGGCCGAGGAGCTCAACGGGCAGGTCAAGGAGACCCCCAAGTCCTCTTGCGGGAGCGTGAGTGTCTCACTTCTTTTATTTATCTTATCTAACCTCGTGAGCCCCACCACACCGCAAACAGGGAGATTTTTGTGCGGGGGAATCAGAATATACTAGCAAGGAAATAAAGCTCAATTACTTTTGCTCTTCAATGCCATTTTCAATTTTGAAACAAATTATAATTAACTTTATACTCGTTAAAATAAAGTTAATACTAAATTGCATTGATTTTGTAGCTCCTTTGGAACATTGGGTCTCACGAGGCTAATGCAGATGGGCCCAAAGGGCAGGGTGTAATCAACTTAACTTTTCCGTAAATTTACTCACTTATAGTTCAATTGTTATTAAGTTATGTCATATACCCTATCACACGTATCTAAGGTACGAACCCGCGCGGGCGTCAGACCCCCTCTGCCTAAATTGTGTATTCATTTCAAAATTCAATTTTTTATTCAAATTCGAAACACAATAATAGTAATGAGGGCGCCACTGGATGCTCGGCGTAGCCTTATCCTAGCAAGGCCCACCAGACTACAAAGGGAGTTTTTTGTGAGTGGGACTTTGAATCTACCATCAAGTTCGATAATGCCATTTTCAGTTTATGAAGATAGGAAAATAAACCTTATTGTCAATGCAACACATACGTATTTACATTCTATTGCACACTGGGCGTTACGAGGTTTTAACAACCTGATAAGCAGCGTTTGACCCTCTAGGATCACAAGCGGTTTCTCCTGATGGTTTTCTTCTCTCAAATTAACCTACTGGTTCACAATAAATACCTGTTTCACTGCAAATGAACAGGGCCTCTATTCAACACGGTAAAAATCATATCGTTTTTGACCTGTTGTCGGATTGTCAACGTTTTGATAGTTCTTATTTACTTGACAGTAATGACGGCCGAGTTAAAAAGCAATACCATAGCACGTCAAAGACAATATGGTTTAATCCTGTAGAAAAGAGGCGCAGATCACTTGCAGTGAAACAGATAATAGGTGTCTGGTAGAACACTTTTGACCACGTTCACTATTATGCTAACTTGAACAATATATGGATACGGAATGATTATTCCATCTTTCCAAATTTAATTATATTGTCCATGTAGAAAAAAATGCCAACATATTTTTTCTTCAGAGCTGTAAAAATCAATTCATAAATACGGTTTCTAATAAACACCTAGAAATGTAAAACTAATTAAAGAACCAATAAAAATTACAAGGAAAAAAAATATTAGAAAAATAATAATTTAAAAGAAACATTAAAAGCTAGCAACAAACCGCTACCGGTGGGCATTGTTCCTAAAATGCTGTCAGCATTGCCGCGTTGAATAGCAATGCTTAATCTTTGTGCCAAAAACAGTCTTTTGATTCCTTGTTATTAGTTATTGTTTATTTTCTAATTGTTATTTAGAAATTGTATTAAAATTAAACACTCCAATTAAATTGAATACTTGCTACACAGAGTGTAAACTTCGCAAAATAATTAATGTGGTCATAAATATGCAGAATTTACCAAAATCTTAAACTCGACTAGCAAGCCTTTTAAATTATGATTTTCTATCATATTTCAGTGTTACCTCGGCGACGCATTCCGCTGTGCTACCTGTCCTTACCTCGGCATGCCGGCCTTTAAGCCTGGGGAGAAGGTCCTTCTGGACCTTAAGGCCGACGTCTGAAGAGACTAGTATTCTGTTGTGATTTGTTATTGCTAATAAACCCTTTATAAGTAAGTACACTTGGATTTTATTACGTTGATTGGCTTTTGTAGTAAATATAAAACGTGATTCACACTAACATGATAGAACCGGATTTTACGGTGAAGCCAAAGTAGCGTAATTTTTTGAGTTGCGAGTCGCGAATTTCTGCTGCATACAAAAGTCAACAAATTTTGCTTCGCTGAGTGAACCAAACAAGAGCCAATGAAGAAAAAATTTACGCCACCCACAACTTAAAAAAATACACTCGTTTGGCTTTATCTTTAATTGTGTAAGGTGAAGTCTTGTAATTGCAACTATCTGGTTATTGCAACTAACTTAAATAACTCCTCTAGGATCACTGTTTAGAACAACGACAGGCGAGATATTGTATTTCTTAGTATAGACTAGCGACCCGCCCTCGCTTCGCTTCGGTTTATTTGAGTTTTCTGTCACACCCGTATAATAAGCCAGCATTTATTATACATAGAAACCTACCTCTTGAATCACTCTATCTATTAAAAAAAACCGCATCAAAATCCGTTGCGTAATTTTAAAGATCTAAGCATACATAGGGACAGACAGACAGCGGAAAGCGACTTTGTTTTATACTATGTAGTGAAGAACAACATCTCGCCTGATGTTGTTCAAAACAGAGATACTATAGGGAGTTATTTAAGTTAGTTGCAATAACCAGATACTTGCAATTACAAGACTTCACCTTAATAGGTAGAGTCAGGGTTTTATTATGTTGTGTATGTAGTTGTAGAGCAAGTAGAGTGATGTACCTATTGTAGAGCGGCTAATTTGGCCCATAATACTAAATTAATTAATTTATTTATTTATTTATTCCTTGATAAAACAAAGTTTTACATGTCAAATCACACTAGTTATAAAATAATTTCTTTAAATACCAAATTAAATAATCTAGGTATATAAAGTATGTCAATATAATTATCAATAGGTGTCAATTGTTTGGGCAGCGAACCAGTAACTACTTAATTCCTTATTAAAATTCTCGAAATTTTAAACAAAATGCTCGACTGGAAAATACGTAGGGTCAGGGAGGGAACAGTAGCTCGGTGGGAACAGTGGCTCGAATGTGCTGTACTCGAAAGGGAAGGAGCTTTATGTCTGTCCTCTACATCAATCGGAGGCGTTCGGTACCCGATCATGCTCGAACTAGTTAGTGAGTCGCTCCGGCGCCATGCGGACGAGTTACGATGCCTTTTTGTTTTAACCCTAATAAAACTACATTGTCAGATAAGTTTCACTCAATTTTATTCTTATTTCGTACGAGATTTTTAATTAGTTATATTTTTGTCTAAGAGTGTGTCTAATCGACTTAGTAATGGCTGATAATTCAAGGCCCTCAACTTTGGTGTTTGCTTCTAGTTTGATCTGAAATCCAAAATGGCGACAGGGTCAACAGTAGTTCGTTTCGGAAAAGTACACAGTCGCTCTTGAACCACTGTGTACATGCAACTCTTTACATTACATTATATTAAACCAAAAATGTAAATTTTTTGTTACTGACTTTATATAGTTATATTTAGAAGAAGATTGATGTTCTTTTAATTTTTGCCTTTAGAGGTATGGTTGTAGATGTGCTAAAACGTGATTTAATATTTGTGTCAATTATTTCTAAGTAGGAAGTAGATACCTAAGCATTAAACCTTAGGTAAAAAAAAAACCAATCCTAATCAATTTTATCTTTTTCCTAAAGATATCAGAGACTATTTGTTCATTGAACATCAAAACGTAGCCACTGTGTACTGTAAGAACCACTGTGTACTAGGGAGTGTACATAAAGGGTCGAGCCACTGTGCACTGTTAGAATCACTGTGTACTTGGGGGTACTAGTGACTGTGTACAGGTCGTAGTAAACAGTGGCTCGATTCCCATTTTTTTTAAAAGACTGGATATCTCTTTTTTGGTAAAAGTAATAGCAAATCTATTTGCTATATATGAAACTTCAATATTGCACTGTGCTTTGTGCTTGGCATAACTATTTCAGGGATTTATATTTTTCATGCAGCAGCCTGTTGAAAAAATCCTAGCCACTGTTCCCTCCTTGACCCTAATTTGTATTTTTTTAATAATATTTAATGTAAGCGTCGACTAATTGCTAAATAAATAAACTTGTTTCCGAGTAAGGTAATAAGATCAATAACGAAGGACGTAATTTAATTTTTACTTTAATAGTATTTTGCGCTGATTGATCAGGTCATGGGCCAGACACCAGCAATTTTTATATTAAGATATGTTATACTTATGCGAAAACTTGATCAACATGTAGAGTTGTGCATTGAGTCAATAGGGAAAATTCATGTTTTTTTTACAGCTTCAATAAACGCTGATTCATGTAACAAACAGGTGATAAAAACATTTTTTGGGTAGCTATAAAAATAACCAAGATAAACAAAACCAACAAAGATTTTTTTCTATCTCTTTCTAGCAAAACAGAATTTCACCGGTGCACTTCGGATCTCTCTGTCTAATTAGCAGTTTAAAATGCTTGTATCATCCGTATTTCTTGACCGATTTTAATTTTAATTTCACTTTTGGTGATGTCTTTTACGGTATTTCTATGTTTTGTTGACAAATGCGATTTAAAAAATCCATGCATATACCCTATTTAAGGGATCACGTTCGAAACGATGTGTTCCAGTGTGTGACCAGACAACTAAGGAGACCATCATAGCTCTTAGAGTTAGCAGGTTTTAGTAGTAGAGTGGTTGGATGATTGGTTTGGTAAACGTAGCGAGGGTCGCCTTTCGGCTAGGTCCCTCTAATGAGAGACCTAGCCGAAAGGCGACCCTCGCTACGTTTACGACCATAATTGGTCACTGCTATCGCGGTGGATAGATGTGGATAAGGCATTCGTCACTCTTGCACTTACATACTGGCCAGAAGGGGAGAGACGTTTTATCCACGTTGGTCCACATTGATAAACACGACCATATGAGGCCCGCAGATTGCGGGTTGACTTATACAGGAGGGCAGCGACTGGGAGCGTAAAGCAGAACGTTGGGTTTTATGGCGCGCCTTGGCAGAGGCCTATGTCCATATTGTCCAGCAGTGGACAGCTGTAAGCTGAGGTCTTAAGTTTGATTATAAATTTCGATAATCGCTGTGTTATGGCAGAGTATTATTGTAGCGAGTCTTGACAGAAACCTGTGACATGATGATGATGGCATTCGATTTTTGACAATATTACGCTATCACTGAATCATGGAATTATCACAGATTGAAGGAGGGTGGATTGGGGTCTTAGGCCAAGTAAAGAAAACACCTGGGTAGCAAATATTTAGTTATACATAATTTCTCTTCTTTTTACAAACAGTTAACTTATTTTTAACACATCTCGTTCTATAACATTTTCAATTTACATTTATCTGAAATAGTACTCATTCCGCTATACAATAAAATATACATATATATTTTTGCCATTTGTCATATAATTATATAACAATTTTATATTTATTTACTATTACATAAATGACACAACTTTTCCAGTACCTATTAGCAACTATCTGATTTTCTATATGTATTGGAGAAACTCGTGTCTGTTAAGATATTCTGCATCAAGTATCGGCAGTTGGGACAGTCCACGTCTGTGTTAGTCTAAACCTGTTTCTGGTTAGCTGAGTATCGGTCCATTTCATGCCGATAATTAAAAATATGTTAATTATGGCAATAAATAACGTTCATTTAAAACAGGTATGCCTTAATTAGACATTCATTAAACTACCAAAAAACAGCTCTATACAATAAGCGATCTGTTAAATGGCACAATGTCGTGTCGGAAGTACTTGTTAAGGTTTGTTTGGAAAGGTCCTAGTTTATGATATGAACTGCGGAAACCATTACTGGCCGTTTCTAATTGGCAACATTCTTTTAGCATCTATGGTCACTACGTCGCCTATTTCAAGTCGTTTGTGAAGAAGTATATTATTATTACTCATCAAAACCACATCGCATTCACATAACAGCACCGACGGCTATACGCGAACTTGCTCCAACGTCAAGACTTATGGGAAAATTGACAAACTTGGTTTCCAAGTACATTCTAATGCTAAGATAGTTTACGCGTTGAATGCGACAAGTGGTTTTTAGAAACAAGCTCTAGAAAACCTCATGGGTACACTTAACCATTATGATTTTGCGTGTCTTCTCACATACTTAAAATAAACATTAAATATAACGGATACGATCAAACGGGACCAAAATGTCTGTATGTACTCATTAAAACGTAGAGGTTTTAAGTTTATTTATAAAAATATTTTAATTGAAAATGTGCAGAAAAGATTCAGAAACTTTGCTCAAGACAAATATTTTGAGCAAAATATATATCGCTTTTCATCACATACCTAACGGTTATATATTTTGCTAGTCTTTTTGCACCACACATATGGCTAGTCCTTATTTACATATATTTGGAAAGGTATTGTCTGATCATAGTGTAAATTGATGGAAAAATATAGTTCTCGTGACTTACAGCAATGGTTTTTTTTTAATGTCTTGTGATACTTCGTGCGAAGTATTTGTTTGCTACGAGTACAACGCTTCTCGTAGCAGCAAGACAGCTTCGTATAATCGAGTCAAACTCGATTATATTACACCGCCTTGCCGCGGTCTTTATTAATTGTTGCCGTATACATTTAATAAACTTTCACACATCGATGAAGCAAAAATTCGAAGTTAGTCTATATAATTATGTATTTCGTATTTATTAAAACTATTTATAGATGTGGAAGAACTTTGATTCTGCCGATGACTACTTAAAATGTATTGCAATTAAAATGTGGACCCTGGTGCCCGAAACTTCGGCACAGGAGTCCAAGCCAGGAGGACAATCGTTTAGCACCTTCGTTGAAATTAAGTTAATACTTTCTGAATTTAAAATTTTGGGAAATAATACTTTTAGTAAGAATTTTTGTACTAATCGATTCAAGCGACTTGGAAGTGGAGCTCGCATGTGGCACGGAACGAGTGTGCGCCCAGTTACAAAATAAATGCTCCTATCTCATAATTTAAGTAATATTTTCAAAGAAACTACTATCCCACAACATTCAGTAAAGCGTCCCAGTCTTTTTATAAGTTTATTTTCATCAAATTGAGATCTTGATTAGACTTGTTGGCGACCGGCCCGCGCCGCTCGGCCGAGTCTTAAAGTTTGTGAGGTAGGCTTAGTCATGATCTAATGAAGCGCCTTGTTAGAAAATACCGATTAATAAAATGAGATCTTTCATTACAATTACAAAATATAATAATAAACATGATAAAACTAGAATTAGATACATTATACAACAAGTTATCAGCTGTGCCTGCGCCCCGCCGCGGCGGCGCGCGGCGCTAATATCAACATACATTAACAAGCACGTATCACTTTACGGTACAATGAAAGAAACTAACCCTCGATCCGCTTCTCACTCCGCTCCTCGCTGCGGTATGGCAAAATCCTTGTCTCCACACGTCACTCATATACGACGTGCAACGCTATGTACAAGGCAGCGGCATGGATGACTCCATGATCAACAAATAACGTATATTATGCGAAATAAATTTACGAACAAACCAAATGAAGAACGGATAATTATTTATGTTTACTTAATAATATTTAAAATTAATTGGATTTTGATATGGCATTTGCATTTGTCGTTACTTGGTATAACGATATACATATGTATATAAAATCACAGACGCTACTTGTTATGTATTTTGTTTCCGATTTTACTTAATCCTTCTGCGAAATTTTGAGTATACAACAACTATACAGTTCCTTACCAATAACGAACTTATTACTCTAAAACATATATTTTCTTTATTCAAGCAATACTTCATGTCTACTCTGACCAATAACTACAAAATATCACAGACTGTGTGTTTATTATGTATACAACAATCTTCTCATAGAAAAGTATGTGTATTACACATGGACGTCTAAAAACAATAGAGATGACATCTAAAACGCCATATATATAGGTACATACATATTAATTTTAGAATAGATACTATACTGTATACCAACATTAAATAATATGCTCGATCAAATTATTTGTCAGATAAATTTGCCATCATCTAGCAGCGAAGTACCCTCCGTCCTCTAACTACTAACCAATAGGGAAGATGTGAGTGGAGCTGGTGTGCCTGTGGGTGTCCCGGGATATGTCTGCAGTCACAACCATGGCGGTCCGTGACCGATCCGGACAACGGCGTCCAGAGAGGAAGATCAGTCAGTCGAAACTTAAGCACACGTCGGCCCATAGCTACCCTACCTAACATTCATTGTACCTTTGTTTAACATAATATGCATTGCCGCCTCGGCGGACTGGCGATTTAAAATCTCATTGATTATCACAAAATGTAACCTACTATAAGATCTGGTAGAAACTTACACATTGTTATTTTTGTGCTCATTGATAGTTTTACCTCTCACTCCATTAATTATTATTAAAAAATAAAAACATTTACTTACTCATGAATGACCGTGTCGGTGTAATAGATACGTGCAAAAATATTTTCTTATGCTTTTCTCCTACGCATCTCGCAAACGTTCGTATTACATAACCACATTTTTGTGATACATTTAGTTAGTCATGGAGTGTAGCATTCAACTTTGACCTAAGTATCATAATTACATTGATATTTACATGTCGTACACAAACGCGACAGAAGCACCCGACAGTTAAACAGCACCTAGAGTTCCCGAAAGTATAAGCGTAGAACCGTGGCCCCGCGCCGCCGCCGACACTCACTGGGTCTATAGTCACTATCCTCGTGAGAACGCGCAGCCGTGAAATAGAAAGACATTGCAGCGTCCGAAGCTCAACGGAGCTAGCCGGCGGCCGGTCACATTCCGCGTCGCAACTAAACGGGAAGAATCGAAACGAAACTGTGTCGAAAGAGAGAGTTCCGAGCGATCACAACACATTCCGGAAAGTTCTTCAGCGTTTCTTTGGGGGAGGGCGGTCGTCCTCGAGGACGTCGGAGGCGGACCACCGGCGTTTGCGAGCGTCTTCTTTGACGCTGAGGTTCTCGGGGTGGGTCTGAGGGGGCGCGGAGGGGGGCGGCGCGGGCGCGTGCTTGCGCGCCACCAGCGACACGCACACGTCGCCCACCTGCAGCCGCTGCACGCGCAGCCCGTAGCGCGCCAGCGTGCGCTCGGGCCGGCACGACGCCCAGCCGCGCCCGTACACGAAGAACGGGTGCTCCACGGTCGAGTCCAGTTCCACCTGAAATACGAAACCGCCACGTTGATAAAACAACCACTGACTGCGACCTTTATCCAATAATGTCAACTGACAGAAAATCTTTTTCGGTTGGCTCTAACTTTTTAAAGTGTAAATTTCGAGAATTTATTCGACGTCATTGTGTACTTCGATTAATCGCTCAATTACATTGTTCTGGCTGCCTCTTACAGTGAGTGCGTCAGTCTTAAATAGATCGGGCCGACTAACGTCGTATTTACACTAGCGATCGCTAATAGTAGTGCGATCGCCTTATATGGTCAACTGTATCGTGTTTACACTATTTCGTCGATCTAATAACGCCATCGTATTTGTGGTTAACGAATCCGGAATCCGGACGGCTTAAATTGCTTTTACCTACACATCTACTACGAGACCGAATGACTAAACGATCTTATATGGTGAACGGACATTATGATTGTGCCATTAGTTGCGTAGGTACCTACAAGATGTTTGGTTTTTCCTTTAGAGCTGGTTTTAGCTGGGAAACAGGATGTCAAGTTAATGGAGCCGACGACTACCTACCTACTAAGTGCCATAAATATAATGAAGAATTAGTTAGGGTAAAAGTTTGGCAACTAAAGCGGAAAAACAAGTGTCAATAACTCCTATCGACTAGTGCGAGATTTATGACGTTTCCGCGACGTGTCATCCCGAGCATTTTTTCTGTAGCTATGTCGTGCGTCTCACCTGTGAGCGGTTCCTATCGTAGGTAAGCGTGAGCGCGAGCCGGTCGCCGCGCTCATCCAGACGCAGCAACGTGCACTGCGTGAGAGTCAGATCCCCGTTCCGGTCAGCGCTCATCACGAAGTCCTCGGTCCGCATCTCCTCCACGCGCCGCAAAGACCCGTCCTCTAGCTGGATAAGTGCTCCGCGGCAGAAGTAGGCTGCGGGCGCACCGCGTTCAGGAGACATTGGTGGCTCCTGGAATGTATATAAAGGTTTTGGTTATCTTTGACGGAGTCTTTGATATTAGAATATTGCAGTCGAGCTCGTTAGGGTGGTTAGTTTTAAAAACTGCAATTTACGCTAGGTCAGATTAAGAACTGGATGATACAAATAATATTCTTAGCCTTGGAATGGAATGGACCTATAGTGTATTTCCATATGAAAAACGTAGAAGAATGAACCAAGAAGCAATTTATTTTTCATGGAGATACTTACATCTCTGTGAGGAGGAACCGGCGCCGGCGCGGACACGGGTGGCGAATGGGACGCCGGGGCCGGCGGCACGAAGCCCGACGAAGGCCGGTGGAGCGGATAGCCCGCCGGAGATTGCGGGGCTCGCGTCCGGTACAAATAAGACGCGTGGTACGAAGGATGATGGAGGAAGGGTGAATAGTTTGGTACGGGGGGGAATGACGGGGACTGCGGCGCGGGGGGCGCGGGCATGTCGCGCGGGCGGCGCTGCGCGTAGCGCGCGTAGGGCCGCGGCGGCGGCGCCAGGAACTCCGGCGCCATGCCGGGCGGCGGCGGCGGGTACAGCCCCAGCGGCCCCAGCTGCCCCAGCTGGGCCAGCGCCTCGCCGGGGAGTCTCGCTGAGATCATCGGACGCACTGCGGACAAACAATACATCATAAGTTTCATAAGAAAGGTGTAACAAAATGACAAACTTCTTTTAGAAATTGGCGGGTTTGGTTTTCTCTTACGATATCGCAAGTCCACCTACAATTTCTGTTCTCTCATCCTAAGCTAGTTTCTTCAGAAACATGCAGGCGTATCGTATTCTTTAGAATTGCGAATATCTAGCTTGCCAATTCCTACCAGTCAGTAAACGTAGTAAGACTACAAAATCCAATCAAAATAGAAATCATTCATACCAATCACTACGGTTGCCAAGACTCACGTTCCTAACATACTAGCAATATGTTCACGCCCGAGATATACGAGTAATAACCCCGCACTCAAAGTTCAAACGTTCTAAAGTTCAATCTACGACTTGAAATAAACCAAAGCGACGAGATATTACAGCCTTGTTTACTTCGAATAAAAACAACACAATTAAGTTATTACGAGTTCAACGAGTTAGTACTAATTGTGGCTTTCATGATATATTAAATGTAGTAGTTATTGAATGTATATTTAAGCGAGTGCATAAATTAATTGCCAACATACAACATCTGTTAGATCCTTGAGTCGTGTGTAGTGTACACGAGATAAGAATGTAGAGCGGGCAACGTCAGCGATATAAATAGACTTATTCACGTAAAAGTTTAATTCAGCATGCACGACGCACGCCGACGTGATGAGAGATGTAATCTTTTTAGCCGTTCGTACGACTTCTTTGTTACATCGCCTCTGCGATCAACCGAAACGGGCTTTAAGTCGATGAAACTTGTACAAACTTGACTCAGATGACCTTATAACGATGTAGGTTGTAGGTATCGTCTTGGACTAATTCTGAGAAATCTCATCGTTTGTCAAGATCGCTACCCTAATAAAATTCAGGTATGGATTATAAATATAACGTTTACCACACGTTCGGGGCAAACGCTCGTAGGTTGAGCGTAAGGGTCTCATTAGCACACGGTTCGTCAGTCGAGATCATTCCCGCCGCGGGCGATAATTCTAAGAACAAAGATGCAGCCGTGTGCACCTGCGCAAACAAACACGAGTTAGATCGTACTCCTGCGCCGATCGCGCGTTTACCATGTGCTGTTTGATATAGGCACGTTATGTACGCCGTGCTCTCGGGAACCAGCTTGAGTAAAAAAACGCTTTAACAAAACTGAATGCTCTTTGTTTGTTCCTATTTGAAGGATGTTGCTTGTTGAGGCATATTTTCAAGCTTCTGAATAAGCTTATTAGTTCCAAGAAATATTGATCAAATAATTTTTGGTCATACACAGATTTAGGTTAACGTCTTTCCTGTGGACATACCCGAAGTTTTATTAGGCCTAATTTTCTGGCAGAACCCATATTCAGTCAGGTCTACTTTAGTCCTATCAGATAAAAACATAAATTATAATGTGTATGCATTAAATATTGACCACAGAAAAGACAACTTTTTTTTTCGAGTGTTTATGGTTCATTTATTTATAACAGGCAAATGAGGATAACAGCGGAGAATTCTTATAAAATAAATACGTAGGTAGCACCTACGAAAAAAAGCTGTTGTAGGTATATGGCAAATGTATAAGGTTGCCTACAGCTTACAGCTCTATTCATGTTGGAAAATTCCTAAACAAATATGCTTGATTTGTTGGAACCGAACCCGATAAAGCAAATATTCCAAGTAGGTAATTAGAAAAGTTTAGAACTATTATACTACAAAGTAAGAGTACAAACCGTCCGGCTACCACTGTTTACTGTTTCTCGACACTTTTTTTAAAACTAAATCAACGACGGCATCTGCATATTTCGTGGTTTTTGTTTTTGTTTTTTCAGAATACTTGATACTGACATTTAAGAGATTTTTGCGTAGGCAGCTCAATCATGGCTCATGGCTCAACCGAACTCGCTTTACCAAACTTAAATCCTTTAAGGGTAAAGGTAAATCGACGGCGACCTTTTCCCACAATTGGTTTCCTTTATTTGCGAGATATTTGCTGGGCTTTTCCAATTTTACGACTGAAACTCCCAGTCGGCCTTAACTGCTGATGTTATCGCTCCGTACGCCCGCGATGTATACGCGACCATCAGCCTAATGCTGCCTTAGCCAACGACGCCGATTAGGTTTGTGGAAGAGGCATAATATCTGAATAGTTTTATAGAGTTAGCCTTGAAGTAGATGATCATTTAACTACTAAGGTACGTTGTTTGTGACTGATTTATGGCGTTGCTATCAAAGTACGAAGGTTAGCTGGTACGATACGAAGTGATCATGCCTGTACCTACAGGTTTAAGAAGTTCTTTAAATAAAAGCGTCAGATGACAGTGCGCTCACTTTAACTCACGCCGTACGAAGACATAACTGGTTAACTGGAAGAGATCCCTTAAAGGGATAAGTTCACCATTGTACATGTTAAACTTATGTTTATGTACGAATTTAATTGTAATTATTTTTTTGTGCAATAAAGAGTTTACATACACACATATATATAAATATTGTCTATTATTCTAATACGGGTGTGTTTGTATAAGTATGTTATTTAGTTTATCTTATTTATTAATTCATTTATTTATTAGGGTCACCAACATTGGATACAATGTTTTAATAGCTAAATTACATCAGAATTGGTTTAAATGTAATTATTCCACCAATTGGGATTGTTCATATTTTTACAATTACTCTAATTCGAAAACCATTTCGAGGAATGGGGTTTTAAAGCCGTTCTGCATTATTAAGTTTTTGAAATATTTATCTATTTCGGATATTTCGACAAAAGTATATTTAACCTTTATTTGACTTTCGTTTTCGGCTTTAAGCCCTTCGAGGTGTATGTTACGGGTTAGGCGAAAACCGCTTTAAATAGTATGTTTTAATACACTATTACAATCACTTTTTACCATTAGATATCATTTAATTCTTGTAATATATTAGAAAATGCCAGCCCAAATTAAAAATAATCATGTCATCCATAAAATGTCTGCTAAATAAATAAAGATATTCAAACAAAACTATTGGGTCAAACACAAAATTAATGAACTTGGTCTCTTAAAATTACCCATTCTTTTGAATTAGAATGTAAAAACAGCACGGGTAGCACAAATTGTATTTTCGCGCTTGTCGCTCAGTGCGTCTCTATCGTTACTGACTAGATAGAAAGGGAGATCCGGGCGACAAACAAGTCGCGGGCAACTTGTGCTAGCCGTGCTGTGAGTTATTTTTTTTGGTCTATCCCAATTATTTACCACACATTAGCACTCGAACAGAAAAAGTAAATCAAAAGGATCATAGGACACTTACATTACTTAAGTGAAATTGTGTCGTTTCTCCTGATCGGTTCCTGCAATGTCTGTTAAATTATACCTACTGTTGGTTGAAATAAAACCCAACAAAAACAACAACTTTCAACATAGATATTATGCGTCATGTCACGACTGACCGCAATGCTTTACAGAAAAACATAAAGAAATTAAGCTGTCAAGGATCATATCGAAATGTTTTATTCGTTAAACTGCCAATAATGAAGATAATAAAAGAGTTAAAACCTTAATTGCATAAAAGTTACGCAAGCGTTCTAGTGTGTTCACAAGGCAACGTTAAGTTAGGCTCGGAAGAACCTGAACTAACTCCTAAACTATATTTTGCTTAAGTCAAGCGGTGCTCAGAGGAAAGATTTCGTCGCTCGCGCCTTCATTGTGTGCAAATGTGACTCACACAGGCATCGGTCGTGACTAACCCGTTAAAAATCCATGCAAAAGCTGGTTTGCGAGTTTTGCGACCGCAGACCCGGGTGGACGGACTATTTTGTATTTCTATTTTTCCCAGAAACAAGTTTGACTCGGTCAGGACCGAATCTGATCTAAATGTATCGCTTGTTCCGGTTTAATTTCAACCCGGAATTCTTTTAAAAGCGCTCTTTAGCTGTTTTTGTATATTTGGTGGGCACTGCAGTAGTTGGGGAGCTGTAACGTGCAATGCACCAATGAGCGGCTACTCAGGTGACGCATCGTCACTCGTCGGGAACGGAAACCAATCCTCGATGCTCGATGCCTTACCATTTTAGAGTAAATGCACTTAATACGGCTCATATTTCAAAGACAAAGAGAGGATATTTTCACTTAAGCCCACGTTTTTTTCGATTCGGGGTGAGCGACCAACCGTTTCTTCTTTTGGGTCGTCGAGTAATAAGCTTCAGTAATATTCGTTTTACAACCGACATAAAAAAACGCATGTTTCAAAAAAATCATAAAGGAACAACAAATAAATAACATTATTTTTAAATTTGAACTTTGTCTGCGCACGTTAAGCTTCCATTTGAGTGGTTTATTTCTTGGATATATTTCTTTTTGGCTTTTAACGGGCACGCGTGAGTGAGGCAACGAGATCGCGAGAACCGGTCGCGCATGGTAACCAGAGTCAGGTGATAGTGGTAAAATTAATAGCCATGATAAGTTGAGCCACAATTAACCAGCTTTCAGAGCAATTTCGTGTAACGCGGCGGCAAGGCCGCGGGTTCGCCGGCCGCGGGTAAAAAACGCGCAATGAATGGCGGCCAAATTCCCAGCGCTCGCGAAAACAAATTACATCACCAGCGCAGCGCGGGCGCAGCCACAATCGCCGCTCCATTCAAGCGTAGCGCGCTGTCGCTAATTGTTGGCACAATACTTTGCTAATACACGCTCTATATGTGCCTATTATACTGTTAACTATTAAGCTTTTTGTCAACGGGTTAAGAAGTAACAGTCCAAAAAATTGCTTTGTCCGTTTGAGTAGTTCGAGGTCAGTGACAACTGGCTTTGAAGATTCTCATCTCCAGAAGAATAACAATAGCACTTAATTTCAGTTTAGTCGCCTAGCTTCACTAAATTTCATGTCAACTGTTTACACCCATTCGCCTATCGTCTCGTTTAGTCAATAACAGTTCCAGAAACCCAAACAGCCGCCTTCCTACTCTCTCTCCGCGCGCATCACTATTTCCCTCCCTACCCAATCCCTAATTGCCGACAACGCGGCTCCGATTCTTGGTGTTATGGGTGGTCATGGGCAAGCAAGCGAACAACATGAGAAATACACTTTATTAACACATCTAACCAAAGTAAACACATACTCGTAGTGCGGGGGAAAATGCAAATTGTGTTTTTAACGTGGTTTTCCGTGATAAGTAATAATTATTTTCTACTCGTAACTCATGTCATGCATGAGTCTCGTGACAAACAAGGTTTACGCTTACTTTTTGTACTGTTAAATAACCTTAATAACTGTCACCTGGCATTACACCTTAAATTGTATGGCAGACGCAAACCTTCGCATTGTGCTTGTTGTAATAATGTAATGGCTGGCGCGGTGGGCGGGCGGCGGGTCGATAGGGCGCCGCCCGTAACCTACTTCCGGCGCCCGTGACCTTGCGCCGCCATTCACGCCGTCCCCCCCTAAACCCCCAAACCGGGAGGGGAGAACTTTCCGCGTTGACCCCCGCCCCCCACTCCCGCAGACAGTTTCATAAACGACTGTGTTTGCCTGTAGTAGGTTTTCCTAGCTGGTCAGTGTCAGTTATTGAATTTGGTTATGGAGTAGGGGGGAGGCGTTATTTATATTCGGTTCTCTTGGTATCACTGTGCTAGAAATACATTTTTTAATTAAAATCCATTCAACTGGTCTTGTTATGGAAATGAGTAATCGGAAACTTACGGTATAATTATTAGCATTATACCTACTTAAAGATACACCAAAGGTGATTCCAAATATTATGATGCGAGCTGCCGACACCTTCCTCTTAACTTATATTCCTATTACTGTATTTAATAAATAATAAATTAGTTCTTCGAGGGTGAATTTAATTAAAGGATGATTTGCCATAAGTATGACAAATATACTTGCGATTGTCATCTAAGACATTTTATCTCTAGACCCGTTGCTCAATGTCTACATGGTAAAAGCGTCTCATACCCTTTGTTCTTTGCATAGTTAAATTATGAATCAGCTGCTAAAATATGCGGTAAACATGAAAAGCAAATGTTACTATTACGCACATATTTACTTGTGGAGATGATGTAAGCTTTAGGATGCGCCTGAGTGTTGCCATTCTGGCTGTCATCGATCCAACCCACTTCGACGCGTTAAATTTAACTCTCCGTAAATACTCAGTCTAAAGTATCTGATATCTCGTATTACAAATCATTCTATGGCAAATTACGAGCGAAGATTGCGCAGATACGATTGTGAATGGATCTGAATCAAAGCCTCGAACGGTGAAAGCGAGCGTACGATCGAGGAAGGGTAAAAACGGGATATTCACTTAATGGACACTTGAATCCGGTGCGGGAGAAAGGGACGCATTCCGTGTTTGTATTGCGGATTGCTTCTATACGTCTATCTTGTTTATACAGTCTGTTATCGACAACCCAGCGAGCGATTTGTATCGTCAATTAGTTTTATGGTACGAAACCGGAAAGACTATGATTACGTGTCACAACGGAATGGCATTGGCTTGCGTTGGATGCAATGACAGATAGCGAAATGGCGTGATAAGGAAACGACATATTCCAAACATATGTGAATGTCATTTATTTTATTCCATTTTAAGACAAACGGTTACTGGATGCTAGTGATTACAGTGGCTACCTCCACATCCTTCCAGCGCTACATCAAATGTACGAATGTAGTTATTAGCAACCTTTGCGGTTGCAACACAGTGACATGATTACAGTGCCGATGCTGCAGCGAGCACGGCAGTTTGCATTAGTGGTTAAATTAATTAGCATGAAGCGAGTCGTTAGTTTGATATGATCGCACCTGTCCCGGCATCTGTCGCGGCAATAAAGCGTACAAACAAGTTCAAACAACGAATTACGTATGCCACGATACTCGTACACATTCTATAGCGCACGATCCAGCTGTTTTCTATGCGCAACAACCCGCCATTTCTACACACTGCCGAACAGTTTTCTCTTTACGAGTTGGGTCAAGGCGTTCTTGCATAGTACCTGGAATATTTACCCAATGTAAAACAGGATCAAAGGCTGCAATAGCTCCGGAAGGATGTATTTTAGACTTCAAACGTTTCAAGCATGGCTCGGTCAGTTTTATTTCACCTGCGGTGGCGTTTTACAACATTGCGCAAAACTTGTAGCGCAACGTTCGTTCGAAAAAAGACAGTTTGGCTCTATGTAAACGGAATGACGAGAATAGATTTAGAACGTACACAAATTTAATCCAAAGTTAAGTAGATTAGCTGAAGCGTATTTCGTTTAGGGTACTGCGGGCTACAATGGGTATACCTACTCGTAGCTTTATTATGTGGAGCGAGTCGTGCGGTCGGGCCCGCGCGCTGAATGAACACTCGGGTAGTCACGCGACAGCTGTTACGTAAAATTTCCACAACATTACTTAGCTTACTTGTCTGCGGTAAAAAGGCAACTGACGTTAATTGCTGTGCGGCTAATTCAAAAATGATTCAAGTTACATTCTGATTGGTATCGGGGAACCGGCAATGTGTTAAGGACGGTGTGTTTTAAAGAGCAAGTCGTTGGTCTTGAATGCGCTTTGCATTTAAGTTTTTAACTGCAAAATATAACGGGTAAAATTCTTACCTATCTTTCATGGGATTTTGACGCATAACCCGGTGTTAATGACCGAATGTTAATGTACATTAGGTACATACATAATTATGTTTAGATACTTGTGTCTCATTAACTTTAGTTATGATTTGTCTTTTAAATAACGCTTGAGTTTGCTTTGTCAAAGTTATTGTTGCTCAAAATTTGCGGCAATACTCAATGCATTATTGATATCCCTATGTTATAATTTTGCGGCGTCACTGCGGCTAAAAATAATTAATCAAAATATACCTATTCTAGCCTATTGCAAAGTTTTCAGCGATCCTAAATTAAAAACTATTCAGCTAGTAAAGTAAACCAGACTGAGCTCAAAGCGGACATACAAAGACTCGGTACGTTCCTTTAAACGACCAATTCGAGGTTTAACAGCAGTTTTATTGAGTGGATCACGCAACGTTAGCCGAGGCGAACCGCCACGCCTACGTACAGTGCACTTTAAGGACAATCTTGTATTTTAATCAGGACTACTGCTAGATCCCAACAAGGCCGGCGAATCGCTTAGGCCTCTGCTGTTGTCTAAGTATATTTTAATCGATTAGTTATCTCTCCATAAAATATCGAATGTGGTGCGACCATATCGATCATAGGTGATTTAAAAAATTTGCTTTTACGTGATTGAGACGATGTCGATATTTTTTAGAACAAATTATGGCTAGCGATAATAATCCGATGTACGTGCATGAAGAGGTTGATGAATGTAGAGGATACGAAAGTGGTATGTTTGGACCGGCGCACCTGGCGTTCCATATAGTCTCTACGTACCCCATTCGAAGACGGGCGCGGATGTGACGGTGTACATACATAAAAAGGATAAAAAGACCCGATCTAGAGTAATCCATTTAAAGGATTAACATTAACAACCCCTTCGTTTTGATTTACAACACCATTTTCACACATACTTATTTACTTGAAATTGGAGGTCGTCGCCTTGGCTGTATTGCAACAGCTACTCGTATAAAAAGAGAGGGAATCTATTCATTGTCATCTAGTTTAATATTTCATAGCATCCCGCGACAGCATTAAAAATACAAGAGCTTTAACGCGCTGAAGTGGAACTAGGGAATATATATGGTGTGCTAACATGTTATGTTAACAGGTATCCATATTTATGACTCAAAGCATTACGGATGGCGGTGCAAACATCGCCCACGCGGACAGACAGGCGCGAGCGCTGGCGCCGCCAATGTCGCAACCGATACAAGTTGAAGAACTTGCAACTTAGGGTGGACACATACATGACTTAAAGATGCAAATATTTGATTACTAAACTGTTAAGTCAACAATTGATGTGTGCCTAACTCTACCCAGTAGTTCTTAGTTTGCCTGGAAAGTACCTACTTCCAAATTCCTGTATACCACTGGGTTCTATCTATAAAAAAATGAGATTGCTGCGGTATAAATGATAAAAAAAGACTAGTAATCCAACTTTAATAGGGGACGCCCCGGTCTCGGTTTTTGCAGCAATACCGACTCTCCAAAGAGGCTTAACTTTTGTAGGATTTAGGTATGTTGATTACGGTTTAATCTTTCGTGATAAACAGCAAAAGTTTCAACAATATGTACATGAATTGCCTTATCTTATTTAGGTACATAAACACCCGCAATGCCATAGGAACTTCTTACATAATATATGTACCTACTTAACCAAAGTTAAGTAATCTGATGTAGAGATTTGGCATTATTTATCAGCCTCTATAAGCAGCTAAAAAAAGTTCAAAGTTTAAAAATATACCAGCATGTTTGTGCCCGCCCTTAAAATCAAATCTCCGTTCATGTGTAAACTTGTACGTTGCTTAATATCCCCACATTGATAACCACGTAAATTATACACATTTTAACATACGTATAAAACTGACAGATCGAAATGCTTCACAGTGAATTTGTTATTCAAAGAACTATTGGTATGCGTTAAAAATACATTAAATTGCATTCAATTAGGCGGTTCATTGACCGGTGACTGGCAATTAGCTAATTTGGTTTGAATCTAGTCGTTCTGGCTCAATAGTGCTGCGCTGCAATAACCCGGGAGTTCAGCGGCTGTCTACTCAGCATAGTAGCAACGCTTACACGTGGAGAAAATACGAGTATCTAAGGTCAAAAGAACGCTGGAATGTTTTATATCACATTTATTTATATCACCCTCATAAATATTCAAAACAGGTGCGTGATATTTAAACACGAAAACACAAATGAACCGATAACTCTCACCTTTGATTATTTAATTAACTTTGGCGTCAAGTTCATCATCGAACTGGTGAGTTAATTAGCATTTATCGGTTAATTATTTAAGGGTTGATTCAACGTAACAAATTGAAAACACAAAACAAATTAAGAACTTTACTTTGATTTACTTTTGGTTATTGAATTGTTGAGCGTATTTTAGAGTTTATTAAAACAACTGTCATTTTAAAGTTCACACTTAATGTCAATGATAATAATAAATACCATTTAAAATACCATTATCGATATCATCATCCTGTATATGTCATGCCTTAGGCCTCCTCTTATTAAATAAGGGCCAAATCCCCATTCGGGTTCAGTGCGGATTACATAATGAATGTTTTTTTAATTGTGGACGTGGTAGGGTGATCCTTCGGCGTTTTTACCGCCGTCATTTATGTCTTCGCATATTATTCCAGATTAAATTAACAACTTAAGGATCGGCAACACCGACGCGTAAAATACGGTGACGTTGCGTAAACAAAAGAATGGGTCATATAGTAATTACATTGCGTCAATTTTGTCGGACCGTAATTTACGCTTGTCGCACCGTTAAGCTCTGGTGTGGTCGCTCCCTTACTTGTTGTTTAAAACGTAATGTAAACTACCCCGGTCCGCTGATACTTTTTTAATTTCCTGGTAGTTATCATTATTTTCGTCAATATATTGAAGACAAAAATAACCGGTTAAAACGCCGAAGAATCACCCTAACAATGTTACTTGGAAAACCTTTAGGCGGTCGATGAGGCCGGCCAAATAAATGTTTTTATTTAGGTACTTTTTCTCGTTAACGATTCGAGGCTTACAATGTCTCAAGCGAGTTATTTCGGTAATAACTTAACTGTAAAAAATGCGGATGTAAGAAGCGTCGTCGGGGCCTACTTCTCCCTCCCTAAATGTTTGTTACTTTAAAACTACATTACTGTGGTATCTAAATGCAGTAGGTACCTAGACGCAACTACAGTTACATTAGAAATTTTTGCAACGCCGCCCGTTGTCCGTGAGAATATGAATGTTGTGAACTACCTTGTTTCATATCTTCTTGAATTTTCACTAGGCAAATTTTAGGTCAAAGTGTGCTGGTTTATGAGGAACTTCCCAATAAACTACGCTGCTTTAGAGAAAATAGTATTACCTGGTAGAATCGCTCAAAGCAACGTAGGAAGAAGTAACGAAGCGTAAACCTGCCGGCAGTCGCTATCAAAATTAAATCCCCATTGAACCTTCTAATAATGTTCCAAACGGACCGGCTGAACCGTGAAAAACTTGCTCGCTTCACAGCCCGTGCACTGTGTTTAATTACTAACACGAACTAACAGTGTTGGAAAACGTCTAAATCTGGACGTCTATTTCGATCAGTTATTTTATTATCCCTTGACGTTTCGTTTCGTTTCGTTACCTATATTAACGTTAACGTTATTTTGTTACCTATGATCTTCTTTAATGCGGTATGCTATTAATTAAGTTTAAAATATGTCCAGTTTATTAACATACCTACCGTAGTTTTATCAGTTTATCTGAAAGTTAAACTCGTGAGAATTATCCGAAATAGGTAAAACTAGTGAGTAACAAAGTGTAAATGTTATGTGAAGACCAGCCTTTGTAGTAGGTATTTTTTACTACCCGACTGCCGAAGGAGGAGGGTTTTGTGTTTAACAGCCTATATATGTTTGTTTGTTCCTTTGGGGCGCTCTAGAAACAAAACGCGTGTCCCGATTTTGATGATTCTTATGGCAATCGATTTGTCTTAATCTTGTGTGTCACTAAAGATATGACAGTAATTAAAATTCAATAAGGCGGCACCTAGAAGCAAAAGACAAAAATATAAAGTCGAATACGTACGACAAATGGGGTATCATTGAATAGGTCATAATCTTTAGGTTTCTTTAATCATTTTTCATTTTGAACGATTTAGGATTTATAACGATTGAAAGTTGGTTAGCAACAACAGTCGGGTCCTGTAAAACCACTTTCATGTCAGGGGTTACAAAGATAACAATAGATGATATTCTGTTAATTCAATAGATAGATAGTAACTTAATATAAAACCAATGTCTAAGGAAGAAGAAAACTCGTGTAATATTAATTTCTCTGACGTCAATGAAGCCGCTGAAGGCATGTTCAGTGTACGCCCGCAGCCCGGGCCGATCGCTCGAGCTATCTCCGTTTTCTATCATTAAAACGCTACGTTTACCCAACATTTATAATCTGAACATACTTTAACCTTTAAGTTAGCGCGTCCAGTAACAATAACTTCATACGGAGTTCATTTTGTGAGGAAATAGGAAAGCTTGGCGCTGAAAATGTGCTTAATTAAATTACGGAAGGCTTTTGTGAAAGGCTGCTGCGTGCCTCGGGCCACTTAATAGATGAGCCAGGTTTCGCGGAGGCCAGCATATCCCAGACATTTTCAATGCAAACATGGCGTATTAGTTTTGCGTTAGTTTCCCGGCGAATATCCAGCCAATTTTTCAAAGGAGCCTTTGTGTGCGTTTGTGAGCTGCTGCCAATAATAGAGTACGATCAATCAATCGGCTTGAATAGCGGTCAATAGTCACACGACCTGCCAAGTGCCCCCACCTACTTGCCAAACATGCGGCACTCCCATTCAATATTTTATTCACTTTCTGAAATTAAGTAGTAAAAATAATCACGTCTTATGTAGGTACATGTCTTCAAAGTAATTAACTGTCGGCTTTAGAATCATCAATAAAACAGTTTCGCATACTCCCGAACTGTCTCGCTTACTTCCGAGTTATACTAGGTACTCTTTTTCTTTGTTTTAACTGGTGATACCAAAAGTATCACCACTGACCTCGTGTGAACACTGAACAGTTACCACTTCGTTCGTAGGCATCAACACTCGTAGGCAAAAAGTCGTCCCTAGAATACTAAGCAAGATCGTGGCGTGACTAACCGCCTGTAGGAATTACCACCGATTGTATGCTAAGTAGTCCCTGATAAGTCGACTCGCCTTCACCGCCGCCATTGATAGTGGTCGCGCTGCGCTGTTTGTTTAGCAGGTATGATAATATTTAAAGCGATATGGCGGAAGGCGGGTGGTTTTCACTCTTCCAGCGCTCCTTATTTCTAGATAAGTCGTTTAACGTCGGAATAGTCGTTGTTTCAACTCTATCACCAAATATAATGAACCAGCCCGTGATATATTACATTACATCACGTGCGAGTGTTATTCGTTAAAAACTTCGTGGTAAAAACAACCCGTTATCGCATAAGTTGATATTTCGGTTAAAATTAATAACAGGTCAACGTTGTTTTGTATACAACGTCTGTCTCTATGTCACATTTTGTAGCTGTAGGTACGGATGTTATCTCAAGATACGTTGTATTTATAAACACATTATTATAACTTCTGAAAATAATTAGTTTTTTGTTGACTTGATGACTTTACATGATAATAAGTACCTATCTTTTAGGATCTTCTTAGCGAAAGATATATTGTAATCGGCTTATGTACTGTATTCGTACAATAATATTTTTGTAGGATAAAGTTCAGTATTTAACTAATATACTAGCTTATTACGAAAGCAAAATATTTATATTAATATCAAAATCAAAATAAGCTGATGTTTATTATTATAACAGAGTTATGTCACAACGAAATAAAACATGTGAACCGTTGCCCTTACTTATTGCGTTCCTACTGATACACATGTACCGCGGCCGCTATCTTTGGATACATTACTAGCCGCATACTTATATAAATAATTGGTATCATGTTCCGCCGATAAGATTGCGGGCGGTAAACAGCTGCTGTTGCCGTATCGAGTGACCCGTGCAGAGGAGCGAGCGGGAACCGCATATGACATGTTTCTGCGTGGGTTTCATACCTACAGCGCATCAATTTTAGCCTTTGAGTTTGAATTGAAAAAATGTGACCTGCGGTATTGTTTTCTCAAATTTTGATGACAAAATCACTGAATGCGAGTGTATGGCATAAGATGCTTATTTCGACGCAGTTCTGTCAAAATGTCGAAAGGAAGGGGAAGCGTAATGTCTACAAGGCAAGGCAAGTTATGAGTTATGAGACACGGTCGAAACCAACGATTGAAATCATACATTAATCGAGCTAGCTAAATATTTGTCTCCGATGCCATGTATTTATAACTCCGTCGGCACAAATCGATGTCCGCTCCAGGCTAGACTCTATTTAGGGTAACACTGCGCTTGTAACATTGAACATCTAGTCGAAATTGGTTTCAAGATGAAGACCATTAGAGCGAGCTAGCATGTAACTCGTGCGCAGAACATGCAGCAACATTGTGTATCGAATTGAAAGCGTAAATAATAAATATTTGGAAGTGAGAGCGGGTAACGCGGATGTAGCCACGCTGACGTCACAATGGCGGCTGTTGCCGGTCGCGGCCGCGTGTTGACAGTTGCGCACGCGCTCTTCACAGAACCTTTGTCAATGGGCCGCCGCGCGAGCGCCTGTTTTCAAACCGCATGCTTCATGGAACAACGCAATGATATCCTCCCCATCCTTATACGACGACAAATGACGGTGATGTCCGACACTCGCGTTTATTATTTTTATTTAAAATATTTGCGTGGGTGAAGCAGTTTTTAAACATGACTAAACGTTGCAATGGATAGGAATGGACACAATTAACTTTGTTATTTGTGCTCACGCAGTAACAAAGTCTGATAAATATGGAGTTATCAAACTTTGGTACGTAGCTTGGAAATATTAGGATACTTTGCAATAACATTCAATATTATGTACGATAAGATTTAGACTCTACAATTTTAGAGTAAGGAACACGGTTTGTGCATGTTGTTTTCATTATTCAGGGCCCGAAGTAATAACAATCATACTTCATTGCAAACTGGCTCGACTAACATTAATATCGGTGCGGCGAGCTACACGCCCAAACAAAGCTGCCGTTCAAAAGCGGCAGTAATGACCACCGCGCCAACAATCGCAGGCTAGCCGCCGCAGCCGACTAGTTGGTGGCACAATAAATTAAAAGACAGCATTGAACTTGAACGCGGGCGGCGGTGCGTGTGTGCATGACGTCACGGCGACACGTGCGCCCGCGCGCGCCGGCCTTGCGCCGCTGCCTCCGCAGCCACATCAGCGCGCTAACTAACCATGAACGATACTATGCTAACCTTGCCTCTAGCCTACACTCTTAACGAACGCTAGCTATCAAAACTGGTATGGAACTTAATTGAACACGCCGGTTATAGCATATCGGCGAGGTATTCGAATAAGAGTAAGTTACGTCGGTTCTACGTTTTCACATATTTTTTTCAAAACAGAGGTAAGGAAACTATTGTTCTTGTAGGTAATTCGTCTTTGTAGTACTTTTGTTTGTATTCCGCTCTGAACTCTATATTGTCAAGCGGAGTGTTAAAAATTAGCACATAGGTAAATCGGTCCTAGATAATTATTTGAGTTCATCAGCATCCGGCACTTTGTTAATGTATTTTTATATGTACAAAATGATGCCTACTTATAACAAACTCCTCTGCTTTGTCACCAAAGTTCACTTATTCAAATTCTATTGTACAAATGATACAACTTAAATTAATAACTCTTTTCTGACAAGCATACTTGAAGCTGAGATCGTCGAACCTCGTAAGCGAAATGTGAGATGAGAGTTCGCCACGTGGCCAAAGATAAAGTCCCTTTGGTCGGTGATCCGGTTTTTCCGTTACATAGATATAGGTAAATAGACGGATGGGTGGAAAAAAATACAGTCTTTCCCGTGTGAATTAAAATATATTCCACAAAGCCTTCGTTATGAACGGCTTTCGTCATAAGCTATCAACTAATAAGTGGGAGTTGGAAATACCTACCTATTAGATGTTGCTGGAAACCTGTACCTATATGTCATCGTTTTTATCACGTGATGTAATTCAGCCTTTCTAAGGTCAAAGTTTAAATGGCTTAGTACGCATCGCAACGATATCACACTTATATAATTGACGTATGCCATGTTTACTTGTCACGTTAGGCGGGCTTATGATGACCTTTATTGATAAAAGTAATGGTCTAATGGTCGTCTCCTGACAAATTATTTCTTGTTATCCGCTTAACTGCGCTGCGTACTGGATTTTTACTGTTAAATTAGAAATAAGCCGATTATAAATTGTCTTCTAACAACGTAATTAAGCTTCTTTTTGTAATTAGTCATGCAGCCAAATTAACCCTTTAGTCAAGCTTTCCATCCCATCCGCTTCCACGCCAGTCACAGCGTCTTAAGACCGCCATATACGGAACGATCCGTCGTTACGATCGATCTGAAACGATATCGTGACGATTCATATTTCTATTGAAATTTTGATGCGATATTGCCACACACGTACAATCCATCGCTCGATTCCAGTCTGAACCGACGGATCGTAACGACGGATCTTACCTTATATGCGGCTCTTTAGAGTTAACGATCAATGAAATGGCAAACCAGAAACTCGTGCGCCTATAAATCTTACAAATGCAGGCTGATTTCTGTGAAAAATCCCTCATTGACGTATATTTATGACTGACTACACCTAAGTACTGTTATTTATTCGATTTGTTTCAACTCACTTACATCATTCTCATGTGGCACAATTACATTAACAACAACATTAAAAACACAACACCAACAACAACAACATTAACATTGTGGCATTAACAACATTTATATTATATAAATTTTAAAATATAATTGTTCCAGAAAAGTTTATTGTTTTCATATAAATTTATTTAATTATTTTACTGTCATATAAACTTTCAGATGTTAACATACATAACAAATGAATAACAGAACGCAGATTTGGGCTTCTCCCGACCACTAAATTTAAAACCGTTATTGTGAACTTTAAAATTATGCAAATAACTCTTCTTACCACCTCCGACCTGCTGAGGCACTATTTCTTTATAACGAGAATTAAATTAGTAGTATATTCATATCAAGATTTTATTTCAAGAAACTGTTAGGATATCCTCTCGTGAACAGGGTAGGTTCCGACAGCTACAATATTGTATTGTTTCTTTCAGTTTACATTAATTATGTTTGTTACTTTAACAAAGAGCTGAGTTAGAAGTATCATAGATATTGGAACACTATTATGATACGTATATGTAGATATAACACAGGAGCACATGTGTTTCCTAGGTAATATAATTTAACCGACATTCATTATTGTATAATTAAACTACAATTGCGTCGATTAGTCATGCAACACACCAAAATACCGTTTTGTAATTATTACAGTAGTATAAAAAGTATTACGTGCACACGTACACAACTGATAATTATGATTACGAGCATAATATTCACTTTATGAAGCGCAGGCTATTTTTATAAACGTACTTAACTACATCTATCCTCCTGGCGCTCTTTTACGTTTTATGGTTCTGACTACGGAACGTTGTGAACATCATTATATACATGATATTAGATAGGAGTTATTTAATTACGGGTACCTACATCAAAGCGGCGGTTGACTCTCATATCACGCTAATGTTATCTCTTCTCATCTTCTTATACACTGCAAATTACATAAATATTTCGTAACATCTTATTTAACTCTATGCGCCATTTTCCCGTCTGCTATTTTTTCGAAAATAAACAGCGAAGCTACTGAGGCGTGGAATAAACTAATTTCTCAAATTTGTCACGAGTGATGTAATCTTTTGTAGCCTCTTATTTTGCTGTAGTGAAATGTGTTATTTATTTTCCGCTTGTTCAGAGGAAATATTTTTGCATTTCATAAAGGATAAACGGTTTGAAGCGAGTTGTGTAATGATGACTGTGGTCTGAATGTGACGTGATAATATGTCGTGAGGCTCTATAGCCGTTTCTAACACTCGTCGCACCTGTTAGGAGACGCTCCCACTAAATTAAAATATGCTCGCTTATTAGCGATGTAACATTCGCTTATGCCGCCTATTTGCCTATCGCATTCTTCTTGCATAAGCGTTTCGCAAGTCCATACTACAGTGCGCCCGCGAAAGCAGTGACGCAACGCGGCGCCGGCGCAGCCACCCACAGCCATTGATTAGACGAAGCTGAGAATGTAACACATTACTTAATAATAATTTTCATTCTTATTCAGTATGAAGAAGTATTAAGTTAGGCAACAGAGAGCAAGTACCTACTTAAATGTGTTACGTGTAGTAAGAAGGTCCACGAGCGATTTACGGAAGCCATAAATCAAATTCCATCTGACGCGGCAAAAATATGAATGTGCAAACAAAACCCGATTCAGTTGGCCCTTGTGATGAGTAGAAGCAATGTCAGTTCATTAATTTCTTCATTTTCTCGTGAGAAGGAGGCTAATCTAGTATAAACAATTAGTTGTTGGTATATCTTCTAGATCCTTCTAGGTTTAAATTTACTGCAAAAGCTGAATAGACCAAGCGTTTATGTATTTTTTTTAGCTTTTAACCATTACTAACTTATTTTTAATACGTTCCTTGAACCATATGCTGAAAACCAAGAAGCGCACTGAGCTATTTGTAACCGAATTATTATCTCGCAATGAATGATGAGCCTATCACGGAAATTGTTTACGCGCGTCAGAATATATTCTGAATTATTTTGGTACCCGGCTGTAAATAGATTACTCCCGGCAGAGTTTAAAACGGCCTACCGCAACACAAACCATCCTGCCAGGAACTGAACAACGCCATAGTTATCGATATAGGGTTAAACACATGGTGTTTCAAATTATATTATATTATAGACGCCAAAGCAGGGGGAAAGATAATGGATACAACTTTTTAGGATTTAAGAGTTGAGACCAGACTTTTCCTTCATCACCGTGAATATGCTTTAGGTATCGGACACCGGTTTATACCTGGATGGATTGGTTAAATGTGCTTAAACGATTTCATTCGCAAAAATGCAACAGACGACAATAATAACACAGTTAATACTTATTGTGTTTCACTGTCAAGTGAAACCTTTTAACAAGAATATGTTCCAGAAAACGCTTCATAAAATGCGATGTTGGTGCGTTTTTTGTTTTAATCGGCATGGCCATCACCCAGAAGGAAGTTAAGGTAAAAAAAACCCATAAAATATTAGTAGGTACACATCTAAAACAAAACAAGATTACAGACATTGTTAATACTACGATGAAGGCGAAGGTAAAGTGCAGCCGTCAGTCAAACACAAACAAAGGGCGTTGTTGAAAAACAACTCCCTTTATACACTTCATTGTTTATAAGGTAACAATGTGTATGTGTTTGCTTGGTAAATGCGGCAGGTACCATATTAATAACTAGATCTAGGTGCTAAAGGTATGAGAAAGGTCTTTTGTTCGGTGTATTCATTAAAACTTCAGTATCATATTATCTACATCCATATTTTAACAATAGTGCTCTTAATGCACTTGAAAAAAGCTATTTATAGAGAAGATACGCAGGACAGAGAACTAAACATGGTAAAGGCTACCTGTAAATACAGTACCTAACTATAATGGTACTGATAGCACGGTAAAGGCTACCTGTAAAATTACAGTA
This sequence comes from Acleris cristana, assembly GCA_948252455.1. Taxonomy (NCBI): domain Eukaryota; kingdom Metazoa; phylum Arthropoda; class Insecta; order Lepidoptera; family Tortricidae; genus Acleris; species Acleris cristana. Next base: position 10,244,354 of record OX411784.1, on the reverse strand, counting down.
CCTAACTATAATGGTACTGATAGCACAGTAAAGGCTACCTGTAAATACAGTACCTAACTATAATGGTACTGATAGCACCCATCGTAATATATAATTAAATAAGGAATAGACCAGGGACCAAGTCTTGAACATTACTTCCCGTACTAAATAACTGTAGTACATAAAAGTACTTTTATTGATTTGTATAAATTTGAATGTTACAATATTATTTTGTACTCCTGAAGGTCATATTTCATAAGATAAGTAGCCACAACTCTTGATTAAATAAGTGTCTTATCTTTGTTATCAATGCGTTATTTATCGAATACATTGAGTTCTTATCTTTTTTTCATGATAGAGCTATCTTACAGGTGTTACGCAGTTAATTCACAATAAAACCATTGATATATCTAATTATAAATGAAAACTCTTACATATAGGCCAGTTACCTTCGATTCTAAATGATTTCAATACAGTACCTTCTCGAATGAAAACACTTTACTCTTGAGGTTTGACTCCAAAAACAGTGTAGGTTAAGTTGGTAATCGTGGATGGTGTTTTGAAAACTCTATCATCGTCTGCAGCAACGGGACACTACGAGCTCTCCGTGTTGACATATCGCAACAAGAAACCACCAAACCGTGAGAATCCTATATTGTAATGTTCGAAGTTCACATTCACTTCGTGATACTTAGATCACGCTAATAATTACACGTACCTACTCATTTTGGCGCAGGGTGTCATGCACACATTATGGTTTGTAGCAAGCTTATATTTAAATGCCAAATCTCACTAACTTCCCGGTGTTCAATAGGGCTCAAATTGTGCATACGTATGTTAATCAGATAACAATTCAGTATTGTGGTGTCATGGTTGTGGTGTCATGGTTGATGGTCTGATGATGGAGTAAGAAGTCTAAGGATCCCCGCCGTGAGTAGGAAACCTAAACCCATAGAATTTTAACTAGGTTTTTTTCGTTAAAAACTTCACCAGAATGCTTAATAATCAATTGATTTGCATAGAACACGCTTTAAATAATGAATTGTCACTACAAACGAGCAAATCCTTATCATTATTGCCGGTAACAGTGTCACTGACGAGTGTTACTATTTTCCGCGACGCATTACTAATTAGTAGCAAACAATACTAGATTAGCCCTGCAAACAGTATTCATTCATGTATCTTAATTGCCTTCGCGATGGACTTGAGCATGCTTTTAGAGGCAATGTGTTCAGGTATGCGCGTTATCGAGCACAGCTGATAGGCGGTATCGCGACGTAGGCGGTAGCGCCTCGATAACCGCGCACACTGCTGCAGCGCACACGAGCACACAACCACACGGTTACTGTATATCAACGCTATCCGTGTTCTCCAACACAAGCAACTATATCTCTTTGTTTTCTTTGCGCCGCCGGTTATCTGACAACTGGACATCGTTTATTTAATTTAGCATCGTTTACTCCTGCACCACGACCAGGAATGGAATCGGCCACTTATCGCTGGAATAATAAAATGCGCTAGTAATGGAACAGCAGACACTTGTCTCGGTTGGCTTTATCAGTTTTAAAACGGCACTTTGTATGTCATTAATTTACTATGCGTACCCTGTCATTATCATCAGCAAATAATGAATGTAATTTACTCGCAGTTCCGAAACCCGGTCCGGTCCGTTCTAATGTTACTAGGTTATTTAATACTTGTTTGATGTTTTTGTTATTGGCTTCGCTATTATCTTGAGCGACCTGCTCGTTTACAAAAGTGGATATATTTCCTTTTGCACGATTAAATAAATAGTCTTGCGCAGCATACTTGATCAACACATAAATCATGCTTGTGTCAACCGTTTACCTACGCAGCTAGCCGTTCTTTCACAGTGTTTTCATTTTACGCTTACCAAACGCGTGTCAATGTTCAAAGTCTTATTACCATTTATCTAGGGTGATATAATGAAGAAGGCATGTTTGTTTAGATGTTTGTATAAGGTTATCTAAATCGATTAGAAAATTCTTGCTGGCATTTATTGTAAATTGATCTGCAGATACCTGGTTCAGAGTTCACATTTTCCTAGAGGAAAGCATTTTGTAATCATGTAATAATGTTTACGGTAGTTGGTGTGTTTGCATCGCACATCATATTAATTATTTTGCACGCTGCCGCCGCCGCCTTGTCGAGGTCCAAAAACGCTATTCCCGCTGGCATTGGAACTAGAATCTCAAGTTCAGGCGGCATCTCTCTCACAATTTAATCTTGTCCAAATCGAGGCGATAGTGCAAGGCTGGCACGAGCTTGAAAGTAATTGCCAACTTTCCGCGTTATGCTGCTCTATTTTTTTTAAATTAATGTTCAGTTCCTCAGCATCATCGTTCAGTTAAAAAATATCCTCGGTAGAATACTCACATAGTAATAATCCAACCGTCGGTTAATTCGGCCATGTGCCTCATCCTCCAGGAAATCAAACAACATCGAATTAAATATGACGTTCGCAATTTAGTATTCAGCGCCTATGCTTTAACTCTTCAAGATCCCTTACGGTTCGTCGTTGACGATACGTCTTGGACATTATCGTCATATACTATCATAACAATTAGGGACAATAACTTTGCTGACACTATTAAAATTGCACAAGAATGGAACCAGATATTACCTCCAGCAATAGCTTATTCAAAACATACTAGTTTCTATGTACTAGGTATTTTGAACACCTCTAAATAGTAAATATAACGAATGAATTCAACGTATTCAGATTCTGTCTACTTTTAATTTATCTTTCAAGGTAGACATATTGCCTACATTATTTTGACGTAGTTAAAACCGATCGTTGCTACAGATTTCGATATCAACTATCGTAGGTACGTATTAAATCTAACCAATACGTTAAGTTTCGTGTTTTTACTTATCAGCTTCCCAAAACCCCATGTTGATAGATAGGATTTGAACTCGAGTAAATATTTAATTAGCAAGAAAATAATAATAAGGCTGAAATGTAATGTTATTTATTACCGGTCTATTCAGTTAGAGCATGCGCTTTCAATAAGCGCTAATGGGCTATTTCAGAAGAAGGTATACTTACATAACAAATACAATTTTTCGGCTGGTGGTCATGATGACCCATTTTAAAATCGAACCGAGCATAAATAGCAAAGAAATTTTGTAGAACCCACACATGCTAATTGCAAAATCAAAAAAATGTTTCCGATGCTCGCTCGAAAAATATTTATGAGGTAAGAAAATATCAGTCTCTGGCTATAAATCGTGAGCGCAGTGAAGAAATATTTGGCATTGCGGAAGATATAGAAAAAAAATCTGAACTTACTAGGTACCAACCTTCACTAGTCAGAAAAGCTTTCAGAAGAACAACATAATTATTATGTTGCTTAGTTACAACTAGCAAGAAATCAACGGCTTTTGTTTTTTTGTGGTAAAGGAATGTATCTCTATAGTACGTGAACACTGCATCCGAGAAAATTTGTAGCCCTGCTAATCTGGAGTGACTGAATTTGTCGGAGCGTTGCAGATTTTTCATTTACTTCTCTGCCGAATCATCTGCGGTACCTATGAAATCACTTTCAGACTGGCATCTACCACTTTCAAGATGTTTTTTCTCAGTTAGACTTTAAGAAACTTTCCTTTTACCATACTTTTACCGTCCTGGGCCATAAATGTTTATCATCATCATAAAGTAACATCCTTTTTACACAAGCAGCATGCAATGATGAATAATCAGAGCCCTCTTTTGTTTAGCATGTTTGTTATGAAATAAACAAATAGATGTTGTTAAGTTGTGATTGTGAAGTGTCGTGTCCGTAAGCAGGGTCGCAGGTTATCTGCTAACTGTGCCGCCGGCCTCACTTGTCGAGTACTTTTCCTCCTCGTTCTATTTTAATCCACTATTACGATTGTAAATACTATCGACAACATTGCGAGTGAGACGTAAGTCTTGTAATCGGTCGCTGCTGAGCTTGACAACTTTGCGTGGAATGATTAAGTTATTTTAGTCAGGTAACAACAAAATGTGTGATAAGTTTTGGGGTTTGGGAAGCCAAAATCCTATAAAAAGCCGCTGCATTGCAAGTTTTCGTATTTTTTGTAGCTGCTGTAAAACATTATCCTAAATGTTACTTTGTTCAGTTGATTTCTTAACACCGTTTTAATTTCCTTGGAAGATAGTATGTTGTTGGCCAAAAAAGGAACGAACTTAGAGACTGCACAAGTGACAAAAGTAGTAGAACAAGACTGCAGAAATCAAAGAACATGTATGAATTTGTTTCGTTTTAGTTTAGTTCATTTTGACATGTTTTTTTATTCGTTAGCTTTCGTAGAGGCAGTTAGAATTGAATGCAATCAATGCAATGTTACCTTAAAGACATGCCAAATTGCTTAGATCCCTTTTTAATTTAAGATATAACTTAGTAGATGAGTAACTTTCATAGAATAATCTAGTAGCAATCAGTACCGAAGGTTTAGCAAAAACAAAAATGTAACAATTTCCTAGTCCACAATCCGCATTGTTATTTGTTTACTGGTGGTTGCTTTCGAATTCGATCTGATTTACATGATTGTATTTTGAAGACTGATTTAAATTTTAAATAGCCTTGGCAGGGGCTGCTGCTGGCTTCGATACCGTGAAATTTGCAAGTAGGAACTTGTCATTATCATGTGCTCAAATATTGATGTTATGATAAAAGATAACGGTAAGACGGTGTTCTTGCCACAATCTATTCCCGAGCTAATCTGATTCAGGTCGTTGCAACTAACAGATGAACGCTGAAGGAAAGTCTACTGCGCTGGTGGAAAAGTGTAAAGAAAATTCTACTAATAACCTACCCATCTCGTAAAATTTTGGACAACTTATTGCGGACAAACCTACCTTCTGATCTTACGTAAGTACATTCTAACTGAAATACGGAAAGGAATATTGCTAACAGATCTATTTAGAAGCCTGTTGGATCGCAAGGTAGCAAACGTAATAACAAAACAATGTGTTGATAGAGTCTTAAATGGTTTGGCTGGCCATTTAATTGAATTGGCAATAGCCACAACAAAGTTTCGGCAGCGCCAGGGGAGGGTGACGAGACAGGTAGCAGCCGACACGGACGCGGCGCTCAGAAACAACCTAAATAAAGCAGCCCAGCCGCTGGGAGCAGCCGTCTCGACGGACACAGCACTCACACACGTGCACGTGCCGCACATACCGACACCTCCCATACATCCACACAACTCACGCACACTTACTCGCCAGACGAAAATAAAATCCACTCGTATGCGCCATGCAAATGGAAAAGGAAGGCGGCCCGTGCACGCGAGCCGCCCGACCGAATGAACGAGAGATCCTTACGTTTCGTGGCACTGTCGCGAGACGGTCACGGGCGCAGCATCGCAGGCCACGGGACACAGCAGCGCGCACCAGCCCGGCTCATCCGAGGGAGGCGCCGGCTACACCGAACTGGTTCCGGGTCCGATGGAAATACACCGGTGACGTCTTTGAACATTCGGCACTCGCGGTAACGCGGTTTCACTGCGGTCACTGAGCAGGAAAATCAACGAGCGGAGATTAGCATGAATGATATCATTTAGCGCGGTGAGCGTGAGCGGCGTCCGTTGTCGGCGCAGGTCGCGACGCGACTGGCGTCGGCAGGCGGCACTACGGAGCCCCGTGCGTAGTGAGTGGCCATGAGACGCGGGGACGAGGAAACCCGGCGCGAGTACGCCCGGCCGAGGCGCGGGCCGGGCCGTGGGGGGGGCGGATTAATCACGTAGTAAGTGTTCCCCGTCGCCCGCGCCCGCGGCGCCGCCAGAACCAGAACCTGCACGATACATAAATAAATACTAATGCAATACGAACGAACGCTCGTGGTGCCAGACTGAAACCGGACACTTCTCGAGGCGAAATGAATTCCTATGTGAGCATTGCCACTGGATCTCGGCTGCCTGCGCGCCGCGCCGCGCCTGTCGCGTACTTAATGCCTTTAAAGTTCGTAAAACATGCGAGGAAAAACGTGCATCGATAGTTAGAGCTTCCTTAGCGCTATGTACCCGTATGTACCAACTTACTTTAGATGGCTGAATGAATAGTACCTACCTATAATAGCTTAGTCATTCTGGATTTTAGATAGATAGGTACTCGAATCGCAATTATAATAGTTGTTTTGTGGCTCTAGTAGACTTAAGAGGCCGTCGTATGCTAGCAATTAGATATAGCTAATCTATTACGAGTTATAATCATCAAACAGTCACTAAGAGCTGTTTTTTGAACGGCCTAAATTGTACGTCTTCGTCATGAAACTACTTATTTTGGTCAAATCTGGTTAAATAACATTTGCTATCAAATAACAATCTTCCAAACGCCTAATTGAAACACATTAACAACGTAGCTTTAAATGCATCGATGTACCTATGTGTGTAAAGTGTTAGAGCTTTAAACTATAGCGTTTCTCCTAATTTCTAAACTTAATATAATTGATTAAGAAAGAAGCAGCGGTTTATTCAATATTCAATTTACCAGGACTACTGATGTCATTATGCGAAGGTGAAAATGATTGATTCGCAAAGGCGCGCCACGCCACGAGTTCATGGTTGTAGTATTTTCCTAACCAGTTCTATTCAATCTCTGCTAAACAACGTGATAGACGACGCACTGGAAAGGCTCTCCGACCGGTTTTAGAGAGCATGCTGTCATTTCTAGCGATATCATGCCGGTAGTTTAATGCTCTTTTGAGACCTCTTACACCTTCCTTGTCTATCCTCCCATCGAAAATGGGACAACATGCTTTTTCGGCTCTCTCAGCATGAGTCGCGTAATCGCTATGCGCTATGTTAGTTACTTAAGAATGGTTCACTATTTATATCAGTGACTATAAAAGTATGAACTCGGCTGAGTAGGCGGTGCCTTAAATTCTTCAGGCTTTCAAGCTACGGCTCAGTAAGCATTGAGTCACCTACGTGACTAAAATGAATTGTCTATTGCCCCATTATTTTAACGTTTATTCGTCAGATATCTCCTTTATTTACGGGCCAATAAAATCTGACAATTGTATGTTTACTATTATACAAACGTTATTAATTTGAAGTAAACATTTCTTGGACTTACATTGATGTTACATATGTGTAAACATCGACGAATGGTATGTATAAACTAACCTCACGCACCCACGGAATTACCTACATAATTATGCAATAATTTTAAAAGTGTAAATTATTAATGAACTTTATAATTCTTATCAATAAACAAATATTGTTTGCGTACAATGAACGTATGAGGAAAACATTCAGAAAGACCTTCATGTTCTGTAAGTTTAATTACAAGAAAAGGACAGAGCTATATATGTTGAATCTAATTGATAAATTTGGCTTTTGGAAAACCCCCTTAGATCTCCTCGAAACTTATCAGTCTATAGAGCTACGAAAAGTATAAGCCGTTTCATTGTTTATCTTTGCGTTTTGCCTTTGTTCATCCATTTTGCGATTTGCCTGGTCTCCCAAGAGCGGATTCTTCGGTAAATATGAATAAGCAATAATGATTAAGTAGGCCGCTACTTAAGCCTGATCCCACAGCCTTTGTTCGAGAAACGGTTCTCAAGTAAGCCCGGCTTAAGTCTGACCCAAGGGCTTTATCTCCCTTGAGGGCCCATTTACTACAGAAATATCTACACTGTGTTTTTAAAATACCATGCCCAAAGTGCAGTTTCGCCTAATGTGATTTTTGGTTGTGTGTTTTGGCATTATAAAGTAAGGAAAACTGAGAAGTAATCTAAACTGTTTAGCTGTTTATACCCGTAAGATTTCCTTCAAAAACCCTTCTGGGAAAAACATGATGGCTTTGCAATTTTCCGGAATGAAGGTATCAGCTATCCTGTTTTCCTGTGCAATAAATCTTTTGTATTAGTTTTTGCATTTGTTAGTGAAATAACAAATTAATCGACACTACTTTGCATTTATTATGTGTAGAGATAGTTAACACGGACCTTCGCATTATCGTATCACGTTTACTACGCAAATAAATTCCAAAAATGAAAATAGAAATCGATAACAATAATTCACGTTCACGCATATCAAAAATGCTTAGATAAAATAAAATTACTGTCATGTCATAATCATTAAAATAAATGAATTTCCGAATGTTGATGAACTCGGAGGGCCGTCGATCGATTCGCCGCGCTCCAGCGTATGCGCAAGATTTAAACGAGTTTTTGTATGGATACTAGAAGAGGAAACTATCCCAAAGAAATGTACTTAAACAACCTTCAAACTTTCTTCGTTTGACCGATCTTCTTTTAAAATAAATACTAACTTTTCCCAGGACCGAGTCTGCTTAGAAGTTTTAGAACAGAACTTATTTATCGTTATTTCTGGGAAAAACTAATACAAAAAGTACAGCTTGGCAAAAAAGTGTGACGTGAAGTGTCAGTGGATCTAAACTATTCGCAAGTGGAACAGCGCCTTCTTTTTCCCATTTCTTTATGCCATACTTTGTAATATGTCCTTATCCAGGACATGGAATAAGTATTCATTCAGTATGACAACCTCCATACCAAATATTATATTATTATTTTTTTCTCTTTATTAAAGAGCTTGATCATAACATGATCATGTCGCTCCATGTTACAGCAAACAGATAAAAAATCAACTAAAAAAAACATCCTGAGGCCTATTGACTATCGCTAATTTATCCAGCTTCAATAGCGCCCGGACCTCATCCGACAAGGGGAAGTCTAAGGCGCTATTACAACCACCCAAAACATAAAACATTTAAGTATAATATTAAAAATATAAAACAATTTGCAGTCTTAATAGCGAGCGTCTGCGCGTGGATGAAGAGTATGTTAGCCTTTTCCCAGCTGTAAGATATCTCAGGTTTTTTTGTAATAATAATAGTCGTTACCATTTTAAATTTTGCTCCATGTGTATTTACCTAATCAATTGATAATATTTGCTCTTCCCAAAGCTTTTTCCACTTTTCCGGCATCGACAAATTCGAAAATAATTCATTACAATCAGGCCAGTGTCACTTTACCTTCGAGTCCTTGAACAAGCTTATTCATTTAGACACCTGAGGCTGGGTTTTATAAAGATCCGTTAGATCAAATTTCGGTCAGGAATGTCAAAACTTGTATGAAGTTACTAAAATTTGATCCGACATTTACTAACGGACCTTTATAAAACCGGGCCTTAGTGTACCTAAGTACCGTAAGAGCGTCGGTTGCCGCAATAGTCAGGTAGTGTACTTAAAGACAAACATGGTGTATTTCCGTTGGGATTTGAAACTTTGCGATCTCGAAACTAAAACCGGTGCAACCAGCTTTGCGGAAAAGCAAAGTTTTTACATTCAGATGGATTTGGGTTTATATTATATTTTTGGTGAAGTTCAAATGGCGTTCTGCGGGGCTAGACAAGTTGCCATCGAATAAAAACGCTAGCTCTTGGTGATCACTGTCACTTTGCGTTGTCATAGAAAATCTATGGAATTGACGTGTCACGTGATATATTTCATTTTTAACAACGCATGTCGAGTGATATATCACGGACTTACGTCAATTCCATACATTTTTCTATGACAACGCAAAGCGACAGTGATCACCAAACGTTAGCGTTTGTATTCGATGGCAACTTGTCTAGCTCCACAGGTTGGTAACCCCAATGTTACAACCGCAGAATTTTCTAGTAGTACCTATCCTCTCATGAAGGTTCTCTATGTTTTTCATTAAACAAAACGAGCTTAATCTTGCACTATATCATAATAATATACTTATAGCGTGGTGATACGTGTCGATATGCGACTAGTGTCAGATACGCTGGTCAGCCCAAGCGCTGGCGCTCGTTACTTTAGGCTGAGCAGTAATTCTTTATAAACATCTCATATCAAAATCGACGGCGAATTAATATCCAGTGAGCTTAAGTTGTCCCGCTTGAGTCTAGGCATTAGGTAGAGTTAGTCACCTACCGTCGTTGGTTGCATGTCTCGTCGTTCAGCTCGGCGAAAGTCAGCGGGCACCTAACTCTAGGTACCTTATGCCCGTCAACGGGAGAAGAAGCCTTTCTCTCCATCCCTTTTTTCCGAATTAGTCTCGAATGACAAGTAAAAGGGACGGGGCATCTGAAGTTTCGAATTTTGTACTTCGCGGTAACCATCCAGGGGTTGATTATTAAAAGAGTCAACCCCCTGGGGCCTGTTTAATAAAGCTACAAATTACAATTAACCGGTTACAATTCAGAGCCGTGGCATTACATCCATTGCGAAGATGTTACGGTGTGTAACCACACCAACATCAATTAGTACAATAAAAAAAAAAACATGTTACATTTTTCCATTTGACTCAACCTCGACCAATGACGACCAGCCATTTGAGCAGTGTTTAGACCTATAAAGTTGTAACTTGTAGCTTTATAAAACGTGCCCCTTTCGCCCGTTTCACGAAGCTACAAGTTACAAAATACAAGCGGAACCCTCTTTCTAGCAGTACGAGTTAGAAAGAGACTTCCACTTGTAATTTGTAACTTGTAGCTTCGTGAAACGGGCCTCTGGTAGTTATTACTTAGCACTCGCCTTTGTAAGAATGCTCGCAATACAACTGAGGCCCTACTTTGAAAATCGAAATTTGAAGGGACGTTAGAGCTAACGTAACTTCGAACTTCGATTTTAAAAGTAGGGCCTCTGATATGAACGCACTTTGGTCGGCTGCGACAAGTCGGGCGGGACGCGCGCGCATCGCCGCGTGACGTGCCCGTGCGCAGGGCAACACTCGCAAATACGCAGCTGAATCACTTCTGCATCGCGTTTGCTGTGTATTGTATGTACGGTCAACAACTTTAATTGTCGAGCCACCATAGATCCCTGTCATACTGACAGTGCCAAGTCATCTATCTAGCTAGATATATATATATCTATCTATCTAACATATAAATTAAAATGAATTGCCGAAATGTATGTACGCGTGGTTACGAATGACTGCATTAAATTGGATAATTTTTTTTGTGTTGTTTTCGTTACGGTCGGGACTAAGTGTGTATGAAAGAAAAAAAAATGAAGTAAACCGGTAAAGTCGGAAATTTGCAGCGGGGCGGGGCGATACCGCTGGCGGGCCGCTCTAGTGAGAAATAAATTACGTCGAAATGAATCATTGGCTTTATGTGACGGGGTTCTATAGTAGCTTAACAATTCAAGTTGTTTACTGAATGTATAAATAGGTGACGATCTCAACTGGCTTTCAATCTCGCACCGTACTCATTTCAACTGACTTACAATCTGTTACTGTGATGTGTATGTGTTAATTTTAGGCACACTTTTAGATCGGTTACTTTGTAAAGAATTTCAGTACAACGTGGTGTCGTATGTACATACCTACATAATTAAATGGATGGGATAATACTATGGAAATAGTCAAAAAGACATCGGGTTTCTTATTATTCTTATCTACGTACAGCGTTAGAACGTTATGCTTAGAAATTCTCAATAAAACGGCATGGACTTTAGAGATTTGCTCCAAGGAAGTTGCACCAACGAGACGAGACATTAACACGCCATCGTAGTTGCATGAGAACAATGATAGATTCCCGAGGTTAGCAACAACAAAGACAGTAGTAGATGAAAGGGTTGTTTAAGCCGTCGTAATTTAAATTCTGACCTTACACCTTTATTAACGTCAGGAATATTAATTAAATAGACAAAAGCCCCTGATATAATGGCCCCTTCTTTCAGAGCTGATATCTCTGAAACGGCCCAACCGATTTCGATGAAGCCTAGCTAAAAACAACCCCAATTAAACTAGCTTACTCTTTATAGAAACCGCGTTTGAATCGGTTGATCAGTTTAGGAGTTACGATGCCACAAACAGATACACACGTTAAACTGAAACTTCCCTCTGTGTCGGGAGTTAGAGAAAACAAAACGAACTATATCATTTATACAGCTCTGTCTCTGTCTCTCAACCTAAACTGAACTGCTTTAGTACCTTAGCATGGTGACCCTCCTGATAAAATAAGCCTGTCTCGAAAATTTATGTTTTTGACAGTAACTTGATGCTCTTGCTTGCACGAGTATCAAAGCAAGGTGAGATCGATTAAATCTCATTTTCTCGTGTCTTCTTATATATCTAGTTTCAGCGGGCGGGCAGTTTGTTGACTCGGTATAACACCGCTCCCCAGACGTCTGCCAGCCCACGCTGCGCTACTATAATTACTACCCAATACTCCTACGCGCCTTACCTTTTGCCTTTTTTAAAAAAAAAGTGGTCTGAAAAAGGTAGCGCGGTACACACCTCGTTAAAACATCATATCATATATATCGAGAGAGATAAACCCTTTTAATGTTATCACTACTTAGGTAATAGGGAATATTCATGATTTTTTTTATGATTCATGTAACAAACAGGTTTCGGTATCTCGGATATAAAACTTAAACTGTACAAATAGCTTTTTGGAAATGATACTGGTAATATATTGACGACGTGTCGCGTCGGCTTAGTTGGTGGCGACCCTGCCTACGAAGATAGCGGTCCTGGGTTCAAATCCCAGTAAGGGTGGATATTTCTGAGATCCTAGTAGGGAATGCAATTACCGGCCAAATTTGAAAACCGGTAAATTACCGGTCTCTTTACATTTTTACCGGTAATACCGGTAAATTACCGGTAATCATGATGTTAAAAAGAAAATACAAAAACATATTCGAAATCTTAATTTTTTTGACCAAAATCTTTTTAAAACACAATTTAACATATTAATCAGTCTTCTATTCATGAAATTGCTTTAATAACTAGCTACCTAGTAATCAAGGCAACGTAAAACTTAATTTTCTGGTCAACAATAAACTTTAAAGTATAAAAAAACGCTTCTACTTCTAGACACCACAAAAATGTATTTGTATTAAAATCATTATTCATCATTAGTAGGTATATCAAGATAAAAAGTCCTGATTATGTAAATTACTGGACAACAATCAACCTTAAAATATAAAATAAACGATTCGCTTCACTACAATACATCTCTAGCTAGATATATTCAAATCTTTAATTAAGTATATCAAAAAAAGTCTTGATCATTTAAATCACTGAGTCAACTCAACAATCAACTTTAAAACATAAAATTAACGACCACACCAACAACCAACACAAAACAAACTCTTCTTTTATTAAAATCAAATAATTATCAACGGTAAAATATAATAAAACAAACTTGTGTCAGGTATAACTATAAAAATGGTCTTTTACAAATCTACATTGAATAAAAAAATACTCAACAAAATTTGCTCACAGTTACAAAAAAAAAATCTTTTAAATAAGTACCAAAGTTTTTATCCTATGCGGTATGCACCTACATGCTATTTGGACAGTATTTAAGTTCTTACAGTACTTAATGTAAGAACAATTTAGGGCATTAATTGTTCCGTCATTCATTCGAGATCGAAATTTCGAACACATATAACCACTGATAACCCTAATAATTCAAAGGTCAGTATAAGTTAGAGTTTTATTCAGAGATTTGCAACAGAATTTGCACATACGACGTTATTTTGCGTTTTTTTTTCTTTAAACACCATTCGGTAAATTACCGGTAATTTGCAAAATTTACCGGTAATTTACCGACACCAGATTGGGCCGGTATTACCGGTAAACCGGTAATCCGGTTTACCGGTTTGCATTCCCTAGATCCTAGTGAAAAAGGTTATAAGTCACCTGAAGATCAAGTGAAAAAGGGTATAAGTCTAGTACACTCTGTTTATGTATATAGAGCCTTTTTTATTACGAGTTAAGTGGACTTATACCCTTTTTCACTAGGTCCCCAGATTTGTGTGATGAGCGCGAATATTTATTCCTGAGTCTTGGATTTTTTCTATGTATTAAAGTATATATTTCTCTATATATGTATTTATATCGTTGTCTAGTACCCATAGTTCAAGCCCAGAGCTTAGTTTGGGACTAGGTCAATTGGTGTGACATTGTCCCCTGATATTTATTAATTTATTTTTCGACCAAAACTCTCCTTTAGGGGCGGTGGTAACAAATTCATTTAATCTTGTTTTTCTGTGCTGGGACATAGCGCTCATAATGTCTTATCTAAAACCATCTCATGCTGCCTCACTAGCATCCTGCTAGGACTTGGAACGAGGGATTTTAGCTTTTGGAGCATTGAGCTACGGTGGCAGATTCGAGTATAATAGTCAAAAAAGAAAATCAATAAATCTAAACTAAAAACTAACCATATTTTCCCTTCCCTATCTTCCCAAACATTTCCTTGACGACCGTGCGTGTAAATGCGACAAAAGTGGCTGTCAGAGAACATTTTAAATTGTAATGGTGTACGTCCGTATGCTAATCTCGCCCGCCAGGAAGATAATGCCCTGTTGTGCTTTATTCATTCTTGATTTTCTTCAGGCGCCGTGTTTACGCGCTATGTTGGCAGCTTGTCAGTATTGCAGCTTTTATCTAAAATAACTGTTTGTATTTTGGCTAGCTTGCGAATGTAGAGCCGAACTTACACTAGGATACAATGGGCAGTTACAGAGCATATAATATGTAGCGGATGTAAAGCAGGTTAAATTTAAAAATGGCCGACGGAATAGCAACACCGCGTTTCGTGACCTCGTTACTAGCTGATATGTATTAACGTCATTTTATTGGCTTTTTTAATGAATTTATGTTGTATGTATGAATGTGATGGAATGGTTCAATTTAGTTTATAAATGGTAAATGGTATACGGGCGTTCCTTTTAACTGTGGTTAGTATAGCCCCTAATGAGCACATTTAGGCAGCTTTTGTTAAAATTAAATAAAAAAAAATTAACCATACAAAATAATTTAACACGCAATGTATAACAAATAATGCAATTAATTAATGATGTTTCAAAGTTATGACAGATGGAATTAGATGTACATTGCGGGTCGATAGTATGTTCAAAAATTAATAACGGTGTTTACGTTAGCGTAATCAAAATAATTCTTTCTGTTTGTGATTATTGGAGTCTTAATCTATGTCCATTTTTAATAAACGCCCGTATACCATTTACACACTGTATTTGAACTTAGTTCTATTGTCAAGGTTGCATACCAAGCTGACCTGATGATGGAAGTGGAAAGATAGGATCCTTAATGATTGAATTTGTAATAACAATGAGTCTTTTATTAATTATTCATACTCAGGAAACCTTTTTTTTTTAATCATCTTATCCCAATTATAAAAGCATTTGAATTTTTTGCAGCTTTTATATCCGTCCTTAAAAATAACTTAATTAGTATACACTTAAGCTTGATTTTTAAAATCTAAAAGCTTAAGCTTTTTCTGGAGTCATTAGGTACTATTTTGAAGAACTTTATTAAATACTAGAGGACGCCCGCGACTTCGTACGCGTAGAATTAGTTTCCCGCTACTCCCCCCCATTTCTTCCCGTTGGGGGTCGATTTTCGGAAAATCCTTTCTTAGTGCTCACTTACATCATGAAAGGAAACCATGTACCAAATTTCAAGTTTCTAGGTACAGTAGTTTCGGCTGTGCGTTGATATGTCAGTCAGTCAGTTTTGCCTTTTATATATATAGATTATTTGAACTGACATTTTAGAATTAAATAACCGCCCAATTTCCGGCGAAAAATAAAATAACTGTCCGTTAATTTTTTCAAGTGATCATTATAACCGCCTTAGTATTAAACAACAGCCGTAGAAATAATACGCCATGAATAAGTCTTGAAAATGGTGAAAAAATGTTAAAATCTGGATATGTCAAGGCTGTCAACGTCAATCTGACACCGGTCCTTTTAACATAGACTATCAAAACAGATTGTACAAAGCCTGTCCCATAATGTCACACTGGGTGGCAGAAGCCATAGGAGATATAAATTAATAAATTAAACAATTTTGTCAAATAATTACTAATCTATCTTATTATATATTAGCATTAAGTACCTGTAGTAATTCCGGCTCATCTACGCATGAATATATCTATTTTTTATTTTATGTGTGATTGTTTTTGTATGCTAGGTTAGGTTTTATTATTGAATAATTTCATAAGCAATATTTAAAAACGACTGACCGTTGAGATTTTTGACGTGTAAAAGTGCCCGTGCGTACTTTATGAATAGATCTTTTATAATTTTTGAAACTTTTATTACTTTTTAAAAATGTTATGTCATTTTCAAAATCTCCGTCCCCAAAACTAAGAAAAGATACCCATGACAAATTTAAAAAAACACCATGACCGCCATCTTGAATTTTTTACCTATTATTTGACATCATTTTCGAAATCTGCGTCCCCAAAACCTAAGAAAATGACACCCATGTCCACTATTTCAAAAAACATCATGGCTGCCATCTTGAATTCCAAAATTGACGTCATTTTCGAAATCTGCGCCCCCAAAATCTAAGAAAAAGACACCCATGTCCACTTTTTTAAAAAACATCGTGACCGCCATCTTGAATTCCAAATTTGATGTCATTTTCGAAATCTGCGTCCCCGGAATCTAAGAAAATGACACCCATGACGACTTTAAAAAAAAATATCAAGGCTGCCATTTTTAATTCCAAATTTGACATCATTTTCGAAATCTGCGTCACCGTAATCTAAGAAAATGACATCCATAGTGGTTGCTTACTTCAAAAAGAACTAATCTCCTGTACAAAGTTCTACCCCCCATTTATCGCCTTAGGGGCAGTTTTTCCAAAATCACTGAAAGTTGTTTTTTTTTATTTGTTTATAAACAGTAGCTTAAAACCCAATTACGACGATTCCAACCATAAAAATGTACCATAGTTCCATACAAACTTCCATCCCCTATTTTAACCCCTAGGGGATGAATTTCCAAAAATCCCTTCTTAGTGCGCACCCCCAGGGTACCTAAGGAATATTCCCTTAAATTTTCAAGTCCCTAGGTCCAGCGGTTTAGGCTGTGCGTTGATCGGTCAGTCAGTCAGTTTACCCCTTTCCATCCCTTCGGGGATGAAATTATCAAAAACGCTGAGACACGTATAAATTAGTTTTCAATTGTCGACCTAAACCCAAAATTTGAAGATTCTAACTTCGAAACTGACCGACTTTCATACAAACGTTCAGCCCCTTTTTTACCCCCTTAGGGGTGGAATTTCCAAAAATCCTTCCTTAGTGGATCTCTACACTGTATAAGGTATCTATGTGCAAAATTTCAAGTTTCTAGGTCCAGCGGTTTGGGCTGTGCGTTGATATATCAACAATCAGTTTAGCATTTTATATATATATATATATATATATAGATGAAAAAAATACAAGCGGACAATCTCTCTTTAATTGACCTACTCCCAAACTAGGTACCGAAGCTGTAAACTTGTATTATACAATAATTAACTTACTGTACTATAGATATGAGTAAGTATAATAAAATACAGGTCGATTCACAAGAGTTGGCACGAATGGATTGAATGAGTGAACGAAGGAATACAAGTGTGTAAAATAATAACAGGGTTTCGGTTTGAAATTCGAACATCGGTTCAAAGGACGGCACTCACACAATGATAGGTGACATTACTTTCGTTCAATCCATTCGTGCCAACTCTTGTGTATCGACCTGTACATAGGAAACATCCAAGGCTGAGATACAAATATTCATACTCATCACATAAATAAATCGCCTTTAGGATTGAACCCAGGACTGGCTTCGTGATATTCTAATTTCTAATCCAAGAAAGAAAAGTGGCAAAAAAAGGCCAATACACAAAGATGATTTTCCTTGACATCTTTTAAAAAATCGTTGTTTTGGACTTAACAGTTCAAGACATAAACAAGTCAATTTACATCGCAAACATTACTAAAATTAGTAGGTATGTTTACGAGAAACAACCGCGTGACATGGGATATTTGTTTCCATGTAATTTAGCGGCGACCGTCAGCTTACATAAGACCGACTGGATATTATTAATCGCAGATAGTGATACAATTTATCAGCTGTTATTCTCTACGTGCTTAAATCGGAGTAGGAATCAACAAACTATAATATGATATATTTTGTCCCCTGTACAGCACATTGTACACAAATATAGACGCTGTTACGTAAAAATGTGTCATCCCACAATTAATAAAATGTCAGCCCACAACGATAGTACTGAGGATTAACACTTTATTGCGTAACAGCGACCCTACAGGATCTATTACCCATTTTTGCTTGCTTGCTACGCTTAGAAATACTATAACAACAATATAATCAACGTGAATATGATATGGAAGCAAGATAGGCTAAAACAAATTTGAATGAAGTCCCTGATTCGTTTGCCCGATTGGTCTACGTATTTTTTAAATATTTTTTGTGAAAAAGTCAATGTATGGCGTAAATTTGCCGTTGACCATTGACCACGGCAATGTCGCGTGAACAGATTCAATTCCAAAGGGCTCCATTTTCCAAACAAAATGAAGCCGAAATTCAGTTTTTGGGTACTGAACGATCTACGGAATAACCCCCTAGGCAGAGACAAGCGGCGGGCCGCGTCTGGCCGCTCCGTCTATTTCGGACGGAACCTACGCATCACCGTCTAGTTTCTATTTATTGGCAACATAAATTGCTGTCATTTCATATCCACTACTTACCGTCTGGCACATCCCAAACATAATTCACTGCACGGCAAAAATAGACCGGCATTTGTAAGAGTTCTCTCGAATCCGTTACGAGTTCATGGGTTCATTAGCGGGCCAACAATGCTGCAGAGGACAGAACCTCCGGGTTGTAAGAAACACGAGCCATAGTAAACACGGCGCAGTGCACCGGCGTGTGAAGATTTATTTTTCCCAGAACGACAAAGCAACATTGTTCTTTGACTGAAATAGGTTCGAGTTCAAAGCAGCGTGCCAGCTCATTAGGAGGCAAGTTGTTTACGTGCGCACTACGCTACATCCAGCTGGCTGGCTGGCTCGCTGGACGGAGCGTTCACGCGGTCCAAATGTTGAAAGAATATATTTTTACACTTTTAAATATAAAAACTATTATTGTTGCCAGATATTTTGAAACATCTTATAATATAAGACGTGACGTAAATACTTTGAATGCTCTACTAAAACTGAGAATTCGACGACGCGGTTTATTTGTGTAGTTGGTAGTTTCCCGTCTATGAAGCTAGCGGTCCCGGGTTCGATTATTGCTAAGAGCAAAAGATTCTTTTGTAGTGAGCACGAATGATTATTTCTGAGTCTTGAATGTTAGGTATGTGATTAATTCATATTTCAGTGTGTAGGTATCTATATGTACCAATGCATCGACGGACGGAAGCGGCGCAGCACCGGACCTTGATAGAGGCGAGAAGAAAGACGTCCACTGCTGGAGATGTCCAGCATTGGACGTCTTTTGGCTGAAACGATGATTATGATGACCCTATATGTACCCGTTGGTAGGTACAAGCTCAGAGTTTATATAGTTTGGGATGGCTCAATTTGCGTAAAATCGCCTCCTGATGTTTTATTATTTATTTGAGAACGAGTTTAATAAGTGGTATTTGACTGACGCTAAACTACCGTCTGCTATCGGGTGACTCAAGCTGTATTGTCAATGTTTGTTACAAACGCAGTACGTCGCACGTGTTATGTTAATTTGCTATTTTGTATTCTCTTGAGTACAATTCTTTTAGTAAACCTTTGCTCAGGGAAGGGGAGACGTTGTTTTCAAATTTGTTGCTTCGAATAAAGGTTCTGCAGTGTTAAAAATGGGGATGTTACATTTTAAATTAAAGCCATTCAGTCCGAGTGAGTGCCTTAACTCTCAATTTAACCAATACGTATCTTGAATTACTTTTTATTCAAAACCTTATTTAGCTGTGCCTTTACAGGGTTCACGTTGAACTGTAATTATTAGTTTAATAGTTTTATACTTAGTTACATGGGTGCAATAAATGATAATGATTTACATAATATGTTTATTTTCGAGTACACATTTAACCTTTTTGTGTTACCTTTAATTTCAAGCTGAATTAGGATGAAATATAGCGATATCGAATCCAAATATAAGCTAAAATAAAAACCAAAAAAAAAATTATCACCGATTGGTTTCTATATCGCTATGTATAGCTCAGACAATGTCAAATCGCACTGTTAGATCAAAACAGCAGCAACTGAAAATACAACTGTATTTTAAAATCAACCTTAATACGATTTATATGAATCTAATTCAAAACTAGAAAGTTTTTTGAGTTGTCACTGTAATAAAATAACAGTGCTGATTATTCTCAACTTGTCCCATCGGTGTCGTAGAGCGAACGCGCACGCGCAGCTATATATCACCGCGCCGTGATCGCGACTAGGAATGCACCACTCGTTACTCGTTATTTTAATTACTGCAATAAGCGCAAAAAAGTGCTTATATATCAGAAGAGACTTTGTTGCAAACCATTAGGGACAACTGCAATAAAAAGAAAAAAGCCCCCGCTGAAAACTATGTTGCAAATATTTCCATGAAAATATAGCTAGGTAGAGTCAGCGGCAGAAGTAGGTGGACATACGAAGAGGTCAATATTATCTTTACACGATTCTATTGACTAGAAAGTAAGAGCGTGTGTAGTAATTTTTAGCTCATCGACTGTCCACTTTCTTCTGCTGCTAACTATACTCTTACATCGTTTCTGCCGCCCAAGCTTGTACAATAAATGTTTGTGTGATGAGCATGAATTTTTGTTCCTGAGTCTTGGATATTTATTTCTCTTTATAGTTATGTTTATCGTTTTATCTAGTACCCTTCATAGTACAAGCCTAAAACTTAGTTTGGAGTGAGTTGCTGGGTTGTGTGAGATTGTCCTCTGATATTTATTTATTTCAATTATCAAATAGATAAAAATATATTAAGTATGAGTGTTTAAATGTTGTTCTGAATTATTGTTGTGTTTAACACAATACAGACAGCTACCCAGGAAGGAAAGAAATGCATTACCTAATAAGCACTTTGTTCCTTTTGAACAACTTTTTATATATACAATTTAATACACTTCTTTAAACTCGCCATATATTCTAACCGCAATATAAGAACCCGTTTTTTTTACTTTAGTGCATGTACTTAGTCACGTAAGTATATTTAATCATACCCCTTCTAACATCACAAAAAAAATACCTAAACTGCCTAACCTAACACTAATCCGAGGGTAATAACCCGCTCGTGTAATCCTGTATGAAACATACAGTTACAGTGTGAAATGTAGAATGTGTTCTAATTTCAAACGTAATCCGCGTAAATGTCAGTAAAGACGCGTGCGCACATGTGGCCTGCCCTCGCACTATAGCCAAAACACTGACTTTGCATCAGCCAATAAAAATACATACATACTTACTTACTTATAGGTATTTTGATGAGCTAAAAATATGATTCGAAAACTCTCATTGAAAAATGTACGAGAATATTTTAGCCAATATACGCAGGCGTAGTTAGTAAAAATCGAAATTTTATTCTATAAATCTCTTAACGCTGTACTGTACTATCAACTACCTATTAGTAATTATTATCACTCTGCAGTTAGGATTCACCATATTTTTACAATGTATGGTCATTCGATATCTATTCCGAGGAATGGGCTTATTCAATTGTCAGATTTTTAATGATTTTTGAAAGTTATTTGTGTTTTTTACCCTACTGACCCAGAAGGACGGTTATGTTTTTCGCGCGTATGTATATGTAGGTATTTGTGTATGTGGGTGTGTCCGTTCCATTGTGACCTAAACGGTTTGACCGATTTTGAAGAGTGAGGTGTCTTAAGATTTTTCTTGGTTGTGGGAGCGATATAGGCTATAATATTTTATCAAACTAATGAGGATAAAAAGAATGATGACATTAAAAAAGGTACTATGTTGACGACAATATCAAAAAAATGCACTCGTTTTTTTTTAAAGCTTGCTTTCCATTAGGTATTTGTGTTCATACTGAATTTGTTTGACCTTTAAGGGTTTTGTCACCAAAAGACATCAATGGGCGAAACATTGGTAAAATATGTATTGTGAATAAAAAAAGACAGCAATGCAAAATAGACAAAGTTCTTAAAATGGTTTATATGATGTGCAATAAATAATTTGACTTTATAACGGTCCTGCTGTAAGGCTAAGTTCCCAGCTCAGAGCGATGATGCCACACGAGCGTTGCCGGTGCGTTGCATCGTCGCTCGCGACGCTGTGATTTCAACATAGAGCAACGCTAGTGTTTCAGCGCCTCGTGTGGCGTGTCCACAGAACAGAAAAAACAGTAAAAGTGTCAAGTGGGGCGTGTAACGTGTGGCATAGTTATGCGGAGTTCCGCTTAACCCACCATACTTTTGCCGCGATCGCTTATTTCGGTATTTCGATATTTCTAAAATAGGAAATAAATCCAAAAGCATGCCTTATTGTGCTATTTTAGAATATAAAAACGATAGCCGCACCAAAAACATTTTCCATGGTGGCGTGATGTTTTTATGATAGTTTGAGTATTGGCGAAAACAGGTCTGATACTAAGCGAAGCTGATGCCACTTCCACTGTTTTTTCTATTCCGCGGGCATATCAAGAACAACGCAGTGGCGACAACGCAACGCACAGGCAACACTCGGCTGACATCGCTCATAAAGTCAAATTTAATGAAATAACGTCGAAGACATATTAATGAAAAACCCTGGTAGAGTCGGCGTCACGACATTAACCACGTAGTACTCTTAGTCATCTTCTCTTCTTTAGTCTGTATTTTGATAAAAATATACGGGTCATTTCAATTAAGAATCGAGACAACTCGACTTAAAATAGCTGGTCATTGTCAGTATCAATTAACAAAGTAGCTGTTTTTAGAAAATGCCGACATGGGATGAGGTCACGTCGAAAAGTCTGGCGTCAGTTGTTTTAGCCACACGGAAATAATCTGCATATTTAGCCGAGCCGACTGGATCAATACAAGTCAGCCCAAAAGGGGAATCTGTTCGCGATTTTACATCTAACGTTTGACCTTCTCTGAACATATCGGATAGCTTAGTTACCTACTACGTATTGGTAGGTTTTCGTTTGATAGATGGTCGGGGGTGCTGTAGGCGTTCAGTCGCAAAGTCCGCCGGGGGGTAGAAAACGTTGAATGAAAATGATATATTCGTTATTAATGTCTGTATATTTAGCACGGAGTCGTGCATTCCTTTGTTTAATTAGTATTTTAGCTCAACTTCTTATTAAGATAAATTATTTTAGTTTTTATCATTGTATTTTTGCGTTATATAATTATTAGCAGGGATCGGAAATTCAGATCGATATTTACCTAAAGTTGGCAAAATCCCGGAAAAAGATCTTAAAAATATTATTTTAATAATATCAGTTCCGGGATTCCGTGATTCTACAAAACGTTTATAATACTAATTATTTTACATGTAGGATAAAATGTTCCGTTTTGCTCTTATAAATTCGTTAGGTCAATGAGTTACAGGTAAATTAAATAACATTTGGTAAATCTATACATGGAAAATAACTTCAAATAGTTAATATAAATACTTAATTATGAATTTATGCTCGCGTAAATTATTTATTTAGAAATCCCGGGAGTTTTATTAATGAATTATATGATTGAGTCCGCCTCCATACAACTGAACAACAACGCCGCCGCGAAAGTTTAGGTTAATATCGATCCGAACTTCCGATCCCTGATTATTACTCATTAATACTTTTTACAAAGTCAGTATTTATTTATAGGTACATACGTACATTTCATCCATTTTTGAAGTCGGTGAACAAGTATTTACTGAACATATCTTACAAGTTAATTTCAAAGCTAATAGGAACAATAGAAACCTTTATGCCAAGCCCAAATGCCAATATACGCACACCACAAAACCAAAACAGAGGATGTAAAAACACACGATAAGTGTACTTAGTACTTATCGCAAATGGTGTTGGCCTAAACGGGTGAATTGTAACTTTAACAAAGTGCTGTAAATTATTCAGCATTTAAAAGGAAAGTAGTTTACTCCCTAGCTTTCACGCCTCTACTTCCGAACCTTTTACGGCTCCGCTCTTAAAAGTTTGTATTCGGCTCATTGGCGAAGAGAAGTATTGGACCGAGGCGACTCGTGGAGCGCTAAGGTCACGTTCACCTCAAGATGTATAAAGGCTCAGTTTTAGTGGTGGGTACATTGCATCGCTGCTATAGCTCCCGGCTCAACAATGTTAACACAACTCCTCAATAGATTGCTGCAAGAATGCGGGCTATTGCCTAATGAAACAGACTTAACGCTAAATTAGCGATTTTCGAAAATCGACAAAATATAGGATTGACATAAGCGTCGACAGGGTCGTTTGACCGCTTATGTCAACTCCATTTAGAATCGAGTCGATAGAAAACAGAATCTATAGCAGCGCAGCGTTTGCATCTTGGTTACGCCCTTTGGCTCACAATTTGAGGGTTTCTGTGAGCCAGATGTTAGCGATCACATACATACTCGTATACATTTTTTTTTAAAAGTCGATCCTCAAAAAGCCGCCGTTTTTTTAAATTAAAGTATCCTATCCTACCCTAGCAATGTTTGTATCTAAATGTTTGACTTTCAACTACGCAAAATCGGCTGAACGGATTTAGATACCTACAATAAGAATATATGATACTTTTTATCGATTTAAATGAAAGTTTCTAGAAGTTAATTATTTGACGTCTTTCGGTTGCTTTAAAAGGTAAGGTTCACTGTATTTTTTTGATAGAGCCCACAAGCTAAACATTAGGTTAGGTTGGCAAGTACGCAGTTTATGACTAATCAGTGGCTGATTTGTTGCGAAACGTCAATCTCCGTCGATTAACGGCTCAGTAGCCCTAAACAAGATGCATTGCGAGAACGTTATCGTTATCGACAATGTATAGGATTGACGTAAGCTGCGGAACAGTCACGTCGAACGCCTACGTCAATTCCATTTCAGAAGATAGTTTTCGAAAATCGTTTAGACTTACGTAAGCGTTAAGCATCTTGTCTAATGGTGCGTTCCTAATTCAAGACCGTGGATAAAGTTGTGACGCTTCGTTAAAATTTGCTACGTACAAAATGTGTCAAATTTTAACTAGACGTCACAACGGTGGTGACAGCCACGCACATGCATGCACTTAAATCTAACCTAACCTAACCTAAAAGGCTCATACTAATATAACGTAACATACGGTTTCTCCTAAAATAAATCCTTACGAGGGCGTAATGATAAGTCTGGTAAAAATTAGACCAAAAATATTTTTCCGTATCTCCATCGAATTCGATGCTATTATTCCACCGTTTTTCTAATTTTTCAATTCCCTCAGTAAAATAAGATCGCCCCAAATCTTCAAAATACGCGTTGGTTACTTCGCTGATATCTTCTTTCGATAGAAATCTTTTTCCACCCAGACATTTTTTCAAATTTGGAAACAGGAAATAATCGCAGGGGGCCAAATCTGGCGAGTATGGTGGATGCGGAAGCATTTCATAACGCAACTCGTAGTATTTAGCCACAGCAACTGCACATGTGTGCACTCGTGCATTGTCTCTCATTGTATCTCATCTGTAGGGAAACGAATAACGCGTAAACCGTAATGAACCCTCCTCATTAGTGAGAAAACATAACGTATCTTACATAAATCTCAACGCATGCATGCTCGTTAGTTGTGCATAGCTTTCCCGAAAGAAATAAACACAGCCTATTTGCGTACCTCAGAAATAGGTCAGGTCAGGCCTCGACCGGGATGCACGGCCCGCTGACCCAGTTGCCAGGGTGGCAAGGGCACTAGGCCTCCAAACGGCTTCTCTTTACCTGGGACTCGAGTCTTGAATCTCCCTGATGATAAGTAAGTGGAATGAAAACTAATTCACGCAGAGCTCTTGTTTACGAAATCACTCGTTTATGATACATGATTATTAGCGTGAGAAATAAATTTACTAGTGAGATTAAAAAATACTTGGACATTTTGGTTAGCTTAGTCGCTGAATGAGAATCAAAAATAGACCCCTAGTCTTTCAGTCTGATACGTCAATTGACTTACCCATTGATGAAGTTAAGAATACGGGAGCGGGAGAGCTCAATGGAGCCGTCTTTTGTTTCTGGAGTTAGGGGGTAAACGCCTTTGATAAGTTTTCTTAAGAATTAGCCCACAGTACCGTATTCAAACAGATAAAGTTTCTTAACCACCGCTCTATATTGTCCGAAGAAGCAAATATACAAATATACATAGGTATTTTAGTTATTTTTTTTCTATATCAATTTACAATCCTCTTTTTTTTAAATTGCGTTATTTTATTGTTCGGTTAGGTACTACTTGGATTGTTTTTAAATTAATGTGACAGTTAATATTAATTCATAATCAAGTTATGTACATCGTAATTGTCTTGTATATTAGAAAATATGACTTTATCAATAATGGCCTGTAAGTGTTTAATATATATGATGTGGTGTACTTATTAATAAATAAATAAATAAAAAGATCATTAAAGAGAAAGTTCTCGATTTTTTCGGGTTTCAGCATGAAATCTTGGAAGTACGACGTAAGTTATAAAACTGCAACGCGACGGGTTATACAGGGTGGAAATATTGAAAAAAGAAAATTCTACGTAAAGGAGACTTACTTTTATGTTTGAAAAAATAAATCCTGCATTTCACCCTGTATATCAATTTCATAAATTTGCTCGTTGCCACGTTCTGTATGGTTTTATTTTGGATTAATAGAGAGCAACTTGCCGATAATACCTGGTTTCTTAATCAAAAGTACTCTACACGAATAATAATCATTACTGATGTTAGATGTCATTCTTATGCTTCATAACTTGTATGTTTTCTTTGTCTAGTACCCACAGCACAAGGCTAGAGGTTTGGAACTAGGTCAATTTGTGTGAGATTGTCCCTGATATTTATTAAAATTTTATTTCACTTTTAGACGTGTCCTAACTGTAATTCATAACTTTTGAATAGAAATGTTAACTAATATTCTAGCTTTAATTCAAAGGTTAACGAGTGCCCAGAGTAACATAGTTGAACTTTCATGAGCGGTATTAAGGAGCGTTGAGACGTCATAAATTCGGACGTCCCACGGGATAACGATGACGACACGTACAGTCGTAGTTCCTTTCAATATGTTACTGCGACAAAGTACTAGAATGTAGAGCTACTTATGTGTTTGACTGTACACGCATTACAAATAATAAATATCAGGGGACAATGTCACACCAATTGACCTAGTCTCAAACTAAGCTCTATGCTTGTACTATGGGTACTAGACAGACAACGATATAATACTTATATAGAGAAATACATACTTAGATACATGGAAAAAATTCCAAGACGCAGGAACAATATTCGCGCTCATCACACAAATATCTATGCCCTTACCGGGATTTGAACTTGCGATTGCTAGATTCGTAGGCAGGGTCACTACCAACTAGGCCAACGCGTCGTCACATCCCATCATTGATACTACCATGATTTTTTTATTTGCAAAATTCCTTACGTAAATATTAAAGTTTTTTATTTAATTCAATTAGTGAATGACTACCCTAATACGAAATGCCTAGGGAAGGTAATTAAAATTAAACGAATGGGTTTGTCATTTGGAATGGCCCTTTTATGTGAATTCCATGCATAATGTCTCCTGCGAGAGGCATATCTAGGTCACCCACAATGATCTAATTACATGTTTACAAAAGACTTACAGGTTATCTAATGGACTGTTATCATTGACAAACTGAAGTTACCTACGAGTATGTAGTTACCCGTTATGTATCAAATTCAACACCTCTATTCAACACGGTAAAAACCATATCGTTTAACGTTTTGATAACTCTTATTTACTTGACAGTAATGGCGGCCGAGTTAGGAACAATAAGATTTGGATTTACCGCCAAGAATAGAGGCCCTGTGTATGCTTTTACTGTCTTGTAATGCAAAGGTACATTAAATGTTAGTTTTTGACTATTCTACCTAATTAAAATTCAGTGTTTTTTTTCGAACACGTAAGGTTGGAAATTGTAATAGTAGGGGAGCCCAAGAGGGGATTTCGGGATTTACTCGAGCGCGGCAGATTAACATAGGGGGGCATCCTTGTACCCTGTTGAGTACCTCCAGCAAACATGAGCACTTTATCCTGGAACGTGCGTCCAGGATAACCGATCAGACTAGATAGTAAAAAAAAATCAATAGCTTGAAATACTCCAGCGCGTCAGATTAAGGTAAGGTAGGTTAATTACATGCCAAAAAGTCTATATTTCAATAATCTGACGATTTAAGCGTAACGCAAAGGGGTGGGAGTTTTTTTTGCAAATTCGTGACCCTCCCACCCCTTTGCGTTACGCTTAAATCGTCAATCTATAACGTACTATCAGCCATTACGCTCCACGTTCGTTCAAGCTAATTGTAAGTTTAAGTTGTATATCTGTTATTATATTATTGTATCTTTAATGTGTTGTTAATTTATGTTTATGTTTTAATTTATTACTATAACTATGTAACTATAATTTGCATGTAATTGTTTAAAATTCGTCTAAGTTCTTATATACTCCTGAGATACAGGAACACCCTAGTTCGGGCACGTTATTTATAATTCTTGTAAAAACTGCTTTCAATAAAGATTTTTTTTCTTATTTCTTTATTACATTGCTTTTTTCACCGTTTTTTAATAATGCACTTAAATATACAGGGTGACTTCAAATTGGTAATACAAAACACTTGAATGTGGCTCAGTTAATGACGAATAGTGTATTACACGAACTCAGTTAATTAAATTAGCCTTCTTTAACTATCGT
Source organism: Acleris cristana (assembly GCA_948252455.1). NCBI lineage: Eukaryota > Metazoa > Arthropoda > Insecta > Lepidoptera > Tortricidae > Acleris > Acleris cristana. Next base: position 10,215,719 of record OX411784.1, on the reverse strand, counting down.
AATTTTTCTTATAAAACTAATAATTAAAATCCTAGTGTGGTTACCCTACATTGAATACCCAACTGTCATACCTGTCACTCGATTTTATCTACCTAGTTTAAACATAGTGACAGGGTAACCGCATCAAACAAAAAAATTGGTACAATTTTTTTTTTTTAAATAATATACTTTTAATTAAATTAGCAGCATGCGACTTAGGAGAGGGGTTTAGTTTAGCGAAGATGTGTGTATTAACAATTTGAAGTCACCCGGTAGTAAGTATCATAAGTTTTTGTAGATCGGAAAGTATACATAAACACATAAATAAAACTGTATTAAAATATTGTTTTCCTAAGTATAATTCCAAAATTATTGGTTCCAAAATAATAATGTTCTGAATATTGAGACCAAACACCCTGTATATTTATTGTTCTGCACATTATTTGTAACGTCACCAATCAAAATTATCCTGTTAGGTTGTTATTTCCGTATTACAGTATCGTAGACAGTAATGGCTACGATGTAATAACTGGCTTCTGGAAAGTGCATTTCCCATAATCGAGTGTGAAATCTCGTTGCCTCCGAGTTACAACTAGATTTATTTCAATTTCCTACGTCATTACCATTAGTAGTAAATAAACCAGAAACTAGAAAGCTTAGTCGGGATTTATCAAGTTTCTAGTAAAAGCTGACACTTGCTCAAAACTAACATATAAGTACCTGGCTGTAATTTTATATTTATAAACATCTAGCGGTTTCCCGTGACTCCGTCCATGTAGAAGTCTTTTATTACTATTCTCTTGTTTGATTTTTCGGAATAAAAAGTGCCCTATGTTATTCCCCTGGGTTAAAGCTCTCTCCATACCCAATTTCATCAAAATAGGTTCGCCGGTTTAGCTGTGAAAGCGCTACAAACAAAAAAACAGTTCCTAAACTAAATATCGGGTTTCATGTATTTTTGACATTGGCCTTTTTTTGGATGGCCTATTCCCAGTTGTCCACACCCCCTTAGTCCACACTGTGAACAACAGGGAATTTTTATTCCCAGTTGTCCACACCTGTTTTCGAGGGTGTGGACAACTGGGATTTTTTCCCAGTTGTCCACAGTGTGGACCAAGGGGGTGTGGACAACTGGGAATAGGCCTTTTGGATTGATCACATCAGATATAGATTGAGAACTACGTTAATAGATATATAAGACTTTTTTTATAAGAGAGGGAGGCAAATGAGGATGCGGGTTACCTAATGGGAAGTAATCACCACCGCCCATAAACACCAGCACCTCAAGAAGAGTTGTTTGTTTTTTTTTTAAATGACCCAAGCCGAACCGTCCAGGTTACCCTAAACGTTAGATTAATTATATTCTACGTTCTTTGCATATTGTGCTTTATAAATCGTTTTATACAAATAAAGGAATATCCAATGGGCGACGTAAACATGGTCTGGATATATATGTACTAAAAAAATACCCAACTGTGATTTTACCATTCAGAATAAAAAGCATGATCTGTTACATGATCCAGGCAAATAAGACGAAGGACGAGTTAAGCTAATCACATAATTGGAATGGCTCAAAATTCTCAGACATTTAAGTGGATACACGTGTAAGGCAAGGCCGGAGTTTGTTTACTTCGCCAAGGCTTAGCCCGAGGGATATTCTTTTCGTCCAAAAGTACATTTAATTAAGATATTAATTGGCGTCCTAAAATAGACTTGGTAAAACTTTTGTCAGAACCAAACAACTTTCTTTGTTATGAATAAGTATTAGATTCTCCTCTGAATCCTAATAACGCGAACGGTACAATTAAGTACCTACTTTTTCGATAAAAAATGTTTCACGGACTAAAATTAAGAAACGGTAAACTTTACCATTGAGTTGCGAAAATATAAGCTGCTATAAGCTGCGAGACAAATAATAAAGTATAGTAAAATATGATAATAAATATCAGGGGATAATCTCAATGGGTATCTCTGACAAAACTCCTAGGAAGTATTACTAAAGGGTAAGGATTGAATCTGCTTCTTTTATGGAATTTAAGTTAACGCCTATTTGGCGTATGAGCGTAATATTAATCCAAACACAATAAAAGTACATTATTGCCTAGGCAGGGAAGTAGGCAAATGCGGGCCGAGTATTGGCAATTGCTGTTTCTGCCAAGGCAAATATAGTGCTTTTCTCAAAAATCGCAAGAAAAAAATATTGCAGTAAAATTTTCATCGCTTGAACTCATTTTTTTTATTGCATACAAACAGAAACTACCCGTGAAAAAACCATCATTCTTTACCGCCTTTTTGTTTATGACAAGGGGAAAAGCAAGCTTTGTTTTAAAAAAAATACAAGTTATTGCAGACACAGATAAAAAAGTTATGTTTCAAATAAAATATGGATGTATAAGACTTGTACCCTCATTTTATTATGGCCCTTATCACTTGTAAAAAGTTACCTACAAGCTAAATAGTAATGGAATTTGTATGCAACATTGCGGGCTTGTGTAGAGAGCACGCAATGTTTTTTTTTATTTGAGTACTGTCAGTAAACTATGTACTTCGCGTTTCAATATGTAGTTAGTAAAGTCAAAATTTCCGGATATTTTAGAGAAAAATCACTTAAAAACACCATTTTAACTAGTGCACGTTAAAGAGACCTAGTAAAAAAAAGAATCGCATTATTTCGTTAAAATCTAGTCTCTTAGCAACAAATCTAGGACTTTTAATTACTGCAAAAGTCGAAAAATATGTTGCATTGTTGTCGGCGGAAGTGTACGAGGTAATTAAAAAGCTTATCTCTCTTTATTCTGCTCGTAATTTCGACCAGGGAAAAGATATTTGCAGCCTTTGTTTAGCCGCTGCAGACTTACGGGTTGCAGAAATGAAATGGAGTTGAAAACATGCTTTGTTCTTTGTCGTCAAATGAAAGATAAAAGACAGAATTTAATTTAATTTGCGGTTGTTCTAGGTGGAGATTCTGTAGTTAATTTTTAACTGTGATTGTGTAATCTATATCTATATATATAAAAGGCAAAACTGACTGACTGACATATCAACGCACAGCCGAAACTACTGTACCTAGAAGCTTGAAATTTGGTGCGTGGGTTCCTTTCATGATGTAAGTGAGCACTAAGAAAGGATTTTCCGAAAATCGACCCCCAACGGGGAGTAGCGGGAAACGAATTCTACGCGTACGAAGTCGCGGGCGTCCTCTAGTTTTAATAATGGATTTTGTATTCATACATACATACATTCTATTTACATACATATTAGTGGTAGGTAGTACTTGACGATAGGATAAAGGATAAGATGGTGGTAGTAGCGCTTCGGAAGGACCCTGCCGGTCCTTCTACCTATAGGTAGAGATATAATATATCCATCCCTTATCTTCTAGGGTTTGCTAATATTAGCGTTATAATATTATTTTCAACTACCAACGTTTTAATTATTTTCGCTTTACACAATCAAAGCCAAGCCTCCTGGTTTCTCTACTGAATGGACCCTATTTCGAGCCTTTGGCACTGTCTGTATAATTTAGTAAAAATACTAAGTGCCGCCCCAATAAATTGGCGTAGCTATAGAAACCGTTCGGCCGGAAATGCTCGTGGGCAGCTGATGGTAGAAGAACGGTGTTTTGACTTCCGCCTCTGATCCTCTCGTTGCTATGACAACGTTAGTAAGCGACTTTGTAAATAGATATAAAAAAGTGAGGTATTAACAAATTGTGTACAAAAAAACGTATGACTAGGTAGGTACCTACTTACCTACTTTTCTTTATTTTAAAAATAAGGAACTTTTCTTAACGTCGCGTCTGTATTTGTGCAATGTGAAATTGCAAATGAATAACAAATACTTAACATAATAACACAAATGTATGTATCATATCCTATACCTACTAGGTATTAAACGAACAATAAGTATTTGCAAGTATTTAACAGCAAACGAAAGCTCACTACACAAAGACACTATAATATTGCCTTTTTACTCTCAAATGGTTATAAAAAGTGCTTTCATTATTAAAGTAAATCGTTAGATAGAGCGTAACATCGAGCTATATCACTTCCCTCTGGCATTTAGCGCGGTTCTTGGAAATTGTTAACTAAACGAGTCGCGCACGTTCACTGACGCACTAGCGAATCGACGAGCGTCGGATGTTTCCACTCTCGTCCATCTATCGTATCACGCAATTAATAGTTGATAAAGGGGGTTTGGGTTGTCATTTGTAAGTCTTGTCATTTTTCAGGTGATCTGCCATTTGTTAAAGTGGCATATTTTATTGGCATATTATTAGTCATCCATCTATTAAAAAAACATATATTTTGTTATATAAACTCACATGGCATATTAATTACCACATTTTGTGTAATTTTTCGATCCTCAAAATGTTATCAAATATGTTGTAATAAACAACATATAAAAATAAATACGAAGATCCTACACCTCGAATTAACTTCGCCTATAATGGGTGTTTAATGCTCCAGACACACGACGACACCTGACACTAGACACTCAGTGTATACATCGACTGTCTGTGCTGTCCACTGCCGCGACACTTAGTTGCAAATGTAGATTATAAGCAATGGACACTAGTGTCGACATTTGTGTTGAGTGTCAGTGTCGTCGTGTGTCCCGCCGAGCATAACTGTGTACTTCAGAACATTCGGAGCCGAGAGGCGAGATGTTATAAATGTGTTCGTATATGATATCTAAGCGTATTTTTAGTACCCAAAACTTCAAAGTGTTTCATTATATGTAAATCTTCATGTGTATTTAAAAAAGGTATTTAACAACTTTATTTAAAAAAAAAAAATCATAGCCACCGAAAAAAAATAAATCCGTTCATACAAACTTACCTGAGGGCCCTGCCAAGATGCACTACGCTAACTAGCGTTTCTATTCGTTTCGTTTTTAACCAATCGCGTCACTGGAAGATCACGTGACTTTTCGTATAACGTCACACGTCTACCAGTGACGCGATTGGTTTAAAAACGAAACGAATAGAAACGCTAGTTAGCGTAATGCATCTTGGCAGGGCCCTCAGCTGATATTCTGATGATAATTAAATATAACTAAAAGGCACTTATACTTAATCATCATCAGAATATCAGCAGTAAGACATGTGTGGAATTATGGACATATGAACTCCCACGGAGTGGTCCAACAATTGGAGGCCGCATCTAAATAATGCTGTAAGTCAAATAACATGTTAAGATAATGCGAATTTAGTGTTTATGGCCTCACATCTTCAAAACCTTTAAATATTTTTGGACCAAAAAAGGGCTGATTATTTTAATGTACATTATTAAAGTAAGCATGTTATTGAATATATTTGCGTTGTAACATGCCCACCGTTTTCCGTTTATGGTATTAATTAAGTACTTACAGCACTATTTCGCTTATTGAGTAGTATAGTATACAGGGTGTCCGGTATTTAGAGGTCCAAGATCAACCTGAATAGACTAGCCTTTGCACTATCTAAACAGCCGAACATCCAGTAAACGTCTTATTTATACGGTTTTCGAGATAATCATAACTTACTAAAATTTCTATATTTAGCATCGGGTTTCAGTTTTTTTATACCATTTCCACAATGTAAAGATTTTTATAAGATTTTAATCAGATTAACGAACGAGGTAAGAACACCCTAGTTCTAAGGGTTAGCAATAAAATCACATTAAAAAGTCAATTTCTACAAAAAATGGCTAACAACCTTTTCCCTGTGCTTTAGTCCCACTCGCACCCCAGCTGATTCATATAGCCTACTAGTGTAGATATTTCCTTAGAAAACCTCGTGACCTCGTCCCTGAAATGGCCTGGCAATCATAACTTGACCCGCGAGCTCGTTGGCATTTTGCCATAAGTACCTATGAATTTGAAGCAGCTGTGTCGAAGTACGACTAACATGTAGTTTATACACACTTACGGATCAAGTTACGCTCGTCGATGGCTATCGCTCTACGAACACATAGGAGAGTTATGTGATAGATTAACACCCTAAGGTGGTCGGTCCACCCTGTAGGGGAGAGTCAACCTACTAAGCCTTGTATTATACGTTTGATTAAATTAGGGTTTTGTAATATTATAGAAATATAAACTGATGTTACTGATGTAGCTACGAACACAAGCAAGGCCTTAATTAACTTCACATAATACATAATAAACTCCTTCTTTTTATGGTGCCTCTTCAATTCTTCATTTACTGAAGGTTAGCAGACAGCTCCCTAAACCTGGTCTTGTCTAGAGCAAGTCTGAACAAGTTCTACTGTTTTGATGCTAGTCCACTCCCTGATGTTACGGAGCCATGACATCTTGCGCCTTCCAACTCTTCGCTTCCTGTATAAACTCCTGAATAAATTGTGTTAAATAGCTCGAATTAATATCTAAATAATGTTCAGTTGAATGCACAGAGAACTCGGCTGACGCACACATGTGTCGATCGGTGCAGCTCGCAGGCTCGAGATGTAACGCCCGGCAACACTGCATATGTGTGTGTGAGGCGTGATTGTGTGCGGGCGTGGGTGTACAAACACAGTGCTTTCACGCAGCCTTGGCCGCTAAACACGTGCGTGGCTAGGGATGGATTAAGGGCTATTTGTCTCATCGATAGTTTTGTTACAAGCATCGATAGTTTGATTACAAGTTACTAGTACTCATTCTAGGCAGTCGATATGTAGGTATATGGCACTAGGTACAGTATCGATTCTACCCCATTGCTGACTGTCCTTTTGGCATCTTGTAAGAAACAGTATTTTATGAATAATTAGGTAAATAAAGGACGTATAAATAAAGATAGGTATATAAATAATTATGTTTATTAATACGGCCCTGTGCGTCAGGAACCTGATAATCCTGATATTTAAGAGGACTGTGTTTTAATCGCGTAGATGTCAAAAAAAAGCATACAAAATTTAACTCCAGGCGATAACGTTTCTCACCCCGTAAATCAATTCCGATTTTCACAAAAAACGTACATACCTAGTTTTTCATAATAATGACAACGTATTTAAAAAAAAGTTAAAATCGGAGAAACCGGTTCGGAATCGGACGTTATCGCATTTAGTATGAAACTTTTAAGCTTTACAATCCTCTTAAATTAAAATTGAGTAACAGTGGCATTTTAGCAATTTTATTGCATGCCGTTCGATAACTGGTTTCTGTAGTTAAAACGTGTTCCGTTAGTGCAATATTTGATTTGTGTACCTAGCATACGGCGAATCGCGACAAAGTCTCGTCTCGTCTCTAAACACACACGAAATAGTTCACGTAGAAGCCATAGAATTATATAACCAACATGTAACGAGGTAATAACAAAAAGATCTTTTAAAATCGTTAGCCAAAAGCCAATAGATAAGTTTGCTTGAAATTAGGTATAATGCAACAGACGTAGTGTCAACATTTGACGTTCCTTTCTGTGGTTGCTTTTGTCAGTACATGATACCATTTTGGCATGAATAACTTGTAATTTTATTCAAAAAGCTCTTGGCTATAGACTTTCCTTACCGGGCCCGGTTTATGATAGGATCTGTAGTAATTAAGATTGACATTTGCATGACAATTTTGTAGGCGAAGTATGCGGAAAGTATTTTTTTAAACATGATATATGATCGTTGCACAAGCCTGTTGGCTCTCTGTTCTAGAAAATAAATCGGTACGTTTATTTATTTAAATTAACCAGTTAACTTATTATTCTATGTAATAAATCCGTAATCCTCTATTAGTATATGTTTTTGTGCAAAAAAGCACAATTAAATTAAAGATACTGCAGGACCAAAAAATAAACATAAAAAACAGCCATCATTAAGTTGGGTAAAAAAGCCATCATATTGTGTAATAGACTAAAAAATGAAAAGGGATTAATCGATAACTTTCCCTGTTCCCAAGCTTTTACGTCGACACGGATGGAACCAACCCTTTCCCATCACTATCCGGGAGGCAACCCACCCTCTTGCCTCTCGCTCTACAGCTGAGTGACACGTGCCGTTATACTATTCCGTCTAGTGTACTCCACTATGTAGAGGTCGACCCGGCCGGCGGCCTAGCTGCCGAGTTACAAGCGGCCATCTTTGTTGTAAAGAAGTTAAAGAACACAAATCTGCGGAATTCATTTGACACTTACTGCCGCACTCAGAGACGTCAATTAAATTTAATGCTTAAATAAAGTAGCTGCTGTCACTTTCTTTGCTATAGCAATAGAATAAGACAACACGTAACTAAACAAGCGTTAAATTTAATTGACGTCTCTGAGTGCGGCAGTTAAAGGTTCAGATAATACTTATATTTTGAATGCACAAGTTTAAAGACATAATGTACCTATAGAAAGATTACACTTTTAGTGCGCATTACTGCATCAGATCCGTTTTCGAGATTGTCATACTCTGACTGAAGTAGCCGTAGTAGTAGGGAACTAATCCTTCGTCCATAATAGGAGTGTAATGTTTTCAGGGTTCATGTACTATGTATGTATGTACGATTCTTTATTCCACCATAACTTCTAAACGCCTGAATCGATTTAGATGTATGTAGTATCGTTAGAATCCTTCCTTCTTTCCTCATAGGAATCCTAAACTGTTCAAATTGAAATTACAACAATGACAAAATGTCAATTATTAACTTAGGTACCTATATCGACGACAGTCGACAGTATAAAAATGCAGTCTGGTTTTTAGAGCTTGCTTTTCATTTAGTTATTTACGAAACTGTTATCATTTCAGGATTGTTATAAAACAAACCTAACCTGAGTTACTACCCTTATCTACATTACGTCAAATATTTTTGAAATTCTCATTTCAAAAAATTTGCACGCACATATAATGTCAAAAAAAAGTATGGTAAACAATGGGCTCACCGGCAACTATCTTTCTTTTAATTTATTATTTATTACTATTTATTTAAAAAATACAACTTTTTTTAAATTAAAATTGAAGATAATATTGATTTATCTTAAATTGTTTCTTAATATTTAAAACCCTAAAACTTAATACTTTTATTACGTTTAAAGGTTTTAGATTTTACCTTCACTTCTTATTAGTAGTTACTCAATCCAATTCTACCTTTTTTTGATTTCTCTGTAGCTTATTTCACTACTTTCCTTTTCTTAATTCCTAGAATACAAGTACTACGAAGTGTTCGAAACGTTCTTGGTTCTTGAAAGGCCTTTACGGATCCCTTTAGATTCTAGGCAGTCGATATGTATATGGCACTAGGTACAGTATCGATTCTACCCCATTGCTGACTGTCCTTTTGGCATCTTGTAAGAAACAGTATTTTATGAATAATTAGGTAAATAAAGGACGTATAAATAAAGATAGGTATATAAACAATTATGTCTAAGAGGCAAATTGACGTCACGGGAGACCGAAGAGCTGGTAGTTTCCTTGCTCAATGCATTAGTTTAACTATTCAGCGAGGAAATGCTGCCAGCACCTTCAGAATTATGTCGCTGATTTTTTAATAATACGCAAAATAAAATCAGTGTAGTGTACAGTCACCAGCAATAATATATTATCCTACATTGGGCGCAAAAATATCTGACACGCTCTTATACCTCTAGTAATAAAGACGTGTCAGATATTTTTCCGACCAATGTTGGATAATATATTATAGCTGGTGACTGTACTAGTTGGTGTTCAGATATCGGAACCCTTATTGTTCAATGTTCAGTCTTTACCTATTGATACCATAAAACTATTTTGTCCCATTTTATAATCAATACAAATTGAACCCATTTATCGGTTTACCGGCAAGTACGCCTTCACAAATAGTACCTACTTGTCTTAAACGATCACCGACTAAAAATATTACAGGTTGTTTTTGAATTAACTAATTAGGTAACTAAATTGAATTTTTGACTTTTTCAAAGGTCCAGCGATAAAATAAAACTATTTTTCAACAACAACTTAGTTTCGACATAGGTATAATTTTCTTCATAGAAGTTTTTTTAGCACTTCTAACTACTCGGGGTTTCTTTCCTAGTTGTCCGCACTGCAAATTAGTGCAAACAGATGGAAAAATATTTTTTCACTAGTGTGCATTTGCACACCCTCAACAATGAGTGCGAAGTAGTGAGAGTTTGAGGGTGCGGACTGGTGACAATTCATTCATCCACTTGACTTGTTTACTGTACTGCTGCAGTATGAGTAATAATGAGTATCTTATACAAGTACTTACTTTCATCTACCGTCCAGAAGTCTAAACAATTGGTTACATGAAAATTTTATTTACATACATACATACCTACACGCCTGTCTCCCAATGGGGTATGTAGAGACTATGGAACGCCAGGTGCACCGGTCTAAACATACAACTTTCGCTTCCTCTACATTCATCAACCTCTTGATGCACTTACGTCGAAACCGAACTTTAACCATTATTTAATCTTGCGTAAACAGCTTTTACAGACTATTTGTAAAAGGTAAAGGTAGCAAAGAGACACGAGTTCACAAGATCAGGATATATTTTTATACCTTGCGATAAGGATATGTATCGCGTACCACTGTATGGCTCTGACAAAGAGACAAGCTTCACCACTGAAACTTGAGCGATACGGCGTTTAATAAAATATAAAAGATAAAAGAAAAAGATAAAATAAGGATAACAATATATCCTCGACTGTAACTTCTCTAAAATCATGATGTTTCGACTTTATAGGTATGTATATTGTAAAACAGAGAAAATAACAATCCTAATTAGGTAGTTTGTAGTAATCATAACCTTATAACCACTTGAATAGTCCAACCTTTCAACCAGCTACTTCCTCGTTGTTGCAATCTGCATACATAATTGCGTAAACGCTTGCGTGTGCCGTTCATTTGTTTGTACAATAACTTAGTAAGCTACGTCTAAATACCATAGTAACACTGTTTAGACTCACTTTTTCAGTGCCAAATCCTTTGATTTTTAAGCAACAATATGAGCTCTTTAGTGAGATTATAATCAGCTATATAAATAACATGTTATGTACTTAAGTTTGCATACCTCTGTTTCCTATAAACTGCGCATCCAATAAAGCTTCAACTTTAAATAAAACTGTCAAAATAGTTCCACATCGATTTCTCAGGAAATGCGCAACGAGCTAGACGATAGAGTTATCTATCTCAATAATCTCTGTAGTTAACTGCAATTTTCCGAGTTGTTGCTTACAGAAGCTGCTTAGGCATCATAAAACGTCGGTTTCAAGTAACGTGCGCGGCGCCGAGCCTTTGATACGGTTCGTACCTCGAATACTAAACCCCGTCATTTTTGTACTGCAGCTCGACGATCTGATTAAGCGCGCGCGCATGAATGCATTCGCGGTGTGACGGCTTCCCCATATGGCCAAGGCTAGCCCTTTTATGGCTCACATAAGTGGCCACTCACCCACCGCTGAACGAGCTGGCAATATCAATGAACTGGCCATCAATAAAACATGTGGCACTACGCCAGAAAAGGAAACGGCGAAATGAGAAAAAGAAATATTTGAAATAGGAATGCGATGCGTATAAAGCTGCGCGATTGTTTGTGCGATTTGAAAGCATTCAATGCGCTGCGCTGTCCGGCATACGTGATTCGCTTGTTTTTGCAGGCGTAAGGAACTCTTGATGTAATTGATTCAATCAAGTTACATAAGGAGAATCGTCGATGCTGTAGGTAAGTACATACTGCGGTGTTATTATTTTACGCAGCGAAGCGTAGCTACTCGACCGTTCGATCGAACTGGCCTAACTTGACTCCTTCATGCGATAGGATCACATAATGTATTGGTGCCTTAAAGACTAGTTCGCACCAATACCAGAATAACACGACTGAGTTCTCCGCACAACTATTACTGGCACACGACAAGGTTCAATTCATTCAACCTCTGATCCCGGTTGTGCCGAATGATCCTATTTTGATAGTGCTATACTGAATAGGCATAATAATAAAAACAATGAATGCAAAGTGAGATTTCCTGAGAAAGACAACTGGCTCGGGGCCGCCACGAGTCACGGCCGGTCGCTCGCGATCTTGGGATTACAGCGATGACTGCACTGGCCACGGAACTATGTACACTTATTCGTATTATTCAGCGTTAGATATGGTTTCAATAGGAAAAACCGGTCAAATACGAGTCGGACCCCGCACCTTTAAGGTTCCGTATATATATATTTTTAAGACCAGAAGAGAGTGTTTAAAATTTAATATTTTCGTTAAGTATTCTGTTTGGTTCGGTCTCAGCAAACAATCGGCGTTTTCAGTATTTCTCCTTTAGCAGTATAACAATATTATAACGAAGTAGAAGCAAGACAGGCTAAAATAAGTTTTTATAGTATTACAGGGTCCCGCACTATTACTTATTTAACTAGTACATAATGATAACTAATGAAACAGTTCATCTAAAAGTGTGTGCACTTTTTGTTCCTTTTATTCGCAACCTCCAAATGTCGATAACCTATTGAAATGGGGACGTTGACTTTTTTTTTACTTTTGTAATGGCGCCTAGTTGGTATCCATCTTTGATTTTAATTCATTGGCATTTCTACGGTAGCATTAGCAAGTTCTAGAGACCCGAATCAAGATTATTGTATGGTTAAAGATTTCTAATGATAAGAATACGGGTTTTGGGTATATGTAGAGTAGAGTCAGTTGCGACGAAACATAGATAATTAATTTGATATCTTTCTACATGTTTTAGGGCCGGCCGTAGTAATAAACTGACCTCGACTGTAAGGCTCGTCTCAAGATGCGTCCAAAATGTCAGTTGTCTATGGCTTGATGTTAACTTTGACGTACAGTCACCGGCAATAATATATTTTTCAATATTGTGCTCAGAAATATCGGACACGCTCTTATGCCTCTGGTAATAGAGACGTGTCAGATATTTTTGAGCCCCAATGTTGGATAATATATTAATGCTGGTGACTGTACCGGCTTCTCAGCCAAGATGATTATTAATACGGACGTTAGATTGTTTGATCCAGAGGGCTTATTGTCTAACGCACTCGCAATCACGATCGTTTTCATTTTGAAAATCGAAGGCTTTTTTTTTTGCTCCACTTTGAAGCCGGTTGCGATTGCGAGTGCGATAGACAATAAGCCCTCCGGTGCCTGTAAATGCGCTTCGCATGGGAGCTTATCAATCTTATCATTTGAACATTACTAGTTCTAATGTAACGCGGGTCCGAATTATCATATTTTTTTTCACAGGTTTTCAACGGAGTGAAACCATTTTAAGATGTTTAAATAATGCCTGCGGTTAGGTTAGATTAGTTTTTATTATAATAGCCCAACCGATTGTAATGAAACCCAGTTACGAACCACCGCTACGCTAGCTACGGTAGACAGACAGACACGCACGCACGCACGCACGCACGCACGCACGCACACATGCACGCACGCACGCACGCACGCACGCACGCACGCACGCACGCACGCATGCACACACACAGAAAATTATAAATTACGACGTATTGCCTAAAGTAAACGCTTGAAGGTTCTCGCTGCCCGCGGTCCCCTAATGAAGAGGTCTGCCGCAGCTGCATTCCAGACGGGAATTTTCTGGGAACCCGCCTCTTTAATGGTAACAAGGAATGTCGGCCTCAAACCAGTGCGTACGCGCAGTACAATTTTTCATTGAAATTAAAATTGTAAAGAAAACTGCGCCCGCCGCTTGGGATGCCACGCCGTTTGCGCGCTGGTTTTTGCACCCAATGTAATTACTAAAAAGGTTCAAGATATGTGCAGAAGTAAATTACGTGCAGACATTTTTTGTCTGGTTAGACAGGAATTTCTTGAAGGTCAGGTAGTGATTTTAGTAGCACTTGTTTGTATAAAAACAACACCTTGGCAACCAGAAGAAACTACCAAATTGTCTATGTAAGGTACCAGGAAAAATACACATTTAGTCCGCGCGTGCAAATTATACCTACCTAATTATACATTTTACGCACACACAATGTGCTCTTTCTTACTCTGATGCACGATGACAGATTAAGGATAACAAACAACTAGGCCTTCATTCCACTGGGTAAAACCAAAGTGAATTTGACATGGTATCGTATTGTTATGGTTTTGATAGCTCTTATTTACTAGACAAGGTCGGGTCGTCGGTGGTCTGGCGGCCGAGTTAAAAACAATACGATAACATGTCAAAGGCAATATGGCTTTACCCAGTAGAATAGAGCCCCTGGGCTTATGTTCGACGTCGTTCATACAGTATCGTTTTCTATCGTCTTTTGTTAAAAAGTCAAAAGTTAAAGTTTATTGCTCCGATTACCTCTTTGTTCCTTTGCTTCCTTTGACAACGAAATATCAAATATAGGCATGGAAAGTAAACAGAAGGTTGGAGTAATACTTATTTTCCATCCTGGAACTCAGGGTTGGCAACGCATCTGCAGTCTTGATTACTACCGTTAATGTCCCTCTAAGCCTACCTATAGGCATTGGTATACCAATCTTACCATCAGGTAGCAACTTGGCACGTGCTCGTTTACTTTCTCAATGCCATCTATACATATAATAAAGTTGTAGAAGGGAAAAAATCTGTACATTCGAGATATTTACTCAAAAATACTATAGGGGCCCTCAGAATGAGCAGCAGAACACGTTTCTACAATTTTTAGAGTTGGTGTCTGTTTGTCTGTTTGTCTGTTTGTCTGTTTGTCTGTTTGTCTGTTTGTCTGTTTGTCTGTTTGTCTGCTTAATTTTGTTTCTCCTCGCATCAATTGAAAACCACTGAACCAATTTTAATGCGGTTTTCACTAAAACATTTCAGTAAACGGTGACCAGGTTTATATATAATAAAAAATTAAGATATGACAATCAAAGTGGGGGAAAAGAGGGGTTAAAGTTAGTATGGAAAAAAGTTACCGGATTGAGCTGGTTACTTGAAACTTTGTATAATTACTCTTCGTAACAAATTAAACAATACCTATTTCGGGATTTCTCGATTAAAGTTAAAACAACTAGGAAATTATCAAATTAGGCCAATTACATGTATTTCTTTAAAACCCTATTCGAAGGCCGTCGATCACTTTACGTGATTACAAATATCAACATTTTATTCTCCGTTTATTACATAGAAACTAAATTCAAGGATTTTTTATAATTCAATGTACAAAATGTTATAAAAAGACAAAATAAATTATTCCAATACGTTGTTGTAACAAATGAGACGCCATGATGACGTGCATCAAAGAAAAGGACAACCATATCCCTCCCATAACTGGAGAGATCAAGACAGAAAAGCACACGATCATAGATAAACGTTATAGAAGCGAAGTTGTGATTGAAATTTACATTGTCGCGTTGGTACTTGAAAACATTGTTTTAATGCGTAATAACGAAAGATCAAGTTCGAATACATATTTAAGACAATATTTGGACAACCAATCCATGAGGAATTGAGGGAACTCCTCAATTATTATAGGTAGTATTTTTACTAACAAGTCCAGCATTTGCATTCAGATAATATCATTTGGTGAACTGAAACTGATGATGAAGACCACAGATGGTCAACGGAACTCCTCAATGGTACCTATTTCAAGGGTGGCGATAGTTAAGATATCTCGATTAAGATAGTTGAGCGACTATAACGTAGAACATTTAATTGTTGAAATATGACTATGACTTTCCCGTGGACTTGCGGTGAACTTGAAATGTCTTAAAGTTTCATATCAACTAAAAAGTGGGACTACATGACAGCTTACTATGATCTCTAAAAAGTATAAAATAAAATAAACGTTTTAAAAAACACAAAACCACGTTCAAAAACGCATAAAACATATTTTTTTTAAATGGTAGGTAACTTATAGGTCAGTGACTTACAATATTTTTAACCAAAAGCCGACTTCAGTTTGACTGACCTATATGTACCTCCCATTTTAAAAGAAGTTATTTTTTGCGTTTTTGAAGGTGGTTTTTTTATTAACTTAGCTTGGGTTTAACAATTTCGATCATTAATTATTCTCTTCTTTGGGTTCCGTTGCATTATAGCGAAAAGAGAAACCGTACAATTTCGTCATGTTCATGTTTATCTAAAACATATAATATGTCACATATACCTACATTTTTTTGGTTATAAACATTAGTAGTATATCAATCAGATTATGAAATAAATAAATGATTTCGTTAGTAGTAAAAAAACAGTACCTACTGAATAAACTAACTCTAATAGCGCAAACTTGCAATGCATTTATTTCAGGATCATAGAGTTCCATAGATTATTAGTAACATTAAATCTTATTCTCTATTAGTAATTATTTGTCAAAAATGTACAATTGATTAACTTATTTTCTCCTATAGCTCCTGCCACCCAGTGTGACAACCCATGTTGTACATTCTGTTTTGTTAGTCTATGTCAAAATGAGCGATGTCAGATTGACGTTGACATATCCGGATTTTATAATTTTTTCCGCCATTTTCAAGACTTCGTCTCCTGACATTGGTGGAATCATCGATAGTATCGATGGAGCTACAAACGAAAAATTGAATTGAAAATTGTCCGGACTTCGTCAAGGCTTCTCAATATTACCATTTTTACAGTACTCCTTCTTCTTAGTAGCTCTGGGCCGGTTATGGCTATCACACTTGCACTCGCATCTGACAATATGTTTGTCACTTTTTTTTATAGAAAAACGAAGATTGCCGAGTGCTATTAAGAAACTGGTCGTACTGTACAGTTGTTATTTAAATATTAGGGCGGTTAATATGATCATTTGATTTTTTTACGGGTAGTCACATAATTTTTGGCGGTTGATTAACTACTGTGCTACTATGAAAAATATGAGGGTAGTTTTGCGTGCGGAAATTAGCGTTAGTTTTAGTTATAGGTTTAAACGATTACACGTTGTAAAAACAAGTTTTAAGGAAACGAGCCGGGGGGTGCGGGGCCAAAGTGATAAATAGGGGGCTCGGAGGCGCAGCCCCCGCCTTAAAGAAAGGACCTTACCGACATCCTTAATAAGATAGATAGGTAAGTTTTTTAGTTTTCATGTTTCCTCTAGAGCAGATAATAGGAGCTCTGATGATTTTTCGTTCATTTCGTTTTGCGTGCGGAAATCAGCGTTAATTTGAGTTAAGTATTCGAGTCTAAACGATTAGATATTACATTAGGCATTGTGAATATTAGGTAAAGTCAAGGCAAAGGTTTACACAGGAGGGGCTCGAGGCCGTAGCCCCTTCCTTTAGAAATACACCGTACCGACATATTTATATGTTACTAGAGGACGCCCGCGACTTCGTATGCGTAGAATTAGTTTCCCACTACTCCCCCCATTTATTCCCGTTGGGGGTCGATTTTAGGGAAATCCTTTCTTAGTGCTTACTTACATCATGAAAGGAACCCCTGTACCAAATTTCAAGTTTCTAGGTACAGTAGTTTCGGCTGTGCGTTGATATATAAGTCAGTCAGGTTTGCCTTTTATATATATAGATAGAAGATAGATAAGATAGGTAGATTTGAGCTTTCTTTTGTCTTTCAAAGTAGAAAATAGGAGTTCCGTTGAGTTGTCTTTAGAACACTTAATTGGGCCCGGTTTGACGGATCTTACCATAATATTATAAACTGGCTAGAACCACGACTTCGTCTGCGTTGATTTCGATTATCGTTATTCCTTTGGGAACTTTTAAATTTTCCGGGATAAAAAGTAGCCTATGTTTTAATCCATTGTATAAGCCATCTCCATTTCAAATTCCATCCAATTCGGTCTAGCTGTTGCAAGAGTGCATAATGTACACATACTTACTATGAATTTTGCGCTTATAATTATTAGTAAGGATGAGAAAGTTTGGAAGTTTGTTAATTACGCTTCAACCACTGAACGTATCCAGATTAAACTTGGCACACATATAGGTTAGGTTCTGGAATAGGACTTAGGATAGTTTTTTTCCAATAAAACGTCTCATTCCTACGGGAAATCAAATTAATCGTTAAAAGATGTGAATTTGCTCACAAAGTTTACAAGGACGAGAATAAAAATTAAAAAGGTGAAATCTCAGGTAGCCATGTGTGAGTAGTGTGTTTTTATTTCTGTTTACGTTTGTCATCCTGTAATCCTTTCAGTTGTATCCACTGATGTGTGCGTAACGGAAGTTACTAAAGAAACACACTTTTAGTGTATAGATACGAACTAGATGGCGCTAGCTGGGTATCGAATTGTTGCTCTGGTGTGGTCAAAGTCGCTGCCCGGGGTGGTTGAGCGATTTTCCCTATACAGCGCAATTATAAGCTCTATGGTTAGGCTAAATTTATATTATTCATCCTGGTAACATCAAATTCTGAAGTCCACGCAGACGAAGTCGCGGGCAGAAGCTAGTAATAAAATAAAACCAGACAAGAGCATGTCGGATCAGCAGGCTTATTGCCTAATGCACTCGCAATCGCAACTGCTTTCATTTTGACAGTGCGAAGCGAAGGCGAGTCTGCATACAAAATGAAAACAATTGTTCCACTTTGAAGTCGATTGCGATTGCGAGTGCCTAAGGCAATAGGCCAACAGGCTCAATTTAGGCTTCTGTCGCTCTTACCTACTAAAAAGACAAAAACAAAAAACTTGTTTCAAAAACTACCATAAATAAATTTTCTATTTAAAGTTGTTTGTATAATTTTCGGTGGTTCTAAACATTTTTCTCGTCTGTAACACAAAAACCGTAGTCTATAATATTATCGGCGTTATTAATATGTATAACCATACCAAATTACAGCTTTGTAGTACCAAGAGTTTTTGTTGATTACATACCCTAAAAAGAATATCAAACTACTAATTACACAAAATCGTGCAGAAGATGGTTCCTCATAGGACTCATAAGACTATACTAGCTGACTCACGATTAGAGAAATTCGCGTAGTTAATTGCAGCAGGTTCCCACGGGAGCGCGAAGCCTCCCGCGCGACAGCCCTCACGCGATGCCCGCGTGAGAATCTCTCAACACGAAAATACACGCATTCTTCACCGATTACGCTTCAACCTTCAACGAGGGAGAACTAATCGGAGTTCCCTTTTGTTTTCGTTGTAAATGAACGAGTAAGATACATGACTGGTCGCGTTTTTAACTCCCGACCAAGGCCGACCGACTTGGTAAAGGGCCCCATGCACGGTACGATTTGTCTGTACGCTTCAGACCGATCGAAACGACGAATCGATATTGTATGTCAAGATCGTTAATGATTTACTTCATCGAAGACGATGTCGGATATCGCAACAAAAACATATGCAATCATGAATATCGTATCGATGAATCGACATTGTATGGCTCTTTACGATCAACGATTCAATTTGTCTAACTCTGACACACGTCTTTTATCCTTCAGTTCAAGTAAATTATCGATCATTACGACAAATCGTTTCGTGTATGGGCGACATTTTTGATGCGATCAATCGTCACGATTTTCATTTCATCAGATCGATCGTACAGACGAATCGTGCCGTATATGGGGCCCTTAAAACCATGTTTGTGATTGGTGGTGTGTAATGCAGATGAGGGTAGTTTTACATTTCAGTTGTCTAATGGTTGTGGGTAGGGTAGATTCTCGTTTCTCAATTAAAGAGCAATGTGTACGGACGTGTTTGATTGTGCCTCCCAAAATAATTTGTACAGCAGAATCTAGGTGCATATTTCTCAGTTTTGGTTTTGACATGTTATCGTATAGCCAATTATACGATAAGTAACTCTTATTTACTTGATATTAATGGCAGTCGAGTTGAAACTTGAAAGCAATAAGATAACATCAAAAGCATGGTTTTACCAAGTAGAATAGAGGTCCCGAAAATGGAGGAGTGATATTTAGATATATGTAAGCATAAGAGTTTGTTTCACATCACAATATTAAGCATGATCGATGACATACAAAGTAACTTATAAGTTAGTAAATAAAAAAATACTATATTACAATGAGTTAATGTGTTTGAAGATCGTTTGAAGCCTTTGCTTAATGGCGTGTGTGTGTTCATGTCCATCATCGTGTGACCAATTTGTATGCTATTATGATTCGTTTTTGTAAATTGTAAGTTTGACGTCTGTCTGTTTGTTTGGTTTGATATTATCTAAACAGATAGGCCTATTTTTTAAAGGATACCTAATTTTCACGCAAATGCCTCTGAGGTTTTTCATCCTTATAAAGTACTTGTGGTGGTTATTGGCCAAGCCTCATAAATATCGGTAGAGCCGATAGAACGAGAGTTAACAGCTCTAAAACGAACCATAGTGCGATCTTGTAAAGTTTTGATTGAGCTGTGTGCGACGGTCTACTTCACCAGATGTTTACAAGGACCAATTAGTATGTATCTGAAAACGGACGCGCTAGTGATTAGCCAGTGTAGCGGATCGACCGGGTTTATAAATGGGTCACACGAACATACACTGGCGAGCAGTTATAATGGGTCACTTTGTAAAGATTTCCAGTAGAACGTGACTCCGTTTTATTTGCTCGTGAGTGTAGGTCCAGCTATAATAGCGTGCAGTCCCCAGCGTTGGTGTTATAATTATACCCTTTTCGACACCTGGCATATAGAGTCATTTATCATGACTTCATGAGTATGCTGTCGGGTTATTTTACGTATTAATACGTGGAGGGTATGGGTAGGGTACAATTGGGATTTACCATGCTTTTACAATGTAAGGGGGTAAAACTGTTTGAAGAAATAGGCTTTTTGACCCACATTCAAATTGTCAGATGAAAAATGATTTTTCGGCCTGTTAGCTTTTTATTATCTTTTAGGTAATGGCAGGACGAACTGGACCCGTTTTGTAAAGACTGGGCTCAGGAGTCAATGGATAGCGAATTGTGAAGAGGCCTGAGGGAGGCGTTTGCCCAGCTGTGAGACAAAAACGGCTAGATAAGTAAGAAAGTAAGTAAAGGTTATTTTTATACAAAAGAAATTAAGAGGCCACATATTGTGCCACGTCCCCACAAGAATGGAAGGGGATGGCTTTATGTGCTTCCGCGCGAAGAATGTGAGATTGGTATAGTTCGCGCGCGTCTTTCAATTAATTGCTGTTTACTTTAAAATCACAACATTTATTGAAAAAATGGTTTACCAGGATTAAAAAGTAGCATATACTCAACAATTGAATCAAAAATCTTCGTTAAAGATCGTAGAGTTTCGAAGATTCAACCAAAAACATGCAAAAAAGGTGTCATGTTTGAAAAATAAAACAATCGAGGATTTTATTTCTAACTAGAGGACGCCCGCGACTTCGTACGCTTAGAGTTAGTTTCCCGCTACTCCCCCATTTCTTCCCGTTGGGGTCGATTTTCGGAAAATCCTTTCTTAGTGCTTACACTTAGTCACTTGCATCATGAAAGGAACCCCTATGCCAAATTTCAAGTTTCTAGGTACAGTAGTTTCGGCTGTGCCTTGATATATAAGTCAGTCAGGTTTGCCTTTTATATATATAGATTGTGTTTTCACGTTAACCAGTCTCAAGAAAATATGAGTTTAATATGTCTAAAGAACATCTGGGATCCAGAGGGCTTATTGTCTAACGCACTCGCAATCGCAACTGGCTTTAAAGTGGAGCAATTGTTTTCATTTTGTATGCAGACAAGCCTTCGATTTTCAAAATGAAAATGATCGTGATTGCGAGTGCGTTAGACAATAAGCCCTCTGATCACGGAACACTACAGACTTTATCAAAAAAAATAAAAACGAAAAATATGAATAAATGAGTATGAGTATCATGGTGGCCTCTTAACGTAGGAAAGGAAAATTCATTGAACTGAAAAGTTGTTTATGATGGTTCAACGAAAACTGGGGTTTATTTACCTTAGCGGTTTAGCCCTGAATGTGTAACAGACACACTTCCGTATTTAAGTTTGTATGTAAGCTGAGATTGCACATGTTTTTCATTTCAATGACTTTATTTCCTTTCTAGTAAACACTTTGTCAAATCGCGACGCGTTTATGTCTATTGTAACAAAACCCACAGTCAAAACACCTCAAAATTACATCTACGTATAACTTTACAAAAGCCTAGCCCGAAAAGGTTTATGAATATGGATCAGATATTTTGGAAAAGGGATGTATAGATTTTGCCTATTTTGATTGTTTAATAGAAACACGATTTTCCTAGACAGGGGAGATTGTTTTACCACAGCTGTTGACTGACTGTGGTTAGTAAGGCTGGAAATTGAAAAGTTTAGCAATAAAATACAGGAAAAATCCCGAGGATGCCTTCTATTCCCAGCTGTCCACGCCATAACTGAAATACTGCTCAACCAATAGAGTAGAAATTGAAATTTTCACATTTTCACATTGCAATATCCAGCTTTGCAATGCAATGCGCATAGCATTTTTATTGCGGAATTTCATCATACGATGCTCCTGTAAAGGATTAATCTAGTTCATTCCTGGAAATACCGGTTCGTTTTACTCAACGACGAGAAAATTAAATAATCTACCATTCGTGACTCTACTTTGAAAGAGAAAAATGAGATTTGTAAGGTAATTTTGCGGTCCAGTCTATTCGCTCAGTTTGTTGTGTCATTATTCCTATCTTTTCAAAATTCACAGTAGAGACTTTAAATCGACTTTCTAATTGTGGAGTGTGGCGTTGACTGAGTAACAAAGGATTAGATTAGCATACCTAACAGCCTAGGCAAGTTGGGTAAACCTACAAGTTTTTTTAAGTCCATGCAGAGCTCACAATTGCATTATTCAGTATGTAACGTTACTAAGTACTAAGTAACGTTTAGTGACTCGCATTTTCATATTTTCTAAAACAAACCGACGACAACGCAGTTTGCTTAGTTGGTAGTGCCTTGCCTACGAAACTAGCGGCCCTGCGTTCGATTCCCGGTATGGGCAAATACACACATCAAAAACGTCCAAGGATCAAAAATATCCCTATACAGTATTTTACTATTTTGCAATGTATCGCAACAAAGTACTTTGAATACATTTAAATAATGTTGGGTTGGGATACCTATAGGTATTTTTTTATCCCTAAAAAACATGTTTGGTTTGTGTATTTGTGTGATGGGCGCGAGCATTTATTCCTCAGTCTTGGATGTTTTCTATGTAGATATACAAGTATGTATTTCTCTATAAGTATGTTTATCGTTGTCCCACCTAAAGATATACTTACTAAATTCAAACCACTCTCACTTAAAGTTACTGCGACTAGTCACTAAAATGTGTAGCTACTTCAGAGTTCGACTACTCAAGTTTACACTTATGTGAATTGGTCAATTTGTGTAGGTTTGTCCCCTGATATTTATTACAGATAATTATGTCCGTTGAAAGGTTTATATGCTTCACTGAATCATTGTGCGTGGGACGCGCGTCACTAGAACAAAGAACAATAAGTTCCATTTATCGACACGTTAGTATCTTAGTATCTAATGGTCGTGATATTAATAGTTTGGTTAAGTAGGGCAGCCGACAGACGGGAGTGGCTGGAAATAGCTCCGAACACACACACGCACACGAACCCGAGCATACGTACAGTAAAGTGCGATTCGCGCAGCTTATGCGGCCATAAACAAATGATTACTGACAATTATCTCTGCGCGGGCGCGTAGCGCAGTGGCAAGCCGACCGGCGCCTGAGTGTACCAACTCCGTAGCATCTAAATGTGATGCGCTACGCTATCCCTCTCGCGCTATGCTCACGAACTTACTAAAAGAATGAGACCGACGTAAGGTGAACGTATACGAGTATTTTCGAACTTGGATTTTTGCAGAGGAACCACGCAACCTATCATTATGTAGATGCCGTTTATGACAATTTTATTGATATTCTGACCCACTATATTTAATTTTAACCTCCTTGCTACTGTGTATGTGCATGTTACCACAATTAGCTTCACACACCGAGGTACTTTTTTTATCATAAAGATTTAATATAAAACGGCGTCTTTAAAGTAAATTATTCAGGTTTTTCCCTCATCTCGTTATTTAACATTAATCTATTAAGTATGAGCCCGACGACAGTGCCTTTGCACTGATGTGGTAACTCCGTACTTACTATATTTGATTTTGATTTGTAGTTAGGCCACAGTCCTTACTTGTTAACTGTGACATGATAAATAACCTGCGTTACTATTAAACATGCCCAACATAGGTACTTTAATTAATACATACTCGTAGCCATTAAGGTCCGTATAAAACATTAAACCTTTACTGATAAACATTTTTAGAATAACCTTGTTTCCTTTTATTGTGCCTATAGATTAATTCAAGATTTATTTGGCGATATGTTAATAGTAAAGTGGTAGGCCCAACTTAAGTTTTATTTGTCAAGGTACTAACAACATTTGAAGTTGAGCAAGTAAAGCCGGGGCTGCGCCGGCGCCGCCGGTCGCCGGATCGCGCGCGGCCGTCGACCCCGCAGCCTTGGGCCAGCCAATTAAATCCAACACGCTTTTATTTGCTATTCAGAGATCACAAAATCCGGGAGTTTATGTTATACTTTCGAAATTTGCAGTTTATTGTATTCTTTTTCAGAGGAATTATGGTGATCGGTTGTTAGGTGACTTTATAGTTAAGTAGAGTCCAGACTTGTTTAGTCGGTAGGATCAAGGAGCTATATTAGATTGGTTGTGTACCTATAGAGATAATAAAATGTACTAGGTTAGTTACATTCTGTTGAAAAGTAACTAGTTAAGTACCTTAATATGACTATTAGGTACCTATATTACAAGATAAATTCGTAAGCTGAGAAAGATTGCCCTAACCATTTCAACGTCCTTTTTAACTACAAAGAAGTGGTTTATTCTGAAATCATGTTGAAAGCCTTGACTCAACACATATTTTATAATGTTAACATTGTAATAATAACATAAATGCTGTTATAATTGGGTACTTAAAATAATCAATTAGATATTTATTAACGCCTCGAAAAAACAAGTAGGTGAAGGTGTTTTGCTACTATACCTATGTGAAGTTTTGGTTTTTGAATTCGTGAAACATAGAGTTGGTCTTGGTTTGTTATAATGGTTAATGGTTATTACACAATTTTTGTAGTCATAACCACCATCTGCATGCTTTCTTTCACTACAAAGTATACCCACTTCACTAGCATACAAATTCGTTCAAAACGATGATGGGGTCACGTTTTGGGATCTTGTGTAGCTCTTATACCTACTTATGTCATATTAGGGAGGTTTGCTTTGCTCTTCTGTCGTAATTAAAATTCACTTAAAAACAATGATCAGAAAAGGACCACGTGCCCTTTTTACCCGACTGCGTCAGAAAGAGGGTTATTGCTGTAGGACTTTGTCAAATTTTATCTTTTAAGGTAATGTCTTACACAAACCGTTTAACCGCTAAAGTCTCAGAATAAGTAAGGAGTAAACCAAAGCTTAAGCGGAAAATATCAGTTTTTATTCTATCAAAGAATAAAATCAATCATCAAACTTTTCATTATTTAATAAATCAATGCTCAATGGGGATATAAGTAACAAGCTAACAGTAACAAATCTATAAACGGTGACTTTTTTTTAAAGCGCTCCGTCGCGCTCCACCGCGCCGGTCGCGTACAATTTTACTATACTATGAACTGCAGGATAATGACCCGACGCAAGCGCACAAAGCGGTGCGTAGTGCACTCACCATTCAAACCACCTCTTATATAGTCTTATGCACCTAGCTACACTCAAGAGCAATGAATACAAACACACTTAGTTTGTACGTACAACCGTGTTCGTTTCCAATTGAGTGTACTTACTATTTTTAACACAGGCCAAGCTCTAAAATTTCTATGGAAATTAATATCGAGTTTTTTACAGCAGCTCTTGAAGGTTTTGTCTGCTTTAGATTTTAACATGATGTTATGTATCATGCATGATATGACTAGCATTGGCCTCGAGTCCACGTAGAAGAGGTTCGCTATACCCTAGGAACTGTAAATTTTCGGGGATTTCTGAATAATTACTGAATGTCCGTCTTCGTACCAACTATTTCTGTACCGCAAACATGGAAGAACAGTGCACAAGTCTTTCTCGTATGTACAATATTAGTAAGCGTAAGGATAAAGCCATTACAATAAATATATTTACTATCTATATCTACAATAAAAGAGCTTTGAAACGCCAGACAGTCTGTTGGGTAACCCGGAGCTATTGTAGACCCGAGGTTATTTTGTACATACAATACAGTCGTGAATATCATTTGCAATCGATTTCAGGAAAAGTCTGATTTCCTAAACGTTTCCACAAAAAAATTGTGAAAAAGAGGGTAATAATAAAATTCTAAGTGATAGTAGGTTAGTCCGGATCGCAACTCCATCTTATCCTTTCACTCATTCACTGCCATCGACGCATATACCTATGCGTTCACTGTCATACAAGTTTGTTCCTAGGCCACGCCCCCTGTTGGCTTAGCATGCGAGGCGAGGAGAATACGTCAAACCTCGTCAAACGCGATTTAGTGTCAAATATGTCTATTCCATATTCTAACGTAAGGGTAAACATTTAAGGTTTTAAATGAAAGTGTATCTTGTGTGAATTGAGTCCTTTTATTACTAAGCATCTTAAAGTGTGACGTTCTGTCATATTTTCTTATTTTCATAGGAATGTCGTAAAATATGACAGTAAATCTCGCGTAGCATACTAAGCCCCCTGGTAGTGAATGCGTTAACCGACCGCCAAGTAGCATTGTTCATATTGTTGTGATCCGATGATAAGACAACAGGCATGCATTCTATCGAATTATAAAAAAAAAAAAAAATTTGGTGCAAACCACAAAACAAATAAATAAATTGATATATTCCGGAAAATTTGTCCTCATTCCAGTCTTATAATTATTGTCTTGAGATTGCAAATGTCTATAGGTCGGAGTCCCACTTACAGCCTGTGAGCACTTTGAAGATGCTTCGGGTTTGTACTTCTCTCTCACTCGCTCTTAATAAGAGAGTATGAGAGCGAGTGAGAGACAATTACAAACCCGAAGCATCTTCTAAGTGCTATCGCACTGTACCATCAGGTTAAATTACCGCTTAAGCTACAATACACTAGACCTGGCCAAGATGCAAACGATGTTGGAGTTTTTCCATTCCATCGACTTGAAATGTATGGGATGACAAGTTGGTCACGTGGTTTATCACAACGAACAGCTAATGCTAGTCAACGGCCTCACGTACGATCGTGTAAAGGATATCGAAATCAGTAACTACCTTTAAACATCATTTCAAGAATTATTTATTAGCTTCCCAAATATCTGGATCATAAGCAGTTGTACATACGCACACGCACACTCAAACGCCTACGCACACGCACGCACCAAAATACACACACGCACACACATACAAACACACACACACAGATACGATAGTATACTCGCCAGACTCCCTGGTCTCACCTCACTGAAAACCAGCGTCTGTGAATGTATCTATGACATTCAGAGGTATAAAGCTGAGCGGAGACCATCTTGGCTGTAATAAAAAAAAATAGGTTAGCATATTTTTATGCTTGTAAATTGTTTTTTTTGAGTATTTTTTTTTTGCGTTTTTCTAATAATACCGATCTTTTCAGCTCGGTAAAACCATATTGCCTTTGAAATGTTATTTATACTTACTTTCGGCCTATTTTGATAAAAGTGGAGGAATGCCGAGTGTTAAACTCCAAATAACCGAACATTATTTAGATAAGTAATCCGTTGATTTATTTTGGCCTACCGCCTACCTTGCCATCCCTTAACTTTAGTTATTCTCCATCCTGTGAATGTAGCAAAATTATGCGTAAACGCCTATTAAAAATTAAGCTACACGTAATGTAAGTACCTAACTAAGGTATAAATATAGACCGTAATATGGGCGACTGACTAAACAGGGACTTTGTAATAGGTAGGTACTCGTATTAGGGAAAAAGTATTATTAATATAATTATGTAAGTAAATGATTACTATAAGCGTAAGTAAATGAAAATGAATGAAAAACCCGCCAAGTGCAAGTCGCACCGAGAGTTCCGTACAAACCTGTAGGTATATAGCTACATAGTTCGTCCATCTAAACTACACTATACACACACAAACACACAAGCACACACACTTTAGAATAAGATTAATTCAGTTAAATATAAAGTACTTAAATAAGAAAATTATGTAACCCTGTATAACCCGGCACAAACTAAAACTGTTCTTGATACGTAATCGGGTCCTGTAACACAGGGATCCCTAGCTCAGGACCCACTGTATTGTTTCTACCTCTTGTAAGGCTTCATTTATGCAATAAACATTTTCATTTTAATTTTCATTTTCATTTTCAATATGCACCGAACACTGCTGCTGTACTAAGATGAACTGGATTGAAGGACAAACTTAACTTTGCCGTTGGAAAACTCTTGTTCCCATGCATCAACATAGGTCGCGGTCAGTTTACCAACTGCAAATCTACAATCGTAAATATGTGATGTGACTACAATTTTACGGATTTCTGATATTATTTTACAATTTCATGACTCTTGGTCAACGGGAAGTACCCTGTAGGTTTTAATTTCCTTGCGAGTGTCAAAATATGTGGCATTAACGGCCGTATATTTGAATTGCGTTGACTTAGAAGTTTGATTTTTTTACAGCTCTAAGGAATTGCAGAACTGAGTTTTTGATAATAATTTAAACTTGATGGCATGAGCAAAACGATCTTGATCTTGACAGACAGGCAGACAGACAACGAAGTGATCCTTGTATAAGGGTTAGTTTTTTCCTGTTGAGGTACCAAAAAACATCCCGATTTCATATTTAAAAAAAACGTGAATTGCAACAATCGAACAATTCCAGGTAGGTACTTACCTAAACCCGATACAGGAAAACCAAGCTACCTACTCATGCGGACACTTAGGTATTCCACTAATAGCTTGTCTGACCACAGGGTATATACAATTTAATAATCAAGTGAAGAACAATAAAAGGAAAACAACTAAACGAACGTTTAACTTCTGTTTACGGTCGATTAGTTTTGTTTACTTTGGTTTGTATTGGATAACAATTTACAGGAGGACTCTTTTCAGCTGAAATCACAGTAACTTTGCTACTTGGGAAAACTTTTGCATGCCAGAGGCGGGAAATATTGATGAATATTTAATAAGGTCACGGTGAATTATTTTCAAAATTTATATAATTTAAATAAAATAAAAAAATGCTGCCTCCAGCAGCTCATGCACCGACACCGTTCACCGTGGAGTACCTCGATCCCTCATCATGTTTCCGAACCTATCTATGATTTATATTTATTCCTGGACCTCTATAATTACTATAGTATTGTCAACGTTTTGATAGCTCTTATTTACTTTACAATAATGGCGGCCGAGTGAAAAATAATACCATAACAGGTCAAAGACGATATGGTTTCTACCACGTAGAATAGAGGCCCTGATTAGAAGCAAAAATACTTCTATTTTCATTGGGGCGGTTAACGTGGCGTTTATTGTTAGGGTTGACGGGTCAAGTTGCGTTGTAGGCTTCCAGCGTATTAATAAACTGGGGCTTTATTCTATTTTGTCATTAGGTACATCTATTGTCATCGTATTGTTTTGCACTCCTTGCTGTCAAGTTTATAAGAGCTATCATAAGATTCATAAGGTTGACAATAGGATAACACTAGGTGTAAAATACAAAGTAGGTGAAGGCTTTCAAAATGCGTCAGAGTTGACAGATTTCTATGACAGCATCTACGGCATCTAGTTCGAGATCAGTTTACTACTACGGTCCTATATTTAGGACCCCGATTTCCCCTTCTTTGTCTGAGTCAATGTTAACCTCGGTTGCTCAATGTATTACGTAAGGCTAGTTAAAAAGATTTAAAAAGTGCATATTAACATTTACTGTAGTAGAATAAAACCAATAATCGCGATTATCGCGAACCTCAATTACCTACCTAGCTACTTCGGGTAAAATAAAATGAAACTTAGGCTTAGCGAAGAATTAAACTATTTATAAACTTTCCAAAATAGTCACGATTCACGAATGAGTTGTAAATGCAGTTCTGTTCTTATTCGTAGATAACCATTGGTATACCGTATAACATGGTATAACACATTAATGTTTATAGAGAGCAACAAAACAAGGGATTACCACAAAGTTCATGATGACAAATTGTTAATTTAATTATAGCGGACTTCACCCGTGGATGATACCGAACAGGAAATGGTTTACCCTGACAATGGTCGGTAAGTACCTACGTATTCAATTCCTATTAGCATTAATAAATAGGATATCAGAAACCAATAAACTACGTCTTGCTGGGTGCCGTGCCAGAAACAAAGCTGTTGCCCCATAACACATTACTCGAACATTGGTAGGTAGATAATATGAATGGCAAATTCCTCTGCCCACTTACTGGCCTGAATGATTTCGACATTCTTGGCGCAGCTCCGATAATCCGAGAAAAAATAAACGAGCCTGCAACGTAAATACACCACTCCGAGTCGCAGTGTGCGCGGAAAATAAATCAAGACGATATGGTGCGCTCGGGATAACGTATTTTTACGCAACAGGCTCTTTGTTTATAGTTATAGTAATGTCGGCGGCAGACGGCTGGTTATTCAACCGGGCGCATTCCGCGACGGCTCCACTTTTTGCTCGCGCCGCCGAACCGTCCTGCTCCGACAAAAACGACCAATTAGAACCTTTACGGCGACGGAATTAACGTCTCCCATTGTCCACGTCCTCACCTCCTCCTAGCTATTTGTCTCGGAAAAATGCCCCCGCAATCACGCCGCCACAAAAAAATATCTCACTCCTTCACAGCGCATTATGCACAAATTGTGTTCGTTTATCTCGGAATAGACATTTCTCGTTGCCGCTGCTGCGAGCGATTGTGGTAATAGCGGTGGCGCCGGTGAGGCGCTGCCCGGCATTGTTCGCGGCGACACTATTCTGAAGCACCCGGGGCTCCACTGGGCCGCTACATCCTAGTAACTGTAGAAAGAAACCAACGCCGAGAAGACGTACATACTTAACTTACTAGTACAATCCGCCCTCGGCCCTAATAGTATTTCAATTTACGTTTAAGTACCAACATTCCCGGTACGAGTGGCTCGGGGTTTGGTTTTTTATGGCTCACATAGACTCGTTTCAATCTCGAGGCCTAGTGTCGGACAATGTAGTATCAATAAAAAATAAAAGAGATCGTTTTTATGGGTGTACGTGGCCCGGCAGCGACGCCAATAAACTCGATCGACGGGACGGAGCCGTGCACCGGCCACATTATTTACATTTTTCCTACTCCATGGCGGAGTGGTGTCGAATTACTATCTCGGAATGTTTAGTAGGCACGCTGGAGAGAGTGATCGTCTCGCGTTTCCTTACTCTACCGCCTAATGTTTGACAGCAACTTGTTTTGGTTATTTGATACAAACATTTTAACAGTGATACAAGTTTGTAGGGTAATAAATGGGAGCGGCAATATATTTTTGAATGCACCTTATGTATCTCTGCCTAAATAATGGGTTTATTTTCAAAGTACAGAATCTTACATTGATTACTATGTAGCGATTGTTTAATATAAAACGTGGGGCTCTATTCTACGCCGTAAAACCATATTGCTTTTGATACCGTATTTTCAAAGTTTTGATAGGTCTTATTTACTGGACAGTAATAGCGGTTGAGTTAATAACGATACAATAACAAGTCGAAGGCGGGTGTGTCAATCTTTTCCCCGAACTCGATTATTCCGCGTAGCAATTTTTCTAGTCGCTCGTGATTTTGCCGAATCGCTTTGCCGAAAATCCAAATTTAATATTCTGGATTTTCCCCAGTAGCAAATTTTCCCATTATAATTAGGCTGAGATTATTTCTTTAAAACTAATTTTCTTTTCGCGTTTTTTCGCGAACGCGGTATTACCAGTCGGCTTTTTCCCGGCAGTTTATTTTCACAGTCGTCTTTTTCTCCTTGCGATTTTTATCCAGTCGCTTCTTTTCTTAGCACTATATTTTCACTGTCGTGTTTTTCTAATTCCAAAAATCTAATTTGACACAGCCGACGGAGCTCCGCCATCGCGGAGCTCCTATTTGTGGGTAATTTGGCCCTCCAGGCCTGCTGCAAAACTAACATAACCTAAACCTACCTACCTTATACATTACGATGTAATTACTTTTGGGAATAAGTCCGACCGGGATAAAATCAAGCGAGAATAAATGCGACTGGGTAAAAAGACGAACGAGAACAAAAGCAACGGTAATAAAGCCGAACAGGGTAAAATAACATTGGGTCAAATTAAGAATGGGAAAAAATGCGAAAAAAAATATCGCTTCACGGAAATAATGATTTTGTGAAAGTTATCTAACAAACCAAAAATTTCGGCAAAATAAGCTACTGTCTCGCGCCTTGGGGAATCTGCGCCGAAGTAGTAGCAATAACTTCTAAAAGACTAATCCTACAGATAACTTGATAAAAATCTTCCTTCAAGGTTTTGATTGCTCGTAATTCATTTAATTAAGAAGTGTCTACCACGCGTAAGCTTCCGTATGTTCTGGCTTTAATAAAAAAACATCTACGGAATTAAAAAAGAAGAGAAAACCTTTGATAGCAGGGTACAGTGGCATCCATTACGTTGATTATTTTTCGTGGAAACAGACTTGTGTCATGAGCTCATGAGCGTACGCTGAGTACAGGGCTACACTACAAAGTGTTTTTTTTTACTTTTTAGTCTGTCATTTTTCATGATAACCATCAGGGAGTAACTTGAAATATATCTTCAGCGGTGATATAATCTGTAAGCGACTTTGGCGATGCAAAATTACAGTCTCTATCTGTCGATATGTTGTTAGGTAAGTAAGTATATTTAGGTACAGCGTTGTCTAATAGATACTTTGTCCCCGTAGATTGGTGGTGTTCCCTGGGTACCTTCAAATGAAAGTTATTAAAATACCTCAACTTAAAATATATTCACCAACTCGACCACTTGGTATTACGTGTTGAGCTTTTGACTATACAAGTATGTTGTCCCGGTCTTGGGCCCCAGGGTAATTTTTTTTATTTATTCCGGTGATGATTCATAGCTAAGTTTGATAAAAACTAATTGAACCCATCATAGGCACTAAAATGAGCTTTAGTGAGATCTGGATTTAAAGTCTATGTTTATAGAATAGAATAACTTTATTTCAGGCAACAAGGCCCATATTTACAAATACCTTAAAGACACATAACAATTACAGTCAGTGGTGGTCACATAATCAGGTACGCTTGCGTTTTCCCATACAAAACAATCAAATATGAATTTTCAATTTTGACAACCGATCAAAAGGCTCTTAACCAATTTTATTTTTAGTAATAAACTAATGTTTAAATGTACAATTTATCTCCCGTATCTCCGTTGAAAATGATTTTTTCATTTAGGTAATAAGGATTTGAAAAAATAAATGTTTGGCGTTCATACAAAGTTGTAAAACTTTGTATGGACGCGTCAGCACAAAGTTTTTAAATTCCTATAAAATATGAGGTCCGTTTTTAACAGTAGTTCACTGTAGGTACATGAGTTTAAACCTTGGTAGATGATCTACAATAAATTGTATGTAGCAATAAAATTGGTCAGGAAGTTTTGGACTGGTGGTCAAAATTGAAAAGTCATATTTGTGGAAATTGTATGGTAAAAAAGCAAGCGTCTCTAATTATGTGACCACCATTGTATATATCTTTAAATTAACATAACTACTAATAAACTTTCGTGGTGTCAGCTAGCCGGCGGCCAGGAAATCGCCGAAATATGACACGCCTCGGCCATTTATGGTTTTTATTCATTCGAGTCTTGTAGAACTAAAACCCGACCGATAGTCCAGCGACCCGTTCAATCGAAGAGAGAATTAGCGGCATAGATTATGAAGTTGTCTAGTCTATAGCGCATAGATGCAAACGCAAAACGAATCACTTGCTATTATCTGGTTTATTACATCTCGCCTTTCTGAGCCATTCATTCGCAAGCTATGAATAAATGATTTTATGGCAACTTGCAAATGAGGAAAACGTTAGTAGGTACTAAAATCTTTGCTGTGAAGACAAATCATCTATGCATCTATGACTCATCACGAATTCTCCATAACTACGAAGCATACTAAGCATAAATGAAGATGGAAGAACTCAAGGTAGGTAGACAATGCTTTAGGCAGTTTCACTGGCGATTCCTTTATTGTTTTCTACTGCTTCTGTAAGTATACAAGGGAACAAGGAAAAAACACTTTTAGTCAGCTCAGTAATTTTTTGAGATATCGCGATTTAAAAGATAGGAACTAGGTATGTAATTTGGAACGCAATTTTCGAGTAGGTTTTTTTAAAGTGAAAAAACTGATGGTATGTTGAGGATTATATCTGTAACTACTACTGTGACTGTAAGTAGTAGTTTATTGCAAACTCTACATTTTAAGATTATAATCATGAAAAAAATATTTTTTTAAAGTGACTAGTCGATCAATCCTACAATAGTTAGCTGAGACTTCATGTTTAAGTTCCGGTTGTATGGATAATAGTAGGTACAGTATGGTACATAACACCAAAGAAACATGTGCTAGCTGTGCTGTGTCTTCCAAGCACGATGAGGAAAAACTTCCATCATAAGGCCTCCTACGGAGTCAGATATTTTTTCATCGCTCTTTTAAATAACAAAACATTGTGTTTGGGAAAGGCCCTTTTTTCTGAACAGACTGGCAAAAAATTATACCTGTGACGTGGCGCGGACCTGTTTCTACCGAAATACTACGTTACGTTCGCACAGAAAAAATGTCAATAGTTTACGATAGAGGTGGCGCTTAGTCGTAACGATACGAATGAGTTTGGTGTTGAATAGCGTGCAATAAAGCATGTTGCACGGCTGAATAGTCGTTCGAGTGGGTCCCTAATTATATCCCTGGTTACCTGAGACGTTCCCGGTACTGGCACCGAGTGACAATAGCCTGAGTGGGTGTGCCGAACGATCTCGAGTGCCATCAATACCCAGCTACAATCGCATCTAGGTGGATACGTTTAATTTGTATTGAAGCACATTAAGATTCGTATCAGTAAATTAAATTACGCCCATTACTACTGAACGCTATTGAGCTGTGATTAAACTTTAGTAGAGTTGGCTCACGCTCTTAAAATATATATAGAAAATACATTGTAACTACCAGGTACTGCTTGGTTTAATAATATTGATGGGCAACTAGTTAGCTGCCTCGGCTTCGCCACACATAAAACTGTTTGAAGAAATTCTCTAAATCAAATCAATAGCATGTAATTGAAATTTACGAAGTGCACAGCCAGAGAGACAGAAATAGCGACTTTGTTTCATATAATTACTTAAGAGATGAGCTGATTACGCGTTAAATTACCAGATTGAAAGGTCAGGGTTACATCAATCCATCATAAAACCATAGCTCCATATTTACCGTGAGAAATATCTCAGTTGTAAGCAAATTACTCATACGAGTATATTACAGAAAAGAGCTGTAAAAAATAAAGTGTACTTAGATGACATTTGCGGAGTTTCTCACAGCGCGTCATTAGTCCCGCGGCTTACAAAGGCATGTTGGACCCATGTGTGCTCCCTTCACGGGCGATTGTACGCACATTGTGTCCAAATCACAAGTTTTACAGAAAAACTGTCAAAAGGCTACCCCGACTTTTGCACTTCATCAAAAATAAATTTACCCCGAAATAATACAGTCCCAACCTGCTCCATTGTCGGGAGCGACAATGGCTCCAAAAAAACACCAGACAGTTTATCTTACCGACCCATTGTGCTCGAACACGGGATATTGTTTCTGGCCGAGCTTTGATGCGACGGTTTCAAGTGGTTTCTGATTCTGAATATTTTCTGGCCCCCATTGTTACGGGAATTCCGAAACAAGTTGCGGGAACCGCTAATAGTAATTGAATATGCAACGGTTTTTTTACTCTGCGGTTATAGAAGGTGCGAGCACCTAATATAGAAATTCCGCTTTAGTATTAAGTACTTAATAAGTATGTTTAATTAACAAGCTTTCTCGCATGATAATGAGATCACCTTGCCCCTTCGTGTTATCCGGCCAGTAATTAAATAGTATATTTATCCCTTTGCAGTGATATTTTTCCTCAAAACGTCGTTATTTTTGATGATCAAATGCAAATAGAACACATTCACATCGTACTGAATTAAAAAAAGATAGAGCTATAAAAATCACGTGGGTATAGTCAGTTACCTACTCAGTGTTAATTCCATGTAAGGAAACGATATAAATATAACTTCATATAATAAACTAGCGTTTACCTGTGACTTATTTTACGTAGGTATCACTCGTATTATCCCTCGGGAACCATAAAATATTGGGTATAAAAATTATCCTGTCCTTTTCTCTTATTTTGTCACGCGATAAACGCAGCCATATTAGGCCCACTGGCCAATGCTCGATCTTAGCAAATATTCGTTATCAGTATCAGCCTGTTATTATTGACAAAAAATACCACTTTATTTGGCCTCTAGTAGGTACCTACTTTTACTTAGCATTTAGGAACGATTGTTTACCAGCCCTCCTTTCTTTTTCCTCTGACAATGTAGTTACATTTCCTTCAGGAACTTTTTTTTTTCGGAATAAAAGTACATATGCTGTGTGTGAATCCAATACATGGACTAGGTACCTACGGTACGTGGTTGCGACAGTTCATCGAGATCCATTCACCCATTTAAGCACGTTAAGGAACAAATAAGTATCTAAACATCCTTAGAAACTAACACATTTGTCACATTTGTAGAATTTATTTTATTTACTTATAACCTGATTCATTCATGCTAAAGACTTCCTGAAAACAGACGCAGCCGCAAATTTAGTTTTCAGTGCTACCATCTATCGTATTGTGTGAAAACTACTTGGCGCTTGAAGTTAGTAAGCTATCAGAAATCTTGAGCAAACTGCTACTGGTTTTGTAGTTAACCCTTTAGTCGCTAGATGGCGCTGTGTTTAAAATATTGGTTCTATGTGATTCGTTCATAACTCATAATCTAGGGCATCAAAACGAATCGTCGAAGTCTAGGGCCAAGCTGCTCACATTCCTTGTAGCCACTGAGAACACTTACCATGCCAGCGACACCCTAAACGTGTTCAAATTGACTATGTTAAGCTACTGATAATATACGAGGAAATACTAGGGGTTAAATATAGGTACCTCCCTGTCTATTATTATTATGGCTTGATTATGATCTTGATAAAGATGCTTGCTTCGATGGTTTGGTCATTTGGAAAGGATGGATGAAAGAAGATTGACGAAAGAGATATACAGAGCGAAAGTGAGTGGAAGGGTCGGAAGGGGCCGCCCTAGGGTCAGTTCACACCGAGACGAGACGCGACGCGACGCGACGCGACGATACCCGAAGAGGCCAGTGACGTCTCGCGGCGCCGCGCGGCGCAGCGCGACGCCGCGAGGCGCATCGTAAAATCGTTGGCAGCACGACGTCTCGCTGCGCAGCGAGACGCCTCGCTGCGCAGCGAGACGCCGCGCGGCGCAGCGGAACGTGTCTATTCGTCGCGTGCACCCGTCCTGCCGCGTCCACTACGCTACAATATAACACGGACTAAAAGATCTTTTACTACCAACCAACGCAACAAACTTCAGAGAATTCAATATACAGATTTGACCGCAGAGCTGTTTCTGTTAATAAGGATGTGCCGCAAATATTTAGATGCTATCGATATTTATAGTGTTGAGCCCTATCTATATATCGATATCGGCTATTTTCCCACAACCAGAGGGCTTATTGTCTAAAGGTGGGTTTAGACCAAACGAGTAAATGCTCTAGAACATGTTTTGTCTTTATTTTTTCAAAGTAAACATAAGAGATAATGCCATAGAATTCTTGTTCGTTCGCTTGGTCTAAACCCACCCTTACGCACTCGCAATCACGATCGTTTTCGGCCTCATTTTGATAATCGTAGGCTTGTCTGCACACAAAATGTCTAACGCACTCGCAATCGCAAACAGCTTCAAAGTGGAGCAATAGTTTTCATTTTGTTTGCAGACAAGACTTCGATTTTCAAAATGAAAACGATCGTGATTGCGAGTGCGTTAGACAATAAGCCCTCAGAGGCCCGTTTCACGAAGCTACAAGTTACAAATTACAAGCGGAAGTCCCTTACTAACTGTTTTTGCTAGAGTTCCGGTTGTAATTTGTAACTTGTAGCTTCGTGAAACGGGCCACAGGTCCGATAATAAACAACGATTTCCATGCAAAGGGGCCTTCAGACCGGATTTTGGATTATACTTTAGTTTTTAAGGAAATTTTAAACCAAATTTTGGAAATTCCAGTTTGAAGGGCCCCTTGTACCGAAATTGTGCTAGTAAGAATAATTTGGCAAAAAATAAAAAACAGATATTGAAACAATAATTGTATTTTTCATGTCTCGTGAGCCAGTAATACAATATATATCATTTTCAAGGGTGTGTAATGTTTAGCGTAAAAAAAATGGTCTAATGATCATTTTACATAACACTAATTGCATAATTTCAATCTGCATAATAAACCATCGATATAATAGTCATGATGCATAAAACGAAATGCATAATTTGCAAAAACTATTATGTTTATAAATTAAAAACTAAATATTTTTAACTGCTTTCATTACTATTAATGTGGTCACAGTTCTAACCTAACCTAACCTAGTTAGAAGAAATTGACTTAAAATGCATTATAACAAGAAAATAACAGTTATGCTAAATGAGTGTTATGTTATTCGATCGTATGCCAGATAAAATTATACAATAGGTTTTTATGCTAACGTTCATTATGCTTTTCGCGGTTAGTTAAATGAAATTTTATGTTGTTTGAAGTGTAAATGTGCCTGTGCGGCCTACTTACTGAATAAATGTCTTTTATCTTTTTTTTTATCTTTTTAAATTATACAAAATGTTTTTATATTCATTGAAGCGCACCCCATTTTCAATGTACCTAATAACCAATCTACTTAGTGCGAGTAAAATCTCTTATAGGCCTTGATCTCGCTTCGATCTGCTTCAGTGTGCCAACTTTCTCAAAAAACAGTACTTCTCTGCTGAGCTGACCAATACGGTATTTGATTTTGGGTGATTCTTCGAGACCGCGTTATTCGTGTGATTCCTCTGGCACATTTTTTTTTTCTTAATTGACTTATAAGTACAACAAGGTTTAATAATAATATACTGAGGCTTTATGCCTGTTTATTATAAAATAACTTAATCGGTATCTCTATTGCTTAAACTAAGATTGTTCGATAGACGTATAGAGCCTAACAGGATGCCGCCCAGCGCGACGCGAGGGTAACCGCACCGCCCTAGATCAGCAAGGGGTTGTTATAGGGAAGCCGGTGATCACAGCGCGACGCGAGGGTAACCGCACCGCCCTGGATCAGCAAGGGGTTGTTATAGGGAAGCCGGTAATCACAGCGCGACGCGAGGGTAACCGCACCGCCCTGGATCAGCAAGGAGTTGTTATAGGGGAGCTGTTGGTCACAAGTGCTTAGTGTAATTTTATTTACGACTTGTAAATTTACAAATAAGTATAAAATAAGATAAAAGATGTTTATTCAGTAAGTAGGCCGCACGGCCACTTTTACACGTCAAAAATCTACCAGCGCTTCGCAAGAGACCACTGCTGAGAAGAAGCGCCGCAAGAAACTCAACAGTCAGTCTATAACTAGGTAACCAAGTTAAAGTAAGACAAAATCGGAACCCCTACTTTCAGAGCTACTTCTTGAATTTTCATCAAACCTACCCAAGAAAACTCTAACGTCTTGATTAAGTCACCTCTCTAACAAAAAAAAAACAAATCAAAATCGGTTCATCCGTTTCTTTGAGTAATTATGTATACTACTAGAGTGGACGCCTCAACTTGATTTCTTGTAAAACCTGTTAGAGCCGATCGGCACTAACTTTCTCAGTCTGTGCCGAACGGTTTTGGCAGCTCGACGCATGGGAGAGAAAAGTGTTACGTCTAAATATGCGTCCATGTGTACTGAGGTACTGTAAAACTGCTCAGGAAAATCAAATAAAAGTCAAGGAGTGACTTTGCACACGTAATTTAACTGCATTTTCTTTAATCACGCTTAATTTAATTATTTTTCTATCAATTTTAATGCATGTCGACGCGTCATTTGGCCGCCATGTTTCGTTGAAACCAAAGAGTAACAAAATAGGTCTACGCAGACCTGACAAGATCGACGTGCAATGTTAATACAGATGAAGTTATTTTGAAGTTCCCTATCAGACATAACAACTTACTAAACGTCAGAAACTGACCAAACTTATGTGTGAAGGAAATTAAATATGATCTAGCAGTTTAAATTCTTTTATTTTATTATATCTGCACTCATGACATAAAACCTCTATAATTAATGACTTCTAACTATCTCACTATCCCATTGTAAACCGTGAATTACCATCGTGTATGTAGAACCAACTGTAAGTCGCCTCTGTTGCGCGCTCACTTTATCTTTAAGAAAACGAACACCCCCGCACACACCGCGCATGCCCCTCCGTCATCAAGTACCTAACTCCCTGTCTTTTGTTTGAAATATCTGTTCTAGTGTAACATAATAATTCAATGATCCGTTTAGAAGCTACGATGCTACAGACGGGTACACAGATACACACATACACAGACACCCAGATACACAAATGCATACGTTAAACTCATAACACCCCTCTTTTTGCGTTGGGGGTTATTATGTTAATTTCTGATTTATATGGCTTTATGACCAGAGGAGTCAGAAAATGAAATAAAAGTGTCAATTACAGATCATACTCAAGCACGTCACGGTTATCGTACATACCACAGATAAGTATTACCGAAAGCATTTTAATCAGCTTTACTTTGATTTTTCACAGCATATAATAACATAACCGTGTGGTGCCGGTTACCGTGTGGTGCCGGGTTTAGAATGTATCCACTCCATGTCTTTCCGTGGATGTCGTAAGAGACGACTAAGGGACTAAAGGCTGTGTAGTGCTGTTAGGCGATGGGTTTGCAACCTGTCACTAATACACTGGATAACATCTTAGCCTGGTTGTGCAAAATGTGGTCACAGAATTATCAACAAGTTTTTGGAGTTGTTGGTGAGTCTGTGGCTCTGCCTACCCCACTCTGGGAATGAAGGCGTGAGTTTATGTTATGTTATGTTATAATAACATAAAAAAATTAAGCAGAGTAATCATAATCAGAGGCATCACATATTTACCTTAATAACTCCGGATCGACGCAGACCAGCCATAACTCCCACTCCCTAGCACGTTTGGCGCACGACTAACTACCGCCTGCGCGGGGGCAGAGGTTTCAAGTTTGCTGTTTAGGCGCTATGGAGTCGAACAAATGTCGCGACAGAGATATCAGATTTTTGTGCGGACAACTTTTATTTTCTCAGTTCTAAGAAAATTAACATATTTAAAATTTACACATTAAGTTTATGAATAAAACAATTATCGTTTTATTGATTTACTCACTTAGAAAATGATCAAATAGTTATATTGAAAGATATTACAAGATCCTTCCAAGAAAATGGGGAGCGGACGCGACAGAGAATTCAGAATAATGGACTTTAATTATTTTTATTATATATGTATAGAGTTCATTTATACGACAATCAACTAATGACTCAATTAGATAAGAAGTTCAACTACTGAAAAAAAATAGAACCAACTTCTTGAATAACTATTTATTAGAAATAAATCCCGGACATCGAAAATCCTGGCTTTGAAGAATCACCCTAAAGTCAAATCAGCTTCTTTTTATGAAACATCAAAAACGCTCCGTTACTATGGAATTTATAGGGATTACTGACTCGTGACGTCACATTGAAAATTGATTTTATGAATTTAAAAATCTTAAAATAGCAAACATAAATGAAAGATTGGTATTTTCCTAGTATTTTCGTAATGTTTAACTGTTGTTAATGAAAAAATAATTTATTTTTACTGTTGTCAAATACCCTATTAACGATATTGTAGCGCAGCAATTCTGTTCATTTCAGGCTGTCCAACAATGCGTTCTTCTCGATTGAATACCGCTTGCGGTCCCACAGTGTCGCCAAGTTTCTAAGGCTTTGCCGTCCACGTGCCGTCAATCCGAATGAATGCTCGCAGATTGAGCCTTTGAAATTGTTCCATGATGCAACTGTAACAAATAAGTTCCAGCGGGCCTAGCCAGGTTTCCAAGGATAAACTAACGCGGAGTGAAAAATCCCGACATACTGTCAGTTTGAATACAAATATTAAACAGTCTCCGCTTGAATACGCGCTACTTTATCCTTGGTAACCATTTCAGGCCTACTGCATTGGGTACGGATAGGTGTTCTATCTCCTGAGGCTCTACTTTGAAATCAGTAATTCGAACTTCGGATCGCCCCGTCATTTTTTTGCAAATAAGTGACGCGTCGAGAGCAAAAGGGATAACAATAGACGAAGTTCGAATTACGGATTTCAAAGTAGAGAATCTGAGTCCTTTTTGGCATTCCTTGCCGGCCCACACTCTTCTCTTCTCCGCGGGTGGTCCTGCTAGAAATCCTCCAGGTCGGCAGATACCAGCAAGCATAGGTCACGGTGCTGTGCTAGCCAACCTGTAAGCCTTTGTTAACTAAGGGCCTGCCTTAGGATGCTTACTCAGAAGAGCGTAACTGCACCATACTGCAGCAACGTAGGTGATAGTCGCCCCATATGAATCCTTTCTTATAGATGAATTACCGAGAGCGTGGAATTGCATATGTACCTAGTGGTTGTACCGTTCGCATGAAAAGGAAAACCATTTAAGTTTTCTTCTTAATTTAATGAGATTACGCTAAACAAGTGGAATAAGTATGTCTTTTTTTTGCTTTTAGTCGCTATCATTTATTTAAATTTTCATCTTTAAGGTTGGAAATTGCTTATGGGACAGATTAAAATTAGA
The DNA here is from genome assembly GCA_948252455.1 of Acleris cristana. Lineage (NCBI taxonomy): Eukaryota > Metazoa > Arthropoda > Insecta > Lepidoptera > Tortricidae > Acleris > Acleris cristana. The sequence continues at coordinate 10,173,011 of OX411784.1, read as the reverse complement.
GGGTATCATAAAACCGATCAGCAAAATATTCTTATTTTGGTAAACAGAAATATGTATTTGGTCAGCCAAAATAGCTAGTTGGTAAGCAACTTATGGTTAGCAAACATTTATAAATCTGATAGAAAACACCCAAGACTCAGGAACAAATGCTCGCGCTCACCACAGGAATTTGCTCTGACCGGGAATCGAACCCGGGACCGCTAGTTTTGTAGGCTGAGTCACTACCAACTAGTTTAACGCGTCGTCAATGAAAATTATGACTAACTGTAAAACTAAATACTATTGAGAAAAAACTTCGTTTTGGTTTCTTATTGTTTGCTGTTCAATATTGCCATACCCTGAGGTCCTGGAAAGTTAAACTCTGTGGCCGCATTGGAACCCATCCATTATCTTCTTTAAAGCTTCTACCAATCGATTTATCATCAAATTCAATAAATATAAGTTTCGGGAGTTCCATCTCTTCCATCATTATTAATGTCTTTAAAGAGACGTTGCTAGCTGTAGTCGTATTGTTAATTTGTAGAAGTTTAAAGGCGTGAATTAATTTAAAAAAAAAACCCTGGCTCGACGACGTCGACACGTCGTCGGGGGACCGCTAAGTAAATGAAAAATACATAATATAAAATACCCCAGCTATTATAGTAAGATCTATTTAAAATGTCGGAATCCACTTAAGAGAGAAACAAGTCCATGGATAACACACGCGAGGACAATTGTTCGGTTAAAGAGATTTACTCTGGTGGACTAAACAGAAGCACATGGGGTTAGCTACAACAACAACATGGGAACAACACTTCATAAAGCTGTAATCGACCTCGGAAAGAAACTTTTTGCCAAGGGGCAGGTTTATGTTGCACTTAGTATAGTTAAACTACTTAAAGGTATTGCTTTATCTGACTTAGAACGAAATAAGGTAGGTATTACAAAAGCCACACGATGACCGAGCTTTAGCAGAAATGCAGAAACTGAGAGCTTGACACACTACACACAATTACGTCGCAATAGGTTTGTTACACTCTGATTAATAATTTAAAAACCTTAGTTTCCAAACAAATAAGGGCTTCCCTCGACAGCCTTCCAACTCCATCATCAAACCCCATCATCATCGACCCTCGATGGTAGTCATTCATAATCCGTGCATCATGCATAAGTTAGGTATAAAGTTCTCATTAAGATGCATGAATAAGAGAAATCACGAGTGCTCTGTAATCCGTTGAAGAGTTCCCTCATCTGTCTTCCGTCTCAGTTATCAGATCAACATCAAGTCTCCGTCATGTAGTGTCATTGGAATTACATATGTGTGCTAAGTTTGAACATAATCGGTTCACAGATAAAAAATCATGGGGTCAACTATCATAATCCCTATATTTCTACCATTGACGGAGGGGGGGGGAGTTCCAAATTAAATGGGAGCAATTTCAAAGTATACCCTATCCAATAAAAAATCAATTGTTGAAATCAGACATATATGTACCTAAAAAGTTACGCGTGACCATACATAAAAAAAAATCGTTTTGAAGGCGTTTTTTTTTTAAATAACATTTATATTATTTAATACTTTTTAAAATCGCGATGCATTTAATATTTGAAGAGTTCCCTCAATTTCTCACGGATCCCTTCATCAGATTCAAATTTGGTGACTATGTGACCACCTTGGAAGTATACTCTATCAAACCAAAAATATTTTTTTAAATCGGACTGCGCTTTAAAAAGTTGTGCGTGATCATACATAAAAAAAAATACTTGAGAACCTCCTCCGTTTTTTTTCGTCGGTTAAAAAGTGTTGGAGTAAGTGCATAGGTCGTGGAAAGCAAATCAAGTCGTTTGCGCGGGTTGGGGTCTGAAAGGCCCGTGGGATACTCCGCTTTGTGAGCGCGCGGAGCTCGGGACACTAGAGGCCCGTTTCACGAAGTTGACAGCAACAAGTTACAAATTACAAGCGGAAGTCTCTTTCTAACTCCTTTTGCTAGAAAGAGAGTTCCGCTTGTAATTTGTAACTTGTAGCTTCGTGAAACGGGCCGCAAAAACGAGCATGCCACAATATTTTTAACCAAAGGCTGACTTCAGTGGGACTGACCTAACCCCCCTAATTTTAAAAAGAAGTAACTTTTCCGTTTTTGAAGGTGGCGTTTTGTTTTTTCAATATTTTTTTTTAATACTTAATAAATAAATTTGTGGTCATAACTTCTCAATTAATATGAACCTTATTTCAATCTCGCCGCAAGCAATACGACGCGGGAAAGTCATAGTTATATTTAAACAATTAAATGTTCTTCATTATATAGTCGCTCAATTATCTTAAATGAGATAATATCTTATTGCCACCCTTGACATAGGTACCGTTGAGTGGTATATCCCATTTGTTCCATGGAACTTCGCATTTTGTATTGAACTATGAGGTAATGTTCAATACAAAATTCGTAGTTCCATGGAACAAATGGGACATAACCCCGTTGAGGAGTATCGACTTCAGTTCCACTTCGCCAAATGATACTATCTGAATGAAAATGCAAGATTTGTTAGGTACTAAAAATACAAAATCGCTATACGAATATTTGAGGAGTTCCCTCACTTCCTCACGGATCTCCTCATCGCTCACTTCGGAAGTATATCAAACAAAAAAACCATTTTCAAAATCAGTCTAATTATTTATAATTTACAGATAAATCGGTATACACAAAAAAAACCGCCAAATATTAAATTGGACTGACCTATACCTACCATTTTAAAAGAAGTAATTTTTTGCGTTTTTGAAAGCGGTTTTTTGTTTTATCAAAACTTTTATTTTATTTTGTACTTGTTAGTGATCATAATAAGCTGTTATATAGTTCCACTTCTTAGTTGATATGAAACTTTCATACTTACATTTTAAGCACGCCGCAAGCAACGCCGTGGGAAAGTCATAGGCATATTTAAACAATTAAATATTGCTTAACTATCTTAATCGAGATATCTTATCACCACCCTTGAAATAGGTACCGTTGAGGAGTTCCGGTAGCCATTTGTGGCCTTCATCATCAGTTCCACTTCATCAAAACTAAATGATACTTTCTGAATGCATATACTGGACTTGTTACTAAAAAAAATACCTACTTAAATCGCTGCAGCCGCTGTATGTATGCATACCTATCATATTTGAGGAGTTCCCTCAATTCCTCACGGATCCCCACATCAGATTCAGATTTGGTGACAATGGGACCAACCTCGAAAGTATACTCCATAAAACCAAAAAAAATTTTTTGACTCGACAACTTTACCATTTTTTTAAGTCGGTTATAGTAGATTGTTCAACAAGGGACTAAAACAAGCCATAATGACACGAGATGTTTAGGCACGCGAGCGAGCCAGCGAGCGAGAGTGGCTATAGTTCGAGTGTCATTATGGTTGTTTAGTCTCGCGTTAAACACTCTACTTTTCACTTTGAATGCGAGGAAAAAAAACAACGTTCAGTGCCGGATTAGCCACGTACCTAGCAAGAGTAGCAAATGCTACGGGCCCCGCGCATCCACGTCTAACCTCTAAAATGCTAGTACTTACATCAGTATGCGTATGCGTGTACTCATATGCATCAGGGTTGACGATAAGATGAATAATCCAGTCGATATTCTCCACCAGAATAACCTAAAACAAACACCCACGCAAAATAGGTGCATATCTAAGTCGCTCAGTTGCGGAAAAAAGACCGCCTCAACCTGTAACCTAAAACAAACCCAGGGGTCTCTTTATAGAATTTGCTACGGACCCCGACGGGCTTGCTCAATCCAGCACTGACGAAGTTCTATAAACATTTACAATATTGATTATAAGAAAGTTTCTTACAAATTTGTTCCGCGGTTTTTTTCTTTTCTTTTATTATTTTTTTGTTAAGTGCCGCTTTAAATGCTTGCATATTTAGCCAACAGGTTCAAACTTGAAAACTATTTTAAAACTAATTGGACCAAGCATAATTAAATGAATTCATCCTTAATATAATTAAATAAATTCATATTCGTAATCATTAATCGTGTTTCACGAAATTAAATCATTTTTATTTGTATTTTTTCACAGTTGTCATTTTGAGGTTATTTCCACGCGCTAAAAATTGTCTATACCACAGAATAAAAACTAGAGGCATAGAAACCGTACTAAATAGGCAGAAAATACATTATGGTTGACTTCCTTTTACTTATGGTTTTCATAGTGAGTTGGAAAGAGATCGTCACAAGGCGTGATTTGGACCTTTAAGCACCAGTGTGGATGAAAGTAACGCCAAAGAAGACCGAAGACCGGTCGTTGATTTGACATTTCTTCACCTTCTGATCATGACAGATTAAAGAAGAAAAGACACCTAGTTTTTGTTTCTTTTCCTCTTATCAAAATGTAATCTATAAAGTAGAGACAAGTAGCTGGTGCAACGTTCATCTTATTGCACGGCTTCTTTGCCTTTAGTCTTTATTCTGTGGTCTATACAAAAAGACTGAAAATAGCAATAAATCCTCCATTCACAAACACCGTGATTGGATGTTAAGGGGATTCCAAAGTAAATTAAAACAATTTTACTTTAATCCCTAGAGATTAAAAAGGAACTTTAGTCCCGATGTGCAGAGACTAAAGTAACATTTTAAGAGCATGAGAAGTGAAAAGTATATTACTAAAACCTCCTGAGTGTAACAAATAATTTTCTGAAAACCGCATCAAAATCGGTTCAGCCAAACGCGAGATAATCGCGGACAAACATACATATATTCATACATTATATACATACAAACATACATACATACAGGTCAAACTGAGAACCTCCTTTTTTTTGAAGTCGGTTTAAAAAGAAAATACATAGGTACCTACGGTAAAACATAGACCCTCCTGCATTTTTTTTATTAAGTAAAATAAAATATAAGAAAGATTAAGATCACGTCCGTGCACTTACTTGATATGTCAGAATTTACTTTAAATACTGGTGACGAAGCGACAAAAATTGCATTGTAGTTGTGCTGGCTAGAGATCGACGGAGCTACGAAACTGCTGAGCTCCGATTTATCGGTACTTTGGCCCTTCACGCCCACTGAAAGACTATAAGTATAACATAACTTAACACTTAACTTAAACCTATCAAAACTTCGATCGCTGGATCAAACCTGCTTGTCCGAAAGGTTTGACTAGGCAGTCTGCGAACGGTAAGAACGTTTTTGTCCAATCAGTTATGTACAATTTCCGATGCTTGGCGACACTGTCGTCGTCGCGCAGCAGTTACCTACATTAAAAACAATAAAAGAATTTTCATATACCAAGATTTGATTTCTCATTGCTACCAGTGAAATAGTTATTTTCCATTGGATTGAAGTTTTGATGGTCATCTCTAGTTTAGATCATCAATTCCACTTTACCAAATGATACTTTTGGAATGTAAATGCTAACTAAGAATACCAAAAAACTGTACGTGACTCTATAATATTTGTTCAGTCGATTCCTAATGGATCCCATCGACAGATCACGCCAACTCTTAAGAACCAAAACCGGGCAAGAGCATGTCTGACCATGCTCAGTGTAGGGTTCCGAAGCCGTTACTACACAAAAATCACAAAAATAACAAGTATGAATTAATTCTCTACTTCTTTAAAGTTATTTGGTGCTGTCAGGTGATTTTAGTAGGTATATTTTTCATAAACGGATCCCTTAACCGAAAAATAGTTTGTATAAACCCGCAATATTTTTGAAAGACAAATCCAACGACACCAACACTATGGGGAAGACAAGAAAAAAAATACATCCCCACGTTACGTGTACGGGAGGTCCAAAATAAAAAAAAATTTCAATATTTTATTTTACCACTTTGTTAGCGTGACTAATATGTATATTCATGCCAAATTACAGCTTTCTAGTACTAAGCGTCTCTGAGCTAGGCTGCGGACGGACGGACAGACATGACGATACTATAAGGGTTCCTAGTTTGACTACGGAACCCTAAAAATGAATCAATCGGTTCACAAGGTAAAATGTTATGCGTAATACGAGTATAAGTATTCATACATAAACATAAAAAATGCCGACGAATTGAGGACCTCATCCTCTTTTGACGTTGTTTAAAAAGAACAACAATCTTGACGAATTGAGAACCTAGTTTTTTAGGTCACACTTTTACATATATATTTTTCTCTGAAATAAATTTAAGTATTAAATGTCTTATTATTATTATTATTATTACTATTAGTTAGAGCACCGTGTAAAAAAAACTATGTGTACAAAATGACAGGTTTGTGTCTGATAGTTTTTGCAAAAAGTGTGACATAGATAGGTACAGACGGAAGGACAGACGGACCGATGGGCACGGGGTCAGACAGACGAATATACAGGCGGACAAATTGGCGGACAGATAGACGGACTCTTGAATATGTGAAAGTATACCTATGGGTCACAGGTAAACAGATCCCACTTACTATCAGTTGGGCTGAGTGCTCGTTTGCCTAATCCACGATCCATGATTAAAAAATTCTCCACCGTAATCCGTCCGCATTCAGCACAAACATACATACATACGTAAGTTTAATGGTTTTTAATTGGTTTTGGGCGAAATGTATCCTTTTTCCTTGGAACTTAAACCCAATTGGACCATCGCCTTATCTCTAAAGAAAAATTAATTATTCAACCAGACAGAAATACTTACTAGGTAGTTAAGAAACCCTATAAAAATAGCTCTTGTGAAGCTTGCACGACAGTATTTTTTAAACCACCAAACAACTAATCGACTACTAAATAATTAACGGATTTTTCAAAATTATTTCTGCTGACATTTGAGAGTTTGACATAAGTTTGATACTTGTCAAAGACATAATAGCACTACCGAGTTTATCATTCGGAAAAGGTTAAATAAAACCCTTTTACATAATAAATCGCAGCTTGGAGTGAAATTGGCAGCATGATCCAATTTATATTCAAAATGAACAAAATTAAATAGTGAACCACCGCAGCACGTGTGGTTGTTAGTATTTGCACAGATTATAATTATACAAGTTACTACGTATTTGTATTTGTGGGTTGGTACAAAGTACGTTCATAATTCGGTTCGATTAATCTCACGATGAAATGTGTACCTTTCCGTGTAGTAAATAAAGTATATTTTGGGTCGCTCTATTAAAAAAGTGCGCGCCGCGTCGCGTCGCGTCGCGTCTCGGTGTGATTTGACCCTTAGGCGTACTTTTTCGAATCAAATCGGAGAAATACTGGAAAAGGGCCGAATTTTAAGTACCCGAATCCGACGTGCGTGCATGACTCGATGTATGAATGTGGAAGAAGCGAAAGAGATTTGTCAAGATCGTAGCAGGTGGAAAGAAGTGGTCTCTGCCTACCCCTCTGGGAAACAGGCGTAATTTATTAATGTATGTATGTATGAAAAAGATCATCTTGACGGTGATGCAATGAGCACAACTGTCAAGATGATGAGATGATGCACAACGAGTATATCTGTTTGTGATGCCACAGACAGTAGACTAGACACACAGTTACTCAGATACGAACGTTAATCTTATAAGACTTAAAACATCCCTCTTCTTTAGAGGGGGGTTAGTTATAAACGGATATCTTGAACGTCCCCTAAAAACATGTAAGCCGTAGTACATTTATTAAAAACCGGGCAAGAGCATGTTGGACCATGCTCAGTGTAGGGTTCCGAAGCAGACCTCGCGACAAACTTAACTTTGCCGTTGGAAAACTGTTATCACCATACATCGACATAGGTCGCGGTCTGTTTACCAACACACCGCAAATAAGTTTTCGATAGGTAACATTTAAACCGTTTGTAACTTAATATGTAGTTTTGGCTGTAGGGGGGGGGGGACACTTGACTCTAACAAAAATTAGCACTTTAAAGCTTAATATTTCGTAAACGGATCCCTTAATCGAAAAATTATTTCCACAAACCCGCAATATTTTTAAAAGACCTATCCAGTGACACCCCACACTATGGGGTAGACGAAAAAAAAATACATCCCCACTTTACGTACCTATAGGGGAAGTAGACTAAAAAAAATTTTTTTTCAAGATTTTATTTTACCACTTTGTTGTCGTGACTAATATGTACAGGGTGTCCGGCGGCAGATTTATGTTTTTAAAGTTAAATAAAAAGAAAACTATTTTACATATCGTTTTAATTTATGTCTTAAAATGCAGATAATTAATGCGGATTTCACTTTTTAAAGATAATGTCGTCCAAATGTCGTCCATCGAGCTGCCAACACTGTTTGAAACGGAGCCTAGTGTTTTGCGCCACACAGCTTAGTAGGCTTGGGTCGATCGTGCCGATTTCCCGACGAATATTTTCTTTTAAATCTTCTATCGTTTGCGGATTGTTGCCATAAACTTTTCCCTTGAGGAAGCCCTTTAAAAAGAAATCCATAGGACTTAAATCAGGCGACCTCGGAGGCCACAGGATGTCCCCATAGCGACTGATAACTTTTTTGGGGAAAGCTTCACGAACCAAACACATGGAAGTTCTGGCCGTATGTGGGGTCACGCCATCTTGTTGGAACCATGTGTGTGACGAGTACGACGGGTGAGCTCGCAGTTTTGGTAAAAAGAAGTCCATGATCATTCGCCCAAAATTCTCACTGTTCACATTTACTGCCTGGCCTCAGTCATTTTCAAAGAAAAATGGCCCAATAATTCCGTTAGAAGACAAAACGCACCAAGCAGTAACCCGAGGACAATGCAGTGGTTTTTGGTCTTTCTGTCGTGGATTCTGAGTTCTCGACGCCCAATAACGGCAGTTCTGCTTATTTACGTGCCCATTCAAATGAAAATGGGCCGCATCACTCCAAAAAATTGAATTAACAGTTCGGAACTTCGCTAACATAACATCACAGAAATTTTTGCGGGTAGTTAAATCATTATCTTTTAACTGTTGCACAATTTGATTTTTAAAAGGATAGAATTTTAAATCCTTTATCAAAATTTCGTGGACAGCTGCTTCCGGAGGTCCCAAAGACGCTGCGCGTTTCCTTATTGAAAGTCGCGTATTTTCACGTAAACTTTTTCCCACTATTTCCACACTTTCAGGCGTCCTTGACGAGCGACTAGGTTCGGGTCGGGAGGTATTCCTAGCCAAACCAGTTGCGCGAAACCTCTCTACCCAGGAACGAATCAAATGAACACTTGGTTCATCACTTAAGAGGCGAATTTTATAGGGCGAACAAAACCAACGACGCGCAATAATACAGGAATCGTCGCTCTTAAAAAACGCTTTGACAGCGAACGCGCGAAGCTCTCCTGACCACTGCGACATCTTGACTAACAAATCCGCACGATCGGTGATTCTAATGACGGCCCCCACCCCCCTGCAGCATTTATTACTTTTTGTAAAATCGAGTTCTAAAATGTAAATCTGCCACCGGACACCCTGTATATTCGTGCCAAATTACAGCTTTCTAAGAATAAGAGTCTCTGAGCTAGACTGCGGACAGACGGACGGACGGACGGACATGGCGAAACTATAAGGGTTCCTAGTTTGACTACGGAACCCTAAAAACATACATTTTTTTAGTAGGTTTGTTAGTTAGGTCCGTTCAGATTGCTGGCAGGGCCAGCTATGGGGAATGGGTTGGGGATAAGAGAACGAGAGAGAGAGAGAGGCATTCCACCTTAGTCCCTAAGGTTGCAACGTATTTGCGGTCTAAACAAGATGCCCATATTACATTGCCAGTTATAATAAATTGCAAAAAATGTGGTTCATTTAAAAGCAAAACCCTGAATGTGAAACACTAAACTGACAGTTCAATTTTTTAACAACTTCATTTTTCATATAAAAATTGTCATTTAAATTAAAAAAAGTAAAAGAACGACCGCAAAAAAACCTTGGCCCCAGACCTTGCGGCCGCTATTTAAAAAGAGAAAGAGGAAAAACACATTCCAGCTGCGATGACTAATTACTTCCACAAAAGTTGTTACACTTCTCGGAGCTCCGGGTACAAGTACCGCACTCTCTCCACGAACACAGGAGACAGGAAGCGCCGGGACTCTCGTGAGGACAACAGCTTCGACAGGTCCTTCAGAGACATGCGCCGGGAGATCTGCTCCCGCCTCGACACCGAGTTCGGCAAGACCGGCCAGTCGCGAAAACATATCTTCTCGAAAATCGAAAAGCTCGATGCGAAAATTAATTCGATGCTTGAACTTCAGCAAAGCTTGCTATCAATGCGCGAGACGCTGACTGCTGCTGAAGCCAGTTTGGCTGACATGGTCCGTAAGGTGAAGATAATCGAAGACTTTACTGTGTCCTCCGTGCCGTCCGTGCCATACAGTATGAAGAGTAAAAAGAGCTTCCGTGCAAAAGAACTTCCTTTGGACGAGTTAGAAGAAAAGGAGTTGTACAGCTCTGTAATTGTAACGTAAAGCTAAAAATTTATACACACGTACCTATTCGTTGTCTCGCATATTTAAAAATACTGGACAAATAACGTTAATGACTACTATTTGTGCTCTAATGTAACCGCTGAGTTGCTACGTTGTTTGTGAGTCTAGAAATCGAGTTAGGTTACAGTGCAAATCAATATGAATTTGTCATCCAGTAGGGTACATTTTCATTTCATCGAAAGGCATTTCTCACCGCATGCGTTAGTTTTTTTGATTTTGACAATTCTAACCAAACCGAACTTACGTAATTAATGTTTAAAATATCCTGAAAACATCTTGGTTTCAGCAGAAACTACCGTTCGACAAAATGAAATTTAATGAAATGATACAATCGATGAAGTGAAATTCGATAAAATGATGGGTTACCCATCCGGTAATATTCAATGATCAACTATATATGTGCATTAATGACCAACGGGACTCCTAAATATTGTTGACATACTAATATTAACTGGCACATAGAACTGTTTGGAGTTGTTTAAACTTTGGTGAATACGAGCATAAGTGTAATAAACCGTGTCTACAGTTAGTCGATCCGCTTTTTCGCAGCCATATGTGTAAAAAAAACCTTTTGCAAACTATTACCAAAAGATGTAACAATCGCGTCGTTTCAATCTTCGTTTCAAACCGTATATTTTTTGCATTTACACGTACGGTTCGGAACGAAGATTGGAACGGCGCGTGGCGTTTCCCGCGGTCCGAACTTTACGTGTCCAGGCCGCTAATAAATAAAGTAAAGTGTATTGTGATTATAAATAAATTATAAAGTCACGTTTTTATGAATAAGTGTAATAAAGAATATTTTACTCAATTAGATATGTTCTCTATCCCCCTTTTATGAAGACCTGTTAAGCATAAGTAGTTGTTTTGGGATTTAGTGATCACAGTATGCTAGTGCGAGCATGCGAGCTCGGCACACCGAGCCTCAATTTCACTCTGTATTAACCCTTCTTACTTCGAAATCGTTTTCTTTAGGGTTAGGACTTTTGGTGGCAAACCGTGGTTTTCGGGTCCATGTAGTCGCTGTTTCCTAATTATTATATTATAAATATTATAATACATACCACCTTGATTTTAACCTTCAGTATTGTCATATTTGAAAATTCAATCTTTCATTAAATCGCTAAACGAGTTTAAATTATTTTGGTAGGTACGGAGGATATCTCCGCTGTGAATGCGTAAAAAACAAACAAATATTAGTAGGTATGGATAAACTTAACTAAAAAATCATTTAGTTTATTTAGAAATATGACAAAACTAAAGGCCAAAATCAAAGTGATATGTGTAATAATAATTAGGAAATAGCGACTCCATGGACGTTTTGCCACCAAAATCCACGTTACACATACTATTAACTTGACAGTAAGAGGTCATAAATAACTGCCGCACTCAGAGACGTCAATTAAATTTAATGCTTGTTTAGTTACGTGTTGTCTTATTCTATTGCTGTAGCAAAGAAAGTGACAGCAGCAACTTTAATCAAGCATTAAATTAAATTGACGTCTCAGAGTGCGGCAGTTAAACGTCAAGTGTAACTACGATATCGAAGCCCTAGACATTGGCGAAACAAGAGAACGCCGCCGCCGTAACGAAGGAAAATTGAATATCAAAGTTATATGTGCTGTAAAGGGTTACACCATTGCTACACGGACTCTTCACCAACCGATATTACAGACTAACTTCCGGCAGGCAGTCAAACTGTTACAGTTTTGCAGGGAGCTTGTTATTATTGTACCATGTAGTTTGTTTTTAATAAATAAATAACTGTACCCGGCGTCGCACGTAAAGTACAAAAGTAGACAGATTTTTTTGGGGCCACAAACCATGCACAAACCCTGCGGTTAATACGCACAATTCAAAATAAGCAAAAAATTGTAATAGGTACCGTTTATTTCGTATTCTGTTCATTTTCTTGGTGTTGCGGATATAAGTAGCCGACTCAAAACTTATATTTTCTCATTCTGAAGAACTTACAACAGGTTTGTGTTGAATTTTTGTTTATTTATTTTACACTAGCTTTCCGCCCGCGACTTCGTCTGCGGAGAGTCAGAACTTCTGTTAAAAGTACAGTTATAGTTCACATCACCTTCAAAGGCTTTTAAAAAAAAAGTCTAGGGCGTGAATTTTAAGTAAACGGTCCACATAAACAACTTTAATTTTATGGCACTAACCTTTAAAGAAACAAAATTGACAAACAAAATAAATTCACTGCCTCTCTTTCACCATTACGTTTTTTATACGATTCTAGATAAATTTGCCATGTATTCTATACAAACAATTAACCCACTTAGCAGAAGATTTTCGAAAAACACCGAAGCTGAACATTTTCTGTAGGTATGTAATAGTAGTCTAATACCCATTTTCATATTTTGAATATTACATAATTTCGATAAAAACTTTACAGTCAGTAGTCTTAGATCCCAAGTTTTACCCTTTAGTTATTGTTTATTGATAATGGATTTGCTCTTAACTAACTATAAAGAAGAAGAACTATAAAGATGAAGATTGCAATGTTTTAGATGCTGAGTATAATTCATGTACCTGGATAAAAAAAAAACTCCTATTCAAACTTTCACCCGCTTTTCACATTGTTAAGGGATTGTTTTAAAAAATGGTTATTATTTAATTTATATTGGTGTTGATACCGAGTTTCATGTATCTAACTTCAGTCATAATTTTAATTTGTAGGTAGGTAGGTTTTTTTATAGCTAGGTAAACATTAGGTTATCTTAATACCCCACATTTCTCATTTCAAAAATGACCACATTTCTACCAAACTACTACCCCCCATTTAACCACCTTTGGGATAGTTTTTTCTAAATCGCCGAAAATATTTTTTTTGTTTATAAAAACAGTAGCGTAAATATACATTTCCACATTTTTTCCTTCAAAAATCATCATAATCCCTTACAAAGTTCTACCGCCAATTTACCCGTAAGTTTTTCCAAAATCGCCGAAAGCAATATTTTTAATTTATAACTACAGTAGCCGTTACAACATTTTCCACGTATCTCACTTCAAAAATATACCCTACAATTTTCTACCCCCCGTTTTACCTCCTCTGAGGTAGTTTTTCCTGAATCGAGCATTTCTACCAAGTTTCAAGTAAATCAGAACATAAAAGTATTCGTTCCGAAACTTTGCAACCCCCTTTCATCCCCCAAGGGGTTGAATTTTAGTTATCACGTGACTCATTATTTTCATTGCAGAGCAAGCATTTCTACCAAGTTTAAAGTAAATTTGAGCATACCAAATATTTTTTCCTAAACAAACTTTGCAATTTTTCGCCTCGCCTTTTATCCCTCTAGGGGTTGAATTTTAGTTATCACTCATATACCTGACTCATTATTTTCATTTCAGAGCATTTCTACCGAGTTTCAAGTAAATTTGACCATAGAAGTATTTTTTTCCCATACAAATATTGCAACCCCCTTTCATCCCTCTAGGGGTTGAATTTTAGTAATCGCTGAAATACGTGTCTCATTATTTGCATTGAAGAGCATTCCTACCAAGTTTCAAGTAAATTTGATCATAAAAATATTTTATCTATACACACTTTGCAACCACCTTTCATACCTTTAGAGGTTGAATTTTAGTAATCGCCGAAATACGTGTCTCATTATTTGTATTTAAGAGTATTCCTACCAAGTTTCAAGTAAATTTGATCATAAAAATATTTTATCTATACACATTTTGCAACCCCCTTTCATCCCTCTAGGGGTTGAATTTTAGTAATCGCTGAAATACGTGTCTCATTATTTGCATTGAAGAGCATTCCTACTGAGTTTCAAGTGAATTTGACCATAAAAGTATATTTTCCCATACAAACTTTGCAACCCCCTTTCATCCCTCTAGGGGTTGAATTTTAGTAATCGCTGAAATACGTGTCTCATTATTTACATTTAAGAGTATTCCTACCAAGTTTCAAGTAAATTTGATCATAAAAATATTTTATCTATACACACTTTACAACCCCCTTTCATCCCTCTAGGGGTTGAATTTTAGTAATCGCTGAAATAGGTGTTTCATTATTTGCATTGAAGAGCATTTCTACCAAGTTTCAAGTAAATTAGACAATAAAAATATTTTTTCCCATACAAACTTTGCAACCCCCTTTCATACCTTTAGGGGTTGAATTTCGAAAAATCCCTTCTTAAACGACGCCTCCATTACAAAATCAACTTCCCCTCAAAATTCCAAATTTGTATCTTTAGCGGTTTAGGTTGGGCGTTGATATGTCACCCGGGACATTGCCTTTTATATATATAAATATAATAATAATAATAATAATCTATATATATAAAAGGCTAAACTGACTGACTGACATATCAACGCACAGCCGAAACTACTGTACCTAGAAACTTGAAATTTGGTACATGGGTTCCTTTCATGATGTAAGTGAGCACTAAGAAAGGATTTTCCGAAAATCGACCCCCAACGGGAAGAAATGGGGGGAGTAGCGGGAAACTAATTCTACGCGTACGAAGTCGCGGGCGTCCTTTAGTATAATAATAATATATAGAAGATTGTCATTTCAAGTCAAAGCAGGGGTCGGTCACGTGACGTCTCGTGGCTAGTCACGTGGTCAGCGCACAGTAGTTTTTTTAAATTAATATTTCAGTACTTTATCATAAATGAGACGAATCTCCAGCATGACAATATCATTTATCAAAATCGGCCATAACTGTAGATCTGATGCCATATACAAAAATCGGCTTTTCCCGTCCAAGCATTATTAACACACACCTCTTTTTTCGACGGGGATTCAAAATAAAACAGGTTGCAACAACGTAGACTGAATGTTATATATTTGTCTCAGGAGGGGTCTTACATATTCAGTGTTTGTAGCTCTCAGCTAAACACTTAAGTAATATATTTACACACAGTAAAAGAATCGAAACAAAACGTGTTTGGTAATCTACAGTACTAATTTATTATGAACTATTTATTATCTGAACGAGAATAAAGGAATCCTGATACTGAGGACCCACAGGGCGATAAAATTTGAAAAAAAAAAAAACCTTTTTCTAAATGGGAAAGTAAAGCATTTCCATAAGGATGTCTAGGACATTTGTTTGTTTAACAGTTTTATACGGTTTTGCATTAATGGTGTTTGTTCCAGAATTGCTTTATTTTCGTGTAGGTACTTAGACTGATTCAGATACTAACTACGTACATTTATAAACCCCTAAACAGTTATTTATAAGAATAGTCCCAATAGAAGGGTCTCAATGGTAGGTACATAGGTATGATATATTATCGGAAAACATTGCTAATTATTATCGACATAGAAAAAGCAAGTAGACAAATATGTCAAGAATACAATACTTAGTGAACTTTAGTAATTCACTTTGTAAAAGAGGTCTAAACTTATCAGCTAAATACATACATTTCGAAACAATTGAGTTATCAAAACTTGAGAAACCCTGAATTTTAAACGTCATAAATATCAACGCAACAATAAAATAGGTACTAAAAAACTTCGAAGTAAAATTGGAGTAAATTTTCTATTGATTTTGGCAACTTCATCAAGAAATATTTATATTTGCAAATAATATCAAAATCGTTAGGTTAAAAACCATAATAACTGATATGTAACAATTTGGTTTAATATTTCCATGAGCACCCGGATGAGACAGCGCATCCGTTAATTTAGCTAATTTAGCTTTTTTAGCTGAACTATACATACATGGTACCAGCGCGCAAATTAAACAACTCACTCGGTTTCTCCCAAACCAATTAAATTTAAATATTAATGTAGTAGTTAAAATTAAACCCCAATGTTCTATTCGTATTTTACCTATGGCACAATCTTAAATAAATAATGCTAAAGTAATCTAAAAGCTTAATACATAAGAACACATTTGCGGAAGGCAGCATTCGTCTCAAAAACAAATAATACCCAAGGTCTCTAGTTATTCTAAATGGTAAAAACCGTATTATATTAACCGTATAAATATTATCGTATTTTCAACGTTACTATAGCTCTTATTTCCTTGACATGTTAGCGGCCGAGTAAAAGCAATACGATAACATGTCAAAGGCAATATGGCTTTACCGAGTAGAATAGAGGCTAGAGCCGAGTTCTCGTGACTTTGTTCACTTTTTAGTCTTAAAATAAAAACTTAGTTAAATAATGTGCCTAAAAATGACTAGGAAAACATAACGTTCATAATTAAATTATGGAAATATTCTACTAATTAGTTACATTCAATACTAAGTAACTCAGAGGTACTTTTTAAAAGCTTAATTACTTACAATACGAGATTTGTTGATAAATGCAACAAAATTTAATTTAAAACAATCTAATGAAACATGTTATTAAATAACTACATTTTGTGCACCAAAATCCCAATTCGATCGAAAAGATTCTTAAATGCAAATTGTTTTACAATTGGATAAGCGAGCACCTAACGCAATTTGGTAACAAAAAAGAATAATAGTAAGATTGATTTAAGTAACAGACAGATATCACAACATTAATACACAAAAGTGTCGCTACCACGTACGTGAAGATGCTACTCGCAGACGACACCTACGGCGGCTGGGCCGCCACAATCAATAAACATTCGTTTACATAAAATTGCACTACACGATCGGGCCTACGTTATCGACTCAACTATACGTAAAACAAACAACTTTCAGTTGCCAACTCGTGACCTACGCGTTGCATTCCATATTAAATCATTCACTAAAGTAAAATCATAGAAACAACGTAACTCGGTATACATGTCAATGATGCTCTCCCCCTCTCTAAATTTAGTTGTAAAGGTTCATAAATATTTTACTACGAATTAAAATTATCCAATTCGTAAAAAAATACAAAAGAGACGAGAGTCTTTCGTTGAAGACTAGTCATTATTACGTATCTATCATAATACATATCGACTCGATCCCTCTCATTATACTATAGGTATACGCATCCCGGAGCAACCCTTCAGAAATGTAAACTAAGTTAAAACGGTAAATTGTTCCACACACACCGAGTTCACTGCGGTCCACGCCACGTTCACGATCGATAACGCAATATACGCGGTCCAATCTCCGCGCACCTAGTCGAACAGGCAGATGAAAGCCCGGAGGAGACCTTCGCCGAAGCAGGCGCAGCAGCCGCGCTTCTTGCGCTTGTCGTCCGGCGCGAAGCTGGGCTGCTTGGGGCGCTTGGGGCGGCGCGCGCACAGCTTGGAGGGCTGCGGCTCCTCGGGCGCCGGCTCGGAGCGCTCGCTCAGGTGCACCGGCAGCGCGGCGGGGCCCGGCGGCCGCGCGCGCGCCCAGCGCCGCAGCAGCGCCTCCTGCTCCGCGCCCACCGGCACCGGCGCCGACAGCTTGCGCGCGCGGCCCAGCACCAGCGCGCGCTCCACCGGCTCCAGCAGCTCCAGCGCCAGCGCGCGGTCCAGCTCCTCTCCCGCCAGCAGCAGGTATCGCGGACAGTACGCGAGCTCCCCGAGCGCCGCGCGGCGGTTGCTCGGCGTCAGCTCGCGCTTGGTGCGCTTGCACGCGGCGGTCGCCCACCGCGACAGCGCCTCGGCCAGAACTAACTCGCTCGAGAGGCGCAGCGTGTCGCGCTTCACTATTAGAGCGAGATCTTCATAGGTTAGCTCTTCGAGGCGCTCGTCGGTCAGCGCCGCGTTGGCGTTCTCGTCGAGCACCAGCAGCGCGTTGTGAGCCAAGGAATCGCACCATCGGGAGCACTGCGCGAGGGAGCGCGCGGCGGTGTCGTCCGTGAGCGCCGGCAACGGCGGAGCGGAGGCCGCACCGGGCAGCCGCGCACACAGGAAGCGAAGGTCGCGGAGTATCTCGAGGGCGACGCCGGCGTCTAGCATCTCGTCGAGCCGGCGAGCGCATCTCTCGGCGAGCGGCGGGCAGAGAAATTTGTAAGCCGCGTCGAGGGCGTTCCGAGCCGTGCTCACGGAGTGGAGCTGCGTGGGTTCGCAATAGTGGTAGCGCAGCAGCTGCTCGAACCCGCGACGCTCGATATAGTCGACCACGATGACATCCGTCTTGCTAGCCAGCAGCGCTGCGAACACGGGGCTGGTGGCCTCCAGCACGCGCCGGTGCCCCGGGTAGCGGTACGTGTCGCCATTCAGCCCGGCCACGAACACGATGTCGCTGTGCTTCTCGTCGTCATATAGACGCTCATTGTCTTCCAGCTTCAAGAAGAACGTGTCTGGATCATCCTCGATGTCTTCCTCAGACGTTCGGGCGGGGTTGGTTACAACCGTCATTGTGATTTTTTCTAGATTTCCGCTTTTTTAATCTGAAATTTAAAAAAACTTATAAGTCACTGGCCCCAAAATGACAGAAAATTATTTCTTGGATTATTGATCTAAATGTCAAGTGTTCTTGCTGTGTATTCATCAGTCGTTGCTGCCGTAATCTACTGCCGCGTCCCAGGCTCGGTACACACGAGTATTGTACTAGGCGCTAAACAGTTTTGTTAGCACCCCTATTACACCTATACGCGCATATCAGCACCATATAAAGAATCATTATTACCTTTGTAATGTATTACGAATTCTACGTGCTAAATGGACAGCAAGGGCAGTTTGTATTTGAGTGTCTGTAGCAGTGTAATTGTTTCCGCACCGGGTGGTGCGTGGTGATATATTTTATGTAAATTGGTTTTGCGGAAGTGTATCAAAGTTTCAAATAAGTCGGAATGTACTTCTTTTTCAACAAAAGCCGTCTAACATATTTGTATGTAGCACGATATACCTAGCATGTGAAGGAAGACACATGGATGCAATGACCTGCGACAGAGAGCGTAGCTGCGCTTGTAAGATATCAGCCGACGGCGACGCGCCCCCGTCGCAATGGATCGAACCGTCGACCCGTCGAATGGGAAAACGAAAGAGTTACGAGATAGTTCATAATACGGGTAACAATATTTTAACGTTGGACAATAAACTTGCATTATCAACAGACAATTGATCTCGGTTTACTTCAGAAGATTAATGAAACAAACAGTAGCAGGAAAGAGGCAGTTATGCGAATTTTGCGTCAATGCATCGCGATGCGTCAGTTCGCTGCATTCCGCACAAACAAAAATACACAAACGAGCGAGGCTGCAGCTCACGATCAAACATGCATGACCCCGCGATAAACAAAGCAGAACTCTTCGCTAAATTACCCGAGAAACATCTGACGACTTATCAATATAATTAACTGTCTCAAATAGACATGAATCACTTCCACGTTTCCGTGTTCGAGTTTTTAAATCCAGAGGATGGAATCAAATATCTGGAAATATTCCCACTGCAGCTGTCGCAGGTCCACTGGCCCACATTTCCCTTCCACGTTGCACAATCGGATCCGCGGGCAAAGATTTCGTCGAAATTTTATTGAAAGTAACGTTCTAACATATGCACCGGGTGTCGAAACTGCAGGGACATTTACGATGGCCGGTTATTTGTGATAACTCCCGGTGACCCACATACATTCGCGTGCTTTACGGCCGAGCTTGGAATTGTCCTATATTTAGAGGCAATAACTAATCCGTGTGTGCAATGTTACGAAAGCGCAAATGCGTTTCTCTCTGTAGTCTATTAGAATCGCACAATACAGTCTAGTCAGATGTTCGCTATCTGATCTGCATGATGAAAGCTTCCTGAATGGTGTAACTTTCATACCTACTTGCTTTAATCATAGCATTAAATAGTTTTGAAAATAGGTACATACACGCAGAAACTACAGCTTCTATTGTCATTGCGTGTAAAATTTTCAAAGTTTATTGATGTTAGATTATGCACAATTATTTCGAAAAGGAGCTACATTATATAAGTATTATGAAATAGACACGGTTCGCCGGCGCCCTCAGATTCGGTGCTCAGCCGTGTATCCTACAAGTCGGTTAGCTCAATGACTAGTGTGCATTAATACCAATTACTGACCGCGATAGCGGCGGTGGCCGGTGAGTGGTCTGCAACCTTGCACGGCTATCAAGGTATCTCTAGAACTTCAATCTTAGATATCAACATAATTAGGTACGTTCGGTTATTACGCGGTTTTCTGAACAGGAGCATTTTATTAGGTTACTGTAAAAGCATTACGACAACGATACTCGTCGGTGGAGCTCGTTCGCGCAAATCGATTTTGCCAGAAAATTACATTATCACCTCGGCAGCGCTAGGATCCAATCTGGTTATTGAATATTGGATCATTACCATCGAAATAAAACTAGTTTATTAACAGGCTTTCACAAAATATATTTAACTAGCGCGAAATAAATAGGTCATGGGCGTGAATGTGCAGCTTTTAGATAAGCGCACAAACGGAATTGCTGTGGTTGATTGATTCTGATAACCCGTTTGCTGCTATCAGTAAAACCATACATTTTATTTAGATAACCAATCAAAATTACTCGAAGCGGTGCGGTGACCAACATTGCGGTAGGGGGCCATATAACGTGGTAGCTTGAATTAGAATCAAAGTCAACTACAACTTTGCGTGCTCATTCTTTTTACACCTTAAATGCCAATAATGCATCATCAGGTCCAACTCGTATGGAAATCCGTGAGCTTGGCACTGTCAGCGGTATGACCAAAACATCTCGCAGGAGTCTCGGAAATAGCCCGCGACATGCGGAAATGAATGCGCCGTGAATCAACACCGGCCATTGCGCAGCCGCGATACATCCCCGCTAATCCCAGCTGACACCGTGATGCAAGCCAATCTGGAGATATCTATTGGTCCATTAGCATGCTTAAAAGTAGATTTAGAAGATAAAAGAAAACCTTCCAATTCAGCTTGTATAATATAGCACAACCTATTTGTCAGTAGGCTACATCGGCAAAGTTTGTTAAAGCGTTATCTTATCTTACGTCTATTGAATCGCCAATTTGATTTGAATTTGAATGAATTGACACAAAACTATAGAAGTAATAACGTCATATTTGAAATAACTAAAATCAGTCGAACTCTAACATATGACCGCCATATTATTTGTCGCTATTGCAAGACATTTTAGGTCATCAAACAAACGCTTTCAGATTTACAAATAATATTGATTTAAACTATTTAGATTTCATAATGACGCCTTTTGCAGTAAGCTTGTCACTGAAGTCGTAGAAGAAAACTAACAGATCATTGTTATGTTGTTTAAACAAATTGTAACGCGACCTTAAAGGCAGTTAGCAAGCAGCGTTACCGCTGAATTGGGCAGAATACATAACGAATACATAAACAAATACCACAATAGAATAACAAATGACGTGTAACGAGCTCGTAACAAATAAATTAAATATTCTTGCCTGCGCATACACGAGTTAAGAAGTTGGTTTTTGTAACAACGTGGGCGTCCGTAGGCAACACAGAAAGTATAGTATCTTCCCGGAATCGCAGATTATGGGGTTGTGCGCCAAAAACGAACAATCATTTTTTATTTTGTGCCAAAGATATGGGTCACGTTCTTGGCATAGACAAACTCTGTATCTACACGTGTAAAGCTCTTAGAAATGGGGCAATGTAGCAACAAATGCACTATTAAATCCTTAATGGACCGTAATGGCGGCGGATCGGCTTTCGCAGAACAACTATACTGAGCCGTATTTCCCTTAGGGCTTACGCGACGTGAAATAGAAGTAACAAGAAAGGAAATAACAACAATGGCAAACTAAACAACTGCAGTAAATTGATACTGGTTGTATGAACGTGGAAAATTTAAGGTGTATTTCAGTTAATACGAAACGCGGGGCGGGCGGCCGGGCAGGGCTCGCCCTAAATACCGAGAATTGGGTCAAGTGTAAGCCGTAAACCGATGTTCCTAATCTGAGCAACTCACGTGTCCTGTGACGATTGACTGCACTTAACGATTAGGAAACTGCAAGCATTTATTAACACCTTTGAAGTTGAACGGATAGTGAAAAGCTAGAGCGGTTTTGAGATCTGGCTTGAGCCAATTTTAGTTAGTCATAAAAATAAATAAGTATGTGCGGACTTTATTTATAACTGGCGTTTCACCATCCATCTCAGCCTCTCTATAGCTTCTGACAGTTTATGGGCGGGCGACTGAATGCAAGCTCTGCGGAATCAACTGGGTATTTCAGTGGTTGTTGCGGTAACGATCCATGACAGATAGCGGGAGGTTCACTCAAAAGCAATGAAAACGGGATAGTGCCTGTCCGTACAAAAGTGTTTTATACCATTTATTCTAGCAATGTACTTTATAGCTGCTGAATATTTAAGCCATGTAAGTCGTTAATCTTGTTCGATCAGATTCTTTGCGATTTTATGCAGATAATGTTTTTATATGTTTGTTAATTCATCGAAGGTGATTCGTTGGTTAGTTTATATTCGGGCCATGAAAGCTGTGATGACACGTAACTAGATTTTATGTGCTTCTGGCATCAGATTGACCGTAAAAATGGAAGGTCGATACACTTAGCGATGTGTAACAAGAGATTCACGTTTATAACGATTGATTCATAGTCTTTTTAGAGCTCAGTTGGTTTTGCGCTACAAGAGGCTCGTGAATCATCCTCAACGCGTGTTTAGGTGGAAAACGAACACCGCTATGCATTCAAATTTAAAGACTATTTTTTACAAAAAAATGAAATGGCACATCTCAACAGTTTAACATAGATTTTATTATAGTTATTTAGTGTGGCAGACGTTTTTCAGTTGTGCGCGATTTTCTTAAGGCTGTCTGTCAGTTCGTCTATCCGTCTCGGTCACTCACTGAAGCTATTATAATGTTGTTTTTAGTCTCTGAAAGTAAACAAAGGACATGGTTGATTTATATCAATACTTAACCAGCAATAAACCAAAAACTATTATTATTTACATTATCTTTTAACCTAGGCCACCGCCTATAGTAATTAGCGAGTTAAAGACGCTAAAGGCACAGTAAGTAACGATGTACTTAATAGCTGAAATGTACTCCAAGTTAAATAGGTCACATTACTTACATGAAATCGTAAAGGAACACTTCTTTACTCCGCAAAACTAACAATCAGACTGCGACAGCCAAGCGTGTGATCCCTGGATTTATACATATCCCAATTAGAACATATTCATCATCCTATTCGTCAAATAGGAAAGATTTCTCATCAGAAATGCGATTCAGAGCTTTAAAATTGTTTGGAACTTTTCCATCAGCTTTACGGTGTGCATTATGACGAATCCGCCAACGTCTGACCAGACCGTTGTTAGAAAGAGACGAGCTTACGCGTAAAGCAGTCTTCCTTTTTCCTTAACTTTATAATAATGGTAAATGGTTCGCGTTAAAGACCACAAGTAGGTAATGCTACCGTACTTGACGGATACCTAAGCAGGCGTCATCATTGCGTAGATAATTACCATGGATTCAATGAACCGTGTCTGGCGACTGATTCGACTTGAAACGTAACAAAACTGCAAGTTAACTGCAACAATATTTCAGGATTTTAAACTACAAACTGTCTTCTGAAACGATAGATTAAAATAACAAATGAACTTACTTTTTGTAGTGTTAGTTACGTAATATGTTGTAAATAACACATTTTTTAAATAGATTTGGCAAGTTAGTCGTGTAAAAATTTGCAACCGAGCAAGGAAACATCCGATGATAATTAAGGAATTGGTATCCATAACCAGCAATGCCAAAGGAATCGCTGGTCATATTATATTATTGTCAATGTGCCATTAAACATTGATTAAAAAACGTATCGTAAAAAGTTATTTATGTTATTATATCATGAATTTTTACGCCCTTATACGCACACATACGGTTGTAGTCATTGGTGTACAAAGCTATTCTGTAAAAGTTTTAACGAAGTTCAGATTACAGAATAACTGTATGCTTATTCATTTACATTGCAATGTAAACAACTTTATCGGGCTTAACCAACCATGTTAGGTCAAATTCCAAAGAAACCCTAACCTAGGGCTAGGAATATTTGTCTTAATAATTTTCCACACCTCCGATGACGTCGTCAACGTAATGTGTAATGGAATTGATCAGGTTTTTTTACTTTAGGCATAAAAAAGGTTTACGTTACTTTATAAGCTCTACTGTGGAACATTACAGCGCTTCAGAGTCGCTAGACCTTACCTACCGTTCAAAGCAAAAAGGCAGTAAGCGCATATTGATTTCATACTCTTTCAAATACTATACCTATCTTTTTAATTGAACTAATGGCGAACGCAACGTCAAAACTTGAAAAAATGCAGGATTGTAAAAATACGTAGGTATTTAGATAAGTACAGATTTAAATATACACGTAGGTGTTAGTCAAAGCTAAGTACGCTACTTAGATTATCGTTATCTAAATGATATTTCCCGGAAAAAGAAGACAAAGAAGGAACAGCTTTAGGTATAGAAATTTACTGATTTTATTATTGATTAGACAATATCAAACTTCTTCTAAAAGTTATAAAGAGTCGAGTCTGTGAGATGAGTTGGATATTTGGTATCTTATAGCGCGGTTAAAAGCTAATATTAGAGGTGAAACCGTCTCCTAAGCAAGAAAAAATGCTAGGGTATGTAATTCTTATAATAATAATTATAATGTAAACTGTATTTATCTTCCCTATGATTGTTAAATATTAATGCAAATTTAATTACCTATAATCAATTATTTAATATTATATGCTAATGTTATTATAATAATTATAATGCAATCCTTATTTATTTTTAGACTTAAGTAAAGTTAGAGATAACTTACTCACTGCTTTCGACTTAATTAATTGATAAGATGGGGTATTTATAATCACGAGTTGGTATGTGACCCATTATCGCTATTACGAACTTTATCTTAATTCAGACGGATACCAACCAATTATGACGCAGTTTATCTCTTTGATGTTTCACTTCCCGTAGGTTAATAGGATATTTATATTATAAGCATAAGTCTGGAAAATAAAGAATGCCAAGAGATGACAGAGGACAACAATAATCGGATTTAAATAATTGGAAAGATGTCTTATTTTCGTTTGCATTTATTTTTAATAACAGTTGATCTTTACTTTACAGGCTGTTTTTGATTGAATGGCAAAATTTAAAAACAGAGCTAACGTTAAGCGCTATAGGATTAATTAGATTAAATTTACTTGAAATATTCACTCGTACTTATGTACCTAAATAGAACCAATGATAGATATTAGTAATGATCCGTAGTTATTATCAATACGAAATTTAAACGGCTAGTATTTAACAATTTGTTACTTTTAATACACTTAAGATTTTTTTAAACTCTTAAGATAAGCGTGCTGAAAGAGCTTTTTTATATTTCTTTGTTTCTTCCTTCAGTTTATTCGGAATATGTACGAGTACTATTATTCTCGGAGTACATTCCCTCCGGAGGTCCGGCACAAATGACGCGTAGGTACTTAGACTGATTTGGGATCTATTATCATTTGGCTACCCACACATTTAATGATTATATAAATTATTAGTTATTTACTTATCTACTTATAAAAAGTCCCTAAGGGGATTTTTTACAGTAAGTAGGTATTTATTTTAGTTCACATTTGCAAGTTAATTTTAAATCAGCTGCCGTTGTTTGAATGGGCTGAAACTTGGAATACATAAGTGGTTCCTATATACTAAATGTAAACAGACTCACAGGGTCGCTAGATAGTTTAGGGTCTATAGGCTGTTTGTACCTTATTTATATACAGTTTTTTTTAAATTATTATTACATATGTCAGCCCGATGACAATGCAATATTAAGATCTCTAAAAACTGATCTGATGATGGAGTCGGGAGGTGGAACTTAATCTCCGCTGTACTTAATGTAGAACCACTTACTTTGGGCTCGTTAGTTTGGCATCGATAAGCAGATGATAAACTTTGCAAGAAAAGTACTTACCTACAGTCTGCAACAAAAAAAAACTTGTTTACCTAATTGCTGAGCCGTCATTCGTCAAGCAAGCCATTTTATTTTGAGCTGATATGTCAGGTTATATTATAACCATTTGTGCATATTTTATTTAAATTTCTTGCCATACATTTCCTCAATACTAGATAAACGTTTGTCCACCTGGGATGTCCAGTTGATCCCAAAGATCCCCTTTGATCTCCAAGATATGCAGCAATGTGCAAGGGTGCATCCCTTCCGGCCCTTCCGGGTGACCTAGCAAGACGAACCCGCGTGATACATGACTTCACCCGTGTTAAGAACACATTTATTGAATTCCTTTAGAAATAACTAAATTGAAAAAAGCAGTTTTATACATATTTATTTCTTCAAAAGTACTGAAAATGGTCAAAAAAATATTATTTTAAAATGATATCAAACTTCGGTCGATTATTGTATTGACCGATATTCCTCGAAACGGTTTTTGAATGACCACACATGTCAAAACATTTTCCTTGTCAAAAAGGAAAATTAAATAAATAGTCAGCTTGATTAATTAGAAAATGTTGAATAATAATTTTATGTTCTTGGATAATAGGTAAGTATATAAATAAAATTGGTATTTGAACAGACATGTTTTTGACGAGCAGGACTCGCCGGCCACCTTGTAGGTATATCTTACGATGCACCGATAAGTTCGAGTAGCCTCAACAGAACCTAATTATAATACTTTTTATTACTGCACCGATAACTGTGTCACGAAAACCGCAGACAATATAGATAATGAAAGGAAGCAAAGTACCTAACACATCAACCACTGACAATGGTACAAATTTGAATTTCTACAAGTAAAAATGTATTTAATGTGTATCAGCCCTTAACATGACAGGTTATCCTTATCCCTGGACATAAATGTATTCGTAATTTTTGTATTTTATATTTGTAAATTTTGCATAGTTTAAATATGAGACAGGCTGGTTAAGTCTAGCTAGATGATTGTCAAATATATTGTACGTAGTTAAGGACTCGATTAAGAATACGCTACCGTATTCCATTGTATTAGGCATACAATCAACATACACAGAGCAAAAAAATAGTTCTTAACTAGGTACGAATTTAAGTATAATTTTTTTGAAAGAATCGTCTGGCATTTATGAGGGATTGACGGTAGCACATTTTGCATACGTTTGAGTGGAGAAACAGAAATCCCAGCAATAAAAAAACAGGCTAATGAAAAACCTATAAAACTAGATTTTGTTTAGTAGTCTTGTCAAAAAGAGAGACAACAAACGGCTCACTTAGACTAAACGTATTGTTAGTTTCCACTTGTAGTTGAATGTGGCAATATTAGGGAAGCATCCAAGCTGGACCAATAACAGAGTGATGGGAAAGTTCTAGTTCTGTTAAAGATGCGGTCTAGTTTCTCTGTTCATAGGTACTAAAGCAACTTCGCAAAGCAGAATATTGAGTAACTTTAATTTATTCAAAAAAATAAATAGATGTTCAAGTGTGTTTTATGAAAAATATCAGCATACCTAAATTATAGACATGAAATATGAATTTAGTGAGATTCATAAACATTTAAATCTGTTTACTGAGTGAGTAAACAGTTCACAAGTGCCAGAAATATTTATGAAATCAACCACAGCGATCCGTAAAATCATCGTTTTCTAGAAGATATTTCTATTTTAAAGAGCGGGATTCATAACAGTGTTTTTCCATTTCCAGCTCGCTGAACTAATATGTGATGTTAGTTCGATTGTTTTTTAGGATTACTTATTTTCTGTAAAGACTACTAGTTAAGCTCTGAAAACAAACAAAGCGATCCGCGAGCCTGGACGCGGAACAGAACGACAGACGCGCGGTAAACACTGGGGTAATGAACGTGTGTAATTAGGTGCTTAAACGACCTTTAATGATCAAACAAACGCTCGCAATATGTCACTAATTGACTGAAAAACTGTTTTACCTACGAATAAGCACCTTATTCCAACTATTTTAAGTATTTGTAAACGTTAACGATTGTTGTGAGTTATGAGAACTGCTGGCTCCAATGTGCAAAATACTGAAACATGAAAAAAGGAAACACTTTACCTGCTGTCACGCGCGGTCAGCTGTTTCACATTTCAGAGTTGCGGGACTGCACCGGAAGATTTCGAATCGCGCACATTCCACTGGGGCACAAATATAGTTTATTAATTTTACTTGTGCAGTTTATTATTATGCAGTTTGGGAGCGTGCTGTTGTGTGTGTGTCTTGTGTTGTATTGAGGCAGGGTAGCCGGGGAGCGGCGCGCGCCGCCCGCCCTGCGCGACCTCGCCCGGAAAAACCCGAAGTGCGCTCGCTCGCGATCGGCTGCCCCGCCATGCTTTCCCGCGTGCTAATATTAGCGCGATTTTCGCGCAGAGCTCGATACACGCGCGCTCACGAGCCTCCGGTGGTGGAGTGTGGACGGCCGGCGGTCACCGTCGCCTGGTTACCACGCATGCGCGGAACAAACGTTCGCTGCTCACTCGCTGGTCCTTGGTACCGGATAATGACAAAATAAATTACTCAATTATAAAAGCTATCTGTAGACTTAAATTATCCTTATCTGCAAATAACATTATTTAACAGTGACTATCGTCGTCTCAGCTTTGCTTAGATTTACTACTTTGTAACTTTATCGAAATACTAAGTATGACTTGCAATACTATGATAAAAAAATAAAAAATAAACCCTTGCCGTGCCAGGGCAGTAAGGACAGTTTATAGAACACCTTCGTTCGCGTAAATTTCGATAATCGTTATTCCCTAGGGAACTTTAAATTTTTCCGGGATGAAAGCCTATATTATCTAGGGAAGCTATCTTCATTCCAAATTTCATCCAAATCCGCTCAGCCGTTGCAGCGTGAAGGAATAACAAACTTTCACACAAACTTTCGCTACTACTTCAGCTGTTTTCGAGATAATTGATCTCGGTCCCTTTTTACACGACAGCCGAAGAAAAGGAGTGTAATATTATTTGTTACTACAAAACCCTTAAAATGGAATGAAAAAGTTATGGTGACTCATGAACTCTTCTTTTTTTATCTTTTATTATGATTGTAAAAAGTATAAAACAAATTAGCTTTCCGCTTTCCGCTTATGTCTGTTTGTATATCCGCTAACTTCGCTAAACAACACAACGGTTTTTTACGGTTTTCATCATGAGTTTGATCATTTTTCTCGGAAGGTTTTTAAGCATAATAAAATTAATAAATTCTGGGCCTCTATTCTATGAATTAAAACAATATTGCTTTGGACCTATTATGACATAACTATGCAGTTCATTTTACAGCGAGAGTAAAGGACTGAGCTATAGCAGATATATAGCTCTGTCCTTTTCTGTCTGCGAAAACTGAACTGCAAAGCTATGTCATATTAACCCCCCTGTATCGTATTGTCAAGGGTTTGATAGCCCTTATTTACTTCTCAGTAATGGCGGCCGAGTAATAAAACAATACTATAACACGTCCCTTAACTTCAGGTTATCTTAGGTTCTCTCCTATCAATCAAACGCAAAACCCATTTTTGATTTTTAAAAAACTTTATAAGCAATATTATTTAACATAGTACAATAGAGGCCCAGGGCCCTGTTTTATAAAACTACAAATTACAATTTACAGATTACAAGTTTCCATTTGACACAACCTCGACCAATGACGACCAGCCATTTGAGCAGTGTTGCCAGTTTAGACCTGTAAAGTTGTAACTTGTAGCTTTATAAAACGTGCCCCTGGTGTACAGCTGCTACAGAAAACTCACATAAACTGAAGCGAAGCGAGGGCGGGCCGCTACTCGCTAGTATTTCAATAATGTTAGGATTGGATCGACTTTCATACTTAAGCTTTACTTAATACAAACAATTTACGCATAACTTATTTTTAGGCATGACTCTGTGTTTTTAGATTGTTAACACAAAGAGGAGTATTGTTCTGGAAAAAATCCCGTACAATAAAGCTATTATTTAAAGTTGATAGTATTCATTGTGGTTTCAACGGGGCACGTATCAATACAGCAGCGCCTGCGCCGCCGGTGGTTATTCCACGACATAGCCAGCGTTAAGTAAACGCGGTCAGTATTTTTCCACTCAAAATCAAGACGTAAGTAAGGATAGTGCGGCGGCATCCCTTAGTTTGCTGGGGCTTGGCTGCCCCAGGGTTGAGACAACTAGCATGAATCGATTTAGTTCGTCGAAGCTAGACATGGACTTAAAAAAAAACGCGGTTACAAACAAAATGACGTCATTCCGACCACTAGCCCAAAGCGGGCGTAAGAAACACTGACAATATTTAATATTTTTTCTCAGTAGATAATAATAAAAAAAATGAAAAAATATAGTTAGTACTACTTTTCAGACCAACCTATATAAGCATGATTTTTGACAATAATTATTGCCATCATTTTTTTATATAAATATGTTTAATGATATATTATATATAAAGTCTTCATACATACACACCTTCACGACTGTAAACCCAGAGTGGGGTAGGCACTGTAGGCAGAGCTTCAGAATTTCCTACAACTTTAAAAACTAAATTAATTAAATCTGTACCTATGTATTTATGTATTTATGTATTTATTTGAAAGATATGTTATATGTATTTTTATTTTTATTTTTTAATTTCAGAATGCACCGCCTGCCTATTTTTTTGTGTAATTTTTAACCATCTCTTCTTTTTAAGGTTTTCTGGAAGAGATTGCCATGTAGCGAAAGACCGCCAGTTTACCGCCACTATGACATGTAATCTTTTTTTTGTTAATCCGTCGTTCCCTGTTGTATGTGTGTTCAATAAAGTGTTTTGTATTGAAAAAATGAAAAATAATTTATTTGGCACATAAAAAAAACAACAAGCATGAAAATGTATCAAGTGAAATAAAGTTGAACAACAGAATAAGGACTCCCTATCGGCTGAGTCACATACCTAAGCTTCTCGTTAATTGTAACAATAACGGCTGTCATTGTGTCGAGAGGTTTAATCTCGACTTGTTAATGCACGTTACGCATTGGAAGGCGTAATTTGAAAATATAAACAAGGTGATTGGCCGCCAAACGTTTCCGGTTTTCCGGTCGCGTCTGAGGCTGTTCCGCTAATGCTACTTAAAATTGATATTGTTGTTAAAATTAAACAAATAACGAGTTCATTTCCTACTAGACAACTACGCTACTATAATACTTATACTTATAATTATTGCACGAACGTGCTCAATATGAAGGTGATTTTTTCATAGTGTTAAACTTTCAAAGGTTCCTTTTTAATCTTGTGCAAGAAAACAAACCGGCCCAGTGCGAGTCG
Source organism: Acleris cristana (assembly GCA_948252455.1). Classification (NCBI taxonomy): domain Eukaryota; kingdom Metazoa; phylum Arthropoda; class Insecta; order Lepidoptera; family Tortricidae; genus Acleris; species Acleris cristana. The sequence continues at coordinate 10,141,538 of OX411784.1, read as the reverse complement.
GACTCGCGCACGAAGGGTTCCATCTATAGGTACAAAATTAGCAAAAAACGGCAAAAAAAGTCACGTTTGTTGTATTGGACCCCCCCTTAAATATTTATTTATTCTGTTTTTAGTATTTGTTGTTATAGCGGCAACAGAAATTCATCTTCTGTGAAAATTTCAACTGTCTAGCTATCACGGTTCATGAGATGCAGCCTGGTGACAGACAGACAGACAGACAGACGGACAGACGGACAGCGGAGGTTTAAGAATAGGGTCTTGTTTTTACCTTTTGGTCACGGAACCCTAAAAACAAGCCATAAATAATGTTATTTCTGTCCGTTTTGTTTGTAGCGTTGACCTGTACAGACGCATGTGACACAACGAACACACTTTCGAACTTATAGTATTACTTAGAAAGGAATTTATGGATATAGTAATATAGTAGATACATATAGTAAGGGTCGCAATGCATTGGTTTAACAACCCCATTTTGTTCTCACTGGGGTTGAAAATAGGAAAATCCTTGTTAGTAGGTTAGTTATGGTTGTAAAGTCTACAACTTTAATTGTAGACCCATTATAGGACCCTGTGGCAAAGTCAATGATAAATTTTGACGTAGGTAATTTCTTTATGTCTTGATTTTGTCATTATGACAGGGTACTATAGTAGTTATACCAACTTAAGTTGTTGTCTGAAAGCCAGTCAATATAACAGATTCATAAGCTCACCCTGAGAGCTCTAGATTTGCTATCAGCTAACACATTTTTTTTGATTCGTGTTAATTTGTTATGAGTTCTAATCTCACTGAAGCTTATCTTGAAGAGGCGTATGGCGGTAGAATTGGCCAGTGACCGTATTTGCTTCTTATCTTAATATCCTTATTTTGTTATTTTGCTGTAACGGGTAAGAGTCATAATTAGTGGAATTTAAGAATTTGTTTGTTGACTTTTATGAAATTATGAACCATCGCATCGGATCATAATATTGTTACATATAGACCTGAAGTACTGATGGAAATCGGAATGCGAATGCTCATAGAAGAGTTCCCTTTTCAATAACGGCTGCACTCAGAGTCAGTTAAACCTTTATAGGTCAATTTTAAAACCTGGTACTAAAAAAAGTAATACTTTTTGTATTTTTAATTAAAATAATTCTATACGAATAGGAGAAACCTAATCAGTATGAGGCTAGAATTCAGTTCTATTTTTAGTTTTGCCCTATAAAGGGTTAATGAAGATTATAAAGTAGTTTGAAAAAGGAACGAATTCTGAGTTCGGCGGTTAGTCTCAGATTTCATCAATCCCGCGACGAGCACTACTTGACCTGTAGGTATAGTTGGTTCCAGTTTAAATGACGAAAATGCACTTAAAACCATCCATTACCAAAAACTATTGTTCAATTGTTATCTTCAAGTAGGGTTGTAAAACAATTACGCAGGTGTGTCGGTACGGCCAAAGTATACTTTGAATAAACAATTTTTATAGTTTTTTATTGCATGTTAGCCATAAGAATATGCGATATGTATTAGTGTTGTGTTGATTTATTATGTATCAATAATGACAATTTAAAATTATATTGAATGTATATAATATAGGAATATTTATAAAGTATATTTTTGCATTACAATATAGACGGCTTAAAAAATCTTTTATTTCAATGATCAAGAAGGGTTGAGCTACTCCAAGGCACGTGCCACACTTCGGTCGTCCCTTTGTTATCTTTTCCTTTCATATTTAGCAACAAAAGAAGTTGTAAAATCCCGCGTTAAATGCATTTTCGTCATTTAAACTGGAACCAACTATACGAATAAACTTTATGCTCGGGCGTGTCTTGTCTTTACATTGGTTTTATTTTCGACGGAGCTGCGTCAAATGATAGGGGGGACTATTTTTCGGTTCCAGGGTGGTTGCAATTAAATTCAGGAGCCACCACTCGATGTTAAATTGGGTAACTTATTGTAAGTCCAAAATTTTGCTAGCTAACTATTCCAAATTTCCATAAGTTACAAATGTATTATTTGTGAAACCGTTAACTTCGTTAGTAAGGTTTGCTTTATAAAAATCCTGAAAAGTTAAAACCATCCCCTAGGTAGGTACGACCAGTTTCTTAATTACGATCGGTAATCTCCGTTTTTCTATGAAACACGAGCGACAAATACACTGTGAGTTGCATGAGTAAATGTGATAGCAATACCCAGTCGAAAGCTTTTAAAAAGCTGGGAAAATTCAAATTAAAATTCAAAATATTTATTCAGTAAATTGGCCACATGTGGGCTCTTTTACACGTCGGTAATATGGAGTGAATCTACTAGCGCTTCGGACAAGACCATCATTGCTGAGAAGAAGCGCCGCAAGAAACTCCAACAGGTATTTTTTTCCAATCATATAATACGATAATACTTAAAAGTAACATTACAAGGTAATAAAGTAATATTTTTTTTTTAAAGTAAGTAACACAAATAAAAACATTACAAATGTAAGCCCAATAACATTAAATTAAATATTGTTACTAGGAGAACAACATGACGAAGTCTCTACGTCAAGAACGATGATTAAAATAACTAACCGGGAGAACTCTACCTACCTACCTACTTGTACATTTAAAGTTTGGCAATACAAGAAGCATTTAGCAGAGATGTAGGTAGGTACTGCATTACAGCAATCCTTTTAAAGTCTACTCCAAGCGGTCAACGTCATATTTAAAAAGCGATTAAATCCTGCAGTAGCCTAATTCAAAAACAAATAAAAGCTCCGTACGATCGGAAAATATTTACGAGGTAACGTTTTATCTTATCGGCTTAAGGCGCTACAGCCTTACAAGCAAACAAGTGCCTTAATCTCTTCTAATCCTGAAGTTTAGTTAGTGCGGCAAGGTTAGTTGAGTAGTTTAGTAGTAGTTTTACTAAAATAGGTCAAGGACTAAATGTTGTATTGATTTCTTTTACAATGGTTGCTAAACTAAAGCGACAGGATGCCAAAAACATAAAAAATAGAATAGAATAATAGATTTCTATAGCAGGAGCTGACGGTTTTATAATGTTACTAGCAGTCCGCGCCCGGCGCCGCCCAGGTGTAATTTTTTTTTTCATACAATCCTTATGAAAAATATTTCACGTCCTATTCTCAGACCTACTATACACACAATCATAAGAATCGGTCAAGCCGTTTCGGAGGAGTTGAGAATTTTATATGTATATTACATAGATACTTATTTGGTTTGACTGATTGGAATAGAGCCCCAGTTCTATGGTGGGTCGGGCAGTCAGGGTTAGGATAGGTAGAGTCAACGAATCTGGATTCATGTACGGTCACGGATTTTAATTGATGAAGCACTATAGAACCTTATCTCATAAAACCAACGATTAACTCCTATTTAATTTCTATCTCGTCACTTGAAGTTGTTAATAAGACAAGGTTCTATGGTGGGTCAACATATAAAGTTCTTGATGGTAGGTACCTGAACACGGTTCTGCCACAATGACAGATCGCTCATACGGTCTACTGTGGCAAATAAATACATTTGCTGACTGTCCTAACGTTGTGTACTGATGGACACTGTCCACTCAACAGACATCTGACGGTAATTGGAGTCAAGCAGGATCCTCGATGCCCACACTGTGCCAAAGAGGAAACTAGTCAGCACGTCCTGGCCGAGTGTGTAATGTACTCGTCACTGAGATATCGCACATTTGGGCAGGACGCGCTATTAGTAGAGTCACTTAAAAGCATTAACTTACAGGACGCACTGGTGTTCTGTAGGAAAACAAGAAGATGGGATCAGTGCTGGATGGGAGCGCCGCCGAGCCGGTAACCTGAGGCTCGATCAAGGGGAACACGGCGGAATGAATGGCTCTCCATTCGACCGCCCGTCTGCCTCGGCCGCGTCCCCACTCACTCATCATCATCATCATCAACGTTGTGTAATGCTAACGGGTCCACAGACGATCAAGTTATAGGGACTGTATACATAGAGACACTAAAGTCGGCGTCAATAGAATTTGCGAACTATGTAAACAAAACCAAACGAACCAATTCACCATGATGAATCGTTCCAAAGACCTCACTTGATCTTTAAAAGTAGGTACGTGATTATCGAATAATAATCACGTACTTTTAAAGATCAAGTGAGGTCTTTGGAACGATTTATACTTACACTAAATCATTATTTTCATATTAAGTTTAAGATGAAAAAACTATTCAATATAAGGTGAAGTCTTGTAATTGCAACTATCTGGTTATTGCAACTAACTTAAATAACTCCTCTAGGATCACTGTTTAGAACAACGACAGGCGAGATATTGTATTTCTTAGTATAGAAGAACAAAATCTCGCCTGACGTTGTTCAAAAGAGAGATAGGTACTATAGGGAGTTATTTAAGTTAGTTGCAATAACCAGATAGTTGCAATTACAAGACTTCACCTTACGTTATTTTTAATAAAAACACGCTTGGTGAATATTTGACGTTATGTGTCAAACAGTACTAATTTGTTTACATAGTTCGCAAATTCTATTGACGGCGACTTTACCCAAAAAAATCTACAATATTTGTATTCCCAGTCGGATTGTTTCCCATTTTCTTTATTTCCCAGTCGTTTGTTATTCTTCTCTTACGAGGGAACAAACAATGCATACAAACAGGTCAAAAACACGCTCCTTCCTTCGGCAGTCGGGTAAAAAATCCATATTAGGTACAAGGTAAAATAACATGAAACTGTTACAAAAACTTAAGCCTTCTTCACAACATTTGCTGGGCCTTAGCTATAATGGTGCATTTTCAGTCTCCTATAGGGACTTTTACGTCACGAGACATCACAAAAACCGGTTTATTTTTAAACAGATTGAAACTTCTTTACGATAAAAAGGAGAAATACTTACCTAATTAATACTTAATGATGTACGCAGTAGGTACAACAAAAATAAACTACTAAATCAAGTAGAGTTATTTTAAAGTACGCAATCATTGGATCGTCGAAATAATTTTACGCTAATCAACCCGTTAGCTCGGTGGGGTAAATTCCATTCATTATCCGATGATCGTATCGTTACTTAGCAGATTTCAGTAAACTAATTTTATTTAACCCTGCGGTTAGCTAAATATGCAAAAGATTTTTGACTCCTGCAGGCCTATTATGATTGTGTTTATCGACGTGGATAATCGTGGATAAAACATTTGTTACTTTTGACGGACGGATGCTTTATCCACCGCGATAAAGGAGACCATAATACAGGCCTTACGTATTATGTACAACTAGAGACGCCCGCGACTTCGTACGCGTAGAATTAGTTGCCCGCTACTCGCCCCATTTCTTCCCGTTGGGGGTCGATTTTCGGAAAATCCTTTCTTTGTGCTCACTTACATCATGAAAGGAACCCCTGTACCAAATTTCAATTTTCTAGGTACAGTAGTTTCGGCTGTGCGTTGATGGATAATCAACCATTTGATTAGTCATGTTTTCCTCAACATATATAATTAAGGTTTAGCCACGGGGTTTTTTTTTTTTTTTTTTTTTTTGTGGCAATCGTCTTATCACGACATTTCTGCCAGTATCACGTCAATAAGATTTAAAAAAATAAAGTATTGTAACAGTTTACAAAAAGTTATACATTTAAGTAAAAGTAAACAGAATTGCAGATCAAAGCTATGAACATCAAGATTAGTACAAAAAAACACACATATTGTTAGTATTCTCATTCCATGGACAGACACACACGTAATTAGTATATGATTATGAGATATTAATAAAGTGCTAAAGAAAATAAAAATAAATCACAGTTTCAATTTGTTTTTTTCACAATAGCATGCAAGTATTCTGTAAATACTAGGTAATTGTGGGTTATAACACAAAAGGGTAGATATTTGTGTAGGAAGGGGTACTTTATTAGCAATCAAACTAGAATATAACTGTGTTCGGTCATACATAGGACAAGTTAAAAAAATATGAGTTAAAGTACCGTCATCTAATCCACATCACGGGGTTTAGCCTAGCTTGAAAGGTATATACTGTTGCACCTACCCACGTAATAATAATAAAAGAAGTTGAGCTGAAAATAAAAGATAAACAATGTAACACGTGGATTAGGTACGTAACAGGGTTATTAAGTCATTTGATCATTTCATAAGTCATAAATAATTTATGAGTAAAGCCGTTATACGTTAAACCTACACGTTAAAAAGATATAGGTACATGCATAATTCTAACATGTTTTACAAAAATTGCACAATAGATCGATCACGTACCTAAGTGCGATAAACTCGTGAAAGTCATAGAACTGTCAGTAGAATTCCGTACTAGTGGTTATGCTATCCGGCAGATTATTGTATACTGCGGGGCCCATGGCGTGGGTAAGCTTGTACGCGTTCTTTAGCCTGCTGTCGATACCGACAAGCTTATTTAGCGTTGCGCGTGTTGTACCTACTTGTGTAGGTACAATGCTGTGGGTTTTATAGGACTCTAAGTTGACTCTCACATACATTGCCGTCAATATGCCCAGTTTTCTAAAATAAGCGTCCGCGAGCGTCCATACTTAGGATACGCGACCTCGATGCCTGGGGCTCTACTTTGAAATCAATAATTCGAACTTCGGATCGCCCCGTCACTTTCTTGCGAATTAGTGACGCGTCGAGAGCAAAAGGGATAGCAATAGACGAAGTTCGAATTACGGATTTCAAAGTAGAGCCTCTGACTATGACGGTAGATCTGCTTTTAGAGCACAAATCCGACTAGCACTTGACCAATTTTACGAGAATTATCCATCCCGAGAAAATGATAAATGATGATAAAATTGATGAATGATAAGTTTAAAATTCAATTGGGATACACCAAAAAAAATAACTGCTTGATTTTACATTTTTATTCGAAAGAATAGCCTTTTATAAGAAACTAATTTGAAGCATTTCATGATTAAATGTATTATTGATATTTAAAATAATTTAATAAATTAAAGTAACCTTACCTACTTGTAACGACAAGATGACGTAGTTGTTTATAAAAAACGGGTAAACTTCGTTTAAGAGTTAGAAAGACGATGTTTTATTATCTGTGATCTGTTTTCAAAGTCATAATAGACGAACGTCATTCAAACATAATGTAAACAAACAATCGCAATATGGTATAATTTATTATTTAGGAGTATATAAGCATTCAACCATTGCTTATTACCTAGACCTCAGTTAATACAACACTTCCTACATGACCTTGTTTCTAGACTAGATTTACTTAACACAATCACATTAAATTTGTTGAAAAGGCGGATTGCATTCTTCCAATCATGAGTTTCTACAATAAATGTTGATGCCGTCTTTTTAAATTCTTGTAAAAACCTTACCACACAACTTATTAACATTTATCACACATAACTCAAAAGATAAATGGTCTCATTAATATATTAATTTCATCATAAGAATGACACTCAATTTGTAAACAAATAAATTTGACATGACAACAGCTGTCTTCAAACGTAGGTGTCAGCTAGATATCTAAATTGTACTTATAAAATAAAATATTGGAGAGGTTTTATATGTTTTATGTAAAACCACAAAAGTGCTTGATACAGCGCAATTGGGACGGGCATTTAGGGGTCAAATGAAGGTCATTTCTTAATTTTAATATAATTAATTCATTGTAACATATTTTTTAAATCTAACTACTGGGATCAATTCGAAAAGCCTATTCCTCGAAATGGTTTTGAAATTTTCATACATTGTTAAAAATGGGTGTATCCCAATTTTCGAGTTAGTATATTAAGCGGCATGTTTTAATGAAATAATGTAAAAACACAAGAAAAACGCCTAATGCACAGATAAAATAATTAAAATGTAAAGTTTACTCTGTCATCTTAAAATTGAAGTGTGAAGCGACTCCGACGTGTAGAAAATCGATTTGAAGTAATCGAATTATTTTGAGAAGAACTGTTTCATGTAATATTATAAATTATAAGTAGGTATAAATACAAGTAAAGTTATTAACGTTGTATTTTGCAATACAATTAATTTTACCAGTTTCGTAAATTGTCAGAGAATCGATTACATTTCCAGTTCTACTGCTGGCAACATTACAATCGAATCGATTCGATTGAATTGACTTGACAAAGAAAGGCATCTATCTATTAAAGTTTAATTTATTATTTACAAAAATACATGGTACGCAGATTGTTTTCCTAACTAAACCTCTAGTGAGTTCGCTTCGCTATGCTGTTTACTGTTCGCAATTGGATGAACACCTTTAATTTTTTAAACAATTATCGCCGTCCTCTCTTTTCACAGTGATATATCGTCCAAAGCGAATTCCTTCGTGCAATGACATCGTTTATTGACAGGCAGAAGAGCCTCTTCAACCATCTCAAAGATGCTGAGGATCAGTATAGTTTCTCTAAGTACAATAAGGCCGAAACTCCACATGACAATGGAGTTATGGATAGAAAGCACTACAGAAAACTGAAACATGAAATGAAACCATTCAGAGGCAAAGAAAGTATATATAAAAGGCCAGAAGCAGCTATGAGGGACTGTTTGCGCCGTCAAAGTGTCCCAGACCACATGAAGAACCCCCAAAAATATGTTTACTATTCACTATCAGATGTGACACAGGAACAAATGTCGGACTCCACTAATGCTGCAACTGCACATGCTTACATTCGGGAGCTAGAGGAAAGAGAAGCATCCAAAACGAGAATGGAACAAGACTGCGAGGGCCCTGAAGAGTTTGTCTTCAAAAAACCTATATTCCATATATCTGCAACTGTGAAAACGCCAATTGAACCTGAAATTCCCAAAGCTGTTTTTAAAAGTAGTAAAGTCCTCATGCCAGAGTATGTTGTTGGGCGAACGCAGAAGAAACAAACTAAACTTGCAAGATCAGATATTACGCCGAATGAAACTGCTGATGTTGAAAAGAAAGCATCACTGAAACTGAATCATCTATATGAAGATGACGACAATGAGGAGGAAGACTAGGTTAATTATTTAAATTCTATGCCCATAGTAATATATGTTACTTAACTATTCTTGGTTGTTATAATAAAATAACAAATACTTTTCTATCATAATGAACTACACCTTTTTTATTTTGTTTCTATTAAAAGGTTTACTCCTAGTTATGTAACTACTAGCTTCTGCCCGCAACTTTGTCACATAGAAATAGTGATTCAGCCATTTAATTTGGGTGGATTTCTATTATCGTTATTCCCTCAGGCACTTTCAAAATTTTTGCTCTGAAATTGTCAGACCAAACAAGTGACAAAGTTGTAAAGTGTGCAGCTTATAAGGCTGACCGTGCCTTGCTGTTTTAATTTGCAAGGTTTACTTTGTTATCTTTAGCCTTTATTATCGTTATGTCGGTCTGGCCTAACTTGAAAGAGCTCTATCCACGGAATAGAAAAAACAGTGGAAGTGGCATGAGCTTCGGTTAGTATCAGACCTGTTGTCGCCAATACTCAAACTATCATAAAAACAACACGAGACCATGGAAAATATTTTTGATGCGGCTATCGTTTTTATACTCCAAAATAGCACAATAAGGCATGCTTTTGGATTTATTCCCTATTTTAGAAATATCTAAATATCGAAATATTTAAATAAGCGATCGCGGCAAAAGTATGGTAGGTTATGCGGAACTCCGCATAACTATGCCACACGTTACACGCCCACTTGACACTTCTACTGTTTTTTCTGTTCTGTGAGCTCTATCATTCGATAGCCATTTGTTTTTTTATTATAAATAATAAGGGTGGTCCCCATACAAATGTTTTTTACATTTTTACAATTGTCAAAACGGTGTATGTGTCAAATTTAGTGTGATTATAGGAATATGGTACAAAGCCCAAAAACGCTCAAATAATAAAACCTGCTGGGTGCAAGTCATGCAGAACGTAACCCTCGGGCTCGCTCGCAATTGACATTTTGTTTTTATTTTGACATTAATTGGATAAGCTGACTAGCCCCACAAGAACATCTTCCTAGCACCTAGCACATCTTGTAATTTCTTGCTTGTTGCTCAGTGCATCTCTATCTAAATTCCATAACAGATCATTAACTTATCATATTATTTGAATTTGAAACTATCTGTATACAGCTGTGACACCCTTCAAAAAGGCTAAAGAGGTAAGCACGAAATGGTCACATGAGCCTGGTTAGAAAGGGATATCTAAGCAACTAACATCGCAGACAACTTGTGCTAGCCATCCAGGTCCTTTTAATACTGGTTAATATTGAAAAAAACGGGGTATTCTCCGTGGTCCACCTATGTTGGTCCACCTATGTGGATTACGGAGAGTAAACTGGACAAAATCAATAGGTAGGTTTAGGTTATGTTAGTTCTTCAGAGGGCCCGAAGGGCCAAAATAATGTAGAAGTAGTAGCTGTCGCGGAGCTCCGTCGACCTGCTAAGGTTTGCTAAAATGCCCAGGTGGACAACAAAGGTGGACCACGACCAATGACTCAAAAAAACATCTAAGGTATTCTTCAACAGCAAAGTGAAACTTGTCATTTTATTCAGAAAAATAACACAATACATGAAAGTTTCAATTTGTTTATTTACATTATTATTTGTTAACATAAAGATATAACTGCAGAATCAGACTTAATTTCCAAGTTTTCTGAAGCTTGGCTCTCAGGCTTGCTGTCTGAAGAAAATGTACTTAAGTCTCTCATCATGGAATATGCATCTTCACCATCCGCATAGTACTTGGGTTCAATTTCCAGGATCTTGAAGCCAAGGGAGTTAGTGTATAGGTTCAAAGCAGCTCTGTTGCTTTTCCTGACGTGAAGTGAAACATACTTGGCCTGAAAAGTATTGAGAAACTCATCAATCATTATGACCATGGCTTACAAGCGATAGAAATACCCACATAATAGCAAACATATAAAAAAATATAGCCTCCTAGCTGGTTATCGAATTCTTTATTTATTAACAACACAAAAGTGGGAATAGCAGGGCCTCTATCCTACTACTTGAAAGCATATTGCTTTTACATGTTATATTTTTTTTTCCGCCATTATTAGTGTCATGTTTAAATAAGACGTATCATAAAGTTGACAATACAATACATGTCAAAAGCAATATGGTTTTACTGAGTACAATAGAGCCCCCAAGCTGCTGGAAATTTCCTTCTCTTTAGGGATTTTAGGAATAGGTGTAAGTTTACTATTCTTCAGTTATACTTATACTAAAGAAAGCAGCAGTCTATACTCTAACCACATCAATATAAAATTCTTATATTATTACTATACATATAGCCACCTTCTTTGGTATTATGGCAGCAATGTTATATTAATTAACAAATTAATTGCCCTGCCTTTCCCCTGGGGGTTTATATTATGCATTCATGCTTTAACAGTCCAACTTTTTGCTCTACATCCCACTATAAGTCATGAAAATGTTAAATATGTTTATCATGTTCTGTTATAACACAATGGGAAGATAACTATGTATGTACACACCTGAAAGCATTCCACCATAGCCAGTGATGCTTGATTCATAAGTTTTTGAGCAAGTCCAAGGCGGCGATGAGACCTCTTCACTGCCAATGATGTTATGTGTCCGTGTCTATTGTCTTCCCCATCCTCTTCCATCTTAGCCAGGACATACCCTGTTAAGAAATAAAAAATTACTTACTACAGACTACATTTTGAAATAAATATAAATACATTTAGGAATTTTATTATGCAGAAAAATAAATCCATTAGAAGAATGTGTCTGTTTATAAGTACTAGTATTATAGGAAGTTTCAGCGAGAGTGCTATGGACCACATGCTCCTTAAATATTTATATAATTGTTAATGACAAAATTTAGCTAGAGGTCAATCACACCACCACAAATGGAACTCCTTTACTCCGCATTACTTTCATGTATACCTTATTTGCTCATAGACAAGTTTGTATGTGGTAATGTATGCTGATAGTTCTTATTCATCTACAATCTTAAAAAATTAGGGGCTTCGATCAAGCTTGATAACAACAGCCCCATTGGTGCTGATTGTTCAAAGTTAAAATGTGGCCATTCTACCAGTGTTCAGCGTGCACTGCGGATTCTACCTATGTTTTGTGACCAATTATAAAACAAAGAGTCAAAGGAAGATCTTTACCCACAATGTGTCCCTTCTCATCTTCAGCTACATAACTGAGCTGTGGCCAGGAGAGACCATGATAGAAGTAATATTTCATCTGGTAATTCTCCGGCAGGCAGAGCAAGTTGCAGTGCTGCATATTCATAAGATCACTTGGCCGGGCACATCGGATATTCATTTTGACCTAGACAATAATCACAAAATTTTTATTACTTATTTACACAAGGAACATAGCTGATATCAGGCTCTATGAGAGTGAACAAGTTCATTCAATCATTTACCTTATTATGTACTGCACTTAAATTGATTATTCTCTCCTGGTTTTCCTAGCTTTAGGTTGCCTAGTTTCTGATGCCGGTGGGGTATCTGACATACCCCCTAGCAATTCACGCACAAATCGAAACTTGGATAGACAGCACTTCCAAACTATGTACCAACCTGCAACAAAAGAACAAAGAAAAACATCAACATACAAATTTAAACATTTGACTAGCCTTATGTTTGATGATTATTCAGTTAGTACAGAAAGTTCATAAAGCGAATTGGGCTACTTACAAAACAATACAAAAACAAAAACTAAGAATACACTACATACGCAGGTTACAATAGCTAATATCACTTCCTTCATTTCAAACTAAGCATGGGTAGGTGAACACAAAGTTATGCAGTCAATTTACCAGATAAAACTACAAATAATAATATGTCTTCTATAAATAAGTTTTGTCAGTCAAAATCAGTCTGGGCGTTGTAAGTAAGTATTTTGAGGAGAGGAGTCGTTCACGTAGTGAGCAACAGCGCCATTTTGAACCGTCTAGTCTTAGAAACGCACAATATATAGCGTGAATTTGCTGATTTTCATGTCTTAAATTAATGAAAATACCGTCCCACGTACTTTAGCTCAATGTTCCGAGTTTAAAGTTTTTAGTGTTATCCAGATTTACTGTTCGTTCGCAAGAAGTCGAACCAAAATTTCCAATTTCAAAATCTAACCTAAAAATACGGCATTATTTTTGACAGTAGGGATGCGCGACTTTGTACGATATTAAATCGATTAGTTGATTATTTAGATCATTCGATTCATTCGAATCACTTTGCAGATCATTCGATTATCCATCATACTACTAAGGCTATGCGCGCACGAACAACTTTTCTCGCCGGCGACAGTACATCTGTCTCTTTTGCACGCTCGAAGTGAGAAATAGAGAGTTGTACTGTCGCGGCGACAAAAATTGCTCGTGCGCGCATAGCGTAATTCTTAGAATCGCTTTCATATCGCGCTATAATATATCGATAGAACTATAACTTTATTGAGATCTGTGGCCCGTTTCACGAAGCTACAAGTTACAAATTACAAGCGGAACCCTCTTTCTAGCAGTACGATTAGAAAGAGACTTCCGCTTGTAATTTGTAACTTGTAGCTTCGTGAAACGGGCCACTGGAGCCATACTTTGAAATCAGTAATTCGAACTTCGGATCGCCCCGTCACTTTCTTGCGAATTAGTGATGCGTCGAGAGCAAAAGGGATAGCAATAGACGAAGTTCGAATTACGGATTTCAAAGTAGAGCCTCTGTTTTATAAAGCTACAAATTACAATTTACAGGTAACAAGTTTCCATTTGACACAACCTTGACCAATGAAGGCCCTACTCTGAAAATCGAGTTCGAATTTACGTTACCTCCATCTCTGTCACTCGTGATTCGAGACTTTATTGAGAGAAAGGGATGGAGCTAGCGTAACTTCGAACTTCGTTTTTCAAAGTAGGGCCTCAGAGGCTCTACTTTGAAATCCGTAATTCGAACTTCGTCTATTCCTATCCCTTTTGCTCTCGACGCGTCACTAATTCGCAAGAAAGTGACGGGGCGATCCGAAGTTCGAATTATTGATTTCAAAGTAGAGCCCCAGCCATTTGAGCAGTGTTACCAGAGGCCCGTTTCACGAAGCTACAAGTTACAAATTACAAGCGGAAGTCTCTTTCTAACTCCTTTTGCTAGAAAGAGAGTTCCTCTTGTAATTTGTAACTTGTAGCTTCGTGAAACGGGCTACAGTTTAGACCTGTAAAATTGTAACTTGTAGCTTTATAAAACGTGCCCGTTAGTTACCTTTTTTTGTGTATGGGTTTTTTAAAGTGAATACGTGAATCCGGAACAAGCAAGCAAGGCCTTGACTGCGTCTCGGACGCGCTAACTCGTAATCGTCTCGCAATCTCGCAACAGCTTTTTTCCCGAGGCCCGTTTCACACGTAACGTAATTTGTCTATAAGCGGAAGTCTCTTTCTAGCAAAAGGAGTTAGAAAGCGACTTCCGCTTGTAATTTGTAACTTGTAGCTTCGTGAAACTATTTTCTATTTAAAATAAAATAGATTTAGATTTCCCCATCAATAATAAAGTTCATTGTATATCTCATGTGACTACATACTGTCACTGTCACGCATAGTTTTTCATATTTCAACTCTACTGTACCTACGTGCTTTTATATCCGTGACTCGAACTGTTTAAAAGGTAGAAACAAAACAATATAAATGTCAATGTCAAATCAAAACATTAAAATAAATTGTGTGATTAAAACCAACAAACCTTAATTATTATTTTTTAATTGACTTGAAATGAGATTTTTTTGTAAAATATTTTGCTACCTTCGATATACTTATTCGTTATAACTTACTTAATTATTTGTATTAGGTACAGCGGTAGCAGAATTAGAATATAAGCAAACATCAACGCTCCAACATTATCTGTAAGAACTATTTTTCAGCATGGATGAAGAAATACAAGAAGAAAAACCGTCTGCTTCTGTTTTATCGTAAGTTTTATTACAGCTAAGAGAACAGGTATCAGAGTGTCAGTAAAATATATTCTAGGATTCATGTTTCTTTTAAATCTTACTTTCAGACGGTTCAGAAGCCCAACTTTTAGTAAAAATGAAGTTCAAACTTTAATTAATATTATAGAAAGACATAAGTATACAATTTTGAATAAAGCGACAAATTCTTCTGTAAACCAGGCCAAAGAGTTGTCTTGGGAAAAGATAACAAAGAGGTTTAACAGTCTTGGTTTCAAACATGAAAGAAGTACAGATTCTTTAAAAACTAAGTGGGAGAACCTTAAAAAAGATGCAAGGAAGCTTTCTAAAAATTTGATTGATGTAAATAATAGTGGGTATAATGATCTGTCAAGTCAAATAGTGGCTATGATGAGTGAAGTCGAGCATCATGTAGGGGAGCCGACGCAAATTATGGATGATAATGATGATTTTAATGGTAAGAAATTCCTGTTTAACCTTTCGTATGCCAAAAGCCTCTCATAATTTAATCCCGTCGTCTGCCGGGCTATGACGCCATCAGTGGCACATGACCGAGTTTAATTGCTCCAAGCTCAAAAGTGATTTGACGTTTTGAGCAACTGAATTGTATCAATGGAAGACAATTTTTTTGTTTTTTTTACCAACAAATTAGATCCATATCTTTAAACTCGTAAAATCCAATTTCAAATAACCCGATTAAGTCCCTTAGGGACGGATACGGCACTAGGTATAGGACCAGGGTCAGGACGGATCCGGCGCTACGCATACAAAAGGTTAAATAAATCTATTGTCTAAGTTTAGACTAGTTCAATGAATGTTAAGTATGATATTGTTTGATTTTTAGACTCTGTTCTTAATACCGAAAAAATAAGTCAAGACTTGAAAAGACAACCATTTTGGGACAACTGTGCAGATAAGGACTCCGATGATTCTAATGGTAGAATGTTTTTATAAATAAACATCTGATTATAATATATTTATTTTAAATCTGTCTCAGTTAACTAACTTGTAAATGTTATGGTTTCAGAGGGAGATGATGAAAAAAGGTATGTAATGTTAATCAAAAACGTTTGCTAATCATTATCAACCAATAAGATAAAACCCTTGAAATAATTGTGACACTACTTTCTTTCAGAGCTGATACTCTTCAACTTAGTTAAGTTCAAGCCTAGTTAAACTAGCCTACGATAAAAAAATCTGTTCATCCATTTAGGAGAAATGTGCCACATGAGAATTTAACACCAGTTAAAAAGATAACCCGTTAATGACAATTTTCAGAATAAACCGCTCACTTAATTTCGCACCTCAAGAATGCAGCCTCCTACTGGAATGTGTCAGAAAAGAAAAGAACTATATTTTTTCTAAAGAGTACAATGCTCATGCTATTGGTTTAAAGAATAAAGCATGGAGAAGGGTGGGCAGATATATTTCATTAAACTTAATTATTTGTAATATATTTCACTAATATATATAAGTTTCCAATGAATCCTCATTTGTTTTTAGGTAACTGAAGTTTTTAACAAAAAGAGTCCTCAAAAAAGATCACAGAAAGTACTTCGCACAAAGTTCAGCAATATGAAAACAGTAGCCAAGACCATTGGCATTAAGGAAGCTGTTAAACATTTTGATTTGAATGTTACAAAGCACGAGAAGTTAGTCAATGAAGGCTCAAAGGTACTAATTTTGTGCATATTTCATTTATTGTTTATTTTTAGGCTTCTGTTCACAAAGGGACCCTACAAGGAAGGGGAAGGGGGTGCTACAGGACCCTAATTACTAAGTTTAGCCTGACAAAGTTCAATTAGGGTGATGGAACCAGTAATGGACAAGGACCAATAATGGACACTTTACCTCTATTTTACAGAAGATAAGGGTTATTCATTTGTTTAGCAACAATCAATTTAATGCCAAAGGGTCTTTGAATTAATAGTTAAGTGTCCATTATTGGTGCCTGTCAATTTTAAAACAAGGTAATATAAACTTCATGGTCGTTAAACATGCACATATAGAGACATACATACATATTTCTAGGCCGATTTTAATTTTAATTTCACTTTTGGTAATCTTTATTAAGGTATTTTCATACTTTGTTGAGAAATGCGATTTAAAACATCCATGCATATTCCCTATTCTGCCCTGCTAAGGCAAATGGCAGTATCTCAGACAAAACTCCTGTAGCAAATGCAACCTTATTACTAACGAAAGAGGATTGAATCTGCTTTGGCAATTGAATGTGAGATACTGCCTATTGGCTTATGAGGGCAGTATTCTGGGTCTGTACAAAGGACACAACCACAAGCACTCAGTTTGCCTTCTCGAGGTATGTAAGTGTGTGTTGTTCTATTGCAGAAAATAAAGTCGGAGCCGGTGTTCGAGCTTGAGCTCGACAACGGTATGGACGACGACGACGACCGCCACAACTCCGACAGCAACCAGTTCGCGCCGGACCCGCTCAGTACCATTCTAAATAGTGATTCTGGAATAGGTAAGATTGCTAAGTATATGTATATTAAAAGAAAAACTGTAAAATATGATCGATGTTTAAAAAAATACGTTTTTCATACAGTTGCTCTAAAAGCTGTTTGTAAAGTTGGATTTAGTGCTTTTTTTTACTGTTGCTCCAAGCCATGCATCCAAACAAAGACTTTGAGTGTTCAACCACTTTAACCCTTTGTAAGGCACATATACTTATTTATAATTTCAACCTTACTTACTACACAATATGATACATTTTCTGTTGTTTTTGCACGAAAAATGACTTGCATTTAAACGATTCCCTAGGAAGTGTCAATCATGAAACTGTATTTGAATTTTAGGTAGCATAACTGTATAACTGGGACCTTATAAAGGGTTAAGTAATGTGTTCTCTTTTAATTACTGTTATTTTTGTTTCATTTACATTTATACGCAAATATATTCTAAACGTCGTTTGGTACACTTGCGAAACTGTTATTCCCACTCGTCCCGAATCTCGCCCTCGCTTGCAGCTCGGGCCAAAACACCACAGGACTCTTGTAAAATGATATTCTTTTCGCACTTTGATCAAAATGTATGTAAATGTATTTCCTCCTTACTAGCAAAATCTGCTTTAATCTAGTGTTGTCATGAATTTCATTTTTGTAAAAAGTGTTGTTTTGATTTTCAGGTTCTACTCATTCGAGTTCATGTAGTCAAGAAAATAAAGAAGTAGTGAAATTAAAGAAACAACTATTGAGGATCAACAGTGATTCCGAAATCGGTAAGTTGAGTCGTTTTTTAAAGCCATTAATGTCAATCATATAGAGGCGTTTAGATATTATTGACGTTTTAGGAACTTGTATATATTTATGACTCTGACTGTAAAGTGCGATAGCTCTTAAAAAGGCCTTAGTGTTTGTACCTCTTTCTCATTCGCTCTCGTACACTCATATGCGAATGTAACAGACTTTACTCGAACCCGATTGAGTTTTTAAAATCTCTCGCACTGTATTTGAATACAGTTAAGTTTAGGTTGAGAGAAAGGGATAGAGCTGTATAACGGCTATAGCTCTGACCCTTCCTTTTAAACTGTTTGGAATCTGATCTCTAAAGGCCCAGATAGACGGGCGAGTAAGTAAGCTCGACGACCTTTTTCGCCCGTGTTTACCTTTAGAAGTTCGCGTACTTAGGGTGACACACGGGCGAGTAAGGTCGTCGAGCCATAAGTACGGCGTACTTACTCGCGGTCTGAGACTACACATATCCAGTGTTGCTTGGGCAATTCGGGCATGTTTAAATGTAAGTATTTTTATACATTTCAGGTTCGTGTAGTCATGAAAATAAAGAAGTAGTTAAGTTAAAGAAAGAATTATTAAATTACCAAATAGAAACTGCTAGGGTAAGTAAATTTACTTAGTATGCATTTTGTAATAGATCTAGAATTTCATTAGCGCTTATTCTCTTCCTTGTTTTGTTGAATTTTAAAAATATGTTCTGTTTCATGGCAACAATTAAAGCAATATTCAAAATAGGCCTAAAAATATTTTCATGCCCCGTTTCATTTATACAAGCAGAAAATATTCTTGGCCTGTTCATACGAGCACATGTGCTGTTTCGTCAATATCTCTGGGCAGCGTGATGAAAACTCGTATTGTTTTACGGTAACAGCTAGAAAGACGTAGAGTGGAAGAAGCGGCGCAGGCAGACGCCGCGGCGCGGGAGGCGCGGGCGATAGAGTCGTCGCTCCGGCTGCGGCGGGCGCGGCTCGAGGCGGCCGCGGCGGCCGCGGCGCTGCCCCCCGCGCACCCCGCGCTGCTCTTCACCCCCGAGGAGGAACCGGCCCAGAGGTACCTCCGCCAGTACGACGAAACTTGAACATTATGTTAGCACTCAATCTTATCTAACTTGTTACCTGTCAAAGACGGGTTTTTTTGGAATCTGGGAATGTTTATGAGCTGTTATTTGGATTACGAAATGAAATTACATAAATTTAGATACGAAAATTTTGTATATTTTACTTAATTGCATTTTACAAGATGATAAATTATAATTCAATATTAAAATTAATATTTTTAAATATGCATTTGTACAATTTCCATCTATAACTAACTAAGCTACGACACCTAATGAAATATATTACACATTGCTAATTTACAACATGCTTTTTACATAGACTACTTCTATCTAGTTATGTCAATATGTATAAAGTACAAAACGTAAGTACGTACATCCATACACAATGCTATTGTAATAGTGTAAGATTAAGTAATGAGCCACGAGTCTATAAGACAAGCCTTCAGAGGTCCCTCGGAGCACTGATGATACAAATATGATATGATAAAGTAAAAATAATTTGTATTTTAATTTTAATGTTTGTTTAGATTTTTGTCCATTTGTTTTCTTTTCACTGAATGAAGGCTCCGAAGGACGCTCTGACTAATACAGTTAGTAGCTAAATTGAGCTTAGAGCTACTCATTGAGTCAGTGATGATTTGAAAAAACAGCTACAATCATTAAACGTCTTTTAGTTCGTGCTTTCGACATTGAGCTTGAAAATTTGAATACTGACTCGAGAGGCAAGTTTGAGGAACATCAATGTTCTTTCAGAACAAACCATATTGTCCATGGTTGCAGTCTATTCATCGTTAGTCTTTTAACTTAAAAATGACACCAACAGTAATATAACTTTTATCAATCTTTATGTGGCGTTTCCACACTGCGGTTAGAGCAATTTTGAATACTCTTTAATTTAACAGAATGGTTGCGTGTTCAAAAATGTTTTGTAACGATTTATAATATAACCGAAGTGTGGGAACATCAATAGATTATACAGCGGTATTGTATTTTTGTGGCTTCAAATTTAACAAAAAATTAACGCTAGAGTTTCACAAGCTGTTGAAAAGGAAGATTCTTGTCGACAAGTACATCTTCATACGTACACATTCTACGAGTACTGTTTCAAAATTGTATAAAATCTGGACGGACAACTCAACTCACGTGGCAAATGAGCATCCTGCAATTTAAAACCTCGCAAATGACAGCGTTCCATTTCGATTACAGATAAATAAATTCGCCGATGCGTAAAAACTACGTTGTTCCGATTTAGGATCCCGATAGTTTTTTAGTACCTCCAACATTTATGATCTTTCAATAAAACCATCTGAAGAGTTACTTCTCCCGTATAAAGTCGTAAAATCTTTAACTGTGAATCGACACTCTATCATCAAGAGCTACGCCAAATGTAGTATTTAGTATTTAAATACGTCTTCGTGGCATTTCTCCAGTTCAAATTTGTCGTGGTAGCGTTTTTTCGACAAGCGCTCTCCAGTGTACAAAGATGGTGAATGTCGAGCGTCGATAAGTCTACGCTATAAGCGTATCAATTCTGAATATTCCGATCAAACTATCAGGACCCGACAGAATTATAATGGCAGCCTTCAATTTATTGTAAGTAGATAATAATATATTTTACTCTAACATTAATTATAACTATTTCGTCATCATATGGCAGTCACGTGTGTTTCGTAGCTATGTCCTAAGTGGATAATTTTCTTTGGTAAGTATGCGCCTTTTTATCTCCATGACCGGTGCGTTTTTTCTTTTCGAGTAAGTACCTACAAATCGTCCGTATAAACGTCTCCTGCGGCATAAATCCACTGGAGGATTTCCATCAATCCATCGTTCTTCGCTGGAAATAATGGTTTCTACATCTTAACTTCAATACTCGCGTCGGAGCCGCGTGAATCCAAACTCGTCGAGCCGACGCGGTATTTTCACAGCCTCAGTGCTCAAAACAGCCTAGTACTCGAGTACCTAATAGCGTATTCGAGCCGTCGTCGTCGGCTCTCGATTCTCATCAGAGTTCTCAGTTCGCAGAAGCTCTACTGTACTGTACATGTAGAGATAACGAGTCAGTATTATATTTGTAGAGCGGCCAGGGAGGGCAGCGCGGGGGTGTGGGGCGCGCAGGGCGTGCCGGGCGTGGCGGGCGCGGAGGGCGCCACGGCCGTGGCGGGCGTGAGCGGCGTGGCGGCGGGCGGGTCGGCGGCGCGCACCAGCGTGCGCCGCAGGTCCTGCGCGCGCGCCGCCAGCGTGCGGGCGGCCTCGGCCATCTCCGCCACGGCGCTCGCGCAGGGGAACTGCTGCGCTGCCGCTTTCGTCTTCGCGACGGTAGCGGCCAGCGCGTCCGAGAGAGCGTCGGAACATCGGAGTGCTCTGGATTTTAAGCCGGCGTGTTGGGCGCTCCTGTTGACAAAAATACCTTTAGCTTAAATTGAGAACTCGCTTAGATACTTCTTTATATAAGGACACGAAGCAAAAAAAAACCTTATCGATGCCGTTTTGTATCTCAGTAGCCAGTGCCTGCTGGATTACTTAAGTATATCCATATCTATTGCAATTATCTTATATAAATTCTCACCTATGAACGGTATCGCCGACGTGTACGATCCGATGCGCGCTGAGCACCACAAATTTCCCGTGTGCGAGGAAAACATCTGGCGGTTGCCCCATGTCCACTGTGCGTAGGAACGCTTCGACTGCCGTCGCGAGGTGAGCGCCGTAGGTCGCCGCCTGCGCCGCATAGAACGCTGTGAGTTGCCGATCGTCGGCCGGGAGCCGCGTCGCTGCTGCTACTGCACTGACCTGGTGGTAACATGCACTGGTTAAGTCACATACTAAGGACTTTGTTCTTGAAGTTTCAGCAAGTGTCGATCAATTAAGATTCGATTAAATGTAGATTTTGACCAAAATAAAAACTCTAGCATGCGAATAAATTAAACATATCCAGTTGAGCCAAATATCATCAAATGCTTTAGAAATTCAAAAACAGCCGGTTGGTTGAAAATATTAGCTCTTTTGGTGAAACTACTGACCGACGAAAGAGATGCCTATTTAATCTATCTCCTGAAGATATAAACAAACCTCGCCAGCGTGGTCAGCGTCCCTCACAAGCGCGTCAAATGACGCTCTCAACTTGTCGGGCAGCGCAGCGCGGATCTCGGCGTTGCGCCGGCCCACCGCCGTCCGCGACTCCAACCGCACGTAGTCGTACTCCTCCGTCCACTCGTGCTCCGGGACTGTGCCTGCGGACCGCCTGGGGAACAAGACTACAGTTAGCGAATAGGTATCTTGAATAAAATGTGATGAGTTGGAAGTTAGAACTCTTAGATGTTGTGGTTTTTAGTGAGAGGAAGTGTCAATGAATTAAGAAGAGTGTCCGAACTCCGTTATGGAAGTTATCAGTGGGCAACACGTTGGTCACAGGACATTTGGTAGACTGTCAGAAGCAGATTTATATCCTAAGGCTAGAACAATGTCCTAAGCCCAGAACAGGCATGACAATTAAAGATTTTACCCCGCAGTGGAAGGTCTGAACAACTAACCTGAATAACAGCGACGCGTTTCCGTGAATAAACGAAGCCGCCCGTCTCACGTCTTCTGTTAGAGAACGCGCACAAGCCACCAGCTGATCCAAGGCATCCTGCGTGCCGTCCGTCGGTTCGCGTTCTCGCTCCAGCCTGTCCGGCGCCCAGTCGCCGGCGTCCAACGCGCTCGTCGCCTCGTGCGTTATGCGTTCTGCGTCTTTCAGTGCTTTGACTAGCGGCCTTAGCTTTACTGCGATGCCTGGAATGAAATAAGGTTTATTATTTAACGAAAGTTGGTGTAGAATGTTCAATTCGTGATTGGTTAAACTTTTCACTCGAAGCTTAGTTTCGCTATATTGAAAAGTATATACACAACGCAGTTTCCCAGGAGCTACGCGTGAGAATTAAAATTACTTTATAAGGTCTTAAAGTTGCTCTTGACCTATATGCCGCCTGATGGTAAGTGATGATGACATTAACGATGGTGGATGGTGTTGCCTGGTTTAGTAGCAGCGTATTAACTCATGTTTTAAAGACCCCCACGTTATATCTTCCAGGAAATACAGATGAAGAAAGCGAATTTAACTCTAGATTTGTAGTGTACCTTTATCTTGTGCATCATGTGCGTTAGCCAGCGTGGCGTCGGCGAACACAGCCAGGTCGTGGAGTGCGGCGCGAAGGCGTGCGCCCGCCACGCGCACGTCGAGCACGCGCGGGCGCAGCGCGCCGCGCCGCCGCCACCCCGGCGTCACGTATGACAGCAGTCGGGACACTGCGGCTGATGCCTCCTCCTGGAGAAGAAAATGGGTTTAGATTTCGTAGTGGGATTAATTTTAACGGTCCTGAGCTTACTCAGGAGAGGAAGGCGTGGCGTGATATTGATTTGCGCCATCCGAGTGCCATAGGATAACAACAAGAACCGACCAACAGTGGGTAACTAGATAGTTAACCTTTCGAACGTTAGATTCATCAAGTCGGTATCGGGTTCAGGTGCCGCGAATGCCCAACTGTCAGTGAATTGTTCTACGCTTCTACATTTTGCGCTGTGTTGTGATATCCTGGCATCTGGACCAAGTAAAATTTGGTTAACCGTGTTAAAACCCACCTGTAACCGCTCTAAAGCCTCGAGCGCCGCGTCACAGGGCAGCGGCAGAGCGCGCGACCGCGGCACGTCGTACGTGCTGGATGCGTGGCTGCTGCCGGACGTGGCGGAGGCGCTCGACGTGCCGGACGCCAGCGAGCCCGTACCGGAGCACGCGGAGTCCGCTGACGCCGGCCGAGGCGCGCGCGGCGCGTCGTACCTGATAAATAGTGAGGTAGGTAAAGGGCAACTGTTTTGAAGGAATTTAAATCAAATGACGGGCGTTATTTTTGGATGACAGTCTTTTAGATACTTATGTCTAACGGCAGTGGTACGCAGAAACGGAAGCCACAAACCGCGAAAATATTTTTTTTCTGTGTTTGTTTGATACGGAAAAGCGGGTATTAAATTGTAATTTGTAAAGAGGAGTGACAGTGACAGTCCCGGTTTTTGGGTCACACAAAACGCTTATGCACTGTACCGTACCGTTAAAAAGGTTTGGAGCGGGTCGATGCATTAATGACTAACGTAACCCTTCAACACATTTGCATCAGCATAGTTGAGCGTCTTTGTTCATTCGCCGTCACTAAAACTGACATATCTTAAATACGGCTGAGTTGACCTACTTACAAATTTTTGCATTGATCTAAGTTTGGCATTATCGACCAGAAAAATTATTGCTATGCTTTAGTACTATAGAAAGAAACGGACGGTTGCAATGGTAAGTAGTTTGACGTAGTTAGATACGCGCAATTATGCTGATGTTTTATTGAATATTCTACTTATGCTCAATCTAACGTAACTGTTCTTCTATATGTTATGAGAAACATGAAAAGTTATTCAACACGGCACGAATATAACGTCATAATTTTGTCATCAAAGCGTCACTAGGATAGAAATGAAGTAAAGGCCCATGGTAATTTCAGTGCGTAATGTAACAGAAAGGAATGGAAACAAATGAGTTACATACCAGTCCCCGACGGGCCTTGGGAAGTCGTAGGTTCCGATCCTTTGGACCGGCATGGGGGCGCGAGGGACGTCGTAATGAGAACATTCCTCTATCTGAAAATTTCAATTATTTCTGGTTACATTTCTATATATTATCTTATCACATTCATTCTGTAACACAGAACGTGTATTAAATAGAATAAATCACTCGCTCGAATTGCTCGATTTTTGGCTACTCTAATCTAAATCTTAATTCAAAGATGATACTAGATCACAAGATAAGTCCTACTTATGTGGAATATAAACAAATGAGCACAGACATGTGTCATAACAAGTTTATATAACTTGCGTGTCGATTTTGTTTACTTGCGAATTTAGTAAAGACCCGATATATTTGGTGGTCTCAGTATGCGTTTCGCGGCTAATTAATAAATAGATTGGCCGCGATTGTGTTAAATATGACATCATTCCATTTGTTGTCTCGCCTATAAGAAACATAAACTGCATAATGGGCTGAGGAATAACAGCTATAGAAAAAACCAGGAGGAATTATGGCGGATAAATTGGTATCTTACTTTAGTAAAGGCTGGCGATTGCTGCGTAGGCAGCGGCTGGTGCGCCACGGGGGCTGGGGTGCGCGCGCGCCTCCGCTGCAGCGCCGCGCTCGCGTCGAACACGCCCGCTACGATGCGCAGGCGGTTGCCCGGGCATATCCCCTGGAACAAGGCAGTGGAGACGTAAGACACGGCAAATAGAAAATCGGTGAAACTGATCATGTTCTTAATAGACGTCATGATTGCCTCTCCTATTTACAGAGACATTCCAAACTGAATTGGTACAGTACGTATATGCGCAGAACGGTAGCAGACGTGACCTGACATCATAGGAGTTACGTAGTTAAGGAAGTTATTGTACAAAAATAATATTTGTAACCAATAATTTTGCATAGTAATGACGTCTTGTTTACGTTATTTAATGTATTGTTACTCATACAATTTAATAAATAACAGGAAAGAAATGTATTATTTACATCGATGTCTATTAAATGTTCTCGTTTTTTGTAATAAGTCTAGATAAGACTCTAAAGTACCTGGACGGTGGTGTTGCCGAGTGCTGATGCCCAAGACGGGTAAGACCATTCGTCTTGGGTAGTCAGCACTCCACACTTATCAAGCCATCTTTTTTAAGACCCCACATTAGAACTCGGTAACACCGTCTTCTTGCTCATGTGAGGAGCCTTAGGCCTTTTTTATCAAGCAGCGCGACTCGCAGTAAATTCAAACAGTGCGATGTATAAGAGCGTTGATGTTGACCAAGGCTGCTCAACCTCAGGCCCGCTGCGTCTCCATAAGGCTCAGTTTCATTGGTCAATAGCCCGCATACTTTTCTTTACTACATTGCATTGCTGCAATAGTTCCCGGCTCAACCAGTAAAAAAGCCTTAAATGAGTCCTAGCGTCCAGCATGCCGTGTCGCCCGGCGTTGTTACCTGTCGGCCACGCAGCGAGCACAGCCACCAGCCCTCGCTGCCGCCCGTGTTTTGCTCCAGCACGGTCAGCAGGTCTCCCCGCCGGAACGCCAGCTCGTCCGGCGACTCAGCTATGTTGTCGTACAGAGCCCGCGCCATGCACTGTAACAATACATACATTTGTCAATAAGAAGGTCTCAATTTGGTTGGACATCCATCACAGGAAACGCGCTATGTAGGTAAACGTGATGTAGTCTTTTCAAATTTTCAAATTCTAATTACATTTGGGTACCCCAACATGAGTAATGTTGCGATTTACATAACTTATACCTCTAATTTAAGGCTCAGTTTTTTATATTTCGTTATATATAGTTTACTATACATTCTACTATTTAGAAAACTTCTTCCATAAAGTTAGTGTACATTACAAGATCTCACTCGGGCGAAGCCCGGTCGGGGTCTAGTACAAAAAAAACGTTACATAACCTACGAGTAATTAATGGTTGGTTGGTAGCCCGGGAGCAAAGTGTCTGGCATTAATCCAAATGCTGACCGATTTACGCATTGTAGCCTTATTCCTACTGATACCATAAAACACAAAAAAAAAGAATTTATCTTAGGACCTTAAATTATGGGTTAAAAACGGGCGAGCGTGTGTTACTTTCATTACAAAACCTAACGAGTGTAGATACGTAATATGATAGCAAGAATATATCACTATGCATTTCGTCTTTTGTTTAAATCAAGGTATAAATAAATAAATAATAAAGTTAATAAAGCATACGTTAGGTTAGCTCCAACACGTAGTTAAAAGATGAAGGCATAATCTAAGTACGTAAGAACATTACTATAATAATCAAGTATTTAACCACGTTCATGCTACGTAGTTCCACAGTTTAATAATAAAGGTATTTAATAACTTGCAATTACGCCTCAAAGAATGTTAGAAAGCCCTAGAAAGCTGAGCAACATCTCATGTTAAATAGGCCTAATGAAAACTAATGCCTTTGAAGATGCGCCCGGTGCAGTTTACACGGCGATCTCCGACCCTTGCAAAGAGTATAAATGGCTTAATAAGGAACTGATGTGTAGGGCGCGATTATTTATGCGTGTGCCATTAGTATTTGACACCCTCGCCCACTTAATTTGGCGGTTGCAGCTGCAACGGAACGCTCGCGTCCTATATCACGATAATGATGGAGTGCATTGTGCAACGGTGCAGCGTTGCGGCAGGCCATGTCCGTTTCCGATCGAATGTTTATGCAATTGATAAGTGCAGTTGCTGTTATGCGGAGTGATGGATGATTTACGTCAGGGGCAGACTAGGCGTGAACAGTTACATTTTTGGTGATTTACTTATAAAACAGCTATTATTAGCAAAATAAAGAGTAGTCATATTTAACAACATACTTAAAGCCGTGTGCCGCGTGTCTGTCCGTGTGTCACCTAGACTTTTAGAACTATAATACGTTCCACATCGCAGTTAGCCGTGCCCCTAGTGCCTACCCCCGATTCGATCCCCGATAAATATTGTGTGACCACACGTAATTAGTTCTTGAGTCTTGGAGATTTTCTGTGTATCTAAGTAATTAATTCGATTGCTTCCTTTTTGGTTGTATTCCTGATTCGTCGTATTCTTGTTTTGACACATTCTTGTTTTGACACATTCTTTTTTCGTCGTATTCTTGTTTTGAAACATTCTTGTTTCGTCGTAGGTATTTTTTATTTTGACACAATCTTGTTTAGTCGCTTTCCGTTTTAGAAATAAATGATTACATATGGTAAAATCAGTCTGTCACTAAATATGGTTTAAATAATGGGTAGGCTGTGTCAACTTATGTAAGAGTTTCATGTTAATGTTTTCTGTTTTATTTTAGTTTATTTTATCAGAATTATATAGGTATATTTTTTCTAATAAACTATACCTATTTCTACTATGCAAGAAAAGTCATAGGCATTGTATAGTGTAACTTGGTAGTTCCACTGACCGTATCGACAAGAATATGTCGAAAACGGAAAGCGGCTAAACAATAATGTGACAAAACAAGAATACGACGAATCAGGAATAAGACGAAAAACGAAGCAATCATCAATTCTCTATGTATGAGTATCTTTTTCGTTGTCTAGTACAAATAGTACAAGTCGACTTAGGTCAATTTGTGTAAGTTTGTCCTCTGATATTAAATTTATAAATCAGTGTCATTAAAAAAAACATGTTGTAAATCTTAGGTAAAGTACGTACCCAATCCTTCCAAAAGCTAATTTAAATAACAACTTTATCTACGATCCTTGTGATCCCTGGTTACATTGATACAAATAACAACAAGGGACTACGTTTTTTTGCTCGATTAAGGTATAATTCACCGGCATCCGGCTTCACGTTCAATCCTATGAAAATATTTGATGTCACCAATTCTGCTTCGAATGATATCAGGACAAGCATCGGGGTGGTCAGCGAACAAATGAATTTAGATGTAAAATTATGTAAATGAAAAATGAAATATATTTTTTTCAGTCGTAAGATCGCTTCACATCTACATAATAATATAACGTATTAAATGGTGGCGCTTTTTAAAATATAAACATTTTATTTTGTTTAACTTGATACCTAGTACTTAAAAATATTAGAAATATCTAATGGCGGATTTCACCAAGCGAGAATAAGGTCTTATACCTAGATTAAACGCCGAATTTGTATAGACTAATCTCAGAGTAAGTCTTATTCCAGTTTGGTGAAATGCGGCCTTAGTCGTACATAAGTATCACAGAGTTTAGATATAAAAAAAAAACAAAAACAAACCCTTTTCGGTTGCAGTTTTTTCGTATTCCGTAAGTAACATCCTTTGCAATTTTTGTACACATGTGATATATAAACACGAATGCTTAATGTCTCAGGCATTGCCAGCTGTTCACTGATTAATAATTATGAAGTCCGTTCCCGTTCAACAATCGGAGGACACTGAACGGGAGAACTGTTCGCAAATGTATTTAATTAATTAATTATTAGTTCGCTTCGATATTGAGTCACGGAAAGATTATTTAGTCACGTAGCTAGTTGTGTTTTTGTCCGTCGGTTTGCGGCTTTAAAGCTGTCGCCGCACGTCAAATTGTTTTGATTTATTCGTTCTAAGCGTCAATTCTGGAGCAAAATTTTTCCTGCATAACGCAAGTTTACCTATAAACGTCTTAATTTTAGAATAGTTTTGTTTCCTCCGTAAGAAACATACCTAGTGCAACATTAAGTAGGGAAGCTTTCTTTTTTTATTTAATAAGAACCAACAGCTACAAAAATAGAGAAGATTAGAAGTTTCATATAGTAGATGACATAAAACCAATTACTGTAACAATCAACTTTAGGTACTCAATAAGGAAGTACGGTTATCGACGCAATAAGGCAAGATTACTCACGTCATAATCACAATCCAGCTAAAAATTATATAAGTAATCAAACTTCGGATTAAGTCAACATTTTAATAGTACTTACTTACTAAAGACTGTACACGATAAAATCCGGGCATGCATGCTCTGGTGTATCTTTGCAATGAATGCATATTTTCAAGCAGTTTTTTTTAATAACTTGTATAATTATAATACTACATAATAAAATAAGATCGTATAATAATGTATGAGTATGTGTCAGTTTTCGCCGAATATATTCTATCATACCTTTCATCTCCTGTCCAGCGTTTTTTGACAATCTTCAGTCGCTTCCTGCTACAATGTCACAACTGTATTTATATTTTTACAAGCTGTTTAACGCACATTTGAATGTCGCCTAACCAAAAAAAAACTTTTTGAAACTCATTTCTATTAGTAGTAGCCAGGAAGACTTTTTACTAAAAGCACTGAAAGTTGTTTTTGTATGGGAGGTATTTATTAGTCAAAAAGTCAAATTCGCCAAAGTTAAAAAACCTCAGAATTATCTGAATCTGAATACAATTAGAAAAGTTTAAACTATTGTGAAAAGATAATGTAATAAGGTATAATTTGGCTTGTATAATTTAAAAATAATACAATGTTTTTAACAGGAGAATTTGGTAAAGACTGTCAGAACACCGTGGACAAAAAAATATTGGTACTTTGGATTATATAATGGTCTAAGTCACAGACGCTCTAACATTTTATTATTATTGTATTTTTATTATGTAGTTTCATAACCAAAGACTATTACAAAAAAGTGCGGCTTGAAAATTAGCATTCATTAAAAAAATACACTAGAGCATGCATGGCCGGATTTTATCGTGTACAGTCTTTAACATAGAATATTTTGTCTTATTTGAGAAAACATAAATTGCCCTCGAAATTAAATCAGAAACACGTTTGTATTGATATATTGACAAGCTTAATTAGTAAGGAAGATGTTATAAAGGAACGAAATCAATAGGTATTATTCGACCCTCGTAACTTAATAATAACTTACACGTCAGTAAGTTAAGTCGCGTCATACTGGTTATTTTAGCAAAAATCCCAAACCTAACGGACTTCTCTCTGAAATGCAATGCGATGCGTAATCGATACAGTCAGCTGAGCAGTAAGAGGCCATGGTATCCTATCGTGCCTTGAGTTCTTAGTGTAACAAATAAAGATGCTGTGTCACCGGATATCTAAGAATGAATCATGGCGCCAGTCGAATCCGGAGCTACCTGGAACCAGCAAGGCCCACGTAGGTCGGTGAGGTCATTGTCTGACCTCTCGGCTACACTACGAATCAATGAATGACATAAATCTCATGTTTTCCTCGTATTGAAGGAAGATGTTTACGCACTATGTTAAGTTTGCCTGTTGACGACCTCTTCTATTGTTTTAGAACTTGCATCTAATTGTATCTATGCCGAATGTTAAATTAAGATAACACTTACAGATAATCTTGAAAAGCAAAAAAAAAATTAAAATGTTTAAAAACACATACACATTTTCTTATGAGATAAGTTGAAATTCTGTCTGATTGAATATTGTTTTGTAATAAGAATTTAAATGTAATCGTTAGTATATAAATACTTAGTGAGTTTTTCAGAGCAAAAATGGAATCCTTACAATTGGGTAACTGTTGAATATTGACATACATATCATCATTTATTTCCATGTACTTACTGAACACAATTTACAATGCATATTATTTTATGTATGTTCTCATTAATCCTTAAGAATGAAACCAGACCGCGAACAACATATTATTTTCCCACAACAAAGACGTAGATTTAACAAAATGCGAATTACATGGACGTTATTCTTTGCGGTTAGGCGCGGGCGTAATAAGCTTAAATAAACTTAAAGGTCGTAAACAAAATTTCGTTGCTTGAACAAGAAATTTAGGCAGTCGCCGTGGGTGGTTTTTAATTTTTGCCAAGAGTTAACAAAAGTACTTACCAAGTTGAATTTCTCCGCCGCACATTAGTTTCAAAATTTCCTTTTGGGAGATATATGGAGCTAAAAGCGAGCTCGATGACCTAAATGGCTAATAATAACCTGTCCCCTTTCGACTTAGGTCAGTGGCTTGCACTTATTGCGAAGTGAACCGGCTAGATTTCGCGGTTGAGCGAGGCACCATGTGGGATTGGGCCGGACGGTCGAAAATCAATGGCAGCCCGTAGGGGACTGAATGGCGGGGCGGCGACCTACGAAGGTCGCACTTTGCTCCCGTAGTACGCGAAGGGTTAGCGCGCATGCGTACAAGATTCTACCCGGAATTCCGGCTTTCGTTTTTTATTGCCTGAGTTAAAAAGCACTAGTTACGGTTTATTCTACAGTTTCAAGATAGTTCGAGAGCGAACTTCTAGAGCTATTAGGTAGTGTGTAGCTATAAGGAAGTCACGTCGAGATGATAACACCGATTAGGAATTGGATTGCTCTACTAGTTGCTATTATGACAGCATTATTTTTACATTCCGGAGCTCATTCAGATGTTTCTGAGCATATGACTTCTTTTAAATATATTAAATACAGACCAGCAGCACCAAATTATATTCAAAAACTTTTTGAACGTCGGAATTTATAACGAAATATTTTTAAACCATTGAATCCTTTAATCTATAGATATCAGGAAGCAGCACCCAATTCAAACCGAGCTCGAGCTTCGGTAGTATTAATTAACTTACCCCCTTCAGATGCAATCGACCAAAACGAACCGCATATCGGAATTGAAAACGCTATTTCGTTACCACTCCGATAGTAAATTGCAAAATGCGTTTGTAAAATATAGCAAGTTATATTTGTGCTACCGAATGGGGTCACTCGTCGGGAGTCTCTCGTCTAGACTGGTCACTAACTGTTGTTTTCCTTACATCAGTGTTGAAAACCATCTATTATTAACGTTTCCCATGTATTTGTAGCGTATCGTTACTTTGTCGCATTGAGAATTTAGCAGCTATTCATCTATCTATACTAGTCATAAATTTAAAAATGATACCCAAATTAGAAATCCAAAACGTTTTAAAATGCCTTCCTAATTTGTTAAGTAACGCAAAAAGCTTGAGCATCCATCATTCCGACGTTTTAATGGAATTGTCTGGTAGCAAAACTTTTTACTGCCACTTGTGCGCTTATGGAGATAAAAAATAGCAGAAGCAAATAAGAGTGGCGGTTATCGGCAAGAAGTCAAGAAGTGCTTATTACGTGGCTGCAGCCTAAGTGGCTGCGACCGCAAGGACTCTCGGCATCTCATCTGCAACTTAGCAACCTCAAACGAGACGCCAATACTCGTTGCATAAGTGCGTCCTTTTCCCCGTTGCATTAGTACACTCCATGCTCTCGAAAATCATGTAAGTGCATCGAATGACATAGTAAAAATTGCAAACGGAATGCTTATTGGCGGTGGCGCCGTCGCAAAATGCATGAGTGAACGATAAAGTGACTCTACCACGGGAATATGCGGTTGAAGATGTGTAGCAAAAACTAGCCAAGCGCGAATCGAGTCATAGCTATGGCGCTTTTTCCTATAGGAGTTCTATACGGCAACAGTGAAGTCATCGGTTGCTTGAACCCTGTCTTAGGACACGTTGGTGATTCATTGTTTTATAAGAAGAGCTTACCAAGTATTAATCTCCGGAAACTCAATCCTATTTTTAGCTCCACATTTATAAATTATTTATAAATATCAGCAGTGTATTTACTTAACATTCCGTTATATAATTGGTTTTGGAAAAAAATTGTCTAATATGAGTTGAACTCGTGTTCCATCATTCAGTTTGCTTTCTGGTTTTGTCAATCAGACATACCTACAGAGTTACAGACAGTCAGCTAACTATGTGATGTTATATTATAACTTTCCTTTTTCGTATTGAAAATCGTACCCCAAATAAGTTATTGCGAACCGTCGATCCATGCGTTAGCAATATCAAGTTACCCTTTTAGGTATAGACGTTTGATCATTCAATATTCAGTCGCTGGCAGTCAACGACCTATCCCCGTTCGACACAACTCAAAGGATGAACTATTGTAAGAGCACTCTTGTGCTGAACTCAGTAAAAAAAAATACTTTAGGTAAAATTTCCCTTTCAGTTAGGTACCAAGAAAAAAATTGCGGGATTTTTGGTTTTCGGATATGTGTTTTTTATAATAATTATAATAGTGCATTTTGTAATAATGTAGTCTACCACAATACGATATTTATGTCCCTAGTCTCATTTTGTTCAAAATAAGGAAATTCTTTTCAAAAATACATGTTACACAATTTATAAATTTGCTTAAGGATATCCTATGCAAAAAATATTTGTCAATTCTTGAAAATATGCCCAAGGCATGAGACGATTCTATGTTTAATGTAGGTAACTGAAATAATAAACGGACAAAGATTCGCCCGGGGGCATAGAACCCACGTTGTCGTAAGTTTATACATTTTATAATCTAAAAAAACAACTTGTTTCAATCGCTGCCGCTGTGTGCTCTTTCCTTGTGCTGAACGGACCCGTAGAATAAACACCCCTCTCCCACGCAAATCCTCGTAATAACATTCATCTGGGTTAACCGACCCTTCGTCGTAACTTCTAGGAAAACATGTCTTCCAATGATTTATGTAGCAATTGTGGATGAGGAAATTTAAAAAATGCTACTCGAATACCTAACCATAAACGAACTCGTGTTACCATGGTAGTTATTAAAATAGTTTACTAACTAGATTTCTTGGCTGTAGTTATAACATTCTTAGTAAATGCATTAATTAATAGTTATTATATATTTATTACTAGAACGTACATTTAACAATGTAAGCGCCATGTCTTTGGCTGAGTATATTTTATTAAAACATTTATCGATTTTTACGTTCGCGGTATAAAACACTAATTAGACTTACTGTTATTTATATGTATACCTAAGTGCTTCAGTGACAGGTGCAGAATCGTGTAATTACGTTGAATTATTTAGTGACGGCCAGATAGACCGACATTCGAACCAGACGCCTCTCGTTACAGACCAAATAAAAACACGCGTGACAAAAGCGTCATGTTTAGCCAAGGTGAGGTGTAATTCTGTATTCTAGGATTGTTGGTCTAGTAACGAGTAGTGTACTTTATTTAAGTAGACGATACCATTAATATCTAAAGTATCCGAACCCCTTACAGATTTTGCACATCCTATATACATACCTAACTCTAAGTATATTTAGATATAGCTACCAGTAAATTATCAAACTAAATTTATTGTTGTGGAGATTCAGGAAACGTACTTTTAATTGAAGTAAAGTCGCTTTTTGGGGATTGTGAGGGCGAAAATGTCCATACAAAATGCGGTAAAGTTTGTGTCCCCTTAAACCTAGTCAGATGTTGCAGAAATATGAAAAATAAAGAAAGAAAGAAACAAATTTAACGTACCTAATGTTTCTTAAAACTTCAACATATTCAAAAATCGTGGAAATCGGACTTGATTTAGGGGCTGAGAAACGTAACCGCCCGGGGCCTAAATCGCGTAGCTGTCAAAAAAAACACATTTTTTTTTATTGACAGCTACGCGATTTATGCCGCTCCTTACAACACAATCCATTTAAGGCGGGCATGGGCCCACAATTTTAATTTTGTCAAAGATTAACGAGGTGACATACCTACTCGTAACAGGGTGCTCTGATTTTGTCACAACTAAAATGCAAATTCCCAACCTACCAAGTGACCAGTTTTATCTTTTATCTAAAATCATTCGTATAACACTGTAGCGTATTCGCATATTACGCAATGGCGAATACGCCTTGAGTCGGGTGTTAGTCGGAACACGACGCCGGATGCGAACCGGACCCGCGACAATACAACGCGAATCGTTACTTAAACATACGTACGTAATATATTCAACTGTAGCTCTCTAATAAGATAAAAAGAGAGAATGTCAATTGAAATATCTCAATGTCAAAATATAAATAAAGCTAACATTATAATATAATTATAACTGTTACGTCCTTTTATTTCACACGAACAGTTAGACACGCATGGATTAAATTATTACCTTGCCTCTGCTTTTATAGATTATAATAGTTTATCGATCGCTCGTAATGAACGCCATCATTAAGTGACCACCTATAAACAATATGTCGGTGACGCAAGGTTAACGGGCGGGCACAATAGTCTGCCGAGGACTGTTTTGATTAATGGGAAATCAAAACATTAGGCCTCCGACAGTTTTTCCGAGGGGGACGCTGGTGATTTTAAACTAAGAATACCTAGTCTGTGGAATCCGGATCACTGGATCATTCCATAACTGGTCATCCCGAAATGTTACAGACTTATATTTATAAAGAAACGCCGTCCATTCCCGGTCTACGTTTTATTTTTATTGCATAGCGAACCGAATGTTTTCATTGGCCTCAACAAAATATTAATACCTAATTAATATGATAATAAGGATTTTATTACAGCGTTATGTCGATAAGCGTCCATATTACCGCTTTATTATAAATTTAATGGTCTCAGTTTACGTAAAGAACTGAAGTTATACGATCGGAACCATGTCTATAGCTTTATATCTATTGGAATACATTATAGATGTAAATTAGACTTTGTAACTGTATCACGGGAATTGAATAAAAACATCACCGCAGGAGCTCGCGGCGGCCGGGGGAGGAGGCCCCTTCGGCGAGGGCGAGGGTGCTCCAGAGATGCAATTCCAACTGCATTCTGCAGATACGGACGCAAGAATAGACGCGGCTTTTTACTCGTTTTATCCGTGTTTTAACCGGCGTCCTTTAAGTCTCGGTCGACACTTTTTGGAACGAGAAGCGGCTTAACAATGGGCCTGCCGTCATTGCGGATTCCCTGCGCCTTATTCGCTGAAAAATTACCGTTTCGTTAAAAGGGAAATAAAAGGATTTATCCGCGTCCCCATTTCCGTTACCCAATTACTTGTCGCAGGGAGACGCGACCGATGCCAAGTCGCCCGGACTGCGCCTGACACTTGTAGCTTGTGTCTGTGATTTGGCACGTGTCCAACGCAAAAGCGACATTTACTCACTTACATATTGCACTATGCTCGCTGGGTATGTGAACTGAATATAAATTTTTCTACGTGAAACTAAAATATGACCCGCCAAGTTTCCGGGAAGCAATATCGATAGTGCTATTTTACGTCACAAGTCACAACCCGCGAGCATATTTCGTGTATGCATTGAGAAAAAATACATAATGCATTTACGAAAGGTTATCGAACTTACAAAGACTAAATAAGTCTGAAGAGTCGCATGGAATTCTTCGAACTGACCGCTGGTTGTTTGTGTTTGCTCTACAATTGAGTCCTGCGCGTCATCCTTTCAAGAATAAAATGACATAAAGAAACATTTAATGCAAACTTACATATCGAAAAACTGTTTAAAACTGTGTCAGCAAATCTATAAACGTCGCGGCGAAGGTTTATATAATCGTTCAGAATTAAAAAATATATATGATAAAAGTACCTACGCATTGCATTGCATACGAACTATACTTAGGGGGCGCTATTGTCAAACTTGTCGTAGCGCCGCGACGGCGAACGAGTAGTGGAGTGCGACACTCGAGGCGGCTTCAAACATTTTCGTCGGGATCGTCGAGAGCTGTCTCTGATTAAACTCCGCCCGCGCCCGTTACTCTTGCTTTATTTGCACGAATCGCACCACTCCCCAATTCATTTGTAGGATTCCTTAAAAAATTAAAAACGGAACCTTTTGCTAAGTTGAAAACAGGCAGATTAAATTAGTTTATTTCCTCATGTCACGCACGTCATTTGCAGATGGTTCGCGGATTTTATGCGTGTGGTTCTGAATTGGTCCTAATGACGACGGAAAGACTTGAGATTTTAAAATCAGGAAGCGTTGGTAGATACTTATGTGAAACAAACCATAATCAGAAATCTAACGTAAGGCTAATAAGCAGCAAGTTATGCTAGGACAAATAATAATTCGAACGTCTTCTAAAATAATAGAGTAGTTCATCGAAATGTTACGTTTTAATTATGAAACACAGCTATTAAATTATTCATACGAAGTAAGACTCACTATCTGATGGCAACGTTGCATACAATAATTTAATAATGGAACATTAACTGGAGGGAAAGCATAAATTTGGCGGTAGAGCGGCAGCCACACTGAATTAGATATGCATTAGATCACACCCCGTATAATGCTGCGCATTAGTTCTCAAACCATAAACGTATAAACATGAAAATAATAAGCTGAATGAACACTTTGAGCCTGCCTACCTACCATAATACTGGAAGGACCTAAGTACTTTGGCGCCAGTGACAAAACCACAAAGAAAACTGTGGATTTGTGGTTTGCATATAATATGTGACAAAGCGGACAATGAATTTAAACCTCATAGTACTTTATGAATGTGCCTATTATATCGTTTAAAAGAATAGTGAATATATAAAACTGGTGTACTTAGTAGGTACTTATTCAAATACATAATTTATAGATAACTTCAGGCCACGACAGTCCTTCACAAAAGATTTGTCGGACCCATATTTCAGAGATACTCCGACGAAGTGCAGACAAACAATAGGACAAAGTTTAGGGACCACGGTCCTTCCCGCTCTAGACAGCGTTATGGCTCTCAAGAGACTACGCCGCGGCGAAATAAACCACCCTGCCGTCTCGTGGACGACGTTGCGTTTTCGCAAGTGCAATTTTGATAGAATAATTGAATAAACTAAGAAAAGTCTGTTGAATTGGTTTGTTTATTAGCTGAAAGATAAACGATGTGTTTCAAGTTTATCGAATGGTTAACCAATCGAAACATGTTATTGGTTTGTCTTACAAAGAATCGATAACAGTATCTTCTTAGATATCTTTATCGGCCGCAAACATGAAACTTTTATCTCATTTCCCGACATTTTATATCGAGTGCGACGCAGGGTTTTTGTGAGTCTCGCCGTTTAGCCTCCCCTAGCGATCAGACGTCTCCCGAGAGGGATAAAGTCTTTGCCACCCTTTAGCTTTTTTCTTATACCAGTTGTACTTAGCTATGGAGTACTCTCATTACCGTAGTATTTCCCTCCCCTAATGTGAGCGAACAATACCATAAACCGTATAGGTATACGCACAAAGTATCAAGGATTCTGCCCAGTCAGGGTAGGTTTATTCATCAAAATAAAGACGTGTTTGAGCTCGTGTACTAAATTACTTTCTTCCTTTGTTCCTGATGGAACTATTGGGTTGGGGTAATCGACTCCGCGCTAATGCATCACGGGACGGGTGCGGCTTTGTTGCTTATTCACGAGATTTGATTAGGCAATTGCTTTTGGACTTTCTTGTACCGGAAACTATAGATTAATTACGATGAGGATTGTTCTTTAATTCATTATCCGCCGAGCCTAAGTGAGTTCGTTGGAATTAATGAAATTCGAAAAAGTAACGTAGGCGTTAAACTATCTGCGTATAGCTAAAGTCATTATAAAAGTTCTGTTACATTTTTTAAATAATACTAGTCGTCTGTTAAAACGCTCGATACAAAGTATAGTCATACAGAACAGAATATATTGAAGCGAAGGTGCGCTTATTGAATACGGCCAAGTCGGCCAATATCTATTCCTGAGGCCTCTACAATGACGGAACAATTACCAATTTAAATCACACGCATAGCTATCCATTAACATAGAAACAAACACGTTTTCAAGTAGCCAGAAGCATGGGAACGGTTGGTTATAATGATTACCAGCACGATAACGTGGTGAGACCTTTTGGGCCTGTCTATGAGAGGCATGTAAGGTGCATCGACGTTTTGATGAATGGCCTGTCGGTCTCTCGCTTCTGTCTGTCTGTCACGGCGCCGAGCCTGCTTCTGGTGGACGTTTGTTCTCACCGACTCTACGCAATTAGGTACTGTGGCTTAGATTCTAAATATTTGCTGAGAATCGTTATTTCTCAAGTGGCTCGTTATATGGGTGTATCGTGGGGATTCCAGTGTTGGTGTTATCATGTTTTAAAATCCTGATGAATAAGGGTAGATCTGAATGGATTGACAGAATGAGAATTTCAAGTTTTCTTGACGTCGTCAGCTCATAGTTGAAGAAACTATTGGTGATTTCATTTGTGGGATTGTTTAATGTTTGTTTATCATACATTGATAGATACGTAAATAGTCAAACAGCCCATCTGGTAGAAAATGGTGACCACTGCCAATTGTCATCCTACTAATATTATAAATGCGAAAGTTTGTGTGTGTGTGTGTGTGTGTGTGTGTTTGTTACCTCTTCACGCTGCAACGGCTGGACGGATTTGGATGAAATTTAGAATGGAGATAGCTTATACCCTGGAATAACACATAGGCTACTTTTCATCCCGGAAAATTTAAAAGTTCCCGAGGGAATAACTATAATCGAAATCTAAGCGGACGAAGACTAGAAGCTATTATCCACTAATCCTACTAATACGAGTATCCTACTAATCCTGCTCATATTATTAACCCTAAAGGGTAAATTTTTAAGGGGATCAGTGAGGAATTGAGGGAACTCTTCAAATATTGTAGGCAAACATATAGCGATTTCAGTATTTTTAGTAACAAATCTAGCATTTGCATTCAGAAAGTATCATTTGGTGAAATGGCACTGATGATGAAGAACACAGATGGCCACCGGAACTCCTCAACGATACTTTTTTCAAGGGTGGTGATAAGATATCTCGATTAAGATAGTTGAGCGACTACAACGAAGGACATTTAATTGTTTAAATATGACTATGACTTCCCCGCGGTGTTGCTGGCGGCGATCGTGAAATGTATTAAAGTTTCATGTCAACTAAGAAGTGGGACTAGGAACATGAGCTTATTATGATCTCTAAAAAGTCAAAAATAAAATACTTAAATGTTTTAAAAAACAAAAAACCGCCTTCAAAAACGCATTTATTTTGTTAAGTTAGATACGTCAAAATTGGTATATATACTAATAAAAATAAAATTTATAGCTAACAGTGATTTTGAAAAAACTACCCCTAAGGGATAAAAGGGGGATGTAGAATTTTATATGAGAGTTCGTCATTTTTGTAGATATAAACGTTAAAATTGGTGTTATTAAAAAAAATACATTTGGCGATTTTGAAAAAATATTCCTAAGTAGTTGAAATGGTGGATAGAGGTATGTATCGAAGTTAAATAAAATAATAGCTATGAGCTATAATGTACTGGGAGTAAGTACAGTTGGTTAGGTTAGGGTAAAGTTTTTTTTTTGACCATCCAGAATCCGAATAGGCTTAGTAAGGTTAAGTTATTTCTTGACCACCCAGTACCGAAAATTAAACATGTAAAAAATTTAATACCCTAACTTTTCTTTATTACCTACTAGCTTCTGCCCGCGACTTCGTCCGCTTAGAATTAGTAATTTTGCCATCCCACGGGAACACTGTAGCCTATGTATTAATCCAGTGTATAAGCAAATTCCAAATTATATCCAACCAAATTCGTCCGTCCGTTTTAGCGAAGAAGTAACAAACTCACGCACGCATAACCATTCGCATTGATATTATATGTACGATAGGATGTAAATAGGTACATCCAGCGCACACAATCGCTCCGGCCGAAATCATAGTCGATAAAAATACCCTCGGTGACGTGAGTCCGACTCGCACTTGACGGTCGGTTTTCAGTATTTGACGCTTGTGTATTTTACCGTTATAACGATACAACAAAAACAATGGTTCGCAGTTTTTTAATTTTAATTTTGTATAGAATAATACAAACTGACAATATCCCAGAAAAAGCAAATAGGACGAAGTTCTTCGATCAATGAGCGCGAGCGGGTTTTGCCGCTCCTATTTACACCCCCGGCGCACGGACGGGTATTTTACTGATCTGGGCGGCCATAAGTCAATTTTTTAAAACTGATTGTGGTTAGAATTATGAGTCGGGTTCAGAAAGTCAACTTATTGACGCACTATAATCCGACAATGTATTCGACCTTATCGCTAAACTATGCTCGTATATGGCTTGTTGCAATATTAAGTATTTGAAGTGCATTTGTTTTCACGAGTGGCACATATCAAAAGAGTATGTTTTTGCGGTGGAATATATAAGAAATTACCTTAAATATTACGATGGCAGGTAAGAATGTTTCGTTTGTATGCGTTTTTAATAGGATTGATTATCTTATGACGATATGGTAGTCATTTAAAGTAAGTTCTTGTATTTTGACTTATCGGAAACTTTTAGTTGTAGTTCCCGATGAGTCCCGGCAGAAATAGGGTATGTAGCACATACCTCATTTATTCTAGTTTATTATTTTGCTTTGATTTTCCACGGAAACACTCCGGAAAATGGAAAATTAGGCATCCAAACGTTATATGGTCAAAATGTATGATTTTATGAATTTGTTATTTTTTGGTAATTTTGTTTTTTTATTGTTTCTAGGGCCATCTAATGTTAAATTAATAACTCGATCGAAGTTATTTGAATTGATGCAGCAGACGAAATTGCCAAATTTAAAAAGTAAACTTAACTATCTCGAAAGTGATTTGCTTGGTAGGGATAACTTTAATGATGAACAGATAAGGGAAGTCAAGCATAATTTTAGTCGGTTCAAGTCTGAAATACGATCAAGATGGGCTGCAGCACACAATAAAGAAGATGATTTCTTAAAAAAAAATGTCGATTGGCTAGCAGGTTCATTTACGTCTTCGTCTGATGAAAGTGACACGATTTCCGACTGATTTTTGTTACTTTTGTATATACTTTGTACATATATTATTATACCTACTTTGAGTTAACATAGAAAAATCCTTATTTTTTTGTAATTTCACCATTGTTTTCTTACCGTATAGATAAATAATGAAATATTAGCTTAATATTACTGTACCTACCAATATAAAATCAAAAATAATATTGGCCGCCCAGATCAGTAAAATACCCCACTGTGCGGCGTCCGCGACACGCTGCGAAGAACTTTGTCGCTGTATATTATACTTTCATGTATAAACTAAAGTCGCACAATTTCACACTGAACAAATTTTACGATTTAGATGTTAATGCGTAATGTATATTACAGTAGATGTAAGTGCCCAATTAGATTTTAATTCTAAAGTTGAATAGGTAATAAAGAAAAGTTAGGGTATTTAATTTTTTACATGTTTAATTTTCGGTACTGGGTGGTCAAGAAATAACTTAACCTTACTAAGCCTATTCGGATACTGGATGGTCAAAAAAAAAACTTTACCCTAACCTAACCAACTGTACTTACTCCCAGTACATTATAGCTCATAGCTATTATTTTATTTAACTTCGATACATACCTCTATCCACCATTTCAACTACTTAGGAATATTTTTTCAAAATCGCCAAATGTATTTTTTTTAATAACACCAATTTTAACGTTTATATCTACAAAAATGACGAACTCTCATATAAAATTCTACATCCCCCTTTTATCCCTTAGGGGTAGTTTTTTCAAAATCACTGTTAGCTATAAATTTTATTTTTATTAGTATATATACCAATTTTGACGTATCTAACTTAACAAAATAAATGCGTTTTTGAAGGCGGTTTTTTGTTTTTTAAAACATTTAAGTATTTTATTTTTGACTTTTTAGAGATCATAATAAGCTCATGTTCCTAGTCCCACTTCTTAGTTGACATGAAACTTTAATACATTTCACGATCGCCGCCAGCAACACCGCGGGGAAGTCATAGTCATATTTAAACAATTAAATGTCCTTCGTTGTAGTCGCTCAACTATCTTAATCGAGATATCTTATCACCACCCTTGAAAAAAGTATCGTTGAGGAGTTCCGGTGGCCATCTGTGTTCTTCATCATCAGTGCCATTTCACCAAATGATACTTTCTGAATGCAAATGCTAGATTTGTTACTAAAAATACTGAAATCGCTATATGTTTGCCTACAATATTTGAAGAGTTCCCTCAATTCCTCACTGATCCCCTTAAAAATT
The DNA here is from genome assembly GCA_948252455.1 of Acleris cristana. Lineage (NCBI taxonomy): Eukaryota > Metazoa > Arthropoda > Insecta > Lepidoptera > Tortricidae > Acleris > Acleris cristana. The sequence goes on along the minus strand of OX411784.1, from coordinate 10,098,055 downwards.
TACCCTTTAGGGTTAATAATATGAGCAGGATTAGTAGGATACTCGTATTAGTAGGATTAGTGGATAATAGCTTCTAGTCTTCGTCCGCTTAGATTTCGATTATAGTTATTCCCTCGGGAACTTTTAAATTTTCCGGGATGAAAAGTAGCCTATGTGTTATTCCAGGGTATAAGCTATCTCCATTCTAAATTTCATCCAAATCCGTCCAGCCGTTGCAGCGTGAAGAGGTAACAAACACACACACACACACACACACACACACAAACTTTCGCATTTATAATATTAGTAGGATTCAACTTTAGAATTAAAATCTAATTGGGCACTTACATCTACTGTAATATACATTACGCATTAACATCTAAATCGTAAAATTTGTTCAGTGTGAAATTGTGCGACTTTAGTTTATACATGAAAGTATAATATACAGCGACAAAGTTCTTCGCAGCGTGTCGCGGACGCCGCACAGTGGGGTATTTTACTGATCTGGGCGGCCAATATTATTTTTGATTTTATATTGGTAGGTACAGTAATATTAAGCTAATATTTCATTATTTATCTATACGGTAAGAAAACAATGGTGAAATTACAAAAAAATAAGGATTTTTCTATGTTAACTCAAAGTAGGTATAATAATATATGTACAAAGTATATACAAAAGTAACAAAAATCAGTCGGAAATCGTGTCACTTTCATCAGACGAAGACGTAAATGAACCTGCTAGCCAATCGACATTTTTTTTTAAGAAATCATCTTCTTTATTGTGTGCTGCAGCCCATCTTGATCGTATTTCAGACTTGAACCGACTAAAATTATGCTTGACTTCCCTTATCTGTTCATCATTAAAGTTATCCCTACCAAGCAAATCACTTTCGAGATAGTTAAGTTTACTTTTTAAATTTGGCAATTTCGTCTGCTGCATCAATTCAAATAACTTCGATCGAGTTATTAATTTAACATTAGATGGCCCTAGAAACAATAAAAAAACAAAATTACCAAAAAATAACAAATTCATAAAATCATACATTTTGACCATATAACGTTTGGATGCCTAATTTTCCATTTTCCGGAGTGTTTCCGTGGAAAATCAAAGCAAAATAATAAACTAGAATAAATGAGGTATGTGCTACATACCCTATTTCTGCCGGGACTCATCGGGAACTACAACTAAAAGTTTCCGATAAGTCAAAATACAAGAACTTACTTTAAATGACTACCATATCGTCATAAGATAATCAATCCTATTAAAAACGCATACAAACGAAACATTCTTACCTGCCATCGTAATATTTAAGGTAATTTCTTATATATTCCACCGCAAAAACATACTCTTTTGATATGTGCCACTCGTGAAAACAAATGCACTTCAAATACTTAATATTGCAACAAGCCATATACGAGCATAGTTTAGCGATAAGGTCGAATACATTGTCGGATTATAGTGCGTCAATAAGTTGACTTTCTGAACCCGACTCATAATTCTAACCACAATCAGTTTTAAAAAATTGACTTATGGCCGCCCAGATCAGTAAAATACCCGTCCGTGCGCCGGGGGTGTAAATAGGAGCGGCAAAACCCGCTCGCGCTCATTGATCGAAGAACTTCGTCCTATTTGCTTTTTCTGGGATATTGTCAGTTTGTATTATTCTATACAAAATTAAAATTAAAAAACTGCGAACCATTGTTTTTGTTGTATCGTTATAACGGTAAAATACACAAGCGTCAAATACTGAAAACCGACCGTCAAGTGCGAGTCGGACTCACGTCACCGAGGGTATTTTTATCGACTATGATTTCGGCCGGAGCGATTGTGTGCGCTGGATGTACCTATTTACATCCTATCGTACATATAATATCAATGCGAATGGTTATGCGTGCGTGAGTTTGTTACTTCTTCGCTAAAACGGACGGACGAATTTGGTTGGATATAATTTGGAATTTGCTTATACACTGGATTAATACATAGGCTACAGTGTTCCCGTGGGATGGCAAAATTACTAATTCTAAGCGGACGAAGTCGCGGGCAGAAGCTAGTTAGATATATTAGCAACACCCAAGGGCGCTACTTACACGTTACCGGTCAATTAATTTGTAAACTGATTAGATACATCAATAACGATTATACAGTCATTGAACTACGTTTACTGACTGAGTTAGTATAACGTGTCAGAAGCCAATTAAGCATTTCCATAGCTAGATCGTTACATTCAGCAATTGCAGGCCTCCATTGTTCGCCATACTCGTCAATGTTGCGTGTTCCCACCAAAGCTATAAGCTTCCATCAATTTCTTACCGAAATATCTTTAGCTTACTAAAAGCATAGACTACCAAACTAATGCAACAAGTCACGAAACTTCACCTTTACCTACTATTAGGCATCTCTCAAATACTTTATTTGGTAGTTCCCGGCGTTTCGTAAAATTCGGGTCGGGTAAAAGGATTGCGAAATAGAATTTCATCCGTGGCGTTATTGGATACTTCAGTTGTCGGGATATTGCGGCTGCGTTTGTTGTCCTTGTCAACGTCCTCGACTTCCTATTGGACCGTAAAATTTGATAAGAGGTCCTTGCCACGCTTAGTTACATACAACGATTCATAAGAGACGGTTAAGGTCGTGGTAGGGGAAAACCGGAAAAGGTGCTTTATTTACTTTTGGGGTGTAAATAAAATATCCAAGCAGCCATAATGTTCTTCAAACAGCACTTCGTACAAAAACACGATTATTAACTGAAGCCTATGGTAGCCTATAAATGAAGATGAATTAACGAAGCAATTGACTTGACTGCACTAGCTCACCAACACATTTCATCTGGGAATATGCGGGCTATTCATTAACATTGCAAATTTTTAACTGGATCCCTTACTCCAGTGGCTGCGTACCGATACGTTACTGGCCATCGAGAATTCTAATATTGAATACTGTTTTGTCGTGCTATCCTTCTCATGCTAGCCTGTTTGCGAAGGATAGGGGTGTGTAGGATTGGATTTATAGCTAGATTTGTGGTAGGGGGTTGGAGCTATGGATCCATCGGGGTGATGTGACAGGCACTCCAAGCTGATGCGCGCTCAAGGAGCACTCTCGTCCCTCTGACAGTGACACGCCGCCGAGTTTGCGCGTGATGACTTTGCAAATTACTGAGATATCGGTCGTCGCGGGTGGATTATAATTTGTATATATTAACGTTATTAACGCACGCGTACTCACTGACTCTAGAGGCAGCGTTTATTCGATTTAGATTCAGAGGAAAAACATCCTTTGAAAGCTAACACTTTTCAACTTGGCAAATGATCCATCGAGATTAACACTGCAATAGCAATCCACTCCAGGATAAACGAAGGGATTGGCTGAACGACTCTCCGGGTGTAAATAGAGCTTAAAAATCACTCCGACTGCGCCATTTCCCCGCCACCCTCTTTAAAGCGCTGTAGATCAAGCGAGATTGCCAACCTTATAGATGAAATCCATTTCGTTTAATGCTTTAGGTCTTTAGTTTATTGAAGAATTTAAAATGTGCAATTATATTTAATTACCATTCGTCCTTTCCATTTACCCAATCGCATAATGAGGCTTCCTATTATGTTATTGATCATCGTTTTCTTCCATCTTTGCAATATAAGCGAGTGTAAAAAAAACCTTCAAACAATTACACGTTAGGTATACGTTAAGGGTGAATTGCAAAAACATTGTACATAGTTAAGGAGTTAATTGAGATAAAGTTAACTTTCTTCAATTGTTTTTCCTTTGTGTACTTAACGAAAACTATCCATATGATTATATGACTAATCTTCGTTACACAAAGGAAAAAGTTAAGGGCTTAACAACACTTTTTTAATTGAGCCCTGTAATATGTACAATATTTTTGCAATTCACCCTTAAAACACATCGAAAGTACCTAAACATGAAAATTCAAATCCATTGTTAAACAAAATTGCACGGCAGTAAATAACCGCAGCATTTTCTAGCATAATAGTGAAAGAAAGCATTAGTTAACGAGCTGAAACCCCGCCGTAAACATACTTTCAACGCTTTGAATACGGCGGTTAGGTCAGCTACATAAATATCGGAATTGAAATAAGGCCGGATCAGACCTCCCAGTTAGTTTTATGGCTCTGTCAATATCTGGCAGTAAATAATTAGCAATAGCAAACAAACCGACAAATCGCGGGTCTGGAACATTATGTAAGGTAAGGTAACGTTGTCATATTAATGAAGAGTTAATGTTGTTGCTTAATCAATAATGCATGTCATTGTCCCATAGGCAGGCTTGTGCGTTTAATTGCGACGTATTTAACTACGAGCGTGCATGAGATTGACTGCTAACAAACCTTAATATCTCAAAGTCAAGCGGTATAGATTGGACCCCAGTCCCCACTCATAAGTAAATTGTTCCTATTAAGAAATCTCACGCAGTTCTCGTAACATCCGTAGTATACATACAACTCCTCTATGCCCGAATACTTTACAAATGTATAAGTCGTCAACATTGGCAACTAGGTATTCCTGTAGAAAACCGTTATTTTTTGTAGTAGCTGTAGGTAATTTTGCTTAAATTTCCTAAAAAGATTTCATTAGTGAACTGGAAAATATAATTACCGTAAAAAAAACTTCAAAGTGCATTGACTTTACTCAATCAACTCCCTGAACTCCCTAAAACATTTATTTAATAGTGTATAAAAAACTCAGGCAGCATCGATAGCGTCCCCTAATGGAATGAAATAATGCAGTGGACGTGAATGTAATGAGAAGTCGTCGCCGAGGGTGCGCATATGTCGGTAATCTCCTCGGCGGCAGGCCGGTCACGCGCTTACGCGATTCCATGACAGATTTCCCCGATTTACCGTTCCCGTTCCAGACATTACCGTGGCATGTCAGCCCTCATATCTACAGAACCGTCGGCTCGCACGAGAATGCGCTCACGTCTATTTAAAACATTTGATGTAACAGGTTTAATTACTTTAACGATGTTTACCGAGAGCTTGCACCTTAATGTAAACACAAATTAAAAGCCACCTATCTTATACGTTGTAGGAAGTAGGTGCGTTGAGTCGCGCCTAATGGTGGTGAAGACAAATATTTGTGCCGCCTGCTAGCCACGCAATAAACCCTTATGTGGATTAAATGCATTATCAACACATTAATAAGAACCTGCAAACCGCAAGCCGAATGAGGAAACTCAATGAATTGCAAAACAAAACACATTCATTCACACTTCCACTAAAGTGATAATGCTATAAAGGCCAGAATTAAAGGGGACATTATTATGTAATGTTAAAGCACGTTTACTGTTAGAAATACTATTTCTAATGACAACTTTAAAACGTGAATTTCTTAGTTATATGGAGCAAGGGCGACGTATTAAGTTGGCAATTGCTGTTGAAATAATATTACAGACGTAAAGCAGAAATCATGCAGGAATGTGGAACCGCGACGCCCCTGTAATGAGATACAGCAACACTTGTTTCATTATCTACGACCCATTCACAGCCAGATAACATAAAAGGTAATTTTTATATTGGCATGCAAATATATTATGCGTCGACATGCATCAGGCTGTAACGGGACTTGATAAATGCAGAGACAGGTCTATTCTTCGACGCATGAGTTATCACAGTTCCATATGATCGAAATAGATTTGACGCAAGTCTGACGCGCTAGATAAGAGCTGGCGATGAATGTGACGCCCCGGCTGACGGTACACGAAAGCAGGCCGTTGACATATTGATTTGTAGAATTTGCATTGTAAACAATAGACGAGCACTAGGATTGTTGGGGTAATTTGAACTGAATCGGAATAGCAGACGTTCGTAATTAGATTGGAGAGAGCTGGCGCCGGTGGAGATAGGGTTGCACCCGGCGACCTTGCGCTTGCGCCGGCGCGCCGGCCGCCGAGCATGTTCAGAAGGGCTATTCTCTTAAAAATAACTTGTTGGTGAGATCGCCGATGAAGATACACTGAAAGACCCGTTAGCGTGTATGATTACATTTTGGTTCATGTCTCAACCTTCGTCATATTTACCGCAGCAGCATAGCCATCTCTTCTTAAGGTGCGAAACACAAACATGACGAACATGTACCTAATTTGGACCAGCTGACGAGTCAACAATCGTTGCATCCCTTTGCATATTTTGTTCCTTCCTAGGTTCTCTTTCAGGGTACTACCAACTAGCAAACGGCTGTCTTTCCATCCCCTTTGCCTCGATGGATGGCCATTTACCACTGTGCGAGTTTTACGGATTGTTTTACCGCCCACGACAGTATTATGAAATAAACTTAAAGCGGTAAGCTTCAAGAGACGAGCATACTCTTTTCTATGAGGCCGGCAAAGCATTTGCGATTCCTATCTTGGAGTTACAGGTGTCCTTGGGTGGCAGTGATCACTTTACATTAGTTTAACCGATAGCTAGTTTGCTCCCTCTGCCATGAAAAAGTTTTTCTTCAACGAGCTCACCAGCAAGATTATTTAAGCGAATACCACGACTGACCTGACGACGTGCGGTACGCGAATAAAACAAGATACCTAGAAGATAGGCGCCGGCGCCTGCCGCCGCGTGCTCTCCATACGAACCACTTGCTATGCATGCAGCTAGGACGCCTCAGCTTGTAATGGAATGTAAATCGTAAGATATGCTACTTTATTTGCGAACCTTTCAAGAACTAGTTTCAAATGTAGAGCCAACGAGTTGTGCTAATTTTCGATTCGAAAAAGCAGGAAAAGTCATCGACTTTGTAATCCAATATAATTGTTTATAATTTGCATTACAAGCAGATGTGATTGGCAAAAAAATGTATATTGTATGAGGTAAAAAATGTATTTTGTTCTGACTTTTCCTTATCTTTTCATCTCAATGCATGTCTGCAACAATATGGTGTTTTTGCATTTTATTTAAGAAACCTCTATTCTATAGATAATTATCACGCAAGATCGTCTGTGATAGAGCGCGCACGCGAGACGGGCGTAAGTAAGGGGCGAGATTACACCTCCGATACAACCCACTTCGTAAACATTACAGCCTAATCGATTTCACATTTCTCCCTCAAACCCGAAATTAGACTTTCCTACATCTCAAATAAGGTTTCTTTTACCGGCCCTGAAGGTAAAGATAAGGATTTCCAATGCAGGTTAAAGAGGTGTCTCCGATCCCGGGGCGCCTTAATCCCTAGCTGCGGGATTATTTTTAACCCTTGGCTTCTTATTGTTACGAAGCTGGGATTACAAACAGAATACAATGTTGTGTATGTTTGCGTAGGTAGGTCGGTACCCACGCAGCAAGAATAAGCCAATTAAACGCATAATTATTTCTGAATCAAATATGTGCGGAGATCTATACGGGTTGTTTTTCAAAACAAACCTAGAATTTAAGCAATCAACACATACATGTCTTGAGTTGCGAAACATAAATGCCGTAAAAAATCTGCTTTCGCTGTGTATTTTACTTTCAATAGTTTGATTAGTTAGTCGAGAAAATAAAATAAACGTCAGCGTTAGAACGTAGCATTTCACAATACGTAAACTGTCTGGATTCGTACAGAAATAAACAAGTTGCTGGCTTCCTTTTGTCTTTAAACTAAAGCGTCGATGTGAGTTTGCCGACAGTTTTTAATCCAAAGCGACTGGCAACTCGCAAATGCACCTTGCAAATGCAACTCGGAGATAAGGAGAAGTGTAGTGCCGAGGAGATTTACCGAGCGCGCGTGAGAGGAGTGAGAGGCGTCCGCGTGAAAACTTAATGTTTTGGAGTAGTGAAACTTGCTCCTGTCGGCGGGGCTCGCGTTTAACTTATGAGTGTTACGGGCTCGTGCTCAACTTAAAATGAACACAACGCTTCTTACGAAACTTGTTGTTTTACTTTTTAGATTCTTGCAAGATGAAAAAGTATTCGCAATCAGTATGCTTGCTAGACGAAGACTATTAATCTCACGGTGTTAAATTTTAGACAGCGTTGATTCAATTTTCGGTTAGTGTTAAATACGTATATGGGAACGGATAACTTTCTGATGATAATTAGAAAAACTGCCTTCGTCCTAGACAGTAAAATTATGTATTTTGACTACCGTATTATGTCTATGATACCCTCATCGCACCTACCTATTAAAGCTTCTTTTCCTCAAATCAACTCTACGATTCGTAGCATTAAATATTCCAGCGTGTTCCAATTTTAACAGAACTTTAAGTAATGTAAAGGAGTTAAGTTAAAGAACGTTTCCGGAATATTGAGAAATAAATAATAGACGGAAAAGGCTCCTGTGTCAACATAATTACAGCGAGAGCGTCGCGTGAAGCTAATCCTGAATAAGCTCATTATTAATCTCGTAACGACTGGGCACGCTGTTGCACAAGAGCTGTAATTAACCTCTGCAAATATTAAACACAAAGTCGACCCGGAAGTGTCGATAATTAAGTTAAATTTATAATGTGGCGAGAGGGCGCAGTGGGGGCGATAGGGCTTGCAACAGAAGCAGCGGGGTCAGTTTCACGTTTAAACTGTCTGACTTTGTGGCTAAAAAGTTGACAGAAACTAAACGGATTATTTTGAGGTGGTAATTGCTACTGCTTTTTTTTGACAAAATGTGATATATCTCAACAAAAAGTTAAACTGATAATGTGATAATAATAAGTGTGTTTAAGAAAACATGGCCTGATGGAAAAATATAAGAGCGAAGTGACCTTCCTACTCCTAACTTAGGGTAGTAATTTTAAATTCGATCAAATATATCTCCATTTATCATGAGCGCTCATTTCCTCTCTCTACAACAAGCAGCCCTAGAAGTAGGGCGGGCGACAGATATGACTGCGGAAGGCGGGCGGCAGATAGGGCGGTAACGAGATGAGCGGTCACGCGCGACTGCCCGCGCGAGATAGCGCCACCGCCATGACGTTGTAGCACTTCGTTATACGCGACAATGCGACTCAGCTATAAAAACGGCAAGTATTTTTTGGACTCTTAAGTGCTTTTTTATTACAGCCCGCTAATGGTCAAACGGGCTGCGTCATCACAACTCCATTACGAGACGTTATAGGTAGTTGCAGTGCCTGCAACGCGCACTGAATGCTTAAGTTTGTTTGCGGACGTCATTATGTTTGATCTACTAGTATTGACTGTCTCTTACTACTGCCGTGTGATTGACAAACAAATTAACTATAATCTTTATGACATAGGTAAGACGTCTCAAGGCGTATTGATGCTCGCAGATCAAATGGTCGATCAATGACCAGCAAATGTGTTTACGTTGAGCTCTTAAGCTTTCATTCCAGACCCGCTAACAATAAGCATAATATTCTATCAAAATATCAATGGAATGTTTCTACAGTCTGCCTTTCGATGGGGATACAAGAGATTCTTCATTGATATCCCAGTGTTAGTTTCGGAGTGGTAGACATACAACGATTCTTGATGTTTTGAAAAAATTGTTCAACACTGGCTTATCAAACTTGATACTTGTGCTCATATCACGGATACATTGATTTGATTGCGACTATAAAATCGGTAATTGGCTTTAATTAATAGGCCGAGCAAAGCAAACAAGCATAAAGTTCTCACAGGGTTACCCAAAAAACTTTGAAAGTCGAACTCTAAGTCAGCAAACATATAAGTTAGCAGGGCACAGAACTACGTAATGTGATTAAACGGGGCCTTTACTGCGATGTTGTTACGAGCTGCGAGCAAGGGGCGGCCATGTTTATGGTTCGCCATGTTCCTACGACTTAGTTGAAATTGCGTCTATTTATTATTTAGCCTACGACTCGACTGTGCGGAGAAATCCCGCAACACATCACCGCGCCGCAAAGCGGAGTAACACGAGTGCAATAGCGAAAACGACAAGAATACCCTCAATATTTCAACAAGATTTAGCAAGCTTACGTGTAACATAAATCGTGAGAGAACGAGTGCAATAAAACATCGTCCCAAAATTGCAGCAGATACTTTATACCTCCTCCTGGCGTTCAAACTTACAGGTCGCATTTACGCAACCGTAAATCCGTGTATGTGCGAAAGGAACAGCGATAGACAATACGGGCCTTTGTCGAATTGATATGAGTTGGTACTGTCGGTAGTAGCCCCGCCGCCGCTTTCCAATCAGAGCCATTGACAGGGGCCGGGATCCAATGTTTATTCCCTCACATTTTATTGTTCCACTCGCAGCTTACAATTTGTAAGCAAGAGCATCCTATCAGTCTTTGTTGCGATGATTGAATTTGCCCGGCCTATTAGGACGTCGGAATTGTTCAAAGTTATTAGACGGCTACATATTGTATTCTAAGGCCTATTCAAACCGTAAAAGCGGACCACAATAACCTCTTCCTGGTACTAACTTAACTTGTTCATTTGTTTACATAACACACAGATACCCGGGACTGGTTCCTGACTAAGCTAAGGCTTATTCCAAATAAATCGAACGACCGAGTGATGTTAAACAGAGCGATGCAGTTTATATAAACGAGTTGAACTGATGCAGTCAAGTCGCACGGATGCGGGCTTATTTTCAGATGCAATGCCCATTGAAGATGCATTCCCCGGCTGAGGAGCGGTGATTCTGCAGTCTGAGCATCGTTGCTTCGCAGGCGGAAATGTCTGAAATAACATTTGAGTAGGATTAGGAACATCCGGATGCGTCCATAAGAGAGCAAAAAACTAAATAAATTAAGCACTCCAAGGTTCTTTTGTTTGTGTTATTATGATCGTAAACTTAGGAGTGTCGCAACACAGCGCGGGATAATCATATGGTCACAATACGTGGGTCCAATATGCACACAATGCGCACATGTCAGGTTGTGAATTTAATCGGTTTGTAACTCTAACGCTGGGCTAAAAATAACAAACAAATGACGTTACATCCGCCGCCCGCATAACGAAGACGTCACAAGTTTGTGATCTTATTGTATCGGTCCGCGATCATGTGGCGTGGAGTAGTCATTGTCACAATAAAACAACAGACGGTGGAGAGAGATTTATTCCAAGCGTGGATGGAGAATATAATATAATAAATATTTGTTAATGGGGCGTGGCGAGCCAACAATAATATTTGTATCGAATAAAATACGGAAGATAGTGTTCCTGCTTATAATAAGTTTCCGTTTAACCTAAATATGTATTAATCGAACAATATAAATATCTGTACCTTGAAATTATCCTGCAAAATAGCTCTAAAACGTTTTTTTATAGAGTTTTAGAATTCGCTTAACGTTTCGCGCTATACGATTAAAATTCTCCACTCTTTCCTGGTCAAGCGTATTTGTTGATCAGGAAACAAATCAGGAAAAAGTCCCTAAGCGCGTCAACTGCAGTATTTGAAATGTTTTACATCCTCAAATTTTTCCTAGTAGCTGCATAATTTACAAAGGTAATTTGTAATCTCGTAAACATTCGCGTCAACACAGCTTAACGTTATATTAACAGCAATCTTCTATTAACAATGTAAATGTGCAAGTTATCGATCATGTCTTGATTGCGAGTGATTATGACTGACGGACGACGAGGCGAGTCCGGAGCGAATGCGCACATGGTCTGTGACGAATCGCACCTTGATTTACACTCGAGTATGTTCACGCTTTAGGTATATAGGTACATAACATACCTACGAGGCAGAGAAACAAAGGAACTTCAAGAGATAAGCTGTGCATACGCATGGTAAAGTTTACCTTAAATTTGTTCCGGTTGGGTTCCACGTTTGAACGAAAACGAGGTCAGAAGTGGGATACAATTTTAAAGGTAAATAACTTCATAAAACAAGACACCGTGTTTTGTTTTACCACAAGGCCTGAAAAGAAAACGTACAGTTTAAAGTTTACACATTATGCATGCGTTCCGTTCCGATAAGTTTTTGGCGTAGTAGTGAATAAAACTTATATAAATGTACTACTAATTCCACATAGCACGTCGAAACAATAAGTATGTTCCAAGCTTTAAAATAAGCTGTGGCTTCTTATTCTAGCACTTTCTACCTTCTCCAGGGATGCAGTGGCTGAGTCACGCGGGGTCAAGTAATCTGACGTAAGCCGAACGTACGTTAAACGATTTACTTAATCATATCAGACGAGTTTTTAATGAAACCACCGAGATAAGTTTCTCGTGTCACCTTTCAGGACACGCTAAGTAATGTTAAGATGAAGATAAATAATCCCTTTTTGGACATGATCTCTGAACTGACGAAATTTGAGATATATTTTTTATACAAGATCATACGCAATAAAAAGACTCAAGTAAGAGCGAAAGATCAATATAAGGGTTGAGGACGGAGTGTAAATAAAGTCTGGGATATATTTAGAGCAAATAAACCCGACTGCTTCGCATAAAAACTAAAAATAGATCGAAGTAAGCGGCGTATGAAGGCCTAAGTGATTCTTGCAGATGTTTTCTGTATTCGATTTTTATTTTTACGATCGTAATATCGTCGAGCTACTAAATAATGTTCGCAAATAGAATAAAGGTCCTTTAAATCTTGTCTCGGTTTATTCCAATTAATTTTCCGACTAACGAACGAGTTAAATGAGCTAGGTGTTTTATTATTATTATAAAGTTAGTAAGTGGTTAATTTATGACATTCCTTTTAATGTAAGTCAACTGACCACTAGTGAGCCTTATTGTAAGGTGACACGATTCACAAATGGTCAATTAACTGTGTAGCTGATGGTTACCATTAAAGGACTTTAAATGCTGATCAACCATAGAACCTTGTTATAATGACAGCGTCACGTGACGAGATAGAAATTACATAGGAATTAATCGTTGGTTTTTTGCGACAAGGTTCTATAGTGGTTCATCAATTAAAGTCCGTGACCGTACCTAGCAAAAAAAACCCAGTCATATTTATACCAAATAAGTAAGTATCTAGTTGTTTTATTTTTATTTAGTATATATCACAACGTAACTTTTTTATATTTAGTCTTGAACGTACGATATTTCTTATTCCGGTAATCCGAGAAAAAAAAAGTATAAGTTCACTCCTACTTTTTTCATCTTCAACGTGACCTTAAAATGCCCGATGCCCATAATTTTCACAAAAACATGGGACTGCATCTCAAACCAAAGTAATTCTGACCCAAAATGGGTGTGGTCGCACTTCGGGCTTTCGGCATTGTGGTGTGGTCCGTCAATAAATCGAAAATGACAGCAAAACGACCACCAACTTCATTCCAAAAACTCAACACGCATCACATTTCACTCGGAACCGCATGCCGACACTTTTGTTTAATACTTATTAATGAATATAGAAAAAATGCTCTCCTTTTCACTGGGAATTAGTTAATGAACGACGTCGGGATACAAAAAAATCCCTTACTGAATGATGCCGTTAAAATTTATGACCAGGGATCAGCCTATGCTATGAACTCGCGCCAACTGTGTTAAGCTTGAAAAATTTACTGTGGGAGGGTCAGAGCTCAGCGCCTTTTGAAAGCCATTAATGTTTCAATACTAATTATTATTTCATTATCAGCAACGGTTGAGCACACATGGCATGCAGATCGTAGCTTAAAAGCGAATTTAGTTGCAAAAACTGAACTAAAAACCGGTATTCTTAACGAATGGAACCATTAAAACGCTAAACAAGCCGCGATGCTTGGAGTGTTCTCACACAGTTCTGGGAATGCAACTACCTGCTTTTTATAGCCAAGATAAGGGCAGCACAAATATGCGCAACCGACCTAATTCGATAATCGATCAATGAACCACTGAGGGTGATACGAGGTGACCTTTCCAAACAGATGGGGTAATACTGTATGGAAATGAGATGGTCCCGTATAATCTCGAGTCGAGTGACGTACAAACAAACATATGCACGGCCATATGGTGCATCACTGCATTTTAATTATAGGACTGAAAATGATTGAACACTTCAGATCGTGTAATCATGTTGGTTATCTGTTAATTTATCTTTGATGTTAATTAGGGGTTGTTATTTTGCGTCTTTAAATGTCTCGACCTAGAAATGTGACGGTGATTTTCACAAATGGATGCTAACCTCAAAGTATCCGACACAAACGCGGCTCGTGTGCGGTGCGAGAGCGTGGCGACACAAAGCACAAAGGTAGTGTCATGCCGAGAAATTGTAGCGACAGATTTGATTGTCCAGGCCGGCGTTCATGCACTTTGTCGGCAAGACAACCAACAGCCGGGTCTTGGCTTAGTCCTCCAGCAGATAGCGAGCAAAACGAAACAACACAAAAGATCACAGGGTTTCAATTCATGATTGACGTTATTGAGAAAGTAAATTGATGATCACTGTAAACCAAATCCGTCATATACTTAATTCATTTATTAATCTTATTCCAATAAAGAGGAACTTTATCGTAAATAACCTTGTTTACGTGGAAGCGATCAAATTACCTATTTCTGAAAAACAACCTGTCCTGTCACGGAATATATCAGAAGAAATATGACTAATAGAAGTATTACTGTGATTGGACACGAATAAACAACAAGTTATTAAACCTACATAGTACCTATTTTGTTTCGTGGCGCCGCCGGCATGCAATGCAGCGCTTACTTTAAATGTTCAAAACCAAAGGCCTATACCATAATACAAAGTACGAAACTATGCGTCTTCATAACTTGAAAACCGTGACTTAAGCTATTGACAAAGAGCGATATGGAGATCTTCCCTTTGAGTTAAAGTAACGCAACTTAAGCAATAATAGAGCACAAAATGATGTATGACAAACTATTTTAAACAGATATGTTGCAGGCAACGCTGACGTTACGTTACAACACACTGCTGAATAAAATTTCGTAGATAGGTACTAAAAATAAACTTCCTCAAGGCACGTAGACAGCAAACGATACCTAATTGATTTACGAATGTGCTTCACCGTAATCGCACTGTTGTCTTATCCGTATCAATTACACTCGATAGGTACCTGAAACAGAAAAAGTAGTTTATAATAAAACGACATAAGAAGCAATGCAAGGTTAACAAAAAGGTATTATTCGTTTACATGTTTCCAGTAGAGATAAACTTTTTCTTGCAGCGCTCACAAAGGATGGAGCCGAGGAATAATAAAAAGCCACAATAAACAGCCTACATTTTCCTTTTTTGACAGTGAGCCGTAACTTATAGACCTTAAGCATGAGCCGCAGGGTGGCTATTAGATGACAGATGAGCAGTATTCGAATGGTTTATTGCTCAAGCCTTGTCAAGAGCGTGACTTTGGGAGGACATTGACCTCGCTACCGGCAATCACTCCAACAGGATAGGAAACAAGATAACTCCTCCGTGAGATTGTTTGTACTCCCGACGCGTATCTCGCCCCATCTAAGAAACGTAAAACCAATGTCGCATAAGAAAATGAACATTCGGGCCAATAATATTCTCTTCTCAGTAAGTAATAAATGGCAAAAACGCCTGCGCAGAATAGAAATACAAGTTGATGTCATCAGTATTTGTATAAGAAACACAAAAGAAACCGCAAGCTTTCTGTTTGATATAAAACATTGCAATAAACAGTACCTAATTGCCTGCCTCTAATAGCAAACGGATGTTTTAATTAGTTTGACATTCATATACTTCACTCGTTACCGAGTAATAGGGACTATAGTATAAAATACATTATACAATTTATAAAGAACGACGATGACGGGACCATTCAAAAAGAAACATTGCATTTAGGTACATAGTGAAAAGAGCGGTGTCCAAAATTAAACCAATCCAAATCGTGTTATATAAAAAAACAGCGGACGCCATTTACATAAAATAAACCCATTTCCGCATGCGTAATCACGGACACTATATTAAAGGACCATTTTCAAGTTAATAAAAGAGTGCCAGTTTCCTCATATGGTGACCTATAAGTATTAAAGTGCCAGTGTGCTCCCTGTACTGGCTATAAAGCGGATTCTTTAGTATTCTTCTCGCAAGACAAACAAATTAACTTCAGTGAACTAGTTTCTCTGGGCTATGGAAGGATCGTTTGCAGAATAATTAATAGAGGAGCTTCGCTGAACAAATTGAAGTGCTCTGTTGATTTACTGCACAAAGACATTCTCTAATGACCTGCCTTACATCACTAAAGATAGAAAATACTCTTCAGCACTTTATAATAGCTCCCACAACTGATGAAGTTATTATTCCCTCCTAGCGTTTATCGCGGACACATAATAATTATATCTCGTAATAACTATAACGTGTATTTAAACTGATGAAAGGCACTTACTGACCCCTGTTATTATTTGCATTTTTTACCTAAATGCTCCCGAAATGTTTTACGTAACTATAAATACCACATAGACTGTTTAAGTCTTATGTGAAGGATTGAATTGTTGTATTTATTGACAACGCACTCAGGCCACCGCAGACGAAAGCAATTTTAAATAATTGCCCGTCTTGCGAGATGCGATGCATTTATTGTTAAACTCTAGAGAGCAGTTTCGCAATAAATATCACATTTTATCGATGAACCAGAAAACCCATGTCGATATCCCGGTAGGCAGGAATGTAAATTTTCATTTTGAAACATATTTCAATGTAGGAGATTTTACAGCGTAGAAATTATTGCCGATGCATTTGACGTTGCGACATAATTCGCATAAACGTGCCGATAATGATTGCTTGGCATTATTTTCATAAATAGATTACAGTTTACCATACCTACTAAGTAATAGTATGGTAATAGCTTCATCATCTTTCAACTTTACAATATTGTAATTGTTAATGAACAGTAATCCTTTATAACATTCATGCGTATGGCAATTATTGTTTATGGAAAACTATAACTGGCAACGTTTTCTTATTCTTAACTTTTTAATTTATTGTTTGTGGTCTATCTCTTCTCTGCTATTCCGTGAACGCGTATGGGCGACAAGTCTGAATTGTTAATCCATCCTAATCTCAAATACTATCATAACTGTAGCTCTGATTCAACAATATGTCCTAGTGTCTGCAATACAAAACAGTAACGTAACAAGTATTTCATTTATCGCCCGCTACCTGCTCATCCCGATAGTAAGCCACTCCATCTGCAAACCACGCCGTCTGCAACAGGTTAAGTGCCCAGCTCTAACTGGCTTTGGAATCAAGAACAAACAACAGAAAATAAATCGGGTGAGTGAGCGTGGCTTTTACGTTATTATAAAATGGCATCAAGTCAAACTGTGACTAATGCCGACACGGGCAACATGCCTGAGCATGTGGATTCCGCTAGAGAGAATCCATCTAATATGGCAATGTCCAATATGCATATTGAAAAATTAATGGGTGTACAAAACTATAATTCGTGGAAATTTGCGATGACTATGCTCTTAACGCTTGAGGGTCTTAAGGATTGTTTGGATGGCACGGACACTGACGAAATACGTGGCAGGCGGGCGCTTGCCCGTATATGCTTATCATTGCATCCTTCGCTTTACCAGTATGTTCGCCAGGCTGATACTGCAAAAGCTGCTTGGCAAAATTTATCAAACATATATGAAGATAAAGGGTTATATCGCCGTGTACTTTTGCTACGACAGCTGCACAGGATTGAGTTTGCTCGTTTTGCAAGTATGTCTGACTATATAAACCAAGTTATGCAGATCGTACAGCAGTTGGGGGATATAGGCAAATCAATAGATGATGATGAAGTAGCCGAAATACTCTTAAGTGGTCTACCCCAAGAGTACGATGTACTCGTATCTAGCATCGAAACGGCAAGTTTAACCAAGACGGTATCAAGTGAAGCTGTGCGAACGCGTCTTCTTCAGGAAGAAAGTAGAAAAAATACTAATGGTGAAGCGTTAACAAGTGTAGCATTTATATCTAAGAAGAAAACTATCATCTGTCATTATTGCAAGAAGCCAGGGCACACTAAATCTAAATGTTTTGCCCGGAAACGGAGTGAGTCAAGAAAAGAAGTAATATTAATTGTCAAAACTGCAGCTACTACATCTACTGAAGCTGGCAAGGTGCAAAGTGATGGCTGGATTTTGGATTCAGGCTGTACTGCGCACATGTGCAATGACAAAAGTGTTCTACATGACTTTAAACAATATGTCCTAGTGTCTGCAATACAAAACAGTAACGTAACAAGTATTTTATTTATTGCCCGCTACCTGCTCATCCCGATAGTAAGCCACTCCATCTGCAAACCACGCCGTCTGCAACAGTAATGAAATGGTACATGGACATAGTTGTAAATTACATAAGAAATAATGAAGTGAAAAACCTTTTAACGTCTTTGACAGCTTCACAACTTAATAATGGGCCGTCAGCGCTTAATTTGATATTTGCTAGACGACGCAGACGACGCTTAATAGCCCCTTGATTACACAACCCTACCTGCCGCGACGAGTGACAACTAAAACTGTTTACTTTATCCGACACCACAAAGAGTTGAAGGCATTGTTCTTTAAACACAACCTCATAATTTAGGCGTTTAATTTACACAACGGAACACGGGCGCCGCGTCTGAAATGAGTCCGGCCCTATGCAACAGCCGGTCAGATACAAATTTAATACATGCATGAATCTCTCTCGATGCAGACCGACGATAAACATCCCCGTCAGGCGAAACTCTCGATTTCGCGGGCTGATAATGGCTGAAACCAGATTTCTCGAAGGTCGACTGCTAAACAGGAACTTATCCAGAACATTTGTCATCGCATCGATCGCTCTGAGTCTTCCATTACCTTCCAATCTCGTTAAGATTGTTCTCAATTTGAATTATTGGTTTTTCTGTTGTTCTTATTGATTCTTTGTACCAGGTTATCAGCTCGCTTTGAGCGGCGATGACTTATCGCGGCATTTAAATTTGTCGACCAACGTGTTGAATAATGCATTAGTTCATGCCGCGATCGAATTAAAGGTTGTATCGGTCTCGACGGCTATCAGTGTTCTATTTGCATATCAGACGTGTTCCGAGCCCTGTCGATACTTTTCGACATGTTTTGTCCATCACAGTGAACAAAGGCTGTCACTCCACTCCAAACTATTTAAAACAAATTGCTCTGCAATTTTGCTGTCTTCGGATAACAGTGCATTACAATAGAGAATGTTAACGTCAATTTAATTGGCTTAATAATAATCAATGACTGTCGCTTAGATAGTTATGTAAGCCTGTTATAAGTATTTAAAATTTGGTGTAATTGTTGCCTGATCTATATATATAAAAGGCAAAACTGACTGACTGACATATCAACGCACAGCCGAAACTACTGTACCTAGAAACTTGAAATTTGGTACATGGGTTCCTTTCATGATGTAAGTGAGCACTAAGAAAGGATTTTCCGAAAATCGACCCCCGACGGGAAGAAACGGGGGGGAGTAGCGGGAAACTAATTCTACGCGTACGAAGTCGCGGGCGTCCTCTAGTTAATCATAAAGTCATGATAAGCAAACAGTAGGTATGTTAGTTAGGTACTACTGTCTTCTCCTGTTACTTTGATAATATTGATAAAAATATCATGGATTTCGTTATGCTTGGAGGTCTTCACAACGCTTGCCTAGAATGCCACTTTAGATATTTAAAAAGCCCTAAAGTTTCTGTCTGAATAGATTCTGGCAAAGATAAGTCAGAGAGGCGAAGTACCTATCAGGAATTGTGGTATTTTTGTAACTTATAATCAGTCAGCCAGTGAGTTATGTATGAATGATGGGAGGAAATTTAGGGTGGTAAATGTTTAATCCTGGACAAAAAAATGCTCAAGATAATGATGATTAAGATAGCTAAGTACCATCTAGCAAGACAAGTGGAGGAAAACGAGAAGGTGCCACGATTTCCAAGAAACTTAAAAAACATGGAACAACCTTTTAACTGCCCTCCTTATTTGTAATTTTCATTTACAGCTATCAAGATCTCGCTCGTGGACAAAAAGCAGGTACTATCGCGTAAGTAAGTAGATGCGGAGAAGTGTTGTCAACGTTGGAGTCACGATTGTTGCCGCTCCTGGGTCTTGCATAGCTTGTCTTTGATTTATTTGTCGCAGAGTCCGTCCTCTTCTAACTAGTCCTCAATGAAGGAGAGACACTGAACGAGCAAGAAAAATCAAGTGGTGCTGGAGGTTCGGTCGGCCTTAAAGTAACTGCACACTTTAGTGCTTTATCATTTTAACGTTATGTTTGAACTGTTCCACTAATCTGTCAAAGGCGTTAAAGCGACAAGGTATAAAGGCGTGCAGCTACTTATAAGGCCAACTGTACAACGACGATGATATCTCGACACGAGACATACAAGTTAGGAAAAGCCGGATACTGTGCGTTACGCGTCGACGCGACGGACCCACTCACTAATCTATCATCAATATTATAATCCTTATCGTTACGGCTATACGAGTAGATCATAAGGTCGATATTTTATTCGTTATTTATTAATCTTACTAGTGACGATCGATCATTTGAATTTGCTTATCAAAGATTACCTAAGATTTACAATGTTAAATCATAAGATTATAGTCTGTATTATATCGTTATTTTCAATAAAGACTCTTTATTACCCTTATACTTATTTTCCGTCCTTCATATTTAACCTTTACAAACAACCCACGTTAAAATAAGCAATCATATAAAATATTTCGTTATCATCTCAAAGGACTTTGATGGCGCAAGTACGGCGTCTTATAAAGAATTCTAATCAGGTAAATTTGATTTATTCCGCCGCTTCGTCCCATTAGGCATGCAGAGTGCAGGGCCTTTTATCATTTTGAGGGCCCTTCACTAATGTTAATATGGCCGTAATGTGTCCTTATACACGTTATTTCTTATAATCATGTAATATCAATTTGTTTAGACGTGACTAGTGTTTAAAGAGTGAGTTTTAAAACGTTTTTGGGCGCGCCTGCCCCTAAATACTCTCCTTGCCTTGTTTGGAACTGCAGCATGACTTGCCATAAATATTATATTAAGTTATAAAAAGCAGCGTAACAACTCAGCAAATTTCATTTTCCCCTTCATTAAGGAGCCTACACAGCCAATCTATTCAAATTGCCTTAAGTCCAAAGTTAGTTTGGCTCCAGTACGAAAATAGCCTAATATGAATTTGAAATTTCCCGTAACATCCAAACGCGTACATATTTGATGCGCGGAAAATCGAATTCTGTAACATCGTTACAAGTTTGAATAGCGACGTGGAGTCCGGCGGGCGGGGTGTTATTCTCCAAAGGTTCTCTCCACGATGGGACAAAATTTCGTAGAGCTACTAGAATAAGGTAATCAGTGACGTATTTGAGTAGAGATGAGCGTACTCTTTACTCAAAGGCCGGCAACGTTTCTACTATTTCTTCTCCTGGAGTTGAGTTATTGCCTCCTCTACCATACAAATGCAAAACTAACCCTACATTATTATCAACATTATACCTATGAACCGCAAATCGTCTCCCGAAGATCGCTACGATTGAGACCATATATTAAGCGAAAGACATCAATGGGCACAACGTTGTAAAATGCAATAATGGATGAAGAATATATTTTGATGTGTTTTTAAATGAATTTCCATTAAAAGTGGGTTCTTTTCGCACATTCCAAATGATTGGTGTCTCCCGCATCTAGCTTATATTTAATCTAATAAGTAACTAAAAAGTTATGTAGCTAGAGCATTTTCATGTTATATTACCCTACCATAAACAAGACACTTAACAACTGATTGAGTTTTCTTGTACCTATACGTATTCCGAGATTTCTCTATCGTAAAATTAATCGTCATACCTACTCATAGAGTAAAAACATTACTAGAGCCGTGTAGAGCACAATACTCATTATCTCTACGTGTCTGTAGAATACTCATACAGAGTATATAAAATTTGGCGAGATCTCGAAGCTTTCTGGAAATGACGCTAGCGCAGGCACAGGTCAAGTAGGTAACTATTCTATAAAGTCCTTGATCGAGTTGAACAAAAAATTTATAATTTAGACGTCGTCAGTAGGACAACCAAACTGGCCATGTGTGCCGGAGAAATGATTGTATGTAGATGGTCTCAAAAAATCCTGGAATGGCTACCGCGGATGGGAAAAAGAAGTGTGGGCCGACCACCCGGTAGATGGCGCGACGACATCGTCACACATAGCCGCAGGAAGAGTAAAGTAAGTAAAGTAAAAAAATCATTTTCCAGAAAGTACAGTAGGTACTAAAATCAATATTACCTTTGACTCCTCACTAGGCTAGGCCTGTTTCGTGGCAGCCAAAAACCATTAAAAGAAGAGACTGGATGCGCCGGAGCGGCCCTAATCCAGCAGTGGATTGCACTTGCACCGGCGGCCCGATGATGAGAATAACCAAATTGACTGAATTGAAGTTGGGAAGACAATTTGTCCTTGATTGCACGGTTGTACCAAAATGCAGAATAGGTATAAGGCTAGTCAGTCGACCTCGCCTTCTCTACGTGAATAATAACCCTGCCCGGACTAACAACATCACCGGAGTTGGGCCACTGCCGGCGCCCCCGGGGCTTGTTAGCAGTTTGTTTGCATACGACCCGCAAAATGCCTCCCCCGGATACCTTTTCCTCCCGGTCACAAACGGATATCTAGGCTATTTCTAAAACGCCTTGAGCCTTTGCAATAAAGTAGCACCTACTTTATTGCATAGGCTTATTTGCTTTATCTCTTTCCAGCATGGCGTTGCTCTGTGTAGGTACTTTATTTTTTTATTTATTTAATATTTATTGCGCGATTATACAAATTTGAGTACAAAAGGTGAACTTAATGAATGACTAATGGCTTTGTTGTAGCCGGTGCAATTTGGAACGAATGATAGCATTAAGAGAAAAAAAAACAAATAAGTACATACAAATAAAAATGTGCGTGAATACAAACATAAATACATTAAATACATAATATTTATACCGACCTTCGGGTTTGACATTAAATTATGGATATACCTAATTAGCGTCAAAGCGGCACGGGTCAAGCGTCAACGCGTCCGATAGCGCCATTAATGTCAAATCTTTTGCATACGGAATAACCCGCCCGTGACAACTTTATACGAGTTTCTTGTAAAAGCGTTCCGTAAATAAGTATTGTACTGGAATAATATACCTACTTGGAAAGACAAATCTGAAGTTTAGATAACTGGGAGTAAAATCTCCGTATTATTTCCTCTTAGCATCCAAATGTCAACTCAAAATACTATGTTTTTAAATTACGATTAGCCGCGATTACAATTTGGTTAATTGTTCGTTTCCGATAAATTGGACTATAAACCAATTGGTAATCGCAGTAAAAAGGCCGTCGAAAAAAAACCCGTCTAATGTCAACTATCTTCGATTCGAAACTCGTCTTATATTTTTCGCAGAATTAAGCTGCAGACGTACATTGCGATGGCTCTTAGATGGTGTTTCGAGTTTGTATTTATCTCTCAGTCGCTTTTATACGCAATTATTAAGAGCGAGTGAGAGAGAAGTACATACCCGAAGCACTTTCTAAGTGCTCACAGACTACGAAGCCCCTCTTTCAAAGAGCATATTATATTATGTAACACGTCTAACAAAAAGCAAGCTTGAAAAAAAACCAACCACTGTTTGGACAATGTCATCGATATAATGTTAGTTATCATGTAGATTATTTTTTATTTTGCCGATTCCAAATTTAAGAAAAAAAAGTTAGTGACACCCGCGACGCTAAGACTAATCTAATGAAACCTTGCTTGTCGAAATCAGGCTATACGTACAGTTCAAAAACATTACCCTCCTCCTACGGCAGTCGGGTAAAAACTAATAAAGGCTAATAAGAGAGCAAGTGCATAAACGTCTAGCCGACTGAACCAGCGACACATAAACAAACGCCTGCACCAGACCAACCACTTTCGCGCACACGACCGGCTTTTAGCAAAAATTTGATCAGTGAAAGTCACGACGTGAACGAAGGGAGAATTCGATTAATTTAATCGACTCGTTCTCTAATAGATTAATCAATAATCGACTAAAATTTCAGAGTCAGACGAATCGCAGAACCAAGAATGACCAATACGTGACGGTTGTTTTTGGAGTCAGTGCCGTGATGATTCACTCGCGGTAAACACGTTGTGAAATCACTCGATCGATTATAAAAGTTGTTAAACACAAACATTAAATTCTGCAATAGTAATTTTAATCGCATAATACATATTTTTAATTAAGTAGTAACAAGTTATCCGAACTTGAGCTAAACTGTGCAGAAACACCGGGTGTCCCAACGCAATCGATTCAGCTAACGAGCTACAATAACTACTTAACTCTAAATCGTGAAACAATCGTTTGGGACCCTCCTCTATTATTTCCTAGGCGTATTTGTGTTATTACACTTATTGCATTCCTAGGTATCCTCTTAAATGTTCCTATCGAAGTCTATATCTAATTTTCGTGAATAGGATCGTTTGGCATCCAATGCAATATAATTGTATATCACACAAAGCTCATTTGTGTTAATTTTAGTGTACTCTAAGTTTGTATTACTCAATTTTTTTTTGCTGTTGTTTATGTTTATTTTGTTTTAGCACCGAATAAAACATTTCTATTCTCACCTATTCTATTCTATTCTATTTGTTTAAGCCAAATGTATCTTGTTATTCATCGCATAAAAGCCATGGAACTGTAGAAATAGAACCCTTTCGTAGAAAACATATTTTTAATTCATGGTAAATGGTCGGTTGACATCTCCTCTATCTCACAAAATTTAAAGCTTTCGCATATTTTCATCGCTATACCTACTACCGATATCTGGTTTCCATTTCGCTATGGTTTTGACATTGTAAAATAATAAGGTAAACAGAACAGTAGGTAATGAAAACCACATGCCCACAGATCGAATGAAATCATTAACAGGAATATTAAATGGTTTTATCAGTGCTGCATTGTTTGTGAACATTATAGTGACACTCACCTACCAAATTTAGTTAGTAATTAGTAAGTAAGTATGTCCGACTCTTTCCCTTGGACGTTTCCCATACATCAAGTCCATATAAGAGAAAACAAGCGCAAACCGGCAGCAGATATGGCGTCAATTTGCAGCGCGTCTGTGGGTTCGAGTTACTTTTTACGCGGGTCAATGACCTAGTCTAAACAGTAACGCGAGCCAATGCACTGGATATTGCATCGGGAAATGCGTCGCCTACTGACCTTATCGCTGTTACGTGATGTAAGCCACCGAGCTTGAGAACGACCTCGTCTTTGGTCAGATTAATTTCTGCTCTAACTAGTTTAATTCGTCGTATGTAACACAAAAGACACCTGCAGACACACCGATATCTAACATCGTCATGCGTTTTCACCTAACGCTCGCAGAGTGAATATTGGACGTTACGAATATAGATTGAGGCATCGCTAAAACAGCGTTGTTAAGTAATGTTATTGAATGGATGCCCTATAAAATCAGAAATAGCTCACACATTTACAACGATTAATTAAAATGATAACAATAAATTACTAGGCGGAAGGCTCAAAGATATCGACCGGGCCGGCCGCGTCGGCGCCCGCGATTTATCAACGGCATGATGTATTTGTCGCGGGGATGGACTTGCATCTCTCTCACACCCGTTTTCTTTCAAGGAGACGGCTGTTAAACCTGTGACATAAAGCATTGAGTATAAAGACGCAGTAATTGCGACAAGGCAGGACAAGCCGCCGTCCCGCTGTCGACTGATAACGATATCTCCCCTTATTCCTTGCCGCGGATAAAACGATTTTTGATGTCAAACTCATTTTCTCCCTTTAGGAACATTTCCTGCTTGTTCGACATTATTGATACTCACACATTTTTTGCTTTTGGTAAATTGGTACTATAGACATTCTGACCGTAATTTATTAGCTTAGTACGGGTAGGACACTGGGATAATTCAATATGTCGGACGAATTTAAGCAGACCAAAAACATTAGTGTTTCTAGGTTAGAAACTTTGAATTTACTAGCTTTTATAGGCATGGCGTGGATCACTTACCGGCAATTATGTACCTGGTTAATTAATAGCAAACAAAGAAAACCCATTTGCCGAGACGCGAACGTTCATAAAATGCGTATGACCGAGTTACCTAGAAAATTTGCAATATGTCGTTACCGCTCGACAGAGAGTGGTAGAAATCGCATTATTTATTGCTTTTATATCCTGTAGCGTGGCAGCCGTAAGTAATGTCGTCTATCAACAGAGATAGATGGCAGTGAACCTTATATCAATTTCACTCGATAAAATTGAAAGCCTATGTAATAAATACGATTTCCTACTTGCCTAGTACGAACAACACAGTTAATTCCATAATTATTTATAGATAAGTGGTTGTTTATTCATATAACATTCATATCGCGCATAGATTTAGTAGGTAGGTAGTTACTTCAGCCTTGAATTTGACCCACTTTTTATACGTGCCGAATGTCAAATTATCTCGAAGTAATCCCCAAAATACATGATTATAATGTTGAACCAAGTCAAAACGCACAGATCGGACCCTAGTTTTGAGAACACGTGCGTAATGTGCGTATCCAATAATATAATAATATCAATATCAACAGGATAAGTAATCCTCAATTAACTCTCAGCCAAATTTAAATCGGATCATAAACTGGCTCGACTGCCAGCCGCAACCGTTCTCGACAAGGAGATATACGATTCAATTAAGTAGTGACCGGACCCCGCCAATTTGACTGACGTTCATGCATATTTTTTGCATAAATTTAACTTGACGCAGATTCTAATTGAATTTTTAGTAGTAGAAAAGTCATTAAAACCAAACAATATTAAGTCAGACTGGATGGTAAGATGAACTTGCGTTGTAGCATTCCAAGAATAAAGGCTTAGAATTCAGGATATGTTTGAGTCGATCCGTGTCAAACGGTAGCCCTCGACTTCGAATGATTCTCATTCTGTCACGCAACTACTTTGAACTGACCAAATAGTCGCATGTTAACCCTTTAAATCGCCGATAAATCAACCTTCATGTATTGAAAATAGGGTTCAACATAAAGTGTTCTAGAAAGCACTTGAGATGTTTCATATATTAAACGCTACACATGTGCACTTGTGTTGTAGAAACCTCGTTTGATCAGCGTTCAATTAAGCCTTAAATGCTAGTAATTATGGTTCAGTTTAGATCTCGTTTAACACCAGATTCGCTTCGCCTCGGCCGCGCTGACCGGCCGGTTAGTTGATTACGTTGCTCTGAAGAGCATTTGCGCTAGTTTTCCCGTCGTGCCTTATCTCTGGGAAGGGAATCCAGCTACGAGTAGACATCCTATCTATCATCCAAGAGTCTTCATTCATGCGATAAAGATCCGTTGATTGTTGATGCTCGATCATCATCATCATACGGAAATTTTGTAATATCGACTTTTCTTTTAGATACGCAATGTTAAATAAAATCCACAATTGCTCGGCGAAGTGAAAGCCCGCATCGGACTTCGGGTATAAAGCAATAAAATTTAATTGTTCTGGCTCACGTGGCATTGACGACAGCGACCTAGCCATTTCGCGCAAAATGTCGGGTTAATGAAAATTGAGACCATATTTCCCAAAAATTGTTCAAGTAATCAGTGTGGAATAATTGCGCTTGGAATTAAAAGGTTAACGAGGTTGTGTTTGTGGTGGAGTTGTGTCGTGTCGGAGATGTCCTCTCGGCGCCGCGGCCTCGGCGGGCAGCCTTATAAGGGGCTCGCGGTCGCCGGGCTCCGGACTTGCGACAGCTTGCCGGTATTCTTGCCACCAACCCTAAATTGTAGGCATAAGTTTCATTTCATTTAAATGTCATGGATACGTTGAAACTATGTTAATTTCGCACCTAATTAAGCTATAAAGGTGCCGCGATTATGTCACAAACATTCCAGGTCCTTGCACTTTGTCTGTGTCGCGACGGACGATGCGCAAATAGAAATATACAGAGAGGGAGTGGTAAGTTGTTATGCTAATTACAGAAAATGTAGAGCACTTTATGTTAATATAATTCCGTGAATAAGTATATGAGTGTAGCTAACTCCGCTGCTGATATTTAATAAGCAACTCTTATATAAAGCAATCTTAAAAAACCGGCTGCATTATTAGAATACGGATATTGAACCATGGAGCATCAGGACTAGGAACTTGAAATAAAGTGAATAAGTCCTTGCTTGATAACTTCAAGAGAAATTAAAAAGTAATAAATCCTTAGTTAAATAATTAAAGGTAATCATGAAAGAAATAATGTACAAAATAAATAAGCTTAATAAGATATCTAGATAAATACTCGTCTAGGTAATTTTGGATTAACTCTCTTTTGAACGCCGACGCGACGCTTCCTCATGTTCGGTAAAACCAACATTTCAAATATAGAATGCTCTCTAAAAATCCAGCCCTCATGAATCTTGGCCAAAAATGCCGTCAATTTCCAAACTAGGGCGAACAATCGAGTCCTTGGGAGCGGGAGTCGTTGGTTATTATGTAGCCAAATAAGGAGCCGGAGGCGTCCTGCCGCAAAGGACGCCGCCGAGGACGGCGCAAGAAGCCCAATCGCTTTAGTTGGAGGTTATTTAAGGACCACGGGTTCTGCGAAATCACGCACGCGATGCCCGTAGTAAGCGTAATTTGGACGCGCCAGGTTTTTTGTTGCGTCTGAACTCGTGGAGAATGGTATCGCTGGCATGCACGCATTGTGCGGATGGCTAGCACGCACTTTGATATAAACTCGCATTCCTTCAACGACGCCGTCACCACCCGAGACCGTAATTATCTTAAAAGCGGGAGCTATGCCGCCATTTGTGTTTATGTCGCGCAAGATTTCCTGCAACATTCGTACCTACAAACAAATTTAAATAAACTTTCAATAATAAAAACGGTACACTGGGTTCACATATCTTCGCGGCTTAATCTTATTGATAAATCGAGCCTTACAAAGTGCGAGTGTACGATTCGGAGAGATAAGCCCGCCCTGCAACTAAAGTGTGCCGCGTGTCGAGACGAAGTTTATTGGATAAATGTGCAGTATGATTGCATCCAGTAATGGAAGGCCTAATGTAATGTTTCTGAGCGGGCTTTGTTCACTCACTTTGGCGTACAGTCTATTATCGTAATGGCCGGGCTAAGATGCAGACAATGTAGCGCGGATAAGGATATAGCTCGGGGATAGCCTAGTTAGCGTTCCCTACACCTACGTTTTGCGTATTATCTATACGATATCTTGCGGATACTTTCATAAGAGCGGTTTGGTTTACTGTAGGTTATTTTTAGAGAGCGATATTTTGTAATAGACGGTTTCTAGAACGTTTATTTCCATGGAAAACATTGCTGT
Organism: Acleris cristana; assembly: GCA_948252455.1. Taxonomy (NCBI): domain Eukaryota; kingdom Metazoa; phylum Arthropoda; class Insecta; order Lepidoptera; family Tortricidae; genus Acleris; species Acleris cristana. The sequence goes on along the minus strand of OX411784.1, from coordinate 10,068,938 downwards.
TGCAATGTCCGAGTTTAAAGTTGACGCGTCGTGGGTTTACGAGTAAAGGAGTCATTGCGGTTTTTGTGACTGGTCGCCGATTTTGTTTTGAGAATATTTCTAAAAATACAGCTAAAACTGTTAACATTGTTTACAATTAATTTTAGTTTAATTCTGTAATTTTAACTTTTGCACAATATAAACTTTAAAAAAGTAACTTGCTCTTTCCGACAAGAAAGGATAGTTAATGTCAGAAACACAATAGCCTCTTTCTACGGAAAACGTTTTCTTATTTTGTCGAGTCGAATCTCTTCTAAGAATTGGCGTCTACCTACATAGGTATTAATCGATCTTAATCACCCAGCGCATCGCGGCGATTGACTCACACGCAGGCAATTAGGACGCGTTACGCTATTCAGCCTTTAATCGATAAAACCAACGAGGTCATGACTAATTACCGAAGCGCCGTGTGGCGAAACTCTTCCCACGACAAAAGAGTTCGTTCAACCCTGGTTATGCTTAAATCAATAGCGAGAGGACTCTGGGACCTGTAATAAAAGCTAATCGACTGTTATTCTGCGCTACAGCTCCTCGGTTGACTAAAATCCACAGTATTAAGACCCTTTCTTTTGTGGCTACTGTTCGATGTTGAAGATCAATATAATTTGGTAGCTGTTAACTGGATAAACCAGTGTGTTAGGCCTCTGACTTATAAGAGGTTATTCATAGTCTGGGGTCGAAATACAGTGGTGTTTCTGTATTCGATAAGTAAGGAAGGTTAATTCTTGGCGCGCCGTCAGCACTGACGACATGACGCGTACTCGGCCGATTAATTCGCACGTCGATATAATAGCATCATAATTTATCGAGACACAGTCCGCCACAAAATGTGGAGGTACCAAAATGCAAGTCTTTGAAAAGTCTAGATGGAATCTGTCTGTAAGCACGCGCTTTTCGTTTTTACAAATTCTAAGCAACGTCTAGATATCAGCCTCAGTTCGACATTGTCTAAAAAATATTGTGTATTGTGTTTTATCTATAGGTTATCAAAGGTAAAAAAAGTTCAAAATAGTTACGTACGATACGACCGACAAAATACCTATCTTGTTTTACCAACAGCACACGTGTTAAATATTCAAGCAAGACGTACTGGGTGCGATATAAGGTTATGACAATGTTATGACTTTATTCGTCGTGCAGTCGTAGCCATAACGTAGTATTTGTAGCTCTAGCGATAGCATTTAATGGTCTAGCTCAGAACATAACCGCAACATGTACAATTCTCAATGCTTTTATGACATTTAATGTGTGTTGAAATTGTCGTTCAAGTTTATATCAATGAATCCATTTTGTGTTGTAGTGTTGACAAATTGTGTAGCAAGCATAAGCAACTGCAAAACCAAAAAATACCTTTGTGTAAAGTCGACGTATGTAAGCGGTATTGCGCCCGCCTATGTCAACTCCATACATTTTGACAGATTTCTACATTCATAAAAAATATATCTTGTAATCATTTCTTCCGAGAAAGCATACTATCTTGTATGTATATGTGTATTGCTTTGTTATATAAATTTAACTAAATATTTTTTAACATCATTTGTACTAGCCAACTTGGAAATAGATTCTATTGCAATAAAGAAATAACGAAGGCGTTTAATTCCTAGTTGTGCAAAGTATTTTCAAGCCTAACTGTATCTTAAGCTAAAAAGATAAGCCTCTTCGCAGAACACGTGAGTCACGGCAAAGCGATGCGTGGTAGTAATGCAGCAGGGCACGGACACTGAACTACTATCTAGCTAGGCAAGTACCTTAGTGTGAATTAGGGCGCTCACTAATTACAAGATTTACAACGTTTAAAATTCACACTGGCCAGCGCCAGTAACGGCGGGTTTTGGTTCGAAGTTTAAACTCATTTAACAGCTGTTACCAGTTTTAATTTCTTTTATACAAACAAAGTGCATGTTGCTATATTATGGATTTGTAATAAAAATAATTTAGTAAATTATGTCATTCAGGGCCTCTATTCTTCTACTGGGTAAAACCACATTGCACATATTAATTTTTACTTGGCTACTGTCAAGTAAATAAGAGTTTTCGTAACGTTGACAATACGATAACATGTCAAAAAGCAATATGGTTATACCCAGTAGAATAGATAGACAGAAAAACAACCTAGTGTAAACGGAAGTTACGAAATATCTAAATTGGTTTCAATTTAAAATTAATGTCACAAAACCATAAAATGACACATTGTTTGTGGAATTCGCGTGTCGTATTTTAGTACCTATATCGAAATAACCTCGAGACGGCCAGATGGGACCCATCGTGCGAGTGTCGTCTAAACCGCGATGCAGTCGTTTGCCTAGATTAGACCGTTTGTGTGTCAACGGCGCGGCCGATATTAGGGCCTGAGGAAAGTGTACACTCCGACTTGATGTTTATATCACAGATAGCTTTTTTCAATATTTAACAACACGCTGTGGATGCTATTTGTTTAGAATACAAGAGCCAAAACATGACTAAGAAGATCAAAATCTATTCAGCATAGAAATGTAACAAACAATCAAACAAACAGATGAACTCACTTTCTGATTTACAATATTAGTAGAAATGAAAACATCTATAAGAGTTACAATAATTAATCAAATGATGAACGAGTTTATTTGAAAGTTAGGTTGAAAAATCCATTGCATACGACAAAAAAACGAAATCTAATCTTTTTGGATATGTAAGTAGTTCACTCAGATACAACCGCCTTAGCGGCAAATACAGTAGCCGAGAGTTTGTCAAGTGTGAGAAAATGGAGATTTCTTAGAGAGGGTGCCCTAATTACAATTACATATGGAGCGAAAGGGTAGCGTCGAAGTATCATGAGACACTTCAAACAAATGTCTGTAGCAGCGGTAGTCTGTCTTGGGTTTTTTTTTAATTATTTAATTAAAACAGTTTAATATTGCTTTTGTATTAAGTAATATAGTACTTAACAATTGCTAACACTACCTACTATTACTATTACTACTATTGAATGAAAACCCTTTTTTAATCGGCCTAATAGCTTAATTTTTTATAGCAATTGATGATAACCAAGACGGGCGACAGGCTATTTCACCGGTGTCTATTCTATCGCGTTACTCGTAGATGACGTGAAACGAAAAGTCAGGTGATCTACCAGTGACGCGATTGGTTTAAAAACGAAACGAATAGAAACGATAGTTAGCTTAATGCATCTTGGCTAGGGCCGCAGCCATCCGAGTACGCTGCTTGCCGCGTTCAGTTTGTTATCATTTCAAATTACCAATTGCTATATTTTACCAAGAAATGCTCCCAAAAACACCTCGATTCCATGTTTTTGCCCTACCCTTCGCCTTAAAGGATATGATGGTAGCCATCCAGACGGACCCAGCACAAGGCCCTAACTCCAAAAAACAAATGAGATGCTGACTGTATGGACGAGAATGGATGGATGAATGCATATGCAGATGTTATCTCAACCTTAATGCTGAATTGTTGATGAATGGTACATCTAAAATCACCAATTGAACTCGTCTTTAGTTAAACAATAATTGCATTAATCAAGTCAATCACCAGCCAAATGAACGTATTTGGCTCGAATATTAGCTGTGTTGGACCAATAGGGCGTTCTAACTAGATCGCATTGATGCAGGCTATGCAATTGATGGATTATGTGCAGTTAACCGTGCGGTTAGCTAGATTGTAAGACCTCGTATATTATAGTGTAGTTAGACGTTTATCCCCTCGACCTGCTAGACTATAACTTGCCTAATGCCAACCCATATGTAAACTCATTAAAACCAAAAAAAAAAAACGTAAGAAAGTGCATACACGTAAGATTAACGTGTACACTGGCGAACTTATCCTTTTAAGGGATCTCTTCCAATTAACCTGACTATGACTGAGGAAACTGTACGAGGATAGGCAAGGATTACACAAATGTACACAAACGGAACCCTTATTTTACCAGGTGTTTCGCATATAAGTACTTAGTTGTATTCCGCTGTAAAAGTTATTTTTGCCTTCACTTACTTAGTTATCTATAGGTCGATTGAGATTGAAAAGTCAATGCTATTACTATATAGTTAAATAATAAATTATTATACATATTTATCATGTTTACTAACATACGTTAACTATTATAATACCTCATTCGTTAAATTAAGTAAATATGTTCACTCTAATCTCTAGCCTAATGAAATCGTATTATAACACTATTATTTGGATCGACGTTATTATCATGTAATAGCCATCAAGTCAGTTTAAATGGGCCGATTTGTCGGTATTGAACAGTAACGGGCAACTAAGAGCATGGGTTGGGTAATGGTTTAATTTAAGTTAGGGTTAGGTTAGTTAAGGCCATGAAAAAACCGTAGGGAAGAATCAAGGGCAAAAAATGACGATTTGTTTTCTATGTGATAAAATGGGGCTTAGGAGAATCTTGAGCTCTTAATTGATTGCTCTTTTTTGATATACAATGAAGAAGATATTATTAAGTATTATAGGAAAGGCAACGTGGGATTAACTTTGATCCAAGAGCTTAATTCGAATTGACTTACGTAAATAATGGTTATTGATAGAGGGACATCTTGTTACTCGTATCGTTTTGAATTTAGCCATTTTCGGATATGCCATGACGTAACGAGTCATCATCAAGTAAGACTGGTGGTATTTTCTGAGTACAGGGGTTCACAAAATTGCCCGCACAAAACCTATTTTAGTTCCTAACTACTTTAATTCCACACGGAAACAGTGTTTAAGTAAAGGAAGTGGCGGCGGGAACCTTGCACCCGCTTCATGGATCAATAGAACCTTGAACTCCGCCGCCTCTGCCAAACATAGCCCACTATAAATACCTCCAAGCCGAACACTGCCATATGCAGAGTTTTCCTAATGGCACGACTGTACGAGGGCATGCGAAATGAGCATGCGTCGGGAAAATGTCTAGGTACTTGTAGAAGAACAGTTGAAGCACGGATTTACGCCTTTCGGCATTTATATTATTTTGTCGTGACAATTTAGGTTTGCCGTAGCCGTTAAAAAAAAAATTGCTTAAAGTTGACAATGTCATTACCAGTGGCCCGTTTCACGAAACTACAAGTTACAAATTACAAGCGGAAGTCTCTTTCTAACTCCTTTTTCTGGAAAGAGAGTTCCGCTTGTAATTTGTAACTTTTAGCTTCGTGAAACGGGCCTCTGGGCCCGTATTATGGTCGCCTTTATCGCGGTGGATAAAGCTTCCGTCACTCTCGCACTTACTACTGGTCAGAAAGTGACAGATGTTTTATCTGCGCTTATCTACGTCGATAAACACGACCATAATCGGCCCGCAGATGTCAGCTATGTCATGTAGTGATGTGAGGTGTGTGTGTGTGTGTGTCATTTATAACTTATAGGAAACTCAATCTTATTTATTGCTGTACGTAGAATATCAGATTGACTTTCTTCCTTAGGGGGTCCAAAGGGAGTCACGAATTTAAATCTTCGACTGTACCTACATACCTACGCAAGGGGATGGGGGTAGCAGCACCCCTGGCTCATAATCAAGTGTCAAAAATGATTGATTACACAGCGGCACACGTTTCATTAAAAAATTGGTAAATTACCTACCCAAATCACGTAAACATAACAGTGAATTTGGGTTTTATAAAACAGTCAAATCACAGGTCCCTAATCACTCGTTAAAAATGCTATGGTTAAAAAATTCGGGCCATCAGTTCATTCAAGTTTTGCCAACGAGGAAACAAAGAACAAATATATATCTAAATAAAAACGTCACCATTCTTCTTAAGAAATGTAGTAAAAGGGCTGTTTGGGGGCTCTATGCTATTATTGTTTGTATATTGTATTGTTTTTAACTCGGCCGCCATTATAACTCGGCCACCATTAGGTACTTTCAAGTAAATAAGAGCTATCGAAACGTTAACAAATACGAAAACATGTCATCGATCTGGAATTACCTAATCTAGAAAAGAGCCCCGTATATGTATCCTAACCTAACTGTGATTTTACACATAAACGACGGACTATTAAACTTTTGAACGAAGCGACCCTTCGTTCAAAAATCGATACCGTTGATAACATCAACATCAACAATATGACTTTGTTCTGAAGTATAATATCGTGCTATATTTTACTGTCTTACTATAAGAAAATACAAACGAGTACCTAAGTAATCTATCACAAATCACATTCGTAAGTAGTATCTTGGTACCTACTTCAGTAAAAGTAAAAATAGTAATTTCAATTTTGTTCATGCACTTTTGTGTGGCAATGAAGGCTTATCATTATCAATATTATCATGCAAATCATTTGTGATGTTGATAACAATAAGTTCCCAAAATCCGCGATAACACTATAATGTCATTTATTTTTGCACCTATCGTTTAAAATCTATATATACAATACAACGTGTTACAAAAATAGGTACATAAAAAAATATAAAAATTATGTCAACCTTAGTAAGCTTGACATCTCAGCCCAGCACTCTTGGACCTAGATATCTGATTTTTTACAGATGTTGTTTTTAAGACGTAGACGAGGAACAAGAAATGTTTTTTTTTTAATCAGCCCCTAACGGGAAGAAATAGGGTGAGTAGAGTAGCGGGAACCTAAATAAAGCCCTCTACGCACTATTCTTCTTGGAAGGACAAGCAGCGCATGACCATCAGGCCCGATGGAGCTGTACGCACTAGCGTGGTAATCGTGGTATCGTACAAAGTATCGTAAGTGCCGCACTATAGTTTTGCGTCGTGTCGTGCATCGTGCCCGGAAGGATCGCACAGGTGGATAGTGCTTAGAGGGCTTAATTCTACGCGTACGAAGTCTCGGGCGTCCTTAGGTAGGTAAGTAGATATAATTATTTCGGTCATAAACTCATAACACAATGTCACAAAGTCAAGATTGATTAGGAACAATGACGTTATCCTTTCAGGTGACGTGAATACTTACATAATGTCTTATTAGAATAGTCTAGATCCATAATCTAACTAGAAATAAGTAACTATTTGTAGAAAACAATTTACATACTCCTTTTTGTTGTATAAGGTAAGTTATCAAAGTGGACAAAAGTTTCATGTTTTTCAAGTTGACAGATCATAAACAAAACTGATTTATTTTTCAGTCTAGTTGGTGTACAATTATTAATGAGTCGAATATTGTATTATGACGTACTTTTATTGTACACCCTCAATGGAACCCTGTCACAATAAAGAAGAGTCCAGTTACTGGAAACATAGTATAGGTACAACAGTTTGTCAATGAGTTTCTGCTCCAAGATTATATCAATTGGACCAATTATTAAGTCCATGGCTGTCCTATCCAGTGAGGCAAAATCCTTTTCCTTCAATCATTTCTGTCCTTTATTATTACATATACTATACGTAGATAAGTGTAGGTATATAATTTTTATCCCCAATAAGGCACCGAAGCATTAACATAGACGTACCTACTCGTATACTCGTATGTCTATATATTAATGTTAAACTACGCACGTGCAGTTATGTAGGAATAACAATATGCAATATCTTTTTATAACATTAAGAAATACTAAATGGTACGTTATTACAATCTATTACGTTACCAAGCCAAATACCTACCGTCCTAACAGGTAGATAAGAATACCGTTTTGGTAATACCCTTTTTAATTATTACACCTTCGATAAGAGTTAACACAATTAGTTCGAAGTGCCTATTCCTAATCGATAACAGACTAAAACAGGTTCAATTCATTTTAAGTTAACCCAAGTAAATAAATTATTACGGTACTTAAATGGTGTTTCACACACTAAGTATACGCAACAAACAAACTCAAACACTATAGCTAACGCACTTTCCGCGGAAAAACCCGTGGGAAAAGCTAGTTAAAAATAACATCGTTATCAATCGCTATCTCGGACTCGTCCATCGAACCGATAAGATCGCAGCCGAAGCAGGTGTTTATCAATCTTAAACCCATTCGAAATATTTCTCATATTTTGTATAGTTTCTATACAAATGTAAACAATTACTCTTATAAACATACTTTTACCTTGTAGGAATACTATGGCAATTGGTTGCGGCTAGTTGTTTGATCTATGAAAGCTTCAACTCGTAGGGGTGCGCGCAACTTGTGACTTAAAACGTAGTACGAGCCACGCGCTCGCTTCGCTCGTTCGGAAAAGCGGCTAGGCACGGAACTCACCTGCGTGGGGAGCACAGTCTCCCGGCCCAGGGGTATCGACATTTTGCTAGCGGCGCCGCCGGCCGCGCCCCGGCGCCCGCGCGCGCCGCACCATCCACCGACCAGGCGCCCCGAGCCCAATCCCGCCCGACACCCTCACAAGAAAAACACTCGCGAATCTCAATTTTCCACGACACATAAACATCCACAAATCACGTATAAAATTAAGTTATTGATAATGGAAGCACTGTTGTGTGTAACGATAGTGACGAGTTCGATAACGTGTGTAAAAAGCGCGATGCGAGAAGCGCCCGCCCCGATAGGCGGCAGCGTACGACTGACGCGCGGAGCGGCGCGGCGCAGGCACCACGCCTGGCACGCTGGGGGCTGCGGTGTCGGCGCCGGGGATGGCACAGCCTCCGCATCTGACACTTGGTGTCACTCGGACACGTGCCGGGCGGGCGTAGTGCGGTTATCGAGCGCGGGCGCACATGCGCACTGGCCACTACTCGGCTCATTCATTGCTCACACACCTGAGCAAATATTGTGGACGACAATAGGCTCCTTGTGCTCGTAACAATTATCGGTGAACTACTATTATCGCATGGTTTCGTTTCGTTGTGCTCATTAGGTTTCCTCGCTCTTTCCCGTTCTTGCTCAATGACTGCTAGTAGGGACGGATTCTATATACTCTTATGTAAATCTGAACACGGAAGCACGAGAAATTTTCATATTTTAAACGACGGGGTGAAGACGTTGCAAAATGTCTCCTAGTTAATTAGAAGCGCAAAATCTGCTATAAAACTATTAACTAATAGTCAGCTGAAGGAAAATCTTTAAAAAAACCGGTCAAGTTCGAGTCGGATTCGCGCACGAAGGGTTTCGTACCATTCATTATCTATACAACATTAGCCAAAAACGGCAAAAAAATCACGTTTGTTGTATGGGAGCCCGCCTTAAATATTTATTTTATTCTGATTTTAGTATTTGTTGTTATAGCGGCAACAGAAATACCTACATCATCTGTGAAAATTCCAACTGTCTGGCTATCACGGTTCATGAGATACAGCCTGGTCACAGACAGACAAACAGACAAACAAACAGACAGACAGACAGACAGACAGACAGACGGACGGACAGACGGACAGACGGACAGCGGAGTCTTAGTAATAGGGTCCCGTTTTTACCCTTTGGGTACCTACCTACTTAACCCTAAAAATGCAAAACAAAGCTATTACAGGGAAGATAATTACCATAAATAAAATAGCATAATTTCTAGGTAAGTAGTATTAAAAAATAAAAATACATAGACACCTACCTAGTATTAATTCGGTCCCAAACATTCTTATCCTGACTGCCTTATATAATAACATTAATATTAATATTTTAATGCGAAAGTGCTTGTTAATTCCGTGTTTAAGGTTTATGCCCTCTACCAAAATTTGGTACAGATACCAATTATACTTTTATAAATAGCAAATGAACAACAAAGAAATTAATTTTTTTTCATTGGCACCCCAAAAAGGAAGGTTTTGCTGTTTAAAGATACTCGTAGTCAGCAAAATTCGATTTTGTTGTGTTAATTGATGCGGTTAGCTAGGTTATTATTGATTTTCATTCAACTTTAAATTACTAATTTAATTCCTCACAATTTAATAACACCAAAAACGACTTGGTGTTATTAAATGCTTATAATGCTTTAAATATTACATTTATCTACGTTTTAATGTAGGTATATAAATAACTCAAAGTTCCCTATTTAACAATCCTCGCGTCTCGCCACAAAGGATTATCGCAACTCATGACAACATTTCGATATGTTTTATTATTTATTTCATCTTTAATGCAGAAATTGCGAACTTAATCCCTAATGGCATTCTCTGCCAGTCGACCCAATAATCAATCAGAAACTACCTTACACAGTTGAGGCACAGATAAAGAAAGACAGAAAACAAAGAAAATAACTTATTTACAAAATAATAATACTCATGTAAGTACTACTGTTTTATGTAAAATTCATTTCGCAATATAGGTGGTGACCTACTTGACCTACTCGTGGAGATTTATTTTATTTATTTATTTATTTTCGCTATATGACCGTCGATCTACTGACTTCCTCATCATCATAATTCATATCAGCTGAAGGACATCTACTGCCGGACATAGCCCTTCCCCAAGGGTTTCCACGACCCTTCAGTTCTGTGCTACTTACTTGCTCGAGTAAAATTTCAATGAATGAACGCCATCCACTACAACTACAAGTAGACCCAAGGGCTGAAGGATTGTATGCGTAGGCGCAGTCGAGGTTGCCATTCGGTAGCTCGCCCACTTTTCCTTTCGGTACATTCACTGTTCCAGATTACGTCAGCGGTGTTTGCGGTGGGCAGAAACGAGCTAGCATGTTTATTAATGAATGAATTTGCACTTTACTACCGGTATGTATCCAAACACACCTTGAGTACATTATCCCCGTAAATACAAGCGATTGAGGTATATACGAGGACGAAATATTTTATTGATCTATCGCGCTCTAGCTACTTAGCGCGTTCGAGAAGACGTTGGCGTGTAAAACTTTACAGTAAGAAGACCAAACTTTGAAAGCGATATACCTAGTTCCAAAAAGTGGGCAGTCATTTGCCAGCCGTGCAAATTGATTTAAGTAAATAGTGAGCTGTTCGTATATATACTTAGATATAAACGAGGAAGTCCTTTAATCAGAAGGGTACACGGAAAAAACATGTCTAGTCACCGTTGTGACTTTTGCGCGATTTAAAAGTTAGGAGCCATATGACATTTCGTACATATTATCGGGCACAGGTTTTTTTCAAGTTTTTTTAATCTGTAATTGAGTGTTAAGCTGTTCATTATGAACTCTACATTTTAAAATTAAAATAACAGTTTAAAAAAAGCACCTAGACATATTATTTCCGTGTTCCTACCCTTCCTTGGTTAAATGGGGCACTCCGTAGATTGTCAGTTTTGAAAATCGCCTACTAAAATATGCACAAAGCTTTATTTTTTTCAAGCGTTCAAAAAAAGAACATGTTAGTGCGTCCCTTTGTATATTTTGAACTAGAGAGCGTTCGTTGTTAGTTGGTACGAGGCGCATACTTTTTTCTCGCAATAGTGAGGAGCAAGTTTCAGTGATAGCTTTTTATTTTACCTGGCGACTTTTACTGCCGTACTCATTATAGACATTTTGGAGATAATTACCTAACTCGTTCCCTTTTCAAACTTATGCCTGCCTCAGAGTGCAGCTGTAAGTGGGTACTTAGGTTTGTATATCTATTGTTATCCATGCTAACAAGGTGCTAACGCACTCTTAAGGTGGCGGTTCGCGCCGCGACAGAGACAAGCGACCGAGACTTGAGACCGAGACCGGAGACACGAGACACTACTGGTCCGGGGCAGCGACCGTCTCACTGTCTCCTGTCTCTGTCTCGCTCGCGAACTGTCGCTTATACATTGCCTAACGTCAAGTGACGGTCGCGGTCTCCGGTCGCGGTCTCCTGTCTCTGTCGCGGCGCGAACCGCCACCTTTAGGCCCTAGCCAAGATGTAACCTCTATAATACTGTTCTGTTCTGTTCTCTGTTCTGGTGACATCTCCAGCCAGCAGTTCTGCTGCAAGGACCCGTACGCGCTGACAGCGACGGAGAGGAGATGTTAGATTAGGCTAGCGGGGAAAAGCACGCCCGCCCCACTCGGTCCGGTAGGAGTAGCGTATAGCCGGCAGAGCACGAGAACCTTAACCCGCACCGACCAGCCACCAATACTAAACCGATTAGGGTAGGCGAGCTTCGTCGCCTTTGCTGCACCAACCATCTCCGCCCGCCGCAGGCAGCAGCGCACCTGCCCGAGATACCGGAGAGCCAAGTAGATAGGATAGGAGTGTAGGGTTTGCAGTCGATATGAAGGGAGAGACGGGAGGTGGAGCCAACCCGAATTCAGGCATCGTGAAGTCAGCATTAGGGAGATAGAAACGTTTTTCTTGTCTCTCACTCAAAATGTATGGGATGACAGATGACCACGTTTATCGCCACGCACGAGAATGTCATCCCATACAGTTTGAGTGATAGACTATGGTGATAGAAAAGAAACACGTTAGTAGCGTTTGCATCTTGGCTGGGGCCTCTTATTTTATTGCCGTAATTTGCTTTAGTAGCTACCTTAATAGGCACTCTCAAGACATCTCATTTTATTATTTTCTAAATACTTAGTTAACGTTCTTAAATGTAGCTGCGTCGTATTTGTTTGGAAGAAATATTCAACACAATAGCTTTCATCCGCGTCATCGTCTGCGCAGAAGTGGTTTATCACTTTTTCCTCAGGACTCGGTATTTGTTTTTTTCGTGATGATATACGTACCCTATAAACAATCAATCAAGCTATTTCACCTTTATCGGTTGGGGTGTGGAACCTTGGGGGTAGGATAAATAAACACCATTTCACATTTATAATATTAGTAAGCAGGCATATGTTTACAAACCTCTAAAGAATTACTTACCTCTCCATCTCAAAAGAAATCGACCAGGTATTTCCAAAGAATTTTCCCACGTCAATTACTTGTTTACGTCCTTGGCTCAAATGTTATTCAGAACCATGTAGAAAGATCGAGAAAACCGAGTGTGCTTACTTTACTTTCTTTCTTTCTTGATTCTTGGTTTCATTTATCTTTAACTAGTACCTACCAATATACCTACAGTGGAAATTGCTTATAAGTAAATCAAAAGACTGCAAATAAAATAAATATGCACTTTTCCTTCGATCTCCGGTTTGATAAAATGTAAATCATGATATCAGCCGAAAAACGTCAACTGCTCTAGGTACTTTAAGGTACGAGTACCTTCAATATGCCCACAAGATACAGGCTTTGCCTAGTTTGGGAGCCTCTGTTTGTTTTCTCTGAAAGCCGAACTATGCGTGTAGTGTGTACCTTTTAAGTTATTGACTATTGAACCAAATATTTATTGTTTTGTCCGAGAGTGCTCTCCGGCAGTGCCTATATAGGGGTAGTTTGTATTAGCCAGTTTCTAGCAAGTTGCTGTCAGACAGCTCTGTCGGACATTTATCGCTGAAAATTTCTTGCAGGTGGAAACGGCCTAAGGATCTCCATTAAATGACCGGTGTCGCCCGCATTCCGATTCCCGCAAACTACACCAAAATATAAATATACCACCAAAATAAAATATTGAATCACAACCAGCTATGAACAAAGAAAGTTGATAAAACAATAGGTCAACATACGTGAATAAATGGAACAATGTGTAATATGATCTTCCATCGCCTTACAAAACTTCTGTTATTTATGTAGCCGAAACTAAATTCGGAATACTGACTGCACACTCTTTAAATTACTTAAAGAAAGAAAGAAATTTTATTTGGTTCATACCCTCCCCGCAAATAAACCTGTAAAATGTTATCCATCCACGACGGATTTAATTAAACGTAGGTACTTACTTACATACATCGACGATGGATAGATGGCCTAATAAAGGTTGCAAGAAATCGGTGGATGCAGGCTGCATTGGATAGTTCTCGCTGGAAATCAGAGGGGGAGGCCTATGTTCAGCAGTGGCCGTCCATACCTACGGGCTGAAATGATGATGGTGATGACGTATATCTATGTTACGCATCTATGTATCCATAAGCGCAACCGTTGCAACGTCAAGAGGATTGTGAGGAGACGCTTAAATCCCGTAGCGGCCGTACTTAGCTGTCAAATAAATCCGTGCGAAATTAGCTCCGGGCGGTAAGTAACGTTTCTCACCCCCTAAATCAAGTCCGATTTCCACGATTTTTGAATATGTTGAACTTGGTTTGTACGTTTCCGTTTGTTTTTTTTTATTTAAGATATATTTTCTTGGAAACGTACAGACCTAGTTTTTTATAGTAGGTATCTTCTTATAACATTCCCGGTGGCAGTGGCCTAGGGGACATTTGTACATATTATAGTTACTTAGAATAAGTTAATTTAAATGTGTTAGTATTTAGTTTTAGTTATGTTTTTATTATTTTTCTGTTAGGTATCTGTTTTTTGTTTGCGTCTTTTGTATGAATAAAGTTTTTAACACTTTGTTTTAATTCATGAAAAAAAAATCGTAACAATTGGACTAAATTGAAGGGGAGAGAAACTTTACTGCATTTTTATGGATATTTTCAGGCACGCGGAGGACCTTTGTGTATTGTAAACCCACAACCACAAAATAACCAACACCCACTCACACAGAGTGCTTGCAAACATCGAATACGCACTTCACCTTTACCTACACATCAATCCGACTAGGTGAAGAAGGAATTTTGTAAAGGAACAATGAGGTATAAATAAAGAGTGCGCCCGCGGCGAACAGTAAGCACCACTTACTCACTGTTTTACGTCCTTCCTCAAGGTTCTTTGTGCATTGACTTTCGTCTGTAGTTCCTGAACTTTACGAGCAGGGCGAAACGCAGTATTGGGGTCAAGGGAATATTGCAGTTCCTGTCGACGTGTCTACCATTAAAAATTACGACCAAAAGTTCACATTCTTTTTCTACGATTGGACATACAGGAGTCCACAAAAATAGTACTCGTTAGCCAAATATGCAACCTCTTTTCTTTCAGTAGGTATTTAAAGGTTAAGGTTATTTCTACTGAAGCTACTTTCCTACTACAAAAACATCTTTCAGTCAACTTTTGTTGCTTGCATGTTTGTCTTTTTGTCGGGGTTAAAAACTAACAACAAAATTAGAAACCTCAATTCTGAATAAATTATTTTTTCTCGTCTCTGAATTGGAAGATTATATTCCAGATTCTGGGCAGAAATAAACCATAATTGCCAAATTCTTAAAAAAAGTTTTGTGCGTAAGTCATGTATTTAGCTAATCAAATTATCTTTATTTGTATCTTACGTAATTTAATTACATATTAAGTAGATGTCCTACTCCATATATTGTCCATATTTTTTGAATGTATACACAATGACAATCGTAACTACATAATTTCAACCATAACAGTGCATGTCAATCCAATCAGCTACACAAGACGCGCTAGATGACGCAATATCCTTGGCAATAATCTGTTATTTAATTAGGTTTTTTAACTTGCCTGTACGTTATCCATGCCGCCGTCATACAAGGTCCAACGTCCATAAGTCGTCATAATTGTTCTTAATTATTCAAACTAAAAACTTATCACATCACACTTCAAATCCTTATTCACTCACAAGCACAAATTCATCAGAGACACTAACATGAGCACGGAAATATCACGTTAATTTCTCGACAGTGTATTTATTAAAATCTCAAGTTTCAAGCACAAGTTTAGTGCTAGGTGCGCGCGCGCAGTGACACTGCGGTCTCGACAAATACTCTGTTTAGAGCTTGATTAGCGCAACGTTCGCAAATCACTTGCCGTCCACTGTCCACAGATTGAAATTCATCGTCCAATTCATGATGTAGGTACCTAACGTACAGGCAATAAAATTCGTAAACCACTAGAGAACTCTGTCACAATGACAGACCACACCACTCAAACTTGAGTGGTCTGACGTTTTATGTTACCTTAACGCGACAGAGTTCTACGTGTGGTAAAGGAATGAATTTTGTTGACTGTATTCTCTTAGAAAACATCGTCGTCGTTAACTTCGTCCCCGATTCCGTCTAACAATCTTAACGTGACCCCTGTGCTTGAAGGCATTACGCTACGTTAGGTACCTATGAGTTTGGATGAGCTGTGTCGATGCGCGACTAAGGTCGAGACCCGCAAGCACATACACTTTAAACGCGCTGACGGGTCAGTCCCCGTTGGCCGATATGCTCGCGGGTGAATTATTTAAGAGAATATAACACGGCTGATTGAGTCAATGATATGGTCCTTGGACCACTGATTCGTTTGACGCATTTACGTATGGTTAACAATATGTACGTATTTACATATGTGGAGCAATGAGTGTGGGACCGCATAGTCGCACGTAGAGCAATATGAGACGCTGATTAAGCAGTTTAATCGACACCTTATGCACTGTTGCACTCCAACGTCTCTGCCTAGCGCTACGTTACGAGTACATACCTTGTTTTACGCATACGTTAAA
The DNA here is from genome assembly GCA_948252455.1 of Acleris cristana. Classification (NCBI taxonomy): domain Eukaryota; kingdom Metazoa; phylum Arthropoda; class Insecta; order Lepidoptera; family Tortricidae; genus Acleris; species Acleris cristana. The sequence continues at coordinate 10,052,719 of OX411784.1, read as the reverse complement.
TAAAAACAAATGAAAGCAGTATGTACAGTCAAACAGTCAAAGACACTAATATCGCTACTTCATTGCGCCAAATAAGTATGTGTGGCATAGGGGCGTGTAATCGTGTATACATTTTTGAGGCCTCGGAACCGACTTTAGGGAGATAATCGTTTGAACGTAGCTCGTGCTCAAAATCGATAACACGGTAGCACTGGCCAATAGAATGCAAAGATATTTTTTTATTTTATCAATTGGAACACCGCGAATGCAGGCGATGTTACCTATATCAAGTAATTCTAAACAAGAGGTAACCAATATCATTTCAGCCGAAGAGCGTACGTCCTCTGCAGGACATAGGCCTCTCCCAAGGTTTGCCACAAGCACCGGTCTTGCATTTATCGGTTTTCCGCAACCGTAGCCACGTTGCCGCGGTTTAACTTTTTGCAGGTCTTCTCAGACTACGTCTGGTACGCGGACGCCACTCGAGAACTCTTTGACCCCATCGGCCATCAGTTCAACGAGCGATTTGCCCCGCCCACTGCTATTTAATTTTAGAATTTTACAAGAGATAGAATTGAATTTAATTTATATGGTAGAGGTGAACTTTTTAATAACGGTCTAACCTACGGTTTAGTAACGGTATGACACCTTCGTTTTATGCCCAAATAATTTAACCTAACCTAACCTTTATCTAACTCAAATTGCCAAAATGTGCTCATGAAATAAAGAGACAGACTTTTTTAACCAAAATCCAAACTTCAAACAATTAAGAATCACAGGTGCAAGCAGGTAAAGACGGTCGGTAGGCCTAGTCAAGATGCAAACGCTGCTACCGTTTCGGTTTTTATAGACTCGAAATGTAAGAAGTTGACTTAATGTCCAGTAGAACTACATTGCGTCGTTACAATAGCTCTAACCTCAAACGTGAAAACCAACTCGTCAATGTACTTTATACTGGCATGCTCTTGCTGGACCAATGTAAATCAGCCATAAGTCGTCTGGTCGACGCGATCTGTTTACGTCAATCCTACATTTTGTCGATTTTCATCAAATTAAGCATTAAATTAAATTGACGTCTCTGAGTGCGGCAGTTAGTGTTATCCATATTGTCTATACATGTATCTATAGGCCCTCTGATGTCTGCCACCTACGCCTACTTCCCAAACGACTTCGATGGAAAATTGACACGTTAAGATGTGACTTGCAAATGCAAATAACTTTTATTCAAAAGCGAAGTGTATTAAGTGCAACTAATTAGCCATGCGTAGTTTTAATTAAACCTTCAAATAGGAAACTTAAGGTGTATCAAATAAGGATCAGGTTGCAGTTGGACTCGTATTCATAAGCGAAACACTAATCGTGAAGTGAGCTAATGACCAGAGTACTGTTACGAGTAATAAGAACACACACAGACGATCTTTTACGACCTTCTATCTCCGTTAGAGCAAAGTATTTTATTTCTTTACTAGCTGTTCCCGTGCCCACTTCGTCAGGTAATAAACATTTTTTTTGGGTTAATATATTGCCTATGACACTCACAAATAACGTGTCTTTGTTGGTTTTTTTTTTCAAAATCGGTTCAGTAGTTCCCGTGATCCCCTATAACACGTCACAAACTTAACCTCTTTATATAACCTCCTCCTCCTCCTCTTTAATATAAGCATAGATTACGTTACGAACTGGCGTAAGTAAACCACCTCTCTAAAATTGAGATTGCAGTTTTCGACTTTTTTACACTAACATGTCAACCAGTACAATAAATTTAGGCGAGTCAGATTGCCATCACAAGACTGCAATCTTGAGATTGAAAATGTCTGAGCTTCAGTTCACTTAGTCTTACCATCATGTAGCGTGTGCTTGATTGCCTTCTCCATGCCATAAACAAGATAAATCTACCTAAATACATAAGTATAAGGCTTAGACATAAATTGAAAAATAAAAAATAAAAAAAAACATGAAAGAATTTTTGATTGTACGATTGTACTATTTGTGTTTGTGTTTGGCTGTTCGGAAGTCAGATACCAAAGTTCAAACATGATTTTAAATTGAAATTTCAAACATTTTACGCGGCCGGGCGCTGCCATTCGTAAATAATAACTTTTTTTTTCAATTTGCCTCGGTGTGGAATGCATAAGTTCGCGGGCTATTTTTACAACAGTAGGTAAAAATCCGAGCATGACCGAGCACCTTCCAGGCATGCAGGCAGAGATTTCAGAGAAAAAATAGGGTAAAAGAGTATAACTTAGAAATAAAACTCAGGTTACATCTATTATTTATTAGAGAGTACAGTTATAAGAGACTAATATGGCGGAACATAGATCTATCGGTTGCTGCGGCGATTCAGGCGCAAGTCGCGCTCGATCTCAAACTGGCGGTGGTCCGCGCGCTCCAGGAAGTCTTGACGATCCAAATACCTATGAATACCAATACTATTTAGTCTTACCGCCTGTTTCACAATCGACAAGTAAAACATATTTGACAGATAAATTTAGCCCTTTCTCTTTCTTACACTTTAAAATAGACAAGGAGAGAGCCAACTTTAAATGGCAGATAAGACTACTCGTCGATTGTGAAACAGGGCCTTAGTTTGCTATTCTATGCAAATTCAAACCTAATTAATCCGACAAAAAGTCTTATCCTCAACTTGTTGGCTGTGGCCGCTTCCAAAAGGTTAAGGTAAGCATATCGATTGCAATGCCAACTGAATTTTGAACACCATCATCGTGTCGTGTGTGCTTCTAAATGATTGTTGTGGTGACTTTTCCACGACACACTCAAATGGTTCCCCTTGTTTACGCATAATCACGATTGTCCGAATGTATGATGTCACAGAATACTTATTTCGCATAATTATTATTCTACTGATACCTTTGACTTTATTTTTAAGTTATAAAACAATCCTAATCTAACCTAATCTATTCTACAAGGATTACACAAAATATTTTCCGTTTAAGCTGAAGAAAAATTATGCGAAAGCAAAATACGGCGTAAAAAGTTTCCTCGTAACATTGTTATTGATTTCGACAATGTTAGTACCCCAATCAAATAAATACATACATACATACCTTCACGCCAGTAATCCCAGAGTGGGGTAGGCAGACCTACAGAATTACCTACAACTAAAAACTTGTTGATAATTCAGTAACCACACACTCAAATACGTATTTGGGTGATTCCACGGGCGTTTCAACCGCTGTCAGTCCCTAGTAATAGTACATTAAAGAAATCTGCCATAATATGGTTAAAATTTGATCAATTGTGACAAGAAATACGGTTACATTACATCTTAGTCTGAAAGTCTGCTGCTTGGTGTAGGTCATTATTTCAATATTTATGACTAGGGACTGACGACGGTTGAAACGCCCGTGGAATCACCCATTTGCCTATAATCGGAAACGGTTTAGTGGCCCTAGATAAGATGCTTAGCGAGAACGTTATCGCTATCGAAAATGTATAGGATTGACGTAAACTGTCGGACAACCGCGTCCAGCGCTTACGTCAATTCCATGCATTTTGACAGTTTTCGACAATGTTTACGTAAACGCTAGGCATCTTTTCTAGGGGCACAGAACTCTTACTTCTAGTTGCAGTTATTTTCTTTTTGGGATATTCTCACGCAAATTAATCTAGACAACGACAAACATACCTATAGAGAGATAATACATAGCAAACTTCCAACTAGCGCTCCAAATATTCACCCTTACCGGGAATCGATCCCACTACCGACTAGGCTAACTATCTACATTATTGTAGAAATCTAAAGAATATGGTCATCAATTATTGTAATAGTAAAACAAGTTGTAACTTCTCATGTTATGAAATAATTATTTTATCATGAGAAAAGTAGATATGAGACGCATGGCATACGCGTTGAATGTTTTTTTTTAAAACGTCCCCAATGTCTCCATCTACTTTCGAACAAAGGAAATATAGAATTATATTATATTTTATCCCCAACGGAAATCTCAAGTTTAAATGAAAGCCAATACGAAACAAAATAACTTATTGAAATATGGACTATTATACCATAATGGTAGCTGCGGTTCTATTCTACTATTCCCTGTATTTTCACGTGTAACATACCCGTTCTTTCCTTTGTTATGGTTCTGTATTTCCTCGTCGATGTCCTCGTCCTTCTTGTAAGTCTCCCAGTCGAGTTTGGACTTCTCGAGAGTGGACAGGCGGTTCTTCTTGTTCAGCTGGCCGAGCACGTCGGCGAGCCCCGAGCCGCGCCCGCGGGCCAGCGGCGGGACTAGTTTGCTTCCTGGAAATAGTAATAATAACAATAATAAAGATATGTAATCTATATATCTCTCTAATATATATCATTCTCGTGTCAGTGTTTGTAATAAAACTCCTCCGAAACGGCTTGACCGATTCTTACGAAATTTTGTGTGTTTATTCAGTAGGTCCGAGAATAAGACGTAAAGTATATTTCATAAGGTTTGTATGAAAAAAATCACACCCGGGCGACGCCGGGCACGGTAAGCTAGCAGTTATTATCTATATAAATAAAAATGAATCGCCAAAATGTATGTGACCGCATAACTTCCGAAAGACTGGACCGATTTGGCTGATTTAATTTTTGTTGTGTTCGTCATTGTCAGGACAAGGTTTGTATGACAGAAAATAATTGAAAAATCCACCGGGAAAGTCAGAAATTTGCTGCGGGGCGAAGCCGCTGGCGGGCCGCTAGTATATATATATATAAAAATGAATCCCTGTTTCTCTTAGTCACACCATAACTCTATAATGGCTTGACCGATTTGAAAAAAATCTTTTTCTTAATTCAGAGGACAAAGGGGATTAATAGGCGACAGTCCTGTAAATTTATTCTTGAACCCCCAAGCAACAAAAAAACATTTTTTTAATTGATGACTTGAGGGTTTGCTTTTGACAACTCTTAGATGACGAAGATTTTGTCGGTGATGAAGCGAGCACACAGAGAAAATCCCTTTTCACCCCAGCTTTAAATAGGTTTAGATTTTATACACCCCGGAAACGCATTCCACTCTTTTGCAGTACGCATTATGAAGGATGATGCAAAGTGCTTATTCTTATTATCAAGTTAATACTTAAACCCCTTCTACACGGTCGGATCAACCACCCAACTAAACCAAGGTCAAGTTGTTCTGGATCTAGTCAAACAAAAAAATGATTGAGATTTGTTGCAGAAGAAAGTCTGCACAGTATGGACCAAGGTCTTGCTACAGTTGAATACTGTAGCTCCTCCCATCAGTTTTTATTAATCGTAAACAAAGCACACTCTAGTTTTAAACAACATTCAGTGGAACATATTACATGGTATGTTAAATACTTGACTCCAGAAAACTACCATACTTCATCAAGCATTATTATAAGAAATGATTTACGATTTAACTAGTGATCTGATTTTGTTAATGGGAATGGATTTATTTTGCACACTAGAAGCATGGGCGATAAAATAATAAACCCAATCAAAATAATGAGAGGGATTGCTGATGAGGCATAAGGTAATTATAATCATACATACAATGACGCCTCTTTCCTGTAGCGGTAGGTAGAGACCACCTCCTACTTGCTACGTTCCAGACAAACTTCCCTCGCTTCCTCCACAATCATAAGTCATAAGACCTGGCCCTTTCTTAATACATAATCATACATTTTAGATTATAATATAAGACAATAATTTACCTTCTGCTGTGCCTGCTGGAGTCTTTAATTTTTCCTTTATAACATTGTTTTCCACAACAATAGTTTCACCAGCAAACTCAAATATCCTTTTCTCCCTAGCTTTGTCATCATCACTAGTACTTGTTTTAGCTGGTGTTTTGGCTTTTTCTGCAACTGGCATTGTGGCCCTACTAGTTGTAGGAGCTTCAACCTTAGATGCAACCTTGGGTTTTGTATCTGTACCATCTAAGAACATAGCCCACAGATCTTCCTGTCTTTTTTTTTCTTCTTCTGGATTAAGATTTACTTTAGGTTCTTTTCTTACTGGCTCTGGTGATGGTTCCTTTAGGGTGTTTCTTGTCCTTCTTTTCTTTTTACTGATACTTTCTTGTGCTGCTTTCCGTTTCTTTGTTTTGTGTTCCTGTTCCTTTTCAAATTGCAAGTCGGTCTCCTCATCAGCTGATTCTTCCTCAGATACTTGCTCTGGTTCACCAGGTACATATTCATCATCACTCTCACTGCCAGATGACATCTGTAACACAAATAAAACAATTTAAGTTTTGACACATTTAATAGTCACCTCAATTTAAAGTTTAAAAATTTAAAAACTTATTTACCTTTTCTGCAATGAATGGAACAGATATAGAATTTAAAAATAAGTAAGTAGATATATGCAAAGAAAATAAAACAACCAACATTAAAATACATTATTTACTAGTCAATGAACTTTATACAGGCTTCTTCTTATCTCTATTCCTATTCTTCACATTAGACACTTCGTAGAAGTTGCTTCCTGTTTTAGTACGACGTTGTGCTCGCTCTACTGCACGCCTTTCCTTTGCAGTCATCTTCTTTTTCTTAGAAGTAATTTCACTTCTTGCAGCCTTACGTTTCTTTCCACTCTTTGAAACTTCTTCAACTGTAAATTCACCACTTGCTGCTTCTAGCTTTTTACGCTTCATCTCTTTAATTGTTTCTGGATCATTAGTTAAATAATCTTCCACATCACTACATTCATTCTCATCACTGCTGTAAAACTCACTTATATCTGATGAATCATTCCCTTCATCATTTTGGTTATCTTCAACAACTTGCGAGTCTTCTTCAGCATCGCTTTTCCCATCAATATCTTTTAATTCATCAGGTATACTGACAGATTCTAATGGTTTCATGTCATCATAATTGTCAAACTTCAAACCCACACGAATTTTGGCGAAGTCTTGAGCTATTATTAAATTATTGACAGTGATATTAGGCTGCTCTGGGTCTATTTCTTTATCGCCCGGTGGTTTTGTTACTTCTTCAGCAGCATCTTCCGGTTTCTTGTCTTCAACTAAAGTGTTATTTTCTTTTACTTCATCCTTAGGCTGCTTAGTAAGGGGAATTTCAAATCCTTCTGGTGCAACATAGAAAGGTAACTTACCTCTTTGCCAATCATTTAGAACCATCCTAGCAACTTGATTCACATCTGGCTCTCCTTTTTTCAATAGTTTACCCGTCCGAGCAGCCATCTTCTCCAAAAATTCAGTTGCTGTCTCCCATCCATCAACCTTGTAAGTTTTTATTAAATATTCTTTTCTAACTCTTTTAATGACCTCTTCGATGTAATCTTCAGGGTTCTGTACCAGTTCCACTCTGACTACACCCTTGAGCACTTTCTCTGTGTCTGTTTCAGCTGATGGATATACCACACCAGGACAGTCAATCAAAAATATTCTCCTCATTAGGGTAATGTACTGCCACACCTTAGTCTCGCCAGCAATAGGAGCCACTTTACAAACTTTTTTAGACCTCAAAGTATTAATGACAGATGATTTCCCTACATTTGGATAGCCAATCAACCCAACACTTATCTGCTTCTTATCAATGTGTAATTTGGCAAATTGTCTCAGTAGATTTATAAGAGACCCTTTTCCAAAAGGATGAGTGAGAGATGAATGGAAGGCAACAGTAGGATATTCAGCACTGAGAATAGCCACCCAACGCTGTGTCACCCAGTTGGGCACTAAATCCACTTTGTTAAGGATGAAAATGAGATGCTTATGAGCTTTCTCTTTCTTTAGAAAATTTTCAACAAATGGACTCCTTGTTCCCATTGGGTCCCGCGCATCCAAAACCTGCAGTAACACATCGGATGAGTCAATCACTTTGTAAAGCTCATTCCAAATCCTCTTACTCATGCCAGCTCCAAATACCCAATCCCTCTGTCCTTCTCTTACCCCAGTATCTTCCCTTACCCTGTCAATGTCTTTGTTCTCATCATATTTATCCGTGTTCTCCTCAACAGCCTTGGACAATGAATCCAAGTCACCAAATTTTAAATTTACACGCTTCCTTTGTTTCTTTGGACCAAATGTTTTATCAAATCCTTCAGTGTCGAGAACATGTACCCTGGCTTGCTTGGCTTTTTCATTAAGAAGTGTTATGGGGAGGTTAGTAGGTTTCATAACCACTTGGTATGGATTTTTAACAGCAGCCCCAAATTCCTCTTGAAACTTTTGTAGGGCATTTTGTGAAATGACGCGAGAGTTACCGAACCACTTCTGGTTAGGTTCGACGCGAGCTCGAGTGCCCGACGGTAACCATCCTTGGAAAGGTGCTGGGCTCAAGATTTTACCAGTCTTATCTCTTTTAGCTTTAAAGTTACGATACATCTGCAGCCGTTTGATAGTTCCTTTTGTTCTAGGATTACCTACACCCTTTAACCCCTCTGTTGGTCGGTCTGGGTTCATGGAATGACCGGATTTATTGAACCCTTGCTTCCGGGGAGCCCCGGGTGCAGATCGAACTTTTCCCATTTTAGATAATTTCACTGTACACTTTTTAAACCAAATTCAACACTTCTCTTTGTGGTTAAATAAAGTCACTAGGTAAGGAGATAGGTTTTAGGTTATAAAAAAACACTACCACACCACCATGTTACACATCCAATCAATGCGGAAATTTGACAAGCGCGTCAACTTCACGTCAATAGAATGTCATGTTTTCGATATATTATGATCTTATCTTTCATAAAGTATAACATCGGCTTACCTTGGACTAAACTCAAGCAGACAAATTATTCGTCAAATTGATTTAATCTTATGTACTGAGATAAAAGAATACAATAACAATAATGATTCCTCTTCACACTAAAACGCTCCTCAATCAAGCAGTAATTGTTACTAACTTCACTTCTTAAATTAAACTGGTTTTAGTGTTGCCAAGATTAATATATTTATTCTGACCCGCGACGGTGCTGTCTGTCCGAACCTTAAATATCTGTGGCCCGTTTCACGAAACTACAGTACCTAATTTGTAACTTGTAGCTTCGTGAAACGGGCCGGCCTCTGGACCCTTATTCTCGTGTCTTCGAGATGATTTTTCATGCGATATGCACTGTCAACTGCGTACATTTTTTTGACATATCTCGCATGAAAAATCATCTCGAACTCACGAGAATTGGGTACCTGGGCCACGTTTTATAAAGCTACAAGTTACAATTTTACAGGTCTAAACTGGCAACACTGCTCAAATAGCTGAGGCCCGTTTCACGAAGCTACAAGTTACAAATTACAAGCGGAAGTCTCTTTCTAACTCCTTTTGCTAGAAAGTGAGTTCCGCTTGTAATTTGTAACTTGTTGCTTCGTGAAACGGGGCACTGGTCGTCATTGGTCGAGGTTGTGTCAAATGGAAACTTGTAACCTGAGGCTCTACTTTGAAATCCGTAATTTGAACTTCGTCTATAGCTATCCCTTTTGTTCTCGACGCGTCACTAATTCCCATGAAAGTGACGGGGCGATCCGAAGTTCGAATTACTGATTTCAAAGTAGAGCCCCTGTAAATGTAGCTTTATAAAACAGGCCCCTGTATAGTACTGTCTGAGGCCCGTTTCACGAAACTACAAGTCACAAATTACAAGCGGAAGTCTCTTTCTAACTCCTTTTGCTAGACAGAGAGTTCCGCTTGTAATTTGTAACTTGTAGCTTCGTGAAACGGGCCGCTGGTAGATAAAAGTAAACCCGGGATTGAACAAATTGATTTTAATTATTTGCTCAATTTTATGAAACTGCAAGATCGAGCTCTGAACCATTATTTTCATCCGTGAAAGGCAAGAAAGTTGCGGAAAGTAAAAAAAAAACCTTTTCTGATTTATTGGTTACCGTTTACGCACTTACAGCTTATAAGGGTATCCTTAACCTTTTTGTAATAATGAATATTATGATTTATTTAAACACTTTCGAAGTATTTTTTTAGGTAAACAGAGGCTCTACTTTGAAATCCGTAATTCGAACTTCGTCTATTGCCATCCCTTTTGCTCTCGATGCGTCACTAATTCGCAAGAAAGTGACGGGGCGATCCGAAGTTCGAATTACTGATTTCAAAGTAGAGCCCCAGTGCATAAATATACGATTTAAAAAAATCGTAGAATCGATTCTTTGTTTATGTTCTGCAATTATAGTTTTGCCCATCACTACTAGCTTAGGCCATAGAGACTCATAGAGTACGCTACATACTGATATGATATGCTATGCATGCTATTACTGATGGATGACATTTGTAACTTGTAACAATGCAAAATGTCATCAAGGCAAATGATAATAAATTGTACTGTGTGTGCGAATTAAATAGATTATTTTCGGATAACTTGGAAATAGTATAGTGAGTAAAATACAAATAAGAGTGCAATTTACTTAATATGTGTTAAGTTCTAATGCAATTTTATATTAAACATCGACAGTTGGTGCTGTGTCGAAGGACAGATTTTATTTGGAGGAATATTTCATGATTAACAAAACTGCCCCGATGCCTGTAAGCTTAAGAACCTATAAGACAACATGTATGACATGTTGTCGGAGTTCCGTGTGTCTGAACTTGATTCATTTGTGGATGTGTTCCGATTAACGCCTGTTGATCCGTTAGATACGTTCGGTGAGATGTGGTATCCAGTGTTCTTGTGGTCCTTGTGCTCCTCGGTGTTTGTACACACTTGTGCGGCGCTCGTGGCGTTCGGTACTCTAAGAAAGCACAAGTATGGCAAATTCTTTCCCGTCCTTTTAATAGTGATGGGGGTTGTGAGCCCAGTGACTTCCGGAGTGGCCAGCAGCGCGGCCGTGGCGTTCATATACCGCGCGGCTAACATGGCCATGCCTCCCATCCACGCCATGCTTTGGGGCATTGGACAGACACTCCTCGGAGCAGGCATGGGCTTCACTAGAATTTTGGCAACTTTGTAATATTAGGAATACATTAGTTAAATTATGCTGCATCAACCCTTGATATAATCTTTAAGTAATTCAAAGTCAATTATCTTAACATTATTGTCATTAAAATATAATGGGAGGGGCAGATACTGTAGCATAGACAAATTATCACTGGTCCTTATAAATATTGGTTAACAAATACTCACTAGTATTATAATGAAAGTGTAAATAATATTTATGATTTGTCTTATTGTTATTTATGTATGTGTATAGTATAATTGCAATGTTAAACTTAGAAATTAAAAAACTTTATTTTGCTACCAGCATTGAATTGAGTTTAGTATTCTATATTTTTGTGTAAATATATTGTTAGGCATATGTAATATAATAACTTAGATTGTTCTTCCTTTGTTAAAATTGTGATTTTATACTGATTCATGTGACTTTGAAATGACTAATTCAAATATTTTTTACTGGTTACATAATTAATCTCACTGACATCAGAATCATATTCACATCAGTAATGTTGATGCAGCTGGCACAAAACTGGCCGTTGCGGTGATCTTTGGGGAAGGCCTATGTCAAGTTGTACATATATTTTTTCTGACATTATGTGATCAGTTAAGCTACTTAATTAACTAGCAGCTATCAAGTATCTAGTAAAGGGAACGATTTTTTTTTGTTTTTTTTTTGTTTTTTCAATTGCTTTGATACAGGCAAAAGTAAAATAACGAATATTTTCATGATGGTTATATTATAATAAATTAAGGTGATGAAAATGATTTTTAATATACTATTTTGTGTCACATCTATGGATCGGAAATTTCCATTATTTTACAATATTAATTTTAATAATTTGAATTTACTTGCAATATTTATAAATCAATAATTTTTATTCTTCTGTAATATTTTTTACGATAGTCACATGTAAATTTTGCCTTGAAGTGTCCCTTATACCCTTGTATCAGCATCATTAAAAAAGTTTCGTCATATGTCACTATTGGGCAATCTATTTAAAAAAAAACAACATGACCATTTCTAATTGCTTACTGTTGACTTTATTTAAGACCCACCGATAGTCACTTAAAATCATTGCTTCCTGTGACTAGTATTAATTTAACAACATTTATTAATAATGTTATCCTGTAACTTTAAGTAATTGTGATAAATTATTTATGGAATTATTTTAGAATTAATTTGAGTTGAATGGAGCAGCTGACATACTATTTCTTTGCACAAACTACCTAGGCTACAACTTTGGTACTTATGTCTAATTGATAAACTTAAATTGTAAGAATTGCAAACATAGATTTTTCTATTACTTTTCTGTAGTGTTTATGTGAAAAGATTCTGAAGTATAAGAGCATTGTAAACTTATTCTTTGTTACATAGATAACCCTTTGCAGATAAACCTGAGTAGATACGAATGTCTATTCAAACTTTCCCATTGTACCCAAAATTTCAAATTGTTAATGGCTGGCTATGATGCCAAACTTAAGTCTTTGAAGTTTGGTTGCGTTGAGATGACATGGATAAGCCTGTGTCCAGCAGTGGATATACTTTGGCTGAAATTATATAAAGATGAAGCTGAACAACGCTGACAGAATGAGTAGGATGAATAGAAACAGAATGTTGTAAACTTTCGTGATGTTCACACATACTGTTAAATATAAAGTTTTTACAAAGTTAAGTCCTGGTTTAGATTACCACAGTAGAAACAGGCTTTTAGGCCCTGTACAAATGTTTGTGCTTCTAATTATTAATTGTTCATGTCCCAATTTTCTTGGCTCCTCAATGCAAGCACAAATGTCATAAGTTGTCTTAGTTTTCTTTTCAGAACAGACCTATTTGAATATTGCTATAATACCTATATGATTATTTTTATAAATTACTTAATAGAATGTGTAATTAAGCGCAAACAGCTTATAGGTCTGTTTTGATTTGAAAGGCTTGTCCTGTTGAATGCTAGGTATACTGCCCTCCAAAGAAAAAATGCAGTATAAGAGCATGAAGTCCACAAGGACTTAACCCTTAACCAGGCTAAGAGATTCATATTTCCCACATACAATTTATGCAATAGTACCCACTTGTATGTTAGTAAGGCTAAAACTCTACTGTGACATGTGATCCGTCAGCCTGATTAAGGGGGCAAAAGCATATAATGCATTTTTGCTTAAGATGGAAGTAAATTCAAGGTTAGTTTCCAAGCAATTTCACTGTGCCTTATATGAAGCTAAAATGGAGCAATCTGTAAGGCTATGCGCGCACGAGCAACTTAGTTGCCTAGCGACAGTACATCTGTCACATTTTCACGTTCGAAGTGCAAAAACGTGAAAAAGAGACAGATGTATTGTCGCTAGGCAACTAAGTTGCTCGTGCGCTCATAGCCTAAAGTCCCAGATAGAAGTGCGAGTAAGTACGCCGTACTTATGGCTCGGCGACCTTACTCGCCCGTGTGTCACCCTAAGTACGCGAACTTCTAAAGGTACAGGCGAAAAAGCGCGTATTAAGTACGCGTACGTATACTCGCACGTTTATCGGGGACTTAAGCATTTGAATTGAATTAGTCGCCTTGGCAGTAATTGTAGGTTGTTATGTAAAATATTAAAGACAATGTGTCATAAAAGGAATCATATATATGATAAAAACTTCTGGCCTTTTTTTACACTCTTGGGCTGTTTTAGTGCTCTACTGATGGTCAGTCATGACAAGAGTTGTCTGACGTAACAGCATTGTGACTTGCTAATTAATTACGTACCTATTACATTACTATTTAAACTTAAGGCATATTAGACAATGTTTCTAATTTTGTGTTTTGGAGTAGACCAGTGGCCCGTTTCACGAAGCAACAAGTTACAAATTACAAGCGGAACTCTCTTTCTACCAAAGGAGTTTGAAAGAGACTTCCGCTTGTAATTTGTAACTTGTAGCTTCGTGAAACGGGCCCCAGGGGCACGTCTTATAAAGCTACAAGTTACAATTTTACAGGATTAAACTGGCAACACTGCTCAATGGCTGTGGCCCGTTTCACGAAGCTACCTACAAGTTACAAATTACAAGCGGAACTCACTTTCTAGCAAAAGTAATTAGAAGGAGACTTCCGCTTGTAATTTTTAACTTGTTGCTTTGTGAAACGGGCGCCAGACGTGCAGAAAAAAAACGCCACACAGCTCTGGTTTGGGTCAGCCGTGTGTCTTCTGCTGCACCAATTGACCAACCCTGACGGTCAGTGGAGCTCTAATAACGACCATCATAAAATGACTTTAAAGCGACAAGGTAATATTATCAGAAAAGGAATGAAACTAGGTAGGTAAAATTTATGAAAGTAACTATATGAAATGACAGGTATCATTGCTACAATCAGAAGCACTAATATCTATACGGCCGTCGCGCCTAATATAAGTAAACATGGACCTTATTATCAGAGTCATAGATATTGTTGACGCCTTCGGAACGAATATATATTTATGATTATGACTGACTGTACCGTACCTATGGTGTGCAAAGAAACCTATTTAATTGAAAAGTATGAGATAAAATTATAATAATTCTATAAAATACTAGCTTTCCGCGCCCGGGTGTTATTTCATACAAACCTTATGAAATTACACTTCACGTCCTATTCTCAGCAGCTCAGACCTACTGGATATACACACAAAATTTCATAAGAATCGGTCAAGCCGTTTCAGAGGAGTTTTGTTACAAACACTGTGACACGAGAATTTTATATATTAGAAAGAAAGATTTAAAAAATTCTTAGTCCGCACGCCATTCATCACTCAAGTTTTTAACAGTAGGTAGGTAGGTACTTAATTTTGGCGTTTTCTCTAGTAAAATTAGTCCACCAGATTTGAATCTATTTGTCGGCAAGTACCGGGTGGTTATAATGGTCTAATGCAATTTTGTCACACCTAATTATAAATATAAAATACCGCAAATTAATATAAATGATTTTTTATCATTATTTTTAAGCAACATTATCAAACAGTTCAAATAGACATTCACACGCACACGATCATTAAAATATAATATAAAGTGATTTTTAAGTATCCAGACTCAAAACGCAAAAAGAATTAGTACTGCTGTGCTGACGGTATTTCTCATTCCTATTTTGACTGCAGCCAGATAATAAAAATGTATAGTAATTTAACATTCTGGCTGTACTTAAGCCTTAACCCGTGTAATGATTGATTGATTTATAAGGTCATGTAAATCAATATTTGTTATGACAATATGAAGCGAAATAATAATGGCCTTAGCATCACCATCACAGTGTGACGTTTGTATGAATCGCCGAGTCGTTTCATGGATTAAGCAGTTTCAGATGTGAGTTGCATAGATGTAAATAGACTATGGTTTGTTATATTTGATGTACACCTGTTCATACTGTAGCGCTAGTGTTTTCCTTCTGTTATGGCTAGCAATGTATTATATAATAGAGGATTTGGTTTAGGTAAATAAATAACTTTTTCATATTTATCCAAAGGTAATAAATAAAATTTATTTCATACAATACAGTTTCCTTTAAGATTTACAAAGTAATTCGTCTTCTACCTTATACATAATTGTAACATTCAACAATTATCGAGCTAAAAGTTAAATATGGTCCTTCGTCGTCGTCTTATAGGGTATAATGCAAAATTGTACAAGTTATTTTAATTTCATAAGAACCATAAGAGAATCAATAACGGCTAATAAATTTAAGCCTTACAATGCCGCAATCAATTTATAGAATTAAAAGTAAATATATTAATTAAACATAACATAATAACATAAGGTTATGCAATAATTTATAAACAAATACAAACCCCTACACGGACCTTAAAAAAATATCTTTAAGGTCCGTGCCTAACTAACACAAATTAATTATGGAGCCCATTACAGTGCCATAATATATCTCATAAATTACCTACCACAGTGACATTTTATTGCCATATACAAGCTACTTTTCGTAACATTTTCCCGGGGTCCATATTTAACTTTTCAGCCCTACAACAACACGACAAAATTAAATACAACAAGATCAAATACATCGTAATTTTAATCAGATTTTATAAAGTACTCCCATGCGTATACTTAGAAATTCTTTTACGAATTTCATGAAAACGCGAACTGTCGTCGTCCTCTTCGTGGCTTACCTCGTGTATTGTTTCTTCCAACGCAAGAGGTAGATCCAACTCCCGAGTCAATATGGACTGTAAATAAAAGACAATAATAATTAAAATCGCTTACAACAGCGACTTCGCTCTTGAATAAAAGTAAACTGTACATTTCCTTGAGATTTACTGTATAAAATTGAAAATGCCACACCCCGTTAGTCATAAGTGTTACGGCGTATTTTCACGCAAAAGCTGCATTTTCTGATGGAAGCAAGCCGCTCTGCAGTGTTAGTAGAGATCAAAATAAGTGATTTTAAGTCCCATATGGACGTGCGAGTAAGTACGCCGTACTTATGGCTCGGCGACGTTACTCGCCCGTATGTCACTTTGATCTAGCAGTGCGAATATATAAAGTCAAATTGCATAATTAATAACATCTTATGTCATAAGTTTAAAATTTCTACGATTTAAATTCATAACATTTATAATATACCTACCTAACGTTCAAAATACATAAAGTCAAATTATACTTATACGAAATTCAGATAAAAATAGTGTCGTAAACATGAGTTCGGTTTAGGTTATGTTAGATCTTCAGCCAGCCCGAAGGGCCAAAACACTCAGAAATAGGAGCTCCGCGGAAGCGCATCTCCGTCGACTCTGTTAAATTTGATATTGAAATAGAAATTAAACTAAAATTCATAAATATATTGTTTCGTTCGAATGTTATAGATTAACAACAATATTCATTCAGGCTTTCTTTCTACATTCTAGACATATGTGTAAGTACCAAGTTTATGTCAAATAATCATGTTCATTTTGTACCTACTTCGATATTATATTCATTCGACCAGTCGTGTATGTATTTTGAACGTTATAGATTACGAACATTTTTCATTTAGGCTTTCGACATTCTAGACGTAGGTATGTGTATCAACTTTATAACCTTTGATTTTAGATGTTTTGCTACGTAAGTAATCGAAAAATCTGAAGGTTGTAAAGGCGCATACCTGTCGATAATTGCCCATCAATAGTACCTACCGATATCTCATTCTATTACACCAAATTAAGTGTTAGACAGATATTGTTGACGGACAATTTATTGCTCAAAAAGTTGCCCGTGTAAGTGCACCGTTACGCTGATGGGATGTTGGTTTAGCTGAAGGTGACGGTTCAAAGTACACGATGTAAAATATAATGCATAAAGATTATACGGTACATACCGGAGTCATAATAATTATTAACTATTAGGCTAAATTTAGTATTACGGTATTTCCGGTTAGTAAAAAGTGTTTACTTTACCGGTCAAATACCAAAGTGAGTACTTGTCCTGCCCAATTTTAAATTATTAATACGGATTTGTCATTTGTGGATGCAGTACACGGTTCGAAACAGCTTTAAAATGCTCAAGCAGAGTGATTCTATTTTTATTTTATAATAGAAATAGAAGTACCTACCTACCTTCAAAATTAACACAATTTACAGATGTAGTGAATAAACCAGACGTCATCGTTTTAGTTCGGAAAAGTTCGTATTTATTTATCTTTGCTTTGCTATGCTTTATCAGTCAGCTTTTAGTACCCATCGATAAGCTAATTATGAAAGAATTCAAGACGAATACGAATTTATCCAACAAAATACGATGTCGTATGATTATGCACAACATTTACCTATAACTCCATCTGATTTTACGGCATGACTTACCTCATGAGTCTCTGTTTCTATTCTACTTAATCTGTTTATCCTATCTTGCAAGGTTTTAGTTTCAGATGTAGCATCTTGTAAGGCGAGTTTTAGTTCCACAATTTCCCGCCTAGCATTTGACAGTAACTTTTCAGTTGTTTCTAAATTTGAATTCACATCATTTTTTTCGACTTCAAGCCTTGCTTTTGCATTAGAAAGATTTTTAATTCTATTTTCGTACAGCTTGAGTTCAGAGTCGACTTCAAAATCTTTACTTCGAGTCGTATTTGAGTTGTCTTTTTGTAGATTACTACACATCTGTTTTAGATATGATACATTTTGTTCAAGAAGAGTTTTTTCCTCAGTAAGTAATTTAACTTCATTTTCCAATGCAGTTATTCTACAGGTCATTGCTACAATGCGCGATGTTTGGGCATCTGTAATATTTTCTTTATCTAGAAGTCTTTCTTCTAACGCCTGAATCTTACTAACATATGATTGTAACTGCAACGATTTTGAAGCAGATTCACTCTCTAAAGAATGATTTGTATTCTCAAGGATATTAGCTTCAACAGAAAGACTTGCAAAATGCTCTAGCATATCAGACCGATCTGCTTCCTTCTGTGAGAGCATCTCTTCAATCCGCCTTATCTCTGTTACATAATGCTGTAACTGCTGTTTAAGACCCTCAACTTCTTTTGTAGACTTTTCATACTCTATTTTAGTCAATTGTAAAGTTCCATTTGCATCGGCAAGGCTATTCTGCAAATGTTTATTTTCAATCACTGCATTGTCATATTGCTGATTTAAGCGCTGTATTTCTCTATTTAAAAATTTAATTTGAGTTTCATTATCCACTAACTTATGTTCTGTCACTATATTCTTGTTCAACATTCTTTTAAGCTCAGATGTTTGATTTTCTAGTTTGTTTATTTGACAACTTTGAGTTTTTATTTTCTGTTCAAGTATACTTATGTTTTCAGTCTTGTGATCCAATTCTAAAACTAGTTTATCACGTTCTTTATCAAGCTTTTTAATATTCTCAATTAAATTAGACTTATCATTCTTAACTGTTGTTATTTCAGATTGTAAATCATGACATTTCTTTTCCAATGAATCAATAGTGTCTTTAGATAGACTCAGTTTCTTTTGAGACCATAATAATTCACTCTGTATTTCATTACTGCTTCTTTCAGTTTCCATTTGAATATTTTTTATCTGACTAGCTAATGTCTTCTCTTTGATCACATCAGATTGCATTTGTTTTATTTGCTGCTTTAAGTAGTTACATTCATCTCTCAGATGATCAGCAGAAGCTTTTCCTGTTCTATGCGTCATTTTGTAAGAGTTATTTTCCTCTTGTAACTGCTCAATTTCTCCATGTTTGTATGTTAAGTCTCGTTTTAATTTATCTGTTAAATTAATGGCTTCTTTATAACGTGAAATATATTCGTCTTTATCCTTCCTTAATTTTTTAATAGTTTCTTTTAATCTATCAATTTCATCTTTAAGCTTTGATACATCCTGCTTTGTGTATTCACCTTCAGCTCCATATTCAGCAAACCTTGAACTTTTATATTGACTCAACAGATGAGTAAGAGCTATGTTCTCTTTTGATAGTTCAGCATTTTCAACATTTAAGTGACTAATTACATCTTTGTAATTCTGTTTATTCCCTTCTTCCTGAAATGTATTCCTGGCTCTCATATCTTCATTTTCTTTTTTTAACATTAATATTTTTTGTTCGCTTTCACATAATCTTTTATGTAAATCTTTTATAAATTCAGACTTTGGAGAAACCTCTTTATCTTTATTTTTTATAAAATGTGTGTTAAGGATAGTTGTAGTTTCAGTTAACTTTTCCTGTAAATCACTCATATATTTTTCATATTTTTTTCTTTCTTCCTCAAGAAGTAACAGCAATTCATCTCTTGTGGGACAATTCTTACTTCTTGAACTCGACTCACTATCAGCATTACCTTTAGAACTAATTAACAAGATCTTCTCCTGTAAACTTTTGTTAAGTTCAACTAGATTTTTTATTGATTGGTTTAAAGTATCTTTTTCCTTTAAAACACACTTGAACTCTTCTTGTAGTTTGTTATACCTTGGAGAAGGCAATGGAGTTGGCTTGAAAAGTTCCTTTGTCATTTCTGAGTTTGTCACTGTGAGACTGTTAATTTTAGCTTGCATTATGTTTAATTCATTCACCATCTCCGCCAATCTTTTGTTACAATCCGCTTCAACAGATAAAGCTAATTTATCTACTTTTTTCAATTCATCATGCAAACTTTTGTTTTTATCTGCAAGGTCTAGGGCCCTTTGCATGGCCTCGTGTTGCTTCTCAAGAAGTTCGGCAGCCTGCTTTTTTAAAAGACTATTAGCTTTTTCCAGATCTTGCACCTGTTCAAGTAAATCTTGAACTTTCCCATTAGAATGTGATGTGCAAACATCTCTGCTGACTGCTTTAACAGGCCTTCCACCCTCCAGTAAAATATGCAATCTATTTATTTCATCATCTCTAAAATGAACTTGATTTTTCAACAAATTTATTTCATCATGATAATTTTCATTTGTTTCCTCCAAACCTTGAATCTTTGTTAACAATTCCTTGATCTGAAATTTGTTGTCATCATTGTCAAGACAGTTTGAGCGCCTTTCATTGTGAAGGCAACCTCTCACTGTGATGTTGTCACCATCATCTTTTCTTTTACTTTTGTTGCGAGTACTCTGAGTTCCGGCACACAAACCTCTCATACTCAAGTCCCTAACATCATGCTGTAACTTACTGATCAGTGATTCCTTCTTCATGAGTTCTTCTGATAATGATTTAATTTTTCTTTTATTTGCTCTAGACAGCCTCAGATTTTCCTCTTTAAGGTATAAATTTTCACTGTGGAGTCTATTACTTTCTTGAATTAACTTAGCATTATCACATTTGTAAGGTTCGGTTTCTGATAACAAAGCGTCTCGTTGCTTTAGGGCTTCTTGTGACAATTCCATATAGTGCTGTAAGCTTCGCGTAGTTGTAAGCAAGTCTGCGAGGATACATTCTACTAAGGGTACTGCCTCTAAAGATAAAGTATTGTTATAGCCTAGTTCTTCTAGCTTCTTTTTAAGTTTAAAATACGGTTCACTCATTTTAAGTGTTATTACTCTGAATTTGCCAATATAAAGCACCGGGAGGTCTTGATGCAAAGTCAGAATCACATTACATACATAATAATAAAATAACTTAAGCTGTAATCACGAAAATAACGGCATCAGTGAGGAAGGAATTTCTAATTTGCTTGTTGCTTGTTTGTATCTAAAATAGTAGTAATCTCCAACGCAGGGACGTTGACATATTGATTTTGATTGATGTCAGTGTCAGTAAATAAGCCCAAAATATTTCCTTCATACACACGAAACGGACGGAGTCACAAACACAGATTATAAAGGTATGTCACGTTTTTTTATAAATTTTTAATCGATAATAAAAAAAAATCGCACGTGTGTAAATGCATCTGAACAATAATACTTATTGATCTAAATATGGATCTAAACTAAACTGACGTATATTAAAATGCATTAAAAAATAGCCACGGCCCATGTGAAGAGGCCTTAGTCAACCAACTGTATTATTTTTACTTTATCGAGAAAGGCAAATAAAACTACTTTTACAGCCTATAAAGGGAAGTGTGAATTGAGAGCCCGATTTTGATAAGGAAAGCTACATAAATGTTTAGTTAAAAACTTGATAGATCCGACGCGTAATAATCATCCATCCGTTTATCTTATGTGAAGCCTAGAAATAAAAAAGGCTGTTATGATACCGTGGCGTATGTTCCAAGCTTTATTCTGTACCTGTCAGATTTTTTGACCATCAGCGAGCGATTTCCATTCTTCTGTCATTTCAAGGAAAAGTACTTTGTTGTTTCTTATTAGATATCTTATTTGTTTTAAGCCAATTTTAATATCTTTCATTTATCAGTTATAGTTTTCAAACAGGGATGCATTATCAGAGACTAATAAAAAAAATATTAAGTTCATTCCTAATATTTGTTATGTGAAAAAAAATACAAACCATGAATCCGTATAAGGATCTCGAAGAAAGTTCTTTTGCAGCCGCTCCTCATTTGGCATACGAGGATATCGCCACAAAACTGCTGAAGGATCATTATTTTTTGACGGCCCTAGAATTGCACACAGAGCTTGTGGAAAGCGGCAAAGAATTGCCGCAATTAAGAGAATTCTTTTCAAATCCAGGAAACTTTGAGCAACATGTTTCCAGGGCTTCTGAGTTTGTGTCCATGCGTAAGTTTATTTGATGCTAGAATCTGATACAAATTCTATGAAACGCCTACCCTACATTCTCAATAGCTTGCCCACAGATATTAGGTTAGAAGCCAATAAGGCAAAGTTTAAAAGAAGAATGTTTAATTATTTAGTTAGTATTATATAAATTTTAAAATTAATTTTAAGTAAAGTTATATCCTAGTTAAGAGACTCAAAGATCCCGCAGTCAAACTGTGTAAACAGTTTTGTGGGACAATGTTGTATTGATATGCTTTAATTGTTTTTCATTAATAAATTTTAATAAATAATAATAATAATAATATTTTAGTATCTAATGAACCCAGTGGCAGTAAATGGCCAATGCTAACAAAAATCTTTTTTTTCAGACCGCTCACCAAGTCAAGCTACATTGGATTCTCTCGACACTGCTCGTTATTCAGAAGACGGTGGGGGTGATCGGGGTGGCAGTGGGGGTGATGTGGCTGTTTTAGAGTTTGAATTGCGGAAGGCAAAAGAAACTATTCATGCTTTGAGGGCTAATCTAACACAGTTTGCAGGTAAATCAAAATACTTTTAAAACCTGTGGAGTATCTGTTTTATTTTGTCTAGTGTAGTGTAGTCTAGTGCCCAAAGTAAAAGCTTAGAGCTTGTTGGAGACTAGTTCGATTGTGAGTTTATCGGGTACACATTAAACTTAATTAGTTCAATTTTCATTATAGATTAAATGTATAATTCAATTGCTACACATAGGTTAGGTTATGTTTGATTTATAAGCAATATCAAAACATAAGTCTTCTATAAAAACATTGCATGCAGAATTTTATTTAATTCGGAATTGGGATACACGGAAACAAATAAATGCTTGCTTTTACATTTTTATTAGAAATAATAGCCTTTTCTAAGGAACTAATTTGGAGCATTTCATGATTAAAAGATTGCTATTTAATATAATTTATTAAATAAAAGTAACCTCGCCTACTTACTATGACAAAATAAAGAAGTTATTTAAAAAGTTGATTTTTTATTATCTGTGATCTGTTTTTGAACTCCTCAAATATTGTAGGCAAACACATAGCGATTTTAGTATTTTTAGTGACAACACTGCATTTGCATTTGCAGTCAGAAAGTATCATTTGCCTATATTTTCCCATGGCGTTGCTTGCGGCGAGCTTGAAATGTCTTAAAGTTTCATATATCAACTACGAAGTGGGACTACATAAGCCTATTATGATCACAAAAAAAAACAAAAAACGGCCTTCAAAAACGCAAAAAATAACTTCTATTAAAATTATAGGTAATATGTTAGTCCAACTGAAGACGGCGACTCACAATATTTTCAACCAAAAGCTACGCAATAAAAACCTATCATTTTCATAGAAGTTATTTTTTGCATTATGGAAGGCGGTTTTTGGTTTTTTAATTAAAGTCATAATAGACAACACAGTCTTTCAAACATAATGTAAACAAACAATCGCCAATACGATATATTTATTATTTCTGAGCACCTATTATAAGCATTCAACATTGCTTATTATCTAGACCTCAATTAATACAATACTTCCTGCATGACCTTGTTTCTAGACTAGATTTACCTAATTAACACAATCACATACAATTAGTTGAAAATGCGGATTCCATACTTCCAATCATGAGTTTCTACAGTAATTGTTGATGCCGTCGTTTCTAACATCTTGGAAAACCACACCACACAAATTATTAACATTTTTTAGGGTTCCATACCAAAATGGTAAAAAAGGAACCCTTATGGTGAGACTTCTTTGTCTGTCTGTCTGTCTGTCTGGATTTTGTATAAATAAATTGATTTGCGATCGGTCGCCAGACCATGAGCAAATAATTTGGCGGTATATTGGCAATTTGGCAAGGTGTGGCCAGCAATATGGAAAAAGTTTTCTTTGATTTGGGGGTATTCTAGTACTCTAACCTTAGTTGGTCCCAAATAATGTTTTAAACCTTGACAGAAATGGGACCTTCAATGTCGATTTTCATTACTTAAAAAGTTAGTGAAGGTCTTCTAAGAGCATTTTCGCGTAGCAGCAAGGGATCTAGTAGCTGCTCTTACTGCCCCATTTTAACTTTCTACCCTGTATAATGAATGGTATTGTCATGTCATGGTGTAATGTGTGTTTAAAGATTTTTATTGATCTATCTATCTACTATTTTATTATACATCCATTAAAATAATAACTAAGGATAAAATAATGAGCTTGAATCAAACAAATTTTGTTGTTAGTAATTTATAAGTTCAACTTGTAGGTACATCCTTTTTGTTTGTTTTGCAGATGGAGAATCAGCCTTAGACAAAAACTGTAAAGACAAGTTCAACCAGCGCTCTCTAAAGCCTCATGAGCGCAGTGCTCTCAACTTCCTTATCAACGAGTATCTTCTCCTCCAGGACTATAAGCTCACATCCATCACATTCTCAGATGAAAATCCCGATCAGGTATATGGATAATGCAATATAGGGTGACACAACCAATCATTGAGATCCAAAATACTGTTATAAATTTAAAAGAGCACTTAGGTAATTGTGTGAATATACATAACTACCTCACGTTTTGATTGTGTCACTATGATCGCAGTGATGAGTAGACTAGTGAAGCTGGTGCTTATTTATATAGCCATGAGCTTTTCAAACTACCTGCAATAAGTCTTGTTAGTTTTTATAACAGTATGTGTGAACTGTGAACATCGCGAAAGTTTAAAACAATCAGTCCAAATTTCTAGTTATTAGCACCTAGTGATTGTAGAGTGCCAATAATGCACTAGGAACACTAACTGTATTAAGAAGTCCTACTGTTATATTATATTGCTACCTCAAATTTGAATTTGCGTAAAGTCGTTGTTGCATTAGGCAAATTGAAATTTAAGGTATTGATATAACAGATGCACCCTTTTTTAGCGTTTTAGGATTTCGTACTAAAATGGTAAAAAGGAATTATGATGAGACTTTGGTGTCCATCAACAAGACATCAAGTAATTTTCATGCCAACAGTCACAGTTTTGCATACTTTTGGAAATTCGTTTTTGTTATGAGTATGCAATGACGTTGTGCATCTATAGTCGCCATCAGATATATTAGAGCATACAAGTGCTCTAAGGCGCTCTAACAAGAACCTCCTTTAAAGTTATGGTCGAGATTAGATGTGTTTTTGAACACCTCATATGTTACGAGTTACGATATATGTGATGGCGTCAACAACTGTGTTTTCGCTTTCCCCCGTAAATCGATGTACATAATGGCATGAGTACTATTATGGACATATTATGTAATGGAGTTTTGTGTAAATTACAACTATTCACATCTCGCTATATAAATAAAAACAATAGTCTCATGTTTGAAAGATCACTTGAGACAAGATTGTCCGATTTGGCTGTTACAAGGTTGGTATAAAAGGAGAAATTTACACGGGCGACGCCGGGCACGAACGGCTAGTTTATTATGAAAATATAAACAGGTGTTGATTATAATGTAATGTGATGAGTCGTAACAAAATGGCAATATTATATACCTAACAGACGCCTGTTTGATAGCAGAACATAAGGTACAATAACATTGCGTGTTTCACACATTATCACGTATTCGAGCGTTTATAACTACTATTAAATATTGAACTATTTGTCGTACGGCACGTTTGTGTAAGGCTAAATGATATCACCAAATTCCATCTTAAGTCGAGTATTTGACATACAAAAATAAAGACAAAAAGATACAGAGTTTTTAGTCGAGTCTCGTTGTGGATAAATATGCATAAAACATTCGTCACTTGCCGACAAGTGCGTAAGTACAGTACATACAAAAGCACTAATATATATATACTTACGGCTATCGCGCCAGATATATGTCTACAATCTACATAGTACATAAATCTTGTTATCGACCTTGTTACTTGTATTATTTGATCTGTGTTATCGGTGTCATAGGACATATTTTTGACGAGTAGCTCAAACGCGATAATTCCGCATAGCACTTGTTCCTGTGGCGCTGTTCTTAAATCGTAGTTTTTTCTGAGTCGCATGATTGCCTATTTCAAATACCAATTTCACAGAGGCGACGGAGGTCCGTTTTGGTAGAGCTCCTATTTCTAGGTTGCTACGACGAATTATTGACTTTGGGAAACAAGTCAATACACTGTTTTTGACGCTTTGGGAACGTATATATATGTTTGACTCTGACTGTACACCCCAGCTTCTTGATAGCGTTCAGCTGGGTATCGCTATCACACTTGGCCTCAGTTGAAGGGCGCCACGCCTCTCCTATCCCGCCTGCAGTGTGCACATTCCTAAGCATGGCACTCAACTCGCGCGCGGACTGTATTCATGTAGGAATACAATAATTATCAAAGCATTTATCTTTTAGGACTTTGAAGATTGGGATGACGTAGGTCTCAATATGCCTAGACCTTCAGGGCTGGTATCCATATTCTTAGGTCAGGAAAAGGCAGGAATAAACGTTACAAAGGCTGATGCATGCACTGAAATGGACTGGCACTATTCGGACACAGAATGCCAGACGGATTCTGATGACAATGTGTGTGTAAGTTGTCAGACGTCATTTGAGCATGATACTGATTGGAATCATGAGGTAAGTTACTAACCCCCTGATTAATAAACGCACTGTTAAGTAATTTTAAACTCCGACGCAAACAGAGGAATGCTACAAGTTAACCGTGTGTCTGTGTAACTGTCTGCAATCGTAGTTTTCGAATCGAGGGAAGGGTTCCTGACGCGTAGCTTAGCTAGGGTGCTTCTTGGCTAGGTTTGGTGAAAATCGGCTGAGCCGTTTAGGAGTTATATAAGCTCTGAAAGTAGGGATCGCATTTATGACAGCGGTGTCTATTTGATAATTAAAGTTAAAGTATTCTTTGTTACTTTCTGTCAAATTAAAATGGCACAATGAAAGGTAAAAGTAAATAACATTTAAGCATACAGCTATTTTTCGTTTCTATGACTAAAAGGAGCTTTATATTTTTTCTGCTTCTGCATCTGGCACTGTGAATGTTTGGTCTAACGCGGTTATCACACCGGTGGGACATATCGCTATAGACGTGCATAGCGTTGTCTCGCTCACAGACCGGACCGGCGTTCGGATCGGAATCCAATGTGCAGACTGCCTAAAACTGCTTTTAAAACATTTACTAGGTATCTACAAAAACAAACACCCTGTTTTTTTTATACTACAAAATTAAATGTAAAATTATATAAAGTTTATCGAGTTTCTTGAGCCTATATTGAATTGATAAAGAAATACTCTTAAGTCTTAACTAATATTTACTAACGTTCTCATTCATCTTACTTTGTATCCTTACCTGCTTTGAAAGAACCTCTGTTGCTAGTTTCTTGAAATAAATTATTTAAACTAACCATTAAAAAAAAAAATATTTACAGCTACTCATTCAGGCAGAAGAGATAGAACTTCTAAAACAAAAAATAATAGCATTAGAAACTGAGAAGTTAAACTTTCAAAAGTTGTATGATGCTGCTATTGTCAGCTTGAACTCCTTAACCAGTCCTAGCTTGGAGAGTAAAGGACTGGAACTTTGTATACCTGAAGAGAAGGTGCCGCAGACTAGAGAGGAACAAACACTTGAGCCTAAACCATTGACCTGTACAGCTACTGAGAATCACTATGGAAGTGGCCAATCTACACACAGTGTTACTCCTGAGCAGTTTGAAATGATTGATAGTGAAAAGAATAGTGTCATGTAAGTAAAAGTTATATAATTTTCAAAAAAATAGGGTTTCTACTGCTTGATTATAACCATGAGTTGTTTACACATGATCTAATCGACAAATCGTCGTTTTTTTTATTTCTGTCCAAAACAGGTCCACTGAAATCAACCTTACTTGTTTTTAAATTAAGCACAGTTTAAAACGACACTAGATCACTAACTTTTTTTCTAAAATTATGCCTTACTAGCTTCTGCCCGCGACTTCGTCCACGTAGATTTCGATTGTAGTTTTTAAATTTTCCGGGATGAAAAGTAGCCTATGTGTTAATCTAGGGTATAAGCTATCTCCATTCCAAATTTCATCCAAATCCGTCCAGCCGTTGCAGCGTGAAGAAGTAACAAACACACACACACACAAACTTTCGCATTTATAATATTAGTAGGATTTTAGATAGGTACATAGATTAGGTATTTGAAAAAGTGTAGTCGGAAATCAATTTCCGATATACATAAGGGTCTTTGATCGACTATTCATCGATAACCGAACAACGATCGATCGACTGACTTACTAGCTTATCTTCAACAAAAACAAGCAATCTTGTACGCCCTGGCCATGGCTTTCCGGGACACCGGAGGCGACGAGCGGCGAGGGCCAATAAACAAATGCAAATAGATTAAGTACCTATGCCACAAGCTACCGCGGCGACGATGGAGCGATTTCTTTCCATGCATTTATGTTCGCCGTCGCCGCGCATCGCCGCTGACCAGGCCGTTAAAATTAAGTACCTACACATAAAACTATTAGGTACCTAGTTATGTACAGTCACCAGCAATAATATATGATCCAGCATTAGACTCAAAAATATCTGACACTGCTCTTATGCCTTGAGTAATAAGGACGTGTCAGATATTTTTGAGTCCAATTTTGAATCATATTTTATTGCCGGTGACTACAAATCCTCCCTCCCTGTAAAATATAAAATCTGTGCATTATTTCCATAAATATAGTTTGAGAAAAGACGGCTCCAACACGAGCTCCTACGACCCGGCCATACTGGGCGACACGAGCACGCGTGGCACCCCGACTAGACACGGAAGCGTCACAACGCTCGACGAAACGCTCAGTTTTAACGACGCCGGCGAGTGGACGCGCGTGCACTACGAGTACAGCCACGTCGAGAACTGTAGCAAGGAAATGTGGATCGATAGGTAGATACTTTTTACAAAATTATTACTGTACTCCGTTTGTCCAGATACTTAACTAAATATAAACCAATCAAATCACGTGGGTCTGATAACCCCGCCACACTATGCTCACCGCGCTGCCGCGACGTAGCCCTCTCTGCCCACACACTGCTCTACTCGCGCAGTTGTTTGCGACGCTTCTCATTAGGTCCTTTTGACTCGCGTCCAAAATAACGACAAAACAAGGAGCGGTCGGCATGACGAGGAGTAAGACGTGCGGCATGACGAGTAACGTGGCCACACTACGTCTCTGCCTCCTTTCCTCGCTACTCCTATTAATATGCCTATGCTGTCCGTTCGTCCGTCCGTCCTAACTTTAAAGAGGTTAATATAGGGGATTGTTTTTTTTTTTCAGAATATGTGGTATTACGACGGATTTACCAAAAAACATTGCTCGCGTACTATACACCGCTAACCGAAACATGAAAACAATTCTATAATGAGCGTTGCCATGGTAATAACAGTTCTATAATAATTATTATAGCATTGTTATTACCATGGTTACGTTCATTTGTATAATAAACCGTTAAAAATATTTAACACCAATTTAAATTACGTACATTAAAAACAAAATTAATTTTGAGACATAAGTCAAATAAAATAAAAATAAAAAGCTCTTAACGCTCTAACGGTCGAGTTCGAGAACGCATTGTTTGAGAATTAGCTTCCTAATTAACATAAATAACGAACACGAAATAATGTTTTGACATTGAATTCATTGACAAGACTACCTCCTTATCTAGCGGAGCTTTACCTAATCTTTAGTGACTCATAATCTTTTCGTGTTTTAATAATCTTCATGTAATACGTTATCCTGATGATACATTTTAAATCATATTTTTAGTCGAATGCTAAGGTTGTATGTCTCACTCAAAATCAATTGAGGTTAAAAACAACTTCTTTTTTAGCTAAAGCATTTAATGATTGCAATGTTGTAAGGAATCTTTCTTAATAAATCAAAAGCCGACTGCTTGTATTTTTATATTTCTTGTCTGGCTATTAATATTAAAAGCGTACCGCGTATAATACTGCTTAAATACGACGGACGGTAGCACTGGTTGGAACTGGCAAGGTTTAACAATTCTATGCCTCGATTAGGTACCAAAATCATTGATCTAAGCTTAATCATACGGCATCGCCTTTCCTCGAAGTATTCCCGATTTACGTAGAATAATCATTGTATTATTATTTCCAGTGGTTTACCAAGCACCCTGAAGCTCTCGATAATAAACTGGTGCAGTGAGACGTTGAGTCTAAACGAGCCACTGTCCAACGAACTGTTAGCCGAACTCGTGAACAATGACAAACCTGTCACGCTGCCTGGGCTCCTCACGTTAGTCGCGGATACGTTGCCTAAGGTTAGTGGAACTAGTAGTCTCGTATAGCCACGTCAGACCCACAATACAATTAGGAAGTTTGTTTTGTGTGGGAATTTGGATCTATCAACAACGACATAAAGTTCAATTACGTTTGTTGTGTTAAAGAAAAATGAACTTTATTTTAATTACAAATGGTTTAAATTAAATTGCCTTTATTATGTACATACATCCTATTGCACACCGGGCCTACGAAGATAGTATGGTACTATAATTTGCAGTCACCATAGAACCCTGCCATACTGACGGTGTTAAGTGACGAGTAATAGATTACGATGAGATTAATCATTGGCTTTATGTAACAGAGTTCTATAGAGGCCCGTTTAAATTACATTAAATTTTGTAAATTAAATGCGTCACAGGTAGCCTCGTAAACTACCATGTTGAATAGAATTATTTCTAAACGGGCTTCTATTTATAATGAAAGTACAGTACGACAGCACTTAGAAGATGCTTCGGGTTTGTACTTGTCTCTCGCTCGCTCTCATACGCTCTTATTAAGAGTGAGTGAGAGAGAAGTACAAACCCGAAGCATCTACTAAGTGCTCACAGACTGTACTGATTTAGGTAATGAAGTCGCTATTTCAGTGAGCCGGGTCTTCTACTTGCCTTCATTTGTCATTTGAACTGAGAATTTTACGGTTGAGGATACAACAGAATACAAACTGTGATTAAAACTTTTTACTCATATGTAAAAAAATGGTATACACTACCTACACTATCTGAACAGGCATAATGAATCGTTTCCCCCCAAACCATTACTAACGTGTTCCTAGGTCTTTGAATGTCAAGTTCTATAACAGCTCGCACCATTCGACTTGCGTGTCACGTGGCTATTCAGAATTCGTAAAAGCCTGGCTAGACGGCCATAAGTAAAACCAATACGTGGATAGTGATGTAATCACTAATACTAATAGCATTACGTTCAGTTCAATTGTCATGCTGATGTCTATGGCTTATCTAAATGTTTCTGCTAAAATTTAATTTGATTTTTTTTTATTGAGTGGGTTTTCATACGTAACAACATTTTGATTTATTGCACGCAAAGGCTTGAAATATGCTAATATTGGAAATGTAATGGTCTCCCCACATTCATCGACGTGGATTGCCGATCAGAAAAACCTACCATGCAATAAGAGTGAAAAAGCCGATTCCGCATCCGCTAATTTCAAGACGCATACGTTTTCCTTACGAATCGATCTCCTATCCTGTGGCGTAAGGTCCTGCCACACACGCTGGTAGCGCGCCGCTGCGAGGCCGCCGCGTTGCTGGCCGCGAGCGCGGCCCTGCTGCCGCCGGGCTCGGCGCGGCGCGCGCGCACTCTGCAAGCGTTACTCACCCTCGTCAAGAGGCCTGATCCGGCGGACACCAGGGCCATTTGCGAAGGTAGGTACTGCTTAAAGTTGATACAGTAAAACCGCAAATATAACTTACGTCGGCAATCTTCGTCGACGCAGGCAGGTGGTGACTAATGCCGAAGATAAACGAAGGTAAACATCAATTCAATATAGTCCTTGACGTGTTACGTGTAAGGTATAATATGCAATGACAGCTAAACTCAAACGTCAACTGACGCGCCGCTAAATAAAATGGCGGACGACGACATTTGACCAATAGCCGTCGAAGATTTTAACTGCGCAAACGCCCTGCCTAAAACGTTTTCGCGCCTTCTAAAAAAAGCTTACCGCGCAGGTACATTGTTGTAACTTGTATTTGTGGTACTACTGTCCCTGCGTGTAGTATTTCTTTTTTAATGACCGGAGGCAGCTTTATGGTCTTCGTTGGCAGTGACAGTCTTAAAGTCCTCGCTGCCTCGAACTTTGCAGGCTTTAAATTATATAATAACCCCTATGGCAAGCAAATGAGCACATGACTCTCTGATGATACGTAAGGACGTTGGTTATGTAAAATGCATTGCCAACCCTGAAGCGGTTATCATTCACAACATGTGAGTTTGCTGCCGTGTTCAGAAGTAGGGGAGAAGGGGAGAGATATAAATATTGCTTGCAAAAGATCTAATTTCTATGGTCATTCGTGCGTATTTAAATTATTTGTAAGGTCAGGTGGGGTAAGAGAATCAACGGGGTAAGAGCGACAAACTATATTTTTTTAGGACATATTGTTTTTAAGACGGCCTTGCCCCGTAGACGCAATTGCCCCTTCGTGGGGTAAGAGCGTCAACCGAGTAAGGGTGACAAACCATATATTTTTAGGAGATATTGTTGGTTAGACGGACTTGCCCCGTAGACGCACTTGCCCCACCTTACCTTACAGTAACTTATTTTCATTTCTTCCAGCATCGTGCCTTATTGTAAAATGGGGCGGCAGCGGAGAAGTGTTATCCTCAATCGCAGAATTGCTCGGCTCGCGGTCAACCGAGCGACGGATATTAGCCAGCCAAATATGCGTCGCCATCGCCCCTTACGTCCCAATAGAGCTTTGCACATCTTTATTACTCAGCCTAGTTTCTTTAATGTGTGAATCCAGTGAAGCTGAAATTAGGAGTATTGGGTTGAAATCCGCGTGCTTGATATGTCCCGTCGCAGAGCACAAATATGGACAGCTGGAGAATCTCTTGTTTAGTTTTCTTAAGGACCCGGTGGAGAAGAATGTGAAAGACACTGTTAGAGTGTTTGTTCCTTTATTAGCAAGAAGTGCTTTAATTTCAGGTATGTTGAAATTTGTATTTTATTTTAAATAATATTACACAAGTCTATCAAAAAGCGAGCTTTAAAAACCCATCAAATTATCCATCTGTCTGTCAGCGGACTGTATCTCATGAACCTTAAAAGTCGACAGTTGAAAATTTCAATAGGTATTTGTATTTCTATTGCCGCTATAATAATTAAAGCCCCCAGTACAAGGTACGGAACCCTTCGTGTGCGAGTCTGACTCGCCAGACGAGGAAACAAAACGACATAAATGTCAAAAATATTACCCTCTTTCGGCTGTCGTAGGGTAAAAAGTTGTCGCACTATAATATTACAAGTTTTTTTCTTAGAATAAAGCCCTTAAATCTATATTCTACATCTTAAATGACTAATTTATTTTTTTCAGGAAAATTCTCATCCGACTTCTGCACCCGCATCATAACGAATTTAATAAAAGCGAGCAAAGATAATGAATCAAAGAGTGTTATATTATATTTAGAGATAATGAAAGTATTAGTGTTAGCAAAGTTGGCCTATGTAGTTAATGTACAAACCGTTAGAGACGTTACCCCAAACTGTGATACGGAAGTGATGTTACAAGAGGTGCTGCTCGAGAGCGAGCAGGACAGCTTTATGGAGCTGCAGTGTTATTTTAGCGATGGAGTAGATGCGAAGGGGTTGTTAGGGGCAATGAATAGTTTACTCCAAGAGAAGGATGTACGATGGACGGAGCTCACCTGGTTTATTGACGTGTAAGTTGGAATATGGCATTTAATAATTAGTTATTAGAACGAAAACAACGCGATATATGTTTTTTATCACTTTTTTTTTGGGTTAGGGACCTAAACTCCGCACCTAATCTGACCTTGTCTGGCTGCAACAGGCTGGACTTCCAAAGCATCCAACTTACTGACCGAACTAACTTCTAATAGTCTTCTAATAAAGGAAAAACGTCAAAATGTTTAGACAGGGTTGGACAATATAGTTAACAACTAATTTATTGCTGACTACTACTAAAAGTTAAAACAGAGCCAGGGTATGCATCGTATGAAAAGTCCTTTCAACTTTATTTGTCTACCTTTTCTATTATAACCTTTTATAACCTTTTCTATTTCCTCCTAAAAAACAATCCTTGATGTAAAATTGAAAAGTTATGCACAAAATGTGGTCCCTAGTGGCTTTATTCACAGGAAAACCGCCGTTATAGCCGAAAGAGATATATTTTGAGGTTATAAAAGTGTTTACTTAACAAGACATGTATTAAACTTGTGATAGGCATATGAATACCACAGTTTATGCTAGTGGCAAAAATAAATCGCAAGTTTTTTTTCAGAGCAAAACAAATTCTAGAAGTAGCTACTAGCGGCAAAGTGTTGAACCACCCGACAATATACGAGCTTCTCATCTCTCTATTCAGTAGTTATACAGACAATTTCGGTGTACAATTCACCCTGAAGATATTAATGCCGCTATTTTTGGATACCATACTCGATTTGGAACAGAAAATGGAGAAGCTTCATAGTGTTAACGTGGATAATACTGTGGTGGTCGGTGTGTACCTGGTTACTGTGTTACCAGTGCTTGGGGATTCGACGCAGCATGGGGAGTTTTTGCAGAAGTAAGTTTGACAGCATTTTAAGGCACTTGTCCCACTGCCGGTGAGGAAGCAATTAGTTATTGGCTATTTTCTGGCTCAAAAAACGAACAAAATAAATACATCCCATGTCAATAAAAGAGTAATTAATAGTTGATCGCTGGCTCTGCTCGCTTCCCGCTCATCGTAGGCGGTGGGACAACTGCCTAGCAAAATATCATTTCAAGTTAAAAGTAATTTTGAATTATATAAAAGGCTTTCATTTCAAACACAAATTGATTGAGTTATCTGTATACGTTGAAGACTGCCACAATTTCGGAAAAAGTTATTTATTTTGCTTTCAAACAAATGTTTTTATTCGGTCAATGAGTTCCTCAGTCACTGCGTTGTGAGAGACTTTAGTTAGTTACCTATTGAATATAAAAATGACAGATTAATGACTCAAATAAATATTAAAAATGCACTTTATTCACGGACATTTTTGAACATGGAGTCACTAAGGAACTCATGATTGTATGGGTGCGTTTCCAGATGGATATTATACAGCAGTTTAAGAGGGCTTCCGGTAAAAATGTTCTCAATTCCATTGAAGTGGGCAGCAAAGCACAGGGCTCAACTGTTGGAGTCATACATACAACATCTTAGGGAATGTAAGTATTTATTATTAATTATTAATTAAATTAAAATTAAATTAATTACGTTAAAAAATAAAATAAATACGTTTGTTGAAAGGTGTTTCGATGAAATAATAGGTAGCCGTGATGTCTTTCGGTTGATGTCATGAAAGTAACATTGGATTACAATTCTTATCTTGATAATATTTTGATGGTCTTGATTAGGTATATCATGCAGTCAAATCGTAATGTGTACCAGCGTCTATCAGGGTCATCTTTGTTTTGTGGCTAGAACCAGTATTAATAATACTCGGCCTGTCTATCGCTTTCAAACTCCAGCATACCAAATATTCTGACAGATGCCAGAATGAGTGTGACAGCGATAGACATTCGAGTACTTTTAATACCGTGTTTTCACTGTACTTACTGTGGAATATGTTCTGGCGTTTTTAAATTTAATTTAAAGGGGTTTTTCCGTTGCGTTTATTTGATTCGAAAATTATATGTTGAATTCTAAGTTTCACCTCATTGGAAGAGTGTTATTTCAATCTATCTACATACACATTCCTACATGTTACTCTTTAGTTGCCGCAAGCAGCTGCGACAGCACAAGCGGCGCGGGCATCAGAGTGTACATGTGTGGTCTACTCGCGGAGCTCGTGAGCGTGGCCGACGTCGAAGAGTGCTGCATCGAGCGGCAGCTGCTGCCCGCCGTCATGGCGCTGCTGCACGACGACACAGTGTGAGTAGAGTGTAGTAGCTGTAAACACAAGCGACGCGGGCATCAGAGTGTACATGTGCGGTCTACTCGCGGAGCTCGTGAGCGTGGCCGACGTCGAAGAGTGCTGCGTCGAGCGGCAGCTGCTGCCCGCCGTCATGGCGCTGCTGCACGATGACACAGTGTGAGTAGAGTGTAGCAGCTGTAAACACAAGCGACGCGGGCATCAGAGTTTACAAGTGTGGTCTTCTCGCGGAGCTCGTGAGCGTGGCCGACGTCGAAGAGTGCTGCGTCGAGCGGCAGCTGCTGCCCGCCGTCATGGCGCTGCTGCACGATGACACAGTGTGAGTAGAGTGTAGCAGCTGTAAACGCAAGCGACGCGGGCATCAGAGTTTACAAGTGTGGTCTTCTCGCGGTGCTCGTGAGCGTAGCCGACGTCGCAGAGTGCTGCTGCACGACGACACAGTGTGAGTAGAGAGTAGCACCTTGAACACAAGTACCTACATGTGTGGTAGATAGTTAATGTCAGTAGTCTCTGTAATTTTCCTGGAAAAAGCGAACATTGCTGTCGTTTTAGCAAGGGCAGAGCGGTTAATTTCGGTCAATTATTGCCAAAATCTAGTTTTTATAACCGTATTGTGTGACAGTCCTAGCGAATAAGAATAATTAAACGCTATGTTCTCAGCAAGCTAATCGGTGTTTTTTCATCATTAATCTGAAGGAAACTTCCAGAAAATTTATTATGCAAATGACACTAACCACGAAAACAGGTCAAAATCAAAGCCATCTTTCAGGTCAGTCCGCGAAGCCGCCATCACAACGTGGGGCAGCGTGACCCGCGCCTGCCTCATCCGCGGCCTAGCCAGCGAGGCCCAGTGCTGGCCGCCTATGGAAGACAAGCTGGCTGATGGGCGGAGTCTCACCGTTAAAGAGGTGGCGAGAGCGGCTGAAGCGCTAGCGCTGCTGGTGCTCCCGACGGCTGAGAATGCTGTTGTGTCTGAGAGAGGTATGTTTAGAATACGGCATTGGTTAGTGAGGGATACGTATACATAGTACGTAAAATATCCACCATGAAGCGGTTGACAGATACTTAATTATGTGGTTGGTTTTCCCTTGTAACCAATTATTTTAATATCCAGCGCTATGCTGTTAATTTCCTTCCGAGCTTGACCCTTTCTTTTTATTGGATAAAACTCTTGTGCAAATTAAGCCATCGATATATTACTTTGTTAATAAGTTTGGTCGCCATTACTCACCGATTTATTAGGCGCCTTAACCTATCCTTTTTGGACGTCTCTTTATTTATTTATTGCATTTATAGAAAGAAACTTACTTCTAACTTCTAAGTGCAACCCTAGAGGGTATCGCAATCTGGTGTGCAATGGAGAGTATTGTATTGTAAATAGAATTAGCGTTATTACCACCTGGTTGTTCCCAGCCGTCAGCTTGCTGTGCGCGCTGTGCTCGCGCGGCGGCGCGGCGCCCGAGGTGGTGGGCGCGCTGACGCCGGGCCTGCAGCTCGGCGCGCACCACGCGCGCCGCCACCCCGCGCTGCTGCCGGCGCTCAGGTACCTACTACATGTTCCCAGCCGTTAGACCTCAACAACCTCAAATAACCTAACAATTTTAGGCACGCTTTTGCGCGCGGGTAACTTATCTCAATATAGATTTTCATTGTAAAAACTCTATATCCAAACGTGTTTGAACTTACGAACCTTCGCTTAAAACGAACCGTCAAGTTACAAATTCACCGTCAAAAACTTTTTTTACAGAAAATT
Organism: Acleris cristana; assembly: GCA_948252455.1. Lineage (NCBI taxonomy): Eukaryota > Metazoa > Arthropoda > Insecta > Lepidoptera > Tortricidae > Acleris > Acleris cristana. The sequence goes on along the minus strand of OX411784.1, from coordinate 10,015,179 downwards.
AGAAGAAATCGTACAAGCGCCGCCATTTTCTCAATACAAAGCTGCCATAGAGGTACTCCTACACAACGTAGGCGGTGCGGCACCCGAACCGACACGAGAGCCCCGCACTGCGGGGCTGCAAGCCGCGCAAGAGGTGGGTCGCCGCGTTTCACTTATGTTCCATCACAAACCGTCTGTCAATCTGCCGAACATATTCAAGAAGAAAACATAACCTCATTTAAACCAACCAATCTCCTGACTTACAGACACAACGTCATAAGTCGTCTGCATCAGAACAAAAACGTAAAAAATCAAGAATTATGAACGTTTAAAATGTGTATGCGATTTATTCATTTCATTCATTACCCGCTCGAGAAAATAGGGTCAGCTAAATTCTGTATACCGATAATAGACCAAACAAAAAAAACACATTTAGTATAATCCGTTTACACAAACGGATCCCTATCCAAATTCTCGGACACCATTTTCTCGAATCTGGATCTGCCGACATAATACTAATGAAATCAGCGCCAAAATGTTTGAACTTCCTGTCAGTAAGCGATCCTTTATTATATTTACTTTCTGTCTTCCAAAATCAAGACTTCTGTTTATCCCTCCTTTCATTATTAGTTCCAAGGAGTCCAGTTACTATTCGGGCAAGTTACCGTGTACAAAGTAGCATAATAATATTTTAACTTCCAAAACTATTCCACTAGACTGGTAGCAAACGTATTACCGTGGATTTTAATTGTTAAACATTCTGAGACATGAAATTCATTACGTCTATTTATTAATTTGATCGTCGACTTTCTGCTACAAGTTCGCGTTACGTTGCGTTGTGAAAATATTAGATTACACACATTTAATTACACCAGATGGAGAGGGTTAACAAAATACATTTAATAATTTTAATTTATTTTACTTCAATTAAAAAAAAAACTGGCGATGTAAGTACAGCTTTTGTAAAATTGCTCATAACTCATAAAACTAAGACTACTACTAGATTCACACACTTGAAATATAGACGAAATAAATCTTATAGTTAACCAATTTTACACAGCTGTCTTTGTAATTCTTAAACGAATCTTAATAAAAATTGGTAAACAAGCGTTAGTCATTCTGTGAGACAGGCCTAGGCTAGTGCGGCAAATTTGGCTCAGTTGATACCATTTTATTTGTATTAAGTACTTAATAAAGTCGAAACTAGCCATTTAGGCCACTGTTTCATTTAAATATTGTTTCTTTTTACCCGGCTGCCGAAGGAGGAGGGTCATGTGTTTGCTTACGGCAACGACACCCTACATTGAGCATAGCCCGACAAGCTACTTACAGTAAATGTGTAAAAAATATGTAAACGCGACTCTGTTGCAAGCTAATAAGGTTAGTATTTCTGAAACCTATATGCTGCCTAAGTTGATGCATAGTCAAATAAACATTCCAATAATTGAGGGGTATAGAACCAAGGAACCTAAATGAATATATTTTAGAATGGTTATTTTATGGATCTTTGATTATATACCCCTCGATTATACAATTTTCCAAAATTATTAGACTATAAATCTTTTGTAACTCACTGGACTATGAACTTTTATTTATTTAATTTTAAGAGGGTACTTAATTTGGCTTAAACGTGTAGTTATAAGACAGTACAAACAGTACAATAGAAATGTATAATATATAATGGAAAAACGGTTAAAACTCACTATTAAAAACCGGAATTATGTCTCACGTTACTTTGAATGTTACTATTGCTAACCTTTACGGTAGGAAATATATTACCTAAAATGTTACTTGTGCTTTGCTGTGAAATATCGAAAATCTATTTCTGTTATTTATGTTTTACACTGATTGTCTATTGTTAATTATTCTAATTTCTTATGTATTTTATCCCCGTTGTGAAATTATTTGTCGGTTAATTTTAATTGTTGTTTTTGACATATTAAGCTGGCAACATCGAGATCAACTGTCAAACCTCAAGTATAGCTTGGTATAAAAGAGTTCGACGTGTCAGGTGGAACTACAATATTTTCAAGTGGCAACCCACATAAAGCTGCAGTGAATGGATATTTAGAACATTTATTTAATGGGTAATGTTGCCACCATACAACAGAACCCGTCTATTGTTCCCTTGTTGTGTTTCTTTTTTGCCAAGGTATAATTGTACCTATAAATATTCCTGAACGGGTTTAGAATAAAAGTCAAGACATCCTCTATTGATATGAATATATATTTATGAAACGAGTATCCTTTGGAAGTGCTAACAGCTTCATGGTTGAATGATTTTTTTAAAACCCAAGTTTTAAACGCTTTTTTACATCAGTCTATGATTTATTTCTTGATTCGTAAATAATAGAAAGTTTTTAAGACATCTTACACATTTTTAAGAAATGGTTGTTATTTGACAACTTGTTGGTTTTGACGTTGACAGTTGACTTAGGTCCGTAGGTAGCGTAACACTCATCATAATTACCATAAGCGTAAGTTAACTAAGACTATGCGCGCACGAGCAACTTTTGTTGCCGCGGCAGTACATCTCTCTTTTTCTCACATCGAATGTGCAAAAGAGACAGATGTACTGTCGTGGCGACAAAAACTTGCTCGTGCGCGCAGTCTAAAAATCTTAGGAAAGGCTTCTGTACTTAAATTTATCTGAAATTAAATTTGTAAACCGTATGATAATAATATGAAATGTGTACATTAACAAATCAAATTACCTACCATAATGGTTTTAGAGTTGTTGTTAGACACAATTGCTGTCAGCCAAGTGCCTAATGTAGATATAGTAACACTAGAAATAACTTAACTGTTTTTGTAACCTGTGACATTTAAAAAGTTTCATGTTTCACAGTTGTAAATGTACAAAAAAGGATATTTACAGTTTCCGTCACGTAAAAAGGCCACTGACGATGTACCTGCACAGTTGCGCATTTATCGACCAAATTGGTGGTATGAAGGGGGTGGGACGGGGGAATACTCCACCGGTATGCTTATGCGCGCACGCTATTGGTTGGCGACTACCCATACGCAAACGTATCCCCTCCATTGTCGCTCAGCGGCCGTTTTACGTGACAGAATCTGTACGGGTTGTTTTGGCGAACGTTAACATAAGTTAAGTATATACTGAGTGTTATTTATTAAGGTTATATTATGGTGGCAATTTGTAAACGTGTTTTCAGTTCACGCATCTTTTCCCTATCAACACGTGTAAAAGTCGTCATTGTGTTATAGCCCGAATAATTTTCTGTACAGATAGGTCTTGCGTGCGGTGAAGTAACGCAAATAAAAGCTGCCTTAGAGCCCGTTCAGACTAGGGCGTTAATCGGTTCTTATTTACTTCAACATGTTCTAAGCGTTCAGACTTAACCGCGCAGTTTTACTCACAAATAATTAACCGCGCGGTTCCCGCTAGTCTGAACGGGCTCTTAAACGGCACGCACACACAGTGCCGCGCTCTATTTTATAAGGGGTCACATAAGTAGAAACGATTGCGTTTTTTTTCATACAATTGCCTACAAATATCATTTGTCGAATTTGAAAGTCAATCAAAAAGTGCTTAACCAATTTATATTGCTATAACATTTTTATGTCTTATTGTGCCTGTGACAGGTGTCATTTGGCAAATTTAGTGATGCTGCTAATTAAAATCGCATCAATTTTTTTCCATTATCGATAATGTTTATAAAGGAAATGTAATCGATTTGTATTCTGTTATAAATTTGACAACTTAATTTACCTACCTACTATAAAATAAGGTATCATAAATCGACTAACATAGGGGTTCCCAAAGTGGTCCAGGTGGACCCCCTGGGGTCCACAGGAGACTCGACGGGGGTCTACGTAATCTTCACATTTTTTGCCGAGTTTTGGGAATATGGTAGAAATGTGGTTTAGGGGGTCTACCAGAACTATTTAACTTTTGAAAGCGGTCTATGAAAAAAAAAAGTTTGGGAACCCCTGTGGCCCGTTTCACGAAGCTACAAGTTACAAATTACAAGCGGAACTCTCTTTCTAGCAAAAGGAGTTAGAAAGAGACTTCCGCTTGTAATTTGTAACTTGTAGCTTCGTGAAACCAGAGGCCCGTTTCATGAAGCTACAAGTAACAAATTACAAGCGGAACTCTCCTTCTCGCAAAAGGAGTTAGAAAGAGACTTCCGCTTGTAATTTGTAACTTGTAGCTTCGTGAAACGGGCCTCAGGGGTCTGTTTTATAAAACTACAAATTACAATTTACAGGTTACAAGTTTCCATTTGACACTACCTCGACCAATGACGACCAGCCATTTGAGCAGTGTTGCCAGTTTAGACCTGTTAAATTGTAACTTGTAGCTTTATAAAACGTGCCCCAGATATTGGTCTAACATCAAGCTAGAACTATTGCCACCGTATGGTAAAGTCTAGATAATGTGTTTTATGTGGTAAAATAAAACGTAATGACAAAATGATTAAAATTATATTGGTGAATCGATTTGGTCGAAGAACGAGGTTCGTGTCAAACACTATTAAACTTTCAATCTGACACAGGCACAATAAGATAAGGGAAATATTATAGTTACAATTTACTGTGAATTATAAAATAGAGTTTATACAGATGTGTACAATGAATCTCTGTTAAAAACGAACTTCTTGGCTAAGATCCCGATCTATGTGGTAGAACTCTCGCTCTTTTTCCAAACGATTTTTTTAACTAAAACATTTTACCCAACAGGACCCAGGGTTGTCACGAAAAAAATTGCTGCAGGATATATTTATTTTAAAAATTCGTATTCGTTCGGTATTTTACATACCTACAATGGATAAAAACTCTTTAATTGGTTGGCAATAGTATGGAAACGTAATAGTTTCTAATTATTTGACCACCTATATAAATGTAGCTAACATTTTTATATAAAATGTCGTATGTGATGAAATCGAGAATCTCAAGAACTAGTTGGATAAAATAAAATAGGTACAGTCAAGGGCTATAAAGTGTCTACTATGTTACATTACCATCTGATAAGTATAGTTATAAAGTCGATGTATAGTACATATTTTTGTAACTTTACGAAGATTTTTATTTTTACTCATGACTGTACCTCATTATTACCTTTACCTTATTCCAGAATTAAATATTTAAATGGACTCGAATTAGGAGTGCTATGTGGAATAAATTATGACGTATTGTTGGCCCAAATGAGTGATATGAATTTTTATTATGCTTCTGCTGCAACTTAGTCTTACGACATTAATTGCCTCGTTAGTTGACTCATGATCTATAGTAGTCAATTAACGCGATAGTTAGTCGCGTTAGACGCAGCGGGAATCACTATGTACTTATTCTACAATAATCGTGAATTAATGGAATAAAATGTTTTTTACAAATATTTGTATTATTTCAACTTTGAATATCCTAAAACTTGTTTAAGTAGGTATTTTTCTGTGGGGCGATTATCTTAGATGGGTTAGCCTTAGCATAAATATAAATCATCAGCAGTAGCAGTAATAAACTACCATGGTCTCGAATTAAGAGAAGGATAAGTTAAGGGAGGGATCCCTAATTCGTCGGTGTGGAATGTACGTGTATGCGGTATTTCCGGTTTTCGGACCTTATTGGCCGCACGGCCTACGTGGTTTTAAGCACTCATTCCCAAAATACAAGAATTTGAAAATACCAGTGGCCTGTTTTATAAAGCTACAAATTACAATTTACAGGTTACAAGTTTCCATTTGACACAACCTCGACCAATGACGACCAGCCATTTGAGCAGTGTTGCCAGTTTACCTGTAAAATTGTAACTTGTTTTATAAAACGTGCCCCTGTGGCCCGTTTCACGAAGCTACAAGTTACAAATTACAAGCGGAACTCTCTCTATCAAAGGAAGTTAGAAAGAGACTTCCGTCTGTAATTTGTAACTTGTAGCTTCGTGAAACAGGCCCCAGATCCACAATATACCCGATCCGAAATCATGGGTAAAATATTAAAGATACCTTAACTTAAAATGTTAATTTTGGGATTCCAGTTTAATGAAAATTGGTCTTTTTTGTTAATGAACGGTTTTTAAACTCTGCGTCTGACAAGGGGCCACCATGAGAAAGACAGAAACAAACATTTTTGGCACCTCCGCTGCGGCTTTACCGGTTATTGATATGGGTATTTTATATAGTGCAGCAGTGGGGACATTATTTTATTGCATGCGATAAAAACGGGAGCACAATGTCCCCTGATATTTTTTTATTTTTATTTTTTGCAAAACCTTTATCTGCTTATCAAGACCAAACTACTGAGTCCTAATACGGTGGGTCCACGTTAAAAATAGCGAAAATTCTGTCGCCACCTTCCGACTACATCATCAGATCACCTCTTAGATACCATAATATGCATTGTCATCGGGTTTACATAATGTGGTTCAAATTTCAGCCCATTCCGTTAACGGGAAGTGGGTCAAATTTAATTTGCAAGATTTGACCCGTACATACATACATTGCAAGTTAAATAAAGGCTAATAAAAAAGGCGTATAAGACTGATGTTAGGTAAATTTTAAGCTGACAGTAAAGGTCAACAGCCTTTTGACAGCTCATTCAGTCGGTGACGTCACCCACCCACACATTTCGAAATTTCAGTACCTACATTTCGTTTTCACGGTTTTCACATACCTAGTTGGTTTGGTTTGCGGTTCTGTGACACACGATTATAATCGCTTGAATCGAAATCGCATACTTTATTATATGTTGCATATTGATTCTGTGCACGGCACCAATATTTAGCATTATTTTGTATTATAACCTGTGCGCAGCATTTGCGTCACATCAATTTGTTCAGTTAGTTAGTCAGTCAGTCAGTGTCAGTGTTTGTTCGCTGTTTTACCGGGCGGGCGGCCGGCTTATCGCGCAGTTTGTTCTAAACCAGGTAAATATCCTAAGTATTAAATATTTGTCCTGATGATAATGATTAACGCAATGTGTTTCTTACAAGAAACGTTACCGGCATCTCGGCAGTTTAAAGTAATTAGTCTTAACTCACCCCGACACTATCTATTTCTGGATTTTTACCAAAAAAACACTACCGTTACTTGCATGTTTTTTTTATCATTCGTTTCTATGTGATGCGAGTTAAGCGATACGACGTCTATGAAACCCTATTAGGAATCTTGTCCACAAAGGTTATAAACAAGTTTGAGTTGTCTAATTAAATATACCTTCTTCTAGAGTTTTGTTTTTCGCTTTGACTGACAATTTCAATCTAATGTTGTTTTGCAGATCTACTGTTGGTGATATCAAACATGTCTGAGAAACATTTAGCAACTGGTAAGTTTTATAATTTCTAACTATTTTTATAACAATTATGTTAATGAGAGTAGGATGAAACAACCTAGTCCACGATACCAGTTATTGGGATATAGTGATTGTAGATTTATCACCTCTAATAACTTGAAATAAAGGTCATAGGCAGAGTGCCAACAATAGAACAGTTTCGCTGATTCATAAAATACCAGATTTTCACAATACTGCACTACTCTTTACCGGATTCCCAAAACATGAAATCATAAATATTGGATAAAGATAATACACAACAGCTTAATTTTAAGGTTTGTTTTGGAGTTCCAGTATATTGAGAACCTGGTATTTCGGGAATGAGCAAACAGTTTCCCTTATAACTTTATCCCAAAATCAACTGCATAATTTTCTCCTAGGTGATGCCCTACCCCCATACAATGGCAAACTCCGCCTGTTTGCCATGAGGTTCTGTCCGTATGCTGAGCGCGCTGTGTTGGTGCTCAATGCCAAGAACCTGCAGTATGACCTGGTGTTTGTTAACCTAGACAGCAAACCAGAATGGATATTTGAATTCAACCCTAAAGGTACAACCAAAGTTTTGTTTTCCTTATACAATTCAAGGCTTAAATTGTTTTTTCCCTGTTTTCAAGTAAACTGGCTTTGTTGTAATGTTTGATGGCAATAATAACTAATAAGTAGCACCGTTAACGTAAATGTATTAAAAAAAATAAAAAATGGAAAATCAATAATGAGTTAATTTCATAAATGTTGTGTTTAGTTATGGACTTTATTGAGACAATGTTAACTTTCTTCCCTTGTGTAATGGAAATCCTACTAATGCGATTGTTTGTGTCTGTGTTAGTTTGTTACTTCTCCATGCTGCAACAGCTGGATAGATTTGGATGAAAGGAATGAAGATAGTTTATACCCTAGCTAGATTAACACATGGGAATTTTTATCCTGGAAATTTTAAAAGTTCCTGAGGGAGTAACGATAGTTGAAATACAATGATAATGGTTAATTCTCGTTACTAAATGGATAAAATTAAGGTTCTTTTTTAAATTTGGTTCCTAACTATGTACATTAATTTGTGTCCCATTTCAAAAAAAATGGGTTGACGTCGTCAATGTTATTAGAGATGCCAAATCATTTGTAACTTATAGAAACTCAACCTTATTATTGTAGAATTTCAGAATCCAGATTGAGTTTTGACCACAATTTAAGGTCTTGGCCATACAATATTTATTAATTAACTTGTACGTCAAAATCCTGCCCTAAATGTTGGTACCTATTAACTTGCATTTGGGTGATATTTGAATCGAAAAAAGAAATTGTACAATGATACCAATTTGAAGCACAAGACATCTAGACACAGTCAAGAAAACTTAAAAAAGATGCATTAATATCAATTGTCCCATTATCTTCCCTCAGGCGCCGTTCCAATCCTAGAATACGAGCAAGGCAAGGCAATATTCGACAGTATCATCATAGCCACCTACCTGGATGAGAAGTATCCTGAAGTGCCCTTGCAGTCAACGGACCCGCTACGCAGAGCCCAGGACAAGATCTTTGTGGAGTTGTTTATGGGGGTACGCCTAGCTTTTATTACGTAATATTTATTTCTTGCCAATGCTGAAAAAGGTCTGTTCCCTATCTTTAATTCTAATTGCAATCAATGTAAGAGGTTACAGCAACTTAAAAAAGCTTACTACATTGCAGTCATCAGGAAAATAGGCCACAGTGAAAGCTTTTCCATTTTATTGTGTGCAAATATTTTTTCCTGTTCATAATCCTAACATACAGATGTTTTTTTTCAGGCCAATGGTTCATACTACACTGCTGCCTTTAACCCCAGCGGCTTCCAGCCTTCACACCTGGAAGCGTACAACAAGGGCCTAGATCTGCTGCAAAAGGAGCTAGAAAAACGTGGAACCAAGTTCCTTAACGGCAATGAACCCGGTCTGGTGGATTACACCATCTGGCCACACCTTGAACGCTTTGAATCTCTACCGCTACTTGGAAAACCTGAAATGGCTATTGTTAAAAGCAGATATGAGCATATTGTGAGTATTTATTTTTAATTGAAATTGGCATTGTATTGGGTGATCCCAATGCATGCCAACTTTACTATACTTCGTTTTTTAAAGTATTATTCCTTGTTATTAATTGGTTATAGATTATATAAGATACTACAAGTATTTAATTTAAAATTTTGACTTCGTAACACTGTAATTTATTCTAATCTGAAATAAAAACGGAGAACGGATAGGTGGTAATATAGCGGTTCATGTACATTATTTGGTGGAACTTCCAGAAAACATTGACTGTATTCATGTTAGAGTGAGAACTTAACAACCAACATTATATGAATATTTTTATTGTGTTGGCTGATTGATAAGGATGGTAGGCATGCGTAGGTATGTAGCAATGATGACAATGCATTTAAGAAGACAAGAGTTTTTATTACATTATGGGATAATAGTACATTTCGATGTTAGTGCGGAAAGTATGTCATTACTTAACGAGTACCGAGATATCTTGCCACGAGCCGTAGGCGAGTGGCAAGACTCGGGACGAGTGAAGAATGACATTTCCGCACGTGTATCGAACGACGTTTTTTAATACATTTGCGAAAAAATGTCCGAAATTACTTAAATTTTAATAAAATTATTAAAACAAAAATCGTCAAATACTAGGAGTGCATAAACATTAGAAGTACCTACCTAACCTACAGTCATCCGCGCTGTGTCGGGGGCGCCCGCCGCCGCCGCCGCCCGCCTGCGCCGCACCGTGCTAGCCTCCTAATTACCTCTGCGCTCCTGGTACTTTATTTAAAGATGCAAACCCATTGGCTGGACGCACGGCTGTCTATTTAAAAAAAATGGAAAAGTAAAACGCACTAGTTCGCGAAAACCAACTTTCCGCACGATATACAGCTAAGAAAAGTACCACTTTTTGAGCAAATGTCTTAAAAATTATATTTATTATTGTAGGCATGATAAAGACTGCCATTATGAAAGCGGATAGATTTGCATATTAAAATAATTATAAGGTTTATAATGCCATCTATTAAACAAAATGATAAAGTAGAGCCAAATTACCTACCATGCCCTTGTGTATCCATAGAAGTTGAATTCTTCAAGTCAAACTTTAATCTTGTAATGCCTGTCTTAGGTGAACTATTTGGACTCGATGAAGAACGTGCCGGCTGTGAAGCAATACTACTTGTCCGCCGAAACCCACGCCAAGTTCGTAGAGTCGAAAACTAAAGGAGAGGCGAACTACAACATGCTAGACACCAGCGGAGACGCCTGCTGCATGCGCCCCAGAAAGAAGAAACAATAAACTTGAAACATTATTTCTTTAAGAGTCAAGTACTCTCCCCTTTTGGTACATATTAAGTTAATTTTGATCAGTCAAAGTATTGTTGGACACAGGCTACTAGTGAGAACACAAATGTTCATGATATCATTACACAGTTGAACTGTGGACGTTAGTTTTTTTTTTAAATGGCCTGTTTAAAAATGATGTCAAAAATAATAATAAAACATTAAGTTTTACAGTTGTTATCTTTTATTGATAAAGCCTCGGTTACAATGCACCTCTACGTGATAAGATAAGGTATCGAAACATGGAGCCAATGATATTAAATGACAATGATCTCACTTGTGTACAATAAATGTAATAATCATGGTTGCGTTGAATTCGGGGTCTATGCGGTTTGAATGCATGCATTTTAGAGTACCTTTTTTAGGAACCTTTTTTTTGAGCTAAGACGCTGATATTTATTTATTAGGACACTAAAGTTTTTTTTTTTTTCAAATCGATCCGACAAGTCTTTAATCAGTAAAAATAAATTTACATATCACATACCTATAAACGAACGAACTTACAAACTTAAAACTACACTAATCTAACAAACCACTACCAGTGGGCATTGTTCCCAAAATGCTGGCAGCATTGCCACGTTGAATGGCAAAAAAGAAAGAATTGTATGGGAAGTGTACATCTGTCCGACTCGAAAAATCAACGCATGCGCATTTGCTTCCATCCTTCAGCTCAGGGGGCTTTGTTCAAGTTCGGGTAAGTCCATCTTGCGATACTAACCTCACACTGTTTATGTTATGACAGGGCACGGTCACCAGCAATAATATATTATTAAACATTGCACTCATAAATATCTGACACGCTCTTATGCCTCTAGTAATAGAGACGTGTCCGATATTTTTAATCCTAATGTTGGATAATATATTATTGCCTGTGCCTATTATTTCATCGAAACACCTTTCAACGAACGTAGGTATTATTACGCAAAATTTTCATTTCATCAAAAGGCATTTCGCATGAGGTATTCACAAGTGTAACCTACTCTAACCTAGGTAATTAATGTTTAAGATATCCTGAAACATCATGGTTTCAGCAGAAATATGCGTTCGATAATATGGTGCAATCGATGAAGTGAAATTCAATAAAATTACGAGTTACCTACGACAGCTCAAGGAGCTTCCCCACTGAGAGCATTCGCGTGAATATTAGAGTGGTGTGGACGTTGAGCCGAGCGTACAAAGCTTACACACCACTAGATGTTCGCGCCGAATGCTCATTACACGCGAATGCTCAGTGGGGACGCTCCTTTAGGCTAAGCATATGCTAAGTCGCAGGCGGCGCAGTTCCACTTAGCACGTCAAACGTAAACCATATTGCCTTTGACATGATGACGCATTGTTTTTAACTCTGCCGCCATTACTGTAAAGTTTTTTTTTACCCTGGGAAATGCACTTACGCATACCGCCGGGGTCCGGTGGGACTCAAGGAAGGAATACCCACCAAAAACCCAGCGATTCTCCCTCCTCGCCGTTGTTGGCGAGGGCGCAGGCTCTGCTTGCGCATTCGACTACAACCAAGTAAATAAGAGCTATCGTAACGTTGACAACACTATAACAAGTCACAAGCAATATGGTTTTACCATGATGAATAGAGGCCCCAGGGCCGGATTATCCATAAGGCGGGTTAGGCAAATGCCTAGGGGCCCCGCGTACCGGAAAAAAATGTGTTTTAGGAAGCAAGAAAAGTTAAACGAGCCCCTATTATCCGGCCCTGAGAGGCCCTGCTCTACAGCTCATAGTAGTGCCGGCACAGATTTCTGCTCTGCCACGCGCTGCATGGATCTGCGTGCCCTGTTTCGGAAAACGCTTAGCCTTACTGTAAAGTTGGGCTTGTCATAGCACGTGTAGCTACTGTAGCCAAACTGTAGCCTGTAGGATTACAATAAATACATAGATTGTAATGAGCAGAAATGTTTGACTGCGCATTGCGCCTTTACGGGTAGTCATATCTCAGTGCGAATAGAAATACCTAAAGTTTTACATGTATTTCTTTCCTTACGGTCAACCGGACGGCCGGCCTAATTGCGGGTAACCGCACAGTGCGGATCCATTTCATTTATTCTCATGGGAACATCACCAAGTTATTGATTGGTTTTAACAGTTAACGACATTAATTTATGCGTAAGTAGGAAGGGTTGAACCTGCATTATAATGTGCAAGCAGTGTTTTTTTTGGCAAATAGCTAACCGATTCGCCTTTTTTTCTGAAGACAATAGGTAAGCTTAACGGAGGAATTTACGTTGAAGTGATGATCGTGTAATACGCCAGTTAAAACAATGGACTTATCGAGGTTACGACGGCAATTAATTCTAATGAGATTACTTTGCTAATTAAGTATGTTCATAAATATGATTCGACAGTGTTTTCCCTTGTCTTTCTGCCTCAGCTGATCAATCGACATACATAAATGTCCCATTAGGATACCTTTTGTCACTATTCGCTAAGGTAGAAAGTGACTACAACACGCAAACAACTTAAGGCTTAAGGCGACATAAAAGTTAAGCGATATAATTTTAATTAATTCTCAAAAATGTTGTAACGTGTAGTGAGTACTTACTGGTGAGTAGTGGTACTTCATTATACTATAGAATTCAATTTGTATAATGTGTAATTAAGATTAAATAAATTGAAGATTTTTAACATCAAATCTTCGATAAAAAAAAAACGAATTTTAACAATGAGGTCGAAAAAGGGTAGGCTAAGATGGTTTGGTCATTTAGGACGGATGGATAAAAGAAGAGTGATAGAAGAGATATGGCGAGCGAGAGTGAGTGGAGATGCCGGTAGGGGACGTCCTTGACGGACATACGGTGATCAGATTCGCGATGTACTGAATAAGGGCCAAATCAAAAGCACCCGAAACCGAAGTAGGTACGTGCATGAAGAGATTGATGAATGTAGAGGAAGCAAAAGTTGTAGATATGTTTAGACCGGTGCACCTGGCGTTCCATAGCCTCTGCCTACCCTATTGGGAGACAGGCGTGAAGGTATGTATGTGTGTATGTAGTATAGGTAGTTATTAACTATTTTAGTAGCCCAGAATTTAATTCAATTTTCTCAATTGAAACAGTTCCAAATGCGCATTATCTTATTTACTGCAAAATGCTGTAGTTGCAAGTACACGACCCACATTCAATGACCGATTGACCAGAAAATTCCGCATACATCGACAATTTCGTTGACGAGCAATAATTTATAGTTTAGTCATCATCAGCCATCACAGTCTAAGTAAGTATAGGTAGTAATAGATATTTTTAAACGACCTCGATATAGAAAGAGGTTCTCAATTCGTCTGCGACTCTCGACTCTAACTTTTGCCTGCGACTCCATCCTCAGAATTTCCTCGGGAACTGATCTCGGGTTACTAACTATAATATGTAGGTATATCTTTTTTCCCATTAGAATAAATACCTAATAACGGTCGAAAAATGTTTGTCTTACTCGTAACTATTTATTAATTAGGTACTTATAGAGGATCCAATTGTAGGTATTAAATTGATAATTTGACTCAAGGCGACGTGTGTGCAAAATAACGGTAGGTAATTTATTCCTGAAAAATAAACGAAGTTCTAACCTATCCGTAGGTACCTTTCACGACGTTCGGTAAAGCGTTGAACCGTTACGACGACGACGGAACAAACGAAAAACACACTTCCGCATTTATAATGTTGATGAGTAAAGATACCTAAAGTTTAGGATTAATAAGGACATACCTACCTAGATAAATGCGTTTTTTTTTAATAGTCAATACATACCTATTCCAGGTAAGGTTCAGATCAGGAAAGTTAGCCCGCTTATACTGACGGTTGCTGATCTGTAATTTTATATGATGTAAAATTTAAATAGTGTTTTATACTTATTTACCGTACTTATTACAATTATTCACAACATACCACGGGTATGTTTAGGCTGGAATGAATTATTTATAAAAATATTATTTTATTATTTGGTCTCGTGGCACTTTGTAATTTTAGCGGACTTTGTAAGTTGATCATTATATGTCGGAGTGGCCTATGTCAGGCAGGACTGACTAGATTAGATTTAAGTCTTATGCTTAGTTATTAGAAACATACCTAGCCTTAATTATCACTAACCTATTTATCAACAGTGTGATAATAAAATTCATTATTTACGATTTGTTTAGGTTGTTCTTAAAATAATGTAATCAGTCCATAACTTAGCATTTTTATGACTTTGTGTTTGTATTGTTCAAGTGCCTGCGATTTTCGAAGCATTCTTAGAATTGTGACGAGGTATGCATTTTTTTGGTATACCGAACGTGGTCGCGGGGTGAGGGGAGAAACGGGGAACCCGATGTTAAGGCGGGCTGCAGGGAGACTCCTGAGAGAAGCGAACCGAGACGGTCATTTTTGTGGTGTTATCCCAAATCCCGCGAACTCGTTGAATCGTTACGCAAACTATTGTACTTACCTTAGACACTATTGTGACGTATTTGTTTAACCATTAAGAGATTACACTGTTTCATACCACTTGTGCGTATTTCCTCGCCTACTGACTATCCTGACAAACATGAAAACCCGCCGGAACCTCAGACTGAAGGGCTTATCCACCCCTTCCACCTCTTCTAACTCGACATCAGAAGTGGCCGAAGCGCATCAAGATGGGTGTGAAAACGAAAATCAACAAGGATTACGGAGTGAAGAAGTCTCAGAATGTGGATCTGAAATAGAAAACTGCCTGAAAATGATGATCAAACAGCAAGAAAGTCATATGGAAAAATTGATAACCACTTTGATTGGTTCATCCAATATCATGCCGTCGAAAACAAGTCTCCCGGAATTTAACCCAGAAAAAAATGAAATAAATGCAAAAGCATGGTGCGACACTGTCTCACTCTTCATCGGAGAAACAAATTTTAAAGGTAGTTCCTTAATAATTGTCTTGGGAAATGCTTTAAAAGGGTCTGCTTCAACGTGGTTTTCTGAAGTCTTATATCCTGAAATGGACTGGACACAATTTAAAACTATTTTCTTGTTGAGATACGATTGTGTTGAGACTCCAGCAGCATCATTAATTAAATTACTTAACAATAAACCGAATGATGGAGAGAGCCTTGCCGCGTTTGCAAGTAAAATGTTGACTTCAATTATGACATCGTGGAAAGACATGAGCAAAGAAGAAATCGCCGTTGCAACAGTGTTAGTTCAGTGCACACAAATTGAACCACGTTTGCAACGCCTGGCTTTTACAACCGAAATAAAAACAAGGCAAGTTATGCAGCAAGAATTAACAGCATTCAGCTTCAGAAAACGAGTGAATACCAATCAAAACACTTTTGCTGGATTTGAGGCAAAAAAACCAAAGAAAATAATATGCTTCAAATGTGGAGAAATTGGACATAAGTCGAATCAATGCCAAAGAAAATATGTACCACGAATAAGTCCGTCAACGTCACGTAAAGAGGATTTCAAAAAGAAGATCGTCTGCTTCAGGTGTGGACAAAATGGTCACATAGCGCCGCAGTGTTCGAGGTCGTCAGTGAGCAACGCGAACGAGCCTGCGAAGATCGAGCAACGTCGTCGAGTTCAAACATGTGTTATGCAGCCAGCGACAGCTCAGCTTACTCATAATGGTCAGTCGTTTGATTTTTGCTTTGATTCTGGTGCTGATTGTTCTCTGATGAAAGAAAGTTTGGTAGAAAAATTTGTTGGCAGACGTGTTGAGTCATTGGTCACTCTTGTTGGAATAGGAAATGTAGACGTCCCTTGTAAGTTACAAATTTCGGCAAATGTTTTAATTGACGAAACAGAAGTTGCAATAGTGTTTCACGTTATTCCCGATAATTTAATAAGCCACGATATAATTATCGGTAGAGATTTAATAAGCGAGGGTTTTTCCATAGAAATAACCAACGAGTCATTATCTATTAAAAAGAACCAATTAGTGAACTTATGTGATTCGAGTAATAATAACAAATGCTTAGATGACATAACAACGGATTTAGATAAAGATAAACGTATTATTCTTATTGATCTGTTAAGAAAATACCCATTGCTTTTTGTCGAGGGCACGCCAACTACGCGCGCAAAGACCGGTGAACTTGAAATTAAATTAATTGACCCTACCCGTACGGTGCAAAGACGCCCTTATCGACTTAGTCCACATGAGCGACAGGTAGTTCGTGAAAAAATCGACGAATTACTAAACGCCAATGTTATTAGACCGAGCAACTCACCGTTCGCCAGTCCAATACTTTTAGTAAAAAAAAAGGATGGTTCGGATAGATTGTGCGTTGATTACAGAGAATTAAATAGTAACACAATATCTGACAGATTTCCTTTGCCACTCATAGACGACCAAATTCAAAGATTAAAGGGTGCAATTTTTTTTACGACCTTAGACGCAACATCAGGTTTCCACCAAATTCCTATTCATAAAGACTCTATTGAACGTACAGCTTTCGTTACCCCAGAAGGACAATATGAGTACCTGACCATGCCATTTGGGCTAAAAAATTCACCATCAGTATTTCAGAGGGCAATGTATAAGGCTTTAGGTGATTTAATTAACAAATTCGTGCTTTGTTATATGGATGACATTCTCATTGTTTCTGAAACCGCGGAAGAAGGGTTAGAACGACTTAAAATAGTTCTAGACACTCTTCAAAATGCAGGTATATCGCTTAATCTCAAAAAGTGCTCATTTTTAATGACCAAGGTGGACTACCTGGGTTACGAGGTTACTAGTGGTGAGATAAGACCAAATTCTCGAAAAATAAGTGCTCTTGTCAATCTCACACCTCCGCAAACAGTTACTCAATTAAGACAATTTATAGGTCTTGCATCTTATTTTCGTAAATTTGTCCCGAAATTTTCTCAAATAGCTTCCCCACTGTACAAATTAATTTCAGGTAAAGGCAAAATAGAATGGACCTCAAAGCTCGAAGAAATTAGACAGAAAATAATAAAATTTTTGACGAATGAACCAGTATTAATAATTTTCGATACTACATATCCAATTGAACTACATACTGATGCAAGTTCAGAGGGATACGGATCAATTTTACTGCATAAAAAGGACAATCAATTGAGAGTTGTAGCCTATTATAGCAAAAAAACGACAGATACAGAGTCTCGTTATCACTCTTATGAGCTTGAAACAATGGCAGTTGTAAATTCAATAAAACATTTTAGGCATTTTTTGCTAGGCAGAAAATTTACGGTCGTGACCGATTGTAATTCCCTCAAGGCATCTTTAACAAAAACAGACCTTTTACCTAGGGTTCACAGATGGTGGGCATTTTTACAATCATTCGACTTCGATATAGTTTACAGAGAAGGTACTAAAATGGGCCATGTTGATTTTTTGTCCCGAAATCCCTTACCAGAACAAAACATTCCAGAAAAAATTCAACCGAAGTTTGTTAACATACTTGAAATCTCAAGTGCGTGGTTACAAGCAGAACAAAAAAGAGATGTTGAACTATCTGAGATTATTTTAAAGTTAAATAATGACGATGTTGATAACGATATGTTGAACACTTATGAACTCAGGTCAGGAGTACTTTACCGTAAAATACAACGTCGTAATAGAACTTTAACTTTACCTATAATTCCGAGGGCCTTTTGTTGGTCAGTTATAAATCAAGTGCATGAATCTGTCATGCATCTGGGTTGGGAAAAAACCTTAGAAAAAACCTACGAGTTATATTGGTTCCCTAAGATGTGTAAATATGTAAGAAAATTTGTCGAGAACTGCATTACCTGTAGATTATCAAAGTCAAAATCAGGAAAAACACAAGCTCAATTACACTCTATTCCCAAAGAAACGATACCTTGGCACACAGTTCATATAGATGCCACCGGTAAACTTAGCGGTAAAAGTAAAAACAAAGAATATGTTTTCGTCGTTATCGATGCGTTCACTAAGTATGTTCTGTTATCACATGCTATGAATATAGATGCAAATAATGCTATTAGATCTATTAAATCCAGTGTTAGCATTTTTGGCGCACCCGCGAGGATTATAGCAGATCAAGGCAGATGTTTTGCGAATAAATTATTTCGTGATTATTGCAGTGAAAATAATATACAACTTCACTTAATTGCAACTGGTTCTAGCCGTGCTAACGGCCAGGTAGAACGCGTCATGAGTACGTTAAAAAACATGTTGTCAGCTGTTGAAATAAACAATGACAGAGACTGGAAACACTACATAGCAGATATTCAATTAGCTTTAAATTGCACTGTTAGTCGTGTGACAAAGGCGAGTCCTTTAGAATTAATGGTCGGGAAGGTAGCCCGACCACTATCAATAACACCTCTGAGTGACCATGACGAAACCGTTGTTAACATTGAGCAAATCAGAGAAGATGCAGAGACGTCCATACGCGAAAATGCGTTATGCGACGAAACTAGATTTAATAGCACAAAAGCAAAAGTAAATAGTTTTTCTGTGGGTGATTTTGTTTTAATTGAAAATCACGAACGTAATCAAACAAAATTAGACCCTAAATTTCGGGGTCCATTTGAAGTTATAAATTTATTACCTGGTGATAGATATGAATTAAAAGCTCTCGATTCAAAGAGAACATTTAAGTATGCACATGACAGATTGCGTGCAATGCCTAAAAGTTATGTTCCTAGTGAACTTGATTATCTGAGTGAAGATGATTGATAACCGATCCGTAGCCTAGTGGTCCTGTGGTTGGACTACAAAGCTTGAGGTTGCGGGTTCGATACCCGTATTGGTTGTTTTATTTTTTATTTTTTGCTTAGTTATTTGTGGACATTTTGTATGTTGTTCACGGGTCCGAGGTTTTTCAATAGTTTGGGCTGTTGAAAATGAGATGTTTTTATTGTTATTGATAAGGATAAGCCAGTGTCGGAGTGACATTGACTAGTGAGTGAGTAATAAACTTGGCAAATGTGTTGATAATTGATTATCATTTTTATGAACGATCGTACTTATGATATCAACCTCTTTTTCTACCTGTTTGGATTAATAGCCGCAAGTCATAACCCTTGTTTGACGAGACATCGGGACGGCGCGGTGTAACGTCCGGCAGGCAGATTTAGTTGTTTGATTGCCCGTTTGGGGCTGATGTGTAAAAAAAATAATGGCACAATGGAAGTCAAGTAGTTGACATATTGTGTGGTCTCGGGAGAGAGATCTGAGAGTTCGGTTTCGCTGAGAAACATTGATGGTTGCCGGGCTGACTACCTGTTGTGGTCTCGTCTAGTAATCTGGAGTTCGGTTTCGCTGAGAAACATTGATGGTTGCCGGGCTGACTACCTGTTGTGGTCTCGTCTAGTAATCTGTATCGTGGATGAGCAATATGTATTGCAAGGCTGGCCATCATGTTGTGGCCTCGTCGAGTGATCTTGTTGTTGCATGAACGATGTGACTGGGTTTCGCTGAGAAACAATGACGGCCGCTGGGCCGACTGCTATATGTGCAGTTTTGATGAGTGATCTTGTCAATGTAAATGGTAATGATTTGAATTAAATCAATCGAATTTGATGATGCCCTGATAGTTTAATACTCTCTCTCTTTGTCTTAAATGATTATTTTAATTTTGGATTATTAATGTGTACCTCTGACCACCAACCATAGTTGAACATTGTTTCCTCGGTTTGTAGGATAGCCGAACGGTTTTACTTTGCGGAACATTGTTTATTTACAGGTGACACTTGAACTGACCACTGCCCGCGAGGTCGCGTGACAGTCAGGATCGCCGTGTCGGAGTGGCCTATGTCAGGCAGGACTGACTAGATTAGATTTAAGTCTTATGCTTAGTTATTAGAAACATACCTAGCCTTAATTATCACTAACCTATTTATCAACAGTGTGATAATAAAATTCATTATTTACGATTTGTTTAGGTTGTTCTTAAAATAATGTAATCAGTCCATAACTTAGCATTTTTATGACTTTGTGTTTGTATTGTTCAAGTGCCTGCGATTTTCGAAGCATTCTTAGAATTGTGACGAGGTATGCATTTTTTTGGTATACCGAACGTGGTCGCGGGGTGAGGGGAGAAACGGGGAACCCGATGTTAAGGCGGGCTGCAGGGAGACTCCTGAGAGAAGCGAACCGAGACGGTCATTTTTGTGGTGTTATCCCAAATCCCGCGAACTCGTTGAATCGTTACGCAAACTATTGTACTTACCTTAGACACTATTGTGACGTATTTGTTTAACCATTAAGAGATTACACTGTTTCATACCACTTGTGCGTATTTCCTCGCCTACTGACTATCCTGACAAACATGAAAACCCGCCGGAACCTCAGACTGAAGGGCTTATCCACCCCTTCCACCTCTTCTAACTCGACATGTAGGTATATGATCATTGATCATATAGGTAGGTAAGTACATAATGTTGACGATAACGAATGAGTTAGCATATTGTGGAAGATTTAATAAACATGGTTAGTATACTTATTTACTTATATGCTATACAGGTAATGAATAATTACTTACTAATTATTAACAATGACAATTTTTTTTTAGTTTTTGCTGTTGTTAGGTAGGTACCCTTACATAATAAGATTTATATTTATTGCGTTTATAAAATTGACCTCCCTATGGTTATGTTACGGAAAATTTAATACTGGCTTATTTAAATTATTCAGTATTATTGATCAAATGAATAGGTGAGTATACTATATCGTTGTGTTGTACCCATAAGTAGTAGGTAGTTAGTATTTACAGGTCTAGAGCTTAGTTTGGTACTAGATCAATTGGTGTGAGATTTTTCTCTGATATATATATATATATATTATTTATTTTATAGGGAAATTACCACGAATTTTTAAGACACTATCCCGACGAATCAAACCAACAGGGCCTCTAATATACGGGGTAAAACCATGTTGCCTTTGACATGTATCGTATTATCAATGTTACAATAGCTCAAAGGATAGCTCTTCAGTTGACGGTAATTAATGCCGAGTTAAAAACAAACGAAACGCTGCTAGCGTAAAAAAACAATAATGTCAAATTGCATTTTAAGGGTGGTTGTCCTTATCCTTATTAAACTTTCCTCCAAAGGTCGGTTTAATGTTCGTGTAGGTATGGTTATGTTCGTGTACACTATCTAGGTAATACGTGAAGGTTAACCAAAACAAGTGTATTATTTATTAAATAATTGCCCTGAGACCTTAAAAACAACTATTACAATAGTCACAAGACCACGTCTAACTAACTACAAAAGCGGTAGTCCTAGTTAATTGACAAAACAAGTGCTAGTTTACAGTTCGCTAATTATAAAAAGGTGAGCATATTGAAGATTCGATGCGTCGAATGGCGGCGGGCACGGCGAGTCTATGTTTGTCAGAGCGATTGCGTCATATTTGATAAACCAACTACTTAATACCTACTACGTGTAGTGTTATCGCGATTAAAAAACAGGTTCAGTAAATCCGCTTCGTCATTATGAACGATACTATACTCCCATATTACTAAAGGCTAAATTTGGTTTTGAAATAACAACATAAGACGTGATTTGTTGGGAATGCACGCATTCGCTTTAGCGTCGCTTCGCGCGTTGGTGCCCGCCGTCCGGAGCTTGAGCTACATACTGCCACTTTACCGCAATATGGCAGGAACAGCTGTCAAAGTTAACTTCAACACGAAGCACTTGGGTAAAGGTTAGTGTGTACGTTCTCTTAGCAGACAAATGTAAACGCAATGCTCTTTAGTTAGGGCATGTTTCTAAACGCAGTATTGTAAAATACTTCGCTGTCGTTGTTGTGGAATTGATAGCGCTACTAAATAAAACATTAAGTACCTACTTAATAAGTTTATAATAACATAATAATAAAACGTTGACTCTTTAATAATTAACGTATGTATTATTCTAGTTTGTAGTCCCTACGCATTTGTGTGGTGTATTTAAGCACTTGAATTGTTGAATCTAATATTTTATACGTTGCAAGTATTCGTTCACTTGTCATTCACGCATCCCTATCTCAAAAAGTATAGCTACCTACCTACCTAATGTTTTATGCAATTGTTAAGTTGGTTGATTAATTTCTTTAATGATTTTCGAATAGGTACTCCATTTTTTTACAGACAATGGATTCAGTATTATCGATTATTTAGATTATTTCTGGTTTCAGGCGATCCCTTGCCGCCGTACAATGGCAAACTGCGCATTTACAATATGCGGTACTGCCCGTACGCGCAACGCACCATCCTCGTGCTTAACGCCAAGCAAATTGACTACGAAGTCGTCAACATCGATTTAGTGGATAAACCGGAGTGGCTCACCTCCAAAAGCCTTTTCGGTAAAGCTCTATAATAATAAGGTTTCATTCCCACCGGCAAGAAATCTCCGACAGTCTGTCCTACGATGCCTCCTAATGACTTGCAAGAAACTTGCATCTGCACCACGGAATAGAAAAAACAGTGGAAGTGGCATGAGCTTCGCTTAGTATCAGACCTGTTGTCGCCAATACTCAAACTATCATAAAAACAACACGCCACCATGGAAAATGTTTTTGGTGCGGCTATCGTTTTTACATTCCAAAATAGCATAATAAGGCATGCTTCTGGATTTATTTCCTATTTTAGAAATATCGGAATATCGAAATATTGAAATAAGCGATCGCGGCAAAAGTATGGTAGGTTATGCGGAACTCCGCATAACCATGCCACACATTACACGCCCACTTGACACTTCTACTGTTTTTTCTGTTCTGTGATCTGCACACACACACTGACGAACATTTCTCTCTGGAGTTTTCTTGTGTATTTACGGCCTAGTGTTTTTAGTCGAGTTCAAAATATCTATATGTATCTATCTATACTACAAGGAACTTCAAATCCTTTATTATTTGAACGCAACGGTTGCAACGGACATTCGGGCCACGGATGTGTGACTAACTACTGTAGCCCTGGTGTTGAATAAGTAGGTAATCTATCTATATACATATAAAAGGCAAACCTGACTTACTGACTTATATATCAACGCACAGCCGAAACTACTGTACCTGAAATTTGGTACAGGGGTTCCTTTCATGATTTAAGTGAGCACTAAGAAAGGATTTTCCGAAAATCGACCCCCAACGGGAAGAAATGGGGGTAGTAGCGGGAAACTAATTCTACGCGTACGAAGTCGCGGGCGTCCTCTAGTAATATAATAAAATCGTAGTAGAACGAATGTTTAAAAGGATTCGGGTTTGACCGAGATGGTTCACCTAAATTACCCTCGACTTTAATTGAAGGAAACTCCTGAATATACACGCCTGAGAGTGATAAGCTTTTATTTATTTTGTATCACATCAATATGACGGTAAATGGGACCTCATAGTAGGTAAATATCAAATGGGCAAACCAGGGCGCCTGCCTCGGGCGGCAGTTTCAGGGCCCGTCAAATTCATAATAAAATATGAAACGCTGGAGAGAGGGGGTGCCAGTATCAAGTTTCTGCCCCGGTTCGAAAGACTGTATAATCAAATCTGTACAGTCATACCTAGTTCAAACTTCTAACGGGGAGAACTTTTTGTGTTGAGTTGATAAATGAGTTTCTCTTAATTTCTAGGCAAGGTGCCCGCTTTGGAGGTTAAAGAGGGTATTTGCATTGCCGAAAGTCTGATTACGTCAGAATATTTGGACGAAGTGTACCCTCAACGGCCGCTGCTACCCAAAGACCCAGTGAAGAAGGCTCTGGCTAAAGTTACTATCGAGGGATCAGGGCCTGTGAGTAAACATACAATACAATACAAGTACGCTTTGAACACCACACAAAAAAACAAGGATAAAAACATGAAATTCTTATACGGTACACAACAGGCGGTCTTATCGTTATAAGCGATCTCTTCCATAACTCCCTTGTTATGCATTTGTTACGGATATAGGGTAAAATACCCAATTATTGGCCTCCAAACTTCCAGATACAACCTCTATTTACTATTGTAAAGTTAATGGTGCCAACAATAGGGTAGGGGGTTACCTACCTATACCGTAACATCGGGGTACTTTGTCCCAAAATCATGATAGTTTTTACTTCTCGTTTGAGTACTTCAATTTAAATAGCATTATGACTCTTTTATAGGCATAGGTGTTTAGTTGTGGATATATTCAACTCATGCACACACGCAAAACTTAAGAAAACAAACAGCAAGTGTTTTTTTTTTTTTTGCTAAGTTTGGGTTAAAGTTGCACTTTGAAGCGCGTTTCTTTGGCTCTCGATTTTTCATGTAGTAAAACGTAACGGTTTGCAATGAAAGCACAAAGAAACCTGCTGATATCGATTACACAAGTCAAAGAAAGAAATAGTATCTTGATCAATTTGTTTCAATTAGACTAAAAAACTTCAAAAAAAACATCCCAAAGTAATAAATCTATCAAACATGGCTCGTTTTTATTAAAACTTTTCCAAAACAAACAGAAAAACCTTCTGAACTTATCCATTTTAATCATAAGGAGTAGTTAACATGTGTTACTATAATTAACATAAAAAATAGGTATAAGTTTCCTTATAATATTATTTACTGTTATTATTTTATGTGACGATAAGTTTTTTTTCTGTTTAAACCCATATTTGAATAGTGCTGTAGTATGGGCAACAAATGCTTGTTTTTCTGTTATAAATATTGTTCGGTGGCCAGGTTTGTTGCAGTTTCTATTCTTAAGTTTATTCTTTATAGTGCTGTGAGGAATA
This sequence comes from Acleris cristana, assembly GCA_948252455.1. Taxonomy (NCBI): domain Eukaryota; kingdom Metazoa; phylum Arthropoda; class Insecta; order Lepidoptera; family Tortricidae; genus Acleris; species Acleris cristana. The sequence continues at coordinate 9,989,933 of OX411784.1, read as the reverse complement.
TTGTATTTTTTCGAAGCTTCCCATTGAGTCAACGTCTCAGATCTCACATCGCTTAGACATTGCTGAAACTGTTCGCTTGTGTAATCAATGTAACGACGACTTCCTGGTTTCTTTTTATAAATTATAGGCATCTTTGCACGTCTGAATGATAAGAAAGTATATTTAGCTAATAAAAGGAATTTGGAAACAGAAAATAATAATGTTTGGACCATGGGTCAAAGATATCCGAAAACGATCAACAAAGAATACTGTGATTTTAATTATTATATACTTCTCACAAAAATGTCTTAAAATCTTTGATTTATATCACATTAGGATCCCAGATACATATCTGTTACGAATGATAACAATCAAACACTTAAAATTACCTGCTTTCTTTGTTTCGTGAAAAAGTTTGCACATTATAAATTCGCGTAGTTTAGTGCTAGCAAATTGTCTCCAAAATGATGGATAAACCAATCAGCTTTTTTAACGTGAAACTATTTTACTGACCGCCCCAAACGACCATCTATCGATGAGAAGCGCGAACTACGTCGATAGCCCCTTAAGTGCGGTGTGGCTGGAAGTTTAATCATTTTTCTGTTTCGGGCCAAAGTTGCCCGTCAGGGCTAAAGTACCCCGATGTTACTTATGTAGAACACCGTACTAGCACTAGTGCCCGAATGTTTACCGATGGCTTTTGGGGCGGGAAGGCTCTGGACAGAAGGGGACAAGTTTCCGCTGAAATGACGATGATTTATATATTACTAGCTTCTGCCCGCGACTTCGTCCGCTTAGAATTAGTAATTTTGCCATCCCACGGGAACACTGTAGCCTATGTATTAATCCAGTGTATAAGCAAATTCCAAATTATATCCAACCAAATTCGTCCGTCCGTTTTAGCGAAGAAGTAACAAACTCACGCACGCATAACCATTCGCATTGATATTATATGTACGATAGGATGTAAATAGGTACATCCAGCGCACACAATCGCTCCGGCCGAAATCATAGTCGATAAAAATACCCTCGGTGACGTGAGTCCGACTCGCACTTGACGGTCGGTTTTCAGTATTTGACGCTTGTGTATTTTACCGTTATAACGATACAACAAAAACAATGGTTCGCAGTTTTTTAATTTTAATTTTGTATAGAATAATACAAACTGACAATATCCCAGAAAAAGCAAATAGGACGAAGTTCTTCGATCAATGAGCGCGAGCGGGTTTTGCCGCTCCTATTTACACCCCCGGCGTCCGCGACACGCTGCGAAGAACTTTGTCGCTGTATATTATACTTTCATGTATAAACTAAAGTCGCACAATTTCACACTGAACAAATTTTACGATTTAGATGTTAATGCGTAATGTATATTACAGTAGATGTAAGTGCCCAATTAGATTTTAATTCTAAAGTTGAATAGGTAATAAAGAAAAGTTAGGGTATTTAATTTTTTACATGTTTAATTTTCGGTACTGGGTGGTCAAGAAATAACTTAACCTTACTAAGCCTATTCGGATTCTGGATGGTCAAAAAAAAAACTTTACCCTAACCTAACCAACTGTACTTACTCCCAGTACATTATAGCTCATAGCTATTATTTTATTTAACTTCGATACATACCTCTATCCACCATTTCAACTACTTAGGAATATTTTTTCAAAATCGCCAAATGTATTTTTTTTAATAACACCAATTTTAACGTTTATATCTACAAAAATGACGAACTCTCATATAAAATTCTACATCCCCCTTTTATCCCTTAGGGGTAGTTTTTTCAAAATCACTGTTAGCTATAAATTTTATTTTTATTAGTATATATACCATTTTTGACGTATCTAACTTAACAAAATAAATGCGTTTTTGAAGGCGGTTTTTTGTTTTTTAAAACATTTAAGTATTTTATTTTTGACTTTTTAGAGATCATAATAAGCTCATGTTCCTAGTCCCACTTCTTAGTTGACATGAAACTTTAATACATTTCACGATCGCCGCCAGCAACACCGCGGGGAAGTCATAGTCATATTTAAACAATTAAATGTCCTTCGTTGTAGTCGCTCAACTATCTTAATCGAGATATCTTATCACCACCCTTGAAAAAAGTATCGTTGAGGAGTTCCGGTGGCCATCTGTGTTCTTCATCATCAGTGCCATTTCACCAAATGATACTTTCTGAATGCAAATGCTAGATTTGTTACTAAAAATACTGAAATCGCTATATGTTTGCCTACAATATTTGAAGAGTTCCCTCAATTCCTCACTGATCCCCTTAAAAATTTACCCTTTAGGGTTAATAATATGAGCAGGATTAGTAGGATACTCGTATTAGTAGGATTAGTGGATAATAGCTTCTAGTCTTCGTCCGCTTAGATTTCGATTATAGTTATTCCCTCGGGAACTTTTAAATTTTCCGGGATGAAAAGTAGCCTATGTGTTATTCCAGGGTATAAGCTATCTCCATTCTAAATTTCATCCAAATCCGTCCAGCCGTTGCAGCGTGAAGAGGTAACAAACACACACACACACACACACACACACAAACTTTCGCATTTATAATATTAGTAGGATAGTAGGATTAGCTTTCGTCAAACACAATTCAATCCGCCTAGCTAACAAAGCAATTAAGATGCATGACCGCGTAACATAGAAGTCCTTAGAAACGCATTATTGATGTACGGTCGACGTCAAAAGTATGTTTACATCTTTTTCTCTATTTATTGAAATGAGGTGCTAAAATGTAAACATTTATCTTTGACGTTGACTGTACAGTAAAACCATATTATTAAAATATTAATAGTACTCGACCGTCTAATGTAAAGGTATCAAGAAAATGTCGGTAATAGTACTAGGTATGAAAAATGGATCAAAAATATCCCTAAATTATTTTGACATTTTGAAACGTATCGCAACAACGCAGTGTTATGCGTAATTTCTAAATAATATAGAGACATTTTTGATCCATTATTGATGTGTGTGGTTAATGGCATACTACGTAGATTACCGCTTTAGAACTTTATAACCGTCAATATTGTGAAATAAATAGGTTTTATACAAAAGCTATAATTACTTAATTTAATTTTAATAACCCCTGTGAAAAACATAAAACTACGATAGATACGTTTCAGTTACAAATAAAGTACCTACATAATACCGACCCTAAGTCTTTTTAAAACCACTGGCACTGCATTCGAACACTTAAACCGATTTATTTATGCTGGTGTTTTGTATTTCAGATTCAAACATTACTGTTCAAGCTCTTAAGAGCTCCTGATGATATTACAGACGATCATTTGGCGGCGTACGACAAGTACTTGACCTCGATCCAAGACCAACTACAGACTGAAGGCACTAAATTCCTGGGCGGAGCGGAGCCAGGCTTCACAGACTACATGATTTGGCCTTGGTTTGAGAGGATGATAACTATATCGAAAATAAACGACAAAGCGACAATAAATCCATCTAAATACAAGATTCTTGTAAGTATTTTACTGTCACAGCAATTCCTGTACAAAAAAGAAAGGAAAAGAAACTATAACTATTTTTTTTTCAGTTGGAATACATCAACAACATGATCAAAGACCCAGCTGTGAGCCAGTATCTCGTCCCAGATGAGGTGTTACTAAAATTCATAGAGGCGTATGCCTTGGGAGCAAAGCCAGATTATAACCGTCTAACTGAAAATTAAGAAAAAAAATATATACTTGTATAATTGTATATACTAACTTTTATACTACTGTGTAAAATAAAGTAATAAAATCCAAAATTAAGTTCATCTTTATTTATTAAATATAAAATACCAAACAGTAAAACAAAGAGTCTAAAATTAAAACTAATACAAGATTAATACTACTTCTTTTCATGTCTCTATTGGGGTTGCTATGTATTACACAATACAATAAAATTAACAAAAAATACAGAGATGTCCAATGATTTGGCTAAATGATACGTCAAAATGTCATCAACAAATTATTTGATGTCATTAGCATTAACCTACTTATGTTTAGGAGACAAAAAATTAAGACAAGTTTTATTTCAAGGTAATGTTACAATTCAGAGGTTCACTTGACATTCAAATAAAGTAGTGTTTTAAGATCGCTTAAAAATAAACAATCAATCAAAGTCACAGTTTCATGATAAATTAACTAACTTAACAGTCTCAAGGAGATATTCCTATGTCATTAAAAAAACTTACCTAGTCACCTTTATACTTTTCTGCTAGTGCTTCCAATTTAGAGGTGATGTTCTGAAGAACAACATTTCTATCTAATTTCAAGTATGTAGTATTTCTAACATCATGAATTTTAATCCATTCAGGGGCTCGCTCTGTGAGCACTTTAATATCCCCCTGAAGGTCTTTGCTGGAAACATTACTTTTAAAACTGCTGTCTAGCTTGGAGAGTATTACATTGAGTGGCATGACATTCTTTCTCTCAGTAACAAATATGTTTCTCAGTGTCCTGGCTAGGTCCGGCAGGCGACTGTAGATAAGATACTTCTGCTCATGCTCTGTTGATCTCGTCATGGCTTCGAGAGCCTTAGCAGCTTGCTTAGCCTTCACCTTTTCCAGTAAAGAAGCTGGAAGGTTCCTTAATGCCGGGTTCAGAATGCTGACATTGCTTGTAGATGGTGCACTTGCTTGAGTGCTAGCAGTCTGAGTATTCTTTGGTTGGCCATCCTTTATACCTGTAGCCTCTTTCTCCTGATCAGTGAGACCCCGAGCTTTAGCCTGTGCTAGTTTCTCTAAAGCTCTCTCCATCTTGGTGTTACACTTGAACAACTCTCTAGCTTTAGCCAGTACATCTTGTGCAGTAGAAAACTTCTCAGCATTAGGCAGTTCAGGTAATTTAGCGCAATCAATCTCTGGTACTTTTTCAATTTCAAACTCAGGATGCCAACGAGTTAATTTGCTGTCAGCAATCACCATAGGAGGGTCAAGGCTTTGCAGATATTGTGCATGATGTTTTTTGACTACTTGTAGTAAAGTATCAAAGAAATATCTACGTCTTTCCAGGAGAACGCTCGGGTTCATCACTTTAATATCATTAGGAAAGTTGGGGGAAATTGTTAATTCAAAAGCCTCTTTATGTGATGATGCGCTGAAGTTCTTGATTTTTTGCACCTCAAAGTTGTAGAAGTCAGGTACTAAGTATTTGATTTGTGATAAATGTTTTTCAGTGAAATTGCGTTTGAGCATGTCTTGCACAGAAGGCTTCAGTTTGGTGAAAGTAATTTTCTCATTTCTATTAAAGAGTAAGGATACAACAGTCTCCATACCTCTGAACAGTTCAGCCAAGAATCTGTAGTGATGGGGCAACGGCAAGCTGGTAGTGTTCGTAGCAAGGGCAGCATGTCTGATGTATGCTGGCACCTGAAATATTATTGAGTATTAATTCGTCAAGCAGATATAGAATTCATAATAAGTAATGTAAACCTTAAGTTTTCACACAAAATACAAAAAACTTGTAATTTATACTACACGCAGATTGCTGATTTTCTGTTGTTTTACTTAGTTTTTTAATTGAAAATAAAGCGCATTCTGCATAAAGGTAAATTAACTTAATATTAAATACAAATTAGATTCTTTACATAACAATAACAGGCCTGATTTTTTAAACCTGTTTTGAATGGACTGATATTTTCTGATATTGAAAACTGCATTTTTAATGCCATGCCCCACACTCCTACTGCATAACCCTCATGACCCTTATTCAATGTGTGAAATTTCCAATTAGACATGTACCTACAAAAAATACTTGAATGGAATATAATGTGCAGACAATTGAAGTTTAAGTAACCTACAAATTGTTGATGTAAATTAATATATTTTTTTTGGTACACTTTTTTTTTGTTTTGTACCTATAGTAGTGACAGTGGTGTAAAGTTAATAAGATATCAGATAAGTTTAAAAAAATACCTTGTTAGGGCTCTTGACTGGACTAACAAACACTTTTCGGGGCGATATAAAAGGCCTTTGCTGTAGGGTACTTGGAACAGCTTCCTTTTTAGGTGACATAAACTCATTCTGATTCAATGATTTTTTGCTTGGACTGAAAAGAAAACAATAATATTAAATACAGAAAATATGTAATTAATATATGAATACCACAAGTTTGAGATAAGTGACGTTATAATTACCTTGATGGTACTTCCACATCAATAGTTTTGAATCCCTTGAGATTTGGTTGCTGGTCACCAGAGTTCTTAAGCTGCTGGATACCCTTGCTCAAACGGTCTGCTGACGCTTTCAGTTCTGCTAGCCGAGAACTGTTCTTCAACTTCTTTCTGATGTCCCCCAAGCTAAGCTCTTTTCGAGCTGTACTAACGGTTTCGGATTTGGAGGCTTCTTTACTTTTCGACACATTATTAGCATTTACTTTACTAGTAAAAGCTTCACAACTGGGCTGAGCGAACTCACGATCTTTACCAGCAGCTTGGCCTGACGGGAGCTCGGTCGTCTTCACTGGACTAGATTTTAGTCGTTCAGTAACTGCTGCGTTTGGCACAACGTCGTTGACGATGGTATCATATTTTCTTGATAAGTTTATTTTAACACCCGGTACGAAATTGCTATCTGGAACGCGATCCAAATGTGGTAATTTTCGTTTGGAGGAAATAATATCATCCCCCGCAGGTCTTTTTCTACTATTGTAGAATGCAGTTAGTGTAGTTTGAGACATCGTATTTAGTCACTAATTAAATCCTTATTTAAATATTAAACACTGATTATTAAGGACACAAAATTAATAAATCGTGCAGCGTTTTTCCCTCCAAATCCGTTAAGATGACAACTTCAAACTGACAAGACAACAGCACAGCACTGACAAATGATGCTAACTACACTTCATAAACAATACAACACTTTTTTTAAGTTTTTGAACTGGATTCTATCTTTTCAGCAAACTCACAACACAGCGGCTTTATTTAAATATTCCTCTCCGTATGTGGTCACAATACAAACTGATCTAATGCTCTGGAGATGCGTGTATTTATTCAAGTTGGCCATCATAATAGGATAAGTCATTAGTTAATGATTTAATCTACAACTTATTCAATAACATCATTATTCGCGATGCAAGTATGCAGATAATTCAGATAATTAGGTAAATACACGTGATATTTTTGGCGACTTTCCTTTTAATCCCTAATTAGGTTTTATGGGATAAAGTTAGGTATTCTATTCAATTTTACAAAATTTCTGTTATTGTAATTCACATGTTCCTCCAAATAAGTGTTATCGTATCGTGTTTTAAATCTTTTAGCTGCATGGAACATAGCAATGGATGATAGTATTTAAACTAACTGCATCAGTGTGGCAGTAAAAGATGAACAGTACTTAATAAACAGGACATGGGTCGGTTATATAACTCTGAAATATCAGTTCAATTAAGCAGTTCAATAAATAAATGGGCGCTTAGAAGATCAGTTTCGCACGATCACGACGAGCTGTAAAATCACGTCACTGTGATTGAATAAACGCGGCAAACTTCTGAGAAGGCGAGAGTATCCTTTAACCTACCTCCAAATATCAATGTTCGCATTGTTGTGTTCCGGTGTATGGATAAGACAATCTGTAAATTACTAACAAAGATAACATAACATTATGCTACCTTGGTCAATGAGGGTTGGCACCGCATTTGCATTGCTGTCCTAAGGAGGTATTTTATGAACAAAAATAGAGAATGTCAACAAATTTAGAGCTCGCGGTGTTATATAAAAAAAACAAAAAATATGTGTGTAAAAATCATTTCGATATGTTTAGTAGTTTCCGAGATATTTAATTTTAATCTTCATATGTGGCGCAAGTCCCTGGTGGCGGCCAGCGCTCACGGGTTTTTATGACGTCATTATATTGCAGCACGGCTAGCACATGTCCGCGATTTGTTTGTCGCTCGGATCTCCCTTTCTTTCTGGTATGTAACGATAGAGAGACAAGCAAGAAAATACAACTTGTGCTACTCGGAGCCCGTTTCACGAATCAACAAGTTACAAATTACAAGCGGAACTCTCTTTCTAGCAAAAGGAGTTAGAAAGAGACTTCCGCTTGTAATTTGTAACTTATAGCTTCGTGAAACGGGCCACTGACTAAAACAAAAAAAAGGTCGGTACTCAAAACTTTTGAATTGTTCGTAAATGCACAATAAGCGTTAAATCAAAGTACTTTCCTATCCTGTGGACTCATTCTTAGTTGACATTTTCTCTGACGCGAGCACTGTAAGTTTGACTGCAAGTAATAAATAATAAGATGTTTACTCATTATATTTTTATTCCTGATTAAATGACAGATCATGTCAGATAGGTATTCAAAGAAATCAAATACCGATGAATGTGTAAATAATGCCTCATCCGAAAGAAGTCCGACGGAGTATTGATGCACCAAGCAGAGTAATCACAAGGTCCGATAACCTCGAAGGGACCGAGGAAACCGAGATTACTGCACACATCCAAGTGCCCTCAGAGGGGTGGTGGGGCTGGGTGATCGTCGCCGCCTCGTTCATGACGATCCTGATTCTCGACGGGGTGGCTTACACGTTCGGCAGCTTGCTCGGAGACATCAGCAGTGACCTTCACGTACCAGTCTCGCTGGTGACTCTGATCAACTCGATCGCAGTGGCTTTATATTTAATCTTAGGCCCGTTAGTATCTGCTCTAATCAATCGCTTTGGATTTAGGGCGTGCACAATGTCAGGTTCTGTGATATGCGCATTCTCATTATGTCTTTCAAGCCTTATTACAAATTACGCGTCACTTCTTATATTCTATGGAGTTTTTGCTGGGTTTGGATACGCGCTCATCAACATGTGCTCGGGACTGGTGGTTGGATTTCACTTCGAGAAACTACGATCAATGGCAATGGCGATAGCTACGTGTGGTTCAAGTGTCGGTGTCATGGTTTGTTACCCATTAAACGCGTATTTAGTTAAATTGTCTGGATGGCGTTCGACGACGTTATTGCATTCGGGTCTCTTTGGCATGGTTTATTTTTTTGCAATGACTTATCGGCCGCTACTTGTTTTAAATGTTGTCTTGAATACTACAACCACGGAGCAGCCCAGTCGTACTGTTGTATTCTTGCCCTCAACATCCGGCTTGAGGACTTCACAGTCCCGGACGGGTCCGACGCAGCAGCTGCGACCATCTATTACAGAGCGTATGTTTAACGCAGTACAAAATGAAAACTTTCCGACTGCAGCAGCTGTTGTCGAGGAAATCGGTCCGTCCGGCCGGACGGAGTCGCCGGTCCAGGCGGGCCCGTCCACCGCCCGCGCAGGGTCGTTGGGATCTCCACAGTCTGCAGGCGCTTCAAAATTAACAATAACAGTACTCACGCCGAGGGGTGGCATGTCTGAACGGCAATTGAAACAGGTGCAATCGATTATGTCCAAAAGTAGCATACATGGTAATAGACGGAGAAGTGTAGACGTCAGTACTCTGCTACGGCCAAATAGACGCACTTTATGGAAACGATTGTGCTGTTGGGAAGAGCATGTGGCTGAATCACGGCCTATGTATCGGGACGACGCATTCTATGACGGAAAAATAGAAAATTTGCCAGAGTACCTTAAAAGTAGAACGACAGTAAACGAGGGTGAAGAGACAGGGCTCGAGTATCAGCTGGCCGTGTCCCGCGCAGCCGCAGCCTCAGACATGCGCGAGGACCGGGGGGTGTTCACCACGGCGGTCCGGAGAGTTCTAGCAACCATGATGGATCCTAAATTACTAAAAAGGAAATCATTTTTGATGATGTGCGGTAGTGGTTTTTTTAGTTATGTGGGATTTTTAGTGCCCTATGTGTTTATACAAGATCGAAATTTAAAAGCTGGTATTAATTCAGTACATTGTAAATTTTTTGTTAGTGCTATTGGAGCATCGAACGCTGTGGGTAGAATTTGCTTAGGGTCTTTAGCTGTTAAAATGGACCCTTTGAAGTTGTATTCGATTACCTCTTGTATTGCTGGCTTGTCCACCCTTGCATCGACCTTAACATATAATGTTATGTATCAGTACGGGTATTGTGTTGTGTTTGGGTTTTCTATAGCCGGTATAGCTTGCCTTAGAAGCATGCTCCTTGTTTCCCTTTACGGATTAGACAAGTTAACAAACGCTACAGGCATGATATTAATGTTTCAAGGTGTCGGAAGTTTGATCAGCACGCCGTTAGCGAGTGTAATAAATGACTATTTCGGTTACCCTATCGCTTTTTCCGTGGCCGGCGTATTTATAGTTCTCGGGGGGTTAATAGTAATACCTGTAAAATCAACAAGCGTAAAAGAAAATGCTGAAATACTAAAGAAATCTAGCAGTAGCACAGTCCCGTTGCCGAAAAGGGAAACGATGCCGAACGAAACTGGCAGTAACGCCACTAATTAACACGCCTTTGCATAATGATATCGAGCAAACTGATCCTGTCATTGGGAAGGGTAATTACCTACCCTTCCTAATGACAGGATCTTCTCTAATAGGTTATTAATTTAAGTGTTTATGTTTTTAATTGTAATGAAATAAAACACATTTGTGATTTTACTGTTATTTGCTTCGCATGATCACGGTGTGGGTAAAGACTACCGTAAGTGACGCAACTTATTATTAACCTTTTCACCGCTATAGTTTAAATTATAAGACCATATCTCTATTGATACTGCTAAGCTGTAATTTGGCATGGTTATAGATTTGGGTCTATATTGTCTGCCATAATTATTTTAGTCATGATCTGTTTTAAGTCAGAATTATCGCAAGTCATAACGTATTTTTTGAGAAACTGTTAATTTTTCAGGATTTTTTTAAATTATACCTAACCTAAACTTATCTACACGTAAGATATTTAAGAAGTTCTGAAAAAAAATACGAAAGTAATTATGACCAAAAAAAAGGGAAACAACAACGGGCTCGAATCGCGAATCTATAAGGATGCGCCGTCAAAGTTATAAAATGAAGTCTTGGAGGATTATTTTGTTTCGGCTAATCTGAAACATATCTTAAATGAAAGCTCACAAAGGCCTGAGTATCGTGGAACGCTGATGCTCAACCAACGAATTAGCCACTCGCTTCACCCGCTGCTGGCTCACGCGGTGGTCTGTCGCTTAACCATGGGTATTACAATTCCCAACACTATTTGGCCGTCGCTTCACCATGGACACTCTAGTGTTCACGGCAGCGTGCTTAGTCGGAGCTCTTAAATTTACATCTATTCCACTCATACGCATGAATAAAACGGCTATTAAACGTTTCTATCCTTTCCTTGAAAAAGTTATAATTTTTTTTGCTAAAGGTGGCGCCTGTGTAGGTACGTTTTATAGGTTTTCAAACAAACTCAAAACAAAGTTCGTCGTTCAAGGCAAGGTCGTTGCGCAAGTACTCCACAAATATAATCAAATCCCTAAAATTACATTTTATATTATGATTTTAAGTTTTAACTACTTATTTTATAAAAATATATATCTTAAAGAAAATAATCTGGGACCCATAACATTACTTATAATGTTACCATTTAAAAAAATCCTAAAGGGTTCGTTAAATTTATATGTTTTTGGATTTTGTTCCCTATTTTAAATATCAATATGACTCATTTACGATATTAAACAAACTTATGTAAATAGCCTATTTTATTTATTAAAAATAAAAGAAACATAAGAGGAAAAGTGTCAGAGGCCCTACTTTGAAAATCGAAGTTCGAAGTTACGTTAGCTCTATCCCTGTCACTCGTTATTCGAGAGTAAATTGGGAGAAAAGGATGGAGCTAACGTAACTTCGAACTTCGATTTACAAAGTAGGGCCTCTGATATCAAAAGACGCGTCAAAAACATATTTTCGAACGATGGGTGACCGCCTGATTTCGACCGCCAGGGCCCTGTTTTATAAAGCTACAAATTACAATTTAAAGGTTACATGTTTCCGTTTCCATTTGACACAACCTCGACCAATGACGACCATTTAAGTAAGTAAGTAAGTAGTGTTGCCAATTTAGACCCGTAAAATTTTCACTTGAAGTGGAGGCGCGGTCAATCAACGGTAGGTATGTACTTTAGCACGGGTAAAGCGAGGGTTCATTGATGTCGGGTACTATAGCAGGTACCCAGTATCAGTATGAAGCAGTGTCTACTTATCTGTCAACCCGAAGAAAACGGAGAAGGTATTGTTCACAAAAAAACGCAATCTGGGTAACTACAAACCTTTACCAACAAAAAGGGTACCAAAAGAACCTCTGAGCAATGAGCAAAAGGGTCATTATTTGGGCGTTTGTTCCGAATCACTTTCGTGGTCACATTTTTGTAGAAGTGGCTGCAGATTTCGATTTCGTTTCTGGTTAGGTATGTATCTAAGTTTACCGGACATCTAACAAATATCCAAAAATGGCATCAAAATATACCCCCAATTCATCAAAAATATTTCCACAAAAGTGAGGCGGTTGAAACGCTCGAATAATGACCCAAAAACGAGTCGGGGGTTAAAAAATTGTTCATACTTGTTGCTTTTTAAGATATTTTTTGAGATAGTTTGTTGGACGGTTGGACGGACATACCGTACCCAATCTGTGGCTTCGTTGGCCCAGCCTCAACGCACCTTAAAGTCCGAGATAGACGTGCGAGTAGGTACGCCGTACTTATGGCTCGGCGACCTTACTCGCCCGTGTCATCCTAAGTACCCGAACTTCTAAAGATAAACACAGGCGAAAAATGCCGTCGAGCTTTAAGTACGCGTACCTACTTACTCGCACGTCTATCTGGCACTAAAAGGTGAAAGACGGTCGAGCTTTAAAATCGCGATCTTAATGTTCGTGAACTCGCTCGGCTCGCGTGACACACGTTGAAGCTTGCTCACACTTCAAACGCAAAATGTCGTGGAGGAAGCTTTGAGTTATTAAGGAATTACATCATATCACATATTAAAAATCACTGATTTTAGGTTTTATTTTTTATTTATTTAAATGCGTCTACACAATAACGTAATTTTGCCAATGTCAAGTATATATAAGCAACGTTGTACGGTGAACCCTGTCTTGTCGTCGAAGTCTTCCAGTCATAGTCGTTATGTCCCCTGAAGATGGCGAGCTTCAAGGTTTTAACTAGAATTTCTGAACCAAAATAAACAAACAACACAACACAAGTCAAGTAGGTACACCAACACCTCGCCCACAGACTGCCGAAAGATCGTGGCTCGCTACTCGCGGCGATGACAGACGTACGAGCCAAGACGGGCTCAGGGGCTCTACTTTGAAATCAGCAATTCGAACTTCAGATCGCCCCGTCACTTTCTTGCGAATTAGTGACGCTTCGAGAGCAAAAGGGATAGCAATAGACGAAGTTCGGATTACGGATTTCAAAGTAGACCCTCAGGGGCCCTTTTGCTCTAGAAGCGTCACTAATTCGCAAGAAAGTGACGGGGCGATCCGAAGTTCGAACTACTGATTTCAAAGTAGAGCCCCTGGACTACGAGCAAAATTAAAACTGGATCGCCGAAGAACTTGGTGGTTTTTAAGTACGCGCGTACTTCGGATGACACACGTGCGAGTATGATCGCCGAGCCGCAAGTACGCGAACTTATTCGACCGTCTATCACCCCTTTTATTGATGCTTCGCAATGTGTAGCGCCCTTTACGTACTCGCAATCTGCAAAACACAATTTTATTCTTGCAACACTGAATCGGTTTCGTGTTCGAGCGCATTTTGTTCTGCGACCGGCCGCCATACTCAAACAAAAAGATTGAGATGAAAAGATAATTTTATATTTATTGGAAGTTATTGAAAGTGTTTTAATTTACTAAATGAGTTCTAAATCAGATGTAAATAGAAGGGTACTCGCCATTCAGGCGAAAAAGAAACGGCATAAATTGGGAAAAAAGAAAAATCGCGAGGAGGAACACGGTGGTGGTGGAGGACAAGGAAACGGGCTGCGTAACCAAAATCAGAATCGACTGGAACCAACTCATAGCTCTTCTAATGAGACCATCGAGGAGGACGAGGACGAGCAGTATGCCAGCGACGACGAGGAGCAGGAAGACAGCGCTGACTATTGCAAGGGTGGATACCATCCTGTCAAAATCGGAGATTTGTTCCTTAACCGCTACCACGTCACGAGAAAGCTGGGTTGGGGCCACTTTTCAACGGTTTGGCTGTGCTGGGATCTCGTCGATAAACGATTTGTCGCGTTGAAAGTTGTTAAATCCGCGCCCCACTTTACAGAAACTGCCCTAGATGAAATTAAAATACTTAAATCAGTTCGTGATAGCGACCCTGCTGACCCCAAGCGGAATAAGACCGTTCAGCTGCTAAATGATTTTAAAATTACTGGGGTCAATGGGACTCATGTGTGCATGGTCTTTGAAGTTCTTGGGCACCACCTGCTCAAACTAATCCTGAAGTCCAACTACAGGGGGATCCCTCGAGATAACGTGAAGACGATTATACATCAAGTGCTAGAAGGTTTGGATTACCTTCACACTAAGTGCAAGATAATTCACACTGATATAAAGCCGGAAAATGTGTTGGTGTGTGTTGATGAACCTTACATACGAAAGTTGGCAGCTGAAGCTACTGAGTTACATTCTTTAGGCTTAAGGTTGCCACACTCATTGATTAGTACTGCACCAAAGGAATTTCAAGAACAAGTAGTGACTGGTAAGATGAGTAGGAATAAAAAGAAAAAATTAAAAAAGAAAGCAAAACGTCAGTCAATGCTTCTCAAGAAACAAATGGAACAGATAGAAGAGATAGAAGAGCAGAAGAAGAATGATAATGTTGAAAACAACAGTGAATCAGCACCCATGTCCCAGGACAATGATGAGTCACCCCAGACACCTGAGGAAGCTAGTGTGATCGACACCACTCGCTCAGAGACTGATCCTAACTTGAATGGATGTGTCAATGACATGCAAAGAACAGACGATGACGCGTTTGATACAGATGCTGAGGCAGTGCAAGTTAGAAGTAAGCAACTTGGTTGTGGAGATGATGCTTGTACCCCTATGTCAGAAGGTGAGATGACTGATACCCCTCCTTCATTTAATTCACAGTCCACTAAGGGTAAGTCGCTGGACAAGAAACCTGATCCTGCATTTGAGATTTGTGAATTAGAAGTGAAGATTGCTGATCTTGGTAATGCCTGCTGGGTTCACCGTCACTTCACTGAAGACATCCAGACTAGGCAGTACCGATCTTTGGAGGTTCTGCTGAGTGCCGGGTATGGGACATCAGCTGATATATGGAGCACTGCGTGCATGGCTTTTGAACTAGCCACGGGAGACTATTTGTTTGAACCCCATTCTGGTGATGGCTACAGCAGAGATGAAGACCACCTTGCACACATTATAGAATTACTGGGTGACATTCCTAAACGTATTGCTGCATCGGGAAAGTACTCTAAAGTATTCTTCAACAAGAAGGGTGAGTTGAGGAACATCACAGGTCTGAAGCCATGGGGCTTGGTGTCTGTACTCACAGAAAAGTATGAGTGGAGTCAGACTGATGCAGCGGAGTTTGCTGACTTTCTTAAGCCTATGTTAGATTTTGATCCTAATCGGCGTGCCACAGCATATGAGTGCCTCCAGCACCCTTGGTTAAAGGTAACCCAGCCGGAACAAAAGGAGTCTGATGAGTAAATTTGTTTAGCTCTCTGTATAACTCATTGAATGGCTCTCCGTTCATGAAATCAGTAGTGTTGACTTACAAGTATTCAGTGTTTTAAAATCAAAGTTTATTTATAGATTTGTTTGTGAATAATTTAATTTGTAACTAGATTGTTTTATTAGCGATCCTTAATTTGTGAAACAAAATTGTATCCATCTATTGAGATAATGCTGATACACAAGACCCTTGTACGAGTGGTGATGTATATGATACGGCTGCTGGGCATGGCAACATATTGTCTGAACATAAGGATGTGATTGGCATTATTAAATGAAAAAATACCTTAAATTACCCAAACTGTGTACAGATAGCTTTAGGAAAAATTGTGATGTATGACATGTAGACAATATAGGTTTTGTCACATAACTCTTAGGAATTTATTAGTTGACATAGTTCAGCACCTAAATCCACCTAGAAAGTGAGGAGTGTAATGTAATAAAGTAAAGTCATGCATGCATGCTGTAGCCAGTCAGGTAGTATGTTCACATAATAGTTTAAGTTTGTGTTTTATCACTATCACAATAGAAATCTCATAATATAAACTTAGGAAATAAGACAGTATTTGTAATGCCACACCTCCGAGACTGCCTTTTTATATTTTAAAATGTCATTTAAATTTAACACGGGCTGGAGTACAGGTACTCCGGAGGCAGTATAAGACAGTGTCCTCTGATCCAGCTTGGTTATTATTTATCATAGATCCCAATTTACATGACCATTTGTATTAATTATATCTGCAAATTTACATAAATAAAACGTCAAAACGAGCTTGTTATTAAGAGTTTTCATTTTTGTTTAACCTTGAGCATGGCAGTACATTAATTTTTCTTTCAAACCCTTATACTGGGTAAGATGTCATATTCGCGAAAATAAATGTATTACATAATCTTGGTTAATAATTAACGCAAGTGTAACAGTATCCTAGTGTCCTGTGTAAACAATAGGGCACGCTTGGCTATGCCGGCGGACAATACGGGCGCCGCGCACGGCAGCCCCGAGCTAGCGGCGCTGTTCATCTGAGCAACATTTTTCAAAGGTGGAGCCGGAAACGTCATTGTGGCTCGAATTACGCACCAGCAGGGCGTGCGCCGCGCTACACGGCATTACGTATTATTACATCCATGTATGTAGTTGTATCTATTATGCGTGCTGCTCGTTCAACATGTATTCCCACACTTCTTGTAGCGTATACATTTACATTTACATCGGTTATTTAGTTCATTGAGCTGGGTGTATACACAATTATGATTAATTACGAATGGCTAGAAAAGTTATCAATTAAGAGTTTTGACTGTCACATTTATAAGAAATTCCAGCGAAACGAGAATCTGACCTAATCAAATTAAGTACAGTCACCGGCAATAATATATTCCAACATTGGGCGCAAAAATATCTGACACGTCCTTATTATTAGAGGTATAAGGGCGTGTTAGATATTTTTGCGCCCAATGTTGAAATATATTATTGCTGGTGACTGTACCTACTAGGGCGCGTTTACGTAGATTGAAAACCCAATATCCATCCACCTAAGTATTGAACGGAATATGGCACAACAAAGATACTACAGAACGCGAGCCGATGCAAGGAAAATTAAAAACATTGTCTGCGGCACCACCACTGGAAAATTGTACAGTTCCCTTGGGAATGACGATAAACAACTTCTACGCCAACTGGCAAAAGCAGGTATTTTATTTAAAAAAACCGGACATGTGCGAGTCGGACTCGCCCACCGAGGGTTCCGCACTATACGGTTAACTCAATTCAAAATTTGGACCGCCGCCGTTCCTTGCATCACAATGTATATAGTAGTCTTTGCCTTGCATAAAGACCCTGTTTTTTTGTGATTTAATGAAAAAAAATTAAAGATTTTAGATTTTTCCCTATACTTGTAGTAGAAGACGGTGTTACTTGCCAAATTTCATAGTTCTAGGTCAACGGGAAATACCCTATACATTTTGATTCCCACGAGAGTGTCGAAATACATGTTTATTGCGGCATAAACGGCCGTATCTTTTTTATGTTAATGTAGACGTTTGATTTTTTTCACAGCTGCAAGGGACTGTAAACCAGAGTATAGGTATGGTTTTAATTTCAACTCGATACCTCCACGCGTTTCCGAGTTAGGCAGACAGGCAGACGGACAACAAAGTGATCCTATAAGGGTTCCGTTTTTTCCTTTTTAGGTACGGAACCCTAAAAACCCGGGTAAAAGCATATTTATTTATTTATAAAGACACACCATATATCGGACCAAGCATATTATTATGTCGGACCATGCTCAGTGTAGGGTCCGAAGAAGCCGTTAGGTACTACAAACACAAAAAACTATCCCAAAAAAACTACAAGTAGGTAGGTATGAACAAATTTTCAGGTGACAAGATTCACAAATGAAGAAGTAGTTATCGGGTGTTACACTCTCTATGGTTTGTCTGAGGCTGTACTTCGAAATCCGTAATTCGAACTTCGTCTATTGCTATCCCTTTTGCTCTCGAAGTGTCACTAATTCGCAAGAAAGTGACGGGGCGATCCGAAGTTCGAATTACTGATTTCAAAGTAGAGCCCCTGGTCCATCAATCAGTATCAGAATCTGTAATAAAGAATAACCACACAAACCCCAAAATATATATGCTTTTAAAATCGGAGAAATAATATGGTCACTATCTAACATGCATGAGCGTTTGTGTTAAAGAGTGACGAGAATGACGATCACTGGCTGACGCGTACTTATTAAAAAAAAGTTTTTTTTTATTTCTTATGTATTATAATCTCAACACATTTGATACACTTAATACAGATATACCGATTAGATAACACGATAAACAACGAAAAGATAATTTAATTGGAAATCCTTGTGCCACTGACTAATATACAGCCAAAAAGCTATAACCATTTCAGTTATTTTAGACAAAAATGGTCTTAACAGTCAGACGGACAATAAAAGTTGATACGGGACCCTAAAGACAAGTAGTTGCAAGTAGTATGATCATAGAGTAGTATAATATTAGGTAATGGAATAAAACTATTGTCTGTCAGTTTGGTTTGAATGACAGTGACAGGGTGACAGCTGGCCAACCGATATATTTATTTATAATTGCCACCGGCATGGGATCGGCAATCTCACGGCAATTCTTGTTTTATCTTTTTTTATATTGCCAGAAATGTCTAATTTTCAAACCACATATCCCAAGTTCTTTTATTACCCTTCTATCCTATTATGTAAAGAACCGAACGTTATGTTGATTTCGTAGAGATGTCACGTTAACGTTATGGAGATGTCGAATGAAAAACTTTACAGGTATTTATTTTAAGCTTTGTTTATAATAGTTTTAAGCTTAGTGTAATTATTGTTTGTTGTCTGAGAACGGTAAGTGTCTGCTTACGTCTTAAGCAAAATCAAATCAACATTATTTAATGAGATAGGTAATGAGCTATGCTAGTGTATTTCTTTTTCTTTTAATTTTTAATTTAGCCAAAGTTCGGTTAGATAATTTCTAATTAATCATATATTTAATTTACTGCAATGGTTGATTTTCAGGTCTCCGCCTGATACTTACATCATGACAATGAGAAGACTATGCCACCTATGGATGTGGATTATGGCAAACATTTATAGATTTTTAAAGAGAAGGCCAGTATTGATAGCTGTGTTGGCAGTTGCAGGTGGTGGATTAGTACTTTTGTCATTTCAATGGGGCCTAATTTGTTCCAATACACAACCCCACTATTATATAAAACAGATTGTAAGTACTTACTGCATAATCTTGGTCTCATAAGTACTTCATTTACAGTAATGTTATCCTATTTTAACAGTTTCAATCCCTAGAACTTGTGATGTGAGCTTTTTAAGTCTGAACATAAAGCCCGATTTTAATTGGTCAAGGACAGTGGGCAGTACAGTAGTAGTGTAAACTGTTCAGACCGTAGCGAGTCAAGTTGCCGTGCCAGTGGATCCAAACAGAATCAGTTTCTCCTTTCTGTCCTTGACCAATGTAAATCGGGCTTAAGGGATTATTCACTTATACAAGTTGGTTGGTGGTGTAGTCAGTCAGTGTGTATTGGTAAATCAATTTTAATGTTTTTTCATTTGGTTAGCAACTGGTTCATTGGTTTACCAACTGTTTGTTAATAATTAATTTTCTTGTCCTAGAGGTCCTCTGCCTTATTATAAGACATTCATAAAATGTAAAAGGGGATCCTCAATAGGTATAATAACTAATTGTTATACATTTAAGTATTTCTAAGGTTGCATAAATAATTTATATTGAATTTTATTTATTACGTTATTTGTTTATTATTAATGCAGTTACAAAAACAACCTTTACCTTAAAATTCACTTCATTTGTGCTTTATGTGAATTGAAATTCAAGAACAAGAGAAGCAGAGAACATAGCCAACATATAATAGTTATTTATGTAGGTCATACATAATCAAGTTTGAGGTGGTACAGTATTAAGTTAGTACAAGTACTTGTGCCTGACATTAGTGCACTCACAAGCTCACATCTAATATTGCATATATAATTTATTCTACAAGTTTAAAAAGGAAACTACAAAGTTTCTCATAATTAGTTAAGTTCTTTCTGGTCGCTTCTAAATTGACAGCAATTAAAGAGAAAAAGTATGGAGTCATATGTCATACAGGCTAGTTGATTTATATTATTTATTGTTTCTTTGTTATTATTAATCATAATTCTCTTTCGTATTAATTTAATAATTTAAATAAAATAATTTTCGTATAAATTAATATTTCGGAGATTATGACACTTTTTTTATAGTACTTCAAAACTTTATAAGAATTGGAATGCAATTTTTATTCACCTAACGCCATTTCTGGTGCCACCATATTGCCGTATTGTAAAACAGCCAAATAAGTCTTTATTGATCTTTTCTTGATTATTATTTCTATTAAAGCTCTGGTTATAGTCATTATTTAAATACTTTTCGTATTTTAACACACTTAAATTGTGGTAAAAACACTTTTTGACAAGTACAATATAAAAATTTACAACAGGATTCTTTTGAAAAGGATGATAAAAAATCATGCTTATAGGTTTGTTTAAAAAGCGTACTGCTTTTTTTGAATTTTTTTTGGTTGTTATTTACTGTATAAAAAAGGTTTTTTTTCAGAACATCTTTCAAAAAAACCCTTGTCAATTGACATGTCAATTAATACCTAATCCCCAAAACACCATCACTGATATTGTTTATGCGCGTAACCATGGTATTAACAATGCTGTAATAATAATAAAAGAAGTGTTATTACAATGGCTATGCTCATTATAAAACTGTTTTCACGCTTTGGTTACCCTATAGGTGGTTTTATATCAAATTTAGCATTTATAGTATGCAAGAGAAAAACAGTTTTACGAATTAATTAACCTTATTATATCCCACACGGGGCAGACAGACAATGCCGTATAGTGGGGTGGGTGGAGGAGAATCTAAATAGACTGAAATTGATATGTTTTAGTTTTAGAAATAAACTAATTAATTGTAAAATTGGTTAGACCAGCACAAGAGGCATTCATGAGCCGCAGAAGAGAAAGTAAAAGAAGTTTAGTTTAGTAGAAGTTTTTTTTAATAGTTATAGTTATGAATGCAAAAATGAATAGTTTATTTTTTATTGTTCCAGTGTAAGGATTATCAGAGTGGACTTTCCATTGGCAACTTGTGTGATGACCTGTGTGAACTGGGCGAGATAACTTCAATTACCTGTCAAAGGTTCCACATGGGCAAGGAAGTAGTGTTTTCTGGAGTGCAAGGCAACAGGAGCTTATTCTTCAAATTGGCCCCGAGGGACAGAGAACCCCTTCACTGGTGGGACAGTTCAAACAAAAAGATGTATCCTTCCGAGGCTGATTTCTCCAACATGATTATTTCAAGTGTCAAACTCAGATTTAATGTATATTTAAAAAAGATAGAGGTTGAGAACATGTTTTACAATAATTATGCTCTGAAGGGTTCTCTAAGCGAAATCGAAATGGAAAGTGTTTGGTATCTATTGGAACAAAACGAGTATTTAGCTTTGCTATTGTATGCAAAGTTTGATATTTTCCCACAGCTAGTGGGTTCGTGCGGCTTGCTGTACGCAGTGCCGAAATTGACTGCGTTACCGGATCACGACCCGTTCAGGCCCTTTTCTGGTCCTAAAAAAGAATGGGTGCAAAAAGTCAAGCTGGCTGTTATGATATTAGATTTCCTGTTAAGATTAGAAAAACTGCCAGAGACTTTGTGCATTTGCGATGTAAAGTTAGAGCATTTTGGCGTCACGGCAGATTCCAAGAAGATTCAATATCTGGACGTTGACATCGTTCATCCTCTAAGTGTTATCAATCAGATAACGGGGGATGGGTCTCCGTGCAAGCAACATAGCGACTGTGATTTTTTTGACTGTCGGTCATTTTGTAATCTGATTACGTACAAATGCCAGCATGGAGTGGTTAATAATAATCTGCAGATTGTTTGTGAGAAGATATTCTTTGGGTTGATCCTATCGGGGAGGCTGATGAGCCGAGGGCTGCTGATGGGTCCGTGGGCGCCGAAGGTCCTGGTCGATCTGGTGCAGCAGTGTGCCAACCCTGACGGCGAGACTGGCACTCCCCGCGCGTCTACGCCTCATCATGTAATGGATCAACTCCACAAATTACTTTCCACCTTGTCTTTATCATAAGGAACATTGTGCCATATTAATTATTGCCTTAAGTCACGATTTTATCATTGTTGCATAATATTCTTATTTTTTTAATAGATTTTTAGATGTTTAAGAGCACTGTAGTTTGTGACAATAAATTCTTACACTTAATTATAGAATAAGAGTGGAGGAATTTTAAAGGTTAGGTTCCTTTAAGGAATACGATCTACTCGTAATGTTTCCCATTCAGTATTTCTTGTTTTAATTAATCTTACGTTAATCTTACGTTAACAAGCTGAAGAACTTATACAAATACATAATTTTTGGCTTCAATTACCTACCTACCAACACTGTGTCAATAAGGCATATTTTGAATAATATTAATTTATGTAATATTTTGCGGCAACAAGAGTGCAATAATGTAATATGAACAATCCTGAAATGGTAACATAATAACATTGATCGTACAAAGGAACCTAAGCTTGCGGTTTGCCTTATAAAGAATAAGTATAAAAATAATAATATCTGTTGGTAGCTGAATACTCGATATCAATTTGTTCGTGGTTGGCGTGAATATCTGGATAAGTCGGATGTATTCTTGTATTTAGAACAAATTGCACGAAGTTCAAATTATTACATTATTTTTAGATGAGTTATCAACTTATTCACGCCATTAACGGTTTTAGTGTGCCTTTAAATGAGATTTGAACTAGTATTTCTTAGGCAAATATTAATATTATAACAATAATGTACTAGTACGTCGATAGATGGCGCTTTAGTTAGCACTTATCAATCTAAAGATCTTTTACCTTGCATTTATTAGGTAGTATTACACCATTCGAAGATTTTAGTAGGTAGTCTATTTAGTAATTAGTTCAATAATAATTATTAGCAATCTATTAGGGTTTACCCAATGATCATATCAGTCGTAAGTTTATACAGAAAATGTAGTTAGCAATATGAATCGGTCATAATTATAATTTTGTGCAACATATCGCACATGACAATCAATACCGTCTTAACTCGAAATGTGACGGTGTTGAAAATTTTATTCTAATTTCAAACTAGTACAAATAGTTATGCATTACAATTTATTTTTGAGTTAATACGGTATTGAATGTCATGTGCGATATATCACATATCACGTATTATGTATTTGTGTAAATAATTTGTTCTTATAAAACTGTTTGTGATAATTACAATACACCTACTGCTTATGGAGCTATGGTGAAGTTTCAAGCTATAATAATTATTTTACATAGAGTTACCATGACTTAGTCTTGCGCCTCGATTTAAGTAGGTAGTTAGGTATTTAATACCATGAAGTTTGCCATAAGCAAGCACACAGGCCACTTGATGGTGAGTGGTACCTTGAGCCCCATAGACATTAGCGATCTCAAATCTCAGTAGATTTTCTTAATTTTGGTTTTTTAAGTACTTATTTGACTATGTTGTCTAGGAATTAAGCTCGCATTTGCATGCCAGCTTTATGATTAGCTAATTAGCTATTATTTTGTACAAAACTTACATCATACATTAAATGTATGTTTGATTAAAAAAAGCTTTTTTATTTATCTTTATGCCTTAGGCTAAGTCCGCTAATTACTAAATAAGTAAAGGTCCTCTTGCATGTAGGCCGTATAGACCGTTCGACATTCTATATTTGAAATTATTATTATTAGGTAGTATTATTTTATTTTAGACAGGCAGTTGGCACTGATATGTCTAACGGTCGAAACCGCGGATAGATAAGGCTTACTTCGGGTTAAAATATGACATTTGCCCATACAAAATGTGTCAAATTTTAATCCGAAGTAAGCCTATCTGTCCGCGGTTTGAATATAGGTTTTGGCCATAAATCTTTGTTCACTGCGAGAAATGTCTCACTAATTTAGAATGTTTGTCAAACTTATTTTTGAACTGGTTAACACTTTTAGGCCCGTATTAATAAACTGATCTCGACTGTAATGCTCATCTCAAGATACGTCAAGAATGACAGTTTTCTATGTTTTGACGTTTACTTTGACGTATCTTGTGACGGGCATCTCAGGCAAGATGAGTTTATTAATACGGCCCTTAGAGTTCACAACATTAAGAATTCCGTTTCACGTAAATTCCATATTAGTTTTGTAACCGACTACATGCAAGAGGTCCTTTACTTTCGTTTTTTACCTAGGTATAATGTCGTTGCACGAATTTGTGCTTCAACTGGTATTGGATTTAGATGCCAGCAAAATGGCATCGCGTTGTCCGCAGTCATTTTATTTTTTCTATCGTTCGTATTACGATACATTTGGGTGAGGACCAAAAAGTTGGACTATAGTTAAGCGTAGACGAACAACGAAGACGAAAAGTTTCGTTGTTCGACGAACACAACGGAAAGTTTCATAGAAAATTTAATTGCTCCAGTTAGAATGCCCAACTTTTTGGACCTTACCCATTTTTATAGTTGCGCGACGTCGTGCAGTCGCAAGGCTTCCTCTGACTGGTGTCACTGGGTCACTGCCGATGAGTGTTGCGCGATGTCGCTAGAAAAGTTAAGCAAAGTCACGTGATTTTGTCACCCCCATTTTTGCCACCTGAAGTCTCGTCTAGGCGGGGTATAGGGTTAGATAGTTCCCACCTGTTACCCCTACTTTATTAGGTAGGCACTACTGGTTTTAAATGGGTTATTTTTCCTACCTACACTGGTAACCAATTTATTTTAGTGGCAACCGATTGGGAAAGTCCCATTTGTTACCATAGTGGTAGCAAAGTCGTTGTAACAGTTGGGGATAGCCCTAGACCCTAGTGGTCATCTACAGAACATTTCCGCCCGTTCGGTTCTACGATCTACCTACTAATTTTCGTTATAAGCCGTTGCAGTATATTCATACGTGATTCATACAGACATACATATCTCAACGTAGAACATAACCATGTTAATTATTACGGACATGTGCCGGTAGCGGACCACAACACAACAAACCGAATGCCGAAAGTTTGCCAGAGGTCAGAATTAATTTGGGTTGGCGGTATTATGGGCATAGCGGCGCATGCGCGCGTCGCGGGCGACCTTCCCGCGTCCTTCTTGCCAGTGGCAGTCGACGGCGCGGCCCGCAGCGCCGCACATGTAAACACTAAATACAGAAAGAGGATTTACTTTCGCTTTCGAGTGCGTATCGCGCTCGCGGGACGCGTGTGTTGTGATGTGCGTGTGAAGGGGGACTGCGCTTGTTTGAACAAACCGGCACGATTACAGGTCAGTGCAAGTGCATGGTGCAACATAAATAGCAGCTTAAAACACCATCATACTCGTGCGCATCATTATCAAGTTACACTAATAAGTCTAATAACAAATCATAGTCACTTTTACGCTACACTTGCAAAGATTACATTACACGCAACGCCGGTTTATTTTGATAGCGTAAACCTTTGACCTTGACCTTTGCTCTGAGTTCAACGCTCGGGAACTGCATGTTTCGTTACGTAGGTTCGGATTCATAGGGTTTCGTGAACACCCAAATGAGCCAAGTTCCTTCAAATTCGTACAAAAAAATACAACAATGTATTGTGTTGAGTGAGACTAACTGCCGCACTCAGAGACGTCAGTTTAATTTAATGCTTGATTAATGTAGCTGCTGTCACTTTCTTTGCTATAGCAATAGAATAAGACAACACGTCACTAAACAAGCGTTAAATTTAATTGACGTCTGAGTGCGGCAGTAACTCGGTATTCTGAAAAATTAATGTGGGAACTTTAGTTAACCCGAAATGGTTTATGCAAACGTGTATTTCAGTAACTCAATCATGTACCTACATATACTTACCTACGTAAAGCGTAACTTTCCTAAAAAATGAGGCGTTTCCGCGACTATATTGGCCCTTAGAGCGAATATCTTATCGTTATCAGAGAAGCGCTATCACGCAGATAATGTCTCTAGCCTGACATTATCCAAGACCTCTTATTGTTTACTGACGCGATGGTTGCGTAGGACCTATGTATAAATAATAAATAGACTCGGGTCCGCAAAGACACGCCGATTGTAAATATTACTTTGGATAAAGATTACTTCCTTTTACCGCGTTTCTAGGAAAATGTGCGTTTTATTATAATATGACGGTAGATTTAAAATAAATACATCATCCAAAAACTACACGCTAATCACCTACGTAAATGAGAAGTGTTGGTGTCCATCATCGACGGACAATATTTACATTATTTTTACAGAAAATGGTCAATGTTAAATAACGCATTGGGTTATAAAATGTTTTGTTTTGGTTTGATTATTGTTTATTTTGTAAAAATAACAGAAAATAATTTACAACGCTTACTATACGGACAACATTGCCTGATTTACATTATTAAAAAATATAAGGTGCGTTGGGGTAAGTTGGAAAACGGTGTAAGATGAAAAACCGTTCGTAACTCCCTATTCCGTGCACATTTTTGGTTCCTGGGCACTTAATGAAGAATGTCAGTAGGTACGCCAAATCGCTTGAAACTTTGTAAGAGTAAAGCTTATAAATAAACAAACATACTACTTTTTGTTTCATTCAAATAGACCCAGTAGTTTTGATTCTACGAACGTATGAAATTACGGTCAAAAATATTAAAGGGTGCGGGCGCCATCTTACTGGAGTGACGTCATGGTTTCGTTGCGGTACGGCCCCTTATATGATTGAGTAAGTTTACAGGGCTATATTTTTTTAACCGTTATAAGTAACCAGTTGAAATTTTCACAGATTACGTGTTATTATAAACTCTATTGTTTAAAATTACAAAATGAACAATAAATCAAATCCCAAGAGGGGTCCCCATACAAGAAACATGACAAATAACCAGTTTTTTTAGCATTTTTATACGGATTATATTTTTATAATGGCTTATTATTTTGATGCTATTTTAAGCTTAAATTGCAGTCGAACTTTCATAGTTTACGACTAAATAACAATCTCAAGTAAAACTGCTAAAAATATTTGACCAAACTGATTTTATCAACACGATGTTTTAAGCGGTCACTCATCCTGTTTTAGAATACGCTTGTAAGTAGGTAGTTGCTTAACTTTGGAAACCGAAGTACGGGTTGTATTTGTATTAGCTTTTTATTTCGGTGTCACACAATAATCTAAACTCCATACTTACGACCAAACAGTAATCTGTAGTAAAACAACAAGCAACAAAATCTTACACGATGTTTAAGCGGTGTTTACTTAACTTTGGTGATAGCCCTTTCTTTACAAATGTCGTATCTAATGTAGAATTCATATCGCTAGGTACCGTATAAAATAATGAACTATAAAACATGAGTTTTTGATTGACCTAGGTAGTAGTTCTGATATTTTGTGTACTTATTCATTTCATCGATTTCAAATTTCGCGGGCGGGCGCTGCCAAGTGGCTCACTCGCCATAAGTTAGGTACCTAGACCGCCTCTCTCTCTCTCTCTCTCTCTCTCTCTCTCGCTAGTTGTTGGTATTAGCGGCCGCTGTAGTAAGTAGGTAGTTTTTGAGCATTATTACTGTTATTTCGTGTATGCAAGATAGCTTAGATAGCGTGCGTGTGTGTGTGTGTGTGTGTGTGTGTGTGTGTGTATGTGTGTGCGTGCGTGCGTGCGTGCGTGCGTGCGTGCGTGCGTGCGTGCGTGCGTGCGTGCGTGCGTGCGTGCGAGCGTGCGTGCGTGCGTGCGTGGGTGCGTGCGTGCGTGCGTGCGTGCGTGTGTGTGTGTGTGTGTGTGACGTGTGTCCGTCTATCCGCAGCCTAGCTCAGAGACTCTTAGTACTAGAAACGTGTAATTTGGCATGAATATACATATTAGTCACGCCAACATTAAATAAAAGTAAAATCATGTTTTTTTTTTTTACGTAACGTGGGGAAGTTTTTTTTTCTCGTCTACCCCATAGTGTGGGGTGTCGTTGTATAGGTCTTTCCAAAATATTGCGGATTTGTGAAAACAATATTTCAATTAAGGTATCCGTTTATGAAAAGCTTTAAAGCGCAAATTTTTGTTAGAGTCAAGTGTCGTCGTCCCCTCCCCACTACAGCCAAAACTACAAATAAAAAATATGAAAAATATCTTCAAAGGAAAACTATCACGACTAACTAGACTTCATTGGCTCTTGAGTTAAACGGTTTAAATGTTTATACCTGCCGAAAACTTATTTGCGGTGTTGGTAAACTGACCGCGACCTATATCGATGTATGGGGATAACAGTTTTCCAACGGCAAAGTTAAGTTTGTCGCGAGGTCTAATTTGTTTGTAGTAACGGCTTCAGAACCCTACACTGAGCATGGTTCGACAGGCTGTTGCCCGGTTTTTTGCATTAATGTTTTGGTATTTTTATGTAGAATACGGTGAACCCTAAATTAAAAGTGCTTGATTATTATTCTATTTTTATTTAACCAACTTATTCGACAAACATTACAAACAGAAAAGCCGGTCAGCAACGGACAGTTAGTTTAGTTAAACAGGTTAAACTGTATGTAAAACAAAACAATGGATAACCATAACTATCATAGTCACATCAAAACGAATTCGTAAAAAATTACGACTTCCAAAGTTAAGCAACTACGAGCGTAGTCTAAAACAGGATGGGTGACCGCTTAAAACATCGTGTTGATAAAATCAGCTTTGTCACCTATTTGTAGCAGTTTTACTTGAGATTTCTATTTAGTCGTAAAGTATGAAAATTAGACTAGAACTTAAGCTTAAAATCGCATCAAAATAAGAAGCCATTATTGAAATACAATCCATATAAAAAAGCAAAAAAAAATGGTTTTTTTCATGGTTTTTGTACGGGGACCCCTCTTGGGATTTGATTTATTGTTCATTTTAAAAATTTAATCGATAGAATCTATAATAACACGTATTCTGTGAAAATTTCAACTGTCTATTTATTACGGTTAAAAAGATAGAAGCCCTGTAAACTCACTCATTCATATAAGGGCGCGTACCGCAGCCAAACGATGACGTCATCATCCGTGAGCGCTAGCCGCCGGGTTTCGAGCGCCGCATACGAAGTTTAAAATTCAATATCTCGGAAACTATTAGACGTATCGAAATGATTTTTTTACAGCATTTTTTTGTTTTTAATGAAGAATACGATAAGCCAAAAATCTAAACTGGTTGACATTCTCTATTGAGAACTCCATTTTGTTGCTCCTCGCCCCTCAGTCAGTGCCGTTCGCTCAGTTATTGTGGTCGTGTGTTATCGTCAATTTTCGACAAGGTGAATTTTTTACGTTCAAATCATGTTTTTTAATCTTACCCCATGTTTTGTAACTCCTTTTGCAGTGACGCTAGAGAGATGTTGTATTGATACGTTTGCTTGTAATTGTTATTTTAATTACCTGTCAATGTGAATTTTAATTATCTTTCTTAGTTTCCGAGTTTTTATATATTTCAATCTTGCACCGCCTACTTTTAAAGGGGTAAGACGGTAATATTTTTGTTTTCATGTTACCCCGGTTTCAAAACCCATAGTAACAGTCACTGGTTCTCAAAGTGTGGAGGAATAACTACTTTCATTAAATATACTTAGATAGGTAGGTAGTTTATAGAGGTTTGTTATACAACCTATACAGTGCCTACATTATTGTAATTAGACGGGACTTTATCGTGAACTTACATTTAATTATTTATTTCTGTGTTTGTATGCGTTGCGTTAATAAAATTGAATAGAGAATGTCAGCCAGTTTAGATCTTCAGCTTATTTACCGTATTTTTAATTAAAACAAAAAATACCTGTGAAATAAACATTCGATAGGTACGTCAAATCGTTTCTGAGATATTGAACTTTAAACTTCGTATGCGGCGCTCAAAAGCCGACGGCTAGCGCTCACGGATGATGATGACATCGCTGCACAGCAATTATATGATTGAGTAAGTTTACACGGCTAATGACCGCTTAAAACATCATGTTGACAAAATCAATTTTGTCACATATTTGTAGCAGTTTTACTTGAGATTGCTATTTAGTCATAAACTTTGAAAGTTAGACTACGATTTAAGCTTAACATAGCATCAAAATCAGAAGCCATTATAAAAATACAATCCGTATAAAAATGCACAAAAGACAGGTTTTTCTTCATATTTCTTGTAAGGGGGTGTCTTGGGATTTGATTCAAGCGAAGTCGTATTCTATAAAGAACAGTTTGAGAACCCTTGTCTACCTATCCTCAAAGTGGGGTAAGACTGAAATATCATTTTATAGAAAGCCGAATTTTAGCTGTAAATAACGGTTTTTTTAAAATATGAAATAATGTTTTAAACTGCTACGGTGCTATACCGTTGGAATTTATGCATCACATTCACCTACGGCGCATATTAACGATTTTAAAAACTATATCAATCTTACCCCGTCACCATTCCATCTTACCCCATGGATTTTTTAGTAATGAGTGTAACTTTATTTCAACTTTTTCAATAGGAAAAGTATTAGTAACTTCCTTTTTTAAGTTTTAATATAAAGGTTCATATGTGCTCTTTACCAAAAGCGTAGCTTCCTGTAACTTGTCCTCATATTCTTGGTATAATATCACTTTTAAAAAAACACCTCTCATCTCGTGTAAAATCCGTTCAATCTTACCCCAACGCACCTTAACTAATTATTTACTCAAATAATGTTTTAGTAGAAAATGTATGTAGGTACGTTAGGAGACTTAGAGCTCGTTCCCACTATGTCGTGTGTCGGATTCCGATTTTAATCGGGTGTCGGCGCCTCTGTTCCCGTATACGGGAGGGCTGACAAAACAGTCGGATCCGACACAAAATCGTTGTCGGTCGAGTGTGAATAGCTTCATATAAAACGTTCTGCCACTGGAACGACCGATTAAAAATCGGACCGACACACGACATAGTGGGAACAAGGTCTTAGGAGTATCATCTGATCTATAGGAAAAACATAAATATTAGTAGGTAGCTATCGAAGAAAAATAAATCACGTGTGCTTTGGGCACACTGCTTTATTAAGTAGGTACCTACCTACCTAAATATCTAAGTAATATTGTATTACGCGTATTTGATAGATACAAATGAGCTTTTTTATGCCATATTTTATACTAGTTGCTGCCTGTGATCCGGTCCGAGCAGAAGTCGTTTATCTAAATCCTCGGGAACTGTACAGTTTTATGGAATAAAAAGTATCCTATGCCCTTCCCGGGGTTAAAGCTATCTCCATACCAAATCTATTTAAAATCAGTTTAGCGGTTTAGATGTGAAAGATTAACAGGCACACAAAAAGAGTTTACTAAATATAGTATAGTTGTTATATTTTGGTTTTAAAACCTAAAGGCCAAACAAATGTAAAAAATTGAAAATTGATTGCGGGAAATAAACCTATTTCTCAAAATGTTTTTTATGTTTTTATTTTACGTTGTAAAAACGTTGTCTGCTAAAAGTAAGGTAACGTCAAATTATGGCAAGAAACAAATCATATCAAAAATAAATATTAAAAAAACAAAAAACCCCCTTCAAAAACGCATAAAATAACTTCTTTTAAAATTAAAGGTAAAAGGTTAGTCCAACTGAAGTCGGC
This sequence comes from Acleris cristana, assembly GCA_948252455.1. Lineage (NCBI taxonomy): Eukaryota > Metazoa > Arthropoda > Insecta > Lepidoptera > Tortricidae > Acleris > Acleris cristana. Next base: position 9,958,189 of record OX411784.1, on the reverse strand, counting down.
TTTTGGTTGAAAATATTGTGAGTCGCCTTTTTTTGGACTTTAGTTGGACTAACCTATTACCTATCATTTTAAAAGAAGTTATTTTTTGCGTTGTGCATATGTTTGACTACAATATTTGAGGAGTTCCCTCAATTTCTCACTGATCAGATTCAGATTTGATGACAATGGGACCCACTCGAAAGTATACTCTATCAAACCAAAAAATATTTTTTGAAATCGGTCCACAATTGACTGAGAAATCGGTGAACATACATAAAAAAAACATACAGTGGAACGTATAACCTCCTCCTTTTTAGAAGTCGGTTAAAATGTCATTGAGTTTCAGCGACAAAGTTCTAATGTAGATACAAAAAATCCGACCATACTTAGTCGCGCGTTGTTTCCGCTCTTTAGTTATTTATGTGTAATGGAGGTCATTACCATGTCAATTTACAATATCGCAACGAGGAAGAGATCCTAGCGTCCCCACCATAAATTACAATCAAAGGGCTGCGTCTGCGACGGGCTGCGTGGGCGCCGGTTCCTCTCACACTGCAATTTAATGACAATAAAAACAAATTATGATACTGTGTTCAGTTTAAATAATATTTCAACCTCATTTCAATGCATATTGCACGCACGCATATGCACTTGTAAGTGGGCTAAATCAGTCATGTACCTTTAAATTCACGGACTCGCCACTAGGGGCTCTAATTTTAGATATGTTTAGCGTATTTTCTTTAACTCGGCCGCCATTACTGTCAAGTAAACAAGAGTTATTAACGTTGACGATACGATAACATGTCAATAGGAATATTGATTTACCGTGTCGAATACAGGCCAAGTGGGACAATTCTGCCTGTGTTGGGGATCTAAAAATAAATAGAATATTTAAAATAACTACGACTACGAATACTAAAACTAAAGTTGAAATTTATAGTGTCGTGCCTTTGCCTTGTGTCATCCATACACATGATATGACATTTGACAAATTTCCGCAGTCGCTACTCGCTATTGTACTATCAGCCCCATGGAACCCTGACCCACCATAGAACTGTGTCACAGTGACGTTATGTTATGATTGAAGCCGTAAAAAAATAAAAACAAATTGTTTATAATGTCACTGTGACACCGTTATAATTTATAATTATAATGGTTTCGTAGAATACAACTTTACTTCAATTTTAGTTATCTTTGATATATTTCAACTTAAAGTTTATATTACCAACATATTTCAAACTACAAAATGCGCTTCAGTTAACAAGATTTGTTGAGGATAAAATATTCATTAGATCTAGGTACGTACTTGGTTTCAGTACGAGTAGTTATTCGCAGGCCAGTGAACTGTCTGGGTATTTTCAAGAGATCCTATAGGAACTTCATTGCGCTATATATAAACGATGCAGCAGTGGATATATTGGGGAGTTGATTGAACTCTGTATTCATATCAATAACGGTTATTTTAGAAAAATATAAATCCTTCTCTTTCTTCTTTCAGAAGATCAGATCGTGGGTGGATTTGAGATGGATTATACGACCTTGTCATAGTGTATGACAGAGGCTCTATTTCAATTTGATTTAACCCACCTTGCTTCTATATCGTTATAATTTCGTAAAAAATATAGTAGCTCTTATTATCTACTCCCAGATAGCCATTTTCAGTCAAAGGCTTGATAAAATCTTTACATAGTATAAAACAAAGTACCTTCCCACCGCCTGTCCCTCTGTATGACCGCTTAGATATAATACAATTCTGGTTTATGTACGAGTGTTGCAGAAAACTCACATAAACCGAAGCGAAGTGAGGGCGGGTCGCGAGTCGTTGATAAATAAAAACAACAACGTGCCTTGAGAATCTCCTTTATGTGTTTTAACCGACACAAGTGCATATTTCCCTGAATGCAACGTCAGTAATCCTTTAAGCTCCCCGTCTAGATCAATACGATGCATAAGCTATCAGAATGATTAACCGCTGAACAATACAACATATACTAACAACATAACTATTGACATATCTTATCTGCATTTGGGATTACTGGTGCATGATGCTATCCCGACTGATTCAAAAGAGCCATTTGGTATATGTACGATCAAACTTAGAGGTAGTGGTACGTTCTAGTACCTTGTCTTAGCTATTGGTCTACTAAATTCAAACCACTCAGTTTAATACGTTACTGCGACAATGTACTCAAATGTATAGCTACTTAACTTCAGAGTTCGACGGTACTGTTTGAAATGGTGAATGGATACAAATGGAATATATGTCCAATCGAGGAATCTGATTGTTTAGCAGTTTGACATAATATGTCAATTTGCCGGGTTATACCGACGTGCATGCATTACACGATGTATGAATGTAGAAGAAGCGAAAGACTTTTGTCAGGATCGTAGCAGGTAGAAAGAAATGGTCTCTCTCTGCCTACCCCTCTGGGAAACAGGCGTGATTTTGATGTATGTAGACTTAGAGGTATGTACCTATGTATACTTCACGTTTCATTAGTCGTGTCACGCCGGTAAATAATAGCACAACCTCATGAAGTCGCTAATACCAGTTTTTTATCGAGTGTGCTTCGTTAATGGGTTCTCGGGGGACATTGTCAGGTGATCTCAATGGACACAACGATTGGATCCTGTTGCTAACAACAGGATTAGCTTATTTATAGTTTAAAGCCCATTGCAGAGTGCCTGAGTGCCCACATGAGTGGCAGTCTGCCGAGTTATGTCGGCATGCGTCGTAGCATGCAATCGCAGCTCTCCTAGTTGTTTGTCATAAAACAATAAATAACAACGAAATAAAAAAGTATCTCAATAGTTTGAATGGGTATCAGACAGTGTCAAATAGGATACCACTCAGTGATGCCGTGGCGTCGCCCCTCCTGCCATTACAACTAAAATTGTAATTGAATTTCCCATTTAACTAACAAGTCTAACAAAAAGCATGCTTTAAAAACCCAAGGTGTTTGAATAATGTCGTCAACATAATGCTAGTTCAATGCCGCGCAATTTGGCGCCAAAAATCCACCATTTTGATTTCCAATAATTTTAATATGATACTCTAGTTATTATTAATTTATTAAAATCGGTTTAGCCATTTAGTAGTTACGAGAGAATATAGAATCGGACATATATACAGGTCAAACACATAACCCTCCTTTTGTGCTTTGCCGCAGTCGGGTAAAAACCGACGTATTTGTTAGGCTCTTTTGTTTTATGGTATCCTAGTTCGTAGGGCATATTCATCTACTAGGATCTAGGATTGTACATTAAAGTTCAAAGTCATTATCTCCATATCATTTTTGCGATTTAATCATGCGTGTAGAGTAAAACGAATGGCGTCACGATTTTCGAAATTAGTGCTACGGTAATGAGTCCCGGAGTTCGCAGTCAATACATTTCACGAAGTTCCTGAAAGAGTAAAAGAAATAATAAATGATACAAGTTAAAATATTAATTAAAATAGGAGCTCAGCCGACGTGTATTTACAATGATATCAATCACGGAAAGTACCTATAGGTATCATTACCAAATAACACATAATGAGCCTTTAAAAGAATGCTTAATAAATGCTACTGTATTCATAATTTCTCATTAACATATTTGCTATCGATGCGTGTAATACAAATGCTTTTAATTATTAAATATGTCCGCTGCTATAGTTTATATTTGAACGTTTATAGCAGGAAGCCTATCATAACTCAGTTTGTTATTACGGCAGGTCCGGCGGCGGCGCGCGTCTTTGGTACAGGTGGGTTCAATTTCATGGCTATTCCTACCGATAAACCTGTCTCTTTGAACTGAAGCCGATACGGCATGGTAAGGCTGGAACAAGGTCCAGACAAGGAATTTAACTTAACAACCAGATTAACGGCATTTAACTAACTGGCTGCGTTAGTTGTGATGTGACAGCTACAGTCGAACTCCGAAGTAGCTGTAAATTTTAGTACCTTGTCGCAACTATTGATGTAGGTACTAAATTTAAACCATTTTCAGTTAAACGTGTAACTGTGAAAAAGTTGTTAAATGTACAGCTACTTCTGAGTTCGACGGTACTAGGTGCGTAGAGAAAGGAGATGGGTATTATATCCGCAATATACCTTAGTGTTGAGCTCATATATGAGACTCCTCAAATGCCACACTCACTTTGCTACAATGTCACAACACTTCACTTCGTACAAGTGTTCATTCCACCTCATTTTTGATGACTTACCAAACGAAGGAAAAACGAGCGTACCTAATAGACAAAGATTTAATATTGTAGGTAAGTGTACTACTAAGTAGGTACTTACATTTAATGTCTTTGGTAATAGATGATAGAGTAGTAGAATCATACGATAGCGTTACCTCGCCTCATTTGAGGTAGGACATTGTAATGTACCACCTCATTTTGATGACATGGTTTACTCCTTCAAACTCGTTTTAAATGTATGTCCTGCCCAACACTAATCCACCCGGGTATATACCCTGTGGGTGTAGACCCAATGTTCTGTGTAGGTAAACTAAGTTGTACCCAAGATGAAAAATTACTTTTGGGTTAGGTATTTACCCACCCTGATATTGCCCATCTCTTTTTCAAAGGGTGCTCAAAACATTTCCTTGGCTGTTTAATTATAACCAACTTACGGTTGATTTACAAAGGTAGAAGAGCAAAGTAATATTATCTATATGACTATCTACCTAGGTACTACCTTGTCGGTCGTCGCTATTGTGTTTATTGTATGAACATAGTAATAATGATAATTAATATCAACAACAAGGCGATAACCGGCAAAGTGATATAGAGGATATGGTATCAAATAGCAAATAGGTACATCAATCTGCGTTTTTTTTTGTTGAAATTTTAAGCTTTATGAATCCACAACAGATACGATAGTTTCAGTGTTTTTCTAATAAAATAATGGTTCCGTTTACTTTTGCTTTTGTGTAAATTTAATTTATTTTAGTAACCTTCGCGCTTCGTAGACTATTACCTATTAGCTTTCGGTATTGGCTGCCGCTTCTTCCTTCTTATCGACTTCAAAACCAAATTAAAAGCAGGTTGTTTGATACTTTATAAATAACTCGCTTTGTTCAATTAAACGCGTCAAAGCGGCTCGAAATTCTTACTCCGCGATTTGGATTTGGTCCAAAAGGAACATTTTTGCATTTGCCACGCATGCGCATCTGGCGGCGGTTTATAGACCAGATTTTACGTGTTTGTTTTACATTGCTAAATATAAAAAGTCAACGGGAAAAATAACTAAATTTTCCTATTTATAGGAAACATCGCATCAACGATAATTTCGTACACGAATTACGTCCAGGCGGCCTTAGCTGCACACTCTATTACTCAATACTCAATATTTTAATTAATATGTTATCATATACTTACATAGATGCCTTCACGCCTGTAATCCCAGAGTGGGGTAGCAGAGCTACAGAATTACTTACAATTTTAAAAACTTGTTGATAATTTAGTAAACACATTTGGCACAAATAGGCTAAGATTATACCTATAATAGTTATTAATATTAAACAGGGAATCTTTTTATATAAAATCGTACTTAACTCGAAAACGGTCTTACCCAAAATCACAAATACTTATCTTTCACCGGCCTCTATTCTAGGCGGTAACAACCATATCGTCTGTGACCTCTTATGGTATTGGTTTTAACTCGGCTGCCATTACTGTCCAGTAAATAAGAGCTATCAAAACGTTGACAATACGATAACAGAGGCCCTTGCCAAGATGCACTACGCTAACTAGCGTTTCTATTCGTTTCGTTTTTAAACGAATCGCGTCACTGGTAGATCACGTGACTTTTCGTATCACGTCATCTACCAGTGACGCGATTGGTTTAAAAACGAAACGAATAGAAACGCTCGTTAGCGTAGTGCATCTTGGCAAGGGCCTCAGGTCAAAGATTATATGTTTTTTACCGCTTAGAATGTCAGCCTTGCAAGACTCCACACGCAATTTTAAATCAGAAAATGTAACACGTGTCATTGATAACAGCTGATTGAAACTAGCACTAGGTACATACAGCTGAGTCCCTCGCAATAAGATTAGCCCGGATGACTTGCCAACTATGTGGTCAGCTGATGGCATCGCGCTCCGGAGTCAACTAGTTGTAGGTGGCGGTGACAGCTTGCATTACTTCCCTGTGGTTTTATTGTAAGTACGTAATAATATAATAAAACAACAGCAAAAATTACGATTTAAAAACCCGATGGCATGTTTTAATATACCTAGTCGTCTATATACAGGGTGGAAAGGGCCGCCGGCCACGCCCGAAAATGGGAGATTACGTATCTTTAGTACTGAATTTTTTGTTAATATTTGTTACCTTCGACTGACAGTCGGGTAAAAGTTATAACTGAAATTAACCCTTAAAGACGCAAAATTAAAAAAGTAACTGAAATCTAGCCTCATTGGATTTCACCTATTTACACAATTTTATTTTAATAAAAAGTACAAAAATAACTTTTAGGGTTATTAAAATCGCGTGGAATAATAGAGTGGAAAATAATATTTTTGATACAAAAAAAAAATATTCATTAAATAGGCCACTTGAGGGCTCTTTTATGCTTCCGTAACATTGAGTAAATCTACCAGCACAAAATACAAACATGTACAAAGACTGTTACTAACTCATCGCTCTTCATCTGGCTTCACGCAGTCGGGTATATAAAAGGTGAGTACGTAAAATGGGCCCTACGAACTACTATTAGGTATTAGTTTTATTACCCTAACTTGACCTCAGGACGTTACGTCACTAATTAGTCTGCGATTCGTCTTATCTATGAGTGCTTGCTGTTTGACTAGTTAAGTATGCTTGGTACGAGTACATATAAGTTACTACGTGTTGTCTGGCTAAATAGAGGCTCTATCTTATGGCAAAGAGAGTGAAAGAAAGAAAGAAAGAAAAAAAGAAAGAAAGAAAAGCATTTATTTAGCGAAACACATACAGCACTAAGTGCAAACAGAACGAGTATACCTACTTACTGTTTGCACTTAGGCAAAAGACAGAAAAAAAAACAATGGTGCACACAGGCCACAATAGCAAGTGGGATCTGAGACAATTCGTTTAAACCAATCGCATCACTGATAGATGACGTTATACGAAGAGTCACGTGACCTACAAGTGACGCGATTGGTTTAAAAACGAAACGAATAGAAACGCTAGTTAGCGTAATGCATCTTGGCAAGGGCCTCTGAGACCTAATGAAATTTGAATTGTCCAGACTAAAATCTCAAAAATGCCTCGTGAACTTAGTCAATAATCTCTAGCGTAACACGTTAAATGTTCATGGTATAATGTTATATCCCTTAATTTAGTTCGATTTACTTTTACCTTAATGGCTTATTTAGTGATCCGGCTTATTTAAATCGCGGCCGATTTAGCGAGTAAAATTAAGGTAATTACGAGAAAAATGTTAATAGTATCCAGATAATTAGGGAAGTCATTCATTAGTGCCCTCTAATGTACTAAATAGTTACGAGTAGAACAATATTTATTTTGACATGTTATGGACTATGGTATTGTTTTTAACTCGGTCGCCATTAGGTACCTACTGTCACGTAAATAGAACTATCGAAGTTGACAACACGATAACATGTCAAAGGCAATATGGTTTTAACGAGTAGAATAGAGCCCCTGCTGTGTTAACGGTAGTTTTAGTCACAATAAATATTTTGAAATTTGAATTTGAATTAGAGATGATTTAGAGGCCAATGATCACGGCAGGTAAATAGCTTGTTCCAGATATTTAATTGAAGTAAGGAGTACACGCATGACGCGCTAATCTAATTAGGAACACACGAGACAAACAAGTACTTTCTGTGTACATAATAATTAAAATGTTGCATGTTAGTATTTAGCGAAAAATGTTTTGTTCGTGTCCAAATATGTAACACCTTATTGTTATTGTACCATTTATAAAGCAAATAAAGATTATGCCTTATGAAAACAACAATGTCAATGATTTTTATAAACGAGAGAGGATGTCTCATTAACTAATTTCGGTTAAGCGATTATACAAATCGAAGCTAAACATTATTCGTTATCATATTTATTTGTATTTAATATTTAATTAATGGTTATAAAGCGATTGGTGCGAGCAATCAGGGAGTGGAATATTCCTAGACCGCGTGGCGGAGTCAGGGACCTATCCAAAGAGAAATAATCACTATGTTCTGACCTATCCGTGCTATCAAAGGGCATATTCTGCCCTCCTCATTAATAAGCATAATTATCTGCAATCTGATAACAGACGCCTATTAAACCCTTTGAAGGCATGAGGAGTTAAGCACGCATTATTGAAAAAATACATAGCGTCGGTGAAATGCAAAACCGCGTGAGTAACATTTTTAATAAGGAGCAAAATACACCTTCTTATTAAGAACTAGCTTCTGCCCGCGACTTCGTCCGCGTGGACTTCAGAATTTGATCTTACCAAGATGAATAACATAAGTTCGTCCTATCCGAACCGAGAACGAAATATAGCCCTGTATAGGGAAAATCGCTTATCCAACCAGTGACTTTGACCACACGAAGGCAACACTTCGATACAGTTTTAAATCAGAGCTAGCGCCATCTAGTTTGTATATGGTGAAATAAAAGTGTGTTTCTTTAGTAACTTTTGTGTACGCACACATCAATGAATACAAACTGAAAGGATTACAGGATGACAAACGTAAACAGAAATAAAAACAAACTACCCACTCATGGCTAGATGAGATTTCACCTTCTTAATTAATTTTGATACTCGTCCATACAAAGTGGCGCCACCTTGTGAGCAAATTCTCAGGTTTTAACGATTAATTTGATTTCCTGTACGAATGAGATGTTTTTTCGGAATAAAAACTACCCTGTCCTATTCCAGAACCTAAATTATTATGTGTGTCAAGTTTCATCCTGATCCGCTTAATGGTTGAAGCGTGATGAAGTAGGTAACAAACATCCAAACATCCAATCTTTCTCATTTATGAAATTAGTAAGATAAGATAAGATAAGAATATTAGGGTTAGATTGTTAAGAACTGATTTTTTTTACTACTAAAGATTTTATATTTTATTTTAAAATCTGATTGATAAACAACTAACACCTAAAGTACTTATTCACAGTTTATTTATTTTATTTTATTTTATTCGGAAAACCAACGGTATATTCTTACATTTCAATAAATTAACCGATGAATTGCTTGAAGTGCGACCCTTCGTGCGAATATATTATGTCCTTAGTATTTTAGCGAAAAACAACATGTCCGCCACCTTGAATTCAGCATCTGACCAAACATAAGAAACAATACCCATGACGACTTTTTCAAAAACCATCATGGCCGCCATCTTGAATTACAAATCTGATATCATTTTCGAAATTGCCATTCCCGGAAACATGAAACACGATACCTATGACGACTTTTTCGAAAACCAACATGGCCGCCATCCTTAATTGGAAATATGATATCATTTACGTAAATCAGGCCGGCCGCCATCTTGAATTCCGAATCTGACATCATTTTCGAATTCGCTATCCGCGAAAACCTTAGAAACGATACCCATGACGACTTTTTCGAAAACCATCATGGCCCCCATCTTGAATTATAAATGTGATATCATTTTCGAAATTGCCATCCCCGAAAACATGAAACACGATAGCTACCCATGACGACTTTTTCGAAAACCATCATGGCCGCCATCTTGAATTGGAAATATGATATCATTTTCGTAAATCAGGCCGGCCGCCATCTTGAATTCCGAATCTGACATCATTTTCGAATTCGCTATCCGCGAAAACCTAAGAAACGATACCCATGACGACTTTTTCGAAAACCATCATGGCCGCCATCTTGAATTATAAATGTGATATCATTTTCGAAATTGCCATCCCCGAAAACATGAAACACGATACCATGACGACTTTTTCGAAAACCATCTTGGCCGCCATCATGAATTCCAAATTTGATATCATTTTCGTAAATAAAGCCGGACGCCATCTTGAATTCTGAATCTGACATCATTTTCGAAAACATAAGAAACGATACCCTTGACGACTTTTTCGAAAACCATCGTGGTCACCATCTTGAATTCCGAATCTGACATTATATTCGAATTCGCTATCCTCGAAAACATGAAACACGATTACCCATGACGACTTTTTCGAAAACCATCACGGCCGCCATCTTAAATTACAAATCTGATATGATTTTCGAAGTTGCCACCTCCGAAAACATGAAACACTTTCAGCTTTTTCGAAAATCATCATGGCCGCCAACTTGAATTTCGAATCTGACATTATTTTCGAATTCAGTATCCGCGAAAACCAAAGAAACTATAACCATGACGACTTTTTCGAAAACCATCATGGCCGCCATCTTGAATTACTTACAAATTTGATATCGTTTTAGAAATTGCCATCCCCGAACACATGAAACACGATTACCCATGACGACTTTTTCAATAACCATCTTGGCCGCCATCTTGAATCCCAAATTTGATATCATTTTCGTAAATAAAGCCGGACGCCATCTTGAATTCTGAATCTGACATCATTTTCGAAAACATAAGAAACGATACCCTTGACGACTTTTTCGAAAACCATCGTGGTCACCATCTTGAATTCCGAATCTGACATTATATTCGAATTCGCTATCCTCGAAAACATGAAACACGATTACCCATGACGACTTTTTCGAAAACCATCACGGCCGCCATCTTAAATTACAAATCTGATATGATTTTCGAAGTTGCCACCTCCGAAAACATGAAACACTTTCAGCTTTTTCGAAAATCATCATGGCCGCCAACTTGAATTTCGAATCTGACATTATTTTCGAATTCAGTATCCGCGAAAACCAAAGAAACTATAACCATGACGACTTTTTCGAAAACCATCATGGCCGCCATCTTGAATTACTTACAAATTTGATATCGTTTTAGAAATTGCCATCCCCGAACACATGAAACACGATTACCCATGACGACTTTTTCAATAACCATCTTGGCCGCCATCTTGAATCCCAAATTTGATATCATTTTCGAAGTCGCTATCCGCGAAAACCTACGAAACGATACCCATAACGACTTTTTCGAAAACCATCACGGCCGCCATCTTGAATTACAAATTTGATATCATTTTAGAAGTTGCCATCCCCGAAAACATGAAACACGATACCCAAGACGACTTTTTCAAAAACCATCATGGCCGCCATCTTGAATTCCAAATTTGATATCATTTTTGAATTCGCCATCCGCGAAAACCTAAGAAACGATACCCATGACGACTTTTTCGAAAACCATGCCGCCATCTTGAATTCCAAATTTGATATCATTTTTGAATTCGCCATCCGCGAAAACCTAAGAAAAGATACCCATGACGACTTTATCGAAAACCATCATGGCCGCCATCTTGAATTCCGAATCTGACATTATTTTCCAATTCGCTATCCCCGAAAACATGAACTTTTGCGGCCGCCATCTTAAACCGACCCCAGACAACATTCGCCACCCCAGAAAACTTAAGAAAACGATCATAGCGGCCGCCAAGTTTAATGACGACCTTTTTTTACAGGCGTTTTTCAGGCCGCCACCTCCTGCATCAAGGCGAGGATTGAAAAGCGCGCTGAAAAACGCCTGTAAAAAAAAGGTCATCAGCCCCGATAGACGTTCAGGATCTCGAAGGTTCCGCGTTACGCTATTGTAGGTTAGCTCTGCCAAATACCACGGCGTGAATGGGAAAAACGCTCCACGCTCAGGTCTAACCCCGCACCTTTGAATGTTTGATCTTGTGATTTGTTAATTGTCGTTGAAAACAATAAGTTTACGGGAAATTGCAGTCGTTTAAACTGGAAAGGTAGATCCGTTGGTATTAACGGAGTCCGGGGAAATAAAACGACTTCTCCAGCCGCACATCCAGTATTGTGCATTTTATTATGAACTTTTTAAAGATATTACTTGCACCTTTACAACACAATATTGAAATAAGAAATATGGAGGTTCATCCCTTAAATCCACAACATAAAAAAAAACCACAACCTCTTGTTGATTGACAAAAAAATATAAATATAAAAATACTAGCTTTCCGCCCGCGACTTCGTCCGCGGAGAGTCAGAACTTCTGTTAAAAGTAGTTAAAGTTCACATCACCTTCAAAGGCTTTTAAAAAAAAGTCTAGAGCGTGAATTTTAAGTAAGCGGTCCACATAAAAAACTTTAATTTTATGGCTCTAACCTTAATTAACAAAATTGACATACAAAATAAATTCACTGCCTCTCTTTCACCATTACGTTATTTAATACGACTCTAGATAAATTTGCCATATATTCTATACAAACAATTAACCCACTTAGCAGAAGATTTTCGAAAAACACCGAAACTGAACATTTTCTGTAGGTATGTAATAGTAGTCTAATACCCATTTTCATGTTTTGCAGGTATGTAACTTTGAATATTACATAATTTCGATACAAACTTTACAGTCAGTAGTCTTAGATCCCAAGTTTTTCCCTTTAGTTATTGTTTATTGATAATGGATTTGCTCTTAACTAACTATAAACACTGAAGATTGCAATGTTTTAGATGCTAAGTATAATTCATGTACCTGGATAAAAAAAAACGAACTCCTATTCAAACTTTCACCCGCTTTTCACACAAAAATGGTTGTTATTTTATTTATATTGGTGTTGATACCGAGTTTCATGTATCTAACTTGAGTCATAATTTTAATTTGTAGGTAGGTAGGTTTTTTTATAGCAAGGTAAACATTAGGCTTTCTTAATACCCCACATTTCTCACTTCAAAAATGACCAAATTTCTACCAAACTTTCTACCCCTTTAACCACCTTTGGGATAGTTTTTCTAAATCGCCGAAAATAACTTTTTTTTGTTTATAAAAACAGTAGCGTAAATATACATTTCCACATTTTTTCCTTCAAAAATTATCATAATCCCTTACAAAGTTCTACCGCCAATTTACCCGTAAGTTTTTCCAAAATCACCGAAAGCAATATTTTTAATTTATAACTACAGTAGCCGTTACAACATTTTCCACGTTTCTCACTTCAAAAATATACCATACAATTTTCTACCTCCCGTTTTACCTCCTCAGAGGTAATTTTTCCTGAATCGAGCATTTCTACCAAGTTTCAAGTTAATCAGAACATAAAAGTATTCGTTCCTATAGAAACTTTGCCGCCCCCTTTCATCCCCCAAGGGTTTGAATTTTAGTTATCACGTGACTCATTGTTGTCATTGCAGAGCAAGCATTTCTATCAAGTTTAAAGTAAATTTAAGCAAAGGTACCAAATAGTTTTTCCTAAACAAACTTTATTTTTATTTTATTTTATTTTATTGAGACAATAAATCAATTTGCAACCCCCTTTTATCCCTAGGGGTTGAATTTTAGTAATCGCTGAAATACGTGTCTCATAATTTGCATTGAAGAGCATTTCTACCAAGTTTCAAGTAAATTTGAGCATACTAAATATTTTTTCCTAAACAAACTTTGCAACCCTCTTTCATCACTCTAGGGGTTAAATTTTAGTAATCGCTGAAATATGTATCTCATTATTTGCATTGAAGAGCGTTTCTACCAAGTTTCAAGTAAATTTGTCCATAAAAGTATTTTTTTCCATTCAAACTGCAACCCCCTTTCATTCCTCAGGGGGGTGACTTTTAGTAATCGCTGAAATACGTGTCTCATTATTTTCATTTCAGAGTATTTTTACCTAGTTTCAAGTAAATTTGAGCATACCAAATATTTTTTCCTAAACAAACTTTGCAAACGCCTTTTATCCCTCTAGGGGTTGAAATTTAGTAATCGCTGAAATACGTGTCTCTTTATTTGCATTGAAAAGCGTTTTTACTAAGTTTCAAGTAAATTTGACCGTAAAAGTATTTTTTCCCATACAAACATTGCAACCCCCTTTCATCCTTCTAGGGGTTGAATTTTAGTAATCGCTGAAATAGGTGTCTCATTATTTGCATCGAAGAGCATTCCTACCAAGTTTCAAGTAAATTTGATCATAAAAATATTTTATCTATACACACTTTGCAACCCCCTTTCATCCCGCTAGGGGTTGAATATTAGTAATCGCTGAAATACGTGTGTCATTATTTGCATTGAAGAGCATTCCTACCGAGTTTCAAGTAAATTTGACCATAAAAGTATATTTTCCCATACAAACTTTGCAACCCCCTTTCATCCCTCTAGGGGTTGAATTTTAGTAATCGCTGAAATACGTGTCTCATTATTTGCATTTAAGAGTATTCCTACCAAGTTTCAAGTAAATTTGATCATAAAAATATTTTATCTATACATACTTTGCAACCCCCTTTCATCCCGCTAGGGGTTGAATATTATTAATCGCTGAAATACGTGTGTCATTATTTGCATTGAAGAGCATTTCTACCGAGTTTCAAGTAAATTAGACCATAAAAGTATATTTTCCCATACAAACTTTGCAACCCCCTTTCATCCCTCTAGGGGCTGAATTTCAGTAATCGCTGAAATACGTGTCTCATTATTTGCATTTAAGAGTATTCCTACCAAGTTTCAAGTAAATTTGATCATAAAAATATTTTATCTAAACATACTTTGCAACCCCCTTTCTTTTCTCTAGGGGTTGAATTTTAGTAATCGCTGAAATAGGTGTCTCATTATTTGCATTGAAGAGCATTCCTACCGAGTTTCAAGTAAATTTGACCATAAAAGTATATTTTCCCATACAAACTTTGCAACCCCCTTTCATCCCTCTAGGGGTTGAATTTTAGTAATCGCTGAAATAGGTGTCTCATTATTTGCATTGAAAAGCATTCCTACCAAGTTTCAAGTAAATTTGATCATAAAAATATTTTATCTATACATACTTTGCAACCCCCTTTCATCCCTCTAGGGGTTGAATTTTAGTAATCGCTGAAATACGTGTTTCATTATTTGCATTGAAGAGCATTTCTACCAAGTTTCAAGTAAATTAGACAATAAAAATATTTTTTCCCATACAAACTTTGCAACCCCCTTTCATACCTTTAGGGGTTGAATTTCGAAAAATCCCTTCTTAAACGACGCCTCCATTACAAAATCAACTTCCCCTCAAAATTCCAAATTTGTATCTTTAGCGGTTTAGGCTGGGCGTTGATATGTCACCCGGGACATTGCCTTTTATATATATAGATAAAATGATGTGGTAGGAAATACATCTTTGCGAAATGAAAGTTTGTAAAATGACATTGTTTGCCAAATGATGATTTGGTAAAACATTAGTGAACCCCGTAAATGTATGAGAGCCCCCCTTAAATATTTATTTTATTCTGTTGTTATAGCGGCAGCAGAAATACATCATCTGTGAAAATTTGAACTGTCTAGCTATCATGGTTCATGAGATACAGCCTGGTGACAGACAGATAGTCTTGAATCAATCTATCCATTAAAAAAAACCACATCAAAATCCGTTGCGTAGTTTTAAAGATCTAAGCATACATAGGGACAGACAGACAGACAGCGGGAAGCGACTTTGTTTTATACTATGTATGTAGTGATAGTAACGTGATAGGGAAGAAGTGTAGAAAAAAAATCGGATATGTTGGCAGCGTTGACTCTTGACCGCCAATTTCCCAGATGCTCTACTTTGAAATCCGTAATTCGAACTTCGTCTATTGCTATCCCTTTTGCTCTCGACGCGTCACTAATTCGCAAGAAAGTGATGGGGCGATCCGAAGTTCGAATTACTGATTTCAAAGTAGAGCCCCAGTTCACAGGTGGCAGTCACGTGACAGCTGACAGAAACAGGGGCTCTACTTTGAAATCAGTAATTCGAACTTCGGATCGCTCCGTCACTTTCTTGCGAATTAGTGACGCGTCGAGAGCAAAAGGGATAGCAATAGACGAAGTTCGAATTACGGATTTCAAAGTAGAGCCTCAGCAAGTAAATGGAGACGACATTGTCGACGTTGCCACAGAGTAGCCAACCACCACTAATAGACACATTTTTGAATGGACAAAATTTGTTTTTGTATATTTAGTAGCATGGATTTATCCATGAAATTGTGGATGGTTTTGGTTAATTTTCATTTCTATGATGTTATACTCATTTATACATAGAGGAACCATTAGCCAAATTGTACTTGTCTATTCTCTGTTGTAGATAAAACCATTTGTCACTTAGAGCCAACTTAAATAGAGCGCTGTTTCTTTCAATTTTGATTATAATTATACTCACTATATCTTTTGAATGGTATGTCCGATTTGAATAATTCAAAAAGTAATTTACAGGTACTGATATAAACTTGAATAAGAAGTGATTTATTTTGATAAGGATTAATACCAAGGTGCGAATAACGTGGCCTATTTTGTACCGGCGTAACTATTGCATATTTTAACATGAAAAAAAGTAGTTATTGTGACATAACTGTAATAGTTAGACATATGGTATTGCACATTTTTTTGTAGATATTGATGTCTTCTTTAAAACGGTACTACATCACTTTGCTCTAATGTCAATAGTTTCCGCAGTGTATGCGATATAAGGTTTTTTTTCACACCTTGGGCTACATTATCAAAGTTTTAATACGGATCCCTAAATTTTTGGAAATTATTTTATAGCCTATGTCCATCAGGGATTATGTAGGAATCTAATGGTGAAAGAATTTTTGAAATCGGTCCAGTAGTTTCGGAGCCTATTCAATTCAAACAAACAAACAAACAAACAAACAAACAAACAAAAAATCAAATCTTTCCTCTTTATAATATTAGTGTAGAAGTAAGGTGTATTTTGCTCTATCATAAAACATTCAGTTTAGACTGAGTTATAAGAACTTAAACTTCATCAAAATAGGCCGTTATGGGTAGCCCTTAAGTTACTCACTCATAGTTAAATTGTTATAATATATAAATCATAACCCCTATAAATTGTGTATTCATTTGAACAACAAAAAAACATCTTTCGACTTTAAGACAATAATTTAGTTTATTAGAAAACACAATACATAATAGTAATGAGTGCGTCAATGGGTGCACGGCGTAGTTGCGTCGCGCTCGAGGTACTCCTACTAGGTACCTACATGGAATATACTAACTAACTCAAGAAAATATGGATTACAATTTTTAGCATTCAATTTTATCCATGATAGCATTAAATAGCCTATGGGTGTGAATTGATGTGATCTGCTAATTTGTTTTGTATTTTCAAAACCGGAGATCCACCAGACTTGGGCACACACTTTTTTCGTCCATGTTTGGTCAATAATACCTAGGCAAAGTCACCTTCCCGATAAATGTGCGAATTGTGAGGTGTTGTAAAGCTATTGATCGACTTTGTTTAATATTCCAAGTCAATATTCGCTTATGCATTAAAATTACGTCAGAAGTATGGGATCACTCCTTCAGTTAGGCACATTAGTTATACTTTTTTTTAACACTCCGAGGGAAACCCATAAGCAGCTTTAGCATTTAAAATCAATTAAGTACATTGTTCAGTTCAGTTTTGTAAATCAGAAAATATCAGTAGTTTAAACGCTTTTTCTTTGATGCGCGTGTTAAAAACAAATAATGCCGTTAATCTAGCTAGCCTCGCTGGAGGTTATTTTGGTGAATTGCCAAAAGAACGCGTGTATAACACGACATTCTTATATTAAATCGTATAGTTATATTTTGGGTCGTTTTCAAACACTTAGTAATTTATTTTTCTTTGCTATTTCACAAGTTTCTGAACAAAGAGATATTTAAATTGCTAAGAACACAAAGTTATTGTCAGCAACCGTATTAGATAGCGACGAGTTATCTAAAGTGGACTCGGTTCTATTTATTTAACGCATATCATGACCTAAGACAATAGTGACTGTTACCGCTTTTAGTAAAAGCATAAGGGAATTTTCCTATAGAAGGCAATTTATGTGTCGTTTTCGTAAAGTACAAACTTAATAACCAATAGCGCTTAAATCTAACGCGTTGTTAAAAAACCCAAGACTAACAGCCGTATTCACAAACGTCACTATGAGGTCTCACAGTGCTCACGAACGCACAGGGTGGTTCAAATCGTCTCATAAACAAAAGGTTGGTCAAAAAGGACCAATCACAAAGCTGTATTGAACGCAGTGCGTTTACTCAGTTAAGGATCCCCTAAGTATTGTTTGTGAATACGGGTGTTACTTGACAAGATGTAGTTAGCACTTGTATTTTTGGTGATATGCTACTATTTTTGTTTATTTACTACTAGCGTTAAGCCCTGGCTTCGCTCCGGTTTAAACAAATCAAAAATAGCATATGTTCATCCAGAATAATTTAATTGTAATGGAACCCTGACCCACCACAGAACTGTCTCTGTGACACGTTATGATTCAAGTCGTAAGAAGTGTCAGTCACTGTCATGCGGTACTGTGGTGGATCAGGGTTCTACAAGTTACAAATTACAAGCGGAAGTCTCTTTCTAACTCCTTTGGCTAGAAAGAGAGTTCCGCTTGTAATTTGTAACTTGTATCTTCGTGAAACGGGCCGCAGTCCGTCAGTCCGTGGGTTAGACGATCATTCTCCGATCATTCCGATAAAGTGGATGGACTCAGCTGATGAAATACTGAGTATTTAACCTCCCTCTAAACGATGACGGGCGTACGTTTTATCAGTCTGATATCAATCTCCGATTGATCGTGTAACCGTCCGAACCATCCATCATTCTGGCCCAGTCAAAGTTTGACCTGACTGACGAACTGAACTGATGAATTGAATACTGAGCGTGTAACCTCCTAAAT
Organism: Acleris cristana; assembly: GCA_948252455.1. Taxonomy (NCBI): domain Eukaryota; kingdom Metazoa; phylum Arthropoda; class Insecta; order Lepidoptera; family Tortricidae; genus Acleris; species Acleris cristana. Next base: position 9,939,493 of record OX411784.1, on the reverse strand, counting down.
GACTACCTAATCCTTTGTGTTTGTTTTTACAAAAAAGGTTTAGATTGAATGAATTTAGGACTTTTTTTTAGGACTTTTAGGACTACCGAGAATAACATATTTTACACTTTCATCTCATACATTGGTACCCACCGTTAAATTGGCTCGTTACTTAATGATTCGTTGTAAGTACGAGTAAGCACAGATAAACTGATAATAATTGATGATTCGGCTTAACACGCTTTATACTCGTACTCTTATCATCACTTCTTATTATAGAACTAGAGGACACCCGCGACTTCGTACGCGTAGAATTAGTTTCCCGCTACTCCCCCCATTTTTTCCCGTTGGGGGTCGATTTTCGGAAAATCCTTTCTTAGTGCTCACTTACATCATGAAAGGAACCCCTGTACCTTTCAAGTTTCTAGGTACAGTAGCTTCGGCTGTGCGTTGATACATCAGTCAGTCGTTTAGCCTTTTATATATATAGACTAGCTGTCCGCACCCGGCGTCGCCCGGGAGTAATTTTTTTTTTCATACAAACCTTATGAAAAGTAGTTTACGACCTATTCTCAGACCTACTGAATATACAGACAAAATTTCATAAGAATCGGTCGAGCCGTTTCGGAGGAGTTTGGTTACAAACACTGTGACACGAGAATTTTATATATTAGATAAAGTCCCCCGCCTGTACGTTCGCTATAATCTCAAAAAAATCTTAACGAATTTTCATGCGTTTTTCAGCATAAATTGGATGATATTTCACGGAAGGCATTTATGTATAAAAAATCTGGTTTATGTACAAGTATAACAGAAAACTCGCACCGAAACGAAACGAGGCCGTGTTACTTGTTAATAATAATTAACATGATTTACGATTCAGTCTCGGGTAGAAAATAGTTAAGAATACCTACTTATACGATTTTATGCAGGCGTGCATAAAACGTTGAAATGGTTTGTCACTAAATGAGAACATAACTGGTGGTAGGACCTGGTGCAGGTCCCTGGGATCGGTACCACCATCTTAACTGTAAATATTTCGGATTTATTTCAAGACCTTGTAGAAACGTTAGGTTAGTTTTATAAAAAATCTGAAATATTTACCATTTTGGAAAAAAAAGCGTTTTGCAAAATGATCTGTTTGCGAAATTAATCAGGGGGTAACCATCACAAACTTAGGGCCGAGTTCACCAACCAATTTAACAGACGGTTAAGTCTTAATCAGCTGTTAGTCAATACATTTGACAACCGTTAAACCGCTAACCGACCGTTTAATTGTTGGTGAACACTGCACTCAGTCAACCCGTAATCGGGCCGGTGCAGCAGCTGATCAGGCCCAAACCATCAAGCGCCGCAAATATTCATCATTATTAAATAATTATGAATTTGTGGCGCTTGCAGTGGAGACCATGGGACCTTGGTCAGCTGATATGAAAAGCTTTATTAAGGCCCTGTCATCCCGGCTCATAGACACCTCCGGAGATCCAAGAGCTGGTGCTTACCTCTCTCAAAGGATTGGGCTAGCTATCCAGAGAGGTAATGCAGCCAGTGTCATAGGGACCATGCCGCGAGCGGACCTGCTAGAGGGGGTGTTCTTTTTATAGTGGTGATTATTATTTACGTCTTTAATATTTGAGTAGCTTAGTTTTTATTTTAATTTAAATAAGTTTAGTTTTAACTTTTCATTAATATATCTTATTTAAATCATTGAAGGTTTTTTATAAAGTGAAAAATATGGAAATATAGGCCCAAGAACTATCAATTCTTGATATTCAATCTTTGATAGCATAAATCTCGATATCAGTGACTTGTAAATAAAAGAAAAATTGAGATGGCAGCTAGTTTAGATCAGCATTGTTAATGCAAATAGGTTTTAACAACAACTGAAAGTTTAGAGCTTCCGATCGAAGGTCATGTGCCCATGGTAGCCCCTTAAAGGAAAAAAGTGGTCACCTTTTTCCGTTAAGTTGACTACACGAAGGTTAAAGGTTATTCAACTTTGTATATGTATGTATTTATGTATGTATATGTTTGTTGTTGGTACTGTTTTTAACCTTTAGAAGGTCGTGGTCATTTTCCCCCACGAGGACCAGTCGGCTTGGGGGAGTTTTATGATTTGTTTTTACTTTGTTCTTTTTATTAAATGACTGTTGTGTTTTCCGTTTACCGACATTTAGTTGCTATTGTTTAGTATCTAAAAAAGTTTAGTAGAAAAAAGAAAGGTATATAATATGTGTATTTTGCCATGTTTACTATACGGGTGTCAAACCTGGGCATTGACAGAACAACTGGCAAACAAAATAAAAGTCTGTCAAAACGGAATTGAGAGAAGTACAATAGGTGTTAAAAGAAAAGACCGAGAAAAATTAAATAACATAAAAAGTAAAACTAAATTCAAGAATGCATACATAACATACAAACAATTAAAGTGGAGATGGACAGGACATATGACAAGAGAGAAGAAGGAAAAATGGACAAGACTGATAACAGAATGGTACCCGCTAGACTGCAAAAGGAATAGAGGAAGACAGACTAAGAGATGGGAAGATGATATCAGGAAAATAGCAGGTTCACCATGTTGATTCACTCGAACAGCAAGGGATAGAATTGAATGGCGATCTTTAGAGGAGGCCTTTGTCGGAAGACAAGTTGAGGAGTAAATACCGTTTGCCGATTTTAAAATTAGAAAAACAAATAGAATAGTGTAACAGTTTATATTATAGTATATTAGTTAGTAAACTTTATTAGTAGTAAGTAATGAGTTCTTAGGCATACTTATAAAACTTTTTTTATTTAAACTAAGATCAACAATAAAGGCTTTTTTATTTTTTATTTTATTTATTTATGTTTGTTGTGTATTCAGTTGTACAACAAAAAACCATCCTTCGATTTCAAGACAATACTTTAGTTTATAAGAAAACACAATAACAGTAATGAGGGCGCCAAATGGACGCCCGGCGTCACATCATGACATCAACAATCTTCTCATGATTTTTCTTAAAGGAGCTCTACTTTTTCATTGATTTCTAACTCTTTGTACGTATCAATAGTTTTTATTGATTGTTAAGTACAGATGCAATTGTATTTCGTCCTAAAATAGAAACTGGGCGGCGATGCCTCATCGCGCCGGTGTCGGGTCGCGCGCGGTTGACCGCGACGGGTTAGGTTCCCGGCTCCGACTGCCAACTTCGATACGAATAATCAACTACTAAGCATAACTTATTACTCATTGATAAGATTTATACAATTATATTATAGATGTCGTTAATCACTAGTTTAAATCTATGATGTATGTAATTTACCATCGGAATTCGAGTGTTACGCTAAGATTATGAATGGTAAATAAACCTGATGCAGTTTAAAGCGGAAAAATGTATAAACGCGATCTATACATCATTCAAAAAGGTTTGAAAAGAAGGAAGTTCGACTAAGATGTTCGTAATTGGCATTGCAATGTTTGGAATAATTATTACCTATTTCAGGGGACACTCTCACACCAATTGACCTAGTCCTAAACTAAGCTCAAGGTTTGTACTTAGGGTACTAGACAACGATACATAAATAAATACTTATATAGATAAATAGATACTTAAATTGAACTTAAAAAAACGTCCAAGACTCAGAAACAAATAAATATTCGCGCTCGTTATACAAATATTTGCCCATGCCGGGATTCGAACCAGGGACCGCTAGCTTCGTTAGGTAGGGTCAATGCCATAGAGTACATTGAATAATAGGTCAACGCGTCGTCAATAATGATTTACCTACTTATTTGTTTATTTCATCTAAGTTGAAAAGAGGGAATATTTTTTTTTACCCTTGCCTAAGAAGGGTTTTTCGAAAGTCCAGTTCTGTGAAAATTATTGAATTAATTATTTGAACCAATTATTTAATACCGAATCGCAGCTACACAGTAGCTGCATGTACAGCATCTAATCTACTAAGGCATCGAACTCGTAATTTGAAGAGGTTATCTTTTACTTGCCAAAAACTTTTTAGTCATTAATTATAATGTTTATTTATTAAACACTTAAAAATAATCAAATCCAGAACATTTGGTAGTTATTGCGATAAGTGGGTACATTTTTAAATGTTTCCGTTTTGCATATTACGATCGAATTTTAAATTGCTTTGAACCGAATGTTTTTTGGTGGCTAAATAAAATCTCACGAGCACCTCGCTTAATTAGGTTTATAAAGACCGTAAAGTGGTTGAGTTGTGAGTACTAAAGTATTTAGAGTCATCCAATCAAAAGCATAAAAACCTGCTTACTTAATGTATTCCTCTCGTGCTTTATATGCTAATTTTTGTTATTTGAAATTTTTATAAGTACTTACCTACCTAGTAAAAGAGATTTTTTGCAACTGTCAGGATTATGAAATTATTCAGTGCCTAATTGAATCATAATAATTAAAGACTTTGTACCTATTGCAAAAAAGATCACAAGGAATCAGAAAATATTTAGCATACCCCTTACAAGCAACAACCTCTCATTTAACGCTCCACTCCTAAGGATGTGTCGTAAATATAATTTCTTAGACATAGACATAGATATATTCTCTGACAGCGCGAACAAATTTAGAACCAAATTAATGATACAGCCGCATTTCTAATTTTGCATATTTATGTAACCATCTTCACTTATTTTTTAGCGATTTGAAATGTAAATGCTGTGTACAATCATTATTGTGTTGTTACCATTTAAGTGTCTTTTGTATTACCTAATTGTTAAATGCTCGGTGTATAACATGTTATTGTACCTTATAAATAAATAAATAAATAAATAATCTTAACAATGAAATTTGCTTTTTAAACTAACAACGTGACCGAATTAAAGGTACCTACCATATTCGCTCCCAAGAACACGTGTTTGATATGCTTCCAAACTCTATTGATGTAATGATTCCCGTAAGGTGAGGCGGGGGTAGTGCATCTGCGGGGCTATTGTAACTTTTCATACTAATTTTAAAAGTAGAACACGTTTTAGTATGAAAAGTTTACAATAGCCCCTAGCAGATCTGCAATTTATCACGCTGCGGAAAAACTTAAAATTGGTAACATCTCCACGGACTGTCACTTTTTATTAACTCTATGGACGAATAACTAATAATAATAACTACTGGAAACTACTGGGAATGATTATTCCCATCTGTTACCTATGGTAACTACTGGGATTATACATCCCCAGTAGTGACCGTCTATTCATTTTAGGGGTAACATCTGGGAATTTTTGTTACCAGTAATAGTGGTACCTGTTACAAGTGGTACTAAATTAGTGGTAAAATTTTAGTGCGTTCATTCACAATTTGTTAACTTAATCGTTGCTTTTATGTGCTCGCTTGCTCGAACAGCCGCTCGACAAGAAGCCATTTTGTAAGAAGACAACACTTCTATGATGGATGCTAAGCGCTCAATTTTTTTTTTATCTTTTATTGGCCACCCGGGGCGTGTCTTTCGGTTGTCCTCTAGGTACAGACAAAAACTCCTGTTCATTCAAGCTTTACATACATCTGATAGATGACTTGGTAAAATAGCATAAATATACATACATGAATGTACAAATATTTGCTCCACGAGTCCATTAAGTGTGTTTGCGAAGTGTGTGCATACAGTACCTTTCTCAGAAACACATGTTTGTCCGAAATTCGCACGTCGGCAAGAAAGCACACTTTAAAATGAAGAGGATTTGCTTGCTTTTTTAATTATGTAGTACTTAAAATATTTTACAGTGATAAGATAGGTTTGTTAACCAGCCATCACGTTTGTCACTGATAACAATTTTGTCTGATATTAACAATTGTGAAGCGAGAGTGCAAACCTTTGCCGATACAGTAGGAGAATTACTAATGTTTACATTATTATTTACACATACAACAATAGTATTAATTAAGCGTCCATTCAGTTCACCTTATGTAATTACACGTACATAGACGACGGCCCCCTGCGTGAGTTTTATGGCCATAAATCGGTGCCGCGAAGTCTATTTTGGGTGCATTCGGAACTTCCAAAAGTCGGTGCCAAAATGTGCGCGAGTCGCCGTCGCATTCGCCTCGCGCCCGCCCTGCACCGCCGACCCACTATTTATAGATAACGTGACATTGTTTTCTTTGCCACTTGTAATCGAGCTGTACTTTTCCATGCGAACAACGTTAACCCTGCGATAAATAGGTGCCGGCGCCCGCGCCTTGCTCCGACTGCCTTATTTAATATGACATACTTAATTAAATATTATTATCAATTTAGACTGTTTTCATGTCACTCTCCTAAGAATAACACTGGTACAGTATCAAGTTAAAGAGCGATTTACTGTTAATTGAACCTTTAATTACTGTTCTATTGAACATTACAGTATTATCTTAATACAGTAGGTACCTACAGGCACATGGCCAAAACAGGGGATAGTCTGGGTCCGTAATATGGTTGCTTTTATCGCGGTGGGTAAAGTATTTATCTGTCACTCTCGCACTTAGAAACTGGTCAGAAAGTGACACATGTTTATCCAGGTTGATAAACACAACCATATTAGGTCTATTGGGGTTTTGTTTCCTGTGTATAAGTACTTTAATTTAAGAGTTACTAGCGACCCGCCCTCGTTCCATTTTGGTTTCTGTAACACCCGTACATAATCCACAATTTATTATACATAGAAACCTTCCTCTTGAATCACTCTACCTATTGATGAAAACTCCTTGCGTAGTTCGAAAGATGTAGGTAAGCGTAAGTACATACTGAGGGACTGACGGCGGGAAGCGACTTTGTTTTATACTACATATGTATTGATGCCGTCACGTGTTTTCATACTGAAACGTTTTTGTAACCTATCATATTATTACTTACCGAGTTAACTGTTTCATTGCCCTTGTTCCGATACTAAGAAACAAAAACCATGTTAGAGCCATTGTATCCATACTACCGGAACTTTTCGGCAGAGTCATATAGAAGCGAAGTCAGCGATATCAACAGTCATAGCTTAAGACATATTTCAATATTGCATCGAAAAAATTCTTTAACATTTTCAGTAAAAAAATTGGGATGTTGCTGAATTTGCTTCTATAAGATAACAAATTATTTATTCGATATTTGAAATAAGGTTCAGTAGTAGCAAAGTATACCGTGTTCATTCTTACTTGTCTAAATTAGTAAACAACTTTCTAAGCTCAAAATGAACTTTTATTGGCTATAACAGCTCTTTTATCGTAAATAAAGTAAACTGAGTAAACATTTTAGACATCACTTGGCCACTTGGTGTCTGTGATTGCTTTATTTTATTTAAAATTGCTATTTTGGCCAAAAAAAGTTCCTTTTGAGGTTAGAAAGTAGTTAACAAAATTAGAAAGTAAGAATGAGCACGGTATAGTTGCATGTGGTAGAAACACGCGGCTACTTTTGTCTGCGACGTAGATTCACCCGATGCTATTAGGCAAAACAAATACATATTTAAATAGGTAAACAATTATAGTACTCTTTCTTTCCGTCTTCGGTATGTGATAAGGGTGCGAAGGAGAAAGCCGAGGAACAATCTGGTGCGTGGTCAGTCAGGGTCTGGCACCCTCAGTTGAGTTCTATCTCCCGCCCGAGGCTATCGCGCGATATCGCGGCATTTATTATTTACTTACGACAAATACAATACAATAATATTGTGATGGTATTATAGTGCGAGTGAATGTGCGCCCAGATTAGCAAGGAGATGGATATGCGGGTATGTATTTATTGCATTTTTTGTTATTTGAAAATGTTCTCGGAAATAACTTAGTAATAAATTATTGCGTAAAAAAACACATTTGTTAACGAATTCTATACTAACCCTCTTGTTGATAGGTAGATAGGTCTTTGTTTTGGGAATATGTCATTTGTGTTGCCAATTAAATATGATTTCGCCAATGTCAGGTTTGGAAGGCACACGTTCTAACGAGAGAGTGAACAATTTTGAAAAGAGAAATAAACAAAAAAAAATTGATTTCGTATACTTACAAACAAAACAAATACTTGCAACTTAAGTAATTTTATTTTTATGAATGAAACTAAGTTAAAAGTTTTTCATACTCTTGTTGTTGTCCTTTTCTGTCAAATGGAAATGTCACAATTAATTAAGATTAAATAATTAAAAATATTTATGTTTCTTATGAATATGATGGTAATAGCATGTAATAGTTTTCCCAAAGTAAGAGGTTGGTAAGAATTGAGTATCGTGCTTTGTTATTAGAACTAGTTAGCTCAAAAGTATTTTAATTATACTAGACTAGCTATAAGTAGTAATAAAAGTGATTTATTGCTATTCTCTCGAGAATTGTCCAATTCTCCGGGGTAAAAACTATATCCTAGCTATCTCCTCTATATCCTAGCTCGGGGAACAAGCTATCTCCATACCAAATTTCATTTAAATCGGTTCAGTAGTTTACTACTCGAGAGAATAGCAATAAATCAGAAATTAAATGCAATGTGCAATGTATCCTGATTGATAATTCTTGCTTTTTAACTTCTCATATTTTTATACTGCTACTAAGTAGGTCTACAATTTTTTTGCTAAGTATATATTATACATATTGGAATAATATCCAGTCGGACTTTTAAGTAAGTACCTGCTACAATTTGTACCTGGTCGCTTTAACGCCTTTGACAGGATTAGTAACGTGGTTCCGCTATTTTGCGCGGGTGCACGGAGCGGGTGCACGCCTGCGGATACAAATCCGCACGAATCAGAGTCGCACACGTCCGCGTTAGTTAGCGCTTAGCCCAGCTTATATTATACTACTAGCTTCTGCCCGCGACTTTGTCCGCGTAGATTTCGATTATCGTTATTCCCTCGGGAACTTTTAAATTTCCCGGGTTAAAAAGTAGACTATGTGTTTATCCAGTGTATAAGCTATCTCCATTTCAAATCCGTCCAGCCGTTGCAACACACACACATACACACACAAACTTTCGCATTTATAATATTACTAGCTTTTGCCCGCGACTCCGTCTGCGTAGAAGTCGTTTATCGCTTTTCCCTCCGGATCTGTCTAATTTTCCGGGATTAAAAGTAGCCTATGTCCTTCCCCGGGACTCAAGCTATCTCCATACCAAATTTTATCTAAATCGGTTCAGCGGTTTAAGCGTGAAGAGGTAACAGACAGACAGACAGACACACTTTCACATTTATAATATTATAGTATAGTATATAGTATATAGTATGGAAGTATGGATAGTAGGATTTTTCAAGAGGCGTGCACCCACTCCGTGCGTACCGCGCAAGTTAGCGGAGGCACTAATAGCCAAACCCTATATTCAAACCGCGGACAGGTAGGGTTACTTCGGGTTAAAATTTGACACATTTTGTATGGGCACATGTCACATTTTAATCCGAAGTGAGCCTTATCTGTCCGCGGTTTGAATATAGGGTTTGGCCGTAAGTGCAGTAGTGTAAACGTGACGTTAAACCGACGAAGTACTGAAAGCTACAAGGCCGACCTTACTATCAACTATTTTTGGTCAAAAATCTCCACTCGTTTTCATCTCACTCATAAATTAATTATAGACATTTAAAAGGGTATTTTTAATTATGAGTATCTAAATAATATTTATTGATAAACACTGTTTACTTATCTGAATTATTTATTTGATGATAGTACATGACACAATTAAAAAGTTATAAAAACATTGACTCGGAATAGCAATTACGATAACTTTATGTCATTACATGTAACATTAAAGACCTTTTATTATGATTTTACTTAAATTTATGAGGTAAATGATCCCGTAAATTACACATAACATAACTAATAATAAAATATATAATATTGATTGATTGATTGATATGATTGTAAACTTAATATTTAAAAATAACCATTCTTGATTGATAGCTATATCGTAAATGCATAATGGAAATGTATGGACGGCTTATGTATGTACCTACTTATATATTTATGACGTTTGATTGATTATTTATTGATTGTTAATTTCCGTTCTCTGGAATATAACACTCGTCATCTTGTTTATATAATTCTTCTTTTCTTAAAATTATGAATAATAACAATATTTTTACTAGATCTCAAAAACATTTAAAGAAGTGCCAATAAGATGCTGATAAAGTATACCTAAATAAAAGAGCACTGCCAGCGATTTTTTTTACATTCTTCATTGGACTTTGACATAAGAATCGAAAGCCATATACCAACCAGTCAACCAACTGAACCAGTCAACTAGTCAACCAGCGCCTCTATTCAACACGGTAAAAACAATATCGGTTTTGATCTGTTATCGTATTGTTACCGTTTTGATAGCTCTTATTTAGTTGACAGTAATGGCGTCTGACGTCATAACAATACCATAACAGGTCAGCTACGATATCGTTTTTACCGTCGGGAATAGAGGCGCAGTTTAGTTTGTATTGAGCGCTAGATTTTCTTAATAATTTATCCAAAACCAAAACTTTAAAACTTAACTTTGAAACTTTGAATCACCGACACCGATTTCTTAGAATGTCTCTATCATTCCCTGATACTGATAGAATGTTACCCTTCGCCGAATTTTCAGTTCATCGACAGGCATTTATTCACGCTCGCAGGAGTTATAATTTCTTGGTGGCTAACCTAACCTACGTAACCCATGCTAAAGATAACCTAAAAACAAAAAGGTTTGCCTAACCTAAGCTATAGGATTCCACAAAATGGTGCTGAAGTAAATCCTGAAATATTTACAGTTTCGGAAGAAAATCGTTTTGCAAAAATTGCTAAATGATTCAGTTTGTGAAATGTTGTTTAGCAAGTGATTCGATACTTACCCGATCGAAGGATCCCATATCAAAATAATGTAGGGATATTTTTGATACGTCTATTTAATGGCCTGTAGGTTTGTGATATTTATATGTTTTATATCACCAAGAAATGCATATGATTTAATACCTAGGTGGGATGAGCACGTTTACGCGAGGTTCGCGTGTTGTCTTATGTCTAGCCAGGTTGCAACTACGACATTAATTAATTTCCCTACTTAAAAGGCGGATGCTTGAAATTAATGATGTTGTTTTGATCCGTGCAGGAATCAGTTGTACACTCGGCAGTGTGTCCGGACAAGTTCTAAGAAAAAACCGAGCGGCACTGCAGTGTTTTCACCAATCAGGCCCTCATTCTCACCCCCATTCTTTTTACAGATTAACTAGTCTGAGTTTAATGCCCAGTAAAAAATCAAGGTTCTATAATTATCATATATAATCTTACTATCTTATCGTAGTATTATTATTGATGCGAAAGTTTGGATGGATGGTTTTTTGTTAATCAATCACGCCAGAATGGCAGAACGGATCTAGATGAAATATGGCACAGAGATAGATTACAGTCTGCAATAGAATATAGACTCCCTTTAATCCCGAAACAAGTCACTGTTCCCGTGGGATAGACGGAGTCGCGGGCAGAAACTAGTTACACTATGTAAAGTTATTAATTTCCAAAAACGAGGTATTTCGTACTGACTGGCTCACATTTCAAACCTAAGTAAGTTCCGTGTGAAATGACCTAGAGCCTTGAAATTTGGCATCGAGGTAGGTTTTACAGCACAAGTAGGTAAAGGAAACAATCCGAAAACTACAAATATTTCTACCCTGATCGGAAAATAGTAACGTTTTTATTTTCTTTATAAAAAATATCAAACATTAAATATGTAACACATTGGTAGCTGGTATTATGTTATTGTTTTATTAAACAGAATTAAATACATTTAGTAAGTAGGTTGATATCGTGTACTTACCAATATATATAAGGTACTGGACCTCTATTCTACGTGGTAAAACAATATTACTTCTGACATGTTATCGGTTTGAACTTAAGTAAGTATAAATAATACTTATCAACTGACAATACGATAACTTGTCAATAGCAATATTACCGCGTGGAATTTAAGCCCTGATATCCCACCCAAAGAAACTGTGTAGAAAACTGCCAAAGTAGGGCTTCAAATGCATTTGGTGGCAATAAATTGGTTTGTCTGTCAGCAATGTAATGCCAAACTTGGCATCTTTTTACAGTGCTACCATTTTCTTAATAGCTATCGGCGTTTTTCTATGACACACGAGTGACAAATCTGGGTACCTAGTGAAAAAGGGTATAAGTCGACTTAACTTGTTCTACAAAAGGGTATGTACATAAATGAAGTATCCTAGACTTAACCTCTTTTTCACTTGAACTTCAAGAGAGTTGTACCCTTTTTCACTAGGACCCCAGAAATATACTGTCAGTTGTGAGTGCAAGAGTGTTAGCGATAGCGAAGCTGGGAATACTGTAGATAACACTTCTTGACACATTAGAACTTGGCCTATTTTTACATTTATGTTTTTGATGAGATTAGAATTCACTGTAATTAAGTTAGTTCTGGTCGTTATCTGTTTCGAGTTATTAGCGTAGGGTCAGAGGGTCTCGCGGCCCATGCAATGGTACACTCGGATCAGATTCCGACTTGTTATTTTCTCTTACTCACATAAGATAATGCCTTGTTATTCTCAGAGAAAGCAGGAATAAAGTGGTGATAAATATCTAGATGCGCCTGCACGTTAGTACCAGTCTTACATTATCTACCCCAGACGCATGCTCTGGCCATGCGCTTCACAAACATCACAAACTGGTTACAGATTATACCTACTAATTGAAATTTCCTTGTATGATTTGTACTTTCGATGAGAAGATTCCCTTATGTTATGATCGATAGTGATGTAAAGTGAACTCGGTGATTGCATCGCGTGAATGTTGAACCTTGAACGCAATAAAAGGGGTTTTGTGAAGAAAGTGACGCATCTATTATCGAATTGCGTAATCGATGACAAAACGATTCGAAACTATGTTTACGAGTAAATATGGAATGTTAAAGAAATACTATTGTAAAATGGGCGTTTGTAGTTAATTTATTTCGCGTTAAATTGTTGGATTACTCAAAAAAATATATAATAGTACAGTTTACTAATATGAGAAATTATTTGACAAAACAATTTTAGCTCCAAATGCATTTCATATTGGAATCCTAAGTAATAATATAAATTATGATGTAATCATTACTGCCCAACAGCATTCCTCACTTTTAACAAACATAGTACCTATTTGGTATATGTTCGATTTGATGCGCACCATCAATTTGACCGTGTCGTGATCGTGAATCTTAGGTATCTAAATTTACACTCAGCCAACGTAATGTATTTGTCAAAATATGACTATTATTGTAACAAAATAACGTCCTCTACATGAAGCGTTGGCGTCCCAGACAGATTATTTTTGTTCAACTCTATTTTCAGAATATTAGCAAAATACAGTTCCCGACAGTCGCATTCTTGACATAACTTCTTGTATGCAAATCGAGCACTTGTTACACAAGGCTTTACCAGGTTCTGGGAAACCAGTGGGAGGCCAAATAAGGCAGCCAGTCCGTGTCCTGGAAACGGAACACGTTGCCTTTAGTGTGCAAGTAAATTACCCAAAGTGACATTTAGTTAATGTTGTAGAGAAATAGTTGCACGCAGGTTAGAATAAAATTTACCCTTAATCCTTATTTTTACCAACATTAAGTTATCTCTACGTCGCATACGTCACAGTGTTTGGTCAAATCTTGAAAGTCAATTTTAAACCAGGGCTCTTTATATAATGGACTGAAATTTGGAATACGAGTACATACTCGTATGTAAACCCGATGTCAATGCAAAATTATGACATAAAAGAGCTGATCTTGAATGACGCAACGAGGGCTTGCCCTTGTAATATTTTTGCTAGGCCCGCTGAAAATATCGTCATTCTTTCATTGTGACTGATTGACGAAACACGCAAGGTTGTGACGTCTCAGACTCCACAAATAACGTTTCATTTTGAGCAAAAGAATTGCGTATGACACAAAGGAGTCGCAACTCTGAGTATTTAGAGGTAGCGTAGAAAAATAATAACTTATACGTACATATCAAAGTAGCATAACTTACAACGTTACGAAATCAAGATATAAAGCTGCATTTACTTCGGCTTCAACTTCGGAGTTATAGTGTTGTGATTCTCGGGTGCAGCAGTTGAATTGTGTCAAGTGACGCCGCTGTCACGGCGCGTGCGCCGTCACGCTGCGCCGGCGCCGCATCCTCGCGCATGCTCTGTGCGCTGTCGCACACATACGAGTTCTGTCAGGACGCCTGATTTACACTCAAAGTGGACCCCAATATCGAGTATTTGGCATCAAATGTGTGTGTGAAATATTATTTTAGTCCTTTGGATATTTGTATAAATGTAACTACAAACTTCGCAGTAGAAGTGTTTGTTTTTACGATGACAAACTTTAAATGCAATTTTCTCAACTCGTGTATTTAGAAAATCGGCATCGTAAGTAAAAAAAAAAAGGTAATTACACATCTAAATCAAAAATAACTAACTCTTGAGTTATGATTTTTTATTTTATAGATAAGCTAAAATGAACTTTAAGGAAATATAAATACCTCCATAATAGGCAAAAAAAAAAATACATCCAGTGAAACGTATAACCTCCTCCTTTTTTGAAGTCGGTTAAATAGTCTCTTTTCCCGATTACAGCCACATTTATTGTATCTAATTATCATACGGTTCAGACTTTTTTGCTGATGGCTTTTGTTAGGTAGGTACTATGGTTTTTAGGTGTGGTTTAGTGTAGCACTATTTTATTTCTTATTCCTTAATATTTTACTACTTAAAGCTGAGCGACCAAATCTCAATTCATATCAAAATCGCTTCCAAAACGATGTAGACCGGATGGGACTACAATAATATAAAAAAAAATGCACATATTACTTTACTTAATGCAGTGGTAAATTTTGTTTGTTTTTCCGTCAATTCTGTATGAAACTTAAATATTTGAAGTATTGTATTTAGTTCGTTTCACTTTGCAGTAAGACCGTGTACTTAGAAGAACAAGCACTATTCTAAGACGTAATTACTTTCTTAGAGTTTCTAGTTTCCAAGTAAGTATACCGGTGTGAACCCGGGGCGACAAAAAATGCATGTTTATTAACTTCAACATCTGACGGTATAGGGTAGTATCGCTGAGACCCACACAGAGGAGTAGTATTGAAGTTGATAATAAATGAATCACTTTTTAATAATTTATGTGTTTTAATATTTATTTCCGAAAATAAAGTTACAGGAAGATAACTGAATAATAATAAAATAATAAATTATTTTAATGAAGCTACCCAGACACGAGATCCCGTGTCTGGTTCTATTGAAATTTTCTAGAGAATGAGCTTAAGGATCGATATCCGAATAGATCATAAACAATTTTGAATTTGGAAAGATTTAGATCGAAATGTAAGAGTGGTCAGGAACATAAAAAAGGAGGTTCTAACAACCTCGTTACAAACATACTCGTTTTGCGTATAAATATGAAAAGAATACCAACATATTATAATGTCAATAATTATTTATTTCTTAGGTGTGCACCGATACTACAAGCAGTAGTTGAAAAATAAATAAATTATAATGCAATAAACTCAGATTAACATACTCTTGCACTGACATTCAACGTTTTCCTTATGCAATATAAACAATTAACAAACCGTCAAATGAATGTCACTGCTGGGTTTATTTAAATAGGATCTATTTCTATTCTCCATCGGCAAGGTCACCGGCGCGCGCGCCGCCCGCCCACTGACAAACAAGACCGTTAACGGGTCGATGAACTCGCGCGCAGTTAATTTTCAGCAAACCCTTTATTGGCCAATGTAACTGTCCATTAGCCTTCAGAGATCGTTTTAGCTGTTTGTGGTGCTTTATAAAATGTTCCGTAGTCATAAATCTTGTTTTATATTCTACCAGCATAAAATGATACTAAATATTTTCGTAAGGTTTTCTAAAAACATGCTGTGGCCAATTAAATTATATTGATAATCAAGAGAAAACTTTTGAAGTACTAAGGTTGATACGTATTTTAGTGGGAAATTAAGTTAAATAAGACATGTTTAGTCTGATTATTAATCCTCACTTACTATGAGTAGATGCTGTTTATTGTTAACTAGATACAAGGCAAGACTCACATTAACAAGCTCATATAATATTTATTATTAAGCCCTCTTAAAGAAAAACATGAAAATGACAACCGAACATAATTTTCAGTATTCAACTTTATCACAGCATACCCATTCAGTATTCAATCACTTCACCTCACATAAGGTTTTATTGGAATAAAGCACACAACTTATATTTGGCAACACTGACGAGAGGGACAATAGCTTCAAACAATATACAATTACAGATCCTTATAAGTAATAATAATTATTACTATATAACTTGTACATTTCTGAGTTCTTCAATTTTGTAAAGTTTATCCGCGGCATGTAAATATCTCTTTTGTTTACATGAGTATACTCGATTATGTTTGTGACGAACGTTTGACGCAAGCGTAAACAAAAACACTTCGTAGGCAAAAAACAAAAAACTATCTGCAGGTCAAGCGGTGGTCACCTCATGCCAAAGTAATTCACATCTTACGAATTTTATCACTAACTATATAATTAACAATTATCTTACGATTTTTTCGTTATTTACTGCTTTTAACAAATTGTCGTGATAATTATCACCTCATGAAGTATTCATAAATTTGATAAAAGGGGACGTGGTAAAAATGACAAGTCGATTATACATCATAATACTATGGATTTTTGTCTCTAGTAGATAAATCAAATTTAAGATTTTTTAATAATTTCTTAAAATACTGTTTTAATTATAGCAAATTATAGAGAGATTTACAAATAATACTATCGTTATGTATCTCAATAAACATATTTATGTATATGTATACTTGATTAAATCTGTAGAGGAATTATTAAATTATTAACTTTATAGATAAGATGTTTTTTTTTGAGGATGTACGGTCACGAGCGTTAATTTGGGACCCATTTCAAGAAAAATGTGCTTGATGTCGTCAATGTCATTAGAGATGTCGAGTCATTTGTAACTTTTAGGAAACTCAACCTTATTGTTGTAGAATGTCAGATTGACTTCGGACCGAATGGAGTCTTGTGTCGAATGTCTTTGGAGTCGAATGCTCTGTCCCTCGCACTCTATAAGAATACTGCGAGGGACTGAGAATTTGACTCGAGTACGGTAATTGTAACTCATGGTAAGGGTACTGAGCTCAGTGCCTCCTCTACACGGATTATCACTTCTCGTAGGGTTATCAGCTATCACTGATACGGTCTTGTGGCGCCGGGCGGTCGTGCGGCGTAATCGCGACGGCCGGTTATCGGCTGATGAGAGAGCATGTTATGGGTACCTTCCCTGTAAGGTCGTTGTGGGAGGCTGCCCGCGAGCTAACATGCCCCTTCTAAATTATGCCGAAGTATCATTATACTTTGTAAGAAGTCCCTTTCACATGTTCGAAGGCACAAGTCAGAGCTAACTTAAAGCGAGTTTGAACTTTGATTTTTGGATTAGACGCCGTTTAGTGAACTTTCCACTAATCGCATAGTCATAGTCCCATTAGCTTATTCAGCAGTCAGTGTGCTTTGTTCCATTTTATTTGACATGCAAAAACGTTTTTTCTTTCATTCCTTTTTTTTATTTTGGTATGGCTGTTCTTAGTAGATTCACACCATGTTACCGACGTGTAAATGAGCAATCATGTGACCAATTTACTAAATAAATAGATATCTGTAATCGATTGTACGGTATCCAGTAAAGAATGTTCAAATAATAATAATAATAGCCTTGTGTCTATTGTGTGTCAGCTAGTAAAAAAAAAAAGTACTTATCCATTAGAAACACTTAATAAGGCGGTTGTCGATTGTTTCGCATTCACGAAACTTCGTCAATGCGAAACAATTCGACAACCGCCTATTTTACAATCATGTTGACAATACTAAGAATGTAGTTGGTGTCGCGTGGCAATGTGACCCATGCATGCTAATTTACCTTATTACCGTATCGGTTACAAACCAACATAAAATGAATCTCGTCTTGTTATTTTACTGAAAGTATTTCTACAAATGCAGCTACAAATAAAACTACAAATATTAGTTGGGGGCTAAATCATGCATCATTGATGACGGGTTGGCCCGTCACTCATCCGCCCAATTCGCGCAGATGCCTAGATGTTTAGTTACAAGTAAATGTTACATCAACATCGTTTTGAGATGTAACATGTTTATTTATCTACCCGAATATTATAAACAGTCTGAGCGTTTATTAGACTGGAATAAATATTATTCGACCATAGCAACCAAACATTTAAAGACCAGAATACGCGCTTAATCAGTTTTGATAGGCAATTGTTTATCAGCATGTTGTATCTTGATCTTGTCGCGCCAGGGTTTCAATGTCATGGTGTTTGTTGTTTATAGTTTTTCATTATCAAGTGCAACAGTATCGTGCCTCATAACATAATTCACAAGTTTCATAAACATTGTTACCTACTTGTAAGGTTTACCATCATTTGCTAAAAAACGTTTCATTGATTTTACAAATACATATATTATTATGCTAAACGTTTTTTTTCCGAAACTGTAAATATTTCAGGGTTTATAAAACTAACCTAACCTTCTTCTACAAGATGGTCATGAAATAAATGCCGTCTTTTTACAGCTTCGGAAAAAAAGCGGTTTGCAAAACGATGTTTGTTTGATTAATCAGTATGTTGTTTAGCAAGTGATTTGATACCTACTTTAAATTGTGTGAGTTAAGTATATTTTTTCCTTTTAATAATGGTAGTTTTCTCAATTCGATCCGTGTATTAATTAATTGTATGCCACACAATGGTCCCTCGGAATGCAGGAGTCATAAAGTTGGCAGGCAAGCGTGTGGTTAGAATGAGTCCTGGTGTCGCGGCAGGCTGCGCGTGCGACCGGTTCCTGCACATTCCACAAAACCTAGGACCTAACTGCTAGTGCTTGTATAGTCAAGGAACTTGATTGTTTAGCAGTTTGACGTAATACGTAAATTAGCCGTGTTATACGTTTCCTGGCGTGACACGGCTAGTGACACTTGTAAAATGTATAACCCGGCCAATTGACGTATTATGTTAAACTGCTTAATAATCAAATTCCTCGACTGTACGTACAAATACTTTGCTTATGACATTGTGAAACTGTAATGTGGTAATCATAGCTTAGGGCCCCTTTGTGTTTGAACCACCTATCTTCTGTGATAAAAAATAGATGTGCATAGGTTACACGCGAGTTAAGCCATGACGTTTGAAGACGCGTTGTCCGTTGTCCAAGTTGGTATTTAGTGAGTGACACTGCCTACGAAGTTAGCGGGACAGTAGGTATACTATGCTAGCGGTCCCGGGTTCGATTCCCGGTCAGGGCAAATATTTGTCTGATGAGCGCGAGTATTTCAGTATTTCTTAGTCTTGGGTGTTTTCTATGTACCTATGTAAGTATTTTTTTCTCTTTATAAGTGCTTATATCGTTGTCGGGATCAAGACTGCTGTGAGATTGTCCCCAGTTTTTTTTAAATATTTAAAAAGTTATTTCGAGAGGTATTGTTTTTTGTCGTTCTCCTACATTACCAATCCTGCCATTTTTGTTGTTACATATGTAGAGGATTTAAAATAATTAATTATTTAAGGTTTGTAAAAGTGGAGCGGCCTCTATTTTAAATACACGGTTACAATAACTTCATCATACCATGTACCTCGTCATTGCTAGGTGTTAAATAAAAATCTTGTTTTTTTTTAAAGTACTGGTTTTTAATATTTACCCATAGTAAATATAAGATGCGTCAATGTATGAAAAAAACTCATATTCTTTTATTCTTGTATTCTATTATTGAGAAGTCACATATAAAGAGTAAAAACCTGAGAACCGGGTAAGTAACAAAGTATTGAACAAGTATCTGAGTGTTTATTTTTATACGCATTTCAGGCGTGATGTAGTTACAAAAGAAACAAGAATAAGTACTTATCGACCTGAAATGCAGACAAATGGACTGTTAATGCAAGGAATATAAATCGCATTCGTTTCGAGTTCAACGACACCGTAGAATACAAATGCAAAAGCGTTTCGCGGTTTGTGTAAATCCTATGCAATCTCTGAGATATCGTTGCGTGTCTGGCAAAGTTTATCTGCGCAGGAGTGGAGTGTAAGTCACCCGTTGGGTTCGTGTGTTCACTGCAAGCGTAGGCGGCAGCTTTGTAGGACCCTCACAATTAAATTATGTATATGACATACATACATACATGCCTTCACGCCTTCATTCCCAGAGTGGGGTAGGCTGAGCTACAGAATTACCAACAACTCTAAAAGTTTGTTAATAATTATTTAACCACATTTTGCACAAATTAGGCTAAGGTGATCACCAGTGTATTAGTGACAGGTTGCAAGCCCATCGCCTAATAATACTACCAGCCTTTATTCCCTTAGACCCGCCATACACGGATTGCTTTCAGCTTTATTGGTCGGTTTGCACTTTCTAGAGCATTGAAACTGCAAATCGACCAATAGCAACGAAGTGCAGTCGGTTCCCATCTGCTTAAAGCAGTCCGTGAATGGCGGGTCTGAGTCGCCTCTTACGACATCCACGGGAAGACATGGAGTGGCACTATTTGACTATTCTAACCCGGCAACCACACGTATGTACGTATTATGTACGTTTTATATCCTTGTAGCTTTCAGCAAACGATGGGGCAAAGACCTATTTAAAGTAGCGTTCTCATTTGCAAATTGCGGCGTATAACTGGACCAGCTATTTGAATAACATAAAATATCTACACATTTATCTTGTCAACGATAGAAGCCAGATTATTCTCGCACAAGACTTGTTATAATATAATATACAGCCTATACCTATACGCCAGTTGATAATAAATAGAGCACATACATCTTTTGTGGTTGTAGAATGTCTATTGCTAGTAACTCATTAAATTAAGTCTTACCTACTCGTTACTATTTTTATCCAATAATTAATCGATATAATATCACGATCAATAAAATCGATAGTTTATAATCCCGCCGTTGGATGGGAAGGTATAGTTTTCTTCGATCAATGGACGCATGCGCATCAATTAAACCCTAAGGCGGCTTGATCTACGTAATTAAATGACTGTAGAAAGTTTTAATGCTCAATCATATGTAAAAGTCATAGACTAAAATTAACGACCGAGCCGAATGTACAATTATATTTAGAAAAGTTTAGTCTAATCTATTTCTATGCGACCATTCATAAAGTCTATGAAAAAATCTGCTAGAAGAAGAGAACATGGATTCTTTTTTTTATTCAGTATTAATTTGAATGTTTTAATTCCTTGTCAACTTTTGCATCTTTTCTTACAATTTATAGCAAAGTTAAAGGTTTTCATCTGTTTATATTATTTAAATATAATTAATATGCTTTGATTTTTTTAACGATCCTATAAAACGTTAATACAGCTACAGAATAGAAATGTAATGGGTATATTGATTAGTGAATGGATTCTTTTAATAGATACCATGCATACCTACATTATGCATGTTTGGGCGGTTACTATTACTATCCGGTTCCGGTGTAGTGAGATGCGCCTACGCACTCTGGGATATGCCTTCCTACTAAGGAGGTAGTTACACTACTACGATACAGATATGAGTTCTATCGTATTGTACTTAATTAATTACTACTAAACATAACGGTGCTAGTTGAAATATGACAAAGAAAACATAAGATCTTTTAATACAATACAAGTATGTAATATTCAAGATTGCCGACGTTTAACCTGCTTAACTTACTTGTTATTATTTCAATGTATTGTATTGATGAATTATTATAAACCTACAAAATTACCTAGACATTGCCGCCACGCGGTCTACAAGTGAATGCACCAGTTATATTCCAGTATATTTCCGGACTTTAAACCAATTAGTTACTTAATGATATAAATTAACCTACACAAATAAACCGCGTCGGGCGCAAGCGGTGCGTTGCACTCTGCTCTATAAATAGTCGATCTAAAGCCTGACGAAAATACTGCTCTTGGGAAAGTACCGTGGCCTGTTCAAGTGATTTTTGTACTGAAATCGACGCGGTCGACTTATATCTCTGGCTATTCGTAGCGTAGTTTCAATGTCGATATGTTTTCGAAACGGCAACATGTTCGGTCAACCTGTCGGGCCACATCTTGCGCCGGCGCCGCCACTCCGCCGCCGCGTGTGCATCACGCTGTGCCCGCGTGCGCGTATTTATATACGAACTAGAATTACGATTACTATTTATCTAAGTCTTAGGAATCGTCTGATTTTAATGAGTTTACATAATATATATTTAAAATTTATTGGAGTTGTGGAGCGTACACGGTTTTATTAGATGTCTAGAATAGGTGATATGCAGCGGGCTGCGCCGGAGCCGGGGCGCCGCCGCGCGCGCCGCCGTCATTCGCAAGGAGCGCAGGCGCCGGACGGCCGCGCGGCGTTACCTAACAAGTTTATTTACGATCTACCCTCACCCCTCAAACAAAAACAAAACAAAATATCTAACTGTTAATTTCTAACACGCGTGGCACGTCCGGGTTAGTGATATTATCTAGTGGTTATTAATTATTTAACATTAAAGTGAATCGCGAACTGGTGGTAGTGATAACGGCTGCCGAGAGCACGGCTAGAATTTCATGAGTTCCTCTGAGATTATGCCAGTGGAACACCAGAATTCTGTGTTGCTTGAAAAGGTAAAAATCTTGTTCTTTTATCTTTGATTAACCTTTGTTTTTTTATGTTATGTAAATTAAGTCGTTTTCCCGCGGGGTATGGACAGAGATCTTGGCGTCTGACACGCCAAATATTATGATGTGTGTATGTTTATTTATTTAATTATTTTTGATTGTCTAGAAAGTAAATAATACTGATTGCTGTTTATGCCCCAAAATAATTAATTTTATTTCACTGATTAACTATACATTTCACTATTTATTGATCAGTGACAAGAAAACGAATTGCATAAATTTAAACATCATGTTATGTAAATCCAATATTGCATTGCATGTCGTAAATGTTTATTAATGTTACCGGCTGGCGCATTCTATTTACACTTCGCGAACCAATAGCATGAGCTATTAAAGTACGAGTATTAACAAACGTAAGACATACATATCTTACAACTCTACGAACTCTTATATTGAGTTAATGTCTAATCTATTACTCTGCAGAAATTATCTTAAACAGGAATAACCTAAACTGTCACGCGAATTCCAGTTCCTTAATTAGTCATTAAATATCTCATTATTCAACTAACGAGCTACAGAGCCATTTAAAGTCGTGCTTACTTTAACGTTTCTATTTACTAATCTATTTAAAGTGAATGGGTAAACAAGTCTGTACGACGTTGTGTTTACAAAGTGGTTACTTGACATTGTATTGATTCTACTCATATTCTACTCGTATGGCTGACAACTACGATTCGCCGACCACAGAAGCAATATACCTAGGTACCTGAAATGTAATGACATCTTTCTTGAACGCATTCAGGTCCCAGGCCTCATTATTGCGAAAAGTTTGTTAAAAACGTTTTTATTAGCTTGCTTTCTTGTCCGCCCGTCTGTTTGTCTGTTCGGCAGAAATTTTTAAATTGATTTCCTAACTACAAACTGCTTGCTGATGAGCTAGAGACTTGAAACTTTAGGCATAAAATGAAAAATTCGGGAATAATTTTCGTGTTGTTAAATAAAACAATTAATCGGTTTTAAAAACGTTTTTATTTATATATTATTGTATAAACATAAGGAAGCAAAAGATCGTGTAGAAAATCTTCTACCTACATTTATTTTTTCCTGAAGAAAAAAGGACTTTCATCGCTTTGACAGTTAACTGCGCTGCGGTATCGAAAAGATCGATTCGATACATTAATTCGATTGATCACTGTGCTAATGTCAGCGCAGCGCAGGCGCACTTTTCGTTGCGCCGTCGCTTTCAATTTGAATCTAATATTCTAGGGAAGTATTTTAGAGCAGGTTGGCTAGCAATTTCGAATGCAAACTATCGCCGAGGTGATCTGCCGGTTTCAGAACCACTTATCCCAGTTTAAATTATCATTCTGCGAGCTGACTTATGCTGTGTGATTATAGACCTGTCAGGCAGCGGGAGGGTTGGTTGCAACGTTTAATCATATTGATGAATATCGCTGAGCTGCGCTTCTTTAAAGATATGCATCACCCGCTATCCCATTACCTAGTGCAATTCAGTTTACACCGCCAAATTAGGGTTATCAATAATTATTATTAAACTTATCAAGCTGTTGTTTGTGACCAGATATCTCCGAATAGTTCTGAAGGTCAGGTCAATAATATTTTGAACATTCTAAAAATACATGCCACGGATGAAACTGAAGTCACGTAATTATTCATGATAACGTAATTTAACAGATTGTTCATTTAAGTTTGTCACGTATTTACACATAGGTACCTACCTACGATGGAGTTGGACACCAGCTAAAAGCGTGGTTAGTTTCTGATGTTATTCATTGTAACTTATAGAATGTTATATTTACAATAAAATCACGACGCACCTCGTTCCCAATTAATGATAGATAAAGAATATATTTATTCGAATATCTCAAATCGAGGGCAGCCATAGGGATCGCGCGCAGCGCGCACGCAGCCTTGCCGGGCCGGCGCATGCGTGATCTACGCTTTTATCAATTAACTTCAGTCAACTTCATTATTTATTTACCTGAAAGGTCGACGACATTTGCGTAATTTAAGTAAACAAGGGGCCTCTCACAAACATCTTCGGTTCAACGGTCTCGCCAAAACTTGATTTGAATTAGAATATACTAATATTTAACTAATAATTAGCAAGTTAAAAGCCTGTTTGTTTTCTTAAGCACCATATAAATTTATTAAATTTCGCATTAAAATGCAAATGTTAATGAACGCGAAATGTATCGAACCATATCTGTTTCTTTTAAGAAAGTAACGGCGATAATATGGAGTTATCTTGTTGAGGAGGAGGAGGGACCACGCAGGCGTTGCGTGGCGACATTCTACACACTTTGACACCATCTCAACCCAAACTATAACACATTCCAAGGAAGTGCCGCCAAGGGCGCCGGCCCTCCGCTGCGCAGTCGCAGGACGGGTTTACTTTGGTACATCCATTACATCAGAAGAAATAACTGCCAACCAGACTCCCACTTGACTAATATAACTCAGAATTGGACTATCATTTTATTAATTTTACTCCTCAGTTTACCGTGTAAAATATTAATGTTTATGTGATGCGCGTGTTGATTAGTTATAAAATGTTTATGCCTTAGGTTATAACTGATCACATGCGCTTGCTAATTTTTAAGATTAGTCAGTAAAGTATCTGAAACTAACGCTTTTATAAACTATAATGTTATTTATTGGACTTTGAAAAATCGGCAATCTACCTAAATGCTTTTCTATTAAATGATATATTACTTTACGTGTCAGCGGCCCTAGCATCTTGCATTGAGAGAATGTTATTGTTATAAAAAATGTATAGGATTGACGTAAACTCCCGTAAGGTCGCAACAAGAGCTTGTGTAAATTCCATACATTTTGTCAGTTTTCAAACATTCTTTACGTTAGCTTTAAGCATCATCAATACACAAAACATCTCTTCTATTTGACATATTGAATAAAAGAGGCACAACAAAAAGATCTCACAAATTACGGCAAGGGAAGCCACAGCCACTTAAGAAGCTCTTGTATTATTTAATTTAGTTGAAGTATTGAAACGTTGCGCTTCAACTGTTTAAAAACATGTTAACTTTCCTTCTCAGCGTTCATTGGTCAATGTTTATTGTATAATAAAAAGAGGTCGCCGATTGTGCGCGCGGCACTTGTGCGGGAATTCAAATATTGGAACAATCGAGTACCGTAACGTCCGACTCCGAAAGGCTTGAAACTTGATTTATTTATTTTTGAGTTTACTCGCCGGAACTGTTTAACTAGTAGTAATATTTACAGACTTACTCTTATGTTATTGGCTGTTGATAAGAATAGGAATAGAAAGTAGCATAAGGCAACTTGTTCAAAGCTGTAAATGTACTGAAGTGGAAGCGACACAATGTGACTTTGTGGAAACCACTCTTCTTAACTTCCGACGCAAAAAGAGGGGTGTTATAAGTTTGACCAAGAGAAGAGATATCAGCTCCGAAAGAAGGAGTCACCATTATATCGGGGGTTTTTATCTACTTAATAGTTATTTGCGTCTAGATTTAGCGCGACTTTTTTCATACAAATACGATCATTATAGATGTTACCTCCTCAGCAATACTACCGCTTTCAGTGTTATGACGGCATTAGCTGAAAATACGTAATTGAAATAATTTGACCCATTTAGGAAAGACGTTAGGTATAAAATGGACCTACCTGTTAGAATAATGGTGGAGGCGCGAGGAGCAGCTCGGTCAATACTTTGCCAACCCGTATTGACTAACGTGCTGCCCTCGTAAGCCAATAGGCAGTATCTCAGACAAAACTCCTGTAGCAATAACAACCTCATTACAAACAGAATAGAATTCAAACTGCTTTGATTACTGAATTTGAGATATTGCTTATTGGCTTAGTAGGGCAGCATGTCACGTAGTGAGAAACGCCTCCTACAAATTAACGAACACAAAACATTAACTTGATGCCTGTATACCGATCAACCTCTTACCACCTAGAGGTTATTTTCATTTCTATTCACTTCACGAACCGTTAATACCTGAGGAAATTTTAATTATACGCAAGTGGCTTTTAAATAGTCGATCCACGTTGTGTTGTGAAATTCTTCGTGAAAAGTAACTGTCCCGTCCCACCTTTAGAAAGCGCACGAAGTTTTCTTTGAAACCGGTCGACGGTTGACATTCGACTCTCATAACATACATTGCGCACATATCGAGTCTGATCACGAGAAGCGATGAGGAGTCTTACCTACACAGCCTTTTAAAGAAAAAAAAAGCTGTAAGCGGTTGCGGTTCTTTTACTCAACCGCGATACTCAAAGACGATATTATTATAAAGACAACAATCTTGCTTCTTTTTCAAACCGGTGCATGAAATCAGTCCTCAGGAGAGATTGTTTGATCAGTACCGTAAAATGGGGTGAGTAGGAATTAAGGGTAGGGTAGGGACACACCCTAAAATAAGTCATAACTTGTTACAAATAAGATCAAGTATTAAATTGACAAAAACGTTACGTCTATTGGAACTAATTTCAGTCTTATAATTAGTAACATATGCTTCATTTTAGGTTGAGTCCCTACTCACCCCTTAATTCCTACTCACCCCGTTTTACGGTAGTTAATTGGCCGAATGAGTTAAAATTCTAACCAATTGTTAAATATGATCTAAATGTGTCACATTTTGTATTACGTTTTATACCATTAGTTGTGTAAACTACTGCTCAAAAAATCGGCCCTTAAGCTTCATTAATTGACTCCAAGTGCAACAGTTAGGCGCTTTTTTTTAGGACGGCAGAAGCACTGAACCCTTCAATATTTTGTAAATATCAATGTAATTGAAGTGGTTACTCGATGTTAACTTAGATCTAAGTAATTAATTAATTGTATTACCTTATCAATTTTCTTAATTAATTAAACGATTATCTTATTTCAACCGCGTCATAACCTTTTCCCCAACTAGGTTATTTGAGATTATAACGCGTGCTAGTAGACGTATAGACCTTCACAATATAAAGGTGCGTCTTTCCCGAGCGTGCGTCTGGACGCCCAGGATGAATCTCGGGCTATTTCAAATCACAAAGTGAAAGTGAGGAACTGTAAATAGCTCCCGATCACGCGCCTTCTGCGTCTGTATTGATTTTATTTCGTTCACGCAACTCTAGCGAAATGAAATTTTTTGAGTTCAATTTCCTAAACGGTTTAAATTCAAATTCTAAAAATTGATAATCTCATGTAAATAATGATTTTTTTGTTATCTAATGATACCTCACTAGATGTTAAGTACAATGTAAAAAAAAAACTTTACTTTACATTTACCTATGGCAGGTAATGGCTAAAAATCACGTGTAATTGTCGTAGGTAAGTTATTTTTATCATTTAAAGAAAGAAAGTTAGGTTTTTTCGAATACATATACTTAGGATCTGGTTGGGTTATACACCCAATTAACCGGGAAAAAAGGTAAATTGGGTTACTAATAATACCTGGTAATCAATGATACATAAGTAACATTTCAGCATTAAATAAAATCAAATTGTTTAAACAACAGTTATTTCTATTTCTTAATTTATTCCTGCATTGAGAAAGTTCTATTTCACACATTCGCACTGCTAGATCAAAACAGTATCAACTCAAAATCCATGCTAGTTTTGTTTTAAGTTCAGAGAAGTTGTATTAAAGATGATTTTTAAATACAGTTGTATTTTGCGTTACTACCTACCTACAATCTTTAATTGCAGTGGAGTGAGGTGATAAGTTATGGCATGACATTAATAAGAAGACATAACAAGATTAATACGGATGTAGGTACGTTATAATTTATAATAATCATGCGACATATTATGATACATTAACTTATTTTGTTTTTGTATTTAAAATGCTGAGGTATCTGTGGGCGAAGGTACAGTCAAATCCACATTAACTAAAAAAGTAACCATAAAAGTAATACATAATTAAAGAATAAACTAATCAACAAAATGGCTTCACCGAACAACTGGGAAGTATTTTTGATGGTGTGCGCGGTAAATTAAAGACAATGCCGAGTGTGAGCGCTCTTAATGTGTTAAGGCCATACCATACCTACCTACATAGATATGTGTATTATCCACGGCACACTTGACCGCTGCCTGCCCTCTACGAATGACATACGTGTGCACCTGTCGAATTTTTGCATCGATTCGTTTGTTTTGTTTTACATTATGACATACAGAAACTCTATCGATCTTCTAGTCAAGTATTACAAGTAGGTACCTGTCCCTAAACAAGATTAATTGTGATAACGCTATGATTAACGAAAATGTATATATACTCGAAAATTTTATGCAAGACCAAAATCTGACAATTTCCATTTTGATTATTTAATTATTTTAACATTATTTCATAAAAATAAGAAATAAAACCATTATATATTATGACCATTATGTATTATGACCCATTATGTATTTTGAACTTTATATATTATGATACGATCCCTTTCTATTGTAGGATTGACGAGAGGTGCCGGACGGTCGCGTCAAGCGTTTACGTCAATTCCAAACATTTTGACGGTTGTCGAATATCGTTTACGTTAGCGTTAAGCATCTAGAGGTAGTTACGCCTCACTGGAATGGGCTGAGATTCTACACGGTAAAATCTTATTGCTCTTGACGTGTAAGTTTCCATATCGTCAATTAAATTAAATTCAATTCAATTCAATTCTTTATTGCTTTTTCATAATGGTACACCTTATTCTAATAAATACGTGATAACAAAATGAACCCTGGAGGGCACAGCAACACTAGGAGAGAGGAGGCATAAATAATTACTATATTATGAGTCATTTAACCATTATTAATTATCGTAATGCGTCTTCCATATATTCTTTTATTGTATAATATGCTTTGTTTACTAGCACTTCTTTCAGTTTATTAATAAATATTTTTTCCTTTTTTTCTTCTTTTATATTTTCAGGTAATTTATTGTAAATTTTTATGGACATTATTAAAGGACCATCAGATGTTAATTTTAGACGGGAACGCGGAAGTTGGAGGTTATTCTTATAGCGCAATGATCGCGCTTCAGGTAGGTCTTCACGTCTTTTGAAGAATTCTGGGTACTTTCTTACAAATTTGCACAATTCTAGGATGTAGAGAGATGGAAGAGTTAGAATTTTGTATTTGATGAAATATGGTTTACAGCTATCGGTCTGTTTTATATTTACTAGGATACGCAATAGTTTCTTCTGCATGGTGAAAAGAGAAGGCGCAACATTTTGATAGTTTTTATTTACTTGACAGTAAAGGCGGCCGAGTTAAAAACAATACCATAACACGTCAAAAGCAATATTGTTTTACTGAGTTGAATAGAGGACTTCGTTTCTCGTTGAATCTGAGCCTAATTGTGCAAAATGTGGTTACAGAATTATAAACTCTACTCTACTCTTGTAATTCTGTAGCTCTCTGTCGATGGGGGTTAAAAATACCTTAAATATATTAAATCGTAGTATATAGATAAAATTGCCCAATTATTGGCACCCTACTGAATAGCAAATATTGGTACTATGAACTTTATTTCAAGTGGAAAGAGGCAATAATTCTGTCACTACGGACCAATAAATTTTATTTCGGATGCCAAAAATTAGGTTTTTTATTCCAAATGTTTCTGTTCAATGAATGTATCGTAAATTTACTATGTTATAGGAAAAGTGATTTACGTAACACGCTATAATTTATTTAAATGTAAGCAGTTTAAACAAAGATCCGCAAGGTTGATGACATTGAGGCGTTCTATTAGTATTGAGGTTCAAGATCACAGCGAATATGTTATTTTCGAAGTATCCAAGGCGTCTTTTCTCTTCGAAAATGTTTTTTTGTTCCTGACGAGTTTCGTTACTTTTTATTCTTGTTACTACTCGTTCTTCAGATAATTCTTTATCAGTTGTGAATCACTTAATACTCATAATACAATCGTCGTGATACAACATCACAATAGGTATTAATAATCTATGGCTACCTGAAACATATTTTAGTGATAACATTTTTATTATAAAGCATCTTAGTTACTTTTAGAGACTTAATACGAAAATAAAAAAAAATAGTTTTGTGGCGTTCATTAGAGCAAGAATTTGTATTAAACCGGCGCCACAAAGTGGGATTAACCAAATATTCATGTTGGTGTCTCTGACTTTACATAAAGTCAGAAAGAGACGCCAACACGTCCGCGATAATGTCCGCGTGACTAAATTTATATTGCATTTTCTCTCGGCCGAGATTCTAGGCAGTAAAAACCATATCGTCTCTGACCTGTTATTGTATTGTCAACGTTTTGATATTTCTTGATTACTTGACAGTAATGGCAGCCAAGTTGAAAAACCAATACCAATAGGTCAAAGATGATATGTTTTCTACCGCCTAGAATAGAGATCCTGAACTACAGCACCCCTAGACCGGCTATCGCTGTCACATTTGCACTCACAACTGACAGTATATTTGTGACTCATGTTTCTAGAAAAAGGAAGATTGCCGATCGCTAGGTATTAAGAAACTGATAGTACTGTACTTTGCTGTGCCGTTGTGGCATCACGTAATCTTCGAAGTTACAGACCAAGATCTATTATTAATCAGTTTTATCTAATAACGTATTCCTTTCACTACATCACAACGGTCTTATTATTGTAATATCGGTAACATTCGATTCTTTATCTGCGAGTTCGATGACTCCTTATCGCGTTCCTTAAGTTACGATATGACGTCTGACTAAACTATGCTAAAACCCTGTATACCTACACACTACAAGCGTTACCACTGCCACAGAGTATTTATACACAGGGTTCTTTCCCTCGAATAAGATTTACGTAACTAAGTATTAACCGACAATTTAAAGTTACCCCGCGTACTCTCAACACCAGACCTATAATCAAATTAAAAATACACCCTCTAAAATGATAATTAAAACTCTGACGGGACAAATTAGGCTCGTCGATGAAAAAAAAAAAGAATTATGGGGTCTTATACAAATTAATCTAGTCCCAAACTAAGCTCTAGGCTTGTGCTGGAGAACGATAAACATGCTTATAAAGATAAATATTTTTTTAAATATATAGAAAACATCCAAGACTCGGGAACAAATATTCGCGCTCATCACACTAATATTCGGCCCTACCGGGAAACCAACCCGGGACCGGTACCTTCGTAGGCAGGGTCACCAACTAGTATTACTAGTATTCAAAACTGGCTGGTTTAAGAGAACCACCTTCCAAAATAAGTAATAAAAACATACATTCAGCCGAATATAGAACCTCCTTCATTTTTGAAGTCAGTTAATAAGCATCACTGTGCTGTTTCACCAAGTGGCTTAGAAGTTGGGTAAAAATATCGTGATCACGTTGAACTGTTTTGGGGACAGCTTTAATAACCGACAAATGTTTCAAAGAATCTATCATTTCCCCGAATTTAATTTCACCGAAAGCTATTTTATGCTGAAGTCATGTGGTTTTCAGGGAATTTAGAATATTAATTACGCAGATTCAGTAGGTTGGACTTGTGACTACCACGAAATGTTAACACCCGCGGTGAAAAATTACTGCAGACGAAATTAACATTTTTAATATTGTTACACATTTCATGAAATGAACGTCGGTATGGTAAAAACTTTTCGTTTTAAATTTAGTTTTATTTAATTAATGCTTAAACCCGGTCATGATATTTAGTTTTCTTATTATCAGTATAGCTGTATATTCATGAAAACTGAATAAATACTTTTAAGCTTGATACTAACTAGAAAGTTACCTTACGAGTGTTTTATTTGCAAGTGAAGTTATTAATAAAAAAATATAATCGGGTTAAAAACATAACTACTATTTATTTTCACGGTTTAAGATAATATTTGTTATCAAAATTAATGAATGTCTACGTGAAGATAAAGAAAGCCTCTTTTATCGTGTTTTGTTTTTAAAATATTTAATCGTATTGATTCGTTATCAATATGTGATGAACTATTTAGATGTAAGTGCACTTATGTGCAAATATCGAGTGTAATTGCAATTGATAACACTAATCCGTGGCATGATGCGAGTACTTACACAAGAGAATAAACATTGTTTTTTTAAGAAACTAATCTTAAAATCCTTTGAGCCCTTTTCTGACTTTGGTAGTTGAACAGGCGGGTGCGTTGTGTTTCAAGTATGCGCTATTATTACATTGACAAATAGTTTTCTATTAATAGTACAGTAAGTATGTATCAATTTAGGGTGCCTGTAATTAAACCCTTTGTAGGCCGATATTTTGTAAGGTAATATGTTATGTATATAATATTATGTGTAATAATAGGTAGCTCACCATTTTATCGATTTTTAACTCATAGATTGCATCATTTATTTCATCTAATTTAATTTCATAGACCGCTATTTTCTGCAGAAGCCACGATGTTGTCAGGATATCTTAAACATTAATTACGTAGGTTAGGTTAGGTTAAATTAGTGAGAACCAAAAAAAAATCATGCGGTGAGAAATGCCTTTCGATGTAATGAAAATTCTGCGTATTGATACGATACGATAAGGTGTTTCGATAAAATAATACTTAGGCACCCATGTGTATGCATACGGATATTGTACCGTTGCTATACCGTCAAGTCAGGAAGGTATTTAACATTCTCAGTGCCAGAGCTGCCAGGACAACCCCCCCTTAGCCTCGATTTTTTTCCGCGCAAAACGTCTCTCTGTCTTACTTGTCCATAACGAAAAAGACTCAGTGAGCAAGCGAGACAATTGAAATGAGCTTTAATAAACAAAAAAAAAACTCGAATTACTGATTGAGTTATGTAATAATTCCATACTTTCTCAAGAACGCCAATGATCAATTTTCTCTTAGTATATACATAAATTGACCGCTGTAAGAAAAATAAAACAATAGGCAATTTAAACTCTAAAGTGAATAAATGTCTTATGGTATAACTCAAGTTACAGAAAGAGTACCTAGTTATGACATTCCATTGTCAGCATGATTTGGTGTGGTTAATTCTTGCACATTATTTTGAAAGTAAGCATCGAAGAACCATTGCAGTAGCATAATGCAAAAAATAAACAAGGCCGATAAAGCCTCGGTAATATTATCCTACGTCAATGCCGGAGCTTGTTTTGAAAGAAAAGTAGCATTTCGTCGGTGATACGGCAATACCGCAACTAACAAAATCAATAAGTTGCAAAGTATACCTACTGATTTACATACTAAGGTTTATTTTATACCTTTCTTCATTTGTTAGTTACGCGGTATTGCAGTATCACCGACGATTTGCGGCCATATTTGTTTATATTCCGATGTGAAATTATCAGGTGAAGTATGCGCAAGGTGCGGGGTTATCGAGGCATTGAATGGCTACTTTCACTCTCATAATCTCAGTCACCTTGAGCGACAATCGTCTTAAAGCCTCTGTTATTGGTCGGGGCGTCACATGATGTAATTGGACTGCAAAACATACTGATTGGTTTGTTTTCAAATGTACCATATACCGACAAAAACAATGTGATTCGAATACATTGCATTGTGCGGTTTCAATCACTGCGTGGTTTCGATGCAGAACAGTTATTTTATTTGGGGAAATAACAGGTCCTTAAATTCACAGGTAATTTATACCATACCTAAATAGAACGCTTTGTGTAGCATTTAGACAACACTTAAACAAAGAGTAACTGATTAATTGTTAAGTCACTGTGAAAATAGTTTAAGAATTCAAATACGGGGCAAAAACATTCCTGTATTAATCATTTCTTGAGTTTACTTTTAAACAAGTTCGCTTTAATTCCATTGTCACCCTGTAGACGGTTACATATTTTGATCAACATGTCATATGTATTTTGACTATACAATTTTGTATTAAGTATATATTATGTACTTAACACAAGTCAATTTGGATACCTCTTGTTAGATTTTTACGTGTCTTTTTTTATTTTAAACAGCGCCTTGTGAATGTTAACAAATAGGCAAACTTCATATAGTATAGGTATACCTTTATATGCATGGTGTTGTGAGTAATCTTAAATCTTTGTTTAATGGCCTACACGAGGTGAAAACGTCAGCGTTATTGATAACCTTGATTTCTTTTGTGCTATCAACTTCATGTTTCCTTGGTATCAATTGCCACGTATAAGGATGCCATATCGCAGCAGGGAACATACATAACCATGATGCCTGTATTTCATCTTTGGTTCCAATTATTGTAAGCCACCACAGAGTCTATGCAAAATAGGTAATTTTATCGCTAAATTCAGTAAACGTTTCCCCTGCAAACTTAAATGGGGGTGTTTATTGGCAGTTTTATTTATAAAATATATAATTTATTTTCTTGCAGCCGTATTTTTTTTTGATTACTTTATTAATTGTGACGCTTCGTCATCGTTATAAATTATAGCATCACGACATGGTATTGCGATTTGTATTCTATTATGCTTGGAAGACCATTTACGTATAGCAAAAATAACAAAGGTCCCAGGTAACCCCCCCGAAGCACGCAAACCCCATTCGCCTTAGGAGTAGAATTGTCAGGACTATCATAAATTGTCACGCGCAATTAGTCACATAGTAAGTAGTATAAAGCCCACATTTCTTAAGATGTAATTCATGAGATACTAAATCGAAGGCGCAGCTCATATCGAAGAAAACTGCAATAACTGAAATGCTCTTATCCATGTTTCGCAGAATATTATCGGTTAAGTGGAATGCGACCAGTAATGTGGATTTTCCCCCTTGAAAAATAAATTCCCCGTCCTGATAATTAAGAATTTATCAAAAACACGACGTTCGTTTATGCATCGCCTTCTCGAATCTTTGAAATAACAGATATCAGCGAAATTAGTCGAGAGTTTTTTAACATATATCTTTGCTACTTTTTTTATGAAGTAGTTTAATCAAGGACTACTTACTTTAAAGCTTCCGGAAATATTCTTTTCGTGAATGATAAATTGACTAGGTAACTCAAAACTCGCGCATATTCCTGTTAACATAATTTTAAGACATCAGTTGGTATTTCGTCGGATTCAGTTCGAAGATATAAAATCCTTTTAATGTTGTAGTGAAACAAAATTGGTTTAACTGTATTAATTATATTAAACAAAAGACTAGGCAGTTTGGTGATCAGACGGAAAGAATTTGGTCTAGGTATGACTAGTACGTGTTTAGGTACAAAGTTGCATAAAAACGTCCAACTTACCTAATCGACCACGACGAATAGGGAACTATCTTAACCGCCTCCATGGCTGAAAGCAGACCGTGCAGTCATCTTTGAAATGTAATAAAGCTGGCTTCCAGATAATCGTACGTCATTGCATTGCATAGACCGTGACGTCAATATTCAATGGATATTTCGGTACATTCCAGAGACGTCTGTCCAGTCATTTACAGCGTTTCTTCATCAATTTATAAAATTTTGGTCTTATAAATATTATTGAGAAATGTTTTTAACGTCGTCGACTTAAAATGAAATACTTGATTATTGCATTGTCATCAAGCTTAAATACATAGGTATGCCTAATCAATCGGATCAATCGAATTGCAGGACTTGTCTAAAATCCAGTAGTTGTAAAATCTTTCCGTTCTACTGTCATTAATTACCTATAGGATGTAAGGAAGTAGATAGCATAGAAATGTTACTTTCTCATGAATATCCATTTTGATAACGGCTACTGTGCAGCCAGCCCTGAGATAACGCATCCCTGGGCGTCGCCCACGCCGGGTAATAATACATTGAAGACGCTTTATTATTTATGTTCGATAACGAGTGGCGTTGTTCACTATAGGAGCCGGAGCGGTGACCGCGCGCTGATTGGATAATGGCCATAATGTGGCTCGAGGCGACGCAGAATCACGGGACCGGCCCTGCCCTATTCATAGCCAGGGTATCTGTTCTGATCGGACGCCTCCGCTCCCGTGACGTCGCCTTTTCTTGGCACGGTTCACTCCCGACGTGACTAATCACGTAGATTTAAGTCATTCGTCACATGCACTAACATCAACGCCACAGGAACACGAGCCGTAAACAGCAGGGCAGCGTGGACGGCGCCAATCACGAGGCGCGATCGCGTTATATGGAATTGCCACGTGACGTCACACCAATTTAATTTCGCTTGTTTAATTTAGTTCAATCACACACAAGCCTCTGATATACACATTTCACGTACTCCTTGTTTATTTGTGCGGACTAAAAATGATCGACCTACGATGACTTTGTTTTCGCGAGAATTAAAATGGTATCTGATCTGAGCTCTGAAATAAATTCGTTTGAAAACATTCGAGTATGGCCCAGCTAGTTATATCGTAGGTAACGATCGTGTAGAGTTAGGTCATGGCTGGATGACCCAGATTTGGTGGGTTCGTCGCCTCCTAAATGGATCGGCCTTCAAGTTAACGCTGCAGGGTGAATCGGTGGCTCCACAAACAGTTATTAAGGTCACCGTCGAGGACCTTGAGATAATCCAAGACTCGGGTAACCAAAATATCTGCGGACTTATTAATGTAAAATCTTGTAAAATGTAAATGTAAACCAATTGACATTAATTAATCATTTTACTTAAACCTTAGTTCATATACAAGGCTAGGAGCTATGATTGGTGCTTTTCTAGGTTGTCTTTTTCATTAATTCGGCCGCATCTGGGCCGTCTTTGTTCGATTTGACTTAGTTATAGACGGCGTAATACTAGTAGGTATGTACTCGTTGTCATATGAGTACATCATATTTCAAACGTCTCTAGATATATAAACGTATTGAACGATAGATAGATAAAACGTTTATTTGATGCTTCAATCACAGACATACAATTGTCATATTTGCTGGAAAATAACAATATCAAACTAACTTACAAACTAGGTACAATTTCAATAGCATGTGTGCGTCGTATTATTTAAGAGTGAATAGAAATAAAAACAATCGAAGTAGTTATAATAATTTACGCAACTTCGTTTAAATACTTCATCACCTGTTACGAAATACCAAACCTGACATTAATCACGCATCGAACCCCAAAGTAGATTAAGACCCAACTTACTCGTACTTTGTTATTCTGTTTCCTTAGCGCTTGTCTATAAAGTCGTATCTCGCGCTATCGCTGTATGTAAATTTGCCACGCTTGCTGGCAAACTGACGTTCCAGTGGAGCTGAACATTGCAAAGCTGTGTAATTTCGTTATCTTATCGAGGTCGTTCACTCTTGACATTCAACTTTTCCCTCATGACAATCACGATGCTCTCATTGTATCGATGTCATCAAGTCATTATGTTTTTGCTGAATCAATGTTTTTGTCTAGATTATCAATAGGGTGTCGTAGCACTCAAATCCGCTACGATCACTCGTAGCGGGCTTAACGTAGACCGGCTACGATGCGCGTCAGCAACCATTATGAAAAAGACCTCTGTATTAGTCACGAAACAAACAGTTATTTCCTGACGTTTTGTCTACATACGTCTATTAAATCTATTAATGTTTTGGCACGACACA
This sequence comes from Acleris cristana, assembly GCA_948252455.1. Classification (NCBI taxonomy): domain Eukaryota; kingdom Metazoa; phylum Arthropoda; class Insecta; order Lepidoptera; family Tortricidae; genus Acleris; species Acleris cristana. Next base: position 9,901,501 of record OX411784.1, on the reverse strand, counting down.
AAAATATTTAAGTTGTTACAGTTGTGTTTGCAATGTCCCAACTGAATAAATAATATGCTTTGTGTGTGGAAAACAGTATTGTTAGATGTGGATGGATAAAAATATTTTAGCGCAACAAATTTTGCAAAAATAATCACACATTCATATACACTTCACAGGCCAAAGAGGTCGTGTAGCAGGTTTTTAACGTTACTGTTTGTTAATTTCAGACGCAGATGAACGGAGAGCGCGCAGGCTCGCAGTGCGGTCTGACGTCGCTGCTGCCGATGTCCTGCCGCGGGCGCGCCGCGGCGTTCGCGCGCGACCTGCACTCGCGCCTGCGCAGCCTCGGCGCGCACGACGCCGACGAGAGCAGCTGGCTCGCCAAGGAGAACGGCGTGCCCCGCCCGCCCCCGCACGCCGCGCGCGACCTCGACACCTTCTACGACTTCGAGCTAGAATGCGAGAGCCCCTCCAGCCCCGTTGACGAGTTCACCGACCGCTCCCCTACCGAAGATCAGGAACCCCCCTTCTACGATGTCGACACCGACCCCGATCCCGTGGAGCAGGCCAAACTGATGCTAAACCAACCAGAAAAGAAAAAGAACGGATTTAAATTCTCCACAGCTTTTTACACAGAGGGATCGCCTGTCAAACAGCAACCGGTACCGCGCGAAAATGGATCTGCTGATAAAAAACTGTTTTCTCCTATTACCTTCGAAGGCTGCGCGCGGCACAACAGTTATGATGAGATCGACTGCGTCGCCCGGCCCCCCGCGGTCGTGGAGACCGACAGACTCATCCTTCCTACACTCAACAGTACGACCCTAGACAGTGACTCAGAATTTGAATCAGCCAAAAGCGAGCCCTCCGAATGTATCGATGAAGTATTCGCGATTGAAAAACAGCCGGATGATGTCTCGGCGGTCTTAGAAACGTTATCCCTCGCAGATGTTGAAATGCCCTTCGAGGAGGAAACGGCAGCTGAACAAAACGAAAAAGTTGAAGATTGCATCGTAGATAACAATGAACTCTTAGAAATTATAACCAGTGAAGTTCCTGAAACAAAAGAACCTTCTCCCGCTCTCGAAATTGAACCATCACTTTTAAGCGCAGAAACAAATGATGAGGAGCAAAACGAAATAGATGACGATCGCCCTAACCGAATACGAAGATGCTCGTCACTTAAAACAGGGAAAACGCCGCCAGGCACACCTGGTCGTAAGAAGATTGTGCGGTTCGCTGATGTTTTGGGCCTTGATTTAGCGGATGTCAAAACGTTCATGGACGAGATTCCTGTCATTCCAAAGTCGGCGTACGACGATCTGACCGGATGCGACGTGCAGAGCTCGCCGCCGGCGCGGCCGCCGCCGCGTCTCGGCGCACTCACGCTGGTGCCACTGTTCGCGCTGCCGAGGGACTTCACCGAGAAGCTCGAACAACAAAACGCGTGTTTGGAGAATGCTCGGGTTTGCGACGGCGTTCACGTAACGATTTGCGGCTCGGTTCGCGTTAGGAACTTGGACTTTAACAAGACAGTGCACATTCGATACACGATGAACGGGTGGAAGACCTATACGGACTTGCAGGCGAACTACGTGCAGGGCTCATGCGACGGTTACTCGGACCGCTTTCAGTTCGTGCTGTACGCACCGTGCATATCGTCAGGGCAGCGGCTGGAGCTGGCTGTGCGGTTCCAGTGCAAGGGGCAGCAGTTCTGGGACAACAACTGCGGCGTGAACTACTGCTTCGACTGCCTGGCGCTGGGCGCGCTGGCGCCGGCAGCCCCCTCGATGACGGCGCGGGCGGCGCCGCTGCACCCGCAGGTGGAGTGGCACCCCTCGTTCTACTGACGCCGCGGCGCGAGCGCCGGCTGACGGCCCCGACGGCGCCGCGGCAGAGCGAGCCCCGCCCCGAGTGCGAGGAAGCACTCCTCACTAGTCACATTCCTGTGCCTGTTCCCCCAGCGGTCAGTTCCTAGGCGATAGTGAGCGACGTCCTGAGCTATTGAGGCTTCGAGCTGCATAGCGTTATTGTGATACAATTTAGTGTAGGAGTAGATATTAATTCAACGAGTGTGCGACTCGTACCGAGTGCCATGCCAACGACTTTTCGAGTTAATGTATATTTTATCGAGTCCGTTTGTTTCGTACTTGTAAATAGTGGTTAGTGTCCTCGCGGACAATAAATTGTAGCCGTAATGCGGTGGAACTGGAGCGCGGAGCGGCGCGGGAGCGACTCGTATGTAGGTACTTGCGCGAGAGACGAATTATGAATGCTATCATATTTTAATACATTTATACAAACTAAAAGCCTTATGTAATAGATCTACCTATGTCGAATTATGTGCGAAAGCGTCACCTAGTTAGAAAGATTTTACTATTCACTTTTTCGTCTATAAAACGTAAACGTAAAACTATGATCCTATGTAGATATGTGGTAGTAATTATTATATCCGTGGTGACACAATAATCTCACCCTTGTTAGATCGTTGTAAAGTTTCTATTAAAGTTAGTGTTAACGATAGGTCTATGTGTCTGAGCTGAGCGTCGGCGGCGACGCCGCGGACGCGAAGATCATCCAGCAATATCTGAGGTATCTATGAGAATTATCAGAAATGTTTTATACTTATTTACACCGATGTTATTAACTGGATATTTTATATTTTTGTATAGCCATGCAGACATGACATATTTCCTAAAAAAGAACTGATATTAGTTGTTGATTCGGTTTGCGAGATTTTAATCAACGAATGTTTTAGGAATTACGAAATTAAATTATTTTTAATTGTAAGCAATATCATACTATTTATTAGACCGTTCTGTATGTTTATGTACCTGAATTCTTTTATGTGGCCACATTAATTTTTAGTATCTAAATCAACAACAAAATGCCTAATGAATAATTATTATTATTTGACACTTGTTTTATTAATAACTATCTACATAATAAATAAATGTGCATAATATTGTAAAATTGATTTCTTGGTATTTATTGCTTATCCCAAAATTACATATAGTTTGATACTATTTACACATAAACCAGGGGCCAATATTATGAAGCTATACGCTAAAAGCTAACGTTGCTAATAAAATAAACCACGCAATTAAATAGCTATACATAAAATTGTCTCTTGCATTCTCCCGCAATTCACTGCATTGGCTGTGAAACTGCCGCACATTGTATGTAATTTCTACTTGCAATGCCTACTACCGAGTAGGAAGCGCGCATTATTCTGGAAAAAAATGGGCAGCCTTCGGGATCTAGCACAAAAGGCCTTATTGCGTAAATTGCCTCACAGCAGGTAATAATGTAAATCAATCAGATTTGCAATAAAACCTCCGTGTGTGGTGCTGTATGTATTCTACAATCGGTAGAGTGGAAACCTGACCCAGCATACAGTGAGTGCAGTTACATTTTGTTTAGAAGTTCTATGGCGGGTCAGGGTTCCATTTTGCTCGTTACGGTTTAGTGGAAAAGCACACTTAGGAAAGATAAATAAACGTTGGCTTATTTTTATCTTGTTTTCAAAATCCACTGCCGCTGGCGCTACCAGAGATAATTCTTCCAAGGGGAGGAGGTGTTTACATGCTGCTCCTAACTGAATGCGCGCTCGACTTCTGGCGATGGCCCTCTTCGGCTTCCGCAACACAACCAATTCCGCGAGCGCTATAGGCAGGACGAGTAGCAGCGGCAGGAGCATCATAAGTGACTTATTTACATACTCTCGCTGCCCACTTCCTTGCTCACTGCAGCTACATGTAATTCCCCATTAACACTTAGCACCTTCCGTCGGCGGCACGTGGGCTGAATGTAAACACTAACTCGCACTCGCACTGCCCGTCCTTTGACTTCCACATGAAAAACCGTCGGCGACATGAGAATAAGTGACAGCACGAGAGAACTATTTACATTTTTGCGCTGTCCACTTCCCTGCCCAACAGGGCTGAGTGTACAATGGGGCAAAAAATCCTCAAACTTATGCAGCCACTGTCACTGCTGCTCGCGCTACCAGAAATAATTCTTCCAAGGGGAGGTGTTTACATGCTGCTTCTAACTCAATGCGCGCTCGAATTCTAGCGTTGGCCCTCTATGACTTCCGCAACAAAACTGCCAATTTCGCGAGGGCCAGGCAGCGCGAGTAGCAACGGCAGGAGCAGAAGAAGTGACCCATTTACATACTCGCGCCACAACCCTGCTCACTGTGGCTGCATGCATAAACATGCTATCGATGCACTGGATTTCCATAAATAAATGTTTGTATGATAGTGTCGTTTTGCCACTCCCACCACCCGATCAGGGGCCTATTGCATAATAAAGTGAAAGCCCATACTATTAGTAAACATCCATACAAAACCACTTATAAATACTATAAGCTTGTACTTTATTATGCAATCGGCCCCAGGAGTTTGTGGCTCCGTACTGTCAAGAAAAAAATGTAAGTAATGGACTAAATTCAAATTAAGGTCTCAATTCTTTTTAACCGCTTCAATAATGTCTTGATACTGTAGAGGTGTGAAAACATATTGAATAACAACATGTTAGGTTAGATTAAAAGCGTTAATCGCGTTTATAAACAAGATCTTTAAAATAAATACCTGCTAGATAATGCTGATATAGTAGCCGCTATCATATTAAATTCGTTATTGACTTTGTCAATGACTTTTACAATCACTGTTTAATGCTTAAATTAACCCAGGTGTATCAAACAAACAACTATAATTTGGTTATACATTTAATACGTACTCAATTGGCTTCACAGAAATAAGACACAGTCTCCATGCACTCCTGACATGACACCTCTATAGAGAAATCCATATTATTCGATCTTATGCATGTTCATTCATAATAAACGCTACAGTTCAACTTTCAATGTTAACTAAGTAAATAAAATATTAATTAAATAACTTATTTATCATTAAATGTACTAAAATAAACTAACTAACTTAACTATATTTACACGAAGGCAAAATATATCACAATTCTTGGATTCAAGTGAGACGATGAATTAAAATTTGATCATGAATCTTTATGATAAACCTATTACTAGTATGTTAGGAATTTTAAATACCCAACAATCTTTCATAACTTCTAAATTAAGTATGTACTGTACACAATTACGGATAGTAAAAGAGCATAATATTATTTTGGAAAGCATCCATGTAAAAAACATTATTATGAAATCGTCGGTGATAGTGCAATACCGCGTAACTGACAAGTTAAGTGAGGTGCAAAATACACCTTAGTAAATAAGTCAGTAAGGTACATTTTGCAAATTATCGAATTTGTTACTTACGCGGTTTGTGAAATGACTCTAAGGGTCGTATTAATAAACTCATCTTGGCAGAGATGCCCTCCACAAGATTACAAGAGTTGTCAAAGTAAACATCAAGCCATTGAAAACTGTCATTTTGACTCATCTTGAGACGAGCGTTATTAGTTGAGATCAGTTTATTAATAGATACGTCCCTAAAAGTCAATAAAAAACGGTAAAACCTCAATTGAATTGCGTCAGTGTACAATATTCTTGGCAAAATAAAAATAGTAGTCAATTCCAATCCTAAAGATTTCACTCATACTTGCTAATCTTTATTATTATTGAAGATGAGTACATTGCAAAGAAAAGGGTTTAACTAGGTTCTACGGCGGGAGTTTTTATTCTCTGGTCGAAGGATAAAAGACATATTGTACACAATATAATGAAACCTGTAATGGTATAAGATTTTAGTTTATACCACTATTTTAAAAAGAAATTTGTTACGTGGTCATTACAAAATAACAATAATTAATCTTATCTAGGTTATTCGATATAAATAGGAAACAATAATATTGCAACAGCAGAGTAGCCTGCGCTATACTCTCCCTAAATAGAATTTCGATGGTTCAAATTGTACACGTATTTAAAAAAATATGCCTATCGGTAGTACCAGTAAATTTGGTAAGTATAAATGTAAGAAACTGCCGTAAAGATTTCGAAAACTATGGATTTGGGTACCATCGCTTGCGATAGTGTTCCACATCAGAAAAAGAAATGCATTCTATTGGCCCGTGCTTTTTTTTTTGCTTTTGAGAATATCGCCTAAAGGTGGGCATACAATGTAAAAGATGCGGGATCATGTCTAAATACAAAAAAGCTCCGAATTGCACAATTTGCGCAACATATTAGCATACGTTGACTAATATGAGTACGTATTGTTAAGATACATTTATTTCGTGGACAGTAAAGTTAGAATAAAAACTGCCAAGTTCGCACGTTTCTTTAAGAAAGTAGATATTATTTCATCAAGCAATACCAACCTCTGGGCCTAAATTGCAGGCGGTAAACACCATATCGTCTTTAACCTGTTATGGTATTGTTTTAAACTCGGTCGCCATTACTGTCAAGTAAATAGAAGCTATCAAAACGTTGACAATACGATATCAGATCATAGACGATATGGTTTTTGTAACTATATGGGAAGGTGCAATAATATTTACTTAATTTAATCACTCGTCTTAATAATTTAATTATAAATAATGATAAACCATACCAACCAACCTACTTAGGTGTATTTAATATAACCGTAAAGCATCACCAAAACATCTAGATTATACCGCCTAAACGGTCTAAAAGCTTAGTGTATTGATTTCCTTCCGCCATATGAAGCAATGCCTATTTGATTCCTGGCTTAAGCTAATGTTTCGTGCTAGCCAAATACTTACAAAACATAATGTAGTCTTTAGACATACTAAATTGTGATTTAAAGTTCCTACAGTAAAGTTACAGCAGCAATTCACAATTCTGCTACTGCTAGCATATTTCTCTGCCGGTAGGGGCTTTGATTTGACGTAACTAAGACGACAGATATGATAAGAAGTCATCAAAGGTAAATACCTAACTACCGATTAACACTAGGTCATTATCATGAACATTATGACGAATATACGCCGTATGTTCTTAAAAATAATTGCGTTGGCCACACTCCACACAACGATGACATCCGTACACAATTTATTTGTTACAGAAATGACCTTGAGAATCCCAACACATCGAGTTTCGGTCCCTTGCGGCTTTCATTGCCACTTTTCTAATAATAAATTATGTCCAACGTAAACACAGATACACTAACGCTAGACGAGGCGCCTGGCTCTTCTCATAGCCCGCCGCTTCACTCGCCGCGATACCGGCAGGGTGACGGCAGGGTCCCTTAACGCCTTGAGCTGCATGTGTAGGCGCTGTTTACAGAACTCATAGAATTCTATCTCGCGCGTGAAGTTGGCGCGCACCATCTGTTTGACGGCTTCGGAAACTGGAGGCTTGAACGCGTTGCGGTTTATGCGGTTGAAGGTGTTTAATTCTTCTGAAAAGGAGAATAATAACTTTATTTAACGGAAATCTTTATTGCTGCTGTTAAGGGGCTTCTAAATGGGCCATCTAACATAACATAAGAGATCAGACACATCTAACAGATCAGACACAACACATAACAAACACAACATAAGAGAAGGACACCAATAGTTGCCGGCCACATATTGCAGTAAAAATATAGACCGTTTAGAAGCCCCTTTAGGACCCGTGCACACAATATTTACTGTGGTTTCCTTTTAAAAATTTAATTTCTAGAAGCAACAATATCTAGCTACAATTGCCTGCTCTTACGAACAGGCGCTAAAGTTTCAATAAAATGATTTCGTCTGCACTTGGTTTTTCATATTTTTCTTAAGCCTAAGAAACGCTAAAATTTGAATTTAATGTAAAAACCATGATAATTTCGTTTAGCTTTCGTTTGTGTTGCTGTAATGAATATAATTATGTACAAATGATAATTATACCTATGTTGAAGTAGCTAAGGTTCAGTAAACGAACCATACTGTTATTTGGTGATAGCTGGCTACGAGTGCCATTGTTGATCACACGGCTTCACACCATTTTTAGTTAAATGTATAGTTGTCCGCCACCGTCAAACTCAAAATCATAAAGTCTGATTCGTAAGAGCTGGTAAAGAGCTGGGCCGCCTTTATTCTACTAGGTAAAACCATATTGTCTTTGACGTGTTACCGTATTGTTTTCAACTCGGCCGCCATTGCTGTCAAGTAAATGAACTATATGGTTATACCCAATCAATAGAATAGAGGCTCTGGAAGTGTAGCGCCAAAACAAAATTAGATACGCACCCCAGTAGACCTTAGAGGCTCCTTGGAAGAAGCGCGGGATGTACCGTTCCAGGGCCAGGAGGGTGGCGTTCATGTCCTCCAGCACCCCCACCACGGCGTATTGCTCCTCGACCACGCGCTTGGCACGTGCGAGCGCTGCGGCGCTGTTGAACGGGCTGGAATACAACAAACACAACTATTAATATTGGGCCGATATTTAATGCTTTGTCGTGTAACGTGGTATAAGAAACGTGGTTAGTGCGAAAAACTGAAAAAGTCAAGAACTTTTTAAGGATTTTGTCCGTACTCCCAAGACACCACAGGGTCGTCGAGGTCGAAAACTTAGGATAGTCGTCCTAGTGTACAGTCAAAGTCATAAATATAGACGCTCCCAAGACGCCAAAAATATCTACACGTCTCTATGCCCGTAACAATAAGGTCTAAGGTGTATATTATTTGATGCGATGACTGTGTAGATATTAATGCTTTCGACTGTACCCTCAAACAACCCGTTAAAGTTCCTTTAACTTTGGAATAGGTACTTTCTAGGTAAAAAGGTAGGCTTTCTAGGTAGTAGATAACTGATGAGTTCTATTCTAGGCGGTAAAATACCATATCGTCTTTGACTTCTTATGGTATTGTTTTTAACTCGGCCGCCATAACATTACTGTCAAGTAAATAAGAGGCATCAAATGGTTGCCAACTATTACCTACTGTCTCGCATAGCTCATTTGAACCGCCACTTTACTCGATGGCGATAAATTATGTTTAACGTCTTGTTTCGGAGGAATCTAAAAGTCGAACTTAGCGTTCGCTTCTGCCTGCGGAACTTCGCGTTTTACCCAGTCTGCATAACAGAGTAGCACTGTACAGAGACGCTAGATGGAGCTGTTTAAGCACATACTTAGGAAAGCAGCGTAGTGATCGTGAGCGGATGTATTTTTCCGTAATTTTACATCAAACCTACTGATCCCTATTAAATGTACATCTTGAAATAAAATGAAAACACATATGCAGCGTGACACCATCTACGTAAAAGTAAAAGTATCACAACAGAGGGCGTATTCAAGATGTTAAGTTAGCGATTTTCGAAAATCGGCAAAATGTATAGGATCGACGTAAGCTCCCGACAGTAGCGTCGAACGCTTATGTCAATTCCATACATTTTTGTCCATACCAAAGGGAAACGTCAGCAGCATTTGCATCTTGGCTTACTGTTGATATATTTTGGGTAATTATAACTATGTTGATAAATGAGGTGGTTTTTTTCACTAGCTCGCGTTCTTGCACTGAGAAAAATTTCCGTAGCCGCGCTACGTAAAATACGTACAAAAATCGACCACTATTACGTGTGTAACCGGCTCCATTACGCGTATGCCGCACACTGCCGGATACTGCATGCAGCTTAATCCTACTTATAATATTATAAATGCGAAAGTTTGTGTGTGTGTGTGTGTGTGTGTTTGTTACCTCTTCACGCTGCAACGGCTGGACGGATTTGGACGAAATTTAGAATGGAGATAGCTTATACCCTGGATTAACACATAGGCTACTTTTCATCCCGGAAAACTTAAAAGTTCCCGAGGGAATAACTATAATCGAAATCTAAGCGGACGAAGACGCGTTAAGAAGCTATTATCCACTAAAATATTATAAACCCTAAGGGGTAAAAGGAGGGTTTAGGATTTTGAATGAGTTTCGTAATTTTTAACCGACTTCAAAAAAGGAGGAGGTTATACTTTCCACTGTATGTATTTCTTAATTTTTATGTAAGTATACCGATTTCTCCATTAATTGTGGACCGATTTTAAAAATTATTTTTTGGTTTTATAGAGTATACTTTTGAGGTGGTCCCATGGTCACCAAATCTGAATCTACTCAGGGGATCAGTGAGGAATTGAGGGTACTCTTCAAATATTGAACGCAAACATATAGCGATTTTAGTATATTTAGTAACAAGTCTAGCATTTGCATTCAGAAAGTATCATTTGGTGAAATGGAACTGATGATGAAGACCACAGATGGCCACCGGAACTCCTCAACGATACCTTTTTCAAGGGTGGCGATAAGATATCTCGATTAAGATAGTTGAGCGACTACAACGAAGGACATTTAATTGTTTAAATATGACTATGACTTTCCCGTGTTGCTGGAGGCGATCGTGAAATGTCTTAAAGTTTCATATCAACTAAGAAGTGGGACTAGGTAAATGAGCTTATTTATGATCTCTAAAAAGTACAGAATAGAATGAATGTTTTGAAAAACAAAAAACCGCCTTCAAAAACGCATTTATTTTGTGAAGTTAGAAACGTGAAAATTGGTATATACAAATTTTGGAAAAACTACCCCTAAGGGATAAAAGGGGGATGTTGAATTTTATATGAGAGTTCATCATTTTTGTAGTTCGAAACGTTAAAATTGTTGTTACAAAAAAAAACTTATTTCTTTTGGCGATTTTGAAAACAATATTCCTAAGGAGTTGAAATGGGGGATAAAGGTATGTATGTACCTATCAAAGTTAAATAAACTATTAGCTATGAACTATGATAATAACTATAGTGTACTGGGAGTAAGAACAGTTGGTTAAGTTGGGTTAGGTTAGGTTCAGCGACAAAGTTCTTCACAGCGTGTCGTGGACGCCGGGGGTGTAAATAGGAGCGGCAAAGCCCGCTCGCGCTCATTGATCAAAGAACTTCGTCCTACTTGCTTTGTTTGGGATATTGTCAATTTGTATTATTCTATACAAAATTAAAATAAAAACTGCGAACCATTTTTTTTGTGTTATCGTTATTATGGTAAAAGACACAAGCTTCAAATACTGAAATCCGGTCAAGTGCGAGTCGGACTCACGCACCGAGGGTATTTTTATCGACTATGATTTCGGCCGGGGCGATTAGGAGCGCTGGACGTACCTATTTACATCCTATCCTACATATAATATCAATGCGAATGGTTATGCTTGCGTGAGTTTGTTAGGTACTTCTTCGCTAAAACGGATGGACGAATTTGGTTGGATATAATTTGGATTAGAGTTTCCTTATACACTGGATTAACGCATACGCTACCTTGAATCCCGAAATAAATCAGTTTTCCCGTGGGATGGCAAAATTACTAATTGTAAGCGGACGAAGTCGCGGGCAAAAGCTAGTTAATTATAAGTATGCCTCTTATAATTTACGTGTAAAAAGCACGGCGGGCGCGAGTACATTACAAATTTGGTCACCGTAAGTAGCCCGTTTTTCTCAGTGTGAAGCGTGTGCGGAACTACAATGACGGACGCACAGACGGAAAAAAAAGGAGCACCCATATTGCAGGTATATAAACAGTCATTTCATGTGAGTGGTCCCAATAGTCGAAATAGTGTAACTAACATTAGCGACTCAAAAACTAGTTTAAACAGCTTTTCAGATTTGGGGAATACCTAAAATGAATTCTAAAAAACTCATTTCGCAATCTATAGGATAGCATCAAAAGTAGATCGTTTATAATTGTAAAGTAATGTAAAATTTTGGCAATCTGAAAAGGCATCGCATAAAAACTGTTGAGTAAAAAGCCTGCAGATCTGGCGAAGACGGGCTCTTTTTATTATCGTTAGGGAGTGCTCAAAAGATCATCGTGGGTGTTTTTGTCGATCGTTGACGGTCGTTAACTCGTTAACGCTACGTGATCGAGAAGACCAATAGAATACATATTTAGAGGAAAAAACTGTTTAGATACGGCAAAAACGACACCTTCCAGCGCTGCACGAGCACTCTTTATATCAAATGTTTCTCTATTATTTGTTTGCTGTTAATAAATAAGTAAATGGTTTGCTTGCAGAAATTTCATTGTCATATTTTTGTATTGCATATGGTTACTTGGCAGAAAAAGAAAAGCCTATCACAGTTTCCTTCAGCGTACAATTCAGAATCATAATCATATTCGGCACACTGTCGATTATAATAAGTACCTAATATTAAAAAAATCGAATATTCATTTTGAAGAAAAATGTTTTGCATCATTTAAAAATTAAGCTAACTAAAGGGGTGGGTGATATAAAGTTATTATAAACTACCCTAACCTACTTTTCTGGAACGGTTTCGTTTTTGTTAGGGTCGCAGTTCTAACCTAACCTAATCTATTTTCTGGCACAGTTTCGTTTCTGGCCTAGGGTTAGAGTAGCCTCCGCTGTCCGTCCGTCCGTCTGTAATCGGGGTGTATCTCATGAACCGTATAGGTAGACACTATTTTTTTTACAAAGTATGTTTTATTATAGTCGGTATAACAACAAATAATAAAAATCAAAATAAAGGTGCCCCCACAAGAAACATGTTTATTATTGTACGGTGGTTCGAAACCCTTGGTTTGCAAACGCATTTCGCCGGCTTTGTAAAATTAACAGCTACTTATTGAATTAATAAATTAATAATGATACTGACGTGCACTGCGGTTCATGTCCGCAGAAGAAGAGCGTCTGGCGGCGGTGGTCGCCGATGCCCTCGTGCGTCTCGCCCTCCAGGTAGCGGCACTCGCGGTCGCCGCTCAGCACACACGTCTCGAAGTCCTGCAGGAATCGGTCATTACATAATGATAGGCTAGGGTACCGGCTTATCTTGGACCGTGGGGCCTAACAGATCCTGTTATTGTTTTGTTTAACATTACTGTTTTCGTCTGTGGTAGAAAGACCCACTGCATGTGCGACATGGCTCGGCATCGTAGGTAGGCACTTCGGTAAACACGGCCTCTAGTCGAACGGTCGATCGAGCGACCGGACTTATACTATCGAGTTTTAAGCTACCTAATTGAGAATGTGGGCCTTAAAATTTTGTTAAAAGGCTCTGACGGGACCACTCGTACTCACCGGTTAATAATTCGTTTGTCTTTTTCAAAAGCGAGTATTAGTTTAACAAAATCACCTACCAGAGTGGGGCTCTTATTGCTGCTTAACGGCACGGGTTAAAATAATCCCGAGATGATAAGTTTTCTTTAACTTGACTGACACAAGGATAATTTATCTCTAAGTGCGGTTTTATCTAAGGATAAGTGTCATAAGATAGAGGTAAGAGCTAAATTAACTCGTGTTAGTCTTGTTGGGGCTGCTAGAAGTGCGAGCAACGAGAATCGAACTTTTTGTTACACTGCACTGATTCACCTGAGCGCGATGTACGATAGCGTTCTTAAATTTGCATTTCTATGGCATGCAGAGGAAAACGAGCTCACAGGCTATTTGATGGTAAGTAAACTCTGGCAAGTCGACCTAGGGACTAGGGTTGAATACGCCGTCAACGCGGGTTACCTCCACTGAAAACTATTAGGCAATCAGCTCCAGGATTAATTTTTAAAATAATTTTATGTGGATGCCACATAAAATCTATAGTCTATAAGTCTATTGAACTATTAGGTGGGCCATACTACTTTTCGATGCCTAAAATAGAAATTAAAATTTAAGATCCATTTTAAAAATTCGTGTATATCCAGGTATCAAAAGTCATAAATTCCCTATCAATAGTTTGTTTTCTCCCTTTTAATTATTTAATTGATTGTTAAGTTTTTTGATTTTATCCAATAGCCGAACAAATGATTCTTTTCTATTCTAATTTAATTTCCACACTGTCAATACGATTTTGTAAACAGCCGCTGTATTGCTGTTTTGTAATTCTCCTTTACCAAACAGGAATGGGAAGAAAAATTGTCACCGATCGACCATTGTCAATTGTTAGAAGTAATACCATAGTCTACTGCGAATATAAACTAAAACTGCATGAGTGTTATGAAAATTATGAGATCCTTTGAATATAATGAATGGTTTGAGACAATAATATTTTAAGACGAATAACACAAAATAACCTCTTTATTTTCTATTAACCGAGTTTATGATTGCTATTATTTTCCCAGCCGATTGGTTGTGAAAAGACGAAGATTTCAATCTCTCGTACATCAACCATTGTTGTAGCAATACAATTATGTAAATTCATGGTAACTACATATTTAAAAATTAACAATTGGTCAAAAAACAACAACACAATTTACATTCTAATTAAAATGTTTTGTTTTTGCTAGCGGCAAACTAATTTATTTTTTGCACGTTAACTACTAAGACTATCTTCTTGTACCTACAGCTAGCTTGGGTATCTATTGTGAGGTTTTGTTTAACACAATAGGCCAATAATTAACGCGGAAAATCTGCGCTGACGTCGATACCATTAATTTTTATAATACGGTGGTGTGAGCTGTCGACCGTCGCTGCAGGCTCTGGTCGGCCACGATGTCAGGTTGTTAGTCCCAGCTGTGGTACCGTTTCACAATTAGGGGCACGACCACACGCCGCAACTTAATTTGACTGAACGGTCGCAAACAATTCCGAATTCAACCCAACTAGGTAACCACGTGCCCGAATGCACCGGACCGATCAACCGTCTCACCGAATAATGAAGGCAGTTAACGTTCCCGCTCGGAATTCAAATTAATTTCTTTTGTGGTTTCATTAGACCTTCGCAACGGCCGAAAGTATTTTAATGATGCTCGTCTACTTATCTATTTGTCCTAGGCTCTTTTTTGCGCAACACGTGCTTGAATTAATTCACATGTTATTATGTACATGTACCGTAACCACTCGTCTCTAAACATGTCTAAACATCTGCTGTGGTTGTGACTTCTGGCATTGCAGCTATTTTCAATTTATGTTTGATAATGGTTGATATAATTAACCGAAATTGTGTTAATAATCCACAACTTTCTACAAATGTAGGCATAAAATCGCTTCGATTAATAAATAAAAAACCCTTTTTATCGCTTAATATCCGTCAAGACGGTTATCAATGAACATTCTTCATAAACGCCGCCCTAATTTGAGAAGAATTTATTGCCAGTTAGATGAAAGCGCGTCGATCTGTTCGTGATTATTGATTTTTCGTGCAGCGTCAGTAGCGCTAGCGCACCACAATCGTGGTCGTGACAGATCAATTTTTATCGTATAACGGAACGCTGTAGGGGTTATAAAAAATGGATCATCGAACAATCACCGAAGCCTGGATTGATTTAAAACAGTTCGAAGAAATCGTGTGTGTTAATGGACAGTATCTTGTTCTTTAATATTTACTTATTGGATTGCTAAAAAAGCTTTCTAGATTGCTAAATGTAGGTACTTAAGCGATAGGTAAAAACAAACTATCGTTGCCTGCAAATTACACGGTTTTTTGTGATGATCGTAGATGCGTCGGCGCAGGCAGTTATCGTCCGGGCACGTGACCGATTGTGCGCCGATTGATCGCCAATCGAGCGCCGATAGATCCGAGCTAATAAACAGGTGAGGAACATCGCTGTTCGCACTGATCGTGGGCATCTCAGTCCTCACGTTTGCAACGGTTCATAATTCAATGATAATCCTTTTTGTATAACGCCGCGGTTCTTATTTACCGATTTTCTCACACTTGAACTTCGTGAGATTTGTTTTAAGTATTCAAAGAGGCGTAACATGTGTAATAAAATACAATCGAGTTTACATAAGCTTACCGACGTTTTATTGAAGGCCGCGGCAATCCATAACCACCCAACACACAATTTATGTTAATTTTTATTCTTCTTCTTCCAGTGCCTCTTCAATCGTGAAGGTTGGCCGTCAACTTCTTGTACTCGTAATAAAAAAAATTTATTAACCTAATCTTATATATTTTTCTAATAAAACGGGAGCTATCTTAATACCAATGCAATAACTATTTTATAATTAACCTAAGTTAGGTACTTTATTTAATTTAAACTTTAAGAATTACTACTTATACTTATTAGCAAGAGCTGGATGGCCGAAGTAGCATTCTAGTAAGACCATCATTAGGTATCCGATTTTTGCTATTATTCAGATATTGTCTTCCGGGAGGTTAATGTTTAAATAATACTTATATGTATTTATGTACCTAAATACTTTGTTGTACAAAACGCAAAACCAAACACTATGTTTACGAATTAGGGATGTAGGTACGATGGTGAACTTATTTATTTAAGGGATCTCTTCCAACCTTCGGGTGATTAAGGGAAAATAAGAATAAAGTAATGTTGTAGTAGGTATAATTTATATACATATATTAATATACGTATACATATACCTATACATATATGGGCGGCGGTGATTACTTCCCATAAGGTAACCGGCATGCTCATATATATATGTATAGGTACATATGTATATATATATATATTATAAAAGAGCGAGGCATGCGGGTTACCTGATGGGAAGTACTCACCACCGCCCATAAACACCAGCAATTCAAGAAGAGTTGTCGGTGCGTTGCCGGCCAATTAGGGAAATTAAAGCTCTTTTCTTGAAGGTCTGGTTGGAAATACCGCCGAAGGGAGTTCGTTGCACACTTAGGTCCCACTTGCTCGATAAGTCGCTTAATAAAAGTAGAATGTACCTTTTTGAGCCAGGCCGGGTCAGGCAGCGGCAGGTCGGGGAAGGCGCGCTTCCTCTCGACGTAGTACCAGGGCGCGCGCACGTAGTAGTACCAGGAGATCACGCGCTCCACCGGGTCGCGCACCACGTTCACGTAGATCGGCGACGGGTACCCGTACCTGGAAAAAGGTCAACTGATCATTTTTAACTGCATCGGGTCAACAAGGCCGACCACCACTTGTTTGTTTAAGTCTATCTACAGGTACTCGTACCTGAGGCAGGTCAACCGAACAATTTTAACTGTGTCGGGTCAGCAAGGCCGACCACCACTTGTTTAAGGTCTATCTAGTCTAGAGTTACCTACGCGTACCTGAGGCGAGTCAACCCAACCCTAGAATACCATACTACTAAACTACACTAATCAGCTTGGTTTTTAGACTACAAAGTATAAGTACAAATTAATTGTTAACTATAATGACTGCATAATGCAGATTACAAAGTACTACCACATTATGCTTAATGAGTGCATTCGAATAACCGCATTCGTACAAATGTTTGCCGAAGCATAACCACATAACTATAGTGTGACTAGCATGTTTTGTTAAATTACCGGTTCAGAATTACCACCAAGTTTAACACTAGTTTATTAGTCTTCATGATGCTATAGTACCAAGTTTTGGTTAACCTCGTGCCTACCAGGGATACCTATTTATGGTTTTTGAAACTTTAAGAGGACAAAGCTTAGGGCTTAGGGCTTAGTTTGCTTTGTTTCTAATGCCCTTTGCAAAGGAAGGATGTAGGCACGACTGGCACGAGGTAGAGGCTAGAGAATTTGACCATCATTACAAAAAAAAAAAGATCAGCGCCTCTATTCTAGGCGCTAAAAACGATATCGTAGTTTGCCTGTTATGGTATTGTTATGACGACGTCAGCCGCCATTACTGTCAAGAAAATAAGAGCTATCAAAACGTTGACAGTACGATAACAGGACAAAAACAATATTGTTTTTACCGTGTTGAATAGAGGCTCTGAAGATAAGAAAGATCAACGCTTAAAGCTTAACTTTCTTTACGAGTAGCTTGCCTATCAGTGATGCCGACACACGTATTAGCTTATCAGTGTTGCTAATCGGATTCGCATCTCAACGTGCCCAGAAAATTAACGTAAGAATTTTGCTTTATGCATATCTTTAGAATAAAGATCTGCAGATAGCCGGCCGACTCGGTCGAGCAAAGACTAACAATAGGCTTGGCCGCGTGAACCCGTTCGCGGCGCGCCTAATCTACCGCAAAACCATACTTTTGACGCGCAATTTTCACGGTTCCAGAAGTTTAATTTCACATCAGATTATATTGCCGTTAACCTGCGATTTGTAGCGAGTCAAGTTCAAAGTTTAAAATGAGAAATAGACTGATGCGTAACTTGATGAGCTCCGGACTGAATCTTCAAACGTGTAATCTAGTTCATTACAGATGCTAATGGGGATAAAAAACAGCCTTTTCCTGGAGGTGATTCAACGTAAACAATAGAACGTCGCAAGCGGTGCACGTGTCGATAGCTCTGTCGTAGGAAGACCGGGTCTAATCATCCTGTAACAATAATCCTTAGGAAGAACTACGCAACTGTCGAACCATTCTTACTGTAATCGCTACCTTATTGTTAAATCCATTCGGCTGAATTGGTTTTAATAACGAATCGCGGTTGCGTGTTTTGTTACTTACTAGGTCAGAATTAACGTCCGATACATTAATCACGGGGTAATGATTGATGTCGGCTAGTCTTCTGTATTCGCCGTTTAATTGCGATAAATGGAACACTGAGCTGAATACTTCGCTTTGAACTCTGACGTGCGGATTGTTACAGATTTGATGGCTATTATTATTTTATAACCGCTCTCTATTCTTTAGATAAGTTGTTAGGAGAATGCTAACAATGATGCATCTCCTACAGAAATTCTTTAAGTTTTATTAAAGTTTTACTAGGGTGTGGGCGTAAATAACCATTCGAATTAGATATGGTATTTTCCTTCACAGTGTTGGTAAAACGTGATTCTCTGGTATAAAATTCTAGTAATTAATTGATCACTAATCTTAAACGTAGGTAACTAAATCTTTATTATATAAACTCAGACGGAACCATACTCCATCATTATTAACACTGACGTCAGCTACTTCGTACTTCCACAAATAATTTTGATCTAAACACATCGTAAAAAAAATAATTAAAAATCTTACGAATAAAACTTAGCGAAATAAACAAAAAAATGGCCTTTGCTGCATGGCACGCGACCGCTTGTTGCAAAAGAACAGCCGGCGGCGCCGGCGGCGGTAAAGTTACCTACAAGTAAACAGAATGGTACTGCTGAAATAAGTATTAAGTAATAAGTAAACGTAAACAAATGCATTTACGAGTTGTTACTGTAATAGGTAATTTTGTCGCCTATGCAGATAACCGTATTTGCGTTGGCGCATTGCCTGTTGACCATTTACATTAATCGGCGTACGAGTGGCAGTTATAGGTTAACGAGCGAACACGTTAAATTCGATTATATCGGTAAATTTAATATTAAGTTAATTATGTGCGCTTTAGAATTATGTAGTAGGTACATTACTCCCAGCTTCTTAATATAGCATACACGGCTGGCTCTGTCACATTTGCACTCACAGATCAATTGTTTTTTGCTCTTGAGAAAGCATACAAAGAGAGGCAATAAAAAATAATTAAGCTCGATTCTATTCGATAGGTTCGTATTTTCTCTCAACTTTGTCATGAGTGAAAAGGATAGGGCATCCGAATTCAGAAGTGACCACTCTGTGATTGAATAACTAATAGGTACAGGGGCTCTATTCTACTCAGCAAAACGATATTGCTTTTGACGTGATATCGTTTTTCGATTGTTTTTAACTCGGCCGTCATCACTGTCAAGTAAATAAGAGCTATAATAATGTTGAAAAGATGATGACAACTCAAAAGCAATATGGTTTTATCGAGTAGAATAGGGTAGTAGGGGGGTTAAGGCGTTCCTACAGTTACTGTCAAGTTAATAAAATCTACAATAAGGTGTAAGAAAAAACAAAATAGAGGCCTAATCTACTTTTGTTAGCAACGAGATTGCACATATGTAAGTACTATACAATTTTGTAAAAGATGCACTCTTTTGGATTCCAGTTTATCTACATAAAGTCACACAACAGTCGCGCATGTGTGGACCTCATTAATTCTCGCTAGAAAAGAGCTATACATATATTCCTGCGATTCGGCATCGATAAGTGTGTTTAGATATACCCTTATATGGGCAGACGCTTGTGCAATACCTACCTGACATTTTGACCCTGTCCCTGTTACACATTCGTCGTCGTATGTAACAGACGCGACCATGCAAGGTATCTCACTCTAATGCATGACTACAGCTACAGAGTGCGTTAATGGCCCATTATATTGTCATGGTATTATGTTACTTTTTGCCATTTAGAGAGTGTTTTATACGATTTAATTTTCGTTACCGTTTTTGTTCCATGTGTTTAATATAGGGTATAATATGTTTCTGATACTTGCCAAATAAACTTAGCCGAGGTAAATAGCCACTTTTGCTTGTGTAATCACCGTACTCACAGGCATTTTAGAAACAATTAACTCGTTCCTTTTTCAAACTTGTGTATGAAAAATCGTCAAGAACTTAACCGTCATTAACTGAATTTGAATGAGGCCGTATGTCTCGTATCTTTCCGTGGTTTCGCCGACTAGTCCCAACATAACTTTAGCTTTGGCATAACTGCAAGCATACTTACGAAGAGATTAATGATTATGGTACAAGAAGGAAAACAAATACCTACTAATGGTCAAGTGTGAGTTTGGCGTGCGCTGATTCGATTCGAAATCGAATTCAAATAATAATAACACCTGTGTCTACTGTTTTAGGATGTACAGATATGTAGCGTAGTTTTAAGCGTTGAATTGTAAAATTGTATTGTTGTACCATCCAGTTTGTGGATCAATAAAAAAATAAAAAAATCCTACCGTGCGGTGGTACAGAACCCTCGGTGCGCGAGTCCAATCCCACTTCACCGGTAAGTATTTAGTTTCTTTTGTTTATTGCAGTGTTTTGTTACTATGGTTACCTGGTAAAGTTGGTGTAGCAGACGTGCTTGATGTAGGAGGCGGGCGGCGCGTGCGCGGTCACGATGGACGCCAGGATCTGCTGGTCCGCCGGCGCCAGGCGGATCGTCTCCACGCGCTGCACGGCGTCGCGGTGGAAACCTGACCAATCAGACCGAAAATTACAAAAGTACACTCAGGGACGACGACCTTATCTTATAGCTGGGCTCTTTCCGATTCTCTTTGACTCTCTATAAGATCTTTAGTAGTGGTACTACATACGGAGCAGTTTAAATATGCAGGTTTCCTCAAGATGTTCTTTCTTTACCGTAAGAGTATAAGGTAATCTGTTAAGTGTGATCTTATTAATTATTTTATCAACCTGATTGTTTAATGAAGTGCAAACAAAATTTAATCTTAGGATTGCCGACCACATATTTGACTGACTGTAGCTACATGGCAAATTGTAAGGTGACGCTTAAATTGTGTAGATGTCGAATTTTTTAAATATAAATTTAGCTCCGGGCGGTAACGTTTCTTACCCTAATCAAGTTCAAATTCCACGATTTTAAAATATGTTCTATTCTACTAGTGGTTAATAAAAAACTAGGTTGATAGGTTTTCTTTTGTTTTTTAATTGTTTCTTTTCAAGAATATTTTTATAATATCTACAACTTATTCAAAAATCTAAAAAACCAGACTAGGTTTAAGGGGAGAGAAACTTTACCGCATTTTGTATGGAAACTTTCATCCTACTCACAATCCTCTTTTCGAAACGCTACCCGACGCTGACGTCTTCTACTCGGTATCAATTGTTAGTATGATGATGAGCTGGCGTTTTATTTATAAGAAAGGCAATAGGAAATGCTATGTCAAGAACCGCAAGTGCATTGCCAGTCCTGAGGACTAATATGGATGGAGTATTTCTGCTGGTGTATTACGGTCGTGTTTATCGATGTGGATGAAACATCTGTTACTTGTTACTTTTTGACCATTATGTAAGTGCGAGAGTGACGGATGCTTTATCCACCGCGGTAAAGACGACCATAATACGTGGCCTGTTCTAGGTAGACTAGTATAAAGAATTACTGCTTGGCGGTAGCTTAAAGGGTAAGATGACGGTAGCGAACCGAACTGATAGGCGCCAAAATAAAAGGGTTTTAAATATCCCCTAATTCGATCGTAACTATTTGATGAAGTTCTTTGGAGAGTCTTTAAATGAAATGATGGAAGAGCTCCTTAATTTTAAGTCCAAAATATTGTAGATTGTGTGTGATTCAGATAACATCTTATTACCGAAACAACTATTAACTATTACTCTTTACGTACAATAATTACACCGATTTGACCACTTAAGTTGTAACCTAACAGTCGATACAAGGTGTTTTTTACAAGGAAGACACGATCCTCGGGCAATTTGGGTGCTAACACATTATGACAGTAAATGCTACCCACATGCTCTAAGTGAATGTTGTGTGGCAGAGCCCGTAATCAACACATCGGATGGGACAAGCTTCGTGTGAGGCCTATTGCTTTTTATGGATTTCCTGATACTCGCAAAGAGTTGCTATTAAATAGTATTAAAGTTGCTGAAGATTACTTTTATATTCTCAGAAAAGGCTGAGCCGTAGGCTACGTATGTATTAGCATACATAGAAGCAATCTAATTAATGCATGGACTAGATAAGCTGAAGCCTTGAACGACGTGTCTGTTGATACTGAATCGAGAAGGTTCTTCAACAGTCCGATTCAATCCTATCATTATTTTAGTGTAATGTTTCGTCTTTTTAAGTACGTTAACACTATTCCTAGCATGCATTGGCAGGTCCAGTTATTTTGGATTGGAGGCACTGTCGTCTGACCTCCGCTCCGGTATAGTATAGCAAGAGACAAACTGGATGAATTGAGAGTATCGATTACTATACATTACTAAGATCAGAAGAAATTGTGGATCATTGGGGGTCGAACTCACAGAAAGCAGAAAGTTGCGTAAAATAAATGAACTTTGATTATCAACGGAAGTTATCTTAGCTAAGTCAGCGGTTGTTTAAATGTTTTTTTACCACGACAAAATATTAAAGAAAAACCCGATCCTTTCCTTACATGTCAAAAACACATTTGCAATTACAGAATTACAGTCAATCATCGTCGCTAGCAAAAGAAGTCAAAACACTCACCAAACTGATTTTTCAAGGCCAGCCGCCGGAGCAGTTCCATGAAGGTCTGGCTGCCGACCTTGGGTACCCGGTTGAAGAACAGCAAGTCGATGCCGGCACGCGCAGTGTTGTTCAGCTCCCATGGCTCCGGGACCAGGGTCTCCTCCAGGAACTGGTGTTCCAACTCCTCTTGGGTCTCTTCTGGCTCCGCTTCCAAAGTACGCTGGGGCTTGCTCCGTTCCTATGAGTTCAAGGAAAATTCAAGTGCCTCCTTAGTAGTCTTAGCCGCATTCAGAGATATCAATTAAATTTAATGCTTGTTTAGTGACGTGTTGTGTTATTCTATTGCTGTAGCAAAGGAAGTGACAGCAGCAACTTTAATCAAGCATTAAAATTAATTGACGTCTCTGAGTGCGGCAGTTAGACAGACTTAATGGATTTTCCTAAAAAATTACATTTACTAAACGTTTGTTGAGTTGTTGAAGTAGGTAATAGTATGTAACACGGATTTCACCTAGGCAAGTGCCTAAATTAGTTCGAGGCAAGGACACAATTCTCAAACTTTCAATGATTTAGTCAAACCATAAGCCAAAGTTACTCTTTTGCCATAGTGCTCAACCGGCAAATTAGTTGGTTCTATTTTGAATATTTTAAAACACTGACGCTTTTATCAGACTGCATTAACTTACCGTGAAGTCGTTTTATCTTACGCATAATAACTCCACATTAAAGGTGCCCTATTATTAAAGTCTGTCCTGCGTTTATGAGATCCCTTGAAGGGCTTTAGCGTTAGAGATCGTAACTAATGTAAATCGTTCTCATTTTAGCTAGTGGCTAGTTTACACGGTCATAGTTCTTGTGATTGACTTGTGCTTAGCACTTGCTGCGCTGCAAGTACAAACGAGTTTTAAGTACTAAGCATCTAAAGATCAGTATTGTTATTAGATATGTTAATGGAAATTATGAACAATTTATTCTGCAAGTAGGGCACTTGCTAATTAAGTAGACTGGCAAGAAAACATGCAGAAATTGATTGCTGTCTTACCTTAACTTCAGGCAAGAAGCATAATTTTGTTGTCTTTTTCTAGCTCAAAAGTAAGAGTAAGACAGTCTAGTCTACTATACTCACCTTTTATTTACAACTAACATCTACGTCACTACTATATTAACGGCAATAGTTACCATTACATTTTTTTTAGTTCCATTAGTTCCATATAAGTAGGAATGCATTTTGTATTGAAATTTTATATCTCAGTACTATGGAACTAATAGCACGAGCACGTACAGTCAAAAGCATTTACGGTAATTGCGCCAAATCTATACACAGACCTTATTATTAGTGGCATAGCGGTGTGTAAATATTTTTGAGGTTTTGGGAACGTGTCCATATTTATGACTTCAACTGTACCCCTTTGTTTCGGTTTTGCAATATGTTTACAACTAATACCTCAACCTTTCTCACTTAACAGGTCAGGGACCCTAGGCAAGATGCATACGCTACTAAAAAAAATCTTTTCTATCGTTCAAAACGTATGAGATGACATTTTCGTGCGTTACGATAAACCACGTGATCAACTGTTATCCCATGCATTTTCAGCGATAGAATAGAAAAAAGTTAGTAGGGATTGCATCTTGGCTAGTGCTCAGTACTAGGCTCGTAAACTAGCGACAAGAACTAAGCCCGTGTAAACCATCGTGTCCTGAACGTACCGCGCCGGTGTGCCGACGGATGGCCTCGAGCGCCTCTTTGTACTCCTGCGCCGACGCGTACGCATGCTCCGCGCGGTCAGTCTGGATCCCTGCAACAAACCGTTATTCTATAACAATACTGGAGTATTATAAAGTACCTACTTCCGTTGTTGCTAGTATTTAAACGAGGATTTCAATACTGAGGGGGTAATAATGAGTTTTCTTGATGAGAGAACGTCTGTTTTTAGATACTGATGTGTAACTGACAGATAGCTGGGGCGCCCCTAGGAGCTAGAGAGCCCGCCGTTTGGCCAAATTTTTGGTCAACTGTATGTATCATTTCCCAAATTTTAATTTCCCAAAAAGTTGTTTCCCGTCGCTGTTGATTTATTTTTATGTAGTCACAAGTGTAACCTAACCTTATAGACGAAGCAACCTAACCTTATAAGGGTTTCAATTTCCCGTATATAGGTAAAACAAAAATAAAACAAATTGCTTTTTGGGAAATTATACATTTGCCCAATTTTTTTTGTCCATACGGCGGGCTATCTATACTAGCTGTTGTCCGCGATTCCATCCACGTAGACGTTGTTTATCGCTATTCCCTCAATCTTCGGAACAAAAAGTAACTCCTCCTGGTCCTTCCCCGCGAATCTTCAAGCTATCTCCATAATTACCCATTTTAAGACTGCACAGAGCCTCCAGTACATTTTTACGTACTTATGCCATTTTATAATATATAACGTGATATTCAAAATCGCTCAGTGAATCGCGTGATAGTTATCCGGTAAATAATTGCGATAATGTCCATTGTAAAACTACAGGCCATGCTACATTTCATCATGTTAAAAAATGTATAGAATTAAGTAGATTTATCTACGTAGAACGTACGTATTATGGGTTGACGACATACCTATTATACGCATTTAAAGTTAATTATGCATAGCTCAATTAAAAAAATAGAAACATTGGTCATAAAAACCTAAATAATACATAAAAAGACTGAAAAGAAGCGTCGCTCATCGAACGTTATTTGAACTGTTCATGGCCATAGGCAAGATGCATTCGACGAACGTTATCGTTATCAAAAATGTATATGATTGACGTAAGACGGATGGTCTTGTCGAGCACTTACGTTAATTCCAGACACTTCGGCAGTTATCGATAATCGTTTACGTTAGCGTTATGCGTGTTGTCTATAATGGAGTAGGGCCACAGACTTCTGTAACATACAGCTCATAACATATTTAACTAGGTCTGTTTCATAAGCATATTAAATACTGCCAATTGTATGTGTTTTCATAAAAATACCTAATAATAAATAAACATATTTTAAGTCTCTGTTACCCTAAGCCGTAAAACATTTGCCCGGATTTCGTTTCGTTTAAAGCTATTCGAAAATTATTGTTTGCCTTCTTTTGTGTATGAATGACTACAGATACTTATAGCGTATTGATTTTTTAGTTTTACCTCTACAAAAACATCAATGAATGAAGCTGTGTATCGATTAATTTTAATTTTAATTTTTAAATCACTTTTTCAAATGTCTATTGTTCTTCCTTAAATCGTTCTACTCTTGTGTTCTTCGGTCATTCCTACTAAACATATAATTTGGAATTCCTGTACAGTTATTCCGGTCGACATAGCGATGCTTTAACGATGCGAAGGCGATAAATTTCTCCACAGCACGACGCCGACGGCACGAGGTGACCTACGGCTTGTAAAATTGTCTCTCGCGAATCGGTAATGGCCGCTTTGTCGCCCGCGTGACATAACTGTAGGTTTAATCGACATTTAGATTGAGGACGTAGGTCGACTATGTGAGTTATTGTATTTAGATTATGGTACACGCACATTATTTACACATATTAAATGTATGTGGGAACATACTCGTAGGTAGGTAATAGATATTCCTTAGCTATTATTGTTGAAATATGTCACGCTCTAAGTTAATTATTTAATCACTCTCGTTGAATTTCTATGATAAAAATTACTAGGTTAAATTACTATGTAAATGCAGTTTTATCTGAGCGCGGAGGCGTGACATGGTAAACTACCTACCTTTATGTGACTGGTACGTAATATAAGTAGGTATCACTGCGTGCAATATCGCAGACGAGACGTCGCACAAAAAATAAAGACAGCAATTTAACAATCAGACAGAATACACACTTTCTAACGAACCGTGAAACGAGGAAAAAAGCGAAAACAAACACACCATCCGAAAATAAGCGTTCCGTGAAATAACATTAGTTAAAATCTTAATTGGATCTTGGCCGCGCGTGAAATCGCAAGTGACTCGGCGCGGGCGCCGGCGCTGGACCGGGTCGTCACTTGTGACAGTTGTGACCTCACCGGCGGTCACCGAGGAAAGTCTGTGAGACCCGGACTTTCCCCAGAACAAAGCCTCAGATGATCCCCTTCGATACTCCGCGCCTTAATAGCCTCGGCACTCCAGTTTCAGCCCATAAAAATAACTCGAGCCTCCGTGTGGCTATATTTAGTCTCGAAAGATAAACGAATACATTTGAATTAATTAATCCGACACATTGCATGTCGTAGATTGAAGCCTAGATTGTAAGAAAATGGTGTGCGAAATCTTAATTTTGTAATCGTATAACATCTGTTGTATACAGTCCTAATTTATTCAAGATAATCTTCAAAATTAAAATAGAATCGATTAAATTAATAGCATAATCAAAGAGTTATACGAAGAAGCTATTTCAGGATATTTATAGCATTAAACCTTTTAAATTACTCCATTAAGGGGCGAAATACCGCTTAATAGTAGCAAGAAGTGGAACAAAAACCTGCTTACTATTAGACCGTCTAAACTAATCAGCTCTTCCCGGCGCACAAAAAAGTACCAAGTCACTTCGTATGATAACGTCCGGCGAATAAAATAAATAAGACGGCATCTTTGATATATCCATACGAGTAATAATGATATCGACGAGAAAAAGTATGACGAATCAGGTGTAGCGGGTCTTATCCGGCGGAGCATTCCTTTTGTCAGCGCTACCGCGGAGCTGCGATCTACGACTTCTAAGTACCCTGACTGGATAATCGATAGATACTCGTAAACGGCGCGAGCCAAACTATTTAGACGATCCACGGTCGATAACTCACCATTGATTTCACTCGGTGATATACCTATAAGCTCGCTCGCTGATTACGTCGACGATAAGTGAACATTACGGGCAATGAGCATGACCCGAGCCACCTCGAGTGTTATGCCTTTAATAATTCATTGAATTGTGACACGCGAAGTGTTACTATGATGAATATTACCTCTATTAAATCCGGGTTAAACACTGTGAACGATAAAGACATTTGGTAATATGTAAATCAAAGTAAATGATGATGAATATCGCGTGTTAGTGCTAATGAATTTCATTTGCTGCTTAATGGTTACAATTAGGAGGCGCGCGCTCCGAACGTTTTTCATCAAGCCGTAGCCGCGGGGATCTGATGAGTCAGGGGCAGGGGAGACGTGTGTGAACTCGGCACCATCTTGGTTCGAAGTTTGAAGGCCAACCATCTTATCTTATTATCTTACTAATAACATACATGCGAAAGTTTTTGTGTGTGTTAGTTTTTTCCTCCTTCACGCTGCAACGGCTAGACGGATTTGGATGAATTTTGGAATGGAGATAGCTTATGAACTGGATGAACACATAGGCTACTTTTCAACCCCAAAAGTTTAAAAAATTGCAAGGGATATAAAGATAACCGAAATCCCCCAACCTGGGATGGCAGAATAACAGGCGAAGTCGCGGGCAGAAGCTAGTTCTTTAATACTATCGTAAAGAATTTTAATTATTGAACCACTATATAACCTTGTCACGGGAAGCCAATGATCAATTTTGAAATTATTTTCTTCTCGTGACTTAACGCTGTCATTGTGACAATTCAACAATTAAAGTGGTTACTGTTCCACCCTAATTAAAAACGCTTGGATGTCGTAGACTATATGTTGTTCTATCATTGAGCTCTAATCTAACGAACCCTAGTTGACTTGACACCTTGTCAGTTTGCAGTTTATCTTTGAAAATGTATTTCAATAATAAAGATCTTGTTTATTTCTTTGTGGGCGTGTTCAACTAAGATAAACGACGGTTTAAAAAGCTGTCTCCTTATAAAAAGACCGGCTACCACTGTAAGTAGTTGTATATATCAGTAAGTGGTCGTCAGCTAGCTCTGGTAAGTGTGCGAGCAACAACAGGATATCCAGAAACTACTTTTTACATGATTAATTGAATCCCGTCAGTTTCCCTTAATTGGGACCGCATAGTTCTGCTGAGAAGCCACCGCTCCTAGAGTATCGTGCACTCGCATGCTCGCGAGGTTCCACGCTGGGACCAGTTCTTTGATGATAAATTTAAATTGCCTTAGTAAATACAAACTAAGGGGCGTAATTAGAGGTTTCAATAAACTGTAGATAGTAAAAACAGTAGGGTTACAAGCTAACGACATCGCTTCTTGGACTCCCTTATTATCGTATATGTAGTGTGTAATTGGCTGGTTGTTTACATTAAAAATTACGGTTATAAATTATGTTTTGTTGCTTTAAGTGTTTGCTTCTTACACTCTGGGTAGAAAATCGTGTTCTATTCTATTCTTGTAACTGAACAAAATTTTCGGATACATCTTCCAATGTTGTCGTATCACGATAGAAATGTATTTTGAAGTGAGCGGTAAAAGCTAAAAAATATGTTGTGTTTTTATCCTGGGGTTCTATTCTTCTCTGTTAAACCATATAGCTTTTGACATGTGATCGTATTGATTTTAACTTAACCATTACTGTCAAGTAAATAAGAGCTATCATAACGTTGAAAATAGGATAACATGTCAAAAGCAATATGATTTTACCTAGTAGAACGAAGCCCCTAAAGTGGTGATACATGTCTTAATAGTTGTATCTGTTGGGAATCAAGATGGCTTTCACATCCAAGATGCTGTCGTCGGCGCCGGCGCAGCCAGAGACTTCTAATAACACTCTCCGCTTCAACCGCATTTCCTTTTAAATTAACAGTGAAAGTAATTAGAAAATTATAGCTGACTCGGGCTCGCTGAGAATGGATAGCTGTTGTGTAAACAAGAGTTTGTTTTCTAATAAAAGAAACACAAATAGATTGTTTACCGTAAGATAAGTCGCTATCAAATAAGAGCTGCCCTCTCCTTTCTTAACCTAGCAGTCATAACATTCATCTCACGTATGTATTTATATGAAATACACAAAAAAATAAACACGGATTTTGTGGTAAAATATTTAAATGAAGTACGCCATTTAATTAATTTTGCATTTCAGTCATTTTTTTTTAATCCCTAGTTGACTGGGCTCGAACGCGTTGATGTTTTTTGTACTTTAATAAAAAAGGGTCGAATAAATATCAAAAACGAAAAGTGCGGGGTTGTTGAAAAAAAAAATAACAATTGTCATAAATAATTGAATGAATTTGAAAATAACTTACCATTAGTATATGTATGTATAACTAGTTACATGGTAAAAATATGGTATATCCGTAAATCTACTTCACCAGCTTCTTATTATAATGAAATTCAGGTTAGTCGCAACTACGTCCATTATTCACTCAACGTCATCCTAGTATTTTTAAACAATAAAAAACGTCTAAAACTAGAAGTGCTTGAAGGCGCATTTATGCATCATTCAGTGCACTCGTGTGCAGTTGTTATAGTGCCCTATAAATTCCTCGTGGGAAAAACATTAACCCATTATCGGAGATAATCGCCGAGTATTAATCCGCCAGAGCATTGTGAAAATAGAACAACAAGCCGCAAAAAAAGTTTGCAGTGTTTTATGAATGGAACGTTCGTTAAGTTTCAATATTTATTTGTCTTATTTAACAAGCAGAACCACAAGCAAGTTTTAATAAAAAATTTGGCTAAATGCGAGTCGGACTCGCGCACGAAGGGTTCCGTACCATTATCCATACAACATTATCAAAAAAACCGGAATAAAAATCATGTTTGTTGTTTGGAAGCCCGCCTTAAATATTAAATTTATTCTGTTTTTAGTATTTGTTTTTATAGCGGCAATAGAAATACATCTTCTGTGAAAACTTCAACTGTCGAGCTATCACGGTTCATGAGATACAGCCTGGTGACAGACAGACGGATGGACGGACAGACAGACGGACAGACAGACAGTCGGACAGCGGAGTCTTAGTAATAGAGTCCCGTGTTTACCCTTTGGGACGGTTACCCTAAAAACTGACAGCATGTTTTGATATCGTTGTCTATACATATTTTAAACCCAGGTTCCTTAGGGATTCCCTATTTGTAATTTGTTCGAATTTTCGTTTATTCTAAATCCCGCCTGAGTTTCAAATCTTTTTTGGTGTTGTATAATACAACCCTTTTTTTGACCCGGGGAAATGGCTATGCATATTGCATACCCGCTCCGATGGGGGCTAGGACGGGCTATGTCCGACTTGCACCGACTAAAACCCCCAGTGCGTTGTGCCAAATCACTTTAGGAGGGGGCTACGGGACCGCTTTAGCTCCAAAAAGTATCCCCCCAGTAGCGGATGCCCTTTAGGTTCGCCTTCAGTCGGGGGCCTTTCTTAATCTTGCGTAGTCAAGTAAAAAGGAAAGCAGTAAAATTTTACAACGTTAATGTTTTATGTATTTCTTAAGCGATCTCGTCGTTTTATTACGCAGTGGCACCAGTGTAGTAAGACCAGTTGTTCGCTTCCTAAGCAACTAAGAATTTTATAAAGTATAATTTGTACATAAAAAATGCCCAGCAAGTGTTATGTAAGAGTAAAGTGACGAGAAGATATTTTCCTGTACCTATACGGTCGTTGAAACATGTTCGTTAAGTATGGCTACATGCCTATGATATAATCGAAAGTTTTATATACCAGAAGAGTAATGCATTTAGACATTAATGATGATGCTCGTAATTATTTCATTTTTTATCATTTTAAGATATTTGGTACCGTCGGCTTAAGTAGTTGCGCACTTTAGTGCTTTGTCACTTTAATGTCATGTTTGAACAGCTGCAATAATTAGCCAAAGGTGTTAAACCAGCCAGGTACCAAAATGTGCAGCTACTTATAAGGCGCACTATACATACGAGTAAGTACATACAGGTCGATAGAGTCCACAATTCGATATGGTCATGCAATTAGTGATTAGGCGAAATTCGGCGTGTTTTATTACTCGGGTATTTTTTTATGCCATGGGAAAGGTGAACGAGCACCTAATGGTAAATGGACTACAATCTTAAGACTGCAACCCTCGCATGTGAGTTGCCAACCATATATTAATCCTACTAATATACTTATATATACTTAACTAGAGGACGGCCGCGACTTCGTACGCGTAAAATTAGTTTCCCGCTACTACTTTCTTCCCGTTGGGGGTCGATTTTCGGAAAATCCTTCCTTAGTGCACCCCTAGCCCTCATAAGGAACCTACGTGCCAAATTTGGAATCTCGGTGGTTTGGGTTGTGCGGTGATAGATTAGTCAGTACGTGTACGACTTGATCTTAACTCAGGACTTGATATTAACTCTTGGAAACCATGTTTTTCCGGGATGAAAAGTATTCTATTGTCAAGGAAATGGACTATCTCTTTGCTTCATTCAAATCCATTTAACCGTTTTTGTGACGTGTCTTAAAAGACAAACAGGTATCCTCACATGTTACATTTATAATAGGTATTCGTCGGATTTGTAGGATCTATTAAAAAAGCCCACATCAGTTTTTTTACCTTTTCAAACATATGTAAAACGTCATCTTAGTGGAAATAATTCTACACCTATTATTACTTAATAGTGCTACTCCAGGAAATGTTTTTGTGACAGCCGTGTAAAAACTGAGCCATAGCGCTCGTGGTAATGGCACTTTAATGGTTCACCATTTCATGAGGGTGGCAACATTAGCAAGGTTACAGAAGATCTAAGAGATTTATGCAACATAATTTGCTCCTGTTATATTTAACAATATCTTTTACACTTTGGCTAATTTGAAGAGCACAAAACAGGGAATGACACTTTTACTTGTGTATTTAGTGACTTTTTAGTGGATTCCCCAGTGTTGGGCTATGTTATTTTCATTTTCACTCACTCAGTGCAGTTTAAATAAAGTAAATATCTATAAAATTAACTGTTTCTAAATTGCGTACACGTATTAAGGTCAATTCGCCTATTACTTTAGATTATTAAATATAAATTTATTTTTGTTAAATAAAATTTTATATTTAATAATCCAAGTTATAGGACTCATTGAGAATATTAGGACTGTCCTCCTTCTTTATTTGTACTTGTACTTACTATTATTACTTAATAGTGCGCCTGTGCCCTAATGTTTTCTTAAAGCCCCAAATCCCAACATCCATTCATTCAGTGTTTTTGTACATTTTCAGCTAGGAAAGTTAAAACTAGCTAAGATAACGTCGAATATAAACTTTAAATTCTTAACACATTCCTTCCCATGGTTGCTCCAGATCCCATAGAGCTCTCGTTCATTACCGTGCCCGACGGGATTCCCAACAAACTGCAAGTTCGCCGGGTTAACCGATAACACGCGGCTGCTAACGAGCTACAAGCGCTGACCACGCCCGCCACAGACCATACACTGCCCATTACGATTATATAAAGTACCTACTTAATGCGAACATTGGCTGTCATGCCGCCTACGTAAACCCTTGCTGAATGCTGAATTACGTAATTACTATGACAGGATACTAACTTGCTAGGCTTTCTAGCAGGAACTAGACGATATAGTTACAGAAAGGTTACTGAATACATGAATATGTAAATATATTGCGTATAGATAAGGTATTTTTAGTTAAACAATATTGTACCTACCTATTCTATTGTTTCATGTGTCAAATAAATTTATTTCATATTTTTTAATTACACAAACGAGTCTTACTGACTATTTACACCTTACTAAATGCAATGTGTGTTATTTTTTGTTGGCGTGCGTCAATAGAGTAAATTTAATGACGTTATTTTACGCACAGAGATCAGTCGGATAGTAAAATTGCTATAAGCTACTTTTTATCCCAGGAAATAGAATAACAAACCAATTTTAAGCTGACGAAATCACAAACAAAATTAGTAGTTTCATGACTATCATGTGTTGAGATTTATGACTTTCATGAGTAACGTCATAAGTCGCTCAGCTTGAAACAACTTTATTTCCACAACAAAACCGTCGGCAAGTTTTTATAAAAACAAACTAGCTGACCACGAGTAAGCTTCTAAGAATGATCCGCGAGCCAGCACGTACTGGGAAACAGTGCGGCGTGAGATTTCACGGGAGTGCTCTATGCTGTTGCTATGGTAATGACATTTAGAGGCGTGACTGGTCGCAGCCGGGTACCGTACGGCGACCACTGTGGTCCAAGAGCTGGGGAGATTATTCGGAGGAGGTATTCATGGGAAAATGAGGTTTTAACGCGATGAAAACTAACGAAAAGTAAGGTGATTTTAACTTTGATATGTGTTGTAATGTTGTAAACGTGGAAGGCATACGCAGATTTAAATTTAAAAAAATAATGTATTTTGTATTGTGACATTGCTACCGCGCATAGAACTTCACAAAAAAGAATACCGTAAAACAATAAATACACCTACTTTTTATCTCTCATGTTCGTGTAATAAGGTTTTTCATATCTCAATAGTGGGAAGAAAATCGCAAAATCGCATTCAATCCCTAGGGAGTGGTTTTGAAAAAGGAATTGATCAAACACCTGGTGATTTTTTAACTAGACCATATGGAAGAATCTTATGCAGACATTACGAAATAGCTCTGAATTTTGTCATATATAATGTCAAGAATAAAATAGGTAACAATTATTTTAGTATGACAATGATTAAGACGAAGTAAATTCGTGACAATAACATTTAACATTTTTATTCGCTTTCCTTACAGTCGAAATGAAACGTAGGTACAGTGTTTAACTCGGGTGAAAGTATCAATTTCACCCTCAATTTAAAAGTGTACTCGCTTGCACTGGTGCAGCCTAAATATCTCGAGGTGCAATTGATCACTTTCATCTTTGACTAACAATCTACTATTAGGACACTGGACCATACAGTTTAAGTTTTTAAAGTGTAAGCGTGTCTAATACTTTTACAAAACTTTTACATACAAATTAATTCACCTCATCAGTGCCTGTATAGATAAGTAAATTGTTATTTTTTTACTCTTGTTATTTCACATCTATATTTCTAGTGCCATAATACATACCTCCTCCAAATATGTCCCCAGCTCTCAAACTACAACTCGGTAATGCTCACACACAGGTAAATTTAACATTGTAATTTATATAGCATATTGTTTTATTTATATGTTTTGTTACAGCGTCATGCCTGTTAAAAAGGCAGTGACTCTGACGCGTTGAAGTCACTTGATATAACACTTTTCAATGTTAACCACTGTAACATTATATGTTCCGAGGTTTTCGCGATTATTACAACAATATTCTATCCGTATCTACCTGTGAATGTGAGACAAGGGGCCTCTATTTCACATTAGATTAGTCCATCTTGCTTTACTAATTATGATGATACGATATGGTTGAAATTTTGATGGCTTTTATTCACGTAACAGTAAGAGCTATAACAACGTCAACAATGATTTAAAGGTGAATGAAAAAGGGCTAAAAGAAACTTGTTTTAGTTGTAGTTGCCAATTGAAGGGTACATGGAAAAAAACGTCTAGTCGCTTTAAAAAAAAAACAGAAAAAAAGAGAAACGAAAATTACGTTTAAAATTACATGGTTCCTAACTAACTTTCAAATTGAACACTCTCAAAAAATTCCTAAGGTGACTATCTAGACATGTTCTTTCCGTCTACCCTTCAATTTAAATGAAACTTCAGGTACGAGTATATTGAGCACTGTTACATGCTGAGTAATGTTCCATTGTTACTCTTTCTTTTATTAATCTGTCAATAAAAGTTAACGTGCAACCTGTTTCAAAACTGCCCGTAAATTTTAATTATTTCATCTTGTATTTGTTTATCCTATCGATCGCCCATTGTCCCGGGAAAATAATTATGATGAACTACTTGTTCTTTAGAATAGGTACATAAAGTTCAGAATGTCATGGTAAATCAGCCACATCTTAGACAACAGATTACAAATCAATCGCGGGACGTCGTATTCAGATGCGCCTAATACGGAGCGGTCTTGTCTCTGTCATCACAATGGCAAGGAAGATAACAGCGTGGTTACTCCGAAGCATTAAAACTTCGGTACTCCGTCTCTTTCACTCGTCATTCTTGCTGCAATCGTGAGAAGTAGACAAATGTTGCGTGACTTAGAACTTTTGTTTTTTGGCATAGAACCCAACCTTCCGGGTCCCGGGAGAGGCCGCGCAAGCGCCGGTCAACGACCGCCCTCTGAATATACAATGGGAAGGACTACATCTGTCTAACATGTTGAGCATACGCCTCCAATGTTGATGTAAGCCTAGAACCAAGTTAGAGCAGTATGCCTTAAATACATATTCGAACTGGACTTACACTGAACTGGTTTACATGTCGCTATGTTTTGTTCTTTTCCTTACCTTTAAATATAAACATTGACGGCCGCAATCAGAGTCATTCAGAGTCAGTTAATGACGATTTCAAATACCTACTCGAGTTTGAAAAAGGAACCAGTTAATTGTCTATAAAATGTCTCTTTATACGGCGGTAAGACATAACAAAGCGATCGGTTACAACATCGCATTGACAACATTGAATACAGACGCTGATTTAATTAAATTAAAGACGTCAAATAAATCTCATAAAATTATCCCTTTTGCTGAAATGAAAATGAGAATTTTGCAAACGTGCTAAGATGGCTTAAATGCGTCTACAGGAAGATTAACTAGGGCTCTTATTCACGTCGCATTACGTTCAGTTCCGCAAGCAGAATTTATTTTATAATTTATAGCACCTTAGCCATGATGTCATCTTCATACATAAAGCTGTCAGATTAGACTTTCACCATCTAGTTAAATTTTGCAATTCATTGTATATATGACAGGTGCATATATCACACGTAATATCGCGATGAGTTATTATATAAATATTTAGCCGCTTTCTGATCTTATACGAAATGGGTTTCAGTCACAACACCATATTTTATAAAGGGAAATGCAGTATTTCTCCGACGGTAAACGCGTCCGTTCTCTTAGAAAGTAATAGCTCTATTTCCTAGCTTTCCAGAGCGAAGGGTTGTATTTATTTTGCAGGAGAGATTAGACACTCAATTACGGCCACCGTGAAAGTCAAGCGCGGGCGCGCCTTAATGGCCCTTCTCAATAACAACTAATAACATATTTTTGTTCGCCATTCATACCGGAAACGGCATGTGAAAAAACACAATCCTCGCTAGCGTTTCGGATAAAAGAAACTCGTGTGAACGCCAACAATAACATTGAAAATTACAAAAACATGGCCTTAATTAAGGTTTAATTCTTGAAGTCAAGTGGGGAGACGTCAGCACAATGAAGATTCGGTGTTCCTTATTATCTCAATTTAGAGTGACCTTGCTTTGACAGTTGTCGTGTTAAGTATGAATAGTGGCATCGTGACGAAGCGACGTCGTCGGGTCGTGTCGGCTCCGAGATCTGCGACGCTCTGAAGCGCGCGCGCAGCCCAGCCGCGGGCGCGCTATGAACCAATGCAATATGGCTATTTTCCGCCCCATTGTTTGTTTCTCCTTTTGTAAGATAACTTAGAATAATGCGGATACAGGGAAGACATAGTTTATGGCCGAGTCGAGGGCGAGGTCAATGCTTTGCAATTTTGTTTCCTTTAGAGATAAGAATGTCCAGACGTCATGCCAATTATATGTTGCATGATTCTCATCCGCCGCAATAATATTGCAAATATTTCGCAAATATCTATAAATGAAGCCTAGTTATGTTATTCACGCTCCAAGATCGCATGGCATTTATTATATTGATACTTTACAGCTGATGTTACCAAAAAAGTTAAAACTAGTTTAGTCATATGGATATAAAATGTGTCCAAGAATATACAGGTAATAAACATATTAAATCATTTCCTGTGTCTATTTTCGCATGGGACGAGACGTTTCTATACTTTAACATTTTGAGTAGTAACAGGGTAAGACGTATAAGGGAATATTGTGGCACCTATTTATATTCTCTGCGGTCCACTCCATAGCGCACCGGGATAATAAATCCTAATCTGCGCATGCGCATGGCCGGTAACGGGACCAGCGCCGGCGCACGCGGAGCTGCGGGCTTGCTCTGCTTATCACTCTTATACAACCAGTATACAGTAGCATTGTCAGCTAAAATTTACGTCGGAAAACGTATTATATCAAAAATTTAAAGTTTTTTGATCCCGTGCTCAGGGATTAGAAAACCGTTTTAAGTAAAGCTAACCAAGAAAAAAAGTTTAAAAGGACGAATTAGTAGTAATACTTTCATTAGGTGAAATAACAATAAACGTTTACACTTTCTGATATCTATAGAATTTTGCAAGTATATTTAGCCATAGGCCTAGTTTCTAACTTTATTAGAACGATTTGTCTATACTAGTAATGTAGGGAGAATTTCATGCGGTTACAAATCTAAATATACTGACGTACTAATTGCTGGAACTCTGGCTTTACAGTCTCGGGTTAAGCTGAGAACTTACCTAATTGGCATTGCAACATTTGCATCTTAGGTATGCACGCTGGAATTATCCCTTACTAAGTAACATAAAAGTAATGCAATAAAGTTTGCTGTGTAAGACGAGTGAAAAATATTACTCGAGTAGAAGTAGTAGAGAAGCACAGAAACATATCATTAGATACATATTACAGTCATTGTGTAACATGGAACATATGTAAGAAAGTGTCCGCAACCTGGACTAAAGGTCTACGGTAATCTAACCGTATATAACCAAACTAAAACGGTGACGACGCGTTCAGCCTAGTTGTAGTGACCCTGGCTACGAAGCTAGCGGTCGTGGATTCGATTCCCGGTATGGGCAAATATTTGTGTGATGAGCGCCAGTATTTGTTCGTAAGCCTTGAATGTATTTAAGTATTTAAGTATGTATTTGCCCATATAACTATGTTTATCGTTATGTAGCACCTGTGATACAAGCCTAAAGCTTAGTTTGTGATTAGATCAATTTATGTGAGGTTGTCGCTGATAATTATTTATTGAAATGGAATGAAATGAAATGAAACGAAATGAAACGAAATGAATATTTTATTTGTTAATGGTGGGTTTACATAAAAGGTCTATACTATTTAAAACAATCACGTTAAATAAAAGTGCCTTGTTACCACCGGCTTTAGTTCCGTTATCTATGTTATCTAGACCAAAACCAAATCCAATATCATTATACAACTCCATAGTCATTAATAGGTCATTTGTATCGGCTCCGGTTCCAAACAGACGCATTTTCCGAACGTTTCACGGTGCACCGCGCATGCGTGTATTAACATAATGACCCGCGTTATGCAATCGAATGATAGATAATCATCACAAAAACGGGTAATTTACCACCACTATATGGCACGTTTCCCCGCGAACCCACAATCACTGGCATAATTGCCAGTCTATGGCGATAAGTATCGGCTATAAAATAATTCGTTAACTGTGCAACTATACTAAATAACTAATATTTGTCGGAGCCACAATGTATTCCGCTCTCGGGCTTCTAAATTGAACATCGATTTGTAACTGTTCGGATTCTCCGATTGCCTTATATTGCAACGCTGGGATCGATTTCCTTTTACATTAGATTTGCACACAGGCGAGACGTAAATAGAGCATTTTCCAATCAGTGGCAATCGAGATCGCTCAATAAGGAAGTGGCTGCGAGACGCGCGCGGGCGCCGCCGCGGCTGCGGTCGCCGGCGATTCGGGAACGCTCCTTATAGCACTGAGCCTGATTGCATAACCGTAACAACAATTAAACAACCGTAAAAGACGGGATATGCAACCGAGTCATAATATAGTAAAAACTATAAATAAAAGC
The DNA here is from genome assembly GCA_948252455.1 of Acleris cristana. NCBI lineage: Eukaryota > Metazoa > Arthropoda > Insecta > Lepidoptera > Tortricidae > Acleris > Acleris cristana. The sequence continues at coordinate 9,862,103 of OX411784.1, read as the reverse complement.
CTAAACACATAAACTTACAAGGCCTTATCATAATGACGGCTATTCACGATCAAGTTTCACTGATTTGTTGAAACTGCGAGTTAAAACTGAGCGTGTGTAGTATGGAAACTGACAAATTTTCTTAGACACACGCCTAGTTTTAACCGTTTAGTGAAATCTGATCGTGAGTAGCCGTCGTTATATGTATAGGATCACATTATTGTTATTAATAGGTGGGTAGTTAGTTCTTTTCGCGGTAAGATTGTTTACAATTGTCAGTCTTTTTCGAGCGTATTTAACACCTTCACGACGGCAAAATATTTAACTGTAATTAACCATAGTTACATCGGGCTTATTCGACCCGATGCCGAAGGGAACGTAGGTAGGCACAAGTTACATTTTGACAGCCGTTAATACTCTAATCTTCTGTTAAGTGGTTGGTGAAATTCGACATTAACCTCATAAACTGTGTCGATACCTTGGTACGATAACCTCTTTAGAAGTTTGGGAAGTATATGGCCGTGTTTCTCGATAAGAATAAACGTGGAAAGTGCGAGAGTAACGGATGCTTTATCCACCGCGATAAAAGCGACCATGATACGAGGGCAGCTTAAAATACTTAACCATCATACGTAAGATAACCTTACACATTTTCGTGTCTGTTAATCGGTGATTTCTAACAACAATGTAAAGTGTAGTCATTGTTCTATTACGCATTACTTTACCGATTGAATTGTTTGGAAAACGGTCGGCTCGTAACCGCAGTTCCCATGGGGATAAAAAGACGACAATACAAGTCAGTGAACGGTATCGCAGTGATTCACTGAACTCGGCGCTTCCAGTGAAAGTTGGAGCTGTTCCTGCGTCAGGTCTATCGGCCACCAGGGAAATGTGATAAGTTAAATGGTTGTGATTTAGTGAATTTGATCGAATATTAAATGTTTAAAAAACGATAATCTGACTCCAAATTGTTAAGGAGTTCCATTCACTTTCCATAAATTCCATGATCAGATCTAGACGAAAATGGAAAGGGATCCCCCATGATAGCGCAAATCGCTATAGGCGTGCGTTGTATGTGGTGTAATATTTGAAAAGTTCCTTATGTTTTTCCAGGATACCACATTCAGATCCTGATCTGATGACATAAGACCTCCCTTTAAAAAAATAATATTTTTCATATAGCTTGAATATGAATAGATCGCGCAAAGTAAAATTGACGTCACTTTTATCACAGCGTTTATCATAAAACCAGTCTCTGGACTAATCTTGAGTGATGTTTAAAATAATATCTATAAAACATCTCTATAATCCGTGAAAGCAGCCATCCTCTGCCTAAATACAGATATATTGCAACAGAACGTGTTATCACACTTAAGTGCATGTCTGTCCGTCTGAATGTATTGAGTTGAAAACTATATACCAGTGTGTATCAATAGTGGTCGAGGAGTTGCCGACATTAAGTACGCATTCCGATATCTTGACTCGCTGTGCTGTTCATTAACGCAACTGATGATAATAAGTCGACGAACTCTTTAACTAACCATTCTATATGTTTAACGCTTAGGCAACTTGTAGTGACCTGCCTAGTCTAGTCGAAGTTATGCTAAAAGACCCTATGAGGCTAGATAAGTTCCTTCACGCTCGACGCGACCGTCTGACAGCTTACGTCAGTTCTATACAATTTGGATAACGATAACAAACGCCGAACGCATCTTCTCTCTTTCGTTCAAGTATGGCTTGCACTACGAAAGCACCCAGATATTTCATAGTCAACAACTTATTAATTGAGTTACCATATCACCCTGTCATAGTGACTGCGTCAACTCACAGAAAATAAATTGCTTTCTACAACAGGGTTCCATAATGACTCAACAATTAAACTTCTGAAACCCTATAACCTAGAACCCTCTATACTCACGGTCAGTGAGGTGGTTGAAGGCGGTGACGTCGTCGTTGAGCCGGCCCTCCATGCGGCGCAGCTTGGTGCTGAGGTCCCGCGTGTGCAGGAAGAGGAACAGCGTGCACGACACCGCCACCAGCGCCACCAGCTCGCTGGTGCTGCAACAGAGATTATTGCAGTGAGTTTTGTGGTACAACCATCATAATAACAACCACCGGCATTATTACACTTGCGAGCAAAACAATTGCATCACTTTGCATTTTTTCACGTCCACATAGTACCTATAGTATTATTCGTTTGTTCAAATAGTACCTATGCATGACAATCCTTTGAAGTCACCGACACCGGTTTGTGCGCGCGCCGCAGCGGCTTCTTTGTAATTCTTGCGGCACATCAAATCATGCAAACTATTTGAACGAACGAACAATATATGTGTACATTTGACCCAAACTTGAAAATTATAGTCTGAAAAATACTGCGCTGATTTTCATGTTTGTTTACTTTTTGTAAAGCTTAAATTATAAGAAGAACAGCCGAGTAGAGCATCTAATATCGGACCTTTTTTCCAATACCGGTATTTCTTCGATATTGAAATTTAAAATACCGGTTTTCCGGTATTTCGATATTTTTTCGATATTAATACAAAAAAAATAAAAATGTTAAAAATATAATGATTTTTGAACTGACCTACAATGTCACTTAAGGAGGGCGAAGTTCGAGGCCCTAAAAATAATAAATCAGCTCATGCGAAGCACATTCGTTCAAAATATCTTGAATTTAAACTTCAAAGTGTTTTTGCACATGCGAGTATATAAACTTACCTAATAATCAAAAATATCAAAATAATCTTCCTAAAAACACCCAAAACAGAAGAAGATAAATTAAATTATTTAAAAAAAAACCTCTGCTTTCAACTATGATTTTAACTGTAAAGTCAAAACCAAGATTTTTTTCTTGTAGGTTATCATAATCTGTTATAAATGTTATTATATAAGAAACACTAGTTATAATTTAAAATCAGTTCAACGTTTCATTCCCGATATTTAGAGTCTCCTCTAATATTAAGTATTATAAGTTGAATTTTATGCAACAAAATTGGTCGGGAACTCGGGAATAATGCATCCTATAGCTAGGTACTCGTAGTTAAAAAAGACATGCTTGGATGGGGCTATAAAAATAAAACGTTACTTTATTAGAAATTAATAGTTATATTTAATTAATGTAGTATCGAAAAAATATCGAAATACCGGTATTTTGCGAGCTCGAATATCGGTTTTATAATATCGGAATTTTGGTACGATATTCCGGTTTTTCGATAGTATCGAATACCGGTATTCATGCTCTAAGCCGAAGTGTATTACTGGTATTTGTCTAACATTGGGCTCAAAAATGGCTAAGGCTCAGGAGCTTTTGAACAGCCCTTACTGTGTGATACGAAAAAAAACAAGAATTCGATAAAAGTAGAGGCGAAGCTTTTAACATAATTCCTGGAAAGTTACTCTTACTGGTCAGCTGATATGTTTAAATTATTCCCAACACACACGACGGGCTGTTCAAACGCTTGTGAGCGTTAAGCGGGCTGCTCAACCACCCGTCGCAAGGCATTTCCGTGATTGCCTTGCGACAAGTGGTCAACTTCCAAGATTGTCTCGGCAGCAGGTGAGTGAGTAGCCCGGTTTAGCCAAATATCTGACATGTATCTATTAATCGAGGCATAAGAGCTATTCATAAAGAGCGTGTTACATATTCTCAGGTCTTCCGGTAACCTTCTGGGAGGGAAGATGGCCGAGTAAAGATATTATGTCCGGCGTTTACATTTGATTGATTCTGTTTACTGATTGACTCTCACTCACACATTGGCGAAATTGCTGCGGTGGACCGCCATTAATAAAAAAAAGAAGAAGAAGTAGGTACATATTTTCTAATAGCAATTTTGGATACGTATACATCTAGGGTTCGAATTGGACGAGGGTCAAATCTTTCATGGTAAGCATAGGCGTTTGTATTAGAATAATTCTAATAGAATCATTTACCATAAAGCTATCTATTGTATATATTTGTATACGTCTGCAGAGGAACTTAAATTACTGACATACCTCAGCAAGTTGCCTTAGCCTTAAACTTTGCTGCTAATTTTGACTGGCTGTGGTAAAAAAAACCAACTTGAGGGACTTCCCCAGGCATAACACCCGCCTGGAGAGAGATCTCTATATTGTCCTCTCTCGCTACATTGGTGACCCCAATGTGATAGTCATCCTACAAACCTATTCATGACCACTGGGGCACATTTCTCAAAACACACTAGACTTATAATATTACTTCATTGAATACATTTTTCTAAAAGTCTACTAGTGAAATGTACCGCATGGACTAATAATATCAATCCAGTGACTTTCGAGAAATGGGCCCCTAAAGTAAGTTATAGAGATCCTACATCGAGTGTAGCCTGCGACCGGCAATAATTTCTTCTTCATGTCAGCGCGGAGCAGCCGGCTAGTATTGCCCTAATGGTGATAAATCGCTTTTAGAACCACACTGATAGAGATATATAGCTATGTTAATAGTGTTTTATAATTAATCCATTATATTCTTAAGCCGATTTGGTTACAGATTAAGTGTCCCGAAACGTGCCAGCTTCCCTATGTTTGCCAAACCATAAATACAAAGATTAAGATAGAGGCACGAGAGTTGTGGTCGGTATTATGTTTATCTCTCATTTACATGGATAGTGTTGGTATGGAAATACGTGTTCAACCTAAACTACAGTAAAAGGCAGATAAGAAGTCAACCCTGACAGCAGTCATTTTACTGTACGATGACAAGTATCAGGCTCAGGATTGATTTCTTATCGGCCGGCCATTTATTCATATAAAAACACATTTGTACATGGAAATTCTGCAATATTGTAATGTTATAAATAAGCCATCAAAGTTCATTAAAATCATATGTCTACTCGTTATTGTGACATTTATATTGCTCATTTTACTAAATAGCTCATAAAACGTAATATTGATCCTTCTAATTATAAGTATTTACGACGATAATTAAATGGTAACAGTTCCTAGGCATTTACTGCGGTAACGGTCTCATCTTAAGACGCGTCTCAATTACGGGAACATATTCATAAGTAAGCTATAGTATGAAGAAATACATTCATCGTAATTGTATATCATTTGGAGTAATGCACAGCAACTTACTAGTCGTATTATATGAAATTGAGCTTTTACAACTTACTTACTTAAAGGTTTTCTTAGGAAGTAGGCATTAAAAGCATTCTATGTTGGCTAATGTTACAAGCAATTCTCCGTTTCTAATGCATTCATGATATGCTCTTAGAATAGAATAGAAAAAAAATATTTCGCTTGTCCTACTAATATTATACATGTGAAAATTGTGTGTGTTCCATGAACTTCCATGTGTTTGTGTGTGTTAGTTTGTTTACTCCTTCACGCTGCAACGGCTGGGTGGAGATATCTTATACCCAGGATTAACACATAGGCTACTAGTCATTCCGGAAAATTAAAAAGTTCCCAAGGGAATAACGGTAGGCAACCGAAATTTACGCGAAGTCATGGGCAGAGGCTACTTTTTTACAAATATTTACATTGAAACAGTGCTGCGAAAATGGTATCCACTCAGCTATGTGTGTTACCATCTATTGGGAGCACGATGCTGGTTTTCTGTGGACCCACGGACTGGTTTAAAGCATACTATATATACTATACATATGTACTATATATATATATACTATATATACTATACATACTATATATATATACTATGTTACTTTTAAGGAAAAGAAAAATAATTACTCGAGTAAAAGTATCGTCTTTAACATTTTGGGGCGTGCATTCTCAATTAGGTAGCTGAAACCTCGCATTTTTAAGAGTAGTTAAATAGTTAAATATTGCTATCAAATGGTTTTCAACAATGACTTATGTGAGGAGTGCTTTTCGCGCGTTCGGTCTAGCGTCTAACTGAGCACAGTCGAGCATATGAGTGTGTAAGGATTATGAGGCTATACCTGTCAACGACCTTGGCACTGAACTGAAGCGAACCAAGGTCGGGACCCGCACAGCCACGTAATCGTTACGCGGTCACGGGTTATGTCAAGCTTATTGTAGGTGAAGGGAATGCGCATGGTCTAACGCACGAGCAAGAGATTACATAGTTTATATTAGTTTACCTTATCTCCTACGTGAAATATTGCAATTGGAATATTAAAAAATACAAGCACGATGACTAATCCGCCTAGCTCATATAAAAAGCATGACATGCTGTATAATTTCGGTTCGGTTAGACCCTGTAGATAATGCGTACTTTGGGTACCAAACTATCGGTTACGGGCGCCGGCGCAGCTCTGTATTAAGTCATTGCGCGATCAATCAAGTTTTTATTTGCCTTAGGCCCAAACCGGTACTTCCGATTTTTTCCCACACTTTATCATCATCATCATTATCGGTCCAAAATACATCTAGTACAGGCACTGCCTGCTAAGCTAGACAAAAAGAGACAAAATTACAGGTTAACAACCTGATTTACCTATGAGTAACTGAATAGATATTTAAGAGGTTTTACATTATCATAACAGGAAAAAATATAAAGTTGATGAAATGGAAAATGAAAATGGAAAGAAATGAAATGCAGTTTGAACCTTGTCATACTCGAAATCAGAAAGTACTAACTGCCACTCACAAATATGTATGAAATTGAGACATTGTAAATGACAGATAAAGACGAAACATATTAGAGTAACTATCACTAAGTAATTCGTATAAAATAAACTTGTCCTATAAAATTGATAATTATTGATCAAACATTAACCGTCAGTTTTGGGATTATTAAATTACCGTGAATTTGTAAACGTCAAACCCTAATCTAGTTGGACTAGAATCGAGTTTGACGTTTATTAACATAGGTTTACAGATAATTTAAATTAGAGAACACTATTCCAAATTGGCCAGATTAAGCTACACGTTTACTCTAGTTATGTTGACAGATAAGATCGCGGACCACTCACATCTAGTGACTTCCTCCGGCCTTCACAAAAACGGCCAAACATCTGTTAGGTGACTACTATATTAATAATAATGGTCTTTGGCCTCCGACGTTTACTTTTTTCCCTCGAAAATGGTATGGTAATGGTAATGGAAATTGTAATTGTCTCCGGTTATTAAAATAAGTGAATAAAACAAAGAATTAAGATAAACATGATTTCGCTTTTAAAATAATGGTTTGGTAAGAACTTTCTTTTGAATTTTTACTACGAAGTACTACTATTCATTTAAATAAAGCTCCGTAACGAGACTGACACGATTCAATACAATCAAAGCACCTAAATCATTAACCAGTGTTAAACAAATAAATTTAATAGTATGCACAATGGAATTTCCCGTAGTGCTATAACGCCTATAACATTATAATACTGTTATGACAGAAATGTGACTGTTGTTCTGTCTACGCGTATTCCTAGGATTAAGATAATAATCTCGAGCATTATAATATCTAACCTGAGAGAAAACACCTTTCCACACAAATCCGTTTCCCACGCAGAGTAATAAACCAGCGACATATCAGCTCTATGCAAATAACCTACTTGAAGCTTATGCCGACACATGTACTGCTCATTCTTGTAGTACAAGGAGAGATCCAGGTTGGCACAAATACATCTGATCGTTACCATTTTCTACATACTTCGTCATTCTATGTAAATGCAAAGTCGTTAACTTAGTAACATAGACAACGATACAAAGATAGTCATAATGGCCTAGAGAAAGGGTTATGTCGTTCATTGCAGTGTTCTACATGTTGGTATTTAAGATATTTTTAAGATAAATACTCAGCAGCTTTACATATTTTATGGGTCCATCTTTTAAAGTTATGGCCACTTCTGGACGTCATGTCCCCTTGTAGAAAGTGAATCCGCAGTTAGGCCGGTCGAGTACGTGATACCACGAATAAAGCACATCTTAACTAACTGGCCCTACGGGCCTGCGACGTTTCGAAAGTCCTCTAAATGTCTAACTCAATGAAATGTCCATTATTTATGACATGCATTATGTATAACGTGGTCCCAACTTACTGAAGCAAATATACAATGGGTTACAAAATGGATCATGCATACGCATTGCTATTCTGAAATGTCTGTAGTCTGAGTGGTCTCTTTACATTTAAAATACGCATATTATTTAAATCTGATCGATTTCCTTATCGTTTTCAATTATAAACCCAAAACGTGCAACTGAATTTTAAGCAGTTACAAGCATAATTTAAACATCCTTCTTTTTACTGTGTATTTCAATTGAATATATTTCTTTAACGATATATTTAATGGGAATTAAATTATATGTTGGGTTAATTTGAGTGTACTTTTCTTTCTCATAGCGTGATCTCGTTAACAAATTTCCTGGAGCCGTTTATTAGCCTGTCACGAACACAACCACTCAAACAGCCATATGAAACGCTTTATTGAAATTAACCTCGCTTTACTCTCCAAAATGTCGGGGAATGTGTAAATTGTACGTAATTTGTGTGTGAATTTTATTGGTCAGTTCAGTAAACATGAGTTACGTGACAACGTCCAAGATGTTGTGAATTTCTGTGGAACGGAAGAGGCAACTGCATACAGGAAGCCATTGTTTTATCATGTTCCATACAGCAAAACGGCATAACAGTAGGTACAATTAACGGGCGTGCATTTGTTGGTAGTTTGGTAGCATCATGATAATACCTATTTCAATTATTTATTTTTAATCCGCAAAAGCTCTTATAGTATTTATGTATTCAACATTAAGAAACAATTAAAAATACACGTCCTAATGATTAACTGTGTCTATAACTGTCCTATAAGGGAAACGTTTTTGAATTTAGAATAAGCGAACAAGTTGCGTGCGGGGCGCGCGTGCGTCGCCGTTGGCCGCTTCTGCTATCGACCAATCCCAGGCACGCAAATACGATTTACCAAATAGAACAAACACATTTTCGCCCGTGAATAACGATTTCATCCGGATAGGTTTGTTCATTCATAATTCATAAGTAATTAAGTACACTTTTAAATATTTTTCTGTTAATAAGACCATCTAAATAACTGCACTAGAAAAGTTACAATAAATATTTAAATGCTTAAAATACTAACAATTTGTCGTCCTCATGCAACTTATAGGTAGGTACTTAATTACATTACTTATTAAAAAATATACAATTCATATCAGATATTTCATATACCACAAAATAATTAAAGAAAAAGAGTTTTTCCCGGTCAACGTACCTACTTTATTAAAAAAATACCACACAGATTACTTGGGCGCAATCTCTCATGAATGATCGAAAGGACGCTGGCTAATTGCACGCATTTTTCTGCCACTTTCCATTCGTGCCGCGCAGAAAACAGCCGAGCTGACTGACGCTATCGCGATCCCACGTGATCTATAGACAGCCGCCCCTCAAGGTGTATGTAAATAGTTACACGGCTCAAAGAAAAATAGACATAAAATCTAACAACAGCAATCTAGAGCTCCGGCTTACATTATTTGCATAGCCCCGTCCAGCTGTAATGCGAAAATTGCATCTCGTAACCCCCTATTATCCGTCATTTCAGAAAGAGAAAGAGGCTATAAAATTTGGAATACCGTCCACTTTTACCGCAAAACTTGCACATGGGTAAAGTTGATTGTGTCCACAGTTGCTATTCGTGTTAATGACAGTTAAATTAAATCGCATTCGACCTACTTCCCGGTCACGAGGTGTAAAAAGTCCCCGAGTGAGAGTCGGATCTCGCGTGATAACGAATCTGCACACACGAGATTAAATTACACGTCGAACTGTAGCAAGCGTGGAGGAATCTGATATTTAACTGTGATTATAAGAAGGCATTGTAGATACAGCGCTAGGTTATAACAGAGTAGGGATGCCTTGGTAAAATAGTGCACCACGATTCACGATATGATTAAATAAAATTATTAATGTAAACTCATATTAAATATTCCTTTTAATGTAATTAAAACTGGTGAGATATGGCTTACATTAACCCAGTTGGGAGATTAAAAGTATGAATATTCATAGCATAATACCCGTTGGTATAAGGTTTTTAAATGTTTTCCACGCGGTATTTTTATTCTAGGTGCTTTTTGATCTTGCCCATACAAGTTTTTGGTTTCACATGGCCTTTCTTCCGCAAACGTTAAGATTGTGATGCGAATGCGTTCTCAGGCTGAATTTTCCCAAAGATCTCATGTACTTGTTAAGGAATGTTAAATAATTTAAAGTAAGAAGTAAGTAATTTAAATAAATACATTAACATATCAGGTTCTTGCAGGGCATTTACATGGCCCACTTGGTATTCACAAACATCAGTAAAAAACTGTAAAAACAAACAATAAGGGAATCAATGTAAAAAAAAACCATTAACCCATTATTAGATCGTGGTAGCGTAAGAATACACGTTTAGGTAATGCGATTATTGTGGTCAAACCAACTGATTAGGTAGGGTTACGACTTTCTAAAATTAGGAAAAAATATTATCTTTTTACTTTACTCGTAACTGTAACGGAATCAGAAGTAGAGGTAGTAAGTAGGTACCTAATAAATAATAAAAGGGATGGTCGGTTGATTACAAAACCTGTCATTTTTGGACTGCCATCAAAAAACAACGTAAAATCTTAGTAGAAATATAACTATGACAATGTTTATTTCCAATCATTGCAATAACTGTACATATAAATACCTACAAAAAGGGAAAAATAGCCGTGCTTTGTTAAGCAACCTAAGGATTAAGGCATCCTAGATATGTAGCCTTCATGATTAAGGCGCTATGACTGCTTTAGATCAGGACGGGTTTTTGTGCTCTGCCTGAGATATTTTAACCGCATGTATACGCAATATGATCCTTAAATGGGAAACCTAATTTAATGGCGTTCTTCTCCACGCGTCGATTTTCTTTATATAACTGGGTACGGTCGGCCAAGTGGTCTACCAGTTTTGACAAAAGTTTCGGTGAGATCTAATAATCGCTAAGGTTGACACTTGTCACTGTCATAATATTGCAAGGGAAATTAGAACTTGTTGTTTCATGACGTGCAAATGAACTTCAACCGGGGTGGTGGACCACATTTTTGCCCGACTGTACAACACCTACTTGTAGTCTTAAGAGGATTGTGAGGCTGAAAGTTTCCATTAAAGAATGTTGTAACGTTTCTCTCCCCATAAACCTAGTCAGCTTTTTTCGATTTTTGAATATCTACAACATATTCAAAAATCGAAAAAAGCGGACAAAAAACAAAGTGTACTTTTTTTTCCAAGTTTTTTTTTTTTGTAAAGAACAATTAAAAAAAAAACAAACGGAATCGTACATCCCTAGATTTTCATAATAACTACAACATAACTATTAATATTAGAAAAAATAAGTCGGTAGTTTATTATGTTTTCTGTTTGTCTTATATGTTGAATACTTCCTAAACAAACCGACATTCTTCGCTAATACAAGTATCTATCTACTAATTTCCAGTTAGGGGTTCCTATTAACGACATTGTAAATTCTTCGCTGCAAATATTTAATTAACATAATACTTTATGGTTCATATTGTCAGTAGTAAGGTATAGAAAGCTTAGATAAACGTATTCAGCCAAAGCCGGCTGCACTTGATTGGAAAGTTGGGTGCAGCCTGCAACAGGTTCGCGGTGCACTTTCCACTGATGGGCTTTCCGATATCATAGCCAACACGTCCTTAATAGCTTTGCATAGTTTCTATCCTGCGAGAGCCGGTGCCGCCCACTACGTCGACATAGGTATCACTAACAAGCTGGGGAGTCAAGAGGAATAACGCTATCGCTAGTTAGCGATTTTCGAATCGACAACTATGCATTCTATCCTGCGAGAGCCGGTGCCGCCCACTACGTCGACATAGGTATCACTAACAAGCTGGGGAGTCAAGAGGAATAACGCTAACGCTAGTTAGCGATTTTCGAATCGACAACATGTGTAGGATTGACGTAAGCTCCGATTCCGCATCTGTCAACTTCACACATTTCCTGTCGATGGAAACGTTAGCAGCGTTTGCATCTTGCTAGGCCTATTGGTAAACGCGTTATTAAATATTGATTATGTATGTATCAGATACGGCGGTGCAATTGTGTTAAAAATTATGAAGACTCAGCATTCATTCCGTAGGTCAAATTCAAGGCGTTAAACTGACGTTTATCATTAGGACTTTTGTTCCAAAGTTTTCTTCAAACCGCACGGTAATGATATTACTAATGCGATACACCATATTAGTAATTACTTTTTTTAAACACTCTGGCCATGACTACGTAATCCCCATAGATAACTAATAGACAGTCTGTCATGTTCATGACACAACTATTTAAACGTAAAAAACAAAGACGCCGTCGTCTGTTTGCCTTCGTCTATTCACCTGTGCAGGCATTTTTTACCCACTTGAGTAATGTTAATGACCAAATGGTAATGGCAGAAGGATTCTTAAGGTGTAAAAGAAATGGTAATCGGAATGTGGAATCTTAATAACGAATTACCAATTACGTTAGGCCATTAACGGTAAATCAATCTGCACATATTTTATGGACTGTGAAAGATTTTTCAGTAACGTTTAACTTTTTATTGGATTTTATTTTTCGTATTAACGAAATACTCGTATACCTAATAATGTAATAACAATCACATTAGATCAAGTTCTTTATATCCTCGTAAAGCCCACCATACAACGAAATTTATCAATGAAATGTGAATCTATTGTGAACGAAATAAATTCGATTTTCTAATTTGATCATTAGATAGTTATAAAAACGACAGAAATTCCATTTTACTTTCTTTGCACTAGACCATTATTTGAATGGCCGGACGAAGGCCTTTTAAAAGGACTTTGGGCCTTAGGAGGATAATTTTCAAGGTGCTTTATTTAATGTAGCTTTAAAATTTAAATCATATACTTTTTAAATATGTTAACGTGAAGAAAGTGGTTATAAAATATGAAACTGAAAGGGAATTTTATTACAAAACATGTCATATACAACTTTTATTCTAATACTACTATAGAACCTGTCGCAGAAAGCCAATTAGTATCATTGACGTCATTTCTTTCTGGTGAGTTAAAGCTGTCATTATGACCTTATTCTAAGGTGGGTCAACATTTACCTACAGTTTACAATTCAAAGACTAGTACACAAGAGTAAAAGTTTTTAACCGAACAATTGTCTAAACGTTTGATATCCATGGCCAATAATTAAGAAAAAATACAAACACAATTCGTATAACAAAGTTTTACTTTACAGAACGTAATCTAACGCTGTTCCAAGCTACACCAACAAGAGAGGTAAAAATACAAAAGCTACCAACTCATTTATATCCTAAGTGACAATAAAACCAAGTTGCAGAGGTCGATTAGGTCAACGAAACATTAAATAACATATGTTATAAAAGCATTATGTGATCGAATAGCGAGGCAATACAATCTGAGATCACGCCAATAAAACACACCCACGCGTGGGCCGGCGCACGGAGACTTCCTAGTTCCAGACAGAAGTAGGAACTGAGAACAAAGCTGAAGCCATTAAGCGAGCTATGGGCTGCTAACGTAACTATTAGATTACCCTTTAGTAACGCTTGTAGGTAATAATTAATCTCATGCCTTTAATTCGTAATAATAGATAGAGGGTTCTACTGCAGACAATAGAGTTCCGTAATCAAAGGATACCATTGGAGCCCTATTATTGATCCTACGCCAACCGTCTCCCTGTTATAATCATTTGTTCATGGTGGGCACATACTTAGATATACTCCAACAAGTATTAAAAAGATCTTCGGGTTCGAAATGAATCGGTTAAGTTAGGTTAGTTCTCGATCACATTAGAGCAAGCATAAAAGCAATAACAACCCGAAGGCCTTTTGTAAGTCTTATGAATATATCATATTCGCCTTTACTCATACGAGTATAATAGTAAAATGTAGGAGCATCGAATAGTGTTGGATTGCGACGTCTTATAAGAACCCGATAACTAAAGAGTTTATGGTGCTTTACAATAAACATGACTACGCTATAAATAATGTTTAAAGAGCACTTAAATACTATCCACCCACTTTCAGTGATTATGTTAGTCCTCCTTTCTGCAAGGCGCTTGTATTTCACTCTGCCATTAAATATATAAATAAACATATCTTCGACTAATCGAAGACAGTTAACTTAACGATGACCTATTAAACTGATTACACAATACAAAAACGTATAAACAGTCGAAGGTGTTTAAAAGCTAAGTATCTTTCAGTGAAGAAATACTAGTAATTAGTTTTTAATAATTTAACGGCGTAAACAGAGGTTTACTCAATTAGGTACGTCTTTAAGAGTGTCTTTGTCTTTTCATTTGTTTGTTTATAAAAACACCGTTTCTCTTAGGTAAATAGGAAATAACAGCTTACTTTTATATTTCGCTTAGTAACACATTTTATTAATTTTTATTTACAGGCTTCGAAATAGCCCTGGGGCGTTAGAACTAAACAAACAAAGATTGCGAGTTGTTGCATTTAGCCTTATATGGCTGGATAAAATGAGTGTAAGGTCAGAGATAACCTTAATGGCCGCCAGCAGGGGCTGTAGGCTAAAAATGGAGTGCTAGGAGTTCAATGTGAGAGTTAGAAGGCTCACGAGAAATCGTGGGGCGCCGTCACGTGCGCGCTTCTGTTAATAATTCGAGGAAATTTCTCCGTAATCTGTAAATGCCTCTTATTCATATTAGTTTCGGAAAAGTCTGTATTTTTACTGTTGAAGCTGTAGTCACCATCATCAATATAACGAAAAGACGTGAACTACCAAACAAGGCGTCACCCAAAAGAATCTGTGGTCGGTTCCGCCCGCATCCATCGGAATATGAATAGCTACATAGATTTCTACTTTACTGGATTAGTTTATTTTCGTTACCAGTTATATAAGGCAAGTAGCTCATCTCTGATAAAATTAATACTCATTCGCATAAAATAACCTCATTTCTTACTAAAAGAGCACCATTAAGGAAAGATACTTTCTTTGTCTGAAAATGTTGAGAACCTCGTAAAATATTAACTTAAATCATAAACCAGATGTCTAACACCGATCACACTTAACATAATGTCATAACGATTATATTCAACGTAAGGTAGTCATTTGCGGATGACACTGTCGCCTTGTTATTCCGCAATTAAGCTTATGCAGGCTGTCTTATGTTATGCCTTAACAAATTCAGAGCCAAGAACTTGATATCTGGTCAATTTTGTTAGAGATTAAAGTACCTTGGTAGTGAATGGGTAAAACATTTACCCATTCTTAATAATAACTTAATGCATTATGCGGTTATCCCGCGCCGCCGTCAAGTTAGCGGCGGGCGGCAACGGCGCGAGTAACTTAGGCGGTAATGACCAGCTATTCGGAGCGCTGCCTGCACGCGCGTAATTAAGCGAGGCATAAGGCACACGTCCGCATGCTCACGTGGACCTGGGAACCGACAAGTAGGTGAAACACACAGTAATCTAAGGGCGTGAGCTTGTGGCCGACGACCGCTCCAACTCCTGCGGTGGACGCATCCGCGGAAACCAATTAATTTGGTTTCCCTAGATTACGAACATCCGTCGCCATAATCGTTGCAAGATTTCTTGGTAATAAATCTTGGTTTATGTTAGCAAATGACTTTAATTTATGTAGTACAATTAAATTGTCTAATTAAACGGATATAAATGCCGTGCATTCTGAGGATCCGCATCGGTGGCGTAACGGATGCAACTTTCTATGTCTAGTCCAGCTGCTTAACATAAATACGTTCAATAACATGATGATGAGTCTGTATCGGGCCATCCTCTCACTTTCCTGAGCGTGGGATTACGCAGACATAACAAGCTTTTATGAAGCTATTGTGGATCCACGCGGCTGCCCAATCCAACCACTTTTACTTTTCACCTCGCGAAGAGTAAACGCTCGTATGACATCATAAACGCGTATATTATAGCGCCCGCTGCACCGGATACTTTTACTTCAAGCTCGTTTCGTTGCTGCTAGCTTTCGGAATGTTAGAAATATTGAGTTACGATCGTAATTGCATTACACTTACTTAAAGTTTAAACTTTAGTTACGCTTACTTCTAACCTCTACTATTTTCCTAATCGGTGCATTTCAACCCAAAATGCACATAACATTAAAGGTATTCAGCAAACCTTTCACGACTTTCCACAGAATCTTAACGTCTTAATCGGCAATACATGTCACACCATAAACAGGTGTCGTGCGTCTCGTGGGGCCAGATCTCTTGATGCCGATGCGGCGTCAGCCTGATGCAATGATTACTCTGCACAATAGCAGCGACGCTGTCACGCATCCGCATCCGTTCTGCCTGTCTGCAGATGTGCACATCAAAAGAATTCGCGTCGAAATCACGCGCGGTCATGTGGAATAAAGCGATCTTATTTGACATGGTTTCTTTGTTTAGAAAAACAATTGAACTGCGCACAGAAAGTCAACCCATTTTCGTGACATACTTGTGCTGCTAAATTAATAATGCGAGAATTTAGTCATACACAAATTCCTCAATTTACTTGTAAATACGCCATGATTTATTCATATGGTAACACACTTTACTGTAGCACGCTCTAACGAACATACATATTCAATACGCACTCTAATCTATCCAAATTTACATAAATTGTGATAAATCTAAGCTTTCTTATCGTAATCTGTAATGTAAATAATTTGATTAAGTAGAATCCCATTATTTCACATCAATCAACGGTGAGTAAAAAAGTTCGGAATAATGGAGTCCAAGTGGAAGGAAAGCATTGTTAAAATGCGATTTCCGTCCAATTATGCGCACGCCTATCAACTGGAACCCGCGCTGGTACATCGCTGCATGCGACGGGCGGATTCTGGACACGACCTGCATAACGTCAACCGACCCTACAAATGATTTTATTATGCAGATGATTTATTGCTTCTTACTTAAAGGAAAATAAAATACAAGAGTGTGTACATTCTTTGATGTTATTTATTATGATGCTGTATCCCTAGGATGTTAAATATTAGGAATGACTTGTTAGTAATTCAAAACCTCATGAAATACAAACGCTCACGATGTATGTAAACACTTTATTGTACAAACTTATACCTTTAACGGGACTATGCAGTCTTCCTACAGTGATGACATTGCGGGAATAGTCTAACGAATATTGTTTTACCTTATGTCATTTCATTTGCTGATGCATTATTTACGATAAAGTTTTGCTGCAGTTTAATTCACTGAATCATCATTTATATAGGAACAATAAATCGTAAAA
Organism: Acleris cristana; assembly: GCA_948252455.1. Taxonomy (NCBI): domain Eukaryota; kingdom Metazoa; phylum Arthropoda; class Insecta; order Lepidoptera; family Tortricidae; genus Acleris; species Acleris cristana. Next base: position 9,844,926 of record OX411784.1, on the reverse strand, counting down.
AACTTGTGAAAAGTTGCATACTAATCGCATTCGTTTAGGTAATTATTGTACTGCGGTAAAGACGACCGAGCAGTAAACAATTACCGTTACATGCGAGAACTTACCGATTACAATGTAATGTAAATAAAGAGTATCTATAGTAAAGAGACAATTACAAGTACCTATATAGTAAATAGGGTTGGTCAATTCGTCAGGTGGACACATTTAAACCCCCAACCTTAATAAAAAAGGGGTCAAATGTATTTTTAATATTCATCTGCCTCCAGGCGGGTGGAATGTTCCCGAGTGACTTTTTATTTGAAATTTTGTCCTCCGGGGGTCGCATGAAAAACGGTATTGCCAATCAAGAGTTATCAATGCTGAAACTGGCTCTTGTTGTATACTATTTTTTTATTTTTAACTATTGAAATTAACCTTGAGTCTGCCAAAAAAGTAATATGTATGTACGTATGTATGTATGTAAACACTTAGTTGTACAAAACAAAAACAAAAACAATAAAATGATGATAAAAAAAATGTAGGTACAAAGGCGAACTAATCCCTTTAAGAGATTTGATTAAATAGTTTACAACTATGATGAATTGATGATCTATATGTGTCCTAGGTACTTACTTACCTATAATAGATAGTTTTTACGATAAATACGAATAGATTTGTTTTTAGTCAAAGTTATTAATTACCAAGATAACCATGCCATCGCTAAGGCAGCCTCTTTTCAGCAACGACTAAAAAGTTTTTAACGGACTAGGAGGTACTCAGTGCCGTTGTATTTAATCGATTTTTTTTCTAAACTTGATTGCGTACAGGCATATTCAATTAAAAATTAATTGCGTTGTGTTGATATCCTATTAAAAACATTTAGCAGAAAAACTACTGGAATGTCGTGTACAACAACAATACACACACAAAAAAACATGACAATCCTTTTCAAGATTCTCTGCAGCATTTGTCTTTCTTAAAAACATATTTACCTTCTCTTATATTTTGGAGTATACTTTAAAAGGTGAGGTCTTCTTATTGCTTTCTTTTGGTATGAGTCTATTACGTAGCTATTAAGCACCGATAAGATCAAATTCATCATTTTATTTCGAATATGTATAGTAAAAATTCATTTTTATAGTCGTGCAATGAAAGGGTTCATCACCCTTCGACATTATCACAATGACATTTAAGTAAAAAAAGTGCCATACACACCACGTAATAGACGAAGTAATTTAATCAATACCGGACCAAAATACTCAACAGATTCGTTTATCTTGCGGTTTAATGACCCTATCTAGTGGATGGAGTGGATGACCAGCTTTAACAAGTTATTGCCTTGGCTGTCAAAACGCACAAAGGCGTTTAAATATTGCAGGTGGAAACCAATCAACAAGTCAATCTTGTTCTGATTCATTGTTTTGTGAGATAGCTGTACACTCAAAGCTGGTATTCCTCGAATAATGATAACTGCCAATCTTTATAATCCCTAACAAAAAAGGGGTGTTATAATTTACAGTCCTGTGAAGCTGTCAAAGCACCAACAAAAATATGAAATGTCACTAAAAAAAGGGGTGTTATAATTTTTACATTTGTATCTGTGGGTCTGTCTGTGGCATTCAAACAGGTAAACTTATTAAGATTCGGTTTCTTTAAAAAGCTAGATTAATCAGGATGTTTCTTAGCTAGGTTTCATAAAAATTGGTTGTTCCGTTTAAGAGATATCAGCTTTGAAAGAGGGGATATTATTTATTTATTTATTTAACTATTTATTTATTTATTGAGGATTACCAACAGATAACACATCAGACTTATGCTTATATCTATTTTAACATCTAAATCGATCGATCATTATATCGGGGGTTTATCTATTATTATAGAATACCGAACATATTTTGATGTTGTTTTTTTAAGGTAAGGAGAAGTCAAACGAGCACACAACACAGGCCACCTTCATTTTCTTGCTCAAGACTATAATTCTAAGATCGCAAATGTGGCGTTATCTATGAAAAGGAACCTTATTGTCGATGGCGCTTACGCCGCACTGCGTCACGCGACGTTGTATTTATATCGGAGCATCGTTAATAATGGCGGAAGCGCCATCGACAATAACGTCCCTTTTCATAGGTAACGCCACAAATGTTTTGCCAACTTTGAGGACTAAGATGGAATGCCTCTAAATATGCTAGTCATTTCACCGGTGGTTGTCTTTTTCCCACACCGGCGGCACACAACAATGCGAACACTGCTGCTTGGCAGTAGATTAAAGGATAAGATGGTGTAAGCGATCCGAATGAACCCTACAAGGTCCTACCACCGCTTAACCACCACCGCTATATACTCACCTATATGAACACGACGGTAGTTCCGTTTTCTCTTCGCGGACGTGCCGCCGTCGTGGAACGCATTAATTGCCAATCGAGATCCAATCAAAGCTAGATCGCGATACTGATATCTTTACATTGCCTACTTGCTCCCTCAAATACGCATCTAGCCACATCAACTCGGAATTTCAACTATGTCTCGAGCTACCGAAGGCTGTTTTTGCAATTTTACATTTAAATACTTTAAGGAGTCGATAGCACACTATTACACGAAGTGTAATATTAATTGACTATTTTGTTTGTTTTTTGTCACACCGCAGCAATCGAGTTTCGTCGTCGGTTTTAATTGATCTTGGCAATTTTTTTACTCAAATTTATTAGGTGCCGGAGTATTTTAAAACGGTTTGTTTTATATCCTTTATCTAATTGATTAATAATATAAATAGCATCTAACGGTTTTTAATAGATTTTTCGCTTTGGTAAGAGTGGCTAATACTCAATATGTTATCTTCTAACTAATATATACAGGGTGGAAAGGGACGATACGACCCAACCCGAAAATGAGAAACAATGTATCTTTATTACTTTATTTTTCTCCAAGAAACTATGTTGAAATCTTTAACCGTTTTCGGTTAACACCTTGTTAAAGTTTAGTTACTTAATACAAAAACTACGTTTCATTCAACCCTAACAGATGATAGGGTCAGTGACCGAACCTTGACTTTCACAAATATGTTGTTTTTTCAAAAACAATTGCCACATGTATGACGGAGCATTACCTACCTACCTGTTAACGGTTTGAGTAGTTGTCAGGTCAAGGCCTATATGAAAGAAGAAATTTACTCGGTTGACGCCAGGCACGAACCACTATTAACAGTAATGTTATAAAGTTAATTTCTCCAGTAGATACAAAAATAATGTTAATAAAAATAAAAATTTAGAAACCTACTAAAACTACATTCGTTCAGCTGTAAAAAGCTGTTGGAAGTTTTATTTTGACAAAATCCGTAAATCTACAATTGTTGGAAAACAATACAATTTACCAAACCAATTTAAAAGGGTGTACTTAAAAGTCCTGTTCTTTAAATTGCCACCGTAATTCAATTAAGATCATACTAATTACTTGGAGGAGAGGAGCTGTGTTGTAACCAGTAATCTGCGAGTATACATTCATTTCGTCTTATTACCATCATAATTGCTATAATACCCGCCTATTACAACTGTTTACCAGCCGAACTTAACATAAAAATAGCATAATACATTTATTATATCAGACTTTCGTAGTAAATCTTCAGTACGTATGTAAGTTTTTTTTGGCAAACATCTAGTTTACGAAATAGTCAAAGTTTAAATTTGAAATGAAAAACCGTTTTTAAATGTTAGAAAAAACCAAGGCTGCCAGTGTTCCATATTTCAGTCTTTTATTAATATCAGTTCCGTTACAACTGCAAATAGTTGATTGTGCTTACTATGCACATAACATGCACTTCATCTGATGGAAATATGAACATAAATAAGTCATCTCTTAAGAAATCGATCACTGAAAAACGGAATTCGAAAGACTTACATTTAAATAAAACCACTGGTAAATAATTACGCTGTGCTCGATTTCCATATTTTTTGTCGCCGCAATCCAAGCATATCCATCGCTGGATCTGCAAGACATTAGAGTAAGACCACCGGCTGTATACACATTCGTTGCTAATCTTTTTGTTTGCATCATAGATAATAGAGCCGCCTTAGTTTTATGACATATTACTTTTTAACTGATCACTGATTAGATAAGGCTAAAACATAGAGTAAATATCAGCCTTTATTTATTATTGGTCAATTGAGTTATTGATAATTTATTTAAGATAAGAAGACGAGCTCTGGGTGGAACCTAGCCCGGTTTGGCAGATACGAAAAAGATTTTTTATAGTTATTTGAAGCCAATGTGTTACAAGATTGGCCAAGACTAGAACTTATGACGTAACTCTAATTTAATCTGTGCTAGAATTCCAAAAGGAAGATTCTAGGACTATTATTTAGACAGCAGTTATATCCTTCATTTATTCTTAAACACATACCTAATTTAAGTAGATATATTGAGCAAAGTTATTCGTAAAAGTATTTTATTTACCTACTTATATACATCCGAAAAACATTGCCCTCCTTCTTGGCTAGTGCGGTATCGTACATGTCGGAATGAATAATTATATCTTGAATAGTTATGACAGGCTACCTAATCAATTTTACTCAATCATTTAACGCGTCAATTACATGTTTCTACTAGAGATCCATGCTCAAAGTTATTGCTAGTTAGCTTTCAGGGATCCGTAGGTACCAGATACTGTAAATCGCAAGCTTTATGATAATTTTTCGATATGTTTCCATTCACATAATTTTCCAATAGTGTTTAAAAACGATTAAAAAACTTTGCCATAAAGTCGTCGGAACTTCAGCATATGGATGTTCTACTATTTTAACGTGTTCACCTACTAAACGCGGACAAACTGTGATAAGTTTCTCTCGAGAAAAATTAGTGGTTGGGAAAATGTTGGAATGGGTAAAATTGAAATTTATGCGAATAGAAAAATCGCACACATGATAATATAATTAGATTTCTGAATTTCTCAAAAACCCAGTATAGAACCCGTTGTGGGCGAACCAACCTGGCACTTAATCAGTTTTTTGACTAGTCCATTAGTTTTTTGCGCCTGTATTTTGACAGCGACACGCCGCGCAGCGCTAATGTGCGAAACTAAACGCGTGCGCAGCTGCCAGCGTAGAACAACGCCGACAAGCTCCTTGCCACCTCCCGTTATGTTTTGACATATACAACATAAAACATTGGTACCTATCGCAAAACGTTTAAAAATATGTTACAAGGAATTTACAGCCTGGATAGTAGTGCCTGCATTTCTTTCGCTTTAGTTCTTGTCGTGCTTGAGCAAAGTGGTATGCCATTAAATGTCCGTAATGTGTTTTTCTTGGTATATATTAGATAGGATTTTTAATTGTAAATTACTAACATTACTAGAGAGTGTCGAGACTGACGAGCTAACTTGTGGTAGCTTGGTACCGAGTTTAAACCTACATTACAATAGGATTTTGTTATCTTATTTTCTAAATAAAGAAAAATAATACAAACAAAATGCTTTTAGACAAACCTTTATAAGCACGTTATTATCAAAACACCTTTTAAAAAAATCCTCCTGTCAATCAGCTCATATAAGCTACTAAGGACACCTGAGTAGTAACTACTGTAGTAATCATACTCTTACAGTAAATAAAGGAAATAATTTGTGAGAACCCTTAATCCTGTACAATCATGTAACTGTAAAAGGATTTTATTAAAATCCCATGAAGTGTATCCATATGTCTCCATACCTACCGCCAAAGAGAAGAGACTGAATGATATTTAAAGAGTGTGTTTCATCTTTTGCCTTTGCCTCACTATCACCTAACGTACCCTCTATCACCCCTTTCGCACAAATATTTATTCAGTTGAGCAGGACAGAGGGGTTATTATGACATAGCTAGGCAGTTCAGATTACGCTGTGAGAAAGGGACAGAGCTATATAACTGCTATAGCTCTGTCCTTGCCATGTCGTAATGACCCCCCAGTTGTCGCTTTTTTATTGGAGTAAGCCATCTTCGACGACAGTCGTCAATAAAGTCGTCAACATAAACACGTATCGTAAACGCGACAGTAGCCGCTGTTCTTTACTGCTTACAATAAATGTGCTTCAGATCAATTTACCGCCGAAAGGAATCGCATGTTCGAAATCAAGCTTTATCTGTAATGAATTTTCTGGGTAAGAGCCTATAAAATTTCTAACTGGTAATAAAATAAACATAAATCTCCACGGGCTAAACTATTACACTAAAAAAGTGGAAGGTATATTATGTGTGAACATTCAATTTAGAAAAAATACAACCATTTAAAGTAAAAATACTTTTAACCGATTAAGTAGGTACTTTTTAGAAAATGATTCATTATACGTAAACAGCAAGGTCAAATAATTAAAATTAACAAATGTTATACATTTTAATGTGTATAAATTATAATACGTACGTAGTCAACTGGTTTTTCATATTCTATGTTAGTATAATACAAAGAATTCTTAAGCACAAAGGGTTGGTAAACCCCTATTCGATCCAAAGTTATTCATTCAATGCCTCTCGTCTTTTACCATCCACGGCACTCCATCACAGTATAAACAGTAGTTCATCTCCAAATAAAGATATATTACGCGGCTTACATGTGTCCCTGGACTGCACGTGCCGCGAGCCACCACGGGCAAACTCAACAGGACGCACCAAGCCGGTTGGGTCAGTGCCGGCCAAACCGTCACAGCGTTTGGTTGTGTTCGTTTTAAGTGTCGAGCGACGAAAAATGACGCAACCCTAGCGCCCGAGTGGCAATAGGTAACAAAAAGGGCCGAAGACGAACTGCTTTTATATTTATACTATGACACTTTTTCGCTACTGTCGGTACACGCAGAACTACCATTTAATTGCAGTCGTTGTAAAAGTTGAAATCGTAGTTTACTGTGGTTTGTAAATCTCGCCTCAGCAAACAGCAGCGGCTGGAAAATTAAATATAAACTCAGGACGTTATATAACTACCGCGTCTGTGACAGATTCAATGAGTAGTTACCAACGTAAAATCATGTAATTTCCTCAAATAAATACACATACATTAAGTTACGCATTGCCCATCCAAACGTTAGCTGCGCCACACATGATGTTAATATTTTAAGTTTATTTTATTTATTCTTATTATCCCTTGGAGCGGTTGACTTGAGATTATTTTTACGAGATAACGAACTGAGACGCAGCCTGAGGGCCGTTGTACGAGAAAAATGGTTATTATTGCATAGTTTTAATGTTTTTATTCCATAGCCATCAAAGCGGATAGAGGAGGCGTATATGGTCCGCATTGTGTATATTTAATCTGGCATTCTATTGAATGCCTTCGCATTCTAGGTTGTTAAGGCTGGTTCATAGAGTTATAATAGCAAATATTAAACATACTAGAGGTATTTCTGGTATATTCGATAAACGACATAAAACAATAATTGAAAATTTTAACTAAAACTAAACTAAGCTTGAATAAAACCAAATCTAAGATATTAAAATTCATCTAAGAATGGCCCCTGCGGCATTGTACCATTGTACTGGCAGTATTTCCTTGTCGAATGGTTCAATTAATTCGTTGAGCGAGGCAACTGTCAGCTCTTCGGGCTCCTGTGACGTCAATGAGCCTCTTTGATATTTCCTTAAACCAATTTAACTGACTTGAGCCTCCCTCCGACAGCCAAAACAAGTAATAAAAATCCGAAAAATATCTTAAATTAAAGCACATTATAACGACTTAGAAAGGAGAAATATCACGACTAAGTAGACTTGATTGGTTCTTGAGATACAGGCAACTAAAGTATTTAGGCCTATTAAAAATCATCGAAGACAACACTAAATAATACAAAGTTCGTTTACGCTTGTTGTTTTTGGAGATATAGTTTTTGTTTGTTGTAACAGCGGTGTCGGAAACCTACTCTGAACATGTGAGCATGATCAGACATGCTCTTGCCTGGTTTTTATGGTTACCGTTGGCATAACATAAACTAGTAAACGCTGGTAGAAAATGAATAAATAAATCCAAGAATCTCTCGAGCGGGGCAAATGACTGTTATGATATTTTATAGATATTTATTTAGTAATTGATAAATATCTATAAAATATAACAGCCGTCCGCTCCGCTCGAGAGCGCAGCGAGGGGCAGGCGAAGTGTTTATAATCTGACGGGCAAGCAACTTTTTGCATATAAAAACCAATATTGCAAATCACACAGTAGAGAGGACGTGAAGTATTTCCGGTGCACATAATTATTGCTTTATATTTATTGATGATAATTTAATCGATGTTAGTAGACTCTTTTCATTCTCAAGACTACAGTTTTAAGACTGCAATCCTAACGATGCAAAGGCGTTGCCAACCCTGAGAACTAAGAGGGAATGTGTCTATGCTAGTAATTTCACCGGTTGTCTTGCCCCTACACGGGAACACAGCCATGCGAACACTGCTGCTTGGCGGTAGGTAAGTGTTAGAGGTGGTAGCTATCCGGGCGGACCGTGCCCAATATCCTACCACCACTAAAACCTATAAGATTGATGGTTCTATTTTAGTGAGCGTCACACTCAACGGCCTTCATAAGTATAGCATGAGATTGCGATTGGACTAAACCTTAAGCCACATAACCACATATCTTCAGGCAATTAAATTAAAGTGTTTATATCAGGAATTGAATAACTTTACGTAGTTTGAAACCAGGGCGGCAAGTTACCATCAGTGAAAATTATGGTTAAATAACTAACATTATTAAATTTTACACAAAAAACACAACATTTCATCAATTTTTGGAAACCCGCACTGAATGTACAATAAAATAATAGCATTTTTTTTAAGTGTATGTAATATGGAAATCTCAGAAATTAATAGGGCGTAATCCAGGGCACCAAATTGCTCTTAATAAAATAAAATATTTGTAATTTTATCCTGAAATATATTAAACCCTTCTTAGTCATATTTAAGGTCGCATATGTAATACGATTTCTATAATACATACAACCTTTTTTGTTCGAAATAGCACATAACATCAACACACAATGCGTCGTAACTCTGCTAACTCAATAACGAACTCATTTGAATTCAATGCTGCCCGTTATCTGAATGATAAGGCTCTATTCCTAACGAGGGCGATGCAGTTGGGCGATTGGGCGCCGCCCACGTAAATGAAGAACACCTTTTTTTTTTTAATGTTCATTTGTCCAAATTTTGTTTTTTTTCGAATGCAATGTTATGCTGAAGCTATTCTAGATTAACTTCATAATCATTAAGTTGCATTTATAACGGATGTAAAAAATAAAGCCTTCAATCAAAACATTGCATTCGTAATTATGAAAATTGGGAATTTTGATCAATTCAGAATTATGAATCTTCGGAATTATGAGTATGTAGTTTTCCCGTGTAAAAGACATCAACGCGATTGGGAAGTTGGTGTTAGCGCTTACCGCCATACTCGAGACAATTTAGTGATAGTTAACTTGTTCCTTTTTAACTCGCGACAAATAGGAGAGGTGTTATACGTTTTACGTGTGTATCTTTGTGTCTGCGTATCTGTGTGTCTGTCTATGGTATCGTAGCTCCCAAACGGATGGACCTATTTTGACGCGGTGTGTTTTTAAAAGAATGATTGATAAATCGGGATGCTTCATTGCTAGATGTTATGATATATTAGCTCTCAAAGAAAGGCATTTTTACCAGTTAATCATTACTATGTACGAGTACTATAAACATAGTATAAGATAAAGTGGAATTGAAGCCTTGGGTCGAGTTAGTTTTTAGAGGAGTCCTTTTTTTATTCGAATGTTTTGTTAATATAAAGTTAATGGGTTTAGAATTATTCTAACTTAAACAACTTATTGAATCAATGGTAGTGCAAGATACAAGGCGGTGTGTTCAAATCCTGCTGGAGGCAACCTTAGCTTCCTGCTCCCGAACCATGGAGTCATAGTCAATATTTTTATCAATATGCTCACGTATAATGAAAGAGACAAAGTTTTATTATTCGTGTATTTTAGAGTAATTTGTATTAAATGAATATATGTTAAATCTCTAAAATATTTACAATTATTACACGTGTATACAGAAGTTAAAAAAAGGAACGTTAAAATATAGCACACCTTACTCGGAAGCAATAAACATAACCGCAACGCAAACACAACAGTACCTTAATGCGTTCAACCCAACGGTACACTTTTTGTCACGAGATTGCTTAATAAGATGCTTAGCTAGATTATTAAATATATTCAATGCAACCTCCCGATGCACTCCAAACACGCACACAACGCTCTGTTTCACACGCACGCACACAAACGTGCACACTCACACAAAACCTTTAAGATCCGTCATTTTTATGTGTATGAATTTGAGACACACCGTGGAGCCTTGGGCCGAGAACGCGTTAATCCAATTACTGTCATGTGAAACAACGAGCTAATTAGCAACTAAACAATGTTAAGAGCGTCTGAAACTAGGACTTAGTCGTGCTACAGGAAATAAGACTTTAATAACGCAATGGTAGAATTTGAACCGCAACCGCGAAGCAACGCTGGCTTCTGTGAAACTGTAACTTGATCACTGCACTAGTAAAGCAAACCTTAATGTTTTAAAATTGAGTTCAATTTAAATTATATCGCAGATAACAATTCAGGTGCGTCTGTGAAACTGTCAAAACGTTTCCTCGCTACTAAATCCAACTCTAAGTTTAAGTTGCTAATGCTGTTTTTTAAGTGTAGTGATAGAAATGCAACCGTCTGGCTCTAGTGCACTGCGGTTGCCGCGGCGTGCCATTGTGTTGCACTGTTATCTCGGATATGTGTCAGTGTTATAAGAGCGGCGTCGTCACGGTGTCGTCGTGTCGTCAGATAACTTCGTCATCCGGTTCACCGTTCTCATATGTCAAAACTTAGAGATATGGTTATATGGGTCAGGTAACTAGTTTAACCTGTTCTGCGGAGCTTGGCTACGTTGACCAAATAATATTTGGGATGTTTTCCTGAGTAGCTGGAATAAAGGAAAAAATAAAAGGAACTCAGACGCCTGTGCGTGTTTGCATTTGGGTTTTCTGTTTTATGAGCTGTAATAACTGCTATATTTGTTTAAAGCGTAAAAAACTCATAGTAAACATTTACCACTTCAATGTCGGCCTAAGAAATGGCATGTGCGTTCCTGACTCTTACATAAAAAATTACTTACAAAAATAATACACCTTCCCATAGTTTATTTTACACACAGATTCTAATAAACCGAAGCAAAATTAAGACAACAATTATAAATCAATTTACACACACGAATACGATTCAAATATTCAAATAACCTACCGAATTCCGCAAACAATCAAAACACCAATAAAACAACCATCACAACCACTTTATTAAACCGTCCCACTAAACCCAATAACGGTTCGTAAACGGTGGGATAATGCACCATTAACAAATCATTAATCGATATATCGGATCGAATCCATTGCCTGCCATCGAGTAATAAAACGATTGGCCGCTTTCACGGAAAATCGACTATTTTCTAGCCTAGTTCGACCGAGCGGCGCTTTCTATAGACCTTTCATAGGACTCCATTATTTCGATCGACCGTAATCAGGCGTGACGATGCTCGATAAAGCGGCTTGACCGATATAATAATACACATAGCTTGGTAATTCAACACGCAGATCTAAAGAATTCCTATTTATGGGTTATAAAAAACATCGAATTATTAAAAAACCTAACAAGGCCAAAGTAAATTATGTATAGTTTAACCAATAACTCGTACAGTTTTTTTTCACCGCTTTGCCAGATCAGATAAATGCCATGAAATTAGCACTATACCAATTGTACAGTACCAAATAAGAAAGTGCTTAATGTTGAGAAGGCGCCTCGGGTAGGTTTGGAATTGAATAACAAACAAATTACAACCATTTATGGAAATGACCCTAGAGGTTAAGATGGGAGAAGAAAAGAGTGTAATTACATCTTGATTGGGGCGCCGAACAGTATAGGACACTACTTTTTTGGCGTTTTACCAGTCAGAGAAAACATTCGGTGCTTCAAGGTCACTCTCTAACGTTACCTGCCATTGCCATGGCGTCATGCAGTTTTTGATAATTTAACAATTAAGGGCTACCACTTTCTACGGATGATCATCATCATGTTGAGATAACTTGAGATTTTAATACATGTAGAGGTACAATGCAGAAACATACACGACTTGAGAAGACAAGATTTTATCAACCACATTTAATCGATGCTTAAAATATGATTATTTTGACAGCTAATCCGTGTTTTTGTTTCTGATATTTGCGAAATAGTAACAAGGAAAAAAAACCTGAATAAATTGCAAAGTTGACAAAATTATTTTTTTAAGATTGTTTATATACAAAATAAACGGGATCAATTCATCGTAATCTAATTCTTGTGCTATACAAGGTGAATATTCATTAAAGATGATGCCTACGAATAGGTGCCTAACTACTTCTTCACGCTCAATTCAACCCCATTTCTTTGAATTATGTGCGAAGCTGGCACCGCATCGCATGACGCATGACGCATGTTCGGTCGAAAGTGGTGCGCGCGCGCTGCCCCGCTGCCACACATTGGCACGCGCCGATAGCTATTTGCACACTAAATTCATTCGCTGGAATGACTACAAATGGACAGTGGTAAAAATTTGGAGAATTAAAATAAGTGGGCCACGATCAAACGAGTAGGTACCTATAGTCAACAGAGGACGAATGCTGATGATGTCTTGTTGATGATTATAATAATATTGACCTTTCTGCTCTATCTTCTGCGGTAACAAGATTTCCAAAACAAATTTTGTATAATTTGACTTGAACTTTCACCTCAATTACGATTTCGCCAAGTTATCACAATGACATTGTTAATGTTGTTTACTTTCCTCACGACCCGTCGAGCGAATCTCCGCGGAGCCGAATTAGATTAGCACCGAGTCATTTGCGTTTAGAGATCACGCGTCGGAAGTCCTTAACAGTAATGGCTCTTCGACCCAATAGCCGAGTTTTTCAAACCCCAGACAATTACCCAGCCGAAGCCCGAACGGTAACTTCGGGTTACAAAAAGCCAATTCATGCACGGGCCGGAGAAATTATCTAACTGTTCGTTACTCAATTTTGAAACTCGACACACGTAGGCAACAAAGACCAAGTATTTCAATATGGACCGAAACGAGATCGGAAATCGGACTTTCTAAGTCGGATGCTCTTCACATTTCACGGACAAAGCATTGTTTGGGTTGAATACTTAATGGAAATATCTGGGTTGTCGCGGGCCGCCGCGGCGCGACAGGTGGTGGGCTGCTGCAGTCGACGGCCATTTGTTTACGGATTACTCGACTGCTTTGACAAGAAGACTAATGGCCGTCGGTGATAATCTCGCTGACTATTAATCAGGCTCTTAACACGTTAGTTATGCAAGAGTCATTTGTACACTAAAACCAAAAGACTTATTTCGCAATCCTTGCCAATATCTCTGTACAATTCAGGAAAGCGTCGATTTTTAACGCTTATCCGCGTATTGGTTGACAGGTCTAAAGAAACCGTAGGCAAAAACCGTGCTTGTTGAACTAAAAGAGTATGAAACGACAAAGAACGACCACGCAACTTTTTTTTGTTCACACACACGAGTTGTTTAACTGGGAAATGTGTATTGTGAGTTGCTTTAAGTAGTGAGAAAAGCGACTTAGCATGAATGTGATTGCAGAAAAGTTGGTCAAACGCATCGTTGAGGCAAGGCCCGATGCCCATTGAAGAGTTACAGGGAACAGATTCCCATGGGCTTCTAGGTTGATGACACAACGATGCATAACAGCCTTCCAGTCAACGCATTGAACACGGTAAACAATACAACATAATACGGTCAATTACCGCAAGAAATTAAAAAACACATGAATGATTCTTATAGTTTCCAAAATTAAACGTACTTCTAAAGCAATTTTTTTTGTTATTGGGAAACAAACAGCTTAAAATTAAATACATGATAAAAATACAAATTTGCTTAATACATGAGCCAAAACAGGTTCCACTAAAGAAAAGACACAGAGTTGCTCAGAGAAAACTAAATTAAACTAAAGTATTAAAAAAAACAATGACATTATACATCCATCTATATATATAAAAAAGGCTAAACTGACTGACTGACATATCAACGCACAGCCGAAACTACTGTACCTAGAAACTTGAAATTTTGGTACATGGGTTCCTTTCATGATGTAAGTGAGCACTAAGAAAGGATTTTCCGAAAATCGACCCCCAACGGGAAGAAATGGGGGGGAGTAGCGGGAAACTAATTCTACGCGTACGAAGTCGCGGGCGTCCTCTAGTTCTAATTATAAAGGAGCAAAAACACAATAACAAAAAAAAACAACTTTCAAATATACATTGATATGTGAGATTACTGATTAGCTATTGCTATTGCTAATACTATTGTTAATTGTGAGTTTTTTTTCTGTGAATGCACAGGCAAATTGATTTAGCCGCAAACTAAACAAGTCGATGTGGGAATACTTTTTATTGTAGGTTGAGCACGCTCTAACAAGGAAGGAATTTTTAACATATTTCGTGCGACAGAATGGAATGGCAAACAGATCACTTGTTCGGGTACGGAAACTAGGACATCTGTAGAAAATATTACCTTTGAGGTAGTGCAACTCGGTTAAGTAGTTTAATAATTTAAATAAAAATATTTGGTCCTTGTGTTCACGGCGCAGCTGCAGGCTCACAACATTGTCACTGTCCCATGAATTAAAGTTAAATTTATAATTCATCCATTTAATGAATTTATTTTGGATTTTCTCAATTGAGTTAATATGCACCGAGTAGTCATACAAACATAATCAGACCACACTGGAAATTGCCGTTAGACTAATTTAAATAAAAAGTTTCAGCGACGCAATGGCTCTATCATCTCATCGACATGAATGTAGCTCTAGTTTGTCTTATCCGATCAGTTAATTAATAAACATTTATTCCCGAGGCGTCCTCATTAGCTCATTACCGCCAGTGACGGCCCGATCGCCCATCGAGTGATATGCATGACTACTAACTTACCTATAACAGTTCCTAACGTCCGCATTAAGGGGTAATTACATCGGTGGCCGCTCCGAGGGTAGGAAGTGAAGCGTGGAGCTAACTGTCCGGCGGATATTACGCGAATCAACGACCTAGACCTTGTCGTCAGAACCTACCGGACAAGCGTGCGTTGTGGACATAAAGCTGTCATGTTTAAAGAGCTCATCTGACAAGAACGGATCCTAAAAACGCTTGAGTCAGGCCAATTAACCCAAAATTCATAAAAAGCACATCAGCTTTTTATACACAGTTAAGGAAAAAATATATTAGGGCGTCGAGTGGTTAGTATTTAGGATATAATGTCTTCAGAGAAATATTTAGAGAATCAGTAGGACAAAAATGCCATTAACGAGGCGTGGGAAAAACTCACGCATAGACCTACTTAACAGACACACTCCACAAGATACCGGTATTTTCGTGAGGATGCGCCCGATTTTAATTACCAGCTATACTAAACTGGGGCCAATTTGGATCAGTGTTCTCTAATTATAAATATCTGTTAACCTAAATTTATAACCGTCACAAGAAAACAGTTAGACGTTTATAAATTTAGGTTAACAGATATTTAAAATTAGATAACACTAATCCACATTGAGCTTACTAACTAACAACTCACTCGAACATAAAACACAGCCTAATTTATTAAAGATATTATAATGAACAGTAATAAATAAGTCAACTAAAGAATTAACACTGTAAATAAAAATAAATTGTGTCTAAAATAGTCCTTCTTCTGCCAAGTTCCATGTGACAGTTGTTCGAAGACAAGACGGATGTCATGTCTCGACGGAGAAATCGTTAAGCTTGGCACAATTACGCGAGCTCGACAATGGAGTAATTAATTAATAATAACGCAGAACGGAAGTGTGCCAAAAAACGCTCATTAGCTAACAATTAAACGAGACGCGTGTTTTGTTTGAGATCAAATCATCATCATCAAACTGTGCAGAGTTCAAATATACCTTTTTTCCTAAACTTTTTGATGTAAGTAATGAACCAAGGGACATGAAATCGAAGTCAACTTGAGTATTTTTAAAGCTTTTCTGCTTAACAAATTAGAAAACTTTACAAGTCGTACAAAGTAATCATTTCAACAGGGAGCGCTTTGTTTCATATAAAAATTTGTAGTCCGAATGTATTGTTGTACATAATCATCGTAAGTCATAAAGTGTTTTTTACTGAAACGGTTTTTATTTCAGGATTTTTGAAATGTCTAGCTGGTAAATAAGGTTAGGTTAGGTTAGGTTTGTTTTATAAAAACCCTGAAATAAAAACCGTTTCAGTAAAAAACACGTTGTGACTTGCGATGATTATGAATAACAATACATTCGGACTACAAATTTTTATATGAGCCATTATGCACCCATTTTAACATCAACACAAAGTTAAAAGATAAACAACACATATTCTTCTTCAATAAAGCCAACTAATTCATAATATTTTGCTTATAAAAATATGAATAACAAAATAAATTGAAGAGCGTTATGACATCCTTGCACAAACACATGTACCTAAACACTTGAACCATGCGTTAATGTCTAGTTAACATTCTCCACAAACACTCTGTTTGGTCATTTCATTTCGCATTCGGATTCCTCAGTGATATAACGCGGGGAAAGCGTTCACTCGAACAGGTTTTCGAATGTACTCTTGAAAACAGTGGGTTAGGCCAGGACCATAAGCATCCATTATCCATCCCAACATGGTATTCTAGCGACAAAGTACGATGCAAAGATCATTGTGCTGACTTACTTATGACAGGTTTATCCATATTACTTATAAGACGATTATAATCTTAAGATATAATCCGCTGTAAGTCAATACATTTCGACCGCCATTCTGTAAATCCTTTATTCCTCACTCAAGATGTTAGCGAAATTTTAGATTACGTTATAGGTACGGTGATTTTTACCATCGTTGCTTTGATAAAAAAAATATAATGCTTCAAACATTAATTTTATTATACAGAAAAACTTCGCGATTTGGATGTTGGTCCCATAATAAAAGTTGATGAGTAAGAACTACAGAGTTAGTCCCTGAAGTTTGTCCAACCTTCTGCTTAACACCCTGTATATAAATAATAACATAAATAAGGATTATAAAGGTCCATTTTGAAAATCAGTCAAGTTGCGAAGTCAGATAAAATTTCAAGTTGCTACATACTCCAGTCCAAATACATTATTAAAGCCTTATTGCATTTGATACGCTCTTACAGAGCTGTTACAAAAATAAATTCTTAAAAATACAGTCTCCTTCAGTGCACTTACTTTACAAAAAGACGTGGATCCCGGTACGAGCCCGGCGAACTGGAGCGTGAAGACGGTTTCTCGACACTCGATGCATCACATATTATGTTGCACTTAAATGCATATACTTTTGTCAAGTACTGGATCAATCTTGTGTGGCTTTCTTTTATACTAACCTATTCAAACTATTAAAAAAGGATGTAATAATGTTAGGGTTAGAAATCCAGCGGAAAATGAATGAATTTTAAAAGAACGTCAGTACCTCTAATTAAGATAATATTGACAAAAGTTAAAATTATCATTACATACATAGTTACATAAACTCACGCCTTCCTTCCCAGAGTGGGGTAGGTAGAGCTACAGAATTACCTAAACCACAATCATTTCTTACCGAATTTTTATTTTAGGAATTTAATTAAAATTATTCTTTTGGAGGATATAACAACAAATTAAGACAAAAAACAACAATTACCTACTATCCTAAAGCCATTATGATTGTCAACCTTAGGACAGCGCACCTGCTGTAGGCCGCACTCTTCAGATAGCGAACCTTCACACCACAACAATTCCTACTTAGCCCAGGTTAACTGATAGGGAACTCGATCCTAAAGCCTCAAACTTATAAAAAATATCGTAAAAAAATCAAATTTTGCCTTCCATTACTCGCAACAGAGAGACCTCGTTTGACGTTGGCCTAGGGGCCTAGGCGACAAAGACAGTGACGTCAATTATGTATATTTCTCTAAATTCGTGATTCTTGGCTTGTTCAAGCATACAAAGCAGTGACAACCGGTCAATCACTCCTGACAACAATAGGAAAAACATGACGCAGAAATTTATTTAAGCTAAAAGAACGCTATTAGCATGTTTATGCTAATTATGATACAATGCAATTTATTTTTCTTATCTCAATGATAAATAAATGCTTGTTTACACCACCGTTATGAATCTATTCGGCTAAACATCTACAACCAACAAAATAGACCCGTTGACATAGTCGTCACAATATTTGACTACAAAACCATAGACTAGAGATTATATTTCCATCAGGATTCCTCCTTTTATAAAAACTTCTTTAAAGTCGAATACGCGTTCTAGTTTTGTGACGACATTTGCTTGTTAAATTTGTAAATTTTGTTCATTGGTTTGTAAAAAAAACAATACGATTCCGTGATAAGCAGTACAATAAACTCCCACCACCCCGAAGACAGCAAATAGTGTTTCACAATCACAACCAATTAAAGTCAACCGGTGATATTCTATAGTAAGAAATGCGCCGTGGCACAAATCTACAAGAAACTATTCCTAGAAAGCTACTTCTATGTTAATTCAATCAATTATTGTACGTGGCACAAGTTTATGAGATAATAGTTAGTTCTTTTCTCACATAAAAGTGTGTAAATTAGCACTACGACATTGACAATTACAAACGTACAGCCAGAGACAGAAGTGCTGACACGACGGCTATTACTCCAAATACCTCCAAAGTGTCTTAAACATTGAATATTACAATTTACACACAAAACTGTTAAGGAACTATCAGATTATACTTAAATGGTAATTAAGTGCTTAATAGGGCATATAATATAACGGACAGAGCTGTTGAGCCGTGAAACTAATTACGTACTAAAACTGCTCTGTGTAAAGCTGCTAATCTATATTTATTTAAAGGTAAGGTAAGTTTAATTAATCTGCATGCACATGTTTGCTATGTTGTTAATCTTTGATTTGCATTTTGTTCATGGTTAGTTTAGATACTGCACGCGTGAGTATTTAAAGGACATGTAATCTAGCAATAGTTAATACTTGAAAAAACGGTTTATTTACATATCGCCTAAATTTACATATTTTTGAATTACTAATTAGGTATAGTCGCGGTATGAAAAGATTTGCACATTTGAATCCTAACAGCCTGGAAATAGAGTTGAAAAAAACTGGAGCTCAGTTTGGTTTACCCCGTGTATTATACGTATTGTTTATCGTCTACTAAGTGATAAGTTAATAAGTCATTACTCTCAATTGAAGTATCAAAAATCCTGAGGCTCTACTCCAAAAGTTCGAAGTAATGTAGAGTAAAATGAATGAAGGTTCCAAAGTTTCGTACTTATGCTGGAAGTTGAAATTTCATAAAAAAACTGTTTCATTTAAGTACCAATACATATAAGAATCGGAGTAACCAGAGAACTCTGCTCAAAGTAACTTGCGCGGTGAGCTTGACAGTACATCAGTTAAGCACTGCAGTACCCGGCAACAATGCGCGAGATGGCGACAAAAAGCCCGCGCCTGCGCCGGAGTCATTCACCCGCCAGGAAATCGCTACTTACGCATCTGTGACTATAATCGATCCAAGAATCGAATCTAATGACTAAATCGATGTTTTGCGGAGGTTTGAAACTGCGTCCGGGAGGAAGACACGCGTGTCGGGAAAATTCTGTCTATGCGCATGCTGCGCTCATTTAGTTTCTACGCAAAAGACTTTACATCGTGTTTATGCGTAGTTAAGTAGGGTTGTTAATGTGCTAACTTAACCTTAATGCAGCCATAAAATTGTGTACATGTATCTTTATATTTTGCTTACAGTTATAATTTGCAAGGTGGAGTTCTCGTAGGTTAACAAGCGGTGAACGCTGACGACTACTACCTACGAAGCGTTCTTTAAAGTCCCTTCTTATTCATAAACGCGCAACCGCTAAAGTGTGCTAAAATAATGTTTTGTCATTTGACATTTTAATTCGACTGAACTAACAAAGATTACTTTAACTAAAATATGTTTAATGTAAGTTTTAAAATAAGGGGGTTAGCTTTTCAGCATATTTATTTCTATATAAGACTAAAATAGTTTGAAAATTGTCTCGGTAAGTTATTACGGTGAGAATTCACAGAACACAATGTATTTTTTTATGTCCTCTACCGCAGTACAAGCAGTAGTTGACAAAGTTTTCTCGACTGGTCGCTATAGCAAGCATGGTTCGCCACAGTTAACACGCTCTTAGTCAATTTTGCAGCTTTCGACCACTTCACAAGGCCAGTTTTCTCAGGTGCATTAGTAGAGAATGGAAAACAAAAGAGTTATAAGAGCATAATGGAGGTGTAGGCTCACCGCTTGGGCACGCTTATCCGCCTCTGCCGGAACAGGTGTTCCATTGTTGCTGGCTCTTTGTTCCTCGGACGATCCCACACGAGGAAACTGCCAACTTTCACTTGATCTCAAACTGCATGCGCTCATACAACTGTCACAGTTCAAAAACAGTATTGTTTCACTTCACTTATGAAAAAACTAGTTGAAATAAAAACAAGTTCTTAAAAAGATCTCGAAGTTATCCAATATTTAATTGGTGAATGATTGTAGAAATTTTTGATCGTTTATAGAAAATACCGTGACCCTATTTTACATTTTTTCTAGTTTGCGCAATGTTTAATCATCAGTTACAAATCGCAGTCGGAATTGGCATGTAGGAGTTTAATTCCACGATGCTTCACCAAGTTTGTGAATTGAAAAAAATGATATAATAGCACCTAGAATCGTTTTGGTAACATTACAAGCGGAGAAAGTGAACGCGGTGCTCTCCACTGTGACCGGCGACGCTCCCGCGTTTACGTGTCATTATCTAGTGAATCATTTTAATAATCCTAATGTAAAATGAATTCGCACATTCACGATGATCATAATGCCGTCCGAAGAGCGTAAGTGCCTAATAAGTAAAAAAAAACAAAAGACCAGCGGTTTCCTCGGCCAAGTACAAAAGCAGTGAACTTTCGTACTTTTTTTTGACTGTATCTTTACCCGACTACGGTTTGAAAGGAGGGTAATGTGCTAATGTATGTATTATGAATGTCGGTTGGTTGGTGTTGTTTACGTCGTCGCATCCGTTACATTGATGATTTACAATATAGTTGTCCATGTAACTCGTTAAGTACCTACAAAAAAACTTAATAAAAGCCAGGGTTGTAATCTATTCGGGAAAACCATATTATTTTGAAATGTTATTGTACTGCCAACGTTACGACAGCTCTTATTTATTAGACAGTACTGGCGGCCGAGTATAAAACAACACGATAATATAAAAAGCAATATGGTGTCACCGAGTGGAACAGAGCCCAGAGGCCGTGTCCTGAACTGTCAATTTTAAACTTACTAAGTTTCAAAAAGAGACAACGATATAGCAGTTACATATCTAATTCCCGTTCTCATAACAATTGGAGTAGTAGTACTTAGTAGTAGAGTGACAATTTTCTCTAGATGATCTCATCTAATGCAAGGACGAGCGACGACTCGTTTTGAAATTGATCTATCGAGTGTTGTCTCATTGTCTAGGGCATTTGCTCACATTATTGTATTAATTTATCATATAAGCAGTGTTATCATTCGTAGAACGAGCGCATACAATTCTTGGGAAACGAGCACTAGTGCCACTAGTGGAACAATTACTTTTAAATGTAGCTTAAACTACTTATAACTACTTTGAAAATGACCACACGCCTCAGAGCCTGGGCTGGATGAGAATGGCAGCGGGAGGCATATAATGAGAGATGCCTTCGTCCAACAGTAACCACACGCTCTTATTTTTTTGTGAATTGACCAAAGTAGAAGCCATACAAGTGTGCCGACCGTACCGTTGCACATGCCGCACTAGAATCGATTGCTCTTTTTATGGTACCGTACCCAAAGGGTACCGGGATCCTATTACTAAGACTCCGCTGTCCGTCCGTCCGTCTGTCATTGGCGGGCTGTATCTCATGAACAGTAAGTTGAAATTTTCACAGAGTGTGTCCTTCTATTGCCGCACCAAATAGGTATTAAAAAGGAAATAAAGATAAAAATTAAAGGAATATTCAAGAATCGTACCCTATTCGTATTCGAATCTGAATTGCACTTTGCCCGAGAAGCACTTTCTTAAATGAGAAGCTACAGAATTGTTATCAAGCATCAAGATATTAAGTTGTATATAAAGTGAGCTCCTTAAAAAAGTGGTACTTAAAAACACGACTGCTGAAATGTTTATTGATGATTTTTTAAACTTAATCCTCTCAAGACTGTTTTTACAATTTATATCCGCTAGCTAACAAGTAACTTGTTAGCTATAAGGTATAATAATTTATAAAGACTATTTTACAAGTTGTTAGTCAGAGGTAAATTAAAAGTTTATGGTTTAGGCTGCATTTCACAAACCGGAATAAGACTTACTCCGAGATTAGTCCATACAAATTCGGTGTTTAATCTAGGTATAAGACCTTATTCCAGTTTGGTCGAATCGCATGCAACCTTAGTCATAATGTATTTATCTCTACGATAATCTTTTGTGCAATTAGTCAATTATACTTCGTAAACATTCAATTACCTGCGTTGGTTTTATTACAAGTTTTATTTTACCCTAAGAATATCGGTTACCAATAAAAGGTAGCATAGGGACTCTAGAGTCTTTGGACTGGGCGATCACCAGTTAAAACCTCAAGCCAGAAGCCCTTCCTTGAAAATCTAAGTTCGAAGTTACGTTACCTCCATCCCTTTCTTTCGATTTAGTCTCGAATGACGCGGACGGAGCTAACGTAACTTTGAACTTCGAATTTCTAAGTAGCGCCTCAGACCATAGTCGCTCTCTGCTTCCCTTTAAGTCAAACAACAGCGTTGGTTAATCAGCTTTTTTTTTCTTGTGAGTTTTTTAACCACTGTTCAAACTAACACTGGTTCAAAACTAGAAACCCACATCTAATGACATTCAATCCGACGATTCATTTGCTCAGTCACTGTGGCAAGTACACAGCAAAGTAATTGTAGGTACATATTTATTCACTGCTACTGGCAAACTCTGTATGTGGGTTGGTAAGCGGATTATCGTCAGGTGGGCTTTGAGATAGCAATCTCCGGTCATATTTGATTAAGTAAATATCTACCGTAATTACTGTATCCAGAGGTCTAAAAAAAAGATATAATAATGAATTAACACCAGCCAATTTACGGTGCAGTACATTTTTGTATAATTGTTAACGAAAATTCTAGGCTATTCGAAACATCTATTAAAACAATCGATTATCGCGTTCATCGATCGATCGATTATTCAAAAAGTGCCATAAAATTAACGACCAACTATGTATACCTAGTACATGACCCGGAAAACAAAGTAGACAAATTTTCAAAATTTTAGGTCTTTTTAGGAACGGTAAATTTTCGTCTTCTTTCATGAATAAAATCAAAACTATTTGTTTTACAATAATAACAAAAATATATTTGAGATCCTCAGTAAGGATGCAAAACTATTTTAAATTTCCTAATTTGTCCCCAGAAAATGACCTTTATTTAAAAAAAAAAAATTTTCTTTGCTTATCTGTGTTTTGGTTATTAATTTACATATGTGTACCAAATTTCAACTTAATCGGTCCAGTAGTTTCGGAGAAAATTGGCTGTAACAGACAGACGGACAGACAGACGCATGAGTGATCCTATAAGGGTTCCGTATTTTCATTTTTTGTACGGAACCCTAAAAAAAGCGCCATAAACCGTGCAAGGATAGAACTACACATCATTAAACAATATAGTCAATATTGGCAATAAGTTGGGTTTGATGTCCCCCGCTACTCGTAAAAATGCGGAAAGGCCGCACGCCCAATTTTTTTTGGCTTCTGTTATTCAAATTTTCATTTTGTGTTATAAAATAAAGCAAGTCGTAACTTTTCTACTTGACGTCACGGACGGCAAAGAAATGAGGCATAGCTATGTTATATGATATAAATCAGCAATAATATCTCTCCGATTTTTTTTGAACGTCCCTCGCGTGTCGT
The DNA here is from genome assembly GCA_948252455.1 of Acleris cristana. Taxonomy (NCBI): domain Eukaryota; kingdom Metazoa; phylum Arthropoda; class Insecta; order Lepidoptera; family Tortricidae; genus Acleris; species Acleris cristana. The sequence continues at coordinate 9,820,909 of OX411784.1, read as the reverse complement.
CTGTATATAGCTATTGCTCATTATTTGAGATAAGCACGACATATCTAACAAATGCAATTTAGAATTATTTTAGCAGTCGTGTTTTGTTTTTTTATTGTAGGTACCTTAACCTGGTGCCTACATCTTTCCTTTGGAAAGGACATAAGAAACAAAGCAAACTAATCCCTAAGCTATGTCATCTTAAAGTTTCAAAAATATATTCCATTCAAAAAGTACGTCCCCGTGTAGGCACGAGGATAAATTAATTAATAATGGAACTCAAGTTAAGTACTGATGTTTTAAAATAGAAGTGAAAAATTATTAACTAATTACCTAATACCCTAGCAAATAGAACTACTTAACAGGAAATGCGATAGTTAGGTAATTTCAGAAAGTACAATTCAATGAGCATTACATACGTTATAAACTAATCGTCGCGCTTTGAAAAGGCATTTAACTTTCTATAGTATCATCCATAATTAATGGTTCATTCAAGTTAATCCACCTAATTCTAGGAACTCAACCGTATAATGACGCTGGCAGTTTTTATACAGGATTCTTTTTTTAAATTGCAGTCGTGATTCATTAATAACCTCTTTATCCTTTTAAGAACTTTTTCAAAAAATTACCAAATTCCAATATAATAATCCTGTTGCTTAGTTTCACTGTAATCACGATATGTTTATTCACAGCCCGGAGACTTTCTAGCGCGTGCGGGCGTGGAGAGAGCGACGCGCGAGCGGGCGGCCGGCCGCGGAGCCATCTAAAGCAACACTGGGCTGAAGACTGAACTGAAGAGAGGTCTATTCCACTTGCCTCCCCTAAGCTACCAAGTACCAAGTAAGCAACTCGAGGGCGCGGACGGCAAGAGTTAAGCGTTCAGACTGAAGTCGAGATGTTTCAATACGTGCCGTATCGGCGCTCCGAATTGCTTTTTTAACAGGCTATTTTACTTTGAGTTTCCGCTAGTGTTTTGGTTAAGTGTTAGATATCCATTGGGTGATTGTTAAACTATACTTTGTATTATCTTTATAACATAAGTAGGTACTAGGATTGTTCACGTTTGTACATGGGAAAAAATCAAAGTGCAGTTAAAAGCACAGTACAGAAAAAACAGTAGAAGTGTCAAGTGGGCGTGTAACGTGTGGCATAGTTATGCGGAGTTCTGCATAACCTACCATACTTTTGCCGCAATCGTTTATTTCGATATTTCTAAAATAGGAAATAAATCCAGAAGCACTATTTAAGTACGCACTTATTGTACTATTTTGGAGTGTAAAAACGATAGCCGCACCAAAAATATTTTCCATGGTGGCGTGTTCTATTTAAGATAGTTTGAGTATTGGCGACAACAGGTCTGATACTAAGCAAAGCTCATGCCACTTCCACTGTTTTTAGGGTTCCGTACCCAAAGGGTAAAAACGGGACCCTATTACTAAGACTCCGCTGTCCGTCTGTCTGTCTGTCACCACGCTGTATCTCATGAACCGTGATAGCTAGATACTTGAAATTTTCACAGAAGATGTATTTCTTTTGCCGCTATAACAAAAAATACTAAAAACAGAATAAAATAAATATTTAAGGGGGGCTCCCATACAACAAACGTGATTTTTTGCCGTTCTTTGCTAACTTTGTATAGATAATGGTACGGAACCCTTCGTGCCCGAGTCCGACTCGCACTTGGCCGGTTTTTTCTATTCCGTGTATAAAAGTCATGGCACCCGCTTATTTTTTTATTATGTCTAAAAACTAATGTATGTGAATTTTCAGTTCTCTATGTTATCTAAGGATAAAGCGGTGCTCAATGATAAGAAAGTTAGCATACCCGGATTGCAAATGTGTGGCGTTGTCTATGAAATGGGACATTGTTGTCGATGGCGCTTCCGCCATTATTAACGATGGTCCGATATAAATACAACGTCGCGTGACGCAGTGCGGCGTAAGCGCCATCGACAATAAGGTCCTTTTTTATAGATAACGCCACATATTAGTTAAATACGTGTAGGTAGTTGAACATTATTTATTTGACTTTTTAATCATATTTAATATAAATAACTTCTAAATACTAGTTTTATTTTATATAGGTAATAAACTTACTCATTTTAGAACTTTGGCAGTCACTAGTATCTACTTAAGAGTCTTAAACCCAGGCTGATGTGAAAAATGCTTTTAAGGCTTTTTACTAATTTATTTTTTGATAATTTGTATAAAAATGAAAATTTCAATAAATTTGAATCTCCTTTGAGCACCACCTTGCACATACGCTATGTAAAGCTATGTTTTGGGCATCATAATACGGTAATAGAGGAAGTAGGAAGTAATAAAAAAGATTTTTGAACCACCCTAATAAGTACACAAGTTTTAGAAAGCACGCATTTACATATAGAAAACCAAAAATGCCACATCCAGGGTGTAGCAAGATTAGCACAGAAACTAGTATCTATAAAATGGATAAAGATGTAGAAGGAATTGTATGATGTCAGTGGGGTTTAGAAAAAAATAACAATATTAGGTGTTTGTAAACAAAGGAACGAGCTAAAAATCATCGCAGAGAAACTACTCCAGCGGTAGTGTGATTCACTGAAGAAGTAACAAGTCGGGTTTGACGAGGAGCTCCACGACGTACCATCACAGAGTTAAGCTACTATATAGCTCAGGTATGATTTATTATATTATATAGACGATGCGGTAGCCTAGTTGGTAGTGACCCTGCCTACGCAGCAAGCGGTTCTGGGTTCGATTCCCGGTGTCGGCAAATATTTGTGTGATGAGCGCGAGCATTCGTTTGTGAGCCTTAGGTGTTTTCTCTGTGTTTAAATCTGTATTTCTCAATACAAGTACGTTTATCGTTGTCTAGTACCCATAAGACAAACCTAGAGCTTAGTTTGGGACTATTTCAATTTGTGTTATGCTGATATTGTAACCTGATATTTATTTATTTACTTAAGTCACTATGCGTAATTTATTGTGAGTTGTATTTTAGATGGTCATGGTTTGATCATGAATAAACGGGTTGGGATATAATTAGCCATGCAGATACTTCCGTCTCGAACAATGGATACTTTTCATTCTGGATAAATGCACACATACTTACATACTTATATTATAAACTGGCGACCCGCCCTCGCTTCGCTTCGTTTTATGTGAGTTTTCTGTAGCACCTAACTATTGAAAAAAAAACCGCAGTAAAATCAGTTCCGTAGTTTGAAAGATCTAATCGTACATAAGGAGGGATAGACGGTGTTTGTTTGTTACTTCTTCATGCTGCAACAGCTCGACGGATTTGATGACATTTGGAGTGGAGATAGATTATACCCTGGATTAAAACAGAGCACTTTTCATCGCGGGAGTTCCCAGGGGAATAACGATAAACGAAATCTTCGTGGACGAAGTCGCGGGCAGAAGCTAGTATTAAATAACGGCCATAATTATGGCTGTATGTGCAGATTAAATGACGTAGCATTAAGCCTAGGTCAATAGATAGGTACACTAGTGCATTCTAAACTAAAAGTATTATTTGAATTATAATAACATCTCATTTCAGTTGCAGCGTATTGTTAAATATGTCGATCGTCGCAGCACAACAAACTGGCGTGTCGTATCGTGCGCGAGCGCACGCGATTCGCGCGTAATTGTTACTCATAATTGTAACTGATCTATAAAAACCACACCGATCACTGCCACGGCCACTCCGAGGCTGCACAATTATCTATTTGTAACGATTGACTTCTTTCACAAATCCAATAATATTGTTTTATCAGTTTACAAACACCTTTCTACGATAATTTACTTCGTGAAAGAGACGTCTTTCTTTTTGCCCAACAAGTTTATTTAACCTTACCACTTTGCTTTGTCGAAATTCGATGTTACTAAACTCCTGCCCCTTTCTCCCATTTACATAATAACTGAAGAGTGAAAGTGATAGAGCTTCTGAAGTTTCATTTTCGTGCTTAATAACTTTCCGCAGCCCTCAATATGTCCATAATATGTATATAATATATAATTGAGACAATTCATTCAGGATATCTCGCAGCATTGAGCGACCACCTTCGGGTAGGTATATTTTCTTCCTTGCTTATGGTAGCCGTCTCTGAAGTAAATTCATACTTTTAGCAGTAATAGATACTTTGCAGCCAATTAAAGATCTAGGTACTGGGCCTCGACATCGTTTAAACAATAATTAATTTAATGAACTTATTTTGCCAATACCTCGATTTAAGAACTAGGATAGAAGAATCCAACAAAACATGTTTCGTTGGGTTTTTATCCGCTACCAGTGTTAAATAAATATGTCACCAGTGCCCCGTTTCACGAAGCTACAAGTTACAAATTACAAGCGGAAGTCTCTTTCTAACTCCTTTTGCTAGAAAAAGAGTTCCGCTTGTAATTTGTAACTTGTTGCTTCGTGAAACGGGCCACAGGGCCACAGGGCCTCTATTCTACTGGGTAAAACCATATTACCTTTGACGTATTGGGTATAGTTTTTAACTCGGCAGCCATTACTGTCTAGTAAATTCGCGGTGTAAAAACCAGATGAATAAGCGAGCTATCAAAACGTCGGCAATACGATAACACGTCCATAGCAATAAGGTCTTGTAGAATCTCGGCCCAGAATTATTGATACGTCAGAATCATTATTAATACCTACTCAATACAACTACCTTTCGCTTTAATGCCTAGGGTGGAAAAAACCCACCTTTTTTCCACCCTGCATATTAAGACGACAAGAATCAAGTTGTGTTGAAGTTTTTTAGCTATTTCTGATGCTGTAATCTTCCTTTACCAAGTTTAATTATTGTGCTTCTATTCAGTCAGAAAGAGCGCGGAAACCTAAATTTATCTACACTCAAGGAGATTTTCCCTATTTTCAAAATCACTTACACTGTGATCAGTTGATCACTTGCCACCATGTGACTGACTTGCTGGTTACGGCAAACATACAAAAACGATCGATAATTATACGTCTACGACAACAGTACCACGTCATTAACCACTATGATATCACATTCGGGTGTTTGATAGGTACCACGAAAATTTAGCTATTATTTACTCGTTACAGGTTCGCAAACAGCACGTCTAGAAGATGCTTAATAGCAGGTCTACTGGATGCTGTTGCCCGTATGAAACTATCTCACGGAAGGTACATTATCGTTTAATATGAGAGGACGATAGCAATAGCCTTTGCCTGCCTCAATATTGTTATTTTGTTCTTAGGCTAAGTATTTCCCTTTAATATTTAGTTAAAAAGCATCAAAGAACAAAAATAAAGTAAAAAACTAAAACCCAACTACATAAAAGTAAAGAAACAAGTATCGACCTTTGTAATGTTTAATACTAGGTATTTACTGCCATGTACAATTCTCTATCTGAATAAGAATAAAACCAATTCTACTTCTCAATGATGACGAACATTATAAATTTAGTAGAATCCAAAACATTGGCAGCAGGAGTCATCTGCAGGGCCGGATTAACCATGTCAGGGGCCCGTAGGCAATGCAATTCTGGGGGCTCCTTTAACTTTTCATGCTTCCTAAAACACATTTTTTTCCGTTGCGCGGGGCCCTATGTCCTATGCTGTTGCCTAACCCGCCTTATGGATAATCCGGCCCTCGAATCCCCTCCATCCATCCATCTATTGCGATCGCCATCCCACCTCCTAGTAAGCTATTCAAAATATTGTTCTTAGGCGAAGGCCAAACACACGACACGTTAGCCTACTTGGTTTGGTAGTGACCCTGCCTTCAAAGCTAACGGCCCCGGGTTCAAATCCCGGTAAGGGCAGATATTTGTGTGATAAGCGCGAATATTTGTTTCTGTGTCTTGGACGTTTTCTATGTATTTAAGTATATATTTCTCTATATAAGTAAATTTATCATTGTCTATAGTTTCTACAGTACAAGCTAAGCCTAGAGCTTAGTTGGGGACTAGGTCAATTGCGTAAGATTGTCCCCTGATATTTATTTATTTTTCACTTCTCATGCTCTTAAAATGTTACTTTAGTCTCTGCACATCGGGATTAAAGCGCCTTATTAATCTCTAGGGGTTAAAGTAAACTTTTTTTCATTTACCTACTTTAGCCGCCAAAGTTTCCGACTTTCGTGTTTCGAAGCAACGCAGCTGCATCGGAAAACAGTAAATTCAATTTGTGTTTTTGGAGCATAGCGGAATAAAGTAATTTACCAACAGATCAATAAAAACGCCCGTACGAAACGCAAATGAACCGAAAGAGATAAGAGAAATTGGTCAAGTGCATGTATGGCCATGCACATTATGCACTACGTAGTTGGTAAGTAGGTACCTAATCAAGTTTGGATCCCACCTCGTCGCAATAACGCCGGGTTCCGTACAAAATGGTAAAAAGGACTGTCAAAAAAAAGGACTCATTTGCAAAATTGAAAGCTTTGTTTAGGTTGGTAGGTAGGTACATAATATATGAGTTGCATACTTTTTGATTTATAATTACTTATAGAATGTTGTTATATCAATAAAAATATCTAGATTACGTAAGTAGGTAATTCAGTTTTTACATAGGCACTAATACATTTATAAAACCCACTTATTTTTGCAACTGACAAAATAATATTTTGAAACTGAAACCGACTATCTGCTTGGTTGTTTTAAGCAGATTAAATAACGTGCTCCCTTGATACCTTTGTTTATTGTATAATCCGACTAGTTGACCGATAGTTGATTGGCTGTGTTCTGCAGATTAAAAATATAGTCTGTTAATGGACAAAATAGACTAAATCAAATACTTTGGCTGCTTTCGGTGTTATAGGACGCAAATTTCGTTATTGGTTGTTTTATACATAATTGTATAATTCAATGGAATGACGTAATAAAAATATGTCGCTTTCACCAGAATATAGTTTGAAAAATCTAGTTCACGATGGCATACCTAACTCATTTTGCAAAAAAATGGCTCGTCTCTTTCTGCACAACTATGGTCAATTGCACATTGCCTATAAGTATTTAAAATAATTGTGATTTTTTGGTGGATTCAAAATTGAAGTACCTACCTACTTACATCAAAATAACACACTATGTATGACCGTTTACAAAACATTTAGCCTGATATCGAATTATTTCCTAAAAAGGGTACAGTTTTGGCCTAAGTAACTACCCATACGTATAAAAGGATGAGGGTTGACTGATTGACTGTAGTTGGATATTGATCAACTACACAGCCGTCATGCTGAACGTTGAAAGTTCCTCTCACGATACATTACATGACCATGACTGTCACTTGTTTGGTTTCACTTTCCTCCCCACGTGATACATGCTCGTAAATACCTACACAACAATTATACCAACGCGATAACATACCGACCATACATCAATTAGTCTTAAAGGGTTCTGTATCCTAAAGGGTTCCAGACGGAACCCTATTTTTAAGCCTACACTGTCCGTCCGTCAGTCTGCCCTACCTTTAATAAAGAGCTTTATCTTTAGCTGGTTGATTTGTAATCCATAAAATAAATGTGTTTAATCAACAAAAATGTACTTTACTTTTTGTTCTATTTAAAAAACGGCAATACTTACATACAAGTGTCAAGTACCCTCACCATGAGTTACCATTACCGTACACGCTAGCGAGTCTTATATAGCGCGAGGGACAGAGCATAGTCACTCGCACGTCTATCTGCACGGCTAGCACAAGTTGCCCGCGACTGAGGCTCTACTTTGAAATCCGTAATTCGAACTTCGTCTATTGCTATCCCTTTTGCTCTCGATGCGTCACTAATTCGCAAGAAAGTGACGGGGCGATCCGAAGTTCGAATTACTGATTTCAAAGTAGAGCCCCTGGTTTGTCGCTCGGATCTCCCTTTCTATCTAGTCAGTAACGATAGAGACGCACTGAGCGACAAGCGAGAAAATACAACTTGTGCTGCCCGTGCTGGGACTTAAGATGCGCCAAAAATGACAGTTTCCTATGACTTGACGTTTATCTACTTACTTAAGATGCGCCAAAAATTACAGTTTCCTATGACTTGACGTTTATCTACTTACTTAAGATGCGCCAAAAATTACAGTTTTCTATGACTTGACGTTTATCTACTTTGACGTATCTTGTGACGACATCTCGCTTAGTTTTGTTTTTCAGTGAACAATGTCACACCAATAAAGAGCTTATTGCCTATCGCACTCGCAATCGCAACCGGCTTCAAAGCGGGGCAATTGTTTTTATTTTGTATGCAGTCAAGCCTTCGATTTTCAAAATGAAAACGATCGTGATTGCGAGTGCGTTAGACAATAAGCCCTGTCCCAAACTAAGCTCTAGGCTAGTACTATGGTTAGTAGACCACGATATAAATACGTATATAGAGAAATATATACTTAAATACATAGAAAACATTCATGACTCAGGTATCACGCTCATCCACACAAATATCTGCCCTTACCGGGTTTTGAACCTAGGAGCGCTAGCTTCGTAGGCAGGGTCACTACCAACTAGGCCAACGCGTCGTCAATGAGTTTATTTCGGCCCTAGTCGATTGGTTTAGCTAGCGAGATGTAAAGACTCCTGTACAGAGCTGAGTACGCGGATGAGCCATGACTATCTGGATCATTGGTAAGACTAGTGGGTCAAGTAAGTCAGGTATCAATGACTGCTGATTCCGTGAGAAGTGCGTGAATCAGGGCACTGGCCCACTGAACCGCAGCCGTGTAACGCGCTTCAAGGGTATCATCAGCTGGAAACTATAGTATTATCTCCGGATCGAGGCAGTTGATTTATCGAACTGGGAGTTTACTTAAACTGGAATAAAATGATTAGAGCAGAGAGACCAAAAGGTTGGCCGTGAAATTGAAACAATTATTGTGAATAACAGTTTATAAATATAAAGTCGTTTTTAATACTTTTTTAAACATAAAAATATATTATATTAAAGCGAAAAAAAAAATTTTTTTTGTATGTCCTAAATATTTATTCTATAGGTAATTTTTAGGGTTCTTTACTGAAGAAGTACGTATTTAAATATGTCGGTGACAAAAAACGAGACAATATTTTGTAGCATGTTGTTGTTTTGCGCAATCACTAAATCGAAGTGTTCTTAGGAGCATTTCTTGGTTAAAATATATCAATTGGTAATTTGAAATGATAATAATCTGAACGCGCATATTCTTAAGTTTTGTTTTGACTTATTAGGTACTTTGGTTCTGTACTTAAGTCATACTAAATTTTATAAAACCATCTTTAAAATGTAGATTAAAAAAAAGTTTTATTCCGGCAATAGTTTGCAGCCAAACTTTGCACACTTGTTTGCACATTTGCTGTTATTCATAAATGCTCAATAAACCTATTTTACTTAAATATACTATGTCCCTTTCTGTGCGATTCAAATGTCATAATGTAATGAAAGATAAGGACAGAGCATATTTCAAGCATACTTTAGCTATTGCACGTTAATGAATAAGAGGCATCAACTTCAAACAACTTCTTTCCTTTGGGGGTTGTTGAATAAACTTGAATATATTCCTAGAGATGCACCGAACTAAATATTTGCTCTCAAACAAATACTAGGCGTTTTGAATCTCATTTTCCAATGTGCCCATACTAAAAATTATATAAGAATAAAAATAAGAAAAAAATACAAAATACTTGAGAAAATAAACCGAAATGTTTTGAATAAAAGTTGACTATAGTGCCAGATAATGAATTTGAACTAGCATTCATCACGGATTCGTAATTAACTAAGTACTAACTACCTACTATAGACTAACTATTGCAACAATTTCAATTTGATTCTATAGACGATAGAATCAAATTGAAAGGGTCTCCCGTATTCATCGCGGGGTCGACCCTATTCAAAAGCAAAGTTGAATAATACCTTATAAAAAAAGGGTCGGAAGCACGTGGAGACGGGCAGATTTCTGAAAATATTTAAGTACCTAGCTGCCTAGGAACCTTAAAAGCGTTTTTAAAAGAAGTGTCAAAAAATGTGCCAGACGATGATTTACGCTGATTTTCATCTGGTACATGTATGAAGTGCCCTCCTTAGAAATATTTATTTTTGTTATTTAACTACTTCCCAAACTAAATAGCGGCTTCTACAAGACACCTATACTTACTACAAATTTCATTAATGTACCTCTTGTAGTTTTCGAGTAAAAGGCCCTGTGCCTGTGTCATACGGACGGACGGACGGACATGACGAAACTAAAAGGGTTCCGTTTTGCCATTTTGGCAGTTTACGGAACCCTAAAAATGACTGAGACCACGCGGGACAAAGGGATTACAAGAACTTAGAAAGGTCAATAGATTATCAACTCTACCATCATAAACAGTAGATTACAAATGTACTCGTGGGTACTGAAAGAAAAATGGCGTTCATTGAAACGGGATGTGCATCGTACCGGTTGCGTCGACATTTTTGTTTAAAGCATTTGTAATCTTCTTATTAAGGTAGCAAAGTGACTAAGACTCCTGCCATGGTGATAGGGTTGATGGTATATTCATTGAAATTATGAGGCAGTTGCAGACCTATTTTTAGGGTTCCGTACCAAAATGCTACCCATGCCGCGTAACAGTAACCCTTCTAGGTTGACTTCGTTGTCTGTCTGTCTGTCTGTATGTCACAGCAGGTTTTCTCCGCAACTACATATGCTATCAACTTGAATTTTGGCATAGTTGTACAACTTGCTTGCCCGCATCTGTTTTTAGTAAAAATATTTTATAAATAATTGAAAAGGGGTCTAGAATGGGGGGTTGAAAAATGAAAGTGGTTTGATTGTAGCAAATTGGTGTCATATGAAAGGCCTTAATCTGCACATTTCAAATCTATTTTTTTTTAATTTTCGGTGATGTATTTGATTTATAGCCAAAAATTTACAAAAAATGACCGTACCCCCTTACCTCCGAAGTTTATTAATCTAAAAAACATTAATTACTTATATTTCGTAAAATGAAGTGTTCATTATTTACAGTTTTTGAGAAATAACAAAAAGCTTTGAAAATCTGTATTAAAATTTAGGCTAGTGAAAACGTTGCATAGAAAATAAAGTTCATAACAAAATGAGCATTTTCTTTTGTAGTGATCAAGTATAAGCATTATCTTAAATACGAAACCCTCGGTGCGCGAGTCCGACTCGCACTTGACCGATTTTTTTTATAAAGTACACTTCTGTTGTTTTGTGTCGCGTGCTTCAACACAAAAACGAAATATACAGGGTTATTGGGAATTGCATGCATACATTCCCGTTAAGGGGTTATAGTGGAGGTCATTTGCAATCATTTTGACCCTATAATGCATTATGCAACAGTGAACCATTTTCGAGATAATTTTAATTTAAGTTTTTTTCGAAAAAAGTCAGATAAGCAACTTCATAAATTTATTAATATATTATAAAATACAATATCTGTAAAAACCGTGCAACTTTGCATAAAGGTAAATGGTGTCAAAAATGTTTAGAATGACCCTAAAATTATCATCCTTAAAACCCCTACATCCGACTGCCAAACACCCTGTATATAGCAGCTAGAGTGATCAAATGTAATGACTCACTTGGTAGTTGTCCCATAAAATAACAAAAAGTAATTGACCCATTAAAATTGCATTTATTTTACAGAGATACAATAATATATTTTTTCCACTACGGATCGAGTAGTTCATTATATTATAAGAAATGCCTATACATCTAAGAAGTCCTTAAACTTAATTATTATATAAAATGATCGCCAATTATGAGATAAAGTTATGTTGACTGAAACATTGAGGTGACGTGTAGAATGAAGAGTACTAGGATAAGATTCTTATACAAGAAAGTCAATGCTGAAAGAACAGTCACACATGACTCTACTTTTCTGGTCACATTTACTGCTACATACCTACTAGTAGAAGTAGATATATCAGACACATTACCCTTACTTGATGTTCATTTAAATAAGCATATGGACCTACAGGTAAACCACATTCCTATTCCTATATAATATGTTAAGACTTCATTAAGATACAACCACAATCGGATGAACATACGATTTAGCACTTAGAAATACTCATTTGTAAAAAATCACAATCGCGACAAACAAAGCAATCCATATTTGTCTTTTAAAAATTAAAGCGTTGATAGTAGACAAATCGCACATTAGCGAGCGCGTGAAGAGCGTGCTTGGACTTTGCCTGGGGTATTCTGAGTGCTTGTTGATGGTTCTACTGGCGCGGAGATCTTACCCCAGCCAATATACAAGAAAACAGTTGAATACGAGTACATTATTCCAAAATTTGGGCCTGTATCGCTGCGTAACCGCTTCACAGTGTTAAGAAGACTCTCTGGAGGCGGGCGAGGAGGGTGGTTAATGCCGAGCTCTCCGTTGCCATAGCAACCGACGATGCGAGTGTGAGGAAAAGATGCTCGGAAGTAATCTTGCTCCACTTCGTGTTTCTGATCGCGCCCGAGACAGGAGAGCTTGAGCGCCACGCTGTGCTCTAACCTCGGAACTTGTCGAGCAAACTGAAAACAAAAATCATTGCTTGAAATGATGAATGAAATATTATTAGTGGATATTATAATTTGAAGTTTCTAGATACAACCAACATGATCATTTTCAATCTAAAAAACACACCCGACCACTTTCACTGCATTGATTGCAATGATTTTTTATATTTATTTTTAGATACGTTATGCTCATACTAAACGCATTCAGAACCCTTCGCCAATTACTGACAGTTGCTACTTTACCATATATATCTACAGACAAAGACGGCAATCCGTAGCGAACGCTATTGTTAGAAAGAGATAAATAGTTGTTTCAAATCGCGTACCTGAATGACGCGGCGTGCCCGCTCCTGGCCGCCACGTTAGCTACCCGTCTTTATCGCACTCATGCGATATCTAATTGTGTATCTCATGTGTCACAGGTGACAGTGACGTGGCCGGTGCAAATTAAACAAAGTTTCGCGATTTAAAATGTAAAAAATATTTACGGTAGTTACGAATGAAATGAGACATACTTTCTGCCTTTTATAGTTACAGTATAATTTCGGCAGCCTCGAAAAACACAAGACGGCATTTTTTATGAAATATATTTTTTACTTTTCGGTAATAAAACTTTATTGTCTTTGATGCGTGCGTGTTAGCGCCCGCGGCGTAACTGAACGGTAGTAAGGCAATTACCTTCCTTTTTGAGGAACGCTTTTGCGCGCAGATGACGTATCTTAATATAAAATATCATTGCTGCATTGGGTAAAATTAAGTAGTGCCACTGTGTCTTCATTGACTGAAATGCTACCATTTATAGTGTAAATCTAAACTTGAAAATTACCTCTGTTATTGCCTTCATAATCCTAGATTTAGCCCAATCTGTTGTATCAATGATAAGGGAACGCATTTCGAAGTTGTACCTATCATCTCTCACTGTATTGTCCTCAAGCTTTGGAACTGAGAATATTCCAATAGATACTAGATTATCTGAGATAAAGTCTTTGCATTGATTAACTGAGCTGACAATGTGATTTATGTCACTCTGTTCAAATATTGTATCCTCTACTATACAGCCACCTAATGCATATGGGATGTCAGGTTGTCTGAAAACAAATGAAAGAATAATATTAATGTGTATCAATGCAAATAATAAAATAAATAGAATTATAAAAAATTGGATTTGTAGTTATGGGGCACATTGTAAGTTATACAACATTACATTACTGTGATAATTTTGTAAATTATAGTACTAAAAAAATAATTTATACAATAAGGAGGGATAGACATAACTTACACTTCTTTCAAATAATTCAAGAAGACAATATCTTGAACAGAGTGCAACAAATACTTCTCTGTGACATAAACAATCACACCTTTAAACACTCTGGTTTGTGACAATCGGTCAATCACACTGTAGAAGTCCTGTTTCATATCACTAATGCATCTTATGTTGACCGCATGGAACTCCACATCAGGGATTTGTGGGATATACACTCCGCCGATGAAGGGGTTAGACCGTATAAACATGTGCCGAGTGATGGTATGTTCATAAGTTGCTGACTGTGGAAGCGGCATGTATGTTAAATAGTGAGCTCGTACTGACAGCATGCAGTCTTTGGGAGCACTGACAGTTCGCTGTACCAAATCCAGCACTGAAAAAAAGATGAAATTAAACAAAATACACAATATAACTTATGACTTCAATTCAATTTTGGGAAATAGCTTGTAAATGACATTATTTTTGAACTTACAGCTATGCTCCAATTCACAAGGTGGATTGCATGGTCCAGGACAGATGACCTTACATTTGCAACTTATGTTAAAACCAGCTGTGTTCGCAAATGTTAGAACAGCTAATGGCTCTGTTGCAAAGTTGGAAGATTTTTTGTACTCTATCCCTTTCCGTGAAGCACAACAAGAATGAAGGTCCATCACAAAGTCAGCTGGACTCAGTTGTTCCCTCTGTAATGTTCGCACAGCGGAAAGCCATGTGCTGCAAACAACCTTAGCTAGCATTTTCTCCTGCCAGCTCAAATTACTGATAATCTGTTTGGCTATAATATAATTAGAAGCAATTTTTTCCGGCAAACTGTCAGCGGGCACCACTGTCTTGTCTCGAACTAGTTTTCTTTTTTGGATGTGAGCTAAGATGTTTTCTTGTAGTGATAACTTAATACATATTACGGCCTCATGAGGGGCTGCTGTCTCGCGTACCTCTGCGCTCGCCGCGCCGCCATCAGCGAGTCTGTCTGCCATGGTTGATGTTAGAGCTCAGTCACGATCTCCTCATCGGCCGCGCGGTTCAAAGGATCACCTTTCAGTATCGCTAATATAAAACAATAGAGATAAACGAAGAAGAATATCAAGTAGTACCCGACATAGATCATGACATCGCGCAAGTGCCGCTTCAGCTGCCCGCGGTTGTGAATCTCGGCCGGATCGTAGACTCCGAGATTACCTCGCGGTATGGTAAAGTATTCGTAAGTCAACCAAATAAATAACGGTATGTTTATCAAGAATAACAACACCTGTCCGTGAAGGAGAAGCAGAAACGTTATAAACGAGTGCGCTATGTATTTCGGTAACAACCAATAGTTTAACTTGTCACAACATTCTTGAGCGTTCAGGTAGTCACATTCTAGGTCGGATAAGGTGATTATAAAGTAAACTAAAAGAAATAATATCGCACCACTATCGATCAAAGACAGAGAAAACAACAGAGTTTCACCCAATATCATAACTTGGTTGGAAAATTAACCCTTTTTAACTAAGTTCTACACAGTAAATCATAAACGACTATTAAAATCACTTCACGTATTATTTAGAAAGCATAAATATAATCACCGGATATATGAAATACGCTAAATTTCAAGTTCTATTAGTACATAGTTATCCGATCCGATTCTCATTGAAAGGAAGAAAAAGACCGATAAGCGATAAACCACAGACTAACCACGGACAATTTTCACTGTCAATGATTTCATAGAGTTGAATATTCTTCTTCTTCTTTTTTATTAATGGCGGTTTTATTACCCACCGCGATAATCGGTATTTCATAGTGATTTTGCCAGTGTACAGTGAGTAGAGTAAATAATAAATAGAATAAATGAAAAGTAAAAAGCCGGACTTTTTTCAATGGGCTTTCTTTGCTCCCCGAAGGTTAGGTACAAGACCGAGTTGAATAATTGTGCTTTGTGCAACCAGCCTTTATTTGCTTATAAATAGGGTCGGTCAAATTTGCACGGCACCCAAGTGGTGAAGAATGATTTATTCAGAACCCCTATTCTCAGAACAGAAGTCATCATCAATAGTCACTTAAAAAATAACACAAAAAAATCAAGTATTTGTTCCTAACAGTGGACTTAAAAATATCTGGCAAGTAGAACAGAGCATACCATATTAGATGATTTTCAATTCCGGAACTGCTTTTCGATATTGAGCTTCCAATTCCTGACTTCAGGAAATCATAATTATTTTGAGACTAGTCTAAAGGCACGCGGCGCGGCGACGTCGCGACCTTTAGGCCCCGTTCTCACGAGCGCTTTTTCAACGCGCGTTAAAAAAACGTTGAAATGACACAAATTGATAACCATGTGTTTATTCACACGAAGGCGGTTTTAAAGCGCGGCGCTTTTTTATCGAACACTATTCGATTTTCGACGTTGGGCGTTGGACGTTAAATTGAATTGAGCTTACGGAACTCCGTGTTTGTATTCTAACGCGACGCTTTTTAAGCGCTCGTGAGAACGGGGCCTTATTGTATGCCATCATTATCTATTCACTAACGCATTTTGCAAGAAAGAGCAAGACACATGTAGATTTAGCAGCCAATATTTATATAAATACACGAAACTACGTCATCGCCGGGTCCCCGGCGCTTGCCGCGGAAAAAGACAAAATGGCGGCTGCCGCTCGAAGGGATATTCAACTTTGATATTTTCGCGCCGCACACGCGCGTCTTGGTGTGCCGGGGTTCCATTTGTTTTGTTGTTTTACAACTCCCTGACGCCACGCGACGCTACGCGCTGCTGCTGCCACGCGTTTGGTGTGCCGAAGCCTTAAGCTATCTTCAGAGGCGTATTTAAAGATTTGGCGCCCCGGGCCAGTTAGATTTGCCGCCCCGTAAACTGACGAAAAAGTATTTACAGTAAAATATTCTCGGGTACCTATCATGGCGGCGGCGTTCGGCCTGAAGCCTGCCGCCCCGAGATATGGACCCTGGCGCCCTGAGAAGGCTGCCGCCCCGGGCCATGGCCCCCTTGGCCCTAGGGTAAATACGCCTCTGGCTATCTTCCAAATTTCATCCAAATTCGTCCAGCCGTTGCAGCGTGAACAAGTAACAAACACACACACACACACACAAACTTTCGCATTTATAATATTATAGTAGGATGTAAGTTCGTTTTTATAAAAATGGGATAAAATACTGTTTTACATGCTATATTAATTATTTTTATTTATTTATAGTTAAATAGAAAAAAAAACTAAACCATATTGTCCATCCAGACTTCTATAGTAATATTATAATATGAATGTAAATGTGAAAGTAACTTCGTCTGTCTCTGTTACGCTTTCACGGCTTAAAACCGCTTAACCGATCTCGATGAAATTTGGAGTTGAGATAGCTTCAACCCCGAGGAAAGACATACCTAGGGTAGTATTTACCATGAGCAGTGATGATAGACTTCTACGCGGACGTAGTCGCGGGCAACAGCTAGTAATTGGTATAAAATGAGTTAATGATAGGAATTGCTTGTTCTAATGTTACAGTTTGTAGCTGCGTAACTAGAAACAAAAGGAGCATTTAAAATAAAACAAGATTTATTTGTGTCAAAACTTTTATTGTAACATTCTTTCCTTAAGCTAGTAAAGGCTTGATGAATATTTACACAAGGCTTCAAATACGGGGCAAGGTATAAAACTTTGATTACTAATCCGACTCCATTATTGATTATCACATCGTATTTATTGATTATTGGCTTTGCTACATTTCACCCTTAGTTTAGCCAATGGACTTAAAGCCCAGTAATGGTTTACTCTACAGTACCTAATTAAGTATATTTTTGATATCTAAGTAATAGTCATAATATGATTTAATACATTTCCGCAATGGTAAAATGAGAGTACAATTTTCTAATTAATGTACATATATCCCAATTAATCATTCACTTAGTAAAGTTGTTTTGCAATCGATTGATCGAACCGATTTGCGAAAAAGTGAGTAAACATGTTAAAATGTGGTTAATTGAATTACAAGAGTTTGCTGTGAAGCCGTTGTAGGTACATATAATCCTTATTATACAAATACTTGCAATGCAGAGAGCTAAAGTACACGTGTTAAATTCAGCACAATTCAATTATCACTTCGGAATATAATCTAGTTAAAACAAATATTAAAACTCTCCTAAAATAATTACAACAATAACAAATATGCAGATAATATACTATTTATCAAAACATTAATCTCACTTAGTATCTCGTTAAATACATTTAAACTAACTCTCAGCGAGTATAGAAGCCATGGAACACACAAGCTTGTTAATAGGGAATTGATACACAACAACAAATATGGAACATAAAACTCCAACGCACGCTGACTCGAATAATTGGCTATAAAGTGTAGGTACAATTTAGATAATGAGCAAATAGAATTTTATAAATATTTATATCTAAAAGGTATTGTTATAATTTACTTAGATAATGGAATATTACTTAAGTTTACAGTTTCCTTACAACCAAACAGCAACATATTATTTTAAAACTACATATCGGTTTAATATAAGAGCGTAATTTCGCGGCATCGGTGACAAATACAATTTTAGTCGTTGAAATTTTAGAGCCACGCCATAATGTATACGTATGGGTTTGTTTACTTATTCAAATCGGATTCCATACAAGCCAGTATGATCATCTTACATTACTATTAGCACCAACCCTTACATGACCGTACTCTAAAAGCAGCCTGTTTTACAGTACCGTCACATAGTATAACCACCAAAAATTCACTCCATTTGCAATACGTTTTTTGTTTAAATATGTTGAACTCAAAGGTCATATAATATTTAACTATGTAAGCGATAACATAGTTAATACACGATTTAAGCAAGAGACATTTTTTATTTATAACAGAATTGGCACATGCGGGCGGTAAAGCCATGTTCGTTGTCGCTACAGGTATTTTGATATAATATAAATGCAAATAATGGCAATTTACTTCAGTAAAACTATTATTCCTTTCGCTCTTGTTCTGATTACGCTAAGGTTAAAACATTAACTAAATTGTTAATATAACACAAATAAATTAGTGAAGACCGCACATCGCAATGAATACACCCGATCAATTCAAACAGTCCACTTGTACATGAAATAAATAAATTATAAATAATGCATTCAAACAATTACGCAAACAGCCGCGATCTCAAAGACATTCTTGTACGCTATGGGCCCTACAGGCTTTTCCAATCAAACAGCAACTTACTCATAATGGTTCATCTATCCTACGCTTTAGTCAATAATAAATTGGAATGATATATTTTTAAGAATGTAATGTTTACGTGAAAAACTTTCTATTTAAAGTTTTTTGACGATGCTGTTAGAGTTAACAGTCCCCGAGAAGTGTAATTGACGTTAAGTTAATTTATTCTGTTTAACATAATAAGAATAACAAGGCGAAGATTGAAGGAAGAGTGATCGTTAACAAGTGACTCGGGCTGTTGGCGTAATTGCTTGAGCGCGCGGAGCCGGCTCCCTACTTCGACTACGTGATTCGTATCTAACATTGTTCCCGGGCTGGTCCCACCCATGACGAGGGCTCGGCGACGTGCTACTCACTCTCTCCGATGAGCTTCCGTTTACAGATATCCTTCATCAACAAGTAAACACTATCATTTTAGCTGAAAGATGATTTCTGCAGTTCATATCCAAATAGAGAGAGGCAAGCATGCAGAAAATCTGCATTTGCACTTCAACAAGACTGGAATGTCATTCAATGTATTGGGAAATCGCTTTACATGCATGCAACAGAGAGACAGCACTCAGCACTTTTGTAAACTGACACAACAAAGATTGATTTTATGTAAATATTAAATAATACGTGTACATAGCAGGTGTCTCGAAGGTTGACTGTTAGTGCCTCAACAAAAACATCTTTCCTAATGATAATTTTCCCTTATGTTTTAAGTCATCGGGCGGAATGCACAAATCCACAACTATGTTGAGTATTATTACATTTTACTTTCAATATATACATAAGTAGACAATGCCTATAAATAATACACATAATGGATTTATTACAGGTGAGCCAGAGAGCCTGGGCACCCTGCCAAAGTAAAAATGATTAATTAGACTATCATTAACAACTAGCGGTGCAAACGAGTCGCTTCAACTGTTAAGTACAAACACCAACGTCTAAGATTAAAACTATCGACGTGGACACTATGTGCCTGACGTCACCGAACTGCGATCGATCTAGTCTTCGCTAAGTGCACACCGTCCTTCAAGATCGAGCACCCGAGGAGACTGGGGCGTATCACTCGGTTCGCTCCTCGGTCCGATATAAATTTATTCACGATTATCGCCACGCTAACGTCACTTCAATTGTAGAGATCATATCATGAACCGCACCACGAAAATTCGTTAAATGATTCAAATTAATATTAAATTGAAATAATTTAGACGGTAGAATAGATAGTAAATTGCACTAGAGTACACTGTTTCGAGTGATGTGTCGTGTTAAGCGTAGCAGTGCGGGGCTGCGGCGGCGGAGCTCGCGGCCTCGGTCAGGTGGCGTCGAACTCGATGCGGTCCCAGGAGTAGTGCTTGCGCGCCGGGCGCGGCGGCGGCCGCGACAGCACGGCGCCCAGCAGCGGGTCGCACTGCGGCACGTGCCCGCGCCCGAACAGGTTCGGGATCAGCTCCGTGTCCATGTAGTCGTACGCGTCGCCGTCCACCGTCATCCCCGACCCCAGCTCGATGCCGAACTCCTTCAGGTCGAACTCGCACGGCCGCTCCTGGATCATGTCCTCCTGGAACGAAGGCAGAGACAGGTCATCCATGTCTTCGAAGCCCGTTCGCGTGTGGTCCAGGATGTCCCCGTTGGCGAGAGGAGTCATCGGCGTCCGCTCCGGCGGGTCCTCGCCGATGTCCATCGCCGTCTGCGAGTCGTCCCCCGTGCGGTCGCCGTCGGCCACCAGCAGCCCGAAGAAGTCGTCGTGGTCGCCCGACGTCGGATCCGAACTGAAGTCCGCGTGGAAATCGTTGTTCGATAGCAAATCCACGCTCAGGTCGGGGTCTATGTCGGTGGCGGTCGAATCTATGTCGCATCGATTACCATTGACCGAGTGGAGATCGGCGTGATTCATGATTTCATTCTGTATGTCATTAAGCTCCCGCTGCAGTTCGTCCGCGGCGAGAGAATCCCGCGTATGCGCGTCGCCGAGCACGTCGGCCGGCGAGAAGGCGTCCGCAGCGCTAGTGAGAAACTCGTCGGGTATCGGGCGGCTCGGCGGCGGGCCCACCACCGACGGCGGCAGTTCGCCGTTCTCCACCAGCAGCTCGATGACGTCGTCCATGTCCTCGTTGCGGTCGAGCAGCGACGGCATCGGCGGCGGCGGCGGCGGCGGCGGCGCGACGGCGCGCTCGGGCTCGTAATGCGGAGACGGCAAGATCGCAATGGGGACCACTTTAACACCGTTTAGTATGTAGTTGGCAGTCTTTGTGGCGGTGACATCTGCCGCGTCGGTCGTAGCTGGTTGTGCGACGGTGAAGAGTCGTACGAGGCGGTCGGGCGCGGCGTCGGAGGCGGCGAGGACGTAGCGCGGCGGCGCGGGCGCGACCAGGGGTGCGGGCGCGGGCGGCGCGGGCGGCTGCTGCAGCGCGTCGAGCTGCGCGCGCAGCTGCGTGACGCACAGGTGCGCCTGCAGCAGGCGGCGGCTCTGGTCGCTGGCGGCCGCGCCCGCCGCCTCGCGCCGCACGGCCTCCAGCTGCTGGCGGGAGGCTTCCAGCTTGCGCTCCAGCTCCTCGATCTGGCGGCGCTGCGATTGGACGATGTCCTCCGCCGGTTCCGGCTCGAGGCGCGCCTCGGGCGAGGCGACGGACGCTATGGAGGCGACGGACGCGGGTGAGCGCGGCGGCTCGTCCTTTTCTAGCAAGAAGGGGCGCAGCCGGCTAATGAGCTGCGGCTTGGGCCCGGACACGCGTAGGTTGCGGCGCTTGCATTCGGCGCGCAGGTCGGACACCTTCATGTCCTCGTAGCGCGTGGGCATCAGGAGAGAGATCTGGGCCAGCGGCGCGGGCGGCGGCGGCGGCGGCGGCGGCGCCGAGTACTCGGACGAGTCGGACGCGGCCGAGGCCGACGAGGGCGCCGGCGAGGCGGGCATCAGTTGCAGCAGGAGCTGCTGCTGCTGAAGCAGGAGCTCGTAGGGTGTTTCCGCAGCGTCGGGCGGGGAGGGCGCCTTGTGCGCGTTCGGGGGACCTTTATACTCGTGAAACTTGAAGCGCGCTTTCGGTTGTTGTTGTTTGTGTTTGGTCTTCTTGCGGTTCTTGTCGGCCTTGCCGGGCGCGGGGTGCTGCACGGCAGGCGCGGGCGCGGGCGAGGGCGCGGGGGACAGCAGGCAGGGCGGGGAGGGGGAAGGGGAGAGCTCCTCGGGCGGGCCGCAGTAGGAGGAGGGGTGCTCGGGGCGGCCGGACGCGCCCTCGCAGGTGGCGCGGAAGGCGAGGGTGCCGCTCTTGACGGCGGTCTCGATGTCCTCCTCGGTGTGCAGGATGTTCTTCTTGATGAGCTCGAGCGGGCCGGGCCGGTGCGAGAGCTGGTCGTTGAGCGCGTCCGCCAGCCGCGCCTTCTTGAGCATGCGCTGCTTCTCCGCCAAGCTGGGGTCCACATGGCTTTCCTGTTGACACAATTTAGATTGAGCTAGATATGTTTTATTAATACCGCCACTGGCACATTTATTTTGAGTCAAATCGAATGGAATTTCTGTCATATTTACAAGGAATCTAATACTAGTAATTTCATAACATTTGAGAACCATGCAAAAGTATGTGGCCATGTAATAGCATGTATTCAGCGTCGATAACAGGATGTTTTTTGTCCATCTCCTGCAGCCATCAAGATAATCAAGTCCATAGACTGACGACTCTGTATTGGCACATAGAAATAGCGACTAGGTAGACTTTTTTAATTGAATGGAACTTAAGGGGACGATATCGAACTATACGGTTACGCTGGTGTTTGCTGAGTAATCGTACACTGAACAAAGGGAAAAAGGTAAGGATAACGATGGTTATGGGTGCCGGCCGGACTCCTCCACGTCGGCTTGTGTGTTGCAGTCTCTCTTGATTTCTTGTCCTGAGATATTCGGAGAGCACAGCGTCTGGGCTGGTGCACCCAGAGCATCAGTTGAGCTGTGTCCTTATGGCTAATATCCGACTTGGTGGACTTGTTGGTGAATGATAGGGGTTTTTTGAAGGGACGGACACCGACTTTGGGTCCCGCAACCTGTTCCCGGAAAGTAACACCATGTCAACAGGTAGAGGGACCCCACTACGTGTTCCTTTGAAATCTCAGTGGACACTGTAGATATGGGACAGGTGTGGTGTAGATTGTTTGAAGGGTGCTTGGAACCGCCTGGAAAGCAACCCACCTACAGGCAGACGGCACAGGGGAAGGCGATCTCAGCGAACCCAAGTTCCCTGCTCACCGGAACTTCTTGTAGACGCTAAGGGGCCCGCATTGCACGGCTCTACCTGTTTGGGGAGATGGTTGTGGGTATACACTATCGTGTCCTCCTTTGGCTACGCCCAGTGGTCGAATCCTTAGGGAAACCCACGGCGTCTTCAAACCTACACTGAGGGTTACGCCGCTGTGGTTTTAGACCTCGTACGAGTAGTTTTAGCTAAGAGTCCTTTTGGATGGCCAACCCTATGCCGGGGAATACGCATAACGTATTACCACTGCATCAACAAAAATGATTATTTAACTACCGGCATACTAACCTGTTCTAAAATATGTCTTCTCTCGAGTTCTTGGCGATCTGGCCGCCGTTGTATTTTAGCCTTCAGCAAATCTCCAGTTTTTGCTCGTTCCAATTGCTTGGACTGTTCAAAGTAAGCTGGCGGCGTCTTAAGTGCTGTAAAAATAAATAATAAGCTCTGAATATTGTTTAATATAATATTATAAATGTGAAAGTGTGTCTGTCTGTCTGTCTGTCTGTCTGTCTGTCTGTTACCTCTTCACGCTTAAACCGCTGAACCGATTTAAATGAAATTTGGTATGGAGATAGCTCGAGTCCCGGGGAAGGACATAGGCAACTTTTTATCCCGGAAAATTAGACAGATCCCGAGGGAGCAGCGATAAACGAGTTTTACGCGGACGGAGTCGCGGGCAAAAGCTAGTTGTTCAATAAATAATTAATAATTTCATGACCAGAATATATTTCAATTATCTTTATATAGTATAAATACAAAGTCGCTTCCCGCTGTCTGTCCTTCTGTATGAATGTACGCTTAGATCTTTCCAACTACGCAATGTATTTTAATGATGTTTTCATCAATGGATAAAGTGATTCAAGAGGAAGCTTTATGTGTAGGTATAATTAATTCTGGATTATGTACGTGTGTTAAAGAAAACTCACGTAAACCGAAGCGAAGCGAAGGCGGGTCACTAGTAAATGATAATAAAAGCGGATGTGTAAGCTGGCAATACTTACGAGGCATGATTCCTTGGGCCACCAGCTGGTTGAGCGGCCGCCTCATCATCAGTTTCACCTTCAACGCTGAAATAAATAAGTCACTCGTTATTTTTTATAATTTATTTAATTGTGTGGCCATTATTAGGTGTAACTCCATCGGTATCCTTTGGCGTTATGGAAACAATATTTCCTCAATATATTATGATATAATAATTATAGAAACGTGACATCTATTTTCCGCAAATAATTATACCTACAAATTATATTTGAAACAGTCTTTCCTGTGGCAACATTTCGATAAGAATGCAAGTTGAGGATACCTTCAATATATTACGATATGAGTGTACAAATGAGTAATTATTGAGCGAGGCGCATGCGTTATGACGCCAGGTAGATTGACGTAGATCGCTGAGTAAATATAAGAGTGTACGTGATCGAAGCGTCGATATATTACGATTCATCGATAGATTTCGTGTTTTGGTGTAGGAGGGTTCGTGCGCTTCTGTTGTCGGCTGTATAGACAAGCGGCGAGCGACGGCGGACAACGCTGGCGCGCGGCCAACGTAAACACTGCACAAGGAAACTAGTGTTATGCCGCGACCGTATTACAGACGAAACATTCACTACCAGTGGGCCGCATATTGTGGGTTACTGGGCGCCGTCGCCTGCATTATCGCTCTCTTTTATTATAACGCATATTTTTAGGAAAACTTCTATGATTAGAATGAGGGCGATTATTCTCTTTGATTAGAGTTTTTTTTATCACATATGATAAATTAGTTTTCCTCAGCCGAAATGCCAGGCGATAAACACAGGATTAGCAATGTTATTATCGTAGATAATAAATAATTTATAGTTTGGCAGAGTAATGTTCACGTATGTCATTTAAACGCCATAGTGATTGTCTGTCGCGTCGATCGTAAAATCGTTTGATTATTTTATGAAGCACTGGTAAAAGATAAAGATAAAAGATAAAAGATGTTTATTCAGTAAGTAGGCCGCACGGGCACTTTTACACGTCAATAATCTACCAGCGCTTCGCAAGAGACCACTGCTGAGAAGAAACGCCGCAAGAAACTCAACAGTCAGTCGTTTTTTTAAACATTTCTTATGATATGATATTATACAACGAAAAATAAAACTTAACCTAGTATTATATAAAACAATGAATGTAACAAAAATATGTCTATATATATCATGCGTAGTTGAGCAGGAAAATGTGTCAAAACTCAAAATTTCTACAAGAACTCATAAATAGTAAATATAAGAAATAAATAAAAATTAAAAATTATACTTACCTATGACGGTGCAAAACAACACATAATTAGTTTCGATACATTCCCCTACAGAAACCGTGTCCCCTAGACAATACACAATGTTTATATATTGGTATGATTAGGTTATTATTAAGATATTTAGGTGTTTAATTTAGGCCAAGCATTTTTATCTGTTAGATAGTCTTCGACCCTATAGTAAGCTTTAGACATCAACGACTTTTTCAAGTAATTTTTAAGTACTGGAAATGGTAACTTTAAAACTTCGTCAGGTAATTTATTATAGAAATGAATGCATTGACCTACAAATGATTTATATACCTTACGGACACGAAATTTTTTAATAGCAATTTTATTCTTATTTCTTGTATTCAAATTATGTATGTCACAATTCTTAATAAAAGAGTCTTGATTTTTAATGACATAAATAATATTCTCATAAATAAATTGTGATGCTACTGTCAAAATATTAATTTCTTTAAATAATAATCTTAAGGAATCACGGGAGTTTAGGTTATATATAGAACGAATGGCTCTTTTTTGTAACACGAAAATAGTTTGTATGTCAGCAGCTTTTCCCCAAACAAGAATACCGTACGACATAACACTATGAAAATAACTATAATAAACTAAGCGAGCTGTCTCAACATTGGTAAGTTGTCTAATTTTCCTAACAGCATAAGCTGCCGAACTTAATTTACCTGCTAGTACTGCTAAATGGGGACTCCATTGCAAGTTTTTGTCTATAGTTATTCCTAAGAAAAGTGCCTTATCCACCATTTCCAAACACTCATCATTTAGAAAAATACTAGATTCTACCGGTCTAACATTAGGCAAAGCGAACCTAACACATTTAGTTTTCTTAGCATTAAGTAGCAAATTGTTACTAGTAAACCAATTAAGTACTTTACCTAGCGTCGCGTTTAACCTACTATAATCAACGGATTTTCGGTCTACCTTGAAGATCAATGATGTATCATCAGCAAATAGCACAATATCGCAAAGGTTAACTACCGCGGGTGGTAAGTCATTTATATAAACGAGAAATAAGAAAGGACCTAATATAGAGCCCTGTGGCACACCCAGTTTAACAGCCGCTCCAATGGACTTTGTTTGGTTTACAACAACCGTTTGTGTTCTATCACTAAGATATGAAGACATAAGATTTAGAGAATTATTTGACAGACCATAATGTTCTAATTTTAATATAAGAGTCGCGTGATCTACACAATCAAAAGCTTTGGAAAGGTCACAAAAAATTCCTATTGCATCACAAGATGTCTCCCAAATATTGTATATATATTTAATGAGTATAGATGCTGCATCAGTTGTGGATCGTCCTCTGGTGAAGCCGAACTGATTACTGTTAAGCAGTTTATTTCTATTGAAGTGACCTAACATATCTTTTAACATTAACTTCTGGTACATGTTTTGTTCATGTTTATGTTGACAGGGGCTGACGTTTGTTTATTCGCATGGCAAAGGAGCGTCGGAAACTACAACCGGATATGTAGACACCGCCGGCATCCTAATGCGCCCACCGGTCGACGATCGAAGATAGCAAGCCCTCACAGATTGAACGCGACATTTTTACCTATTGACTTCCATATATAAATGATGGCTTTAGTATACTCCATTGAGGAAAATATTCATAAATGCAAATGCA
Source organism: Acleris cristana (assembly GCA_948252455.1). Classification (NCBI taxonomy): domain Eukaryota; kingdom Metazoa; phylum Arthropoda; class Insecta; order Lepidoptera; family Tortricidae; genus Acleris; species Acleris cristana. The sequence continues at coordinate 9,793,883 of OX411784.1, read as the reverse complement.
TTGACCGTTTGTATCATATAGTTATGGTTAACATTAACTTTATGATTCCTGCTATTCTGAAATTCCATGTAATTTGCGGTGTTGCTACCCAATAGTGTTCGTGCCTACTCTTTAACTAAACCGAAGGATTATAAATCGACTGAAATTCCTTTATAGCACTTATAAGATTTAGTTTCTCCCGATTTAGTCATGTTAATAAGCTTGGTGTCAAAAATTTCATATTTGGGACAAGCTTTTTGTTGATATTGTCTGTTTATAAAGCTTAAACTAATGAGTCCCAAACGTTAACTATAGCGGACATCTCGTCGCCACCTCCCGACCCCATCATCAGATCAGCTCGTAGCAGGTACAGTCGAAGACATAGATTTGTGACTTATCTTAGGTCCAAAGTCAATCTGACATTTTATCCGTCTTAAATTAACGTTCGTGACTGTACCATAATATTGAATTGTCATCGGGTTTTCAATGTTTATGTAATATGTATTTCAAATTTCAGTCCATAACACAATAACGGAAAATGGTTCAAAATAGACTTGCAATATTTTATCCATACTAACAACGCAGTTAAAAAAGTCTAGTCTTGCTCCGCCAAGAGCTGTAGTACTGCTGATCAGCCTTAAAGAAAAGCGTTTATTTTCTACCGAAGATACTTACATTCCTTGTGCTTGCCCATGGCGGGTTGCAGGGGGCTGTCGTCCACGACCACTTTGGGCGGCGAGAGGCGCGGCGGCGAGCTGGCCGGCTCGCTGCCGCTGCCGCCCGCCTGCCGGCCGGCCATCTCCTCCGCACCCGAGCTGACAACAATACTACCATCACTATAATGCCTAAAGGTTTCTTATAGGCAGAACACCTCACGATACTGCAGCCTGGACACATTAACGTAGGTCTCGAATGTCATAATAGGTAAGGCATAACATAGGTAGTTCGAGGTGGGATATTATTGAAAACATTTGGACTAGGCCTTACAAAAGTACTTCTATATCGAAACTCACCAAATAAAAGCAAAATCAATTATCGTATGTGAGAAGTGATCTAAAATAGTCGGTTTAGCCAAACGGGAAAACTCTTGAGTCATACCAATAAATAACTCAAAGGTTCCCAATGTTTTAAATCATAACAAATCTGTGAGCCCATTACTCGAGCATCAATCTTATCTTGTTAATCGTAATGTAAACGGAGCTTAACCTAATCTTCGAATCGAACTCACATTATATTATATATAGTAGATATATTAGCAAGTAAAACGTCAAGACTACTTTTGGCCAGTCATTATAAGAACCTTCAAGAACAGAAAGGGACATAGTTGAACCTCGTAGCTGCTATGGATACCTGAAGGTGTCGTCGGAAGCCGATGTGGCCGGCGTGTGGGGGGGCGGGGAGGATGCGGGCGAGGCGGGCGTGGCGGGCGAGGCTGGCGACGCGGCGCGCTCGCGCCGGTGCTGCGGCTTGAACCACTCGGGGTAGATGGCGCTCAGGGTCTCCACGAGGTCGTGGTCCAGCGTGACGCGCCACGACGCGCGCCCCTCCGGGCCCTCGGAGCCGCCGCCTCCGCCGCACGACGATCGGCTCTCTAAACAATCACAGAGGTCATTATTAGTCAGAGTTAATAAATGCGTGTTTTAAGGCCTATCCCTGAATTGGCGCTACAGCAGCAGTACGACATCAGGACAATGATACCGCTAACGTACCGTTAATTTAAGGAGCCGCCTAACCAAAACGGCTATGGCAAGGCAATAAAAAAACATACAAAAATTAGTTACGCCTATTTGTACAATGGTCCGATCTGAACACGCTAGAAATTAAGCACCAGTCAGTACGATAAGTCGATAACACCGTTGTATTCTCTACAAACACAGGTATAAATGAGATAAACTTGACGCTAATTTATCAAGAAGACAAAATTGAAACGAATAAAATATAATCGACTTACAATTAAACTTGTTTATATACAGAGGAAATGTGAAATAGTCGAGTACACTGTCACGATCGAAATGATTATGATAGGAAACATTAGTATCGCATACAAAGCTCGATACAGTTGGTGCGGTTGGGCGAGGTGATCTCATGGTCACATAGGTAGCTTATAGCTCCACAATTTTCGATCGTTTAAATGTTCAATTGTTAACGCGTAAACATTCCTTAGACGCAGTAAACTAGGTATACGTACAGAAAAATGATTGCAATGTGTTTTGTGTACGTTTTTAATATAACAGTATTTATGCCATACGAAGACAGCCTAAACAATATCTAGCTAGAGACGAGAAAAGATGGAAGTATTACGCAATGTTTAAAACTCGCAATAAAGTTGGAAATACGATGCGGAATAAATAAAACATCTGTCGGCATACGTGATGTATAAAAGTTAAAGATACGTAAACAGGTGCAGACTACTGCAGACTACAAAAATGTATAATATAATGCCTTGTTTGTTGATAGTACTTTTTATTTCGGTACGGCAAATGAATTCTTAAATGAAGCTTGCTTATGAATTTCGGATTGACAAGTTCGGGAAGGCCTTGTATAGAATTTAAACACTACCTACGTTAATAAAGTTCAGTTAGTACCTAACTACCTAGGTTACTAAAGTAAATACTGAGCACTTTATAAAAGTATGAGGTCCATGTGCTCATACCGCCTTATTACATTAGAAGTAGACGTAGAATGTCAAATACGATTTAGTCAATGACTCATAATAAACACAGGGTATAAAATAAACATGCTCTTGATTTAAATTGACCGACAATTATATTTCTCCCTGATAAAGTACCTAACCTAACCCATATTTATCTACAATCTAATCACGCGATATACGGGTAGATAATTTGGAAAAGAACCTAAACGTAAAATTTGCTGTGCACCAAGCCTGTTTCATATATGAGTAGGTATATGCGATATACCATCGTAATACCATGTTGTAAACAAACCCGCGCCTGCGCACGTGCGTGAGGGTGAGTCATTACAAACCATGGAACCAAATTATTACGGCATTCGTACATTGCCGATTTAATGCAAAGTTTAGATGACGGTATAAACGAGAATCTACTATGACGGTGATGTAGGCGTGAAATTGAAATGTCACAGTAGGTAACGAAGACAATAACAAATCAGTAATCACCTTTCGCACTCGTATTATCGTTAATTATTAAAATGTTTTACAGAAACGCAAGGAAAATGTTAAAACAATCGTTTTCGTAGGGGGATTCCAAAATACAATATGTACCTATTTTCACCCACTGGATTTATCAAAATAATAGTAGTATTTTTACCGTTGCTACTGCGGTACGAACTGTCAACGAGGCAATGATTTGTCTCGTTTCGTCGCGTCCCACGCGACAAGTTTTATTATGTTTATATGACATATGGTGCTAAATTAGCTCTAGAACAGTCAATGGTTGGTATCTAGTTTGCTATTCTATAACAACCGCAGTGCTATGATTTGATGGTATGGTAATCTAATCCATTACTTAGATTTCTTGATAGCCCTCACAAAACGACCAGTAATACATAAATAAAAGATAGTCGTAATGTTTAAAAAGTTATCACGAGATAGACAACGACATTTTGTATCTCAAAACACAACATTTGCATTAGCTAACCTTAAAATTAGTACAAATAATGTAGATCAAGGCTCATTTTGTGTGAAGTCGCAGTAACGCACAAGTAGCGTAGAATCGCCGAGAGAATAAAATAATGTTGGTAACTTGGACGCATGCGTCACACGTCAATCAAAATGTCAGCATCGGCGCACACGCCGCTTTGTATTTGTTTTTTGTTTTTAACAATTTCTTTAATAAAACTTCATTCTAAACTATTTCTAAATTTTTAACGACTATACATATAATTTAATAAATATTGTTAGTACTTATCAAACAGGTCAGGCTTTAACAACGGGTCTATTCTATACGATTATCAGTAAAAATAAATATAAAACACAATATTACATAATTGATAGTGTTTATGTGTGTTTAACGATAGGATGTTTCTTTCTCAACGTCATCGCATAAATGGGTGAGCAAATTTCATATAGGTAAGTAATAATAAATACTTAGGTTTAATTTTATCAATTGCAGTTATTCAATTCCTGGTAAAACCTTATGCAGACAAAATAATCATATTATAAATATTATTGATGAAACATTATGGATCGATCACGACGCGCGGCAAAAAATCGATACATAAAACGTTGAAAAATACGTACGATTATTTATTTATTGGTTTTAATATTGTTTTGTTACGACTACGTCAAAATGGTTAAGTTAAGGGTAACATTTTACTGACACGGATTTTAAACGAGAGCAGACAGTAAATGCGATTTACATCGAAGGAGGCAATTATTAGCTGATGACCTTTTTAAACGTAATTGGCTGCCCTTGACTTTATACTGTCCCAATTACTCACTAGGTTGATCTGTTTACCGCATCATTTATTATGACAGGTTATATGAGGCCTGCGTCACGCAGGCTGTGGGGCTGACGTCACTTGTGCACACGGCACGCGGCACTACCGGCGTAGGCGCACGGACCTGTCCTGCCCACGCCCGATCTATGATCCTGGACAGTCATGATCTTACTCAATTATTGAAATATACATCGATAGATTAAACTTCTAATGCCTTGAAGCGAAACTTTTACTACCCGCAGTCATAAAAGCTTTTTTAACGAAGTTTAAACTAAAAAACATGTCTTCAGACGAATACGACACAACATCAACATAACATGACGTAATATGTATTTCAGAGTTTTTCGTCATTATTTCAGTGTCAGAATATGTTTAAATGATTTCAGTTTAAATAGGGCAAATTCATCAAAGGTGATAGTTTTCTGAGTGCTTCCTAGAATTTAGGTCTGGCACGAGTGTGGTATATCAGATGCCCGGTTTCATTAAGGCGTCTATTCCAAGACAAACAGCCATAGTCACGTTTTGCTAGTACTAGGCTAAATATGATTTGTGGGACGAATCTCGGAAACAGTCGGCGACAGAATAGCGTGGTGGGTGACCCCGTTTCGTCGCCACGCCTGCTGGACTGCTCGCGAACAAACTACTAAATGTAAAACAAACCCGACTAGAACACTGGCCTCTAGCTTCTTTAGTTTTTATTAGTGTTATCATCACTCATCATTTTAGGGGCATACAGTGGGACAGGCGGCGAGAAGCGACTTTTTTATATACTATGTAAAGATTAAATCTATAATATATCATTGCTTTCCGTTTGGCGATAAATAGGCAGTTGTATGCGGAGCTGACTGGCAACCTCCAGTGGTGTAGAGAAATTTGAAGAAGTAGAATATTATTAAGACTACGTACGTACCTAAGTTTGACCTGGTTTAATTTTTCATTTAATATTAGACGAACTATCATATCACTGTTGAAACATCCACTCGTGGTCAAACACTTTAAAGATAACCGTAACCAACTTTTTATTAATGTATTTTTTCATAAATAATTAAATTTTAATTTATGACCTTTTACATAACATAACAGCTGAGCCTTGGATTTTAAAATTAAATAAACACGACAAAAACTACGATTAAACGAGAAGAAACACCGCCGAAGCCGCCGGGAGATTAGATGAAAAAATATTGGAGTTACAGATGGCGGAAACCGATTTGAACTAAGTTTAGAGACGCCCTTGTCTAGTACTAGCGAGGTTATAGGATTAGGGCGAGCGCGTCACTGACTCATTGTTAAACGAGATGGGATCGGCGTTCCAGCAAAAATCAACAAACTCGTAATGTTTATATTCATCTGGACCATAAAAACGACGTTTGATTGATCACGATTGTGGCATCATTCACCGAATTGTGAATTGTGGATTTGAGAGATGCTAAATAAATAATTATCTCATAATCCGATGAAAACTGATTCATGTCTAATGAACACATGAAGATCTTTAGATAACGCTATTTAATGTAATTGCAAATAATGTTAGCGTAGAACCCAGAACCAACGCATAGAAAATCGTTCTGTAATATGAGTGAGTTATTTTGGATAAGACAATTTATTGCAAGGATTACCTACTCAAATACATGATAATGCAATTAGCAGATGCAGTTCATAAACAGAGGATAAAAAAGTATTTCAATAACCGACCATAAAAATTCTTTATATAACGATGCCGGGTTTAGTGTGAAGCGTCTTAATTTTTAACCGACTTCAAAAAAGGGGGAGTTTCCGATGTGTCCTATATTCCGATGATTGTATTTTTTTATGAATGTTCACCGATTTCTCCGTTAGTGGACCGATTTTTAGGTTGTCCGAGGTGGTCTCATTGTCACTTGTTACCAAATCGGTATCTGATGAGGTCCGTGAGGAATTGACGGAACTCCTCAAATATATAGCGATTTTAGTATTTTTAGTAACAAGCCCAGCATTTGCATTCAGAAAGTACCATTTGGTGAAGTGGAACTGATAATCAAGACTACAGATGGCCACCCGAACTGGACGACGCGTTAGCCTAGTTGGTATAGTGACCCTACTTACGAAGCTTAGCGGTCCCAGGTTCGATTCCCAGTATGGGCAAATATTTGTGTGATGAGCGCGAGTAGGTATTTGTTTCTGAGTCGTGGATGTTTTCTATGTACTTATTTAAGTATTTATTTCTGTTTATCGTTGTCTAGTACCCATAGTATAAGCCGAGAACTTAATTTGGGACTAAGACAATTTGTGTGAAATTGTTCCCTGATATTTATTTTTTATATTAAGGGCCTGTTTTACAATCGACAAGTAAATTTATCTGTCATTTAAAGTTGGCTTTCTCCTTGTCTATTTTCAAGTGTAAGACAGAGAAAGGGCTAAATTTATCTGTCAAATATGCTTTACTTGTCCATTGTGAAGCAGGCGGTTAAACTCCTCAGCGGTACCTACTTGGCGATGAGATATCTCGATTAAGATAGTTGAGGACATTTAAATGGTTTAAATTATGACTATATGACTTTGCCGTGTGCGGCAAGCTTGAAATGTCCTATAGTTATTTTATTAATTGAGAAATGGAAGTACATAACTTCGTATCATAATAACTAAAAAGCATAAAATAAAAATAAAACCGCCTTCAAGAACGCAAAATACTTCTTTTAAAATGCTATATGTAATAGGTCAGTCCAACTGAAGTCGACTATTGGTTAAAAAAATATTGTGGGACGCAGACTTCAGTTTGACTGAGCTGTTACCTAATATTTTAATAAAACTTTTTTTTTTCGTTTTTGAAGGCAGTTTTTTGTTTTTTTTAAACATTTATTTTTTAATATACGAACTTAAGAGGTAACGTACCAGGGGCTGAGATTCGGCTCGGTTAAACCATATAGCTTTCCACATGTTATCGTATTGTCATAGTTTTAATACCTCTTATTTACTTGACGTAAAGGGAAAAAAATAGGTACGATAACGAGTCAAAAGCCATTTGGTTTGACCGAGCAGAATAGAGCCCCACCCAGGTGATTTTTATAAGTAAAATGGGCGCCAACACAGCGGGCGACGCAAAAAGGGATATAACCGGACCACTAACAAAAGTCATTGTGGCCGCTCGGCTCCATAGAACGATTCGTAAGTACCCAAATGGTTCTGATTAGGAGGCCATCTAGAGCCGAGCAGTTCGCTTGCACAACGTGTATATGTTTGGCATACCGAACTAGGCTAAATTCGGATCTCAATTGACTTTCGTAAGTCGATGAATGAAACGGCAGTCGGTAAAGCTCTAGCGCGGTTTCCTTAGCGAGCGAGGATTGATGCCATCAGCAAACCTGGAGGTATTCATTTAGGAAATACTTCAAAGGGAAACTTTCCTAAAATGGAAATATTTCACAGAAACACTAGGTATCAAACTCCTATAATTACTCTACACAATGATTAATGATTATAGTATTATTATACAGCCAGTTTTGATGTGTAGATAACTAGTACAGTTAGGTTTTCGAATGTGTAATTACTGGCCACAGTGTTTAAACATAACCCGCGATAGATACATTCCACGAAGTGGGTTTATGGGCGATATCTACGATTAACAACAGCCGATGCTCATAATATTTACATTATTGTCAATAAATGCCAAAATCGTTTTATTTGAAAGCCCAGACTAGGGTAAACGATCTACGCATGCGGCGTAAATCTAGCACCAGACAGTAGCGTCATCGCTATACATCAGTATTTCACTTATGAAATTTCTATAATATTCTACATTCCTTCGAACAAATCCAGGATGAAACCATAATCGGCTGATGACGTAAAAGGATGTTTTCATCGAGTCGGAGGCCGTCTGTTTATCGTCGGAGTACAGTTAGAGCTAAACCAAGTCTGCTCCTAAGCGGGGTGCAGCTGTAAAAACACTCAAAATTACTCTTACATTAGATTCGCGATCAATGTACTCGTACACACGTTGCGGAGCCAGCCCGTTATGCAATGGACGCCAACGATATTACAACAAGAACTTGCAAATTAAAACAGCGAAAAGTACAAAATAAATCTCATTGTTTGCCAAAAACTCAAGGCATGTGCAACAGCTAGAAGTTTTAAAATGACAGAATTGCACTGACGTTAAATATAAGATACCTAATGAGTTTAAAACTTATGTTAATAACAATAAGACTCGTCCCAATTAACGTACCTACATGTCGTTACGTTATTTTATTGTACGGTAATCAATTCAACATGATATAACTTTTTCTGTATGGATAGAAATAAAATCTCTAATACGCTACTAGCCGAGTTGTTTAAATGCTACTAAATCATTTAAAAATAAGTTCACGGCAGAGCCAACGTCTACCAATAAGTCACATAATAAAATGTAGTAATATAAAAATACGCACCACACCGAGACCAAGGCCAAGGAATTCGATAAAGTTCACGTTCTCCATCTTTTTAACCTATGACTAGAGATAAGAAGAAAAAGAAAGTAGGTACTTAGTCAATCAATGAATATTTAGATTCTAACAAGATAGTAACATATCACATCCGAATGGTTTTATCAATAGTTTTGGAAGAGTTAGATAACCCTGTCCAAAGTGTCTAACACTGAATTTGCTATTTTGTCAAGTGTTTACTATAAGTAGTTTTATATTTATAGTTGCAATAAAACTAAACTATAAATATCATAATAATAGTGTAGTAAACGCTGGTGGTCTCGGTTGGTCCGGCTTATTCAGTAATACAGGTATTTTTCACGTGAAAACTGAATACTGCATCAGAATTGCTGATGTTGAGATACTACGGAATCCTGCAAAAAAGCAGTGGGACTCTCGTGCTAGCAAGTTAGTAATAAAACTAATAAATATCGCAAACGTGACGCTCGTTTGAGCACGCCACTAAAGCAGTCCGGTTTTTTTTTTATCTGCGGCCGGGCTCTTTATTATTTTAGACATTCGACGACGACTTACCAATTTTATTAACTGGGAGTAATATTTAAATAGCTAAGTCATATTTATAAGTATCTCTCATAAATTTCTTTATTATGGCATCTTGCTGCCACTTGAAAGTTTCCGGGCTTCAATTGCCAACTAAATGATTTTGCTCGAGAGTAATAGCACGGTTAGTTAGCTGTTGGGCGAAAGTCAAACTAATAGAAGCGACTGCTCGTGAGTGATTTGATGAAAGTTCTAGCTAGTCTATGGAATTTGGTGAATAAACAACTAAACAAACCCATTTGGTAATGAAAATCTGGAGATCCCATAGTGATTAGAAGAAAGCAGTGTGAGCTCTTGTTTTCTTTACGGGGTGCAATAATGAAAATAAAATTTCAAATCAAAAATCATAATTCCATGGACCTCTTAACACATACAAAAAGTTAACTGGTCAGTGTCTAGCGGATCTGCCATTACTTGGCGGACTGGCTGGGCTTTTCCCGAAGGCATCCACGTCGATCAGTCATAATAATATGCTACTCACGTTCAGCGTTTTCATTGTGATTGACTGTTGACTCCGCATATTACACAGGCGGCGTAAACAAGCTGTGAACCGTTCTATTCTGACACCGAGGTCCTGTTTTTAATTCCCGTAGGTATTGGTGGCAAAAATAAAAGTTTAGAAACTTTCATATACAAGCACGCGTAAGTCTCAACCTTGGCGAGACTGAAGATAATTATGCGAGCGAGATAATAACGCCGACTGATTAATCTGGATTTATAGACATTGGCACCGGAGCAGAACTCACACTAGACAATTAACTGAAACACTTGTAATGTGTCCCGCGCCGACATTATGAAATAACTTTCCCCGTGATACGCCGACCATTTCCTTGGCAACGTTGGGCATTCTGATACAAAACAAGATTAAACAAACACCATTCATCAAAGACAGCTCCAGGTTAAGCAACATCTACATCTTTGGATTCCACGTAATCAGTTCGCATACAAGACTGATTTAGAAAAGAATAAACCTGAATAATTACAATGGACTAAATACTTGGGCTAAATTAACCATTGAAACAATAAGTTTTCGGAGAGGATGCTATTAAGCCTTCAAAATGTATGGGCAATCCATCAGTACAGACAAGGTAATTTAGGAGGTAATATGGTTGCGGTGTTATGGGTAAACAGCGGGCGCGGCGTTTCTGCCGAGGGACTCCGGCGCGCGAGTCCCATTCATCCGTCATGTAGCATGGCTCGCGCTGGCACGACGCCGTGTGACGATCGCGCGATCTTATTCATTTACCTTTTCATAATAATGTTAACTCGCCACGTGCTTATACTTTTTTTTTCTGGTGATAATAAATGACCGTTATTTTGCACACGTTTTTGCATTTAACGAAGTCAAATATTTATAGAAATTGTCTCATATTAACACAAATATATTTTTCACCATTATATCGACGTTGTGAGCTGATTTGATCGATATTATTCTAATGTAAACGGTGTAAACCAAATCTGTGGAACACGTATAGGTAGAACTTATTTGGTCTTTGCACTGATTGAGCAAACTTCAGAGGCTGATTATAAGTTAAAATGATCGCTATAGCATTATATTTTAGAACTCACCTGAATTTCATAACTTCCCTAGGCAAACTAAGCTATTTTCAAGCGACTTCATTAGTTAAATCACTTTAACTCAAATATTAGTGCTACGACACTGGAAGAAAATGAGATGAACATTATATCGATTGTAGCCGTTGCTAGGGTTAACATCAGCTCATAAGTAAAATCGACAAGTTAGTTGTATATTGAAACCGGTCAGTAGCGGATGCATTTATAGAAAAACTACCTGTTGGCTGGCGCTGTACCCGCTAGTCGGCCACGCAAATATAACAGACGAGCAAAACGAGCTCTGTTTTAGGTCAACGTTGAACAAATACCAAACGGGTCGCTCGGACGCTTCCGTGGTCTATTTCTGATCCGCATTAAAAGACGTCGGGCGAGGACCGCGGTGCGCCTGCGACTTGCGCGACGTGCACCGGGCTTGCTGATCGGTCTTTTATTTTGTTACTTTATTGCGTTCTACATACCCACTTTGCAACCATACCAACAAGAACCATTTCAACTAAACCATCACTAAAATATTTACTGCTTAATAAAGTGTTAAGTATTATTGACATCGTAACTATAAAGCAGGCTTACAATCAAATCTTTTTGAAAGTACCGATTGATGGTAAACCCCGTAAGGTCAAGCGCTAGCGTGAGATGAATGATTTGATTCGAGGCATAACGCGGAAGCAATTTTCGTATTTTGCGAAGCAGTGCCGAGTTCGGTCGGTCGTCGTCTCCACTCTATAATCTAAATAAGGCGCAAAAGTTCAACGGCCGGCTAAGCCCACTAGGAAGAAAATTAGAGACATCACCCTGATTTACTTGCCTTCTTTTATTTTTAATTGCCCAAAATTGTGTATGTATGATAAAGGGTTTAAATTTCTAAAGACCCAACTTGAACTTTTAACCATGATGTATTTCAGAAATGCGTGACCCATCTAGATCGTGATGATAAATTATTTTATTTTTATTTTAATCCCGGAAATAACTCTTTTTATGGCCCTGTCTGATACACTTAGTCGTAGTTTCTTTTTATGTTATATGTTTCGTCTTCAGTCGAAAATAAATCCCATACAAGACAAACTTCCTGAATAGAATTTACAAGATTCTCATAGATGTTTTAGTTCTACGGCTAGTTAATAATGATTTATAGTTTCAATGGTTATACATTGCTTTTAATTGAAGGCACGGGCATGACGTCTTTGAAAAAATGATTTAACGACATCGAGAGGTGTAAGCTTTAACCACAGAATCATAAATCAATCATCACAATCCAACTAGGTATCGTAGAAACAAACGCAAATGCCATGGACCATTAGTAATTAAGTAGGTCACTATATACCTGCCGTCACCTGAAACGCATCATAATAACGTCGTAAGTGCGACACCGTTGTAGAAGAAATTAGGTCTAAAACTGGAATGCGAGAAGAACACTTTCCTCCGGCGGGACATAGGCGACGCGACGCGTATGACGTAGCCTGTTGGCAACCGCCGGGGTGTGAGACAGGAATTGCGTAAAGGTGTCGTGAACACTTCATTCGAAACTCACTGGGAACTTTTCACGACAACGAAAGTACAGAAATACCATTAGCGTCCGTCAACATTGTCTGAAATAGCTCGCAATAGTCACAGGACACTAATCGCTAATACTCTGGGCGGAGTCGGTTTGTTTATCGCTCTGGGGGATACAGATACCTACAGCAAAAGACGTCCACCCACAAAATCGTAAAACTCGTCAACCTAAAGGACTTACACCTGCAAATTGACGTATTAATAGGAACTTAAATGCCATTCAATGTGTATCTAAATAATCATGAATTTACTAGTCGATGCATCTCGTGACACAAGTTCAACAAGACGAGAAAAGCTTTAAGCAAGAGCTAGCCGAATAATTGCACGAACTACGAAACCTAAACGTGGAAAAAATCTTGGACTCGATCCAAGCAGCTGATTGATGAGGATGGTCATTTCGTACACGGCCAATCCCGAGTTTTTTCTTATTATTTAGCGGAGTAGTGGACGAATCTATTTCTGTGACGCGAAAAACAAGCCACCACAAAATATGCCAAAATATCTCATACAAAATTGAATCGTAGGTGTGCTACTGTGCGCCACGTCAAGCATATCGACCTTTAAAAATAGAGGTAGTATTTTGTCCAAATATAGATAGGTAAAAGTAAGAACTAATAAATGTTTCATTAAAATCCTGCCATCCCTGCCCACTTTAATAAGACTGTATCGTTAAGTATAAATACAAGTAAAATAACATATTAAATACTGTTTTGAAATATTTATTAATTTAAAAAAAAAACCTTTACTATCCATCGTACTATGAATAACATGTCAAAATGTAATAAAAACTATCAAACACCCTAGGCCATTTTTCTGACTTTCTTTTGTCATATGCCTTTCGTACACTTCTCTTGGCCGAAAATTGGTGTTTATCGCTTCTTTTCGGCTGCCTTTGCTTTTTATATGCCTTCAAGTTATTTCTTCGTTTAGCACGCTGGACCATTTCCACAGATGTACCTATTTTTTTGGCAATATCCCGGACGACGTCTCTATGTTTTTGTTGTATGCCTTAACTATATTTTTTCCAAAATGGGGTTTGAAGGACCCGGATTTCGACCTGATTTCTGTTTGTCGTTGATACTAAACTCTTGGCCAGAGTTTTTAACGGTAGTATGGAACGCACAAACAGTCACATTTTTAAAATTAGCCAGCTTTTTGAAAGTGATTCCTTTTACAGTACACCATTTGTCCACAATTTATTTTCTCTTTTCAGGAGAAAGACCTCTTTTTTTATTTTAAACTAATGACTTGAAAATAAAATGATAGAAAGCGAAGCTAACATTCAGATGTATAGGTACATTGACAACAATTTTAATTCAGAATATGATTTTTTAAATTGAAATAAACCTCTGTCAAGTTGTATGTGTACTTAACGATACAGTCTTTAGCGTAACCAAGTATAAATATAATGCTTCGATCAATAAACATTTTTGAAATTTACTACATAATTTTGCAACCTCTGAAATTGGGCGGATGTCTGGTTATTGAACGGCCCAAGCATTTTGCCCCAAACTTAGCTGAGAACCAAATAGCGGCAGAAACAAACTAAAAACGTATTACAATCCGTCTATTCATTCCGGTGCTCGGACAGTCACAAAGGAATTAAATTATTAACTTAAAACACCCCTTAGTTAGGGGTTTACAATACAAAGTAATCATTTGTGCAACTTATATTATAAATCCATCCATTCTACTAATATTATAAATGAGAATGTCTGTAACTCTTTTACAGTTAAACCGCTGAACCGATTTAGATGAAATCTGGCACGAAGATAGCTTTAGTCCCGGGGAAGGACATAGGGTACTTTTTACCAGAGACTGGCAATAAACGACTTCTATCTAGAGAAGAGCTGATATGTAAGCAAACCCATGAAGCCACAGTTAATTGACACCGTTATGTCAACCGCAGGCTTTGACGCATGCACTGTATTGTATGCAAATGCAACGACAACCATTCTATTGTTAAATAAACCTTCGACTTCATTTAATCTGTCTGACTACTTTACTAATGAATGAAACAGATTCGAAGATATTTTACACAAGGGCGTATGTTGAAGAATCGACGAACTCAGGGGTTCTCTCACAAACGCGGCCGGACGAACGAACGAGTGAATGTCGCAGCGGCGAGTTTAAGTAGTCCCGTCAGAGCGAACAAAACAAATTTTAGCGCGTGCATTCTCAATTAGGCAGCCTTATACGTACGTAAGCCATGGCCATGCTTGAAATGCACGTGGTAAAATTTATTTTGTTCGCTCTGACGGGACTACTTAAACTCGCCGCTGCGACATTCACTCGTTCGTTCGTCCGACCGCGTTTTTGAGAGAATCACACCCCAGGATTTCATTATCTTCAAAAAAAATACAGTTAGGTACATAGGCAACATTTAACATTGCACGTAAATATAAATAGCTTTTAACGAAAGAGCGAGCAACCACCACAGTAAGCCACAATTTTTAGGTAAAAATTTGGATCATGTTGCCAAATTCTTCTTTGACAAGCTGAGGGGAAAAAGATGAAAGGAATATTGATGCGAATTCTCCACGAACTCAATCGCAGCATTTCCATTAATAAATTCTAGTAAAACGTTTAAACAATACGAAGGACGGAAGTAATGGATTTCTTTTAATTGGGCGTTTGTACACGAACGTGGGCGCGCGCACCGAATGCGCTTAGCGACTAGATTAATCGAAACGCTCCACATTTCGCAAACGCGTGCGAAGTGCAAATTTAATTCAGACAGATTGAAAAATTTACCAGCTGTTTTTTTAAACTCGTTCTGTATATTAAGAGCTTTTTAATGATCCATAGGTAACAACCCATTTGTTTATTTTGGTTCTGTCTTTAATTTGAAGTTGCATTTTCAATTATAGCTTGCAGAAACTGACGTTTACTAAATTGTATGTTTCGTCTGTTTCTTTTCCGGAAAAACGATTCATATCTTTTATGTTTACGTGGATGCGCTAAAGTAATTGCGCATTGCGTTAATTTGAGAGAAGGCTGGTTTTTTTTTATACCGCGAGTTTATTGGAAATACTATATTAGCAGTCGGCTGCACTTTGCATTTGACTTCACCCTATCAAACAAATTTTGGGTGTAGTGGTAAAACCAACACAAAAAAGATTTAGAACAAACATGACACACACACGTCACGTCTCGATACTGTAAGAATGAATGTACCTACGTCGCGTTATACACATTTACACACACTTATTCAAACGCAAAGCTGAATTCTGCGAATACATTGAAATTTTCACTTTTCAGCTCGGCGTGTAGCTACACGTTCGAAAATGCACGGAATTTTTAAAACAGGAACCAATTCGTATTTACTTATTGTTGTTATAAAACCGTTGTCTTATTTTGAGCGTAACTAATTAGTGTTTGTCCCAGACTTACCGGAATTATTGTGGATTTGCCAAACATTTAGCCGTTTCGAAAAGAGGAACGTGAAGGTTAATTACCTGAAAATATAAAACAAACAATCAGTACCTACTGTACTGACCCACTGTGTCACTGTAAAATATTCCCTATTTGAATTCAAACAGAAAACCATAATACATATTAAACTTTTAATAATTACCGAACACAAAATATTATATAGGTGCTAGACTTAAGTCTTCCACTTCGTAAAAGGCCCGGAGGTAAACAAGAATAATAAGGGAAAGACGACTAAATGGACGTGGGGTATGGAAAATATGTGTTCTGGGTAGCAGCTGACTGCGCAAATACCATTGTCAAATGTCAGTAATTGTGGCGCACGCAAATAGACAATACTTGGTAAACAAGTAAGACGGTAGCGCCACGGCTGCCCACGCGCATCACGTTTGTCTGCGCAAATGAGCCCTAAAGATATTTTAACACGCTAACTAAACTGAGAGGCATCCCGCTCATTATTATAAGAAAACAATATAAACATTTCTGTTTATTCAAGTCTTTTAACATTTAAATGCAGCTACATTCATAAAAATGTTAATTACTGATTTAATTACTAGCATGTAGGAATAAAGAATAAATTATTCTGAATGCCTACGACTTTTAAATGAAAGTTCCGCTCACAATTTACCTGTATGGTTGTTTTATAGGTCAGGCGGCTGAAGTTCGTTAATCTCTGAACTGACAATTATTTTCGAAGCGGCGGCGCACTGCGATCAACGTATCGACAAGCCAAAAGGATCGGCCATTCTGGCTTTGTACCAAGGAACGCAATAGTCAGCCTAACTAATGTACGTTTCGCGACCCAAGTTGGCATTTTGTCTGGCGAGACCGACATCCGACTAATCCAGCTGGGCCGGTGTATGTTTGGCTTGAGATCTAACATAATTCCTTCCACAAGCTAATGAATGACGAAAGTGATAAGGCATTCTACGTTTGCATAGTAATGGGCCGGTCGACGGCTAATCCATCTTCTTTATATTTCCATGAACAGTAAATCGTTTGCCGTACTCATGAATATCAGAAGATGCATCTTCAACTATCGTTGCAGTTTCTTACCCTCATTACGCGTTCAAATTTGTCTTTGATGGTGACTTACTAAAACACATTAATATACGAAATGAACCAAGAAGCTATTAATCCAAATACGTCACGACTTACGCGTATGTCGCGCATTAAACTATTTTATTACATTGTAGCGAGGAGAGTAATACCTTGTTGATTTTGGACGTGCTCGCGGGACGGACAGGTGTGTGCTTTGCTGTTATTTAAACCGATCGTTTTAATGTAGCTGCTAAATATGTTATGTTACACTTTATTTACCTTAGTTACCTATAAGATGGACGTTATATCTCTATGTGCAATGGTCAAGCCATTATAACGACAGCTGTTAAAAAAATCTTTATGTTGTAACGTTGTATATCTTCATCATTTTACTAACAAATTTTATGCATTTACATATTTTACCATATTTAGCCATATTTTTTTTTTGTATATTGGACCAATTCAGTATTATCATAAAGAAGACGTATCATTCAGGTTCAAGGTGTGAATGCAGTAGCGCTTACTATAAGGAAAGTGCGTACTATCGGGGGCACCGGCTGGTAACGAAATAACGAATCGGTTTCGCAAACCCTTGTGGCCCGTATTTCCATCGGCGGGCAGCGCGCGCGCATTGCGAAACGGCCCGCAAGCGCCAAGCGCACCGCAGCAGGGCGCAGAGGATGACGCCCTCAGATGACACCGCCAGACAGAAATAAATGTGCAAGCTAAACAAACCCGGCATTTCCGGCGGGCACGTGGGCTCCTCTGACACAATCATATAAAATTATCCGCGAATACCTAACTTCAGCGCATGCCACGCTTGGCACGCCGAAGATTCACGTTTGGCGGCGATACGCCATGAATGGGCGTAATATTACGCAAGTTGGCCTTTTCGCTCCTGACTCACTCGTACAGAATTAACATGTCTAGAGAGTCGGCTCGAGTACCCTGCAGCTGCATTGCATATTTCATAAAATCAAATTTATGCGTTCCTGTTACATACTGATTTCTATTAATTGCGTTTGACGCTATTCACCTCACCTAGTAGCATGGTATGGCAAATACGCTCCATAATGAATGTAATACATATACATTATATTCATTTATCCAATAAATAAATTGCTAACATAATATGAAGACAATTAAAAGAACCAGTTTCAATAGTCTATGAATACCGGCTGAAGTTAATTTGTGAAATGTATCAACAGGTGTAATTACTAAGAAAGCACTTGCGGTCTACGCACCTAATTTAAAAATAGGGGCGACACATTTAATAATGTGACACATTTGTTGTTCTAATGTTGGATCTCAGTCATATTAGTATCGCGATTAATTTTACGGTTAATTATAAATATGGATGCGGTTTGGATGAAGGTATAACTCACCAAGTAACGCGGACGCCTGGGAGCGGATTGGCAACAATTCGGCGTCTATCTATTTCTACGCGAATTATCCTCTTGCATGAGTTATGGGCACGGCGTGACGACCGGCGAGCCGTTTGCCAAAACGAGGATTATTACCAACCCGACATCAGCTGCCGCGCGCACAACATTAACAATCTACTAAAAAACTAATAAAACGAAAAACATAAAATTTTCTTCGACGTCGTTATGTGTCAAGATATTTTCATGGATCATAGGTGCAAACAACATGAAACGGCAGTTTGGGATTGGGATGCATGTATGTGTCTATGTGAACTTTTTAAGCAGCTGTCTTTAATCAAAATTCATGTTTTTCACGCAAAGAATTACCAGGGTTACATAAGCGACAGTAAATTACGTTGACAAAGCCTACTGCAACATGTGCAGTATTCTCGAGTATGCCAGAATGTCCCACCGATTAGGATTTAGTATTTGGGAGCGTGGCAAGCGAGGATAATGCCATCGCCGGACCGGTTCGAATCATTCGGAGCTGCTGCACGCTCCAACTGCTCTACAACCGATCGGCAACGAATATTGTATAAGAAAGGTTATTTTTGCCGTCGCTCAGGGTCGCACCGCGTAAACACTGCCGATACATGGCAGAAATGCCTCGAAACTGCATGTTGTGCGCGAGCACGTACCTATTGTACGGATGTTTACTATTATGATTATCTGCTACGCGTATGTTGCTAACCGGGAATTAATCATTTGTTTATGCCTTTTAAATACGTAACATGTAAACTTGGCATTATTTTTCCATAGCACCTGTTTTCGGGAAAAGATTAGGTAATGTTACTCCTACTTGTGCTAATCATATGGGCAAAGCTTGCCATGTACTTTTTCAAAATGCATTAGTATTATTAAATAATGTTTAAATAAATATACGTTCTGGCTGCAGTTAAACTAGGTAAGTTCCTGAATTCATTAAATAATCATTATACCTTCCTAAATAAACTAGGCCAGCTTTTGTGATATAGCCCAATAAAGTTCAAAGAGACGCACACAAATGTGCAAATACAGTCTGAATAAAAACTATAAAATTTAATAGAATCTAGTGCAATGAATCACGTAACAAACTAGCGCATACTTCTTGCATTTTTAAATCATTCATTGACGTCAAAAACTTTAAATGTACCTACGTCAAGAATAAACTCTAAACTCACACCAGAGTTATGTAAATAAATTGCAATTTGCACTCAAATTAGCAGGTCTGTTTGAGATACTAAAACTTTTTTCAGGAAGCTGCCTCTAACTTTTAAAGTCGTTAAAACATAACAGATGTATTGAAGCTGAAGATCGCTACAAAGAACTCGGTGACGTGTAGCGCGCCGGAAAGTCTTATAAAAATTTAAAGCTTCTAATGTCGTTGCGTCCATGGCACTCTTTAATTTAGAATGTATTTGGGGATGCTAACGCTGGATGTCGCGCTAGTGGCATCACATTAATTTAACCAACTTATGAAATCCCGCGCGTCGCCCTCGCTCGGATACACGTGTTGTTAAAATAAACGACAACAATAAAAGAAAACGTTTAAAGAATTCGTTTGTCTTTCACGCGCAACAAATCTCGGACCTATTATCTAGCTAGCAGATAGCAACTCTTACGTTGTTTTTCCGCAATAAAACTATATTTATAGTCAATTTCGTTTCGTACGTACGTTCGTTTGTCATTCTACTGACAGCTGAGTGAATTGATTCCGCCACTTAAGAAGACAAAAATTTATAGACGGGTGCATTGGCAACCACAAAAAGAATGTGCGGAAAAAAAAACAAAAGAAAGAGAATGGGATCTGATCTGAAGCATCTCTATACCTATTGTAATTTTGGACCAATCTTATTATTAGAATTTAGTATTAAAGGTCGTAAATAATACATAATTATAAAATCAAGTTTATTCGGAAAGTGCAACGGCCCAATTTATTATGTTTGCGTACATTTTTATAAGATGAGAAAAACAAATTCTTTCTCTGTCACCATAATAGAGTGAAAAATTTGTTTCATGTTAAAACTACAGCGCGATTTCACTGAACTTTTGAAAGTCGGCCGAAATATGTCTAAATGCCACTTAGTTGATAGGTGTCACAGGAGCTGGCCTAAATACAAAACTAACTTTGGTATAAAAACATGTTAAAAGAATTTATTATATGTGAGGCACGCAAGCTTTTTGATTTTAATGAATTAACGGTGTATTCGTTGATGGTTTGCGATGAAGCGGCTTAGAAATTGAAAGTGGTTTGTCACCGGCGTGTTGACACGGGTCCAAGATGCTGTCGGTAGATATCGGTAATATGGTTCGCATGGCCGGCGCACCTCGCGGTCCTCGCGCTAATCGCACGCGACGACACCCCTGCGTTTATCATAATAATATCCGTTCGGCAGCCAACAACAGCGTTAAAGTTTCAGACATTATTGGTAATGCATTTGGCAGTTAACCATGGCCGCAACAAACTACGACAAGCTCCACATTTCACGCAACTTCTTAATAATCTTTAGACGTTCGTAATAAATCAACAAACCTTCAGGTGATTCTGCATAATGTTCCGTGATTTACTATGTATTTGCAAAACTATCCTGAAACTTTACGAGTTGTTACAGTACAGAAAGAAAAGTATAAAACTGAATAATAGAGCATCATGAAGACAACGAGGTCAAGGTGGGCATTTAAAATGAGGACGAGTTGGCTAATTACCTCCCACATTGTCGATAAAAGGTCGATTATGTTTAAAATGTGTGCATTATACGTAAACACCACTACATTAATGTACCTACCTATTATTTTATGACCATAGTATGTCACCATATTAAAAAATACAAAAGCTCCATATTCCGAAATAAATCAAAACCAATACAATTAAATCATAGTAAAAGTTAGCCGTGATTAATACTACAATAAAAGTTATATTTAACGATACGAAGACAGTATAAATTCAACAAGTGGTTTATATGTGAATTACACAACCACGGACAGTCAGTGCCAAAATTCTATTTGTGACGACAAACCGAGACGGGTATATTTAACTGCCACCCATAAACTGTCGAATACTGTCTCTGACACATCGGATGATCACTACTAAATTACGAACCAGCACAACAAGGTAACCAATAATAAACAACGTACGCTAACAACAACAAGGACTTCTTGAAAAAAAAAAGAACTCGTTCCTTAATTAACTAGAACCAGCGAACGCAGAAGACAAAAAGCAATGTAGGAAGTCGTAAGGTAAATTGAATGAAAACATAAACTTGTAAAATAAGACAGAAATTGAGATTTCAACGAATTAGTAACGGCATTGTGTACCACCTACAATGTATGGATTACGTACATTACTCAGAACGCGTTTGTTTGTAGGTACTCATCAACACAAACTTTCCATTCTTATGCGCGACAGAATTCGAATAACCCAAACCCTTT
This sequence comes from Acleris cristana, assembly GCA_948252455.1. Lineage (NCBI taxonomy): Eukaryota > Metazoa > Arthropoda > Insecta > Lepidoptera > Tortricidae > Acleris > Acleris cristana. Next base: position 9,772,060 of record OX411784.1, on the reverse strand, counting down.
AGCTCGATGCATAAATAGATCTTACTCCGATCTTGGGCGGAAAATTACGAATTCCTTACTCATGACCGCAAAGTCACAAACATTTCTCAAAAAAATATATAAACACAAAAAAGTTTCCGTTGAAAATCAAAGAGCATACACATGTTGACAGAAAAGCATAGTGTTGTAAAAGTTTTAATGGCTTTCTTGTACTTGTGGAGGGAAGATCTCGTGACTGCGAGCCACGAATGCGCCGGTGCACGTGGGCGGACGATTAAACCGCCCCGGCAAACGAAAACAACGCCTCTGTTACGACATTCTTCACTGGAACCAAAATTAAGGAAAAACAAGGTCTCGCCTCGGCTGGTGAATCGTAAACAACAACGATACTACTAATAGGACAAAACTGTGTCATAATCATAACAACTACCTACCATCTTTAATAGAACATGATTTACTACTTTTGATGTCACACGTCTCTTTTTAATCTTTCTTCGAAATGGTAGCTAGAATAATCCGTCACTGTAAAGCTCAATCAAACGGATCTGGAGATCTCAAACGTTTTAATAGAGAATCGAATTGCTAAATAGCCGGTGAAAATAGCACAGGAATTTAAGTAGTTCGATGGTCAGAGCGTGTCCTGTAATGATGACGGATGATTTCATCCGCGGCGTCTCGGGCGGCTGTGGCTGTCGCGCGTCTCGAGAGCCATCCTAATTAATCGGCGTCTGCGCAGGCCGACTGCGCCCGCGCCGCGGTAACGGTAAGCACCTGTCATTACACTGCACGAGTTGCAGACAACCGCGTTACTTAGTTTGCGAGTGTGTTACATTTATAATAAATCCGAAATTTGTTTTGAGAATTTTTGTGGCTTTTCATACGGTGATAGCATGCATTTCTCATATTTCACATGATTGATTTTATGCTTAAAATAAAGAGAAGACTTTATACTTAAGATATTATAAGTGCAGGGGTTCATCGGTTTTTTTGCTTTAAAACAAACTTTTAATTTCAAATCGTACCTGCGTCTCAATGCCCAAGTTTGACTACCATTTTTGATATATCCAAAATCGAGAAATCCAAAGATAACCTTGTTTTAAATGGGTTAGGTTAATAATTCATCAGAAACCAAATGATTGCGCAGCCCCAGAACACACGTAAACGATTGCTCTAGTAAAACCGCGGCTAACAGTAAACATATGGGGTTGAATGTGTATATTATTTGGATGCGCGTACGCCGACACGCCCCAATTATGCAAGTGAGACAAGTGTAACGCGGAGTACTGCCCTTCCAACTCAAAAGGGCATATTAGAGATGGAATAGCCAGAGAAGATACAACTTTCTACACATACAAATAAGGTCGGACTCTTAGTAGTTGGTTTACAAGAGACGAGCCCTTTAATGAGGGCAGTTTTGGCTAACGAATGTTTCGACACGAAGCTCTCTGATCAAATTATCTCTACTCACACGGTTACATTGCGTGTGAATGGAATCCGCGTGAGATATAAAAAAGGTCCCACTTGTCTACTTCTTAAAGGTTAACATGAATAATGTAAAAACAAAGTAGATATGCTACTTGCAGGAACACGACGACGTGCCAAGGACTGCGAATAATTGCAAGTACCTACTTTTAAAGTCTTGAACAACATTTTAATAAAGTAAGTGAATTTCAGTTGTGGCCTGCCATTGCCACCAGAACAGGGAATAGTCTTAAACAAAGCCAAATGACAAGATCAATTTAATTCCACCGGGTAATTAACATTACAAAGGTTTGTAACGGGGAGCTTAAAACCACAACTAAGGAGCGGCTGAGACAATTTGGACGTGTCGAGCGTGTTTACGAGCTATGGTTACATAAGCGGCCCACTCAGTGTTCTCGCCACTATTTATATGCACTTTCCATTCCCGACGCCGTGACACATATTACTTACTCCAGTGAGTAAGGGTGGCTAAAGATAAATTCCTTGCGTTCCTACACAGGAACGTCGAAAACCTAGTTCTAGATTTGCAAATGGATTTGACCTTTTGATATTTAGGTGCGATTCACGCTTCGGCCGACTGCAGATTCCAGACTGCGAATTGTCGCAGTCGGCCAGAAGACTGAAACTTGCTAACTTTTAGCTAACCAGCAATAATATATGCTCCAACATTGGACTCAAAAATATCTGACACGCCCTTATTACTCGAGGCATAAGAGCGTGTCAGATATTATTGAGGCCAATGTTTTATCATATATTATTGCTGGTGACTGTACCTAGTGCACTTGTGTAATGATTTACATAAAAATAAATGTACTAATTTTAATTTTCCATAACACAAATTGCATAATTTTGATTAATCAGTACAATAATCAATAATCATATTTTTTTATATAGGTAGCCGTAATGGCGTAATTAAAAGGCACACGAGCAGACGGGCCACCTGGGTCCTGTTTTATAAAGCTACAAATTACAATTTACAGGTTACAAGTTTCCATTTGACACAACCTCGCCCAATGACGACCAGCCATTTGAGCAGTGTTGCCAGTTTAGACCTGTAAAATTGTAATTTGTAGCTTTATAAAACAGGCCCCTGATGGTAAGCAGTCATCGTCGCTTATAAACATCAGCAATGCCAGTGGCACAACGAAGTTGTTGCCTTTCATTGAATACTCTTTTTAAGCCGCGTTTAAAGGAGGACATGTCATAGTGCTGAGGAAACACCGTGGAGGGAAGTTCATTCCATAGTTTCAAGGTACGAGGAAGAAAGGACCTTTAGAAACGGGCTGTAGTCGATTTTAATGGTTCCAAGTATGGATGAACTTTACTCCTGTAGGCAGTTTGTTCGACAATGGAAAGGTGCTGTAGGTACTAAGCTAAACAATTCCTCACAGCACTCCCCACGGGGCCTGTAGAACACGCAAAGAGATCCAAAGTCCCTTCCGAGCTTCAAAGGCTCCAACCTTTTTGTAATATTGGGATTGTCGACAACTCGAATTGCTCGTCGCTGTATGGAGTCGAAGGGAAGCAATTGGTCCAGCCCAAAGATGAGAGCAATACTCTACGTGTGGTCTGATCTGAGCTTTGTAAAGCACCACCCATTGTTTCGACGTGAAGTATCGCTTGGATCTGTTGAGGAATACTTGCTTTTTAGAGGCCAATTTGACCTTACCCTCCAACTGACTCTTAAATTCCGAGGATCCCAATATTACCAGATGTCTGTAGGGGAACTGAGGTGCCGAAACAAATGGGTCCTTCTTAGCAGTAAATGCGCAAACTTGCGTCTTAGTCGGATTAAATTGAACAAGGTTCAATTGCATAATTAAAAAATAATGTACAACAAGCATACTGTCATTTGATATAAGGACGAAGAGCGAGCGTAATGTTCAAAAAATATAAGACTCGTCCAACAAAGTCGACGGAGGTCCGAGCGGAGCTCCTATTCCGTGGAGAGAAGCGTTGGCTCAACTTAAACCAATCAAGATGAGATTGACCTAATGTAACAAATAGGGTTTCATTAATTTTATTTATAATTTAATACCAATATAATTATTTTGATCCAAAATATGTAAGGCCTGGTTCCCACTATGCCGGATCCGGCAATTTTGCCGGATCCGGTAAGGGTAGTGGCTGTACAATTTATATGAAACTGTTCACATTATGCCGTGTGAACAGCGTCATAAGCCACTAGCCTTATCGGCATCCGGCAAATTCGCCGGTCCGGCATAGTGGGAACGGGGCCTAAGATGATGATAATATCACTTGATCATTATTGTCAATGTTTTTATTGTTACTTAATGTCTGTCATGATAAATGAGAGTTATATCATTCGACCGTTATGTTATGATACAAAATAAACATACACACATCAAAAGTGCCTAGGGATATTTTTTATCCCTAGACAGTTTTGAACATTTCAATATAGGCATATTACTACTGAGTCAAAACATCAAATTTGTCTAGGGATATTGAGTATCCTAAGACTGTTTTGATGTGTGTATATAAATATATTTTGTTTTTATGCTGAACGATTATAATACATTTCGTAAATAGTTAAATGAAATTATGTAAAATATTTTTAGACTGATTGAAGCGCACTCAATACTAAGACGAGTAATTACATCCGTTAGACTAAGCCTAAAGTTCCAATGTGATATAACATATCGATTGATTAATGATACGGTTAATCTAAATGTTAGCCCACGACAATTTCAGTCCATTTCAGTGTTAGTAAAGTTAAAAGTAATTTGGGCCTTACGAGGGTAGGGAAATCTACTTAGGCCGCATTTCACCAAACTGGAATAAAACTTACTTCGAGATTAGTCTATACAAATTCCGCGTTTAATCTAGGTATAAGACCTTTTTCTCGCTAGGTGAAATCCGCCATTAGTAAATAAATTAAATAGGTAACCAAAACTGCGTTCAAAAACTACTAACCATAATCGTTTTGCAATGAAAAACGTACGTTGAACTGCTCCAAATTTCGTTCATACATAAGGTAAATAGCAAATCTGCTGAGCTAATTACCGGTCAGTGGAGGGCTGACCTTAATTACAAAATAAAAACTTCGATACTTTCAACAAAACCTGTTCCATGATTATGACAACTATGCGTATGGGAATAAAAGCTGGATTCGTTGGTGTAAACAAATGTTGGTGTCAATATAGGTAGGTGGGGGTAAGCTGTCAATCAGCGCCGCACGTGGTGTGCGCAGGCGGCGATTAACACGCGGTAATTACACGGTTCAAACGGTAACCCAACAACCAATTAAACGATCCGATGTTTTGATAAACAATTAGTTACTATGCTAGGGAAAGTGATATGGATAACGAAATGGAAATTAGATTGAATGACAGTTTCACAAGACTAGAACGGGACAAGTTGCGTTCTACAGTGAATGTATATTATATTGTAAGGAATTTGCGATTTGTTATAATACGTAAATACCATGCAATGTTTTCTATATTATACATTCTTTAAGATCAATAATGCAACTTGTATAGGCATCAGATATGTACAGAAAAATATTATATCGTAATGCAGCAACGTACCTATTCACGAAGTATAAAATAATTATAATAATAAATATCAAGGGACAATCTCACACAAATTGCCCTCGTCCTACACTAAGCTCTAGGCTTTTCAACGATAAACTTACTTAGATAGAAAAATACATACTTAAATACTTGTGAATAGGTATTATAGTAAGAACAGTCCCAATACAAGATTATTGGCAGCGGTAAATCATGATACCTAAGTATAGAACGAATGCTTGAATTATTTTGTGACTTATGTTGGTGATGTAGCTCGTTCGCTACTCCATCGCTTTCTCAAAATATAGATGCAAATATAATATCTACAGGAATTCTAAGCACTCCCTAGATATTGGGTATACCTCGCAGGTCGCAGGAATCTGCTGAAGAGTTGGCATCCAAGTCATATACTTTAATAAACCTAAGTTTATATGAAGATGATGATGATGATGATGATGATGATGATGATGATGATGATGATGATGATGGTGGTGATGGTGATGATGATGATGATGATGATGATGATGATGATGATGATGATGATGATGATGATGATGATGATGATGATGATGATGATGATGATGATATGCGAAAAAGTGGATAGCGTTTCCACCTCCTCGCACGCAAAACCAGTTCAGTTTTCCGAGATGTAAAGTGTGCTATGTAATAAGAATAGATTTATAAGGTGTGTGCCTAGGGTTTCCATCCGTGCGGGTTTCCCCGGATTTGTCCTAGTTTAGAGGGCGTCCGGGGAGCGTCCGTTCATTGTAGTCCGGGTTTAAAAATTTAAAGTCTTGGGCCGCCGCGCCGCTTGGCGGTGCGACGGCGGCGGGACTGCTCCGCGGTGTGGACAAATGACGAAACGACACTAACAATACTGACATGTCCGAGTTCTGGGCTCTAAAAACCCGGGGTTTTCACGCGTCTTGTCCTGGTTGCCCAATTTTAGAGATGGGAACCCTATGTGTGCCTAATAATATCCAAATCGAATCAGCTGCCGTTGAGGGATTAATTAAATAACAACAATCCGACCATCATCGTTTAAATTATCACTAACTTTCATAAAGTGAGATATTATTTGTGTCTTAGCCTGTTTGTGCAATATGTGGTTACAGAATTAACAACAACTTTTTTAAAGTTGTTGGTAAGTCTGTAGCTCTGCCTACCTCACTCTGGGAATGTAGTGAAGGTATGTATGTATGTATGTATGTATTATTTGTGAAAGTTTTTGGCCATCAGCTGTTTTCGAGACGAATCTAACCAGTCCAAAGTCCTAGGACCACCTAAAGGCTCCATCATCAAATAAACTCTTATATCTACATCATAAATATCATAATGTTACGTTGTCATTGAGTTCTGATCACATATGTGTCTTGCGATAAGGGGAACTGGTTCAAAAAATACTTGCATACCTACGTCTTGCAAGTATTACCTACTAACAGGAAAAGTCAAATAAAACTTTATAAAACTGCTCCCATTCTCGTTAGATCACATACAATTCAGCATGCTGGAATGCATCTTACTAAATGTTATAGCAACAGTAGTTTATAACTACATTTTACAACAAATAACGATTATTAATAATATGAAGTCTCATGGTTTTATGTAAAGCGCCGTCATAGGTACTATCTGTTACTTAAATCGATCCCATCTCAAGTCATTGAACATTCAGCTGAGTTGAGGAATGTTAGAAAATCCTATCAGTTATTGATTACCATTCATTGATTTTAAGATACTTTGCTAACTATTGTTATTCACTTATAAGACACTTGGTTCAGTTAGTTAAAGAAAAAGCTTGCCTATTATCCTTTTCATGATTGCGATAAAACTGTATGACCTAGGTATACAGTTGTCAAAAAAATACTCTGAATCAGTTTATCATCAAAACACGTGGAGTAGCGGTTAAGTGATTAGGCATTGTACCGTACCGTCGCAGTGTCTGCAGCGCTTGGGCTCGGGGGGCGCGATCTCGTCGCCGAGTTCGCGATGTCGTACCGGCATGGCAGCGCATCCCGCGCCAGCGCCGCCACCCGTGCGTCAGTGCGCGCGCGCTTGCAAACCGCTGCTCTAGCGGTGGCGGCGTCGCGGCAGCCACTAAACTGATCTACCCACCGCCCGCCCGAGCCGATAGGCGGCGCCCATTCCACAGCTATTTTGGGCGGCTGTGACTCATGGCTCGGACTGCCCGCCGAGCTGCGCCCGCGCTACTCAGCCTTTTTACCCCAGTTAAGCCTACTGATAACCTGTGGGGGAAGGCTTTTTTACGCGTCATGGACCGTCCGATTCAATCTACTTAAAACCTTTTTTTTAATCATTTTTGAATTTCTGTTTATAATTTGACCCGTTTAAATATAGTTAAAAGGCTATGCATTATTTAACCACAGGTAAACAGTAATCTTAACATGAGACACTAATGAAACTACTAATCGAATTAATATTGATTTTCCTCAACTTTTAGTCTTTTACACATCCGCGTCAAGTTGACAAATGACTCTACTCCGTCCAATCAACTCCGCAATCTACTTCTGTTGATTTTTTAAATCTTTGTGGTAAACAAGTTGCGCAGAATGTTATTAGGAAAAGTTTCCGCTGCATCTACAAATAACAAGTTAAGTAGGCCAGGGACAACTAGGTTGGGTTTGGGCAATATCGCATTTTATCCCTCATACACATACCACACTGGGGACTTTAATATATTTTTTTCTACTTGCGTACTATCAACCACTAATATTAATATCGTTAACGGTTTCAGAATACTACCTATTGCGTAACCGAAGCGGGAAAACAATTCTATAATGAGTGTTGCCATGGTAATAATAGTTTTATAATAATTATTATAGCATTGTTATTACCATGGTTACGGTCATCGGTCACTTGAAATCCTAATTAGTACCTAATAAAACCCTTAAAAATATTTTAATACCAATTACGTACATTAAAAAAAAATTAGGCATGCAGCGCTACATAGTTAGCTCTTAAGGTACTCGTACCTGTAATTAGAGCGCTCGCAAGCTCGCGCTCTAACCTCGGCTCTCGTGCCTTAAGAAGCTTCATTATGTACCAGTTACATAAATAACTATAATTCTTTGGAGTTATTTATTACTTAATATGCATAACCAGGCATAGGTGCGGATGAATTATGATTATGAGTTAAATTAAAAAAACTAAATAGAACCATTAAATTCGTCCCTTGTGTACTATTTGAATTTGTAACAAAAACATCTATCAAAGGAGTATGTGGGTTTCATAAGAAATGTTATGTTCAGTTTATCTAGCAAACATTCAGCCAGAGCAGGGCCGCGAAATCACGCCAAAATAACTAGATTTCGGACAACTTATCTACTAAAACGTATGAGCCTGAAATCGTCTAAATGAGACTACAATCTGTACATTTTTGTCCAAACATGAGTTCAAGCACGGCATTATTAGCTACCACCCTGCACCCTTATGAACCCTTATACCAGTGGCGGCCATGTCACGCCATGCCACGCTCCCCCCTTGAAACCAATAATTGTTCTGCAGGAGACCGAAATTAATTAACGTGTGTGGATGTGAATGGTATGGATGTTTGGATTGGATTGATTAACCCTTTACACACAAGCCGTTTACAGTGCGAAGTGAAGGTCAAAGTTGAATCATATTAATGCTTACTTGCATATTAATACCTTTTATAAGTTCATCAATGATTTTTTAAATTAATTTTGTGGGATTAAAACACAAACACAAAGAGTCTGAAAATTCTAGTATCTTTTTAATTTGTTAACTCAAAGTGATAAATAAATAACAATAAGAGCCATTTCTTTTTTGTTTACAAGCTTCATATTCAATTATATCAACTCGGGTTTTGTAAAGGGTTAAAACGTTGTAGATTTTATTGAAAACTTGGTTTTCATGTTAAAGAAATATAACATACAATCCTCATATACAGGGTATACCATAAATCGACGTCAACCCGACTAGGGCTGATAGAGCAGCTAAAAAGCTATTGATTTAACCCCTATGTATGTTTAGCGATTTTTACTAGTTTCGGAGATATTGAGCATTATAATCAGATTTTTTGTAATTTTCCCTTATGTCCTTGTCACGAAAAATCCTTAATATGATATTTTATTTCAGAAGTTTTTCAGTGGTATCTTACATTATTAGAATCATTACGAATCAGCGAAGTTTTTTAACTCTATTGCTGGTTTTTTTTTTAATACAACTTTTTAAGTAATGACATAAAGTTGGTTTTTTGCATACAAAGTGAAAAAAAAATACTGGGACACCTAGTATGGAGAAAGAAACTTTATAACACTAACAAAAATCCGAAACTAGTAAAAATCGCTAAACATACATACGGATTAAATCAATTGCTTTTTAGCTGCTCTATCAGCCCTAGGACGGGTTGACGTCTATTTATGGGACACCCTGTATAATATTAGTTCTCAGGGTTGACCACGCAAGCAACGCAGGGATGGTTTCGCATGTGGACTTAGGACTGCAGTCTTTAGATTGTAGTCTTGATGATGTAAATGTCTATCAGGTCTAGGGAATGCAAATAACCGGTTATAACCGGTTTTAACCGGTTATTTTCATACAAAAACGGTTAATAACCGGTTAAATTGCATTCCCTAATCAGGTCACAGATCCCATTCACCATCAAGTGTGCTCGTATGCTTTCTCCATGCCATAAAAATAAATCGAATAAAAAAGGGTAAAGGGAAAGGGAAGGGAAGGGAAGGGTAAAGGGGACAGTTTAAAATGTACATGTAAATAATGAACCTCAGTTGTGATTTTGATAGAGATGAATTATTTTTGTTTATGAAGATTTTACAAAAAATACCACCATTACCATACCATTATACCATTTCCTGTGATCACAGTCATAATTGACAGAACAATTAATATCATAAAATCTTGCACAACTTCCCGACCGCTTTTGAGATAATTTTTATCTACATTTATGTTCACATTCTTTATTACTTATTATTTGGTTTTTATTTTGAAATTTATTATAATTGCTAGATTTTAAGATTTTATTTATTTGGCTTACTTTATTAATGTTGTGTTGTGTGACATTCATATCAGATTGTGTTATTATAATTTAATTGTGAATATAATATTTCTATTTCTATATGTTTGTTGTTGGTGCACCTTAATAAATAAATAGTAGGTACCCTTCTACTTAAGATTTTGTGTAATTTTCCCTTATATCCTTGTCACGAAAAATCCTTAATTTCATGTTTTATTTCAAAAGGTATTTGTGATATCTTACATTATTAGAATCATTACGAATCAGCATAGTTTTAAAACTCTTTTGCTGGTTATTTTTTTAAGACCGGTGATTAAGAAATCAATCTGTTGTAAACATATTAAACTTATAAAAAGGTACTTTGGCTGTTATTTCATGCTAAATCTTAATAAGCACAATGTTAATTGTGTAGTGTAGTGACTATTTAAAAGTATTTGGATATATACATATAAACAAATTTGATTGTATTTGCTCCCTATTTTATGGTTTTACATTCAATTCCATGAATATTTTGAATAATACTATCGCTTCACTTTGTGAGTTTACTTTAAAACCCATTCATACCAGAATTTATTATACTCAAAAACCTTCTTCTTGAATCACTATCTCTATAGCTGAAAGCAGCATTAAAATCCGTTGCATAGTTTAAAAGATTTAAGCAAACAGACAGCGGAAGCGAATTTGTTTCATGCTATGTAAAAGAAGATTCTTTGATTTACATAGATACCTATTTATGCCTTAAATACCTCAATTCCTTTATAAAGGACAAAAAATACCCACAAACTTTACTAGAGGGGTTCATTTGATTTGCTGAATAATAATCAAAATCAAAACTCATGAATTTTTTTGTTTTAGTTTTATTCAACTTACGAAGTCTCAGTCTTTACAACAAAAGCTATTTAGTGCTTTGTAAAGTACATTCAGCCATAGTGGCAAGTGCCCTCATCAAATCTTTAGGCGTCGGGAGGTTAAAATGACATGCAGAAAACCACACACTTCTTTATTTTCCTGGGCCAATTTGATTATTGAAATGGTTCCTATAACATTCATTTACACTCCATACATTTTATGGAACCAAAATCTACAGATTTTAAGTGCAGTTTTTTCTTATAAATTAGTCATAGAATTTTGTTGCCCTTTTCAAAAAGTTCTTATTTAGAAAAATAAAAGGAAACAAAATATACCTAGATTCTCAAAATTTTCTCAAATTGCAGAAATGTTTAAGTTGATTATATGACCCCATTAAAAGCATTAATTACCAACTTCACTGGTCTAACAATTTACAGTTAGGCATAAAACCAGCATGTTAAGGCAATGACCTACAATTCTAGCCAGTTCTTTGCACTTCTTTAAAGTACCTACCTACAGAATAAATCATGTGTTAAAGATCTTATTTATTAGACTTTGAAAGCTCAGCTTCCCACTTACCAATCACAATATGAAAGTTGTAATTAAAAATCGAAGCATGCCTGTTGACCCTCAACATGTTATTCTAGTTGGTTATTATGTTAATTTATATTTGCCACAAATCATTAAACTTTTATTTTTTATGAGAAAAAAAACAAATCAACAAAAAATATACATGTATGCCTATTGTTATAGAATATTATTGATAAAATCAAAGTAACGTGGGGATTGGAACACATGATTATGAATCAGAGTATTTGGCAACCAACAAGCATGACATTCATATTCCTAGACTAAGCCATTTACAGACCGTTACAGTTATTATTATTTCAGCCGCCAGAGGCTCCAGAAAGTTAATAATAATTAATGCAGGTGTCTGTAATCAGACACCGATACAATCAATGAAATGACAGCTGATTTACATGATGTCATACACGAATTTCATCTCACCCGTTAGATGGCAAACGGTTAACGTTAATAAAATCTATTTTTTACCTTCAAACGAATTCGGAATACAAGAATTGAACTATGAACGTCCCATTTTAAAAGATCTTATCAACAAAAATGTTACAGGTTGAACGGCTGTGGGCGGCGTAAAAACACTAACCTTTGTATGAAGAAATATTTGCCTCAATTCTGAAGTCTCCTCGGTTACCCGCTGAACTTATTATGTCCAAATTCACAAAATCCTGTTACACCACGTCACTAAACTTATACATAGCACAAATGTAAAAATAGTTACTCTCACTAGGTACATTGTTCAGCCATTTTCAATAAACATATACATACAGACAGACAGACAGAGACAGCTCAGCACAGATAGAAATACAATGGCAACAATTTTACGTATAGCAACACGTCAAAAGTAGCGCCATAGCGAGCGCATAAACTTTTTATGTATCAAAAAATATATCCTTAAAGACAAGTTAATTAATAAGTTAAGCTAGATAACCGTTTTGTTTAAGAATTAAAATACGAAATATACTGTGGTCGCTGACCGTCAAGTAGTTTTTTTTATCGTGATGTTGGCAGTACGATTCTATCTCGTATTTTAATACTAAATCAAAGTAGAAATATCGCTTGCTGCGGCCCGTTTCACGAAGCAACAAGTTACAAATTACAAGCGGAATTCTCTTTCTAGCAAAAGGAGTTAGAATGAGGCTTCCGCTTGTAATTTGTAACGTGTAGCTTCGTGAAACGGGCCTCTGGGGCACGTTTTATAAAGCTACAAGTAACAATTTTATAGGTCTAAACTGGCAACACTGCTCAAATGGCTGTTCGTCATTGGTCGAGGTTGTGTCAAATGAAAACGTTTAACCGTTAATTGTAATTTGTAGCTTTATAAAACAGGCCACTGTATCCATACATGAGTGGGTACTGGGTACGTATCTGAATATCTATCGAAAGTTTCAAAGTTAATATAATTTATCAAAGTTAAAAAGTTTTTTCAATGTTAATTTCTAAATCTAAAGTTCAGTTTCTCAAAACCTAACAAAGTTTCAAAGCTAAATCATAAGAAAAATTAGATTTAAATTAATCCTTTTTTTTAAATAAATTTTTGTTGCATTTTTGACGTATTTTGAAAAAAGCTAAAAAACATTTTTGCATAATGCATAGGTATGGGGGTTAAAATTAACGCAAATAGTAAACCCTATCACATCCTAACGGAAATGCGTCGAATTACCAATAATCCTGTATTTTAAATATGTTGGATATAATAATTTCTATTATTATGTTCTATTACTTACGCTTGGTAATTTTATGCTGAGGTTTTTATGTAAGGTATTTTACATTATCGACTAGGCCCCACAGATTACCCTGTAAAAAATATTGAATATTGGATTGAAGGGTGATGAATTACATTTTTAATGTAGGCAGGGAAATAAGAATTAAAACTATCACAGTCATCATATACTATAATATTTAATTTACTTTCATTCGAAACAACCTAATAAAAAAACAAAAAAATAAATAAAGTAGACAAAAATCATTAACAGCATTTAGCATCTGAACTCTGCATAAAAGAGTATATTACCGAATACCAAAATAACATAACCTACATAAAAATGCAGATTTGCAAAACGTAAATTAAAACATAATAAAGAACAAATAATAGTATAACGTCAAGTCCATCAATTGCATTGTATCTAAGATAATATAAATACATAACTATGTAAGGTAAAGGCATAACGAACTTTCAAGCATTCTCTTAATAAGAATTTTCTTTACAATTCATGAACAATTTAACAACTTAAGTAAGTTTCTGTACGAGTGATAACTGATTGTGATTACCTACTTAATTGAAATATTCAAGATATTCATAAATATGCAAAATCTTGGCAATAATTGTATTAATATTAGAATTCTAAATAGTTACAAATAAATACTTAGGCGGGCAAACACTGGAATTCAAAGTAGTAATAATAAATATTGTTACTTAATAATTATTGCTTTTTTTATAAATAAATATTTAGTCCAATACAGGAATACATTTTCGATTATCATTATCAATAAATACACCATTAAATTGCACCAAACACCTGAAGCAATAATCGTTTTGGAATTATAAGTATTATAATTCCTCAATAAAAATATTTGCCAAACGTTTTAATTTATCTAGTACATTTATTTACTGCACAAAAGACTTAGGTTAGACTCGAGATTTCAATATGAAACAGACGATTTTAAATCTGTGCATCACATACATGTCTGTACTTTTGAGTAGAGCCCTAAACTAGCCTCTAGTGCGCTTCACAGCAACAAAAAACAATGTACATACACACACGCAGACTTAACCGCTTTGGTCACCGCGTTTTGGTTTTGTACAAAATTTAGCAACTAAATAAATTCATATTCTGAGTACCTATCACAAGGTCGACTTTCCGTTATCAACTGTTTCGTTAGTCCCAAGTTTCATAAGGTACAAAAAAATATTTTTCTGATACCGTTTAACTTTCCTGGAGTGTTATAAATCCACCCTAACCTAACCTTCAGGTTATGTAGGTATTACTTTTTAAACATTTCAAAACATTTCATTTGTCTAAAAGTAAATTTTTCGGACATTTAAAACAGTTGGAAAAAAAAACTTTGGAACTGCGATAGGATACCTCATATTCTACATAGCAGTAATTATGTTTTTGGTAACAGTTTGTATAATATTTAATTTAACTAGCGTGCTCTACACACGTGCCGTTCTGCTTGAGGTGTTCCTTCTGAACGGCTTTCATAGCAGCGATCTCCTTCTGTTCCTTGCGCGTGTTTCTCACTTCGAACTCCAGTCGATGGCGTATTATTCGTTGCACTATGTCTTCAGTTGTCATTTTGTTGCCGGAATCTAAGATCTGTAACAAAATTTATCTATTAGTGAGATGTTGCAAAAAACCTAGTTACATCATAGAGAATACAGCCCTTGTCTTTACTTTGCTTGTGCATATGTTGCCAAGATGTACAGTCAACCAATTTGATTCCAACCAATTGATTGGTGTCAATGTGACGTTGTAAACCAAATCATAAGAAGTCTGTAACGTTTGGTTGTCAACGTCACTTTAACATAGTCCAAAGTGGCCTAGAAATCAAATTGGTTGACTGTACATATAAATGTGTACAATTTAGTACCTTGTCACTTTTATCTCTGTACCAATTCATATATGGCAGTTTAAACATGACATTAAATAGAAAAGGTACTCAAGAATACAAATATTAATGAATTCGACCATAGGTACATGCTTCTAAAGCTGCACTTACAAGGGTTATTTTAAACAGCAACAATAGCAGTTTTATTTTAATATAGTGTAACAGAATTAGAAGTCCGTACTGTTGACGGGTAATTATTGCTCAAAAGTTTCCCGTGAAAGTTCACCTTAACCTATTGAAAGCCACAGACGGCTCTGGCCGTCTCAACTGAAAGTCGTGCCACTACTACTGACGCCACGACGGCTGTCACAAGTTCAAGATTAAAAGAAACCTTTTGTTTGTATCAATAAGGTGTAATTTGCACAGCAAACTGTTTATGTCCTATGTCTTTCTGTATGGAGTAAATTTTCGAAAAATCCTTTCTCAGTGTACCCAAGGAATATTCTCACCAAATTTCAAGTCCCCGAGTTCTGACAGTCAGTCAGTTATAGTTAGTCACGGAAGAGTTTTGTGTGGGTCCGGTCTGTGATCTGTGAGTGTCGAAAAGTGAATGTTCCCTTTTTATGAGCCATACGTCATCAACTTCATCTCACCTTAAAGCACCCCCTCGCCTTCGGCACCTGGTAGGGATCGGAACCGTCAGCGTCCCGCGCGATGGAGGTCACGCCGTGACACACCACCTGCACTTTAAAGTGGTCCATGAGCTCCGCCGTCACGCTGTACGGGGCACCTATCACCACCTCGTGGACGTACTGGAATGGAAAAGTTTGATAAGTATTAGTGAATCAGAGCCAGATGTGCGTTCACTGTCAAATTTGACAGGACGCCGCGCCAGTATCAATTGACTGACCTTGAACACCCACCCTAAGGCCCTGGGCCTCCAGCGCCCGTAAATAGGCTAGTGTCCTAATAAATTCATATTTATCCGTCATTCACATTATCAAAAAATATTGAAGACATATTTTTACTTTCGTCAATTAAGCAAAAAATGACGAAGATAAAGTACGTTGAAGTTTTGCGTGACGTAACGACGTGGCACACTTTATACCACGTTCGTTGTGAAGTCACGAGCCCCCACTCTACAAATTTGATGCGCGTTATATTTGTGAATTTTGATTGATTCAAAAAACCAAAAAATACGTGTTCAATATTTTTTGATAATCTTACTAATGGACAATTTTATTTTTTTCACCCAGGACACAACCCTATTATGTGGGTCAAAACCGTGCGCCTGATTGACTATACTCTAGTCAAAAACAGGCCTTATTTCCAAACGTTCTTATGTTTATATTGAAAACAGCAAATTTAGAAATGTTTTTATTAAATTTCTCAGAGAAACGAGGTCTACAAAGCCCTGGAAAGATTTTTTTCCTATAAAATACATGATTTAATCGTGCATTTTTCGGCTTAAAAACTACGGATATATAACTCTCCGTGTTCGTACGTTTTTAATCATAACTCAGAAATGTAAGCACTGACTTCAAAAAATAAAATACTGTATTGGAATTTGCAAATGAAGCTCATGGTTTGCCAGAGTCAGAGTTTAAAAGAAATTTAATTTTCGACCCTAATTGCTTTTTTTTTAATTTTGTTTTTTGCTTATGCACGCAACAATTAAAACTAAACCCATTACTAATATCAATCAACCCGCTTTAACGCGCACGCAAGTTGGACCCTTCAAATTGGGGCGTCTTCACTTTCTGCAATTTCTTTTGGCGCGCAAACTTTACGGCGCGCTAAAATTAACAATAAAAAAAAAGTTCATGTTGATAGCGCGCTCACGAATTTTCTCAAGGAGGAACTTGAGATAACTTTTTTGTTACTTCTGTATTTTATTTCTTTGTAAGTGTAGCATAAAGCAGTATACATACATCACTCGAGGGTAAGTACCAATTACTAAACTCGTGTGGTTTACGGCCCTGCGCTAGGCATCGGGTCTGAAATGCACACTCGATTAGTAATCCGTGTTTGGTGTATAAACTAGCTACTATTTCAACGGAAAATAGCCGGCAACAATTGCCGGTTGCCCGTGTAAGTGCACCTTTACACGATCAACGCACGTGAGTGATCGTAATAAAGACTAATTTAAAAAACATAATACCTTGCACGCGAGCACGGAGAGCACGCGTTCGTGCAGGTTCATGATGGGGTAATTGGATCCCTTGTAGCGGTTGACCTCGAGGTCGGTGTGCAGGCCCACGATCAAGAAGTCGCCCTGCGCGTGCGCTGCCTCCAGGAAATCCAGGTGGCCCACGTGGAATAGATCGTAGGCTCCGGCCACGTAAACAACCTATAACAAAAGTGTTCGGTAAAGATAAGTATAGGTATAGGTGAGGCGATGTTAGCTGCAAACGCGCAGAGATCGAAGCGGAACTAGTGATAACACAATCAGAAATTGCGCGTGTTTGCGAAATATGAATGAATGTAGCGATTACTATTGCCGACATTTGACTATTATATTTATCGGTTTAATGTAATGTAATTGCACTTTGACAAGTTGCATTTTGCAAACGTTAACAAATATTTAATGTGATTGTAAATATTATAACCGCGCTAAGGAATGCGTCCATAAAATTCAGGAAAAACCGGGCAAGAGCATCTCGGAGCACGGTCAGTGTAGCGTTCCGGAGCCGGTACTACAAACACAAAAAGCTATGTCAAACATCAATAAGTATAAACTAGTTTACTATTTAAGGTTATTTCGTTTTAAATGATTTTTGGTAAACACTTTAGTCGGCTCGGCAGAATCTCAAGAACCAAACAAGTCTACTTAGTCGAGATAGGTTTCCTTTTCATTTTCTTTACATACAGGAGTAGTACGTTGAATGCAACTTGTCTAGGCCGACTGTGTCTTTACCATAAGGGCACAAAGGGCCCGTGCCCGGGGCCCCCATCCTCAGGGGGCCCCGAAGGACCGACAATTTCTCTCACGAGATCATAATAGAAAAATGTTAGTAGGTATGCTTAATTCGCTTTCTTTACTTTCTAAAAGGGCCCCAAATTCTTGCGTACCCAAGGGCCCCAGGCGCCCCAGCATAGTTTAAGACGGCCTTGGGAGCGTCCTCACTGAGAGCATTCGCGTGAATATTAGAGTGGTTTGGACGTTGAGCCGAGCGTTACAAAGCTTACACACCACTCGATGTTCGCGCCGAATTCTCATTACACGTGAATGCTCTCAGTGAGGACGCTCCTTTACAGATTCATTTTCTTAAAAACTACAATGGTTTCATTCATCATCATACTTGCATACAATACAATACTCAATGAAGCATGGTGTATTGCAATACGAACAATTTACCTAGTAATGTCAGATAAGGGAAATTCTAGCCGATACTAACTATAATTTGAAACTGCAATACTAACCAAGGTCACTTGGTTTAAAAGTATCCGGGCCGACTATGGACGCGTTTATGGTGGTGGATAAACGTTGATAAAGCATCGCCGTCACTCTCGCACTTCCATAGGTACTTACCAGAAAGAGGCGATATACAGCGATAAACGCGACTATAATAATTGCTAGAAATATATTGTTATTTAGAGCGTTTAAACCCTTGGGTGGTTTATAAGGTGTCTAGTTAAATGTAAATTAGGTTCCTTTTTGTACAATAAATAAATAAAAAAGGCCCGGGAATACCGCAGAAATCGCTAACGACAAATTGTTTTTTTTAGTTTTCTACTTTTATCGTTAATTTAGCAGCGTACTGAAATTTTGAGTAAGGCTAGTTGCTTGTGACGAATTACGTAAGTGTATGCAAAAGTGCATGGTGATTACTATTCGATTATACCACCAATTTCTTAGATAAATTTTCCAAAATCGTTATTTCTTTGTAGCTAAATTTCTATTCGCGTTTGTCCTTGTCGCATTTTTTACCATTTTAGAAATCAATTTAGCTGTGGCTATGTAGCTGGTTTGACCGAACCTTCGGGCATGCTGCAAAACTGACATAACTTAAACCTACCCACACATTTCGCCCTAATGTTAAATTACGATTAGGAGAAATTCGGTATGGAAAGTATGAGACTAAGTAAAGAATAAGATATTTTCAGAAAATAATGTAACAGGCCATTTAGTAAAGCTAAACAAAGAGCCAGCCCCTTACTCCGAGAAACAAAGATTTGAGACGTATCGAATTTAGCATTTACCTTGTCTGTAGGCTTCGGCGAGAGACCACTGCTAAACTGGATGATCTTCTGTGTAGTAGGAAGAAACTGTGAACAGCCGGTGTAAGGTGACCTCGCTGTGTGGTCGGTGCCGAGATTTGAAGAGTGCTCCAGTGCCACTGAGTATTCTTTGTCACCTCTCCTGGAAAGGAGAGCAGGCCTTAAGTGCAACATTTAACATACTAATGAGGTAACTACGCAAGCGAAAAAACAACAGAAAAAAACAGTGAAAAGGTGTATGAGTAATGGAAACGACCGACGGCTAATAATTTTTCTTGCACTTCATACATTGGATTTACGATGGAAAATAGATCTATATTTTGTAAGATTTAAAATGCACTAATTCACATTGAAGTTACGGCATATAAAATGTACTTCTTGGATCAGACCTTAAAATCATTTTACATCTGGTTGCTCCAACCACGTTCTACAGCACTTAATAGACGAATGTTTGGTTTAATTTTCGTATTCTGTGTATAAGAAGTTTGAAAATAAAATGTCACTATCGATGAGCTCAAGTGCTGTCTAAAATCTTTAAATACCAATAAATAACTACTGATATAAAAAAAAACATACAATAGTAAGCTAAGGAATAGACCGTAAAAAAATGAAAATAATATTACTTGAAATGTTCTCTGGTCAGCAGTAACATTCTTCCCACCAAATCTGTTGTTGAAACTCCTGCTGTCCTTTGCACCTCTCTGCAATCAAAAGAAATATCTCTTATCAACAACAATTAATTATAAGACACTCACAAGCAAAAATACTCGCCCACAAATATAACTTCTAAAACCAGAGAGAAACTTTAATAGTAGATTGTTCAACAAGGGACTAAAACAAGCCATAATGACACGAGATGTTTAGCCACGCGACCGAGAGCGAAGGTAAAGTAAAAGTAAGTAAGTAAAACATTTATTCACAACAATAACACACTTAAATAAAACATAAAAAATAAGGAAAAGAAACGACAGATAGTATAAGTAAGTAATTGTTGCGAAACGGTGAAAGGTGGCTATAGTTCGAGTGTCATTATGGTTGTTTAGTGTCGCGTTAAACACTCTACTTTTCACTTTTAATGCGAGGGAAAAAACGACGTTCTAAACAAAATTACAATATTTATTATAAAAAAGTTACTTACAAATTTGTTCCGCGGTTGTTTTAATTTTTTGTAAAGTGACGCTTTGAATGCTTGCATATTTAGTCAACAGATCCAAACTTGAAATATTTTTTTAAGGGCGTCCACGTACATACGGAATTCCGTTCCGGAATTTCCATTCGGAATTCCGAAGGCAGCTAAGTTAGGCCACATACATTCGGACCACATACAGCGGAAAAAAAATCGACCGGACGTGTGTGGTAGTGTCATAGATTTTGTATGGATTAGCTGCATTCGGAATTTCGAATCGACATTTCGAAACGGGATTCCAAAACGGAATTCCGTATGTATGTGGCCGCTCTAAACTAATTGGACCATACATAATAAAATGAATTCATCCTTAATATAATTAAATATTCATATTCTATGTATTTAAGTATTTATTTCTTTAAATAAGTAGGTATTTATATCGTTGTCTAGTACCCATAGTACAAACCTAGAGCTTAGTTTGAGACTAGGTCAATTTGTGAGAGATCGTCCCTTGATAATATAATATTTATTTGTATTTATTTATTCGTAATCATTAAGATTAAGATTTGATGTTACTAACAACATATGGAACTGGATTGTAAAAAAAAATGAAAAAAAAATGTGTTTAACGAAATTAAATCTTTTTTTTTACATTTTAACGCAGTTGTCATTTTGAGGTTATTTACACGCCCTAAAAATTGTCTATACACAATCACTGAAAATGGCGATAATCCTCCATTCACAAACACCGTGATGTTTAGGGGTTTACAAAGTAAATAAAAAAAAACTTGTTTGTTTGTTTTTAATATACGTAATTGTAATTGGTATTACAGTATTTTCAACGGTTTATTATACAAATTAGGATGTCAAATGTTCACTAAACGCCAAGACTGATATCCGGAATGACCGTAACCATGGTAATAACAATGCTATAATAACTATTATAGAGCTGTTTTTACCATGTCAACGCTCATTATAGAATTGTTTTCCCGCTTCGGTTACGCTATAGGTGGTTTTCTGATACCGTGAACGATTCCAATATTAGCGGCTTACAGTACGCGAGTAGAAAAAGGTGTTTTAAAAAATCTTAATTATAGAGGTTTGTCTCAAACGCATACTTTTTTGTTTAATAGTTACTAAGAAAACAAATAAACAAATTTCTGCTAAAGGCTAAAGAGCTTAAAAACCACATGGTCTTTTCTACGTCACAGCTAGTGCTAGTAAGTAAAGGTGCGACCCCACCGCTGGGTAAAGTACGGTCTCGTTGCGTAAACAAAAGACAGGGTCATAGTAACAACATGGCGCCGTTTTTGACGCACCGTAATATACGCACCGTTAAGCAGCGGTGCGGTCGCACCTTAATGCGGCTACAAACAAAATGATACATTGCGACCACTACTCCAAAGCGGGCGTAGCAAACGCGGATAATATTTTTTGCTCAGTAAATAACAATAAAAAAAATGCTTTGAGACAAACCTATATGTTTTTTTTAAACACCTTTTAAAAAGTTACAGTTGTCAATTTGTTTTGAAGCAGACCAAAGGAAAAACTCAATCCCCATATCTATATAAATAAAAATGAATCACTAAATGTGTTGTTAGCGCAAAGCTCGAGAACGGCTGAACCGACTTGGTTGATTTCTTTTTTGTTGTTTTCGTTATTGTCAGGATATGCTTGATAAGAAAGAAAAAAAAATACAACGGGAAGGTCGGAAATTAGCAGCGGGGCGAAGCCGCTGGCGGGCAGCTAGTGTATAATATTAGCAGGAAGGGATTAGTCATAAATTTGGAACAACACTAACCTGTATCTACCAGCATCTTTAACCAAATGATATGTATCAATCCCATCTGCAGTAACTGTGATGTCATCTGCAAAAATAAATGTTATTATTATTATTTTTATTTCCCTTTAAATTATGTGACATACCAACTTCATTTATTTAATTTGATCTACTTTTATTTATTTTATTCTATACTATAGGACGCCCGCGACTTCGTACGCGTAGAATTAGTTTCCCGCTACTCTCCCCATTTCTTCCCGTTGGGGGTCGATTTTCGGAAAATCCTTTCTTAGTGCTGACTTACATAATGAAAGGAACCCCTGTACCAAATTTCAAGATTCTAGGTACAGTAGTTTCGGCTGTGCGTTGATATATAAGTCAGTCAGGTTTGCCTTTTATATATATTGAAGAAGATAATCTAAGCATTTAAATTTTCTTTTAATGTAATTAATTAATGTATCAGTCTCGTTACCTGCAATAACGAATAATAATAATAATTACAGTCATTTAGCAATTGTTTCAGACAAACCAAAGCCTTCCTGATTAAATTATTTATTTAAAGATTTAATGTTAATTTTAAAAGTTTATATTAAGCTAAAACCAGGCCCACCTACATAGGAGTCCATATATTCTTTATCATGCAAGAAATTGGCGCGTAAACTTCCGCGGGTCATCGCGTCATTCATTCACAACTCAACAAGTTGATAACACACATAAGTGATGCCTCACAAACATCTAATTAAATAATGATTCACTTGGGTATCAGGCCTGTGGTGGCATGGTACTAGTTATATGAATTTCTTCCGCACTTGAGAAGCATGGTTGCTTTTATCATGGTATTTAAGCTTAATGATAAATTAGTTTAACTAGTATAAACTCATTGATTCAACTTTAGAAATTTACAAATTAAACATAGAGTTATTTTATAAAAGAAATGATCTGAAAGTATTCCTTTGAATATATTTTTATGATATAAAAAAAACAAGTGCAGTGACTAAGCTTGTGTTGTTTTATTTCGAGGGCAAAGAGGATGCGCAGATAGCAGATTTTTTCTATGTAAATGTTTCATCAATCAACAGCTATAAAATCTGAGTATGGTGACTTAAAATACAGCATTGTTGTAATTTAGATGTACTTATACATACTCGTTGCTAGTTTTATTCTGTTTCAGAAAAGAAGCAGAACCTATATGCTAAATATTACTCATACATACAATATTTCAGGTCACCATACATAAATTGAGATTTATTTTCCTTCCTTTACTTTTTGCACATATCATGACACAGCGATATATGGTTTTTAAAAAGAAACCTTGACTGGCATACAGTGGTATGAAACACCAGTTTATCGGTACATGTTAATGTAACCAAAATAACATTAATACTTAATGAGGCTTGTAGTAAAGACGCACTAATCATCTATTCTTATGAATATTAATATTTGTGTGTTCAAAATCAATGTGCCTACAGATTTTAATTATTAATTATTTAAGGTGTTTAATTATTATTGAATCTGTTCAATACCATTTTATAAAACATTATTTCCTGTTTGCTGTTATGAATCTTATTCATAATTTTCCCTTAACCTTATACCCATTAAAACTTTCAACTAAAATCAGTTGGTTTGACTTATTTCACTATTTCTATCTCTTATAAGAAAAACTTGAATAATGTGCACACACATTTGAAACACAAATTCTTTTATAATTCATTGCATGTGTTTTATATATAGATTCCTTCTCCTGGAACGAAGACTTTGTGTAAATATTATAATTGCTTTTCAATATGACCTAGTAGGTACGAGTATATGATTGCCTGTCAAGTATGAGTCTTCCACATACCTCCATGAACACAGAAGTTGCACTGATATTTATCCAGGGTCTCGAGGGTCGTGACGTACGGGGCCCCTTCAACAACTTGGTCAACCCATTTAATGGCTTTTACCATTTTGTAGCGCTCTTCTTGAGTGAATACTGGGGGCCCTTTGTGCTTAGAAATCTCTTCATCTGTATGAACGCCGACAATTAACACATCTCCTAGCGCTTTCGCTTGCCTCAAAGAATTCGCGTGCCCGAAATGGACCATGTCATAACTGAAAAATTAATGAATATTCCGTGAAACACAAACTTCGGTTTGGTAATAAAAATGCGTAACTAATCAGTTTCGATTTATCGCCTGCATTGCCTTGATAGGCGGCGGATGTTTTGTTTTGTAACTAATTGTATTTAGTAACCTGAAAAAATACGGCGTTTTATCGAGTAATTTAAATGCAAAAACTATTATTTGACTATAAAAACAGTACGAAAATATTTGGTGCTATAATATTGTAAAGGACGTCGGGTTCATACCCAGTTGCGATATAAATAGAGACAAAAACGCAAAATACTAATATAATTGTTTGACTTACCACCCATCGCACCACACACGAATCTGTTTTTTTTCATTCTCGTCATTCATTTTTAAACAAAATTAAAAATACAATAATATAAGGCTATCGTAATAAAGTAATTGATATCAAGGATATTGATTAAATAATCCGATTTATAAAAAATCCAAATTCTGTTCTCGAGCACAACTCCCACACCTACTCATTGAAAACTTCGCAATTCGACTGACATTTTTGCTGTCAACGGAGCGATGACGTCAAAGCAAGAAGAACAAATAACCAGCCTAATACAACTCTGTTGCGTTATGTTGGCCAACTTGTTTTCCATCGCATATATACTATGAAATTGTTACCTCTTCAGGGTTTGATTTTATTGATTTAATAGTACAGAGGTCGACGTGGAGTCCTTGGAGAAAGCCTGTCCGGCATTAAACCTCCTTACTTCAACTGAAGCGGTACGGCTAAGTAAGGATTATGTTCGCATATTTACTCGCATGGAATACTTGCTTGAGAAATTACCGCTATAATTTTATCTTGCATGCAGAAACATAATTCTTGTATAAACTCAGGGTAAATAAAAAAAGTAGGTAGGTAAGCATTTATTTACCTATAACGCTGCGGCCACATCTGCGGCGTTCGACGAATATTAAGGGATTACAACAAGATTACCACAAGTGGAACTAACTACCTACAATATTTTCATGTGGCAACACAACTTTTTTAACGTATTAAGCTTATTAAAAATGAATGAGATTTGCATTGCAACTTGCAATTCATAGTAGCTACGAGTACCTAGGTAGGTACAGTCACCAGCAATAATATTAATCCAAAATCGGACTCAAAAATATCTGACACGCTCTTATGCCTCCAGTAATAAGGACGTGTCAGATATTTTTGAGTCCAATTTTGGATCATATATTATTGCTGGTGACTGTACTACAATTCGCGTTCATAACCGTCTCTCGGCTGATAAACTCAAACTGCAACACAACAAACATAGGTAATCAAAAGATTTACTTGCCTCGTGTTTGGTAGTATCTTACAGAAATCGCGTGCAATGCTCCTGTGAATTTAGTTTTATTGGATAAAAATTTAATTTAATTGCCTAGTTCACTTCAAACGTCAGTAGACCTACTGACTCACGACAATTGTGGACCTGCATCTGTACAGGTCATCGGTTCTCGTGCGAGATACCGGCGGCAACCAGACATGAGGCAACACTTATGAACTCGGAAATAATATCCACACGGACCCACTGGACCCAGTGTGGTATTTTGGCAATCCTACACATCATCCATCAGTGCAGATTTGCTTACGTTTAGAGAAATCTATCGTAACATTACCCTCTATCAACCTACGCAATCGGCTTAGGTAAGGAATATCCGCCTATTGTTGTTTACTCAAAGGAAATATATCTGTATACATTCCATAGTCTAGTCAATTAAGTTGCAGAGGCGAAATTATCTAATCATTACAAATTGCACTGTCCTATTGGCCATTGGTTCAGTCAAATCACGCCACTGCCGACGACGAATGCGCGACGCCACCGGCCGGCCGTCTCGCGTGGACTTTGATGTCTACGCTGGTAGGGGTTACCGAAGTTATCTTCCGATCCGGTATTTTGTAGGTCAATAACTTGTAACGAGTGTTTCGGGAACCAGTCGGTAGACTTGTAGGTGTATCAATTTTGGAAGAGACCGGGAGACGGCAGTTTATTTAGGATACGTTTTAGGAGACTTGTGAAATCCAATCACTAAGAGTTTTTATAATAGGTATTACAACATTTACAACTAACATACGGTCTGGTCTGTTTTGGTCAAAGTTAGTCGGTAATTAATTATTCAGGACCCTTAGCTTAGCTTAGCTTGTAGTTTTAACCCGGAACGGACATGGGGTACCTACGTTTTATCCCGGAAAATGGACAGCTCCCGAGGGAAATAGCAATAGGGGAATAGCGGACGGAGACGCGGGCAAAAACTAGTTAAACAAACTCATCACTCGTCGATATAGGTTTCTACAATAAAACTATGACACTACTTCTAAAAAATATATAATTTAATTAATCTTTAGCATCAGCAACTCCTCCGCTTGTGATAGCGAAAGTAGCTTCACTCTCAGGCAAGTCAGGAGAATCGTAAATCTTCGCGATCCTGTTTTCCCCCCTCCCTTTTCTTAGGGAGATTCTGGTGGTGGATGCGTGGGCGAGGATGTTACCGCCAATAGGCTTCTTCGGATCCACTTGGAAGGAGAGAGTGGCACCAGGATCTGACGTCATTTGGTTCGTGATGAATACCGCTACGTTGTATTCTTCAGATATCTGTGACGTAAACAATATAATTTACTTTGGTTCCAAATAAACAAACCGCTGCTGTTCAATTAATGCTATTTACACAAATACAACATAATAATCAATTAATCACACATCATAATATAAATTTAAAAAAAATCATCTTCGCGTCTGCGTTATAATATAACTTATATTTTACCTAATACCATTAATGTCGCACCGTTACTCGTGTAAGTACTAGATACCTAATACCCAGTATATTTTAAAGTGGCCCATATTCAAACCGAGGATTATAATGTTCTCTTCTTTACATAGTATATAACAAAGTCTCTTTTGGCGCGTCTTTCTGTCTGTATATCCGCTAACTCCTAAATCGCTTATTTGATTTGACTGAATTTTTTGACGGACGATTTTTTGTACCTATAATAAATTCTAGTTTATGTACGGGTGTTACAGAACACTCACTATACCAGAGCGAAGCGAGTTACTTTTTGGGTTAAAGTCATCAAAGTTTGGCGTTAGCCACATACGGAATGTGACAAATAAATAACCCATCACCTAAAGTTAACAAATGTACCTACCCGCCGTTTAAATATTTGAAACGGTCATCCGTCAACAATTCAACATGGTCCAACAGTCACCGAAAGTATCTTTAGGTCAAAAACGCATTTATCTAAAGCGACAGGTCTTATCGCTTGCATAGTAAAATAGGATATGCTTATTTAAATAACTATGAAAATAACCCATAGTTTTCATAAGAGTAAAGGACCTCAATGACATAACCCGGATGCTAACTTATCTGGTCACCTTATCTTGAACTCTTTACGCAATATTGATTTGTTTTGATTTTTTTTAAACTTTCATACTCAACTGCATACGCATATATCGTTTTGATCGAGTATGGTGCATGTGGACAATTTTATCTAGATCGCTATCGCTTTTGAGGCCTTGAATATTTATAGGCATTCCTCATACGCATTGTGTACGATTTTATTTTTCACTTTAGGTTAGGTAAGTACCAATTTTTTTTTGTTAAACGTATCGAGGGAATAAGGGTATGACTACCAATTAACGTTATTAGTTATTATTAACCATCGGCCAAAAAAATGTCGTAGTGTCAAAACACTTCCTTTCAATCAAAAATAACGCTAAATTCGTCGTCTCGTCGACTTTATTGTTTTCAACCGAAATGAGATTCTAGAACTAGAATTAAGTACTAAATTATTATATGTAACACCAAAAAAGTAAAACTGGACTTTTAATTATGTTGGTTTAATTACAGACTAATAAAAAACACGCACATAACGTCGTCATCAACGATGATTCAGCTGGGTTACAACTACGACAAGAACACTGATTTGAAACGTATATCCCGTTCTTAAAGATAATCAATAATCAGCGAAATAAAAGCTTTGATAGCGCGAAAGATTCCACACTCTGACCTTCCCACGTGTTTATCGATTCGCATTTAGGTACGCATTGTTATCTTGATCATTAAGGCGCGCAATCGATTGACTCATTTGTCAAATTAGATTATCCTTGACGTGGAATGAATGGCCACTCTTGGCCACGTTGGATTACGATCGTGCCTTGCGCGATTATTGAATTAAAGTTTCATATCTAATAGTTTTGGGTGCTGATAATGTAGAATTCTAGACTACTTATTCTGAATGAGTTTAGCTCGTCGTAAGCGTACTTTTTTTTTTTGTGTTGTCGCCTGAAGGGCCAAAGGCTTAAGTCCTTGCTTTTGTTAGCAGGATATTGAAATTTACATTCGTCGTAAGCGTACTAGGGTTTGCAGTTTCGGGATCCGAGTGCACACCGGAACCAGGATTTTACGGGATTTTCAAATCAGTTCCGACAATCAAGGGACTGCAAGCCCTATCAGTACGTCACATTAAAACGAAGTTCGCCACGCTCTAAATTTACTTTCTGCGACGCAAATGGGCTCGCAGGAGATCGACTTCCGCGTGTATGTTTGTCTATTATTTTTTTTTATTTTGACGACATGTAGGTACATACATACAGCACCAAGAGGACTTTTAATTATGTACGCCATGCCATAATTCATAAGCAGTCATAACTCATAACATAAAACAATAAGGGCCTCTATTCTTAAGGTAAAATAATATTGCTTTTGACGTGTAAGTACTGTTTTTTATTTAACTCGGCCGCCATTGGTTTACCTACTGCCTTTTCTTCGAACGTTTACCAAACTGATTGATTTCCCAAACATGTCATTTGGGAAACCGTTTTTTTCCGGAACTGTACATTTTCAGGGTTTTTATAAAACTAACCTATCCTAACCCTTCTACGCGATGGTCCTGAAATAAATCCTGAAATATTTACAGTTTCGGAAAGAAAATGAATCAGTTAGCAATTGTAAGACATCGGTTACACGCTCAGTATTTCATCAGTCTGGCGTCAGTTCAATCATGATCGAGGGGGACGCAGCTATTATGTTAATATAGCTGCGTCCCTTTCGAGCACGGACTGAACTGACGCCAAACTGATCGTGTAACCCTTGTCTAAGGTTAACGATAACACGTCAAAAGCAATATTGTTTTACCGTCTTGATTAGAGTAGGCCAAGGTGTATTGACGCGTCTGTCAATTCGAAGCGTACCTACCTAAACATTAGGTAAGAAACCGGAAAGAAGAGGGAAGAAAATCCACTTGTATGGCTCATTGAAAACCCCATGTTGGAGTAACGTGGTGACTATTTTTAAATGAGATTCTGCGAAATCCTAACATTGCACAAAGTCGAATCCACTTGCTGTAATCCAAGTCCAATCGAATCTATTAGTGTAGGTATCCATTAATGAATAATTTAGTGTTTAAGAGAAACAATTTTGTGAGTGAGGATCCTCAAAATTCAGCATCCTGTGCCATCGTAGACGAATCCTGTTAATTTTACCAGGTCGATGGTCCGCCCCGTGGACCTACTGCGTCTTTCAGTACTGGAACCAGAATAATTAAGCCATTTAATAAAATAAAATAAAATATACCTTCTGAAGTCTTGATAACACTTGGGCCAGCTTCTGCTGACGGTCGGCTAGCTCGCCGCGCCCCGAGAAATCCACCCGGAACAGAGCCATCACTGAATCGATGATGAGGAGCTTGAACACCCCGGCTTCTTCATGGAACTTCGCGGCTACATAATCCAGGAGTTCCGCCTTGATATTAAAATGAAAAAATGTTATACCTAGGTAGGTATTTAGCTCGTGAAATAAGGTTTGGGCAAATTTTCTCTTTACTATTAACCAAGTAGGTATTAGGTACACTACCCAGTATTTCATTAAAGCAAATAAGATATTGTAGAGGGACCAATTATACCACTATTGTCACGGGGAAAAGTTATTTCCATTTTAGATGTAAATATAACATCAAATATGACTCAATGCCTCCTTTACTGCTTACTAGCGATTTAATATTTTTAGAAGTTTATTTCTTAGTGCTCCCTTATAGAATGGAAAGAATAGGAATAGGTAATATAGGTATATTCCCCCGTTTTTAATTCTCTAGGGCCAGCAGCGGTTTAGGCTGTACCTATGTTTATCTGTGAGATAGGAACAGGAGATTTTTATAATATGTGTAGATAGACATACATCACACACACCCACACATAAAAAAAAACAAAAACTACCTACACAAATATTAAATCGTTAGCTTACATTACGTTACGTAAATTAATTGCGTATATCGACAGGCACAATGAAACTTGTCTAGAGTCTATACTATAGCAGGTACGTGGTATGGTATAGGTTTTTAAACGTATTATCTTCGAATCAACTGGTCATACCGGTTCCTAAAATAATTATGCAAACGAGGATCTTTAACATAGGCATTTTTGTCTATAGAGTTAAGTATATGTTTTGCGAAACGATAATTCTTCATGGTAGAACTAGCCAAGATGCAAACGCTACCAACGATTTTCTTTTCTATCACTCAAAATGTATGGCAAGACATTCTCGTTCGTTGCGGTAAACCACGTGGTCAACTAGCTGTCACATCATTACATTATCTGTCACCTAATTTGGTTTAAGAGAATGACACGTCCGTTCTGTTAACGGGCTATTTTTACCCGACTACCGAAGGAGGAGGGTAATGTGTTTATCAGCCTATATTTATTTATTTATTTATTGAAAAGTATATTTACACAGCATTACATTACAGAAGTAGGTGCACTAATACACTGTGAAACTAATATAAAGTAAAACTACACTTATACCCCATAGAGGCACACTAGGTAGAAGGCCTGCCACCCGTCTTCTCGCAAAACTTTAAGCACTACCGACATACCTACCTACAGCCATCCATCGCTACATATTATGTATGTTTGTTACTTTGTGGCACTCTAGAAACTAAACATGTGGGCCGATTTTGATAATTCTTATGACCAGATAACCAGTGGCGTAGCTAGGGGGGGGGCGGCAGGGGCGGCCCGCACCGGGTGTCACCCGCTTAGGGGTGACACCCGACCCGACCGTGGACATCAGTAGTGAGTGCCATATACGTATAACAATTAATAAAACTGTGGCAGATTGCATAACCGCCACTAATAAAATAATGTAATTGAGTTTTGGGGTGACACCTAAAATATCCGCCCCGGGTGCCACTCATGCTAGCTACGCCACTGCTTATGACGATCGATTTGTCTTAATCTTGTTAGTATCACTAAAGGGGTTTATATAATAAATGGGGGCAAATTAGAATACGCTTGGGGGACATAATACAGTGTGGAAAAATGAGTCGGGCCCTGCAGGGAAACTACTTACCTTTTAGCTGGTACGATTCCCGGGTGAGACAAACGATTTTAGAAAATCTTTTAATGCGGTTTTGTTTCTTTTTAAAAATAAAAGTATGTTTCCTTTAAGTAAAATGATCTAGCTTAAGTATTTAAGGTAGCTCCAGGGCCCATAACTTTTTTCGACTACAGTGTGGAAAAACATAATGGGCCTTGGGGGGCATCAATGGTTGTTTTCCTCCAGGGCCCAACTTTTTTTTCCACACTGTATAATCCAACGTGTGTTCTTTCAAGTTAAAATTATGGTGAAAGGTCAAGTGCTGAGGAAAAATAACACATTTTCGTATTCAGGATGATAACCACATACCTGATGCTCCGATGTGTAAGCTCTAGCGTAGAGCACGTTGTCCAGTACAGCGCTCTGGTCCAGGTTGAACCTGTCAGCGATGGGCCGGAGTCGGTCCGGTCGACTGAGCCACTCAGTTAAGGACATTAGTTCTATAGCTTATATGCTTAAATATTAAGCTTTTTCATAACATAAGCATAAGTAATGTTTGGTTGATATATCGACAAGTCAAGTGCTAGACGGAAGCTCGTCCTGGGATCACCACCACACAATTGATTTGTAAAAAAGAAAGAAAGAAAACATTTATTGCCACATATAATATGAAATAAAGCTAACACAGGGCAAAACAAAATGTTCAAAAGACTCAGCGTTTGCTGTAGGCACGCTGCGGTAGAATCGCACTCTCGCAGCACTGGGGCTCTACTTTGAAATCAGCAATTCGAACTTCGGATCGCCCCGTCACTTTCTTGCGAATTAGTGACGCGTCGAGAGCAAAAGGGATAGCAATAGACGAAGTTCGAATTACGGATTTCAAAGTAGAGCCTCTGGTTAGTCCCGTTCCTATTATACCGTGCAAACTTACTATCGAGCGGGTGCTTAATAATATGTCATGTATTGTAAAACTTTGGTTTTTACTATTTGATGTTTTACTTAAGAGTGTGCACTTTCAATTAACCAATGTTTTGCTTATAGTATAGGTATATGTAAGCCTAGTATTACTAGTTTTATGATAGATGGTAAACCAATAATGTTGTTTGTTTTGGTCACAGCTCACAAATCTCATTGTATCGGCATTTTCTGTATTTGTTGATCAAATACGGTAGATGGTATACCTGTAGTACGCGTGCAAATCTGTGCAAATGAATGACATGTGTGAGTGCGTGACAGAGACGCGACGCCTTGCACTCACCTTGCACTATCTACGGGGCCTTATTCTAGTGGGTAAAACCATATTGCCTTTGACATGTTACCATCAATAAATTATATTTCCTCTATGAGTTACCTACGGTATTGTCTAAACCTCGGCCGCCATTACTGAATAAGAACTTATAAGAATAATCTTTATAGGCACAACTGACAAATAAATAAGAGCTATTTGTAACGTTGACAATACGATAACATGTTAAAAGCAATATGGTTTTACCGAGTCGAATAGAGCCCGTATAGTATAGTGCATAAACAAACACACGAATTCGTACTTTTCGAACTAGTTCGTATTCGTTTTGCTTTCACAATTAGTAAATCGATGAGAGAAAGCTAATTAATCCATAAGTTAAGGTGAAAATTTGAACAGCCCCCCGTTCATTTATAATGAACTTGCAGACTTAGATGAATTTATTTTTGTGCATAACGTTATAAAACGGACTACCTGCTAAGTATGTCTGAAGGTTGTAAAAGGCGGTGGCTGATCAAAAAGAATGAAAATAGTTTCCTGTAAGTATGAAATAAATAATATTTCGTGACTATTATCGGCCAAAAGGCTTTAACCTTTCATACACGAGTGACCGTTAAATGACTTCCTAACTCGTAATGTTACTCCCAAAAAAGTATTGTTATTCTATAATTTTGTTACGTATTGTAATATTGTACCTCGGTAATATTAGTGAAATATTTAATACTATTGTGCAAGAAAATGCATAGGTACATTATACTATGTTCTACCGAAAAAACCTAATCTTTGCGATCAGTAAACTACTGAATCCTCTTTTGGCTCGAAAATCCGATTGTGCCTACGAAAAAACCGAACTAGGTATAACGCCTATAAGTACTGCCACGAAACCGTACCAAAACCGGAACACTTCGTGGCGATAAATTAAGATTAAAATGTCTGGTTTTGGTCCGGTTCCGTTTCGGTCTCGTGGCCAGTGTGAACTGTGAGAATCAGGCGTAAAGAGGGCGGACAACACAACCAGGATAGGTAGGTACTGGGAACGAGGGGCCGAATTTTGACTTTCGAGCGAAAGTTTCACTCGGAAGTGAGAAATAACTGTGAAATCGTATTTTTGAAATTACGAGCAATAGAAAATTTCAAGACGAGTCGTCCACACCATTGGTTTTCAATTCTACCGCTTGTATTTCAAAAAACGGTTTCACATATTTTGCTCACTTTCGAGTGAAACTTTCGACTCGAAGTTTCGAGGGCTCAACAGTCAAAAATCGGCCCCCGAATTTCAAAGTAACATTAGTCCTGTAACGTCCTTTTAAGGTTTGGTAAAGAAAATAGCTTTTAAAATTTCGACTTAAATGCGCTTTGCATAAGGTACATGACAGATTGACTTTAAAATAGTCTTTACCCGTGTGGTGTGTGGTTGCGTTACGACCGCGCTGCACACGCGCCGCAGACGCGCGTCTCGGTGTGCCGGGGTTCCATTTGTTTTGTTGTTTTACAACTCCCAGACGCCACGCGACGCTACGCGCTGCTGCTGCCACGCGTTTGGTTTGCCGGAGCCTTAACTTGCGGCAAGGTCGCAGTATAACGCTATATCAAGGCTAGCGGTCAAGGCTTATACATCGATAGTACGATACTCAACCCGTGTCCAACCCTTAATCTCACAAATAAATAAAGTTAATAAAAATAAATACCCGTCCCAAAGACTCGTACGTATGTAGTTCATACTACATATGTATCCTAATAAATGTACAGTAAAACCACAGTATAAGTTCTCGGCTATGTATCGCTGTCACACTCGCTGGCATCTGTCAGTGTTTTTGATATGCGAGAGAGTGAAAAGGCGATAGACAGCCGAGTAACTATTAATATTCTGGTTTTTCTGTACTTAGGCTGGGTTTTATAAAGATCCGTTAGATCAAATTTCGGTCAGGAATGTCAAAACTTGTACGAAGTTACTAAAATTTTATCTGACATAATTTACTAACTGGCTTTTATAAAGCCCAGGGTCAGGGCCAGGTCAGTAGACCAGGGACCCAATTCTCGTGACTTCGAGATGATTTTTCATGCGAGATTAACTGTCAACTGCATACATTTTTTCCACAGATCTTGCATGAAAAATCATCTCGAAGTCACGAGAATTGGGTCCCAGGGATGGGTCAGGATATCACTTAAGTACTTATAAAAAAAAATACGAAGAAACACTGGTGACTTAGGAACAAATTTATAAAAAAAAATTTTATAAATACATTAAAAAAAAAAAAAAAAAAAAAAAAAAATATTCGTGCTTAGTTTACTGGATTAGAATTTAATTTGGGACCGCTACTTAGAATCGCTCACTAGATTAACCGCGTCGTTAAACAAAACAAAACTTTAGAAAAGTGTATAAAATATAGGTAAAAGTATCACAAAGCTGTAGGTACGTTCTTATGGAAAAAAATTAAAATTTTGACCACTAAAGGGGCCTGATGATTAATTTCTCTCAGTAAAACTATTTAACAAAAACTGGATCCACGCCTGTGTAACTAAAAAAAAATACCATATAGAAGCATAAGTCCCCATCTTCATAACGTTTGATGAAACTAAAAGGATACAAAGTATGCTCAGTATCCAGGAACATGACCTTCCCGCCGTGGTACCCGCTGGCAGTCGGGATCTGAGTAGTCACGCACAGTGTGTGCGACAGTTGGGTCTTCCCGGTACGGAACTCACCGAACACTTCCGTTATTGCCATGGACTCTATGCCACCAGCTAGCAATTTACTGAGAATCAAATTGGTAGTTCTTAATGTTTGAGGCACGATATTTCCACAAACTAGCATTTCTATGAAAATAAACGCAAATGTATATGCTCAAAAACATACCCAAACCCTCAAACCACAGATTAATAACCAGTATACTAACTCAAATTCCAGATATTTTTAGAAAGAAATCACTTACTCCAGCTCAATACTTCCAGTGCTTATTTTGAAGACTTGCTTTCGACGGTCGCTCACTTCTAACGCAGTCATGAAACCAAGAGTAACAACTTTTTGACATGCCTCTTTAATTTTATCCACTTTTGCATCAGAAAAACCTTTTATATTGCACAGTTTTTTCTTTGTAGACATTTGTATACCTTTGATAGTGCATATTCCGGCTGTTTTAAGTTTCTTAATATCTGCAACGTTTATTCCATGCTTTTGTAGTATATCAACATCTTGAAAAAAGGTTTCCTCTTCGTTGTCCGAAACATTATCATCAAGAGCTTGTTCTATCATGGCGAAAATAATAAAATTAGATCGACTCGGGTCCGTGCAAAAACTTGCTGAAAATTTAACTTTTTAATGTGTGTAGATTTGGCGCGCAAAACTTTTTTTTAACCTAGTTTAATAGGTATAATATAAGTGTTAACATTCATTTGTAAATCAGTTTAAATGTTTAAAAAACGTTTATTTACATATTTCTTAAGCGATTATAATCTTTCTTTTGCATTTCTTCATATATCATTTAATCATTTTCATTTAATTCATATAACTGTTTTTTTACTAGGCTTATTTTCCAACTGTTTGTGCCAAAAGCCGTTTAAAACAAAATTACTTTTGTCTATTCCAAATCAATAATGTGACCATTTAAATTTTAAAATTTCTACGAATGTACTAAGCACCTAGAATACTAACTTCTAGGATGCTTTCGTGAAGTACATTTTACAAATCATGTTTAAAATAAGTAAGTATTGGAATGTCATATTTTTTATATATACATTAAATTTTTCAACAAATTGTGGTTTAAAACATAGGAAGCTAGTGACTAACTAATTTCTCCTAAAAAAGATTGTCAAAAGAATATGGCAACTCAGAATTGGATTAGAAGTAAAAAGATTTTCAATATTAGTCTTTGGTCTGACTTCGTCGAAAAAGCTTGTGGCGGCGCATTTTAGAGGATTTACGATTGTAAATTTATAATAACATCAAGAATTTACCGTCTAAACCATCTCAGTTAAGGTAAGAGGGTAAGTTAACCCTACGGAAGTACTGAAAGTGATTATTTATATTATGTTCATATATTTCCTCCTATATCACAGCCATGTTGAAGTAGTGTTGATTTTACTAAGTTTTCATCAGAAATTCGTCTTAAAAAGTTAAAGTTGTTCACAAGTATATGTGAAAGACCCAAGTTGCGTTTGTGTTGTGAAAATAAAAGTTAAAAGTCTTGTAATATGGAAAGTGTTATAAAGTGCCACCGAATCTGGCGTCGAGGCGTCATCTGTAAGGTAAGGCTGGATGTGTCTTCAATATACATCAGAACGTAGCATTGTAACGCTGTGACATCAGCCAACTACAATATAATTACGAATCATTTCTTTTAGTCTTGAAGTCTTGGTTTCTGTCATTATTTTTAGGTTGTTTTTGTACATACAATGCAGACAATAGATTTATCATATTTTAAAACGAAAACAAATGGTTCTGCAAAAAATTAATTATTATTAAAATACTAAGCGAAATCTTGTATTACGTATTTCGCTTTCTATATTTTCTCATTATAAACATTTTTTTTCTTTACAAATTTATTGCTTGTGTTCATTTTAAGATAGTGTGGTACTAACATTGGAGTATGTAATTTTGATCTGAAATGCTAATTTATAACAGTAATAACTATGAAGTCATGGAATGCTTTGGGTTGGGTTTGTAGTTTACAATAACAATCTTTATGAAGACTGATAATCTGTTTTCAGGGATGGACTCTGAAGATTCCCGTGATGGAACTGGAGATGCTCAATCATCCTCAAGTAGTAGCAGTTCTAGCTCGAGAAGCCGTAGGAGTTCATCATCAAGTGTGCCATCTAAAAAGGATGTCAAATCACCACCACATTCTCCACCACAGTCTCCTTCACGATCACCACCAAAGTCACCACTCTCTCCAAGATCTGAAGGCCCTAGATCACCATCTCCAGAGAGCCGCTCGCAGTCCCCGTCTCTGCGGTCACAGTCTCCTGCCAAACCTGGCTCCCCCGATAACTTGAGTGGTGCTCACTCTGACATCAATTCACCTGAAAACTCTATGCAAGCTTCACCAGTTGGTCCTAAATCACCGGATGGTCCTAAGTCTCCTAGTGAACCTAGGTCAGTAGACAACCGCGAGCAGTATTCAGCCCCATTTTCAGGAGGCGAGGGTCCTAAGACTCCCCAAAGTCCTAGCAGCTCACCGAGATCTGCCCCAGGCTCACCCGACACTCGGTCTCGGCCTGCGTCCCCTGACTCAGTGTCTCACGTCACATCCCCAGCTAGAAATCCTGGTCAGAGCTCACGTCCTTCCAGCCCATCTCCTGATAGAAACTCCTCTAGATCCTCTGTGGCCATGTCTCCTAAAAAACGAGATTGGAGTCCTAAAGAGAATTGGCGAAGGCACACTAAGGCAGAGCAAAAAATGGTCCCACGGTCAAGGGAACGGAGCAGATCAGAGTCTAGTCAGTCAAGTAGGAGCTCTTCGTATAATAAGAGAACTAGTGCTAAGGATCCCGCCACTGAAGAAATTTCGGAGGGTAAATACCGTAAAAAACTAACAGATAAATCTAATTATCAAATGGTTAAGGTGTTGATGTGAGGGTTTATTTTCAGGTGAAATGGAATCAGATCAAGAAGATAGACAGTCTAGAAGTAAATCTACAACTAGTGAGAAACCTGATGGTAAAGATCTGAATATCAGTCATGAGGACCTCTCAGATGTATCAGATTTAGATTCTATTGGACCAGAAGATAATGTTAAGGAATCAAAGGTTTCATACTTTCTTATTAATATGTTAGTATTGATTTTTATTCTTTTCACTAAAATTAATCATTTATTTTGATATTTGCAGCCTAAATCAACACCGGCATCGCCAGAAAAACCAGATATTGTTAATGGAAATGGTAGTACACAGTCTTCTCCGAAGTCTGACAGCGGGAAGGTAGATGCTCCAAAAATGGACAAAGTAAGTGGAGTGAATTGGATTATTAAGATTAAATTTCAAAAATACCCTTGACACTGAAGTTCTATCATACACCAAGGTCACACACAATTTAAATGCAGGAGAATGTGCAGGCAACCAGGCAAGGCCCACACTTTAAACTTCTGTATAACCCATCCTTCCGGCTACCACAGACCATAGTTCATAGTTCCATAGTTCCATAGTCCATACTTTACTGCCTGTCTGTATGCATAATCATTGCAAACATATGTGCTATAAAATGAGTGTAGAAGTTTTAATTTTCAACATAGTTTTTGAGACATTCAATTAACTGATCCATTGTGTTTATAAACTCCTTATGTTGTTTATAAGTATGATGCTTGTATTAAGAAGACCCTATAAAAATGCTATGTATGATGTGTCTGTATATTTTATATTCTGATATAATAAAGCATTCAATAGGTTATCACAATTAGTGTTCATGATTGCATGTCATGGTAAATGTGTTAAAATTATTTACATAACAATAAAAGCAACATAAATCTAATAGAGTACCTACAAAATAAGTTTAGCCTTCTATTTCTATCTTCAAGCAGTAAGAAATGTAGCTAGTTTACCCAGTTCGCTCCTCATCCTTGGTTGTATACTAAATAACTATAATGAAATTATGTTGTTAAAGGTACCACAAGAAAAAACAAGTAATACAGAAGACGGTGAGGAGCAATTAGACTTTGAGGCAGAAGAAGGTGAATGTGTTGAGCCAAAAACAGTGGAGCAGGCTAATGGTGATGGTGAAATTATTGATAAAGGTAAGTTTGGTTTGTGTGGCTATTGAATGCAATGATCGACTTAAATTTTGTTTACTATCATCAGCCTCTATTATTGCAAACACAATGTAAGGAGTGTAAAACAACTCACTGCACATGAAACATGACAATCTGCTGTTGTGTAAGGTCGACAGGGGTTGTCAAAAGGGGTGTATACTGTACACTAGAGACCCGCCCGCCACTGTCTGCCTAGAACTGGTTTATCATGTTGAACTAATTTCCTGGGATAAAAAGTAGTTTTCCTATGTTTTAACTAGTACATGGACTATCTGTGTGTCAAATTCGATCCACATCCATTAAGGTATTTAAGTATGATTAAGGGACATATATACATCCAAACATTCCTAAATTCCGGCCACATTAGGCGAATGCGTCGCTCGTACAGTACACCATTCGCGTATTTAATTAGTACGTGTCCTCGCGGTAGTGAATCGGACACTGGCTCGCTCGGCATTAGGCACAGAAAAAGAGCCATCTCATCACAATAAACAATGGGGTCAACCTGTCTGTTAGCAGCTGTTTAATTTGTAAATTCAATTGACATAGTTTATTTTCTCCTTTTATGGTGTACCATGATGGATACTTATTTTATTAACGTATTTCGTTTTTAAGCTAGATCTAGTTATATGTCTATACAACCGATAGCTATGCTTCTGATTGGTTTGTCCAAAATGTTTGTAGGGGTTAATACTATAAATTTATCAACGACTTTCTCGCGTGTAACTTCTTGCTCTTTGTTTCGATTACTTTTACGCGGCCCCTTTCGAATAGGTTCAATCCTATTACTACAAACAACTTTAACGTGCCTCGAAAGGAGTAGAAGCTTTGATAAGCCTTTTGCATTTAAAAAAATGTTAGGTACTCATGACAGAAATTCCTTATAAGTTAACAAATCCGGTTATTCTACCAAATCTATGACGAAGGAGACAGCAAAATTAACTTGGGCTAGTGGTATACAGGCTGTGTTTCGGAATGATCAACATTATTCATGATTGGCTTCAAAGATCCGACTTTACTCTGTTTGAACAATTACTTATAAATACATAATATATGGCCTTATGGGTCCGAATGTTGGCCTACCAAGGAGAAGGATGAAAGAAGAGTGCATGTGGCGGATATGCGTATGATGCGATGGATGTGTGGTGTCTCTAAAACCCATAATAGAAAAGTGGAGGAGAAGATTGCCGTGGTACGGACATGTAATTAGGAGCGAGGAAGAAAACAAAAATAGCCCTTACAAGGCCCACCATACCACAAACAGGGAGATGTTTGCAAGTGGAAATTTAAATCTACCACCAAAGAAATACAGTTCAATTTCCTTTGCTCTGCAATGCCATTTGAAACAAATTAAAATGAACTTTATACTTGTTAAATAAGCTAAAACTAAATCGCCTTGATTATGTACTTCTTATTTAACAAGAGGATAGAAGAGTGATGGTAATGAATGTAGATGGATAAGAAAATCGTTTTTTTTTTAAGATGTTTCGAAAACTAACTTCACATATAAGTAAAGATAGTAAACATCACTGCAGTTCTTTCTATCTCTTAGAAATGTTCCATTAGCCAACTAGAAGACCCTGTCATTACCTGTCATTACATGGTATATTCGTGCAGCAGAAGAGGTGAAGCCGGGGCGCGTGTCGCGCGGGTCCTCGCTGGAGGAGGGCGAGGTGTCGGACGAGGCGGAGCGCCGCCCCGAGGAGAGCGAGCCGCGGCCCGTCTGCAGGTTCTTCTCGAGGGGGGCCTGCACGTGGGGGGTTAGCTGCAGGTTCGTAAGACGGGAGTAGACGGAATGTTAGCTCTGTCCAAATTGTTAAAATTGGGTATCTATTATATTGTCGAAAAACTTTTCAACGAACTTCTGTACACAGAATTTTCTTTTCTCGTTTATATGACTTTTTTTTGGTAGTCATAAGTCTAACCTAACCTAACCTACGTGATTAATGTTAAAGACATCCCGAAAAATCACGGTTTTAGCAGAAAATAGCATTTTATGAAATGAGATTCGATGAAATGATGCGTTACGGTTAAAATTACTACTCATGCATTTCCAGACAAAAAAAACTAATACTAATTTGAATTTGATTTAGCATTTTACCTTAAATATGTGATTGTTTACTAACATAATTTTAAGAGAATTATTACTAATCATCTATGAACTAATTCATTCTTGTTCGAAATAAATGCTTATTATTATTTCTGTTATTGCAAATTGTTATAGTAGGACCTCGATTTTAGTTTCACCGTGTATGTGACCTTTTCTTTTTTCTGTGGTTTTTTGGTTTCAGTGGTAAGGGAGTGACTTGACCATGTTAACAAAAAACTGTTGTTTATTGTCTCCAAATGTGAATCCCCAGACACTTTATTATACAGGAAGGAATTTCGAGGGTTTTAAGAGTTGATGAGGCATTGCAATGAAACTACTTAGAAGTAGGTAGTACAAGTAGAGATTTATCCCACCGAAAACATAAATGTGAAGGCCAAGTTCTCTTAGGCAACCAAAAGTATGTGGTATCTGAAAAGGTGCCAAGTTTGGCAATAGATTAGGTATTTATTTATTTATTAAATTGCTTTATTTTATTCAGATGAGTTGTCTGAAAGGTTATTTTGTTGGGCACTGGATTGTTGACAGTCAAACCAATTAATTGAAAGTAATGCTTTTTGAGTTTTAACTTGGCAGTTTTCTTAAATACCTAACTGATCACATGACATTGTAACATACTGTATAGAAAACTGCCAAAGTAATATTGTTTAACTTCTTAAACAAGAGGCCCTTGTATGATGATGGAGGCGGAATAGCTGTAGGAACTGTAGGTTAGTGTAAGAATAGATTCGTTAAAATCATCTTTTAACAGCGAGTTTATCAGTACAGTACAATTGTCACCTGTCCGCACATCTCTTGGCACTGTATGGGTGACAGTGTGAGCACTTGGGAATGTATGGGTTTAGAAATTACGCTGGCAACACTGAGTTGGGGCTAATGGAGGTGTAATTTGCACTAGTAACCCACACTGCCCAAGTACCCAAAGGTGTCCCAAATAGCTGTTTTTTTTTAAATACTCCTATTGTGTGGGTTCAGGTTCCTGCACCCGGGCGTGACGGACAAGGGCAACTACAACATGTTCGACGTGGTGCGCGGCGTGCCGGCGGGCGGGCCGTTCGCGCCGCCGCGCGACGCCGCGCCGCCCGAGTCCGCCTGGGAGCGCGGCCTGCGCACTGCCAAAGAGGTATTACCTTACAAAACGTTTTTAGTAACCTATTTTTATTGCTGGCCTGACTTAAATGTTTCATTGCCGCGCACCGAGGGTTCCGTACTGCCACACAGTACTATTTATTATATTCCAATTTGAATTCGGTTACGAATTGAACCAGCGCGAGCCCAACTCATACTTGGCCATTATTTTAGTATTTGTTGTTTCTTTTTTAGGGTTTGTAATATTATAATCATATTTAATTTTACGCTTGTATGTTTTCCGTTTTTACCATTAAAAGACCATGTGGCATTTAAGCTCTTTGGCCATTAGCAGAAATTTGTTTATTTATTTTCTTAGTAAATAATGAACAACAACAAAAAAGTATGCTTTTGAGACAAACCTCTATAATCAA
Source organism: Acleris cristana (assembly GCA_948252455.1). Taxonomy (NCBI): domain Eukaryota; kingdom Metazoa; phylum Arthropoda; class Insecta; order Lepidoptera; family Tortricidae; genus Acleris; species Acleris cristana. The sequence continues at coordinate 9,728,937 of OX411784.1, read as the reverse complement.
TAACCATGTTTTTTTAGAACACCTTTCAAAAAAGTCCCTGTTGTAAATTTGTACAAATCCACTCGTATTATTGACAGATGCTCCGGATAGCGAACAAGCGCAAGGAGCAGGACATGGACTTCGAGGAGAAGAAGCTGCACCTGTCGGTGGGGGGGGTGGTGCACGACCCGGACGCCGAGCTGGCGTACGCCGCCGCCGCCGTCGGCGCCTCGCCGCCGCACCACGACCCGCCGCCGCACCCGCACCGCGAGCCCGACCTCTTCCGCCCCGGGTACCCAGACTCACTTGCCGCTCTCAACCCCTGGGTTCCGTAGCCAATATGCAAACGATACTAACCCTTTCTCTTTTCTATCACTCAAAATGTACAGGATGAAAGTTGACCGCGTGGTTTATCGCTCCGCACGAGAATGTCATCCCATATATTTTGAGCGATAGAAAAGAAAAACGTTATAAATAATAACGCGATAGAAAAAGTTAGGGTCTAAATTGATGCACTACGCTAAGTTAGCTACTTTCGAAAATCGACGAAATTCATAGGATTGAAGTAAGCTGATGACCAGAAGTGTGCTAACTCGGGGCACGAATACTAAAGTAGGCTATCGCGTCTAAGCTACCCAAAGCATGAAAGGGTCACGACCCACTGCATGTTAGACCGCGAGCAGATATTGAAAAAGCCTTGAAACTGGAAGGACCACCGACGTAGGAAAACATTTTTGCGACAAAAAATATATCAAGCTTTACTGTCAAGATCAAGATGTTATTTAAAATTAATAAATACCTATTATTTATTCTCTCTACGATAAAAACAACAAACAAATGATTATTTTTCTATTTTGAAATGATTTGATCTCATATTAATTCTATACGTTTCGAGCCGAAAGAAAACAAAAACTTGCAGTGTTTGTATCGTGGCAAGGCCTTCTCTACTAGCCTATATTCCACACTTGCACATGTATATTTATGATATTTAAAGTTTCGGGGATATTGCTCTGACAGCTCCTTGTGAGAACGACCTTTATTGGTATCCTATTACTTAGTTCGACTAGGTAAATCTCCACCATCAAGTGAATACAGTCAGTATCGTAAGGGTCTCCCCACATACTGCCACCCAAATTTTTCGAAGGCATTAAAGAATAAGTTATAAAGTGGATACCCTTTTTAGTATGCTGACCGTACTATCAAGTGGGTGTATTAATTACTCGATTGTCCAACAGTCCGTACGGACCTATGTACCGCGGGCGCTTCCCGCGGCCGCCTATGGACGAGCGCGAGCGGTTCTTCGAGCGGGAGCGCACGTTCGAGCGCGAACGCATGTACGAGCGTCCGCCACATTACGATGAGCGGGCTGCCGTGCCTGAGGAACCATCCTTTCACAAGGTAATTAATACTAAATTAAATCAATAATTAATTTTGGTTTTCTTTCCTCGACCGAAAGAATGAAAAACCAGAATTAATTAGCGAGATTAAAAATTAATTAATTAGAAATGATAAGTTCAATAGTGTTCGGACTGAAACTGTATGCAGTGTGAAGTACATGACTTTGGGATCTGCATAGTGAGTGTCGCGTTTAACTACCAAATAGAAACATTTCGACCAACCAGCGTGGGTTAGAAAAAGAAAGAAAAATATTCATTTAAATAAAACAGGTACACCTACAAAAATGTAATCTCGTTTATGAAATTCATTTTTCGTCCTCAGTTTTGAGATTCTAAATTTTGTTTATGAAATTTCTATTGCTTTTTCTATAATTACCTAATGACGATATTCCCTTTTGATATGATGATAACTAGAATAAACATACTAAACTACACCCGAGCGAAGCCGCGGGCGGGCCGCTAGTTTTTAATAAAAATACGCTTGGTGAATATTTGGGGTTATGTGTCAAACAGTACTAATTTGTTTACATCGTTCACAAGTTCTATTGACAGCTACTTTAGTACCCCTATCACCTTGAAATACAATGTAACTTTTCATATTAAAACGTGTTCTACTTTTAAAATTAGTATGTAAAGTTACAATAGCCCCACAGATGCAGGAGCCCCGCCTCACCTTACTACATGTTTTAATTCATAGAATAATTTTATGATCTCTACAGCGGCGCGTGCGAGCATCGCGCGAAGTCATAGTGCAGCGCGCTGAAGTAGAGCGACGAGAGGGGCGCGAGGGCCGCATGCGCGAGGTCCGCGAGGGCCGCGAAGGACGCGAAGGCCGCGACGGCCGCGAGGGCCGCGACGGGCGCGAGGGCCGCGAGGGCCGCGAGGCGCGCGACGGGCGCGGGGACGAGTGGGCCGACCCCTGGATGCGCGCCGAGCCCGCCGCGCGCCGCCGCCGCCCCGTCTCCTCCGACGAGTCCTACTCCTCCTCCAGGTACCGCCCCTCGCTCAGCTATCTCCTTACAGTTAAGCCGGTTGTGAAAGAATGACTGCGATTAAGGTACCGAAGTTTTTCATAGCTTTTGTGATGCTCTAATGCGGGTGACGAATTCTAGTGTTGCGGATCTCGAAGAGATTTAATGTAATTTTTAAATCCCTCAAACGATCTGTGATGACTTATTGTAGGAACCGACCGATCGATCTAATGTAGTTTACTTCCGTTTCGAATCGCCCTCGAGATATCGCGAGTCACCCGCTTTAGAAGTATTTAGTAGTGTAGTTAGCGTCAGATGGTTAAAAAAATAAAATCTAAAATGGTATGTGCCATTTTTTTTGTTATGCCTAGCACCGTTTCGGGTGTCGATGTACTGGCTTTATTCGGTCACAGTTGCACTTTCGTTAAATCGAACACGCATCGTGTCGAGCTCTTAAAGTAACTTTATTTTTTATTTTTTAAGTAGTCCTCCGTTTAGACCACGATTCTGAAATTATTTTTATCGTACTTTTGTCAATGTTATTAAATTAAAATTTCCACCCTCCGCTTTGTCCTCTCCCCGCCTAATGGGTTCCATTTTCATAACTACAATGACGGTGTTTCGGTGTTCCACCTCTGACTAATGTCACTTTGAAATTCGTTATAATATCATCTCTGTTACCATTTAACCTGCATGCGACTGGAACCATCCGACTCGCTTCTGGCGTGAATGTGTTATGTGGCGGACCGCCCGGTCCTGCATGTGTGCGTGTGCCGTGTGCCGTGTGCCGGTGTGTGCGTGCTCCCGTCCCGTTGACTCCGCAGCTCTTCAAATTCCAGCTCTCGCAGTTCGCGGTCGCCCGGCGCGCGCCGCAAGCGGAGGGCTTCCTCGTCTTCTAGACAACGGTTAGTATCCTGCACTTATGGAGCTGACTTGTAAATCAATCAGAATGCCTCACAGCCTGCCCTCATCGAAAAACAATTACTTCTAACTAGTTGGGCGACCTATTAAACGCTGCCTTTGCTTTAACTTCTGGCTTTGACTAACCATCCTCGTTGTAACGTTTTCTTTGAAATCAAAAGATTTTTGTATAAGAACTAATAAAACTCTTGTTTTTCGTTACTTCTGATTCTGATTCAGACTTAATTCACGCTTAAGTCGTTTACTTCTTAGCTCCATAATTATAATCAAACTTAGCTTTATGTTGTTTATGTTATATTGCACACACTAAATAATTCTAAAGTTTGCATTAGTTTGGGCAAATTCACAATAAAGCAAAATGACTGTGTTGCAACTCGCACTTATGCCATTTTTAATGTTAGCCTGGAATCGCCCTTTAAGGGAAGCGATTGCAGTTTTAGAAGATATTGTGGGTAAATCGTTCGAGAAATATGTACAGGTATTTTTTTCTTAGCAGTTCACTTAAAGTCCCCACCAAGAGCGTTCGTTAATAACGTATGAAGAACGAATCGTTTGTAGCGAGTCAAGCATTCGTTAATAAATGAACGCGTTTGTCTTGTCGTGGTTCGTTATTTCTTCCACACGGACTAAGTCCGAGCTCGCGTTTGCATGTAATGCTCGACTCATCGTTCACACCGCTCACATAATCTTTGACGAATGCTTATTACTTGCGAATGCTCTTGGTTTAGAAACTCTGTCTATTTGAACTGCATGGTAAGGTAGAACAACATAAGGCTGTATGTAACGCTTCATTTTCACCTGCAAGAAAACTTCTGCGAAAAATTCCCTTTAGTCTGTTCCGCAGTGACCTGCATGTCACTTGCATGAATATTACTAGCCTCTGTCGGACACTCTGTTGGAAATATGTTGCAGAAGTTTTCATGCAGTATTTGAGGCTCAAGTTTGTTTAGTAGCGTTAAGGCAACAATGCCAAATAGCTTTTTGATTTTTCAGACTTGTCGGTTAAAAGAATGCGAGCTTACATGCGACAAGCGTTAGGAAGGTTTTAAATAATTGACTAAGCAAAAAAAAAACATGAGGCTATCGTTTGTATTTGGTAACGATAACTACTTTTTCGGGCGTCATATGACGCAACCTCCGTGTACAGGCAGATTTATATAGGTACCTATTTGGTTTTAGGGAGTTATTAGTATCATGCCAACCCTGAGTAATTTATTTAAGAGATAGGAAAAGAAAAATCAGAGAGGTTGCCTATAATAAAATGTCCTTTGACCCTCAAAATCTTATGATTGTGAGTTGCTGTGTACTTAAATCGCGGAGATAATAATATAACTAATAGAATACAAAAAATTGTACATAATAGTACAGCCATTGGAGTAAAGATTCATTAGTTCATTACAAAGGAAATAAAATGGATTTCCTTTTGTTTTTATGATTGATCATCGAATTAGAAAGTTGACTCTATGATATTCACAATAGGCTCATATTCTATTGACGAATTTCGTTGTATGGTGGGCCTGAAGAGGCGCGTTTGTTAATTTTAATGTGTTGAAAATCAAGCTAAAACTTTCATATCTTCGGGATTTCTCAAATGGTAAAGTTGGTATTCGTTAGAGTCGTACTGCAACTGCCCCGACCGCTCCCCGAGTGAACAGGAGGAGTCGGGCGGTCGGGGCAGGTCCGCGGTCGGCAGGCAGCAGTACCGTAGCACGTCCCCCGTCCCGCCGCAGGCTGTCCCCGTCGGTGATCGTGCGCGAGCGGCGCATGGCGAGCGCGCGCGCCACGGCCATGAACCCGCCCGCGCCGCGCCGCCGCGCGCCCTCGCCCGCCGCCGCGCGCCAGCTCGCCGTCAACCCGCCGCCGCCCGCCTCGCACCGGCACAAGGTACTAATACTACTACTACATTATTCTTCGTCGTTAAAAGCCCGATCCACACAGGATACATTCGCGTTCCACTGCGTTGTATAGTGGGAATCCTCATACAATATGTTACACCGCTTGCGCGTCACGAGGTCAGCCGTCAGAGGATTCATACACATGTTCAGGCCTTTAACCCCTCTCGTTGTCATACCATATTATTACAATCTATTTGAACAAGTTTATATTCTAATTCTGACTTCAAAATCCTATTAATGTTGAGTTATTTGTAGCCACTTGCCATGGAGTTATTAGAGGAATAAGACCATGGATACCACGCGCGAGGACAATAAATTTATTCTGTTCAAGAGTACCTATTTTCTCTTGTGGACTAAATAATAGAAGCATGTGGGGTTAACTCCACGCGCTTCTGTCAAGACCGTTTATAAAGTTCATTTTTAATTTGGAAACTACCCGTGATACTACTTCTATTAGAATCCAAAGTTCCTAGTCGTTATCACTATTTTCATCAATACCTATATTAAAGACAACAATGACGGCGGTTGAAACGCCCGAATATTCAGCAAAATAAATGCCGAAGTATGTCAACGAATTTCATACTCCTAATATTATACCGGTGACACTCACAGTGTGATCATAGTAAGTAACGTAAGGACTTGGTGAAACTATGCAGTTGCTATATTCCGTGCCAGAACGTTCCGAGCGGGGTTATGAGTAGAACGATTCGTGACTATTCAGGTGACTTTAACCCTTTATTTGGCGATGTATATTGTGGTATACATACCATAACATTCACTTTTCATATCTTTATTGATATTTTTTTTTTGCTGGATTAAAATCCGAAGAGGCTTGAATCCATGACTTTTTTATTTTTGCCAAATAAAGGGTTAAGAGCATGCGTTGGAAACTTTATGATAAGAAGAATTTTTAAAATCGGACCGCGCTGTAAAAAGTTAGTCGACTTGAGAACCTCCTTCGTTTTTTTTCGTCGGTTAAAAAATTAAATATCATCTCCAAAGTTGGAATTTAAAATACATTTTTTACAAGTAACTTATCTATTCGAAGATAATTAATCTTATACCTATTATTTATGTATTTTTAGGATGAAATGGATCCGTATGGACGCAACAAAGTTTCCGGTCGCAACAGAGACAGGAAACGGTATTCGTCATCATCTGGTTCAGGTATGGATAAATATCAGTTAATCTTGAATTCATTACCTTCTAAGAGGAAAAAATGCTTGTCATTCTAGTTTTCAGGGTTCCGTACCAAATCATGAACCATAATTAAACCATATAAGACGAGATGACTCGAGCTATCAGGTTGAATTTTGAAATAGATGAAGAATTTTGAGTGTCATCATATTAGGAACTAGAAATTATTTATTTAGGCAGCATAGTTAATGGAGTCACCAATTTTCGTTTAACTCATGATATGACAAAATCTTTTAATAGCTCTCAAGTTAAATTCGTGATCTTTTTCTAAAGTTTATTTTTATGCGATATCTGGAGAAACGCAAAGTAGATCACCCTGTCCCGCACCATTATTTCAAAAACGACTAAAGACAAAAACTCAAAACTTAACAAACGATTACGTATTTGCGGTGGTCCGACACCAAAAAGTTAATAAAGGAAGTTTCGGATAAACTGGTTGGCGTCTCTGGCGATCCCAGGGCCGGGTCTTTTTTCGCCCAACGGCTTAGCCTGGCTATGTTTTAGTTATCAGTTTTATTTTTTATTTTTTATTTCTTTCAATGTTTTTATAAATAGATAATAATTTATGTCAATTGGTTAGGTTAATAAATAAATATCTGATTAAAAACTCAAAAAATACATACACTAGAAAACAATTACCCGGGATACAAAATCAACACTCGCAGCAAAAACAAACTATGTTCTCTTGTTGCACTAATAACTATTGTTGTGTTATAGAATCGTCGTCGTCGTCGAGCGAGTCGGAGAGCGAGTCCCACTCGTCGTCCTCCTCGGGCAGCTCCGGCGCGCGGCGCGCGCGCCACGCGCGGCTTCTCAACGCCGCCGCGAGGCCTAGGTAAAATACCCATGAGTAACATCAATGGTCAGATCAAAACTTTCCAACTCAGTGCTACCGCACTCTAGCTTACCGGTGGCGACTACTAATATAATATTATTAGTCCAAATCCTAATATTAGTTCTAATGCATAGTTAGTGTTAAAACTGTGTCTAAGTAATTTGTGCCTGCGTGGCCCAGCAGATATTCAGTATAGAAAATGAAAAGGCTCAAATGAATGCCACTGGGTTATCTATAGCTACTCCCGCCTACCACCACATTTAATTTAGCAATTTCCTAAAGAGCTGTTAATTCTTGTGTGTGTGAAATGAAGAGTGACAAAACGATGTTTGCATGTAGCGGAATGAATCAAGCTCATCACCGTGTAACCGTGTTGTTTTCAGGGTAAATCCGAAATCCAGCGCAGGTTTAGCTGCAGCGGTGTCCACGGCAGTTGCTAGCAAAAAGGAATCGACGAGTGATAAAGGTGAGGATATACTTGGTTAAACCCGAAAGGGACTAAAAGTGCAGTTCTTACTTTATTAAATAAGGTGAAATACCTAACTATTCATATTGACATCCAAAATATGAATCTAGTTATTGACAGTTAGTGACTGTAGACATATTACCTCTGTTGATTTAAAATAAAGTTTATGGTGATAATTATCGGTTCTCTCCAGCTCGTATTTCTCAAAGTTCTTGTTCATTGTAGAATCTGGAGGGGGCAAAAAGCGGGCAGCTACTTCGCCAGTGAACTCTGGGCCGGCCAAGAAAACTGTTTCAAGAAGAGAGGAGCTCCTCAAACAACTCAAAGCGGTTGAAGACGCTATAGCTAGGAAGCGATCTAAAATATAAGAGGGTCTGGCGAGAGAATGATCTTTCACCGACCGGCGCCGTCTGTGGCCGCCCTCGCGCGCGCTCGCGCGGCCAGCAGTACAAGACAAACCACGACTCATGTAAAAAACGGTATCACAGCATCAAACAGAAAATAATACCATTTTTACCCAAAAGAGTAATGTGTTAGAATTATTATTAAGCATTTAAGAATTTGTGATGTTCATTGACTTAACCAAAATGATATATCAATTATAGGACTTATGGTGTAACGTAAATAAATACATTATTTTGTTATGTATACGAAACGATATATAAGGTCTTGAAATCTGACTATGTAAAGAAACTTTATCAATTCATGACAAAGTGGAAATATGTATTTTGGTGTTGTTTGTTCGTCACAATGTGAGGATTGAGAGGAACCTAGTGTGGTAGGTTTAACGTTGATTACGTAAGGACATTACGAGCTGAAGAATAAATTCACTATTTTGTATAACCAGAGTTTTATTATCTTACTTCCCTTTGAGTATAGGTTATAGTGATAAAATATCTCGCGTGCAATCGACTTTTATACTTAGTATACAGAACAAGAGCGCGCCGTCAGTTAATGGACAGCGGGCCGCAACGCGCCCACCACGGGACTACAGTAGCTCGGCGCCAACAATAGCAGGCCATACCAATGTGCAATATACAGATGCACGCTGTCACCGCGCGGCCGGCAAGGGGCAAGAGAGTGGGCCGCTCCCGTGAGCAAGGCGCATGCGGCCCGGAGTGGATGATGCAAGGCCAGCGCGCGGTCCCCGCTGTGCACACAATTTTTAAACTTTTTAATTAAAAAAATAACCGTATCAACACAGTTTAAAACTCATTTTTCTAACCGCTGACCGGGGTAGGGTGGATCTTATGTGCGATGACCCTTTACGTGACGCGGCGTGCCTTCGTGGAATTTAACCACTAAGGACCTGTTTCTATTATTATTATTAACATTATTTACGTCATGATAACATCTAATGATGCTAATCTATACTTCCTCGACGAAGGGTTTCTCACTAGAACTTGATTGTGGCCACTTTTGAGCAGTGATTTCAGAGCGTTATACGCGACAAAGCCGACGCCGCAGCTTAGTGCTTCTGAGAAACTGAAGGCTCCTTGAGACAGATAGCCTAGGACCTCTCTTGAGGTTGAAAACCGAACATTACTTATGTTGGGTGGTACCCAAAGTTCTCGCATACTCTTAACGTAGTCTGACGGCCCTTGATTCCGCTTGCGTGGTTTGCGTTCTTCAGTGCCATTCTGAAAAATATCACAGTTTAACAATCGTGCAACATAAATTAAGTGGGGGTGGGGAACGGTTTTTTTTCGACTGTCATCAAAGGCCTTTGCTTTGCAAAAGGTGGAGCATAGTAGTTTTTAAGTGTTTTTGGGGCTAATATTTGGAATACATATGTAAACTCAATAACAACGAAATATTATGGTGTCTTTGAGCTGATTTCATGAGTCGTAAGATGGTAAGAGGATCTCCGCTGTAAAAAAAATCTATGCTCCACCTTTTGTAAAGCAGAAGCCCCTATTGACTGGACTATAAGTTCCGTTTGAGGTTTATATTGTTGGGTTACGAGTGCCATACTTTGAATTAAATAAGAAACATGTAAACCGAATTTATAATATGTCATTATTGTCATACTTACTGTTGTTGCTTTATGCTTTTTTTGTTTGTTTTTCTTTCTTCTCAATCGCTTCATGTTTGTTATATGGGCCAGTCGTTTTTGTTTTCTAAGTTTTTCATTAGGATCTTCATGATGTGGCTCAAATAACTTCTTCACGGCTACTATGTCACTTTCTTGAGGCAAACATATTAAGGCATGTCTCTTCAGATTTCCTTTTCCTTTTATTTTAATGTAAACTGCTACTAAACAGGACTCTGAATTCACTATTAGGGGAAGGTCTCTTTTATATGATATGCAATGCTGAAATTTATAAAAAAATAAATCACATAATTTTTAGTTTTTCAATACCTAAATATTGATGGGTTAGTTAACATACCAATTCAATTGATATGATAGTATATAAAAAAAACTATTTACCTGCAACTGGCTTAAAAGTTTACTATCACGTAAAACGTAAAAGCTCCCCGCAAAGCTGGAGCTCCAATCTTTTAGCAATAACTCCCATGGGCACACAAATGGGCTGTTTATACCCAATTTAGCATAATTCACTCTTTTACTAGGAGGTAGTCTGAAATATCTATCCCTAAATTCCATTTCTATTCTTTTTCCTTCATCCCTTCCTGCTTTAGAATCAGGAGGAAGGTAATGTTCGCCCATTTCAAAAGCTAAAGTCTCAGTTTCTCGAAGCCCACCAGATCTTGCTCCAAGCATTATGAATGTTTGCCAAAATTGAAGACCATAACCAGCAGGAGTTATTAAATCCCAGCCACTTCCATAACCTAAAAAAGAAATCATTTGCTAATATATATTTTTTATCAATAATTTAGGCAAGCAAGCAACTCTGCCTACCCCTCTGGGAAACAGGTGTGATTTAATGTATGTATGTAGGCAAGCAAGCAAAGTGATTGTGGTGATTTTTAACACTTAACAGCTTAACAGGCTAGAAATTAAATAGTGGAAAGGTGTTAAAGGGTTATTAAATTTAACACCTTGATTTCTATTTAACTTTACTTTGTGAAACTTACCAAGCTTTTTGATACTAGGGGCTTGAGATCCTGGCCTTTGCACTACAATAACAGGCACACTTTGTAGCATGGGGTCATTCTCATTGACCTCTCCAGGCACCAACTGTGTTTGAGTGACATGTGCTATGTACTGGCCATTGGTCAGTCTGTTCTTTTTGAGGAGCTCATTTATATTGGTATCCCATAGGGGCGAGCTTGCGGCCTGGACAGGTATTCCAAGGAGCGCTTGTGTTTCTATCTGCTCAGTGGACTCATGCTTTGCTTTCATGCGGTAAGAGGGTCTGCTGAGTCGAGGATCTTTAACAACCAAACCAACAACTTGTCTGGGTGACAACTGAGAAGGGGAACTTGCCTTACTTATATTTAACCAATACTTTTGTTTTTCTTCTAAACAAAAATCATAGTCTTTTTCAATCAAGGTAGCTTGCCATTCTGATGTATCAGTGCTATTCAAGCATTTCAAACTGCGGGTTAAAATAGCATGACTGTTAGGTCCTGTCATACGAAATCTATTAAATATGCCAGGAAGTACTTTAAATTGAATATTCTCTGAATATTTATTAGTTATCTTCCTTTTTTTCTTTGCACTTCCATGCCCTTCCGAATTAGAGTCCCTGCATAAGTCTGTCAAGACATATTCCACTTGCTTTGTTTGCGATGGATGCACAAACAGCCACAGTGTCCTGTTTGCACTCTCGCTCGATTCCCAAATAAAGTTTACTTTTCCAATATAACCAAATGGAAATGAGTTAACTTCATATAAATGAATAGCACCTTCTCTTTTGCCAGTAATGTATGCTGCAGCACATACACTGAGTCCACAGTGACAGCTTGTGATTGAACTAAACATTTCTTTAATTACTTCTACTGGGCCAGTGACCTGTATTGGAGTGTAGTATGAAATATCTTGCAATAAGCAGTGAGCCGAGCTGGCTCGATAGCACATTCTAAAAGCTTTATCGCATGGCGCGTACGCCAGCCGGTGCCCCCAGCGTTCAATCATATGAAACCTCTTGGCATGCCAGATATGAGTCTCTAACCACACATTTCGCTTCTGTCTTCTGTTATATTCCTCTAAAAGATTCCCTGGCCTTCTGCGGTACTTTCTAGACGGTCGTTTTTGTTTAGGAGGTAAGCCACTCTTTTTTAACTGTTCTAAATGACCCTCGCGCAGTTTCCTAGGCAGTCGTTTACAGTTGTGGCTCATAATTCGGCGCCGCATGTGAACAGGCAGGGTTTGAAAAATAAGCTTCGTCTTACTTGGACGAAGAATACTTTCAGTCATTGCAGCTATTTCTATACTTCTGGAGGCAGCAAATTTTAAACTATTTGCTGAAAATGGTAACTGTTCGGTGCCACCCAGAGCGGCATCAAATTCCGGTGCTGCCATAGCTGGTTTTCTTTTAAAACCCCGTTCAATAAAATACAATATTTAAAAAACCGTTCGTAATCTTTTTCGTACCAATTTTCATTAACTAAATACAAATAAATGCCCACATTTTAATATAACCTACGATCGTGCGGTATCACGCGGTATGTTGTTATTATGTTGTCATGTCAGATGTCAGTGACGTCAGTGTCAGCAGGCTGTCAGCGTGACGTTCAGGTTGTTTTGTTTTCCGTTTACTAAAATGAAATAGACCTAGGTTATTAACCATACAGCCTTACGGATATCTTACCATGTGTGTAAATAGGATACTTAATAATTATGTTAAAAGTGATGGGTCGACTAAAAAAATATTGTGCATAATAATAATAGTTGTGCATCAATTTCTATTTTTTCTTCCAATGACGATAGTCTTTGACCTTAGCCTGTCCAATTGGACATTTTGAAAAACAGAACAGGGTTTCTATGAAGCATTAAATTCGAAACTTCGGATGCCACGTCCCTTTCGCTTGTCATTCGATGGTAAATCGGGAGAAAGGGATGAAGATAACTAGGATACTGTTTTTTAACCTCTGGAGATAACGTAACTTTGAGCTTCGATTTTCAAAGTAGAGCTCCGGTAGCTTGAACACGAACATTTTAATCAGGGTGAGTTTAGACCAAACGAGCGAATGCTCTAGAACATGTTTTGTCTTTATTTTTACAACGTAAAAGTGGTAAGAGATAATGCCATAGAATTCTTGTTCATTCGCTTGGTCTAAACCCACCCTCATACGTCACGTTTTCGAATTGCAACTTAACAACAATTGGACTATGATATGATATGAGTAATTTACTTAACGTTAACAAGTCTTAGTGGCCACTAGCTCAAGCAACGAAGCAAACTCAGGGGAAATAATTCGTGTATAAGCGAATTTTGGCATAGTTGTAGGGAATGGTGTTTTAAACCACATACTAAAAGTACTGACGGGTGGGGGTGGAGCGTTCGGGTGGGGGGGGGTCTAAAGGTCCCTTTTTTTAGTTTTTCGTAAATAACTCGTAAACGGTGGCCCATAGCAAAAAGTTTTCCATTACATGATTAATCTGCATAAAATTCTGTACAAAAAAGTTTTAGACATTGTTTCTCTGGGATCAATATTTAATGAGATATGGAGGGAAGAATGATTCCCGAAAGGCCATAATCGGGTTTCCATTGTAAGTCGGCCCTTATATCAAATGGGCTCGGGCTTTTTTTGTGGGTGTCTCTTATAGTGAAGATTATTTATGCTGAGTATCAACATCTTAATTGTGACAGTTCTCGACTTATAATTTTTTTAAGATTTTTTTTAAATTTCCTGTTTTTCGGGATGTATTCAAGCGATTTGGTTCAAACTTTGGGATGATGTTCTTTTTATAGATTTGCATCGCCTCCCAAAAAACAAATACTAGTTATCATATAAAAAAAAGAAAATGAAGACCAAATAAAAAATAAACATTATTTTTTATGTGGTTGTGAAATAGTGACACCTCTAGATTTTTTTCTCAGGATTTTTGAATATTGGCACTACTACTTGCCAAAATAACAAAATTTTCCAGGCGGTACTTCCTATCAAAAATCAGCAATATGTGTGGCCAATACCCTAAGCAATAAGGCAAAATCAGGGGAAAAAACTCGTTTATAAGCGAATTTTAGCATAGTTTTAGAGGACGGTGCTTTAAACGGGACTCCTTTGACACGCATAATTTTTTTACGCATAATGTATCATTACGCATAGAATCGTTTGTCATAACACTCTTTTAGGCTGACATTGCCGAAGTTAATAAACGTCCGTTGTGTAGATTAAGTTAAATTAGGTAAGGTTAGGTTATAATAATAATTAAAACAAAACCCTTTCTATTGTAAAAACCGTTTTATGACAAAAGGTTTTATGCGTAATGATACATTATGCGTAAAAACCATTATGCACTTGACCGGTTTTCAGTTTTTTTTTTTTTTTTAGTGTTAGTACTATGTACATAATAATCATGCCAAATTTGTCGCTTGTTGATGAAATGAAATGTTTTTTTATCTTAATTTTGTATTGAATAATACAAACTGACAATGTCCTAAACAAAGCAAGAAGGACGAAGGTCTTCGATCATTAAGTGCGAGCGGGCTTTGCCGCTCCTATTTACACTCCCTGCAAAGAACTTTGTCGCAGTATATTATACTTCCATGTATAAACTAAAGTCGCACAATTTCACACTGAACGAATTTTACGATTTAGATGTTAGTGCGTAAAGTATAGTAGGTACTTACTAGGTAGATGTAAGTGTCCAATTAGTTTTTACTTCTAAAGTTGAATAGGTAATTAAGAATAGTTAGTGTACATCGGTATTTAATTTTTTACATGATTAATTTTTAGTACTGGGTGGTCGAAAAATAATTATTGTACCTGTTTAATTTTTACATGGTTAATTTTCGGTACTGGGTGGTTAAAAAATAACTTAGCCTAACCAAGCCTATTTGGATTCTGGATGGTCAAGAAAAACACTCTCTTTCGCATTTATAATATTACTAGGATTAGGATTTTTATTTTTATTTATATACCTGCCATACTTAAAGAAATGTAAGTTTGTTTTTTATTGTCCATCTTCTTCCTTCCATATCTCATTAAATGTTGATCCCGGTAAAAAAACGTAAATATCTTTTTTGTAGAGAATTTTATGCAGATTATTTATGTGATGGAACATTTTTTGCTATGGGCCACCGTTTACGAGTTATTTAAGTAAAACTAAAAAAAGCGACCTTTACACCCCCCCCTACCCGTTAGCTTCTACCCCACCCAATAGTACTTTTAGTATGTGGCTTAAAACACCATCCCCTACAACTATGCCAAAATTCGCTTATTCACGAGTTTATTGAATACAGAAAAAAAAATGCATCTTTTTTATTTGGTCTTTATTTTCTTTTTTTTATTTGATAACTAGTATTTGTTTTTTGGGAGGCGATGCAAATCTATAAAAAGAATATCATCCCAAAGTTTGAACCAAATCGCTTGAATACATCCCGAAAAAAAGGAAATTTAAAAAAAAACTTAAAAAAATCATAAGTCGCGAACTGTCACAATTAAGATGTTGATACTCAGCATAAATAATCTTCACTATAAGAGACACCCACAAAAAAAGCCCGAGCCCATTTGATATAAGGGCCGACTTACAATGGAAACCCGATTATGGCCTTTCGGGAATCATTCTTCCCTCCATATCTCATTAAATATTGATCCCAGAGAAACAATGTCTAAAACTTTTTTGTAGAGAATTTTATGCAGATTAATCATGTAATGGAAAACTTTTTGCTATGGGCCACCGTTTACGAGTTATTTACGAAAAACTAAAAAAAGGGACCTTTAGACCCCCCCCCACCCGAACGCTCCACCCCCACCCGTCAGTACTTTTAGTATGTGGTTTAAAACACCATTCCCTACAACTATGCCAAAATTCGCTTATACACGAATTATTTCCCCCGAGAGGCAGTATTTGGTCTTCGTTGCTCGAACTACACCTTTTTCCGTTAAGTTGACTTCACGAATGGTAAATGTTATTAAACTTTGTCATATATGCTATACATTGTTTATTCATTTGTACAACAAAAAACCATCCTTCGATTTGAAGACAATACTTTAGATTATTAGAAAACACAATAATAGTTAATAAGGGCGCCACAGGACGCTCGGCGTAGTCTTAATCCTTTTAAACTACACAACAGATTTTAATGCGGTTTTTATTATCATTTACCAGGGCAGGCCTCTATTCTTCAGGATAGAACCATATAGCCTTTGACGTGTGGTATTTAACTCGGCCGCCATTAATGTAAAGTAAATAAGGCTATAATAACGTTGACAATACGATAACTCGTCAAAAATAATAAGGTTTTACCATCTAGAATCTTAGCACAGCATGTCTTCCGGGAGGTTTATATGCATAATACACAGAATCCACCGGATTCCGAAGGAAGCGCTGGATATATGTATAAGTAGGAAGGTACTTACTTATATAAAAAGTAAAAGTATAAGAAAGGCCGTTTAAGAAAATCAGCTCAGAAAGTAGAATACGTTCTGAGCTGATTTTCTTGAACGGCCCAAGCGATTGTTTGGGGACTCCTGATCGTTAGGTACCCAGCTTAGGAGCCTGGCGGTTGCCATGTACCAATGACTCTTTCTACCTTAAGTGCCTTTAGTCCGCGCTCGAGCTCCGAGGAATCGGGGATTGGGAATAAGACGGGTGTGCGTCCCGCCCGCCCATCGCATCCGACCCCGCCTCCCCCAGTAACTACGAGGAGTTGGCCTTATCGCTATACTCGTACAATAGAATAGAATCCACCATCGCGACAGACCAAATAAGCGACTGAGGATGTGACTGGGATGAACCGGGGTCTTGGTTCAAGACTGGAGAGAGTGGAAAGAGAGTCCAAGATAGTTATTACCAGAAATAGAAACGGAGGGACACTTAATTTTGCTTAGCATAACCACCACATTGCAGACCACGAATATGCAGGACTCCTTTAAGCATGAAAATTCGATATGCTAGATTTTTACCAACGATTAAAATTAGAACCTGTAACGAGTTCTAAAGTTACAGTTTAATGCTTTATTGGAACATTGTAGTGACACATAATACGAATAGTTTTGTAGACAAACGTTTTGCTTACTTTAACCGGTGATTTTATTATTATTTATTCGGTTTCAGCCTACCAATGTTGATCGGTGTTAAATGATACTAGCTGTAGT
Source organism: Acleris cristana (assembly GCA_948252455.1). Classification (NCBI taxonomy): domain Eukaryota; kingdom Metazoa; phylum Arthropoda; class Insecta; order Lepidoptera; family Tortricidae; genus Acleris; species Acleris cristana. The sequence goes on along the minus strand of OX411784.1, from coordinate 9,712,102 downwards.
TTCTATTGTTACTTATTAATTAATTATTGCTTAAGTATTGTGATTTTAATAAAGTTCCATTCACGAAAGTGGGCGTGTAGCTCAGAAGAAAAATATGTTACAGGGAAAGGCCCAATAGCTTAGTCACCTGTTGGACTCATTTGAAGACTCTGCTAACCCATTCGTCCACTTTGATAACACGCTTCGGCAGAGGCCTTCGAACTTAAAGTATGGCCCACTCGTAGTTTCACTAAGCTCTGCTAGTCCTAACATGTATTTAGTCGGGTCCAGGGCAAGAGAGGCCAGATCACTCTCGCCACTACTGCAAAAGAAGTGAAGAAGGTACCCCACTGATAAAAACAACGGTCACCATTGTTCGTTTGGCGCCATCAGCATCGGTTATATCGGTATAAAGTTTATCATGCGAATAATAAATACATGGATCATCAACGGATTTGCATTCGCAACAATTAAAGTGCACCATCACTTTTTAAGTTGCTATTTATTGTATTGATCTAATGTACAAAATTAATTGGAGCGTATGTTATACGCCGATTTGTGTAAAGACACATGCATCTGCAATACGGTGCTTGTGAGACAAGCCTTTAAATTATTCAGCATTTAAAAAGGATTTATGAATGAAATTTCTACTAAGTAAATCCTTTTTTCAAATAATCTATGCTTATTACGCTAACTACCTATACGTTAACATAGGGATTTACTGTCATTAGGTACAAATGGAAAATCGTCCACGTGAAATAACCATTCTGAAAATGGGTCAAAAGTAATAGTGTCCAAAGTGAATTTAATCCAAATGTAATTGTGCTCAAAAGTATTTACAACCAAATTTATTTTCGTTGTAAATTAATTAAGTCCCAATGGAATTTTGTCCTTTATAAATTATGACCAAAATGAAATACGCACAAGTGAATGTAGTGTGATATGAATTAAGACTATATAATATAATATAAATTGTACAAATTTCAGGTAGGACGTATTTACAATTGGTCGTATTTCTGAGTGTACGTAAATACAAATAGACATATTTTTTTCGTCCAATGTCATATTGGACAATTTTACCATGGGACAAGATTCCATTTTAGACGTTTTTCAAGATGGACAATTTTCCTTTTTGTTGTATTTCAAATGGTCATTTTTCTGAACTGACGTATAATTTCAAGTGGACGATTTTCCATTTGAACCTAATGACAGTAAATCGTTAACATCTTCTTATTCATGTCACAGTTTAGGGCCGAGTTCACCAACCAATTTAACAGACGGTTAAGTTTTAATCAGCTGTTAGTCAATACATTTCACAACCGTTAAACCGCTAACCGTCCGTTTAAATTAGTCACTTTCTTCGATTAACTGTTCCAACATCACAAGTAAGAAAGGGAAAAATGACTCACATACAATCAAGGACTTTAATTGTTATATCACTATGGAATCCTGTCATAATGACAGCGTCAAAGGAAATGAAAGAAATTACGCCAAAACTAACGTTATGCGACAGGGTTCCATAGTGGCATAACAATTAAAGTCCTTGACTGTACATAACTTTCAAAGGGATTTCCCGTAAACAAGTGCTAATTACAAATAAAGCGTTGCCAGCTCGTCCTTAGGATTTGTTTCCTGGACAAGCGAAATTATTCCTATGAAATTGTAAAAAAAAAAATGAAAATTTTAAAAAGCCGAATTGGACCTATGTTAATATAACATTTTAACTTCAAATTAACTCAGGAACACGCTGTTAAAATTCTTCGGGTACGTCCCGGGCACGGTGTATAGTAGGGTTTTTGAAATTACAAAGTACAGCTGTCATCAGAAATCATCCTACATTGACCTAGGTATAACCTACCTGTAAGGTGCATATCTTGGGTCTAGTGATCGAGACTAATAGGTCCATCGGGGATTTTCTTATACCTACTTAAACTATTATAGAAATACATATAAAACTAGCCAAATTGAGTAAAAATATATTGTTAAGTTATACTATATGAGAGAAGAATGACTTCAAGTTGAATGCATTTATTCATTTTAATAATGACGGAATGTAGGTACCTATTCAAATCATTGGCCTAAAGTTAACCACGTTCATGCCAACATAACTGAAACAAATTAGGTGTGTTCTTATACGCGCAGGATTGGAGAACTCAAAAATACCACAATCGTTCTCATTACTTATTTTTTCGGCTAGTTATAAAATTTTAAAGTTTTCTACCTCCGCCAAACGATATTGACGATCGTTCTTTTATTATCTACAAACGAAAAGGATTATCTTATCATAGTTGACGCGTTGTTTGTTTCACTTTAATCTGGGGCTGCCGAACGGGTAGAATTAACAATAGCCGTTTTGAATTAGTTATTCGATTGTGTTTCTTATTGTCAAGTCAGTCCCGTTCATTTTATCCTAAGGCTATTTGAATAGTTTGAGTTTATTATCTGTGCAGGTGCACCTACCTATATGTGCCGAGGTGGTGCCAAGCCATCCTTGCAAGAGTAGCTTATCAGTAGGTGGGTTGTTCCGTTTCTTATCGATTGCATATCTATCAGTAGGTATTAGATATTCAATGCGGTGCGTGTCGTAGGTATTTGTGAAATATCACCCGTCATTATTTAGCACCGATCACCATCTGCTGTTTAGGTAGGTACCTTGGGTATTTGTCATGAATAGCTTATGACATAAGCTTTAGCCTTATGTCATTAATGTTGTAGGTAGGTACACGTATTTTGCAAATTACTGAAATACATGGTATGTAATACAAAGTACCTAAGCTCTTACTAAATTATTTATACCTAATGCGGCCGCGAAGTAGGTATTTATTTTCATAAATTAATCATCTTTCTCTTCCGCACCACCGCACTTTCAGATAATGATAGGTACAGTGCAGGAGATCTTTCAAACTGTTTCGGGTTCAGGTCAGCTCTGTCAGGCTTGCACGAGAGCATAGAGTAGAGAACAAGTGAAAGAGAAGTACAAACCACTGTACAATAATAAAATAAATAAATAAAAGTTAATACTGATTTAGTTGCACTTCGTTTGAGCTAAAAGGATTTTCAGGATTTAATTGGTACAGTATACGGTAGGTACTAGTACCTGAAGAGGCTTATCAGTATCACACATAATCCGACTCGGTCCCAGAACTGGATGGCTTCTAACAATTTAACACCGAAGACAAAAGAGCTTTATACATTTCACTAATCGTTTTCGTTGCCAATGAATTGTTACTCTTACCTAATATAATTGGTGTTTCTTCATCGCACTCTATCCATATCTATTAGTAACACAAACAAAAGAGACAAAGACAATGTAATAATTCGTTTATTCATCGAGTTGCTTGGCCTATATTCTTTGTTTTCATTGGAGCTGGTCTACGTCAATGAAATAAACAGAAACTGTTGTGGTCATCACTGACGCACGAGAGGATGAGCCATTCATTCATAATAACAACACATTCAAATAGGTACATAAGGGTTTATAACTAAGCAAAATATATATTGCGATCCTGAGGACCGACACAATAAGAACTAATACTTTAGGTACTTTCACCTAAAAGTTTTTCTATCGATTTCCGTATTCTGGTATTATGTTTGAATTAAAGCAGGAGAAGAAAACAATCCAATATATTGCATATGTTGTAGTAGTTGATGTTATACGACAAATACACATATCCAAAATGTCCAAGGATAATATGTGATTTCTAAAGAATTTAGAATCTGAAAACAGCACAGGAGAATCAGGAGATGGACAACACATTTTTGCAGAATAATAACAGTCTAAAGAGTACACTTACAATAACATAGCGTCGATTTCTATAGCCAAGCGGGATGAACCACATTTTTTATTATTTATCGTTATTCTAAAACTATGTTCAGGAATAAGGGTGACGTATTTGTATAAATTATTCGCATCTTTTGGACATTTGTTGAACCTCCCCCAATCAACCATCGGTTTTGTAACCAAAAGATATCAACGGGCACAATGTCGCGAAATATTAAGAAAACTTAAAAATGGTTGTTATTTTATTCGTATGTTCTATTCTTAGATATTTTTCAATAAAACGCGGGCAAAATGTTTCCTTTAGGCAGGCCCAATAAACTTCAATTTACGAATTACGATCTGTAGGGAGGTCCCGCACCTATAATTAAACACGTTCCCGGATAACGATTCTCAAAACATGGAGTATAATTACCACCAACCAAGTATCAACCAAAAATATGCTATGTTGTATTTATATGACCAATAACGTGAATCTACAGGACATATTTCTCTACGAATATATGAATTGCGACTACGATTGTGTCAACACGATACCACTGCACAGCCATCCCTATGTGGATTCAGTTTGCTGATAGTGTCGTTTTGTGCGTCACTAAAACTATTTGCGTCATATTTCCAAGGAAATCCAGATAAAATTGTACCACAATCACATATGAACATTGCGAACAGTCAATGGCAAAAATAAAGACTCGGACACTGTATCAAAACACTTTTGTATGTAAGGTTGAAATGTTATGAGTTTAAGACAACGCGTCACTTGCTTTATTTGAATTTGGATAATTGACCAGTTCTTTATGTTTTACCTTTGACTGTATACATGGAGGAAAAACAACGAAATAATAGCATATCATCTTGGAGTCCGCCGGAGTTCGGTGCCGTCGACCGTCGACATAGGAACAAAATCAGCTTTCACAATGATCTCAGAATATGGAACAATCTGTCAAATCATTATGAAAACCAGTTTCGTGTTTCCTTTTCTTGAGTTTCTTTCTTGATCCAGTAAAAATGTAGGATTTGGTTGGATTAGCTTGGTATTTAACACGCTCGCTCCCGTACACTGGTGGTACATGTGTGGAATGTTGAACAACCGCTAGCGAGCAATGTGAATGAGTTTGTCATCGCTCGATTGGATGAAATATGCGTCGGGAATGGGAAGTGACGCGCCGGGACCGGCGCGGGCGCATGACATCATGCCGACTTGCTGACTCACCGACAACAATGCTTCTTTCCTTCTGCTAATTGTGCTGCTATCTGTAACAGTAACGGGCAACTTTGATTGTTTACCATCTACGGACCGTTGTGCTCTTTCACAACAAGTCTAATTCGAATACCATTCAGGGGAAAGTAATCTTGATCGCTTATTTTTACGCCTTTTATGATTTAACTGATAAAGTGCAAGTACTTTTAGTTTCTAATTAAAATAAGTAGATAGATAGATAGATAATTCATTTATTCGGCTATTAAATAAAAAACAAAAACAAATGCATTTGACAAAACAAAACAAAAGTAATCTATTAATAACTAATTAAAATTAAAATACAATAGCCGAAACGGAGTGCCAGCTCAGCTTGTGCTGTGGCACGGAGCCGCAGTGCTGATTTTCAGCTGGACCCGTAAGAGAGTCATGATAAGTTCTCGTGCGGACAGTAACGTGTTTCATGGTTTTTTCTACGGAATTGTCAGCGCTTAATCAATTGTTTTTAACTTGTGGGAGTGGGAAGTCGGAGTAAGGTCGTACGCTTACATTCATTACAGCTCATTTAGACATATTGCTTACTTAACTGTATTGAACGACTAAAATAGTAATAAACGAAGGCGGTGCGGTGGTGATCGGCAAAGCATGCGGGCACCCACACCGTGTGTCAGCATTAATTAGGCGAGACGAAGACTCAAATGGTGCGCGGCCATGTTGGGTGCTGCGCGGGAGTAGCGGCGCCAGCGTTATTTCGCCGATTTTGGAGGTGATATTGAGCCATTAGTTACTGATCGAGCAAATAATTTAAAAATTACTTTTTACGCCAAAGCGGGGAAAGATATATAAATACATCTTTTAGTCCGTTTCCTTCCCATGAGTTGTGATGGGAAGTAGTCCTAGCTGGCTGCAGGTGCGAAGTGCTGACGTCACGTCCGGCGCCGGCGCTCAATGGGCGCACTATGTGGGCCACACGTGTCACCCTCCCCCGCTCCCCGCCACACACCCGCACCCACAAACATTGCTCTAATTGCTGACGACTATGGGAAATAGCGCGAATGTGCTACTTTTTATCGCCTGTTTACACTTTTGATAATGCAAAACGTTCCCTATGCTGGATATTTTTTACATTTAGTTTTCATATTACGTCAATCAATGGAACAAACAAATATATCCCATTAAGTATGAGAAGCGAGGCGATAAGGACTTGTTCTTGACAGAATTGGATCGTGTGAATAACAAATATGTGTCGAGAAGTTGATGCAGAGGCGTGCGAGTGCGTTGATAACCTCGGCAGATATCGGCGGACGGTCGCGTGAGAACAGCGCCGCTCGGGGCGGCTGGCAGGTGGCCGCCGCTTTTGGGGACACCGGGACAATAGCCCGGGAATATGGAGCACAAGGCGACGACACTTCATCCGGTAGCAAATGTAGCAATGGCGGCGAACATAACAATGAAACTGGGAGACGCTACGACTATTGACACCAGGGTTCTTACGGTGCGTCGAGTTTGGACCCAGTTGCATTGTCTAACTTAACCCACGCGAGTTAAATTATTCAACGCCTAGCCGCACTCAATATAAGGTTGGCAATTTGACAAGGCAATACACCTATTTGAAATGAGTCACCTGGCCATACCGTCGAGCATCCGATAGAAATGATGTAAGTAGAACACCTTCTTATAAGGCTCTCAGACGATCGCCAATCGACTAAAACATACCAAATCGGGGTTGGATCGATGCGCCGGACCGGAACCTCCGCTCGTCTGTAAAGAAAAATTAAACATTATGAGACTGGCGTCGTTTAGTGGTAATGTTACTTAGTTTTAAATCAGTTTCTTACTGGCTGTGAATGTACCAAATTTTCGAGTAATTGGATCTGTTTAATTTTTGTTTCGCATCGGCATTTAAAACTGTCTTTAAGGTTGAATTTCCGTTGCGCGAGTCCGGCGCAGCGCGGCGACCGCTGCGAGTCATTATTCGCTAACAATCGGCTGCTCTAGAATGCAACGCGCGGTGCCTGCAAATGCGATTTCGTATAAGTATCATTTATTATGCACATCGTACAGTGCTCCGTCAATGTGTTATTGTTAGCCAGCCTAAACACCGCTATTGTGGTGCGCTAAGCTCTCGCCTCGCTGTAGTCTTTACTTACAAGAATAATTAATGTGACACTCAAAATATTCGCATTACGTATGTTAAACAGTTAAGTAACTCATTGGCAACTATGTTTGGAAATAGTTATTGCTAATGAGGACGCTTCAACTATTTTGCATGGCAGGTGTGTCCTATTGTCAGCTTTCTATGCCGTATACATGCACAAGTTGGCAATTTCAACACTTTTGTTTAACTTTAGAATTCCTCTCGCTCATAGTGTAACAAAGTAATAGGGAAATGAATGAAAGTATTAGGCGTCTCAGAAAACCCAAATTCCTTGAGTCGTTATCGTGAGCAATAAACACAAGTAAGAGATAGTTAAGTAGTCTCGGATTGAGATCTCGTTCGTTATCAAGGTATCTCGCTTTCCGGTATCACCGGCACGCGGCGGCGCGCGGGCCGGGGGAGGGGGAGCGGTAAGTATAGAGATAGAGCGAGCATTCCGCGGCTCTAACGGTGAGTTATTTCGCCGACCACACAGCGGCAGGCGCGGGCGCGTGAATGGCCGCGGTGCAGCGGAGGTTGCAGCGCCGCCCCGCGCCCCGCGCCGCCGCGCGCGCATTCCCTCGAGCGCCGCCGAGCTAGGCGCTTGCGCAACCTCCACCGCATTCCATTCATAGCGACCGAAGCGCGATTCAATAAAAGGAGGGCTTTGTACTTCCAGCGTCGTCACCGCGACGTCTCGCCCGCGCCGCCGTTCGCCTTCCCGGAATGGATAAACGAGCGCGGTTTTTGACATTTTAGAGCGTTACGCCACATTTCTTCGTAATCGTCACGGCGAACGGACGGTGTGAATTCCGCCGGACGTTGACCCACGCCGCCACTGCTTTCTCCGGCTTGATGTTTGCTATTGGAACGAATCTATTAATTGGAGAAACTTAGTTCACACATCAGCGAGAAAAGCAGACTGATGAGCTTTACTGGCTGGGTTAGACTATCTGGGGTCCGAGCCGAGGCTACAACGCACTAACTCCTGATTGAAACATCAAGTGCGTAGTATTTTGCCAGTTGTTTTACGTCGCGTTGTGTTATGGTACAGGTAAAGCGGTTGTTATTGCTCTCTTGTGCAGAATTCGAGCACGGGCTCTGAGCCGCCGACGTCAGCGCCTGCGCTGTGTTGTAATTACACGCACAATGGCTTTGATATGCTCGTCTGACGTCAGCAGAGCACTAGACTCGATACTACAGTGCACACTTGCGTTCTAGTACTATGCAAGTGCAAACATGAACGAAAACGTATCGTTGATCGTGATCGCGCTAAGTGTTTACAAGTAACAGGAATGTGAGCCGTATCAGTCGCTGCCGCTGGTCGCGACGAGACCGAGGTGCAGCGTGAGCGGCGACGGCGGAACCAGGCCGCGGGTCGGCCGCTCGGCGCGCTCGAGCGCCTCGTGTCGACTGCAGGCTGCATTCCCTCGCCGCCCGCACCACCGGTGAAATGTCACCAAACAGCATTCCGAAATATTTGAAACGACCTTTATGGCGCGAAAGAAAGTGGTCGGGGCAGGGGCGCGGGGCACGCGGCGCGGGGCGCGGGGCGCGGGGCGCGCCGACCGTGGGACAGCGGCGCGCGCGCCAGTCGCACGGCGCCCCCCGCCCGCGCCGCGCGCCTCCCGCATTCCAGTGCGCCTCCCTCCGAATTTATTCACCGCGACTGTGGAGCCGCTCGCTGGCCGCGAATGCAATCGCAGCCGCTCTAATGACATGACACCTTTGATGCTTGATAAACAACGCCAATCTCGCCTAGTAAAATGCTAACCAAAATATACTTTTGACATTTAAATACCTACAAGATTTAAACCTGAGAAGAACATACCTAACTGAAATTCCAATTAGGATTTCTACGCTCCCTAACTATTATGTTTTACGGGTTCTTTAAGCATAAACGCAAATGGAATGAAAAGCTTCCTTTTACTGAAATAAAAAAAGTACAGCCTGGATTGGTAGGTACCTACATATTGTCAACAAAGACTGGTGTTGTGGTCTTTCGTGGACTGCCCAGGACCGAGTCTTCTTTGCATTACGCTGGACGGGCAGCTCCGGCCGCACGAGCGGCGGTCGCGCGACGTCGCCACGCAAATAGCCCGTGACGCGGCGAGCGCTGCACTTTCGCGCGGTCACGAGCCCGGCGCCGCCGCAGCCAGACGCTCGTAATCGTTCCTCTATTTAAAAACGACGTCGACGCCGGCGGCGGCGGGGAATGCGCGGCGACAATGCACGCGGCTATTCGCGGCACCGACGTCCGCGTCAACGACCGCTCGCAGCGGAAACGACACACTTCCAGCCCGGAAATATGCGCCCGCGCCTTAAGGGACTGCCGCGCTATTTATAGCGGCGCAGGGCGCGATGCACCGGCCGCGCGGGCGCCGCTCGCGCCGCCGTGATGTAATGCATTTATTTCCGAATCCCGGCATCCAGACAACACATCGCAACGAGCGCTGCAGATTCTTCGTCCGGCCGAATCGTTTCTTTTTCGGTTACTGCAATCAACTGGACATACCTATTTGGAACCGAAAACGTGCCGCGACTCTTCGAGTCTCTGTTCGAATTTTGGCACTCGCATTCGGGTCTATTTCGAGAACAGAACAATGTACCTACTTACATTATTGAGAAGTTTAAAAATAAACTGTGACTGTTCACTCTATTCAGAGCGCAGGGAGTAACGTTACTGACAGTCGAATCACGGACTCGTGATTGGTTTTGTCTGATGTCGCATATAAATTAAATTCTTGTCTAATTTCGGCTATCCTTTATCATCTCTATTCTCTATAAGGTCAAGTTTAATCGTCCTTACTAAATCAGCTGGCAAAGGTATAAATAAGTGCACGACAGAAGGTCGCCGAGGGATTGCACGCAATGACGCGAGTCGCTGCGCCCGCGCGGGAGGAGGGCATTGTCCCTTACCGACTCGTGTCCACCGCTCGCGGCGGCTCAGTACATCCTACTTTACAAGATCACATAACAATAAGGTTGAATTTTGAATAAAATCACCATTAAATTTCCGTCTAAGTTGAGAACAGTTGGATTTTATGATTAAAGAAAGGACCGAGTCCGAATGATTCGAGTAGTTGAGTAGGAAGGTAATGACTCAATCGCCGCGTCGTCACTCGCTGCTCGCTGCTCGCTAGGGTTGCCGTTTACGACACTCTACTAAAATTGAAAATTTATTGATATATCCAATTGACTTTAAGGGATTTATACATAAAGTCGTTATATTTTACAACGGTACAGTCAAAGCGAGAGAGTTGTAGTTAATAACTCTAGGCACAAGGGCAAGCAAATTAGTTCCAGTTAAGTTAGTAATCTTTTAATGCCTCCCTTTAACTTGAACCAATAATAATAGCTGGGCGTGCGATCGTACTACGGCTAGTGGGTAAACCTGTCGCCGGATGGCTTCATTGTGGCGGCCCTACGTTCCCGCGTTCGTTCCGGTGTGCTCGCGCTCATTACGCGAAGAAAGCGCAAGGTGGATTAAAACACGAAATTCAAAATGTTATTCCTTTCTTCTCACTCTTTAGCAGTTACTGCAATGAGAGAAAGAGAGAGTTTAACTCAGAATTTGAGAGGGCCTAAGGGCTCACCGGAGATAGGGTCAATAAATGCTCGCCAACACTCCCAAACTTTATTAATAAGCGCGATAGCATCTAGAGGCAATTACCGCGGTACAACAGAGCAGTACCATTACTATGAGTTACAATTACCGTACTCGCAAGCGAGTCGAATGCTCTGTCCCTCGCACTCTATAAGAATACAGTGAGGGACAGAGCATTCAACTCGCTAGCGAGTACGGTAATTTTAACTCATGGTAAGGGTACTAAGCAGCAGCGGCTCATTGATAATGGACTTGAGGACGGTACCCAATGAGGGTGCAGCGAGTTCAAGTTTGATAACAAGCTACTACCCGCGACTTGGTCCGCGTACAATACGTTTATTTGACATTGGTCACATTTCGATTTCTAGGATAATGGTTTGCTTTTCCTCGGTTATCGTTATCAAACACGTAACCAAGGGCATTTTTTTTCTTAATCGAGCCTATACAATATTGATTGAGTTTATTCAAAGGTACAAAAAATAAACAAATACAAAAACCAGAGCGACAGTATTCACTTAAAGGCACTTTAAAGTTCAAGTGCTGGACGACCGCTCGTTCCGGCCACCATTCTGGGCCAAGAGCTCCATTTATATGGTTAAATTTGTTCGGAAATCGGCTGATTAGCACCGACTGCTAATGGCGGCGACGCGTTGCACGCGACCTGCATATTAACGCACGACAATTAGTGGACATCGCTCAGACGGCTAATCACGACAATACGACATGACTATGAATTTGTAAGGAGCTTGGTAAAACCACCTGGTTTTATCCTTATACTACTTTAAAGGGGGATATTTTTGTAAATTGTACAAGGGCTGTATTCCACTCGGTAAAATAATGTAATGTGGTTTTACAGGGTAGAATTCGACATCGAATTTTGTCGGATAAGTGCGTTCCCGTTTTCTTTCTGAATTAACTTATTAAGTTGACTGAGAAAGCATGATAATACGAACTATTTTGCCCAAAAACGGTCTGTTTATTCACTACATCAGTATTTGTCATAAAGCTTTTCAAAAAGCTTTATGACGCTCCAGTAATAAGTTAATCAATCATAGATAATTATTGTATCTAAGGTATTAGAGGCTACTTAAATTAAAGATCTAAGGAAGAGTTTACTGAATTACTAGTTATTTATTTATTTATTCATGTAGTGAATACACAGAAAAAAATTGTTTATGTCATTTGAAATCATTAATTGTTGCGATAACATAGTTATTCACTAAAATAAATAATCTTAACTATTAAAAAAAACGAAACAATTTCTAAAATTATAAATTTGGGCGACAGCGCTTAAAGTTATGACAAAATGATGGAGATGATCAATAACGAATGAAAATGATTGTAGCCTTTTGAAAGTTTCATCGTGTCTAGGCAGAGACGCGCTACGCGGTTGCTACGGGGTGCTACGACTTGTCTACGAAAGACGGAAGATCTCCAGAGTAGCTAGCTTCAACGAGACTGTACGGTTCAGTGCCCAAGCTCTTTATAAATATATAAATATACTAACCGCCACAGATAAATTTAGTCCTTTCTCTTTCTTACACTTGAAAATAGACAAGGAGAGAACATTAAATGGCAGATAAAACTCGTCGATTGTGAAACAGGCCTTTAAAGTAAATATTAAAGAAATTATACATTGCCTTTATTTATTTATTTTAACTTTAATGCACAAAGAAGGCACAAATGGCGGACTTAATTCCGGCATTCTCTACCAGTCAACCACTGGGCAAAACAAAGACAAATAGAGGTTGGAGCTAAATTTGAAGGAACGTTAAGTTATGAAATTACATATGTCATATACATCTGTCATATATATATTTCTCTTCCTATCATGATATAACTAAATAAATAACTACATACTTAACTTTCTATAGTGTCATTGAAGTGTCTGAGAGTTTACTTAGACGGCGTCAAATGCGCCGAGTGCCTGGTCTAGACATTCCACCGCGATACTCGTCAGCCAACACTTGACATAATTGCCAACAATCTTACCAATCAAGATAAGCTAAATAGTAATACAACATGACGATATTATCAAACCGCAATTAGAATAGGATTAAGCACATAATATGTCGTTTTTCAATTAATATATAAAATGAAATGTCAATGGTAGAGTGTGCAGATAAATCAAAATATTTCCGTATCTAAGATGAAGTTCTAAAGCTTGAAAAAGCCCATCAAATATTATATTACTTAAATTAAATACAAATGCTGTAATTGCTTGTGATACCATCAAAAATCTTACAAATGTCTATACTTTACTACGACTCATATTTTTAAAACATGTATTTTTTATAGGTACAGCGATTCGATAACGAGAAAATCAAGTAAAAAATTATGGCAGATTTGTTAAAAGACATTACTATTTTTCATAAGCCAAATGACAAAATTTACTAATAATAGAAATATGTAGCGACTGTTTATGGTAAATCATAATTTGTAAATCTATTGTCTATAAGTGTCTGCACTTAAAGTATGAAGATATCATAGATGGACTTATAATTATATTTATTAATTATAAGTACTGTTGTGCTAACGGTACTTCGAGTCGTATTCTAATTCTAATCGCGGATTGATAATATCAAGAGTTGGTAGAATGTCTCTCTTCTGACTAGATAATGATGTTTGATAGATACATAAAAAATTGGATTAGTCAACAAAACTACCATAAATTAAAATAATAAGGTAAATGCACGATTTTTACAAGCTTGCGAGTTTTTTCGCTACGCAACACCTTCGTACAACAATTGGTAAACAGCGAGTCGCTTTCACAAGGCAAATGTTGCCGACATTTCGCATTCCTGCCGATTGCGTGCTTATTGAATTATTTACTGAGAAGACGAATTCCAGCGGCAGATCATATGACTCGTGGGACTATCGGTTTCAAACACGCCGACTAAAGGGTTCGGCAGACAACCGGCGGCCCTTGTCGCGCCCGGGCACTGCGTGAGGCGGATAACGCTCAGGGCCTCTATGCAACACGGTGAAACCATATCGTTTTTGAGCTGTCATTGTCAACGTTTTCATATAGCTCTTATTCACTTGACAGTAATGGCAGCCGAGTTAAAAACAATACCTACAGGTCAAATACGATTTAGATTTTAATTGCTAGAATAGAGGCGCAGATCGCATTAGTTATATACTGAAGTGGGTTAGACATCATTAAAGTTCAAGACATATGATGTCTAGATTCGCGCGTGCAATCTTTGTATCTTTTGTATAAACTTTGGACAATCTGTCCCGTCAAGCTTAGGGTCCTTGCCATGGTATGAACACGCTTTAATAAACTATTAGTTTCTTATCACTTCGCCTTGCCTTCAATATGATTAAGGGTGACGTTGGCTGTGTGCGAACGCCTTAAATGCATTCCAGTCATATCCTCTGAACGTTCATTTTCGAATGATTAATAACGTGTTGGCAGTAATGAGTGCGCGTGCGCGGCGCACTCGGCGCGGTGTTCAAGGCGAGCGCCGTGTGTACATTACATTTTCAGGGCGACATCTTGCGAGAGGTCACCGCGTGTCTAGAGCCTAGATTCCGAGTATTGTTCGCGCGGCGCCGGCGCCAGGCGCGGCAGCATGTTTTATTCAACGGCGCGCGCGCAGGCCGCGACCCGCGCCGAATTCTGCTCGCCTCGTCGTCCCCCTCGTCGCCTCTAATTACATACTAACATAACCCACATTACCGTGTCACGATTATTTCGATTATCGTTTAAGTCAACAAGCCGGTCGGCCGCTTACAAAAGAACCAATTTATGTATCTGGGGAAGGTAAACGGCCGTTACATGTTAATGCCCATCGTCGATGAATGACGCGCTAAACGGTCGCGAAGATTATTCACAGCCCGTTTCCTAGGCCCGTTAATAATTTTCAGATAGTCGCTATGGATGGGTGAACAAGCGTGTGCCGGACGAGGTGCTCGCGAAATGGGGGGCGGGCGCTCGCGGGCGGCGCTGGCGGCTCGGGTGTCGCGGAATAGTCCATTGTGGCGTCGCCGGCGGCGGCGAGGGGGTCAAGGCCTGCTGGCGCCAGCCGCGCCGCCTCCGCCGCTCCCGGCCGGGACTCGCGACTCCTCTCCTACACTTCCAACCGCGACGCAAACGCACTTCCCAGTCTAAAATCATTTTCCAACAATCACTCTCCCCTCTCGTGCCGCCGAAGGTCTTCTATCGATGAACCGATATGGCCTATTTGTCCGTTTTAACCTCAGTTACAAAATAATCCGTCGGAGCACCAATAACCTAGTTGCGAGTCGAGGAGATCCGATGAATTATTTATTTAGCTGTTTATTCGGCCAAGGTGTCGGCTTAGGTACATCACGGAGTTTCAAAAATAAATTCAGCATACATTTATTAGATTTACAAAAAACCGTTTCGATTTCTATGCTTTTTATAATACTTCAGTTTGCTGTAGGTATATGTAGAGCGTGGAATATTATTTTATACTTATTGATTGATGGTCCCTAAAATTGTGTAACGTGTAAACGCGCACCGAGCGAGATGTGAGGCTCCGTTTAGGTGCGAAGGTCAATGACCGATAAGGTGCCATGCCAGGCTCCTTCCCACCTCGCACTATCGCCACCGGCCTATCAGCAGCGTGCCTACCGCCGAAAATACCTAGTCGCTAGGCGGGCCGTTTTATTAATTAAATGTATTATTGCCTGGGCGCAACTTGGGCCTGGAAATACTTTTAGGTCAGAGTGAAGGCTTCTGGGAACTAAATTACGCGTAATTTTCGGTTCGTTTGCTCTAGCAAGCTTCCTATATCTATCCTAATATAATTAATCATAGCGGCAGTTGACACGCGGCCGTATTTGGCCCCGTCCTAATTTTCGTATTTTACAATCATACCAGTTTTTGCTTTTGTTTGTCGCGCGTCCAAGCTACGTAAATTCTGTTCATAACCATACATTGTTTTTTAACATTCATCGGACAAAGTGCAAGGGTACCGGGAAGAAATAGATATTTTAGACCCATTTTTGGTGTCCGGGGCAATGAGACTACGGTTCATCTGCTACGGCGTAGCATTCGTAGAAGGGTGCTACACATTTGAGAACAAATTTGTGCATGAAATTTGAGTTCTAATTTATTTGACAATCCAGTTTATTTATTGACGTATTTCAAGAACCCTTTTATCTTATGTATGATCAACGTCAAGTTACATTCAAAAAGTGGGGATAACAACCACAAACCAGTCCCAAGTACTACTTTATGATGTTAGAAAACTGGTCTATGTCACAAAGTAATCTAAGTATGTATATTATTGTTAAGTATTTTTACTCAGAATTCTACTCACTCCATTGATTTCAGCTTCATTTTGAAGCCAAAATGAAAGTGCACATGTTTATTGGAGCAACAGTTCTGCAATTGCCATGCATCAATGCGTTTTGCAGAAATTACTGCAATGGTCTTACAGCAAGGGCAAACGTCGTGATAAAACTAACCATGATTCAATTTGTTTAATATATCATAATAATAATATTAATAATAGCTAGGTTAGCTGTTGATTGGCAGCTGATTTTAGGGTAGGTACTATATAGGGCCCAGCAAAGATCATGGTCAACGTGCCTAAGCCAAAAGATGGGAAAGAGTTCTGCTATACCTAAACGAAGAGGTACCTATATTTCTCATTGTGCTGGGTTATTTGTATACCTGGTAGTTTACTACTGGCATTGAGGGTGTTATGGTGTTTTTCCATGGTTTTGGATAGAAAGGGGGGCTCGGGAGGGGTGGGGGGCTTATCGGCGCGGGCGCAAGGTGCACGTTATCGCGCCATTGTTCGCGCCGACAGATTTATAACTTCCCTTTGCCCTCAATAAGGGCCTGTGACCTGCAAGAGCCGCCTAGGCTGGCACCGCCGAGACCTAGCCTCGCTAATTGTAACAACAAGTGTACATAACTGTAATTTTTTGTACGTTATTGATCACTGGGGACTGGAGACTCCATTTGACATTGTCTAACGAAGAAAAAAAATTGCCAGAGCCTGTAACTTCTAATAGGTTCATTTTGGGTTTCTATATATCCTACCTATAGTTATCCAGGCTTTGTCTTAATAAATCTACAGGAATAGACCAAATATCTTGTGTAATATCAATATACCTATGTAACTAAATGTGTCTCTATTTCATGTTGCCTTACACTTTGTTATCGTGTAGTTAACGCTGTGGTAGCTCTTATTAACTCGGCAATAAAGGCGGCTGTATCATAAAAACTGATAGCAATACGGTTAAAGGCAATTTGCAATAGAGGCTTTACCACTTGTGCGTTAAACTGGTACAAATTACACATGTATATACATTAAACTGAAAAAGGCAACAAAAGGACAGTTAACCACAATAAAATTATGAATTACGAAATAATTAGGTTTTCGTTTTCCCTTCACAATACCTACTTAAAATGGTTAATTAACTTTGCACACTCGGAACCGATAGGAGAAATGATCGTTCCTCCAATTGTACCAGGGACTGTAGTAAGCACGACTCGCTGGTGTTTTAGAACGTGACCCGGACCACTTGCCATTTAATTTCCTTGTACCCTGAGTCAACAAAGATTGCAAGGCAAAGGGGAGGCGCGGGAGCATTCGCAACTAGCTAGCAATTGGAACGATATTTTGCGAATCAATTACTCTAAATAAATAGAAAACCAGGGTAAGGATGGGACCCAAACCTAGGTATACTCTCCCCAAGTATTATTTATTGGTTATACATAAGTAAAAGTACATACCTGTTTTTCCATTTTGAATTGTCGGTGACTTGCATTTAGGTTCGAATTAGCTGCTGGCGCTCATGTCGCTGCGCCGCTTCCTCCTCACTGAAAAACCCAATAATGCAAAGATAAAGCAAAAATAGACAAATAAGAGCAGAAAAAAGCACGTAAGTACTAGTTTTTAACATTAATGATTGAAGTTCCTGATAATTTTTTTACCATACTTTATTAAAATTACCATTTTGACATAAAATAAGCATAAACCTGACTTCTTCAATATATTTTTTAACCCCTAGTATAATATTAAGCATGTCTTTATTTTAATGATAGACATGTTATAGTTGAGCTTATACTTTAGGTACGTATTTAATAAACTACAATAACAAAAAAAAAATTAAAATGTACCCATATGTACTGGTCAAAGTTGCACTGATACAATAGCAATGCAGATCACAAGTATTTAAACTCAAACCATAACATTGGCTCAATAGAACATTTTGATAATCATTTATTTACTAGATAGGTAGGTACTTACTAAAATTTCCATCAAGTTTAAAATTAATAAAAGTTACTCAAAGTTGAAGAAAGGGTAAGTAATACAGGTACTCATCAGACACAAAGAGCAAGCTGTAATAATAACAAATAGTTCGCGAAATAATAGTTTGGCGGTTAAGGTGTAGGGCCGAGACTCGGGCCGTTCCCAGCGGCGCGATGACGCCCCGAGATAAGCCGCTCCTAAACGAAACCCAATAAGCCATTTCCTTGAATCCTTCAAGCGGACCGCTCCCGTGAAAAAAACAACCAAAAAACCCTTGAATAAAGCGGGAGCGCGAATAAGAATGGCCCCGTTTCTGGGAAGGCTCGGCGCCGGAGCGGTCTTTACATCCTTTTGTAATGATCGCTTTTTTCGAGGAGTCTCTTAATGGCTTATCGTGGGGCTGGGAATGCGAGAATGGCACACAATGTGTGAAGCGACGGCCGCCGCTATCTGTCCGACACTTCGAACCGGAAACGGGGCGCTAACGACAGTTACCGAGGCGGTTGCGGTCACCTGCGGAGGGATTACGGCATGAAAACGATCTCTCGTTGGTAATCGAGTTGTTTTGACGCGTCAATCAAACGCGATGTGCAATCGAGGGAATATCCCACGTTCGGAAGAAGTGAAACGGAGGAAGTGCCTATAAACCGTGCGCCCACGCGCCGGAAACGGACCACGCACTCCGAGCCTACTTACCGTTCGGTTCGCGGTTGTAGGCGTCGACCGAAATATGCGAGCGACATATTAGCGGGACTCGTTGGCCGTCGCGAGTGTCGCCGAGCGAAGGCCAAAGGGCGAAGCGCGTGCGCACGCGTGAGTCAGGGGCACATGGGCCGTGACGTCGCACCTGACTCATCCCGTCACACGCTCAATCTAACACATCTAGGGCAATACGTAACCAGAGCTAAAATAGTCTCCTACCGACGTCACAAAGTAAACAGAAAGTTTGCTCAATATTTCGTTTCGTTTAAAGAACGTTAATATCCTTCAAACAAAAGCTTACTTACAAATATCATGTTTACGATACTACCCTCATTAAAGCAAAAATATGGTTTTAATTCGTAAAATAATTATTAAATAAATTATTTATGCTGTTCACTTTAAGTTTAAATAAACGCACAATTAAGTGATGTATTTTGTATGTATGTTATAAACCGTTATTTTAATATTATTTTTATAAGTTATTTAAAAATAACGGCTTTCGAATTTGCAGACAAAGAATTGAGAAAGAAAGCATTAGGGTTGAAATGCAACTTAAGACAATGAGGGTAGAGTTGAGGGCAATGAACAGGGGTTAGATCTGCGGCGTAAGCGGGACGCGTCACGCTCGGCTGCAGGGGTTGCCAGCAACGTGCTCCGCTAACCGCCGTTTACAATGATTCAATAGTTAAATCTTTCTGAAGATTATAATATAAGAAACAAACAAGTTTAAATATTTAAATATTCAATAGAAACTAATGTTAATAAAAGACGGTAGACGATAAAACGCATACACGGCCGTTAAATTTTAAAAATAATGCGTTTATGAACGAATTTAAAAGCGAAGAACGTTAAAATAGTTTGAAAAAATAATTGCAAATCGTTTTTTTTTAATTTCTGCAGTTATGAAAAAATAGTGATAAAACATTCCTGCTAGTCTTACAATACTGGTCGCAACACTCCATGTGACAGGCGGCGAACCACAACTGAACTCACTATGCACTAAGTTTCACAGTAAAACGGGAATCTTGAATGATTGAACGGCACTTTGTTTCCAGCACATCCCACGAAATCCGGCTCCGACTATCGGCGTTCACTAAAAACGTGATAATACCAAAAGAAGTCAGGGGTTACGATGTTATCGATGGAGACATGAATATTCGAAGACGCGAGGTTCGCGAGTGAGCGGCCGCGTAGCATCGCGCGGCGGCGTGAATGGAATCGACATTTTATGAATCAAGAACCGTCGCCCATTGACCTGAGCGAGTCGATCGCGCCGCGGGCAGCAGCGCGGGCGCAGCCGCCGCCGTCGCCGACTCTGCGCAGGTTCCGGTCCTCGGCGGAAGTGACGTTCCGACCGATCATGGCGGCGAGCGCGCAGGAAGTGCGCAGCTTACCTATCGGGATGTCTCCGTCGGCGGCGACGGCGCCGCCAGCGCCGCAGCTCGAGCGCAGATACCGATATCCGCAAAAGTGCGCGCGATCACTGACTCGCGAATAAATTATTCGAGCTGTTATCTAAAAATATTCGTGTGCGGCGCAGGGCGCGCGCGGCCCGAGCGGCACAGATCGCACACGCGCGCTACTTCCCCGCCGCGGGGAGACTGATGAGGGCAGGCCGCGCCGGCGCCGGCGGAGGCTCCGACGCACGACCACACCGCCGCCCGTCCCTTTCCGCGGGCCCGCTGTGCGCCCGGAGCGAGCGGGACGACGCCATCTCATTATCACAGCGCCGACTCGTGAACGCCAATAAACCGCGGAGTAGGGACAAAATATTCGACCTTCACTTTACGTGTACGTGTACGCGCACACCGAGGAGCGAACGATCGCGACGAGAACGCACACACCCGCAAGGTCCGCGCAAATTGCTCGCACCGCCGCTGCCGCCGCCGCGCCGCCCCGATGTGCTACTTTTGACAATTTTTCCAGAAAACTGACATGCAGCGTCGCCGTGAGCGGCGCGCCCGCCACGTGGCGCTTGCGCAGCCCGCGCCGCGCTGCCAGCCTTCCTCTCTCTCCACACTATTGCACTGCAGTTTCATGAAATTTGCCAAAAGGCTCAATAACAAAGGCGCCAGATCATATTGCGCTGTGAAAAGATCCGTGATTAAGTACCTAGTTCTAATAATTTCGTAGATAAATTCAGCAGAACCGTTAAAATGACTTTTAGAATACATTTGTTTTTACACTTCTAGAAATGTTTAGATAAAGATTTGCTTAGAAAACTTGAATGTAGGGTGGTCAAAGGTTGACGAATTATTAAAATTGGATAGGGTAGTTAGGTACTTAATACTAAGTTTACAAATATATGCTCAAACCTTAAAGCAACGTCTAGTAAATAACTTTCATTAATTTATTAAATAATCAAATTGCAATTACAGTAGGTATCTAAATAAGTAACAGTTACACAGACATTTTGCCTGATACCCACCAGTGTCGTTACAATTTAAGTTACATAATGGTAGAAACATATTTTTCTACTACAATGGGGCAAAAATATAAAGAAACATGGTAGAAAAATAGTACTTATTGAAATTAAGACTTTTTTTCAACAAATTTGAACTATTTGACCTAAAAGCGGTGATTTAGGCATATACAAACTTGCTAATATTTCAATTACTATTAAAAAAAAGTTTAATCTGAAGGGAAATATTAAAATTATTACAGTTAGTCTGCTAAATGGCATTTGCTGCTAAATGGTAAGCAACACCATCTTAGGTTTGGCAAAAATATTTCCAAAAATCGACATAATGGCAACGAATTGTTTTAGTGTTTCTAAACGGCGTCTTTATTTCCTAATTGAAATAATTTCTTTTATAAATTTTACACAGTCCATAACAACATAATATATTGTTACTACTTCAAAAGCTTACTAGGTACCTACTAATTCACAAATTCATTATATTCTTTCTATTTTACTAGGTAATTAATTTTTTTAACTGGCAATAGGAGCTCCTCTGTTCAGTAGGTGGCAACACCAAGCAAATAGTCCATCTGTTATCTATGGAACCCCGTTCGATTGAGATATCAACTTACTTACCATAGCAATTAGGTAGTTAATCATGGGTCTGTTTATTTTTCTCTGTCTTAATTTTTAATTAAACGAAAATATTTAGAAATTAACACGAATTATTATGTACCTACCTAGTGGTTTGACATAATATAGACAAATCTTTAATCTTCTTCATCTGAACATTTTTATAGGATGGCTTTTTAGATGACGCGTTGGCCTAGTTGGTAGTTACCCTGCCTTTGCAGCAAAAGCGGTCCTGGGTTCGATTCCCGGTATGGGCAAATATTTGTGTGATGAGCACGAGTATTTTTTTCTGAGTCTTGGATGTTTTCTATGTATGTAGGTACCTATATGTATTTATATTGTTGTCTAGTACACGTAGTAGCCTGGAGCTTAGTTTGGGACTAGGTCAATTTGTCTGAGATTATTCCCTGATATTTATTACTGATATTTATTTTTCAAAAAAATGTAAATTGTACAATTTGATCTTTTGGTGTAACTTATACTAACTTACTTGTTTAAAGATAGACAATTAACAGTGGTGGTCACCGCTACACTTGACACTCGGCTATTTATAACAAAACATATTACTTGTAGTGTAAAGTAATTCACTCAAACGAATTCCATTCTATTGTTAATATTATAATTTAGCTATTTCGGCTTAAGCCGTTACCTGTGATGCAAATGGCAATAGGCAATATGCATGGATTTTATAAATCGCATTTCTCAACAAAATATGAAAATACCGTAAAAGAGATCATCAAAAGTGAAATTAAAATGAAAATCGGCCAAGAAATACGGATGATACAAGCATTTTAAACAGCGATTAGACAGAGAGATCCGATATGCACTGTGACGACATGTAACAGGTCGGTCATATAAACTCCATGTTAAATTAAGTTTTGCTAGAAAGAGATAGGATCTTTGTTGGCTTACATCTTGGTAATTTATATAGCTATTCAAAAAAATGTTTCTTAACTGTTTGTTACATAAATCAGCTTTTATTAAAGCTGTAAAAAAAGTAATGAATATTCCCTATTATATTCATAATCAAAATAACAAAACCAACCAAACCAGCGTATTGTAAAGAACCATGCCCAATTTTCCACCATATCAAATAATATGACATGAAAAGTAAAGTTCATTACAAGATCTACAGAAATAATTGAAGACAATTACAATTATCTACAATTATTTTTATAACTTGCACTTGTTTTTGTATTGTAGTAGGCTAAATTTCTATTTTAAACAGATATGTGTAGTGTAAAAGATGTCCCTGGATAAAATATATAATATAACTTGTTAAATAGAATACCAATAATAAAAAACAAATCATTATATTAGGTATACTATAAAAATCATAGTTTTCCTAAATCCAAATTATTTATTCCCCGATTACCTATATATTATCTTGGCCTTTGTTTAAGAATCAAAATATCAATAACTGTAGCAAAGATAGATCAATGTTTTACAACTTGTTCGGGTTTAAGCTCAATCTGGGTTTATTTAATAAAATTTAATTAATTTGGAGAATTTTAGCACTACAATGTATTTTGAAATTATGGAAATTACCTATATGTTATTTTGACTGAACTCTTAGTTTAAACATCATTACTTACTTCTCCTTTCAAAAAAGCAAATGGTATTTTTTTATGATTTGTGTTAATAATTTAAAACCTATTTAATTTAAATTTAATTTTTGCTTAGAAAATCTTAAGAGAAAACACAATTTAGTCAAATAAATACGCATTAGATAAAAAAGTCAACAAGTTTTTGCGTTTAAAAATTTCGCCAATTTAATAAGATTTGATCTATATTTTTATCGATGTTTATGTGGTATTTTTTTATGAAAAATATTTATTAGTATAATATGTATTAAAATAAATCAAAGTAATTTGCAATGAAATGCTCGGTTTTAAGCGTTTCTGTCAACACTAGGTAATTTACCGAAATTTTCTAAATAAAACATTATTCTGGCAAAAAAAACATTTTTTTATATTAAGGATTTGGTGACCTTCATTTTGTCTTCAAAAGAAATTAAAAATTATTTCAAAAATTAAGGGAATATGTCAAAAATACGAATAAACGTGCTTTGAGTTTGCAATTTAAATGGTCGCTGAAGAATCGTTGATAAATCGGATGGTATACTTAGAATAGTAGTTTTTTTTGTTGATAGCGGGTAGGCGCAGAGTTGTGGGGGTGGACGGTGGCGGCGGGGTGCGCGGGCGACGCGCGGGGCAGGGCCCACGAGCGCCGAGGGTGCGCGCCTGCGCCGGCCGGCCGCCAGGCCGCGACTTGCTTACATCGCTACAACTACACTCAAATATAAAATTTAAATTTTTATTAATAACGAGAAACGTTAATTTTGTGTATTTGTTAAGTGGAGATCCATTTAAAGATATAAATTTTATTAAGAAGTAAAATAAATTTATAAATACGTTATATTTATCAAAATAAATATATAAGTAGTACGTACGTACGTCGTGACCGTTGTATGTAACAAGTAAAAGAAAAATATAAAGGTAAATTAATTTTAAAGCAGGTCTAAATATGTTTTTGTTTTTAAAGAATAGGCTTAAAATACCGCCTTGTATTTGATGCATACAATATTATTATTAAAACGTAGTGGAACTAACTACAGCATTATTTTTTTGTTTATTTTAACAGGCACACTAACGAAATTTACTTATGTTAGATTTTTGTGATCCTGCTTATTATATATGCAAGTATGCAAGTCTATGACAGGCGTGCACAACATTTAGAAGTAACTATTTATTTAAAAGTGACATGCAATCATTTACTTTAAAATAATGGACGAGAATGGAAAGAAGGGAATTATTCACTAATTATAAAAATAAAATGGTAATCTCAAAAACTCAATAGCTACAAACTAAAACTTAGGTAAGTACAAGAAATTTGATTGTATGTACATACCTATACATGACCAAAACAAATAGGTAGGTTCATTAAATAAAGAACAAAATATTAATTAGTAAAGACACATATTAATGAAAATAAGTGATAAAAGAGAACAAGATAATGAACTATAATAAAAGCAAAGAATACAACTTCCTCTTCTTTGGCTATAACAACTTCTTTTATGTAAAAGAAGGAAATGTTAAAAGGTACCAAGAATCATTTTTCCTAGTCTTGTTGTTCTTTATGTTATTACAGGTTTCAAACTTCAAAAATAGCAATGTTGAGGTCACTTCGATAACTAAATGAGTACAGTCGGCCTTAGAAGTAGGTGCACACTTTTGTACCTTGTCGTTTTAACACCTTTGACAGATTGGTGCAGCAGTTCCAACATAAAGGTAAAGTGACGGAGCACTAAAGTGTGTAGCTACTTATAACGCCGACCGTCCCATTCAGAAACTTACTGACATCAGGGTGGCCCCTGAAGACAACGAAGGTAAAAAAACAAGGTGTTCAAGGTTAAGCTTTGAATAATTTGGAACATAATAATAATAAAAAAAACATGAAATAGCTGCTGATCGAGAATATAAATTGCAAGGCATCCGCTTCCCACCTTGACGGCAATAGAAGAAAGAATTGAAGAGAGCATTCGATTAGCACTCCATCGTACCATTGATATAATAACAAAAACGTGTGTAATTTCTCGATCAAATTGGTAAACGTGTAAGCGGCAACAATATAACAAGGGCCTGTCAAACGGCGAACAGTCGTTGAGTGAACTTACTCATAAGAATATCTACATTTTGAATAACCAGAGCAAATCTCCAAAAAGAAAACAAGAAATATGCAAGCAAATTGGTGATAGGGCTTATCCAAATAGAATAATATGACACCCTTATACATTTGTCCAAGATCATACGTGATCCATCCCTTCCACTCTTATAGTTTAGGGCACTTTAGTTAAGACCGCATGACAGTTTTATTCCTCTCTAAACTTGAGGGACGAGGCTGTTCCTGTGTGGCGACAGCAGCGATACGTCAAGAACCGTTTAATTTGAAGACAGAGAAGTAAGCTATTTAAATATAAATCGGGGAACGAATGTGGGGCGTGAATCGTGCTGGAATCCGACGCTTATCAATACGTAGGGCTGTGCCTATCTAATCTTGCTCTCCCACTTAACTCCTTGATAAACACTTTTAAAACAAATTTCGTCAATTTAACACTTATGTTTGCTTCGTGGCGTCTGATTTGTTATGTTTCTGGATTGCCTAACCTGTTAAGTAATGGTGTATTTGTGAAGAAGATTATTTTTAAAGAAAAAACATATGTTCTAGGAGTTCCTTTCACTAGGAAACTTAATATCCCAACGCAACAACGCAACGCAACTTCGTCAAAAAGGTTTACCCAGAAGAAAATATTTTCAGCAATATCGCCTTAATCATGATTCTTAAACACACCATATCTGCTTTATAACTGGCTATAACCCTGCTAAGTAGCAATGGAAACTTGCTTAACCTAGAGTGACGGATCCAGTAATGGACAAGGACCAATGATGGACACTTGATTCTTATTTTACAGACGATAAGGGTTATTTATTTGTTCTGAAACAATCAATTTAGGACCGTATGAAATTTTAATTTTCGAGAAGTGTCCATTACTGGTGTCTGTCAGCTAAAAGTGTCCATCATTGGTGCCTTCACCCTATAAAGTCCAAAGTAGGGATTACAGCTGCTGCTTTCGCACATCCTTCAAGCGTCTGTAGAGCTTTTTAGAGCTCGTAAGCTCAAAGCCTTAGAAGCTGGACTCCGCTCTTTCATTTGCGACCGCACAAAATTGCCAGGACGGCTCTAAGGTATAGTGAATACTCTTTCCTTCGCTAAGTCATAAATGTCATAATTAAGGCACATCTTAGTACCTTTGAACGCGACACGCGCAAAATAATACATCCCGATTCCCGCGCCACAAGCGCGACTCAACACGGAAAATAATGTTCATAGCATGGCATGTTTTTGTCACTTTTAGCTTATGTCGCCATTTTTCTCTACTATCGTGCCTTGCCAAGAAGCTTCTAGCTTAGATACATTTGCAAAGCGTTTGCATGTACGTGGCTACCATCTACAATCATTTTCGATGCTCGGTGGCTTAAGATGATGGTTACGATTCATGGATTTCCCCGAACTACCCGCAATTTTAAGACATTCTGATCTGTCCAGACAGACTGAATCTCTAAGACTAATCTGAAGACTAAGAAAAAGGCACAGGCCTTGATAATGCCAGAAGAAATTTCAATTACACAGCATATAGGTAAGTAGATTTTCAAATAGATCTGGAAAAAGCCTTTTGGGAGTGAATTACAGCATTGAATAGTCCAATATGCGTTAACCTACTTCATATCACATTATGCCTATACAATTATCTTTTTAAACGTGAGGGGTGCAACACGTTAACAATCTTTGTAAGTGTAACGTCTGGTGGTCTGCGCGTTTATTTCCGCCTAAAAAGGTGAATCTATAATCTATTGTCTATGTCTAATATCTATAATCTATTGTAAACGTAAAGCACATATCGATGGTGATACTGCCAATACCGCGTAAGTAACAAATTAAATTTGGTGTAAAATACACCTTAGTATGTAAGCCAGCAAGGCACATTTTGCAACTTATTGAATTGGTTAGTTATGCGGTATTGCAGTATCATCGACGATATCTATTAGGGCCTGTCCACATCACCACGGCGCGGCGCGGTGCCGTGCCATGGTAAGGCACGGCACCGCACCGTGCATCTGTACGGACACGGCAACGTGCCTCTCCACGGTGACTCCACGTGCTCTCTAACAGATAAGCTTTGTGTTAAACAATAGGGCAGGGTCGATTTTCTCAATTAGGTATCTTACGACAGAGTGAGGAAAGATCCAAACATGGGGCTCTATTCTACTAGGTAAATCCTAATTGCTTTTGACATGTTATCGATTTGTCAACGTTATGATAGCTCTTATTTACTTAGGGCCACTTGCACCAAAAATTTAACAATGGGTTAAGGCGCTAACTCGAGTTAAAATGACAGTTTTCGTGTGAATCTGACATTTACTAATTCAAATTAATTTCTTAACCCAGTATTACATTTTTGGTGCAAGTGTCCCTTAACAGTAACAGCGGCCGAGTTAAAACAATATGATAGCACGTCAAAAGCAATTAGGTTTTACAGAGTAAAATAGAGCCCATGCATGCCCCTCTAGATGGCGTCTTGCTGCCGTGTTACAAGTCTTACAACGCGCGCGTTTGTAGTGTGATTTCGCTACCAGTACCTTGATGATCGCCGAGCGAAGCAGACAGTGTAATTTGTTTTGTGAAAGTTGTGGCGACGCAGAAAACAGTAAGAAAAGTAAAAAGCAACGAAGAGAATGCCTTACTAAAACGGGAGACACGCTGTGTAACAATTTTTAAAATTGCCTTTGTCGCAGATTTTTTAATGGCATCTTAAGAACTTTTGTAGACTACTTAGGTGATATTTTGGTCCGTGCACGTTTCTCTAACTGTAGGTATTTGCAGTTTGTCTAGTCTTTGTACTTCATGTTGTTTTATTTTATACCAACATAAAATTCAAAATTGTTTTATAAGAAGTGGTAAGTGACATACATAGTATTTCTAAAAAACGATTTGCAGGAAGTGAAGTCTCATCATGGAATTTTGTAAAGTTTATATGTTAAGGCAAGTCCAAACCATAGAATGTTAAAAACAACTAGTTAACGAGCCAGGTTAGCCATGCGAGGTTTTAAGAAATGCTCTAATCGCTTTATGTACAATTACAGTACCTACCTACAATAGCATGGATTGTCATAAAAATGGCTGTTTTGTATGCATTATATTATATAATAATAAATATGGATAAATTATATGTGAATCTACGTTTTTTACTGGGTGCAAATTTATAAATAAATTTATATATATATATTGCAACTGAAACTCAAGTAAATCATGCTAAACATATTTGACCGTTTACGAAATTAAGGAAGCACTAGGCTGCACGAGTATGGCTGATGTATGGCTGTTGTTAACAACGTGGTAAACTAAGGCCGTTCCCAATACTCAAACCACAGATATTTAGTTTTACTTTGGGTTAAAACTTGACACCTGGCTAATGTATTTTTTTCAATTATGTGTCCTTGGTTTAAATATTTGGAACTGAAGCGATACAATGAACTGCTATAATGCTTAGTTTTTAAGAAAGAATGATAAAAGTCAGCGGTGCGACTAATTAATTTACGACCAATGCAGCATCGCGCAGCCCATTGAAGTAAAAAGAAAAATATATGTCTAGGTAACTAAAACAGCTGAAGATGGAGTTGCTCTGAAACGTTAGGGGATCACCTGATCACCTTGTTATAAGGTATACAAAATATATTTATATTTAAAAGAAAGGTTGTATTGTATTGATTGAACATGAAATTCTTTATCCTAATCTGTTTATTTATTGCGGCGTAAACAGAGGCATGGTTATGAAGCCCACCCGGTCATTGTAGCACCGACTTATGCTTGATTTATATTGAGATTTATTTCAATGTGATTCGGGTATCTTAGCTGCATAGAGCGGGAGCAGTGGAGCAGGGCCGGGGCCGGGCGGCGCGGCGCGGCGGCGCGGCGGTGCGGCGGCGCGGGCGCCGGGCTGCACTCGTCTTCTCTCAGGCGTGACGTCCGGCCGGGGTCAGCGAACGCAGGGCCGGCGATCGCTTCCTTGTGCCCGACACCGACCCTCCGAGATGTCATTCACGTGCTCTCTCCCGTCCCTTCCCGGATCTCGACTTCTAAACACGCGGCTCATTGTCGCTTCGTCGGTGATCTGCGCCGGAAGCTTCACCGTTTATCTGCATCTGATTCCAAATTAGGAATGCGCAGACGTTTGTCAGGATCGGAAAGTACAAGGTGATTTACGTTGGAAAGGGTGCTGTCCGTGGTGCTTTCTCCCATGTTTTTGATCGATCGTGAGTTCTAGTGATACTGGCACGTGGTCCGGTGCAGGCGGTACCAGCAGCGCTAACAGATTAATCGCAGCAATGCGTGACACGTGCAGTACCTACACGCTTGCCCTTCTATTTGTAGTCGGGCGCCGAGGCCCGCGCATTCCGCGCGCGCCTCCGTGTTCACTGCACCGCCGGCGCCGCCACCCCACCGTCTCCGGTATGTTACCATCAACACGGCTCCACCTATATACCCATTAAGGTTCTAATCTCTTGAATCCAAGTCATATTGGTAGCTTGCTCTAATATGCAGAAACGTATTATGTATGCATAACTTAAAACACTTGTTAAATTGTTCACCGGCGGCGTCACAAATTTGCGTCAGCTCAAGCCCTTCACGCCGTGTCTTCGTAGGCGTAATAGTTGTTAGAATCATACAACTGCTACAATAGCATTCGAATAATTAATAGTAGCTCGTTAAGTGAGAAGATAAGTTCACATAACTTAAGATTACCCTAACATGGGCTTAAGTTCAAAGTAAGTCAATAGCGAGTATTGATAATGAGAGGTGTACAGCAGAAGTACAGCGCTGCATTCCGATGAATGGCCTATGGGGTCCGCGGGGGAGGGTGCGCGGGGCCCGGCGGGGGGGACGTACGCATGCCTGCGCGTGCGGCGGGCTGCGTTACTAACAACCGCTAGTACTCTAACAGGTGGCCGCTTTACTCCGGCTAAACAGTTAAATTTTGGGTTAAGTTAACATTATGACTACGTTGATGATCTCTTGGTTATAGCGATTAATGTTACATAACAAAACCTTACGCATGAGGTAACAGAATCTAATATAGCTATTGTAAAATACGTTTAATGTTATGGAAAATTAGATGTCATATTCCTAGTTAAACGGAACTAAATCGCGTAAAATAAACATTATCATTTCTCACTTCGACGGTTTGATCGTATTGCAATTAGGATAGTGGCCACGAGGGGACTAAAGAGGCGGTATCAATGTCTGCGGGTAGTGCGAGTTGTCTGATCTACCCGCACTAGGTCTTGTTTATAGAAAGAAGAAGAAATATGTAATAGATATAAATTACACTAATGAGAATCAGAGGACCGAAATAATGATAGGAGAAGAACAACTACTTAGCATTGCTATCAATGGCAAGACTCTCTACGGATCATTAGAGAATGGCCTATTGTTCAAATAAAGATTTTGTATTATACCCGAAACCGAAAGAGATTTGTCAGGATCGTAGCGGGTGGAAAGAAGTGTGCTTTGCCTACCCCTCTGGGAAACAGACGTCATTTAATGTATGAATGATTCCTTTTGATACAAAATTACAGGAGAATCTTGTTACGTGTTAAGGTACCCAATCCACCTATCATGCAAGGTATTTAAATCATCATCATAACGTCAACCAAACAACTCTACAGTTGGACATAGGTCTTCCCCAAAGATATCTACGATGGTCAGGTTTGTACCACTCGTATGCATCGGTTTCCCATGATCTTCACTAGATTGTCATCGCTCTACCTTGTGGGAGGCGTAGGTATCATCACTTCGCTTTCTCGCACGCGGTCGCCACATTTGATTGCCAAAATTTGACAATGCCACAATAAAGGTAATCTGTAGGAACTGTCGGCGTTATTAATACCTTAGTTGTCACTTTAACGCCTTTGACAGATTTGTGGAGCAGTTTAAACATCAAGTCACAGTGACAAAGCAATATAGTGTGTAGCTAGTGTAGCTACTGATAAAGCCAACCGTACCCTGAAAATATGATAAACGCTTTAATAGTAGAGACACCTGCAATTTAAAGCCTAGGCGTCATCTATATAGACAATAAAGAAGAATTGCGACATGTAAGCGATGATGTCATAGTCATCATGAGTGTATATAACTGTTTACTGCTGAACATAAG
The DNA here is from genome assembly GCA_948252455.1 of Acleris cristana. Taxonomy (NCBI): domain Eukaryota; kingdom Metazoa; phylum Arthropoda; class Insecta; order Lepidoptera; family Tortricidae; genus Acleris; species Acleris cristana. Next base: position 9,680,654 of record OX411784.1, on the reverse strand, counting down.
GCCTCTTCACACCTACGTCATACATAAAAAAATCAAAACCCTGCAAATGCCCTATAGCGTGAATAGATCATCACCATAATTTAACTTAAGATCTATGCTCTGTTCGGTGGAGTAATTGCCACTTGTCTCTGTTCTCTGTCAGCTTTTTCACCTCCTGCTACGACAAGAAATTGGCCTTCTGTTTTATTTGGCTGAAGTAAATGAGCCTTGGTCTTCTTCTTCCTATTTCGCCCTCGACTTTGCCTCCAAAATGTTCAAAAAGAAACTGTCGTGCCGTATCAGCTGTCCCATTATCTTCCCTCTTCTATATTCTTAAGTTTCCTTTCTCATTTACCATCTTCAAAACCTCTCCGTTGGTTTTCTTTTCCGTTCAGCTAATCCTTTCCATTGTTTCACATCTCAAACGCTTCCAACCTTTCTCTCTCTCTGTGTGTTTGTGTTATTGAATGCTTTTTTAGCCATGGCTATCCTCTGAATAATAAGTGCGGTGCATCTGGAGTCATTGATCGACTTCCTCAATGTTTAAATTTGTATACTAGTGTTTTAGTTTTACTAATATTCATTTAAAGTCCAAACTGATGAAGATTTCTTCCATTTTTACAACTAGGTCTTGTAGTTGACTGCTGGTTTCAGCAAATGCTGCAATATTATGTGCAAACCTTAAGAGCCCGAATTTCCCCTAAATCTGAACCTATGACTTTTCAATGCTACCTGTATAAAAATGTTAAATATGATCGGTGGCAGTGGACACCCCTGTCTGACTCTTTGCCATATATACCTATATACCTTTCTTTTTTCCTCTCCAACTTCTATGATGGTCTCCTGGTTCTTTCAAAGTTCACAAATAATCTTTCGGTCCCTGTAACCTACATAATCTTATTCCAGTCTACTTTATCAAAAACCTTTTCTAGGTCAATAAAAGCTCTGTGTGTGTCTATGTTTAAACCTAGCTGCCTGAATGGATCAAAATAAAAAGACATACTTGCGTACAATCTCAAATAAGATACTGAAAGCTACAAAAATGTACATGACAGTACCTAGTTTTGGATCAAATCATATAATGTTTTACCTACTACATAACCTTTGAAAGATTTCCAGTTTTACAGATTCCTAGTCCCACAGATTCCCACCTCTACAGATTCTTAACTGTACAGATTCCCAACTTTATATATTCCTAACTGTACATGCAGATGGATTATCAGCGACGGTTGGCTAGGCCGAGGCCTTCTGTAGAAATGGGAATCTGTAGACATTGATGGATTCTGTTAAATCGAAAATCTGTGGAAATGGGAACCCGTAGACATGGGAATCTGTTGAATCGAAAATCTGTGGAAATGGGAATCTGTAGACATGCTCACAAACGATCTATTACACTCTGGCTAAACCTAATTGCTTTTGACATGTTATCGTAAGTAATTTAACTCGGCCGCCATTACTGCCAAGTAAGTAAGAACTATCATAGCGTTGACAATGAGCATGTCAAAAGCAATCAGTTTTAATCTGAGTAGAATAGAGCCCCTGCGCTGGTGCTACTGACAGAACCAACTGACACGCTGGCGTGTCAATATTAAATAGTAAGTTACAGTTGAAGGCAGTGAATGTGTAGGTACCCTATATCTAACCTGCCAGCTCCTCAGATTTTTATACAAAATTGACCCTATACCGTGACCTAGGCGCTGAACGGGTATAAACTGACACCAAAAGGACGAGGAACACACTACACGTGCAGCGAAACGCCTCGCTCACCGATTTCTCAATGCAATTGCACCTTGTTTATTAACATGAAAAGTTCATTGACACCGAGTGCCCGTGTTTAATTTCACTGTGTTGATATTATTGTTCGCGCGAAGGGACGAATTCTTACCGATGAGCTAATTCAAAATACTTACTACGTTTGACTTTTGCTTATTGCTGACTAGGATTGGGATTCCCATGCTTGTTATAGGTACTTATTTGTTAATCTGAACCAATAGGCATCCGTTTTCCGCAGTTCAGGTATTTTTCATCCATTAAGCTGGGTTCACATTTGTATCATTTCGTCGTATCGTATTTCCGTCGCGTTGCACCGACGCGTATCAAGATCGCTAGTGTGGACGCACAAACAGCGCGATCATGCGGCGCGCCGTATCTGATCGCTCGGGATCGATGTTGATACGCGTTTACGCATTTACCCCGCACACTCGCGATCGGATGCGTGTATCAAGATCGGTAAGTATGGACGTGTTTTGATACTGTATCACGATACGAAGTTATGATTTGATACGCGATACGCCGTGATCGCTCTCGAGGCGGTTTTTCCCCGATCTTCAAAGGGGATACGGATAGCGTCCACACTTAATGATACGGCGCCGGCGTTATGTTACGACACGCTGCTACGCTACGGTTAGTATGGACGCATTTTTTCACGAGACGATGGTAGTGATACGGTGTTCCCAAAGTGAACGTCCATACTTCGGATACGCGAGCTCGATACGATACGCGTGATTGTGATCGGCAAAATGATACAAATGTGGACCCAGCTTTAGACTGTCGATAATGTAGATATTGTACTTTGTATTCATTTCAAAGTAATAGCTGTATAAATTAAACATTTTGAAACGCTACAAGATCCCCATGAACTTGTTAGACACCTACAGAGCCGATAATTCTTGATTGGCATAACCGTTTTTAATGAAATTTAGCTAGCTATGACCAGCGTAGTGCAAGCTTTCAGGGCCTCTATTCAACATGGTAAAACCATATTGTCTTTGACGTGTCTTCGTATTGTTTTTACTCGGCGTCCATTACTGTCAAGTAAATAAGAGCTATAGAGACGTTGACAATACGATAACAGGTCAAAAACAATATGGTTAAAATAGAGGCCCAGTTATAAAATGTCTTTTAAATCGGTCCATTGCTACGGGAATGACAGGTGGACCCACTTAAAAATATTACGCCCCTCTTTATGGGCAGTGAAAATAGAAACGCGAGTCGATACTTTCGGTTATTATATCATACAGTTATTTTTTCATTGCAAAATAACGACTTTGATTTTAATAAACGATGGACTCAATAGAGTGTTCTTAAATTTCAGGGGCAGTACTATAAGATCGTAGCAAAGCCTTAGGTCCATTTTCTTAGGTCAATTTAACCATCCAAATAGAATTATTAATTCTTTTTAATTTGACTTCTTGAAATCGACGACGGTTTGTAAAATCTTGATGGTTTTAGGTGGTGGTAAAAAACCACACAAAAAATATTGATTTCAATTTCGAAAAGTATTAAACTTAGTCTAACCATTCGTATGTGAATGTTTAAGTAAGTCGAAGAAAAACTAACATATTTAAATTTATAGACTAGATCGTGAGGTAGCCACAATTTATTAACAAAATTCTCATGCGCATTCATCGATACAAGCTAGTTATTGTATATTAACTGTATTTACTAAACGTCGGGACAGGTACCGTAGGAAGATTTTAAAAACTACCAGTTTCTAGAAACCGCGTCGTCAATAGGCGCGGGCGCATCGATTGACGAGGTGTTTAGTGGAATGTTAATGGCGCTGCACTGTCGCAAATGACTCATAACTAGGGCTGCCATTTCTCACGCTGTATAAAATCAGCCAAAAATCCGGATATTTATGTTGGATCAGATTTTTTGACAAATATGGTTATGGTTATTTGAGTATTGAGTAGCTTAGTTTGTATTTTAATTTAAATAAGTTTAGTTTTAACTTTTAATTGTATTATATTTAATATGTACCTATCTACTTTGGTTAAAAGTAAACAAAGTTTTATTTATTTTATATCGCCGCGGCATGTCGTGACTAAAGTCGACAAAAAGTTAGATCGTTACTTTAAAAAGTATGTTCGGAAATGAATGTGCTCGTTTTATCCGAATGATTTTGATGTATCCTATACATTCCCAGACTGCCGTCGGGAGCCTTGCAATCTAAGACAAATCCGGGGAAGCCCGGACGGATGACAGCCCTGCTTGTAACGATCTTTTGAACAGCCTCCCGCGCCCCGTATCAAGAGCACGCCGGAATGCGGATGCCCCCGACAACCTACATCTACGTAATTAATCAGTACCGCTTTGAATTATAACTGAGTAAAACACTCCGTTTATTTTCAATTTTTCTGATGATTCATCCACAGGGCATGTACTTGTTATGAAACTGATCACAGTCATTAAACTAAAACGCAGCCGAATGCAGCTGGACGCGTTTTTAATAACCTTAGGCAATGATGAGTAGTTTTGATTTGAATTTCTGCGACGGAAACATTAATAATCTATGTTCGTTTAATAATTCTACCTTACTTAAACGACATGAAATTATGCTATGCATTGTGGTGGCAGTTATTTGCAGGATATTCGTTACAAAAGGGTCCTTCAACATTGTAGCGAAGCGATTTATCTGTGTGATTATTTACATTTCGTACGATAGCCATCTATAGCGGAAGTCGCTAAATATCACGTAAACCTAATTTAATAGGGCTCTGACAAAATGTTTGCCAGAAATCAGTAACTTTGAAGATAATAAAGATATATCTACGGTTGACCAATTAAAAAAAAGGATATAGAATGCATTTGGTTCGGGTCGCGGGCGCAGCTTGCGCGGGCGCGTGCGGGGCAGGTGCGCGCGCAGCCGGCTCGTTACCGCGAGAATGCTCCACCCGCCGCAATTACCTCTCGGGCCTTCTTACGAGCCTCTAACGTCCGGCTCATTCCAGCTTTCACCCCCTATACCAGCGAACTATTGTTTTAATTCACACGTCAGCCACGAAGCTTGCGCAGACGTCCTTAATGTACCTACACTCACGAGTCACGATCACATGTACAAGTACTACAGTTGGATTCCAAGCATTCAGCTGAGTAACATCAGTGTTCTCTTAATGGTTTTGCAGTTACTATTAAATCGTTAATTGATGAGCAGCCTCACAAGGCGGTAGCATGACACATACTCGTAAAGCATTTTGGTAGAACTCTGGCAATTAGGGATCGACGCTGCCATTACAATAAAATAAATATTTGGCGCCTATCCGTTTTCCTAACTTTTTTTTACCCAAGAATCATATTCGTATCGTTAGTAGTTTGTTTTGGTGGATTCCGTCTGTCAGTAGGATGCCATTAGTAGGATTAGAGGTGCTTGCGGTCTCGATTGACTTGGCCTGCGTGTCTACAAATATCAACCTGTCAGAGGTGGCGCAAAAAACGTACAAGTTACAATATTTATCAGTAAACGAAGTAATCAAGATCTTGTATATTTTTTACTACGAGCATTTTACGAGTAAGCTAAGCTACACCGGTGACTAGCATTAATGCACTCCATCCTAGTCCTAAGGGGTGACAACACATTTGCAGTCCTGATATGGTAATTTTTTATGGGTCTCAATGCACACTTGACAGTGACATTTGTGCTCGTTTACCTTCTTCATGCGATTACAAACACCTATAACAACAAAAGTAGAAACAAACTCATGGAATGCAATAAATGTTTGAGTATTGAGTATTATTTTCCAAGTTGTCTGAGCTTCCAACCGAAAATGTAGTATGATGTTTTCGATCTTTTACGTTTGTTTAGTTTTTCATATGTTCACCGTAAATTCGTTGTCGATCACTAATTATAAAGCACGTACTTTAAGTAGGTAGGAAGGTTTCAAGCTATAATAGAAATCAATGGCCATGATTACGGACTTCAATATTTTTTATTGCATCCAAAAAATTGCCCAGAATTGAGACATTCCATCTTAGTTCCCTAGTGTTGGTAACGCATTAGCAATCTTAAGATTTATGGTCTCAGAGTACACTTCAAACAAAGAAACGTGATCACTTATTGTTGTTTACATGTTTTGATCTACGGGTTCAGCTTTTGTTTCTTAAATTGTAACTGAGAATGTGGTAAAGAATGTATCCGGTAACGACGAAGTAGATTCAAAAGAGGACGCGGAGCGAAAGTAGAACAGGGTTTGTCAACACGGACCGTCAGCTGGCCCCGCCGATAGCGCTTATCGCGCGGGACAGAGTCCGCTCATTCACAAGCCAGTCCATTCATGCGCCCGCTCCCACTGATTCCTTCGCTCCAATGTAGTCTTTAAGTGACGTGTGAAGAAGTTTACAATTGCGTGGATGCTAGACGAGGGCGGAGGGGCGAGGGGTAATATAGATCGAGGATATCGCGGGGTCAGCGCGGATTGCAGGCGGCCGATAAACGCGCTTGCGACGTAGCGCACGCAGCGCGTGGAGGACTGCACAAAGACACGAAGCTCAATGAGCACCCGAACACGTGTAGCTCGGCCAGCGCGGCCGAGCCAGTAGCGCCGGATGTCATCAGCCCTATTAAGCTATTGCGTGGCGGTAGTAAACATGATAAGAAATCGAACGGTTATCGATATGCCTAAAGGGGCTGGAATACATGACCACTCGCACAGCCTACTCAGCAACGGGTTCTTTAATCGCTTTTAATTTTAATATGTTAAAATAAAGCCCTATCTGTCACTGTGACAAGAAAGGAGCCAGATGAATCTGGTTGAAAACGGAATAGCAGGCCAACATCCCTACCAGTAGCAGCGAAGGCTTACCTATATTCGTTCAATCAAACTAGCTTAACTTGGTCCGTACGCGCGCAAGGTTTAAAGCAGGCTCGAGTTAAGTTAGGCTGGTTCCGTTAAACGAGCTGAGCTCTCATTGGTAAAATAAGCATCATACATTTGTCCACACGAATTTGTTGTTGTTTGGTGTTAAAGCGACATGGTACTAAAGTGTAGGTTCGGCTATTTATGGTTCTTTATATTGCTGGTGCGGTATACGGAAGGGAATATACTTATTACAGACTACAAAGATATTTATTTAGTAATTTTAAAACGTTTCAAGAATTTAGATGTGTTTATATTAATACGTATTGTTACCTATAGTAAACTTACCAGCTTTAAACAAAATTTATTTTATGCAAGAGGAGGCAAACGAGTCAAGAGGACACCTGTCGGAAACTGATCACCCCAGCTACTAGCTTTTGCGGCACCTGGGGCCCGTTTCTCAAAACGTATATAAGTCTAATAATATTAGTGTTTTGTTTCGTAAATAAGACTAAAAAATGAGACAAAACACTAATATTATTAGACTAATAGTTTTCGAGAAACGGGCCCCAGGGGGCTTAGTAGGCTACTCGAGATTTACTGTCATATTTTACGTCATTCATATGAAAATAAGAAAATATGACATAACGTCACACTTTAAGATCTTAGTAATAAAAGGACTCAATTCACACAAAATACACTTTTATTAAAACCTTAAACCCTTACGTTAACTAGAATATGAAATAGACATATTTGACACTAAATCGCGTTTGACGAGGTTTGACGTATTCTCCTCGCCTCGCATGCTAAGCCCACAGAGGAGGAATCGCAGATGCGAAGGAAACTGTATGTTGGATATTAATAGTTAGAGTTAGACTTGGGAATTTATTTATACAGGAAAACAAGACACTTTACGTCAGAAATTTTCCGAAGTCACTCAATTATGGATATTTCTGAGTCACCCAATGACAATGTTGGCGCCGACATACTCGTATATCTTGACCACTGACATGCTTCATTGATTCATCAGTTTAGTTATGAGAAATCATGACACATGAATGGAAATTATTTCCGGTATAAAGTCCAACAAGCAGGTTGCTTAAAGCTTCAGGAATCAAACCTACATTGCTATAGTGACTTTTGACATTGCTATGCTATGACTCAATTAAACAAATACATATATCATTGTAGCTACTGTGAATATCCGTCATTCGGAGAAGTTTATCATTCATAGGTCTCGGTGTGTCATCGTCCATCAGTTTCGAGATGTTTTGTAACAATGATTTTTATGATTAAAAGTTGTAATTTTTTTCCAGAATGTCAGAATCACACCATGATCTTTTATAAAGTACCTATTATGGTCTCTTGACATTGTCAAGAAGGAGAGCGGGGAATGAAGTGACGTGTGTAAGCGAGTGACCTCTCCTTGCACTTTAGCATTTGGACTTGGTTGACAAATGCGGCGTAGTAAGTTCTTAAAGTGATTTGCTTCGAATGCGCGATACCTTATCTAGGGACGGGTATTATTGCGTGTTTATTATACTTACTTTACGTTAAAATAGAACAAAGGGTTTAATGGAGTTTCATAACCAAACCAAAGTCATTTCTTCAGATCTGTGTTAGGTGTTAACTTCGATACAACTGGTTCACTTGTTATTGCGAAGAAAGTTTTGTCCATAGTTTCTTTTGATTTTCTAACTTAGGAGCAGCAATCTTTACATTGATGTTTGATTAACTTAACGACTTAACTATCCTTTAGTTTTTATCGACTTACTTAACTTATCTTCCATACAACATAGTAAACGGGGTTCGGCCGGATTAAATGAATGATCAGCAATCGGGTGGCGTATCGACGGAGGAGCTTATCAATTGGCTTCATATTGTTGGACGTCATAGGCGCCGTCGCAGAAACTAACGATTTATCAATGTAAACGGTTTGTTTACACAGTTAACCGTAATCTTATCCGGTGACCTCCTTACATTCTCCCGTTTCGAAATTGTACCGGCGGTATCGCACGGTGTCCTTAATATGAGTCGGCGGAAGTGCGCTCGACTTCGAGCAAACGTTCATTCATGTTGTGTGTGTTTATTTAGTGGCTAACCGTACCTACCGCGCGCTGATAGTGCCGTGCCCGGCCCTAGACAGCACCCTGGATGCACCACGACGCCACTACCCAGGGTCCTAGCCCCAAAAACCGTTACGAGCGCACAATTCGACAAAATCATCCACTTATTATGGAAAACAATATAAGTTGAACGACTTCTTGTCTTTTAATGTTTTGTGGGATACGGTCCAGTAAGGAAAATATCAAATGTAAGGACTAATTGGTTATGTGATAAAACTAGAGTTGACCTATTCGTTGTTAAATAATAGGGAACTTCACAAACGAAGTGTTGAAACTCAAGTTAAATAGGGTAAATGATTAACAATCACGCTTTATTACCATGTACAGTTGGGAATTCCGTGATTGGAAAAAAACAAGGAAAAATGCAATGCGGGATACTGTTTTGGTAAACTATTTATCTAAGTAAATATGGGATTCTAATTAGTGCACACACAGATAAGTATTGTTAAATTATGCAGCGATTCCTGTTAAATCGTCTGAATGGAGAAATAGATCATTTTCTAAATTAAGGTATCACCTTATAGCTTTTAAATCATTTATAGCTAATTCCGCGGGAACAGTATAAATTCTCAGGATAAATTGTAGCCTGTTCTCGTGCTATCTCTAGACAAAAGATCTTGAGTTCTGCTACTCCTGCCTGAGCCTGCTTATGTCGTCGGAGAGGACGGAGGTTGAGCGCTCGAGGTGGTTGATCGTGTAGTTCATGCAGGGCCAACCTTCCCCTCTATCACCCTCTCCGATGACATGAGTAACTTAAGCAGGCCGTTGGTTGCGCAACTGGCGCAGCATCGTCTCGATTTCCGTTTTGAAAAGTTGTTTACCATTTGTTGGGTTTCCTAGGTAACGCAAAGAACAACTGTGTAGTTGCCTCTTTCTGCAATTAGATGTCAGGTAGAGAGGTAAAAAAGATAGTGTTCTAGGCCTACCTGTCCCTTCAGCACCCTCTCCAACGACATGAGCAACTGTAGCTGGCTGTTTGTTGCGCAACTGGCTCACCACTATCTCGGTCTCTATTTGGAAAAGTTGTCTATGTAACTTCTGTAAGGTTCCCTAAGTAACCCTAAAACAACTGTGTAGTTGTCTCTTTCTGCATTTTAATGACAGTCAAAGAGTAAAAAAGATTGCTTTCATTTGTCTCGTCTGTCTTAAATTATTCTTTTTTTAAAGATATTTTTTTAGAAAAGTAACCCGAACTGTAGCCACCGTTGCTTTAGGTACTAGGTTGACTAATAAGCCATATACTATTATCACTTATATTAAAAATTAATAGGGATTAAAATTTTAATGTAATAAACCAAGATAAATTTAATAAATGAACTGGTTCTAGGAAGTGTTTTAGCGGTGTTTATCACGCGATTTGTTTACGGGAGCGGGCGGAGGCGGAAGCGCGCGGGGTGGGGCGCGGGCGCAGCTAATTGCCGGGACTTTTCGGAAATTCGTCGGGAATTTTCGGAGGTCGCCGCCGATAACCCGCGCCTGCACCGGATGCCGATAGCGCTTTGATGCCTAGCGATGGCGCCCCCATAATAACACTATATGTAGGTTACAACTTAACACGTTCGATACTACCGGCTACCTACACCACGTTATTATAATACCCCAAGCGTGTCACCGGCGCCGAATGTGTTAACGTTATAACTGTAGTCGATTGGCTTATCTGAGTGTTGACGACACATTTGGCGTGTACCTATTGTTAGCTATAGATACGCTCCTGGACTTGCCGCTAAAAGTGCGCTAAGAAAATATTGATTATGTAATCATTTGCGGACCTAGGGCAATTTATGGGCCTAGATGCGGCATTAGAAATACATTCTTTTAACTTTATTGTATTTTTTGAGTACTTTTGGCAATTATTTTAGTTATGTCACAAGTGAAACGTACTAACAGCATCACTGTTAAATGACCACTAGTGAGCCTTATTGTAAGGTGACAAGATTCAAAAATGGTAAATTAATTGTGTTGCTGATTAAACGTTCCACTAGCTAGTGTAATTATTATTAGTAAAATTATCTGTAAAAGTCTCTTTTGACATAAGTGTTTATACTAGATATTCTTATGACCGGAAATGATATCGAGTTTGCGTACTTTATATTAAAGAACACAACTGACACATTTTAAATACTGGCAGGAAAAATATTAAAGTAATTTGTTGAGTCGTTATTTCCTTGTTTTACGGATCAGATTAGCTTGTTTTATTAAGAAACGGTAGAAGTTAGTGTTGTTACCAACGGTAAATTAATATTTGTGCCGTTTTTGGACATCTCCATCAAGTCGATGTTAATGTGACAGATAAGGCAGTGCGATGTTGAGAAACATTCAGAAAGACTCGTGTTATTTCGTCACATTCCCCACGATAATAAATCAATTTTTGTCAACGATAGTCTTCTGTGTGAGCTTTATTCTGTTTAAAACTTTATTAAAACAAAACGTCCGTTCGGTTAATAAGGCTTTTTTAATGCGTTAATTAAGTTTGTCCGTAGGCTTTAATACAAGAGAAATTATCACTGTCGATTTTAACAGTATGATATGAACAATAGACACTTAACAAACATTTTATAATCATTCTAAAGTAGGTAGGTAAGGGAACTCATTAATATTTGAACAAAACTTTACTAATGAAGAAGCAAAAAAACATGGTAGAACGGGTGTCGCGTATGATTTGGTGGCGCGGGCGGCAACAACAATGGTCCCCCGGCGCCGCGCACGCATCGTTCTTATCGCGACCTATTTCGGGTGCGCATAATTAGTAGCGCCGCGCCGGCCGCGACAAGTGCCCAACAATATGCCACTAATATAAACCTGGGTAGGTACTATCTATTAATCTACATCAACAGTCCAATTATTCCAATCTTCACGATACGAAGACATAAATTCTACTCACCCGTCCATTACGTCCTTCAATTAACCCAGCAGACTCGTCTGAAACAAAACCAAAATAACTATGTTTATTTTCTCCGGTAATGACATATTTAACGTCTCATAGCGCATCTACGTCACCATACGACGCAAAATTTGCAACCATCTAAGTAACCAAAACCTTGGACATGCAGACATGCATAAATAAGCGAGGTGGTTCGAACTGGTTCACGCAAGGTGGTCAAGGATCGGCCCGCGCTAGATCTGCCGCGGCCGGCGCCCCCGATCGGCGCTCCAGAAACTGCGCGGGCGCCGGGTAGACAGTTTGCTATTAATCGATTACAATAATTGAATTACGCGATGACGTAGTGACAGCTGCGCAAGCGAAGGCGCCGCGGCGCGCCTGTGTGCTCAGCTGGCGTGACCTACTGTTTGAGAAAATCAAAGGAAAACCCACGCGCTCTCCAGCGCCCCGCCGCCCGCGTCGCTTTCGACACGTTTTCTTTTGCAAAATATAAGCACTAGCACATGTAATCCGGTTATACATGGCGAGCAGCGTCTCCGTTTGCGGGCGGCCGGCGCGGCTGTTGAACCGTCTCGCTGAAAGGGGCGGGAGCTCGCGGATTTAGGTCGCTGTACGCGGCCCTCCTCACGCCTAGCCATCACTGATACCAGTTCATACAAACATTGAAGATCAATCATCAACATAGCGTTACCTATAGCGAAAAATTTGCATCCACAGGTGTGTTATTCTCTTAAATTAAATAAGCAGTAAGCCTAACTTGGACTGACATTGCGTATAAACTAGGCATTTGTGCGCATCGTCCACCTTGGTCGTCGGTCATACACGGGTCAAGTTATGGACGACGGTCGAAATGAATGACCAACGGAGTTGGTTAAGAGATCCACATTTTAGTAAAATTGGCCAAATTATGGTTACCAGCATATTGTTTACAATGATCCAATTACAATTAGCCCCTAGATAAGATGCATACATCTAACGTAAACGGTTTTCGAAAACTGACAAAATGTTTGGAATTGACATAAGCGCTCGACGACGGCGACGCGACCGACCGGCTGCTTACGTCAATCCTATATATTTTAAAAACAATAACATTTTCGCAATGCGACTTGTCTAGGGCCACAGGCACAGTTTATGTATTGAATCTGATAAAAAAATACCAATTTTAAATGCTTTATCTATGCTGTGCTAATGTATAAATGCAAAGTAGCCTAAGTATAAGCGAATACAAAGTACACAATTCGCTGCTTAATAAGTACGCTGAAGATCCTCAAAGGGCACAAACACAATCAAAACCAACGAATTATCAAGTAAATAGTTTTCGTGGTAAATATTATACTTTACTCATTAGTTATTTAATTCCGAACAATTCTTTAAACTGCGAACGTGAGTCAACCAGTTCATTAATTAAATGACGGTTGAAGCTCACTAATCTAAAGGTAATCACTAATCAGAATTCATGCGACGTCGGCCGGAGGAGCTCTTGCTAATGTGAACCCTGGGCCCGTATTATAGTCGCTTTTACCGCAGTGGATAAAGCATCCCTCGCTCTCGCACTTACATACTGGTAAGATAGTGACAGATGTTTTATCTACATCGACAAACACGAGCATAATAGGCCCGCAGGATGTTTATAGAACTACGCAATAACTCTACCTTCACTTGACGACACGCGTTGTTTGTTGGGACTGTCAGCGCTAAACTATTGTTAAGTACTTATACATTCAATAACGAAAAAAATTGATACTAATAACCCCCGAAGTATACCTAATAACAGTCAGACAATCAGAGCTTTCTTCAGTTGTCCAATCGATGTTATGAATCTTATATTATAGTGGCTGTTGCCCGTGAATCCGTCTGCGAAGACGTTTAACGCTATTCCCTCGAGAAGTGTCCAATTTTCCGAGATAAAAAGTACCCAGTGTCCTTTCCCGGGATTTAAGCTATCTCGAAAGCGGAGCCTCTTCCTCCTCCTTACGAAAAGAAAGCGTCACAAACAGGCATATTAGTACGAATACTAAAGATGAACCACCACATCAGTTCACTGTTCCAAGCATACGAATACGAGTAGGTGATGGATTTTACTACAAATGCACAAACATGAACTGTTTTTTTTTTGTAGAATCCTTCAAAAATAGCCTAAGTAGCTTTTTTGGGCTGTTATGGGTAAAATTGGGTAAAATAGATTTCTTCGGGTTAGACTAGACTAACAGGAACACAGATAGGCTACGTGGTGGTAAGTGGGATCTGTGACCCATACTCATTTGCGTTCTCAAGACTGCAACTTTAATCGCAAATGCGTTGCCAACCCCGAGGACTAAGATAGAATGCCTCTATGCTAGTAATTCTACCGCGCTTCTCTTATCCCCACACTGGAAGACAACAATGAGAACACTACTGTACTGTTTGCTCACAGGTTAAAGATTTAGAAGATGATGGTAGTGGTCCGGACGAACCTTGCACAAGGTCCTACCACCACTAACTAGGGTGAAGGCACCAATGATAGACACTTTTAGCTGACAGGCACCAGTAATGGACACTTTACTCTTAATTCAAATTTCATACGGTCCTAAATTGATTGTTGCAAAACAAATGAATAACTTTTATCTTATGTAAAATAAGAACCAAGTATCTAATGGCGCCTTGTCCATTACTGGTGCTGGAACTCCTAAAAAGTCTTTCAGGTACGGGTAAAGTCAGTGTGACTCGCATGACAGCGCATGCAGAGAGCGGTGAGAGAAGAACAAACCCCAAAAACTATTTCAAGAGCAATCGCACATTAATATACTTCGTACACTTAAAAAATTGTTTACTTCTAATTCTATACGAACATATGCACCTACAAGATTCATAGATACTCGTATCTACCAAATAATGTTAGTTGAATCACAATAGTACCTACTTGCTGCTATTACTTTACCAGGGCCTCTGTTGAGGCGGTCAAAACCATATCGTCTTTGACCTGTTATGGTATAGTTTTTACTTCGGCCGCCATTACTGTCAAGTAAATAGGAGCTATCTTAACATTGACAATACGATAACAGGTCAAAGATGATAAGGTTTTTACCGCCTAGAATCTCGGCCCAGCATTGGTTGATAATAACATAAATAACTAACATTTATAAGGCTAGCAGTAAAAGTCTTCACCTCCGGGTTAAGGGATGATGCAACAACAACGTAAATTCGAAGAGTTTTTAATATAAGGTGCTCAGGTGGCACACCATTCCACCTGGGGCCCTAATTTGGCTGCGTTTATCGCGTGACAAAGTTTGGATAAGGCATCCGTCACCTTCTGACACGTAAATAAGTACGAGAGTGACGGATACTTTATCCACATTTAATGTGCGATATAGACGCAGCCATACTAGGCTCGCTGATGGTCAGTGGGATCTGAGTCCCGTAAATATTAGAATTCTCAAGACTGCAATCCTAAGACTCCCAACGCGTTGTCCTAATTACTAATATTGAATGCCTCTATGCTAGTAATTTCACCGGTTGTCGTAAGACTCCACACCGGAACAGAACAATGTGAACACTGCTGCTTGTAGGTAGGTTTAAGGATAAGGATAAGGGTAGCATAGCGTATACATATACCTATCCCATACTTTATAATTGCATGATGCTGTGCACAGAAATATATACGAGGTGTCCCAGACCATGAAGTAAATATTTCGGCATAAGAAAGCTCCTTCAAGACCGGTCCAGAATATCCTTAATAATCCATCCCTGAAGTACCCAAGGAATTGTAGTTTCGACCGTTTATTGCACCGTTGCAGGTGTGTTGGTCACATTGAATGAAAAGTCGCATTTACCTCGATCAGAACTGTCTACAGAGCATTTTGGGATAGGTGTGAAATTAGGTCACTTGGAAGAAAAGTAGTTGTAACTTATTTTTCTCAAAAATGTCCGGAAATGTTGACATTACTAGCTACATATTGAGATGCAAAGTACATAGTTTACTGACAGTTCTCAAATTAAAAAAATATATATTGCGTGCTCGCTACACAAGCCCGCAATGTTGCATACAAATTCCATTACTATCTAGCTTGTATTTTTTTTAAAGTGAAAAGGGCCATAATAAAATGAGGCCACAAGTCTTATACATACAAGTTTTATTCGAAACATAACTTTTTTATCTGTGTTTGGACAAGCTTATGTTTTTTTTAAAACAAAGTTTGCGTTTCTCTTGTCATAAACAAAAAGTCGGTAAAGAGTGATGGTTTTTCACGTAAAGTTTCTGTTTGTATGCAAAAAATGAGCGATGAAGATTTTACTCCAACACAATTTTTTTTTTGCGATTTTTAATAAAATCCCTATGTTTTCCCTGGCAGGAACAGCAACTCGCAAGCTCGTCCGTTTAAACCATTACTCGGCCCGCAATTGCCTACTTCCCTGCCTAGGCAATAATGTACTATTTTTGCTTATATCGAGTAGTACTTGTTGCAGGATGTAAACATTTTGTTTAGCTGCATTAATTTTTAAAACACAATGTCACCTTGGTCTACAGCATTTTTTTCAGTAGGTACGTATAAAGCCAAAGTTGTTAAATTATAAATGAGAAATGCTTTAGTGGCTTAGAAAATACGGATTGTTTTTAATACGTTGATATTTCGAATTTACGGTGTATTTCAATGCGTTGCTACGTTGTTGAGGATTAGTATCAAGTCTTGGAATCACAAATTATATCTATTTATAGCTAAGGAGAGAAGCAAAGGTGTACCGCAAGGTAGCGTTCTTTACCAGTGTCATCAAAACCTTAGTAACTCCTACACTTATTAACATATTGGAAAGTTAAAACTATATTCTGGACCGGTATAGAAGGGGCTTTATTATCCTTTATTATTTACGTCATGTCCTGGGACACCCTGTATATAATTATACTCTAAATATTAAAGGAATGCTGCACAACTATAGATGTTTTAAATGTAGAATCCTTTAAAACAAAAGAGCATACCTACCCAATCAATAATTAACTCTACCTGGACTAGGTGAAATTTATAGTAGAAACAGTCCATTTTAACCCTCATATAATTGAGATAATCACGTCACAGTGGTGTGGTAGGACCTTATCCGCGTGTTGATCATCCGAATCTTCCCAAATTTTACTATTTTTAATGCTGCGACGCAACAGCTGCTGTTCTGTTCCGGTGTAGAGGGTAAGGTAGTCGGTGAAATATAGGTATAGAGTCCTTTTATCACATTCCTTAAGGTTGGCAACGCGTTTGGAATTTTGGGGTTGCTAATTTTAATAGGGATCAGAGCCAACTTACCAATATGTAGAATAAGAGGCTTATTTGTCTCCACTAATTGGGATTGTTCATATTTTTACAATTACTCTAATTTGAAAACCATTTCGAGGAATGGGGTTTTTAAGCCGTTCTACATTATTAAGTTTTTGAAATATTTATATATTTTAGATATTTCGACAAAAATACGTTTAACCTTTGTTTGACTTTAGTTTTCGGCTTGAAGCCCTCCTAGGTGTATCTCACGGGTTAGCCGAAAACCGCTTGAAATAGTATGTTTTAATACACTATTACAATCACTTTTTATCATTAGATATCATTAAATTGTTGTAATTTATTAGAAATGCCAACGCAAATTTTTAATAATCATATCATCCATAAAATGTCTGCTAAATAAATAAAGATATTAAAACAAAACTATTGGGTCAAATACACAATTAATGAAATAGGCCTCTTAAAATTACCTATTCTTTCGAATTAGATAGTATAAACGGTGAGTTATTTTTTTTGGTCTATCCCAATTCTCTATTCACATTAGTGTTCACGTAGTACATGGGTGTTCTTATTAATTTATTAAATTTAGCCCTTATGGATACTAACAATAAAATACTATTGTCATTTTACCAACCGCATTGCTTTGGTAAATATGGTATTCCTGGACTATGTAGTGGTTATGCTATAGGTGAAGATGTTATCCAGTGCTAGATATTGGAGGTCTCCCGATTTTTTGCATGTCCGACGTCCTCTTGGTATACTTCGTTACATCACGAGAGAGTTGAAGTCAGTAAGGCCAGCCTATGCTAATCTTTGAAGGGATATGCCAAACTTCAGGATTTATGTTTTTTTTTATTTTATTTTTTATTATTCTCATTTTATAATTTGTTTCTTTGTGTTCACATGATTGTGTGTGTGTGTTACCTTCCGTGGTTTTACCTGATGGTTCCAACGGCAGACCAGCGCTGACTTTATGCCAGCATTACGCTGAGTTGGGAACACTCCCTGACTACATTCTTCTTCTACGTATTCATCAGCCCTTTGTTATGTTTTGTCACGAATAAATGTTTTTCTCTCTCGTTCTTTCTTACAGAAGTTCTGGGCCTCAATTCAACATGGTAAAAACAGTATCGTTTTTGACCTGTTATGGCGCTGAATATGTTTAGGCGCTGGAGTCATTCTCTATTATTTTTAACCACAAATAGGCGACTTGTTCTAGTAAATATTTGTTGATTTAAAATTGTACTTGGACTATTGTTTATCTATTTGTATCAGTATAATTATATAATTCACTAAGTAATAGTTCTGATGTGACTGAGAAATCTCTAGAACAGATGGGTATATATTGCTATCTCCCATTGGCGTTAGGTAGGTACCTACCTTCATTAAATTATTCTTGATCTCTATGTGATCCCTTAAAATTAAGGAACCCATCCAAAAAATCTTTACAATAATGAGTAGGTAGTTCTATGTTTTTGTTGGTAGTTATATAGAAGGCCCTGATGAAGATGATATGGGTATTGTGTTTTATTATATTACATAATTATACCTATCGCTATTTGGAGTAGTAATCTGTATACTAAATACCAAAACATGAATGTGATGGTAGGTAACTAAGAGACCACATTTAGTACAAGATTTTTAAAATTTTACAAGTTTTGTTTTAATGAGGAAATTCTTATTTTAGTCATTATTTAAAGAAGCATTTTTTAATTTTGAGCAAGATTGAATGGATATTGACATGTTTTTGTTTTACAAGGGTTACTAAATATTCAATGGAGTCATTGCTAATAGGTATTTTAGTATTCATATACATACAGTATTTACTATATGTACATATATCTCTATTCTAGCTCAGTTTCTAGGACTGGTATAGCAATTTTTGTCCAGTACCTAAATATTTTAGTAGACGACGGTAGAAAGACCTTTAGTAGATATACTTAATGCAAAATATTTTTATGTTTGTCATTCGATGTTTTTCTTTTTAATGATAAAGCAAACTACAATGGAATAAATTAGGTGAGGCTGGGCAATAAAGACTTCTTTAATAATATCTTTCAAACTTTTGTTTAGTCGCCACCAAATGGCATGAAAAACGTAGAAGAGCTAACTTGCCGCAAAATTGTGGAAATCAGTTAAATAGTGATTTTAAAAATATTTATTAAAATTAATTAATTAATTATTTACTATGTCTTTACAAAATATCTATCTATAGTACTTACTATTAATTATTACTTAACCCAGGTATGTACATATGTAAGTAAGTACTATACCTACATTAAAAATCATAAAGCTAAGTAAGGTTATAAAAACATTGTCGTTTTATCTAAATACATATTTAATGAAATTAAGATTTAAAAAAAATTGCTCAAAATATGATCAAGTCATTTTAATATTTTTTTTACTATCTTCTGTTCAGAAAAATTTGCTCCATTATTAAAACCTTTAAAATCGAATAAATAAATTTAAGTAAATGAATACCCGTTAAGTGATAAGGAAATGTAGAGAATGTCGCAGGCTTCGTGGGTGTGTGTGGGTGCGCGCGCGCGTGTGTCGAGGCGCGCGCCGCGGGCCCGCGGTCGCGCGGTAGGTATGCCGAGAGGCCGGCGGGGGGCGCACACAGCCGCGCCGCGCCAATCGCCGCGCGCCGCTCACCCACACACGCGCAACGCCGCCTAGCCAAAAACCTCGTTTTCTTACGAAAAACACTGAAATATTGTGCACGTTTAGGGTGCGCTTGCCCTCGCGCAGCCTGCCCGCTTGCGATCCCGGGACCCACGACCACCCGACTGACTCGAAACTCTAAGAAAAAAATTCACAAATATTTGCACTCTACTTGACGCCCTGTGCACTTCAAGTATTTTTTTCTAATTTTCTCTGGACTTTATCCAGGAAGTAGTTACATATTTAAAATGCCCATGAAAAGCGCTATCGAATGAGTAAATAGAAAATTACGTCGGTGTTTCAGTTTACGGTGTAAATTAGTTTAGAGCGTGCGCTCTTTCAAGGGCTGTTCTTCGGGGTGGCGGGAAAAATATTGAGTTTTTATTAATTATTCACTTAGGGTACATGTTATAGATGCCAAATATGTGGTAAAACTAATCATCATCCGGAAAGTTTGGTAGTAAAGCGAGGAGAGGGGGCCCGCCCAGCGCGGGCGCGGGCGGCGCGGCCTCTGCGCCCCTACGCGGCACATACTACTGGGAAACACAACAACCCGCAGCCGACATATTTTCCTGCCAAGACACAGGCGCAAACCATACCATTAATCTAATAAAATTAAAACAGACGAAAGCTGAGACGTATTCGGAGGAAAATTGCAGGAACTTTTCCGACTCTACTGCAACTTTGGCGTCGTAGCAACGTGCAGTTTTGCCGCGTGCATCCCAAAATTATTTAGAATTCGTTTGAGAAATTCTATTTGTCTAGAGAATCTGTAAATATTTCGTTTTAATTAATAATGGTCGTGTAAAATTATATGGGGAAGTATTTAGAAGGAAGTGTTACTTAGACGCGCGGTGGGCGGAGCGCTTCTGGAAATTTAGTGATGCCGATGATTTCATACTGGGCTTAATATTCAGCTGGTAAAGTACACGAAAATATTACCTACTTCTTATGTGTCTTTAAAATAACTTAGAAGTTTAAAATATAGGTATCTGAGGCGCTGCGCCGGAGTTGGCGCTCGAGCGTCGCGGCTTAAATACTTTACCTGCGCCTATGATTACGCCACTAATTATAAAATTATATTTTCCACCGAATTGTATACAATAGACTGCATTTTATTGTTATATAATTAAAATATATTTACCTACCAAAGTGATTAATTTATTGGCACATATTTAATACTTAGGTGCGATGATATTTGAAAATCCGAGTCATCTCTTTTTAAGAATTACGTAGGTATAATTATTTTTCCGCCTTCAGATAGGTATTTATACTTAGTTTTGTACCTACTCATTGAGTCCAATTTCAACACGTGTAGGTAAACAAGTATTTTTATTAAAGATAGGTACTCTAATATGTTATAATTTAATGACTATCATATGAAATTACCTACAGTTTTATTTGAATAGGTATGGACTGAAAAAATAAACGTCGGTAGGATAAATTAGGATAGAATAAGTTACAAGGACTATGTAATTGTAATTGTTTGTTCATTGAATACCTAAGTAACTCGATATTGAGCCCACTTTGTATAGAAATAAGAGGGGTTGGCTTTGAACTTGTTATGGGTAGGATAGAGTTTGCGCGAGGTATGCAATGCAACGCTAATATATGCCTATCGAGGTGCCTATCATACCTACATTAAAATGCCTGGTTCACTCTATATAATATTGGTTAGTATACTTTGTATGTAAATCACTTCTATTCCAAAACAATCCTTTTTATTTAGACAGGTCCCCAAAATACTAGGGTTGATGAATGCACATGTAAAAGAATTTTAATTATCTTTAATGCCCATCGTTTCCTTCGCAATATAAAGTTCACTGCGGAGTCACCCATGCGTCGGAAAGTCGAGTAGTAGTATTATTTAAATAGGCAACATAAATAAATGCGTTAATGATCGAGTTAAGTGAAACTTTACGAGGGAAGCAAGGGGCGGAAGTACAGCCGGTGGGTACACGTACACGTGGGTCGCAGACGGCGATAACGAACGCGGGTCGACTCTTCCACGAACTGCTGCGGTGCTCAGCCATCCAATACTGGGTTAAGAAGTAAAGTGTCATGACAAATATTCTGGCACGGTTTAAAAAACTACGTGGAAAGAACAAACGTCAATAATTCCTACATATATATAGTGCCTAACCACCTACAACTGTCGACATTTTGATTGCTTTTATTCGCTTGACAGCAAGAGCTATGCTGACGTGAACAATATGATTACGATATAAGATAAGCTTAACCTATACAGTATGGCCAATAGACACCCAAAATTAACATTCAGCTTGACAGTCTACGAGCATAGAGGCGCAAACGTGAAATTAAGCAACCTGGGGCCTCTACCTATTCTAGGCGGTAAAAACCATATCGTCTTTGACCTGTTATTTTATTGTCAACATTTGATAGTTCTTATTTACTTGACAGTAATGAGCTATAACCAATACCATAAAAGGTCAAATACGGATTGGGTTTTACCGCTTAGAATAGATCCGTTGGCCAAAGACGATATGGTTTTTACCGCCTAGAATATCGGCCTTAGGCAATTTTATCGCCACTTAATCGTTAAAAAGGGAGTTCTCATAGCCGGGTTTAGGTTAAGACCGCAGCGCGTGAGGAAAACGACACCGTCGCTGCGTCCACGTGCAGCGAGTTCCGCGTAGCGCCGGGTAAACAACTGCAGCGCCGCGCAGCGCTGACGCGCGCGAGCGCAGGGCTGCCTGCTTACTGCACCGCCGCCATCCGCTTGACAGTCTCTCCAGCGGGCCTAGTATAGTAGCACTTATTGCGTGACAAATTGTGGATAAAGCATCCGTCACTCTCGTACTTATATACGTGTTAGAAAGTGACGGATGTTTTAACCACATTTTGTCACGCGATAAGTGCAGCCATATTAGGCCCCACAGAGCCCGTATTAATGTAGCCTTTATTGCTGTGAATAAAGCATCCGTCACTTTCACACTAACATACTGGTCAGAAAGTGTCAGATGTTTTGTCCACGTTTATTCACATCGATAAACACGACCATAATAGGCCCGCGGGCTGTGATCCTCTAACTAAAGCGTATCACTTTTCATCTCGACACAGTCAATAAGGGCGAGTTTAAGTAGTCCCGTCAGAGTGCACAATACACATTTTAGTGCGTGTATATCAATAAGGTAGCTTTATTGCTTCGTTTCGGTTTGTGTGAGGGATATAATATAATATGTTCGCGATTTTTCTCGGTCGGCAGGTAATCCAGAGGGGCTATTGTCTAACGCACTCGCAATCGCAACCAGCCTCAAAGTGGCGCAATTGTTTTCATTTTGTATGCAGACAAGCCTTCGATTTTCAAAATGAAAACGGTCGTGATTGCGAGTGCGTTAGACAATAAAGCCAGGGATACACTAGGGGACAAATGTCCCACGACCTGTGACGGCGACATGTCAAGCGAAGCCGGCCGATTTCGCCTGACATATCTGACGACATCGCGCGACTTATGTCCGTAGCGACGTCAGGCGAAGTCGTGTGAGTTCGCGAAACCTCGCCTGACATATCTGGCGACATCGCGCGACTTATATCCGTAGCGGTGTCATGTTGCCAGACATGTCGAGCGAAGTCCGGCATCGTCGCCCTACTTCACCCGACGTCGCTGGCGACACGTGTCGCGCGATGTTGCCAGACATGTCTAGCGAAGTCCGGCACGTCGCGCCACTTCACCCGACGTCGGCTGGCGACACGTGTAGCAGGACATTTGTCCCCTAGTGTATCCCTGGCTTCAGCCCTCTGTTCTACCTAGTTTATAACGAAACAACATCGACAACGAGCGAAGTAATTTACACTCTACCATAGGTGTTGTAGGTCCGAAGTTGTGAAAAGATGACTAATTTGAGTTTCAGGTACTGTCTTTTTAGAATGAAAATCAGCAAGGGATGTCGAAATCTGATAGAACTTTTGAGAACACTTGTCAATTATGCGAATGATGGAACTTCAACTTCAGCTTTCTAGAAGAGACTGGAGAAACGCAAATCAGGTTATGAACATAATCAGCATAAAAAATAGTATTTTGAAAATGAGTGAGTGACATCCTTGGCGTCACGCCCCTAGCTATTGCAAAGCATAATTATTACCTATGCACTTCGTTGCATCACTATAAAAAAACGGCATATTTTCCTTAATCTAATTTCCAGTATGTAAATATATAAATGGTGTAATCCAATATGTCTTCGTGTAGTTATTTATGATGTGATCAGTAAACATGTATTATGTCATGATAGTAAATCCTAAATAAATAAAATGAAACATTGAACAATAAAATCATCCATATATACCTACATCGATATTGATAAATCGGAAATACAATTTTCCCCTTGTACGCAGCACGTTTTCAGGCAGTTTCATCTCCTGGCTTTTAAAAGTATAGAGTAGACACTAGTTACCGCAAGTTAAATAAGAGGGTGAACCACATAACATAGACGCTGTACATCCACTTCCATATTTATACATTTATCCATTCTATTTCGGTTGTTAAGGAAGAACCTCCTATGTATTTATTTTAAGCGCCCCGTCCCCTTTTCATTTAGTTCGGGAAAAATTGTTAGGAACTTTAAGTAGAGGACACACTTATTTCAATGCCCAAACTTAACCAAATGCTTTTTAAGAAGCTACCAACGTCAAATTAAAGAGAATCACGAGAATTCGAGTTAATATTTCTAAACCAAATGATAAAATATCGGTCTGATGTTTAAATCGTCAGATGAAATAATCTGTGTGATAAAGTTAGCTTTCTTTTTATGTTAGGTATTTGAATAGTAAGAAATATCTTAAATGAAATGTGAGATAATAGAGATTACCTGTGTATTAAAAAATCTGCCCAATCATGCAAGTTACATAACAATTGGATTGCGAACTACAATGAAATGAAGTATTACAAAACCATTAACAAAAGAAAAAAAGAACAAAAACAATAAGCTGTTTTTCTCAGCATTTCAGGATAACTATTGTACATACTTAGTATAGATCTCAGTACAGTACCACGAGTCTTAATCTATCTAACTCTGGAATCTAGAGCCAGCGAGAGAGCAGTACAGACACAAAAGTCTTTTCAAGTGTGCACTAGTAAGTACGTACGTAAAGTATATAAATCATTTGTTGGTCAATGCATTCATTTCTATAATAAACTACCTGACGTAGTTTTAAAGCTATCGTTTCCAGCACTTAAAAAATACTTAAAAAAGTCGTTAATGTCAAAAGCGTACTATAGGGTCGAGGACTACCTAACAGACAAAAATGCTTGGCCTAAACCCGAAACTTAGTCATTCATTAATAATTTGTGCAAATGCAAAAGTTGTATCTTGTCTAGGGGACACCGTTGATGTAGGAAAACATGTCGAAACTTTTATGTGGTTATCTTGTTGTTTTTTTTTTTTCGTTTTTCTCCCTCTATCTCTGTCTCCTAATGTTTTGTCATGTTTTCCTGCTGAACTACGCATGATATTTGATATTATATTTAATTTAATATTTATAGCTTTATAATAATACTAGACTAAGTAGTATCATTGTAGTAAGAAATATGGTTAAAAAATGACTGACTGCTGAGTTTCTTGCGGCGTTTCTTCTCGGCAGTGGTCTCCTCTTGGGAAGCGCTGGTAGACTCCTGACGTGTAAAGGTGCCCGTGCGGCCTACTTACTGAATAAATGACTTTTATCTTTTTTTTATCTTTTAAGTTTCCAAGGTAGCAAAATATTAGGAACATAAGCAAAATAAGATTAACTTTGTTTTTCAAGTCTAGCTACCCAACTTATTATGTACCTACCTAAATATTCATGATAGGTTTACATTCACTATTGTAATATCTTCAATTGATAACAATATCGATGATAAATATATCACACATCAAATGTATTAAAGTATCACTTACTTTTCCACGCCCATGTTTTAGTACCTATTCTAAACCAACGAAGTCTAAGTTCAAGTAAGTTTAGCATACGTTATTACCTGAAATACATGATGCCTTTTGTAAAGCCTGGCAAGCCAGATTAGGAGATTGTTTAGATGATCTACTAATAGAATCACGCAGTCCACATGATTGGAGTAGGTATCTTGTATTGTATCATACTGTCAACCCCGCCCATCATTATTATGTTAAATGACATCAGGACCTAGTCTTCTGCTTACAGCTGAACGCATTTTAAATGGACGTATAAAAGCAGTAGATACTTTCTATTTTGTTTTCTATCATAGGGGTGTAAGTTACCCTCCTGAATCCAATTCTGTGTTGTATTAACCACGCTTGTTTGTCCATACGCTCAGGCAGACCACCATAATTTATATGAGAGTAGAGAATCACACCACTGGTACTGTGCTACATAAGCAAAACAAACATTTTAATCAGAAGAAGAGAAGCTGTATTTAAGAGTTAAAACTTCTGTTGAATGGTCGAATGAGTGGAAAAGCGGGTAAGCGTAGGATGCATGCTCTTAAATATGATTTTTACGCTCTGACGGGACGTCTTTAATTCGCCGGTTAATGTTTGGTTCTTCGACTTCAGGAACGAGTTGTTTAATATCTACCAGGTACAATAACAGAACAAGATCGTGATTGATGTTCGATGTTATTACGTTTCCTAGGGGTCTCTAAGTTCCTAAGGCAAAATTATAGGTATGGTCTAAGAATATCCTTCTGCGGACAAACATTAGTCAGTATCTAGGGTAAGCTTACAGGGAATTTCACATGATGTGATTGATTTTTTACAGCAGCATCCTGTGATTTTGATGCCATATATAAAAAAAGCTGTTAGAACTCGTCTAAATTAAAATGATGCTTCCCTCCACGCAACTTACTATGAAGTTCTCGATGGACGAGCACGTCATTTCAAACTTAGCCGAGTTCTTCTAGTACGTGCACTAATTAACATTAATCATGGAGACCGAAGTTTTTCTCATTATATGTTAATGCATAGAAAAGGTAAACGGAAACATAGGTTCCCTTGTGGTTGGGCTTTCAGACCCACACTGCCGTTCTACCAAAGAAGGCGGCTAAGTGCAATGTAGTAGTCGAACCATTCTACACTCTGTTGGTATCCACATTAAATTTAAAATGCTTATATTATTACTATGTACCTAGTTAGCCGCCTTCTTTTCTCTTAGGACGGCAGCATGGAAATGGATAGAAGTTCTAATAGTTAAATGTAATTTATTCATAGTATTTCAAAGAATACCATAATGATGAAAAATAAAATATTGGTTATATTTATATCAAATTGGTATTTATTATAAAATTACATGATTTCATTGCTTTAAATGAATTAGGTACCTAAAGCCCAGTTCAGTTCCCAATTTTTACAAATACTTGTCCTAGCTAAATATCTATAGGTACATAAATAAATAAATTTACTCGTACCTATTAAATGATTCGGATTTACTAATTTAATGTAAATGCCATTAAAATGTATTAAATAGTCTGAAAACGATACAAACAAAGCCACTTTCAAATTGGTTATATCAGTAGGGCGTCCATAAACCGCGTTTTCGTTATTGAAATAATAATTAAATAATGCTGATAACATTCACAAAGCGCCTCTAATTACAGTGTGTTATACTGTGCGTGTGCTCGATTTCCCTAATCGTGTGGAGTTAGCGTCTGCGCCGGCGCCGGTCCTGGGGCCGCGAGGGTGCCATTACAGACATTCACGCGTTCGCTACCACCAACTTGGAATTGTATGTAATTTAAACACGCCAGGCGGTCGCTGGTGGCGAACGCGTTCACGCCTTCCGACAACCTACCAACATCGTCTACAATCAAACTATAACACCGACTCTTCTGTCACCGTCGCACGCGCACCGCTCGACAAGGACGCAACGAGTCGAGTCGAATCGAACGACCGCGACGAGCTAATCTGAATCTGCTCTTTGACGCACATCGCATTCTTATATACCAAAACGTATCTTCAATTACATGCCGACGTAGTTATTTAACAGCATTTATTAAGTAAATGTTCAATGATTATGTTTGCTACCTACAGCATCATGTTTATGTAGATCTAGGTTTAAGCTATTTTTTAAAAATTTGTTGTATTTTACGTTGGCTTTGATGGGTCCTCGTGGTGAAGTGTACATAAAACTATAAACTGACTATAAGTATTTTGATTTTCGTTAAGATAACATAAATAAGGTTAATTCTTGATAGCTGTATTGCAAAATTTTACTTTCAACTCCTTGCAAAGCGCTTAGCTTTCGGTAAGATACAGAGTAGGTACAGACACTAATAGGAATCCCATTCTCTTTATACTTAAAATCTTCAGCGGTAATTTAGTCAGTAAAGGGCAACGGTGAGTTAACTGATTAACCACACGATGTTGTTAAATGCTATGAAATTGTTTGAATTTAAATAAGATATCCCTACAGTTTGCCAAATATTTTTACTTAAGAATCAGGCTAACTTCACCATAAGGGTAACCGGGTGAAGGGTTAATCTAAGTTGATGAAAATACACCCAATGAAAGAAATTGACAAGAACAAGGCGAAATAAACCCATATCTCATAATCTCTCTCAATTATCTCACACTAGCGAGTAGCGACCCGCCCTCGCTTCGGCTTATGTGAGTTTTCTGTAACACCCGTACACAAACCAGAATTTATTATACATAAAAATCTTTCTTAAAAAAATATCTAAATGATGGTGAAAACCGCATCAAAATCCGTTGCGTGGTTTAGGAGGAGTGAGCGGATTACAGACAGAAAGACAGGAGGACAGACATACGCGGAAAGCTGTTTCATTTTATCGTAAGGCGTTTCTCACCGCATAAGTAATTCTTATTGGCAGTCACAAGTCTAACCTAACCTAACGTACGTAGTTAATGTTTAAGATGTCCTGAAAATATTATGGTTTCAGCAGAAAATAGTGTTCGTTGAAATTATACAGTCGATGAAGAGAAATTGGATAAAATGAGGGGTTACCGTTCCTACCTCACATAACCGTGGCCGAAGCTTTAGCCGACACTTCTTTTAAAGCTCCGCCCTAATTACTAAAAAATCTGGGCGCTCATGAAACCATTTTGTTGTCGGTCTGCCTGTCTAGACGCCAATATGTGTCAATCCACAATCAATATACATAGTATACTCGTAAATTAATTATTATTATTGGGGGTGTTGGGATGGGCCTTGTGTGCCGCTTTAACCATTGCTAATATTTTGTGGCAGCCCTTTGTTTAGAGCTCACCACAAAGGCCCGTTGCGTCCAGGAATTGGGCAGTGCTTTGGGTAGTGAGGAGTTGTATTTTTTGTGGGTCCATAATATGTCGCCCTAGGTAGATACTTCTGTTGCGTATTAGTGGTCCGCATGAGCAGAGGATGTGCATTGCTGTTTCCTCTGTCTCCTGACAGAACCTGCATTTTGTGTCTTGTTTCATACCCTTGTTCGTAAAATACTTCTTCGACTGACTGGTCGATAGACAACGCACAGTTTAAACCCTGAACGTAGGCACTTGACATTTAGAGTATTTTAGAGGGAGTATTCCATGGGCGGGTACTCTAGAGACGTACTAGAACGTCCTAGGGCACGGTTTCCCAACCAGTGGGGCGCGCCTCCCTAGGGGGGCATAGAAACAAGGCAAGGGGGGCGCGTAAAGCTTGGATTTTGTTTAAATAAATGATTTAACGCGTATCACGATATAGCTAAGGTATAGAAAAGGATAGAATTGCTGACATCCTGCATAAAATGAATGTTTCAGTTAAAACACAGTATTTTAAAAAATTAAGAAAATAAACCCCGAAATCTTTACACTTAAAAAACTATAAATATAAAAAGGTAGCTCCAACTCTTATGTGACTTCTAAGAAAACAAAAATCGTCGCAAGACCAGTATTTTAAACTATAAATGTTAAATTAATGATGGCTTTTAACATAAGTAAGAAACCCTCAGTGCGCAAGTCCGACTCACCCTTGACCAGCTTTTTCTCTAACATCGTGATTGTCTATCCAACTCTTTTTATGTCTTCCTGTAGCCTTATAGAACTTATCCATACTTAAAACTTATTTCGTAACATGACTCTCGCTCGGCCCGTCTCCATCTCACTCCTCATGACCTGCCCATATCATGATTATGAAAGCCGTAATTTGAACAGTTTCAGTCAGGTTATAGTTATCGAGAGCGGCAATGAAAACTGAAAGATAATTAGCATGACAGGTAAGATATAATCACATATAAATCTATACAAACACAGATTTTATCTACACCTTATGATGAATACGAACAAATAAAATGAATATTTGCAAATCCGATCTATTTGACATAACTTAGGTACGTTTTCAAAGATTAAAATGAATTAGCATTTTACATTATGTTATGCCTATAAGAACAGCCATTCTCATTCCTACATAAATTTAAAGTGGGTGTGTTCCATTCCAAACATTACTCTATAATTCGTTATTTTCAAATATCCTAGGCTTTTTATACGTAGGTTGAGTTAAAAAGATTTTATAAAATTTGTCGAGTCAGGCGATGTTGAAGCATTCGCATGCATATAAACTCGTGCGCGATTAGGCGGTTGCATCGGGCAGGCGCGGGCGGGGGGGGGGCGCGGGGCGGGGCGCGCGCAGCACTGCGGTGACCGCTTGAGGAATGCAACAGGTAACCGATTCCAAGAAGGCCGCGGCCCGTTACCGCGCCGAATATCTCCCAGTCAAAAGCGCCGACAAGTGCGGCGAGCGAGCACTTGCGACAACAGCCCGATGCGCCCGCGCTGCATTCCAAGCGACATTGAGTTAGAAACCAGTCGGAGATCGACACATTCTATCTCTGCATGCTCCCGAATATCGATGCTATTGAAACCCTCGAGAGTTCTTAATAGTATGGCGTGTATGCTTGACTGTTTTCAAGCACTCATTTACGAAACTTAAATCTTAAGTAAGCTAAGAGGCGCCAAAATTTTCAAGAAATCATCCTATAATCACTTCAATATAAAATATCTCAAAAATCTGTGTCTAACAGGCAGAGGAATATACGTTTGTCATCATCACCGTCCTGGACGGTAACAGAAGTTCAACATACCCATATAAAAGAACTCTGACATACCGATACCATACTCAGACCCCTTACTGCGCAAGAGCATATCAGCATCAGCACATTGATGCTCCACTGAGGCGTTAAAAGCGGCTGCTCAGTAAATAAATTATCAACATGTCGTCAACGTACTGAAATAAAAGCCACACTTAATCTGCCACACCTCGTCCGCGAGCCACCCTCCGTACTGACACAAGAACTTCTAAAATTAAATAACTTTATTTAGAAAAGTGTTATGATATGCATCTATGAGAAGAAAGCAAGCGGCGAGCTTACAGGGGGTTATCTAAAAATAAGTGACAGAAATAGTCATAATCGAGCCGTAAGCTATTAATTGTAAAGGTATTTTTGGAATCGTTGTGTTCAGTTCCCCTCAAGATGTTCCCACTGCTTTGTGTTTGGCTTAGACACATGTTTTGTCTGCTGAATCAATGAATGCCTTTTCACATTGTGATGGATTTCTTTAGAAAGTGATTGAGCTGCAACCTATTTAGTACGTTCTTCAGAGATGTGCAGACTGGACTTACATTTTGGAACGTTAAACATCCTCAATTAACTGCTCCGATTCATTATAATACCGACTGAGGCTTAAAATCAACAAGATAGCATTCGTTAACAACCTAGGATCTTTTCTTCTAGGTTATGAAAATTCTAAAGAACTCATATTTTTAATTGCTTATCTACCAATAAAACAAAAAATCTACCCTGTAAATGTTTAGGTAAGATTTCTTCACATCAAATAATTGTTGACTGGACTTAAGTTAAACAAACAAAATATTAAAAACCACTATTTGGTTATTTTTCCATCTATGTCCCATCTAAAGCGTACGCTTTATTTTCGGGACACTCAATTACTAGACAAGATCTGTTATTGAATGAAAAAAAAAGTAGTGTGTCAAATGTGTTTGTCCCCTTTGCTAATTGTTTCGGGGGACGCCGGTTGCGCGCCCAGATGCGCGCATGCGCCGCACATGGCTGCGACGGAAACCTCTACTCGCTTCCTGATAACGTACTTACGTTGCTTTTGTACGGTAATTTTGACTGAATTTATAGTAAAGTTGATAAAGCAGCCACGCTTATACTCAGTATGATTTAACGTCGATAATAATGCTAAGAATTTTCGTCTTCAAAGTTAAGTTACTTTTTCATGCAGAAGCTTATTTTCTAAATGGTTAAGCGTATTTTTATATGTATTTACATCCCGTGTTCCTAAAAACAAGGGTCAAAGATCACGAGCTGGCACGAAGCTGGCAGGTACTTATTTACTTGTAATTTTTATTGCTTTTTGGTATTAAAACAAAATAAATACATTCTACTGACTATCTTTTTTCCATAAAGCCTAACTTTGGCGCAAATTAATGAATTTGAGTCAGATACGGCGAAGCTTTCTATCTGGTTTACAAGACATCAGCTAAAGACGGAAGATGCTCCGTAAAAGTTTATATTTTTAAACAACCCTTGATCTATAAGAAACATAATGATAAAAACGTGAGCATTATGCCCGTGCCATGTGATCTCCGCCCGCCCCACCGGAAATATCAACGCAATATATTTTGAGGCGAGCGCCCCCTGCGACGCATCTCAATCATCCTCTAATAAGCAGACGGAAGGAAAGTAATCTAGACAAAAGTTTAAAAATAATGCGTCCAGGAATAGATCGAAAGGTGAGCTTGAGCGCCGCGGCCCCACGAGTTAAAAATATATGCATGTGGCATCGCCGGGCGCCCTACGCTGCGCCGACGCCGAGCGCCGAGCCGAGACGCCGGCGCCGCGGCCGTGTGCCGACTTCGCTGTTGCACCTACTGTATGCAGCGAGCTTAGTGTTGCTGTTGCTATTTATTTAACTAAATTTAAATAATTGTAACTATGAAATAAATCTTCACCAGATCGTTGGTCCACCTTGTCGCTTTCCAGTCCGCCACTCACATCGCGGGAAGCCAATGGATGCGAGTAGCACAGAACCGGCCTTCGCGGAGATCTTTGGGGAAAACCAATGTCCAGCAGTGGACGACTTTCAGCTGATAGATAGCCCAACATATTAAAACTGCGACCCTCTATTTTCAAAAGCCATGTTAGAGTAATTTTTTATGTCTTAAACGGCCCAACAGATTTTTAGTAAACCGGGCTAAGAACCATCCCAGCCAGTTAAAGATACTTTTAGGAGCTACAGACAGATACACAGGCAGATAATCTATAAAACACCCTCTGTTTGCTTTGGGGGATAAGAACCACCACATTACTTACACTCAAGCAGTAGTAACGAATAGGGAACGAGCAACGGAACTAGCTATTTGAAATCAATGGATTTAGGTCGAAAAAACTTATAGCGATATTATGGCGATATCAACAACAACAAAGATAGGTGTATAGATCTTTAAACTATTCACAAATACAGAAATATCAAATTCAACTATGCATAACACTCGTAATTTAGTGTATTTTTCACGGAGTTAGGAAAAAAATGATATTGAACACTTCACTTATTCAAAAGCAAAAATTCGCTATGGGATAAAATAAGACTTTAACATGTTTGATTTGAAATGTTACGACAGTTAAGGTTAAGAATTGACCAAAAGTGGAACAATCTAAGGATCGCAAGAAGACTCAAACATGATCCTAAAAAAATGGTTTAAATCAGAGTTCGGGTGGCTTGAATTTAGATACAGCCTTCAATAGACAGTTATCTTAAAGAACTCTTTGGGGTTCCTAATCTACCAAATGTAGCAGTGGACAACCTCGCCAGAAGGTCCAGGCCAATTTGTTAGTCGAAGTCAACACCGGTAGTGAGATAAGATGAATGAGATCGTAATATGTGACTGGAAAAACTCAGCAACTTGTTCATAACATGATCACTTGTCTAGCCTGCTGGTCGGCTTTTCATAGTTCTCAAATATACGATATCATGGTAGCATTACATGACAAAAGACAAAAAAAAGAAAAGGGCTCAAAGTCGACCCCTGGGGCAATACGTAGGCTAGACGTTAAACGAAATCTTGAAGACTACCTACGAGTATAATATTATTTCCTGGTTTATAATCAATATTGGCAGCGAGTGTAAAGAGCAATCCTTATGTCATTTAATAGTCATTCTATTGATTAGCTCGTTAATTTTGCCGTAATTACCTATTGTAACTTTGATAGACTCCGAAGATTTACCAAACTTAACCTATGTAGATAATAAGCGTTTAAGCAATCACAAAAAACGAAATGACTTTAAAGAAAATTATTTGGCGGAACGAAACGAATGTATCTGTGAATTGTATCGCGATAAG
This sequence comes from Acleris cristana, assembly GCA_948252455.1. NCBI lineage: Eukaryota > Metazoa > Arthropoda > Insecta > Lepidoptera > Tortricidae > Acleris > Acleris cristana. The sequence goes on along the minus strand of OX411784.1, from coordinate 9,646,885 downwards.
TGAACATAATAGCCTTCTTATAGAACTGCCTCTCGCTAGCAGTCACAGTATCTTTGGTGTACCAAGGATATAATATAACTAATGAACTGTCTTTTCTATTGCAACTTTCGTAATGCAGAATGAGAAGAATTAGTGGCGCCGTGCCGCATTTTTTATCCTCAGGGGCAAATCTTTCTATTCAGAAAAACATATTGCTTTTGTCATGTTATCGCATTTTCGCTCTTATTTACTTGACAATAATGGCAGTCGGGTTAAAAATAATACGATAGCATGTCGAAAGCATGTTTTAACGATTAGAATAAAGCCTGATCTGGTCTGGTGTTTGTATCATTGTGATTATGTTCGCATAGTTGTTTATTGCTATTGTTGTGGCTGATGTTCATTATCGAGGTACGTATAAACTATCGTTGTACCTTTCATATCGATCGGCTGAGGCGTTGGACCGTGGCGACGGCACTAACAAATAAACTAATATTGCAATGAACAAGTAACGTGATGTAAGTGTAGAAAAGTCTAAACAGCGCTTAATACGCTTCAAGCGTGAGTGAAACAATAATAGTTACTAATCACATAAAGAATGTCCAAAGATCAAAAAATCACTATACCATTTAGATTTTTGCAATATATTTGCTCAGACAATGGTAATTAATTTAACTTAACTACGTACGCCATATTGCCCTTGTGTTGTGACTCCCCAATATAGCAAAAACAAAGGAGAGATTTACTCAAAAAGAGGCCTTTACCCAAAACAACGAAAAACTAAACTGACAAACCTATTAGCATGTAAACAAAAATACTAACACATTTGAACTGTAATTATTTAGGAGATAAAGAAATAAAGCCTGTAATAATTAAGTAAGAAAGTGGGTGCCGCAAAATGGACGACGTGGACGGGGTAGGCCTAGACGGAGATGGCGGGACGACTTGAACGCATTCCTCAGTAACTGGCCGGAAGAGGCATAGCAAATAGGGACTCATGGAGATCAAGGGGAGAGGGCCTTTGCCCAGCAGTGGGACACTCATATAGACTAGAAAAAAAACGAGTAGGTAAGTTCTCTCCAGGGTTACATGGCTGAACTTTTTATTAGGTTAAGAATTCCCTGGACTATACCAAAGTAAAACCATTAATAAATATGAATATGAATAAATTTAAATATGAATGTATTTTTATTTCATTCACGCGTGAGTGGTATTAACCGCTCAATTTCGTTATCAATGCAAGACAAATTCAGCTCTACGTATTTATAAAATAATTCCAAGATAAGAGTTACATTTGAACCCAAAATTTATTCTAATTGGGATACACGTAGAAAATTAACCAGTTTTTGTTGAAAAATATATTAGTTTTGCAATGACTTTCAATAATAATTGTTTTTGTTATAAGTAGTAAATATTTTGCAACGTTGTGCCCGTTGAAGTCTTTTGTTTCCAAAACATTAAGGGCCTTACAATGTCAGATAAAAACGGAAATAAATTGCCAAAAGGGAATACATTCAGAATCTAACAATTTATAGTCGCGTCGTTTAAAGAGGCCCAATTTGACAGCTATAACACAGTACAAAATATAACCTGAAACATGCCTCAAACGGGTACGCTACATAATTCCGAATAGTCATAATTCCGAATTGATCAATACCCCGAATTTTCATAATTCCGAATGCAATGTTTTGATAGAAGACTTTATTTTTTTAAATCGTTTATAAATGAATGCTAACCTAACCTACATATAGCAATTAAATTATGCTTTTGATCTAAAATAGCTCCAGAACAACATAGCTTTCGGAAATATTAAAACTCGGACAAACACATATTCGGAAAAAAAAACCAATGTTAAGGTGTTCCAGTAACGTACTTTGTACTGAGTTGACAGCTGTCATATCGGGCCTCTTAGAACGACGCCTCATATTTTTACTCATCAAGCAGAGCCGCCGCCTTCCACGCAACTTTTTTTTTTTTGTTATCATCCTTTAAGTACAGTTGTTTTTTAGCAAAAAAAAACAAATTACTCGAGGACGCGACACCGCGTCCTCGGCATTACGATTACACATACATGGGTCGCTAATTCGCGTCTTCGGCAATGAATGGGTTAAACTCCAGATGTATTGTTAAATGGACTCCAGAATGCGTTAGATAGATAGGGAAACATTAACAGTATTTTAAAACATTCGCGGTATACCTCACTAAAGTTTCAATTAAAAATTAATTTGTAATACGAAATCAACGACCAGTGGCCCGTTTCATGAAGCTACAAGTTACAAATTACAAACGGAAGTCTCTTTTCAACTCCTTTTACTAGAAAGAGAGTTCCGCTTGTAATTTGTAACTTGTAGCTTCGTGAAACGGGCCACAGGACCAATAGCTAGATATGCAAACCTTAAATAGAGTATTGCATAGGGCTTGCCATTCGATTTTTCGATTATTCGAACCGGAAACAAAATTATAATTTAAATTTAATTTTAATTATATCTAATTTTATTTCTTTTAAAACGATACAAATACATAAGGGGACCGAAATGATCGAGAATGTAGTAAAGACTGAATTAGAATTAAACTATTTTGATACGTGAATACTGGTTCCGTATATAATTGTTATAAAATTTTAAAAAAACTGATCTTTGAAATATTTGGGTCTGTTTTAAGTTAACAATAAATACCAATTTTGTATACTTGACAAATAGTTATAGGAAACAGAGCTCACACGTAAACGCCTTAATTTATCACAATTTTTGCCGTTGATTATGTCAAGAATGTGTAGCTAAGCTGGTTTTTCTTTATAATGTTGTAGCACTTAGCCAGACGACTCAGGTATATCGCTGGTTTGCTGTATGAGTTCCAACGATGTAGCGGCTATTTCAGGGTAGTGATTCTTTCAAAAGCAAAGGTGATCGAACGCAGGAGTGAATGTAAGGCGAGTTTAAGTAGTCCCGTCAAAGCGAACAAAACACATTTCAGCGCGTGTATTCAATTTGGTAGCATAGCTTCTCGAACGTATGAGGCTGCCTAATTGAGAATGCACGCGCTAAAATGGGTTTTGCTCGCTCTGACGGGACTACTTAAACTCGCCGCTTGGACTTCACTCCTGCATTCGCTCACCTTTGCTTTTGAGAGAATCACTGCCCAGCACCATGCTTTCCACAAGTCGGCTAAAACACCGAACAGCAGTAACACCAGAAACGTCACTGCTTTGCAAAAAATAATACGAGCAGATTCGAGCATCCATAAGTATTGGAATGACTGCAATTCAAACTATTTAGCTTAAGTCATTATAAGTCCGTAGACAAATTTCCCGTCCTTAATTTGTCCAAAGAACAAGAGGCCGCTCGTGTTAATTGGTGCAAGGCTACTCCGCAATGCTTGGATTTTTTCCTATGAGCCGGAAAGAAAACACCAGTCGGCAATGTGAGATTTTTCCCTGTTTTTTTTTCACCAACCAGCGCAGATTGCAGAAGGGTATTTTTCTCAACAAAATTCATAACTTATCATCTAAGATGTGAATTAAAAGATGATTCTATCGCTTCCTTGGGTCACACTATCAAGGAAATAGTAATTGAACTTGTACTCAGTCACTGCAATTTATATCAGCATTTTCCAGCGTTTTCCATATTTTTTTTAGGATTATTCGAAAATTATTCGAATAATTGGAATGTGTCAATTAAAAGTCGAATATTCGAATATCTGAATCTATCGAATATTTGCAAGCCCTCGCAGAACCAAACATGGAGGGTTCTCGAACTTATTCTGAATGCTTAGGAATCCTTGGTGGTCCAACAGAAACTGAAGAAAATTTACATTAAAGAGCTTTTACGGTCGAAACATTTTAATAGCAAAACACATGAATACTGATCTATAAAGTCGTAAAATATAACTAATAAAATTATAATTTTCACTCTCACCGCACGGAGATAAAGGGTACCCTTAGTTACTGGCCTTTAACTTTGTTATGAGGTATTTATTACAAATAAGATTCATTTCCATAAAGAATTTGTGACGGCATCAAAATGTCAACACTAAAACATACTAGGCAGATAGTACTTAACTACTTTAATGTACAGCATTAAACTTTAACGACATTGTGGTTAGAAGTAGCAAAATAGTAGTTATACGGACGTTGTGACAGGTTTTATATAAATACGTAAAATTAAATGAGCCCTTACCTCATGGAATGAACATTATTATAGTGAAGGAGACTTCATATATTCAGATTTTACTATAATTTGACGCTTAAAGAGTTTTTGTACATCTCTAAGACTTAAAATCTAAACAATTTTTATAATTGTTTCTTGGACATGTACCTACACCACGGTGACATATTTAAATTAGGGTAATGTTTCGTTTTTTATTTCTGATTGTGGGTGGGTTCTTAATCTCTGATGTTCTATTTATTTTCTTGATTATATCCAGTTGCTACTTTTCTAAAACTTTTGATTCCATCAAACAATTTGTCTGTGACGATTGCTCAATTTATCTCGTAGTAAGAGATTTATTAAGAAAACAATTGACTGATGAGTTTCATGCGGTGCTTCTTCTCAACAGTTGTCGCCTCTTGGGAATTTCTGGTAGACTCAGGCATGTGAAAGAGCCTAAAGGCCCTATTACTTAGATTTAAGGTTTATTATTATTATGCAAGAAAATCAGCAAACATAGCATCAGTGAAGAATTCAGAATTTGGAAAGACGGTAAGTTAAAATTAATCCTTCATCCATCCACTAAGCCTGCATCCACACGCTGCTGTTGAGTATAAGCTTCTTGCTTATAAGTCCACTTTCCATAAAAAAAAACTTTATTGAAAACATTTGTTTGACAACATACTAGACTAAACATAGTAAAATAGTAAAATAACTAGTTTTTAGAGAGTTATTGTTTTAAGAAACACATCGTCGGTGAATTCGGGTTTAGCACCGAGCAATAAACGAGCGAGTATGAGAAAACCCCCTTAAGGGGCTTCTAAACGGGCCATATTTTCACTGCAATATGTGGCTGGCAACTATTGGTGTCCCTCTCTTACTCGTATGTTAGAGAAAGAGACCAATAGTTGCCGGCCACATATTGCAGTGAAAATATGGCCCGTTTAGAAGCCCTTTTATGTATAGGGACTGCTTAAAGGCTAAACAGTGGGTCGCGGGACCCAGCGTCGCTGGTCGCGCTCACCGGTCGCCGTCGCCAACATCAAAATCATGCCTTAAAAGACAAATCGCACGTTAGTTTAGAAATCGATAAAAATGTTTATTAACTTCTCATTTTGAAAGATGTACAATCACGTTGATCTTACAGGATGTTTTCATACCGAAGGTTACATGGTGATACAAAGAATAAGGCTACCCTGGCTGCCTTTCCATCCTTAAGTAACCTTCTTATTATCTTTTAATTGTATTTACTAGCCTGTGCTGCCCCACTTTTGGGAAATGGTTTCCCTGTATCTCTTTCATGCTTCTCTTGCCATAGTACGCGTAGTAACTGATCGATGATTCTGAAACGCGGCAGATTCATTCTTCCATCTCCGCCGAGGCCTGCCTCTAAAGTATGAAGCGATTAATGTTTATAGCATGTGTCGCTTGATGACTGGCTATTGTTTACTTGCTCTGTCCGCCTACTCCGACTGCAGTTCGAGGTTAGATGCTGTAACCGGACGCGGGCGCTAATAGCCTCCGAGACAGTGTCGAGTGTCCCCGGCGGTGCCCGGGCGCTTCGCAGAACGAGTGGTATCAACTTCCTTGTCGCGATTTTAATAAGCGTTTTACTCCATTAGATCACAATTTTAGGTCAACTGTTTGATGTTTATCAGCAACTATTTGGTATCAAGCATATTTTTATTCAGTATTCTTACAATAATCTGAGATACCTATAGCTATAAAACTATTTTCTTATTTTTCAGTTAAATTAGATCTTACGTTCTTTAGACCGGTAATATTTAGTTGGTTGATTGTTGTGCTGTAGAAAATACCTGATGTCAATGGTGTACCTGAAATATTTATTGTCTGTGTCTGGAGTTCTTTATAAGAGGATGCCAGTTGAAACTGTTTTGTGTATGTGTATAAAAATATAACTTGCCAATAAAGTAATTACCCGGCCTACTAATTGATAACTCCATAATCGAAAACATTTGCCTTTTGTCATGTGTGATGGTAAGTGGTCGGAGTTGAAGTATGATTCCCTAGACTGATATGTGCTCATTTTCGACTAAAAAATGCCTCCGTCTTTGTTTTTTCACTTTAAAAATTAAATAGTTCCATGTTCAAAGTTCCTAATCTAGAAGCTTATGGACTGCCAGGTTTACCGTGCTTGTTTTAACTTTGATTTGATTCTATTTCCCGTTACGTTCAAGACAAGATAGAACAGGTAACGTTCCAGAGTTGAGTATTTTCATTGAAGGATTAGGCAGGGTTAATAAATCGGAATCCCATAATTCGAGTTCAAAAGCCGACAAACATTTTCATGCTTGACCGGTTTTTAAGTAGTCAACGAAGAGTGGATCAAGAGGCGCCGGCGCCGGCGCCGACAAACGGCTCGGACGCGCTTACCTTTTGTTCTTGACGTAATATTAATCGCTCCCTCTTAACACGTGAAATTTCAACTACAAATATTCCGTTCTCACGGAAACGAACTCCTTGACAAAAGGAAACAGTTTCGGAAAGTAAGCCAAGGATGAGTATTGAGTGGTTATGCGAGGCGGCGTGGGAGCGCTACTCGTGACTAATGCATCGCTGAAAACTTAGAATAATGGCAGATAATTAACAAAACAATTGCTTTTAAAACATTGTTTTTTTTTGTGCAACTGGCAATCGGGCGGGGTTAAAGTGGCAGACGAAAATAAGTTGAACGTACCTATTGTAGAATACATTCGGTTTTAGCATTTAGCAATATTAAAACTAATAAACATAACTTTAATAGTTATAACATATTTTAACTTATAACAACCCTACGTAAAATATGGGGCCTAATATGGCTGCGTTTATCGCGTGACAAAATCTGGACACGTATATAAGTACGAGAGTGACGGATGCTTTAAATATCCACATTTTGTTACGCGATAAACGCAACCATGCAAGGCCCACAGGATACAATAATAAAATTCATTCATCTCGTTTCCATAATAATTATATTCGGCGCGGCTTTGTCTGTGTGCGTTATGATCATTAAACTTTTATACATTTAATCCTAAATGTATGCGTACTACTACGAATATATTCTCATTCAGGTTTTTAGCATTAAGATAGGAGAGGTGATATGGGCAGGCAATAAAGGCGAACAACACCAGATATTGCAGTGTTTATATTACTACCGACGTTTATAACCTTAGGAGTCGCTTTGTTTGCCCCTTACTAAGTTAGAGGACGTTGATATAAGTGAAGGTACTTAATGTAAATTGCCAAAGAAAATTGTTTTAAGTTGATCCTGGTATTTAGTAAGTGGTTGTGTCACCAGCACTGTTATTATACTTTGTAGTTATGGATTTATTACGAACTCATGTTTTTTTGCACATTTAATACACAAAGTAAGTACAAATCGTGGACTTAATATATTTAGTGATTCTCTAACAGTCAACCAATAGGCCCAGGAGAGACAAGTTAAGATTGTTGCTGAGTTTAGCGAAGACGTTAAATTGCTGTTGGTGGTTGATTAATATAAACTCGGAGAATTATAAAAATATTTAAGTAATAGATAAATTAAGCACCGGTTTGTATGTTAACTTGGAGGTTCATTGAATTTAATTTCGATCTTGAGCGGGAGCCAGGGGACGTCACTGAAGGGCCGGCTGTAGGGTCATCACTCCGTAAATTAGTTATTGAGGGTTTTACTATGTAAAGTTTTTTATAAGTATTATAATAACATTACCTTTTTTGAAAGGTAAATATTTGTATTGAAAACGGTTAAGCGAGAACACTTTGATTCATTTCGTAAATAGCATGTATATGCTACATGTATAATAATAAGTATCCATACGAGTGATACATATTTTTCTGTTAAGCTGATTATTGGGTTTTGAGTTTATTCGATAGGTACTTGGGTTGGGTGTCCCAGGTCTATCAAACTAAGCATTTACTATAGTTAGTAGTATAGGTAACGACAAATAGACCTAGCGAGAATAGACCCAGTATTGCTACTTAAATCAAGTATAAGGAGGATCAATCTATACCAAAGGCGTTTTCGCGTGTAGATATTTGGCCAGCCCTACGGCGGAGCGCGAGGGGCGCGCGGGCGCCGGGAGCAGGAATATTCAAAGCGTGAGAACGCGCGACCCGCATGCCGCGACTTCACATATCTCACGCGCAACCTCGACCAGCCCGCCGCGCGAATACCAACTCTCATGACACGTGTTAGAGCCGCAATTAGGCACCGGTCAAAATGTGGTTATCGCTCGGAACATCGAGGACAATACTTTTCTAGTTTATGCCTGGCATTGGCCCGGATACCGCCGATGAGCGCGCGTCCACTCACCACTACATCTCGTACATGTATTGCTAAAACTACCAATACCTGACAAAACGCATCTAATTACAAACCAACAGATATGCAATGGACCTTTTAGATTTCGGTATAAGATGATCGTATATAAAACCCATTTCTAAGATTCCGATCCCTTGCGTTAATCCTCGGAAAAAATGGTTTAGTTGAGCCATTAGATAGATACAGACAATAATGAGCACATAGAAAGAGAGCCATAATGTTCAAAAAACTGATGACTCCTTAACAAAATCGTCCAACTTAAAGAGATTAATTAATATTTTCCATCAAATCCAAATAGTCGCGTATGTCCATATCTGCGCGATGCCTGATCTACCGCAAGTTTCACATTACCGATTCACGTGATTGCGTTGCCACACTGACGTTAAAAATTCTTACGACGGTTAATGGTCCTTTTATTATCGGGCCCCGTGCATGCGCCGCGCGGTCGCCGGTGGGCGTGTCGTAAACTATTTTCTTTAGGCCGGTTCTAGTGAAGCCGATCTAATTTTTGCGGTGAACTCAACGTTCTGAGAAACACTGGGAAAGGTTACACTGGCCTCACTTTCGGTTGTCAGGTTGTCTAACTTGGCAATCGGAGCAGGGCGGCTAGAGGTCGAGGAACCGAGCTATAGCGCCTATATATCGACGGCTGCACGGAGCGGAACCGTTCCAATTATATTTAAGTAGTATTTTAATAACCAATCGTTTGTAGGGATGCTCAGTGAAGCCGCCGGCCCCGTCTGCGGCTCGTCGTCGGCTGCATTTGCAGTTCACATCACGGTTTTCGGCTCACCTTGAGACATCGACATCTCCTAAATATAGCATTGGATTACGTACTTGACGCGACATTGCGATATGGCTTACAAAGCGGTCTATTCGATTCAGCGCTTCTTTATTCCTTAATAAAAAATACCATTTACGAAACAATGCATTTCTTTTTTACAGTAATTGACCAACATCGCGTTCGTCGGAACAGCTTCAGTGTCAGCAATAGTAATGCCACCAATGAAGACCACCGAATGATACACACCTCGTCTGCTAATAGGTATATATCAGTCGGTTATCTTGCATAAAACGCATATGAATCATTTTCGTGAGCCATCGATCTACCTCGTATCGTTACAGTGTTTCCGAGAAATCGATTGTAAGTTTGTATCATAATCATACGCGATGTGTCATAACTCATAACGAATAATACATCTAACTTTATATCTCAAGGGTAATCTTTTGCAAAAAATTAGCAACGCGAGTGACGTTCGAAGGACTGAACTAGTCGGCAATATTTCCTAGGGGGTCAGGGGTATGGTGAGTCGGCGGGGGCCGGGGTCGTTTCGGCGGGGCCCCGGAGGGCGACGACCTCGTGAAAGGCGCGCAGATCTGAACACCGATTCTGCTAACGAAACTGATAGCAAACTGCAACACTGTAAACGCACGGCAATAGGAAACGCCTAGATTCATGACAGCGCAAATCGAAGCGAATTCGATACTAAAATGCTTTAACTGAAACGATACAAGCGGAACGTAATTTATGAGCGAAGCTATTGAATTAGAATAAGGTACAGAACGTAGAGTCGTCTGCGACCAGACAAAGATAGGAGGGCTCGAACAGAACTGCAAGAGAACTTTATTTTTGGCGCATTGTGCTAGTGAAAATTGTGGTGTTGTGTTCGCGTGGAATTTTCATTGCGGTTTGGTTGTTGGAATCGGCGTGTTGCGCGCGCGCCGGCCGCTCGCCTTTTTACGCGCTCTTTCCCGCCGCGCGGCGCCGCCAACCCCGCGGGCCCCCGGCGCGGTCGCCGCCCGCCAGATACCGCCGGCCAGCCGCGGCCAACCGCGCCGCCGTCTGCGTCGCTCGCATTTATTTACTCTTGCCAATAATTCACATACTACCATTATGTGAGGTAGTTTCCCTAGATAGTACACAGTCGAAGGAACTAAAGCAGCATCTTAACATCATGAATGTTATGCGTTTGATGTTATTTATTAGCTCAGAGACTAAATAATTTGGATTTCTTATTTACCTAGACAGGTCTTCTTGACTACAAACCCGTATAAAAATTATGTAAAATGCTTCGGTTAGGGAAGAGTTTAACTATCACGTAGTTACCGCCAGCTGACTGGCGCGAGCGACCGGCGCGTGCGTGTCCCCTGGCCGCCGCTCCGCCGCCGCTTCGCCCTAATTAAACAATAATCGAAAAACTACAATGAACGGGCGCGCGGCTCCGTCCTCCCCCCTCCCCCCTCGCACCGAATGACGTCACGGTTGCACTCTTTCCTAGGTCTCCCCAAGTTCTTACTAGACTATGCTCTAAACTAGAATCCTATCCAACGCACTAGATTATGTACTCAGCATAAACACAATATACATATTACAATGTAACTTGGTTACATAGAGATTGTCGTGCGTATAATATAAAGTTGTGTATTTTTTCCTAATGTATTCGCGTTTTATTTTAATATTTTTTTATACGGTTTAGTTTTTGTAGTTACTGTTGAATGGTGGTAAAGGGGGAAGATGGAGCAGTTATCAGCTGAGAGAAATTGCGTGTTCACGGAGAGATGGACGGACGCACGCGCCGTCATCGATGACGCGCGGTGACGTCGCACGCGCATACAAGCGAACAATATGCAGATAGGTAACTAATAAATTACCAATTCCCTATATTCCCGTACGACTTAATTATATTACTACTGAACGAACAACGGCGAAAAATTAGGTAGTTTATTTCTTAATTTTTCAACAATGTTGTAGGTACCTACACCTTGATTTAGTATTAAAATGGTCAACTTTTTTTTCATCTACGACTATGATTATGGTTTCGTGATCGCCGACCGGTTTAAACAATGTAAACTTTTTATACATATTCCTGAATATATATAAACAATAACCTGATGATTATTAATATAATTACTCTTTCTGGTTCTTGTCACTTGCTGAAAATTTTAAACATCTTTTGCCACCACGCCTTTCCGTGGTGTAATCAGACAGAATGTTAACATTACTTTTATTCTTATGTTTTGGTTAAACGATTAGGGTGACGGAACCAGTAATGGACAAGGACCAATGATGGACACTTGATTCTTATTTTGCAGAAGATAAGGGTTATTCATTTGTTTTCCAACAATCAATTAAGGACCGTATAAAATTAACGTGTCCATTACTGGTGCCTGTCAGCTAAAAGTGTCCAACACTGGTGCCATCACCTTATGATTATGATAGTTTTCTTTACTTAATGTAGCATCACTCGTCCGCTTAAAGCGAGTTGGCCTGAGCTAGACGTGCGAATAAATCTGTAAATAAACGGTCGTGACGCCACGGGCGCGTCACGCTGCGTCACACCTGCGCCGGCGCCACTAACCGTTCACCCGCTTATTGCACTTATTAGCAAAAAGGTTGACCTATAGATATGAAATATTCTTCTTTATTATAGTTTAAATTGTTTCCTAAAACCATGCACGCGATGCGGCCCTTACAAAACAAAATCAGAATACATTACAAGCAATGAATATATTTCACTGTCCATACAAAATTACATATACGTAAAACCAACTTACTTATGATTGAGTAGGTTATTATATACACATTTTAGATGCATAATTGATCAATATTTAACTAAATTATATTAACTGTAATTGAGTAATGAGCTAATATGGCTAGAAAAGGGTGAGAATTCAGGTAAAACAATGATTCAGGCTTAAGTAAATCTTTTTTTGTAGGTATCGAACCCATAAAAAATTACTCTGTAAGTAACCACTAAAGTAAAGGTAAAGTGTGTATGTGATAGAAACCAATTTTATTTTCCCGAAAGTTAGGTCCATACGTGGTTTTATTTGGGGCGAAGTAATGGTCAAAGATCCGAATAGGAGACGTCCTTCACCGGGCTGTTTATTCGATAAAAAGTATTTCATATCAAAATTTAATATGACGCTATGTGTGGTAAGTAATAGTAACTTCAAAATCAGGCCGAATGTATATTGAGCATTGAATTAGAATTTTCCCACATTTTTTATGCAATTGTATGTACTTAGTCGTTTAAAGGTCCATTGCTAATAAAATATTGGTAACATTTAATAATTTAATACAAAAACCTTTATTATTTTTAAACATTAGTACATAATCGATATTAAAAGCTACCTTATCATGTAAACAGTAAGGTTACGAATGACGCACATCGGAAACTACGTACATATCAGCCACATCAGCCTAATACTTGTTTATAAAATAAAGTTAATGTTATAATTAAAATGTTTGGGTAACATTTGTTTGTTGTATTGAATTCTCCTTTGGATGCTACATATAGTTTTACTATCTATCTTTCCTTACTGACAGTGGCGGTAGGACCTGCCGATAAGCAGCAGCGATGAAATTACTATGGCTGCTTCATGGTTTGGCGGTATGGTTGCAGTAAAAAGTACTGACGGCATAAACGCTGCGCGTTGATTGGTAGATGCCGCTAGTTGCCTAGCAACCCTAAGGCCCGGTTTTATAAAGGTCTGTTAGTGAATATGTCAGATCAAATTTTAGTAACTTCATACAAGTTTTGACATTCCTGACCGAAATTTGATCTAACGGATCTTTATAAAACCCAGCCTTACCGTTTCCGTGTTTTACTGGAAGCATACCGACAAGTCAGGAAGCGGCCGAAAGCGTATCTTACGGCCGCACTCGAGCCAGTTAATGACAATTATGGTTGATGGGTATTTATTTATTTATTTATTTATTTATTTATTATAAATAAATAAATAAATAAATGGGTAGGCCAATCGTCTTTCTATACTATTTTTGTGCAAGTTTTTCTTTTATTGTATTGGTAAAAAAAAAAATGCCTTCACGGATCTATTTGATTTCAATTTGTTATTTTATATTTTACTTACTTAAAAAAAGATCAGGTTGATGCACTTATTTAACCAAAAATAAAGACATCTGCGAAAAAAATACTTATTGCACCGCTACAAAAGAAGAAAATCCTGCATATAGTTAGAGAAAGACGTTACCCTACCTGTCGCTTTAAGTTGTTCCTTATAGTGACGTTTTTACAAAACGAATTTGAAAAATAACGAGTTTATTTACGCTAAAATGTCTCTGAGTACGGCGTTTACTCCGCAGGATTGGTAAAATACTTGCAGTCCTAAGGTTGCAGACGTTGAAATCTTGGCATCGCAAATGCCTACAGGCCTCATTGAGGCAAAAGCCGGTAGAAAGTGGAGAAGAGAGACTTCATCTTGGAATAAATGGACCAAATTTGGGGAGGCATATGTTCTAATACAAGAACAAGACAAATAGATGTTCAAGACGCAAGATGCAGCCTGTGTGTTGGTTTGTCTTAATTCTCCTTGGTATAAAAATGTATGAATGCGAAAGTGTTCTCGTTTGTATGATTAGTGTCAACAGTTCAACGCCTCATCGAGAAAAGATAGATGAGATTGTTTATCGCCCGGAGATGGACAGAGTATTTGTCCGGAAAATGAGATAGTTCCCGAGGGAAAAGCGTTAAAAAGGAAAAATGTTTACTCACTAAGTATGCTGTTCGGGCACTTTTACATGTCAAAATCTACCAGCTAAATCAGTTCTGTGCAAGCGTCACGTAGGTCTATGCCAATTGCAATAAATGCACCGTATTTCGCATTTGACATTTAAGGTTTGAGGTTGTCAAACAAGAGACATCAACGCATCCGAACTATCCGAACTTTGCAAAACATTTACTGGAATAGAAAATAAATTAAGCAACAAAAATCATAATGGATGAAATCAGTTATTGAAAATGGCTCATTTAAAAATGATTATTTCAATAAAACTGCGGTTATTTATTTTAGATTTATCACATAAAAAAAAAACAGTGAACAAACTCACACAAATTGTCCTAATCCCAAACCAAGCTCTAGGCATAAGCACGGTTGGCCTTATATTTTGTACCTCCACACTTTGTGCTTTGTCACTTTAACGTTACGCTTGAACTGCTGTACTAATCTGTCAAAGGCGTTAAAGCGGCAAGGTAAAATTGTGCTGCTACTTATAAGGTTGACTGTAGGTCCTACCTATGGGTACCAGTAAATGATAAACATACTTATAAAGAGAAATACATACTTAAATACATAGAAAACATCCAAGACTCAGAATTGACACAAATATTTGCCCATACCAGGAATCAAAGCCGGGACCACTAGCTTCGTAGGGTCACTACCAACCAGACGCGTCATCGTTACTTCAAGCAAAGCACTTTTTTTTTTAAATGTTAAATCGTAGTTTATTTGTAAAAGGAAAAATAGCTCAGTAGCTTGAGCACGTGAAAAGGATGAGTGATAATTTCACGTATCGGGGTTATCTAAATAAATTATTACGGTTACCGGCCGAGGTTTCGCGGCGTACCTAAGCTTTGACGCTGTAAAGGATGTCACATACGATACGAGTATTTGACGGAACGGTCGAGTTCATATAAATATGTGTACACTTTAGTACCTTGTCACTTTAATCGCTGTGACAATTCATACATGGCAGTTTAAACATGACTTTTAATAGACAAGAAACTAAAGTGTACACATATTTATGTACTCGACTGTACATAGACAAGATGGTAACGGTAACCCATCATTTTATCGAATTTCACTTCATCGATTGTATCATTTCATAGAATTTCATTTCATCGAACGATATTTCCGCTGAAACCATGATGTTTTCAGGATATCTTAAACATTAATTAGACACGTAAAGCGGTGCCAATTGAAATTGGCAAAGATGTAAACACAACCAAACGAACCAATTTACCATTATTACTCGATAATCACGTATTCTAGGGTAAAACCATACTGCCTATGATCAGAAGCCTGGTATTCTAGGCGGTAAAGACCATATCGTCTTTGATATGTTATCGTATTATCAACGTTTTGATAGCTCTTATTTACTTAACAGTAATGGCGACTGACGTCATAAAAACACCATAACAGGGCCTCTATTCAACATGGTAAAAACAATATCGTTTTTGATCTGTTATCGTATTGTCACCGTTTTGATAGCTCTTATTTACTTGACAGTAATGGCGTCTGACGTCATAACAATACCATAACAGGTCAACTACGATTTCGTTTTTACCGTCGGGAATAGAGGCGCAGGGCCAAGCGCTTCAGTTTATGTGAATTTTCTGTACCACACGTACATAAACCAGAATTTATGTATAACAACTTCCATGAGCAACTATCTAAATGATTGTCTAAACCGCATCAAAATCAGTTGGGTGGTTTAGGAGTTAGCGGATATACAGACAGACGCGGAAAGCGACTTTGCTTAATACTATGTAACAACGTAAAAATAAAAACCAAAAGTATTCAGGTATTTAATGTGCACAGTGTTCACACGCATTTCATATTTTAAATGTATGTGAACCGGTTAAGACTGGACTTTACGTAATTAATATTTATTGATAAAACTACCACAAGTTCTTAAAAGCATCAATCAATTCGTTGCGAGTGTAATCATCCAATCAAAGAATAACTGTACACTTTAGTGTTTCTTACACCAATAGGAAAAAGGGACCATATTTAGTAGGATAGAAGTACCGTTTGGGGCCACTTTACCCTTTTTGGCCATTTAAGGTTGACATAAGTCAACCTTAAAGTCTAAGTCTAAGTCTAAGTTTTCTTTTATATTTTATATAAAGATAAAATATAAAAGAAAACTTATTAATTTAATAACATTACATATTACTTAAAATTTAGAGTGGCCAAAAACGGTGTAAAGATAGCCAATACCGGTACTTTTACCCTATAAAATGAGTTATGTAATAGGTTTTACGTGTGTACTTGTTAATGTGTATGTGTGTATTTGTGTGTGTGTATCTGCCTGAAGCATCTTAGCTCCCAAACGGTTGGATTGGACGCGGTTTTTAAAGAAAGTCAGGATAATGGGAATGGTTCATTGCTAGGTTTTATGCAAAAAGGGTTCGACCGTTTAAGAGATATCATATCAGCTCTGCGGGCCTATTACAGTCGTGTTTATCGATGTGGATAAACGTGTATAAAACATCTGTCACTTTCTGACCAATATGTACCTAAGTGCGAGAGTGACGGATGCTTTATCCACCGCGATAAGGGCGACCATAATACGGGTCCTGAACGACGGAGTCGACAATATATCGGGGATTTTTATCTTTTTTAAATATTTAATCATTTCACATCGTTCGAAAATTAAAAATGTAATATAGAAGTATTCTTTTCTGGTGGTACACAAAATGTAAAACAAACTAGGTTTTAAATTGAAAGAGCAATTGATGTATCGTAATCTTTGCCGAATTATGTGGTGGTTGACCGGATACCGGATGTAGTGATAACCTTACAAAATGTATCGCGCCACAAGAAACACAAGTCTGATTGGAATTCTTTGAAAGCGATGGTCTAAGTAAGCTACATTTACGCAAAGTCCAGGGTTTAGGATAAACGAACATTTGGACAAACGATAAACGACGCATTAGGACAAATGACGATTACGGACTCCACGACGGAACCCAAACTTAGGTATGTAGCATGATCTTGCACATATTTGGATTTTATTTACTTATAATGATACCGTATTATATATAATTTGTCGTGCTTTGGTTGCGGCCAATGTATCTTGTGTGTTGGAGCCACGGCGTCTTAATCGCCCTGATGGTAAGAGGCCGACGGCTTATCACTGGTTCCGTGAGCTAGGGGCCTTAGAATTCTGAAGGATGCAACGTGCGTCAGCACTTTTGCTCCTTCGTACCGCAGCCACACGATACGGGGTGCATGTGTCGCTACAGCTCAAATCAGTGTTTGAGTTTGTTTCGGTAGCGGTGGAGACCAGTGGACCTTGGTGTGTAGAGGCTGTGATACTCGGTCCAGTTCGTATCTGGTTCAACAAATTTCGTTGACAATATAGCGTGGCAATGCTGCCAGTATATTCGGACCCTCTGAGTCAGGTGCTACCCGAGCCGGGAAATAATTATAAACGTATTGATAAAGCATGTTGCTGATTAGTTTATGTACACTGTTGACAAAGCATGTTGCTGATCAACTATTATAAACTCTCGACAAAGCATGTTGCTGATGATACTTGATACATATTTATTTGACGAAGCTTGTTGTGGATGAATTTTTGTAACTGGCATCAATAAACAAATAAATAATTTTTAAAATTCAAATATGATCAATCCAGTAAATGACTGACAACACAGAAGTGACGAACAGGATCTGATGTAAGTATGTATAGTGAAGGAAATGTATTTGGGTACCACCGTGGAACCTGATGTATTATTCTGTTAAAAAAAGGCCTCTGTCGAACGTTCGGGTTCGGGTAAGCTGAGAATGCACGCCCTTAAATGTGGCTTTTAGGCTATGACGGGACAACTCCAACTCGCCGGTTAATATTTGGTGCGTTGAGCCCAAGAACGAGTCGATTAAGAGAATCACCTACCTGTAACATTACCTCGACTCCACGAGTACTTACATAGGTGAAATGCTAAGGATCGAGTTGAGCCAATGTTGAAGGTAACATAATATAAGCAAGATTGATTCCCAACATTATCTAGTGGCAAAGCATGAATAAGGAAAAACAATATATATAGCTTAGATAAATTCGAATTTATAGGGCCATTTTGCCCTCATGCGGTTTTTCACAGCCCTATATGCACCTTTTATACATGTTATAAACACGTCACGCCAATCGGCAGACAGGAAAAAGGCCCGTGGACTTTGATTTTTATTGCACAATGCAATGGTAATACGATGGGTGTCTAGAGAACCCTAATACCAATAGAGTGTTAATATTGAGCAATTACCGTAGGCAGGGGTGCTGCATGCGGGTTAAGGACCGATTAAGCGCCCCACGCCGAAGCACCTAAACGAGGTTAACGTGCTCGCTTCCCTCACATATATATTATGTACCTACGTTATACGAGCTGAATTAAGCGAAGAATCGTATGGCTCGACATCTCCGCCCTAGACGCTAAGCTCATTAAGTCGGACTATGTTTAAGTCTGGTGAGTCCCTAGTTTCTTGGGTACATATATTTACATACTTGGATGCTATTAAGTGGGTATACGTATATACGTATTAAATTGATAATTTTAAATTGATGATCCGGACGTCAACAAAATGAAAATGGTTAATAAAAATAGAACCAAGATCCTAGTTATTATATTATACAGGATATAAATATAGATCTAACACTTATGTGCTAGCTATGTGCTATCGCTACCTTTAACTATCCCTATTATAATTATCTAAATTGTGACATAAAATATATGACGTTTAGAAGCTACTTTCTGCAGTTCGTATGCTGGCCGAGCCGCTTGACTTTGTCGTAATGACGTACCACCAACCAAGTTATAGCATACAAATATAGGGTTAGAGCGTATTGGCAATGTATTTTGGTATTTGGTCGTAGATTTTGTCGATGAAGCATCGCGGCCAATGTGAATACTCTATACTTAACTATCTCTTACGTGGCTACGTGAGGTACTTCAAGCTTCAAGCTCGCTAAGTAAGAGGAAAACGCGTACCACAAGAACTTGAGTTTCTTGGAGCTATGGGATCATTACTTCTATCTACTCATCTTCGTTTGCTAAAAGTATATTCAAAGATACATAGATAGATCGCAGATAGATTTGGCGTATGTGTTAAATTTTGACTATTTTTCATTTATTAGAAGCGGGCATAACGGGGACGTACCAGCCTATCACAATGATAGGGTTTAAGGGCCGTATTAATAAACTCATCTTGGCTGAGTTGTCCGTCACAAGATACGTCAAAGTAAACGTCAATCCATAGAAAACGGTCATTTTTAACGCACCTTGAGACGAGCATTAAGGCCGAGATCAGTTAATTAATACAGCCCTTAAATTAGTCAATGATGTATACTGTTGTTGTATTTGTAAACTGCATGATGACGTTACCTATCTACTTGTTAATTCATGTGTGAAACAATATTATTCTTCTTTTAAAATAACATTCAGACCACCTACACTGTTTTTAAGATTACTGAATAACTGTAAATAGTTTACTTATTTAATTATATATAAAATACATGCACTCGTATAAAGCTCTTAACTTGAGTGGGTACCACGTGCTAAACTACCTTTAAAGGAACTTGCAATTTGCGCGTTGATGTCTTTGTGTTGTGGCGTTTTTTCGCGTGCCATGCTTTAATGCTCTCAAATCTCGAAGACATATTTTTAGACACACGGCGGTATAATAGGTAGGTATAATGTTATTTATATTTTATTCAGTGCCAAAATAACGTAACTAAGAGTATTACTATTCAACGACCCTAGAAACTAAATTTTCTAATGATGATGATGACTGTTAATTTCAGTTTAAATAAGCAAGTGGGGGCGCAAATCCAGCGTGACTGGCAGGTGCGCGGGCGCCGCGAGGAATTGCGACTCAATCCTGCGCGCGACGATGCAAAACACACCTTAACTGCACCATATACAGCTCATTGTAACCTGCCCCTTACCGCCATGTGCATTCTTGCATTAATGATTTAAGATTTTGTAACGTAGTAAATCGTATCGGTTGCATCAAAAACGATCCGTTAAATACAAGTTTGAGTAATAATTAGTATTACAAAAATACTAATTACTGTAATTAAGTACTTACAGAAGGTAAATAAACGTATTAATACAGTACGTAAGAAAAGTATGTGTATGAAGAGTATAGGTAGGAGTATTAGTAAATAAACAATCCGATTGACCGGCCTGAAATGCACACAGGACATGCATAACTTACATGTTTGCGCGCGTAAACAATACTGAAGCAGTCCGAGCACTGTACTAGCGTAACGTCGTAAACGGGCGCGTAGGTAATAACGCCACCAACTCGCGCGTATTTTCCGATGTTGAAAACATCTTTTGACAGTTGTGCGCGGGTATTTCGCGGGTGTTCGGAGCGCATGCGCGGTGCAGCGTGCGCGGGGCGCGGGCGCCGGCCGCAGACTGCACCGGGGGGCCGCACCCCGCGCTCCCGGGCTACATTTTTTTGATGAAATGCCAGACAGAGACAATAGGAAGCGGGGGTTTGTTTTTCAAAAAAGGAATACACGGGGGTTGATTTTGAGTTTAATGGCTAAAAATGTTAATATAACCGTGACAAGTGTAAATGTTGCATTGAAAATCGTGATTGCTTTGTAAAATTTTTGGTTGTAGGTACTTGCATTACGCGCATTCGTGGGCTATTTCCGGTAAAGCAAGATAGGTTAAGGCGATGATAAACATGCCATGCAATTGGATAAGTAGGTAGTATGCACATCACATCCATCAAGGACAAATTACAAAGAAAAAATAGGTAGGTAGGTAAATACATACATACAAGTTGGTATGACATGAAAGTCATTAGTAAGTACCTATTATTGTGATGATAGGACCTGGCATATGCAAGAAGTTGGTACCTAGGTATGTCATTTGCTGGTAGTAGGTAGGACGACAACGGCTAGTACAAACAGGCAGAAAAGATATTTCCAAGATTAGAGACGAGAGGGACAGTTAGGTATGTTATGGGCTATGGCATATCGTGCGAACTGCAAAACACCTTATCGGAAAGAAGGTACCTATGGTCTTAAATGTTTGGCGAAGGTGGTTGACAAGTTGCAGTAATCTCTCCTCATCTCCAATTGTTTTGTGAAAACTAATCGTGTCGAATTTTGTCTGTGGTTTCAAGTTTTTGGTAACACTGAAACATGCTGAAACAACTACTTATTAATTATTTCTTTATTTTATTGTGGTCATACTTAACCCAAAACCGTTGGGTAGGTACTTCTTTATCGATCTAATTTATTGATATTGTTCAACTTGGTAACCCCCACCCTGCTGCGCCCTCTGACCGCCACCGCCTGCATTATCAACGAATGAGTGCGCCCGCGCATTCCAATTAGTTTCCTTTCTCAAACTCAAATATCTCAACAACGTGATCTTCTAAAAACAACCTTGACAGGCTGAAAAGAAAGTTTCGTTTTTGACCAAACGTAACAGCGACATACGTGATTGAGTGTGAGAGCGATATACACGGAACGGGCGTTTGAAATGCATTGAAGCTTTAGCATTTCAGCTCGGGTTGCATTGCGTTTATTGTGCATCAATGTACTAGGTACAGCTAAAGTTAGTTTCTTTCTACAGCTTGTAAGTGCCCAGTCTGAATGGAAATGAGGCCGCCCGCGCCGGTATTATGCGCCGGATCGTTCGTATTGTCGATGTCTATCGATGACTACATACTTACTGTCAGGAAGGCTGTATAACTTCTATGGTAGCGTGTTATTGTTGAGAGAGGCTAGGGTTGTTATCGGATGTTAACTATCTACTTAACTACTTAAGCTATGGAAATTTAACACTGCACATTAGGAGAAAAGTGTACCTGTGATTCAGACCAGGTATTAAGATAGAAAAATGCATCTGTAGAAACACATAGTTATTGGTAGAAATCTAACCCAAAAAATAGCTATGTACAATACAGTCGGCCCTATAGGCACGTGCACACTTTTGTACCTTGTCGCTTTAACGCCTTTGACAGCATAGTGTAGCAGTTCAAACATTACATCAATATGACAAAGCACTAAAGTGTGCAGCTACTACAAAGACAACCGTACAAACATAAACATGTTATTAAGGTTTCGTACTTAATAACAACCAATCTATATAAATGAGAATGACGTATGTCTATATGCTACCAGAGGGCTTATTGTCTAACGCACTCGTAATCACGATCGTTTTCATTTTGAAAATCGAAGGCTTGTCTGCATACAAAATGAAAACAATTGCTCCACTTTGAAGCCGGTTGCGATTGCGAGTACATTAGACAATAACCTCTCTGGTTTAGATCCACGTAGCATAAGCCAGATATTGGAAACCCTAGTTGCTGAGACTCGAATTTAATACTTACAATAAAATATTATGATTATCGGGACTTTTACGCTCGGGGACTTTCCCAGCGTTACGTTCTACGAAGCAATTTAAATTACCTATCAATACAAGTGGAAATAAACAACTAGGTTATTAGCATCCCGATATGCCCCACAACAGAAATAATTGATATTCATGTATGTACGTAACCTAATTATTAACTTAATATGCAAAATATAAATTAGCAAATTAATATGTACGTATTGTAGGTACGCCGAAAATACAAAGGCGAACTTAAGGGATAAGTTCGCCTAAGGGGATCTCTTTTAGTTAACCTTGTTTTATTATAAAATCAGTCTCTTCTAAAATTTAATGGTCATAAATTTGATTGTTAAACTTACCCGTAGCAGTTTAATTTCAACTTGTAGCGCACATCGCGATCCTGCTCACTCTTAGAAGGTAAAATATATTTTTAGACTACTCTTTTTCTTCGTCGTCTTCACTATTAACAGAGTGGTCATGGTCATCACATTAGGCGTTGGTGGCAAACTTCACGACTCGCCGCCACTCCTCTCCGACAGCTGCTTTCCTCGTGCATTGGTGTAACGAGCTATCTAAAGCAGCTTTAATTAGTGGAGACGGTTTAAATGATAAATTAATGATGAATTAAAACAGTGGTCTATTCGTAGTAGTTCCTTATTGCAGGACCTTTTGAAGGCAATATGACTACTATTTTCATACTAAAAGGTACGGGTAAAGGAACTACTGCGAATAAGCATCAATCAAAATCGTAATCGATAATTATTGGTTTCTACATAGATGATTACTACAAAGCACTACAAAACTTTGGATGCCCCATCCCTTTTACTCGTCACAATTGAAGCCACTTGCCGCCTTTGGTGAAATTTCGACCCAGCTTTACAATGCCTACGAGCACGCGAGTCAAGATTTGTTTCTTATAGAAATAGAACTTCCTGCAGATGTTGAGTTTCTTGTACTCGAATATTTTCAAGTAGAACTGTAAGTAGTAATCTAACCCGTGGTCATTGATTACACTGTGGAATGCAATAAATGATTGAGTATTGAGTATTGACTGAGTATATAGACTGACACACTCACACACTTTCCCATTTAAAATATAGCTTCTGCCCACGACTTCGTTGGTGTTGACCGTTCCAAGGGATCGTTGATGATAGAATAAAAATGTGTAGTTGCCTCCAGCAGAACCTTTGCATATTTTTTTCTACACGAATTTGGCTCGAGACTACTGAAACCTGGCGATTTTATGTAAATTAAAAACAACCAACTTTATAAATAATCTTAGCGGTAAGCAATAATCGCGGTGTTTCCCATAGCTAAAGGATTATTATTAGAAGTACTCATGTTTCCTGTTGTATATTCCGATTCATGGAAAAGGAACCGATAAGACCATTGGCTGTGCTTTGACGCAAATAATACTTGTTAGGCGCTAATATTAGAACGTAATCAATTATTGTAATCCCATCCGCGTTATGTTACCGTCTGTTGTTAAGCAAAATATAATTAAGTCTATTTAAGTTTCTTGCCGAATTTTCTGGGTGCAGGCTTTATCCAAGCTGTTAGGATTGTTTTTTGGTCATACCTAAGTAAGACTAAAAGTGAAAATTCTTCCAGTTTCTTAAGGTAGAAAATTGGAACATGTTGCAAATTTCACTCTGATATCTATCGCCCTTAGTTGCACAAATGTTCATTAAATTAATTGAGTCCTCTAGTCTACCTCCATGGCGAATTATAAGGGACAGAAGGTGTCCTAATAGGACATTAGTGCTAATGAACATTTTTGCAACTGTGATTTAAACATTTTTAATCTGTACTGTTAATTAGAAAAGATAATGTCCAAACTTACCTTTGGCCTGTATCTTTGAGCTCTGTTGTATACATCCCTGTGTTGTAAGCATTGATTTTAATAGTGCGCTGAGAAGGCTAACAAGCCCATAGGCCAACGAGCACATTAGGCAAAACTACCCTAAGGAAGCGTTTTTCAAGAATATTTGTTTTGTACTTTAATAAAGATAACTAAATTTGATCCAATTTGAGCGTAACTTGAGCACACTTACACATTGTACCCCCCTGTTCTCGACTGGATGAGATCTGATCCTTCCAAAAGGGCGAAAGTCTAAACTGTTTTTGCTTGACCGTGTAAATAGTATTATTCTATAGTTTAAGTTGGTTTTTTTATGTTTACGTTTATTTTTTTGTTATTACGATTTTGTGTAGCGGGCAAGTCCCCAAATACCTGTGAGAAATATTTTAAAAATCTGGAACATCGGGACGCCTACATAGATGACGTTAGCATAATTACTTTGAAACACCGCTGTCTTTGCATGGCTTTTTTCACACAAAGATTTCGAACTACCTGCCATAGTAATCGTTTTACAACTTAGAATTATCTATCCGGTGACATATCGCTTGTCCTCATTGGTCATATAGGCCAATTAGCCCACCTTCCTTTCGTAGTTTTTGGAGCACCGTGGGGGTAGCACAGGGTTTTCAGGGTTGCAAACTTGGGTGTTAACTACTCCTAAGGGACATAACAACACATAAAAAAATCGTAGTTACATGCGCTTTTGCGATGTTTGATGTCGTTTTTGACTGGCCTACATAGTAAATTAACTCTGAAAAAATTGCAATTCAAGATTGCAATCTTACAATGACGATCTCAAGCTCTGCTCAAGCTTGACGCACCGTGCTCGAGACGCTGGACCCGCGCACATATTTATACCGTACGATGCATATAACCTGAGCAAGTGGTAATCCATCCTTATCGAATTTCACTTCATCGAATTTAATTTAATCGAACGCAATTTTCTGCTGAAACCATAATGTTTTCAGGATATCTCAAACATTAATTACGTAGGTAAGGTTAGGCTGGATTTGACTACGAAAAAAAACTCGAGAAATGTCTTTCTATGAAATGAAAATTCTGCCTAACGATATGTTGGTTGGAAGGTATTTCGGTAAAATAATGGTCATACCCTGCGCAAGTGCCTCAATAATCAATATGCGCAAGCTGATTGCATCGTGTACAAGCGACATCAAGGGCACCACAAACAGTCAGGCCGCCTGACAGTCTAAAATTTGTTAAGAGATGTATAAAACCTTAACAGAAACTGATAGTAGGTATGTGTTTTAATACGATGAACTGACAGGCTAATATCAGCGGACGGACAGTTAGTTTGTAGTGCCGTTAATTGGAACCCCAGACAAACAGCAATGCCAGACGAGCGTTGCAGGTGCGTAGCATCGTCGCCACGCTGTGATTTTAACATCAAGCGACGCACATACACACATTCGTAGTGGACACTCGCAAAACATATCCATACTGTTGACGCAGTCGGGTAAAAACCGGCCCAGAACAAGTCGGCCACTGCGGAATCCTAGGTGCGCTAGTCAGACTCGCACCGCACGTGACCAGCTATTCTTTGATCTTCCGCAAAATGCGTTTTTTAGAAAGATGATGTAACTACCTATAAGACTCAAGTCTTTCAAAAAAGTATATTTGGACGAAAAAAATTCGACCCATCGTAAATAATAATACATAGGTACGTAAATTGATAAATTCAATAGCCTCCTTTTTCTTCGCACAGTCGGGATACGAAAACTGAGGTACTTAGAACTTCCCGTACCTGACACACCGTTCACCGTAGGTACCGTACAATATGTACATGTTGAATCGATATTCAACATTTTCTGACCGAAATCACAGAATAGATAATAGTACAAGTACAGAAGGCACACTCCTTTGATCTTTACAAAAGCCGATTTTTTTTGCCAAAACATTTTGTTATGATTTATGGTACTCTGACGTCGTCGACTCCAGCGCAAGCCAAACGGAATGTTAAGGCTGTGTACGAACGATGAAAATGAATTGGCTTACTCGCCGCGTCGCAGATAGTGAGGGATGTCAACGACTAAAAATAAAAATAAAAATGTATTGCGCATTTATTCCTTACATTTAATATAGAGAGCAATAAATGTATATTCTTCATACATTATATACATTATTTCATTATTTATCTCTAAAATAATAAATCTCACAATTTGGACGAATTGAATACACCAAGACCGCCAGGCCACATTTTATTGGCTTTGCTGCAACCCACAGTAGTTAATGCAAAATCTTGTTGCTTTATTTTTAAACATTTTAATATGTATAATAATAGTACATTGTTGCAGAGGATAGAAAGTACGCGATTTTTGTACGCATAAATTGCACTTTCTACCGAGGCAGACATAGTGCTTTTCACAACTACTGAGAGGAAATAAAATAAAAATTCATATTCAAAACTCAATACCGTTAGTCAATTGTCGTCGGTTTTTCAAAGAATAATAATAGAATAAGAATAATTTATTGTTTAAACTGTGTAGGTATAAGGATCATAGGTACATGTTTAGGCAGTATCAACAGTTTTACCCTTTTCGGGCATACAATATTCAAGTCTTAAACTAAGTAAGTATACAGATACAAGTTTATATATTATGACTAAAAAATTCATTCAAATTATAAAAGGCCTTATCTACTAGAAAATTCTTTAAGGAACTTTTAAAATGATTACCTTCTAGGCTTTTTATTTCAATATGAAGCTGGTTAAAAATATTTATGGCTGCTATGAAAGCACTCTTTTTAAAAATGGAGGTGCTAGCTCTCGGAGGTATCATATTATATTTATATTGAGCTCGGACATTACTTTAACATGATTGTTTTGAAAAATATTCGGGATTATTTTTTACAAATAGACACAATTCTAAAATATAAATGCCTGTAAGTGTTAAGAAACGCCTCTCACGGAAGACGTTTCGCAGTGATTCGTCCATGTACATTCGATAAATTGTCCTTAAGCATCTTTTCTGTAGAGTAAATGTTTTATGAACATCAACAGATTTTCCCCAAAAGATTATTCCATACGTGAGCAATGGGTAGATTGTTCCGTAATATGCACTTATCGATATGTTTTGAGAACAAGTCTCTGGGTAATTCCACGATAATGTAACGAAAGTTACCATTTCACTGCATGTTTTTTTTTACTTTTAATGCTTATTTTTTTCTAGATATAAATTTAATCAAGTACATAGACATAAATGAACTCTTCCATTTTGAAATATAACTAAAAAAATGAGCAGAATGCTAGAAATTGGTAACTTACGTTACTCTCTGCCATGGAATTGCCCCTCTGATAAAACTGACAACGCATAGCATCTGCTAGAAATCTTTTTGTTTATCGCATCGACATGCGCCTTCCAATTTAGATGTGAGTCTATTTCGACTTCAAGAAAATTTGTATGGTTTACCTCATCTATCGGAGTATTTGCATTTGAAACTACAAAAGGCTTATGGACAGTTTTATAGTTTCTAAATTGAATGAGCTTAGTTTTATTGAGGTTCACCTTGAGATTAAGACCATCAAGCCATTTTGTAATTTTATCCAGTACGCAATTTATATGTTCCTGCATATTATCATTGGTATTATCCTTTGAGAACAGCAAAGTGACATCATCCGCATATAAAACACATGGTACATCAACTACCCGGGGAAGTTCATTTAGGTAGATTAAAAATAAAAGGGGCCCTAGAATGCTACCTTGGGGAACTCCTAACAGAACTTTCTCAAATGAGGACTGTACCTGTTCAACCGTTTTATTTTGAGCATTGTAGCTTACAATTTCTACCGCTTGCTCTCTATTGCACAAGTAATTCGAGAATAACCTAAGAGCGTTTCCCCTTATTCCAATATGTTCAAAGGTAGTATAGAAGCTGTATCACCGCCAATTTTACCATAGATAACTTTTTTTAAATCTGGACCCCTGTTCTCGTGGCACTCGAGATTAATAAACGAACATTCGAGATGAAGATGTCAACTCCATATTAAAATTGTATTTGTTTCGCCATATCTCCCATGTAATTTCATCTCTAGTGGTTCGAGATTAGGGGCCAAGTATTAATTACATTTAAAAAAAAAGCAGTGTCATTGTTTTTAGTCTGTGCGGAACCAGCCGAATATGATGCAACACCTTCTGTACTTTTTGACAATACGATCGTAGTATCCTTGAATTGTGCGGATACGGGCTATGCTTTTGAAGAGGTTGAGTTTGGTTGGTTGGCTAAAAGTAGTGTTGGGACAGCGTTTTCTTGGAGATTTTTAGTTATTTTTATTGATGACTGGTCGAAATGTGCACTACAAACGCTACGGGAGCCTTTCTTTATATCCTTTTCTAATAGGTCTTCTCGGCCGAGTAATATCTGCCATTTCCGGACCCTGAAATAAGCGAAACAAAAAGGTGGTTTTCTAATAAAATGACATATTTTACAATAAGTTCCTACTTCATAAACATAGCAGCACTTATTTCACACCTTTTTTTTCAATATCAACAAAGATCTTTGTTTTATTAAAACTAGCAACCCGCCCTGTACTTTACACGGTGTTAATACATAGACATAAAATATCTACTAAAGCCTTCCTGAAGAATCACGTTAGTGAAAATCGCATCAAAATCGGCTGGGTAGTTTTCGAGTTTATCGCGAACATACATATACATACATACAGACATGGGGACTTTGTTTCATGATATCTAGTAATTTGAGCTTTTCGAGCAAGTAACGTATTATATATATTTCGCATACACTATGAATACGTCGTCAATAGGTTAGGTGCTATAGCGGGTATTCAAAATAAAATTAATCAAAAACAATAAATTACATAAATAAATCTCGAAAGATGTTGAACAAAATGTTGATTCGTTTATAGAGTAGACTCAACCCTGGGATTTGAACTCTTTGGTCAAAGGCAACCGGAAAATAGTGAAAACACTATCAAAATCTGTTAAGTAGTTTAGTAAATTAATACAAATGAATGTTATTTAACTGATGAAATTGAACACAATCCGAAATTTAGTTTACTGGCTAGTATATTTTTTCATAATATTTACAATTTACAAACAAAAAAAAAACAGTTTTACACTTGGGATATTAAGTAATAATTTTCTCAAGTTCTATGGCGAGACAATGCAAACAAGACAAGTTGATAATAATAGGTCCTAGTAAATCTGTACAAAATGTATTTATCAATTGTAATAAGTTTTAGTTTAACATTATAGATAAACTATGAACACTGATAAGGGCAATTGAATACCATAATGATAACAAGCGCTTTCATAAGTATAAACACATTCCTCCATTTAATTGAATTTATTCGATTATATTATAATAAATCCAGAAGCATGCCTTATTGTGTTATTTTGGAGTGTAAAAACGATAACCGCACCAAAAACATTTTTCATGGCAGCGTGTTGTTTTTATGATAGGTAGTTTGAGTATTGGCGACAACAGGTCTGATACTAAGCAAAGCTCATGCCACTTCCACTGTTTTTTCTATTCCGAGGATTGGAGTACCTAAATTGAAAGTATGGCAGAAAAAATAGTGCGTCTTCGATGGACATGGTCTGAATTGGCGAGGATGTACGAGATGATAATTAGAATATTTTCCAGTTTAAGGCACTTGTCCCACCGCCGCCGAGGAAGCGATTAGCTATCGACTGTTTTCTCGCTCAAGAAACGAACAAAAGATATAGATCCCGTATCAATAAAAGAGTCACATTAATAGATGATCGCTGGCTGTTCACACTGCCCACGAGAACTCTCTTACCACCAGTTTGTCGAAAAGATGTATCCCGTGTCCATAAAAGAGTCGCTTAAATTAAAATAAAATAAAAAACCATTTAATCAACAAAAACATTGTGTTTTTTTACTTACTCGTACATCAAAATCTTATACTCTAAAGGTACTCTAACATAACGGATTATTAGTAGGTAGGTACTTACATGATTTTTAGTTTTCGTCTAGTTCTAAACATCCAATTATGATGTAAGATTCCTCTGTCCCCCGTACTAGAAAAAAAACTCACCGTTTTCAGCATTAATAGTTGATCGGTGGCGACGCGGCCTCTACTCGCTTATCGCTCATCATCGGCGATGGGATAAGTGACTGCATGTTGCTCGTTCAGAGCGTACAAACAGCATTTTAGGGCGTAAATTTTCAGTTAGGCTGCTTAAAATACATTTGTATGATTTCGCTCGCTTGATCGAACGTTTTTAAGACAGCTATTAAATAAAGAAAGCTTATAATGGCGACCCTTAGAGCTGATATCACTTATAAGGCACAACCGATTTTCATGAAACTTAGCCAAGAACGATGTAGATTAAACTAGTTTTTTTTTAAAACGTTTACGAATCGGTATATTCGTTTGGGAGTTACGATGCCACAGACAAACACAGACACATGTTAAACATAAAATTTTGCATCGGTGTTAAATAACACGTCTAGACGCTTCTATCGATATTAATCACGAGCTCGGGATGGCCAGGCTGGAAATGGGACGGCGAGATATAAATTCTAGTCTCGCTTCTCCGTTGGAAATGTACTTTTATTGTTCGGATAAGGAAAAAGAAGAGTAGGTACTATTGATATTGAATAAAATCACTTGACAAGCTTGCATTTCATAATTATATTTAAAAATTACAATATAAACAAAATGTTTTTCGGCAACACAATCAGCCATAGTCATTAAATTCGTATCCTTAATGAATTGTGCTACAATTATCTAGGAAACAAGGATCCATAAGAAGTAAAAATAAAAAATAAAAATTACGCATGTTAAAAGTTGAAAGCCAGCAGCCTATCCCACAAAACTTTACTATTTAATTTATCATTTGACGAAAAAAATGTACTGCCATGTTAGTTTTAAAGTTTTGCAGGAAAATGGTGTGTACAGCGTACCTATTTCTGTCAATGACTTCACATAGCTCGGCATTGCAGTCTTGCCCTAGTCATTGCAATTACATTTTAAATGCATACAACTAATGTTTATTATGGATGGTTAATAAAAAAAACTGCGCCTTGTCAACACTAGGCGCCCGTCGTAAAATTACACCAACGCCATATAACTATGCAATGACAAATCAAAAGCCTCTTTAACAATTTATTCTTGTTCTAAATGGAATTTATGTGTTAGAGATATTGGCAACAAGTTAAATGCGATATCGTCGGGAACAGTGCAATACCGCTAACTACCAAATCAAGCAAGCTAAGCGGTATCGCAATATCCCCGAAGATGTTATGAGCCAATGTGAAATATTGGACAGGCTAAACTTATACAGCCAAGGAAATGTTTTCGTGTACGGTCGACGGTATGTTTCCACTTTTTTACCTTATTCCATTAAAATAAAGGCCTGTCCACATCCATCTGTACGAACACGGCAACGTGCCTCTCGACGGCGCCACGCTGTTTAGATGCGGACAGGCCCTACATAGGTTTGATGCAAAAATGTAAACATAGCTTTGATGTAGACTGTACCACGAGAGAAGCTTTCCCTTGAAACCTTTTCGAGACAGGGTTCCACGATAGCACGTAAACCATGCCCTCGACTGTACATGCCCACTGTTAAGTTAAGACTTAAGATGATCGACTCCAAAAACGTTTCATACAAAAGCTGTGAAGTATTACTGTTTTTTATTTTGGGCATTATTTGTGTTTTAACTAAGTTAGTAATTGATCAATTCGTGTAATCATTCGTAATTATTAATTATAAATAAATTTGTCTTAGGTCCTGAAAAATCGTCAGACAGACCGGTTCAATTTATTTATTTTAACAAAGTATACCTACTTATATTATACCAAATCCTATTTTACTACTGATGATTTACTTGAAAGCTAGATTAGTTTTGAGCAATCAAATAAAGTATATTATAAAATCTGAAACGACTATTTTGATTCGTGTTCAGTAAGCACAATTACCGCGCGATTGTATGAGAATAAATGTTGAACTTTTGGAACCGACCACCATAAAAAGTCCATCGTCCATTTAACTACTTTTTTGGCTACACATAGAATTCCTAAACTATTATCTAGACTGAAGATCCAAGTAGAAAGTCATGCGTCATACACGAAGACGAGCTTAGCACATTGGATGTGCACCATGCCAACTGTACATCAGAAGAGCTTATCCAAAAAAATAAAAAAAATCATTCTAGGAATAAAATGGCTAAAACTAAACTAAACGCTTCTGTCTGAATACAGTTGGATTGGTGGAAAATGATAAATATTTATTTTATTACATGATATCATAACGATAACGATGTGCTTAAACTTATTCTTAACTTAAATGAGCACCTATTAAGCCTCACGCTCAATGCAAATCAAATGCAATATCATAAATCAATATCTCAGGATCGTCGGGCCTTGTGTACATGTTTCCATATTTATTTATATTAACTACAGTAAACAATCTAAATAGTAAACAATATTTTCTTTGAAATGTTTCGTCTTACTAAAGCGGATCTCGCATTCAATTACATTTGTAGTTGTAGTTGTTCGCATTAACATTTCATACCGTTCCGAAATGAGGACTACCAATAAAGTGGTGAATCAATTCTATAAACCAGCTTGTAAGGAAGTTTGATGTAAACGACACCTTTAGACGAAAATTAAACGGGAAAACACAATTTCCTATAAGTAATAAAGGTTTAATTAACAAAGTATCACCAGAAAGCCGATAATGTACACTTTTTATTTATTAACTTAATACTTATGATTATGAAATAATTTAAATACTTGCATAATTATTGTAATAGTCCAGGACAGAACTATATCATCGTAGGCCTACGCATGTTCATTCTTACAACGGCAACGATTGTATAAAGTATAAAAGTTGTATAGAATTGACGAGAGAATTGTTTGATACACGGTAACTTACAGCAACTACAGACAGAATTGGTTATAGCAACCATACACAGGTATCGTGCGTTGTTTTACCTTTAAAAATCTCAATAAAACTACGACTCTGTTTTTGTCGTCTGCCAAGTTTTCCCTAATTTGAAGACAACGCAACCAAGGTCTGAAAAAAACTGAAAACGATTGGCATTTTTAGCGTTACTCCGAATATCTATTTACTCATCTTGGCATACCGGCGAACTATTACTACCAGAATAACCTATTTGGATTATTAGAACCTAGAGGTAGATAAGATGAAGTAGCAGAATGAATCAAGTTTCAGAGATCACCAACGTAAGCGATACTGTAAGCCCTATTTACACTAGTATTAATTGATTTGATTGTTGGCAGTCCCTTAATAAACTAACATTATTTACTATACATATGTACATAAAAGGACTATAACCGCATAGTTGAATATTTCATCTTTGGG
Source organism: Acleris cristana (assembly GCA_948252455.1). Classification (NCBI taxonomy): domain Eukaryota; kingdom Metazoa; phylum Arthropoda; class Insecta; order Lepidoptera; family Tortricidae; genus Acleris; species Acleris cristana. The sequence goes on along the minus strand of OX411784.1, from coordinate 9,613,364 downwards.
AATTCAATTTATTATCAACGGACAAATTATTGGATTATATTTATTGCTATGTTTAAGCAAGTTCTCTCGTTTAAAAAAATTGACACGAAAATAGTACTCATATCAGTAAACATGGGAAAAAAGTAACATTATCGATATTAACGCAGCAGATGTATCCACTTAAAGATATGCAAGTTTTTTAGAATCTTCTTACTTATTAGAAATACTAATAGTAATCGTTATTAATAATTGTAAAGTATTTCCGTACATCATGTATTCATTTAATACCAGTCAATTGCAGTTTTGGCTACGATTAAATGGCCTGTGACCAGAAGTGATCGTCGTCCAAAAACCAACCGTCATAATATCACTGGAAGGGACACACCCACAAGGGAATAAATAAGTTTTTTTTATTATTACAAGTTTAACACAGAATAAATCAATAGTGTAAAAAAACGCCTAACAATTTCATCTTTTTTTTTAACAAAAAACTACAATATTAACAAACCTTAGCTGCACATATAGGTAACAATGTGTTGCCATAACCTAATTCAAAATTGTGGTCATGAGGGGCTACCAGACAATCGAAAATCGCTTAATGCAACCATTCCAACCAAGGCACACGGTACCTATGTGTAGTGAATGAGCCATATCGACTGTCAGATGCAACATGAAGCGATTTTCGAGTGGCAGTTAGCCTTCGAGGGTAGACTCAGCCGTGGTCACCGGTTAGAAGGCACGTAGTGAGAGGGCGGCAGGAGCGCTTACCCTAGCCCCACGTCCAGGCACATCATCACCATGAAGCCAGCGATGCACCCCCACGTCGCCAACTTGCCGTTGCCACTGTTCATAGAAAACATCGTTCAACACAAATCAACGAGGTTGGATTACTAAATGAACCGCCGAAACCACATTTCAAGCGAAGTCAGGTACACGCCTAGAATTATGTTATCCATTGATGTAGATTTATGGTTAAAAGGCTTATAGTGTGTACGCAAAATAAACAATGAGGTCCGTTATAAAGTGCTATCGTCATACAATACGAGCCATTGAGAAATAAACGAGCAAACGATATTTGAATATCAACGAGTAGCAAAATTACGATACGGAAAGGCCGCGCGATGGCGCTTGCGGCTCACGCACTCGGATTTACAGAAACAATGCTCATTGATAGCCGCCCGGAATCCGATAAGTGGAATTATGGCCCATTAAAATAATTCCTCGTAGTCATGGAGTCACAGTATGGCGTTCATGTCAGACGACGGACGACGGACGACGACTAACGGCCATTCATACAAACTCCACCAGATTTTATAAATGACTTTCAACTTTAAATTTACTGAAATCTTTTTAAACTGGTCGATACAATTTAAATTGCCAAATCAAAACATGTAAATTTTGGAATTCACTGGACGGTATAGATTTTTAACGGGGGTTGAGAATTAAAACAAAATTCATTTATTGTTAAAGAAGATTAAAGGTCCGGTACTAGTTCATGTTACCAGTATTGCCTCGTCCCCATACAACAACAATTTGAGAAACTCCTTGAGATTAAACCTGACCAACATTAAGATATGATGATATGTTTCTAAATTACAGGTACCGTAGTCGAATAAACTAATGTCACAAGAACGCAAGTGTCCTAAAGCCAAACTGGTATGGGATAAATAAAAATATAAGCGCGTACGTTAGCAGAACGCAAACGACTCTAAGGTACAATAAATTGCGCATAATGCTTTCAGAAATTGTTTCGCAGTAGCTTATGTTTGACAAGTTTAGTTTTTGCGACATCCGCATTGGGCAGGCGCGAGTATGACAGCACGAGTATGACATTCCAAGCATGTCCTGCGGGAAACCCCGCTCGGAGACATGTTTTGCACCTAAATATAATCCGACATTAAGAAAACGCAGCGGGGAATTCGGACGGCGCACAATCGAAGCTGATGAGAAAATAAATTAGCTAAATTAACCTAGCTTACTTCAAGACGATGGCGTAAGCTTAACAATTTTTTCCATGTAGAAATAAAACTAATGGTCGACATGAAACAGTTACGCGTATTCTGCGTTTAACTAAAATAGATAAATTACAAGCCAGTGTGCCTAGTATGGTTGCGTTTATCGCGTGACAAAATGTGGATAAAGCATCCGTCACTCTCGTACTTATATAAGTGTCAGAAAGTGACGGATATTTTATACATATTTTGTCACGCGATAATCGCAGCCATATTAGGTCCCCAGGAGTAGGGTCCAAGCAGCAGTGTAGGTATCACAAAAAGTGTAGAGTTTTTGCTTTGGACACTTAAGAACCGTTAGCTACCAGGAATGTTTAAAAAAAGTATACTTTTATGGATCAACTGTGAAATTAAAACAAAAAATATTTATTAATATATTTTAATTTTTGGAAAAACTAACGTTCACGTACTATGGTACTTATTTTCATCTTTTATAATGTTCCCTTAATAGTTCCTTCTTAATTTAAACATCGTGAATGTAATTTAAGTTTTGTAATTAGCAATCATGTTTAAATAATAATGTAGCCTTATTATATATATGGTTCATATACAAGTTTGTTTGATTTATCTGCTAGGGTATTTATTCAATTCGGTAAAACCATGTTATCGTATTGTTTTTAACTCGGTCGCCATTACTGTCAAGTAAATAAGAGCTATCATAACGTTGACAAAACCAATACCGTTGAGAATCTGTCAAACTATGTAGAATAGAGGCCCTGATATAGTTTCGTATTATTATAATTCTGCTAAGTCAACATGTGCCCTAGCCTTCACGGGACAGCCTGGCATAGTTTTGAAGTCGTAATCAAATTGCAAAACCAGGGTTTTTAAGAATTGTTTTTAGTGTTAGAATTATATGAAGTTTTGGTTGCCGGTAGATCAGGGGTGGTGGAAGGTAGTAAGGGGTGGTGGAGGGTGACCGCCGCGTCGCCCTGGAGGTAGGTCAGGGTGCGCAGCCGGCGCGCCGGATTCCCAGACGGTGACGTCAGCGCATAGACAAACTAGAGCGGCGTCACCGGCATCCCGCCGACAAACACGTAATTTCATATTTATTATTGACAGTGGCGAGACGGTGACATGCCCACGCGGCGAATTTGGTTCGTAACGGCGCGAGCGCCGCCCGCCCTGCGCTTGCGACTGCAAATAGACGCGACGCAAAGCTTAGCTGACCGCCGCGCACGCAGACGGCGCTGCCGCATCCTCGCTTCGAATATGTCTATAATTTAGGAAATATGAATTGGCCGTCTGTAATCTTCACTAACAATAATCTTTTTGTTAATATAAAACAAAAGGTAATCGTAAAACTGCCCTCGTTCTTCAAACAGCACAATGGGTTGAAAGGTTTTGATACTCGAGTCACATTGTGGAAATTATGTATGTAATAATTGTATCGCAAAGTAAATAACAGATGGCCAAATCATATTTCCTGAACTATACTATTTTAACATTATATAGGTAGGAAACAAAAAACCAGTAGTTTTAAAAAAATGAATTCTATTAACAGAATTAGTTAGGCATGTTTGATTAACCATGATCTAATTTACGAGTTTCTAAGACACCACGTTAAGTAAACTTTAACAAAAAAAGAAGTAACTCTTGAGTGATTTAGTTTTAATGCCTGGAAAAATATCAACAGAATAAGAGTTCTACCTACCTACTAACAATTGCAGTTTTCAATTTGAAAACTATAAATACCAGCAAAGTACTGTTAAGAACTTGTATTACTTTTAAGGGTTTTTTTCTGAACATGTTTTAATAATGCAGTCATTAATATTATATTTTATTATCGAAATGACGTAAACGTTATAACATGTCTATCTATGCTTAATAAAGGACATCGGCTGTATATCGCTATCATACCCGCTCTAGAATCTAACAGTATAATTATAACTATTGTAAGAAAACCAAAAGATATTAATAAGTTAGGTGCTACTAGAACTTCTCCGTGACTTTTGCTGTCGGCGCTTCAAAACCAAAATTGGATTTCGGGTACTCGCGCCCGCGTGCACGTAAAGTAAGGCACTGGTCCCACCGCCGACGATGAGCGGGAAGCGAGTACAGCCAGCGATTAACTATTAATATTTGTGTCTCTTTTATTGACACGCGATCTAAATTTTATGTTTTGACAAACTAGTAGAAAGAGTTCTCGCCGGCAGTGTGAACAGCCAGCGATCAACTATTAATATACGTATCTCTTTTATTGACACGGGATCTATATCTTTTGCTCGTTTCTTGAGCGAGAAAATAGTCGATAGCTAATCGCCTTCACGCCCTTGGGACCAGTGCCTAAAGAACCAAGAATTTGACAAGGTAACCTTTAAGGCCTTCGACGGATAAGTCTGGGAGGACGGGGGATCAATAAAATTATTATAATGATGATGCTCATGGCCTTGAAATATAATATTTTTATTATTATTAAAGACTCGATTTTGGCTCAAGTAGGATCAGGCACGAGATGGCCGCGTGTTTTGAAATGCAGTGCGAGTGTTAAGCTCCAACACATTCCAAGCCGATAAGAACAAGAGATAATGGTTTTGTTTTCAAACATTTCAAGTTTTATCAATCGTAGTTATGCAGTTAGGGTAAATAGACTGATGTGCTGTAAACGTGATAGACTGAATGTTTTTACTTAAGATTTCGAAAACGAAATAAAATAAATGTGTAAATCTATTTTAATTGGTTACTGACAAAAAAATACTTTAACCACAATTAACATAGTTAAGTCAATATAACAAGTAACTACTATTTAATCTGGGCTATAACACAAAGACACGATTAATCAAAATCGCCAGATCGTGCCCAAATTAACTTTTTACGTAATTCAATTTCAATAATATAATATTATGCTCATTAAATACCCTTCATCTGATTATAATCTTGCATCGATTGTTACTTTATAAAGGGAGAAAAATAAACAACGACTCTTTCAGGCTTAATGGCTGATCGTCGCGCACAGACCAGGGTGTCAGACGGCGCGCCGTTATTTTTGGTGCGTTCGCGTGCCATTCCTTTACTACCACCTTGCTGATGCACTAAGGTACCATTTATTAGGAAAAAAACACCTTGTAAGGTTATATTATTTATTACTATTTCGAAGTTGGTAACCCTCACCCCGCAGGGCAAAACGATTATATGGAATGTGATGTAAAACGTTCTCCCTTAAGTATGTTTTTGGTAATAAAGCGTTGTATACCTTTGGTATGGTATTATTTTATTTACTCTGTTTCAAATAAACTGTTCGAATAAATATTAGATTTTTGAGATCGGTGATTCAGTTACCACCTGCATGATGCATGGTTGTCTGATTTGGGCCATAATCTCCGGACCTCGACCATGCTGTCATTTGCTTTATTACGGCAAATATTTGAGCGTGCATATTTCTTTCTAGGTCTTGGATTTTTTGTTTGTGTTCCCTATAATCGTATGCATATCGTTGTCTAGTACCCATAAAAGTCTAGAGCTTAGTTTGGGACTGAATCAATTTGCGTGAGATTGTCCAATGATTTTAGTTAATTTAACAAAATGAATCCTAATGTTTTACAGTTAATCACATACGTTTAAATCTATCTAAATAAATAAATGTTATTATTGTTATATATAGCGCACAATAGGGCTTAATGAGCGCGAAGCGCGGCAGCCCGGCAGGTCTAGCGGCCACCGTTTAATAGGCCTTGCGGCGGCACCAGCAGCAGCCAGTGTTTGTTTATGATAAACAATCATCATGTTTTATAACAATGTTAATCGGGCTAAGTGATGCGCGCGCGCGCTTCGCGTAGGCGTGTCAGGTGAGCGCGCACGCCATATCTACACTCTCTCTAATTAATTTTAGTTTACACGCGGTACACCTTCAACCACTATCCGTAATTGATAAAGATAAACAAGGTGTTCCTTGCACATTGCTATATTTATATTGTAATTAACAGAGCTTGGGCTTAGCCAGCGGTCGCTAACATCTGTCCGTTCTGATACGTCAAGATAACGTGCTAACAATTAAGTTTGTACGTTAGGCTGCGAGCGGATGTGACAATGCAAATCCGGAGCGGCTTCGCGATGAATGAGAGGATATGTCAACAATTAGTCAATCAGGCGCCCGGAATACTGGTATGCGGAGCTGAAGGGAGCGACCGGTTGCGGACAAAGCGCAAGATGGACAATAACCGCTGTCTCCAAGGGGAAGTGCTCGCGAAGAGCCGATACCCACGAGGTTGCTACGCTCTCTCACGCTAACGAGCCTCTGGCGGTTACGAAGCTCGCGTCAAATCCTAACGTCGAACAGTCACGTGGATCGGAACAATTCTTTTCCTGATTGTTCGCAACCCTCGTCAATCCAATTATGACAGGAGCCGAAACCGTCCGCCAATCATAGCATATGAAACTAGCACGCCGCCGTATTGTTACAAATACAAACAAAGAAGTGAATTCAATGCTTTGGTATTAAAAATCAATTCCCAAGCAATAACAAGGACGTAGGCAGGAGGTAGGTACTAGAGGTATGACATAACATATCTAATATTCCTTTTGCGTTCTCGAATTAAATGATTATTCATCTGATTGAATATAAGTAGATACGTATCTCAAACACGCTCATTCATTAGGTGAATCGAAGGTGAGCGTCTCGCGACGATAATGGGCAAATACATCGCTTTTAGATACGCAATAAAGGGTAACGTTATCGCGTCCTGCCGGCGGATTAAGGGCCGAGGCCGTCTCGTGAGGGTCACACAAAGGGCCCGCTCGTTCTCATACAAACATTTTGGGTCAATCCCAAGGACACGGCTATTCGTTCACCTTCGTCGTCCTAGTTAGCTATTTAATATATTGATGTAGTCTGTGGTCTATTCTACGTAGTGGCTTTTTTTTTCCATATAACAAGGATTGATGTATCGATAGATGTATTTTAAAGTAGTCCCTAATTCAAATTCTGCAGCCACCAAGTCTATCCTTATCAAAGATAAGAAGTTTAAGTTATTAGTGCTAAAGATATGCAGTTAAGAATAACACAACTAGAGCCGAAAAAAACTTTCATTCATAGGTATTTTAAATGGTAAATGAAGTGTTTTTATAAAGCCAGCAGCGTTGCACTTTATAGGATCAATCAATTCAATGTTTATAACAATATTTGCGTACATACAGTAAGTTTTAAGTTCTGGGTTAGAAATAGCTGCTGAAAAATTAGTCTTCATTTAAGGTGGAAAACTCTGTGGAAGCAGTCTTAGTGCTCCTTTATGTACGTTGCGCGCCACGTGTTGCGTCTATTAGATTAGAACGCTTTCAATCTACATGAACACACTTACACATCGTTTATGGCGAGTATGTTTGGATTGATTACGGGTCCATAAAAGAGTCCTTAAAGGGTACTCACGAGGCGTTGGCTTCAGGGATGATGTCGTCAGCGACGACATAGATCATTGCGCCGGCAGCAAAGGCGAGCGCGTAGGGTAGCGCCGGCTCGGCGGCCGCGACCGCCACGGCGCCTAATACGCCGAACACCGGCTCCACCATGCCCGACAACTGCCCGTACCTATACAAAATCATCTTCATCATGAACATCATTACCAACACCACCACAATGCCATCTCAAAGAGATGTCCTGCTGGGAATTGAAGCACAGAACGTAAAATGGTAAAAGTATAGAAGGCCGAACAACAGTGTTCAGGCATATGGGTGAGGAGCAAAAAGTTGGACCATAGTTAAGTGCAGTTAACCATACAAACAACGAAGTCGAAAAAAGTTCCGTTGTGCGACGAAATGTATCCCTACAATTGTATGGCTATTTTCGTGTCACAACGAAAAATTACCATAGAAAATTTAATTGAGTGAGTCGAACGTGCCTACTCTGAGCTTCCTTATCTATCGACCGTATTAACCCTTACAAAAGTCACCCTTGAGATACAATCCAATTTACTTATAGTACACTGGTTTGTCTAAACTGTGAACCACCCCGGGCATGGCACTGCTAGGAACTGTGTGTAAAATAAAAGCAGGGGTTTAAAAATTGGAGCTAGGTTTAATAGGACGACCCTCACGCAGTAACAGGTAACATAACTTTGGTTACCATCGGTTTCATTTCAATGCAGAGAGTCGTCCTGTTAAAAGTTCAAACTCTGTTACCACTAAAGCTACAAACGCACTAAAAGCGGTAGCGCACGAGCACGACGCGTAGGCGATAACATCTGTAATATTCTTATTTACCTACACTAAAATCGACTGAAAACAATTTTTATAAACAAAATAACGTAATATTTAATTCACATACATAGGTGGTTACATAATTAGAAATACGTGCGTTTTTTTCGATTATTAACATACTACAACTACCACTTATCGAATTTGACCACCAGTGAAAAAATACTAGACCAATTTTATTGCTAGTTACAATTTACTTGAGATCAACAAGTAAGGTTTAAGGTTTAAACTGATGTGCAATGAACCAGACCTTAAATTTTATAGGGATTCAAAAACTGAGGGCTGACAGGTCTATGCAAAAAATTACAACTTTGTATGAAAACCACAGAATTTCTTTTTCAAATCCCTGTAAAGTGAAAGCTTCGTTTTCAACAGAGATAAATTTTACGTTACTTGAAACCATAGTTTATTAGTTAACGATAAGTGGAACTAACAATAAAATTGGTTAAGAATTTTTTGATTGGTGGTGAAAATTGAAAAGTCAATTGTATTTAGGTAATTTGTGAGCAATTGTATGGGAAAAACGCATGCGACATCAAACATTTTCGTAGCACCTAAGTGAGAGGTTCAGACGCTACTGCTCCTTACTTATCTAACTTTCTTTGACCACTCTGGGAAAACGCCTTTGATAGGGAATTGTAGAGTACCTATCTAGGCACGTAGATGCAGATGCGAATGCGATACGTTATTCTTTCGAAATGGAGGGCCGGTCGAGTTATTGTTAAACGAGTATAGTATACGATTCTAGATATCTCAAACAAGCTTTTGATACTCAAAAACTATAGGACTGTTAAATGACAAATATCTATTTAATGTATAAAGCACCATTTAATAATACTAAACATAACTGAATGCATTAATAATTCGATTTATCAAGAAGGGACATATGCAGCGTCTTCAATCTTTGAAGACGCGCCCTAACACATAATATTACGTTGTACGATTGCGTCAATGTGCGTAAAATGGGGCGCGTCTTTGTGAAAAGTTGCTAGCATAATAATATTCCCTCGCTTTTTAACAAATCGTGAGAAATGGCAGCGTTTTTAGGTATGATAAGGTAATTAAAAATACGAAATTTGGAGCGCACGCCAGTTTACGTAGCAACTTGTCCAGCCAGCTTGGCGCTTAACAATATTTTACATTTTCACCGTCGATAGCTAGACATGTATAAGCCACTCTCTCTGTCTCTCTCTCTCTCTCTCTCTTAATTTAAGAGCTTTGCTCTTGTCGGTGGAGTAATTTCCAATCTTGTCTCCTCCCTGCCAGCTCCTTGAACTCTCTATACGACACGACATGCACCTTCTCCTTTATTTGGTCCATTGCTTCTTCTTGGTCTTCCTCTGCCTCTCCTGCCTTCAATCTTTCCCTCTTTAATGGTATAAGGCTACTACTGACAGTTAAAATTATGTTGACGACGCGGTAGCCTAGTTGGAAGTGACCCTGCCTACGAAGCTAGCGGTCCCGGGTTCAATTGCCGGTATGGTCAAATATTTGTGTGATGAGCATGAGTGTTTGTTTTTGAGTCTTGGATGTTTTCCATTTATTTAAGTACATATTTATATTTATCTACATAAGTATTTATATCGTTGTCCAGTACCCATAGTACAAGCCTAGAGCTAAGTTTGGGACTAGTTCAATTGGTGTTATATTGTCCCATGATATTTATTTATTTATTTATGTGTACAAGATATCGTCATCAATCATCATACAAGCCAAAAAAGTCCACTGCTTGCCCAGAGATACCCATAACAACAAAAACGAGTAAACATTTCGTGATAGTTCTGCTCCAGCTGTGAAAGAAATAATCTTCGTTCTCTATAGATATTGTAAAATAAGAAAAAAACTAGAGTATGCCTGATAATCTGAGCAGGGCTTCTATTTTAGGCGGTAATGACCATATCGTCTTTTACCTGTTATGGTATTGTTTTTAAATCGGCCGCCATTACTGTCAAGTAAATAAGAGGTATCATAACGATGAAAATACGATTACAGGTTAAAGACGATATGGTTTTTACCATCTAGAATCTGGGCCCAGGAATGGATAAGTGATTGGAAGCGATGTTTTAATGGAATTTATGCTTCAGAAAGTGTTGGAGCCGATGACATGTAATAAGACGATCGATCGAGAGATCGTTGTACTGAGCCGTACACGAGCACGTTGTTTGCCTAGCCGGGCGGTGTCGACTTGTCGGCGAGGTACATTAAAAGGGCCTCTTATCCAAAATACTGATCGCGGAGTCAAGTATCAGTGTGTTGTTAATTTTCACGTGTGCGGGGTGGCGGGGTGGGGGCGTGCGGTGCGATGCCGAAAGAGGCCGCTAACGAATTGTTTTGGTGAAAGTGCGGGCCGGTGCCGCGACCACATTCCGACGGACTGGTCGTGGAGCCGCCTCTGTGGGAAACGCCGCCAGGGCCACCCCACACGACGCCATGCATCTCATACCTGATCTCCTCTCAAGAACCGACGACAACAGCCCTGAGTGTTTACCGGCAGGACGCCGCTGCAGCGCCTCGCGAACACAACAAATCATAAACCGTTCTCAAACCTTCATAATGTGTTTCAGGAGCTCCAATATATTTGTTGAATGTTGTAAGTTACTGCTAGCTTATTACAGGAAGTAGATAAACTTTTCGGATGTTGTTGGCGATAAGAAATATTTTTACGAGTAGAATCGTTAAGATTATCAACCGAAATTTAACGCCGCTGCTCCAATAACTTCAAAGGAAATAACCATCGAGTATAAGCCCGCAACCGCCGCGGCGGCAAGCCGATACAAAAGGAGAGAATGCCCATGTGAAAGTTTGGAAAGTCGTTGTGTAAGGATATGATAACAAGCGTATGGACAAATTTAATAAGCGTTAGGTAACTTTCAGTTAGTGTATATCTCGTAAAGTGGCGGCGTTGAGTTGGGGAAAACGGGGTTATTAATAACTGGGATACTGCGGTTGAGCGGAGTGATCCCCACGCTTTTCACGAGTCGTCAGCATTTAACATTTAACTTTGTTGTTTTCCTTGCTCTTATTAGCGTTTAATTTAGAATTAGGTCCGAATTAAACAATAATTATATGATAACGATACAGAATTTAATGATTGGGGGCTGATTAAGGGTTGTCTTGCCTTGTGTTTGTTAAAGGAAAAGAGTTGAAGCTCGTTATAGCACGCGCGGGGCGGGCGGCACGCGGCTTGGCGGCGGAGCGGCGCAGACGTGATGCTATGCTCTTATGTTATCGCATGCATTATTCAGTTGGTGGCGAAAGCAGCAATTTGCGACAATATCCACCGATTCGCAGAATCGCTCGACTGTTGAGCCGCCGACAAGCCATAAAGTAGGCCCGTCTCATAATATACCCGATGGATATACGAGTATAAAAGCTCAAACATTTAAATGCGATGTTAATGTGTTGAAATGATTAGGACATTTTATATTTACATAACTAAATGAAACATGACTCAATGATGCCTTCGTTTTATGTAACTAGTAGTAGGTTTACAAAATATGTACAGTTTTTACAAATTGGAACTAAAACAAAACGACTTGGATCTAGTAGGTATTTTGAGGGCGAGTATAAAACAAGTCGAGCGTCAGCAAGTCTATATTATGTTATGTTTGCCGCTTTAACTTTTGTCAAAAGGGGTATTTATATAGCTAACGGTTATAAACTTATAAATGTGATAATGATAATATAATTACATATTTTTTACTTGGTTTAGCCAATAAACTACATATTGCATTTAAAACATTTAGATACACAAAAACATTTGGCCCGTTATTAGACCGAACCGTACGACATATTATGATTTGAATAAATATGTTTAACTGCCCGATGACTAACCTTAAAATTACCAGGCATTAACAACTTTCGGAGCAGAAACCCTAATAATTACGATGAGTCAATGAATAGAGACATTAGCTCCGCCATGGCTTTTATCTGTATTTACACGCGATCTCGCCTTCGACACAGTTGACGGCTCTATTACTTCATTCGTTTACATCAACTCGAAGAACAATCGAATTTCGTTATTCCAAGTTTTGAAAACTGTATATGTAGCTGATGAGCCTGCATTTTGTTACACGTAATGACGATCAGTGAGAAATGTTGGTGCTTGAAAACAGGATAATGCGATACAGGTCGATGGGGCTGACCGATTTGACTGATATCTGCGGAATACTAATCAACTTTTGACCAGCAATCATATTTGAACAGTGAACATGAGGGTAATGATTTAATGATGACGAATTAACATTATCAATGTGTGGTTCCGGCATCGTAAAACAAAGACAAAGACCTGTGTTCTGACGTATGCTTGGTTTTAAGAAATTCTCAGTTGTAAGTCGTCATCGGCCAAAATTGCAAGACGATCAAATTGTCGAAGAAGGCGGTCGCGAGAATCAAGCGGGGCTACGACGCAATTCGCGCACCGCAAACCGGCCTCGATTGCGCAGATCAGCGCCATCAAGGCTGGCAGCGCCTTCCGCGACCGCTTCTTCGGGGTCCGAGAGGCGGCCGCGGTAGAGCTGCGCGTGCGGCGTTGCTCTCTCGATTTAATTATTCGGCTCCGAAGGCCGATCGCCCGCGGCAGGCAGCGGGCGGTGCGCTGCGACTGGTCGGACGGGTGCTGCGCCCGGAAGAACGCGCAGACAGCGCGCCGCCGAGCGGCCGCGCTCGCACAGACTCCACGGCACCGCAGCGACACTGCATATCGAGCTCACGCAACACACAATTTCGAAATAGACGACTTTCTCGGGTCCAGTTAGCACTGCATGCCTACTTGACCACACGGAGTTAACAGTGGCGGGCGCGGCCCCTCGCGGGAGCGCCAGACCGCGCGCCCGGCCGCGACGGAAGCCGCCGCCTCGGACGCCGCTCAGTCTTGAGAGATGCGTTGCGACACAAAATGGAAACAAGGCGACCACTTTGATATATTTTATTAACATCGCAAGTATCGTTTAAATTTCCCAAAAAAGTAGCTTTAAATGTTTTCATTATTATTATCGAGCGAACGGGCTTCGTATTGATAGTTGCGGTACGCTACATTCTAAATGAGTCATGTGCGCATGCGGTGAGAATCGTTTGCTAGACGTATTGTCTGCAACAATGGATCACCACACTTCTTGATCTCATTATGTCATATAATGAAACAAAAAACGTATGTGGACTCTACGCCCAAACGAAATACTTATCATGAATCTTATTAGCCACTCGCCAGGATGTGCCTGTTCGAGTTGGTACTCACTGCCGCCGATTGAGCAATAGCAAAACTTCAACATTATTAAGGTTAAGGCGTTTTTATAGCGATATGTTAATTTTTGAATAAGATTATTAAGTACCTATAAAATTGATGGCATCTGTCAATCCATCTGTACAGTAGGTATACTTTGAAAACAATTGATTGTATTTTATATCAAAGACAAAGGTTGGTAACATACTACAAATTGAGCAGTGATCAGTAATGTTTTTTATACATATATATAAGAGCTTTTTAATTCAAATGTAGCAATTCCGCTGGCAAAACTAATACTGTTTAAGTTGCATAACTTAAGCCTTGCGTGTGCATAGGTGTCCGTGCATATTGTGCATGTAGAAATAAATGACAATCGCAACTGACATGCAATATCACACCAGGCACCGTTACGCGCTGTGTGCGTTTTGACAGTTTTACCAGTACTCTCAAATGCTCAAACCTCGGGTAAGTTGCCTACCTATTTTAGGCTTTTGAGCTTAAACGGAAAAATAGGGATGAGAGCCGCGAGACCGTTCAGCAGTAGAATTATCATTATACCTTCCAACTTTACGTTTATTGATCATCGAGCAATTACATCTCAGACATGAAATCCGAACTTACCTATCTCTCTTAGTCCATTCGTAATAAAATGGGAAAATAGCGAGCGACCTGTGAGGCTAAAAAATTGCTTAACGCTAACGTAAACAATTTTCGAAAACTGACAAAATGTATGGACTGACATAATGTCTGACAGCTTACGTTAATCCTATACATTTTGGATAACGATAAAAAACGCCGAATGCATCTTGTCTAGGGAATCTCTAACATCTCTGAATAACTTTGCGAACTTCAACTCGATTTATCACATTCGCATCCGCCAATGAGCGCTTTACTGAAAAACGTTTTAAGATATGTATTTTAAATGGTAGTTAATATTTTCTATCTATACATATAACTCTTCCGTGACTGACCAACTGACAGATAACACAACTAAGGACCTGAAATTTGGAGGGAATATTCCTTGGGTAGCTTAGGGGTGCACTAAGAAAGGATTCTTAAAAAATTAACCCTCAATGGAAAGAAATAAGAGAAGTAGCAAAAATCTGATTTTATGCGTACGAAGTCACGGGCGTCCTCTGTTTAAGTGAAAAATACTCCCATGTTTGTAAAGAAAGAGAAAACCGAAAAAATAAGTCAAACCGACTGAAACAATCGTCTCTCGCGCAGCCTAGCCAGGTTGCGAATATTTCCCTCTGCGCCGGCGCGGGCTGGCGAGGGCACTTCTTGCCCGGGCCACATTCCGCGCCCCCCGCATTCCTTGCCGCGCACTCACTAACAGCCGTTTATGACCTCTAGCTGCCGTGTGATTTAGGACCACTTTCCTTAATAGGATTTCTGAAGATTATAAACGCGGCTTGTAAATTGATGGAACCCTTTATGCGGACGAAGGCGGCCCAGTAGGGTTAGACAAGAAACTTGTTGACACTAGGAATCTGTCTAAATGTCAAGAATTGATATAGGCGAATGTACAACAGCTTATGTCAATCCTGATCCTTACTGATCTATCTATATAAAAATCAATATGTGTATGTTCCCTATGGACTCCAAAACAGCTTTCAGGCAATCTTCAGATCAGACCTACGGTTGATCCTATATAAAGTCTGATAGCGGGGCGGGACGCGAGTCATATAAACACATGCGAAAGAGTGTTTGTTTGTTTCGTCTTCACTGTTCAACGACTCGAATGATTAATTTGAAATTCAGTACAGAGATAAGTTTCTAACCCGGAGATGGACATAGGGTACATTTTTCCCCGGTATAATATGGAGTTAAGATTAATAAGAACGCTTTTAACGCCACCTATTGAGCCGCGACGATGAAAGCGAGTCATTTCCGACAGCTAATGCCAGAAAGGAAGCAACTTTTGTGGGCTGTGAGGGTGGGATGTTAAATGGACCGGAATGTAGGGTTATGGAGTGAGATAGAGTACATAATATGTGCCTTAAATATCCGCGACAAAACATTTAGACAACTGACAGCTTAATTGCTGGGGAAGCAGTTGTGGGCCCGCCCATAAGGCTCTTGTCCCACTGCCGGCGAGGAAGCGATAAGCTTTCGACTATTTTCTCGCTCAAGAAACGAACAAAAGATTGTAGATCCCGTGTCAATAAAAGAGACACATATATTAATAGTTGATCGCTGGCTGTTCACACTGCCGGCGAGAACTCGCTCCACTAGTTTGTCGAAACAAGACACCTATAGATCCCGCGTCAATAAAAGAGACACATACTTATATATGGTATGTTCCCAATTCTACAGATTTCTATTACAGATTCCCAATTCTACAGATTCCCATTTCTACAGATTCCCAGGTCTACAGATTCCCAATTCTACAGATTCCCAATTCTACAGATTCGCAATTCAACAGATTCCCAATTCGACAGATTCCCAATTCTACAGATTCCCAATTCGACAGATTCGTAATTCAACAGGTTCCCAACTTTACATACAGATAAACGTAAAACAAATAATAAATTTCACAGTCGTAGGTAGGTTAGGTTAGGTTCGTTTTTATATGAGGCCCGGAGGGCCAAAACAACCCAGAAATAGGAGCTCCGCGAGGAGCTCCGTCGACTCAGTCAAATTAGATTTTCAAAAGTTTTCTAACTCTATGGACACAGAATGAGCTACCGCCAAGACCGACCAATCAAAGACGGGTGACTAGACTAGGCCTAGGCCTTCTGTAGAAATGGGAATCTGTAGAATTGGGAATCTGTAGAATTGGGAATCTGTAGAATTGGGAATCTGTTGAATTGGGAATCTGTTGAATTGCGAATCTGTAGAATTGGGAATCTGTAGACCTGGGAATCTGTAGAATTGGGAATCTGTAGAGCTGAGAATCTGTAGAATTGGGAATCTGTAGAGCTGACCTTAATTGTTATATATTAATAGTTGATCGCTGGCTCTACTCGCTTCCCGCTCATCGTCGGCGGTGGGACAAGTGCCTAAAGCCGTCGTGAGGCGATCAGGAAGCAAAACCATATAAGCTATGTCAAGGGGCGAGTCAAACGAGTCCGACTTGGGTTCTTAGTTTAAAGTCAAGTTGGATTCTACGAAAGCTAGCGACCGACTCCTCAAAATGTTCATTCACAAGCACGCCCGACAACTCACTCATCCTACGAGTATATAAATTCTTCGATTTCCGTGGCTGTTACCGTTTATAAAACGCCAATACTTCATGGATCTGTGAGTGAACTATATTTCGAAGAGGACCTTATATCAATATCTTCTGTAATTATCCAAACCTACAATTCTATCAAGACTGGGTGGCCTTCGCAAGGAAAAGGAAGGTGAATAAAGGAAAATCGGACTATATTACGAGTAGAAGCTTGTGCAGGGTTACACGCTCGGAGAGCACAGTGTTGACAGGATATTCCCATTTCTTACCACCGGGCATTTTTGTTGTTACTTTGAACTTTATTCCACTGTAATAAGCCGGCATGAGTGTGGTAACAGATTGGAATAACCCGGGACGTGGTCGTCGCTCAGCTCCCTGCCGGCCAGGATTCCCATTCCTGCGCATACCAACTACCACGCCATAAACAAGCATATATGTTCCTCAAAGAAGACGAAAATAAAATAAATGTCAAAAATAAGACAAAAAAAATTGCCTGTTCCTTAAATTTGATAAATATGGAGAAAATTTCCAGTGCAGAGCAATGGCCAAAGCAAAGGCGATTGAACCCAGGTTTATTTAGAATAAAATTCCACATGGAACGGCTCTTCTATAGATGCGCCCCTTTTCCGTCTAATGGCTGCAAGTAGGTACACACTAAGGGTACACGTATATATAGTGTTTTCAATCTGGTTTCCGAACTGTTAAACCGATTCAAATGCGCATTTACGAGTATATTTGAAAATTGTATTTTAGAATCATATCATAACTAAGTTTCATGAAATTCCGTTGAGAGATCAAGAGATATCAGCTCTGAAACGGACTTGAATGGGCTTTTAAATTCTAGAGCTACTACATTGGAGTATTTTTCATTTTATAGTTATCATTACATTACTACTGACTGTTACTATTCCGACCTACAGCTACAAGACGCCTTGTTTCCCAAGGACGTAGAAGGGGTGACTTGTAGGAATGCTCGGACATTACGGGGTGGAGGAGGTCGTCGCTCGGCTCCCGCCGGTCAGGATTCCCACTCGCGCGCATTCCCGCTACCATGCCGCCGCGCTACGAAGGGAATTGCTTTGGAGGCGGATACCTACCGGCTATGAGCTAAACATGACATGGACATTTATGAAACTCAAAATATACGGACATTATAGATAGCAATGCAAATAGACAATAATTAGAAACAACAAAAAAAAATTGACATTACAACTATGTATAGAATATTATGATGAGACCTTAAATGATGATGTATCACATTTGGAGCTTGACATCTTCAACAGGATCCTTGTTTAATTTGTTGGTATTGTAACTTATAAAATTTGAATATTAACAGTTATTTAATATACGTGAGAACGGTAAGGTTGCATGAATTTTCAGTATGAAAAACAAAGTAGACCATTTCCATTCTGTTAGTAAATTGCAGTTGGAAAGTTTTTGTCCTTTAAAACTTTTTGTTTGTCAAGTTTGAAATAAATGAGATTTGAGTCAGTAAATAAGAAGCAGATTGCAGTTTGGCGAAGCTTTATATTGTTAATGGTGTATTGTTTTTTAATTAATTTCTTATAATGACTATGCAAAATGCAAAAAAAAACCGGCCACAAAATTTGTCATGAAAATACTTTTTTGGCAGAATCTTATTATTACCTATATTATTTAAATATGTCAATTGCGATGTCATATCTGTAGAGGGTGAGCTTCGTAGTTCACGCGCGCGCTGCACCGGCGGGCGGCGCCAACGGTTCCCGGAACTCGCCGGAATGCGACTATTTACAACTTTTACCCATTTGGTAACGTTTACAATACGTGCACGTATTACAATGGGACGCAGCGAGACTACGCTCTCTGTAAATGACGCAAGCGTTCTTGCAACCAACTTGGATTAAAGCTTTTCTGTTCTTTTAACTGTTTTATAGAAAAACAGAAGATTCCATTTGTTGAATCAACATCGACACTCCAAAATTTGTAGAATTGGCGATTTGGCATTAAAATTGACAAGTGAGATGCAGAAAATAGGTAATATCTACTTTAAACGGTAATATATTATCAGGAAAAATTAACTTTACCAAGCATAGATAAGCACGTATTCTAGAGCCTTTTCAAAGATCAGATTTTTTAGCTTTAACTTAAACAATAAATAAGCACAAACGAATGCTTAATTCAGCCCAATAACTTGCGTGTTATTTCTAATTATAACTCGGTTTAAGAGGGAGCACAGCACAAGGCGAGTCGGGTAGCTGAGGCCGGCTGCAGTTGCTAAATGAATTAGCCAGAACAGGAATGGGGTCGGGCAGTCTGGCTGCGTTGGCATCCGGCCTAACGGCGCGGGCGCATTCTCTAGCCGCTCGCCAACATCAGCTACAGCTAAATCACTCCAGCCTTGCGTTTGCATACGTGTGTGTGCATTTACAAATAGATGACAATCACAACTAACATACAATCTTACACAAGTGCCGCGACGTGTGTTCGTCTATTTTGTTCTGAATCCTAGATGTGTTGGCTTTACCACTATACATTTGAAAACCGAAACCCTCAAATGAATCTATAGCGAGATCCGAGCTACAGCATCTAACACCACTCTGACACGCGCGTATTGAAGTATTGATGCTATGTTTATGTAAGTTACCCACGAGGAAGTTAATAAGTAGAATTTCCAAAGTCTTCATCAGTGAATTGGAAAGGGGTGCGGTTCACTAGAATCAACATAAAAGAAAGAAGGAGAAAGCTCATATTATTTGGTTTTCCAATTTTGCAAGAAACACAACCACGAATGAATAGGTCCTGCCTGCCCTATTAATTAGTAGTTATCTACTCTTAAGCTCTTAACAAATGAAAAAAGTCCCCGTTAGGGCGCCAGTCTGAGTTTCACATATAGTTAATATGTATCTAGCTGCAGCTGCCATTTCATAAGATGTATGCAACACTACCAAACTACCCTTTGATTTTAAATTTATAAATGAATCTGTTATAAACTTTGATCGCAGGAATTGTTTCAATTTTGATTTTGTCATTAACATAAAAAATGCTATTTATAATGATATAAATTGACAGAAACTGTTACGGAGCAGCTGAATAAAAATACTTCGTTGTTTTGTGAAACAGAAAATGAACAGCGGGTTTAGCGAGATCGCGTGTTAACAGTGGGTAGTCAATATAAAATAATTTAAAGCGTCTGGCCGTGTCGGCGTCCGCGCCGGCAGCGGCTATCAATGCTCCACTGCCAACTAAATTTATTTTATAGTTTAACGACAAATTGTTGACACAAATGATATACTAGTGAGTTAGAGGCGGTCAAAAACATAAAAATGCGCAATTCACTAACATAAACTGGTCTGGCTCGGGAATTAATGACATTGGGAAATATATTTCAGGTTAGTCGGGCAAGTGTTAAAGTCGCGGATGCTTTCAGGGGATTGTTTACAATAAACCGAAAACATCGACGCGCGCGGCTGTACGCAGGGCAAGTTCAAAAACCGTCCGGAACGCACGCCGAGCCTTCTTCACACGATCAATTTCGAGAAAAATTACACCACTCTGTATCACAAAACTCAATATATATAGCAGCAATGATGTCAATGATGATGTGATATACTTGTTTCTATCTATGTACTTGTTTGCATGTAGAGCTAACGGGGCTGACATGATCAGGTTTTGCTCAAAACCCCTATAACCGAAATAAAATAAAAAATCTATGTACTCAAGTTTCTGTAAAGAATGCCAAATATGTAAGAACATATTACTTGTGTTGTGTATGTGTTGTGTGTGTGTGCCCTTAGGTCGTGAAGCAGATGAAACCGCTTACCAGAACGCCCTCCAGGTGGAGAATCCCGCGGCTTGCAGCGGCAAACTGACCGCCAGGCCCTCGGGGAAGTTCTGGATACCGATGCCAAGGGCTAGTGTCCTGGGAACAAAACAGGGCGTTATTGGATGTTGCGATAATCTTTTTTGCTTATGAAAAGTTTACCCGTATCGTACCCCGTACGTAGATAAGGAACATCGGCATTTTAGTGCCTTGTTATGTCGTATCCTACCGATTTCTAACACAGGCTGTAGATAGATTTTTAACTTGAATACCTCCCATCTACGTCGGTATTCGTTATAACAGAAGCAAAAGATCGTGAGAAACTTGCACGTCCAGGATTCCTAACCCTTAACAAAGATCTACAACCCTTTCTTAAGGGATGCGGAGGTCAGAGACTGTTTCCTTTTGTTCAACCCCATCTTGCTATACATATATCATAATCACTTATTCACTTGGTGTAAGAACAACTACTTACATACACCACATAATTAGGATATAGAAACAAGATGAGTTAAAACTAATTGAAATAGAACCTCACGTAGTAATCAGTCCTTATAAATAGTAAACCATCCCTCTGAAATATTGGATCACGGTCGAAGAGTACTCCGAAATATCAACATAAATCACTATTTACAAGATCGACTAAATATGAAAGTACAGTTCAACTAACGCAGTTGTAACAAGTGAATGCACTAACATCGCGACCGGGAGATGTGTGCATTCCAAGCGAGGACGTCCCCCGCGCCGCGCCGCTCTAGATACGCGATAACTGTATATACAGCCTCCGACGATTGCGCTACTGTTCCTGCTAAAGGGCTACAGAATATCAGCAAGTTTACATTTTTGGTAAAGCTATTCTTTAGATTTTGTCAAAGTTTGTATTTAAAATAGAAGCTACTTAATACAATTAAATGAAACAGAAACGTGCGTTAATTTTGACATAAGTTCAAGTGGTAATTTATACCAACCAGTTGATATTCTTGTTATATCAATGCCTCTTTAGCAAAATTCAATCCAAAAATCTTCTTTCAGCTTGGAGTGAATACAGGCACACTCGTCGAAGAAAAAGCTAACTAGGTACTATAACTAACGGTTCAAAGAAAACGTCTACTCAGAAAATGTAGCACGAAAATCAGTCAGTGATATTGCTTGATATGACATTTTGTATCCGGTCGTCAGAATATTAATAATTTAGCTACTTTTTGAATCCCTTCTTAGGCTGGATAATGAACGGTAAGGTTTTACATAATATGTTTTTGACGTTTTGGCAAATGAACACCACTGCTCATAAACGATCGCAAACCAAAGGAATCGTAGGTGCGTTGCCGAACAAGTAGGTAACGAGTAAGAGGGAGGAAGGGTGGAAAGGAAGTAGTTGGAAGAGAGGATATTCGGGCCTAACGCATTCTCGATGACCAATCGCAAAATGCACAATAGTTAACAATATGTATACTGCTTAGCGTCTGCATTGTGTCAGAGGATAGTATTGGGCAAGACAGCCACCCTTTCATATAACAGGTGAACTTATCTTGACGATAGAGTCAAAACCACGGTGTCCCCGCGAGTCAAACTATTTCATTTTGCGGAAAAATCTACGCACGAGCGTACTACGCATCTTGATTTCCACACAAAATAGATCTGATACCGAGTTCTTACTTCTTATGCGTTTAATTGAATTATTTCTTTGGCTAAGATATTGTAACGATACCTTTACCAAATTCCAACGCGCTCGATTCGATGTTCAAATGTACTTATTCCGAGTGAAAAACGTAGGAATGACCGCTAAGTAATTCACTCAATGAACATGCACGGCGGCAAAGCCTTTGAGCCAGTGAAAGCTGCCGGCGCGCATGCTCGGCTGCTGCCGAATTGAGGAATGTACTCTGGACACTGTTGTATTGATAAAGCAGATAAGAGAAGTCGTCAACGTAATTGCAGGTATTTGAATACAGATTTTGTTACAAGGGATCTAAATGATATATTTACGGCGAGAGCGGTTTAATGAATCCAGAGCGTGCAAAGGTTATTTATGCAATGCTGCCCAAGACGAAAATATGAAGTATTTATTTTATACATTTCCTTAACTTAAAATTAATTCCTCCTGTAAGGAAAATGCAAAAATAAAAGCACATATAACGAATTTAAAAGGCGAAATACCACGTCTAAGTAGACTTGTTAGTTCTTGAGAAAGAGACGAAAGTGTTTATATCTACTGAAAATCATCTAAGACAGCACCAAATAACTTTAAATAGTTTTTAGGGTTCCGTACCTAAAGGAAAGTAAGGGTATCCGTATAAGGCGGATTTACTGAAAAAAATATTTTTTAATTAATGTGAAATAGTAAAGGGGTTCTCGATACATGAAATGTTTTTTTTCAACGTATTTTGTTTTTGTGTCATAATAATGGTAAAAAGTCAAATTTGGTATGATTTTATTAAACCTTAAGAAATGGTCAAATGTGAGTTGGGCTCGCGCTGATTCTGGCGGTACGGAACCCTCGGTGCCCGAGTCCGACTCGCACTTAACTTTTTTTTTTTCTGTTTGTTGTCACGGTGGCGGAAGCCTACACTGAGCATGGACCGACACGCTCTTGCCCGGTTTTTTAAATAAATGGCAACTGGCAGTTGTTCGGCAATGTTGTCAACAGGGAGAGAATTCATTAATCATTAAGTTCACATTTTGTATTCAAATTTCTATTTTTGTGCAAAGAAGGTTAAATAAATAATGTTTTGTGCATACAAGTGTAACAGTCAAAAACATTTTAAATGAAATCCAAAAAACCGGCCATTCTTTGATCGGTCACTATAGAATTTAATATAGGTACGTACCTAATAAAGCACGAAAAAAAAGTGTTCTAAAAAACAACACGGCTAATAATTATATTTATTTAAATAGGTACTTTATTGCACAACATTAAAATAGTGTACAAAAGGCGAACTTAATGCTACACGCATTAAAACAATATGGCTTTTAACATTTTATCGTATTGTCAACGTAATGATAATTCTTATTTACTAGCCAGTAATGGCATGGCGGCCGAGTTAAAAGCAATATGTATAACATCGCAACAGCAATATTGTTTTATCGAGTAGAATAGAGCCCCATGGCAAGAAGTAGACAAACGAGTATACAGACATAATGGTAAGTGGGATCTGAAACTCTTAGACATTAGTATTCTCAAGATTACAATCTTAAGACTGCAGCCGTAAGACTAAACCTGCGTTGCCAACCCTGAGGACTATGATGGTATGCCTCTACGCTAGTTAGTTCACCGTACCTTGCTCCTTTTCCCACACCGGAACACACCAATGCAAACACTGCTGCTTGGCGATAGGTCCAATAAAGGATACGATGGTAGTAGCGATCCGGACGCCACTAGCTCTAATTGTAATGACCCGAAAGCTTACTTGTGTAAAAATACACGAGGTAATTGTACTGGGTAGTGGTAGCATATTCAAGTTTGTTGAACGTACTATTAATATCTCCCCATCAAGTGGGCTTTTTGCTATCATTTACTCTATGCGATGAGGATCGTCATTTATGAGGGACGATGTACAAGCTATGCTACATGAACAAATTATCATTAATTGGTTTGAAATGATTAAAATAAGACATTATGACAATTTTCTGATTAAGCCTAATTTATGATCTTAAGTGAATACTCGTATTTATTCCTTAACAAGTGATTATATATTGTTTTTCATACTTATGTAACATGTATTAATTGAGGTAATGAGGTTAACAAAGTATATCTAAAGCTAATGATCATTTAAATGTCCAGATTTATCCGGCTACCCCGATTTTTTGTATCACGTAAAATAAGATTTTAATATAGATTTTGCGAAAACAGTTTAAAGCTTCGCGGTTCGAGCAAGGAGTTTAGAACTCTACTGTCCCTATATTTTAAAGTCAGTTTTAGTGTGTTGCGTTTTAAATAACATTTTGTAAAAGATGTTCTTTACAAATTGATAGGTTTTGAGCTGATGTTATGTGGAGCATGTACTCGTAAGTACTCGTAAGTTCGATTAGGAGTTATTTGTTAAACACTTAATTCATTTCAATTCATTGGTTTTACTTATTAAGAAACGCATTCGACACTATTAACATAAACTTTACGAATTGTAATTTCAAATTAGCTGTATTGCATCGCCGATTCTTTAAGATATTCAGTTGTGTGGCAATAAAGTTATCCCACAGCAGTGACAAAAGAATATCTTACGCACCATCGCCGCTTTAACAGTTTTCTGTGTCACGGAAACTACTGCGGCCCGCGGCCCATTATGTCAACCGATGCAGGCATTTCGGTGAACTGAATGGCGCTGACTCCGGACATATCCGAATTCCAATTACATCACAGACGAGACCATTTCACTTTCCGACCTACCCGGAAGTGAATTCCTAAGCACGAGCATACGGCGCGGCCGAAATTTCAACCGAACAAGCGAAACCCGACCGAGTGTCCGAACTGATAGAGCTCTCGCAGACATCAGCAGTAGAATGTGTCGAAGGCACGCACGAAACGCCGAAGCGGATGTGAACGTCCAAAACAGTCATTCGAAATGTGGCTTAGTTTTAGTGAGTTAGAGTGTAAATTGTTTTGATCATTCGAGCGATAGTCGCGAAAGTACTGGCAACTTTCACGGCCCGATGGGGGAGCAAGAGACGGCGGTGGCGCGAGGCCCTGCCGCCGGGCCATTGACGACACCGTGACCCACATACCGACGCCCCATTCATGCCGCGGCCTCGCGCGCGCGCAGGACCCGGGCACCGCCGCGCGACCACGGCGGCGCCGGAATTTCCATCGACCACTTGCACAACCTCGCGGCCGCCGCCGCCGCTGTCGCAATGGGACCCGCGCCGAGGCCGCTCTACCACCGCACTTGTTCAATCAAACTCCTCACATGCGCAATCAACTGACACATCTTTCTTTCCCCACAATGACTACTGAAATTCAGACAAACAACAATGCGAAGCGCTCGCTCTAATATACAGGCGAAACCGTGGCCTTAATGAACTACACGAATGATTGACGAGCTTTTCGAAGCTGAAACATCGAGGAAGTTACAGCAAGTGATGTCATCGGAGCCAGCATCTAGGACGCGCGTCCGCAGATTAGCAGAGGATTAAACGTGAGAAACACATGTTCACTCACACGTTCCCATTAACGTCTTCACATAACGTTCGCGCAATTTAGAACGTTTTATGTTAACGATCATTCATAAAATGACTATTCGAAAACCTGCTAATTGCTATCAAACAAATTAGCTAAACGTATTAATTGTTTGATTCGTATTTTATTTTTGTAGATGGTGATAGTTTCGGAAACCCGACAAAGTAAAAGTTTCAGGCATAGATAATTTAGAAACTGATTACCCAGACAAAATAACTTGCTGGATAATAAGATGATTGAGTTATATCTTCGTGATCTGCTATAAACGTTGTTATCTGAATAAACATACGTGTTTGAATTAATAGCCGCTAGTTTACTTAAAACATACAGCCAAGGTTTTGATGTCATTTCATCAGGTTAAACGCAATCGATACATCCGCATGTTAATATGTGGATTGATGTGTCAATCTGTGTGCATTCCCATTCAATTTCAATAGAGAAGTGCGCAGTGTCTCGGTATGTATAGTTGCCGGATAGGGCCGAAGCGTTCGATTACGTTGGCTCAATTGGCATTATCGTATGAATTGGTGGTATATACGAGGTGGTTGAGCTAGGTGTCGCAGGCGCGGGTGCAGACGGGGCCGGCGCGCGCGGGGCGGGGGGGCGGCGGCTGCCAGACAGCGGGGCTCCGCATGGGAGGCTAACAGCAACCTCTTGCATCGCTCACTGCTCACCGACGAGACGGATACGCGCTGAGCGTATGCTCTACTTTAGAACCGTTGCATTTCGCAGCAGATTTGTTAGGGGTTAACAATTGCCGTTTATAGTCAAAAATCTAATGCATGCTTCTATATTGGACTGTCGAGGTTGGTGGTAGTGTATGAAGCACCCTTATCGAGAATAATGTTTTTTCGCATTAATCCCCTATTTTGCGCGAAGGCAGGAGGGGCAGCACATAAAAGCTGGGTAAGTATAATTTTAAGTTGACAGCCAAATAGTAAAACACACACTTAATTGAATTTCAATTTTGAGGTTAGGTATGTAGATGATTATTTCCCTTCCACCATCGACGAATCGACTTTAAACCCACAACGTTCAACTTCTTGATTCCTAAACCTTTCCTGCAGTGAAAAAAAGGTTTAATTTTGTAACTAGAATATTAATGAAGTATACTTATGTCGAATTTCACTAACTACTTAACAGACGATTAAAGTCTTAACAGCTGTCAAAATGTATGAACTAACCAGTCGATTAACATTGATTAATATTTAATATCGTTTTGTGAAATTGGTACTTATTCTATTAAGCAAGGATAATGAAACTAAACATAGTTTTATAATTTCTTAGACGAGTTACAACTTCTCAAAGTAGAGCATACAATACGACGCCCGCAGTCTTGGGGCCGTTGGCGACCGTTACTTGTGAAAATTATGTTTGAGAGTCGCGCAGCCGCGGCCGGCGCAGCTCGATCACAGCATAAATAATTAATACTAACATTTAATACAAACGCCGCGAGGCGGGGGCGATGTGCAAAAACTTACGCCCAGTCCGCTCCGGTCAGTCTGCCGTACTTGCTCTAAATTATATGCGCATTATCACAAGCACGGACCTGCGCGTTATTCTCATGATAAAGAGGTACCTAATTGTTTTAATCGCTGCGGGGATTGTGATCTGATGTCCGTTTTTTAATAGCTTTGGAACGCACCAGAATGAGTAGCTGAATGTCTTTATTTTTATAAACTACACTGCACTTGTGAAACAATGTACATAGTAAAGAGTGATTTGTAATATCACGGCAAGTTAAATCTCAGAGAAACCCATAAAGCTTGAGATTAAAAACGAAATATAAAAGTACGGCAGCCATATAGAATACAAACAAAAATACGAAAAGCCCCAAATGTAGTTGGAGCGGCGGATAATGATAATATTGCAAGTTTGATTGATTGAACAAACAGCGACATGCCAAGCAAATACCGCCGGTTCGACACTCATAATTAACACAGCACCTTGGTGAATCTCTAAAATCAGACTTGAAATATGATCCGGATGATTGGAATGTAAAATGTAGGCATTGGATGATCGAGCAATTAATAAATCAACAATCGAAAGCGTAAAAGATTAGCGAGATGAGAGCAGGCCGCCGAATTCCTCGGCCAGAGCTGGGCGGCGGCGGCAGGTGAGAGGCATCAATAACGACAAACTGTCCGATTGCCAAACAAAATTTACACCGCATTCAGATCACTAACTGTAAAAAGGCATCATTAAAATGACTAATCAAACGATCAACATTCAAGAATCCAGTAAATGTTAATTATATGTTGGAATTTATTGAAATTATGCGAAATAAATTAATTCTTGTGGTGATATTAACTAGAAGGTTGGCTCTGGTCGAGTATGGAGCAGTGGAAGGCGTCCATGGACCGGTTGCGGTATGTGGTCCGTCAACCTCGAGTGCGCGGCCCTCGCCAGGCGCTCCCGCCGGCCTGGAACCCTGCCGAGATCCCTGCACTGCCATCCCTCTTGTTCCTCCGCGGCCTTCAGCGTTCCACGTTCTACTACCTCGATACGTTTCTCTTTATAAGTACACCTAAGTGTATCTTAAGTTCTCAAACCGTTTTGTATTAAGACACCGATTGGACCAGAATTTACGCTGACGCTTATGAGATAACCGTGACCGAAACAATTTGAACTACCCTACGTGTTTTTATAATATGTAAGCAAGAGTTAGCAAATCGTTTACCACTGTTGGCGAACTATGTAACAGAAAATAGATTCGCAAATTAATTTGTAGCAATATTGCGCACTTTGGTATGTTAGCATCATTACGAAGGGAATAATTCGGAGTCAATAGTACAATGGTAGAACTAGCCCTATGGTGAAGTGCATCGAGATTGGCGTCGGCGCCGGGCACGTCACGCGACCGCATTCCGTGGCGCCTCCATTCATGAGGCGTGAGCGAGAGGTCACCAAAGACCTTTAGTGGGAACGGGATAGGCAAGCGAGCGCCGTTACCCTGTATGGGAATGCAATTCGTAAGCGCACGCGCACGGATTTGATGCCGGACTTGCTGCGTCTCACTTGACGCGTTCTGGAGCCTTATTGGCGTCTCGTTTGCGCCCGAGGAGACGGTTCTTTAGCGAGCATATCTACCGATGCGTCTGTTTGCATACTGGCGATGGCGGTGTGATTTGATCGATCGCCAGTTTCCTGTGAGAAATACAGGCTGTTTGTCGAGTCAGGTGGCGAGGTGCGTTACCGTTAATTCTTTGTGTGTGTCCGGACCGCACGCAATGCTCGTTCTTTATTGTCTTGTATATTTAACTCACATAATTAAACACCGATACCGAAAACTTTTGAAAACCATTTAGTAAACACACGAAGTACCAAAGGTGCAGTCAAGTCAAACATGACGACAGCATTCTTATAAAACATATGCGCTTAACTAATACGCGCGGTACCTTTATTGTGTGTAAGAACTACCTAAGTGGAATGTGGTTAGGGCACGATGCATGACCCATGGGTAGCTAACCAGGTTAATATTATTCAACCTCGTTCTTAAGTACAACGTTAAATTACATCAGCCGAGCGGTGCTCAAATAACGTTAAGAAATAATTGTCTCCATCCAAGAGTCAAAATCTGATTGGTAGCGCCGCTGAACACGGAACGTTTCTCGAGCAATACAAGAATAGAGCATTGTCGCCCCGATTCTGTAACGCTTAGTCACGTCCGCCTATAAACATACAATAGCGAGAAACCTAAATATAGAGCACCACCCAATATTTTGGAAGCTTTCTTTTGAAATAGAAAATGCGAACGGAATAGTTTCTTTCACAATTGGCACAGCATTAATACCCCATTACCCTATTTCGATCCATTAGGGTTTTTGAAATTCGTAATTCCATTCCATTAAACCATCGCCAACCAGTATTCGCAGTACAGTGTTCCGGTGTGAGGATAAGACAACCGGTGAAATTACTAGCATAGAGGCATTCCACCTTAGTCCTCCCTCAGGGTTGGCGACGCATTTGAAATCTTAGAATTGCAGTCTTGTGAATTCAAATGTCCATGGGTCTCGATCTCACTTAACATCAGGTGGCCTGGGTGCTCGTGTGCCTTCGTCTTGCCATAAAAAAATCCTATTTAGCGTTACTACTAAAATAAAATATTTAGTTGTTTCCTTTAAACATTTAACCATTGGGTTTATAAAAGGTATGGTTATGGTTGAGCTGGATGTGTTCAACCATTTAAGCTCATGAGCACCACTAAATTGCTTTTGAACAAATAATAAAGTAAAATAATTAAGTATCGAACGTGAACATGTTAGCCGAGACCACAGACCCAAATAAATAATGTCATAGGAACTTATGCAAATCAACAGCTAATGCCAATCCGTAACTTTTTCGAGTAGTACGAGCACTGCAAATATCGACTACGAAATGATCTTCGTACCTATAACCATACGGAACTGGACAAGCTTTATTATTTAACAAGTGTAATACGTATAAAGTAAAATTTAAAACCCGTCTGCATGTTTTCAATAGAACCCAGTAACAAAGACGTATTGAACGTCGCCTGGGTGTCTATTCCACTCGGTAAAACCATATTTCTATTGACATGTTATCACATTTTAACTCGGCCGCTATTACTGTCAAGTAAATAAGAGCTATCGTACTGTTGATAATACGACCACATGTCAAAAGCAATATGATTTTACTAAGTAGAATAGAGCGCCTGGTTTGTTCAGTCTTTACGAGGTAACATAGAACCTTACATACTTAACCACATACCTACAAAGATACATAATTGCATACATACAATTTAAAAACATAACCATTCTTCTTCGGCAGTCTCGTAAAAACATGTCACCAGGAGCTCTATTCTTCGCGATACAACCATATTGCCTTTGGCATGTTATCGTGTTGTCAACGTTACAATAGTCGAAACAGTAATGGCGGCCGAATTAAAAACAATACCATAACACGTCAAAAGCAAAAATATTTTACCTAGTAGAATAGAGACCATATGGACACATGTCAAAATTTATCTCACGACCTAACAAAACGCTAAAAACGATAAACTCTGCTACTATTGTTTAAATAGAGCTATTATTAGCGCACCATTCAAAACAGTTTCCACTATGATACTCACCGGTTTTAACTGCTTACTAAATCCTTCTCTAAAGTTAAAATGTGTATGT
Organism: Acleris cristana; assembly: GCA_948252455.1. Lineage (NCBI taxonomy): Eukaryota > Metazoa > Arthropoda > Insecta > Lepidoptera > Tortricidae > Acleris > Acleris cristana. The sequence continues at coordinate 9,582,675 of OX411784.1, read as the reverse complement.
ATGCAATTTTACTTATATACAGTCACCAGCAATAATATATTATCCAACATAGGGCGCAAAAATATCTGACACGCTCTTATACTTCTTGTAATAAAGACGTGTCGGATATTTGAGCGCCCAATGTTGGATGATATATTATTGCTGGAGACTGTACTAATATCCACGTCTGTATTAGAAGCAAATTAAAGTCTATTTGAGAGGTATTGGTTGGCTAACATCAGCGAGGAGCTAACTTGTTATGTAGTGTTGAATTGCCTTGCGTGTCTACGGAATGAAATTTAAATTATCTCTTTACAATTAATATCCTTGTGCTTTTTTAAGATTTTCGGAATACAGAATGAAGCGAAAAAAAGTAACTTCTTATGCCTATTATGTATTTAGCTCTAAATAAGAACGCTGCATAACCTTGGATATCGGCTAAATGCCAACAGCTTCGTTCCTAGAAGCACAGGTAAGCTCAATGCCTAATACGGTCCCTTTGTCACAAACATCATTTATGCAAAATACATGATGTCATTGCTGAGCAATATGTATGAGCGTGCATAAGGCGCCGTGCATGCGGATTTCCTTCGACTAATGCAACATTCCTCACAAGCCTTTGAGGTTACTCAGCATTCGCGTACTGGTAATCGTGCCGATGGTAAACAGGTGAATTATGAATGGGACACGTCATGACGCCCACGTCGGAACTCGTACCGTGGCCGAAGCGGCACCGGGGACAATTATAATAAGTGCCCACTTCTCCTCCTACTTACATTCAATCGTTCAAGTCGTTTGTCGATCAAGTGATCTTTACTTAAACAAACTCAAGAAAAGCATCTTCAATTATTATGTATATACGGTACGCAGAATTGTCGTGAAATTGTACACTAACTAACAATCGTTGTATATCTGCAGCATTCAAATCATGCAAATGCACAAACAGGTTGATTTGATTTCTGTGGTGATTACGGTAAACTTCAAAGTAAACGTTTGTACAGTCAGGCAAATAAGGACAAAACTTAATGCTACGCAATGACATATGTCGCTAAAAGTCGACCTTTCAAATTGATTGACGCATCTAATCGACCTTATTTTTGTTTAAGTGACGTGTAAACCTTAACGCAACCTTTGGATGCCACTAGGGGTAGACCACAAATTTGGCCGACTGTACCTACCTTTACACAGGATGAAACTAGCGTCAAATCTTTAGTTGAGTAATGGCAGCAGTTAACGGAACGTTTAATAGGCAATTAGATCGGTGACGCGGGTGCGCACTGACGCAAATATGTACGCCTGACGTGGCGCTTGCGATACTCTAATAATTACAGAAATCGATTGCTTTGTAACTTTGATCGTCGGAATGCAGTGCAGAGGGTGATCAATCACATCGTACATGCCGTCGTGCATCGAGCATTTAATAGTCATTGTTTTACCGACAATTTTTTCATGGAATGTATCATTTCACAATAGGCCACCGTAAGATTGCGTTTCATTCGGCCAGTAAGTAAATTTTCCCTTTTCAACCAAATTCTCAATTTTCCAACTCACATCTTTCAAGCCAGTATTAAGCACATTGCGAATATTGCTATTCCACTGGTAAAGGTGTTAATTGATCGATTGCCATCATGTAAATAGTTATACATTCGGTTTATTCAAGATGCATAACGCTAAGTTAGCGATTTTCGAAAAGGTTAGCGGCGTTTGTATCTTGGCTAGTACTACTGTTTGCCCGTTTCTTACATGAAAGAAACCATCGCAGAACTTAAGAATACGCAAACATCAACGGATTCGTGATTGCGGCTGGTTTTAGCTCACGAGCGTCCGGCGCCGGCCGGCATAGCGCAGGAAATCGTAAAAGCGCATCGAGAGCGTTATTGATGCGTCTTCCGGAAACGCGCTTTCCGGCGTGGCCACTTCCGCCTAATATCCTTCGCTTTATGAGCGCCGCGGGCCAAACGCCGCTATTTCGGGCTGTCTACAAGACGCAATGTGCTTCTATCTAATCATTCAGGAATTTCTATAAGACGCAATGCTTAGTGATTCAGGTCAATTGATACATCAAAGGAGATAAATTTAGGTTTAAATTAGATAATGTACATATTATAGTAATCAAAATAATTAAGAAAAATACAACAAAAAACTGTTTCTTTAAAAATGGTCAAAGACATTTAGAACGATCGCCATCATTAAGTAAACTTTGCACAAACAACCAAAAATTTGATAAGTCCCTTCAGCAAGCATTGCGCTAGTAAAGAATTCGTTGTGAAATGGCGCGAAGGTATTGTTTGTGGCTGAGGAAAAAAAATGAAAAAGCAAACAGTTGCGCATTCCATTCGCCTATGCACGTGGCACATTCCAGCGGGGTCATGCACCACACGCGCGCGTGGAACAAGTGCAACGTTCTACAGCCTCTGTGGCGGCCTGAATTCTTTAACCCCTTGCGCCAATGCCTTACTTAGAAACTACATGTTTAAGAGAACATAATGGTAAAGTCATACAGAACTATGTACAATAATAGAAAGGTACATTTTGTGCGTGCATACCTCCGGAACTATTGATTGACTTTTTCTTAAGTTAAGTGAACAACAGTATACACGGTCAAAAGCTACATTTTGAAAGGTTGATCATTCGATCCGCGTATATTTTCGTTGTTAACACATCCAATCAATCCTTTAAACTGCATGCCAATAAAGGCAAAGCTAAAGCCATCTTTGTTTTAACTACGAAGAGGATTCGTATTGACCTAAAGCTCTAGCCTACAAGACTTCGTCATAAGGAAGTAAACCGAGTGGGTAATGAATAGCGTGTTTAGATAGCATTCCATCCTTGAGGGAAAGCGGCAGAAGCGGCCGCGCGGGGAGGCTCCAGAGGAATGCGGCCGGACGCCCGGACTCCCCCCCCTTCCTCTCAGTCCGCCCCCCTTGCGCTTGCGCCTCTCACGGATATTTATTAAGCGCTAGTGCAAATATTATTTGAAAAGTTTGTTGCAAGAACATAATTTGTATGCGATTGTAAAATAATATGCAAAGAAACAAAAAAACTCATAATGTAAATAAATCCTGTTAATATTTTTTTTATTTAAAGGCAACTTAAAAGGACTTATTTTAGGAGTAAAATTAAAACTATTTGAAGGGATGTTGACATTATTTAAAATACTACTACCTAAATTAAATAGTTGCAAATGTTGCAATGTCTATAGGTACTAATATTATGTTGTAATAATGCGATATTTTTACATTGTATGCACATTATGCACTAAATATCTGGGGAGTTATTTTTATCAATTACCCTTTTCTTCATATTTAAGAAAAAAATGGAACATTTGTCCGGAATCATCATTCAGGATAATGAAAAATATAAGAAAAGTTGTTCCTGTTGTCCGTTATGTAACTGAAATTCAATACACTTCTTGGTAACAGAGCGGAGTTTTTTTGTGTGGACATAATGGGGATGATTTTATTAATGGCACAGAATGGTGATCCCGTATGACCAACGTACCATATGTCTCCTAAATCTTCTAAACTTCAAAAAAAGAAATTTACTGCTATTGAGTTACTAAAGGAAAAAAACGGAAAGTATGTTTTTTAAGCTTTTTAGGGTTCCGTACCCAAAGGGTAAAAACGGGACCAAAAATAAGTAATTGAAATAAAATAAAAAATATATTTTAGGAGGGCTCCCATACAAAAAACGTGATTTTTTATAGATAGAAGAGTCCGGCTCGCACATGGCACTTTTTTTTTCATTCTTTTCGTGCGGTTTCCTTTACCAATTATTAAACACAGTGAGTCTTTGTTCCCTATTGGTGTGTATGTAGCAAAAACAAAATATTTACAACTTATATTTTTGTCATTTGGGTTTTTTAACAGTACATAAGTGTACCATAACAAAAAAATTGCAATAAACGCAACGTACCATAGTAATTTATAAAAATATAACACTAAATAACAACGGATGGTTAATATTCCAAACGCCAAACCCAAAAACCTGAATACTAATGCTAAAAAACTAAAAAGAGGTAATCTAACGCGAGGTCGCATTCCCGAGGTAACTCGTAAATTAGGGGCGCATCGGGCGGCGCCGCGAGGATCGCTTGTTACGATATATTTCGAACAAATTCCCTTGGGTGTTAATCTGCATAATAACAGCTTCGGCACAAAGCAGTTGCCGACTCTTATTACGCCCGGGCGCCACTCCGGGGCTCCATCTCTTGCGGGTTGCGGGTTGCGGCCAACGAGCGAGCGGGGCTTGCCACTGATAAGCAACTCGTAAAGTACATCGTTAATACCTAGGGACTTAATGCCACTTTTACGCCCTAAGCCACAAAGCGTAGTTGTAAAGATATAAGAATTTTGATACTGGTGATGTGTTGTTGTTTATTTAGTAGGTATATCAACGTGAACGTATTAAGAATTCAAAGAAAGCCGCCAAAAGCGTTAAACTCCCGTTCCTAGAGTTCTCGTAGCCATTAGTGTAACTCTAGTACAGTAATAAATAATTGATGCTTATTTACGAAGGCGCGATTTAAAAAAGACACCAACATTAAAAAGTAACAATAATATTCCTCTACAATGTGAAAGGGGATGAAGGCCCTTTCCGAAAATACGTATATTGTAAAAATAGCAAAAATGTAAAAAAATGCTACCTAATATTTGATAATGATGCCAACCCTAAAGTATAAAGCTTGTTCTTTAGTAAGGTCAAGGCTCGGCCATTGGTCCTATCATCTGTAAGGGTTAAATGGGGTTGAGACGATATGTTTTTTACATTCCGTTTTAACAAGCTGTTACTCGAAAACGGTTATAGATATTAGCATAGTTTCTTAAGGAAAAATAAAGTACTAAAGATACATATTCTCCCATTTTCGGGTTGAGCCGTGTCATCCCTTTCCATTATGTATAATCGGTATATGCCCATATTTCAGAAGAATTTTGGTAACGGTTGCTTATTTGGACCTCAAGGTACAAAACTAGCAATTCATTGTTTAATTTTAAACAATATTTAATTCTTTTCGTGTTTATGACGAGTAGACGTCGTCTGTCACAACCCATTTTCCTAGAAACCATCGCCTTCAAACTTTAAAATTTGGCGTTGACGGGGACGACGTTAATCGTTTTATCACTATAGCGAGAACTCATAAACGTTGTCAGCAAAAAACAAAATCAATAAAAATAATAGTAAGTAGGTAGTAGTAAACTTTTCAAATTCTAAAAATATGAAAAGTCGCTTTCACGAATAGCTACGCGTTTATCCCTCGTCTCTCCTAATATTTGACTTTACTTACCTCTTATATTGTAGTAGAGCAACTAGATCTACAAGGCTATTTTTTAACGCGAAAACAAAAGCAAGGATAGTTTTTTTAATTTAGTTTATTTGCTAACTTGGGCTTGGTCGCCGTTTCATCGGATCCGCCATCTAAAGGCAAGGCGCGCCCCGGAGCGGCGCAGTGCTTACGTGCTCCTCCACCGGCTAACTACCATGTTAAATCGACCGCCTTATCGCCTACCATTCACTGACGCCCGCTACTTCTCATTCTGACAATAACCTATAACATTCCATTCTTAATCAATGCAGATAGGATTGGATTTCAATTACAATTAGAATTGTATTAAAATTCAATGTGCGGCTGTGGATGTAAGATTATCTGGCGATACAATTTTAATCATATACTGGCTAAAGACTAATTCAGTGCCAAACCTATTAAAAACAAATGTGAGGACGCGGATTCAAAACTTAATCTTACCGACGTTTATTTGTTATTCTTGTTGTATTTGTCCAAATAACGTTTTTTAAATAATGCAAGTATATCACCAACTATATCATCAACTACATATCCCGCAATGCTAATGCTAACACGATATCATCTCCTTCGGTACAAATCGTTTTGTCGTAATTAAACCGAAACTTACCTCGTCAGAGGTGCAATTATTCGTGTAATAATAAAGAGGGCGATCTGCATAACCAGAGGGAACAAAGGAATTGTTTGTTATCTCTTTAGTCTTGTTACCCGCCATTACCTGCAGCGGTTGGTCGCTCCGGAGAGTGCGCCGGCGACCGGCGTTCCGATACTCCTCATCTTTTATTTTTGCGTTCGAAATTCAATCAGGTGCAAATTTGTTCGGATGGGCTGAGGCTGTCGATTTCGATATTAGGAATTAACTCGTTTTGAAAAGAGTTCCGAAAATGCTTGTGTATCAATCAACAAGTAATATTAAACATAAATAAATTATAAATAACATCCATAATAAACATAAATAAATTATAAATAACATCCAATAGGTAGCTACAGATATTTAAGACAAGCGTTTCATGGAGTGGAGAGGCACTTTACATAAAAAAAGCTGATGAAGTAAAAATGTCGAGATATTTCTAATATTTCAATGTACATTATCGAGAGAAGTGGTTGCTGGTGTGTTGTGAATATGTCTGGGAGTCACCCACGCATCGAACAGTATAGACGACGCGACAATACGTCAAGGTTGACTTCAATGACACGGCGCGCCGGCAAATTTTTCAGCAAAATAGTTTACTGGGCAGGCGGTGGTGACGGCAGCGTCTGCGCCGGCGGGTCGATGCCCCCGCCGCCACGCGATTCGGCTCCGCTCGGCGCGACTGCGGGTGAACCGTCGCCAATACACGCATACGGCATACCCGCAGTTTGCTCGCCACTTTCATAGTTTTGATGTAATGAAAGTTTGTTAATTCAGCGAGTTGCAATACAATAACATAACCTGAAAGAGCGAGACGCCGCGCCGGTGTCTAGGGTCCTTAGATCACAGAGTCATATATTAGAGAATAGATATAAAAGGATGTATTTAGAACTGGAGATGATTTTGTATATCGTTTGCAGAAACGCACAATTACAATTTCTTAAGAAAAAAATATACGAAAGCGTATATCTTTTTACGATTAACGCTCAACAAAAGCGTTAAAATCCACTTTCGCTTCGAAATTTTAACCCTCTTATGCAATTCTCGTAGTCTCTAGATCGCTTACATAGTCCACTGACAGTACAAACAAAGTAAAAGTAATAAACACACCTACTTACGTCGCTCAAACGCTTTTTCTATCTAATTTTGGAACCGACCTGGAAATGTAACTATAGGTAGCATTGAACCGTTTCAGAACAACGCAACAAGCCAAATTAATTTCAGGTCGCCGAGACCGAGATCGTCAAGCCAAAGAAAAAAGTAGACGGCGCGGCTAATGCCAAACATCTTTAAAAAACTGAGATAGTTATTAATAGTGTACAACTGTTACTGCATGAACAAGGTTTAAACTCTGAAACGTCGATAAGTTCAACATCTAGCGATAATAAAAGAAATCAAGCATGACATGTAGGTACATTAGACAGACTATAAAATATGGTGGATGCTCTATGGTGGTAGTGCGATGGTTCGCACTAGCGGGCCCTGCGCGTAGCGGCGCGGGCGCAGCGCTCGCTAGCTGCATCCCACTCGCGGTACTCGCGCCCGCAACTTATCAATGAAATTCCTGCGCCACCGCCGCCTCTCCAACGGTGCCTCGCGTTCCTTCCCTGACGTAACAAGATGGCGGACGGCACACATGTGCTCGCTCTAACCGACCAAGCATTCCTAAGCGCACACTTATCATTGTAATTTACTTGCTAAATTAAGTAACGTTGAGTGACAAAGATTAAACATCTATACACGAGGTTAAATACGGTACCCGTGAATATGAAAATCTATAAGTGAAATAGGTCCGAAACGAAAAATTAATTGCGTTTCAGCATGTTTAGGGTATTCCTTAGTATCTATTCATTATTACTCCCATTATTTTTTACTCGTTATGTAAGCTAAGTTACCGATAAAGCTTACAAATTATGTTTTATGTCGCCACCTATCAATTTTATCCAACTCCAACTAGCCGTCGCTTGCGCTTTAGTCTTTCAAGTCCATTGCGAACTATCCACAGATGGCAGCACTTGTGTACTAAACACAATGTTGGAATTTAGTTGCAATCATACTAGATACTTTTCAGTTCGAAAGATGGCATGTGTGTTGCAATAAATATGTACAAACCAATAACAAATAAATAAATAAATAAATATCAGGGGGCAACCTCACACAAATCGACCCAGTCCCAAACTAAGCTCTAGGCTTGTCCTATGGGTAATAGACGACGACGATACAAATACTTATATAAAGAAATAAATACTGAAATACATATAAAAAAACTCTCTACGCTTCAGCTAGCGTTTTTCCCACACAATTGCCTACAAATATGAATTTATTGTTTTCGAAAATTATTTATCGTTAACAAACTAATGTTTAAAATTAGGTAAAAATTCTTCTAGATTTGATCTTTGTCGTCAATATAAGCAGGTATGTAACTACAGGGTGTCCCAAAAGTACCACGCCACAGTGACACCGGAGGTAGGTCAGCTCAAGAGGAACCTAACCAGCCTAACGACGAGGTCATCCTCAGTAAAATTACTTTATTTTTTTCAAATTGCTAGACCAATTTAATTTTAATTTGCAATTGGTCTAGCAATTTGAAAAAAATAAAGTCATTTTACTGAGGTCATGTTAGGCTGGTTAGGTTCCTCTTGAGCTGACCTACCTCCGGTGTCACTGTGGCGTGGTACTTTTGGGACACCCTGTAGATTCCATAAATCCTTTTCTAATATCCGTCCGGCAGAATATCGACGAAGAGGAAAACTGCCTTTCTCTTGCCACAGGCGTTACTATACTTTTACCATACTTGAGTGTACAGGTAGGTTACATTAAAACGGCCTAATATCATAAAAAACTGGTTAACTGTGAGTCGGACTCACAAACGAAGGGTTCCGTACCATTCTTGTATGGGGCTCTTTTCAATTTTTTACTGTTTGTTTTTATAGCAGCAATACAAATACACAATCTGTAAAAACTGTCTACTTTTACTTTTATGAGGTACAGACTCCTGACGAACGGACGGACATCGGAGGTTTAGTAATTGGGTCCCTTTTGCACCCTCTGGGTACAGAACCCTAAAAATGTTGCTGCTAAAACATTATTTTCGGCATATCTACCTTAAACGCTCATTAAAAAATCATCGTCCCAGCTTTTACGAAACAATAATCTTTGAATAGGTACAGTCGAGTTCATAAATAAATATGTATAAACTTTAGTACCTTGTCACTTAAATCGTTATGACAATTCATATATGGCAGTTTAAACATGACATGTAATATATTATTTTAATACTCCATTAAAATATAATACAATTAAAAGTTAAAACTAAACTTATTTAAATTAAACATGACATTAAACAGACAAGGTATTAAAGTGTATACATATTTATGTACTCGACTGTACTAAGATGGAGAAGTGAAACGTAGTAAGTGCATGTGGAATTTCTGATAGAGCTGTGTGGACCAAACATTATGTGGGGAATCAATTTTAAATTGTATTGTAAAACGTTTTGCAAGTTTTAAACACCACCTTAAATACTTTCTCAATTTCACTCAGACTTAAATAATGAGATTTATCCAATTTAGCTTTACTGTCCAAATGACCGCGAAACTCAACTTCACTCGCAATATCGAGGCCCAGGAATGTATTTTATGTATAACGTCTTTATGGTAAATAAAGAATTAAAATTTGAATTTGACTTGAAAAAAATAAGGATTCCAATAGACGGTTCTAACGGAAGTCCTTCAAAATTAACAGCTACGACAAAGTTTTAAAACGGTTAACGGACACAGTGTCTCTTGGAATTATTAAACTGAAGTACAGATTTAGTGAATAAATACGGCACCGTTTTCGGTCGGAAAAGTTCGTAATTATCTTGCTTTCTTATTCAGCTTGAGTATCCATCAAAAAGCGAATTGAGAAAGCAAGGACGAACACGAACTTATCCAACAAAATATGTATCTATGAATATGCACAACATCTGTAAATTTTGTCGAGCCTAATTCGAGACATGACTTAGCATAGTCTTGATGTCAGTCGCAAAAGTGCGACTCTTAAGGGCCGTATTAATAAACTCATCTTGGATGAGATGCCCGTCACAAGATACGACAAAGTAAACGTTAAGCCATAGAAAACTGCCATTTTTAACGCACCTTGAGACAAAAACGTTTATATTAATTATTTTACATGTAGGATAAAAAGTTCCGTCCTCCGCATTTGCTCCTCAAACTTCGTTAGGTTAGGTTAAGTTAGATCATTTACCGGTAAATTAAATAACATTTGGTAAATCTATACATAGAAAATAACTGCAAATAGTTAATGTAAATACTTAATTATGGATTTATGCTGGCGTAATTTATTTACCTATTCAGAAATCCCGGGAATTTTATTAATAAATTAAAATTGAGTCCGCCTCCATACAACTGAACAACAACGCCGCCTCCAAAGATTAGGTAAATATCGTACCGAATTTCCGACCCCTGTGGCCCGTTTCACGAAGTTACAAGTTACAAATTATAAGCGGAACTCTCTTTCTAGCAAAAGGAGTTAGAAAGAGACTCCCGCTTGTAATTTGTAACTTGTAGCTTCGTGAAACGGGCCCCTGGTTATTACAGTATCCTAATGAACATATTGGCATGCATCCCGTACTGTTGGCGGGTGGGGACCAAATCCCAAGTCACCTTTTAAGTTTTGATTTATGTACTTATAGGATTGTCAAAAACTCTTTTAACTCCAAATAAAAATCAATAAATATCAGTGATAGAACTTACGGCCCGATATTATTTATACATTTAATAAAATATACGAAACACAATGGAATCGGTTTACTGGAGGAGCAAATATTTAACCCTTAAGCACGCCTTAGTCATATATTCTACGTCAAAGATATACTCGTACATGCTACATGAACGTGATATACAGGTTTATGTACTGTTCACTGGGCTTTTACATCTAGGCCAAAAAAATAATGAAATTAATTCAAGAAACATGTGACTTGTTTATGCACTCTCCCTGTAAGTGTACAGTATCACTTATTCACCTTATTGCATTGTAATAAGATCCAAAAGTACCTGTGTCTGTAGTCGACTGTACTAGTTAGTTTACTTGTAAACTGTTTCCATTACACTTATTGACATGGGCATTATGTACATAAGTGTTTTTAACATGCAAAGGCGTTTAATCGACCACATAAAGCCATGTGAATATGTATGCTAGGCTAATTTACCCCTTATTCAGGCCCCGTTTATATAGATTTTTTGTGCTAAACAATAAAGCCATGTGAATATGTATGATAGGCTTATTCAGGCCCCGTTTATATAGATTTTTTGTGCTAAACAATCGAATGTTCACTGACTGTTATTAACTTATTACATTAACTAATTTAATTCAAATTATTACTCTGCACTGGAAAGCATTTTTATTTTCCCCGTGGCTTCATTCTGGTAGTGTACTTCTAATGAAATAGGAATGAAAAGAAAATGTCTTAGGTATTTATGTCATTTCATAGTAATTCATCCATCCATCCATGTCATAAATGCGAAGTAACTCTGTCTGTCTGTTACGCTTTCACGGCTAAGCCGCTGAACCGATTTCGGTGAAATTTGATATAGAGATAGCTTAAGCCCCGAGGTAGGACATCCCGATTTCTACCCAGTCGGAGTCCGCTAGTTAACACTATAAAAGCGAAAGTAAGTTTGACTGTCTGTCTGTTACCTTTTCACGCCTAAACCACTGAGCCGATTTTAACATAATTCGGTAAAGAGACACGTATAACCCTAGGAACGGACATAGCCTACTTTTTATCCCGGAAAAGCTAGTTCTTTATAATAATTAGAGAATTATACTCGAGACGTATTCCACAGGAAATGCCATGCATTCGGCCCATGCCATGTAACTACTACTTATGCAAAAATCACGCTTTCCTTCGTTGCTGCGGCAAAGTAGGACAAACCGAAAAACACACTATTGTCTTTATAATTAGTACGAAGTACTACGCGCTTATACCATCGCTTTTGATTTGTTTTTTTTTTACTTAAGCAGTGACTATATCTCGCTTCCCATAAGAGGCGTAGTCCATAAATCAATCAAAACACATACCTACTTTGAATAATTATTTCAACCAAACTAAAGTCGTGAGTAAAAAGTAAAAATCGGTAATGAATGCGACACATTTAAACAATAAAACAACATTTTTGTTCATTGTAAAAGGAGAAAGGTACTTCTGTAAACGTTAATTAACCACGTGGTCGCTTAACCGCTTCTACCCTGATAAGGGTTCATCCTGGTCATAATTAAAAAACTACTTTTCAATCATTTGTTTCCTAGAAATACATTTAGCGTTGAAAACGCAAAGGGCTATGGCCTAGTGCTTGTTTGCCTCCTCCATATCACTAAAAAAGCCTTATGCGTGTTATTTACGCTTACATCTGACTGACTGCAATGTATAACCGTGGCTGATATTCTGTTCTATTATTATTCAGGCTGATCTAGCCGAGTAATTAAAAGCTAAGTGGAGTCAAAGAACCTAAGTATGCATAAATTAGGCACCTTTGTTTTGTAAGTTTAAAGGAACGTTATATTCAATTATTTTTTTTTGAAAATACTTTTTACTCATTCCTAAATTCGGGTGCTGCTACAGCATTCTATTACTGGTGCGTTATTCAGTGGTATTTTCTATTCCAAAACAAAAAGGCAGTATAAAACTGCAAAGTCCATATGCACATACTACATTTTTGTTTTGAACGACAGCATTATTGTATTTACCTGGCAACGTGGAAGGACGCAGCATCACTAGACGCGGCGGCTCCAAAGGACACCCCCACAGCGAGACCCTCGGGGATGTTGTGGACGGTGATGGCGACCACCAGAAGCATAATGCGCTTCCACTGCGACTGCCGCGCCTCTAGCGACCGCTGCAGGCTGTCGCGACGGTCACCGTCGCCGATTTCAACGCCCTTCTGGAATAATTCAAAATACATCGTTTAGTCGTACTATTCTTGTGAAAATGAGTCATTTTCGTCTTAAATAAAAGGCTTTTGTTTATTGCCTTTACCCAGGTGCCCCGCCCCATCTTTTGTTTTATATCAAACCCTATTCAACGTATTTTCATGCGGTTTTTACCATCATTAACATATTAAATTCTGGTTTATGTACATACGGGTGTTACAGAAAACTAGCATGACGCGAAGCGAAGCTAGTATTACTTTATAATCCTTATCCTAGCTTTAATTATCAATGGTGAGAGCGTGTCATTCTGTTTCCTGCTATTTTTAGAAATGATGGGGCAAGGAATCATTTAACTTCTAAACGGAGCATCGTGTAGACGTGATTTTACTTAGATATTCATTCCAGTTTCTAGTGTTTGCTTGTTGTTGGGTACCAATTTATTAAATAGTGTGAGACTGATGTTAATAAACAAGAAACATTCAATTAATACTCAATACTCAATCATTTATTGCATTAACTACCGAATATTTATGCTTCACTACTCGTAATTGTTTCAGATAAGGTTTGTTAAGATTAACCTAAAACGCCCCTGTTGAGGTGCGAGTACTATAACATCCTACCTAGTCAACTGTCGGTTAATGGTAAAAACGCTTTTCTCGGATTCAAATCCGAGTCCTAAGCGGAATGGTTTTTCAGTAAAGATTGTTATAAAAAAATAAAGGAGCGTCGAGGCGCTACATAAATAATTTGGTGAAAAATATATTATTACTATTTACGTATGCATTTTGGATAACATGTATTTGTAAAATGCATTTTGGATAACATGTATTTGTAAAATGTATCTTTCGACAGTGTTAAGCAACTACATTACGTCGAGCTCTACATTTGGTTTAAATAACTTTGTATAGGTGGCGATATGGACAGTTTGTTGAAAAAATTAAGGCGAGTCAAGAGTTAAGTTCATGAAATGCAAAATATCTATCACAAGCATTTATTTGCATTAGTTTCTTGCTAAATCTACATAGTGCTGCTGTTATCTACATCGGCCACCGTCCAGGAAAAAACCTATCAAAAGTAATAACTAAAACGTCGTAAAACAATTGTTATCTTGATTCGTGAAGAAAGTTCTAATTATTTACGGCTTGGTGACTAACTACTGCTGCTACATGTTAGTAATATATGAAGAAAAATCGGTGTTTCGATTCTCAAACTAGACGGGAATAGTACATTGTGCATCAAGGGCGGTAAGAAGGGAATTGCTAACGAGAGACTATTAGAATGGCTTTTAATGAGTCGAGTTTGTATTCCCCGTTATTGCCCGTGATACACGCAATGTTTTTCATCACATTTGGGAGGAAATAAAAAATAGAGAAAAAAAACAACAATCAAACAAATGAACTCGACTCGCTCAACTTCTTTCAATATAGTCTTCCACAGATAATGCTTGGGCTAAGGCCTGAGCAGACGCTCGAGTCGGGCGAGCAGCGGGGCGGGGCATGCGGCGGGCATGTTAAACAAATGAAACCCATACTGGTGTCCTGAGTGGACGCTGAACAAGTGTGGTTGACGCTTGTCCGCGACGCTGCCCGCCCCGCCGAACGCCCCGCTTCGAGCGTCCACTCAGGCCTTACAGTTAGAACTGCTTTAGTTTTTAAACTTGACAGGCCATACTGCCAGATTGTACCGATTTTCAAAATCAAATTTAATCATATAATTGCAAATTTCTCTGAAATAATGGTAAAATATAAATATAATGCAGATAAATGTACCGTATAAGTTTAATTATACAGTAAAATTGGTTTGTAGCCAAGTTTTGAATGTAGGAAATAAACTTGGCTGATTTTACACCTCCTTAGTCTGAAATGATATACGAGCGGATTCTAATATTTTAAAAAATAAACTCATAACTCCGTAGGGGAGTTATAAAAATCCAAAACTCATAACTCCATATGGAGTTATAAAAATCCATAACTCCCCGGGAGCTAATTCGGCTACAAATGCACTATATACGCCTGCGTGTTATAACACCCTTTTCGAGCAAGTGTGATAAAAATAAATTTTAATTTCAATATTTTGATAAGTCAAATAGATAAAGTTATTTAAAAGTTTCTAAAAATATAGCAACGAATTTTATTTCTTCCAAAGTCGATAATGAAAGAAGGGACCAGTGGCTTATTTTTTCAATGTTTCCATTAGATTATGTTCTATATATAGTTGCTTCAGTCTTTACTTGATATTCGAGAGTATCGCAACTGACATTGAATCTTACAGACAGTGATCGTAAGCGTAAAATTATGTTCTACAAATCTAAATCGTTGAGGCACCCCCTCTTATAAACTTATTTATATTCGTTATCAGCTTAAAGTATTTGTTTCCGAGTCTTGGGTGTATTTTATGTACCTATATAAGTATTTATTTCTGCATAATAAGTATGTTTATTATAGCACTCTGGTTCCGATTCCCGGTAAGGGCAAATATTGACGTCATGAGCACATTATTTGTACAGTTTAATGTTTTCCATTTCCCATCAGGGCCGTATGTCCGTTTGTATATCGGTAGAAGGCGTTTATAATTTGAGAAGTGCTCCTCCCACTCGCGTTGATTTGCATACAAATTTTGGAATTGACTATCGTGAGACAGAGATAAATCACTGTCACTCAGTCAATCTAAATATATAAAAGATGAAACTGACTGACATATCAACGCACAGCCCAAACCGCTGGGTTTAGAGATTTCAAATTACGCACGTAGGTTCCTTGTGAGGTCTAGGGGTGCACAAAGAAGGGATTTTTCGAAAGTCGACCCCGAACGGGAAGAAATAGGGGGAGTCGAGGGAAACTAATTCTACGCGTACGAAGTCGCGGGCGTCCTCTAGTCTTATATAAAAGTTTGGGACTTGGTGAACTTGGGAAAGATTATCCCGTGTATTCTTAATCGGAATATAACTAACCGCTAGCGAGTGCTGTGAATGGTGATGCCTCCGCCTCTGCGCTGAGTGCTGGCTGTTGATGCAGTCAGCGAAGTCGGCCGGCAGTGCGGGGTCCAGGGTCACCACGCTGGTGGGCACCGACGGCCGCCGGTTCAGAGCAGTCATCATCTCCACATCCTCCATCTTCTCCTTGCCTTCTTTACTCTTTGTTATGCCTGCGGATTTTATAATGGTTCATAATGCAGACGAATTATTTTATTAACATAACTATTACCTAAATAATAGGTGTGTGGAATAGAAAATGTTAATATTTTAATAAGCAGTGTAAAATTCTCGAAAAAGGTAAAAAAGAGCCTTATGGTCTTCGTCCTATTTTATTTAAATTATGATCCTCTCTCTAATTTATTACAAATATAAATTGGGGAAAAATGGGGGAGTGGGTCGAAAGTATATATACTGGTATAATCGGCGAGAGCGGTTTATTTAATCCAGAGCGAAGGCTAGGGATTCTTAAGTATAAATCTGAGCGGGATCTGGGATTTAAGTTTTATCGTCCAAGACAAAAAAAAAAGTAACCTAGTTACACATACTCATGTTCACTCCATAATCGCAAATTTATAAATACACCTGAATAATAATAAATCCCTTAGAGAAAAGCAATCTTAATAAACAAAATGCGTACAAAATTCAGAATGTAAATTGACTAATATTAATGTTATCCGACGACGACGACACGGCTTCGTACAATTTTTGTTTGGCTGCCGGGCCGGCCGGCGGCACGTGCCACTGAGCGCCCGGCGAGCATATACAATACTCGTACCTACAACTTGTTCTAAGCGTACACAGTGACATTTAATTAAAACAAAAGATTGAATAGAGCTGCATTCCATTTTCAACCACAGTACTATTATTTTTCAAGATATTTTCTAAGATAAGCTAAATTACGTTAGAAATCGAGGAAACGTTACTGTTTCCTCCATGAAATATTTAATTAAAATGAGGAATGTGCTACGCCAAGCAGTTGTAGGCATGATAAAATGGCGATAAAGTTGAATAACATGTTAGTAGAACTAAAATTCTTGTCCCACATAACGTCATCTAAATCGACGTAGGTAATGAGCATTGGAACTGTCTTTGTCCTTGTACGCACGTCAATTGCAACGTATATTACTACAAGAACGCGACACAAAGCTGCTCATTGTCAGTAATGATAAGGCGTCGCCTTGTGATAGTCCTAGGCAGTAGCCGGAGTAAGCCCCCAGATAAGATATAAATCTCTCAATGCGAAGATTTTTATTCCTCCAGCCGGTAAGAAAACAAAAGGGTTTGCACTTGATCTTTAGGTGTGAGCAAAACTAAACAATGCTTAGATTATTTGCGTCATATCAACACGGTGAAGGCTTGCTTTAAGTCTAGTGTTACCTGATTTCAATTCAAATGTATAAGAGTAATCTCCACGTAACAAAAAGAGAAGCAAAATGTTATCAATGGTAATAAAATGTAATAAAACGTTTTCTTAATAAAATATTTGACATGATATGCTATTTTTTGTTTCATAAGAATATACCCTGATATATCTAAAAAGACTATTGTAATTAATTCGCTACAGAGCATTATGAAATTGTAATGTACTGAAAATTATTTATTACCAAGCGGCCGAATTCAATGTAAAAATTGTTGAAGACCAACACAAAAAAAAATGATTATGTAATAAATTAATTAATCCTAGAACACTGCACAGTTAGTTTAATTGAGAATCTAGGATATGAAATATCACCCCCTAAAAATAATTCATACAGAAAACATATTAAATAGTTATTATAAGAGTATATTTATAAAGAAAACGTGTTTTCCTTAAAAAAAAAATGATTTTTTTTGGTGCTCCTTTGATGCATTTCAATGCCGGTCTGAGACCTGTGTGCGGTGGCTACAAATACATTCTGATAAAAGGTTATAATCCAACATTAAAAAAAACGAATGACAGTATTTTTTTGCGAAATGAAGTTCAACCACATTATTATTTTATGTTTACAACAATTACCTGCTATCTGATTTTTTATGATGCATGTGATTGGTCGTTAGTTGCAGTATTGCGGCGGCAGTACCTATTTAACCACAGCTGTTTCCTAGTATCGACGGAGCTTATCTTCAACTGCTACAGCATAACAACTTTAATTTTACCCTCTTTTATTTTCAAGTATAATAATTAAACACTGTACAGTAAATCCTGATTTCTACTATCTCACTTACATTATAAATCTCTCACTAAGATAAGTTTGTGACTATGTTTATATATATATGCTGTGACGAGATTAAACGACTCAAAGGATTTGTATGATATTCGGCCTATAGAATATAGTCAATGCATTGGTTTTTTTTTGGGTCTATATCGTCTGCCATAATAATTTTTAGTCATAATGTGTTTTAGGTCATAGATAGGTACTTATCGCAAGTCATAACGTATTTTTCGAAGTTACTTTTTTTATAAATCAAACCTAACCTAACCTAGCCTAGCCTTGTCTACACGTTCGATATTGAGAAATTCTGAAAAGTTTACGGTTCAAGCGATATAAAATATTATGATTAAGTATCAATTATGTCAACAATGACATTATGATTATGACCACAAAGAACTATGTAAAACAACGGGCTCCCTAATTTTTTATTCTGAAAAGCTAAGAAAAAATATAGAGCCAAACTTTAAAACAAAAATACTGAAGTATTTGTATGACTACGACGGTGAAGAAACACGATTACAGCATAGAGTGGCTTTACAAAACCTTTTAAACATCACTGCGTTAGCTCATTACTTAAAACTATATAGAAACAATCGATTATTCAATTGAATAACAGTCCCTTATGTGTACCTATATATGATACAATAATATCCAGTGCATATTTTCGTTAGCGATTATCTACTGAATACATTTTTACTTAAACTTAGTATGTATACCTACCTCTACCACTATTTCCATGAAAATTAAACATTTTACACAAAATGTGCTTTACTACCCCATGTTTTATTGGAGTATCCCCGGGACTTAGTATATATAAAAAACACGCGTTGAATTTGTTTCTCGCTATACCTACTTACCCTTTCCTTATAGTTAGGGGTTAAATTTACCACAGGAATAATTATTCCGAATTGTATGTTTCTACGATCAATTTTTTTGCTTTTGAGTTGTCAGACCGTCTGACAGTCACGGAGATGTTATGTTATAGAAAAATGATCAATTTATAACTGAAATTACGGTGCAATAAGTCTTAAAAAGTCCTGTTAGACAAAAGACGAACATAAGAGCGTTTCAGAGTTTGAAACGAAACGTTGTTTTTAGAGCTATTGCATTGTACTTAGTTTGCAGGTTTTCTTTTCTAAATCCTACTATAATATTATAAATGCGAAAGTTTGTGTGTGTGTGTGTGTGTGTGTGTGTGTGTGTGTGTGTGTGTGTTTGTTACTTCTTCACGTTGCAACGGCTAGACGGATTTGGATGAAATTTGGAATGAAAATAGCTTATACCCTGGATTAACACATAGGCTACTTTTCATCCCGGAAAATTCTAAAGTTCCCGAGGGAATAACTATAATCGAAATCTACGTGGACGAAGTCGCGGGCAGCTAGTAGATAAATAAAACATTATTTTATTTACACGATTATTGTCTCTTCAATGACAATTGGCGCGGCGGCGCCCGCATCGCATTACGTAGGTATTGTAAAAGACTGAAGTATTTTATAATTACCGAAGGCTGAAAAGTCGTTGCACAACTGAATACACGACATATTATTAACATAACAATATTTTACGTTTATGTTAACAACTTTTTATACAAACAACTTTCTTCGCCGCCATTATTTTTTATAGTTGTTATCACAACTAGTTTTAAGTCTACGAGTAAGCCTAAATATTATTGCGATTTGAATTCTAATCTGCCTATTTCCACCTTCATCTAGCCAAGAGTGGAAAAGTTTAAAAAACCGGTCAAGTGACAGTCGGGCTATCGCACCGAGGGTTTCGTACCGCCGCACGGTAGGTAATATTATATTCCAATTTGAAATCCATTTCGAATTAGAATCAGCGCGAGCCCAATTCACACTTGTAGTATTTATTGTTTTTCTTCACGCTTGTATGATTTACCGTTTCTACAACACAACAATAATAAAAAAACGTTGAAAAAAACCTTTCTGGTACGGGGATCCCTTTATTATGTCACTAGAGGACGCCCGCGACTTCGTACGCGTAGAATTTGTTTCCCGCTACTCCCCCAAATTTTTCCCGTTGGGGGTAGATTTTCGGAAAATCCTTTCTTAGTGCTCACTTACATCATGAAAGGAACCCCTGTACCAAATTTCAAGTTTCTAGGTACAGTAGTTTCGGCTGTGCGTAGTGTGCGTTGATACATCAGTCAGTCAGTTTAGCCTTTTATATATATATACTAGAGGACGCCCGCGATTTCGTACGCGTAGAATTAGTTTCCCGCTACTCCCCCTACTTCTTCCCGTTGGGGGTCGATTTTCGGAAAATCCTTTCTTAGTGCTCACTTACATCATGAAAGGAACCCCTGTACCAAATTTCAAGTTTCTAGGTACAGTAGTTTCGGCTGTGCGTTGATATGTCAGTCAGTCAGTTTTGCCTTTTATATATATAGATAGATTAATTTTATTTTTTTATTTCTATGTAAATCCGCCGTAATTAATTACACACATAAAAAAGCCCGCTGTCTATTACGGTTCACAAAGATACCTACAGCTCTTTAAGGTAAGGACGGGCGGAAGGACAGTGTAATCATATTAATAGCTAATAGGGTCCCATGGGCTCCCTTCGGGTACGGACCCCTAGAAAGGAACAAAATACTGACATAGTTAAAAGTCCTTTTGTCACGTTATAGATCCAACTCAGCGTTATGCTGGCATTAAGGCACTGGTCCCACCGCCGGCGAGTAAGCTATGAATTATCGGCTATTTTCTTGTCCAAGAAACGAACAAAAGATAATCGCACCTGTGTAAATAAAAGAGAGGGATATAAATTTATAGTTCATCGCTGGGCGAGTGAGCTATACTGGCTCACTCGCCGGCGGTGGGACCAGTGCCTAAAGCCAGCGCTGTACCCTTACCATGACTTACAATCACCGTACTCGCTAGCGAGTCGAATGCTCTGTCCCTCGCACCCTCTATAAGAATATCGCTCTATTCGCCTCTATTCCTGGCGGTAAAAACGATATCGTATTTGACCTGTTACGGTATTGTTTTGACGTCAGCCGCCATTACTGTCAAGGAAATAAGACAATACGATAACAGATTAATGACGATATGGTTTTTAGCGCCTAGAATACCGGCCCAGCGCCTCTATTCTAGGCGGTATAAACGATATCGTAGTTTACCTGTTAAGGTATTGTTATGAAGTCAGCCGTCATTACTGTGAAGAAAATAAGAGCTATCAAAACGTTGAAAATACGATAACAGGACAAAAACGATATTGTTTTTACCGTGTTGAATAGAGGCGCAGGCAGGTCTGCGACGGACCGATCATTCGACTCGCTAGCTAGAATGTTATTGTTACAACTCGTATCATGGTAAGGTCTTAACGTCCTTCGTTTCGTTTACTTACACGTGCCATGAAAATACGGTTTGCAACGGGTACACTACATAATTCCGAATTGTCATAATTCCGAATGCAATGTTTTGATAGAAAGACTTTATTTTTTGTTATCGCTTATAAATCAAACCTAACCTAACCTACGTATAGCAATTAATGCATTTAATCTAAATTAGCTCCAGCGTAATGTACCTTTCGAAAAAATTAAAATTCGGACAATTGAATATTCGGAAAAAAGTAATTCGGAATTTTAAGGTGTTCCATTGCAACCCCACGCGACCCCTTCTTCAAAGTGCATGCCAATATCAAAACGTTGTGCTATCTACTTGGATTAGATACAGGCATGCCAGTTAGCGTATACAAATGACAATAGATGGCACGTGCAAGGAGCTGTTATGCAAGTGTGTGCCGGCTTTTTCCAAATAGTAAACATGTTTGGCAGATTTAATTCCGTGATGAATTACTGTTCCACGCGTATTTAGATAAGTGGTGTTGTGACAATGTCAAGCCGTGTTCGAAGGAAATCACTTATTGCTTACATTACATACATATGCACGCACATGTTTACTCAGGGTAAGCATGTACACCGGCAACAATATAATGTACTAGTGACCCGCCCTCGCTTCGCTTCGGTTTGTGCGAGTTTTCTGTAATACCCGTACATGTTTTATAAATAAAAACCTTCCTCTTGAATCACTCTATCTATTAAAAAAACAGCATCAAAATTCGTTGCGTAGTTTTAAAAATCTAAGCATACATAGGGACAGATAGACAGCGGGAAGCGACTTGGTTTTATACTATGTACCTAGTGGTGATCCATCATTCGGCTCAAAAATACCTCGTGTCTTTCTCTATCTGTAGAAGAGCGTGTCAATATTTTTAATCCCAAGTTTGATAGTAAGTAATATGTTAAGCATGCATGTCAACTGCCATTTAATTCCCGCTCTTTTCATAACAAGTAATCAATGCAATCAGCAGCCTTAATATGGTTGCGTTTATCGCGTGACAAAGTTTGGATAAGGCATCCTTCACCTTCTGACACGTAAATAAGAACGAGAGTGACGGATGCTTTATCCACATTTGACACGCGATATAGATGCAGCCATATTTACTAGGCCCACAGGAATGTTTGAAGGAAAATGTCTAAATGTAATGAATGAAATTAAATAAATTAAATTGATTTTGATTTGAATGTTACATTAACACCGTGACGTGCGCGTGCGTGCGTAATTGTTTTTCTGAATCATGAATGAGGCTTTCCCACTAGAGTCATAGACCCTCAAGAAAATTACCTTTTCCTGTAACCGAACCACTTCTAGCACTAACCCTCCGATATAACAAGTATAAATATCTATA
Source organism: Acleris cristana (assembly GCA_948252455.1). NCBI lineage: Eukaryota > Metazoa > Arthropoda > Insecta > Lepidoptera > Tortricidae > Acleris > Acleris cristana. Next base: position 9,559,954 of record OX411784.1, on the reverse strand, counting down.
TATACGTATAAAAATTAATCCCTGTTTCCCGGGGTCACGCCATGCCAAAATGGCTCAACCGATTTGAATATTTTTTTTTTTTGTTGTGTTCGTAATTATTAAGATAAAGTTTATTTTTTTAAGACAAGGTTTATTTGGAAACAAAATACATCCGGGCGGCGCCGGGTACGGACAGTAAGTATAAATATAAATATCAGGAGACCATCTCACACCAACTGACCTAGTCCCTCCCAAACTAAGCTCTAGGCTTGTACCTCTACCATGGGAACTAGGCAACGATATTAATACTTATATGTGGCGTTCCTGCCATAAGGACCCCTCAGGCATGGAACGCCACATATAGAGAAACAAATACCAGTCGTTGGTCGTGGTCCACTTATGTTGGTCCACCTGGGCATTAGCAGGTCGACGGAGTTCTACATTATTTTGGCCCTTCGGGCCCTCTGAAGAACTAACATAACCTAAACCTACCTATTGATATTTTCGCGTTTACTCTCCGTAATCCACATAGGTGGACCACGGCCAATGCCCCACAAATACTCGCGCTTATCATACAAATATTTACTCATACCGGGAATCGAACCCGGGACCGCTAGCTTCGTAGGCAGTCACTACCAACTAGGCCAACGCGTCGTCATATATTACAAAATATTTTTGATGAAATTAAATTAATATTTAATTCTGAGGCTTTATTTAGATCCCCGGACTTACATAGATGCTTTAACTTACGACAGTAACTACCCCAGTAGAAAATTGAAATTCGGAATGTTTAAATTATTATGTATTTAAATTATTTTTTCTACTCGCGTACTATAAACCGCTAATATTGATATCGTTAATGGTGTCAGAATACCACCTATAGCGTAACCGAAGCGTAAAAACAATTCTATAATGAGCGTTGCCATGGTAATAACAGTTCTATAATTTATTATAGCATTGTTATTACCATGGTAACGGTCATTCCGGATATCGGTCTTGGCGTTTAGTTAACACTTGACATCCTAATAATTTGTATAATAAACCGTTAAAACATTTAACACCAATAACAATTACGTATATTAAAAACAAAATTAATTTTATGAGTAATTATGTGTTTAAAATAACATTTTTATTCAATTCTTACTAAAAATAGATGGTTAATATCCATCGATTTGTTATTTGGTTACCATGGTTACGTTCAATATGGATATCAACAAAATGGCGTTTCGTTTGGCATTCCAACTTGTTTATGATAATTTGATAGAACTGTTTTTAGTATCTATTAAAATTCGCATGAAATTTGTTTACATTTATCAATAAAATTCACAAATTATTATCGCGCATCGGAATAGTGAAAATGTCTTTGATGACAAGTAATTTGTTAGCAGAAAAATCGAGTAAAGTATACGAGAAAAGTTAGCGATTGTTTATTTTTATCATTATCATTTTAAGCTTGTAGAAAAAGTTGTGTATGCAACGGTTCATAATTAGCTCTTAAGGTACTCGTGCCTGTAATTAGAGCGCTCGCAAGCTCGCGCTCTAACCTCGGCTCTCGTACCTTAAGAGGCTTCATTATGTACCAGTTACATAAATAACTATTATCAAACAGGATATAATGAGGAGACAGATAATTAGGCATGATCATATCAATAACTCGCTACAGAATGAAATCAAGAATGAAATGTTAAATTAATTAAGTTCAGTTTTAAATATGTGTACTATACTTGTTTTTATGAATTAACTAGATGTGGCCCGTGACTCCGTCTGCTTAGAAGTCGTTTATCGCTACTCGCGGCTGAAGTAACCTATGCCTTTCCACCGGGGTCAAGCTATCTCCATACCAAATTTCATCGAACGCTTTCAACGCTTTAACAATGTAAGCGTAACAAACAGACAGACAAAGTTACTTTCACATCTATAATATTAGTATGGAAGTAGGTATAGTACATACATACATACCTTCACGCCTGTAACCCCAGAGTGGAGTAGGCAGAGCTGCAGAATTCCCTAACACTCTAAAAACTTGTTGATAATTCAGTAACCACATTTTGCACAATTAGGCTAAGATGTAGGTATAGTATGGATAGCTATATATACAAATAGACAAATAGTTAAAAAAATCCACTTGATGAAATTGAGTCATACAATTGATATGGCAAATTTTTGCATATGCAATGTGAATAATTAATATTTGGATTTAGAACTATCATCATTTCAGTTGAAACATGTTCACATCTGAACATAGGCCTTATAGGAGATCTCCAACAGCCTGACCTGTGCTACTAGCATCCAGCTGTTCCCCGCAACATTTTGTTTACAATGTATTGTATTTTTGCAAACATCTAAATGGTTTTAGTATATATTAATTGTTAGATTCTTTGAAGCTGAATCAATGTTCTTGTTGTGTGTTGAATGCTTTACAGAAACCTTTGCCTATTCATGTTTTACTAATTATGCTGACATATAAGTTTTGCAATTCTAGCAACAGAATAGCAATCTAGCAAAAAATCGTGAAAGCATCATTAACAATGTACAATCTAGAGTAACATTTAAATGATAATAAATGTCCCATGTTAGTACTTTAAATTTTTACTTTTATTACGGTTCTAATATTACCCTTTACTATTATACAAATAGGTAATATTTATATATTTGTTTGAAATCCCGTTTTTTAAAACGGCTGGCTTTAATAAGTAGGTATTTGATAAAAATGGCAGAATTCAAATTTTAGTTTCAAAATATCAATCAGTTGAGTGTTCATCGTTGAGAACATTTGTTCGTGTTTAACATGAGCAATGATCAGTCGCCCAAGTACTGTTTACCAAGTAATATGGTCAAAAGAAATGCATTTTTTATAAATAAAGAGAGAATAATAAAATACCAGGACTATTGTCTCTACGCTCTAAGTTATTTTTTCTATCAGCATTGTAACTCCTGCTTGTATACCTTTGAATGTTTGCAACTATGTTATAATGATATGATCGTTAAAATAAAAATAATTTTCAGATACTTACTCATCATCATGTTTGCTGAGTTGAGTCCCAAATAGTCCAAAAATACATCAGTTCCAAATACAAATATTGCTCCGAGCAGGAAGCCCAGAGCTACTGGCAGGAATGATAAATTTCCATATCCCTGTTTTTCACAAAGTGTTATTGCCGGATCTAACAGTGACCAGTACGAGGCAGCAGTCATCACACCCGCTGCAAAACCTAGTGATACATCCAGCAGCTTTCTCTGCGGACAACAAGCGTAACTAATCTAAGTAACAAGTATGCAAAGACCACTTTTGTAATAATAACTAAATAAGTAACACCCAGGTGCTTTCATACTAAGTGAAATCCTTAACTTCACTATTGATACAAATGTTTATTGCTGTTCTTAGCGTATCTACATAGTAATTGTTTGTTGAATACATTTTTATTACTGCAAAATGAATAAAAGTATTAAAATTACTAAAATTACTACCCACAATAAATTATTTTTGTGTTTTAAATGTACAAAATGAAAACAGTACAAATTTCAACAAAAATGGATATATAATTTTATTTACCGTAATAAAGTTATGTGGGTGAATCAACTTTTAAGGTACTCCCCATTTTTCGACATGTTTCACAAGTTATATGTTTTTTAGAATAACTATATATTTGTTAATGACGTGGCTTACACGCTTATTAAATCAGACATATAGGCTAACATTTGAAATGATTTGATTTAAAATAGTACAGTTTTAAATAAAAATACAGTAGGTAACGCAGCGGACAATGTTGTCCCTAGGTTTTGTATGGAAAATGTGCATTTTCCCCTGAGTTACCAGGTTTTTTCGAGGATAAAAAAATATTTGAGGTGTTTAACATGTAAGGTCTGTAAATTTAGTGGTCTGATTTTATTATTCAGACATTATTATTAACTATAAATCACCAGGAAAGTTTTAATACCGCAAAAGAAAAGGAGCACCTTAAAAGTTGATTCACCCATGTTGTTATTCCGAAGTTAAAAAGATGTGTATGGGAAATGAAGCAATGTTTTGCTACACTTGAAAATCATTTACCATATCCTTTAAATAAAACACCCAACAGGATAACTACCATGATTATCCGGTTTCTTAGTACATAGGCCTGCACTGGAGCACTGGAGAGATTTAAATTATTTGTAAATTAACTGCTCCAGAATTATAATTTATCAACTGAACTATAGTAATAATAAATCTATTAAATTAAGCAGACACAACACGTGATGAAGGTAATAAATATTCCTGTAATCACTTATTCACGATCAGATAACTCGTTGTCATACAATATAATAATCGTTGCAGATCAATTTGCTGAATGAAAACAAGGAAGTGAATCGTAATTGTATCAACATTTTAGTCCAGTTGTCTAAATTGATCTTGAACCGATATTTAAAGTTTCGTACCTGTTTTCCTCGTACGAAAAATACGCAAGCTGCGCCGGCAGCAGTCAGCCCCCACGTCAAAAGTGTCCCCAAGAGGGCCTGGGTCACTGCCCCGTATCCTTCAATCATCTTGGTCAATGCCTATAAGTAACTATTTGCTTCTTAAGTACACTGGGCTGTTCATCGCTACCACACGATTTGTTTTTAAGTTAATTGTAGCTAAACATGTCCTATTTATATGTCTCGCGGGCTGGCGTATGTCTACGTGCGTGACGTGACGTGTGTCAACTGTCACTTAGCTGAACCGTCAAGTCAAGTATTAAAAATGTCAGTTGTCTTGTCAGAGAGAGACGTTCAAAACCTCGGTTCAAAACGATGTAGCCAATAAACAAAATAAGTGAGCCAGACGACAGGGACCCAATTCTCGTTAATTCGAGATGATTTTTCATGCGAGATATGTCAAAAAAAATGTATGCAGTTGACAGTTCATCTCGCTTGAAAAATCATCTCGAAGACACGAGAATTGGGTCCCAGGCCCGTTTCACGAAGTTACAAGTTTAAGCGGAAGTCTCTTTCTAACTCGTTTTGCTAGAAAGAGAGCTCCACTTGGAATTTGTAACTTGTAGCTTCGTGAAACGGGCCACTGATTTAGCTAAATATACTTAATTATTAACTATTTGTATATTTGAGAAATATTTACTTGATTTTGGTAAAATCTTATTATTTACATTATCTTATTATAGATTGGCAAGAAATAGTTTAGAAAATGAGAGCGCTGTACAGTTTGAAATTGGCAACATGATCCAATTTAAACCCAACATCTGTAGTGGTTGCCACTTAAGAATATTGTAATTCCACCTGTAACCTCTGTACTGTCTGCATAATGTTTCGTTCTGTCTTTTTAGGGTTCAGTATTTACTAAAATGGTAAAAAAATAACCCTTATGGTGAGACTTCAGTGTCCGTCTGTCTGTGTAAAGCCGGGTCCGCTGCGCCATGTTATCGTGTTTTTCTAACTTAGAGTTTTCTAACACCTAACATGTTAGGTCCACCCCCCCGCAGGCGAACGCGGGAGATGGATAACATCCAAACACACGTTAGGCTATCAAATTGAATTTTGGCATAGGTATATAGGTACATAACTTGCTTTGCCGCATCTAGGTATTTATATGTAAAAAAAGTTTTATAGGAAATGGAATTAAGAACGGGCTCTAAAAGGCGGGTTAAAAAATTAAAGTAAAACTATTTTAGGCAATGGTTTCATATGAAAGAGCTTAATTTCCAAATTGTATAACATTTTTCAGACTAATAGACCATTATCCATATTTTATATGGACGTTTTAAAGCATAACGAAGTTATCAAAATCAACAATCTTCGAAATAGAGTCCGACCAGCGAGTGGTGACACAAAATAAGGCAGCAAATTCAAAATATCACTAGAGCTGGTAATACGAAATGCATAGCGACTTGATAGGTCATGGGTAAAATTGTTGCCACATGAAAAAAAATGAGAATAATGCTTGTGTCACCACTCGCTGGTCGGACTCTAATAACAAAATTAGCTAGTTTTGGTTATATGGAATTAAACATTTTATGACGGGTTTTTTTTAAACGGTAACAGTACCTACAACCGGTTTAAAACGGTGTTTTTACTATTAATGCAACCAAATCTAGGTACATAGTTGATTTGGTTAGGGCGCATAACGTCCCACTCGCAAAACGTCCCTCCAGCAAAATTACGTCCCATTCGCAAAACGTCTTCTCTGCAAATGGTCCCTTATGTAAAATACCCCATTCGCAAAACGTCCCTTTCTTAAAAGGTCCCACCCCTTTCGCAAAACGTCCCTATTGCATACCGCCCCTATCGCAAAACGTCCCGTCTGCGAAATGACCCATTCGCAAAATTTCCCGTCTGGAAAAAGCTTGTTTAAGTAGAGTCTTCTCATGGAAAGGAACGTTTTGCGAACGGGTCATTTTGCGAACGGGTCATTTTGCGAAAGGGACGTTTTGCGAACGGGACTTTATTTATGTGAAGGGACGTTTTGCGAACGGGACCTTTTGCAGAAGGGTCATTTTGCGTAAGGGACATTTAGGAAAGGGACATTTCGCGAAAGGGACGAAGGGACATTCTGCGAGTAAGACGTTATGCGCCCTAACCGTTGATTTAACCTACTAAACACTCTTAATAAAGTCATCGGATTGACTTCGTATGCTTATGCGATTTCGATGACCATACAAAAGTATCGTTCGTTATCAGTTTTCGTTATCTAACAATGTAAAATTTATTAAAATCGGTTTATCCGTTTAGTAGTTACGAGGGGACAAAGAGTCGGACGTATATACAGGCTGCTAACACATAACCCTCCTTTTGGGCTTTGCCGCAGTTGGGTAAAAAGAGCGCCATGTTTTTTTAGGTCTCAACTTCCATCTTTGTGTCAGTATGTCTGTGTAGTGTACCTTAATCTCAAAAATGTACCTACATATGTAGATAAATAATTGTAATATGAACGAAGATAGTGAACGAAGAACCCGAAATACATTTTTAAGTACTAAGTAAGTATTGCACCGTAGAAAGTTTGTAAGTTGTGACTAAAACAAACAAGATACCTAACACAAGCATAATAATAACACAAGTATAATATTCTGAACTCTGATTTAAAAAGTTCGGAGGTCAGTTTGTTGGTAATTTTGAAAGACGTTCAAATAAACACACTCTCAGCTCTCACAAGCAAAAGTATCGGGTCACTTTGTACTGGAATTAACAAAGTGATATCTGTTTTTTTATCTGGCCAGCGTACATTAATTTGCAAGATGAATCTAACAGTTAGCAAGTAGATGACTCGACAGCACTGCAGCCGCAATAAATGATATTGCTCTTGACTCTAATTGTACACACACGTAGTGAATAACTGAATACCTCATTAAAACCTTAGACAAACACATTATATCTCTTAAAAGATATGTTACCGCGAGAGTCACGTCGGCGTTTCACTTACTAAAAACTTTAATTAGTAAACACCATGTTTATTACTCTACTAATAGAGTTAAGTAGTATTTAAATATGTGGGAACTGGGGCACATCCGCGAGTTGGTCTTATTCTGACGAGGCTGGAGTCACATACTCAGATAGTAGAGATTACTAGAGTTAGACTAATAAGTTTGGAGAAAACTCAGTAGCGTGATGTCATTTATTGTTTAATGACAGACTTATCATCAACTTTTTATAGGTATGTGAAGAATAAAAAAATGGCAACAAAATAACAGTCTTCAAAAACCCACTGAAGAGCGTTAGGAGGTAGGTAACGACGGGGCTTATTAAAGACGAATAAAACTAACGTTAGCGATTTTCGAAAAGTGTGAAAATGTATAGGATTATCGTAAGTTAATCTATCGCGTCGGCCACAAATGAATGGGACACGGAAAGAACATGTCTAGTCACTAATTATTATTTTATTTTAATTTGAACATAATAATAATGTAGAGAGTTCCAATGAACTATTACTTACAGACAGAAATATTAATCTTAACATGAGTTTTTTTCCCTCACGAAAATCACGTCATGGTTTCTAACTTTTAGACAAGTTAATTCTTTCACACTTCTTCAATTCCATACATTTTGTCGATTTTCGAAAGTCCCTTAAGTTAGCGTTATTTATGTAGCCTATTGCCCTAGTCTCCTAGGAATAACCTATTTTGGGCCTTTATCTAATATTGCACTGTGCTAGAAATATTAGATAAGACACCAAATAGGTTATTCCAAGGACTATTATGTTCCGTTCTATTTTACAAAAAAACCTTTTTAGTTCTCGCCTAGGGTACCTACCCAAGGAAAATCCCCTTCAAACGAGTCCCTATGTCCAACGGCTGTATCAATCTGTTTCCCAAACTCGATTACTGCGCGTATCAACTTTTTTCAGTCGCGATTTTTCCCCATTAGTGATTTTACCCCATTGCATTTTTAGCAACCTACAAGTAGGTAGGTAGTTAGGATTACCCCGTTAAACCAAATTTCTGAAGAAAAAAAAAACGTACATATCGGATTGTCCGATTGGGATCTTCGATTCCAAAGACACACAGATAGTGTGCAGATAGGTACCTGTCTTTGTACTAAGATACACACACGTTAAAATATAACTCTCCTTTCGTCGTCGGTGGTTAAAAAGATATGTACCGTAAAATGGGGTGACTTTAGAATCGCGAGGCGACTTTGATAATTTTTTTAAATATGGATTTTGTGAAATGTCTGAGTTATTATTTAGCTCTTTCGCGACATTACTTTCATATGTCTCATATGCAAGCGAAAAACATTAATAGTTGAAGTATTTTCAGACAAATTGGATTCAAAAACTGCAAAACAAAAAACCACTCATTTTTGACATGCTTCAGGGGCGACTTTGATATTGTAGTATTAACACAGGGATAATCAAAGTAGTCCCATTTTAAGAAACGAGATTTTAAACCGCGAATATTTTTTTTTCTACAAAGCCGTCTACCGTAGTCTGCCTCTAGTTGCTTTAAGTTACTCCAAATGAGTAGACGCTAATATAATAATTTTAATAATTTATTTTATGATTAAATGCGGGAGTTACCAGAGATTTATTTTTAAAATTAATCAATTTAACCCCATTTTACCGGTAATTAGTCTTTTCTATCTTCAGTAGAACAAAACAAGAGATAGATTAAAGATTGAGAACCGTTAAAGAACCCCACTATGGAAACGGTCCCAAAACTTTTACCGGTATATTTCAATTGTTTCCGATAAAACAGGCGGGTAATAGTGGCGCCTCGTTATGGCTGTCACTTCACCTCGGATCCGGAATAATTACGGCGCCGTTATATCCTCATTCGTATCCAAATACCTACTTACACCAATTCAAACTGCACTTTTATACCGTGATAAATGATGTGGACTAACTTTCTATCAACAGTTTGTGATGGTTCCTTGGCGTGAAAATAATTTTATGGACGTTTAAAGTATTAATTATCTATCTACTTACGTAAAATAGATGTACAGTCTAGTTAATAAATATGTGTACACTTTAGTACCTTGTCCATTTAATATTATGTTTAGATTGCCATATATGAATTGTCACAGCGATTATAGTGACAAGGTACTAAAGTGTAGGTACACATATTTATGAACTCTACTGTACGTATACCTACCTTCGTATGCCGTGCTCGAGCTAAAACTAAACTTAGGCACAAATCAAAGTTTTGAGTTAAAAGCAAAAAACAGAATTGAAACTCTATGAAAAATATTAATTTAGACATGTTTAGTAAGTTCTCGCTGCATCATCGAAACCAAAGAAGCAAAGCTTAGACAGGTCAAAGGAGAATTTCTCACTGTAGCGCTATTTAAAAAAGTGCAAACCTGTCTAAGGTTATTTAGGGTAGTTTTAGTCAGAGCACGGCAGTAGTGCAAGCTTTACTTATATTATACCGTTAATATTATAAAAGCGGAAGTGTTTGTTTGTTCCGTCTTCACGGTTGAACGCCTAAACCGATGGACGTGTAATTAGGTACAGATCTCGTTTATACCTCGGAGACCGGACATAGTGTGCTACTACTACTAATAACATAGAAAACATCCAAGACTCAGAAACAAATACTCGAACTGAACACACAAATATTTGGACCGCCTTAGATATACATATGATATATATTATATATATACATATATATATATATATATATATATATATATACATATATATATATATATATATATATATAACTCCGTTGAAGGGAAAATAACCTTAACTTTCCCTTCAACGGAGCTATCTTGCAGTATATATATGTACATATATATACCATTGCCTAGATTTCCTTATTTAAATTTGAGTACGTTTGCTTAGTTCTAGCGTAACCCAAGACTTGCCATTAATCTACAGTTTAGTCGCGCAGCTATGCAGCGCAACAGTCGCACAGACCATCCAAACATTAGCAGGCTCTCTACAATGTTAAACAATATTGCTTTTGACGTGTTATGGTATTGTTGTTAACTCGGTCGTCATAACTATCAAGTTAATGCCAAAGGCAATAAGGTTTTATCTAGTGGAATGCAGGCTCAGTGCAGTCGTCACGCAGCTGTCCCGCAGCACTATAAAAGCTTCGGCGCACAAGACGCGTGTCAGAAGCGCAGAAAAGGCGAAAAATAAAATGAAGTAAAATTTCATAGTTTTGGAAAAAATATCAAAAAACTCTAAAAATCTGTTTAAAAATGTAGGCTAATCAAAACCTTAGTCAAAATATATGGCTTGGCCGTTTCGTTACTACAAGAACTACTGTACCTATTACAGAAAAGTAATGAACAGTTAATATTTTTTTTCATCTTACGCCCGTGTGACTGTAGCGAAACCGCCAAGCGACATATTTTGACTAAGGTGTAGAGTTTGTGAAGTTAGGGCATAAAGAGTTAGGGCGTGTAGAGTTAGAAGCTTGGCTCTACATGATATCTCATAACTTTTCGACAGTGTGGTCTCGTCTTGGCAACATTTTACATGAAATTGTTTTTGTTGGGATTTCACTTATTTTTGTACCTAAGTTGCTTTTAGGTGTTTTGCGCACGTTTAATTCCATCCCCTAATATACAGGGGGTGATTTACCAAAAACTTAACCAAAAATCCTGAAATTATGTTATTTATGATTTATAACAAGGAGTTCCAACTTATCAATTTTAAGACCTCTAGCATTAATTTGCGGAAGTCTCATACAAACTTCCATCCCCTAGTTTGACGGGTTGGGTTATTGTTGTTTATGTACTAATACTAGCTTACAAACCAAATTTCAGCTTTCTAGGCTTCAGGAAGTACCCTAAGAATTTTTATGATCATCAGTGAGTCAGTGACGAAATCGTTTTTTTTAGATATCAATAAAATCTAAAGTACAGGCTATGTACCTACTTAATTGAAACTTTATATGTTTAATTAAATAAGTCCAATATAGGTAGACATCATATCCCAAGAATTTTATTTATCTGCTATAATGCAAACCCAAGTTATGAGGGTTCAAAAAACCGACGAAGCGCTTCGAATATCACTCTGGGTAAACAAAAGTGGAGGATCAATGCTAATTAATCTAAATCTATCCACGTTACCTTTACATTAAGAAAATGCATCTGTGCACTCGTTAAGTATCAATCGAATATCCCAACTATCACGACGCTATACAACGGGATACTAATATCAATTTGGAGCTAAGGAAGGAAACAAACTTTGGGAAACAGCTTCCCTCTCTAATGTCGAAATTATCTAAAGATTACAGAACAAAATGTGAAGGATACTTAATAAGTTACGCCTCTCGGCTCGTCACAAATCTCGCAGACTAAAATGGAACGGGCCCAAGACACACTGAAATAGATCGCACGACAAGGGTCGCATACCGAGCAAGCCATTTAAAAAAACTACCCCAAACTACTATTTAATGTCCCAGAAAGGCGAGAAAAAATTTTCAACTGGGACTATGGAGTATTCTTGCGAAGGAATTAGCTAATCCCAGATTAAAATTTTGTCCGCGTTGACGAACCCACGGGGACAGTGATTATTTCGGAGTAAAAGGTAGCCTATGAGCTATGAGCTAGAAGTTACAAATATACTGAATTACACGCGCTCGTAAACTTTCGCATTCATAACAAAACCTGACATATAAATATTTTTTTATTTCTTCATTTATCATTATGTCAGTACCCATCTTGGTCACCCACTGGTCACCCTAAACAAAAAGAGATAAAAATCTCATGGCATGTTTCTCTATCGGTGACACTTTTTTCTAGCAGTAATGAGAACACAGGCTCAGAACTAATCTGCTTTAGTATGTCATGGCAACTCCCCAATTTGAGTAAAAGGTCCTTTGTAGAACGCTGTCAAAAAGTTGACAGAATTTCGTTGGATACTTCTGATATTCCAAGTCTTTCAGTTTAATTACACCGTCCATCAAATAAGGTAAGTTATATATCTGTTTTATTCGCTGTTGTAAAAAAGAGTGGTGCAAGTTTTCATTCCGGTCTTCTAGGAAGCTTATATACTTCCAGTTAAGGAAGAGCACACTGGCCTTAAGGCTGAAACTGATTTACAATTTGCGATGTTTTCCATTTGCTGGTCTAGCTTATAGTCAAGTTGAGAATGCTTTTCTGGTTAGGTCTAACTTGATTTGACTAGGATCGCCTCCGCAGATATAATAATACAGGAGCCACGAGCGGGGCGAAGTCGTTAGGGAATATTTAAAACTTAGAACTCATTAGAGCTTTAGCTCTGTAGGCCCTTAAATAATTATTACCAAGACAACATAAAATAAGATGTATTACATATAGTTCACGTGAAAAAATAAATCGGGTTAGGTTAGGTTAGACACATAGGTACGCAATGTGTTTAATATGGTTTAATTTGAACTTGAAATAACCCAATGTGTGCTTGGTTTGAAGGTCAGTCTACTTGGTTAGTTTCAGCGCTGCTAAAACACAAGCGTGTTTTTTCATCGCGAAACGGAGCCCATTTACCTGATCACCTTGAGCTGAAAGGTATGACCTAAGTTCTGACCAGAATTTCGCTCGCTTCCTATCGTTCAAGAAAACTGCCGGTAAATAAATGGTTAAAAAAAATCGCCTTCAATAACGCAAAAATAACTTCTTTTATAATAGGCAAAGAGATTTAATATTATAGGTACATACTATACTATACATTTAATGTCTTTGGTAATAGGTCAGTCCGACTGAAGTAGGCTTTGGTTAAAAATATTGTGAGTCACCGACTTCAGTTTGACTGACCTTACCTACCATTACCTACATTTTTAAAAGAAGTATTTTTAGCGTTTTTGACGGCGGTTTTTTTTTTAAAACATTTAGGTACCGTTAATCGGAGTGTATATCATAGTTTCGACTACGTACGCTCGGAATATCATGCTATCGAATGTTCGTTGGCTCGACTGTTATAGAAACGATAAATCGTCAAATCGAAATTGAGGTTTAATAACCATTACCATATAATTCTAGATTACGTTTTGTCGATTGTACATATTTCGGCCATAAGTATTTCGATCCAGCGAATATTCATTACAATAACAGTCGAGCCAATGAATTTTCGATACACCACTGATCGAAACTATACAATTCTACATTACGTTTTGTCGATTGTACATGTTTCGGCCACAAGAATTTCGATCTAGCGAATATTCATTACAATAACAGTCGAGCCAACGAACATTCGATAGCATGATATTCCGAGAGTACGTAGGCGAAACTATGATATACACTCCGTTAATCTAGGGTATAAACTATTTACATTCCAAATGTCACCCAAATTCGTCCAGCCGTTGCAGCGTGAAGAAATAGGAGAAACTGAAAGGATTACAGGATGACAAAAGTAAACAGAAATAAAAACATAGTACTACCCACACATGACTAGCTGAGATTTCACTTTTTAATATCGTTACTATAGTGCCCGGCCGCTAGGAAGTCAATCCTGACAGCTGTCATCGCAGTACAATTTATAACATCAAACCCAAGAATAGGTTATAAATTGTACTGCGATGACAGCTGTCAGGATTGACTTCCTAACGGCCGGGCACTATAGTCCATACAAAGGGGCTCCACAATTTGATTTCCCGTAAAGCGGGCTATATACCTTCAGTTTTAACTGCACAGTTTCAACTGTACAGTTTTATCTAATGAAATTTCGATTAGATATTTCTTAGATCGTCAGCTTAACTGCAAAGTTCACAGTGCCTACACACATATGTTTTAACTGAAAAGTTCGACTGTGAAGTTAAAACTGTGCAGTTAAAACTGATGGAATCTAGCCCGCTTAAGAATAAGATGTTGTTTCGGGATAAAAACTATCTTATGTCCTATTCCAGGACCTAACCTATGTGTGTGCCAAATTCCATCCTGATCCGTTCAGTCAAAACATCCAAACTTTCTCATTTATAACATTAGTTGTTAATAAAAAAAAATGTGCCTAACGTTTGCAGTGTGATGTCGTTCCAAAAACCGCTAGTCCCGGCCGGGCGCGTGACGCTGAACGTGGGCGGCATGCGGCACGAGGCGCAGTGGCTCACGCTGGAGCGCCTTCCCCACTCCAGGCTCGGCCGGCTGCGTAACTGCGACTCGGAACAGGCCATAGCGTTACTCTGCGACGACTACTCGCTCGACGCTAACGAGTACTTTTTCGACAGGTATGAATAAATTTAAAACACACACTAAAATGAGACAAAATTGATTAATTAGACGAACTTACCTTAATTGAAGTCTAATTACAATTTTATGAACAATCATCTGAAATATAATTGCTAACAATGTAGTTTTTGCTATTCTTTTGGCATCGCTAACGATCACCGCAAACTAGTAGGTACATTTTCGACAGGTATGAAAACCCACACCAAAATGAGACAAAATCATAAATGTACAATTGGCCCAACTAAACTATAGCCGCCGAAGAGCATGTTGGACCATACTCGAATGTAGGGTTCCGATGCCGTTACCATAAACACAAAAAACAACATGTATGAACTAATTTTCTTTTTAAATAAATATATTCGGTAATGTCTGAGATGAGTTTTAAAAGGTATAAACATTTTAACTAGGAGCCTAAGCTATATTTTATTTTAAGTTAAAATGATTTCTATGTTTGCATGTGTTATTTCGGTGGTACATATATGGAAATGTAACATGAATTATCTCGATAACTATCCTCCTTCTGCGAAACGGTTGGAATTAAAACTTGTTTTTGATGTATTTATAATAAATCTCATAAGTAATCATAAAATAAAATTATGCCCGAAGGTCATGCAAAACTGCCTTGCTCAGAGAACGACCCGTTTAGCCTAAGTATCTAAAATCATCAGAGACAGCACCAAATATTAAAAATTAAATTAAATTTCATAGTTGTTTTTTGAGATAGATTTTTGTGTTTGTGGTAACGGCTTCGGAACCTTGCGCTGAGGATGGTCCGACATGCTCTTGCCCGGTTATTTTTTTACTCTAGCTTTTTTTTTATTGTGTTAAGAATAATTTAAGGATTTTAAGGTACTTTTACGTAACCTCGCAACGTCAATTTAAATGGCAGGGCTATTATAATATTATGCAGTTGACATTACATCTCGAATTAAAATTCAGATCGGCGTCGCTATTGCCTAACGCACTCGCAATCGCAATCGGCTTCAAAGTGGAACAATTGTTTTCATTTTGTATGCAAACTCGCCTTCGGACTTTCAAAATGAAAACGATTGCGATTGCGAGTGCGTTAGGCCCTCGGGTCCACCGAATTGAGGTTTGATTCTTCAAATTGAAAATAGGTGTTAATAGGTTACGACGCGTTAGCCTAGTTGGGTCACTACCAACTAGGCTAACGCGTCGTAACCTATTAACACCTATTTTCAATTTGAAGAATTGAGGTTTGATTCTTCAAATTGAAAATAGGTGTTAATAGGTTACGACGCGTTAGCCTAGTTGGTAGTGACCCTGCCTATGAAGCTAGCAGGCCCGGGTTCGAATCCCGGTATGAGCAAGTATTTTTGTGATGAGCACGAGTGTTTGTTTCTGAGTCTTGATGTTTTTGTATTTAAGTATTTATCTCTCTATAATACTAGTACCTATTGTTGGGAGATATCGATCCTTCCTCCCTTCCTTGGGTCCTTGTGATTAGTCTTTCCACGTTTCTAAAGTTCATGCCAACAAATTTTACGGGTATCAATTAACCGGTCAGCAAAATATTCTCATTTTGGTGAACAGAAATATGTATTTGGTCAGCCAAAATAGCTAGTTGGTAAGCAACTTATGGTTAGCAAACATTTATAAATCTGTCAGCAATTAATGACATATTGGGCTGCTCTAAATTATTTTGGTCAGCAAATTAAATATTTGAGCTGCATTGAACGACCCACAGATAATTAAATTTTGGTAAGCAATCAGAAGGTAAGCAAAATAATTCATTTTGTCCAGCAGAAAAAAGGAAGCAATAAAATCAAATTGGTCATCAACAAAATGGGCGCAACTATTACAGAGTTCATTCAAATATACTCTCTTTTATTGTAAATTATTCAATTTATATAGAACTAGAGGACGCCCGCGACTTCGTACGCGTAGAATTAGTTTCCCGCTACTCCCCCCCATTTCTTCCCGTTGGGGGTAGATTTTCGGAAAATCCTTTCTTAGTGCTCACTTACATCATGAAAGGAACCCATGTAACAAATTTCAAGTTTCTAGGTACAGTAGTTTCGGCTGTGCGTTGATGTCAGTCAGTCAGTTTAGCCTTTTATATATATAGATTATTCCTCTAGGGCACACTTTCCTCGCAGATACACCCTTGAAAAAAGTTCGCCTTTATTCCTTATAGATCCCTTTTTTAAATACCAATGCAGTGTTTCCTAATAGATACACTTTTGGGTACAGTTGTGTACACAAAGGTGTAATTAACAAATTTACTGCCGTGCCGGCAACACACACATCCCAAACCCACCATCAAATTTACAAATTTAACAGAGTCGACGGAGCTCCGCTCACGCGGATCTCCTATTTCTGGGTTGTTCTGGCCCTCCGGGCCTGATATAAAAACGAACCTAACCTAACCTACCTCATATTTATGATACAAATTTTGGTTAATCTAGGGTGTGATTGTGATAGAAAATTGTGTGACAAAACTTAACTTGTAAACACTGCTGACTTTTCAAACTAAACGCAATCCACTTCTATATTATAGATGACGATTATTTTAATATGCATAACTCTTAATTAAACTGCTTACAGACATGTTTTCTCTGCTGACCAATTGTAAAATCTTGCTGCCCAAATAATTATTTTGCAGCTCGACTGTTTATTAGGCAGACAAATGACAAAAAAAGCTGATCGAAATTGTTTAAAATGTTACCCGTTTATAAATTGTTTGCTGAACAAAGAGTTGTAGCCCGATTTTTATTTATTGCCACCCAAATCTTTTTATGCTGCCCAAATGAATTAATTGCTGTTTTTTTTTGCTGATCAATTTTAATAACGGCTTACCATTTAATTACTTCCCAAATTTTACTGTCTTTTTAAATGGCAAGTTGATTCGTTTCTGTCTATAGGTACTCCATTTTCTTTCACGACCTGGTACTGGAAAAGTACAGTTACACGTAATTGGGTAATGACAATCCGCTAAAGCCGCACTCACAATGGAGCAGGTCACAATCAGTCGGCTCCTACGTCCGTACGGTGCGGACGCGTTTGTTTCCCTTCTTGCGACTTATTGTTTATCGTTTACCTGTGACTTGGCTAGTGAAAATGACCGATATCTCCATAATATTTTATTTTCAAATACCAAGTGCACGAGTCCTAAGGAGATTATCGTTTGTTGCCGCCCACTTGGCTACCTGCCTCTATCTTTGGTACTTGTCATTTGTATGACACTGTGCGAGTGAGAGCTTCCTAGATCGTTAAAGTAAATGGAGTACAGGCTATTATAAGTCGGAAGTTAGTGTCGAAAATAACAATGTATGAATATGATTTCCAGATCCCCTGAAACCTTCGGCACGATCCTGAATTTTTACCGCACGGGAAAGCTGCACATGCCTCATGGGGTCTGTATTGCAGCCTTCTGTGACGAACTGGACTATTGGGGCGTGCAAGAGCGCCACATGAGTATGTGCTGCGAGAACTCCTACTACTCGCAAAAGGAAGTCGTTGCAGAAGATATGCATAAGATTAGCGAGGCGCTGCGCCAGCACCTTGAGGTAGAAGACTTTGGTCATGGCAAGTGCGCGAAAAAGAAGAAGTGGCTCTGGAATACGCTCGAGAAACCCCACTCGAGTAAACTCGCCATGGTAAAGTATCACTTCCTCATCGCCACCCTTGTTAATTAACTGAACACTAGGTATGACCTCTAGCAGCAGTCCTGCCGGTTCTTCCACTCCGATCACGGTGAATATTCGGGCGTTTTAAGCGCCGTCATTTTTGTCTTCAATATATTGACGAAAGTAATGATAACTACCAGCAACTTTTGTTGTCAAAATCAACGGACCCGGGGGTAGTATCCATTCCATTTAAAAGAACAAGAAATGTATAAAGTTTATCTTGAATAATATGCGAAGATAATAATGACGGCGGTTAAAACCCATCAACTAAACGGACCAACCAATTGTACGGTCAACCAATTTGATTTCTATAGGGCACCACTATGGATTTTGTCAACGTGACGTTGCAAACCAAATCATAGGAAGCCTCTTACGTTTTGGTTGACAACGTCACTTTAACACAGTTCAAAGTGTCCTAGAAATCAAATTGGTTGACTGTACAGAATGGAAATCTTAACATCATTACACAAAATTATTTAGGTTTAGGTTATGTTAGTTCTTCAACTGGTCCGAAGGGCCAAAACACTCAGAAATATGAGCTCCGCGTCCGTTTGGGCCATGGAAAGAAAAATAGTTGACCTGTCTCAGTTGGTCAGTTTAGTTGATCTAAGTGCAAGAACACATCCTGCCGATGACCTATGAATAGATCCCGTGACCCTGAAAAGAGTCACCGTACGCTCGCGTCAACTCACTCACGTGTAGGTACCTACACATTTCGTTTTAGTTTTAAACGGCATATCTGAGTACCATCGCAGTATTAACCTTTTCAACGCCTTTGACTTGATACAAACGTCGTCCTCACACGCCAATGACAGCTTAAAACCACAGCTAATTTCAACCTTACGTCATAAATACTCGGGTCTATTTTGCACTGTATCTGTGACCACTATATAGGTCGATGGCGTGATAGGCACGACAGTACACGACCACTTTAGTGGTTCTTGGCGTTGAAAAGGTTAATAGTCCTCGGCTGTCTATCAGTGTGACACCCTTGGCTCGTCAATATACTTGTTATGTTTCGAGAAAGTGCAAAAGCGATACACAACCGAGTACAAGGTATTAATATTCTGAGGGCTTATTGTCTAACGCACTCGCAATCGCAACCGGCTTCAAAGTGGAGCAATTGTTTTCATTTTGTATGCAGACAAGCCTTCGATTTTCAAAATGAAAATGATCGTGATTACGAGTGCGTTAGACAAAAAGCCCTCTGGTTGTAATTTAATTTAATTGAGATTTAATTTTGCACTACATTTTAATATTATTTTAATTACTTAGTCATTGAACTACAACCTGGGACACGTTTTATAAAGCTACAAGTAACAATTTTACAGGTCTAAACTGGCAACTGGCTGGTCGACATTGGTCGAGGTTGTGTCAAATGGAAACTTGTAACCTGTACATTGTAAATTGTATTAGCTTTATAAAACAGGCCCCTGAAAGTTTTTCAAATTACTATTTTTAACAATTTATTTATTTTGTTGAAGTTAATTTATAGAACTGTGGATTACTAGTTTGATATAACGGTAATTATGGTTTACACACATCAATTACACTTAATATTTTTTCGTAACAGTTAATGTTTATAAAATGTTCACAGCCCCGTCAATTGTTCTCTAAAAGGGTAACCTTTTTAAACAAAGCATAATTGTTGTCGCAATGTCGGGATGGGCTAACGCAATGCGACCGGCCGGCGTGCGCCGCCCGCGCGCCCCCGGGGGCGGGCGGGCTTTTGCGGGCGGCGCAGGCGCTGGGCGCGGGTCTATATTTAAAGGCATAAATTAAAATGTCATGTGATGTGAAACGTAATATTGTTTTTTATAGTCCAGTTATACTTTTTGACGTTATGCGAATTTAATTGTATTTGTGCATTAATATGCAGATTCAGTGTTATGCTAAATTGCTACTAGGCCTGCTATATATTATGCCTGTTATGCGTATTATAATTATGAAAATGGATGTTTATGATATTCAAGGCTGCAAGGCTCTGGGCGCACTGCGCAAGCGCATATACGCACGTCTGTACAGCGCGAGCCTTCTTCGTCATATTCCTCCCGTTGCCATTTCCGCGTCCCGCCGCTTCCGCTACACGGGTTCGCTCCCGCTCCAACGTTATTCGTACATTATTTTAAGTCCCGTCAATGCTTCGTGATATTTCCGACTACTTAATAACCGACCGCCGCGGGCGCCGTAAGGTCGAGGACCGGCGACGACGCCACGCTCGACGTTAGGTTTACCACACCTTGAGCACACAACGCTACAACAAACACACGCTCTGTAAAATTAAGGTTAACCCCTCCCTCCCATTTAACACATATAGGTACTACAACATTAATGACGGTTACCTTGTAAAAATGTTGAAGTAGGACATAATTATGTTAAAGTAATAAAGATACTGGCATACGTAACCTACCTGACACTGGCACACTAGGTACCCTATCCGAGTAGAGTAGCGTGGGGAGCGCGGTTGGTCAAGTCGCCGCTCACTAAACGCGCGTGTTGCAGGTGGTCGCGATAATGTTGACGCTGTACATCCTGGTCTCCACGGCAAGAGTCTTTATTGGCTCGCTACTCATGATGCATGAGACCAATGAGAAGGGTCAGTCCATAGAACAACCCGCCTCTCAGCCTGATTCTGGAGGTCTTCGAGGCCGCATGCATCGCCGGGTTCACGTTTGAGTTTGTAACGCTGATGAGCGCCGCATCGCACAAGTGCAAGTTCCTCACGAGCTTACCCAATGTCATAGACTTAGTATTCATTTTACCTTATTAAATAGTTCTTATTTTACTCTCGCGTACAATTCGGAAGATTCTTCAGACATCACAAGTGTTCTATATTATGCGAATTTTGCGTATCCTCAAACTTGCTTGATACTCGAAAGGGCTACAATCTATCGGCTATAAGTACGCTCGCAAAGTCGTACTAAGATCTCGCAATGCTTGTGTTATTCCTAGCCATAGAGGTGCTCTTATTTGCTTCACTGGCATATTTCTTGGAGAAGGAACCGCCGAAAACATTTTCATCCATCCTGGCAGCGTCACCCAGTCGGATGCCGTGACATGTGTCCCACGAGCCCTATGGGCAAAGTCATCAGCACGACGTGCTGTATAACCGGCGTTTTGTTTATTGCATTACCCATCCCCGTAACGTCAACAATTTCCCTAAGTTTAACAATAGCCAGATACAGCGTGACAAGTTATTGAAGAGGCGCGACGCGCAGGAGCGCGCCCAGTTCGAGTCCTACTCCTGATACGACAACCACCCACCATAAACTTTAAGGTAACAACTCTTCTATAAAAGTTGGAACGTCCAATTGAATGCTAGTAGGTAGACTTGGAGGAATCATAGAAGGTTGATTATAAATAATTGTCATAATACTATTTATACGAGTATAATTGATAATCATCGACCTGAAAAAAGAGTGAGGGGTACACCACATAGATCGTGATCTGTTTCCTACAATTCATAGTACCATAATTATAGTATTTATATTCGCGTCGATAACGACCGACAGAAGTCTACCTTAAAGATACATATAGTAATAGAAAATGGCATATACTGCATAATTTATTCAAGTAAGAAAGTGCGAATCATTTATGTAGGTACTCAAGTTTATGCGCTAAGGTTGAGACTTAAGGTATATAAATATAATGATAAAATGCGCATCGATTTTACCATTCCATCGTTCGCCTCGCTCTAAAATAAATACGTTTCACATACGTATGCACTAATTTTATAAAGAAGCAAAATTGTGTGTTTGTTTGTTTGTATGTTGGGGGTAATCTCTGGAACTTATTAACTAATTTATAAAAATATTTCACTAATAGGAAGTTGTATTATCCCTGTCCTTCAAGCCAGTGGCGTGCACTCCATAAAGACAGAAAGACACTGTCTACCCTACTATAAATACAGAATGTATTTGTTTTATCTATTATCAATCAACAAAATCAATATTTTTTAAATCTTAGATTAGCGCCATCTGTCCGCTCATCAGTGTATCAATTTATTAAATTAGTTTCGATTCCTCAAACCATTCTCTAACGCGATCACATGGCGATGGCGCTGCACCAGCGCCGCAAACCTACCTTGCGGCGAAGACACAAACTAATCATGTCTCAAAATATCCATGTATTACCTCGTAGCGACGCGGATGAAGTAGTGTGCGCTCCTATAAACGCGCGGCACACAATAACCCAACTCACGCACACAAACGCAGCGTTTAGACAGTGTCTTTCGTGCCGAGCGCCTTCGCGAAGGCTTCCGATTAAATCCGAAGTGTTTACTTAGCAATTTTAAAGAGTTGCAATGCTTGAAATAATTCGTTCTAAATACAGTCATTTAATTTTTGCCGGATACGTTTGAATGATAATGTTTATTTATTTTGGTTTTTTAGTCGCCATTGTTTGTTTGTTGTGAGTGAGTGTTTCATGGTGAGAGCGGAAAAGCCGGTAAATAGGAATTGAACGAGTGTTACGAAAAGTTAGTTTAGTTGAAAAAATGTACTGTGAAAGTTGTCGTAGTGGTGTCATGGTGTGTGTGTGCTAAACATTAAAGATAATGGGTTTTCAAAACTTTCTTTCGCGGAAAAAACTCAATTAATTAAGAAAGGCCGGTGTACACCTGATTTGGAATTAGTAGATTTAGTATACAAATAAATTTAATGTAATATAAAATAAATGTTTTAACCGGTCCACAATTGGCGGAGTAATCAGTGAACATACATAAAAAATACATACAGTAGAACGTATACTCCTTTTTTGAAGTCGGTAAAAAATAGTAGGTACGCATACCACCACTTACGTTTTTTGATGTTTTTATGTTATTTAAACTCGCACGACAGCGTCGACAGCCCACACCCATCAATAACGACGCAATGCAACAGTTTTGGTAAGTTAGTACCTACCTATTTTTTTGTCTACCCTGTCTAAAATCTCTGTGCACGCCACTGCTTCAAGCTCATATAAACCAAAGCGGAGTGAGGGTGCGCTAGTCAAATATAAATGTCTAAAAAAAACGGCAAATTATATTTTTAGTTCAGCTCATTTAGGATGAATGATCAATGAATCTTGTTCATACCTTTCCTAATCATATTTTTAACGTTATGACAGCTCTTATTCATTTGATATTAAGAGCCATCATAACAAAAGCACTGTGCGATTCGAAGGAACAGGGGCTAAAAAAGTAGAGCCTTTTGGGCTGTATGAATTTATTTATGTTTTATTTGCTACATACATTTAATTTTAGTGCATACATTTGATGAAAATTTACAAATTTTTTGGTTTCTTTCAATTGATAAGGTTGAACATTATGATATTTTTGCGTTTTTTCCTCATGAATTACCAAACTTTCTCTGCTTCTCATGCTATCTTCATATCTTCCATCACAAATGATTTAGCTGTTTAACCATACAGATAATATTATGAATTAGTACCTACACTTGCCTACTCGATGCACAATCTTTCACTTTTCTCAATCTCTCAAGGGTTAGCTAGAAGACCTTAAAGGAATAAGTTCGCATTTGTATATTATTTTTTATCTTCATTGCATAGTTTTTGTTTTTTTTTGTACAATAAAGCGTTTACATACATACATAGGATACATAGATAAATACATACCTACATACATGTATAAACAAAAAGAGGACGCTCACTTTCTCATTTAGGTGTAAACCTAACTTACATGGACATACACGATATATAGGTACTAAAGTTGGTGTCGAACGTTGGAGGCGACCACGACTACCAGAGGCCGTAATCTGAATTGTCAAATCCTGACAAGTTCCGTTCAGTGAAAGGGACGAAGATATATGGCTCACATGGCCTTATGCCTTTCAGTGTCTACAACTTGGCGAGTTCCAACAGTTCATATTTAGGCTTTTGGTGCGGAGACCTAGTGTTGTGAAAAGACTAGCCTTGAAGACTTTCGAACCTTATAGACTGACAAACTTAAGTCGTTTAAATACGTTATATAATTGAATATCTAAGAAGTTAAAAAATAAAAAAGCCCGATCATTTTGTCGGGTCTAAAATTGAGCTAGGCGATAAGTATTTAAGTATTTAATAAAATATGAGGAGTTAAAACTTATCAGGGCAATTATTGTTAACTGAAAATATTTTTTTCAATAAGACAGATCATTTCGCTGAGACTTTTTACCTGCCCGGTAATTAAGAATGCTGAACCTTGAACCTGGAGGGACAGTAGGTACCCTAAATATTAAAGTTAGACCGGGAAGTAGGTAATTTTACACGAGTCTTGCAAGCGACAAGACTCGCTGCGGGATGAGTGAAAATGTCAGTTTCGCACGTTCATCAAACGACCTTTTTTAATACATTTGCGAATAATTGACGATGAAACAAAAATAAAACAGTAATGAAAAGAGACAATTTTACTTAATTCTGAATCTCATAAAAAATCACAGTGCAATTTGAACAATTAAGGGTAAATAAACGGAAAAGTAAAAAAGCACTACTGTGAAAAATTCAACTTTCCGCACGATGTGATGATATGAGCAACTGTATAAAAAAAAAAATATAAATTGACTAGGCTGTATGAAGTTCGACGCCATAATTTTACTCTATGGTCGCTGTCAATTTAAAAATCGCCAGAAAGAACTAAATAAATTACGACAAACTTTGTAGTTTCTTTTTTAAGCTTGTAGAAATAGTTATTGTATGCAACGGTACATTTAGCTCTTAAGAGGATTGTGAAGCCATAATTTTCTCTCCGCTTAAACTTAGGCCGATTTTTACGTTTTTTTAATATCTTGCTTGTACTTATATATTATGAAAAACGAATACAATAACAAATAATGAACCTAAAATCATCACTTGAAACCTTCTCAACCGATTTGGAATTTGACTATACTTATTTTAAAAAGTAGTTTACATGAATAACAGGTCCCTAGACTTCTAATCTACATAAGTAAAAATATTTTATGATCTTTGTTTATCCCGTTTGCTCAAAAAAATAATTAGAATGTAATAGAATAGAATAAAAAACATTTTTTTTTTGGCTGCGGTTTTTAGTTTACGTGTAACTGCGAGACAAACCTGCACTACCAAACTCAATGTTCGCGTTGCTTTGTTAAATACCACATCTTGACTATATAGCATTACTATGAGTAGTTATAATGAATAACAGATTTCTATTTTTACATCAACATTTAAACACATATACTTACACTTACACTAGATAGATATCCAAAAAACCGAGTAGAGTAGTCGAAGCGTGGGGAGCGCGGTGTGCCCAGAGCCGGCGCTCACCGGCGTGCGTGTTGCAGGTGGTCACTGTAATCTCGACGCTGTTCAGCATCGTCGCCACGGCAGGACTAGTAGTCAGCACGTTACCCGCGATGCAAGTGACCGACATGAATGGCCAGCCCGAAGATCACCCGACTCTGGAGATCATCGAGGCTGTGTGCATCGCCTGGTTTACATTTGAGTTTATAGCGCGGTTCATGTCCGCGCCGGAAAAGTGCCAGTTCATCAAGGGCCCTCTCAATATAGTAGATTTTATATCCATTGTGCCTTACTATATAGATATCATCGTGCTCGCATTTGTAGACCCAAATGAAAATACAGCCATTAGTCATGTAGTACAAGTCTTCCGTATTCTAAGGGTCTTGCGAGTCTTCAAACTCGCTCGAAACTCGAAAGCGCTACAGGCGCTAGGCTTTACGCTCGCAACCTCATACAAAGAACTCGCCCTGCTTGTGTTTTTCCTCGCGATGGGAGTGCTCGTATTTTCTTGCTTAGCATTTTTTGCCGAAAAGCAAGAGCCGGCAACTACATTTACCTCCATCCCGGCATCGTTCTGGTGGGCCGCCATTACCATGACGACAGTCGGATACGGAGACATGACCCCTACGAGCCCTTTGGGCAAAATCATCAGCGCGATATGCTGTGTTACCGGCGTGTTGTTTATTGCGTTACCCATCCCCGTCGTCGTCAATAATTTTGCCGATTACCACCTTAGCCAGATAAAGATCGACAAGTCGTTGAAGCGGTATGACGAGCTGGAGCGGGTGGACGCGGAGAAATCCATGAAACTCATCTTTGGCTCCAAGACATATAATGAAACCACTTCAAAGCCTAAAAAAAAAGGTTCCAGGTAACATTTTATCAACTTTCTTTTTAATTAGGAAGTTTGATGAAACACTATGCAGGTAGGATTGATAACCCATACAATTTCAAGCAACTCACAAGATTATTTTCGCAATTATAACTACTGAACTAAATTATGCCCTTTAATAAAGTGAATATGGACGAATACTTTGGAGACACAATCGATTAATTTCCCCGAAACTCCCGGTCACAAATTATCAAAACAAAATGTCAGTTCCTTGTGCAAATCTTTGTAGGGTGGGATTAAGTGAATGAATTAATGATTGATAACGATTTAATTGGTTGATGGTTTTATTATAAAATATGCCAAACATAAATTAAAACAATTCTTTTTTTAACTATATAGGTAGTTAAGACTGTTAGATATGTGTTTAGGTAGTTCATTTCAATTTTGTTATGACAATTTTGCTATGTAGTCATAGTTGTTATGGCGAATTTTTGGCCTAAAGCTGCATTTTGTGCTGGAAGCAAGCCGCTTTGTACATACATAGTAGGGACCAAAATAAGCGATTTTACCCGTAGCAGCAAAACTTTCACCCCTTAGGAACACAGATGGCGCCACTTCAATTTTTCATTTTTCAAAAAATTCTACATCCTAAACGGCTGTACCGATTTCAATAATTATAGTGTCAATCGAAAGATAATTAAACAATGTATTATAAAAAAAATATACCATAAAAAACAAAACATATTTGCTACCAAAAACCCCTCACATTTGTTATTTTTTTTTAGCAATTCACTAGTTTTTTATTTATTTACATTAAAAAATGCAAGAAAAGGGTATTATTTTATTGACTCGCATGATTACGCTGTTAATAACACATTTAATAAAAAAAACTACATGTCAATACCTTTAATATTTAGAGAGATATTTACGATTATATGCGAGAGGGCGACGGGGTCATTGACCTCAAATACGCGCGCCAACCCAATTCTGGCCAGTAATTGAAAAAAAAATATACCTTGACAATTTCAAGAGCTTAAAAAATTACATCTAGGATACTTTCAATCATGGTGCATGCTAATTACTGATCATATTATTGACGAAATAGGCAAATTTGTTGTTGTTTTTTTGTTAGGTTCCGTTAAAGAATGTGTATCGGTTAAGTAGTTTTTAAAATATCAGGAGTTTTAAACATCTCTAATATCGTGAAACCGTCCAAGTTTGCCCGATTATTTTTTATTATCTTGATTTTCTTTAAAAATTATAATGTTTCACTATGCTTTTTCATTTCAATTCAGTCTTATTTATATACCATTCCAAGCAATTTATGATTTTCATGGCGGGCAAACTTAGGTACTTTCACTTGCGTCCATGTTTACCCATACCCATTATCTATAGCTTTTATGGCGTTGTTGTTTAAGAAGGAGTATCTTATCTTATCTTGTTGGTGGGGTCCTTACGGATACACTTCGACCTTATGGGATATTTTGTGTAGTTACCCCTCTTTAAGCGCTTAATCCAGTGCAGCCTCCACCCCTTCCAAAAAAGCGGATAGTGGAGTGCCTTGAAATCGTTCGGTTCTGGGTAGCCAAAACCGTGTAAGTAAGTGTTTCATTGTCTCCACCTCTTCGCCGCACATTCTACAATCTGTGTTGTCATAAAGGCCCATCTTTGCTAGGAGATGTTTAATCCCAAAGTGCCCGGTAAACACTCCGATAATATATCGGAGTTGTCTTCTGCTGAGTTTCCAAAGTTTTTTGGTCCAGCTCTGGTCAACTCTTTCCATGATTAGCTTTGCATGCCCTAAGCCTAGCGTAGTTTTCCACTCTTTTTAGTGATTTTTTAGGGCGTTATTTTTCAGGGCTGCTTTTATGGTGCCCAGTGAGGGTGCCACAAATGGTTCAGGTCCGACGTATGCACCCTTGGACCCTTCCCTTGCTAGCTCGTCCGCGGCTTCATTTCCGGGAAAGCCTTCGTGTCCTGGAATCCACATCAGTTTCACTTTATTGTGCCTGCCAAGCCTGTTTATAAGGCTTGGACTCCATTGTAGACTAGTTTCGAGTCTACTTTTGGCGCTGTAAGCGCCTTAAGTGCCGGTTGGCTGTCGCTTAGAATATAGATAGTTCTCTCATGTGGAGGCTTGCCAATATTCTCCTGCGTGCAGGCAATTATCGCATACAGCTCCGCCTGGAAGACCGTTGCGTTGTTGCCCATTCTTATGCTACTGTTATAGTCTTGGCGTGAATACCCACCCCCGTACCGGAGCACAATTAAGAACCGTCCGTGTACCATATCGCGTTGTCTTCCTCTGATAGGTGCAACCCATTTTTCCATTCATCCCTCGTCGGAATGTGGACATTGAAGTTCCTTCGGAATAAATACTTGGGTTGCATTTTATCGCCACCCATCGTCAGTATTCTGTCAAGAACAACATTGTGTGCCATTTTTGTGTGTCTGTTTATAGGCGCTATGTCGTTCCACAGGCCAGTTTCTTTCAACCTCTGTAGTGACTTACACGCCTCAGACTGTATGGCGATATGCAGCGGTGCGGTGGGAGGTTTAGTAGGACCTCCATTGCCGCCGTCGGCGTCGTTCTGAACGCCCCTGTTATAGCCATGCAGGCCACCCTCTGCACCTTAGTTAGAGAGTCCTTGCATGTCCTTAGTGTTGTTCTTGGCCACCAGGCCAAGCAGCCTCACATAATTATGGGCCTTACTAAGGTAAGGTAAGAAGGAGTATAAATTAATATAAAAATAACGCATAACAGCTATAGTTTAGCAGATAATGGGTATGGGCAAACATGGACGCAAGTGAAAGTAAATTTGCTCGCCATTAAAATCATAAGTTGCTCGAAATCGTATATAAATAAGACTGAATTAACAACGGTAACGCAATTCTAGGGTCAAAATGACACCCTTGAAAAAGCTTAGCGAAACATTATTATTTTTAAAGAAAATCAAGATAATACTAAATAATTCCGATTATTTACTATTATCTTGATTTTCTTTAAACTTGGACGGTTTCACAGTATTAATAATTTTTAAAATATCAGTAGGTAGTTTTAAGCATCTCTTATGTTTAAAACTACCTATTGATATTTTAAAAACTACTTAACCGATACACATCCTTTGAAAGAATCTAACAAAAAAAAACAACAAATTTACCTATTTCGTCAATAATATGATCAGTAATTAGCATGCACCATGATTGGAAGTATCCTAGACGTCAATTTTAAGCTTTTGATACTGTCAAGGTATAATTTTTTTTCAATTACTGGCCAGAATTGTGGTGGCGCGCGTATTCGAGGTCAATGACCCCGTCGCCACGTAGTTTTTTTTATTAAATGTGATAATAAAAGAGCAATCATGCGAGTTAATAAAATAATACCCTTTTCTTGCATTTTTTTATGTAAATAAATAAAAAACTGGTGAATAGCAAAAAAAAATTAACAAAAATGAGGGGTTTTGGTAGCAAATATGTTTTGTTTTTTATGGTATATATTTTTTATTATACATTGTTTAATTATCTTTCGATTGACACTATAATTATTGAAATCGGTACAGCCGTTTAGGATGTAGAATTTTTTGAAAAATTAAAAATTGAAGTGGCGCCATCTGTGTTCCTAAGGGATGAAAGTTTTGCTGCTACGGGTAAAATCGCTTATTTTGGTCACGGGTAAAAGCGGCTTGCTTCCATCACAAAATGCAGCTTTCGAACCGTAACAACTAGGACTAATGGTAACCTGCGGGCCCATTATGGTCGTGTTTATCGTGTGGTTAAAACATCTGTCACTTTCTGACCGGTATGTAAGTGCGAGAGTGACGGATGGTTTATCCACCGCGCTAAAGACGATCATAATACGGGCCCTGTTTTAACCTGTTTGTGCTTACAGAATAAACAACAAGTTTTTTAGAGTTGTTGGTAATTCTGTAGCTCTGCCTACCCCACTCTGGGAATGAAGGCGTGACTTTATGTATGTAAGTATATATGTTATGACAATACAAGCGCAAATTGTTTGACACAAAGCAAAACTAACCTGCGCGCTTGTGCGTTATTTTCACAAAGAGATGGTTAAGGGAAGTAAAACCATTCGTCTCGTCCCTTCGCTTGAAAATTGGCGTTAATAAAAGAGTTGACAATTAAAGGTAAAAATAAAATCGGTGCAGCGTCGTAGGTAGTCTAAATGCATCAAACACGTATTATAAGAAGAAGACAAGATGATGCCACTCGATGGCTTAATGGACACGGCGATAGATGACTTTTTAACCCCCAGGTTCATTCATTTCATTATTCATGCGTCATAAAACTCTGAAAGTGATTCAAATACTTTGACAGATACGGATGTTATACATATAAAGACTGGTTGTCGCAAAGTATACTCAATAAAATATTTATAACAAAGTGAGTTGTATAATTGAGTACTTGCTTACTTACACGTGCATTTCAATTGTATTTAAGAACTCAACCTATATATTTCACTCTTATCATTCATTCACTAAATAAATTCACACATTCATTGTATGATTTCTAACGCTATGAAATGTCAAACGTTATGGATACTACGCCATAATTATTTTGTTTCCTTTTTAGCTCAAGTAAAGTTTTTAAGAGTTTAGTTATGAGTGTTATGACTTGGGCCAATGCGTTGCTTTGTAGGTACCTAATAAAAGTGTCTTGTTAATATAGGAATATGAAATTCAACTGTCAAATTGTATCTTTGTTAACCTTGCTAGTACCACTGGACCCACAATTCGCGACGATAGTACTTCCTGAGGGGACCGTTGGCTACCGTATCTGATCGATCATGTACCAACAGAACGACGTCACTATGGAGAGAAAGACAAAGTTAGTTATTTTAAAATATAGGGCTTTGTACATAAAGGTACCTAAATGCTTATAACCAAAATAAAAAAATAAATCATTTTCATTTTCATAGGTGGTGGCGGTGTTTTAATTAGGAACGCTTGCGTTTTTTCTATACGAGTACAATTTCCTACTAAAATGACTCATCAAATTTGACCACCAATCAAAAAGAGCTCGACCAATTTTATGGCAAAAACGCAAGTGATCCTAATTACACGACCACCACTGTTGTCTACCAGAATCCCATGTCATGACAAAAAGGGAAATTCATAGCTTGCAATCCCGGGATAATAAGTAGTCAGTATAGCCGGGACCTTTTCGTTTCTTCATTCATATAGATAGACAAATCAATTAACCATTATTACTGCATCATCACGTAGAAACTTTTGAAGTTTGAGCTTGGTCATATTATTTATTTATACACTTAATCATGTTTATTTTGAGGTAGTAAGTAATTTAATACATTATATTTTTTGAGGAAAATCACTTTCGGTGAAAGTACAATGAGAGCTAACATAAGGTTGTCATAATATTTTGCTTTTCGAAATATACTTGTCGTTGAAAATGTAGTGATGTATTGATAGATTTGATTGATTAATTAATTAAGAGAGATTTTTAAACAACAGCAGTGTGACAGGACGAAAGGGTCTAGCAGGCTAAGCTAACAAGATTGCCCCCCACGAGGGATTTGGTTATACTTTTAGGTGGACTAGTGGCAGGACCTAAGAACGGGTGTGTAATATTTAGCATAAAAACAAATGGTCTAATGATCATTTTGCATAACACTAATAGGCTAGATAGTTGCCTCTGTTTTAAAGTAGGTCTCAAGTTATTAATTATTGTCCGATTAGATGAAAAAAAAAATCCCACATTTTTTTAGGACCTACAAAACCGCAAAACTTTATTTTAAAAGTTTAATTTTCGTTAACGGGCGAAAACGCTTACAGCCATATTAGTCTATAGATTATCTGTGCTGTGACGTCATACGGGCCGAAAACAAACATTTGTTTGACAGTTGACGAGAGCATTTGACATATAGATAAACGATCATAACACAACCTCAAAAGTCCATGAGTCATAAATGACAAATGTCATGTCACAGCACAGAATACTTGCAGAATATACCATTAGACATTGGCAAATCCCATAGATTGCCATACCCCGGCAACACGGGGAAGAAAAAAAAATATATATACCATTGCGAATTTCACTCGTATAAGAACCGACATGAAGTTTGCTTAAGGTCCTATGACGTCACAACATGCCCGACAGCGTTTTCAGAGTTCAAAATTAAAAATAAAAATGAACAATTTTTAAATAAAAAATATGTAGCCATCTTACACTTTTAATATCTGAAATCGATAAATATTGGTTTCTTAAGTCTAATACTAAAGAAAATATTAATTTATTAAGCCAAATTTAATATGAGGCAAGTAGCCTATTGCATAATTTCAATCTGCATAATAAACCATCGATATAATAGTCATGATGCATAAAACGAAATGCATAATTTCAAAAACTATAATGTTTATAAATTGAAAAATAAATATTTCTAACTGCTTTCATTACTATTAATGTGGTCACAGTTCTAACCTAACCTAACCTAGTTAGAAGAAATTGGCTTAAAATGCATAATAACAAGAAAATAACAGTTATGCTAAATGAGTGTTATGTTATTCGATCGTATGCCAGTTAAAATTATACAATTGGTTTTTGGTAGGGATGCATCGATACGCCTTTTCGCCGATACGATACCGATACCGATACTCTTATAAAAATATCGGCGATACCAATACCGATACCGATACGCTTTTTGTGAATTCAAAAATGAAGGTATAATAAATAAATCACAAGACAGATTTCTTTTTATTAATATAAGAAGTAGATACATAGGTTAATATAAGATAATTAAAATTTTTAGTAATTAAAAGTAACACTGATAAGATTTTTGTTTTGTTTAAAAAACAAAGTAGTACATTTTTAAATTAAAAAGTATCGTTGAATCGGTCATAAAAATATCGTCGATACCGATATATCGGCTAACCCGAAGTATCGCCGATATATCGGTATCGGTATCGGTATCGGATGCATCGCTAGTTTTTGGTTCCCTATTGGATGGCATAAAATTATTTGTAATATTATTGTTACGCATAATTGCTTTTAGCCGAATTAGCGATGGGCATACTCATCTTTACGCATAATTTTTTACGCATAAAATTAAAAAGCATAAATACAGAAAGCATAATCGTCATGAAGACTAACATCAAATAGCATAAATACAAAAAGTCATAATAATAAATTGGCATCATTATAAAATGCATAACTATATTGTCCTAAAAAAAGTCATGTACAAAAATGGCACATAGTAATAAAATTGCTATAGCGAAAGTCTTAGAAATACTACGTGAAAAGGTTAGTTTAGTGTTTATATTATATATTTAGGAACTAAGGCGAGGTCGACGGAGGTCCGCTTCGCGGACCTCCTGTTCTGGGTTGCTTGGGCGCTTCGCGCCTGGATATCATACTAACCTAACCCAACCTAATGTACCTAACGTGACCTAATTTTACATTACCTAATATGTAACAACGAAACTGTTTAAAAAACTAAAATTATGGTTAATGACAGATATAACAAATAATTATTAGCCCAAACAATAATATGCATAATGTGTATTAGTCTAATACAAATTAGGTCAACTGAAATGATTCTAATAGCGTAATATGCCAAAAAAGTAGTATGCAAAAGTATTATTATGCGACAGTACTATTATGCCAATACAAATTATGCCAAAACAATTATGCGAAACAATAATAGTCTAAAACAAATTATGCGATCCAAGGGGATCCCTTGGTTTTTCTGCTAAACGTTCATTATGCTTTTCGTGGTTAGTTAAATGAAATTATGCAAAATGTTTTTATACTGATTGAAGCGGACCCCCTAAGAACTATGTATGCTTAATATCAGCTTTCGATTTTCTTTTGTTTCTGATTTATTTACGAAAATGTTTAAAAATCAAGGTAATTTTTAAATTGTTATTTTATCTAAACCGTGCAAGCGAGAGTAACCAAATAAAATCACTATTGATGAAAATGTAATGGAGTTAATAATGCATTTTACAGACGTTCCTGTCCTTAAACTTAGATGAAAAATAAAACTTTCACTTTTTTTGCTCTTTTCACGAAGATAAAAAAGAAGGCTTTTAAAGTGCCAGACCTTTACTATTAGGATGAAGACAAGCGAGCGTAATTTTTGAGTTTTAAGTCGTGTATTTTCTGCTGCATTGGGTTTTATACAAACTTTTTATTTTACCAATGTATCATGGTCGTGTTTATCAATGTGAATAAGCATGGATAAAACGGTTCACTAATGTTTTACCAAATCATTATTTGCACACTAAGTAAGTATATCATTTTACTAACATTCAATTCGCATAGACGTACTTCACGAATAATATGTTTTCTTTTTTGTGGTCTTTAATCTAACCTACCCTAACTTATTTAATAAGCCCATATAATAGCACAATTACATTTTTGCGAAATGGAAGTTTGTAAAATGATATAGATTGGCAAATTATAGCTTGGTAAAAAGTCAGGACCCCGGATAAAACATCTGTCACTTTCTGACCAGTATGTAAGTGCGAGAGTGACGGATGCTTTACTGACCGCGATAAAGGAGTTGGAATTTTTTGTATGAAGCAAAAATTACGCGATTCACAACTGAAAAAAAAAACTTGTTTGGCTTCACCCTTAACCACGTTTCCAGTGGGAAGCAGGCAACGAGTTTTCTCCGTAACGTAAAGGACTTCCAAGGGACAGAAACACTAGCCTGTTTTCGTGGAGGCAGAGAATCCAGTCGCGCAGCCGTCGGTGGTGTACCAGCGCTTTGCCGTGATACCATACCACCAATTACGAAGTACAATTTTCTAATTAGGGCAATACTTTAACAATTTAAATGTATCATTTGGCAATTCTGACTAAATGCACTTCGTAGGATAATGTAAAAAAATGTTATAGTCGTTCATTCCAATCGATAAGTTCAAGGGAAAGTAAAGTAATATTTGTCAAGTTTTACGTGCAATTATTAATTGTTACCTCTAATTTAAGATTTAGTTAGTACAGCATATTTGATGACGCATCTGTTAAAATAAAATATTTTTAACATTTCTACTCGACTTTCATTTGATCCCTGGGTTATCTTATAATATCACTACTCTGATTATTGTAAGATGATGCTTGTGACAGCTCATATGAACACTTATTACTTCTTTAACCCTTAAACGTATTTTTTTATTAAATTTTATTTTTGTGATTTTTGTGTAAGTTATTTTTTTTCATACTTTACGAGTTACAAGCTGTCTAAAAGCAGTACAGTGAATATAACATTTTTGACAGCGCTTTGGGTGAAGTGCGGCCAACTTACTTAGACTGTCGGGAATAAATGTAGGTAAGTACTAAATTTACCCAAACAATATATGTCATAAAACAAATTACATAGGTAACGGGGTAATTAAAGTAAACTAAAGGGGTAATGTGGTGATAAAGTTTTTAATCGCGGAAAAAGACTTAAAGGTTCTAAAAGATGTTACGGCATAAAGTGGGATTTAACAGGTCTCTCATCCATCGTTCGACCTTTGTTATTTTTGTCCAAGCTGCACATGCAACGTCAGTAAGTAGATAGCTCCTCAGGCAAATGCTTGATTCTGCGGGTTGGTTTTAGTATAATATAACAAAATTCGTTTACTTACTTACTTTGTCTATTACAATGTGAACCTGTGTACCTTCAGTCTAACTTTATTAATAACTTCACCTTTGTCTTCTATTAATTGAAAAAGTAATTGACGAGCAACTTGATTGCTATCAAAACATGGTAAGGCGTACGAAACCTCTTAGGTACCCACCCGTCAACAATTTTTAAGTTTAGTTTTGCTACAACCTGCTTAGCAATAGGTAAACGATAACTTGCCCCGTTGTTAGTAATACCCCTGCCAGTCCTTTGTCTCCGAGATACCATGGTTATGATTATGAATCCAATGGTTCGTTGACATGCTTATCCATGTCAACAAGAGTATAACCGTCAATAACTCCGTATGTAGTGCATGCAGGTTCTAAGTGGCGGTTCAAGGCAAGGCTTCAATCGTCATGCGGTCATTACAGTAAGTGCCGGGCGCAGGTAGCAATCCAGGGTGCTACTGACGCACTCCAGAATTATGAACCGCTGTTCCACATACTTACGCGCTCAAACGAGTCATGAGAAGGTCGTCCGTAATTGCATATTTGTACGTTGACTTTGACGTAAAAGTGAACGCTAAAGTTACGTCCTTATAAAGTTATTAGCAACGAATACGTACGAATTAACATTTCGTCATATGTTGGCACATTATTCAAGGAAACCGCTAAAATAATACTTATTCGTCCATGGCAATCGAAAATTTTATATGAGATTTACTTATAGTGTCATATCTTGCAATTTTAAGAATTGTGCCGTGTCCGTGAATGTGAATGTGTTAACAGTTTCAATGAAATCTGGTCTTTTTCAAGTAAGTACTTAATATTCTAATATGGGCGGTAACATTATGGCACATCGGAAAATTGCAATATAACTTCATAGTCATATTGCTTTTGCCATGAATAGTACTATGGTAAACGAAGAACATCGTAACGAAACGGATAGGGGACATACCCTGCTGATTGCAAACCGAAGTTCAAGACGCCGGCGCCGGCGCAGCCACCGTAGCGTTTAAGAACACTCCGCTAGAGCATCATTATTCAAATTTTCGCTGTGCCAGTTGCCCGCTTGTTCCGGCCTCTGCTTTCTGCCCTATTTCCTAACACTCTGAAATTACGATTAGTCCGAAATGAGTGGCGGTCATCCGTGGTGGATGGCCGTGTGAACGGCCCGTTATGCAAACAGTTTACTCGTTATGCGGAAAATTTCTTTCGGTAGCCTTAGAATTAATCGGAAGCGCGTTGTTACAACGTAGCGTTTTGGTTAAATACAGTCTTTAGAGTTTAACGGCAAATGCAGGTCGTAAGAGGTTGAGGTCATAATCCTTCAGTTAACATTGGGTTATAGAATTATTAAATAACTAGCTTCCCGCCCTCGTTTCGCTTCAGTTTGAACAAACAAAAATAGCCTATGGTCATCCGGAGTAATGTGCC
Source organism: Acleris cristana (assembly GCA_948252455.1). Classification (NCBI taxonomy): domain Eukaryota; kingdom Metazoa; phylum Arthropoda; class Insecta; order Lepidoptera; family Tortricidae; genus Acleris; species Acleris cristana. The sequence continues at coordinate 9,522,676 of OX411784.1, read as the reverse complement.
TTTTAAACGGTGAAAGCATTTTTCAAATTTGCGGTTTTGTGGTTCGGACAGATACAAATTCTCAAAAATTGCACACTCTCTTTATAATGTAATAAAACTAATAAAGCACTTTTTGATCATTGTATTTTTTTTACATATCTAAGTCAGGCTGTAGGATTGCTCAAGGGTTAGCTGGAAGAGATCCCTTAAAGTGATAAGTTCGCCTTTGTACATATTTTTATATTAATTGTATTGTTCTGGTTTGTCTTTTGTACAATAAAGTGTTTACGTACATACATACATACATACATACATTACTACAACAAGAAAATTGTAGCTTTTGTATAGGTTTTAATATAAATCATGAAACAAGACTAAACGTGTTTAATAACTTCTTCTTTTAAAAACTGCTTCCTGTCGGTAGTGTCGGTCCGTCGATCGAGCGAGCGAGCTCACTCGAGGTAAGGTTAACCTACCTAATTGAGGATACACGTCAAAACTCGCCGGTTAGTAATTCGTCCGACTAGTTGAAAAGTGAGTACCTTACCAAGAGAATAACATTGCTGAAATAAATCTAGTGTAAAGACCCGGTGTGTGTGGTGGTGTGTATACCTTACATAATTAGTATATCGCCAAATGGTCTGTATAACGAATCACAGCAAAAACCATTATCTGGTTGGTGCTAGCCCAATTTCGGTGTACTTTCTTGCGGTTGGAAGGTTGTTGGCTGTCTTGAGCACGGTTCTGTCACGGTGTGACTCTCGATTTAGCTTTTTTCTGGCAAAAAACCCACGAGCGAACTAATGCAAGTGCCGGGAGGTGTAAGTTGAAACCGCGAGGAACTGATGCCTTTTATAATAGACTAGAGGACGCCCGCGACTTCGTACGCGTAGAATTAGTTTTCCGGTACTCCCCCCATTTCTTCCCGATGGGGGTCGATTTTTGGAAAATCCTTTCTTAGTGCTCACTTACATCATGAAAGGAACCCCTGTACCAAATTCAAGTATCTAGGTACAGTAGTTTCGGCTGTGCTTTTATATATATATAAGTCAGTAAGTCAGGTTTGCCTTTTGTATATCGCGTCGCAGGCGTGGCCTACTATCTCCTTATGTATAATAGTAGACTAGCTTCTATACATTTTGGTTCAAAATTCATTAACGGGGCGCCGCGACGCCGACGCATCCGCGTCACGTCTCTTCTGTCTGGCCCGCGCCTTACTGTTGGTAAGTGTTAAGAGCTGTCATAACGTTAACTATATAACGTTAGTATTAATTTATTTATTTATGTACCTACTAGATTCTGATTATCGTTATTCCCTCGGGAACTCTAAAATTTTCCGGGAGATAATAGCCTTATTATGTAATCGCAACGTGAAGGAGTAATAAACGAACACACAAACTTTCTTATTTATAACATTTGTATGAATTTTTTATTTAATAATAGAGTTCTGTCAAAATACCGAACTTTTACATTACATTAAGTACATATTTTAAGTAGGTACATAGATTACATGGGGCTAAGTTAGGTCAGGTTAGTCTTTTGACCACATAAAATTGTAAAATAATGCGGCGAGAAATATCTCTTTGCGAAATGAAAGTTTGTAAAATGGCATAGTTTACCAAATGATGATTTAGTTAAACATTAGTGAACCATGTGAGATTGAGTGTATAATTATCACACATCAACGACTCAAACTCAACTGGCAAATGCGGCGTTCAGTCGGTCTTCGGTATGGTAGGTTTGGGGATAAGACAACCGGTGAAATGAATAGCATAGAAGCCACCATCTTAGTCCTCAGGCTTGGAAACGCATCTGCAGTCTTACGATTGCAGTCTTGAGATTGTATTTAGCTAGAGTTTGCAAATGTCTGTGGGTCTCAGCCTCTCAGGTCCCACGAACCATTAGGGTGACCTAAGCATATTCTCATTTTTCTTCAGCATGATAATAATAGAAAAAACCGGACAAGTGCGAGTCGGACTCGCGCACCGAGGATTCCGTACCGCCGCACAGTAGGTATACTTATTTCGATTTAAATTCGATTTTGAATCGAATCAGTGCGAGCCCAACTCACACTTGACCATATTTAGTATTTATATTTAGGTTTGTACAATAATCATACCGACGCTTGTATGTTTTGCCGTTATTGCGATACAACAAAAAAACAAGTCTAACAAAAAGCATGCTTTGAATACCCAACCGCTGTTTGAATAATGTTGTCAACATAATGTTAGTTTTCATCCCGCACAATTCGGCGCCAAAAATCCACCATTTTGATTTCCAATAATTTTAATATAGCCTATGACACTCTATTGGTTAAGACGAATCTAACCACGTATAATTTATTAAAATCGGTTTAGCCGTTTAGTAGTTACGAGGGAACATAGAGTCGGACATGCATACAGGTCAAACACATAACCCTCCTTTTACGCTTTGCCGCAGTTGGGTAAAATTACGATGAAAAAAAAACTTTCTTGCATGGGGGATTCTTTATAATATTTAAAAAATGATAGTAAATCCGCCTTAATAACACATGTTCTGAAATAAACTCAAACCGCTATCTATTACGGTTCAAAAAATAAAACTCTTTAAAGTTAGGACGGACAGCGCGTAGGGTCCCGTTGGGCTCCCATCAGGTACGGAACCCTAAAAAACCGGCCAAGTGCGAGTCGGACTCGCGCACGAGGGGTTCCGTACCATTATCTATATAAGAACACGTTTGTTGTATGAGAGCCCGCTTAAATATTTATTTTATTCTGTTTTTAGTATTTGCTGATATAGCGGCAACAGAAATACATCATCTGTAAAAATTTCAATTGTCCTGCCTACAACATGCCTGGTGATAGACAGACGGACAGACGGCCGGTCAGCGGAGTCTTAGTACTTAATAGGGTCCCGTTTTTACCCTTTTGGGTACGGAACCCTAAAAGTCCTGTCATTCAATTCAGAATTCGTACATGATTGACAACATTCTGCAGAACCGTTTATATTCCCAAACATATCGGATAACAAACGCTCTCGATCGTTTGTTATAAAAAACGTGGTAAAGCGACGCTCTCGATGTGTGTAACTGCTTGCCATGCGCGAGCGCAGCCGCCGGCGATTACGTAACGGGACGGTTACTGTTTCTATTGATTTCGGTGCACGGGATGCGAGACGTTCTAGCCTTAAGGCCGCGCTTATAGTGCGGCTCAAGACTTTTACCCGACTGTCTAAGAAGGAGGATTATTGTATTGACCTGTATTTCTTATTTATGATTGAGAGATCTGGGATGGGGTTTGTGTGCCGCTTCGACCATTGCTGATCTTTTGTGGCAGCCCTTTGTTTAGAACTTACTGCAAAGGCACGTTACGTCCAGGAATTTCCATATGCTTTGGGCAGTGAGGAGGGGTATCTCTTATGGGTCGATGATTTGTCGCCCAAGGTATATAGATACATCTGCTGCGCATTAGTGGTCCGCATGAGCAGCAATGCACATCGCTGTCTCAATGATTTCGTAAACCCCTTCGTAAGAGGTACCGAACACTCTTTCGATTTTTAAAAATATATACGGGCACATGATATGGGCACATGTCTAGGCCATATATGTAGATGACGATATAAAATTATATAATGATAATATGAATAGTGGCATTAAATTGTCACAACATATTTATCTGGGTTTTTATTTTTTAAACCTTGCTTTTTTTAGCCCCCGACCAAAAAGAGGGATGTTATAAGTTAAACTTGTGTATCTATGTGTCTGTCTGTCGCATCCTAGCTCCCAAAAAGATGTACAGATTTGAACGTATTTTATCGAGATGGTTCTTATCTAGGTTTCATGAAAATCAATTAAGCTGTATAAGCTCTGGAAGAAGTCGCAATTATATATAAGGTTTTTAACTATTAAATAGTTATGTTATACTTGTTTTAATCTTTGTATTCGCGAACTTTTCTCCAGCGCGTATCACGCCTTTATAGCCCGAAGTGTCACGCGGAAGGCCCGATGAGTCCGATCATTAATCATAGCACGCATTCACCACGCGTCGGCGCGGCGGCGGTAATGGCGCCGCGACAAAAACGCAGGCACGCGCGTCTGCAGCGGCCTTCTTGATGCACTTACTTCCACTGCACTTGATTGTTTAAGCTCTCGTAAAAGCACTAGAACTATTAGAATAATGGAACACAGGACCAGTACATCCGGCAGGTTTTCAAATAAGATTAATAGTACGTACTAGGCTATAAGTTATGGATTTTGAACTAGGTACAGTCAAAAATACTAATATACGGTGAACACGCCAAATATGTATATACATAGACTTTGGCATACATGTACACTTGGCACTTTTGACGCCTTGGGAACGTTTATATATTTGTGACTAACTGTATGTATGTAAATTGCGCAATACATACGCCGTATTATTATAATACCTGGTCATTTAAAAGCTAATTTCGGCGAAAATGCATATTTCAATGTTTGGACTTTTTATTTATTTTTGTCATTTATTCGACCTTCGGGGTTTTCATACAAAATCCATCAACGCGACGCGACCGAACATTCGCGGATGTGAGTCTTACAAAAATCTGCATCCGTGACATCCCGTGTACCTAAAAGCGCGGAGATCAACTTTACAAGACCTTAGTTTACAGGTAAATGCTTGTCCGACAAATTGAAAAGTTAGTTGTTTAAGTGAAAAAGCCGAGTAGCAGAATTAATTATCAGGGGAACATGTTCGCTTTTTCCGCTCGACGGCATTCTTGCGCTTCATCAGTTTGCAATCAATCCAACGCACGTAGAGGCATCCGACCCATCAGTGTAATAATCGTGTGATATTTACACACATTCAGTGTTTACTTACTGTCGCACTCAGAGACGTTAATTTAATTTAATGTTTGATTAAAGTTGCTGCTGTCACTTTCTTTTCTACAGCAATAGAATAAGACAACACTTCACTAAACAAGCATTAAATTTAATTGACGTCTCTGAGTGCGGCAGTTAGTGTATCTTTTTAATATTAATTTTAACGCGGATTTTTTTTGTTTATTTTACAAAAGGTCTTAAAATGTACCTTTTTAATATTAATTTTAACGCGGATAATTTTTTTTGTTTATTTTACAAAAGGTCTTAAAAAGTTGATCTTAAAAAAGAGACTTTTTAAGTTTTGGTTTACAACGTGAGAAGTAGGTAGTTACTTGACAGTAAGAGCTATCGTAACATTGACAATACGATAATAAGTTAAAAGCAATACGGTTTTACCGAGTAGAAGAGAGCCCCAGGTAAGTTCATAAACATTCTCCATGTGTTCAGTGGCCGATTTTGGAACTGAGTGTATTGAGAATAAAAAGTAGGTACTTATAAATCTGAGTTACTTCGAATATACACGGTCATGCTTTCATGCGCAAACTAAGAAAAGCCTCGTGGTTCAAAGCATCTCAAAGCAAACACAATCGGCGACAGTTGACGCGTGTCAGGTGCGCGCACGCAGGCCGGCTGCCTGTTCGCTGACTGGTAAATTGAACTGACTGCCTGTCTCCGAGGACTGGCGCTTCCGTGACAGCATCCTGGACACAGCCATCTCTCCAGTCATAACTTGAACTCATATAGTGAATTGGTAAACATGCAAGAGAAAGCTTATCTAGAATAAGGTAAGAAGATAAACTCTTCTAATAATTGCTTGTTATAATTTTTACATTGTACTCAAAGGCTTTTTACAAAATCCGCGCTTAATATAATTATATTAAAATCAGCTATTAATCTTGTGACCATGACGTGTTTGATATTTTTGCGCCCAATGTTGGATAATGAGTATCTACTGCTACTGCGCCGGCTTGGATAGCCGGAGAAGTGCAGGTTCAAATCCTTAAAGCCGATATTTTTTTCATGTCAAGGATAAGGCACATGACCACGAAGGTCACCTGATGGTGAACGGGATCTGTGACCCATATGATAGATATTTGAAAAATGCCTATGCGCTGATATAAAAAAACAACATAAACTATCTCATAATATCGGAATACTTTTCTTATTATAATAGTTTGTACCTCTATAAAGTAGTGTTCATTTCGACTCTGAATCTGAACTATGTTGTCGGTTCTTACCACAGGTTCTTACCAACACATTTCGTCAAAGTCAAGCATATTTTAGTAAGCTGCATTAATTCAACGCATTTCCAATAAACTCTCCAATTAATATTCTAGTTCCGTAGCTATTAACCTAGGGCCGAGTTCACGCGCGTCACAGTCGCGCACCGCCGCCCTCAGCTGCCGAATCCACCTGCTGCATGCGATATTGCTCACAGCTCCTGAACCAATCGAACCAGATTAAACCTTGTCTTCATTACTTAATGCGAGTTACGCCTGACAAGAGTTGAATCACTGAAACAATATTCAATTACAATAATAATACTAAGTAATACTGGCAAAGGTTCATACACAGACTCATATTTTCATCCTTATATTTCTGTTACTCATGGTCTCATCGTCCCACAATAGCTCAGTACCAATGGATATACGTGGGAGCATACTTCTACAGTATGAACACAGGGACATTGGCTGATTGGTCCCATCACATACTAAATTAATAATGACATGGGACGGCCCCAGCAGCGCGTTAGTTTCTTTCTAGTTCGCCTTGCAGCGATCCGAGACTCCCGTAGTTGTGTGATTGAAAGACTATTAGTTAGTAGTAACTAATTCCAACAATGTATTTTTAATCATTTTGATGAATCACAACCCAAAATGCGTCAGTCACTAGATTATCGCTACGACCGTGAAAGGGAACGGATCAAATGAAAGACAATAATAATGCCAACCTAATCTAAAAATTGATTGACTTTCTACAGTGGATCTAATTTTAGAGTGATTCGACGCTGAATGGGCCCGTACAAAAATAAAACTATTTAGTTTAATCTCAGCGAACCATCGCTTCCTGCGATCCGAGCTATCGATGGAGATCGCGCGATTGCGCCCCACACATAACATCGACGACCCGTGCTGCGGCCTGCGGCGAACTGCCACTCAACTCTTGCAGAGTTATTCTGAGATTTCTCCACGCGAATGTCACGGTACGGATCGTCTGCGGCCGACGATAGAGCCCAATTCCCCTAATCCGATGCCAATCAACTATGTAGATCACGAGATTGCCGAATTGCGAGGCGGATCGGTGATCGTGTCGTGAGAACGATAGGCAAGGTAAGGTACGCGAACAGGTGGTGCCCTCCCCGGCGGGGCTAACTGTTCCACCATCGTGGAGCGCGCGCGCCGAGCGCGCGCGCAGTCCCGTCCCGACATCACAGCGCACACGGCCTCCGCAGCCTCCGCTCACCGGCCCGCGCGGGAAAACGTTCGCGATCATTTTTTTACACAATTCCCAGGTGTCTGAGACAAAATATTGTGACAGTGATATTAAAAAAAGGAAGTTGATCTCAGTGTCCGTTATTATAGGTGGACTGAGTATCCACTTGGAGGTTTTTTCGTAGTACCGGGCGGTAATCGGGGCAGATAGCATTAACGGTTGGCTCCGCGCTCGACTGTGGCCGACCGCAAGCATGACGGGCGCCGGCGACTGCGCTCTCGTGCTGCTCTTGCTGGTAGAGTTTTTTTCCCACTGCTTATTAGAATAGTACCCTCATATCCGATCTAACTTTTCTACGGTGGCTGCACATCGGCTAACAGTGACTTGCACGAATTTGTTAACGGCGGTTATCTCCGCGCCGAATATATTTTATAAGAGCGTTAAACAATTTTAATTTGTTATAATAATCCTGCGCCGAAATATTTAGGAAGCGCAAGGAGTGTTTGTTTACAAATATCAGTTGCTTACAACAGTCGCTACCGACCGGGCACGGCGACTCGCTGCTAGATCTCGATTCTTCGCAGGCTAAAAAATGCGTCCCCTAGATTTAATTCCTTAATATTTTTGCATCAGGGGCCTTAGTAAGGTTAAAATATAATAATATTAATATTTTAAAGCTAGGCGGATTAAAATCAATTGCATAATCTTTCGGTGTGTAATTTTTGGTTGATCGGAATTCGTAAAATCTTAAGAAATGTTATACCAATGTGAAAAGAGAAGTTTTTATATCCTAAAGAACATGTTTGGTAATTGTTACATAATGTATTGGTAGTCAGGTATTGTACTGTAAGAAAAAATTTTTAGACAAGCTAAATAAACATTTAGCGGTATCGAAAAAAAAAGTCCTAACAGATGAAGATAAAATAGGTAGGTATGGGTTAATTGGATTATGGATTTTTTAAATTTTATTTTAAAAAGTTCGGTCTGGAAATATATTATTTTTAACTCCCGACATAAACCATGGGGGTTTCTTTAGGTTTAACGTTATCTGTGGCATCGTAGCTACCAAACGGATGAACTGATTTTGATATACCTAGTATAAGAGGTTTTAAAAAAATCGGTTGCGCCGCTTAATAGATCTGAAAGTAGGGGTCACTAATATATTTCGGGCTTTTTAACTATTTACTCATACGCAAAATAGGCGCAAAATAAATATAAGTGACATATTTACTTATTATTATTTAACTAAGTCACCGGGGTGCGAAAACAGCTCGCATCGTCCTATCTATTTAATTATTGCGGACTTATTATTATGTGTGGTGTGTTTGCTGCACTATACCATAGCATACGAAAGCATCGGTTTCTTACGATTAGCTGATTATTAGTGGCTAGAAAATTTTGTGGAGATATTCAGATATTTTATGTATGTTGTCTTTCTAATATCGACGAATTTTCATAAAATAGTACTAGTTGTGGGTAAAAGTTAAATATATTCCGAGAGAAAATCGAAAACCGAATTCAGCAAAGACGAAGTCGCGGGACATTTAAAATCATCAGCATTAATGATATTGAAATAAAAAATATATCTATATATCATTTAAGGAACTCCAAGACATAGAATCAAGAGTCACAGTTTAGACCTTTTCGACATGATTAAAACTTACCCCTGTGGGCCGATTATGGTCGTGTTTATCGACGTAGATAAAACATCTGTCACTTTCTGACGAGTATGTAAGTGCGAGAATGATGGAAGCTTTATCCACCGCGATAAAGGCGACCATAATACGGGCCCTGGGGGCATATATGGCTGAGTTTATCACGTGACAAAATGTGTATAAAACATCCGTCACTTTCTGACATTTATAATAAGCACGAGGGTGACGGATGCTTTATCCACATTTTGTCACGCGATAAATACAACCATACCTACTAGGCCCACTGGTGGCTTATATATATATACATGTCATTTACAAATAGGTACCTCACAGGAAAACATAGGTACTTAAAAAGAAAAAACTTTAATACTAACCATATCAGTTTACTTTCGCGGTGTCAGCTAGCGGCGGTCGCGGGATCGCCGAAATATGACGATAGCATAACGATATTGTTGTCGTATTAATATACGTCGAACTTCAACTGTACAGTTAAAAGCCTGCACTTGAAACGGAAGCACTGTCACTAATAACGTAATATTATATTTCAGAATTCTATTTACACAAACGAAATTAATTTTATTTCACACTTCACACCTTAAACAATACAAGTCACAGCGGTGGATATTTGTGCCCATTTCTCCGATTACAAATCCCACCTATCCAACACGTCTATCAAAGTTGATATCCGATCAATAAAACAAAATACCAACGTTAATTAAAACCTTTACTCGAGGTAGAAAGACCATTAAAGAGAGTACTGTCCTCCATTCACCTAATGCAGATTTCTTCGGCCCGATTTTACCACCGCTCGTTAAGGGCTCCGTTTAGTTAAACTGCAGTTTTATGACCACTATTAAAGTAAGAGCAACGGCGTAAAATTCGACTTGACCTGCCTGAGCTTTAAATTTACGTGATTGAAGCCATTTAAATTAAATTTCACGCTTGACGGATTTGTGATGAACGCATACAAAAAGTAACAAAAGAATTACTATATCTGCCATGGGAAAAGCGGAGGAGCACGATTCGTGAATGTTGTCAATCGCTTGTCATTTGTTAAACTATTTCAGAATACTGCAATAGCTCTTATAAAGTCATTCGGTTCGGGTACAGTCGGAAATGATAGCATAAGAGAGTATGGGACCGAGTGAATGAGAAAGGAGTGGTTTTCAAAAAAAAAAGTAGTAACCGCTAGTTAACGACTGAAATTAAGAAACGGTAACTTTAGTCAAGTGAGTAACGAAAAGTAGGCATACATCTATATAGTGCCCTCATACATCAATAGGTGGTCTCTAAATTTCAATAAAGTCTCTAGCTAGATTCAATCCTCACCCGTTAGTATTATGGTCGCACTTGCTACAGGAGTTTTGTCAGAGATACCACCATTTGTTTTATAAGTTATAGCAGTAGGTATATGTTACTCAGATGACTAAAGTTACCGTAAACTTTTTTTGAAAACCACCCAAATACGAACCTGAAGGATTGTAATTTCTTTAATAATGGTCAGTAATAATGGTCTAGCAGATGTGCAGTGTGCAAATTGGCTCACATTCCATTAGGTGTTGTGCATATGCATACTCATGGTGTCAATACAAACATTTTGCAAATCATCCCCTGTCATTTATTACCAAGGCAAAACCGAGTCCAATCCAAAATGGTCGGACTTCAGCGTCGTTCGTGTATATGATCTCCGCTTCGTTACGTCGCACTTTGAATGATTCTGGGCTTGTAGGTTAAAACAATGGTGTGATGACCAACTCGAGACATTTGCGTGAGATAAAATATTATCAGCTGTACTGAGATTTTTTTCGTAATTCAATCATTGGAAAAAAAATTGACGAAATTGACATTGAAATGACAGAATAATGCATAGTTCGAGTTCTGAACGCGCTATCTTTACATAGTACCAAACAAAGCCGCTTACCGCCGTCTGTCCCTCTATTTTTATTTTATTTATTTACATAAGTTACGCTTAGTTCTTTCAAACTACGCATGGGATTTTAATGCGAGAGTGATACAAGAGAAAGGTTTTTATGTATAAAATGAATTCTGGATTATGTACGGGTGTTACAGAAAACTCATATAAACCGAAGCGAAGCGAGGGCGGGTCGTTAATCTATGTACCTATATACATATAAAACTCATCCGTGACCGACTGTCTGACTGACATACATGCTATACCGCTGAACCTAAGGGGCTAGAAGGAACTATTCCTTGGACGCCGCGTTGGCTTAGTTGGTAGACTTTGTAGTGACCCTGCCTACTAAGCTAGCGGTCCCGGGTTCGATTCCCGGTATGGGCAAATATTTGTGTGATGAGCGCGAGTATTTGTTTCCGAGTCTTGGATGTTTTCTCTGTATTTAAGTATTTATTTCTCTATATAAGTATTTAAATCGTTATCTAGTATTATACCCGCAGCGCGCTATGGACAAGTCGCAGTGTAAAAATTCACTAAGTACGACTTGTCCTTAGCGCGGTGCCGATACTATACCCATAGTACAAGCCTAGAGCTTAGTTTTGGACTAGGTAAATTGGTGTGATTGTCCTCTAGAGCCCATAACATGACTGCGTTTATCGCGTGACAAAGTTTGGATAAGGCATCGGTCACCTTCTGACACGTAAATAAATACGAGAGTGACGAATGCTTTATCCACATTTGACACGCGATATAAATGCAACCATACTAGGCCCGCTGATATATTTATTTGTAGGGAGCTATTAAAAGGATTTTTGAAAATCGGCTCCCTACACGAAGAAAAAGGGAAGCGGAAATCTATTTATATATATTTTTCACCACAGCAGCTCAATGCAATACAATGTGGAGTATTTACGCAATGTTGAAAACCACAATAAAGACAAAAGATGATATGCACATTTAAACCTATCCCAAACTTATTGCATTTTTGAAGCGAATGTGTCGGTAGGGCACAAATTGCCATCTAACGTTAAAAAGTTTCTTTATAAAGCTCCGGACTGCAATTTTCTCGCTATAAACGTAAGTATTTATCCGTCATTAGTATAAAAATATATGTCTGTGCACACTAACCATTTGATTATGTTTTCGCTTCTGAGGTGAAGAGTTGTACGTGTCACACGAGACCAAAGTTATTTACATCTCGTGTCTTTGAATCCTTCGCTTACTCGGGATTCAAAAACAACACTCGCAGCAAAAACCAACTTTGCTCTCTTGTTGCACAAATAACTATTTACGCATACAAGTCACAAGCGTCGTCAAGTTTCATATTTACCGAGGTATATGCGGTTGGTTAACTATTAAAAAACAAACCATGTTTATTATTCACTTGCCGTTTTGGATCGAAACTTTAGGAACGTGGGGACCAGAGAGCCCTGCCAAGATGCACTACGTATTCTTAAAGATCTTTCAATTAAAGCGCCTAGTCGACGCAACTCGTGACCATAATGCTGGTCTCTACCTACCACAGAATAAGTAATAGTACAAGTACCTACTTGGCACAAAGATTATTATGAAACTGCGATTAGTTTGGGATTGGAATAGCTGTCAATTCATATGCACTTTGACGTAGAGTCTGGCTAACGAAAGCTGAGACTGAAATTGACCGCGAAATTTAAAATTTTACCTATGGTATGACTGTATGGGCTAGAGTTAGACAATGTTGATGCTTTTGTGATTAAGTATTAAGTTATAAGTTAATGACAAAAGCATCAACATTGTCTAACTCTAGCGCACACAGGCATAGCATAGGTACAATTTTAAATTCCGCGGTCAATTTCAGTCTCAGCTTTCGTTAGCCAGACTCTAACAAGTATATTGTAAAACTGTCACCTCTAATCCTAATTATAATCGCCGCTAGATTATAGCATTTCCATTCAACGTGGCAATGATGCCAGCATTTTGGGAACAATGCCCACTGGTAGCGTTAGATTTGTGTAGTTTTAAGTAAGTTTGTATTGTGGTATACATTAGGGGGCCTATTATTGCTGCGTTCATTGCGTAACAAAATGTGGATAACACATCCGTCACTTTCTGACACTTATATAAGAACTAGAGTGACGGATGGTTTATCCACATTTTGTCACGTGATAAGTGCAACCATATTAGGCCTGAAGTACACTTTTTATTTTACATACATTACAAAATATACGATTTAATTACTAAAACGACCGGACCCCGTACACATTATTCACCACTTCAAAGTTTAGAACAGACCCACTTTCAAACCTTCATGCACTAACACTTCATCACCATCAATCGGATCATCCATCCGTTGCCACTTACTCCGTAAGGCCGGCTGCACATTGCCCGATATTTTTAAAAGACAATTTTGACAGTAGCCGGCAGTTATTCACCACAACAATTTAGAAAAAGACTATCAGCGGCCTAGTATGTCTGCGTCTTTATCGCGTGTCAAATATGGATAAAGCATCCCGTCACTCTCGTTCTTATTTACGTACGGATGCCTTAACCAAACTTTGTCACGCGATAAACGCAGCCATATTAGGGCCCCAGAAACTTGCGTAACGGCGAAGCATCGCTATTGGTGCATGTCTCATAAAACGGCCTCAGAGCATTTGCTATTTATTATTTAACCCTTATAACCTATACCCTAACAAAAAAGGACAAATGGTTGACCTAATGCCTAATAGCATTCTCTATCAGTGAACCAAATAATCATCAATCAGTACAGAAACTAGCAAAAGTGGTGCACAGAAAAAGAAAGACAGAAAACAAATCCAACAACACATTTACAAAATAACAATTCTTCACGCATAAAGTACTAACAAATCAATTAATCTTTAGATTGTAGTCTTGAGACAGCAAAATTTTTTTGACCTTAGTGCCCACTTATCTACGCGCTCGATTACCTTCGGAGCGAAATTTTTGTTAGTATTTACTTATACATATGCGGGGTGTACAAATTCTATGCGGCCGGCCTAAAGCGACAACAAATTGTTGGAATCAATCACAAGAATCTCGTTATGACGGTAACCGCCAGGCTAGGCGGCGATAATAACAGAACAACGCCGAGGAAGCAAACTGAGTTAGCTCTTAAAGCAATAAAGACTCCGATGAACCGAGTGGGCTAATTGCCCACAGATGCGAGCATCGAATGTAAGTATCTAACATTAGGGTTGCTTCTATCTAACTACTGCAGTAAATTAAAACTAGAAGCTTTTTACTAAGTATGTAAGTATTACTTATTTTTGTTAAGTACCTATGCTTTTTTGATTGAAGCATAGTTTGGTTTTACTTATGAAAGTTTTTCATAAAGACGTACGTATAGCGCACCAAAATAGCTCTTTGACACTTAAATGAATATAATTAATTAAAATGAATAATCGCTTCTATTTCTAATCTGTATGTGGTTATATTCTATTCTTGGATTTATTACCAGTAAACATACTTATCATGACATATACCAATATACCTCTATTGATATTATAGAGCAGTAATGTTGTCTTGCCTATAAAATCGGCAAAACCTATTCCCGAAACTCACCCATCATCGTCCAACGAAATAATAAAACAAAAATCTTGAGTACCATTAAGTACATATAGGTATTGGGTATACACAAACTTCGATTGCCTATTCACCTCTTTGTTAATGTCTAACCCTACCAGCGCCGCGTTCGGCTCGCGCGCATTAATCCGCGCACGCGCATGTAAGTAACGAGCACGCGTCATAAACCACCGACAACAACGGTCAACTGGTTATTCTGCAGGTTTATTACACTGCACTTGTCTCGATGGTCCTCTTATTAAGTACCTCTGTCTTAGAAGTTAAAGGATGAAGTCTCGCTTCTGGTTGTTCATTAAAAACGTCTTTGGCATCTTAATAAGGTAATAGAATACTCAACAGCAATACTTATGTCAGTTCTGATGCAGTGTGTTTGTTAAATGAATGTTCTGATTTTAAATATCTGAAGGTTTTTTCTGTTTAGGTTTGTTCACTAAATGGGGTACAAAACGAACCCCTATTACTGGAACTTCTCTTTCCGTTGATTAGTCTGTTACCAGGCTAACGGCCAAACGGCAGACAGATAGGCTTACTTCGGATTAAAATTTGATAGATTTTATATGGGCAAATCTTTGGGGCAAATGTCAAATTTTAACCCGAAGTAAGCCTTATCTATCCGCGGTTTGAATATAGGGTTCGGCCATAAGTGAATACCAGCTGTTAAAAAAATATAATATTAAACATATTACTAATATTTTAAGTTTTGGAAGAAACTATGCGAATTTCTTAATATTCAACTTATCCCTCACATTAACAATGCTAACGTTTAAAACAATTTGTAAATGGCATGGCCGCCTCGTACATGGAACTGTTATCTCGCATTTTATCTACAAAATAATGAAATTAAATGGGACTAACTCTACACGCACGTTTTTACTGCATTTTATCATCAGCCCGTAGGCCGTCGACTCCTCGGGGAGCCTGTATTCTGTGTGATTCAGAGGTTCCCGGTACTTTAGCCGTTATAAGATGCGACAACTTCCGTGGTGGAACATGTAATTAGCTCCACAATTATCCAAATGGCCTGGGAATGTGATAAGTTGATAACACACCGTGGGACAGCGAATTAAGATCTGAACCGGCCAATCTCGGCATCCAAAGAGACTACCGCAAACTTTTATTAAATAATCATTCACGAAATAGTTTAGGAACAGCGGAGCCGGAAGCAAGTTAAATTTTGACTTCTTTTCTTAAGGCTTTATGCTTGATCATTTTGGTATGCTGCGTTATACAGATTAAGAAGTCTTTTTCTCATCGCGTTTTTTGTGCTTGAGCTTTGAACACGGTTATTGATTTTACTATTATATTTATCAGCTGATCCACTATTCATTTATAATTAAGTTTTATCTGAGTCATCCGCACACATGATTTGATAGTACAAAACACAGGTATAGAAGAACAAATAGTGCCGTTACAACCCACTACCGAATAAAAGCTGCATTACTGCATACTAGATAAATCCCTTTATCCAAAACTCGTAGTAAGCGTTGGGTATCCACGAAAACAACCGTTTGAACTTGACGCACGATCAATTCATTCAGCTTCACGCACAATAACCGGAGTAACCTCGTTTAAGAAACCGTTTATTCGTCTGAACACGAATTTGCATACAAGCACCAAGTATTCGTACATTATCTGCATCCGATCGGAGTTTCCGCACGACGTGTGAAGACGCGGTCAGGGGACGACCTCGCGCTGCGGGAGGATTAAAGAACGTTCGTTACTCTTCAACACGTAGACCAATCATTTAATTGTTCATTTACCCTAGACTCAATCTCCTATAATATTGAGACTAAATATTCAAGCAGATTTCTTAATAAGAATAAAAACTTATATTTATTGTGAATGGTTTCCAAATAGATCCGTCCCCAAAGTGGTCTATATCGACCCCAGGGGTCGACGACCTGCAAGGAGCGGATGTGAGCAGAAATAATAAATGGGGGTCCATGGGATGAAAATGGGGGTCCCATTTAAGCAGGTCGTTACTTTAATTTTGGCTTTCCGTTAATGGAATAATGAATATTCATACATAGATAGTAGGTACCTACTTACTTACGTAATACTTTCTTATAAATATATAAATAATCAAATAAGTATGATCTATACAAATTATGTTTAAATTTTTCTGTGTGTAGTTTGTTACTTTGTAAAAAATATTGTTCCGCGTTAAATTTTCATTGTAGGCTGTGTCAATTTTTAGCTTATCTTCCGTACAGTAAGAATCAAGTGTCCATCATTGGTCCTTGTCCATTACTGGTTCCGTCACCCAATCAGAAACTTACCTCAACTTCTCTCGTGCACTCTGATGTCAATTTGTCTCTGACTTTTCCTATGTATTTTGCGTTTGGAGCTGACAGAATAGCACGCAGATGATTTACAAGATAGATTTATAGTTTGGTTTAGTGTGCTATGGGGACTCTCAGTTTCTTATGAATTTAAACTGGCACAATTTTAACATCTCGTTACCCATCAGCGTTTGGAAAAATTGTAACAAAGGTCGATACGCTGTGCGTGCGCAACGCATGATGAGCCGCGCTGACTTACTTTCAAAGAGCATGCGCCTGACCTCACGTCCGAACGAATTCAAAAGTGCTCCGAAATGAAACCGCAAAAACATTTCCGTCCAAATTAAGACGAAACAAAGATAGGTAGCTGATAAGATTGAATTATAAAAGAAAGTTTGCAACTCACATTTTTGTTTTGGCCTTTAACCGAGATTCGATTAAGGAGAGGCTTGGAAGGCCGCAAGCTGTCAAACTGCCAGTATCGGATCGGACATAAATATCCACGTCTAAGGGCATAGCCGTCTACCATGTTTTAAATTAAATGCTCAATAGTTAGGTAAAGCGAAGTGTAAGTAAAAGTATATGCGGTTGCGGTTCCAACTGTTCCCACTCAAAACGAATAATAAGTCATTTATTAGTAAAGTTGTAACCTCTTGATCATGTGAACGAAAAACCGCCACTTACTTATTTAGCCACTTACTTATTTAGAGGCAGTATGCGGTCGCGAAGCGCCACTTGGCGGTTAACAACTTAACTGGAAGATACAAATTACAGTAGGTACTTTCTCACACTTTCCATTTACTAACTTTGAAGGACATCAATACATTTTATAATTGGAATTAAACGCACCAACCCACTTTTAAGTGTTTTATGACTTATGACGACCCAAAAAGTGGGACAATATTCTTTTGCGATCCACTTATTCCAAAAATAAAGTATCTCATGCTGCGACTTTCTCCTTTATTTCATTAATTAGATAAGTAAAAGTATTTTAATTGTAACGCTATATTATTCGAGTTTATTGGTTATTTTACGGTGCTGATTTGAACCATATTGTACAAACGGTACTTTAGACTTGAATCAAATTAACGGTAGTGGCATGGAAGGTAATTTGAAGAATTCAGAAATATCTGAGTTTACACAATCTGTATCATATCGGGTATAATTTGTTTAAAAATAAAAAAGAATGGCACTGAATAATGTTGATAAAACAATGCACCAATGAGGGTGCATCGGAGTGTTAATTGCAGGGCCGTTCTTCCTGTCAGCTAATTTCAATGGTTATTGTTACAGATTCACGCCACGTTCGCACAAGATTACGATGGTAAGCATTTTTGGTTTAAGTTGTTATGAGTTATGTTTCACAATATCTACTTAGGAATAAATATATGTTCCGATGTACAAATGCAACTTAACCGATGTCGAAAGACGTGCGATAGTAAGTAATAGTGTACAATTGTACATACTCGTACATTAAACCATCGACATCTTATCGTTTGGATGTTTGTTACTCAATCACGCCTCAACCATTGAACGGATCCTAGGAGGTGAGGTCCTAGAATAGGACAGGACAGTTTTTATCCCGGGAAATTTAAAATTTCCCGAGGGAATAAGGTAAGGTGGGGCAACAGCGTCAAACCTACAATATCTCCTAAAAAATATATGGTAAGTGCGACAAACCATATATTTTTAGGACATATTATTGGTTTGACGCACTTGCCCCGTACTTGCCCCACCTTACCTTAACGATAATCGAAATCTACGAGGACGAAGTCGCGGGCAGAAGCTAGTATAGAAACAAAAGTATGTAGGGAGATTATAGTGATTTTGTAGTAGTTTGTACGTAAATTATAGTGAATTTTCTTTAAGATTAACATTATATTGATAGAAATGCTTATACTTACCTACCAGTGGCGTGCACTCCATAAAGACAGAAAGACACTGTCTACCCTACTATAAATACAGAATGTATTTGTTTTATCTATTATCAATCAACAAAATCAATATTTTTTAAATCTTAGATTAGCGCCATCTGTCCGCTCATCAGTGTATCAATTTATTAAATTAGTTTCGATTCCTCAAACCATTCTCTAACGCGATCACATGGCGATGGCGCTGCACCAGCGCCGCAAACCTACCTTGCGGCGAAGACACAAACTAATCATGTCTCAAAATATCCATGTATTACCTCGTAGCGACGCGGATGAAGTAGTGTGCGCTCCTATAAACGCGCGGCACACAATAACCCAACTCACGCACACAAACGCAGCGTTTAGACAGTGTCTTTCGTGCCGAGCGCCTTCGCGAAGGCTTCCGATTAAATCCGAAGTGTTTACTTAGCAATTTTAAAGAGTTGCAATGCTTGAAATAATTCGTTCTAAATACAGTCATTTAATTTTTGCCGGATACGTTTGAATGATAATGTTTATTTATTTTGGTTTTTTAGTCGCCATTGTTTGTTTGTTGTGAGTGAGTGTTTCATGGTGAGAGCGGAAAAGCCGGTAAATAGGAATTGAACGAGTGTTACGAAAAGTTAGTTTAAGGTAACTGTACGGAATTACGGAATATTAAGGCATTTTTGACTTTGTAAGCTATTTCCAGTAAAACCTGAAATCTTACCTAATTGAAATCGGTTCACTAGTAAAGATTGGCTTTCAGAGTATAAAATGTTATATAACAACTTTATATTAAACTGTGTTTTGTATAACTAATAGCCATTTTTATGAACCTCTTAAATGTCCGTTATTACGGATTAAAAATAGTCTCTGTCGGTAATTGCGTAAATGAGTGTACGTAAATCCGGTAAATTCAGTAAATGCCCCTTTCCTTCAAAATTAATGAAATAGGAAATATAAATTAAATATAACGTGATCAGAAATAAAATGACATTACATATTTGACAAAAAGGATTAATTTTCATTATTAGAGGAGATGGGGGTGAGGAGATCCCGTCCAGACAATTTCAATTTTTCTCCTTGTCCCCCATAGACTGAGAATTGTTAAACAATATAAATGACAGTTTCACTCTATTACAAATTTGTGACCGAGACGAATATGAAAAATCTGATTTTGAATTTGAATTTGTCCCCACTGGGGACTGATGGATAGGGACATGTGCCCTAAAATCAGAGTGTCCCCAATTTCCCCTAAGTGCCTAGTACGGTCATAAAACTCGATGTGCGTTATAAAGTTAACTAAATATAACTCAGAAAATACTGAATAATCATTTGAAAACATAAGCAAAACTACGCAATAATTTTAACGCAACTAGAAGCACAGCCCAAAAATATTGTAGGGAATTGCGGAAGTCAGAAAAGCAGATGTTTTTAAGAAGTACGTCTTTTTAACATCCTGAAATTATTTAAATTCTATAGTAATGTATTTAGATTAGTAGATTTATCAAAAAGTATATTAAAACATTGAACTGTAGCAATATAATTCAGCTATTTAGCATGTGGAATTTTTGTGGTAACTGTTTACAAAGCAGGCAAAATTGATTACTTTAGACACCTTATTTCATAACAACGTCCCACAAAATCATAATACGTAATTTGATTATATGAAAGTATGGCGAACATAACGCTCTTAAAGACAGAGTTTGTTTGACTCTCTTATCTGAATTCCCGGCAAAACATAAAGACTAAACCCCTTTACTTTCTTCAATTGCGTAAGTTTGACGCTTTTCGGGACAAGTTTGGGTTTTGATGTATCTAATTGCGGCAATCAGTAAATCGACCGTAAGTTACTAAATACTAATTGTTTTTTTATAAAAAATCATTTACTCGGTTTGTTATGAAATTCTACACAATGATTGACACAATTTATAATGAAAATGCTTACCCATTACTTGTGAAACCCTTAGTAAAATCCGTGTCTGCACTTACGCACACGCGTTCACTACCTATCGTTTCGGCGGTTTGACGCGAACTGATCAAAACTGATTACGTAACAATATACCATATGTTCACAGTTCGTTGACCTCTTGTTCATTTGACGCAATATGGTCCACACTTTATATGTATATTTTTTTTTTTTGGAAATAATTGATAGTTTTCTTATTTTTGGACCTTAACCGATAAATTCCGGAATTCCGTACGTTTACAGAATTCCGTACAGTTACCTTAGTTGAAAAAATGTACTGTGAAAGTTGTCGTAGTGGTGTCATGGTGTGTGTGTGCTAAACATTAAAGATAATGGGTTTTCAAAACTTTCTTTCGCGGAAAAAACTCAATTAATTAAGAAAGGCCGGTGTACACCTGATTTGGAATTAGTAGATTTAGTATACAAATAAATTTAATGTAATATAAAATAAATGTTTTAACCGGTCCACAATTGGCGGAGTAATCAGTGAACATACATAAAAAATACATACAGTAGAACGTATACTCCTTTTTTGAAGTCGGTAAAAAATAGTAGGTACGCATACCACCACTTACGTTTTTTGATGTTTTTATGTTATTTAAACTCGCACGACAGCGTCGACAGCCCACACCCATCAATAACGACGCAATGCAACAGTTTTGGTAAGTTAGTACCTACCTATTTTTTTGTCTACCCTGTCTAAAATCTCTGTGCACGCCACTGTTACCTACCTTACATTTGTGGCCCAGGTCGAGTAGTAAATCAGTCAGTTAACAAGTAACTACAAGTATTTATCAGATGCGATAACGATCCACACTGTATAGATATCCGTTGACTATATTAATCAATTATTAATACAATCCATGCATTCACGTCTAGGTATAAGGTAATTAAATTATATCGATTAGGTTTAAGATATTTTTCACTTCTCATGCTCTTAAAATGTTACTTTAGTCTCCGCACATCGGGACTAAAGTTCCTTTTTTAATCTCTAGGGATTAAATTAAAATTGTTTTAATTTACTTTGGAATCCCCTAAACATCCAATCACGGTGTTTGTGAATGGAGGATTTATTGCTAATTTCAGTCTTTTTGTATAGACCACAGAATAAAGACTAAAGGCATAGAAGCCGTGCAATAAGATGAACGTTGCACTAGCTACTTGTCTCTACTTTATAGATTACATTTTGATAAGAGGAAAAGAAACAAAACCTAGGTGTCTTTTCTTCTTTAATCTGTCATGATCAGAAGGTGAAGAAACGTCAAATCAACGACCGGTCTTCTTTGGCGTTACTTTCTTCCACACTGGTGCTTAAAGGTCCAAATCACGCCTTGTGACGATCTCTTTCCAACTCACTATGAAAACCATAAGTAAAAAGAAGTCAACCATAATGTATTTTCTGTCTATTTAGTACGGTTTCTATGCCTCTAGTTTTTATTCTGTGGTGTAGACAATTTTTAGCTCGTGGAAATAACTTCAAAATGACAACTGTGAAAAAATATAAAATAAAAATGATTTAATTTCGTGAAACACGATTAATGATTACGAATATGAATATATTTAATTATATTAAGGATGAATTCATTTTATTATGCTTGGTCCAATTAGTTTTAAAATAGTTTTCAAGTTTGAACCTGTTGGCTAAATATGCAAGCATTTAAAGCGGCACTTCACAAAAAAAATACAAAAGAAAAGAAAAAAACCGCGGAACAAATTTGTAAGAAACTTTCTTATAATCAATTTTATAAATGTGTATAGAACTTCGTCAGTGCTGGATTGAGCAAGCACGGGGTCCGTAGCAAATTCTATAAAGAGACCCCTGGGTTTGTTTCTGGGTTACAGGTTGTGGCGGGCTTATTCCGCAAGTGAGCGACTTAGATATGCACCTATTTTGCGTGGGTGTTTTTTTAGGTTATTCTGGTGGAGAATATCGACTGGATTATTCATCTTATCCTCAACCCTGATGCATAATAATATGAGTACACGCATACGCATACTGATGTAAGTACTAGCATTTTAGAGTTTAGACGTGGATGCGCGGGGCCCGTAGCATTTGCTACTCTTGCTAGGTACGTGGCTAATCCGGCACTGAACGTTGTTTTTTTTCCTCGCATTCAAAGTGAAATGTAGAGTGTTTAACGCGAGACTAAACAACCATAATGACACTCGAACTATAGCCACTCTCGCTCGCTGGCTCGCTCGCGTGGCTAAACATCTCGTGTCATTATGGCTTGTTTTAGTCCCTTGTTGAACAATCTACTATTATTGTCTACTTTAATTTTCAGCAATAAAAACGCGTTTACATATTTTGAAGCTCTTATTCACTAGGTATACTCGAAAATGTAATTCATGACCTATATCTGACAGTTCTCATCTTGATTATTTAACTATTTTAACATTAATTCATAAAAATATGAATGAGAACTCGTGTAACCAGTAATATTAGGGTAAGTTTTATTGATAAAAATACCTACACTTAAACCAAAATTCAGTAATCACAGCGATTGTGCGCCCGTTGAGGTTAGGATTTTGGTCTTGAATTAGATTTTCGAGTATAGACCGACCGACACATCTGAATGAAATTCCAAAATTATAATGTATGTACTTACCTATTTTTCACTAAAATCGTTAACATATATCTACCGTATTTTAAACAAAATGTTAATTTTTATCAATATTGCTAACTAATGGAACTAGTAATGGAAAAGAACCGATGAAGGACTCTTGATTCTTGTTTTTACAGAAGTTAGGGTTATTCGTTTATTTTGCAATAAACAACTTATGACCGTACCATCTTTGAATTAAGAGTTAAATTTCCATAATTTGTTGCCTGTCAGCTTAGTGTCCGACACTGATTCCTCACCCTTGGTACCTTATCGGACGTGACTCCTTATCCAACAAAGGCAAATTCTTACGGGTGAGATTTTTCGAACTAGTATAGACTCCCAAAAAGGACCTTTCAATATTATAATGTCGGCGAATTTGTGAGAGTGGACCGATGCGGAAGCGTTATTTTTAGGGTTCCGCACCCAAAGGGTAAAAACGGGACCCTATTACTAAGACTCCGCTGTCCGTCTGTCCGTCTGTCCGTCTGTCTGTCACAAGGCTGTATCTCATGAACCGTGATAGCTAGACAGTTAAAATTTTCACAGAAGATGTAGGTATTTCTATTGCCGCTATAACAATAAATACTAAAAACAGAATAAAATAAATATTTAAGGGGGCTCCCATACAACAAACGTGTTTACTTTGCCGTTTTTTGCTAATGTTGTATAGATAAGATACGGAACTCTTCGTGCGCGAGTCCGGCTCGCACTTGGCCGATTTTTTAAGTATGATATTTTAATCGGAATGGTTTTTAGCTGTATAAGTTTCATTAATATTCTGTTAGGCCGTTTAAGAGATATAGCACTCAGCTCTGACAGTAGCGATCGCCATTATCGGGGGTGAAGGAACTTGTATTTTGTTACGAGTACACATTCTGTTTTTACACAGAAAAAGGCGCGTAGTGCTGTCTTAATTGAGCTCTCGTTGGTTTGCTGAATCAATGTCACGGACTGGCTCAAACCACGCCATCCTTTACGTATGCTGAGGTCAAATTAAGCCACTTTGATAGATATTGCCATAGCTACGTTATGGTGCTTCCACACAGCGGTTATAAAATGATATATAAAGTTATGAAACTCTTTATAACACTCCAACATTCTAATAAATCTAAGAATTTTGTGTTATAAAATGTTTCATAACGTTATACTTATGTCATTTTTATAACCGCAGTGTGGGAGCACCATTAGAAGAAAAAGTAATTCGCAAACGAACTTCAGAGTATAGCTTGGGTAGAGAAGTCGTGACTAATCAACGCAAACGGCAGGTGCCAACGACCAATTTATAAACATAATATGCCGATCCACAGAGGATAAATACCTACCCGACACCGGGAAACAAGCGATTCTTTTGTCTTAAGGATTTACAAAATATTATGGGAATTCTGCAAGAATTGTCTTATTTTCCGGGATAGAAAGTACCCCACTTACCTAAGCCTACTTAAATCCCATATCGTTGGTGAAATGTTAAGAATCGCATCCTATATTGTAATTACAGAAGTACAGCTTGGGCTCATTCGGTATTGGGGTTTCTGGTAGTATCCCGATACTAACCTGTAGGATAATTTGTGCCCCTCTCACACAGTCAGCTGTTCGGATGAGCAAGTTTAATCACGATGTGTTTCCTTTACCGTAAGAACCTCGGGCAATTCACTTAAGTTAGGAAACTCATTGGTACATGGCAACCTTTGGTTCAACCATTGGGACGTATACGAGTATACCTAATTGTATCGTGAGGCTCGACTATCATAGGTGACCATTAAATCGTAGGTATGTAACTAAACGCGCTGATAAACCTATGCCTATTTAAACCTGTCGTACGACTTTTCTACTCTAGGTTAGGTCATTTGAACACCTAGTCGCCGCCACAATGGTTGCTTCTTCTTTTGGGGCTTTAGTTAGCCAGTTGGATATCAAACAGAACATATCTGGGTCGTTTTACGATAATTTCTGTGACAGCCGTAATAAAATCAAAAATATAAATACCCGTATTTAGTAATTTACGAGAAAGTAACAGTTAATTTAAATTCCTGAATGCCGTTGCAAGGATTGTATCAATGGAGTATTAATAAAAGGTCAAATAATCAAGTCTGTTCATTACGTGTTTACAATGAGCTATTACAGGAATTATATTAAATCGACCCAAGTATAACACTTAACCCTTAAATGCGTGGTGTAGGATGCATTGCATCCTAAGTAACAAAAACTCCAAAATGTTTACCTATAATCAGCACACTATTACCTACGTATAATGGAACGACTAAACAAAAACATGCATTTATAGATTTAAATATCCCCACCTTTTACATAAAAAATATGATTGTCTGCAGTAACGGACATTCAGTGCACGTTCTCAAGCGGCGGCACAGGCCTCCGGGACTCGGTGTCGGCGCTCCTCCGCAAGCCGGAGGGCTTCCGCGGCGCGCCCCTGTTCGCCGACGACCGCGCCACGGACCCCGTGGCCGACGCCATCTGCCAGATCAGACCCGAGCTCGAAGACCCGACAGGACTCTTATATAGACTCAGGATCACTGATTTTTCAAAATGCGGTGTGTTGAAAAGGAATGTAAGTTGATTCAATTTCTCTTTAGTTTACCGAGCTATTACCTTGTTATATTTCTATTAACCCTCTGTATGTCTAAGCACTGTGGGGTTATTATGATGTACCTATGCAATTCATTTTACGCTGAGAGAAAAGGACAGAGTTATGTTACTGATTTAGCTCCGTCCTTTACGCTCGCCGTGAAAATGAACTGCATAGCCAAGTCATAATAAGTTAATAACCCCCCATATCAGTGAACCTCCAGTTGTCTGCTTTAGCATTCATCAGTGCAAATTACATGATCAACATTTTATTAGATTTTGAACTTAAAAACAAGTAAGGTAGCGTCAAAAATGTTTTCTTTTTTCCTATCCCAATGAACCAATAAACCATAGACATTTATCATTTATTGAGTAAAATGTATAAAATCGTTCTAAATTTGGATTTGACGTTTGACGCGCCATTTTGCGACAAACGACGTGTGCAAGTAAGTGTGCGTCCCCACCGTTAATACGTAGGTATTAACCCTTTGTATGTTGGACGGGTCCAAGCCAATAATCGAAGCATGTGATCATTTTGTTATTTTCGAGAAAGCATTAATTTTAAACAAAGCTTCGTGACTGCGATCAGAATAAACTAGAACAAGAAGTTACCTTTTCTAAGTAACAAAAAATCCATTAAAACAGATATAACTCGTTAACACATTTTCGTGCACACGTGCGATACGTCATTATTGGATATGTGTCACCGCGGCATAATAACGCATGCCGTTAGTAACCGTAAGTATGGTTTGAGTAGCGAGCTCGCTAGAAGCGGCCTAAGTACATATACCTACATTATAGTTCTTACCCGTTTAGAGATTAACCAGCTAGTAAAGGCTATATTCCCGATATCGAGGTGAGAGAAAACTAAGTGATTCTGTGTCAGTGCACCGATTATATGGAAATGCAGTTTACTTTTAAGCGCTAGTCTGTACACAAAGCTTAAGAAGTTGGTAGAAAGTGCAAACTAGTCCCCTCGTTCTAATTCAAAAGCCAAGGCTTAAATAAAATTAGAAATGTATTAAAATGGCAACTAATAATATAGTTACCTAGTACTGAAATATGTTTCTTAAACATAACAAAAAGAAGCAGTATGATAGTATGTTGTGCAATTGTAGATAGATAAATATGTAGAAAGAACGAAACAAAAATTTGTAAAAAAAACCTTGGGGGTACTTTTAAGTTTCAGACCATTCATTAAATGTCGATTAATAATTATGTATGTAAAGTCATAATAGAATATTAATTATAACTGCAACTAAGTAGTCTGTAACAAGCGCAAGTGGCAATCAATATTTTCACTAATAATGTTTCGCGTCTGCAGTCAACGCGGACGAGACTTGCAATCACCAGTTGGTTATAAGAACATTAAAATTATTTTGTTCCACTTTTATACGAACATGGTGTACAGTTATGATGACGATACCACCACGAGCCTAACGAATCGAAACAAATGGTGAAATTGGAAGAAAAATGTACCAATCTGCGGCGATACCCGTTACGCGCGCACCGAGCGCCTCTGAAACGTTTTATCCCTCATTGTTCACGTTCACACCTTCCCATATTCCTATGTAAGTAGGAGCATTGTTTATTGTCCAAACCGCGAACGGTAACACAAGAACTATGTCGTTCTAAACGGGTTCAATTGCGGATACCACTTTACCTCACTAAGTAGGTACTGTTAAGGGCATTTTCCACTAAAATCCAGCTTTGCGTCTTATACTTACACTACACATATTTGACTGAAAATATTGCACATCTATCATACTAAATGTTACTTGCATCATTGTTAAGTAATACACTTTGCAATCCTGCCAGAAATCCTACTACTAACTTCGTGGATTACCGGAGCTTATTATGGTAGTATTTATGGTGGTGAATAACGCATCCGTCACTCTCGCACTTACATATTGGTCAGAAAGTGACGTATGTTTAATCTACAGCGATTAACGCGACCATAATAGGCCCCTAGGGTATTTCTTTTCAATAAATCGTACCAATACAAAGCAGACATAGAATTAATCATAATTCAACACTAGAAAATGGAACACTGAACGATGGAAATTTCCACGCAGGCATAGGTATGGCTGGCGGCCATAGTCCTCTATTACCTTTAGACCTTTACTAACACTTAATAAGGGGAAACGAGGCCCGACCTGAAGGACGGCTAGTTTTGGAGGTCCATAATTGAAAATCCCTGATTCTATAGAGTCTTGTCTATTCCAGGGGTTCGTCCACGTGCGCGTGTGGTTCCCGCAGTTCCCGGGCGTGGTGATGCAGTCGGACCAGGAGCTGATCATCATGTGCAAGCCGCCGGAGCCAACCATCATCGAGAACAAGGCCGCCGGCTTCGCGGGCAGCTTGTACGTAACAGATGTGTAGCATTTGTTATATTATAAGTAATATTAGCAGGAAGAGATGCAAAGTCTACAGTAGACCATCTGACTAATTGGCACTATATTGCTCTACTTATATGCTTAGCTTTATTCGTTTCTTCACCAAGCAACGGGATGAAACGGGGCCAGTGGTTTTTTATATTGAATTTATAAACGTCTTTCTTTATTTAAACAAAACTTATGTATGGTCCATTATTATATTTCCAGCCCACATGGCGCTCGCGTGTCGGGCGTGGTAGAGGAGACGCCAGGCCGGCTGGAGTACGAGGTGGCTCTGTACAAGGAGGCCCCGCCGGTGTCCCGCCACGGGAACCACTCCGCGGACCTGCCCGTCGACCAGGTAACCGCTGTACGTGGCCTTGCGTTGTACCTGCATGCTGAGGGTTTGGTTTGGGTTAAGGTCCGAGCATGAGGGCTGTCTGTTGTCAATAATCGAATCGAAATCGAAAAAATCAGTGAAGAGCATTAAGGACCATGCTCAGTGTAGGGTTCCGAAGCCGTTAAGACAAACAAAAAAAACATGCATGAACTAATTATACGGGCTACCTAGGTAGTATAGTTACATGAGCTTGACAATTCTGTACGTGCGTATTTCTAGATACTTATTTGCAGTTAGCTTTAGTAGAATTCCACATTTAGTTTCGCCTGCATACAAACTAATATCATAATAAATTAATGATTTCGGTTGTGATGTTTCAGGCGGTTCCAATCGGTACTAAGTTGCAGTTGCGCGCGCGCATCAACCCCGAGTCGGCGTGGCGCCACATCAAGCTGCTGGAGGTGGCCGTGTCGCCGGACCCCGACCGGCCGCACGCGCCGGGCGCCGTGCTGCTCGTCAAGGACGGGTAACTATAACTATACCCATAACTATTTTATACAATATAGCACCTGATCAGAAGCCCCTACTTTGAAAGTCGAAGTTCGAAGTTACGTTAGCTCCATCCCTGTCACTTGTTATTCGAGACTAAATAGAGAGAAAGGGATGGAGCTAACGTAACTTCGAACGTCGATTTTCAAAAAAGGGCCTCATATTTCATCGATGACTTGTATAAACCTTGAGTCGACTGCGACACATCACTCAGTGCCATGCCACTAGTTTCAGGTCTGGTAAACACATCTTACTGGTTTAATAGAGGACTGGTCGGTCAGCTTAATAAGCAGACAGGTCTCCTGCGCCTCTATTCTAGGCGGTATAAACGATATCGTAGTTTACCTGTTAAGGTATTGTTATGACGTCAGCCGTCATTACTGACAAGAAAATAAGAGCTATCAAAACGTTGTCAATACGATAACAGGACAAAAACGATATTGTTTTTACCGTGTTGAATAGAGGCGCAGGGGGCCATATGGCTGCGTTTGTCGCGTGACAAAATGTATTTAACTGCTTAAGATTTAACTGCTAAATGGAAAATGCGCTCTTTTATCGGAGGTCATGATCGCCTATACACCACACATGAAAATTTGATCATGAATTCATGATACAGGAAGCACATAAATTCGGAACATTAGATACTGTCTTACTTAATCCAAAAAAGGCTAACTTAAAAAATCTGCATGACACAAAAACAAACTCGCCTTTCAAGGTAGTTAGGCCAAATCTTCCACAGTTTAAATAAACTCGCTGCAATACTTTTGTTACATGCAACCGGTTTAATAAAAAATCTTTCTGCACTTCCGAATAACTGCATTTAGGATACAAATATGCGCGATGCAAAAATGCGGACACCTTTCGTTTTAACACAAGAGTGAGCCATTTGCACTTTTACAGTTTGCGTATCGGAGAAACTGAATTTATGGTGCACTTAACCCGGTGCGGAACAAACGGAAACTAAGGTGCACTTTCAATGGACTGAATACGAGGTTTATATCTTGTTTTATGTCGCCTGGTAGAAAGTAATATCTACTAAAGTATATTGTATATCATTAATAGCTACTTGACGTTAAGTAAATATGCCTACAAAGACAAACGAAGATTATATTAGTACCTACCCCAATGAAAATGTTAAGAACTTTAGTACCTTCAAGTACCTTGTTATAGTAATCTTCAATGTAGATAGGTAATTAATTAATTATAGAATAACATGTCCGAATTAGGTACCTAGTCGATGACGTTTATAACAATGACAAGGTTTCAACAGGCTCATATTGACATTGGCCGACTATACAGTCCATTGTAGTCTTATTCCATCCATGTCGAAAAATTGGCGATTGAAACTGCGCCCCATGTCAGTATTTAATGTCAAAAATTTCTACCTACCGTGAACCTTGAAGTTAACTTTCGGTATGACAATGATCGAATTGATCGAGTAGTAATTAGTAAAGTAGACGTAAATGCATGTATGGAAAGGTGAGCCGGTTTTAGGGATTTGAGCTACGGATATATTCCGTAAAAGAATAGTAGTACACGTTTTTGTATAGTAATTAATTAGTGATTCGAAAATGCGACATGGGTATGATTGAAATATTCTTGCTAGAGCTACAGAATATAAATACAATAAAACCGGATAAATTAACCCTTTAAAAACAAATCATGCCGTGGATGCGCAAATATTGCTTATCGGCGAATGCCCCTAAAAAAAACAAAACCTCAATTCAAAGTCATTTTGAGTAATATAATAAGTTTACTGACCCATATTTAAGTTGGTATATTTTTGATTATGATATTAAATTACCCATATTGACCTAAAAGTAGATACGAGTATTCCAAACAAAAAACATAAATGCCTGGTAGGTAGTTTCTTAATAAATAATAAGTACAAGGGCCTCGGCGCAGAATATAACTTAGTTCCATTCGGCGTCGAGACCCTTGGTCCGTGGGGACCCGGTGCTATCAGCCTTTTTAAGGACATTTCAAAAAGGTTGATAGAAACAACCGGAGACCACAGAGCTGGCAGCTTCCTCGGGCAACGAATCAGCATTGCTATACAACGAGGAAATTCTGCCAGCATCTGTGGTACTTTGCCTCTCTTTTTTAGTTTTTATTTAGTTTTAATTTCGTTGTACTTTTTAGCTTAGTTATAATTTTTGGTTTAATTTATCTTTTAATTTGCCATAGTTTTAATTTTTAATTTTTAATGTAATTTATAATGTAATTGTTTTATGCATTAAATGTTTCTTAATATCATCACAGTTATTTTTATAAGTGACACGTACTTTTCACTGCACGAAACTCAGCCTGATCTTCGGTTGTTCTCCTCTAGTGGCTGCAAGACACATTCATAACATAACCAAGTGGCAAACGAAGTTTAGCCGCCCTGTAACTAGACGAAGCAACTTGTAGATTTCTGTACTTTATTTATTGATTCTGATTTGTGCATTCCAGTTGCCGCAACCGTGACTTCCAGTCCATCATCCCTCACCAGCCGGCGCGCTACCGCGAGCGGCACAACGAGGTGTTCCTGGACTTCGAAGCCTTCCTGCTGGCCTCCATGAAGGAGCGCTCCACGC
This sequence comes from Acleris cristana, assembly GCA_948252455.1. Classification (NCBI taxonomy): domain Eukaryota; kingdom Metazoa; phylum Arthropoda; class Insecta; order Lepidoptera; family Tortricidae; genus Acleris; species Acleris cristana. Next base: position 9,491,103 of record OX411784.1, on the reverse strand, counting down.
TGTGGATCCACTCGCAGATCAAGGCTTGCATGGACGCCGCCGACTGCCAGCCGGACTACTGCCTCGATCTATTCGAACCTTCTGGTAAATCTTGGAGTGATACTAATTTACAGCTTTTATGGACTGGTCCAACCGCCGACGATGAGCCCGCGATCAACTATTTATATTACGTGTCTTTTATTTTACTCGGGATCTATATCTTTTGTTGGAGGGAGAGTGCCCTATTAAAAGGTATAATGTCTCTTTTATTGACACTACGAGTATATCTTTTGTTCGTTTCTTGAGCGAGAAAATTTCCATGCGTATGATAAAAATTCCACGTTTTCAATCTGCTTCTCGAATTCATGTTTTGAAAGCAAGTACCTAGTTACTTCTATTATAAGTAACTAGAGGACGCCCGCGACTTCGTACGCGTAGAATTAGTTTCCCGCTACTCCCCCATTTCTTCCCGTTGGGGGTCGATTTACGGAAAACCCTTTCTTAGTGCTCACTTACATGATGAAAGGAACCCCTGTACCAAATTTAAATTTTCTAGGTACAGTAGTTTCGGCTGTGCGTTGATACATCAGTCAGTCAGTTTAGCCTTTTATATATATAGATTACTTACCTAAGTCTTTTTAAAAATCCAACTTTTAAACTTTTATGAAATCGGTTGACGACATAAATTAATTTATTACAGAGCGGGGTAGGCAGAACTACAGAATTACCAAAAACTCTAAAAACTTAACTTTATAAGGTGAGGCGGGGCTATTGGATCTACGGAGGGCTATTGTAACTTTTCATACTAATTTTAAAAGTAGAACACGTTTTAGTATCAAAACTTACAATAGCCCCGCAGATGCAATAGCCCCGCCTCACCTTACCTACCTACAGCAAAGTTTACCATACGATGACCTTTACTCAGTATAAAAATATGTCATCTTATTATTTACAGGGCACGGACGTCGCCGCAGAGCGTTGCCGGACGCCTCCCACGCGCACAACCTCACCAGCTCCGTCGTGGAGACTGACAACGGCTCGACCCCGTTCACGCGGTTCAAGGAGAACCTCGAGTACACCGTGGTGATGCCCGGGGAGCTGTTCCACCGGACCCCCCTGGAGACCACCTGCGCGACCTCCATGATGGTCGCGGCAGCCCTTGGGGCTCTGCTGTTGATGTCAGCTTTATTGGTAATTAATCGTGTTTTGGTCTACATACTGTAAACTTACATAATAATTAATTAAATAAATAAATAAATCTACAGTAGATTTACAGACGTTGATCTTTTTTCCAGATGTGTTACCTAGCAACGCGTCTCAACTCGACGATGCTCAAGAACAACAGCCTCCAAGCGCCCAACGGGAAGAGCTTCGAGCAGATCCTCCGGGAGCTGGCGCACCACTCCCTCCCAGACTCCGGCTACACCGGCCGCCCCACCTTGCAGTAAACAGTATTACTATCATAAGTGAATATATTTGTAACTTACCCTACTTTTATTTTCTCAAGATTCTAGTTTTTTAAGTACTTTAGTAGGTATTAAATTGAATTAATTTATGTTAAATTATTTCTTAGCGTGTAACTTTAATTTATTTTAAAGATATTTATTAGCTTTGAATGTGAACTTATGACTGAAAAACCACAAGTTACGTAAAGCGACTATAAAATTTTTCAGTCATGACTGTTAAGCAGCGTAAGATAAACTAGGATAAGTAGTGTTTAAACTAGTAATGTGATTAATTTAAGCTTTAAAATAAATACACGTTACTAAAAAATGCGTTTTTATGAGCCGATAAAAAGTTTATTTGTGATATACCTAGTTTAGTTTAATTTATTTATTCATCAAGGTAATCATTTATTACAATGTAAGTTGCATTGCAAGTTAAAAAATACGAAATAACATAACAAAGCAGTCAGCGACCCGCGATTTCTCTGGTGTTGCGGGTGTTTATGTATATCGTGGCCCGTTTCACGAAGCTACAAGTTACAAATTACAAGCGGAACTATCTTTCTAGCAACAAAGAGTTAGAAAGAGAGTTCCGCTTGTAATTAGTAACTTGTAGCTTGGTGTAAAGAGGACGCGCTTATTCCCTCCACGCCGCCTCTCTAAATTTAGCACACTGAATTTAGCCAAATATAAAGCCTTAGCCTTAGCTGACACTTTAATTCAACGACAAAGCTGGAGTCATTTAAATTTTATTTTTCTCCCGCATGCTCGGAAATGTTAACCTTGGTCCCGATGGATGTGCAAGTAAGTACGCGTACTTAAAGCTCGACGACCTTTTTCGCCTGTGTTACCTATAGAAGTTCGCGTACCTACTTACGCTATGCGCGCACGAGCAACTTTTGTCGCCGCGACTGTACATCTCTCTTTTTCTCACATCAAGCGTGCAAAAGAAACAGATGTACTGTCGCCGGCGGCAAAAGTTACTCGTGCGCATAACTTTAGGGTGACACACGGGTGAGTAAGGTCGCCGAGCTATAAGTACGGCGGCGTACTTACTCGCACGTCTGGGACTTTACTGTTGTAAAATCAGCCCGCAAAGTTCTGAGTTCCAGGTCCAGGCAAAAAAAAGGTTATTATTTACCAACGACAGCAGCCGCGAAAACGTATAAAATTTCATTACATACCTCTAAAATCCCAGATAGTAGGGCGAGTAAGTACGCGTACGTAAAACTCGACGACCTTTTTCGCCCGTGTTTACCTTTAGAAGTTCGCATACCGGGTGACACACGAGTGAGTAAGGTCGCAGAGCCATAAGTACGACGTACTTACTCGCACGTCTTTCTAGGACTTTAGATGAAGTAGTATACCTACCACAGATCTCCAGCCTGCAGTCGCGTTGCATCGCCTCACTTTGAGCTGTCACTAAATCGCGTCGCTTCGCATTCGCTTGTAATTCGCTTACGTCAAACACTGGGTTAATATTCTCGCACCGCACGTACTGGCTAACTTAAAAGTAGCTGTACATTTTAGTACCTTCTCACAGCTACAGATATACGTTACTGCGACAAGGTACTAAAAATACTTAGGTCGCGTACAACAATAGAAACTTGCTTTGATAAATACATTTTATTTTATATCAGTATCTGTGTGTTTCTGATTGTTAAGACAGTACACGCAATATGAAGTAGGTAGCGATGATGTTATCGCTTGCATTTTCATATTGCAAGGCCGGATTTACACTTGTAAGTTATTACTGGGGCCTGTTTTATAAAGCTACAAACTAAAATTTACAGGTTACAAGTTTCCATTTGAGACAACCTCGACCAATGACGACCAGAGGCCCGTTTCACGAAGCTACAAGTTACAAATTACAAGCGGAAGTCTCTTTCTAACTCCTTTTGCTAGAAAGGGAGTTCCGCTTGTAATTTGTAACTTGTTGCTTCGTGAAACGGGCCTCAGGGGCTCTACTTTGAAATCAGTAATTCGAACTTCGGATCGCTCCGTCACTTTCTAGCGAATTAATGACACGTCGAGAGCAAAAGGGATAGCAATAGACGAAGTTCGAATTACGGATTTCAAAGTAGAGCCTCAGCCATTTGAGCAGAGTTGCCAGTTTAGACCTGTAAAATTGACACTTGTAGCTTTATAAAACGTGCCCCTGTACGTTCTGAGACGCAACTATGGGTAAGAGTGAGAAGCAAATATTTGCATCTCTGACTTACATATAACTTTGTTTCAAAACTTACAGTAATAACTTACAAGTGTAAATCCGGCCTAAGGCTGGGTTTTATAAAGATCCGTTGGATCTAATTCCGGTCAGGAATGTCAAAACTTGTATGAAGTTACTAAAATTTGTTCTGACATATTTACTAACGGACCTTTATAAAACCGGCCATAAGTCTACCTTAATAAGCAAAATGTTAAAACTGAACGTTTTTAAAGCTAGCTTCTCCTCAAATGGGACTAAAATGTTCACAAGGTACAAACAATAATACTTTTTTATGGTTAACTTTGAGCCTTAACATACCCAATTTTATATTTATGTTTTGTTTTGTTTTAACTTAAGTTACATTACTTTTACAAATTATATGTTGTGAATGTGTAGAGTCCAAACTATATTTGCAAACGCTTTCAGCAATGTCATAGCGACGTTTATTAGTCGTGTTCTTTGAAATTAAAAACAAAAAAAATATGAATGAATCGATTTGATGCAACCAGCTAAAGATACAAGAAATAGTTGGTAAAAGATGAGTAAAAGAAGTATAAGCATGATAGGAGAAGGGTGTAAGAGCACCAAACAACCGAGACACTGGTCGTTGGGTCTAATTGGATCCATGAAGGACCCCGAAAGTATAGTGAAACAATCAGAACGCGTAGTGGTTATTCGAGATAAATACCCTAAAGCGAAAGTGCATTACCTTATTCTACCGCAGGATGATATTGACAGTTTTTACAAACTAACTAAGAGTCATGTAAGCCTCCTAGAAGAATTTGGTGATTTTTATGAAGAGCTTAAAGAGGAGCACGAAGGAACGACGCTCAGAGCCGGTTTCCACGCTGTGCCTAGCATGCAGCGGCTCCACATGCATGTCATAAGTACTGACATGGTTTCACCATGTCTCAAAACTAAAGTTCACTGGAACAGCTTCACAACAAAGTTCTTCATTCCTTACCAAGGTAACCTTACATTAAACCTTAACATTACATGCCTCAGAAAATTTATTAAAAGTTTAACCATATTTTATTAGACTTATTTATCATTTTAGATCTAATATTTCCGAGAGTTACAAAAAGACTAGAAGGGAAAATAAATTTAGATTTTGAGTAGTTGACGTAAAATATTATAAATCATGTTAAATCCAATAGTGAAACTAAATTCCTACAAAACAATATTGGAATTGTGACATAACTGCGGTTTCAAAAAATTGATTATTGAACTGTGCGACTATAAAGTATTTAAGGAATATTTTTTTATGAGTGCGTAGTTATTAGCCACTTGAAGGAATAAACTGATGACATGTGCATAATTTCTACTACACATGTAACATAATGAAGTTTTTGTTTGCATGTGAGATAATGATTTGAAGTGCAAGTTATCTATTAGCAAAACTTAAATTCTGTGGTGTATTGTTATATAAATATTTAACCTTTCGTATGCGGGAGGTTAAAAAAATACCAAGTTCTAGTCTCTTCGGATTACGATATAGTCGGAAAAAATAAGCTTAAAAAAAATACAAAAAGATATCCAAATTTTGGGAGCAGATCTGCTCCTACGCATACGAGAGGTTAATCAATACATTTATGAACAATTTCTTTTCAGATGTATTAAGTGAACTAAAAGAGAATGGATGTATTCAAAAAATACCAATTGAAACACATAAAGGTTTGATGGCCACAGATTTGCAGTGCAACCAATGTAATTTTAAGCCTAAGAATATGCCTCAGTTGAAGGAACATTTGTTCTCTCATGTGAAATAAACATTTACTCTATAGAATTTTTTTTATTTACACCTATTGCAGTCTATACAAACCCGATAAATAGTTCTGTCTTCAAAAGTACGTATAAAAGGTGGTGGGGACAAATAAAACCTCAGACAATTAGATGGTTTCTTATGTGCGCTAGGGTACTCGTTGTGGGTCATAGATTTAAAACAAATTGTTTATACTAGAAAAATGTCTATTTATCAGAATGTGTAAAGAAATAAAACCAATACCAGTGTAATTGCACTTCATTCATTGCCAAAGATAATTTTCAAACTTAAATATAAATATGTTTAAAATTATTTAGTTATTTCATGATCCTCCACGATTTGTATCACTTCATATTTATTCTGCTCTAGCAATTGACTACTACTGTACATAATTACACATATTGTCCAAGATTAACTATTATAACTATGATTTTCCTTAAATGATAATTTGCTTGAAGTAGGGCTTTCATCAAGAAGAGAGCTAGAGGTGTTAACACTATCATCTCCTTCAGAGGTGTAGAGTGATTGATTACGTCTCTTAAATGTCTTCTTCCCTGTTGACATAGGTGTTGCACAGTCACCAGTGCTGGTCAGCTGAGATGGGGTCTCTGGTGAGAACAGGGAGTTTGTGTGGGAGATCTCACTATCACAGTCACTTGGTGTGATTGGTGCTGGTAATGACATCTTTGCACACTTTACTGGTGTTGCCACAGGATTCAATTCTGGTTCAGGACTTCTAGGGCCATTAGGGATTGTATTCACATCTTCATGTTGCTGCATGACACGGCCACCGCGAGCCATCAAAACTTGCAAAGGATCATCTATGCCAAGCTTCTCACACAGATCTACTGTCTGTGGGTTGGTAATTGGATCAGTCAGTTTCCCTCGTGGGGAATTAGGGCAGTACACTGGAGCTGTCTGGACAAAACTATCTGCCTTTATTAGCATGTCACCCATCAGCTGAACAACAGTTTGTTTGTCGCCTGATGTTGGTGAAAAATTGTACCTGCAAGCAACAAAAATGTTACTTAGTATGTGAAGTAGAAGTATTGCAACCAATACATAAATGGGATTTATCTTACCTTTCATTTCCCCCAGGACCAGGTAAATGAAAGTCAATGTTTTTAACAGACAAAAGATGGTTTGTATTCTTCAGCACAGCCAGCCACTCTTCATCATATCTCAGTTGTTTGTCCCCATCATACTCAGAAGGTACATCCAATATTTGGAGATGTCTGCGCTTAGGTAAACACTTGTCAAGTGCCAGAAACTTGGTTTCACTATCCTCATGCTTCACTAGTGCTGCAAATTGGCAGTGCAAGTGTGCAGCGAACCAGTAGTCTGGCTTTAACTCATTTAACAGTTTTGTTGCTGGGGGACTGCCTAGCTGATTGGATTCAATGTCTTCCCTGGTAAAGCAAGAAATGTACAGAGCAATTAGGTTTTTTTTCACAATTAATATCCTATTAATACAAAATACTGCTGTAATTACCTGAAGAATGGTTTTCTCTTAAGTAAAGCCTCTTTATCTCCAAAATCAGTGATGCCCTGCGGCCAATCATGAGAGAGCATGACATGAACCTTGTCCCTGAGCTGTCTCAGACGGTACACATCGAGAGCACGCACATGGTACACTGACCGCAAGGAATTCTGATTGTATGGGGGGCATTCCCATAGACCCTGCAGGTAATCCCGTCCTTTAAAAATCCCTGATAAACCTGGAAATGAAATCAATTTACTGCAAATTTAATTTTAATCAAAACTGTCTTCAAATTAAAACCAAAGATGTAATAAATAACTTTTGATGAAGTCATGGAAAGTGAATATTTAGCGAGTTAACATGATTCTTTAATTCTCAACATGATTTATTCCCAATGTCACATGACTGATAAGGAAGACAATTGTTATAGTACGGTTGGTATTCTTAATAGCTTTCCTGCAGATATTAGGAAAGAGGCCAAAAGTTTAAAAGAAGACTGTTTAATTATTTAGTGAGTAATGTTTAAATTTTAAAGTAAAATTAAGTAAAGTTATATGAGACTCAACCATCCCACAGACAAACTGCATAAACATTTTGTGGGGCAACATTGTAACCATTTGTTTCTTTAATAAATAATGAAAAAAATATGTATCAACACACATTCAAGACAGCTGGAAAGACAAAGATAGGAATATGTTCCCATCAATTACACAAATATAGAAATCGTGGATGTTAGGGCTAAAAACGGAAAATTTAAGCATCATGTCAACCTTTTAATCATTCACCTAAGGCAATTGCACATAAAAAAAATAACTTTACCCCCAATCTTTAAATTGCCAAATTTTACAACTCCAGCTCGGCCCAGGTAGTAGATGTTCGGTGCCACCCACCCCCCGTAGGGAAGTTCTTGTAAATAGTTTGACGCTTCGTGATTACCACCAATAAATATTGTCAACACTGGAGCTCGTTTTTCACCACTGTAATATCTGAAATAGACACAATATTCAATTTAAATTACTTAAATTGTATCTTTACTGTTGCAGTCTACGACAAATTAAGATTCGCTTTGAACATAACCTAGTACATACTTGTAAAATGTACAGATGTGTTGATACTTTTCTGGCACTGCCATGGCCCGTAAATCATTTTTATTTCGCACTGACTGGAAGTCACCGCAGCAAATCAACAAATCGATACTTATCTCTTCCCTTTTTTGTAAGGTTTCGATACATTCGTATATTTTTTCCAATTCTCCGTGAGCACAACCTTCAACAGCAATTTTCATATTAAAGAGTCGGAAGAATCAGAATAAGGTGAAAGTAGTTTATTAAAATCCTTGGTTTAGAGCTTGTTTTACTCTAAATACCGCCTTATTCATACAGAAAATACTGTTAGCAATAAACTAATAGTAGAATAGAACTTGATTAACAACAATATTTTCTGACAGATAAGATAATGCTATGCTTGTCTTGTCAAACAATAATGTCAATGTCAGTCAATGACAATTGACAAAATATTTGCCACAGGTTAAAAAAATGCCGCAGCCACGAACGTATTAGCACAGATAAGCTATCTGTGAACAAAGAACATGTCGCGATAAATATCAGTTTACCAACTTAACAAAATGTTTACACTAAACGAATATCTACTTTGAAAATCGAAGTTCGAAGTTACTTTAGCTCCATCCCTGTCACTCGTCATTCAAGACTAAATCGAGAGCAAGGGATGGAGCTAACGTAATTTCAAACTTCGATTTTAAAAGTAGGGCCTCTGATCGTCCAACTGTAACATTAACATAGGTAGATTTTAACAATGGAAAGGAGGAAGAGAGGGGTCACTTGACTCTAATAAAAATTACCAATTTAAAGCTTAATATTTCGCAAGCGGATACCTGAATCGAAAAGTGATTTTCACATGTTTTTCACACACTAACCCCCTAATAAACGTTGAGTAACGGTGGTATAGCTATACAATGTTTTGTCGTTATTGTTAAGGTGCAACCTCTTTGTTGTTTGCGATGTAATACCTACTTATAAAAAAAGAAGAAGCTATGTGTCTTGTCACTTGTATTTACTTTTCTGTTTTGTCCTTAAAATATATTATCTTGTTTTAAAATGTAACTTCGTGCTTTATTGTACCTATAGATTTCTTCTACACTGCCTCTGTTAAGTTCGAGTCAAACTTAAACGTTAATAGGTTACGGGCACAGACGTATGAGGAATAAAAACTAAAACCATGGAGTTAAGCAAAATTCAAATCTCCAAGTTGGATGGAACCAACTGGGTGCAATGGAGGTATAGAATGACTGCTCTGCTACGCGGGATGGATGGACTCATGGATATTGTTGAAGGGAAATTAATTAAGCCTGAGAAGTCAGCGGTGGGTGGTGGCGATGGAGGAGTTACTACTACAGCGGCAATGGCTACCTATAACAAGGAAATGGGACAGTACCTGAAGTTGGAAAGTACTGCTCTCCTACTAATTACAAACAATATCACGGATGAAGCACTAGACAAGGTAATAAGATTCACAAATCCAAGAGATGTCTGGGATGAATTGCATAGGCTGTATGACGGTGTGAACGACGACCGATTGTATAATGTCTGTATGGAACTGTTTCAACTCAAGATGGACACCTCTGATAACATGGCGACTCACATCTCGAAAGCAAAGAATTTGTGGCACAATCTTAATCAGGAGCTGATAAAAGCTGACGAAGGGAAAGAACTACCTGAGTTACTTTTGATTTGCAAGATTTTAGACACGTTGCCGGAAGAATACTTTTCTTTCAAGTCAAGTTGGTTAATGATGTCAAAAAAGGATAGAACTGTGGACAATTTAACCAGTCAGCTGTGTGCACACGAGAGGGCATTGACGACAACTTCCAAGGATGACGGATGCGTGTCAAGATCTTTAGGTGAAGCGCTAGTGGTTAACAGCAACAAAAAAGTCAAAAAGAAGAGGACCAAAGCTTTCAAATGTCATGGCTGCGGGGAAGTCGGACATTTCAAGAACGAATGTCCTAAGAAGGAACGTTGTGGAAAATCTGGTACAACTAACATGATGGCTGTGTTGGTAAATGTTACAGATTGCAGTACAGATCGAGACGAGTGGTACGTCGATAACGGAGCGACACACCACGTCACGATGAGAGGCGACCTGTATCAGGATTTCGAACGTTTCAAGGAACCGCACACGGTAACTACTGCAGACGGAAAGACAATTGAAGCATTAGGGAAAGGTTCAATTCTAATGAAGACGAAGAAAAGAATATTCGTGATGAATGATGTTTGGCATGTTCCAAAGGTCACGAAGAATCTTTTTTCGGTGCTTTCAGCACAAGATGTTAATAAGAACAGCTTGTTTGAGTCACAAGGCACTGTGTGTTCATTAAGGATCAACGGAAAATTGTGCATGACCGGAAGCAGACAAAAACACGGTGGTTTGTGTAAGCTGAACTGTAAACCGGTTCAACCTAAGGAAAGCGTGATGGTGAATGCGGTTGATATTTTACAGCTGTATCATGAACGATTGGGTCACCAAGACAAACGCCATGTGAAGCGAGTTATAGAACGAGAGCTTAATGTCAAGACCAAGGACCATGGCAATTTATGCGAAGGATGTATCTTTGGAAAGACACACAGACAGAAATTTGGTGTTCGGGAAAAAGCTGTTAGTCCGGGAGAACGCATACATTCGGATGTATGTGGCCCATTCCCACTAAGTTGCTCGAAATCTCGCTATTTTGTTCTTTTTAAGGATGAATACTCTCGATTTCGGTACGTCTACATTATGAAAAATAAATCGGAAGTACCTGATATTTTGCGGCTTATGTTGGCAGAAGTGAAAACGGCAGGTCACCGAATTAAGGAATTTCTAAGTGACAATGGCGGCGAATTCGATAACGAGAAAGTTCGCAAAGAATTAGACAAACATGGAATACACCAACGTCTTGTTATGCCCTATACACCAGAGCAGAATGGTTGTAGCGAGAGGGATAACCGCACAATCGTTGAGATGGTCAGAGTTATGATGCATGCTCATGAAGAGCTTCCTCAGGCTTTGTGGGCAGAGTTGGTAAAAACTGCTGTTTACATTCTAAACAGAACAGGGCCAACTGCTGTAGAACAAAAGACTCCGTTTGAGTTATGGTTTTGGAAGAAACCGCAAATAAAACATTTGAGGATCATTGGCTCAACTTGCTACGCGCATATTCCTAAACAGAAAAGGAAGAAGTTGCAGAAGAAGGCAAAGAAGTGCATATTGATTGGCTATGACAATGACGACGGTTATAGACTATGGCACAAAGAATCGAACTCCTTAGTAAGGTCCAGAGACGTCACGTTCAATGAAAGACCGCTTGATTCAAAATTGGGTAGAGAAGATTCTGAATCATTGAAAGAAGTGACTGAGATGGAAGTTCCTTTACATGTCAGAAAGGAATACCATACGTTACCTACTTCTGTCACTGTAGAAGTGAGTGAGGACAGATCTACTGAAAGGTATAACGACCTTGAGCTCGAAGAAAATCAAAACGTAGTTGAGGCTCCTGCCACTAGTGGTGATGAAACAGAGTTCGAAGATGCGATGCCAGAGTTGTCAAGACAAGATGAATCAATTGAATTAGAGGAGGAGAATGAAGAGAACAGTGGTGAGTTCATGGAACAGTTAGTAAGACAAGGCATGCACTTACGAGATCGATCTCTTCTCAGACGTCCGGTCAAATTCAATGATTACGTTTCTTTTGTCGGCACAGAATCATATGTAGAACCAAATACGTATAAGGAAGCAATAGCTTGTATAGATAAGGAATTATGGAATAAAGCTATGGAAAGTGAAATTGACTCCTTAAAAGCCAATGAAACATGGATCCTTGAGAAGCTACCGAAGAACCGGAAAGCCATTCCATGCAAATGGGTATATAGAGTCAAGCTGAATCCTGACGGAACAGTTGACAAATATAAGGCAAGGTTGGTGGTAAAAGGCTTTAGACAAAGAAAGGGAGAGGACTACGACCAGACTTTTAGCCCTGTAGCCAGGATGGCAACAGTCCGAGCTGTTTTAAGTATAGCAGCTAGTGAAGGTATGAAGTTAAGTCAGTTTGATGTCTCCACCGCTTTCTTGTATGGATCTCTATCTGACGAAGAGTTATATATGAAGCAACCTGAGGGTTATGATGACGGGACGGGTCGAGTTTGCCTGCTAAAGAAAGGGCTTTATGGGTTAAAGCAAGCTCCTCGTTGCTGGAACAGAACAATTTTGGATTTCCTCAAAGGAGTTGGACTCGAAGTTAGTGAAGCTGATCCATGCCTATTCAAAAGAGAGAACGCTAAAGGGAAGCTGATTTTGGCTCTCTATGTTGATGATGGACTGTTAGCTGGATCAAATCAGGAAGTAATAGAAGAGTTTCTGGAGGAGATAAAAAGAAAATTCAAAATTACAACTAAACCAATCTCATATTTCTTAGGAATAGAAATAGAAATCAGAGAAGGTGGTGATGTAAGGATACATCAGACAGCTTACGTAAACAAAATTTTAAAGCGATTTGGAATGCAAGAATGCAGACCGGTGACCACTCCAATAGTCAAAGAAGATGTAGCTCAAAAGCCAGAGAAGGTTGAAGACTATTTTATTAACAACTATCGACAAGTTGTGGGAGCGCTTGCATATTTGATGGTCGGTACGAGACCTGACATCGCGTACGCCGTAAGTGTGGTTTCCAGAAGCCTAGAGAATCCAACTCAAGCAGATTGCGTAAGACTGAAGCGAATACTTAGGTATTTACAGTATGCTCCAGACATGGGTATCCTTTACAAAAGGAATTATAAAAAGGGTATCCTAGAATGTTATAGTGATGCAGATCATGGCGGAGACATTGCTACAGGAAGATCAACTTCTGGCATTGTATGCTTGTACGCTGGCGGAGCAGTATCATGGTTAAGCCAGAGACAGCAGAGTGTTGCTATATCAACAACAGAAGCCGAGTTAGTGGCAGCCAGCGAGGCAGCAAGAGAAAGCATTTGGTTAACTCGCCTTATCGGTGGATTAGTAAAGACAGTGGATCTACCGGTGCTACATGTTGATAATGAAGCTGCTGTGCGTCTAGCTGAAAACCCTGAGTTTCACAGAAGAACCAAGCACATAAGAATTCGTCATTTCTTTTTGCGTGAACTGGTGACGAATGGAAATCTTATAGTGAAGAGGATCAGCAGTGAACTACAACTGGCTGATATTTTTACGAAGCCACTTGCTAGACCGAGGCTTAAACAGCTGGCTGATCAGCTAGGTCTACACATCGAGAGAAGGTGTTAAGGTGCAACCTCTTTGTTGTTTGCGATGTAATACCTACTTATAAAAAAAGAAGAAGCTATGTGTCTTGTCACTTGTATTTACTTTTCTGTTTTGTCCTTAAAATATATTATCTTGTTTTAAAATGTAACTTCGTGCTTTATTGTACCTATAGATTTCTTCTACACTGCCTCTGTTAAGTTCAAGTCAAACTTACTCGTTAATAGTTATCTGTCATTGTGACATTTGAATTTGACAGATAAAGTCAAAACGTTGTATAGCTATACCACCGTTACTCAACGTTTATTAGTACTTAAGGGGGTAAGTATTTAGCTATTTACGACACCCCTCAGGCCACAATGAAATAGACTAAAAAAATCGTCCCCTTCTGATTGCATGATTTTTTTAAGACCCCGAAAAAAAGTTACTTTCTTAATTTTATTTTACAACTTTTAGTTTTTCCTCGCTGATTACGTACGGAACCCTAAAAACAATACTATGAGCGAGTGTTAACTTGGTCTCTAGGAGCTACAGGATTTTACAAGACCCTGATAATGTAAGTAGGATCATAAGTAGGTAATAGAATATAACTTGACATCGTATCAGCGCATCGTATGTATCAGCTGTTTACATTGGTGACCTCACTACAGTTGGCCCACCCTTAAAGGCACGGAACAAAGATATACTTGAAAAAATGAAAATGAAAATGAAAAGCATTTAATCAATCTCACACACAGCACCATCACCAACTTAACCATATAATTTATTTATAATTTATATAAAAAAAACGCTACCTAACGGTAGTTTTTTCGAAAAAACTGAAACAAGTGCCAATTTTTTTCCAGTTTTTCGAGCACTGGGTTTTCAGTGTTAAACTTGGATGTTAACTACTCTCAAGGGACCTAACAACATTATAAAAAAATCTTAGTTGCATGCGCTTTGCGATGTTTGCCTTTTTGTGTTGATATAGTCTGGCCTGATATGCGTCGATCGTACCTATTTGGAAACTCCCAAAGTAAAGTATTACCTGTTTCTTCAAAAGTTATATTAGTGACGGTTGGGCAAAGCAGGTTAATTAGACGTTGCTAATTTTTCAGTTTCACAGAAAAATGATAATATGTAGTTTCGTCGACCAAACGATAGGTACTAACTAAGTATAAGTACCTATGTCTGAAGATTTCCCCGCATTTATAAACGTTTTGTTTCTAAAATCCGTGCATTACCTTTTTGAATTTGAATTTGAATTCGTGTGTTAGCTGTAGGTTTTTGCTGCGTCTAGATCAACAAAAGAATGCTATAAACATATTTTGTGTCTATTTTCACCAAGAAAACGTAAGAGATACTGCGTAGAATTATTTTTTGTTCACTTGGTCTAAACGCAGCGTAAAACGGTATAAAATTATAAAAATGATTACCTACAACTCAAAAAGTGCAAATTATAACTTGATTGAAGATAGGAAAATTTAAAATAAGGAGAGTCTGCGAGACTTGCTCAGGTAGGAGAGTTAAACCACATCACATATGTTATAAATACTGCAATCTCTTTATTATTAATTACACATCTTATCTAAAAGTAACTCAAATGTACCAATTAAAAGTAGTTCTATTGATCGTCTGTGATTGGTTGATGATGTTTGACAGTTCCGTTATCAACAACCAATCACAGACTAGTAGATAAAGTGGTGGCCTGGTGGAAGAGCTACAAGTACTCGGGCATTCGGTTTTCGGTCGTTGAGGAGTGATATTAAGATTGTTCTGTAAACCTTGCTGTAACCATTATACAAAGTTAGTTAATATATCAACTTAAACCTAGTAAGAGTGTTTTAATGTACGAGAAACCTTTCCTATTGAGGATATAACTAAAGAGGTTCAATATCTCAGAAGTGGGATTAACCAACTACTGCCCACGGAACGATTGGAGGTGATATCTTCATTTAAAATACATAGAAAACGTAAGTGTTCTCTGTACAATCATATATACATTTTTTTCTTTTCTTCATGCTAAACTATAATGTCTGCTTACCCTTGTATTGAAAAAAAAAAAAGGAGATGTCTGCACTGCCTTATTTCTCTTCTAGAATACGCTTTGTCTTAGAAGTTGATTTCTTTTAGGGATTGAGGGTACCACTAGTAATTACTAATATCCTCTTATAAAAATTATACAGCTTAATTGTACGGCATATGTTTTGTTCCCATTGCTATTGTGAATAGATACCTACCTTCTATACTCAATATTTCAATTTATTAAACCGAGTTATTTGTTAATGTGTGTTTTGTTTCACTACTTTGAGGTCGAGAGAACATGGAAAGTGGTGAGCATATTTATCGTCGTGAACAGCAAGGACGAACCGTTTCACGTAAAACGATGACACCACCACCACGAGCTCGTGATGGGACTCGAAGCCGTAGCTGTGCTCGGGGACGAAACGCTTCGCATGATGACAACCATGGCCGTCGCCACCGCCGGTCAAGGTCTCGACGCTCAAGAGGCAGGCGATCGCGACTGACGATGAGCCGGTCTCGATCCCGGTCACACCATACAAGACGGACAACTTCGCGGTTGCGTCAGGAAAGGCGCTCCAGGACGCGAGCGCGTACTCCAAGGCGGCACGAGTCACACCGCGCCTCTGCACGGTCCAGAAATTCGACGAGCCGTCGCACTACGCGTCTTCGAACACCGGTAGGCGAAGCAGTAAACCGTCACGAACACTACTTATTACCCGGAGAGTATCGACTTGTGCAGGGTGCGGGTAAGGTTCTTATTCAAAATATCAGCAGTAACGATCTTGTTATTAATAAGGGTAGTCTTATAACTCGAAGCCGTATCTTAGTTGGGAGTGCCCACATTCAGAAGGTGAATATCGATGATCAATTAAAGTTGGATGAATCATCAATCAGATGCGGGGTAAATTTAACTATGCAGCAAAAGGAGACTTTACAAGCTTTATTAGCTAAATATAAATATTGTTTCTCGACTGGGTTAAAAGACCTAGGATTTACGACCGCAACTGAGATGGTAATTCAACTTGATGATCTCGATCCCGTCGTCTACCGTCCCTATCGTTTATCATTCACTGAACGCCAACTAGTACAGGATATGATCAATGAAATGCTAGAAGGTGGCATTATTAGGGAATCTAACAGCCCTTATGCGAGCCCTATAGTGTTAGTCAACAAAAAGTCCGGAGAAAAGAGATTGTGCGTTGACTACCGCGCATTGAATCGTAAAACCAGGAAGGAGCACTACCCTCTTCCTCGGATTGAGGATCAGTTAGACCTATTATCCGGAAGTTCCTTATTCGTTACCCTCGACTTAGCGTCTGGCTACTACCAGATCCCGATAGCTGAAGGTTCTCGAGATAAAACTGCCTTCGTGACCCCTCAAGGGCAATATGAGTACAATAGGATGCCCTTTGGGTTAGTAAACGCACCTTCTGTATTCCAACGTACTATGAATAAAATCATTCAGAATTCACCAGCCTCGTCTTATGCATTAGTGTATATGGACGATATTTTAATCCCGGCCAAATCATTTGATGAGGGAATAGTGCGATTGGATGAGGTGTTGCGTTTATTAGCTGAAAGCGGCTTAACGCTGAAAATGAGTAAATGCAACTTTTTTTTAAACAAAATAGACTATTTGGGGTACGAAGTTAGTGCTGATGGTATCAGACCAGGGTCTCTAAAAACTGAAGCCATATCTAAATTTCCCACACCAGTTAATGTTCATGAAGTTAGGAGATTTTTAGGTCTTGCCAGCTTTTTCAGGAGGTTTATTGCTGGGTTTGCTTTGATAGCTCGCCCACTGACTGGCCTCTTAAAGAAGGACTCCTCGTGGAGATGGGATAGTGAACAAATAGAGTCATTTGAGAAATTAAAACTGCTTTTGGTAGAAAGACCGTTATTAGCACTTTATTACCCTAGTGCACGAACCCAGCTCCATACAGATGCGAGCAAGTATGGGGTGGCAGGTATTTTATTACAGCAAGACAAAGCTGGGGCATTCAAACCTATTGCTTACTTTAGTCGGCAAACTAGTTCCGATGAACAGAAACTGCACTCGTTTGAATTGGAGACCCTCGCCATTATAGCATCGTTAAGCAGGTTCAGACACTATTTACTTGGTATACAGTTTACAATAGTCACGGACTGCAACGCCTTACGCACAACTCTAAGTAAACGTGACTTAGTTCCTCGAATTGCCCGGTGGTGGTTGCAATTCTTGGAATATAATTGTTCTATAGAATATCGACCTGGTGATAAAATGGCACATGTAGATGCCTTAAGTAGGGCCGCTGTAGATAATGGTCGGGACGATAATCACGTTTTAGATATCCTATCGGTTGGTACTGACGATTGGTTGGCAACTGTACAACAGTCAGACGAGAATCTTAAACACATTGTAGATGTTTTAAGTGACTCTAAATGTAAAGACGCTATCGATATTTTCAATAATTACAAGCTAGTAAATGGTAAGGTATATCGTATCATCGATGAAAATACTATTCGTTGGGTCGTTCCAAATGGCACCAGGTGGCAACTTTTAAAAGCAAATCACGACGATGTCGGGCACTTTGGATTTGACAAAACCCTGGCACGCTTAAAGGCCACTTACTGGTTTCCGAAGATGAGGCGATTCGTAAAGAAATACGTTTCGGCTTGTCTAAAGTGCGCACATCATAAGCTACCTGGTGGTGCCAAACCTGGTGAACTGCACCCCATCCCTAAAGTCACCGTCCCATTTCACACTATACTATGCAGACCACCTTGGTCCTTTTATTCGCACCAAGCGTGGTAACACTTATATTCTTGTTATCGTAGATGCGTTCACTAAGTTTGTGGACCTCACCGCTGTACGTAATACGAAATCAGTTACTAGCATAAGAGTGTTTAGACAGCATTTTAGTTATTTCGGCACGCCAACGCGTTTGATAACTGATCAAGGTACAAGCTTCACTAGCAGGACTTTTGGATCTTTTATTCAATCATGCGGTATAAAACATGTGTTTAACGCCGTTGCCACACCCCGAGCGAATGGTCAGGTGGAGCGGTACAACCGCACCATCCTGGCAGCGTTAGGGGCAATGAACCACGACAGACCAAACGGCCTATGGGATGAGCACCTTCCTGATATACAATTAGGTATAAACACTACCATGCATGCCACTACCAAAAAGACTCCAGCGGAGCTCTTATTTGGTCGTAACGTAACTAACTTGTCAGAAGGGTTTCTGAATGAAATAATAAACGAAGTCACCCCTGAGGTCGGGGAAACTTTAGACGATATTAGGGCTACCGCTGGCGAATTAATTAAAGCACAACAGGACAAAGATAAGAAACGGTATGACAAATATAGGAAAATAGGACCGCGTTTCAAGGAAGGGGACTTGGTTAGAGTCGTAAGAGCAGCGACAGGAATAGAGGGGCAATCAAAGAAACTCGAACCTAAGTGTAGGGGCCCCTATAGAGTTAAAAAAGTGCTTCCCAATGATAGGTTTGTAGTCGAAGACACACCCCTGACAAAAACAAGTAGTAGGAAGTATGAGGCTGTGGTAGCTATTGATAAAATATTCCCGTGGATCTGCTTTAGCGAACCCGTATCAACCGATTGCGAATACATACGTGAAAGCGAATCTGAATGTGAAGAAATTAACTAGTAGTAGGTTATGTTAAAATGATACACTATTGTAAATTACAGATAATTGTTTCGCTAAATCAAAGTAGACTTCATAACGTAATATTGAAGAGAATAATATATTTTTTTAAGATATCACTTGTCATTGTTATATTATAAGTTTACTGAAAGCCAGCATATTTGCTAGTCAAGGTCATGGACTGGCAAGTACTAATTCTCTGGTGATGTATTACTGGTGAATTAGTGTGGGGTGTCAGGTAACGGATATCCCACGTGTTGGCGATTAGTACAAAGAGACTAAGATGTTGACAGTTAATTTGTTGGTAAAGGTCATAGTTCAATGAATATGCTGTCAATTAGTAATTAAGGTACTAATTAATCGAGTGTGGGTGTCAGGTAACCGACGCCCAGATAAGTTGTAATCATCATTTTAATTAACTCTCTATATGTATAGATTCGGGATTTAAGTATGTTCTTACATATGATTTATTGTGATTTTATAGTAGAATTAAAGCTCAGTAGATTCTAAGCTAATTGATGTAGCTAGTTAACTTAAAGCTTCCTTTGACTTGATAAGATATTAGTTAAATTGATTGTATTTTTATCTAAGTACATTTTTGCTTCATATTTTAGTTCTTATGTTGTAAACGACTAACGTCTGACAACGAGGGACTCGTTGAAAAGCGGATGGCCGAGCTGTTATAAATACTGCAATCTCTTTATTATTAATTACACATCTTATCTAAAAGTAACTCAAATGTACCAATTAAAAGTAGTTCTATTGATCGTCTGTGATTGGTTGATGATGTTTGACAGTTCCGTTATCAACAACCAATCACAGACTAGTAGATAAAGTGGTGGCCTGGTGGAAGAGCTACAAGTACTCGGGCATTCGGTTTTCGGTCGTTGAGGAGTGATATTAAGATTGTTCTGTAAACCTTGCTGTAACCATTATACAAAGTTAGTTAATATATCAACTTAAACCTAGTAAGAGTGTTTTAATGTACGAGAAACCTTTCCTATTGAGGATATAACTAAAGAGGTTCAATACATATGTTTCAATTCAAAACGTACATGGGTACGCCGCCAACTTGCCCGTTTATAGGTTGTGTCATGCTTGTAATTTGCGCAAGCCTCAACTTATGATGATGCCACGGTGACCTATCTTTTAACTTCGGTAACCTTATAAAACTAAAAAGCGGAGTTTTTTTTTGTATTTATATAATTTGCATAAATTCATGCCAAAAGGTTCATTGTACTCGTAGCCACCTCTTATCGTTCTTAAGGTTCCGTGCGTGGGACAAACGAAGCCCTATTGCTGACACGCTCTCCGCCGCGGCCGTTGTCCCGTTCGTCCGTTCGTATTTCGTACAGAGGCCCTACTTAGAAAATCGAGGTTTGAAATTACGTTAGCTCCATCACTTTCTCTCGATTTAGTCTCGAGTGACGAGTGACAGGGACTCGGCACCCGAAGTTTCGAATTTAGCTGTTCGTGGTAACCACAGAGCTGAAATTTGGATATTTTATTTGACAGGTTGTACCAAATGCGAAATTTTTGCTAAAAATGTAATCTACCTCTAAATCTTGGTGACCAAAATGATGGCCTATAAGGTACCTACACTTGACACAAAGATTTAGCATTGCTATTCAAAGTGGTAATGCTGCCAGCATTTTGGGAACGATACCCACACGGGTAGGTAAATATAGGTAGCGTTTATTATATTTGTTAATTATTATGATATAATTTATTTTATATTTTGTAAATTAGGTTTTTTATAATAAAGATTAAAATATAGAAGTAAAATAACAATAGTTACTAATACCAAAAAATAAACATTATAAAAAACCTAACCTTATATTCGTTGTTAATTTTTTGTTATCATTTATCAACAGTAATTTTTACTTTATAATTAAGTGCGCGGGGACTTTAGACGACGTTAAAATTAATTACTCTAGTCCAATCATCTACAAGATATAGCCGGCCAAGTTTTAAGGAATATCGGACATAGGGTAGAAGTAGGTACCGTTGGTGGCCACGTACCCTTTTTAGGTAGGTACTAAAGGTTGAATTGAGTATCAAAAATACTGTAAAATTGTAATAGTTAATATTTAGGATAAAATATTTTTGTAATCTCAAAATGTTATACATAATTGTTAAAATTTAGAGTGGCCAAAAACGGTCTTTAGATGGCCAAAACTCTGGTACTTCTACACTACTACAACATAATGATAATATAACATACATAAAATTACAAGATTAGAATTACGTTACATTAATCACTGCGAAAGGGTTCTAAGTAGGTAAGATGGGGGACTATTGAAAACGTGACAGTGACAATATGCTATTACGGTTACGGAACCCCACATGGGCCCTAGCATTTTATATATACAAAAGAAGGGCAGAACTGCATAGTATAGTATGAGCATTTTAAATTTAATGTGGTCAGCAGTAGAGAACAGAATGCTTCGACCACTACATTGCACTTAGCCGCCTTCTTTGGTATTCCGGCAGTATTGCCTAATGTAACATATTTACTTCAAACTGCGCCTCTATTCTATAGGCGGTAAATTCCAAATCATATTCGACCTGTTATGGTACCTATTGTTTTTAAATCGGACGCCACTAAAAATAAATTACAAAATACAAAATTCATTATTTCATAAAAAGAATTTTGTATTTTGTATTTTATGTATGCCATTACTGGCAAGTAAATAAGAACCAATAAGAACTATCAAAACGTTGACAATACGAGAGCAGGTCAAATACGATTTTTATCGTGTCGAATAGAGGCCCTGCTTAACTACCAAAAAAGAAGGTTTTTATGTCTTGGGGAGGGCAAACCAGCACACGGCCACCTCATGGTAAGTGGGATCTGTGACCCATAGACATTTGCACTCTCATACAATTTTAAGACCGCTTCAAATGGGAAGGGAAGTTCCAATTCAAGCAAGATACGTGTCCTTACAAGTAGGTACGTAATTGTTCCCGTTAGTAGGCACGTTGCGCGGGCGCCGTGACGTCAGAGCGGCCGGCGCGTCCAATCGCGGGCCGAGGCGGCGCCGGCGGCGCGCGCGCACCGCCCACTGCCGTGATCGATGGGAAAACTCGGAAAACAGCGCTACGTAAACAAAGGATCTACGTCTCTAATTAGACCTCTTGCAAAGTGCTGCTGTACGGGTACTAAGTAGAAATAGCTTTTGAAATAGAAAATATCAAACTGTAAGAGATTTCTCTGTGAAAGTCTTCCTTCTACTTATTAGAACTAGGTAGGTACTTACTCTATGATGTTTACGTGATGTCCTTGGAATGATAAGTCAGTTTCAGAACTGTATTGAAGTTCGTTGGTTTTACAATATATTTTTTCAATGAACAACAAACCACTTATTTTCACTTGCACTTAATAAATTTGAATACTGTAAACAAAACGCAAGAACGAACGTGAATAAACAACAACAAGAACTAGAAAAAATCATATCAAAGCCATGCGCGCGCGCCCCTTCTGTCGAGCATTTATAGTTATGTGCGGAGCATAAGGAACTCTTTATAGTCAGTGCGCGCGAGTTGGTCGCACGCGTCGCGGCCCGATCAAACCGTCGGAGGTTCAAGTGTTGAAAGACTTTTTTGAGATGAGTTGGGACCCAGACCACAGGCCCTGCCCGGCCCTCGAGATCAACGAGGCGGTCGGGAAGCTCCTGCAGACGTTTAACTACGACACGATCATACCTCAGCCTTCCAAGTAAGTTAATAGTTAAAAAAAAGTTTGTTTTTCAAAGTTTACAACGTTGTCGTAGGCTGTCGTAGCGATGCTACGAAAAAGGCTACGAATTAAATTTGAAACATTTTTTTTTATTGAATAATGTATTTACGCTTACATTATACGATTTTATTTTTTAAAAAAAACGTGAGTTTGTTGATGAGTGGCCAGATGTCTGGTCAAGTAGGTGTCTATTTTATATATCTAGGCTGTATAAACATCCGTTAGTAATAAAATAGAGAACCGTTTTCTCAAAGAAAAGAGAGCCACCCAAGAGAGATTTTGTTTTAGTCGTCAAAAAAATAATACAATTGGTAGGTACCTACTTATGATATTAGTTACACCAACCAAAGCTGATAGCTTAGGTAAGTTTTTAAGTGACTCAACTAATATCTTAGTTGATGCATGTAATATCTTGTTAGGCTCGTATGGAATCAAAACGCTTATGCACAACGATCACAATATATTGCTAGAAGCGACTAAGTTGTTGTTTTCAGTAATATTTAGAGATGAGAGGGCAGACAGAGGAGGCCTTTGCCCAGCAGCGGAGCTTGTGCCCGCCCAGGCTAACAAAAAAATAATTAACAGAACCTGTCCGGCAAAAAAACCATTTGTAATGCCCATTTTTATTTAGGGGACTTTTAAATACTTTTAAGTAATAGGTATTTAACAATGTGTTAAGTTGAAAAGAGTATCTACTTATGAACATAAACAGAGTTCTTACTGGCGGGGTTTGAAATAGGGGAGTTCCCGAAATTGATTGAAACGATGTTGCAACCATAATGTAAACAATAACCGCGATAGTTTCAAAAAGTGTTCTTACCTATGCATTCAGAGAAAGGGTTAAATTCCCGTGTTTTATACATCGTTTAAGAAAAACACGGTAACGTCGTTTTTAGGGTTCCGTATCGAAAGGGTAAAAACGGGACCCTATTTACTAAGACTCTACTGTCCATCTGTCTGTCTGTCAAAAGGCTGTATCTCATGAACCGTGATAGCTTGACAATTGAAATTTTCACTGATGATGGATTTTGTGTTGCTGCTGTAACAAAAAATACTAAAAACAGAATAAAATAAATATTTAAGTGGGGCTCCCATACCAAAAACATGTTTTTTTTTGCTCCATATTAATAACGGCAACTGGGATAGTGTGTTAAGTATGTTGTATAAATAATAGTACGGAACCCTTCGTGCGCTAGTCCGACTCGCACTTGGCCGGTTTTTTGAAGTCATTTAACAACCACACCCATAAAGTGGTACCTATCTATACATTATAGGTACATACATACATATATTTATTCTAAAATAGCGACCGGCTCTCTATTTGCTTCAGTTTAAACAAAGTAGTATATTGCCTACAATAATCTGGTTTAATTTAGTATCTAATTAGTAAAATAAATTTTAATATCGGTTAGGATTACTCCAACATACAAATAAACAAAAACGTTTTTTTTTACCTTTTTTATTTATAATATAAGTACTTACTAGTAAGTAAGTATAAATAAGTATACCCAAATAATTATAATTATGCTATAAATACTAGAGTCTAGATGTAGATGTTTACTTATAGCAGTTTAGTTTTTGCTTTATTTGTTAGTCTGACATTTCATAACGAAAAACCGGTCAAGTGCGAGTCGGACACGCGCACCGAGGGTTCCGTGCCGCCGCACAGTACGTAATTTAATATAATAATCCAATTTGAACTCGATTTCGAATCGAATCAACGCGAGCCTAACTTACACTTACCATGATTTTTTTTCAGGGTTTTTACAAAATTTTACGCTTGTATGTTGTACCGTTTTTACAATACAACAAAAATAAAAATACCTACGTTGAAAAAAAACTTTTCTTGTATGGGAACCCCCTTTATTATTTCACTTTTTTGTTTTTTTATTTGTCAATAAATCCGCCATAATCCTATCACATATTCTGGAACCGCTAAGCTACAGTTCAAAATATACCGCTCTTTAAAGATGGACGGACGGACAGCGGCAGCGTATTAATAGGGTCCCGTGTTCGGCTCCCGTCAGGTGCGGAACCCTAAAAAGTAGAATTTCTGGGGAGTAATTTTTGTACCTGATGATGAAGAGGTTTCGGCGAACGTTATCGTTATCGGAAATGCATAGGATTGACCACAGGGATTCACTTAAGCTGCTAAACGGTTGCAGAGCGCTTAGCTTTGACAGTTTCCGTAAATCGTTAACGTTAAGTATTTGGACTAGGGCCCCGGAATGGTCAAAGAACTTTTCTTTATAGAGCACTCGTGTACATCGTTATCCTGCAAAGATCGATGGAGCGCAAGCGGCATCCTACAACTTCTTTGTATTAAAGTTGGTAAAACAGTATGTTGACAAAAAAGCAAGAAAGTGTAAAAAAAGTTCTTGTTAGTTTATTTTATCAAATAATCAACATGTTTTAAATATGACCTCATGATTCACTTAAAAGCCCACTCAGATTCTGGGTTAGTTACTTAACAACTTACTTAAATGTCAACTGGTATAGAACGCCACGAGGCATCAAGTTCACCTAATTTAGTATTTTTTTTTGCAATATAAGTTAAATAAATAAACAATTTTAGATTCTAGAGGAACATTAAAATGATAAATGTATTGTATTGTTTTTATACATTTATCGTAGCAGGTGGAAAAAAGGGTCTCTGCCTCCCTTCTGGGAAACAGGCGTGATTAATGTATGTATGTATGTTATATTGTTTTTTAGTTTATTTCATTTATTCCGTTTCTCGACACCGGTCGCCGGGTATCCCCGGCTACCGCTAAAGTTTTGTATTTGGTCTCTTGCGACCACGAGTATGTCGCTACCAACCACCAACATTCGTTCCATGATTTTGAGCCGTAACTTTGTAATTAATAAGATTTCAGTAATGTTTTTCATTGACAATACTTTTTTACCGACCATTATAAGGCACTTGTCCCACTGCGGGCGAGGAAGCGATTAGCTATCGACTATTTTCACACTCCAGAAACGAACAAAAGATATAGGTAGATCCCGAATCAATAAAAGAGACACATATATTATTAGTTGATCGCTAGCTGTTCACACCGCCGGCGAGAATTATCTCACCTAGTTTGTCTAAACAAAAGATATAGATCCCGCGTCAATAAAAGAGACACATATATTAATAGTTGATCGCTGGCTCTACTCGCATGCCGCTCATCGTCGGCGGTGGTGTGACAAGTGCCTAAAATACTGCATTGTCATCAAACAACTCAAGCCCAATCCAAAGAGTAAATTTCAACCTCGATCGGTGGGCTAACATTAAAACAGTCGCTCGAAAGCTCGTAGTCCCCCTAACGTATTTTTTTGTTTTAATTTTCGTGAGTCAAGAGAGAATAAAAGAGTTCATAGCGATAGGTTACCGATACGTGTATTACAACGTGGCTTACACCTGTCGAGTATACCTATAGAACCTGATTATGTCATACAAACTTCTCAAAATACATTTATTATCACTACATAGTATACCTAAAACTAATACGCTTCCCGCTCTCTGTCTGTCCCTATGTATGCTTAGATCTATAAAATTACGCAACGGATTTTGATGCGGTTTTTTTAAATAGATAGAGTGATTTAAGAGGAAGGTTTATTTGTATAATACATTTTGGATTATGTACGGGTGTTACACAAAACTCACATAAACCGAAGCGAAGCGAGGGCGGGTCGCTAGTTATGATATATTTATAAATACTTATTAAACTTAAATAACAATGTAGATTTTAAGGTTTTCGTAATGATGTTGAATGCCCGATTCCGAAACTTGTAGAGCTTATAAAATGAAGTTACGCGGTTTTTTTTAACGTAGATTTACATAACCTTAATACTCGCTTCTGAGCCACCCTGAAATCCGATATCCTCAATGAGGTTTTAATTTCGTAAGCTCGTGCAGGCCCGATAGCGGAAACGCGACTCAAGTGCTTCCAGAGAAGAACAGAGACCAACATACGCGAACTAACCTTCGTAAGAAAGGGAGCGCTGCATTTCTCTTAAGTGGTGTTAATAATTCAAATTTATTTATGGGCGGGTCTTTCAGAACAACGAAATTAAGATAAACAAATGAACTGCTAGCGGCACATGAAACGGATGTCCACTCCCTGGTATTATGTTTGATTGATAAGAAGACGTACGATAACATAATCGTTTCGCTTAATTTATTATCATGCATACATAGAATTAATTTATTAATGAACTGCTTAATGAGGTCGTCGTTGATAGGTACCGTTGGAGGGAACTAAGAGAAAATTAATAAAATTACTGCATAATTTAGATAAGCGGATACCTAGTTGTTTTTACAGTTCTTTAGCAAAATTACATGATAAATTAAATTTATCTACACTCATATCATAAGTCCTCTATAATGCGTTCAGAATCCGTAGACAATGACCAGCATTACAAGATACAATTTTACTATGATATGTTTTCTTATCTGTAGCTGTAATGAAAAGTTAAAATTACGATACAACTTTTGATAAAGTAATGTTGTTCAAATTTGGAACATCTTCCAAAACCAACACAATTCAAACAGGGGGCAAATTCTAGTATCAATTGAACGTCGACTCGGTATATTTTAAGTAAAGTGTCGTACGCCATTTTGATTTCGAATGACATTAGAATAGGGACTTTGTTAGTTAGTCTATGATTTAAAAAAAAAACATTCATATTCGTGACACAGGTTAGGTAGCTTTGCCGCCATTTGTTTGTTTTGCCGCCTACTGAACGCATCTTAGAGTACTTATAATATGTGTGTAGATAAAGTAATGTATGCAACTGTACATAATTAGGCCTTAAAACACTCGTGTGATCTTATTATGAAACGAGCTGAAGGCGAGTATACCACACTCGTATTTTAAGGACCCTCTTTATGTATCAGTTACATAAAATACTATTATATGCTTGCGATGTTTTCTTTATTTTAATAACAGTGGACAGGCATTCCTTAGCCGGTCGATGAGGATGATTTAAAAGATTCCCTGTATCATGGGCGCATGGGAAGCCTCCATAAATAATCATGTCGAATGTCGCACGAGTTCAAGAAATGAGTAAATCCTCGCTATTTAAACCACCTTAATTCTTGTCTCCGCGTTTTATCATCATTATCATGCATAGCATCAAATAAAGTCGCTATTTCGGTCTGTCTGCATGATTGCGCTTAGTTCTTTTAAACTATGCAACAGATTTTTATGTGGAAGAGTTATAAAGGTACTAGCTTTTGACCGCGACTTCGGCCACGCAGATTTCGATTATCGTTATTCCCTCGGAAACTTTAAAATTTTCCGGAATGAAAAGTATTAATCCTATGTGATATTGTGAAGCCAACCAAGCTTAATTTTTTGAGTTGTTAGTCGCATATTTTTGGTCGCGTAATTACTCCTTCATACTCCAACTCATTTTGCGTCGCCGTGTGAACCAAAAATTACCATCCAATTCCGTCCAGCCGTTGCAGCGTGAAGGAGTAAACAAATACACAAACTTTCGCATTTATAATATTAGTAGGATACACATAGGCGCATAGATCGCACCTAAACAAAATCAAGGCGGGTCGCTAGTTCCAGATATAAACTTGACAGAGCTGCCTAATCTTGGGACTGAAATGTATTAAATCAAATTTCAGCCTTTGCTTCTTCTGCTTCAGAATTTGCCTGAAGTTATCATTGTTTTTTGTTAATATTATTAAAAACTAGAACGATGGCGCGGGTGGTTTAAACTCCCAAATGCGGTAGTAATTTACTTTTAAACATCTCGGAGAAGAGTCAGGTTTCGTGTCGAAACAGTTCGGTTAAAGTCTGTAGGTACCTAACTCTACCTTACACCTATGAGTACGTAGGACAATCTCGGGTCACTGCCTCACTGGTATAATCTAATACTTATTCCGTCAACGGGCTAACTGTTTTAGGGAATCTACACTCTGCCACAGAATAAGTAATAGTTGACCGTTGCAGAACAAGTCGATCCTACTATACCCTTCGGTCATCAGTGGATGTGGCATGATGATTTTCATCTTGCTGCTACAAGTAACTTTCAGCACTGTCATCTTACATAGATACATTACACGAGTTTGAGATAAACAACTAGAATTCCAATAGCTCATGAACGATTCCGTAATTATAATTAGCCATCAGCAGATACGACCGGGGTCACAGGAGCAACTTCATGAAACGCGACCGCTCTAATTGAATACCCATATTTTATCTGTTATCTCTCACTGTACATATATTTCATATCTGTCGGTGGCTTAACATCGCTGCTTCCTTGAATGTCTGAGGGTTTTACGAGTAGATTGCTTTTGTTAATCAAAATGATCGTGTTTATTGTATTGGCAATCATGGGGTCTCTATTCTACTCTGTAAAACCATATTGCTTTTGCCTCATAATTGTATTGTCAACATTATGCTAGCTGTTATTTACTTGACAGTAATGGCGGCAGAGTTAAAAACAATAGACATGACGTATAAGCAATATGGTTTTAACGAGTAGGAAACAGCCCCTGATACTCTTATAAATTTTTGCTAAAATATAAAAACAGCCCAACCTAATTCAGACAAAAACGAGTGCATGGACTTCTTCTGACGCAGCTGCAGGTACTATTGCAAAACACATCATAAGTCTAGTTCTTATAAGCTTTGGTGCACTAGTTTGCATCTACAGGCTTCTCGTACTCAGCTGATAAGCGTTTCAATAACGACAGCTGATAAAAGAACAAAAATTCAAATAAAAGTGAATCCACTGATAACTTATCTCTTGCCAAGAATTTACGCGAACTTATAAATATTTAACTTACAGTTGATATCTAAAAGCGCAATACGGGAACGATCAGACTTACGCTTAGTTTAATAATATCTTTTGCAGCTTATATTAAGCTCTAAGCGTCCATGTTACGGTTAGTATTTTTTTGGTCATGGTTTCTTTACGGCATACACGCACCTGAGGAGAGAGGTCCATGGAACTTTTTAATAATACACACGGATAGATTATCGATGATAGGTTTAGGATTCTATGGTTCAAGATTTTAAACCAATTTTATTTCAGAATCCTGAATCTTGTAGGACGCTTCGCTTCGTCGAGGTTCGCGATATCTTTATTTCTCCTAAAGTCCATCTAGCCTAATTTTTTTTCTAGTCTTGCCTGGTGATATTACTTTGAGTAAGTTGAGAACCTCCACTCGCCAAAACCCTCGCGTGAACACCCTCTCCAGAGTCTTCAGGACCTAGTTACATACAAACATAGTAAAGTTTTATTTTTAAACGGCATTTCAAAACATAGTAGAATAGCAATTGTTTAAACAAGTCTAACAAAAAGCAAGCTTTAACAAAAACCCACTGCTGTTTGGATAATATCGTCAATATAATGTTTAGTTATCAAGTATGTATTTTTGATTTCGCCAATTTCACATTTTAAAAAAAGTTACGTACTTTTTCAAAAGAAAAAAAACATACTAAAATTTAACGAAAGGAGGCTTAAATGATAACATTACATGTCACACTTCCAAAAACACCGTTAACTGTATAGGATTTTATCATAACTACTCAAACCCATCGCACCACCACACATCCCACATCCCTGGGATCATTTGTTTAATAAGTGAACCCTCCGTCTTGCCGAGTAGGTTGGCACTCGGCAGGGCGCGGCGTGTGACGATTTTTATCTTCTTCCTGCCTCACCGATTTATTTCCGCATGTCGCGATAGCGCCTGCGCAAACAGCCCCATTATGGGGTGCTTATCTGCCCCGGAGACTCTGGACCCCAAACTCTAAGGGTCTACTCACGGAGCTTTTGAATTTCATTTCAATAACGCTCTGAAAAACTTACTAACTTATTTGACGCTCTTTGTTAGGGCAGAAAGGTTCTTGAATGGAGACTGCAGCGTGGGACGACCGCCTGCACGATGGACAGATGACCGAATAAAGGTAGTAGGAAGTCGTTGGATGTAGGCTGCATTGGATCGTTCTCGCTGGAAATTAAAGAGGGAGTCCTATGTTCAGCAGTGAACGACTACGGCTGAAATGATGATGATGATGATGATGATGATGATGATGATGATGAACGCTCTGAAGAGCCTAGATACCTGTTTTAAGCCACCTAATTTGGATATTGTATACAGAGAGGGATTTTCACTTGTATAGTCACCCAATGAACATATCAAACGTTTTTACAACCCATTTCACTACAAATGTCATTGGTTGAATCGTGCTTGTCACCTTTATGTTCAGTTTTTTTTTGACAAGGCTCTACGGTGTTTAACAGTTTCACTGGAGTACCTGGTACCTACATTGCAGAACCTTATCATTACGCACATCATAGTTTGAATGAAGTAACGTAACGTAGAATGCCACGTTAGCTTCAGCTGTATATTCTAGGTACTTAACATAGACCAAGTAGCACAGTGCCTTTGACCGTAAAAGACCGAACGGTTAATTCAAAGGGTAGAAATACCAGTAGCTAGGTCGGCTGATGTTGGTTGAACTAACTAAACATTGTAATTAGTACCTACTTTCCTTTCTATGTAACGGGTTTGTGATCAAGGAAAGTAGTTGTGAGTTCTGTTAAAAATAACTGGGGCTGTATTCTACTCGGTATACCCATATAGCTTTTGAGTTGTCGTATTGATCATTGTCAACGTTACGATGGGTCTTATTTTCTTGACAGAAACGGCGACCGAGTTTAAAAAAAGAAATACGAGAACATCTCATAAGCCATGGTTCGACCGAGTAGAGCTAGGCTTTTTACTAACGATCAACATTTAAGTAGGTACCTGTTTAAAATTTGCTATGACCAGTTGTTTTTATTTATATTTACATAGGTATATCTACATTTAAATTGACATGAAAAGTCTTAAAACTACCTTTGGCCCTTGTTGGTAGTGACAAGGCGTTGGCCTAGTTGGTAGTGACCCTGCTTACGAAGCTAGCGGTCCTGTCCCGGTAAGGGCAGATAGATATATTTGTGTAAAGAGCGCGAATATTTGTTCCTGAGTCATGGATGTTTGTTATGTATTTAAATACATATTTCTCTATATGTATATGTATTTATATCGTTGTCTACTACCTATAGTACAAGCCTAGAGCTTAGTTTGAGATTAGTTCAAGTGGCGTGACATTTTCCCCTGATTTTATTTATTTATATCAGGCGTAACTCAGCTGCATGTCGGTAATAACGTGTCTGTTTGGGAATCCCAACAGCAAATACATTTTATTGGTGAAGTAACAGGAGCGAGCAACTGAATTAATTAACAAGTGGAAACATTCCAATATTGCTGTGTACACGGGCCGATTAGCACCGCCGCGGCCCTCGCCTCAGACATAATAATAGCGTGGCGCAATTATAAAGTTACAGATGGTTTTTTTAAAGCCAAACTTACCTGAAATTAAAAGAAACGACCGCGACATAAAGGAGATAAAAAGGTAGCAATGTCAAAACGCGGTACACTATCCAACTTCAACACAGGCAGAATCATCACAAACCATTGATCAGGGGTT
The DNA here is from genome assembly GCA_948252455.1 of Acleris cristana. Classification (NCBI taxonomy): domain Eukaryota; kingdom Metazoa; phylum Arthropoda; class Insecta; order Lepidoptera; family Tortricidae; genus Acleris; species Acleris cristana. Next base: position 9,459,062 of record OX411784.1, on the reverse strand, counting down.
ATCATTTCCCCAATTGCCCAATTGAAAGATAATGTTGGTTTATTGTTACTTGGAGACAAAATAAATAAATACAAAATTTGTATCGTGTATATTATATATCATAACAGTTTTACAAGAACTTCAAACACAAGATTCGTTGCTTCCTTGCGCTGTCTCCGCTCTTTCCACATGACATGCATGTTTTGTGAAAAACTCAATCACATACTAGGTATAATTTGAATGTAAATTTCTTTCAGAAATACCTAAGAAACAAGGTTAAAGGAAAAAATAGTTTCTATGTGGGTATCAAACATTCCTATTTGTTCAAAATATTAGCATCGGCGTTTTGGTTAATATTAGCCGCACGCACTTAAATTAAGTACTTAAGTAATATTTTATTCTTCAAATTGTCATTCAAATTAAACCGTCCGTATAAAAAGTGAATCATTTATATAGTTCACCGGTCTATCGCCGCCAGAGATTAATCTGTCATTGCCGGCCGCGGCGTGTGCGCAGTGATTGGAGCCTCCCCCGTAAGTGGGGGCGCAAACACGCTCGCGCTCACAGGTGCCGCCCGGAAGCACCCTGTGTGCTCGGCGCCGACCACTTCGCAACTTCACTAATTGACCTGGAGAAATGCTAGATAATACGGAGTTTATTGGGTACAAAAATAAATTACTTTCTTCTTTTAATAAGTACATGTATTTAGATGTAAAAGTTCAACTGAGTATATTTTTTTAAGTTAAACCTAAACACCTTTATTATAGATATAATAAATTAAGGGTTTCTAATAAATAAGTTTTGTTAAATTTCTGTGACTTACACTTACGAATTGGAAAGAAAATAAAAATGAAATCATAGGTACAGTCGGCCTTATAAGAAGCTGCACACTTTTGTACCTTGTCGCATTAACGTCTTTGACAGATTAGTGCAGCAGTTCAAACATGACGTTAAAGTGACATAACACTAAAGTTTGCAGCTTCTTAAACACCTAAAGCACACCTAGCTTGCAGGCCGACCGTACTCATAAATTATCCAAGGAACCATCATCATTACTATTCTGAAAAATATAGGTTAACTTATCTGATTTTTAGATATATCCATAGTATCATTCAAACATGTAAAGTAAATCATTAAGGAATACCAATTGGATGATTCAACCATGACTAGGAAGCGCTTCTTCAAAGCTTTAAAAGCTTGCGGTTTATTTGCTGAGATTTTACCTTCATTACGTAAGGTAGCTGTACTCTTGTACATACAATTTGTAGGCTAGTGCGTGTGGGCAAGTGTTCCGGCTCCAAATATTGACAGAGTGTAATCTGGGCGGTGCGCGGTGCGCCGGCGGCGCGGTTAGCGGGCGCGCGGTAATGCGCGCGCGCAATATTAACACCCCGGCCCGGGGGCTAACACAACCTGCCCGCGACTTCTTGGTCACGCAGTACGTCTTCCTCTAACTAGCCAACGGAGAACGAGACGCACTGAGCGACAGACCAGAAAAATCTAGTTATAGTAGCCGAGGTTCTTCATTACCGGAGGCCTACTTCGACCGCTACCTGCTAAACGATATTCGCGATGGCGTGATGCAGTTGCTTGAGCGGTGTGCTTTATAATGCTGCAGGTTTTCGTGAAATATTCCCTCCAGATGTTTAGTATTGAAAGGTTAAAAGTCGCAGTACCAGTAAAAACCCGAAAATCACTCAAAGTAACTATATAAGCCTAGAATGTAAAGTTGCCAAGTATATTACGTGACGCATTGATTTAGTTTGTTGGCGCTAAGGCTGTTTAGGAAATTGTTGCTAGATTTCTGAATGCGTAATTCTATTAGTAAGATGCACTTACTAACATTATAAATGAGAATGTTTGGATGTTTGGATATTTGTTAGGTACTCAATCTCGCTCCAACGACTAAATGGATCAGGATGAAACTTGACACACTTATTATAGCTTGGGTCCTGCAATAGGACATAGGATAGTTTTTATCCCGGAAAATTGGACTGTTCCCGAGGGAGTAGTGAAAAACGAGTTCTACGCAGAGGGAGTCGCGGGCAAACGCTAGTAAAGATGTAAACCACGCAAGTTGATTGTTGATATGTAGTAGGTATGTTGGAGCATATTTTCCGCTATGTAACTTTTCATAGATAGAGAACAGAGAACAATACATTCTTTGGGCGCATAGGTATACCTAACCCACAAACGCATTTGGGGATGTTTAAAAAAATTTAACTGCTGTAAAAGTATTATTGAATACAAACCTAAGGTTAATGTTCAATTTTAGCATACTGTGTTACCTGTAAAATGTAAATGATTGTAACACTTACCTAGTTATGATCACGTATTTAAAATTTTATTAGTTAGGTATTTTGATTTTGCTATAGAACAAACCATTAAGTACTCGTATCTATTGGTAAAACAAAAGAAACATAGGATTAGCTTTAGTGGCCCCTTACACGGAACGATCCGTCGTTATGATCCGTCGGTTCAGACTGAAATCGAGCGATGGATTGTACGTGTGTGGCAATATCGCATCATTTCAATAGAAATATGATTCGTCACGATATCGTTTCAGATCGATTGTAACGACGGATCGTTCCGTATATGGCGGCCTTTAGACTAATCGCGCTGCTTTTTTATAGTTTCAAGAAATAGACAGTGCTGGCCACCCTATACCTACGCAGAACATTTGACGCCGAGTGTCGTTATCAGTAATGTGGACACAGATGCGTTCCCATGCGTCTTGCACCCTCGGCGCGCTCTAATTGACCGTCGTATTATCACGCGACACTACTCGAGGATAACGCATGTGCAATTGAAATATGAACTGACACGAGCTCTTGAAACTGTTCTGTTTAATGGAAAATGTCAGCTACCTATTAAAACGTGTTGGGTAAATTGAAAATAGAAGAGCGGATTTTAGACTTTTGTGGTCATTATTGCAGCGAATCCGATTTTTTCTTCTCGTACCTACCTATCTGAAATGTCCGTAGTTATTACAAAGTATATTTCAAAGCATTTGTTAGTTACAATATATGTACCTACAAACATACTAAAGTAATAAGTTAGTTTTACTTTAGTTTTTGTACCTACACTAGTCAAATCGGAAAATCGGACTATCATGGCCGTTTAGATTTATCGGACCATATTGTCTGATCCGAATCAGACGCGATTTTAAAAACTGATTCCGCAAGCAGACGCTCCTGACAACCTACAATCCCGCTTTACATTAAGTTTTGTTCCATATTGGATACATGTACTCATCGTACCTAAACCGTTTCTCAATTCTATACTTACGTGCACCTTGCTAAGTGCAAAGTAAAGTTAAATTTTTAAGCAAACGCGAATACGTGTTCCCGCCTGTCTGCTCACTTTTACACTGTTATTTAGTGCCAAGAACACGATACTTTGTTTACAGTGAGTCAAAATAAGCTGACGCAGCTTTTTTTATCCGACTGGTGCAAAGTCCAAAAGGAGGGTTATGTGTTTGACTTGTATATGTATATGTCCGACTCAATGTCGGCTCGTAACTACTAAATTTTAATAAATTATACGTGGTTATATTCGTCTAAACCGATAGAGTGTCATAGAGTGTATTAAAATTACTTAAATGTGATTTTGGCGAAATAAAAAATATATACATAATAAGTAACATTACTTTGACGACATTATCCAAATCGCAGGTGGGTTTTTTAAAGCTTGCTTGTCGTTGGACTTGTTATTTTGGTAAATGGTAAGAGTAGGTATTTAAATCCCAATTGTTTGCAGTAGGTAACAAGATACAAGTACTTCGTTTTAAACACAAGTAGGTAAAAGATAATGATGATTGCAGCCGGAATGCATTCGCCAATCGAATCGCATACGCAGAATACCGTATCTCGCTTATCTAATGGGTCGGGCTGAGGTTAACCAATGTCCGCGCGGCCTCGGGGAGGATATTCGTTTAGCATACCGCGCTAGTATCATCATACGGCCTCGTATAACCGTACGGATGATCTAAGCAGCGTCCTTGAACAAACTCAGTTCGTAGCGGATTGATTAAATGCATTTTGTGGCACAGAAAAGCGGCCTTTACACGTAAAGTTCGGACCGCGGGAAACGCAACGCGCCGTTCCAATCATCGTTCCGAACCGTAAATTTTATGCTATTTTACTATTACAGTTGCATTTACACGTACGGTTAAAGTCCCACTATTGTAACTTTTCATACTAATTTTAAAAATAGAACACGTTTAAGTATGAAAAGTTACAATAGCCCCCACTCACCTTAACTACTATTTTCCTAAATAGCGTTATTTCATAAGAAAATAGAAATTGATTAAACATATTACTTAATATTGCCAAAAAAAATAACCGATACAATTCTTTAGAACTAGGTAACTATGGCAAAATCTATGACATAAACCACGTGTATCCTACGTTACCTACGTTGAAACCAACTGTGATCAATGAAGCATAAAAACATTTTGCTATCAATAAAATATGTAAATACCGTCCTGTGAGAACGCCAACCCCTTTCGAGTTCTGACGATAGAACCACAACGACCCGCTTACTCTACAAGTAGGTGATCATCCAAGTGAAATGCCGTAACACAGCAGTTGATAACGCATCACCCCTGTAGATTATCCAATTATTCCCAGGCCACTCGAGCCAGGTGACGCTTGAATATCTATAAATCATTTTATAGCCCATAGGTAGGCATTAGAGGCTATTACGTGTTCGGGAGCGTTTTGATAAAGCTTCCAGTGCCAGAATAATGATTATGAACGAGCGCCGCGTCCGTTTTACAGCGCTATTAATTGTTTAACGGCCGCAGTTACATCGACTGTAAAGATAACTGCGGTGTAGGGATGTTTAGAAGACTTCAGCGCTCGGCGACAGAAGGGGCAAGTTTACTACCTCCTCACATCTGTTCTCGTGTGCATGCGTCACGTCGGGTGAGGACCTTTGAATCACGTTCAAAGTTGTCTCTAAATTCATGTAAACGGTTTGTAGATAGTACTAACATGTAAGGAGACCACATACGAAGCAACGAATTAATCAGCAACATCACTTGTTCACTGAACTCGACATTGTTGTCACCCCTTTAACAGCTTAAAATGTAAAATAGCCCGGCGTTTAGTTTAAACGCTGTAACATTAAAACCGCGTCTGAATCTGTCCAACTCGCGTCGCTGGCAAATTTATGTAGCAGCAAGATGGGTAGCGTTGGCTGCGCCGGCGCACAAGTTAGCGCAGAAATAGCGTGGGCGGGTACGTCACAGATGACAGCTATCTACGTTACTCACGTTTATGACTTCCTCGCCGTTCGGCCTGCGCGGCTCAAAGCGCGCCTAGGCACGTCAAGCGGCGATTCCCGAAAAATTACACCGCCTTTGAACTACCGTCAAATTAGGCGATATGGCCTTGCGCTGGCGCAACCCTTGCAAAATAAAAAAGACTAAAATATGAGTAATCGTAACTGTTTTTTTTTAATCATTTGTATGTTTCTTAATTGGCTAAAATTGACTTACCAATTGATTGCTAACACCAAATTTTAATTCACCAAACCTTTACTTAATTTTTAATTTTCTAGCGTCGGACAAAATATACCAACATGTTAAATATGTAACGTAAAAAAATTGTTAAATGAATAATTAAGGACCGATTTAGAGCAAAAAAATAAAATAAAGAAATATGACCAAAATCTCCCGACGCCGACGGTGCATTTATTGCCTTCCTGCCCCTCATGGTAATGTTTTTAAACTATGATATAAATAGCAAAGTTTGCCTCCTTAAAACCACTATTGTTTAATAAACTAGGCAATGGCGTTTTAATAACAATAGTAACAAAATTGTCGAATAGAAAAATATTTCGGTGATTGTAACCTTTGTTTAGGGCGATCAATCAATTCGTAGGCAGGTAGCTTGCGGTGCTTACGGCTCTAGCACGTTCGCGGCTACGCTGAGCTTTCAAAACAAAGCTATTGTCAACAAGTAGTTTCGAGTAATAGGTACCTACTAGCTACTAGAGCCGGCTTCTAAAACATAACAATTAACTGCCCGCGTGTCAGGAGTATGCTCAAGTTTCTGACATGATTAATGGTTACAATACGTCCAGCGAATACACTTAATATTTCTTATTCTAATTTATTGCGTGCTTGAAAAATTGTACCAACTAAGATTTAAGTTTTACGTCTGTTTAGCTTTGTAATGATTATAGGTAGGTAGTTTATAAAGTTGACAATTTAATTAATTAGGTTTTTTATATTCTTGTTTTGCCCTGTGTTGATTTTTTTACGTTGCAATTCTGCTGTCTGGCTTAATGTAAGTATGTGCTTTTAGCGAGAAAACCGCCTGTTGTCTACACCGTATAAGGATTTCGTATTTTTGATTTAATTTGTTTATTTTTGTGTGGTGTTTAATAAAGCGTTTAAAAAAGATTAAAAAAAAGCGTTTGTATTGCAATGTATTTTTAATTGATTTAATGTGAAATGAAAACTGTGTTTTGAACTTGTGTTTCTTTTTCGTTAGTCGCAATGATTAATTGGTCCCTTAAGATACACCTAGGGTAAACACCTAAGTGATTCCGTGAATAGAATAGAGTAGAATAGATTTAATGCATAACTGAAAACATTTATTTATTGAAATGAAGATATTTTGTAAATTGTCCGTCCTGTTGACCCATCATGATATTCCTGATGATTACATCACGTGCTGAAATATTACAAAACTGATGGTGCCCGTCCCTATCTAAAGTGTTTCTTAAACAAATAAGGTTCGACTTGATAATGGTAGCTTCCAAGGCCATCTCGGTTACATAAATAAAATCATTCTACTATAAAATGTGATAGCTACAAACTACATACGATGTAATTTTAGATTAGGTTATTTTATTTCGTTCCACTATTTTTTATTACTTCCAAAATATGTCTAATTGCCAAATTTACCCGCCTGATTCCGTAGTTTAATAAGTTGAAATAGTCCCGTCAGAACGTGAAAAAACATGTATGCATTCTCAGCTTGGCCGCTTTACACGTCGTGTGAGCGAGCTCGTATGACTTCCCTACTCGACCGACCGTTCGACAAAGCCATTTTTGAGGGAATAACACCCCTGACGTCATTATCAAAAGGCGCCAAATAATCATACTTACATTATTTGGCGCTGACTATACTTTTAACTAAATTCTGGGGTCCTAGTGAAAAAGGGTACTAAGTCAACTTAACTCGTAATAAAAAAAACATGAACGGACTTAAACCCTATTTTACTTGATCTTCCGAAGACTTACCATTTTTAACTAGGACCCCAGAATTATGCTCGTCATAGTCGAGCTACTCAAGTTGACGACAATAACAACTGGTAACATTAAAATATAACCCATTGCGTAGTTCGAGTATATACCTATACGTTGGTTTAGTTACCAACCACAGATGTAGCGCCGACTGTGAAATCTGGCGGTAAATCATCGCCGGCGACTATAAAACTTTTTGTCAAGCCGTCGTTCGATTATGAAGTTTAAAAGCTTTTGAAATTAGAGTACCTATCATCAAAATTGATTGGGAATTAAAAATAATACGAAGTTTGATTGATTACTAAACGGTAAAAAAATGTTATGGTTTTCTAGCTATTGACGCATAACACGGTCTAGCTTTTTTAGTTTTTAAAAATATGGTATCAATGCCAGATCCTAGATTTATTTAAATTCGAGGATTATTTTTAATACTTGGCATCCTTGAACACTACTACTACTACTTATAGTTGCTTATTATTATAGTATATTTTATGGGAAAAATAAAATAAAGTGTTCATTATTTACGGTTTTCGAGAAATTACAAAAAAAACAAGAAAATCTGTATTAAAATTTAGGCTTGTCAAAATGAACCTTATTGCCTAGAAAATAAAGCTCATAACAAAATAAGTAATTTCTTTTGCGGTTACCAATCATATTATCTTCAATACGGAACCCTCAGTGCGCGAGTCCGACTCGCACTTGACCGGTTGTTTTTTAAGCCGGTACCCATAAAACAGATTCACATCAGCATAAAAGAGAGTTTACGCATGTATAACATAATGCATAGTGCAAGTACTTAGATATTGTATGCACTTAAAGGCGTATCTGTGATTGTCAGTGGCGGAGATGTTACTAAGCAGATGGCTGCGCGGTAGGTCGCTCCGCTCTACAAAAAGCGACGCTGCCCTGCCCATTCTCCTAATCATTGCCACATTTACTTGGCGCTGATTTGATCTCGAAGTAGACTTACTGGCTTGTATGTCCAATAATACAACTATGTCGATCTATTCGTTTGTTTTTTCGTCGTTTCTGTTGCCCTAATGAACTTAGTTGATATTGATGGTAGAAACTTATTATTTGAAACCTGGGGAATATGAAACATTTTAATGCTAGTTTTCTAGTATATTGATATCATAAAGATTTTTCTGATACTATGATCTCTTTTGACTCCGTTTTCTTTAGAACTGCCGTGTCATACGAGCCTAACAAGATGTTAGATAGATACTTGAACTAAGATGTTAGTTGAATCACCAGAAAACTTGCTGTTGTTACTACTTACTAGCTTTAGTTGATGAATAATAATATAATTACAATTTAATTTAATTTAGTTATGTAAATTAAGAGAAAATCGTCTTTGGTTGACTCTCCTTTGAGTGCTGGTACCTACTATGCGGTTAAGTTGGTTCAAATCTTTAGAACGTTATAGACTTAAGAAAAAAATAATCTTAAACCACATCCACGCTATCGTTAGCTAATCTTTTATGCGTAATACGACCATTATAATATACCTTATAACGAGAAACGTATAGTTAACATGTTATTTTATTCCACGCGTAATAAAAATCCCCTAAATACGCTGCGTTGCTAGCGCGTTCCCACTAATAAACAAGGAAACCGCTGAACTTCGCCGAAGTTCGGTAATTATTCCTGCTCATATTGCTTCGAGTAATCCGTTAGAAATCGATCGACTTTTAGTGGCGTGTCAGTGTTTGAAAAAAGCATAATTTATTGTCAGATCGCGAGGAAACCCGAACGGGGCACTAGAAAATAAAAATGCAATAAAACGAGAGCCGTTTACGAGCGTAAAATGACGAGAGGCTCGGCTGTTCGCGGGCGGGGTTATTCCGACTACGTTCCGTCGCCGACGAACTCTATAGACGATCGCTGAATCTTCTATCTGACCCTTGAAATTAAAAGAACTGTTTAAGATGGATATTTAATAACCTGTTTCACCCAGCAAACCATATTTAGTGTGAACACAAATTTTTAATTCAGCGTCTGTAGTATATTTACGCCTTAATATTTAATTGTATTTAGAAACGCGAAATAGGTATCCTTGTATCATGAATGCTGCAAACCATCAGTTTACTGAGATATAACATTGCGAACGAGTTCAGAGGTCAAAATCTAAATAGTTCAAACTTGCGTTAGATAATCATATATGCACTTACAGGAGAAGGACCATATAGTCGCAAAGGTTACAAAGAGTTAATAATAATTTATTATTTTTATCGTCGCCACTTGATAGGTTCGGTTACCTAGTAATTATCGCGGCGCGCGCCGAAAGCCGACCAATTTGGACTGCGCTCGCGCCGCCCTCAAGTGCGCATTTCATATTGTTTATGTCAACATTAACTTTTTGTTCGGGTTAGAGTCTATACTCGAAACTATTTATAGCTTTAAGCGTACGAGTATGTAAGCAACGTCTAAAGCAAGCTTTAAAATGTTGATTTCCAAAGGCTTTGTGGTGATGGTATTGTATAAACTTTTGTGATGACGTTTGTGTTTAAGCCGTTTGAAATATTATATTGCTATTGCTAGTACCGTGGTATATGGAGAGTAGGTAAGTTTAGAAAACAGGATAAAAATAATATCGTATTTAGGATTGTATATTGTATCTCAATGAGACGTTTATTGATAAAAAGATACGTAAGTTATAAGAATACACATTAAGAATAAGGCCATTTATAATACAATTTAGACAATCACGAACTAAATATCAAGTATTTATAGGATTAACATGCGAAACTTTTCTCAAAATTCAACTTCTCTCTGTGCTACCCGCGCTCAGCGATTCTCTCCACCTTTATCAGATCGAACGGTGTACATTTAACTTCCCAATTTAAATAAGTATCTTTAATGTATTATTTGTCGTTAATCCGAATATTTTTTAATTTTACCCGGTAATTTTTTAGGAACAAATTATAAACTACTCACTAAAATGTAGACTAAGGCCGGCATTACACATGTAAGTTATTGCTGCAAGTTTTGAGACTCAACTATGGGTAAGAGTGAGTGGCAAATGTCTGCATCTCTCTCTTGCATATAGCTTTGTTTCAAAACGTACAGTAATAACTTACAAGTTTAATGCCGGCCTTACTCCATTAAAACTTAGTTTTACTTAAACTTACTCTTCATAATTATGGCAATAAATGAGATCAACAACTTTAAAAGTGAAATTCTACTAATATCTATAATGCAAACAATGGTACGCTATAGAAATGTCATTAGATGCTAGTAGATTTTTAAAAATTAAAATACTTATAGCTAAGTTTTTGTTTTTGTTACAGAGGTGGCGGCTGCGTGCGGCGACCGCATGTCAAGCGACCGATGAACGCGTTCATGGTGTTCGCGCAGGCGATGCGCCGGCGGCTCTCCGAGCAGCGGCCCTCGCTGCACAACGCCGAGCTCAGCAAGACGCTCGGCTCGCTGTGGAAGTGAGTAGCAAAACAGTAGCCCCAGACTGCGAGCGGAGAGAGCAAAATTGAGTTGATAGTCAGCAAATCGCTTGGTTCGTTGTGGAAGTAAGCAGCATCATTAGTTTCAATGCAAGCAGAGAGTAGCACCAACGGTAAACCGTCTCACTGCGAGCGGAGGGAACTGAGAAGATACTTAGGTAGATAGTTAACTATCTGTAGAATTGAGCAGCAGCAATGGTAGCCCGTCTTGCTGCAAGCGAAGAGAGAGCAGAAGCGATACTCGGCAAGACTGAGTTTCTTCAACTACTGTTGTCCGTCTCACTGCGAGTGGAGAGAGCACAAGCTATACTGAACCATATGCTGGGCTCGATACGGAAGTTATCTTAGCGTGAGCGGAGAAAGCTCCAGGCTCCGTCCAAGGTGTTAACGCGGGCGATGAGTCGATGTTTTTCCGTGCAACGACCTTCGCTAAAAATGCCTGCAAGAGAACATCCTCATATAACGGTCAATTTCTACGTAAGCGCTTTGCCCCTTCCTCCCCTTCCCTTAAGACACTACGGTTTTTAAAGGGAAGACATTGTCTTAGAGAACGACCATATCAACTACTAGATTCTATTGTATTTTACTTTATCGTAGACCGTACCTTAAAGAAAAAGTATATCAGCAGAAAACCTTAGGAATTCCTATCAAAAGTTCCAAATGCAATTGACCGAGAAATGGTTCTCTTCGATGGTAAGGAGAGCGGCGCGTGCGGCGCCCCATCGTGCTCGTGCATCGATTGTTTACTCATTAAAATACTATCGCTGCGGGCCGATAGCATCTCGATCGAGCGGCGGAGGTCCGATAATAGAAACTGTACCCAAATAATTTGATAGAATAGGTATCTTTTCGCAATCTCGATGACATTGTTTACGATGCCGCGTGTTATAGTTAATGGATTTTAAATGAAGAAGCGTAGCCAAAGGTACCTTGAGTCATTCTACTGATAATTTAGGCTCTTAGGCGATATTAAAATGTTAGAGATTCACGTAGTTAGTAGGAAAGTTGCACGTGTATTTAATGATAGCTATTTTTCAGTTCGTTACATTCAAAGTTAGCTTTCTTTAACCGTATAAGAGGGGCACGTTTTATAAAGCTACAAGTTACCATTTTACAGGTCTAAACTGGCAACACTGCTCAAATGGCTGGTTGTCATTGGTCTAGGTTGTGTCAAATGGAAACTTGTAACCTGTAAATTATAATTTGTAGCTTTATAAAACAGGCCACAGGTATTTAAGAATAAAATTCAACGTTTGTAATGTTTACATGCCGTTATTACCGGCAAACTTATTTCTATGTGGTATTTCAAAGGTGAAAATGTATCAACAGTAACAACCAGATATTCAAATAGGAATTTCAGAAAGTTTAGGAGTCTGATCCCTAATTTCGTGGTTGAAGTATACTTATCCGCGAGACGATGACAGCAGAGTCTACTTTTGGCTTATATTAGAATAATATAATTTAAAAAGTCGTTTATCATTGTGATCTTCCCGAAAACTGTAGATTACTTATACAAAAAATTGGCACAAAATTTATTCAGTAAAAACGTGATTTTAAGAAACTGCACTGCGCTGTCTGTCCCCCTATCAGTACTAGTAGGTATCAGTCTGCAATACATGTACCTACTCGGCAAATAAGCAACGCAATTAATAGGGCTAAAATGGATTACGTGACTGAAATTATGGATGAACTATTTTGAAATTTAACTTAGTCATTTATCCGCATCAATATGTAATGTTGTTTCATTTATGCGTATTGGTTACGGTTATGCAAAAGAGTTTCCTTTCAAACACCTGTTTTTACGGACAATTAATAATCATCCCATCCTGCATCTAAAGTGCACTTTCTGACCACCCGCGCAAGCTCACGATGACCGGCCGATATTTTGACACATGACGACACGGGAACTCTCGAATCATCAAAGAAAATAGTCGGTGAAAAGAGTCTGATTGCTCTGTTGTGATTGGTCGGCTCTCGACTGTCATCGCGGGATGATCGCCGGTCGAGATTAGCAAGGTCAAAGGTTTCCGCAGTCAGCCATGATCTCACAGTTTCTCAGTAATCGCCTGTTTGGTTAAGAATGGAATGAATAGTAATTAAGATAATTTGTTAATTTAAGTTCAAAAAGTTATCACTGTTTTAATGAAATTACCGTCTTGGACTAATTAGTCAATTAGGCGGTGTATAGGTACTTATACTAAGTCACTTAGTTAAATCGTCTCCGTTATTCCTAGAGCATTATTTAGTTAAGATTCGATACCTGCGCTTTTCTTTCGAACTCTTATTGTTCACGCCGTTTTAACTTTGAAGGGCATACGATTTAACGTCAAATATATCCTAGTACTTTATAACTACGTACTGCATTTTTTTCTTTTATCAAGCTGCTGATAATATTTCCATGACTAATCCCAATTAACGAACTCGCTCTATGTGTTCAGTCCAGCCTGTCATAAATTATCTGTATGAGAACTAATTATAACAAGCGCAGACTGTCGCCCAGACGCCGTAACACGGTCATCGCACATCTCCCAAATATTTTCTATTTCTCGAGCGAATCTTAAGATGAACGATAACACACGATAACTCTAATTTAAATCCATTGTAACTTCTGTAATATTGTGATTCGGTTGAATTATTTCACAGAGCTTTTAACTTATGGTGCTTGACTTTGATATACCTAGTCCGAGCGCTATAACAATACGAAATATTTATAGCGGTAGAAATGACTCGTAGAACTTAAATGCATAACGCTAAGTTAGCTATTTTCGAAAATCGACAAAATGTAAGATTGCCGTAAGCTGATGACAGTGATGACAGATCGTGTCACCGTTCATGTCAACTCCATACATTTCGAGTCGATAGATAGATGATAGATAAAAAACAGAAACGTTAGCACCGTTTGCATTTAAATGAAATTGAATATTGAAATTGAAACTTATTGAGAATTGCATCTTGGCTAGGTGATGGCCGTGTAGGGGCGGAAAGGTTCTGGAGTGGAGACCTCGTATTAAAAGGCTCAATGTTGCCAGGCTTGCAATAGGATAGACTGAGGATCTCAACGGTCGCGGGATTCAGCAGCAAGGATGATGGTAGCACCGACCGATCATAGTAGAAATCTTCGGGAAAGGCATTCTTGGCAAAGGCATTCTTCAGTGGACGTGTTTCGGCTAAAATGATAATGATGAATGTGATGAAGATCTATAGTTCTCCCTTCCCCAAAGTAAGGCAGGAAAATAAGAGGAGAAAAAATAATTAGAAATGTTTAAAGTATGTATATTGCTTATATAACGTCGAAAATTGACCTTGAAAATATTATTTTTTGCATGTAACTACTCCTATTTTTTATATTTACTTAGTATCGAAAATTATTATGTCGTCCACCAAAAGAGATTAGGTAATTACGACTTAAAATGGGCGTTGCCCAGTTGCGTCTGAAGGCACAGCTAAATCACTTCAGCCTGCCGTTTGCATATGTTTTGGTCAGCTAGGCCAATAGACGACCACCTCAACTACCGTACAAAGTTTGTGCGACAACGTTGTTTAATCAATGATGTAGGTATTCGCTTGACATCTACACTCACCAACATACATTCAAGTAAATAAATTACGAATAATAAGTTCACACACCATCAACCTCGCTTCTATACTAATTAGAGCAGCATTGATTTCCTGCAAATTACTGCTCTACCACAAACTAGCGGTGGTATGTAATTTGAACACCCCCAGCGTGCCACCAGCTGTAGTGAACATGTAAAGTTGAAAGTGCAAGCTCCCAGTGGTTGCGCAGCGCAGCGAGCCAGGCGCGCGGCGCCGTCTGCGCCCGCGCACGCCACATTAGCGCGCCGGCGCATCTGGAAATAGGCGCGCGATACCATCGCCGCCGCTCGCACATGCTGCCATTCTTGACCATTGTCTAACAAATATTTACAGGCCCCATCTGAAAGTTCGTTAATTTACGTAGAATTTATCAAAGGGAAGCCCTAGCTAAGTTGCATTTTATGAAGTTTTGTGGAAATTTGACAAAATGTATAGAATGAAATACAAATGCGGACGCATAGTTCTGTGGAACGCATGATAGCTTACGTCAACGATATACATTATTTTTGCAATTTCTGCATTTTTAAGGTTTGTGATACAATTACCATGATAAAAATTACCATTTCCAACTAAGACAAGCTCTATCCCTGTACCAAGTTGAATCCAAATTTGTTCAGCCATCCATGTACGACTTAGTTACTTTAAACTGGGATTTCTCTACTAAAAAATACCTTAATTACCGAGATCGCAAACCTCTTCCCGATCACAATCATAATATTCACAATACGGAAGATGTTGACTTGCATCACATAGACAAATTAATCGGATTGAAACTAGAGCCTAGTAACACCAGAGTTTTAAAAGCAGATTATTTGTTGCAGAAACCTTACCGATGCAGAAAAGTTGCCGTTCGTCAAGGAAGCTGACAAGCTGCGAACCCAGCACAAGCGGGAGTACCCCGACTACAAGTACCAGCCGCGCCGCCGGAAGCCGCCGCCTGCGACCTCCACTCGGCTCAAGCGCGAGCCATCTCTAGAAAGATCTCAGATAGACTTCAGAGAGATAGAAGTCGACGGGGCTTTGCTGGTGGACGGGACGCCGGACAGCGCTGAACTAGAGCAGTACCTAAAGCCGGCCCCCGTGGCGGACTACCACGAGCTACAGCCGCGCTACGCCCACCCCCACCCCCCCGGCCTCTACGGACCCACCTCGAATATCTACCCCCAGTGCGACTGGCCACATTACGCGCACCCCTAAAGTTTTTACTGACTGCCCTAAATATGTATGGCATGTCTCAACTTTATAATTTGACAAAGATTAGATACATCTGTTATGTTAGCATCATGTCTCCAGTTAAATAGTACCTAACGTTATTTAGCGGCTTGGATATTTAAAGAGTGATAGACCTTAGCACAATCACAAAGCAATCCCTCATGTATCGCTCTAGCCAAAGCTTTTGACCCGGGTATGTGTCGACTTGAATATTTTTTTGATTATATAAAAATACTTGAATTTCTCGAATGATAATGTTCATCCCGATGAACGCAATTAAGTAGGTAATTAAAGGGTTAAAAACTGGAATCGTGTTCCAGCTCATAACGCAAACCAGTCGGACCCACCTACTTACTTAAATTTGCATACCTACATACGAAAAAGTACATAGACATCTACTTAACATGTTGAAAGTAAATTTATGCCCCAGTAGTGTTGCGTCCCACCATTTAAATAATTTGCGAATATGTTAGCATTTAAGTACAAAAAGTTGTATAAACGCTAGCCGTTTTTTCAGCCTTATGAAAATAGGTCACTTGACACAGTTGTAATTGCCACATGGGCGCCTTCAGTGGAAGCCCACGTGCGGATACTTATCGCGGAAATAATAACTGTTAAATAAACAAAACTACTTTATAAGCAAAAAGGTGACAAGTCAAACACCACAATACTCTCAATATCATTCATTGCGCTATAAGTAAGATTTAAAGTTGAATGAAATCGATCATAAACCAATAATATTTTAGTTCAAACTCGCTAAACATTTCGGACTCAAGATCTCTTACGCTCGCTAGCTTAAATTATGTCTAAAATCGATTTTATAATTATTCTACCTAGTTACTCTGTATTTGCTTCTTGTTATTTCTTTTATTTTTATGTTTATATTTTATCAAATCCAGATATTCCTTTGATTCCAAAGTTAATTGGACCCCCTGATAGGTTCCTAGTCTAAGTTATTTGTAATTATCTTCTATTATTAGTTTAGAGTAAGTAAGTTATAACTTGTGATTAAATAAGTTAAAGTAAGTAAAAAAAACACTGTTTAAACAAAGTCATAATTAAAACAAATATGACTTACTGCCGCACTCAGAGACGTCAGTTTAATTTTATGCTTGATTGAAGTTGCTGCTGTCACTTTCTTTGCTACAGCAAAAGAATAAGACAACACGTCACTAACAAAGCATTAAATTTTATTGGCGTCTCTGAGTATGGCAGTTAGTCACTTGTAACTGTGGACAAGTATCTATCTACTTACACCCAAATTTTAATGTAGGTATTATTTTAAGTTTCCTTGTAGTAATTGACCTGTAAAATACGTCTCGAATATACTAAGTTACTAAATTTAATTTTCTGATTTCTCGCTTGATGCAAACTTATGCATTAAGGTTCCTCCATTTATTAAAAAGTACCTACCTACACTAAATGTAAGAACATGATAAATACAGACGAGACTTGCCTCCTTAACAACGTAAGATCAGCTATCATAAAAATCTGGTAAAAAATATTTTAAGCATGTAATTTTCATTTTTAGGATTTATAGGATTCCGTACCCCAAGGTGCGAGACGGGACCCTATTTGCAGTAGGCCTGTAGTCTCAATATGAGAAACACTTAAGAGGATCTGATCGAACGATAAATAGGCAACTACATTTTGCAACAAATCCAGTTAAGATTTTCTGTGTTAAACGTAACGATAACAATATAGTTATGTAACATTGTAAATATAGTTAATTTTAATTAGTTTTATGGTAATATAATTGTTACAAATTGAAATAAAATCAATCAAACATTTCCGTTGGTTTTTAAATTTAAATTTGCTATTCATTTAAAGGAACTACTTAGAACATGACGAGAATAGAACGTTTGGGCAATTTTCGGGTATGATTCCCTTCCTTGAAATACTAATGCAGTTACGTTTGGGTTGAAAGAAAGGGACGGAGCGGTATAACAGCTATAGCTCTGTCCCTATCTCTCAACCTAAACTGAACTGATTTAGTATATCATGGTAACCCCCCAGGGCTTCTATTCTAGGCGGTAAAAACCATTATCGTCTTTGACCTGTTATTGTATTGTTTTTAACTCGGCCACCATTAGGCACTGTCAAGTAAATAAGTGCTAGCAAAACGTTTTCGATAGTAATTCTCTCAACAACGACGGACGGACGGACGAACGAGTGAATGTCCAAACGACGAGTTTAAGTAGTCCCATCAGAGCGAACAAAACACATTTTAGCGAGTGTATTCAATTTGGCAGCATGGCTTCTTGAACGTATAAGGCTGTCTAATTCAGAATGCACGCGCTAAAATGTATTTTGTTCGCTCGGACGGGACTACTTAAACTCGCCGCTGCGCTTACGCTCGTTCGTTCGACCGACCGATAGCACCCCAGGTCAAAGACGGTACTTATAGTTTTTGACGCCTAGAAATAATCTAAATAGAATCTCGGTCGGGTGAGTACGGCGCGTTTCAAGAAACAAAATGAACGAGATGGCGAAAGCTGCTTATGTGATCTAGTGTCTGTTGAAAATCTAGATTAAGTACAGTTTCAACTTAAAAACACTATTTGCCTAGTAGTTATGATGCATGTAGGATGCATTTTTCACCGTGCATTCTACAAACATTTGCTAACGATTTCTGTTTAAGTGGACGTACTGAGGTATGCTCGAATCGTATTACAATCTGCACCAAAGGTTCACTCCATAATAACTATTTAAAAGGTAAAAACGAACGAATCGGTTTATCCGTTTGGAAGCTACGACTCCACAGACACACACACACACACACACAGAGGGTACGTATCATAATACTAACATATAATAAATACTACCTACCTAACATAATCAAGTCCAAAATGTATAATTAAAGTAATGGGTCTGAACATATTACACAATGGTCATAATATGTTTTTTTTTCTGAAACCGTAAACTTTTAATACAAACGTAACCTAACCTAATGTATTCAATACAATGGTCTTTTAAAAATCCTGTTAAATTAACAGGTTCAGAAATAAACCATTTCGTATTTTGATCTTTATATTATTATGTATGATTATGATCCCCACAGACACGTAAGGTAAACTTATAACTCCTTTCTTTTGTTGTCGGGGGTGAAATATGAATATAATTATGTAGAACTGTGTAATTCTTGGAAGCATTATCCTACGGGCAGCCCGTGACCCCGCTTCCGTCCCGCACAGAGGCTCGTTGTTCGCACCCCTATCTTATCACTTTTCGCGGTCGGCTAATGAGGACAGGGGTATCGCGAATTATGCAATGTCTCCTCCACACGGCTGATTTATCTCCTTCTTGATGTGCCGCCGACGTGCATCCGCTGCTATTGGAAAATTACCGGATTGATAGGAACTTTTTAGAGTTCCGTACCTAATGGGTGCCAACGGGACCCTATTACAAAGCTTCCGCTTTCCTTCTGTCAGCGGGCTGTATCTCTCTGCAGTTAAGGACTTGAAATTTTCAGTGTATATTTTTATAGCCGCTAAACATACCTACTTTTTTTTCTATTACATATTATGGTGGCCCTGTAATAAACTTTTTTTTGACGTACTTTTGACCTTATCGATCGCTATATGTCTTGAACCGTATAGAGGTAAGTACACATGAAATTATTAAAAGGTAAGTAGGTAATATCAACGCAGCCATAAAAACATCACATTAAATAGGTACAAATGAACATAATATTATTAATTTAAAACGGTTGGCTTGGAACCATAACGACACATTTTTACTTTTTATTTTCTTGCAAAAAGTTAGTCAGTAGTCCTATGCTCATATCGACTACATGCATTACACTACCTACTAAAACTCTGCTAATCAACTATTGACAGGCACCTAAATTTAAATACCAAGAAAATGATTTACCTAATTGCCAAACTTACAAATTAGCCTAAACCGACGACGACAGGATAATATTTTCTTAGATTTTAAACTTAACAAAAACGGGCGTCAAAAAAGAGGTGGTTATGAATTGGTAATGGTGCATCGCTGCTGCAGTGTGGAGATTGGGTGCAAATGAGGCGCACGGCGCGTGCGCCGGCGGCTCGCATTACACAACCACAAGAAAGGCACATTCTTAATCTTATTTTAACGGTATAAGGTTTGATATTGCGTGATCCTCGCGCCATACTTTTTGTGTACTCGCGGACATCGATACAGCTACCCGTCGGTCTTTTTGTGCGTACACATAACGTATTAATTACTTGGGCGGCAATATGCTCAATTTTACGCCTTAATCTGCTCAGTTTTTGCGTTCGTGCCGTCCCGTCTGAAGACAAGGGTACTAATTCTTCTAAACTAAACTTTTGATGATGAACCTATTAGTTAGATACTCGGGGTTGTTTATAACCTTTGTACACCGTGTTGGAATCGAAACCTAAAACGCAGTCCAATTGTTTTTAATTTAATTTATTGTGGGAGTGTTATGTAGTTATATGAAACTTATGACAGTGACTGTCCGAAGCGATAGTATTTTTGATTCAAACTATGCTTGTAAGTATGTACATGCTCTGAAACATCCGGAGACATTATCCTTCTAGTTTCCCTTAGGTACTTTAAACTTTAAATAGCATTCCTTCATTGCTGTACATTTGCCAGGGACTTAATATCTGTCTATAGAACCTTGTCGCAGAAAGTAAATCATTAAGTTTCACAGGGTCCTATTCAGGCTTAGCAATAAATTGAGTCCGTAATGGCATCGACGAACTGTAATAGCGCATAGCAAAGGAGATGGATTAAAAAAAAATAGAATTAACAGAATGCCACGCATGGAGCCGTATGACTTTTGAGTAGGTACCTATGTCATTTAGCTGGGTCTATAGGCTTACTCCTTCGGTTACCTCTTTATCTACCCTTTAGACATATCTGAACAGGTGAGGAAGGTAACAAATTAATGTTTGCGCTAGGATACGCATCTAAAATATAACCTTCAGTTTGCTTTATGTTAAGGCCTTTACTGCGGTGTGGTAAATAATCATTGTAAACCAAAAAAAGGTTCACATTTTGCACATCTACCTACTCACGTGCTAGCTTAAGCAGGTTTTGATAACCTTTTGGTCACTAACCTAAACCTAAAATCACTGCACAGGGCCTTATTTATATTGTGTAATACGTTTTGCATGCGAAGAAGACGACAAATTCGAGGAACCATACATTTCATCTCCGGATGAGCAACGCTCAAAGGATTCAAGGCTCAAGTGTTTTCAACAGCTTCGACACTAGGACATGCGTGTGAAACCTCGGCAGCTACCAGCTCGAAGAAAAAAATACACAAGACATGCGATTCTGTGCTTTAAACTGTTATAATTAAGCTATTTTTTATAAAGATGATACAAAGCTTGGGAATGATCGGGAAGCCCAGATCAAGCAAATATTAAACGTATTAGGAACGGAATAGCGACGTTTATAGTGCCTTCCATTAGTTTTCAAAATGTAGTTTGGTAGCTATGTTGCAAAAGCAGCCTTATGTCATCACTGATGTACAGTGGATAATCTTGTTGGTCCTTGGTGTTGGTTAGGTTTTCTCAGTACGGGTGTAAGACGACACCGAGGCGTCTGCTGCGCATCGGCGAGGAATCAAACGCGAGAGGATCTACGCATGGAACATGTGCAGAACAATTCTGTAACCTAATATTGCGTTACATCACTTGGTTGAGATTTATTCAACGTTATGTATTTTCACAGCACGCTTGGAAGTATTGAGCGTAACAGAGGACGAAACTTAGATTAAAAGCTGTTTTTTAAACATTGTGAAAACTTTTTCAGCGATAGGCATGTACTGAGGTTTTTCTAATCGACGTCTCCATTCAAATTTTAAAATCTAGTTGGCCGGTAGGTTGCTAGGTAAGTAGGTATAATACTAATCAAATGCGCAAATACTTTGGTAGTCTACCAACCAGGATTCAGACTTAGCATAATGGTGTGTAGGTACAGTCGAGTTGATAAATATGTATACACTTGTAGTACCTTGTCACTTTAATTGTTGTGGTAATTCGTATATCGCAGATTGAACATGACATTAAATAGACAAGGTACTAAAGTGTATACATATTAATGAATTCTGCTGTACTTAAACTAACCGTTTTAATAGTGAAAAAATACGTCTGATATAAATAAAATAAAATATTTGTCCTATTTATAAAATGCCAAATGTAATCTTATCTTATCTTACTTATCTTCTTATCTTACTAAGTATTCTTACTAATGGCCGAGTTCACCAACCAATTTAACAGACTGTTAAGTCTTAATCAGCTGTTAGGCAATACATTTGACAACCGTTAAACCGCTAACCGTCCGTTTAATTGTTGGTGGACACTGCACTTAATATTATAAATGAGAAAGTTTGGATGCTTGTTACTCAATTCACGCTTCAAGTACCGAACGGATCGAGATGAAACTTGGCACACACATAGGTTAGGTCCTGGAATAGGACATAGAATAGTTTTTATCTCGGAAATTTGTACAGTTGTACGACTTCTACGCGGACGGTTCGAAAACCTTTTTAAGGGATACCTACTGAGGCTTTTCTAATCGACCTCTGCACTTTTGCACTTAAATTTTAAATTTAAAAGATAGTAAGTAGGTAGGTGCAATGAAATTGGCAAGAATTTCCAGGGTAGTTTGCCTACCATATACGAGTTACATGCAGCCTTAACATAATAACATTAATAACCTACCTACCTATTGTTCTTATAGTAACTTAAAAATCGGAAATGAATAAAGAATAATATTTATCTACTACTAGAGGACGCCCGCGACTTCGTACGCGTAGAATTATTTTCCCGCTACTCCCCCCATTTCTTCCAATTGGGGGTCGATTTTCGGAAAATCCTTTCTTAGTGCTCACTTACATCATGAAAGGAACCCCTGTACCAAATTTCAAGTTTCTAGGTAGGTACAGTAGTTTCGGCTGTGCGTTGATATTATATAAGTCAGTCAGGTTTGCTTTTATATATATAGATTTTAAGAAAAATCAACTCCGTAATGTTTTAATGAGAGACTAAGGGTGAGGCTCCACTGAGGCGGAGTTGAGCGGAGTGGAGCGGAGCTGTGCCAATATTAACCAATAGAATCTAAACTAACGTGCACATGACGCGCTAGACGTGACCGCATGCGCCTTCTATAGATTAATATTGGCACAGCTCCGCTCCGCACCACCGCTCGTCTCCGCCTCAGTGGAGCCGCCACCCAAATTACGTAAATAAAATATCTTACCTAAAGTCGCCGACAATAGAACTTGTGAACGATGTACTTAAACAAATTACCTAGTACCTAGGCACTGTTTGACACATAACCTCAAATATTCACCAAGCGTTTTTTAAATTAACAATAACGTAAGGGAATAAATAGCTGTTATTTTCATCTTAAACTTAACTTAATATGAAAATAATGATCTAGTGTATAAATCATTGCAAAGACCTCACTTGATCTTTAAAAGTACGTGCATGATTATCGAGTAATCATGGTGAATTGGTTCGTTTGGTTTTGTTTACATCTTTTGCAAGTTCTATTGACGGCGACTTTACATAATTGTACGACTAGAAATTTTAAAATCAGCATTGACGTTAATTTACCAACTAAGTACAACGATCGTACCGAAGTTATGATTGACTAGCTACACGACGATTTGGGATTATTTTGACTTGTTTAACACCCATATAAGTAACAGGTACATTGGGCCGGTTCAGACGGACAGCATTTGAACTGCAAAATATTCGGTTCAAATGCTCTCCGTCTGAACCAGCCCGTAGAGGCAATGTTCTAGGTACTTAATAATGTAACACGATCCATACCATGCTTTTTCTCTCTTTTTTTTTTCTTTTGCTTCTATGAAATTAAAATTTGGCATAGGTATATAACTCGATCGCTCACCCGCATCTACCTAGGTAGGTATTTATACATAAAAAATAAATAAAAAAGTTTTATAGTAGCTACTTGGACTAATTGGAAATGGGATCTAAAAGAGGGTTAGGGAAGGGTTCCGTACCATTATCTATTACAACATTAGCAAAAAACGGCAAAAAAATCACGTTGGTTGTATGGGGGCCCCCCTTAAATATTAATTATATTCTGTTTTTAGTATTTGTTGGTATACCGGCAACAGAAATACATCTTCTGTGAAAATTTCAACTATCTAGCTATCACGGTTCATGAGATACAGCCTGGT
This sequence comes from Acleris cristana, assembly GCA_948252455.1. Lineage (NCBI taxonomy): Eukaryota > Metazoa > Arthropoda > Insecta > Lepidoptera > Tortricidae > Acleris > Acleris cristana. The sequence goes on along the minus strand of OX411784.1, from coordinate 9,435,382 downwards.
GACAGACAGACAGACGGACAGTGGAGTCTTAGTAATAGGGTCCCGTTTTTACCCTTTGGGTACGGAACCCTAAAAATGAAAGTAAAACTATTATATTAGGTACCTATAGCAAATAGGTATCATCATAATGAAAGGGCTTGATTTGCACATTTTAAAACTTTTTTCTTGCTAAGTTTATGGGCCAAAAAATCTGAAATAATTCAAACTAATTTGTTTATATAAATTATTGGAAAAATATAACGAAGTTACCAAAACCAACAGTCTTCGAGATACTAACCAAATTAGCTAGCTTTAACTATTTGACGATAGATGGCGCAAGCTGCACTCATTTTCGATATGGATTATGAATTAAAGTTCAATTTCATTCTGGCGCGATAGATGGCACTACACGCAACGCAAGTTAGACCACGTAACCGTTAGTTTTATATTTAAGATCACAAAGTTTACCTAAGGTCTTTCAGAATGATAAAATATAATATCACCCGTGATTAATATATTATTATATTAGCTGCGTACTTTAACGCGTGTTATTCCACGTTGTGACTCCACCCTTATAAATTACGTTAACGGGGGTTACCATACTAAAAACACAGAGGAGCAGAGGCTCTACTTTGAAATCCGTTATTCGAACTTCGTCTATTGCTATCCTTTTTGCTCTCAACGCGTCACTAATTTGCAAGAAAGTGACGGGGCGATCCGAAGTTCGAATTACTGATTTCAAAGTAGAGCCCCAGTTTTATTTTTCTAGAGTGGTATCACTTTTGATATCTTGTCTTGTTCTCAGTAAAGGAAAATGGTACGCAGACATACAACGAGACTTACCAACAAAACCATGGTATAACCGCTACAGATATTGTGGTAGAAAGTTTGTTACTACGCTCAATCGTCTTCGATATGGGCATTGCCTATTTCCGGCTCACCTGCATCGGCTGAATTTGCGTGGCGATAGCAGATGCGATAGTTGTGGCTTTGAAAATGCAGATTTAGAACACATTTTTTATAACTGTCAGACATTTGAAGTGCAACGAGCGAATTTGAGAAGTGAGATATATGAAATAAGTAAAAGTGTTCCCCGCCGCACTCAAGACATTCTATCTAACTTAGATTATTTTAATTCTGTATATAAGTATATTTTAAATAGTTTAGGAAAAATTTGATTTAGTTTTTGTTTCAATTTATAAACAATGTTATATTTAAGTTAGTTATGTAATTAATTCTTAAACCCTTCTTTTTTGTTATTGTTTCAATTTGTAAACAATGTTATAATATTTAAGTTAGTAATGTAATTCTTAAACTCTATGTGTTTCGACTGAAGGACTTCGAATCCATGGTCAAGAAAAATTATTAAAAAAAAAAAACTTGTCTTGTCAAACTCAAGTGTCAAACAAAATTGTCATAGGAAGATAAAGGGCAATGGACAGTTTCTTATAGTAAATATTTTCCAGGAATGATAACAAGAAACCAAAGATAAGTTCTGTAATAAAGTATTAATGGCCAAACCACCGAATGGCTGGCTTCAGCTGGTAAGTGTGTCCACTGTACAGTAACCAATTGTATCATTTCAAGGCAGTGTAAGTAGTTGTTTATGTGCGTATTGTCTTCCTTGACACCAGTAATTGGTTAAAATTGATCAATTGACCGTTCATTGTGCCCAATATCTATATACTGCTTCTTTAAAACCTTCGGTGCAGATCTTATAAGCATATTTTTTTTTTGGCGGATTTTGTTTGGAGTATTGCGAAAACCTTCATCTTTCAAGTACCTATGTTAGGTATCTGGTTATGACCCATTGCTATAAATGTACCTACCAATATGACACATTTGTGAAACACTTGGTGAAATAGTTTCCTTGTTTACTCTTTATACATTTATTGAAATAGGTAGGTAGGTACCTAATAGGGTAATGTTTCACACACATTAAAGACATTTAGGTATTTTTGTATGTTATTTTAATTATATACCGTTAGATATTTGTTTCTACATTTATAGCCCAATGAACTAAAGATGATTTTTTTGGTTCCAGGTATCTGTCTGAAGGCTTCCAAGTTATTGTTGAGAAGTCAAAAGATGCAAAATGCTCTTTACAAGATGTTCAGTTGCGTTTCTTGTGCCCTGATGATTTAGAAGAAGTAAGTAAAATGTTGAAATTTTACAATAAATATTGTTCTCAAAGTCCATCAAATACTCCTAGTTTCTGACTTGTAACAAAAAAGCATTAAGATAATGAGCAATGCGCAAGAATTTCAAATTAAAATTAACTTAAAATTTTATCTTTGCTACCTATACCTATGTAAGTTAAAAGTTAAACTATTCATTTATAAGAGCTCCTTGTTTACTGCAAACGAAAATTTAAATGATTGGTGTATGATATTAGACTTAAACTTAAACTCAAAAAGTATTTTGTAGTATTAAACATTAATGACAAGAGTCTGTGCCACAAATCTTAAACTTAATAAGCTTGTTATAAGTTAGCAGGTTTTTACTTGACACCACAGAGTGTGTGGACACTCGTATTCTGATTACTAATTCCAGGTGAGGGGTCTTTGCCGAGAATGGTTTCCAATAGAATACCCGCAGTCGTGGTACGAGGACATCACATCGTCAGAAAGATTCTTTGCTCTGGCGGCAGTGCACAAGTCTCAGATCATTGGCCTCATAGTGGCTGAGATCAAGCCTTATCTCAAACTTAATGCAGAGGACAAAGGCATATTGTCAAGATGGTTTGCCTCAAAGGACACCCTTGTGGCGTATATACTCTCCTTAGGTAAACATCATTAATTCATTTTGATTATAATTTGAATTATCATTGTTTACCAAATGTACAGTCACCACAGTTACTATATTTTTCCAACTTAACGCTCAGTATTATCTGACACACAGCCAAAACACACACAGCCACAGTCAGTAATGGAGAAGTATCCAATATTTATGACTCCAATGTTGGATAGTATATTGTTGCCAGTGACAGTACAGTAGGTAATTGAGTAAAAGTTATGTGGTGATCAAAATGGAACTAATTTATGCAATTATTACAGTTCTACATATGTGTCCTTAATTTGATTGTGTTCTATTAGTACCTATAATTTGATCAGATTGTATTTTCTTAATATGAATTTCTGTAAAATGAAAGTACGAAGATAGTATTTTCATTTATTTTTTCACATGACTTTAAACATCTTTAGATCTACATTATCAGTCATTAACCTCCCAATGACATCATCCATGACCCACAAACTTGCCGACTCCCGAGGCGAATCTGGTGACTCAGCTGAACAAAACTACACACTACTAATTACTCCAAATTGAAGTTGCATTTGAATTGTCATGCATGTATTGTATTTTTTTGCTATATCTTTGCTGTAGATTTATACTAATAGAACACACCGATAATTTGTGATGAAACATAGTGTGCGTATAAGCCGCCGCATACTCGTTCGCGTTCGCTGCGCGTTACGAATGAGCCCGAGTCGATCGTATGCTAGTTTGTTCGCTATTACGTTTGCTGACGGTTCAATGTTGCGCTCCAAAATGTTATCATTCTCGACATGATCGGCGCGCCTTTTCTGCGGCCTGCGTCCAATACGCAGTACAGTCAGCAACGAGTATTGATATATTATTATTTTAGTTTAACTTTGTTTTTGCAGGGGTGGTTCGATCGCACCGGCGCTCGGGCGTGGCCACGATGCTGCTGGACGTTCTGCTCAGCCACCTGGCGGGCGCCACGCCGCAGCCGCCGCACCACCACCGCGTCAAGGCCATCTTCCTGCATGTGCTCACCACCAACACCGAGGCTATACTCTTCTATGAGCAGAAAAGGTGACTAACTGAGAACTCCATATCGGGTTCGTTTTGTGTGAGAACTGGGAGGTCAGGAGGTTATAAAAGCCCAGTGCGTATGATATTTATCTGTAAACTACGTTCAATCTTACATGGTTATGAAAGTTCTTACCTATCTAATTAGATATTTAAAAATGAATTGACTTTTAATACAATTTTTTTCACCAGAAATTTACATATTATTGTTTTGCTGCATAGACACTAGACAGAGAGGTCAAGAAGGCAGATCAAAATAGAACATAGCTAAAATTTGAAACACAATAGGCGTAATGATTTGTATCATGGCTCCACTACTTCTACGACCAGTGTTATATAAATTCAAATTAGAATAATTTCATAATGTTATATTATATTGTGTCACTTAAAAATTGCTTGCTGGGCCTGTTGGGCCGTACTTGACTTCAAAAATATTTGAGGGTTTTGGGTTCCAACATAAGAGGAGGCCTGTGGCTGGTAACAGGTTATACATTCCTACTCGTACACTGGGGCTCTTATTCCAATAGCGCTTAGACCGTCTTGCTTCTATTAAAAATCAAATTGATGGCTATACAGTAGTTGTTACTGTCTGGTGAATATGAGCTAAGTATTATAATGTCAACAACATGCGAAAACTTTTAACTTGCAATTACCTTAAAATCAAGAATTATGATTACAACCTACCAGTGGCGCGTTTCACGAAGCTACAAGTTACAAAATACAAGCGGAGCTCTCTTTCTAGCAAAATGAGTTAGAAAGAGACTTCCGCTTGTAATTTGTAACTTGTAGCTTCGTGAAACGGGCCTTAGGTAATCATAATTTAGGTCAGAAGACAGAATCTTATCGTAAGTGCTTGTTATATCAAGATTAAGTGTTTTTATCTTTTTATAAATACTAAACAATCATCATGATAATGTATCTAGATTTTGATAAATAACATGATTTTGCTTTTTATAAACCTGTTAACTATCGTTACGTTGTTCTTGTATGTGTAGATTTACCCATTTGCAGGAAAACTGATTCATTTGTCTCGACACGTCATCGTGATTCTACAATATAATCTGTTTTCCTGAACAAAGATGGATACCTACTATTTATTCCCCTCGTTAATAGGTACAAATAAATAAATATGTTTACTGGTACTTTTATTCGCGTTTGTCAATGTAAAATATTTGATAGATGACTCAGTCATGTAGCTGGCGGTCTATTCAAAAAATACAGTATTTCAATTTATATGAAACTTTTATGAATGTTTGTGGAACTGGAGCATAGTATTTTCAATCCACAAGTACGTTTTCGTGGATTGAAAACCCTATAGGTAGCCATCCAGCAAATAAGATACCATGTAAGATGTCCTCTATTCATGAGAGATATTCTAGACGGTTACGTATCAGAACGCCTAATGTATCATACATAATCCCTAAAGTTCATAATCGTCACCTAACGATTCGCCGATAATTATTACGCAGATTGTATCGTTTCGCAGAATTTTCATTTCGTAGAAAGCTAATTTCTGCTGAAATCTTATTGTTTTCAGATTATTTTAAGCATGGGTTACGTAGGTTAGGTTAGGTTAGATCTGTGACCACCAAAAAATAATCTGGAAATAATAAGGTTTCAGCAGAAATTAGCTTTCTACGAAATGAAAATTCTACGAAACGATACAATCTGCGTAATAATTATCGGCGAATCATTAGGTAACCGTTCATAATACCTAATGTTTTTTTTTCTGAATCCGTAAACTTTTCGGGTTTGTTATAAAACAAACCTAACCTAACGATACAATGGCCTTTTTAAAAATCGAGAAAAGTTTACGGTTCCAGAAAAAAAACCAATAGGTATTATGAACTTTAGGGATTATAATAAATTAGGCTTAATAATTTTAGGCGTTCCGATCTGATACGGAACCTTCTAGACTCATATTTGAGGTTATTTAGATAACGTAAACTCATGCTATGTTGTACATTGAACAGATACCACTCTCTCCTTTCAGGTTTCGACTCCACTCATTCCTGCCCTACTACTACTCAATAAAAGGGCGCTGCAGAGACGGTTTCACGTACGTGTACTACGTGAACGGAGGGCACGCGCCGTGGGGGCTGTACGACTACGTGAAGTGCGTCGCGCGCGCCGCCTGGCGCGGCGGCGGGCTCTACCCCTGGCTGTGGGGCAAGCTGCGCACCGCGCTCACCGTCGCCTGGCACAGGTAGTGTTCACACTCGACACTCGGCTGGCCGGGACCCCAGGGCGTCATCCACACGATAAAGGTACAGACAGACTGCTGTAATTGTGTTTCTTAACATACAAAATGTGTCCGGATCTCATGAATGGGTCACTTCTCTACACGTTACCGTACCAGTCTGTCTGTACCGTAAGTCTATAAATATAAGAGCAATGAATTAAGTAAAAGTCACAATTTTTGACGCATGCGAAGACTACCGTTTGAGCAGTCGTTAATTCAAGTTATAGTGTGGTTATCTCTGTTATAGTTGAGGATCGGTTTTTATTTTTTGATAATGACTGATCGTGTTTGGTTGGATTGAGACGGCAGAACCCAGTGATCACTACTGCCGGCGTAAAAGCGAATCCCAGTGAAAAAATAAGAAGGCAATAAAATGTCACTGAGCTTGCATAGTTTTTGATAGCTTGGGCAGATTGATTAACGGAAAGCGGCATAGTTGGCACAATTCGCCTGCATTAAAGCGAAATCACCACCTGTGTTAGCGAAATTTCGGACTATTTGTATGATTTCAACGATTTTATTCAAGCAAATATTTAATTGCAGAATCGCCGCGAGAAAATCGCCCCTAGAAATACCGACATAAAGTTGCCTTTCGTTCTTGTTACAAACTTACAAGACTATTATTAAAACTGTATATCGAGCTATGTAATATAAAATAAAACAATCGACGTAACTGGTAGTTTTTGTGTACAATCGTTTTAAGAATTTTATATATTGAATTAGCTATCTAAATCAACACGCTTTTACCAAGTAACTGTAAAGCCTAGTGGGCTTTTAATGGTAATTAGATGACTACTCCCGTTCTCTATAATAAACATATTACAGGCTGATTAGTGATTACTCAACTGTGATTATCGTGATTAACACCTATCAATTGCCGTTTAAATTACATAAAACTTATTTTACTTATTGTATATAAGTAAGCACAATAAATGAGTTTTTTTGATACTTTCCATGTTTAACAGTGCAGTGAGGTTCCGCCATTATGCCTTTTTCGTGATTGTTATATCCCACAAATATAGTCAAATCACAGTAGATATTTCAGTCTTGCGTGGCAGGGATGAAATATAATCGAATAAGTAAATCGTCGTTTTCACTTCCGTTTATTCACCTAATTCGCTGTTACTTGGTAAAAATTATGTTAAAGGCGCTCTTGTTCTTATGACCCACAATAGAAAACCGCTGAGAGGCTATACATGCTAATGAAGGTGCATGTTTCAAAACCTTGACAAACCTGCTTGATTGCCAGTCAGTCGGGCGTAGTATTAATTTCTTGCGATTTGAAGTACAAATAAAAATTTCGGAATATGTGTTACGTTTTCAGGAAAGCCTACAGAATTTAGTGGCGCACCGCTTGTGAAGTAAGAGATGACAAGATTGTTTTAAAGAATAGAGGTTGTTTATTCATTTTGAAGCACTTTGATAGTATTATATAGACATATTTTATTTTATATTATTATTTGACATTATTTACAGATCAATCTACAAAGATATATTTGTGATAAATTTTAGTTGTTATGTTGTAGGTTTTGAACTGAAATTATTTATTAATGGATAACTATTGGTGAACGTCGCGTGACTCAGTATACGTACTTCTGCGTAACATTTACGCCGTAATAGACGGAACGAAGAAGGCATTGTAATGCTCCGGATGTTGTAACGTAAGTGTGCCATGGATTACTGCCAAGTTTAAAGTAAGGTGCCTGTGTGTTCATTATAGGAATTGCTAATTATCAATAAGAGATTTTCATTCGAAACTTGGGACTCCAATCTTATGTTTGATGTTGCCTCTGCATTGTTTTGATATTTTACTATGTATCGCAATGCAAAATTGTAACATATCAAAGTAATGTGCGGATACTTTTACTCAATCCCTTCACATTTTATGGGTGTATTAATTTGTGTTTTACATTAAATATACTCATGAAAAGTTTGTTCTCCACTATTATTTGAGCGTAGCATTCAGTACCCTTACCATGAGTGGCAATTACCGTACTCGCTAGCGAGTCGAATGCTCTGTCCCTCGCACTCTATAAGAATACTGCGAGGTCTGCGAGGGACAGAGCATTCGACTCGCTAGCGAGTACGTAATTGTCACTCATGGTAAGAGTACTGGCATTAGGTGCCAGTCGAACCGCCACCGTATACAATTGGTATCTTACTGTCTTGGTATCATGATATTAGATAGCTAGTGGCGAATTCGGAGACGGTGTTTTAGGAAACTAGAAATGAAAAAAATACTATACCTACATCTGTAATGCTAAGTCTAACAGAGAGTTTGCAGTAGTTTCGCTACTTTTATGTTGCTCCCTTTTAGTCTGTTTGACACTTTTGTACAATTTAAAAGGATTAAAATACCCTCCCTAGATTCATTAATAAATTCAAACTAATTCGTTTGGGACCCTCCGCGACGTTGGCGGGGACGAGGCTTTAGGTTGGTAGCAAGAGGTACTATTGCGCTCCGGTTCATTATTGTTTGGCCTAAAATTGTTTGCTCCAAACTCACTAATTAATTTCAATTATGATCTAAAATCCCATGCATCACATTCTATACTAACAATATCTCTAACAGACATAATGTATAACATTAAAAATCTATAATACCATGTGGTGTATAGTTTCTACTCCTACGAGCTCCTACTGGCTGATTTTGGGCCTCCGGGCCTGCTGCAAAACTAACCTTACCTAAACTTACATTTCTCTGTTTGTTATTATTTATTTACTAGATAAAAATGTTTATATTAAATAAACATTATATAGATTTTGACTGTTATATATCTTGATTTTAGAGCATGTGATTATTTTAGCAAATTAAATTTGATATTATGAAATCATAGCATTCGATTTTAGATCAAACGAGATCATACCACGCGCGCCACGTGCCGGCAGTTGCCTCGCCTCCCCCTACGCCTGCCAAGTAACTAGACGGTCGAGCATTAAGTTGTTCGCCTATAGCTCTCTAGCTATGTATTGCTATCAGCAGCGGACACTAAAGCGGTCGGTTGTTTTATGCGATAAACTCGATGTGTTTGACACACATAATTTTACATCAGATAATGTAATTACCAAACATTGTTTTAAGCGGTGAACGCAGCGGTAACCGCAGATATGATCTGATCAACGTAGCTTTTACCGCACAAAATAACCGAGCGCTTAAAATGCATACTCGTGCAGTCAACAATACTATAAAACTCTGTCATTGTGACAGCATCAATTCGAGACAAAGACATTACGTCAAAAATAATCATTGGCTTTCTGCGACACAGGGTTTTTTAGTGGCATAATAATTAAAGTGGTTGACACTTGTGCACGGTTTATCGAAACAATGTTCTGCTAAGTTAGGGTCCCTGTTTAATCACTAGCATCAACCCAATGTTTTATTGATTGGTTGTAAATGACAATGTAACTATTGTTTTATATTCTTTATCTGTGTAGTGTGATCAGATCAAAATTAAGTTTAGACTTAGTATTGTACAAGCGACGTCAAATATATATTTACATTTTTGCACCTTATTTCAGTGGAATAAGGTAAAAAAGTGTAAAAATATTTTTGACGTCGATCGTACAGTGAACACAATAGGCTATTTGACAACATTGAAAATATACTACAAATTGTGGTCATCCTATCGGATAAAAGCGTAAAACAACATTATTTTTAACTAATATATGTATATTTTTTTGGAAATTACACAAAAAGAAATGTAATATTTTTTGAATTTTTATCTGTGGCAGAAACGCTTTGTGATTGGTTTGCAGCTGTGGTTACTTGCTGGTGACGTCACACGCAAGTAACTACAGATCATAAGGGCATATCTTTCAAATGATTTTTTATTGTTTACATGCGTGTGACGTCACACTTGTCATATGGCCAGCGCCATGATAGAAACAGCGTTTTTAGCGCGGTTTTGAAAAATTAAACTATTACTTAGAATTTTATTGATAACACAATAGAATCTCAAGGAAATATAAAGTAGTTTTCTTGTTATGTAATAAAGAATCATTTAAAAAGGTTTTCTAAAATTAGTCAAATAGCCTATTGTGACGTATAATTAAACTTTTGAACGCCACAGTTGGCTCTGGCAATCAACTGAATATCGTGGCACAACGCCATCGCTACGCTACGTCGGTTGAAGATTAAAAGATACTTTATCTCTGTTGTTGTAATTTGAATAGAATATCAAACGTGTTTGGCGTGTGAGTGACTAATTTTGTATTTGACGTGAGGCGTTCAAAAGCTTAAGGTACAGTTTGTCCAAATGAGGTGTTTCGGACTCCGCGCCGCGCGCCGCTGCACTCTCGTCGCAATCGCTGCCGAAGTCTGACCGTTACTCATTGTAAACCAAAGTATTTAATTTACTTCATTTTGTTACTCACTATCGATGTGTTTACTAATTATTAATAATTTAACTACTGTTAAGTGTTTATTATGAAACAAGTATTATTAATTTGAACCACGACCCTTTGTAGTTTGTATTAGCACATTTTCACGAATGTTTATAATCGTAAGTACGATGGTTTTTCCTCTCGCACAGTTGTCGGTGAGTAAGCGAGCGAGTTCGCGGGCGAGAGGGATGCACTGTTTCCAAACAGCTGCTGAGCCGCTTTTACATCCCGCTATTGCTTCGTTTACTTTCCACTAGTTATGGGTAGATTTTATTACTTTTATCTAAATTTATGATTCTACAGTCGAGGTCACAAATATCTATAGAAATTGTTTCAAAAATGTGTGCGCGAACACTTTAATATCATGGAGGCGTGTAGATATTTTTGACGTTTTGAAACTTACAAATATTTATAAATGACCTCGACCGTACCTACTCATTACTCATACCTATTGTAATTTAATGTAACAATTTCGTTTTCATATCCACCTGTACACAATTTCGTATCATTAATGATAATTATACGGACTTGATGAATTATATGATAAAACACATTTGTACCCTAGTATGAAAAACATGATTCCCAAATAAATATCATTGTTGACTACAAACTCTTTTTGTTCACTGGTAACAGATATGACCCGACACCAAATAATAGCACCAATAAATCTATCATTTAGGGAAATGTTTAATTTTGATTAGCACCGTTCCTTTTTTTGCCAACACTACTAAAAAAAAAGTTCCAAGTGAGAATAGTGTGTAATCCTCTTATATCGCTAATATGCCAGATTTACCGATAAAGTGCGGGAAATCGGAGGTCAAGACGGGTTATCGGTATTATAACGGTAGTGAAAAATCGGTAAGTATAGACCGCCCTTTGGCTTACACTACCACTGGTCACGATTTCCATCCAGTGCACGTCTCACGAGATATATCTATTTTAGTAACTTATTCGCAGTAGTTCCTTTTAGTGTAAAAATATTAGTCATATTCCCTTCGAAAGGTACTACAAAAAGGAGCTACTGCGAATAATCCACTTTAGTCCATACTAGGGCCCGAATTATGGTCGCCTTTATCGCGGTGAATGAAGCTTCCGTCACCACTCTCGCACTTACTACTGGTCAGAAAGTGACAGATGTTTTATCTACGCTTATCCACTGGGTTGTCGCCTGAAGGGCCAAAGACTTAAGTCCTTGCTTTTGTTAGCAGGATATTGAAATTTACATTTAAAAGGGGCAGTGATGAAAATCCCTTCCGGAGACCTGGGAATGGAGGGCCCAGGTACTGCCGGGCTCGCACCGGCTAAAAACACCAATGCCCCTTGTTGTGAATGAAGTTATAAACTCCCGCGAATACTAACCCAGCCAGTGCTGAAAGGCCGGAGGAGAAGTTCATTCCTCCGTTTATTTATCCGCGGGGTTAGAAAAACGGGGGTGGGAATGGGGAATGGGGAATGGGAAGGGGGTTGCTTAACTTAGGTGAGTCGCGGAGTGGGAATCCTGACGCATGCATGCTTACAGACTACGGGCTTCCTTTCTTTTGCCCGACAATGGAAGGGTTGGGTCGGAGATCTTTTTGGACCGCTTGTGTGGCTGTGGACACCATCTTTATGGGTGGGGCTACCCTTTTTTTGAGGCTTACTCTTTTGCCTGGAGATAATGTTTTCTCTGCGCGTGTCTCCTTGCGCTGCCCTCTTTTTTATGACCTCTTCCATTGCAACCTAGCCTATACATCTGCTATAATGAAAAGGGGGGAGCAGGTGTCAGTTTGACGAGTGACAAGAGAATCGCGCGCGGAGCCTTACCCCAGCCAGTGCTGAAAGGCCGGGAGAGAAAATCATTCTCCCGTTTAGGTGTCCGCAGGATTCTCCATCCCCCGTCCTACCGACACCCGTTAGGTGTTCGGGAGATGCGTGCGTCAGGGGTTGCTGTTAATATAAAACTTAAAGCTAGTTTAGTTCTGGGTTAAGTAAGAGCTTACACTGGCTCTCACACTGAGCTAACCTTGCCCCCTAGCACAGCTCAGGGCCAACGACCAGCGCCTCTATTCCCGACGGTAAAAACGATATCGTAGTTGACCTGTTATGGTATTGTTATGACGTCAGAAGCCATTACTGTCAAGTAAATAAGAGCTATCAAAACTGTGACAATACGATAACAGATCAAAAACGATATTGTTTTTACCGTGTTGAATAGAGGCCCAGGTGTGTCTTCATGCGTGTCTGTGGGTTTGTATATAATATAGGTATGTGTTGTGTGTTGCATGTCCACCTTAGATGTCCTTTTATCGAGTGTTGTGAGCTGGGAATTCCGTTTAGTCTAGCTAAAACCCTCTAACCCTCTAAGACCCTGATATATTGCTTTTGACCTTTTTATCGTATTGTCAACGATTTCACACGATTTAAATGGCTCTTATGTACTTGACAGTAATGGCGTACGACTTACAAACAATATCTAAATTAAGTATAACACGTCAATAAAAATATTGTTTAACGTCTTAGAATAGATACCTTGGTTCTATTCCCGCATCCCGGTATGGGCAAATGTTTATGTGATGAGCGAGAGTATTTGTTTTTGAGTCTTAGATGTTTTCTAGTTACGTGTTTAATTATTTCTCTATATTATAAGTATTTACATCGTTGTCTAGTAACCATCGTTTTGGACTAGGTCAATTTGTGTGAGATCGTCCCTTGATATTTATTTATTCATGTTGTCGTATTGCTCTTATAGCTCTTATTTACTTGACAGTAATGACGGCTGAGTAATACGATATCATGTCAAAAACAATTAGGTTTTACCAAGTAGAATAGAGCCCAAAATATTTTATGCTCCGGTATTGATGGTGACTATAATACATTGACAGGGAGCGCCTTCGTGGATTAGAAACACTTACTGCCGTACTCAGAGACGTCAATTAAATTTAATGCTTGATTAAAGTAGCTTCTGTCACTTTCTTTGCTATAGCAATAGAATATGACATCACTTCTCTAAACAAGCATTAAATTTAATTGACGTCTCTGAGTGCGGCAGTAAGTACCAATTTCACCAAACGATGTTTAACCACTTAACAGACGATTAGAGCGTTAACAGCTGTCAAAATATATGAAGTAACAGTCGATTCACGTTGGTTAAATTTAACATCGTTTGGTGAAATCGGTACTAAGTATACGACTGAACAATAGCCTAGTTTCCAACTATTGTCGCCTACTATTGCCCTTGTCCGAGCCCTAGAGTGGAGAACGCGAGTCAGAAAACGAAGAGTAGGGCGCCCTGTGAGTTCTGTACGATATACGCAGGGTTGCTGGCAGCGACTGGAGGAGAACCGCCGAAAATTATCTCAGACGCGGGCTGAGTAATCTACTCAGCCCGCGTCTGAGATAATTTTCGGCTGTTCTCCTCCAGTCGTATGTCCAGCAGCGGGGTACAGCCGATAATGATGATGGTCTTTAGCTTGTCATAGTGCGCCACAACCTCGCCATCATCGTGTAGATATCCCAGAGTTGCCTTAGTTGCTAAGGTAGGGTTTCAGCAAAGCAAGTCAAGGACTTCAATTGTTATGCCACTATGGAACCCTGTCGCATAACATTAATCATTAATTTTGGCGTAATTTCTTTCATGTGGTTTGACGCTGTCATTATGACAGGGCTCCATAGTGGCATAACAATTAGTCCTTGACTGCCCATATACTTGCTTTTCTTAATAGACGACTAGCGACCAGCCCTAGCTTCGCTTCGGTTTAAGTGAGTTTTCTGTAACACCCGTACATAATCCAGAATGTATTATCCGTTGCGTAGTTTGAAATATCTAAGCGTATATAAATACAGAGGAACAGACGGCGGGAAGCGACTTTGTTTTATACGATGTACCTAAAGAAGAGCTGGCCATGGAAAAAAGTGGCCATTTATAGAGCAAATTAACTTATATATAGTTAACTATAGACGTTATAGTGAATTCCAAATGGGATAATTACTCAAGTTAGTTTAGTTGCCTCCAAAAAACTGGGTGTGCTCAACCGGTCCAAGCAGTACTTCACTCCGCAGCAACGCCTTATACTTTACAAGACGCAAGTCAGGCCGCATATGGAGTAGGTACTTACTGGGGCACGTTTTATAAAGCTACAAGTAGGTAACAATTTTACAGGTCTAAACTAGCAACACTGCTCAAATGGCTGCTCGTCATTGGTCGAGGTTGTGTCAAATGGAAACTTGTAATCTGTAAATTGTAATTTGTAGCTTTAAAAAACAGGCCCCTGCTCGCATCTCTGGGCATCGGCAGGTTGTACATTCACATTTTCTTGAGTCACTGCGCTCACTACACGCCGCTCACTACACGCCGGTTCTCTAGAACATTTCTGGCGCATACTATAGGAATTTGGAATTAACTTCCTGCTGAGACTTCCAATGCGCTCCAATATGGGGCTTTTTAAAAAGGGGATAAGTAATTAAATATTTTCGTGATCTGTAACCTGCAACGCATTGGTGCAAATGTCCAAAGGCGGTGGTGACCACTTCCCAACACGTGAACCGTCTGCCTGTTTCTCCGCAAATTTTATGCAATCTGCGCTCCCTTTGCCTTCTTTCTACGATCCCTTAGGGAGGCACACCCCACTGGTTGGGAAACAGTGTTTACTTAAACGGTCCCCCAAATCAAAAAAAAATATAATACTTATACACATAATGGTTTTTCAATAGCTACCTAACAATATATCACAAGATGTTGTAAAGCAGGGATGTTACGAACGGCATATTTATCATAATGTCCAGAATGCGAATGTTCAGAATGCGAATGTGCGAATGCGAATGTTAAGGAATTGCATATTTTTTAAATGTATTTTTTATGTATTGTTTTATTATTTTTATTTTACTCTGTTTATACTTATTCGTTATAATATCTACTGCACACAATTTTGGCAGAATCTCAGTATCGCTCTGTTTCTAGTGCTATATTTATCTTTTTCACCTTGGTACCTAGTTACCTACTTCAAAAATCTTTTAGAGGTTCCGATATGCCTAAATGCGTCTTTAGATCAACGGCACGACATTTTGGTACTTAATCGATTTATTATGTGGTAGAACTCGTTTAGATTACTAACTGATTCAATATAAAACTAACTTTTTCAATATGATTCATTAAAATAGCCACATCACATCACTATTTATTTTTAACCAAACACATGATGTAAATCTACTGAACAAGGCCGACGATACATCGATTCATGAATTAGGGTTTGGGAGTGTGAATAAACACCCTTATATTAGTTGTGAAAAATTACAATTCTAAACTTTATTTCATTTGTCATAGAGACGAAGCACAATTCTAATCGTTCGATACTTGCCATCCTTTACAATCATCTCATCGCTTTAACTCGATAGATAGAGACGTTTATTTAGTTCCGGTTTAAGGTATTTTCATGAAATTAACATTATTTAACGTTACTAAATAATGTGTTATAATGTGAATTAGGTAACGTTAACAAGGCCTGCTACGAACCAATACGTAAAACAGACCGCCATCAATCTCTAATGGCGTTCCGTTTCACGTATCGAAATGTTTCAGTGTATTAATTATCGAGGCCTAAGTTTCATAAGAGCAGTACTTCTTAATTAATAAAAACCAGTATAGATAATTTTCCAGAACTATTTCAATTGAAATACTAAAATTTAAAGTTGGGTGACAACTCGCTTGGTTCGATCGACTTTTGCGTGAAAAGTAAAATTACCTTCTGTCACACAACATCCTATTTGGAATTCATTCAGGATGCCATACGATCATTATTCATTGTTTCGGGAGCGTAGCAGCTTTTCATTGATGGAGGACGTGGGGTAACCACGTCGTCATTTTTATGGTTGTAATATTTGTAATCAATCATGTGAGATATCAAATAGAAGGGCTTTATGAGCCAAATTCAAAAATATTATACATAATTACATTTCTGCGGGCGAAAGAGCGCGAAGTAATGCTGGAGCGTGACGAGAGCTCGGTCGAGGCCTCTCAGCTCATACACTCCGATGAAGTCGTCACTGTGCCGGTTTCCTTTCCAGTTGGAACTCTTATATCCGGGGCAAACTTCAATGTGATAACTTCTAAATTGCTGTGCGTCGACAACGGGTTTATATCAAGCGTGCCGGTATCGCATAGTGGTAATCAAAACGCCACTCATATTGTAATACAAAATCCGCCTTCGCTGACGGCTAGACTTAACCATAAAGAGCCTAAGCACGTCCCCGATAGAAACAGGACGCGGAAATGGGCGGAAATCGCGAACACGCCCGTATTGCCTGTCATATGTAGGAATACTCCGGCGGAGCTGTATAAGGAGAGGTTCGGGTCTGGGGGACGAGGCAAGTGCATCAAATACGGTTTGGAATGGTACACACCTAGTGAATTCGAGGCTCTATGCGGAAGAGCCTTAAGTAAAGACTGGAAACGCTCTATAAGGTTTGGGGAAAAGTGTATTCAGGATTTGATTAATGGAGGAGTGCTCACACCTCATGCTGCAAATTGTACCTGTGGAGCCTGTTGTGATGACCAGTCAGCGATGGGCCCCGTTCAGCTTTTCACACCGTATAAACGACGGCGACGGAACCAGGGTAGCGAAGAGAAAAAGCACAAGGCGAAAAGAGACATCAATCCTAAAGACAGTGACTCGGACAATATACACCAGAACAGCAATAATAGCCACTCTAAGAAAGTGTGGCAATCTATAGCCGAGGGTTTGGAGAATAATGCTAATTACCATTTATTCCATCCAGACATGTGTGATATCCTTAAACGTTTAGAAGGTTTCGGCGAATCCCTGAAACGTCTGGGTGGAGAGCTTAAACAGTGCGTGGAGGAAGTGCGGGAGGTCAGCAGAAGACAGCTGGAGCGGCTACAGCAGGAGGAAGCATCGGCGCTACCGCCGGCGACCGTCGGGGTGCCCGACGTGGGTGACTGCGAGAAGAATAAGTGCGCCAACTGCAACCGAGAGGCGTCGGCAGAGTGCTCCCTCTGCCGGCGAACCCCTTACTGCTCCGCATACTGCCGCAAGAAGGACTGGGCGTCCCACCAGATCGTGTGCCTCCGCTCAGAGCCTTCCATCGACGATCACCACCAGTCCATCGTGCTCATTCTGGAAAACCAGCAGTGAAGCGAAAACCGGGGCCGCTCCCGCGCCAAAATCACAGAAAGTTGATTACTCCTCATTAAATTGGACTATGAATATGTACAGTACGCGAACGAATGAAGTACCTATACGTGACACTGACGCCATAGTCTAAGGCTCTGTAAATTGCCACATTTATAGGAAATTAGTTCGTAAATGATGGTACAGTAATTTGTTACCTTTGAAGTTGAAAAAGTGCTTGGGCCCATGCAAGTCCCTACTTTCCGAAGAAAAGAGATCATTACAATTTTTTGACAAGCTGTATATATAAAAGTGCGGTAAAAACTCAGAGCTCAATTTGCTTTGAAATTATAACTATTAACGTTTCAACTTTTTCATATTTTTTCCAAGATTCCTCTGTAAATTATTTGGTAGACCCAAATAATGATGTCATGCTCCCTGGAAACCCCACCGTCTGTTTTGTAATTTTTTAAAGCATACGCTGCTTTATGCTGATGTACACAACACCATATGTACTGAATTTTTACATAGCTATTAGGTACTTTTACCAGCCTCAATAGATCTAGAGTACAAAATATCTGAATTTGGGGTTGCAGTGGAGCATCTCTCGAGATATTTTTTTTGCAAAACCACGTTGGGCGCCATTGTAACGCTTAGCTTTTTGGAAAGATAGATACGAGAAAACAATATATACAAAATTACAATTTTAATTTAGAAAAAAGGAATTTCACAATATATTAAACCAAAACATGCCAAAACGTTAACTCTTAGATAATTAGGTTCTCAGGGTGTGAATCCTAGATGTCCTGTTTAGAGGGAAAGTCGTAATCACTTAGCACCGTCTTACTGGACAGCCACTTCCCTGTAGTGCGGCGAGCGGTGAGTAGGAATTTTGCAGCCTTGGATAACTTACTACTCCTTTACCGGGGATCGCTCGCTCGTCAAAATGGTACCTTATTTGCCACTCGGAGAAGGAAGGACCTTGAAGTTAATTAGTATGTAAAATATCGTAATTGGGATAGACCAAAAAAATAGCTCTCGGTTTTTACATTATAATTTGAAGGAATGGGTAATTTTAAGAGACCAATTTCATCAATTTTGTATTTGACCCAATAGTTTTGTTTGAATATCTTTATTTATTTAGCAGACATTTTATGGATGACATGATTATTTTAATTTTGGGCTGGGATTTTCTAATAAATGACAACAATTTAATGATATGTAATGATAAAAAGTGATTGTAATAATGTATTAAAACATACTATTTCTAGCGGTTTTCGCCTAACCCGTAAAATACACCTAGTAGGGCTTCAAGCCAAAAACGAAAGTCAAACAAAGGTTAAATATACTTTTGTCAAAATATCCAAAATAGATAAATATTTCAAAAACTTAATAATGCAGAACGGCTTTAAAACCCCATTCCTCGAAATGGTTTTCGAATTAGAGTAATTGTAAAAATATGAACAATCCTAATTGTTAAATACAAACTAATGATGATTTTGAATGACTGATGACAAGAGATCAAATGAAATCCAGAAAAACAATTTCAGAAAATCTTTAATTTTAATAATTGCTTCTTTTTTTCATCAACTATGCTGTACAAACTATATCGCTTAAATTAGAATTAGCAATTAATAATTGCACGTAAAAAAACTTAACAAATAGGTATCTTCAACTTTTCGATTGGAATGAACGACTATTACATTATGTAATATTTTTACATTATTTATAACCCTACTAAATGATAATATTCAACAAGCAGTCACAATCGCCCAATGATATGTTAAAATTATTTGAAAATTGTCAATCTAATGTTATTGCGCTCTAGTGGTTTAACTTTAGTAGTTAGTGGTATCGCGACTAGGCGCAGGCGCCGCTACGTGACTAGGTTCTCCCGCTCCATGGCGCCGGGCTTGTGGTTCTGCCCCTTGAAGTCTTTTAGTCGAATCGGAGACGACTCGTTGCCTGAATCACACTGGAAACAAACATTAATTTGTGTTTTGAAATATGTAAGAAAAACAAAGAATGAACCTTCTAAGGCAGAGAGGCATATTATTTGGATGACAGATTAGAGAGAGTTGTGTTTCTAATTTCCTCCGTTTCTCTCTCACAGGTTAATGCTAAACAGTTGCCTTGTGAAGCAGGGCCTCTATTCTACGACGTTAAACAATATTACTTAGCGATAGGTTAATATGAAAGACTAGCTTCTGCCCGCGACTTCGTCCGCGTAGATTTCGATTATCGTTATTCTAACTTTTATTTTTTTCGGGATGAAAGTAGCCTATTTTAATCCAGGATAAAAGCTATCTCGAATCCAAATTTCATCCAATTCCGTCCAGCCGTTGCAGCGTGAAAGAGTAACAAACATCCATACATACAAACTTTCGCGTTTATAATTATTTAGTAAGGATGGTGGTAGTGGTCTAGCGATACGCTACGGTCCTGCTATCTTTTGTATGTAAGGGCGGATTCGACCAAACTGGAATAAGGTCTTATACCTACCTAGATTAAACGCCGAATTTGTACGGACTAATCTCGGATTAAGTCTTATTCCAGTTTGGTCGAATCGGCCCTAAATAATTAATAACAAATCTCACACAAATTGACCTATTCCCAAACTAAGCTCCAGGCTTATACTATGGGTACAGTCGAGTTCATAAATATGCGAGCACTTTAGTACCTTGTCTATTTAATGTCATGTTTAAACTGCCATATAAGAATTGTCACAGCGATTAAAGTGAGAAGCTACTAAAGCGTATACACATTTATGAACTCAACTGTACTAGACAACGATAAACTTACTTATATGTATAGAGAAATACAATTACGTACCTACTTAAATACATAGAAAACCTCCAAGACTCAGGAACAAATACGCGCGCTCATCTCACAAATATCTCCCCCTACCTACTAGGGTCGCTACCGACTAGGCTAACGTGCAATACCGTCTTTACCATAAGGGCACACGGGGCCCGTGCCCAGGGCCCCCATCCTCAGGGGGTGCTTTAGGACCGACAATTTCTCTCACGAGATCATAATACAAAAATGTTCGCTTTGTTTACTTTCCAAAAGAGCCCCAAATTCTTGTGTGCCCTAGGGTTCCAGCATAGTTAAGACTTAAGACGGCCTTGCTATCGTGTCGCCGAAAGCATCAAAAGATATGAAAGAATGTAGACTTATTACGTTTCCGCCCTGCGAGCCAGCCTCCTGCAGGAGCAGCTCGCTGTCAGTCCCGCGCTCCTTGTTCTTGAGGATGGAGCGTGCGCGCGAGTCGCCCTCGCCGCCCCAGCCGCCGCCGCGCTTGTTCCCGTTCTTACCTGGAACACACAATCAGAACAAATAAATTCTCGGGTTCTCCTCGCATAAGTAATTCATTTGCCTAATAGGAGAACCCACCTATGAGATGGACGAAATATTGTGTCTTTATTCATTTTGATTTTCAGTCCCGTCGAACATGAACAAAAGCGACTAACATGAAATATCGCTTCTTGGAAATAATGATTTCGTGACAATTATCTAAATAATGTATAAAAGTGTAGTTTCGTGTGAATTTCGTCGTCATCATTTTAGAACGCTAACGTGTTGTGTCAACACACAAAATTGTATTATTAAAATCTATGTATGTCAGTTATGACTTTGAATGAATAATATTTGTCTGTTATACCAAAAAGGATGTGATGGTTGATAATTCTGGTTGCTATTCCTCTCGGCGGCTTCTTCTCCTCCTCCCACTCCTAGAAATTGCACAATACGGAGCTTTATGAAATGGAAAACCACTCCTCATAGAAGCATTGAAAATTGTTACGAAGTCCTATCTCACCATAAAGTTAGTAATGGTACAAAACAAAGAGACGAGACTGCAAACATACATGCACTGAGTAGTAGTAGTGGCAATATGCTGACGTTCATACGAGTACACTATGTTAATATTGGCGTGCATTAGGTCATTCACTAGACCAATTTAAAGTTTCTTAGAGAGCATTTCAAATTTGCAGCAAAACTAGAGGTAATAAAGGTCGCAGCTGAACATCGTCTTGGTGTAAAGGGAATGGAGTCTAGAAGCCGTGTGATAGTACCTGTTGGAAACGGGTTTTTCTGTGTTTCGGCTTCGTGTCATCGAAGGGGAACATTGTGGCGACAGGAGCTTCGTCGTGCGGCTGCTGCAGACTGGCGCGGGAGCCGAGGTCCCGCGGCGCGGGTGTGGCGCCGGCCACCGGCGCGGACGCCGGGCCCGCGGCGGGGCCGGCCGCCGGCCCCCCGCCGGGCGACAGGCTGCCCCGCGACCCGCGCGGCGACCCCTCCCCCTGCGAACCTTTCGCACACAACACGCTCCCGTCCCCGGACGCACTCTTGCGCACCCCCTTAAACTCTGACGGCAGTCCACCCCCACTCGCGCTGCCGCCACTGCTACCGTCCAGAGGATTCACATACAAGTTTGATGAGTCGTTCTCGCACGTGATGTCGCCCTCTGAAGGAAAAGGGTGCGTAAGGCATGATGCAAATGTATCTGCAATGTAAAGACATAACACGCACATAGAGCCAAGCACAAACACCACCAGACTGACGTGGAGTCTTAGGGTGTGTGCTGCTCATAAATGATGCAATGAGTATGTGCCGTGCAGGGAAACGTATAGAGTCTATACTAACTATAGACTAATAATAAATACGTTCTCGACAATGCTACGGGGTCAACCCTATTATAATAATGATCAATAAGTATAATGGGACTTAACCTAATACTCTTAATTGCTAAATAGCTAGGTTAACTTACTTATAGTAATAAATAATTAAAGTGGCGTATTTCATTGTAAAAGAAACCTAAAGCAACATAATTGGTATTAAAAATTGAAAATTACCAAAACAACTGTACTACACATACCCCCTTACTAATAAACGTTGAGTAACGGTGGTTTAGCTATACAATGTTTTGTCCTTATCTGTCAAATTCAAATGTCACAATGACAATGTTTATTACTGTGTAGCTGTAAGTTAGCAAAGTACTTTATTTATGTTGGTGTTATCGGTTGTAAAGTCTGAGTTGAGATCTTAGACTTTCAGGACAAAAGAAGATAAGAAAGCCATGATCTTCCGGGTGTATGAGTATATGACCCGATTGTAAAAGAGTAGAAATGCGGCTGCGTACCAGGACTGTCGAGACTATTAGGAGTGGCTTCGGGCAAGGCGCGGGGCGCGGGCTGCCGGTGCAGGCACGCAAGCTCCACGCACACAGGCTGCCGCAGGTCGGAGGTCGGCATCGGCATAAGCTGCTCCGCGTCTATAAACTCCTTGTACCCCTACATAAAAAGGCAATGTTCTTATTTACATCCGCTATGTCAAATTTTGTATAGAAAACATAAACTTCAAGAAAGAATGCCCGTGAACAAAAAAAAAGTAACCGCAATAAGATACAACAATTTTTGCAATTATGACTCCATAGGTAAAAACTACCACTGATTTAAAGCGTAAACTTATTTTTTTGGGTTGGAAATGATAGTCAGTTTTCATACTTACTGGTTCTGCCTTTGTAAACATAAATTAGTGGATAAACAGAAAGGTAAACAGCATAACACACGTTAAGTTGTACAGTTACTACATTCAATCGGGGATCTAATACAATCATAATGTATAGCTTTTGTTTTTCAAAGCGGATTAGTATTTTAGTAGGTACCTTTAACGTGCAAAAACAACATTCAAATTCAGAAGGCAGCTGATCCAAGTCTAACTGTTTGTCAGCCATCTTCTTTTCCTAAAAAGAGAGAAAATATTAGTAGACAGATAGACCTACTGTCGGATTCTACTTTGAAGTTAACAAGAGCTTAAAGGTCTTCGACTTAAACAATTGAATGTTGAAAAGTTGTGACATTGACTAAAATAAGAATTATTTAAGCTGAACGATCATGGCAACGTCGCGATACATCTTTAATGTCTGCAGTCACGACTGCAACGGTGGCAGCGCTGTTCGTGGCGACATGGTAAGGCAGCAAGTGTAGCGTAAAACATCATGGGTTCTTACTGGTGTTGGATCTGGGTTTATGAGCAAGCATTTTTCCGGCGTGTCCGACCCCTCGATCGAGTAGCGGCGCTCTATCTGAGGGCTGCTCTGAAACTGTGACTTTGTGGGTTATCAGCAAGCCGAGTGCAAGTAATCTGCCCTGGGTGCGTCCTTTAATACATGCGTGGAGTCATAATTTAGCTTTATTAACAAGTCAATATTTTAAAACCGAGTCAGAAATCACATTTGCAGTGCTTTAACAATTGTACGCCGATTGATACGACGGAAATCAGGCAAATGTAAATATCTCATATTATCGCGAGGGATAAGTAAGTACAATAATTATTCAAAATAATGTTTCTAACTCGTTTTTATAGGTTTAGTGCCTATAAATTCTTTTGTGGCAACACAAAGTGAATTTTGAAAAATAGCAATGTGTTATTAAATTAATTTCATAGCATTGTTCAGAACTAGAAATTTACGTAGGTACTATTGTAGGTAAACTAAATAGTACAGATAATATGGTGCAATGCTCTATCATTATCATAGTATTAAGGTTTATTTAAGAACTCATATAACTTTGAAGTATGAAATTAAGAGAAAAAATCTAATAAGAACTACAAGTTTCTAAGGTTCTACCTACTTAGCATTCAGTCAGACGTTTCAAGTTTCAAAGGAGGATTGTTAAAAAGTTACCTTGAGGTATATTAGCAAGGGGCTGTTGCGGCAGGGGACGCACCCGCCAGCTCGCGGGAGCTCTCACCTGGTTGGGGTCAGTACTCTGCTCGAACTTATTGGAGATGGCGTGCTCGTACTGCTTATAGCAGCCGGTCGAGGACGGGGCTTCGCCCTCCAAGCTAGTGGCGTCCCCCTGCGACAAGTTGTGTCCTGAAGACACACACCATCTAAGTAGTATCGTTTTCGATGTTTGCACTCGTATCACTTCGCTTTCGTATAAGTTATTATTTTTATGTAGGCGGATAGTTATGTAAAGTTTTTAATAATTTAACCGAGCTAAGTAAACAACATTTATAAGAAATGGCAAGAGGTAAATATAGCAGCAGCGTGAACTACACAGCACACAGTCACACGAACAGTCTAAATCCAGTGTCCTCCGGATACACACATCGGACAGAAGAAGTTAGTTCTAGAAAGCGTTAGGCTTACGCTGACAATTTATCGACCTTAGAATAATGTCTTCTTCGCACATCGCTAGCTACACGCGACGCGAGCCCGACCCCCGTTACGGATATATTACTAAGAGGGCGAGCGTGACGACTGTGCATAGTAGCAAGTAGCTCATCTGGCGTCGTCGCTCGCCTCAATGAGGACGCACTTGTCACCTGAAGACAAGGAATAAAACACTGAGTGCACCTCGTGGGAACGAGCGCGTGAAGTGAGCTGTAGCTGCGACGTTACGTGAACTGTTTGAGATGTCTGCGAGTCCGGAGAGCCAAACGATGCGGCGTGCATTCAGTCGACATTCATGCATTCACTGACATTTACAAACAATGTAGTATGAGCACAAAGAGCATGCATGAGTAAGAAAGAAGTTACATTCACGAGCGGAGGACACCATGACATGGAGAAGCAGCGAAGCGGGCGGCACGCGCGTCACTGACCTGTGTCAACGATGACGTCGATGAGGTCCATGCTTTTGGCGAAAGCGTCGCGCAGGTTGATGTGGTGGAAGGACACGATGGAGCCCTCGCGCTTGGCGCGCTCCAGCGCCTCGCGCCGCTTCAGCGCCTTCTCGCGCCGCATCTGGTTCTTGTAAAACTCGGCGAAATTGTTGACGATAATGGGGATGGGTAACGCAATTACCAACACGCCGCAAATACAGCATACTGAGCCGATGACTTTGCCCAACGGGGTCGTGGGGTAAATGTCACCGTATCCGACTGTGGTCATAGTGATGCCGGCCCACCAGAACGTTTCCGGGATGGATATGAATTTAGTCCCCGGCTCTTCCTTCTCAGCGAAATATGCCAGCGAAGAAAATATGAGCACTCCCATTGCGAGGAATAGCATGAGTAGTCCGAGCTCTTTGTAAGAGTTTCTAAGCGTAAAGCCGAGCGACTGCAGCCCGGTTGAATGTCGAGCGAGTTTGAGGATACGCAAGATTCGCATAATACGGAAGATTTGTACTACACGACGAACGTCTTGGAACTGGTCCGTGGCGTTCTTGTTTGTTTCAAGTAGGAAGAGAGATACGAAGTACGGCAGAATCGCCAATAAATCTATCACATTGAGTCCGCCCTTGAAGAACTTCCACTTATCCGGCGAGGCACTGAACCGCAGCACGTACTCGAGCGTGAACCACGTGATGCACACGGCCTCCACCATGGCCAGCTGCGGGTTGTCCATGGGCGCGCCCTTCTCGTCGTACACTTGCATCTGGGGTATCGTGTTGAGAGTGAGCCCTATCGTGGACAGCACGATGAACAGAATCGAGATCACCGCGATCACCTGCAACACGCACGGCCGGTGAGCGGCGGGTAGCCCACCGCGCTCCTCACGCTTCGACTACTCTACTCGGGTTATCGGGTACCTAGTGTGCCACAGTGTCAGGTAGGTATAATATGCCAGTGTCTATACAGAGTAATATGTCTTACACATTTTACAAAGTTAGCTACGATGTAAGGTAAGTATAGTTAGTTAGGTATAGGTTATTTACAATGTAGGTAAACGACTAAAGCCAATATCTTATGTAAATATATAATCTTAAAGTAAATGCTAAATTTTGGTGTAAAAATAACATCTATTCGTGTACATGTTAGTAGTGTTGTGTGGTCGAGGTGTGGTAAATTTAACAACGTTAACACCGGGTTGGACGGACGCGCGTGGTCGGCGCGAGGCCGAGCGTGAGACGCGGGGCGTCGCCGACGCTCGTCCGTCCGGCGCCCGCGTCGCTCGGTTAGTATTGTGTTAGTCGGAAATACCACGAAGCGTTTCCAAGCACTGATGGGGTTTTATATAATGATGGATCGGGAGCGGAGCCGTGTAGGAGGAGCAGAGGGATGCGGGAGCGGTGCGGGTGGGACGCCGGCGTGGCGGCGCTCAGCCGTGGTGGGAGGCGGCGCGGGCGCGGGGCGCACTGCGCACGCGCGTGCGCAGGGCGCGGGCCGTCCCGTGCCGCCCCGCACGCCGGCCCACGCGCCGCCGGTGCGGCGGGTGGTCACATCGCGTAAGCCCATCCCATATTTGCAACTTTGCGACAACAATTAAGCTTTGTTCGTAAAGGTTACCCCCATTGGAGAACAATCGACGCGGCTGTGAACATTTTATAAAAAATAACTGTAACGAAAAGTGTTAATTAACAACACGGCAGTTGTTTGCGCCAAACTTAATCACATAAAATAGTCGTATGCTGATATGTACAGATGTACAAAAAAAAAAACATGATTTTGATTAGAGGTAGGTACCCAGTAGTTCACGCACGTGCGACGGTTGGTTCATCGGCTTTCAACTGTACGGATTTTGTTTTCTTATTTATATGGTTTAGATGATACAAGTTTACATACCTATTAGCAAAAATGTTTCAGAACTTTTAAATGTACTACTTAGATATATTCACAATTTAAAGTTTTACGAAAAAAGTTTCTGATAAGTATATATATTCTTATATGTTTCCTTTAAAAAAATTAGAGTTTAATGTAAATATGAATTTCGGTACGTTTATGAGGATATTTGAATTTTAATATAAGTATACTTGTTAGGTAGGTATACCATTTTCTACGCTTTTGGCAATCCATTTTAAGGGTTCCGTAGTAAGAAGGTAAATAAAAATGTACTTCGGACATTTAAGACATTATTGCGTAAAATTTAAAATAAGAGAACGTTCAGTACGTTCAGGAGGTAGATCAAATTGTAATTAGTACAGGCCCTCGAGTGCGTAAGTTCGCTTTGCCCTAAGCCGGTTTCTTATACTAATACGTAAAACGCGTGACGAATTAGTCCGTGTAAACCAGTTTCAGTAGTTTCGTACCCACTAACGATTTCTGACATAGGTACTTATTGTGAAAACAAGATCCAAAACTACTTAAATCCCTCAAGATTTTTTGATTAATAAAACTATCCGTCAGTTAAATGTATTACCATCCTTTTCTGAAGTCATATGAAAGAAAAGGACAGCTAAAATTTACCTTCCGGATAGTTTTATCTGGGGATTGAAAAATAAGCCCTAAATATAGTTGGTAAAAAAACGTTTGGATAGCCCGAAAACAAACATTTTTAAGTTGATGTTTTAGAAGTTTAAGTATATTTACTTAGCTCAGCTGAAGAGTGGCAATGGGTCCATTTTTTCATTTTAGTGACTACAAGTACCTACCTTAATGTTTTTTTATGAAATACAATTGCATAATAATATAATATTTAAGCATATATTAATTAAGTGAAATATAGTGGCAACGGATAGATCGCAATAGATCGCATTATTCAAATATAACAGGATATTTCTTAAATATGTAAATAAGTAAAGATACAAACGAATACAAATATATTGTTCATACTTACACGAAAGTTACCGCCGTTGTCGAAAAGTTCAAGCAAGATAACTTATATTTGTTATAACGTTGCTGATTCGTAAGTTTGAGAGAGAGCTGGGCTCTATTCATTTTGGTAAAACCATATTTAATTTGACGTGTTATGGTATTATTTCTCGGCCGCCATTATTGTTAAGTAAATAAGAGCTATCAAAACTTCAACAATACGGAAACACTTCAAAAGCAATAAGGTTTTACCGTGTAGAATCTCAGCCCTGAAAACTCTCCGTAGAAAAGAGCATAGTTTCGACAAAAGCGATCCACGGCATGAGCACGACAACATCGGACACAACACCACAATTCATAACACAAGTCATACGACGAATAACATACAGAGACGCTACGGATAGGGGAAGGCAGTGATAGATGTTATTCATGCACCACAATCACAACATACACCAGAACACAACAATATTCACGTGCCCACAGTTCTTAAGATCGCAAGAGTCTGCCTCGCTATTCGTGTCACGACTTTTCTTTATTTGGTAAAATCTCTCTCCAACAAGACAGTAGTTCGCAAGGCAGTCTTTGTAAACTTGAAACTGTGCATAATATCTTAAATTTGTAATTAGTTTCAATACGTAAATATGCATATCTATTGTGTTTCTAAGCTTATGAGTAAAATATAGTAACCTAATTACATGTAGTGTTAATTTAAAGCTGAATTCAATTACTTATGAATATGATTGTGTGCTAGGACGTGTACAAGTGTAAATATGAATAGTACCTACTTATTACAATAATTGTTTTTAATTACGTGTAGACGAAGGTGTAGACAAAGGTGTGCTTTAGAACTAATATTTCAAATTTACTTTAGTGTGCAAATTGTTATTTAATTCAATCTGAGAGTACATACTAGCTCACAGTTGACATAAAGCATCTACTATTTCACCTTTAAGAGTCATCAGATTTAATTCATGAGTCCTCGGCAGCGTTGCTAGAGGTTATAATTAGTTCTGAGTTATTAACGAAGAAGACGTTGTGATACGTTACCCTAGCGGCGATACTCGTGGTGGGTTTCTCGAGGAGGTCCCAGAGCCACTTCTGGTACTGCGCGCAGGTGCCCTGGCCGAACTCCTCCTCTTCCCGCTGGCGCAGGCTCTCGGCCTCCTTGCGCATCTCCTCATGCACGTGCTCCTTGCGCTGGTGGTACTTGTGCTGGCAGCAGGACTCCAGGTAGAGCTCGTCCACGCCCCAGTACTCCAGGTCATCGCTGAACGCTAACACGCACATTTCGTCCACCAGATGCAGCTTGCCCGTTCGGTAGAAGTTCAGGATCGAGCTGAAGCTCTTTGGGTGCCTGGAATGGTATAATTAAATCATTACCTACTATATACCAACACCCGCACATTAATAATTAAATAATTTTCATCAGAAAGGAAATGCTTTCATCGACAATTTTTAAACTCGACTTGTTTCGTCCTTTCAGACATACGGGGCAAAATTTTACGACAAATAGGGAGTTCCTATATCGATGAACTCAATTATCGATGCTTTTTCCTAAAGACTAGTAATCACTCCAAGTTTTGGGCTGGTCTTTATATTTCACGAAATATTTTTTTTTATTCTCCCTAGGAATTATTAGTAAGTATAATAAAAATGTTTATGACTAGATGGGGCACTTGTTTTCATGAAGGGGTAAAAATTAAAGTCACCGATGAGGTTTAAATAAAAATATTTTTTGGAAATCAGTAAACGGATCGGATGAGATTCAAAAATCGACCTCCAGTGCTCTAAGTTTAATAATATAATATAATGCCGAGGTTGCATCTATGCAGGTGGCGTCTACCTGGCTATGTAAGGCTAAAAGTGGCTAAGTACAATCTTTCCCCTTTTCTTGAAAATCTGGTGAAGGTTATCCAAATAGGGCATTGAAAGTACCAACCTATAGTCTTCACCTGTCTCGTGGTAATAGGGACCTAGTTTTGTGACGCCGGTCGTAGGTACAAACTCGTCGAGAGTCTCTCACCGTGTGCCGTGTGTCTCGCTCGGGTCGAAAGTAAACCGACCGCGACCGGGAGATAGCGAGACAATGCGATAGTGAACGACACAAATAATGTGCGAGAAAAGACGAGACTAGTATGTACACACTCGCTTTTGTCTCGTGTCTTGGGTGTCTCGCCGAGTGTGTATAGCGGGCATGAAATGCTACTTTCGAAAACTAACAGGTAGAGGCTTTACAATTCATATTATATGTATAAATGCACTTTCTTGACTCCCCTATAGCCATCTATCCGTTTTCTCAATCTAGTTTGTCAGTATGTACCTGTCGAAAAAGTACTCGTTGTCTTGCAGCGAGTAGTCGTCGCAGAGCTCTGTGATGGCTTCGTGAGTGTTGCAGTCGCGCAGCCGGCCAAGCCTGGTGTGAGGGAGGCGCTCCAGCGTGCGCCAGAGCACCTCATGCCGCACGCCGCCCACGTTGATAATGACACGCTTGCTCAGCGCCTTCGCGCGGAGCATCATGAACGGCTCCGGCGGCAGCGACGACATCGACCTGGAACCGTTGAGTGGCCATGATATTTTCTAACCCAACATCGACGAGGTCGTAAGGAGGTTCAGACAAGACCAATAAAGCTAAGCATGTAAGGAATTGACATAATCGGCCGACGTGACAGACCATCAGGTTAAGTCAATCCTATACATTTGATCAGTTTTTGAAAATCGCTTACGACGAACGTGCCTAACTTAGCATGTAAACGTGTGTGTTAGAAGCACTGCATTGATCTTGCGTGCAGGTGGACCAGGATACCTTATATGAACAATTCCCGCTGGTAGAGCGTGTAGGGTGAAGATTAGGCAGGTACGATGAAGAGTGCGAATAACACCGCACACGGGTGAATTAAGGTATGGGCATGCTTGTCAAAGCTTTGCAGGCAACATAATCAGATTATATTACAAGCGTTTCGCCAACTTCAGTAGGTAATTGCGAAAGAACAAGTAAATTGAATTGTAACTGAAGAAAAGTATCATTATGTACTCTTGATGCAAGTATAGGAATGAGGACTTTATTTACCTCGGAAAACTGAAAAGCATTTCGTGGCGAGTTATTTTGAGTAAGCAATTTATTTCCATTTACCTACGTTATGTTTAGGTGGAATTTTATGATATTAAAGCCCTAAAAACGGCATTATTCCAAAGAGAATGCAATAAGTTGTCTTTATTGAGGTCTTAAAGTAACTCCTGTGGTGTATCTTGTGTAGCATTATGTTGTTTCAGACAACTAACTATATGAGTTTAACTGCCAGTTATTGATAAGTGGGTGCGTGAGTGCATGGGTGCGTGGGCGGGTGGTCCATTCCAACGGATGTAGTGCATAATAATAATACATAGTAGTTGGTGGAAAAAGTTTGAATTCGTCTTGCTTTCTTAATAAGCTTAACACTTTAGTACCTTGTCTACTTAATGTCATGTTTAAACTGCCATATTTCAATTGTCACAGCGATTAAAGTGACAATTAAGGTACTAAAGTGTACACATATTTATGAAGTCGGAGCTGACTGAGAAAGCAAGATAAAGACGAATTGTTCCGACCAAAACAATTTCATATGTTGACTCCATTTATACATAGTCGAAATGTTTTACACGCATCAAAGAACATTTTGATATTTTGCAATGTATCGCAACGCAGTAGGTTGCAAAATATTAAAAAAAATGCGGGTATTTTTGATCTATAGAATTTTTTGATATGTGTAACATCTTACCAATAAATTATTTCTCGTTTTATTTACTAGTTATTTCCACACTGTGCAATATACCAAAAACAATTTCGCCAGCAGCAAAAGCTTTACCTACTGCACTAGAAATAATACTACTGATTTACAAAGCCGACTATTAGTATGTAATCAGAATATATCACCTCGAGTACTGGAGGTCCATTGTGGGTCTGTGGGGCAACGATCAGTTTACATTTTATGAAAAATCATACAAACAAACACGTTGACCATTCTGTGTTATTTATTACTTGTACCTAAGGTATCCTTGTTTCAGGACTTGACGCTTTGCTTGCGTGTTTCGCAACTTACACTCATTATCTTTGTATGTGGTGCGGTGTACAGTCTAGTTCATAAATATGTGTACACTTTCGTACCTTGTCTATTTAATGTCATGTTTAAACTGCCATACATGAATTGTCACAGCGATTAAAGTGACAAGGTACTAAAGTATACTCATATTTATGAACTCGACTGTATGTGGTGTTACATAAAGAGTAAGTATTAGTATTGTATTGTTATGTATTTTATAACGAGTAATCTAGTAAGAACGAAGTCTTATCAAATTAATCACGCGCCTAGTGTGTGATCATTGTACCTATATTAAAAAAAATTACAAATAAAACATATTTTGTATGTTATTTATAACTCAACTGACGGTTAAATCCAATATACGGTGTATATAAAGGGTCTCAAGCAGTCCTAAATCAAAACACACGTCAAACGTCAAATGATAGAAAACTGTAATTTCGAACGTGTCATGAAATGGGGTTCTTACATATTCGTAACATCAATTTATGAATAGTCACAGAAGTAGTGTCTAGGTTTATGTGCTAGCTGTGACATTGTCCTTATTGATGGGAATGATGGGTTACAAACAAGATTGTTTTTTTTTAAAGATAAACAGTATCTTTGGTGTGAACTATATTAAAGCGACAAAAAAATCGTCGGTCTTAGGTAGGATTCGCGTTCAGGGCGGAATGAATGGAGAGCCACTCGACCGCCCGTCTGCCTCGGCCGCGTCCCCACTCATCATCATCATAGGTAGGATTCGAACCTACATCTCCTCTGGCTATCCGGGCCGATGAAGGCGCATTACCATTTATGCCTCTAAGACTGTACTGATCCCCCCCAAAACTACAGTTTTTAAAATTATATGTTTATATATTGGCCTTATCATCGTCTAATGTCTAAGAACCCTACATTGTGAACCGAATAGTAATCCAAAGAACTTTAATGAGCGAGAGTTTATTATTACTAGTCTATTATGAAGTTCCTAATTACTCCTTCCTACTGATTACTTTTAGAGAATACCATTAAACTTGCCAGCTAACATCTATATGTTGTTAAATCAAAACTAAAGGTATTAACTATTCAGTAAAGAATTATATTAATAAAATTCCTAATTAAAATAAGGTTCAAATTATTATAATAGTCTACTGGAAAGGATTAATTAACCTAACTTTGTATTATTAACCAAGGAACAGAGTTATAGCTAGCTTGAATATAGAAATCCTAACATAAAATATAATCATTCTTCTGTTGAAACATAATATCTATTAGGCGACATAGAATATTACTTGAAGCTTCAGATATAAACTACATAACTATGAACAAACTCTAGGTTTAATTCAAATATCTTACTAGATATCCTTTTATAAAATGGCAATAATATATTAGCGGTTAAAGGAACGGCCCCATCACACGCCGTTCCGCTGCTCTTCAACCATAACCTCAGAGCCCGCCCACTAATATATCTTTTATTATTTAGTATAACACATTATTCTATTAGTGTTAAATTTAGTAGACTAATTCTAGTCAATTAGGTAAACTTGATTCTACTAGTCTCTCCAAAAGGATCCTTTGAGAAGAGAGACCGAGACAAACTCAAAGGATTAAACTATTTAATTCAATTATTCATTTTACTTTTGAACACAAAATAATATATTAGAACAATATAATATCAATGCTTAGTTTTAGGTTTTATTCTTATTTCTTAGCCTGTTACTTCTTACTTATAGAATTAAACTCAATATGCCTATGACTAACTTTGTGTGTCTTTCTCTATAATTTGTAGTCATAACTACCAAACTATTTAGTAGTATACCTACTGTAATTATCATGTAAATGTAACCCTACTAGGCGGGTTCTACAACCTTTATACTCTGGATTGTAGTATGAATTATTGAATCACTCAGATTACTATAATTCAATTTCAGTACTATATCCCTAGTACATAAACTATTTAGTTTAAAATTTAATATAATAATGAATTAGTGTAACCTCACCATTCATAACTTAGTCTGAGACACTATTGTGTAAATTTTACATATACCATCTACTTCATTGAAATTGCCAACACTGAATTATTTCTAAAATTAATTAGCCCTAGTAAGTAGCCCTATAATTGATTTAGTGCGCTTTCAGATATCCTGTTTCAACACTTAATTTAACTAAATTAGTAGTCCTTTGGTTTTATCACTAAATAACTTCTTTAATAACCTTAATATTCTCACAAAGGTGGTGTGTTCTTGAACCACATAGAGTATACTCAACACTAGGGTTCCTTCAGACAACAACTAAGCATATGTGTAAGTACAGTGACCACTGATTGTCCTTTGACAGAGACAGTAAGCCGTAGCTAGGTATGTACCGCACATCTATAGCTGTTAAAGGTGTATTGAAAGGACAGACCAACTCGTAAGTATCACTTTGAATTTTACCTATACAAAAGGACTACGTTAACCTAGATTTATTTACTCTACCTGATGTTTAAAGATAATGTATAGCTTATAATGATAACGATTTAATTCTTACAACTAGAACCTCTTCGGAATAATATCTAAATATGATAAGCCTAGCTTATCTTTTAGCAGGTATGTAACCGTACTTATTTATCCTTACTATCCTAGAAAGTTAATAATAATATCATAGACTCTCGTTTTGCTTAGATGACTTCTATGACAATAACCTGGTGTAAATACACATAACTAACTAATTACTTTTATTCGTTTGAGACAGTTTTAACGTGAACTCTTTAATTAACCCTTACTATCCTAGAAGGTTAATAATAATACCGTAGACTAATAAGTTTCGTTACGTGCTTAGATTACCTCTATGACAACAACCTTGTGTAAATACACATAGCTAACTAATTACTTTTATTCGTTTGGGACAGTTTTAACGTGAACTCTTTTATACACACTAACTGATAAAACATGTTTGCGGGCGTCTCCCTAGTTAGCCGTCTAGGTTTATCACTAAGGTTAGACGCGAATGCTTCTTAAACTTAGACCTCTACCTATCTGCTAATTATAACCACTACAATACCTTTCATGTTAAACGAACTCCCTAATCATACCAACACGGGTTTATCGGACAACATACATACTCCGCAGCTTAAAGAGCTTTATTTATTTTCTAATTAGACGGACAGTCTTAGAATTTGACGTTTCTGACAGGAATAGATAGACCTAACCACAGACTATCAAGATTACATTCAATAAGTAAGTTTCGATACCCTAGATTGAATATTTGCCTAATATGAATTTAATTTAAAAGGAGGACTTTTGTAACATGAATTAATTATTACTAGTTCCTAATTTTCCTATTGGCTTTAGAAGGCTAATTTAAATCTTCTTCGTTCAATAATTATATTTCTTACGTCGACAGAGCTTGTTTCACTATGCCAGTAGTAGAACAAACTTTGTCTACATATACCTAGCTAGTCACATTACGTGTTTATAAGCTTCCCTCGGTGTAAAGGAAAAGCTACTGACTACCTATAACCCCTAACCACCTATTAATCTATTGTTTTAGAGCAATTAAAAGTCCAAAATGACTTTTACAGTTACGTTAAACGTGTGAGTAGTGTAAAGGAATTCCGGTGTAAGAAAACCTTTGCTAGACCAACTAAGACCTAACATAACCTCGATTTCGGAAGTAAAACTTCCTGTGTGTAGTCCTAAGACCCTTCGACCGGCTATTTCTAGCCTTTAGTTGGCTTCCAGGTGGGGAAAATACCTACGGTGGTCTATATATACATATATAAATAAGGGGATCAATGCCAAAGGTACTTTAGATGGCCACACAACAATCGCAAACTGATTTCGGATCCACTTCTACGGGCCCTGAAGAGGAGACATGAAAAGTACCATTCAGCAGAGCCTGATATACCGAATAAAGGTATCAGGAAACCTTGTACGCGTACCTTCCAAACTCACTCAGTTAATGAGTTAAAACCGTCCGTTTCCTGATTGTGGAAATCTTCAGGTCTCAACTCACAACCAAAATGTGAGTGTAGGTATTCATTTTCGTAAACTACAACTGCCTGGAGCTCTGCGTAACCGACTACCATTTGTGGCGACGTTACAGAGTTCTGGAAAACAAAAGAAGGTTAATAAACATGTTAAAACAATCCCGGAACACACAAACACCAGTTATTAAAACATTTTCACAATCCTAGCAAAATAAAGTCAACTACAACATTCCTGTGTAGCGATAATCGTTAACTTGTAGCGTTACTCGAATGCAACGTGAAGCGACACCCAAAATAATATCACAGCTATAATATACGAGCACAACACAAATAAATAAAAACCAACAAGGCAAAAATGGACGATACGTGACACCTCTCAGCAAAATATCAACTCACCCCTTCGACGACCGGAATAAAAAAGCCCCGCTCAGACCCTCGCCAGACTTTATATAGAAAACCCTGAGCATGCGTAGAAACCCCTAATTTTCGGCCCCGCTGTATGAAACATGCGTATAAGATCGCTTGGGTGCGTAAACTTTTCCCGCAAAAGAAATTTCAATTATTCAACTTTAGTGTCTATTTCATCATTTCAAGTAACAAATAAAGCTCACTTTCGTTTGAACTCATCTCTCCTCATATTAGCGTCTCTCTAGCGTCTCTGCGTATTAAGAAGCTTGGATGCGCAGAAGTTTTCCCGCAATAATGCATTTACTCTTCTAATGACAATGATTATTCTAACATAACATGTAACAAACAAAGTTCATTATCCTTTGAATTTGACCCCTACTCATTTTAGCAACATAGCGGTCATAATTCTTCTTTTTTTTTTTTTCAACTTCCAGCCTATTCGATCCTTATTTATTAGGTTTTACAACTATAATGTTACCTCAATACAAAATAATTTGTGTAAACCTTCCCTCTTTAATTTATTTTACTAACATAACGAAATAAATCTATTTATTTCCTAAATTCTAATTAGAATGATCTGTTTTTATTTAATTTCAACCATTTCCTTTGCTTGCACCACAGCGCCATCTAGGTAATTCAAAGTGAACCCATTTCTCCGCTAGTCGCTGAGAATTAACCTGTCAATTTTAAAAGTCTAATGGTTTGTTCATTATACTTTGAACTTGTCTCCTACTCTCCTTAGCATTATAACCGTCATTTCTTTTTTAATTCAACTTCCAGCCAATTCTTTATTACAAAATAATTTGTGCAAACTTTCCCTCTTTAATTTATTTTACTAACATAACGAAACAAATTTATTTATTTCTAAATTCTAATTAGAATGATCTGTTTTTATTTAATTTCAACCATTTCCTTTGCTTGCACCACAGCGCCATCTAGGTAACTCAAAGTGAACCTATATTTCCGCTAGTCGCTCAGAATTGATCTGTCAAATTTTAATGTCTAATCGTTTAAATAGTTGTCAATGTTTTCCAGAGAGAGCGCTGTTTTCAGTTTGTTTAGAAAATCTAATGACTAATTTGTAGCTGTCTGATGGCGAAGATTAACCTGAGTCTTAAAATGGATTTTAAAAAAAAGACACTACACTCGTGTTCCAGTACAGCTCACCCCCACAATGACTAAGAAAGACAACATCTTTGATGTTATCTGTAAGAGACATTGGAAAACAAAAGGATGACCTCCTTTAACTGGAACCCTATATCAAAATTTTCAATTCTCAATTCTTTGATATATTCACCAATTAGAAATAGGTATATATTTATCATAACTAATTTTACACAATGAATCACGTCCTTTCTATTTTATATAATCTGTCCTGATGTGTGTTAATAATTTGCAAAACTCAAACTACACCAATGCAGTTAGAGATATAATCACATTGATCCCTCAGATGTTCTTATACCCCCATCACTGCACCGATTATAGGAGTAAAAGAAAATACCTTCAGACTCCACTTTTTCAATTAGAACTTAGTCACATTGCCCGACTATTGTTCATATCCAACATTGCCCTGGTAAAAGAAACAGTTGAGTCCTCTCATACAAATCGATAATACCTTCCCTATGTGTTTACCTTAAAGTACATGATTCAGAATGTCAATTATAGTCAAAGTTCTTTAATCTTAGCTTTTACTCCTTTTTTTATATTCTCAAATACCTATTTCCTTACCCTAACCTTATATGGGAAACCAAATCCGTTGATATCTGTTCCGACCACTATGCTTTAATGTGTTGTGTATTTAACCAATCACAAGACAAACATACGACACCTTAGGTAGAAGCTTGGATCTATGATTCCTAGTATTAATTGATGATGATATGTTCCTCTAATTTTATTAGTTCGCAAAAGTAGCACTTATTTGTGAGATAAGTGTATTCTAGTAATAATTTTCCTGGGAATCAATCGAAATCTGTACGCTCACATCGCCCGAACTCAAATTTCTTTTCCACAATGCCCGGAATAAGAGATTCCTCCGAGAAAATCTACTTGCAAAGTAATATAATGTTAAGCAAGTACTAATATCTTCAAAAGTCAAAACCAAAAACCATTCCTCACCTCCACAAAATTAGTCATCTGTTATCTCCTTTTTGGTGCATGTGTTACTTTCAACAACTAAATAGTTCAACTTCAGCTATATTAGCACACTCAATATTGTGACTATTAAGCATGTCAATACACCCAGATACCTTTTTTTTATTATTATTATTTAACATTTAACTTTGAACCTTTCATCACTGAAAGTAGGTGTGTATTTTTGTTGTTATAACCTTCTTACACTTGTATAGTATTAATTATCAAGAACTACCCCTTCCAATGGGTCGAATCGTAAATACGATTTTAACCTAACACATAAATTCTTGAAAATTAGTTGTGTATAATTCCCCTCCCAGAGGTTCAGATATCGACAGATCCAGCCTGGTTACAATTCAAAGACGTCTACTCCAAAATGGTCCAATTATAATTAAACCTCAAACCATACTTCATCCTCTGAATTCATCTCAAACCATGATACCACACTCTCATTTCACTATTTAATATAATAACCAAATAACCAAATTTGAGTAGTCGTCCCTATAAATTCTTAACCAGATTTCTTTGCAAGAAATCTCCCTTCCCTTAACCTTATTATTCATTAATTAATTTCACCTTATTATGATACAAGTCATTTTCGCAATTAAATTTTATTTAACTATAACCTCTCCCTATTCCTCAAGTCAATCTCGCCAGCAAACAACCTAATTATTTTATTATTATTATTATTATTATTATTCTAGTATGCTTAATCGCCTTATTCTAAAACTCTTCCTTTTATTTATTTTTATCCTTATTTAGATTTTGTTTTTTTTTTTAAATTTTATTTGTCCTACTTACTTATATTAAATAAGAAAATCCACCTTCAAAAACTATAGATCTACTAATACCACACTATGTCCAATTTGAATTTAATAATCAAATAGTTTCATATATTATGTCCAGTACATAATTCCAATGTTTCCCTAAATATTTTAAAAGTATAAAAACACTATACTTGGCGTATATTTTCCACCATATCTAACAAGTGAAATTACTATTATAGTTATTCATATATACATCTAGTCTGATTGTATATCTCTCAGCGGATCTAGCATGAGATTCTCAAAGTATATACATAACGTCCGATGTATATTTCTCTGCGGATCCAGCAAGAGAAAACTTTGATAAAAGTTCTTAACTATGTATGAACTATATAAATATTTACATATACATTGACTGGTATATATTTCTCAACAAGAGAAAATTCAGTCATTTACACTACGCGTAAATCAGATGTAGTTACACCGCGAATTTAGCATGGAAAACTTTGATAATAACTCGATAGTTTTGATCCTTTAACCTAATGTGTACTAAATACCATTTAATTTAACTTATTCGAATACAAAACCATAAACTTACATTTTATTATTATACCTAACCACTGACAGTCAAACCTTCAAAGCTAATAACTTTTGACACTAACTTATTATAAAAACATACGCCATGATTACCAAGTTATATTCCCGGCTCGCGTAATTATTTTTGCACTATATAAAAGTTTCTTTCACTAAACTTTGAATAAAATATTCATAACTAAATACATTATGACAGATAAACACAACAAACTCTGACAGCTCCCTATTTTGACATTGACACCTATTACGATGACATGTCACATTGACGGTCCAACTCGCAGGCAACAACTTTAATAAAAAGGGATTTTATCGTAATCTGTATAAAGGTACGGCCACACATGTTTTATTATTCGTTGACCATCCTTGCCTTAAATATCTCCGCATCCATCATAACCAATAAAAATAAAGTTACCGTACGTAGTGATACATAGCAACTATAGCTAAATAAATGTGAGATTATTATTATTATGTTTTCACTCAACATTTCCAGACCTGTTTTTTTTTCGACTTGAACGTGTTTAGGTTTCTGAACGGACAGAGACGCGCCTTACATTATCTGTGGATGCTACTGCAAAATATGACAGCTAAACAGCTTTGTTTGAGCTTATTGTTCGTTACCAACTCTATGACTAATATTGTTTGTTTATCAAAATAAAACAGAAGTCCCGTGTTTTACGTACTTAACCAAAATCGAACATTCCTGACATTGGCACCAGGCTCTGAGATTGCCATTAAAGAGAAGAACAAGAAGTTTTATATAACTAAATTTATCACCCGGTGTGATTAGCAAACCAAATTGGCTAATGTGTTCCTGCCTGTTAATAACTTGGACCATATTACAACCTAGTGGAGAAAACTGCTCATATTACGTAAGTATACAATCCTTTTCTATGTATATGTGAGTTATATCTATAACTTATTTATATTAACCTTAGTTCATGTCGATGCGCATAACTCCTTTATTTATCATAATTCTAAACTTAAATTTACTAATAAAGGTACCCTAGTCTTTCTAGTAATAAATATAGTTGTTAGATAAGAAGTTTACTTAATGTTGTTTTCAGTAACTAACGGAATATTCTGCTTTTATTTCAGCAATATTGAGAGATGACACCCTCTGCAGTTATAATAGAGTTCATTACCCTGCTAACATAATGTTTAATCGTCTGCAAGTTTTAACCAATCTAGCAGTAAATATTCTACATGTGAAACCATTGCAAGCTACCCGGGACGGCTTCCTGCTAAGTGAACGATTGTGATTTGTGTTGTGCTAAACCTTATTTTCCTTTCTACTAAACCTATGTTATGTACTGTTCATGGATTACATAATTTTGTCTTATGATTTACTTATTTTACCTTGAACCAAGCATGATTTGTTTCTTTTATGTATCAGCTGGGATAAGTTATGTTTACCGCTGTTTTTATAAATAAAAGTTATATATGCTAGTTTTATCTACATACTTAAATTTCTTCCTGACTTAAAGGTTATGAATGATTCATGATAATGTAAGCTTTACATTGTTTTTCCTTACTAAAAATACATCATAGCAATTTTTATGCCTAACCTCTTATACAATATGACTAAATATTGCCTGATGTTTATGTTATGATCTTGGTTCCTTACTAACAAACAATTATCACCCCCCCATTTGCAAATCTCTTAATCAGTTTTAAATTTGTCAAACATATCTATAAGATGGGTAAGTATAGTCCATTTTATTAATCTTACCCAAAAACCAGCTTGGTCTTGTAAATTCAAATAATATACCAGCTTTTACTTATTACAAGTTAAATTCTAAATATTTTCTAATTTATCTCATCTAACCAATTCAAATATCTACCTACCTACCTATGTATAAACGTTTTTCGGGTCTAGCTATGCGATTTGTTTTTTTTTTATTTCATTAATTTAATAAGTATAATCGATACGATCAAATAAAGTTCTAAGTATACTTATGGAATGAATGTTATAGAATTCTAATTACTAATTTTTAACTTAGAATCAGTAGTTATAACCAACTTGGGTATTTAACATGTTACATGTCATACAATTATTTAATAGTATTTGTATGTCTAAATAATTTAATGATTTTAAATTATTTCAAGTGACTATCGAATTTCCAATCATCGAATAAATCTCCCGTAAAACGTAACGCAATATTTATTTATTACATTATCTATGACCCACACGCGACTTTTTCTTTTAAATTACTCCTAAATCCGTCATATGGCAAGTAATTAGCCTTTTACTTAAAAACGTATTATATAAAATTTAGGGGCTTTGATTCTAAAAATTAATATACTCGTATGGAACTAGGTATTTACAACTTTTTATGAGACGAAGCGTGTATAATAATCATTTTGTCTTCGCTTCGTTTCACATTATAAAAACGCCCCTGACTACTGTCAATGTGATGACCACAGATTGGTCAAATAGATGATAAAGATAACGATTTCAACCAATCCTAGCGTTCAGTGAAGTTAGACGATAGGACAACGTAACACGGTTTTATTAAACGTTTTTAAACGACCACCGAGTTCGTAAATTGTAACATTACTATCTATGTATAACATTACTTTTCAACTCACTACAGGATCTCATTAGTGAAAAGATC
The DNA here is from genome assembly GCA_948252455.1 of Acleris cristana. Lineage (NCBI taxonomy): Eukaryota > Metazoa > Arthropoda > Insecta > Lepidoptera > Tortricidae > Acleris > Acleris cristana. Next base: position 9,392,826 of record OX411784.1, on the reverse strand, counting down.
AAACATACATTAACTCGTTGAAATTTTAATACAGACTTGTAAAATTATAATTAACATGAAGTCATGAAGTTACCGAGTCACGTCCAACACTCCACATCTCTAATAAAACCCGGTTAAGTTCTAGTGACCCTAAGAACAATCAGTGATTATAAGTGAAAAGTGCGTTACAAAATGTGATTTAATGAAAACACGGTGCCTCAGTGAACTCAGTCAAGTGCCATTACGCTGTCGCGGGCAATCGTCATGGACGTATTTTAGTAAAATTGCGGACATGCATTTCAGAACAAAATGGATCGGATAGCCTGCATAAAATTCACCTATAGATTTAGCTAAATACTTCGATTAGACTTAACCTAACCTATTGTAATACAGAAAATTAAAATTAATGATATTCAATTTGTGTTGTTAAGTTATTTACCTATAAATGAAACGACCTCAACTAAGTTAGGTATAAATAATAAACTCAAGCTCACTCCTTTTACACGGACATCAAATTGTGACGAAAAACATAGCATAAATATTTATACTATATCTAAGGTCACGTAATAAATAATAATTTAGGTTTCACATCCTGGTCTAGGCATCCCAAACTGTACTGATCCCCCCCATAAATACAATTTTAGAATTTTATATTATTATATTATAGTGGCCTCATGATCTCTAATAGAACCCTACATTGTGAACCGAATAGTAATCCAAAGAACTTTAATGAGCGAGAGTTTATTATTACTAGTCTATTATGAAGTTCCTAATTACTCCTTCCTACTGATTACTTTTAGAGAATACCATTAAACTTGCCAGCTAACATCTATATGTTGTTAAATCAAAACTAAAGGTATTAACTATTCAGTAAAGAATTATATTAATAAAATTCCTAATTAAAATAAGGTTCAAATTATTATAATAGTCTACTGGAAAGGATTAATTAACCTAACTTTGTATTATTAACCAAGGAACAGAGTTATAGCTAGCTTGAATATAGAAATCCTAACATAAAATATAATCATTCTTCTGTTGAAACATAATATCTATTAGGCGACATAGAATATTACTTGAAGCTTCAGATATAAACTACATAACTATGAACAAACTCTAGGTTTAATTCAAATATCTTACTAGATATCCTTTTATAAAATGGCAATAATATATTAGCGGTTAAAGGAACGGCCCCATCACACGCCGTTCCGCTGCTCTTCAACCATAACCTCAGAGCCCGCCCACTAATATATCTTTTATTATTTAGTATAACACATTATTCTATTAGTGTTAAATTTAGTAGACTAATTCTAGTCAATTAGGTAAACTTGATTCTACTAGTCTCTCCAAAAGGATCCTTTGAGAAGAGAGACCGAGACAAACTCAAAGGATTAAACTATTTAATTCAATTATTCATTTTACTTTTGAACACAAAATAATATATTAGAACAATATAATATCAATGCTTAGTTTTAGGTTTTATTCTTATTTCTTAGCCTGTTACTTCTTACTTATAGAATTAAACTCAATATGCCTATGACTAACTTTGTGTGTCTTTCTCTATAATTTGTAGTCATAACTACCAAACTATTTAGTAGTATACCTACTGTAATTATCATGTAAATGTAACCCTACTAGGCGGGTTCTACAACCTTTATACTCTGGATTGTAGTATGAATTATTGAATCACTCAGATTACTATAATTCAATTTCAGTACTATATCCCTAGTACATAAACTATTTAGTTTAAAATTTAATATAATAATGAATTAGTGTAACCTCACCATTCATAACTTAGTCTGAGACACTATTGTGTAAATTTTACATATACCATCTACTTCATTGAAATTGCCAACACTGAATTATTTCTAAAATTAATTAGCCCTAGTAAGTAGCCCTATAATTGATTTAGTGCGCTTTCAGATATCCTGTTTCAACACTTAATTTAACTAAATTAGTAGTCCTTTGGTTTTATCACTAAATAACTTCTTTAATAACCTTAATATTCTCACAAAGGTGGTGTGTTCTTGAACCACATAGAGTATACTCAACACTAGGGTTCCTTCAGACAACAACTAAGCATATGTGTAAGTACAGTGACCACTGATTGTCCTTTGACAGAGACAGTAAGCCGTAGCTAGGTATGTACCGCACATCTATAGCTGTTAAAGGTGTATTGAAAGGACAGACCAACTCGTAAGTATCACTTTGAATTTTACCTATACAAAAGGACTACGTTAACCTAGATTTATTTACTCTACCTGATGTTTAAAGATAATGTATAGCTTATAATGATAACGATTTAATTCTTACAACTAGAACCTCTTCGGAATAATATCTAAATATGATAAGCCTAGCTTATCTTTTAGCAGGTATGTAACCGTACTTATTTATCCTTACTATCCTAGAAAGTTAATAATAATATCATAGACTCTCGTTTTGCTTAGATGACTTCTATGACAATAACCTGGTGTAAATACACATAACTAACTAATTACTTTTATTCGTTTGAGACAGTTTTAACGTGAACTCTTTAATTAACCCTTACTATCCTAGAAGGTTAATAATAATACCGTAGACTAATAAGTTTCGTTACGTGCTTAGATTACCTCTATGACAACAACCTTGTGTAAATACACATAGCTAACTAATTACTTTTATTCGTTTGGGACAGTTTTAACGTGAACTCTTTTATACACACTAACTGATAAAACATGTTTGCGGGCGTCTCCCTAGTTAGCCGTCTAGGTTTATCACTAAGGTTAGACGCGAATGCTTCTTAAACTTAGACCTCTACCTATCTGCTAATTATAACCACTACAATACCTTTCATGTTAAACGAACTCCCTAATCATACCAACACGGGTTTATCGGACAACATACATACTCCGCAGCTTAAAGAGCTTTATTTATTTTCTAATTAGACGGACAGTCTTAGAATTTGACGTTTCTGACAGGAATAGATAGACCTAACCACAGACTATCAAGATTACATTCAATAAGTAAGTTTCGATACCCTAGATTGAATATTTGCCTAATATGAATTTAATTTAAAAGGAGGACTTTTGTAACATGAATTAATTATTACTAGTTCCTAATTTTCCTATTGGCTTTAGAAGGCTAATTTAAATCTTCTTCGTTCAATAATTATATTTCTTACGTCGACAGAGCTTGTTTCACTATGCCAGTAGTAGAACAAACTTTGTCTACATATACCTAGCTAGTCACATTACGTGTTTATAAGCTTCCCTCGGTGTAAAGGAAAAGCTACTGACTACCTATAACCCCTAACCACCTATTAATCTATTGTTTTAGAGCAATTAAAAGTCCAAAATGACTTTTACAGTTACGTTAAACGTGTGAGTAGTGTAAAGGAATTCCGGTGTAAGAAAACCTTTGCTAGACCAACTAAGACCTAACATAACCTCGATTTCGGAAGTAAAACTTCCTGTGTGTAGTCCTAAGACCCTTCGACCGGCTATTTCTAGCCTTTAGTTGGCTTCCAGGTGGGGAAAATACCTACGGTGGTCTATATATACATATATAAATAAGGGGATCAATGCCAAAGGTACTTTAGATGGCCACACAACAATCGCAAACTGATTTCGGATCCACTTCTACGGGCCCTGAAGAGGAGACATGAAAAGTACCATTCAGCAGAGCCTGATATACCGAATAAAGGTATCAGGAAACCTTGTACGCGTACCTTCCAAACTCACTCAGTTAATGAGTTAAAACCGTCCGTTTCCTGATTGTGGAAATCTTCAGGTCTCAACTCACAACCAAAATGTGAGTGTAGGTATTCATTTTCGTAAACTACAACTGCCTGGAGCTCTGCGTAACCGACTACCATTTGTGGCGACGTTACAGAGTTCTGGAAAACAAAAGAAGGTTAATAAACATGTTAAAACAATCCCGGAACACACAAACACCAGTTATTAAAACATTTTCACAATCCTAGCAAAATAAAGTCAACTACAACATTCCTGTGTAGCGATAATCGTTAACTTGTAGCGTTACTCGAATGCAACGTGAAGCGACACCCAAAATAATATCACAGCTATAATATACGAGCACAACACAAATAAATAAAAACCAACAAGGCAAAAATGGACGATACGTGACACCTCTCAGCAAAATATCAACTCACCCCTTCGACGACCGGAATAAAAAAGCCCCGCTCAGACCCTCGCCAGACTTTATATAGAAAACCCTGAGCATGCGTAGAAACCCCTAATTTTCGGCCCCGCTGTATGAAACATGCGTATAAGATCGCTTGGGTGCGTAAACTTTTCCCGCAAAAGAAATTTCAATTATTCAACTTTAGTGTCTATTTCATCATTTCAAGTAACAAATAAAGCTCACTTTCGTTTGAACTCATCTCTCCTCATATTAGCGTCTCTCTAGCGTCTCTGCGTATTAAGAAGCTTGGATGCGCAGAAGTTTTCCCGCAATAATGCATTTACTCTTCTAATGACAATGATTATTCTAACATAACATGTAACAAACAAAGTTCATTATCCTTTGAATTTGACCCCTACTCATTTTAGCAACATAGCGGTCATAATTCTTCTTTTTTTTTTTTTCAACTTCCAGCCTATTCGATCCTTATTTATTAGGTTTTACAACTATAATGTTACCTCAATACAAAATAATTTGTGTAAACCTTCCCTCTTTAATTTATTTTACTAACATAACGAAATAAATCTATTTATTTCCTAAATTCTAATTAGAATGATCTGTTTTTATTTAATTTCAACCATTTCCTTTGCTTGCACCACAGCGCCATCTAGGTAATTCAAAGTGAACCCATTTCTCCGCTAGTCGCTGAGAATTAACCTGTCAATTTTAAAAGTCTAATGGTTTGTTCATTATACTTTGAACTTGTCTCCTACTCTCCTTAGCATTATAACCGTCATTTCTTTTTTAATTCAACTTCCAGCCAATTCTTTATTACAAAATAATTTGTGCAAACTTTCCCTCTTTAATTTATTTTACTAACATAACGAAACAAATTTATTTATTTCTAAATTCTAATTAGAATGATCTGTTTTTATTTAATTTCAACCATTTCCTTTGCTTGCACCACAGCGCCATCTAGGTAACTCAAAGTGAACCTATATTTCCGCTAGTCGCTCAGAATTGATCTGTCAAATTTTAATGTCTAATCGTTTAAATAGTTGTCAATGTTTTCCAGAGAGAGCGCTGTTTTCAGTTTGTTTAGAAAATCTAATGACTAATTTGTAGCTGTCTGATGGCGAAGATTAACCTGAGTCTTAAAATGGATTTTAAAAAAAAGACACTACACTCGTGTTCCAGTACAAGACCCTACGTAATATCCACGAAGTGATCGTTTGCTTTTTCATACTCGGAGGGTATGCTGACGCCATCTATCGTTGTTTATTAACAATTTCGTAACAGACGTGTCTGTTAAATTATAAATCCTTGGTATAATTGAAGCCATAATTTTACCAATGCGGATGATTAGACATAGTCCCATAAGTGTATAAACGTTACCTGGAGTGTGTTCGCTGTAGCGCGGCATGCCCGGGCGGCGGCGCGGGCGCAGGCGCGAGCCCGCGGTCGAGCGGCGCGTCTTGCGCGGGCGCCGCGAAGCCCATGGGCGCGCGCGGGGGCGAGTCGGCCACGTCCCAGCGCGCGCCGCGGCCCGCGCCCTCGCCCCCCATGCCCGCTAGCTCATGGCGCCGATCGACGCCGCCTCATCCCACGATGGCTGCCACCGCGCGACACGCTCGATCCTGAAACAAACATAATGACAATGTTATTATGGGCACAAGGATGTTTCTTAACAAGAATCAATATGTAACATAGTTTCTTGTTATTGCTCACGTGAACTCTGCGGCACCTACTAGCTAGCTAATGTTTTCCTTTATACCTAAAGAGGCATACCTACCTGCCAGCAAACAACCTAAATATTCGATAGGGGATAGAATTCGGTCATGAAACTGTGCATTCATTAATCCGGATCCCCTAAAATTTTAATTGCTTCCGAAACCCATTATCGCTAGACGGTTTGACCAACGGTCCCATATATCCGAATGTGGACGCAGCATCCCCTTCGTCCCGCCCTTGACCTTTCCACCCATGTCTTGCCCAACACACCTCTAGCGTATCTAAATTTAACTTCATTAACAGAAATAATTAGCTGTCGGATTTTACCCCTGCGTAATGCGGTCTAAAAACTCTCAAACATGACATTTGAGAAAGTTTAAATTAGCAAAATGTCAAGTTCAAACTGGAATTTGACTAGAGAGGAAACTGAACTAAAAGTGGTTTGGACTTTAATTTAATTACATTAATTACAGCGTCCCAATTTTAGCATATTTATAGGGCTGGGTAACTACTTAAAATATTAATCTACTATAAATAATAAAACAAAACTGTTATTATTAACTGTGGAACGAACTCCCCTCGGCGGTATTTCCCACTAGTTATGACATTATATTACATTTCCCTAATTGGCCGGCAACGCTCCGACCACTCTTCTTGAGTTGATGGTGTTTACAGCGGTGGTGACTACTTCCCATCAGGTAACTTACATATTATTTTTTATTAATTTGTGTAAATACGATCTATTTTTTGCCTGGAGAGAGCTTAGCCTCCCTTATGATACCTACTCCAAATCCGGACACTGCTTATATTATTTAAATTAACTTGCCTGGGTGCCGAATACTCAATATCGGGTCTATATTGATATAACGGAGCCAGGCGCTGAAATTCTTAATCAAAAGAATTTACGAATAGCTGGCGATTGAATTGATCCAGCGCGTGCGTCGACCCTACCCGATAAAGTGCCCGTCATTCATATTTGATGTCATTTCGGCGGTCCACGCGAACGTGTCTGTGTTGCGTGTGTTGCGGCACGCTCCGAGCTCCGAATATCAATCAACTACAAACAAATGATTGATTGCCCCTCGGCTATTAAAAAGCCATAACAGCTTAGAAGGTCTTGGCAATCGATGATAGGTGCCCGATATTCTCCCTAATACAGTCAGATGATTTCTAAAAAGGAAAGGATTTTTTCTTTAATTATAACAACCTTCTTTCGTTCAGGGAATAGGTAATATTTTTAGCGATTATTTGTCAAAGTCCTGCTCGTACCATAACTACTCTTAATTCTAACATGAAACATGACTTAAGTAATTTAAGGTCTTGCCGTACTTAAACTATGATAAAAAGTTATAGAAAATATCGTAATACCTATAGTATTCATCAAGCACAAGGCTCGTTTTTGCGTGTCAATTACATTCTCAGTAGTGTCATATCAGGACAGATCTTACGTTACATCGTCCTATTGCCGCCTGAGGGGCGAGCTAACGTCAGCCACTGGGCGCCTGACGGCAGTAGCAATCGACAAACACGTTTCCCCAGTTCCACCGTGTCTACAGGCAGAGGGAACTAGATGTTATTTGTTTGGAGAGCACCAAGAGGGCGGCGACGCCATCGATTACCGGATCGCGTGGCGCGCCCTCCGCCCGAGCCGATCGACCCTAATCTAATAATAGAAACTACACTCATTGCACTCGGAAACCAACCCTAGATCTGCCTAGTACACCTGTAGCCGTAACGTCCGGACTCAACCATTTATCACAGTCTCCTATCTTACGTCGTCATCAATAAGAGTTTGTCGAAGTTATGCAACAAATAACTTGCATATTTAACTTTTAACAATGGTCCATATAGCTATTGCATATCTGGATCTATAAGTGACGAGATTTAGAAATGAGTTTTGTGATTATTATGTCTTTATAGAGACGAAGAAATGAAGTTTGCATCAAAAGCGATGTAGCGTAAAGTTTCTCAAACGAACAAAAGTTTACTCTTTCTCCTTTCCAACTTCGCTCCAATAATAAAAATGTTAAAGTTGAAACATTGAACTCCAAACACGTGTCAAATTAAGTTACCGTTGTAGGTTTTTCGGAAATAGTGTTCGACTTTACCCCACTTCTCTCTACTGCATAACGAGTTCATTAAGTTTATTAATTTGCTTAAGTTCCCTAGATTATTGAAAAGATAAAACTTAATTACCTACTTATACTAAACTTTTTACCCTCAACCGCATTTGCAGTAAAAGCCAATACAAAATGACTGTTTCAAAATGGATAGAACTTTATGAAAAACTATTCACTTGTTACCGCTTAACCTTTTATCAACCTTTGCAATATTAACCTTTTCACACTCGGTGGTATCTACCCTTTGTGTAGATAAGTAACTCGGGCGAAGCTCTTTTGTCTGGATTAAACAGCTGACTGCGGAATTCGGAAAGTCATCGAGATTGAGTGTCTAATCTAATAAAGAATGTTGAGTTCCTTTTATGAACTTGATTGCGTTTATTTACAGCGTTAAATTGCACATTTTAGAATAGTTTCGATTCACAATAAGTACGGAAATACACTGATGGAGTAATTCGTTACACAAATGGGTCCCAAGCTACAATTAAGGGAACTTGACACGCACGCTTACGTAGGAACGTCAGCTAATGTGACGCAGTGCATGACGTGTTCATTGTAAAGTTCCACACATTTTAGGATTACTTGATTAATGAGGAATTTACGAAGTTACGCGATAAAAATAGAGTAATTGTTTTTTTGTTATCTAGATTGTACAATTACTTAATTAAACTGTAGGGGTGCCCTAGCGGCGCTCGGGTTTTCACGAAGATGACAACTTGTCAAATCGGTTTCTGGGCCAAAAAAACGTCTATTCCGTTATTTTGTAGTTATCGTTTAGTTAGCAAGGCCGTTTCCGAGACACCAATGTACCTATAGGTTTACAAAATCACTATACGATTATACCAATGTTTAAAGAAATTAATGTAATTTAAATATTTAAAAATGTAGTAACTCCTTACGAAATGTTTTACATCTTAACATAGAATGAAACAAAGTCGCTTCCCGCCGTCTGTCTCGCTGAATGTACGCCACAATCTTTCAAACTACGCAACTGATTTGAATACGGGTTCATCAATAGATACCTACTGATTCAAGACCTATAATAAATTCTGGATTAGGTACGGGTATTACAGAAAACTGTCATAAAGGGCGGGTCGATAGTTAATAATAAAATGCGGTAAAACTAAAGCGCTGATTTACCGGACACCGCGGTGGGACAGCAAGAAATTGCCCATACATCAACCAACACGTCGTGTAGTAGACGCACAATCAAGTCCATTATCGCAGAGTTGCGGGGCGCCTTAACAACTCGCAAATGAGCTAGCTCGTTACCGCGGCGCCACTCGGTCTCGCCTGCGACCTATGACGAAAGCCTCATCTCCTGCACGAAGTAGGTCAAACCGGGAAAGTTTTGCGGATTGACTGCGTATATAGATGTTTTTATTGCATATCAGCTACACAAATATATTGGCTTACGAGCGCCTTGTATTCAGCTATTCCAGCCAAGCCTTCACATCTACGTGAAAGATTACACACGCTGACTGTAGCTCATGAATGCTCTAATTCATAAATACTCATTCACCCGCTAATGTACATACTAGTAACTATGTCCCAGCTATATTCGTTTGCGGACGTGCCTAATCTGCCCTTGAGGGACGGACATATTTACACTCGTAGCAACCAAAACCCGCGTGACAAATATATGTCATTCAACGAAGCTATTAAAATAACTACGCGGCGGTAGTACGCTAATTTAAACTGATTACGTTAATTATGGATCCATTTAGAATAGAATGGCCTCAAAATGCCATATTTACAAACAAGCGCGACGCGGTTTGCTGGTTGCATGGAGTTGGCATAAACATGCAGCCAATTGCAACCGATAGGCAAATTAGTCCGCGCAGCTGACGTTACGAAAGTCATATTGTTTTGGCCAAAAAACTCGCCGGTGAGCGAGACGGAGCTAGCCTAATATAATGCTGAATAGGCTCGCGAGGGGAGACAGCCTCCGTATTGATCTCGGGGCCGGTAAACATCGCTACATCTCCAAACTCCGTCTTATCGCGATGGGCTGCCGACTGCCGGCTGCGTGGCTACAAACTCGTATTGGGCCCACGTACGAGTTTCATGGACACAAGTTTGCCCATGTCACTGTAAGTATTTTCTATTCCACACGTCCGGGACACGACCGCTGAGTAAAATTACTACAAACGTAGGTTTTTTAAAAATATTATCATATTTATGGAAAGGAGAAGGCACACGAGCACTCTGCCACCTAATGGTAAGTGGGATGAGACCCAGACATTTCAATTCTTAAGACTACAATCTCAAGGCTGCAGTCCTAAGACTTCAAATGCGTTGCCAACCCTGAAGACTAAGACGGAATGCCTCAATGCTAGTAATTGGACCGGTTGTCTTCCCACAGCGGAACACAACAATGCGAACACTGCTGCTTGGCGGGTTAATGAATAAGATGTTAGTAGCGATCCGGATGGACCCTAACCAAGTTCCTACTAATACTAATATAATCTTAGCACTAAAGTTTAAAAACTATGTGGAAAAATATGTATATCATATTCGGATATTTATCAATTATACGTTTGTTTTCTATGATGTCAACATTCATCAAAACAGTATTATTATAAATATGTTATGCCAAATACCAAATACAGGCACCCATTCGTCTTGCTTTCTCAATTAGCTTATCGATGGGTACTAAAGCTGACAGAGAAAGCAAGATAAATGCGATACTTTTTCGACGAAAAACGATGTCGTGTGTTTATTCACTACGTCTGTACACCGGTCCCCTCCCGGCTCCACAGCAATATTCCATTACTTATCTGTTGTTATACCACATAGACGTTTCCAATATCGAGATAAAGTATAGAATACGTGTGAACTTCAGCACGTGGCTCGAACCAAGGCTCGCGCGCGTTGTTCTCGTCAGGGCAAACAAGCCGCCGCACAAACAAACTTTTAAATTATTCAGGGCTGCTGGGGCGTGGGATTATCCTATTTAAATAACACCAGGTCGAGGCGGAGCTACCCAGAGAGTCTCATCAGCTCATCGCGATGCGAAAAATTATATTCGGCAGATCGTTAGGCCATAGACAAGATGCTTAACGCTATCGAAAATGATTGACGAAAACTGTTAAAGTGTATGGAACTGACATAAGCGCTTGACACGACCATCTGGCAGCTTACGTCAATCCCATATATTTTCTATAACGATAACGATCTCGCCACGCATCTTGTCCAGGGTCACTGGCTGCCCCAGAAACCAAAGGAAACCCGGTAAAGACTGAAGCTTACCAGCTAAAATTATGAGGTATTTAGATAGATAGAGAGTAAGAGCTGTTAGCCCTCGCCAAGTTGACATTAGTTTGCAGTTTCTGCCCGCGTCTTCATCTACGTGTAATTGGTGATATGCTACGTGTCCCAGTTCGTTGACTTGGACTTCGATAATTAGAAGCATATGGTATAATTTTGGGTATAATTATACCATGCACGGTTGTACAACAGGTGCCACCATACAGCTTTAGTTTAGTTGTCGCTCTAATAGGTTAGTTTACCGAACTAGTCATAGGTTTGTTCTGCGTAAGTACTGAACAAAACGCTATACCTACTTTGTCTGTAAAAGTCGATAGAAATATTAAACAATCAGCTCTCACTTATTTATATCACTTATAAAAAGCACCTAATCAGGTAATTTATTGTTCAAGATAATCATGTCGCGAGTGCGCCGGTTACTATACAATTTAGAACCAAAATAATTATTGTTGAATTGCGCAGAGGATAAGGTTGGCAACACGCCATAAAGTCGTTCGCACTAATTTGTATTATTATCGCAGAAGTTTTACTTAAAGACCTCCTTTCCCTTTTGTACAAACAAAGCTTGCGCTACTAATAACATTATCATCATAATTTTCACTGCTATCGCGTTCTAGATATAACGTAATTTTAGACCATTCTGAGATCCAAAATAAACAGATGACAATCGTAAACCCAGATGACGAGTCTTGTTGACACGTTGGAAATGTTGGAATCCCCATTTTATTCATTCTGAAATTGTGTTCGAAAACAAAGCAATTTAAAAGTTGGCTCATTACGTTAAGAGCTTCCTTCGAACAAGCAACCACTTCCCACCTAACCTTTCCCAACCCAAATAAAAAGTTAACCAATTTAAGCTTGAGAAACCATATATTACAAACCGCTACGTGCTACGATCCGTAGCGCTGTAGCAGGCTGCTACGGAACGGAGCGTTCCTTATACCTTTGACCTTTCGTATAATAAATAGCATTACGATCGTGAGAGAACTGCAATTTGCCTTGAATTTATCACAACAAGATAGAGCAGTCTTGGTAGTTTAAAGTAGGTATCAGTAAGTAGGACTTATCATGCAACTGATAGACAAAACTCATAAAAATGTCACATTATTTATCTGTTATTTAATTTGCAAAATTCGCTCTAACATGTAGGTATAACTGAAACACATGTTTGTAATAATACTATTAAAATGCTACATAATCAAAGCACGTTTTGCTTCTCAAATGTACTATAGAAATGTAAATTTTAGAAATTACATTTTTTTTTAAGTACTCTGGCAAACCCCAAAAGTCATTCAAAGTGTTTTACCAAAAAATAGTGCTTGATTTAGGAAGAAAGTATTTTAGATGTTGATATTCAAGTAGACGTTTAAGAGGTTTATTTTATAGAAAACCTCGCTAGCGTGTAATTGAATCGACCGCGCATGAATAAACCATGACGCCGCGATCCCGCCAGCTCCCGGCCCGATACCTACGCCGCTATCGAAATTAAAAGAAACGGCCGACTTTCGTTTAATAAATATATTATGTTTAAATAGCAGGAAATCTTATGATCCGCTTAATGAACTTAATATTTTCTTTGAAACAACGAATTTAGGATAATATTAATAATAAATAATGATTAATATCGGGGGACAATGACACACCAATTGACCTAGTCCCAAACTAAGATCTAGGCTTGTACTATGGGTACTAGACAACGATATAAATACTTATATACAGAAATATATCCTTAAATACATACAATACATCCATGACTCAGAAACAAATATTCGCGCTCATCACACAAATAACTGCCCTTACCGGGATTTGAACCCAGGACCGCTAGCTTCGTAGGCAGGGTCACTACAAACTAGGCCAGCGCGTCGTCAAATAATAATTTGATGAAGTTAAATTCTAGGCCTGTACGATGTTGGAGTTACGAAATATCAAGTCATAGCAAATTTGATATGATATATCATAGACACGGGAGCCAAATACCACTTTTTTATTTTAATCCATATTATTTCCTGATAATTGATTTATTCACTTTGCGGCCTTATCTACATTGATTTTTCTTCTGTTGTCAACGTTATGAGAGCTGTGTATGAACTTCAACCGAGTTAAAAACAAAACCATAACAATAGGTGCAAAAACAATGAAGCATAAGGATACAGTTTAATATGCGTGTTTATTTACGTATATTCATCATCATTAATCAACGTGATTCCGATATACACGAAAATTATGTTGTAAAGTTCCGCCATGAGCTCAAGTTTACTATCAACTTTGTAGTCGTGGAACTTCCTTCAGAATCTTATTAGAGCTCCGGCACTTAGTCTCCCGTTTCAAGGTGTGCGTGTTTATATTTTTCGAGCAGTATTCAGCCTGTTCTTGTAAGGAAAACTAAAATTAGGTCATGAAACGTGGGGATTAGATCGTCTTAATTCTAAGATTAAGAATAAAACATATCTTCCAGCTAAATTATTCGAAAAAGTTTTCTGGAACCCCTAAATCAAACTCGCATGTTCATAAATTATTTTACGTACCTTTACAGCTCAATGACGAAACGAAAGTCAACGTCAATATCAACAAGCTATCAAATGTTGGTCGGACACGGGGTGTGATGCCTTACGGCCATACATATTTTCTCAACGACGATACTTACTCGAAAGAAGGTAAGCTCGGGTTCGAGCTCGGGTTACTGAAGGTTAAAACCCTAACTCATTTTAGTGCAACATTACACTACTTAATATCATGCTTATTAAATCGTTATTAAAAATTAAAACCAAGCTTAAAAAACCGTCGATATACCTATGTTAATAATTGACACTTTGCCATTGCTGTTATTTAAATTTTAACAGTTTAGGTATCTTATGTCACCCGGGATGGTGAAAGGATTCTAACGATACCACACACATCTAAATCGGCTCAGGCGTTTAGAAGTTATGTAGGAATGAAAAATCGTACATACACACGAACACTCCGTTTTTTTGACAGTCGTGTAAAAACGTAACATAGTCAAATAACGTCATAAGTTTGTGTATGACGTTTTACAGAGTAAGTACTAGATTTTACTCAGGCTTAGCTTAGAAGTGATTAACGTCCAGCTACTGAAACTTGGCTAATCACTTTCGCGTAAATTGTTGCCATATGTGCTTTTCCCAGGGGTGTGTGAGGAGCAGTACCCGCGCGACGCCGCTACCCAGCTGGCCTATTACCGCAGCATTATGTTACAACAATAATGACAATGGAATTAATTTACAAAATAATTACCTTAATAAAACGGTTTTGTATTCTGCTCCAGTCGCAAGTGTGGACGCGTCATTAACATGTGACGTAATTAGTGTTGTGTGCAACCCTACATATGAGAATTACAGTAATGAGGAAAACGAGGGTAGTTTCTCGCCAGCCACTCTGCTCGCACCGAGCAGCCGGGCAAACAGAGCGCTGGCGCGCAGTGTTCGTCGTGCTGCGGCCGCGTCTGCTTATGATTAGCGGCCCGGATGAGCCCGAAACATGTCGGGCGTTTTTCGACATTATTTACGTGAGTAACCTGTTGTGATCTCTTTAAAATAAGATTAGTCTTAGAATGATGAATAAATGAGAATTATAATAATCTCTCGTTTTAGCCCCATCACATCTTCACCGGTCCTCTAATAAGGCTACCTCGTATAGCAGCTACAGCGGCTGTCAGCATCAGGTGAATATTTCGGTCTCGGTCCAGTATGGAATTTTATTCGGCGTCCCGACCATTGGTCTCTTTGATGTTACGGAAGACCGAAGAGCTGGCAGTTTCCTCGCTCAACGCTTTAATTTAGCAATTCCGCAAGGAAATGAATGAATGATTTCCGACATCTTTATAAAATTGTAACTCATGTTTAAGAAAACAAAAAAACTACCAGCCCGTTTAACGTTTTAGTTTTAGCTTAGTTTTATAACATCAATATACTTTTAGTTTTAATCGATCATTTGGTTTTTATTAAGTTTGTAGTTTCATTATTCATTTACTAAATTACAATTACATTACGTAACCGTAGAAAACATACAATCGAGTCGGACTCTTTATTTAGTACCTAGATACTAGTTTATTACTCGGACTTGCCTTAGAAATAATTCATGTCCCGCTACTAAAAACTGTAATCACTTCCTCGGAACTTGTTGCCACATGTGCATTTCCCAGGGGCGCGAGGAGCAATGCCCGCGACCCAGCCGGCCTATTACCTTCCATTACCTCGGCATTATGTAACAACAATATTGTTCACAGGCATTTTGAGACATATTTTCAAGTAATTATCTATGGCCCGGAGTGGCTATTTACAGAATAGCACAATAATGAACGCTAGTCAGGATACGCGTTAATCACTAAATAGCGGGACACACGAGTTATCAGATAAACAAATACGCGGTAAAACGCAGAACATGTTTACAAACTCATCTGTCTACCTACACTATTATGAAACTATTTCGGGGCTATGTCGAGTGTGTCATGTCATGTGTTTTGATTTTTTTCTTTTCCTGTCTGTATGGTTGTAACCGTACTTGTTGCTTTTCGCGATAGTTTTTTGGGTTTTTAGTAACGGCGTCGGAACCCTATACTGACCATGATCCGACATGATCTTGCCCAGTTTTTAATAAAGCTTCTTGAACGCGCTTCAGCTTATGTTAGGTTAAAATGACGTCACTATTCGAATAAGATCAGCTATTTTATGTACCTTTTACTTGAATTATTCAGTTTTATCATTAAAAAAAAACTTGAAATGAAGTTCAAAATACTCACTTTTTGTAACAGGTTTTATATTTTTGTAATTTTGTCGACTTACATGCCGCTCTAGAGTATTGTTACTAACTTACTTAAGGCCGAGTTCACCAACCAATTTAACAGACGGTTAAGTCGTAATCAGCTGTTAGTCAATAAATACATTTGACAACCGTCAATCCGCTAACCGTCCGTTTAATTGTTGGTGAACTCGGCCCTTAGATGTTCACATTTAATGATTCAAATAACATATACTGCAGGGTCGTATAGCAACAACGTAAACTAAAACTCACTACACCATTAGAAACATAAAGTAATAGATTTAAAAGCGTTAAGACAGTTACTTTGTTTTCTATTTGAATAAACATGAAATTATTCAGCATCATGGCCACCCTACACTCAATTTCTTACCCGACTGGATCGGTTGATTTTAAATTGGTTTTAACACGAAAATGTTAGGTGACCATTATTGTAGTATTAATTAGGTAAACCTTATATTATTTTAATATAATGCTTACTTTAATTGTTTTTAAAACCACTATACTAATTGAATCTCAATCATTTACTGAGTTGGGAAAATTAAGTTCGGATCACGACCCCTCAGTCACCCTGTATATTAGTTTTACTTGGGTACTGAGGGAGAACATCCTCAGGGGTGGATAAAATCTATCATCCGTAACGTAACATCCTGTCCTTATGGGTAACATCGGCACGTAGTACTCATTCAAGCAGCAAAATAAAGCACTGAGAGGAAATATGGAGTAAACATATCCTTGCGTTGCTCTTGCTAAACCGGATACAGTTTTGTCAGTAGGTATTAGACGTTTGTAAAGTTCAATGACATTTCGGAAAAAAAAACCTGTTTGACCACCCACATTATAAACTGAGTGTTTTTGGCACACCCATAAGAAGCGTAGGTAGTGCACTGAAATATAGGTAAAATAGACGAACATTTTAGTGTCTCCAAAATTCAGAGCATGCAATAAACTTTTCTGTAGGAAACCAACAGATGTAATGCTAATCTATAAAATATATTTAGATATTTACAAGGATAAAATTTCAAAAAATATTACTTTTTTTTCGTGCTTTTTCCAAAAAAATATACATAATTTAGTTTAAAATAAAGTGAAATGTGTTGTTTTACGCTATTCTCTTATAGGATGACCACAATTTGTAGTAGGTATATTTTCGATGTTGTCAAATAGCCTATGGCATTCCTTAGGTAAAACGGTAGGTAACATACCTTACAGATTAAAGAAAAACAAATGCGAGTAGATACGTTAGTAAAAATGTACCTACACTAACTAACATTTCATCGGGCAATAAAGCCAATAAGTAACGACACTCCCGTGTTTAATCGGTGTAATGCCCCGGCAATGAACCTTTGACGTGCGTTTACGACTAAAAACGATACAAACGTTTACAACTTGACGGCAACGAACTTGCACACCTTTGGACATAATCGCATGAGTGTTCTGCTACTCCCTTTGAAATAAACGACACATCTGTGATATAACTTCTATTACATATGCGACCCTACTGGCAACGGTGTGAGGTTAAATCTGTTTAGCTACTAAGTTGCACATTGACCATATCGGCTTTTTTGCCAATGTGTGCCAGTCGTTAAATTCAAATTTATATTTACTTTTTGCATAAAAACATGAATTCATAGTGTTTTTTATAAACAGAATTTTCATGGAAATGTCAGAGAATAAATGTCGTTGTCGATTGCTTGTCAATAATAATATGCTATTTATTACTTTGCAGAATAACTATTCATATAATAATAGCTTGTCACTACGTTATTTCATGATAAGTACAAGGTGGACTATGAAACACGCTCACCCAAAGCATACTAAACGCGGAAAATTATTAATGACTTTAATATTTATTCAACCTTAAACTCTCCAATGTTAAAATATTCTGGAAATAAGAAAAAGCCAGCCACGCAAACGATTAAAGCGACCCTAGAGAAATCACACGAGTGAAACGAAGTCGCCCAGCAGGTCTATAGTCGTAAGGCCCAACGTCCTAAATTTAGAACATTTGTCAAAGTGACTTTTGACTCTAGTTGACCGACACAAGATTCTTTTTCGAATTAACGACATTTGACGTGGGCCTTGCAAGGCTATATATGCTCTTACGGAACGTTTACCACTTTATATATAGATGACATCATTTTGTAGGGATAGCAAGATCAAACATTCTATCTGTTTCTTAAACTAATTTAAAAGATAGTAATAGAGTTTCAAATCACAGAATTGTTCTGAATATTTATATCACCGGAGGTGCCTATTACTATAATTGTGTACATAAATTATGTTAACCCGTGGATTACTTATATCATGGTCGAACTCTCGAACTGGTTCATCCATGGTTACAGGTAGGTAGGTAGGTATATTAATGACGAATATCACCAACCACTTAACAGACGATTAGAGTGTTAACAGTTGTCAAAATGTATGAACTAACAGTCGATAACGTCGATTTTGTGAAATTGGTACTTAAGCTCATATTTAATTACGGTTCGAAATTAGTTGAATAATAATTAATCCCAGAACTCTCGCCTTTCTTTACTAGTTAGGTACTTAGATAACGGCGAATTGAGTCCCTAGCCTCTTGTGACCCATATGTAGAATTTAATGACTTCCGAACCAGATTTTAATTCTCAACTTTGACGTTTATGCCGATCGTTAACACGTCCAGTCTAATGGAAAATCAAGAGCCATGGAGTTTCAGCAACAATCCCGGTTTATGTGGCCGTTGAACCTCTGTCCAATCGGTTTAAACTATCGATGCAAATGAGTTCATTTATCACGCTAACTTAGTCTGGGTAGCGGTATTGGACTTTGGTATAAATATTTAGCTTGACAATTTAGTTTCAGCTATATGGCTACGGCCCCTTATAAGTAGCTGCACACTTCAGTGCTCTGTCACTCTAACGTCATGTTTGAACTGCTGCATTAACCTGTAAAAGGCTTTAAAGCGACAAGGTACTAAAGTATGCAGCTACTTATAATGTCGACTGTACCATGCTCGTTTCCAATATTCTAGTTACGTCGGGGTAAATTTAGACACATTTTCATGACGATGATGCAAGTCCTATTGTAAAGTCACAAACATTTTACCACAATCGCGATGGTAAGTGACGATAACAAAGAAGGCTGACATTGATCACTCCAATTCATTATAAAATTGAAATAATTCAATTAATAAGGAATCAGGCACTTATAAACGCATGTCGTGTATACGGGGAAAGATCCATTCCTTCTCAGCAGTAGTTATTCAAGCAAGATGAAGCAGAGGCAAAATTACCTGCGATTTGCAAAGTACGATTACAAACTTTCTCTTGAGAACTAACTGCCCTTGTTTTTATTGTGTTTGTCTGACTTAACTGTCTTGGATTTTATACCCCTCGATTCTTTAGATAGAGTTTTATCTTACTTATCCCAAATGATGTACTATCCTCGCCCAAAAGAATAAGTGTAGCGTATATTAAATTTGTTCATCCATGTTAAATTTTCTTTAAAGGTGGTTATTCTGAAACTGAAGCAATACCAAAGAAGGTGGGTAACTGCATCGTAATAGAATAAGCTTTTTAAATTCAATATGGTTACCAATAGAGTATAAAATGCTACAACTTTGCAGTTAGCTGCCTTGTTTGGTATTACGACAGAAAACCGTCGACATCGTCACAAACTTTCACATTTACAATACTCGTAGCGGAATAATTTATTCTAAAATTAATAGCGCGACAAATCACTGAACAAATTGATGTTAATTTAGCGGCTAAGATATGAGCGCCTGCCTAAAACGCGTGAAGCAATAGAATACATTTCCGGGCCCATCAAACTGATCCGAATTGGACCGAGTGTCGGCGGCCCACGGCTGCAATTAGGCGTTGTTTATCTGTTTAGCTGTCCCCGCAAGGCGCCGCCGCTTAGACACCACTCGCCCGCTCGCCCACGATCGCAGAGCTAATACAAGTACACACATAGGTAGTTGATTGCCCATGAATTACGTAGCTGATTGATTGGTCGTTTTTTGGGTTCTGAACTCAAACTAGGAACCCTTATAGTTTCGCCGTGTCTGTCTGTCCTCGGTCTATCTCGGAGACTCTTGATATACTACGAAGCTGTAATTTGGCATAGATATACATTTAAATTACGCCGCCAAAGTCGTAAAACAAAATATTGAAAAAAAAGTTTAATACCATACATGTAAAGCAAAGGTACAATTTAATTGTTTACATTATAACATCTAATGACATTGGATAGCGTTTAAAAAATAATTGCGTGCATGTTATTATGTTTTTTTAAGTTCTTTTTTGTTTGTTTTTATTTTTATTAGAACTTAATTAGTAACTAATAAGTCATATTTATATCTACTTTTTAAAACGAACTACAGCCCGTTTAGCGCTGATTAGACGCTGTAGGTATACGGCTTAATTCAACACCAATAAATGGAAGTTCATAGATAAACCAGAAATATACTCGTAACTATAAAGCAACCCTATCGTCTATGCTGTATTAGTACTACCATCGATGAATACTACCTACTGTCAATAACAGTAACGAGCCCCGATTCCTGTTTGGATAGCATATTTTGTCTCGCTTTATTATCGTACCTAATCATATTCATATCATATTGTTGATGTTATAATGATGATGTTGATAAGTGTTTTTGACCTACTCGCACTTGGTCTTGTTTTTCTTTCCTTTCTCGTTCGATTTATAGATTGAGTTTCTGTGAAAATCGTGCTCTAACGTCAACAACATTATTACGATATAAAAGCAAGATGGGCAAAACAAATAGTACTAGAGCCGCAGCTCCCGACAAAACCATCAAAGTTATTTTTATCGCCTACATGTGGTTAAATATTCAGTGACAAGCGGATGGCATAAATAAGCACGTTACTAATTAACAGCCGATCTGCAGGGGCACGCGAGGGACAGCGGGACATTCGCGAGGCGTCGCGATCGTGACGTGGCGCGCCGCTTTTAGCGCGGGTGTTCTTGGCAGCGCGCGCGCCGCTTGCGGCTCCCGCTGGGCTTTTCCGATCCCCGGCCGTATAGTCGGCTGCAGAACTGATTGCGGAAAAAAAGGCTTAATAAATATCTGAAAACTACTACTAGTTCGACTGATCGGTTAGCCCAATGGTTCTTTGATCGCGATAAAGTCAAACTAATTTATCTTCCTAAAGTTTATTTTGTATGAAACATACGACAACAGTTTTCTTTTACTTGCCACTAGCGACCAAAGGCAAAATTTTAATACTCTCTTTCCTACATTTTGGCAAAAATTGATCGATTTTGAGTTATAAAGTTTGCTTCCCTACCAATACAATATACCTAAGTACTTATTTATTCCTCCCGAGTATCGATCATTTGTGAACATGGACATGTCGGTCGTCCCCGTTTGGGCTATTGTGTGTAATATAATATAATGTAAACTAGTTAAAGCGCTCGAGCGGTTTTTTAATCAAAGCGCCACACAA
This sequence comes from Acleris cristana, assembly GCA_948252455.1. NCBI lineage: Eukaryota > Metazoa > Arthropoda > Insecta > Lepidoptera > Tortricidae > Acleris > Acleris cristana. The sequence goes on along the minus strand of OX411784.1, from coordinate 9,371,375 downwards.
GCAACACATTGGTTGCGGCTTTCAACACGCTCATCTTCGAGTCACTTTTGCAGCTGACTATACGGGCTGCCCTGTAGATCTCCTTAGAAATCAACATGGCTCACTACGTCGTCATGTCATTGACAATCATAACATTACCTCGGATCTGATAGGCACAATACTGTGTAGGGTTAGAGCGTACTTGGTTAAACGGTGTCTAAGTATAACCAAGGTCAACATGCATTTTAAACGCACTTAAGGGGCGTTACTTTAACGATATTAAATTTTTCTTCGACAAAAAACCCACCGGCGAGTTAAAAAACGGAATAAAGGCGTTTTCCTAACGGAATAAACGCGCGCGGCGCGAGAATTTGTTCTATAAAACCATTTCCACCGAAGATACGCACGGAGGGAATTGATTTTTTTGTAACACAAATTTCAATTTTCATCTCTCCTCGTCTCGCCGGTGGAAAAACACCTTAACACGGCTTTATAAAAATGTGCAAATGCTGGTGGATCTCGGTATGTTGGACACCTTAGAGCAACAGGAAATGTCTGTCAGTATGTTCTGACAGATCGTCGGATTTCAGGACGTTATGGAGTAAGGAAGTAGTGTACTGTGCTACAAATGTGTAAATAATTAAAAAGCATTGAAAACATTATATACTTACCTAGGTAGTAAAATCGCCTTGAGATTGCATACAAGTGCGATAGCTGTTAATAAGTCTTTTGGGCTCGGGTAAACTCGGGTAGACTCGCATACGTGCTTATGAGAGCAAGCGAGAGAGAAGTACGAACCCGAAGAAGTTGCTATTAAAAGCTATCGCATAGGGGTCTATTCTAATCGGTAAAACAATATTTTTGACATGTTGTGGTATCATCAACGTTATGATAACTGTTATGTACTTGACAGTAATAGTGGCCGAGTTAAACACAATACGATAACATGACCAGATGAGTAGAATAAAGCCACGTAGAAGGAATTTAAAATAGATGACAATTTTATTGCCTCTGCCACTCAATTTCAAGTGTGTTTTAAATAATTGTTGTGTTGGTGTTACCTGAAAACCCCGTTACTAATAAAAACCCTGCTGAAAGAGAAATGGGCTTGTTTAGCGGCTGTATAATCGGCCAATCGCAGACGCAATCAATTATAATATTGAACAACAAAGTAGTGAAGGAATATTTCACGTCTCACACTTGGTCCCTAACGAAGTTTATTAAGTTGAGGACGTTTTTAGTGGTTGGTTAAATTGAAATATTTATCACATAGTATTTCAAAATTAAATTAATTTGGGACTTTTGAAAAGTTTATCTAGCATTCTAAAAAGATCTTGATGTAAACCTCGCTGGAACTTCCAAAGCTTCGATTGTATGTCGGCTAAATTAAATTTCTAAATGATGTTCTCGGTAGCCATCTGTTTTAGAATTGAATTTAATAAAGACGCTAAAATACTTGGCATCCATATCGAACAGAACATTTTACAGCGTCTAAACGTAACACAATGGCTTTATGCTCACAATTTATATTCAGATAATGTCGTTTAACGATCGGGCCAAGAGCGTGGCTGTCCCGGGGCGAAAAATACGATTGCGCAACACTGAAGCCTGTCCTAGTTTTAGAAAAACGACGGACTCGGTCGCAGGAACTTTTATTAACTGCCCACTAACTAACGATGGCCTAATAAGATTATGAATTCTAAATTATTCGAAATTTGAAATTTCTTTAAGTAAGTACCTAGTTTAGATTGATTATTATATTGAATACCTACCAGTTTTGCAGGAAGATTTAGATTTTCTGTAACGTTTGGACTTACGATTTAAAAAAAATGCACTGTTTGTTGTTTTTGTAAAATCTATAGTTGGACTCTTAGATGCTTAAATTGTAATTTTCAGTACTTTTAAGCAATAACTGTAGATAGTTAATGGTAATGTTTGGATTATAATACCAAATAAAACAGGTAGTATAGTCGGTAATGTATGGATGGCATGTACGCTTGTGTTCCAGAAAAGGATAACCTTATTGAATATTGAATTACTTAAGCCAATGACTAAAGTTTATGTCCACAAGTCCTGTGTAGATAACCTGGTTTAACGATCGGTCGGCTTCGGGGTGGAATAACGACTGCACACGGTCCCCGGTCGCCGGTCGCCGGTCGCGTGCGCGCGGAGGGAAGTGGTTTTATTCAGCGGGCACGGGTGCGTCAGCCATTTGCCTGTCACTGCCAACCCTCAACAGGTAGGTACCTACATTCGAATTTACTCGAACGCTAATGACCATTTTAATAACAGTATCAACTGTTGATTCATACATGAAACAAATTACGGTGTAACTGCGTTGTCAACCCAACCCCTTCCGTTGTCTTGTAAATGGTTGCGTGCGTACACAGTCATTTTATGAAGGGCCATAAGTATAGATCGCTATAGGTAGAGATCGATTCGTTGTATTCCTAGAGTGAATCGTATTTTCTGTTCAAAATTGGCTTCTTAGTGCGACTAATTAGCGAAAAAGGGCGTTGACTCGGCTATAGTGGGGCACGGTGACACAAACTGCGCAGGAAGCAAGATGTTTCTCGTCTCCGAAATAACGCGGAGTCGTGTGGCGCCGCCGTAGGTCAAGACGGGTATTTTCGTGCTCGCCTTGATACAGGGCTACCGCATATCATACGCGTCAGTTTAATATTAACTCTTTCGTCAGTCACCGAACTCGCAACGACGTCGAATCCGATTGGAACGTTAATCCTGTGACGATTACCAGACGAAATAGTTTCGCTACGTTGATGCCACTCTACATCCTACGTAATAGCTGGTTAAAGGGCAACTGTCTATATGCGTAGTCACACTGAAAATAATCCGAAGTTATTAAATTGGTCATCGCTGTATCAAACTAGTTCAAGGAACAATTATGAGTACTGCTGTGTGCTGAATCATATACATATAGATACATATAGCCTGTAGTTAGGTAAAGTTTTTTTTGTGTTTACTCGATCAATCGTATCCTCATATCTAATCTAAAGTTCCCCGTTCTATAGGGAAAAGTCGACCATACTAAATAATTGAATGATATATACCTATCAAACATTCTTGACTCAGTTGCAAACATTTGTGTTCATCACACAAAGTGGGCATCTAGCGGGTTTCGAGCCCTCGAACCCAACCACAGTCTCAATCCAAGTAGGATAGTAACTTACACTCCTAACCTAACATTAACTTTCGTCTCAGATAAACATATGTTGTTGTTCTTTCTATGTGACGTATATTACCAAGTCAGAAAATAATAATAAGAGGGCCTAATTGGGCTCGAGACATTGACCCATCTGTCCGGTGCGATCGGAATTAGCGTCGCATGCGCCGCATGCGCAGCGTGCGGTATAACAGTTCTATTACGGCCGGCTGCGAGCCAGTGCGCGGTATTTTCGCCAGCGCAGCTGTCAGATGCGACCGCGACTCATTTGGCACATGTTTCGACGCAATCGCTTCTGCAATAACTCCCCTCCCTAACGCTCTAATTGACTTTCTTTGTAAACTAATAAAACTTACTCGTAGCTAACAGGAATTCCGCATTCGAAAGTCGTTACACGTTATCTAGCCTTTATTAATGACTTCGGGAATTAATGTAAAGATGTTCTAAAAGATTTTCCTACTACGTCATAATGGTTATAATCGTTTACGATCAGAGGTTATTACTCCACGGTCCGGAGTCGCAGTTATGTAAGCAGAGACAGGTGCCAAGAACTGACAACATTGTTTTGCACAAATTTTGACATTTGAGCAATTTAAGAACATGTGCGTTATACACTACCGACCCGCCCCGACGCCGCTTGGTTTGACTATATGCATCACACTTAAACCTTCCAGAAGAAATTATCTTAATCACCTAACAATGCACCACATTACATTTCGTACTAAACATAGAAGCGATTTTGTTTTATTCTACTTACAAAGGATGACTAACATAACGCATGTCATTTAAACAACCCTTCTGACAAAATGGCTCGACAGATATAAAATATGTTATGTGTGCAAACAAAACAATTTTTGGCATTTCGTCTTCTCTAAAGATGTTGTTTGCTGTTTTTTTACTAGTAGATACATATGGTCAGCCGAGAACTGAGTTTGTTGATGTTAGAATAAAGTATTGAGGCGTATCACTTTGCGGTGTGAAATAAATCAGTGAGGCTTGTTTTATTTACATCACTCAAGTAAAGTAAATCATGTTTCTGAAACTGGGCATTGATGTGTAGCTAGCATGCCCTTGAAAATTTGATAACATCCCATAGGATGTTATACTTTTAAGTGAAGGATGATAATGATGATGATGATACGTTTCGGGTAATTTCAATAAATAAATAACTTTGCCTCGTTATTGTATTAATTATTTAATGGTTTTGGACAATACACAACATCTAGTATCTAGAAATAACATTCTTATGGAATAACGGAATTAGTTATTCATGCAGGTAGCCTATCGATGTTGCGAAAAACTTTTGTCCGCTGTTACGTTTGCCCGAAATTTTAATTTGTCCGAAAATCGTTTTTCTCTGAACACATTAATTTTACAAAATGTTATACCTACAGAACCTGAAGGTTAGCTTAGGTAAGTTTTATAAAAATCCAGGAAAATTAAACGGTTCCAGAGAAAAATGTTTTTCGGACAAATGAAAATTTTGGACCAACGAAACAGCGGACAAAGGTTTTTCGAACTTAAGATAGGTAACTTGTTTCGTTTGTCCGAAAAAAAAATCATTCTTGGGTTAATGGGTTACCTTTCCTAGATTGTTATAAAACTAACCTAACCTAACGTACTAGTTCTGTAGGTAAATCTCATTAAACATTTTGAAAAGTTAATGGATGCAGAGAAAAATAAATTTCGGACGAAAGAAAATTTCGGACAAACGAAACATCGGACAAAAGTTTTTCGAAACATCGATAGGTTACTCTTAAAAACATACTCAGGTAGAACATGATAAGAAATCGATCAACCAAGATTGTATTCTCATAACTTTTAAGGCCGATAGTCAATAATGAATCAAATCGAAGAATTCGAAGAACACTTTCCTGTCTTGCTTCCGTTTTGCTCTTATTTCCTCCCTTCGTTTTTGAAACGGAAACGATGGTGACTTTAACGGACATTATCTTGGGCTTTATATAGGGTTATATAGGATTGAGGAAACAGATTGTGATCGTGGTATTTATCTGTCAATCAAATAACGGCACAGGGAATGCTATTTAAAACTATGTCGTCCAATGTAAAGTTTGAGATTGGTTCTCGTTTTACAGTTAATTCCGCCAGTCCCTTATGACCAAGGAGGCTTAAACAATATAATGTCGATGTCTACCGACGCGTAAGACATTGCAATAGGATCGGGAATGGAACGGAAGGTATAATGATAAGCTAGAGTACATTCATTCACGATTTAAATCAATATTGTTTGTTTCAAAATTCAGTAACTCCTCGTATTATTGAGTAATACGTAAACCAAATGATCTGCCACATAGCAGTAGCAATTTAACGCCTTCCGGTCATTATTTCGTTTGCTTGACGGTGCGGTATTTACATTCATTGTAGTAAATGAGTTGTCTGGTTTCTGTTTACTACTCGATCCTGATTGAAATGTTTCGTTACGTAGTAAAAACCCAATCGTTAAAAAAACTCTATTGCAGCAAATAAATGCATAACTACAGCTACCTACATAACTCAAAGGACCTGTTATAAAGAAAAATATACCTAATCACTTTTACAAGACATCATCATTTGACTCGACTTTCGGATTGTAGCTGGTAAAAGGAAACCAAGCCTACTTCAGGCCGGACAGAAGCCTATCATGTCGCTTAGGGAAACTTTTGCGATAGCTTTATGTTTTTTTTAATATTCTGAAAAATAAGAAAAAGGCAACATTGAGTCGACTATGGTCACCGGGGCCTGCTCGTCGCCACGGGTTGCCATAAAGTGTCCAATTTAATGGCGATCAATAATGATCGACTTTACGAGTTACCTACTAGCCATTTACGACACGTTGGCAACCAGCCGACCCGGTAACCGTACTCATAGCACATACAAACTTTAAAGGAATTTCTAATACTTGCTGCACTTTATAAGTACTGCACGGTAATTTATAAGGTTGTCAGTATCTATTTAACACGGTAAAACCATATTGCTTTTGACGTGTTATGATATGTTTTTAACTCGGCCGCCATTACTGTCAAGTAAATATTAGCTATCGTAACGTTGATGATGCGATAACACGTCAAAGGCAATATTGATTTACCGTATTGAATAGAGAACCAGCTTGTCTAGCTCCACTGAATAGCAAACTCACCGCAAAATCTTTAGAATAAATGTAATGCGTCTTGAGTATTATATTAGGTATTATACAATATACACACATCAAAAACGTCGATGTGATATTTTGCAATGTAGTGCTTTGCGATACATTTAAGGTAAAGTAAAAGGTATTTGTAAAAGTAAACCTTATCGTCTGAAGTTAAGGTTTGTATTCTACTGTAATTTGTAGTGTGAATTTCAGAAATACAGAAACGTCTTACGTGTTCATGCTGCCGTGGAAGGCTCGGCTGACATAAAATTTATTGTCGTCTATGTGTATACGACGGTCTTAAAATAAATATAAACCTATGTAAATTAGTTTGTAAGTTCGTTTGTTATTGTTGTTTCTTTACCACTTATGACAATTATTAAACTTTAACCTATGTATTTTAGCTCTGTTATGTCAATTAATTTATAAAATAGCTTTTATATTGTATACAAACAGTGATAGGATTAAGATGAATGAAGTAAACGGAGCTGACTATGCCTGCCGTCGCACAGTTTTACTAGTACGGAAGGAAGCTATTTATAATGAGCTCATTAGCATTCAGGTTCAGGTATCACTTTTAAAACCTCTAACTAATTATAACTATTTTATTTCACACTAATTTTGTAAGCTTAACGACCAAAGATATAAATTGTATGAGTTAAATAATACATTGACCGTTTATTGTGTAAATTATAGCATAAAAATATTTTTTATAGAACATTAATACGACGCATGTCAGACAGGCATCGGATTTACTGATCCTTGTGCCAAATAACTAAAATTTGGTAGTTATGTTGCACAAATCCAATCTTGAATAAATATTGCCCTTATTTAAATTATAACTTATAACGTCCGTACATTTAAATATCAAAAGAATAATACTAGTACTAATAATTAACTTAACTAATTGTTTGAAAACTAATGTTAACGCGGTCTATGGAGACGCGGTCGATAGCATAGTTCGTTCACAAAGCGTCCAAACAATCCATACCTACGTAGGAATGAATCATACGATTTACATTTACTTGCACTTGAATGGAGCGGTCATTCGTTTATATTAAACTTCATTCAGTATAACTACATTTGAAAGCTCGGACACATCCATCATATGGCTGTATTCACAGACGTAAATAGTTCGTGGCTGACATACTAACCGATTTGCTAACTAGCGATTGAAGCCGAAATATTCAATTATTGGTGAAAATAATGGTAAAAAAGGAACTCTTATGTTGAGACTTCGGTGTTTGTCTGTCTATCTGTAGATCACATAGGTTTTCTTTTGAAACTATATAAGCTATCAACTTGAAATTTGGCGTAGTTGTATAACTTGCTTGCCCGCGTCTGTTTTAGTTAAAGTAATATGAAAGTATTTTTCTAAATATTTGAAAAGGGGTCTAGAATGGGGAGTTAAAAATTAAAGTGATTTGATAATAGCAAATGGGGTGTCATATGAAAGGTGTTAATCTGAAAATTTCAAATCTATTTTTTTTATAATTTTCCTTGACGTACTTTTTGGTTTATAGCCAGAAATTTACACAAAAATTACCGTTCCCCCCCCTTATCTCCAAAGTTTATGAATCCTGATTTAAAGATTATCATTTATATTTTTCAAGATAAATAAAACGTAGTTGTCAAATTTTACAGTTTTGGGAAAATTATCAAAAACCTTTAAAATCTGTATTTTGCATAAAAATAAAGTTTATATGAAAATTAGTATTTTCTTTACCATATTATCTTAAATACGGAACCCTCGATGCGTGAGTCCGACGCGCAGTTGACCGGTTTTCTTACTCGTATTTGTTAATTTAAAAACCCAATAAAAATATTTGAAAATGGATCTCAATTAGTCTCTTGCGGGTTGGCACCCTCAAGTTAACTACTAGCACATTAGTACATAATTAATTATGTTATATGTAACTATGTTACTTATCACAAAATAACGTATTAAAACTACCTACTTCAAACCCTTGACTGACAAGTTTAATTTAAATTAACGTAACAAACCGAAATCATTCATTCAAATGCGCAAAGCGACTAACAAGTCTCTCGAATCTGGTGTTACAAAGGACGAAGTTCTTCTTTTATTTTAGAAAGCGATCGACACAGCGATCTAACTATTCCGTATGTTAAATGAAAATCATCCATCACATGTGACAATTAAATTGTTAGTAATTTGACGTACGTAACGAGTCACATAACATATGGATAACATTTTCGAGTTCGAATGTAGCTATACTACCTAAATCTCTGATTAGTGTCATTGTTAGTCGAAGAGGTTAGATTATTCCCTTAGCTGTTTGACTCGAAATTACCTTGATTATTTTAAAAGGTATTCTAATAAAAACATTATTTTTTTGGATATTATTTACTGAGAAAAAAGATATTGAATATTATCTATCAGTATTTACTACACCCGCTTTGGACTAGTGATCGGAATGACGTCATTTGGTTTGTAACCGCGTTATTTGGCTACCTAGCTGTAACGTAGAAAAGACCATGTGATGGCGTTTAAGCTCTTAAGCCGTTAGCGGAAATTTGTTCGTTTATTGTATCAGTAATAGCGTTGAAAAAGTCCGGAAAAAATCCCGTTTTATTCCAATCAACTCGTTTTTTTCGGATTTTTATAGAAAAAAAGCAAAGAGTTTTTCTGCTGTTATTTTAATCTATATTCTGTCTTATTTGCACCTTCAAAAGGGCGACATCGACGAAATGAAGGCAGAAGCAATTGAAACAGGTGGCGAGAATGACAGTGATTGACTATGAATAAATTGTCATTATTCATTTGTTATTTTCCTAGAAAACCCGACAAAAAAAGGGAAAAAAAATTAAATTTCAAACACTCAAAAAAAAAAACATTCGTTTTTTTTCTGGAATTTTGAACGCTAATCAGTAAATAATGAACAAAAAAATAAAAAAAATACTACACTTTTGAGACAAACTTCAATAAGCACGATTTTATTCAAAACACCTTTTAAAAAAGTTCCTGTTGTCAATCAACGAAGATTTTATTTTTCCGTAGAATCCGTCAGAAATGTTAGTCTCAAATTATAAATAATTTAGACGAGCATCAAATTCACTGTCATAACATAATGATTACTCACAGACACATGGTTACCTATGATAAATTTGAACGACGGTTTATCCACATGGCATCTTATTAGTCAGAATATTTGAATTGGGATCACAATTAAATCATTCATTAGGAAGCAATAAGAACTATAATTCGGGCAATGTGTGATGATCCCTGATGTGACAGTCATATTTCATAATGTCAAACACTTATTATACCTGCGAGCAAAACAAAAAAGGGATTATTTATTTAAATTACTGAAAGGTGCCTAGTATGAAAAGTCAAAGAAACGTGTTTCTAAGAGTTGTCACAGGAATAATCCTAAGTTGACCCGACTATAGCGAAGAATAAACGATAAAATGTAAGCTAGTTTCAGACCAGAGAGTTGTTCTTTCAACAGTTTTTGATTATCCAAACATTCATTTTAATATTTGAACAAGGAACATATTGATACTTTTTGAAAAAACGGATGAAAGTAACTGTTTAGTTTTACTTAAGTAATATTTCAAAGCTCCTTGCGTGTATAACAGGCACAAGACAAACCTTTCGGTAGAATGTTGACAAGGAATTGTTGCTTGCAGTGTTAGAGCTTTTTCCTGACGCTGATCGCTCAGCCGCCAGGCGCGAAGCTCCTCTCGGTGTCTGTGGAAGAGAAGTTAGTTTTAGCTAACTAAATCAATACGCCGACCGACCAAGTCTAGATATAGCTCTGCCCTAAATTTAGATTGATAGTGACGTAATGTTCTCGTTATATCCTCTCGTAGTTATTTATGTCAATGAATTGATATATAAAGGTCACGAGCGGTTAAGAAAGCCATGCACTCGATAAATCGTTATGTAAACTGCCGTGATTTTATAGTTCATAACATATTTAACCGACCAGGCGGTTACCTACAATGTTTTTTATGCTTATGGGAAGTGCCGTGTAACATAATGTCTGCTTTGAATAACAACATAACATGATCCGATCTTTTCAAAAACGACCACGTGAATGTCATAAACGTGACATAAAATATTCCGGCCATATTATTTTCGTGCTACTGTTGAAATGTACCTACTTTTAGATTTATATACAAAACCGATGAAAGAATAGTTAATATTGCGTTTTACGACGAGCAGTTATCATTAATAAACTCATCTTACTTTGATGTATTCCTAAAAATCTAAACGGAACGGAATCGTTTAATGGTTCCCTGAACCTGTTTAAACTCTCTTCTATTTCGCGGTATTTATTCTATTGTTTCCTCTTTTGTAAAACAGGACAAAAACGAAAAGCTGGCTGAAAAGGATTTTAAGCTGCAGAGGTATTCGATGTAACGGTCCCTGTAAAGGCGCGGAGGGCCCTCGCCGGCACTCCCGCGGCCCTCGACACGAGGAGGGACCATCGAGCCCGAGCCGCTTCGTAAACAAGATGTCCCGCTGCGACTCAATGAATATGAATCACAAGACATGCAAAATTTGTGTGAACATTAGCAATACCCCGTGGTGTTTCATTCTTATCTAAGTTTTCTACTAAGGACGCCCGCGACTTTGTACGGGTAATATTCATTTTCCGTTACTGCCCCTTTTCTTTCTATTGGGGGCAGATATCTACTCAAAAAATCCTTTCAATATGCATCAGGATACACAAGAAATATACCTTAGAAATTGTCCTTAGGTCCTTAAGACCTAAGAAGGAACCTAACTTGCAGATCATTCTTTGAAGTTTTTGTTTGGTAAACAGCTTCCTCCATTAACCGTACCTACATCCCCACCAAGTATGTAACCCTATCATATCTCCTATCATTAAATGGGGAGAGTAAATAACAGAAACTCCGCCGAGCCCAAGACTGAATAGCCAAAAGCATTAATAACAATTTCCGTTTAAACACGGCATCCCGCGCCGGCTGACAAGCGGCGGACGAGCCACACGCGTTTACAATAATTTACGTGTTCCGTCAAATTCACCCGCGACTTAGGGAAATTCGAGCGCTAATAGAGCCGACCTTGGCAGTCGTAAATATTTATAACATCTTTACGACGACGGTCAGTGTGAATGTCTTCTAATTCTGACCGATCCCGTTTGATAAATAACCTCGCAAGCAGCGGTTCAGGGCTTTACACTCAGCGTTAATCAAAACATTGCCTGGAAAATTATAGTTCTAATATAATGTCCAAAGATAAAGTCTTATATCACTATTTCTGGATCTTTTCATGGATATTAATTTGGAAGAGGATTTGGACGACAACGTAAAAAAGCTCCCGTAATTTAAATAATACAAAATTAACTGTTCGATATCTCTCTAGACTACACGTATACATACATATATGCATAGATAGGTGTTTATATCTTACATGGGTTACCTAATGGAGCTTTCATTACCGCTTCACATGAATAAACAAGTGTCAGCCCGCACCATATTAGGGACCAAAGATCGCAATAAATCTGCACCTAAAAAATCTGAAAAATGTAAATAGAGCGTTTGAAATGAGCTGTTTAACTCGCTGTATACTGAATTTTCGTACAAAACTTGACGCTCCAATTTCGAGCTAAAGTTTTAATTAAAGAGGCCATAAAAGCCATCTGAAACCTACCCGCCAATGTTTACGTAGCTTCGGAGATTTCTTGATAATTTCTAAATTAGTCTTATTTCCCTTCTGTACCGATGTTCTGTACATAAATATGTTAATAAGGTATTCTAACCTAGGTATATGTGTATACTTTATTAATGTATGTATTGGTATGTACCTATCTTTTTTGGACGTCTATTCTATTTTAAAGTTTATTATGGATATTGCTAAATATGTAGCGATAAGACCACTGAGGCCCGTTTCACGAAGCTACAAGTTACAAATTACAAGCGGAAGTCTCTTTCTAAATCATACTGCTAGAAAGTGGGTTCCGCTTGTAATTTGTAACTTGTAGCTTCGTGAAACGGGCCACTGTTGTTACCATGTTACATACAATTGTTATTATATTTTCCAAATTGTAACTCATTGTAACGTGTAATAAGAGTTTTGTATTGTACTGTATTTTATCGTTTGTACGTACTATAGTATATTTATGTATAATAATACTTTATTGTATTAAAGCAGATATATTGCACAAATATTAAAATTACATAAATTAAAGTCGTCTACCAGATAAATTGGGTTCATACATAAATTAATGTTTCCGAGCCCCTATCCTACTTACTGTCACTAAGGTTTGTGTATACATATTTGACGCAATAGTTGTACCAGTATAGTACCTACATATCATGCGCTTTTGACTGTTTCTATCGCAACCTCGGGTATTTACCCGGTTAATTGCCGATCTGTAGCAACGCGCGGTGGACCGCGTCGCGTCGCCCGCGCGGGCCCGCTCGCTGCAGTCGCGGCTGAAAGAACCAATGACAAGGCTCGGCGCGCCGCCGCTCGCGCCTTAATGAAGTGTCACGCTGAACGGCGGCGCCTGCTAATAACCACTTCTTTTGCTAGCTTGGGATCTAGTTAAACGCATATTGAACGAGTGTTAAAGAGCTAACTCGATCTTTTTTCATAGCCATTTAGTTTTAAATTGGATTATAAAACATTGTTCAGTTAGTCCAGTTATAGTTATAAAACGAGTTGTTACGTCGGTTAGGCCGCAGCAACATGTAACTGTTGTGGTTTACTTTTGCGTTTGTATGCGGGTGTGTAAGCATGTACCATCAAGGACTTAAAATGTTGATCCACCATAGAACCTTGTCATAATGACAGCGTCAAGTGACGAGATATAAATTACATAGGATGAAGTTGGTTTTACGCGACAAGGTTCTATAGTGGTTAATCAATTAAAATCCGTGACCGTACACAGCCAAAATCATAAACAACGTTCCCAAGACTCAAAAAAACTACAGGCTTATATAGTCGCTTACTAACAACAAGGTCTATGTACGCGATGGCTATGTAGATATTAATACTTTCGACTGTGCAAGAATGACATACGCGAAGACTTTCTATCAGACACAAGCACATCTCGGACTTGTGCGAGTCATATTTTTAATTAATAATGGTAGCGTTAGCTTTAACTTAACATTAAAAAGCTTTTAAAGCATCAAAGCTGGTAAAGTCAGTTGTTTCAAATCGACTTTGGTTTTTAACTTTTTCGCACATGTGTTAATTGCTCTATTAAAAAGTAATTTCAGACGCATACTGTTGACCTACATATTTTTGGTTTATTCTAATATCGTACATGCTAATGTGTGTTTGTAGATTTTTTACTTTAAACTAGATTTTGCCTGCGACGACTGCCGCGTAAGTCTTTAATAGCTATTCCCAGGGGAACTGATCAATTTTCCGGGATAAAAGTATTCCATCTCTACCTCTTTGCCAAATATAATTAAGATCCGTACAGCCGTTTTGTCGTGAAAACGTAACAAACTAACAAATAGAGGTACTTTTGCATCTATTCGCATTCTTAATATCTATCTAACCTATGGATCGTTATCATATTGGAAAAAAAGGCCTATTTCACGTTAATACACAGATAAGATGGTATTCGTCTCGTTAAAACTGACTGAGAAATCTAGATCTGGGATCATGGGCCAAACTTTTCTCATTTTCGTAGTGCATAAGCCATTTTCCCGACGTCGTTAAAAGTTTTAAACGGGGAATTAATGTCTTTTACATGCCACTGCATTCTTTATGTGTTCATGCTCTCTGGATCGCTCTGATGACCCCAGTTTCATGCCCATTTAAAATACTTTATTACCTCGTCTGGTTTCTCTTGATACAGCTGTACACAACACATAAAATACTTGTTTAATTGTTGTGTTTTAAACCCAATGCCGGCATAAGCCTGCTGCTATGGTACTACTAATGATATGTTTGTATTCGCACACCAAGATAATGCTGGTAAACAGGCCCCCATTTTCCCGTGAAACTCATGTTTATCGGGGTAGACTCTTTCTGGTCCATCATCTTATCATATATCTACTGCCCTTCGAATTATGAAAACTCATCCACTAGTTATTATAGAAATCGACCCAAATAGTTAAGGGTAGTTAGCCTTTTATTAGTTGCAGAACGTCATAAACATGTGTCACTCTTTCGTATTGGAATCTGCTATTAATATCTCCTGAAAGTGTGACTCCGAGGACGAAAATAGCATGACGCTTTGACATGTATATACATCGAAATAGCTTTCCGTGTAGACAATATGCAAAGTGTGGATGTTTTTGGATGCAGGCAGGTCGGTACGTTAGAAAAAAAATGCGAGACTCGTTTTATATGTAGATTATGCAACATAGGTAGCCAGGTATGGATAAAGCCTATCACAGTATGTTTAGATGAGTTTAATTAGATAAAAAGTTTAGTTTCATATATCATATTGTTAACATGATTTTATTGTTTTGCCTCCCGATAAAAACGGGGGTGTTTTAAATTTAAAGCGTGTATCTGTGTATCTATATACAGTCAGGGGCATGCCCGGTCGACCACCTCTAGGGTGATATTCATGTGCGCGTTCGACGCGTAACGACCTGAACGCTGTAGGATTAGCTAGCTGCAACGAACAAGCCAAAATTTTCTTAAGTTGACGACCGCGAATGTCCCTGACTGTACCTATAACTTTTTACCGCCTAGAATCTCGGGCCAGCCTGGAGAGCGGTGGTAACGCGCGCTCACAATAGTCATCCCTCAGCCATGAGGACACGTCAAAGAAGAACAAAAAGTTTCTGTGATATCTCATTCTCTATGTTACCCTACAAATGTGTTATAAAAGGGGATTTGACAGAAGCGCGTGGAGCTAACCCCGTGTGCTTCTGTCCACCACACCAGAGTAATACTCTTTCACCGAACCGAACTGAATTGTCCTCGCGTGTGATATTCATGGAATTGTTTCTCTAATAAGTCCATGGTGACTGTCTAAAACTCGATATTGTCGAAATGCTCCTTGCTGAACAGGGAGTGAAAGCCATTAATTTAAGGAGAAAAAGTTGTGATAACGACGGGCGGGGCTATTTTGACAAGTAAAATAAGAGTTAGGTAGTTTCATTAGTTAGAATTACTGCTCAGTCGAAATGGCCTCGCTCGACCTTACCACTTCAAAAATATTGTGACAAATAATTAAGGTTCAACGGACAATTTTCTTTTTGAAAATATTGCGGTTTTCCTGCTAATAAAATAGCATTCGAAATGCGCACTTAACTGAAGTAAATTAATCTTTTTATTGGTGCTTTTCCACTAGCGAAACAGAATCGTTCTGTTTTCGCGGCTGCAGTTTTATGGAGTGCGCACCAGCGATCGCAGTCGTTAATGGAATTTATCACCTCGACCGCAGCGCGACTACTAACTCGAATTAGCACATTTATTATTACACATCATAATTATCTCGTATTTTCAGCGAACAAGCTAACGACCGGTAGATTCAGTATGTTTACACGTTCAAGCTTTATTGCGCTTTCGAACCCGACGGATTGTTGTACATTCTTCTTTGATATGTTACTTAAAGAAGTTGATATTTTGATGGGGTTTTTGAATGATAAATCATTGGCTACAAGCATCATCTGGTCTCCTTCGCGCTGACTATCACAGGCAAATGATAGGTATGTTCTGAGTTATAACGACCGATTTGTTTGTGAACACGTTCACCTTAATAAATACAAAAATGTTACAACCAGTCATGCAACAAGCCAATCCAAGATTAACCCAATTATCTAAAGTACACAAGAGTGCAATCACACGGCACTTTGTCCCCGTAAGTATAGCGTCTTAAAAGCTTCGAAAATAGCGCCTTTGTGTTCCGGGCTGGGAGCTCGCAGCAGGATGCTCTTGAGTAAATACTGACAGAATTCAATATTCAACATAAACAATATTCCATTTCTCAAATCTAAAATTAATTTCATTGGCAATGACTCATCATATCCGAGGTCGATAAATCACAAGCAAACACCGATGAAATAATAAAATATGTGGAAATGACGTTGAATTAAAATAAAATGGTTCGTGTATTTGTGTTGATTATCCGTGTAGACACAGAATGCCAGCTGCTTCCTCTTATTACCAATTAGGCTCCATGATATAAGTGGTTAAATATAAGACAACTGTGGATGCGAAATATATTTAATGAATGTCATTACATTTTCCATTTATACCAATATCACACAATCTTTAAACTATATCTAGTTTTGTGATGGCAAAGTTTCCGAGCGGCAAAGTGGGACATGACCCGCCACCGCTGAAGTGTCCCCTGAAATAATTGGAACTAAGTGCCTTTGCACGTCGCGGTCCCTTCCGATACAACCACTTGGCCGCTATAGTTATTAAATGGGTTCCCATTATTGGATCTATAACTAAAGGTACGTATTACAGACATGGTTTAAATAAAATGTATGCTATATATTGGGAAAATTATAAGTGTGTTTAATTGGCTAGAAACTGCGTAGTTAATTTCAAGACAGGGTTGAATCACCCATTACTTTTTGGAACAGCGGCACGTCAAAGTAAAGTAAGTAGATGATAACAAACATTGGACCAACTTTCGTATATATACTAAATTAACTTAATCTTTTCGGGTTACTAAATAGTTATTTACTTTGAAACAGTCGTTTGCTTTGAGAGAAATACGGAAAAGTATCATCGGAAGTGTGTGAGCAGAGAGCAGTGGGGCTGGCCACGTGCCAGCGCCGGCCGCCCCCGGTCGCCGGCGGAATCTTTTTTGAATATTTCGCATGCATCACCGATCACTCACACTGATAAAAACAATAATACGAAGGTTATTATTCCTACAGCGTAGGAAGAAGGCCGGAAGTGCGGTAAGTTCTGATGGTAGCACTGAACACGAGTAACATCAACAAATAATTGTTTCTTAGGAAGCAGTTCCTTGTAAAGAAACAATACTTTTTGAACATTGCATAAATTAACAGAGGGTGCTTTACAATTTAATATTCTCTAGGCAATGGAAATATCGCTCCATCCCTCAAGATATCTATCATTTAGATATAAAGACACACTTAAACACATATAGTTCCCATGAGACCCCAACAAATGTACATTAAACCTTTTCTAAGGAAGAAAACGCACAGCCTACTTGTAAGGAAAAAGACAATTTGCTTTGTTCCGCGCCCCGCGTGCGCCGCTCGCGACCGCCGCTCTCGCAAAGTGCCGTGGAAGAACATTTCGCAACTCAAAACTGTATTTCAAAGTGAAATGAAATGAACCACGGCCACTTCATCTTGTCACCCACTTAATTGTGTCATCAGATTTATAACTGTTAACGAGTATAACCTGATTGCGTCATGAGCAAAAACCGGCGAAGTGCGAACTCCGACTGTTTATTTACCGAAGTTTAAATGCACTTCTGTATTCTGATAAGTATAGTAAACTCAACGGCTTCTTCAAAATGTTTATACGTGTAGGATATGCAACTCATCTTAAGTGCAGTCACAAAATGATGACGCAATAAACGCATTTAGTAGTGCCAAATGTAACGTAACAGCAAGCAGTGCCCTCGCGGTGACGCGTCGTCAGAAATATACTAGAAGCAATGACTCTAGGCCCTGGGCACAGCTGGTGATAGAGGTCGGTTATTTTCTGCAACTCGCTGCGTGTTGTGCGTTTATCCTGCTCTCACCCTGGAGCTCGGGCAGGTCTGGGGGGCTGCCAGCCGAGGGTGCCAACTGGGTGAGCGCCGGTAGTAGGTGCGGTGGGCGACGGCGGCGCGTCGACCTGTCTGCGGCACACACTATCGATTTATAGCCTGTAGCTTAATGTGTTACGAACGTAGCATACGTGTGTAACAGTGTATTATCGCGATGAATATCATGGGAATTATTTATTGAAATAATTTTACAGTGCTTAATGCTTAATAACTTGCCTGTGCGTACCGAAGTGTTTCATGCTAAATTCAACTTCCCTCAAAAATATTTACCTACACTTTCATTGTTTTACGTATTTAGCACCCCCAACCAAATCGCCTACCCACTAATTAAGCATCATTTGTATTCATACTTTTCTTCTGCATTTCTTTAGCCACATCCTTTAACCAAGGTCGGCGCATAGCTGTTTGCAATATTCACACCCACCTAAAACAACTTTAAAGAGGAAAAACAAACAACACAGCCTAGGAACAATACGGTAGCGTACGTAACATTGGCCTGCACGCGAGAACCGGTTTCGATCAGTCGGAAAGCTCCTAAAGCTCGTAGTTGTAGCGCAGGTCGGAAAAGGGTAATAAATTGCTACGGTCATATCTGAGGCGCACATCACTGAAGGCCTTCGAATATAGGGCACGGCGGGCGCCGCAAACAACAAATGCACGGGAATGGAGAAAAAAGCCTTCTTGGAAACAACTGACTTTACCTATACAGTTCTGTGCGGCAATGCGACCGTATAGAAAATATAAATGTAGAAATTCTTATTGTGCCACTCAGAACTCTTACCCCACTGACGTACGTGTATGAAGAGACTTATGTGTTTGGAGGAAGCGAGGGAAGTTTGTCTAGATCGTAGCAAGTGAAAAAAAGTGGTCTCTGCCTACCCCTAAGGGAAAGGGGCGTGATTGTATGTAATTATGTAGAACTCTTATGTCATCCAAACCCGTATAGACAGAAATTGAGGACGTCGTGTGGGTTCTTAATTTTATCTTATATATATATTATATCTTATCTATGTATAAGGCAAATCTGACTGACTTATATATCAACGCACAGACGAAACTACTGTACCTAGAAACTTTAAATTTGGTACAGGAGTTCCTTTCATGATGTAAGTGAGCACTAAGAAAGGATTTTTCGAAAATTGACCCCAACTGGAAGAAATCGGGGGAGTAGCGGGAAACTAATTCTACGTGTACGCAGTCGCGGGCGTCATCTAGTATCTTATATGTCTATGTTAGGTAACATCACGGTAACATGATCAATTTACTGAAACAGTCTGTGCCGAAATAACGAAATGATTTGCGGGAATTGTTAAATAGGTATTTATTTCGTTAAAGTGTTATAAACCGGTCTTATATTGATGTATGATTAATTAATTGAGCGGTAATGTTTGGTGTTAATGTAGCTTACGGCGCGACGGGAAATGCAAACGTAAACGCGGTAAATTGGTATTCAATAATACCTACGTACCTATGTTTGCCTTTAACGCTTACTCCATTTGCGATACGTAGGTAGGTACTTATTTCATTTACATCACGCTTTTTTAATTTGTCTTTTGCTATTTAATTTAATTTTGAAATTAACCATTGAATCAACCGCTTGGCATACCGACATAACGTCGAGATCGGTATGTAAATGAAAAAGTGTAATAGGCGAGTCTGTCCCGGATGACGTACTACATTCCCTGAATCGTTTAATCTTGCTCTTCATTGTAGAAGCCTTGAGCTTTCTCTTCGTCAAAGCTAATGATGAGGAAATATAACGATACCAATCCATCGTACAGCCTCTTACATCTTGACAGATGACTTAAATCCGCGTCTGTACCTATGTATATGAGAGGTAAAACTCGTGACTAAATATATAAACCAAACTGGGAACGGAACTTTCGTCCGCATTTGGGCTAGATCCTCCCATGTGTTGCGATCGGTGTTAAATGCAATAATGCAACCATGTCGCGTTTTGCGCAGTCTTTGAATCGCAGCCGGTGGTGTCCAACATAGCGCTTATCGAGTGCAACTTGCCTTAGATTGATCTACCTTGGCAAACTAGTACTGTTAATTCGTTGCACATACCCTAGTCTCTAATAATAAGCCAGTTGATAACCATTACATCATGCGTACATACACTTAAGGTGCACTAAAACGGACTACTTTTCACGGCAATTTATAACTGTGTGACTATTATTCTGTGTAACACGGGCAATAAAATTACTGTTCAAAAAATTGCCTGTGTAAGTTCACCTTCAAGTTATTACATCACTTGTGATTTTTTTCCATAAGTATTTCTTAACATTTGATTACAAAGCTAATGGTCAGGAAAATTGAGTGAAACCATATGCTTGTTCGAAAGCGGACACGATATAAGTCCATTATAAACCCATCAGAGCCATATCGAGCCTAATAGCCGCATCAAACGTTCCGACCCTTTTGTCAAACGATGTACAAATAGAAGTATGTTAAGGTACACCTCTATAGGTACATACGTGACCAACAACATAAGCATTGTAGTTTTAATTAAAGAATTCGCACTTGTATTGATAAAAGTGGAACCAGCTCGCGAGTAATCTGTCGGCGTGGGTGCGTGTAATGGGCAATCTCGTTAGCATGCACATGGCAGGAGCGGAGAGACTGCCAACTCCCGCGCCGGCTTACCAACCGCGATTATCAAGGCTGCGCCTCTTAAACGCATTGTGTATTGTAATTAGCATTATATAGAATGCCGCGGTATAGTCGACTATCTGTGTAATCTTAAGCTTACATTGTCCATAGTACGAAGCTGTACGCTTTGGACAGCTTATGCCCTTACAATGTTATTTGGCCTACTTTGCTAAGAAAGGCTATATGCTAATACAGCGCTTGGACGCAAGTTAGTGTTTAAACTCTTATATCAAACGGTTTTCTATTATCTTCTCGCAAAACCTTTCAACAAACGTATCATTACGCAAATTTTCATTACATCGAAAAGCATTTCTCGCCGCATGAGTTTTTTTTGGTAGCTACAAATCTAGCCTATCCTAACCGACGTAATTATCGTTTCATATACCCTGAAAACATCATGGTTTGCAGAAAAAATAGCGTTCGATGAAATGAAATTCGATAAACTGATGGGTCACCATATCAAACAGACTTAGTACCGATTTCACCATACGATATCAAATTTAATCAATGTTAATCGACTGTTAGTTCATACATTTTGACAGCTGTTAACGCTCTAATCGTCTGTTAGGTGGATCGTTTGGTGAAATTGGTACTTAACAATAAATAGCTTATCGTTAGCTGTCGCTGTTGTAGGAAAAATCTCATAATACAATTTATCTCCGCATTTATTTTCCAACGACACTGAAGGGGCTTAAACAATATAGGTACGTACTTGGTTACTTATCGCAGTGACGTAGAGGCAATATATAACGTATTAAGCGCAGCTTGCAGTCAGTCAATACAGATAACGAGAATTGCTAGTTGTTGAATACTACTCGATATCGGCCGATTAAACAAGATATAATATGCCATTCTTACTTCCAATAAGATATAAGTGCCTGTGCGTCCTTCGTTTGTAGGGTTCCGTAACCGCACGGAGCCCGACGGGACCCATTGATATCCGTCCGTCCGTCTGTCTGCTGTCCGTCCGTCCATCTAAACTTTAAAGAGCTGTATCTTTTAAACCGTAATAGGTGAATGATGAATGATGACCTACTTTGCGGTGGTACGGAACCCTCGGTGCGCGAGTCCGACTCGCACTTGACCGGTTTCTTAATGTTTATTTATTCAATATTACAGGGAAGTGTCTTCGTGTAGGGTTCTCTATAAAGTTGTAATAGTACTGAGTCATGTAATAGCTAAAAGTCCGTTTCCAATATATGTTCGTATATTTGATGAAGTGTATTTATTCATCCAACTTAGGTACGGATATTGACACAATCGTGCAATGCAAACTTGAATTTGAGTGCTTCGCGAATTGAAAACGTACGTATTTATTATATTCCGAACATGAAACTAAATAGAGTCGCATCCCAAAAACTTTCCGGACTAAGGTATCAGTGGGTTCCTAAGTTACTTTGATATTGGACTCTTTGGTTTCATTTGCTACTTATTCTTTCACTAAGATTCAATGCGAAATTAACGACGACCTCTGCTGACTCGTGGACATAAAGGTGGTCCACGGTACTCACTCAATACTATGTCACAAAAGTCGTGAGTATGAATCCTGTAGAAAAGAGATTCTACTCAGTGTTTTTGCTTTTATTGTAAAAGCTATTATATATTATTAGATATTGCAGGTTCGGACATAATTCTGCTAGATGTGAAATGATAGCGTGTCGCGCTTAAAGCTATAATAATTAATCAAACATGGCGCCGCCGAGATTTGTTTTGATCCCAGCGTGTACCATTCATCTCGAGGCGCCGCCGTATTTCCTCACTCCCCGAGTTCTCTGACAAACAGCGTAGGTGCTAATTAGGCTGAAGGTTAATTGATAAATTATGGAAGTGGAAAACTTTTCATAATTGAAGACACAAGTGGATATACCTAGAGGATACATTAATCTTACTAACTTATATATAACATATTTGTTTTCCCTAGATGTAGGTACCCTGTGAGATCACAGTCGTATGCAGTAGAACCATTACTACGCAGTGAGGTAAACGTAAACATACTCGTAGTTAAACTATATTAAAGCGAAACAACGAATTTCGTAATTGACGTTTCGGTTAAATAAAAAAAAATACTCGTAGTTATTTACTCTTCAAGCCTTGGACCTAAGGAGTGAGTATCTAAAGCAACTAGTAGTAACTTGAGGTAAACTTATAAAACGCCTATGTAAAAAACCAGCTAATCCCACCATAGCATACTGCCTTTGACAAGGTATCGTATTGTTGTTAACTCGGCCGCTCTCACTGTAAATTAAATAAAAGCTATTGTAACGTTGACAATACGAGAACATGTTTTACCCCGTATATAATACAATAGGTAACATGTCAAAGGAAATATGGTTTTACCTACTAGAATAGAGCCCTTGTTGTATTGTGTGCCTTGCCTGCAACATACAAGTAATTTGAATTTGTCTAACATTGTCCTCTCTTTCGCCCGGAGCCACAGAAGGATGCGATGAGATCTTTAATTTGTCAGAGGACCGAAATAAACGAAGCAAATAGGTTTTCTAAGGAAGAGAAACACGTTTTGTGGCCCACTGTACTTTTTTCTGTCACTGATGGATGACTAAATTGCAATTAAAATACGCGTCATAGTAGTGGTCCAAACTTGACGGGACTATGCTACTATGATAAAAATAGGCCCTTAAAATTAAGGAGTTCCTTATAGCCACCTTCTGTCTCTATCGTCGCCACCTCGATGGTACCGGATTATTACATTGTCATTGAAATTGCATAAGGCTTGTACAATTGTGCCATATGTAAAAAAACTTAAGTTGAACCCGACCTAGAGTAAGTATTTATAGTAAAAACTACTTCCTAGGTTAGTTGACTACCTATTATAGTTAGTTACATTCAAGCAAAGCTAAT
Source organism: Acleris cristana (assembly GCA_948252455.1). Taxonomy (NCBI): domain Eukaryota; kingdom Metazoa; phylum Arthropoda; class Insecta; order Lepidoptera; family Tortricidae; genus Acleris; species Acleris cristana. Next base: position 9,347,896 of record OX411784.1, on the reverse strand, counting down.
TTACAAGTAATATGCTAAAATCTCGGATATTGTTCTATTGAAATTCTTTACAAAATATTGTTCACCGTCAAATACACGTAAAAATCGAAAATTAGATGTTTAACTTAGACAGCATATACACATATCACCACTCTTACCATCACGTCGCCTCATAGTTGTCATTTGATTGATGAAGTCGCATGAGAGTTCAAATATAATATAATCCTATAAGGTAGACGTACAAAAATGATCAATCATGAATTTAACTGACTTGTCAGACCCTTTTCAGGAAAATAACACATTGGTATATGTGTAAAAGCGGGAAACAGTCTACAAAGAACAGAGAACACAGAACAATATCTAAATTCTGCTCCTTCGAGTGTTTGTAATTAATTCCGGAACAAATACAAACAATGAGATTTTATAGTTCTGTTGAATTGTGCGCGAAAACGTCAATAATTTACTATGTTTTCAAACGCTTCATTTGAGATAGTGTTACTGAAACCACAAACCATAAATTTTATTAGGTGCTAAAAGTGCGTTCTTCATAAACATAGTAAGCGCAATAAAATATTTACAGATTAATGCTGGTTACCACTATGTTACTACCACTAGTTTAAAATGAAGGTTAGGCTTATGTATTTGCCTACAATTTTTGGTAAAGTATATATTTTTAGGACGCTGTTTTGAACCACAGAGCTATAAAGGTATGGTAAATATGTGGTTCAGGAAGTTATACCTACGCACTAAAATTACATCAGCCCTGGCTTGTTTATCCCTAGACTTTGTTGGATGCAAATTTCCTCTCGCAATGATTAACGCGAAAGGAACGTTAGCGCGGTCAGGGTCTCTATTCTACTCTCAGAGTTAAAAACAATACGATCACACTTCAAAAACAATGTTGTTTTACCGTTTAGGCCCCTATTAACTGTCCGCATTTGAACCGCTGACCACCGAACATGCTGTTCCGAATGTTGTAGGGCGGGCGGTACAAAGACCGCCCTTTGTTCTCGCCGCCCGTGTGCGGTGCGCACGATCAATATCCGCTCCACAATCTTGACATCGAAAACAGGTGGCCGGTCCTTCCCGTTTTGGTGAACATTAGGACACTAATTTTAATCGACATTTAAATTTAATGTATCATAACGAGACAAGGCTAGTCTGCAGGTTTAGCTACAACACCTTCGCTATCTTATTGATATATAGGTGGTTGTGTATCATTTAATACTCTGCAGCGATTTCAAGATGATCAATTAGCATATTGTGAATTTTAACAATTTTTGTGCAGCTTAAGAAAATGAAAAAGATGTACACACTCAGTCGGGCTTATAAGTAGCTGTACACTTTGCTACCTTGTCGTTTTTGCCTTTGACAGATTAGTATCTACAACAGACAGACAATTCACAGTCAGTCAGTCTGCTGTACTAATCTGTCAGTCAGTCAGTTGACAGAGTAGTTCAAACGTGACAAAGCACTAAAGTGTACAGTACAGCTACTTAACTCCGACCCTACCTATAGTGTAATTGACGCAAGTAGTATAATTGTATTGCGAACAATCTCTAAGCTATGACTGCAGTCGGTAACTTTTAAAGAATGCAAGCTCAGGGAGCTACGATATACCTATAGACATAGCAACATAAGCCTACAGCTTATAGGTTGTTCAGCGTGTCCGTTTTACCGCTTTTATTTCGATAACCAATCAACAAACAACTGATATTATATTTACGATTGCTATAAAAAATATATAAAAGTATTGCTTTGGGATTTGTTAAAATTGTGCACTGAGGGTCCAGACAAGATGCATTACGCTTCCAAGCGTTTCTATTCGTTTCCTCTTTAAACCAATCGCTTCACTGGTAGATCACGTGACTTTTCGTATCACGTCATCTACCAGTGAAGCGATTGGTTTAAAGAGGAAACGAATAGAAACGCTTGTAAGCGTAATGCATCTTGTCTAGGCCCTCTGTTTACATAAATTCAACTACCAAAACGAAAACTATCTAGATGAAAAATATGTCTTCTTGAGATTTAAATTTATTTTAAGTTTATGCAATTAAAATAGGTAGTCTTATCTGTGATTCGAAAGCTATCTCCGAGCTCTCAGTCCCTAATTAGGATCGCCTCACTAATTACCGTCGAGGGCTCCTTCATCAATGAACACGGGCTTAAGAACGGCGGAAATAAACGGGAGAACGGATCCCTGCTCCTGATCTAATTTGAGAAATGGATCGCTCTATACTTACACTACCTAGAGAGTAGATATATTTACTTCCTACCCACGAGGACCCATGTTATATCTTATTCAGGCTTATGTGACTTCGTCCCGCGAACCCTCCACGTGTAACACGTTTAGAGCTACTTGCCTACTTCACTGGGGGTTGCACATTTTTCCAAAACAGATATGTATTAGCTTTTTTCCAGTCTTTCTCAAACATTTACAAAATCAAAAGGTAGTTAATGAGTGATTTTTTATTTTAACCATCATTATAAAGAGAGAGTTTGAAGAATTTTGTGAGTTGTATGTGACTTATGTGGAGGGTGACGTCTGAAACCTAAGGGCTTATCGTCTAACGCAGTCGGAATCGCAACCGGCTTCAAAGTGGAGCAATTGTTTTCATTTTGTATGTAGACAAGCCTTCGATTTTCAAAACGAAAACGATCGTGATTGCGAGTGCGTTAGACAATAAGCCCTCTGCACCTCGTTGGAAAAATCTTTCCTCATTTAAAAGGTACATTAGATGATCTACAGATTTACGCGGGGGCAAGTTTGGATGACTTCCCAACTATGATATCCTCTATTAATGCGGACCTTACCACCATCCGGGACTGGGCTGCTAACTTTGGGCTTAAGGTAAATGCTAGAAAGTCGCAAGCAATTGTGGTTGGCAGTTCCTACTTCATCAATAAGCTGACTGATCTCGTGGTTCCCAGTATAAGTTTTGATGGAGCCACTATTCCTTTTTCTACCTCCGTAAAAAACTTGGGGGTCACGATGGATCAGACCCTTTCTTGGTCCTGTCAAGTCGCCGAGGTCAGTCGCAGGCTCTTTGCTTCTCTACACTCTCTCAGGCGCCTGCAGAATTTTCTTCCCCATCACACCAAAATTACATTAGCGCAATCCCTTCTTCTTCCCCTCCTCGACTACGGCGACGTCGCATATCTCGACGTATCGGAAGAACTGCTGGATAAGTTAGAACGCCTGCAAAATGTATGTATTCGCTTTATTTACGGCCTGCGGAAGTATGACCACGTGTCCCACTTCCGCGCCCAGTTAAAATGGTTGCCAATCCGTTTTCGCAGAAATGTTCATATCCTGTCGTTGCTTTTCAACACTTTGTTTTTGCCTCACTCTCCCTCTTACCTTTCCGAGAGGTTTAGCTTCATGGCGAGCGGTTCCCAGAATCGCTTGCGGTCGAGTGCTAACCTCTCTCTTGCCTTTCCAGCCCATACGTCTAAAACCTACTCCAAATCCTTCTCGGTGTACTCTGTCAGATTGTGGAACCGGCTGCCTTCTGATATTAGGAAATCGCAATCGGTCGCATCTCTACAGGGAAATTTGAGGACATACTGGCTTGACTCCTTATAATTGTTTACTATCCTTTATTTTACTCTATAATATATATTTATTTATTTATTTTATATATATTGTATGTAGGTATACATATGTGTATATATGTAAGATCGTGTATTTAATTATTTTGATATTTATTATTATTATTTTTATATACGTCTGTTAGTATTTATTCTTAAGGTCTAAAATGTTGTTATGCAATTTCCGATAACTCTGTTTTGTACTAATGTCTGCCACATTCTACTTTCTTATTTTTCTCAATCACCCAAAGGTTAGCTGGAAGAGATCCCTTAAAGGGATAAGTTCGCCTTTGTACATTCCAACTCTGTAATTATTGTATTTGATTTTATGTTTTTTGTACAATAAAGTGTTTACATACATACATACATACATTATTTCAGATGGAGAAAGGCTATAGCCTATATTATTTAATCATTCGACCCGGGCAAAGTAGAAACGGGCTGCTATTTTTCATAAACTGGTGATTGCTCATAACTTCTTCCGAGTAGCACTGTTGCTTGTTTGCTAGGAAACTGTAAAATTGTCTAGGTTATAATTATAAGGCTTACTTCTTCCCCTCTCTCTTTCTCTCTCTGAGTCAATCGCGTCAAAATCAAAAACTCACTTTCCGATTAACAACATTACGGAGAGAGAAAGCCCTGAAGCAAGTTAAATAGAGTACTTATAATGAATATACTCGTACATATAAATAGGGCACGGTTCTCCTTTAAGTGCACCAAGAATGTTGAAGTAGGTAGACTTATAGACTATGATTGTGGTGCCTATTTTACATTGTTTAGGCCATACAAGTAGTTTATTAGCATCAGCCTCGTTACAACCCCGCCAGCAAATGAAGTGCTTTTATGCAGAATAAACACATTTGCCAAACCGCCGTATGAATAAATTTGTACAATATGTTAATTTTATTTCGTTACGTAGCAGACACGTCTAAGGTATAGGGCATAAACTAACTAATGGAACAAGTTTTATGATCAAGAAGCCTAAAGTAGCTACGTACTTCCGATTATATTAGTCTACACATATAATCAGATCCAACACTGTATTTTTCGTACATTTACACGTAGACACAGAATAGGTACAGTCGGCCAAAAATGTGGTCTACCACCCTACAGGGCCTCTATTCAACACAGTAAAAACATTATCGTTTTTGATCTGTTATCGTATTGTCACCGTTTCGATAGCTCTTATTTACTTGACAGTAATGACGTCTAACGTCATAACAATACCATAACGTCAACTACGATATCGTTTTTACCGTTAGGAATAGAGACGCAGTTGAAGTTCATTTGCACGTCATGATAAATAGAAGGTAAAGGGATTAGATCTCACAGAAACTTTTGTCGAAACTGGGAGACCACTTTATTGGCCGACCGTACTTACGTATATGTCGGATATGCCAACTAATTTAACAAATCGAAATGTCAATTAGGTGATTCTTAGGGTTCCGAAGTCAAACTATTCTTATTGTGTCACCCTGACCGTCTGTCCGTCTGTCCGCGGGTAAGCTCAGATACTCTTGGTAGCAAAGCTGTAACTTGGCGTAGTAATACATTTAAATAACGCCGAAAAAGTTGTAAAAAAAAGAAGAACTGGTTCTTTCTATACCATGTAAAAGTAAAATTATTATTTTAACATTATAACATCGAGTGCGGCATCATTACATAGCTCACAGTTTTTTGTAGTATTTCGTTAGCTCAAACCTATATGGATGTTGATACTTAGTAGTATTCATTTCATATTAAAAAAGTGACCAGTCAGAGATGACAAGTTTTATATGAGTTGACGTTTACTTCCACGTGTTTTGAGGCGGACGTCTCACTTAAGATGATCTAACCGACAAAAAAAGGGTGAAAGTTAGGAGAAAAAAACCTGGCTCTCCCGGTTCTTCTACTCGTCGCTTTCCAAAGCGCTGTCCTGTCAATCATAATAAAATGCCTAAACAAAGTCAAAAACAATTTAAAGGATTTTTATGTCCATAATTAGGAAAAACATCAGTTGAAATGGGTGGACCAAAAAAATACAAACGCGACTAGTTGAGAACCTTCTACTTTTTGTATGAAGCCGTTTCAAAAAATTCGTAATTTCCCTGACGTCAGACCTTTGCGAAATGTTAATTCGAGCTTGATAGAAGCTCGTGGAGTAAACCACATGTGCTTCTGTTTAGTGCAACAGAGTAAATAAATACTCTTTAACCCAACAATTGTCCTCGCGTGTGACTTGTTTCTTTAATAGGTACGGTAAGTTCACGGTGGTTATCTAAAACTGGACTTTGGTGAATTACACCTGGTTAAAACAAGGAGTCATTAATTAAGAAAAAAACTTCGACTAAATAAAATTATTTTTTACATACTATTTACTCTTTAAGAATGAGTTATTATTCTTAGGAAGGGTTTTTGCTTTTCTAAGAGACTTTCAAAAAATTAATAATGCGAAACTGAGGGTTAATGGCCGCATTTAAAGTTGACGATCAAATCGTGCCGATATTTCATACACAAGTTTGAAAAAAGAACGAGTTTATTGTCTTTTATAAAGAATAAATATCTATACTAATATTTATTATAAAGAAGTAAAGTTTGTGATGTTGTAGGGGTTAATCTCTGGATTTACAGAACCGATTTTGAAAATTCATTTACCAATAGAAAGCCAAGTTATTTGTGAGTGTCATAGACTATTATATTAACCCAAAAAAAATGTTCATTGCCCAACGAAGTGGGCATGGGAACAGCTATAGGTAAAAAAACGATCTAATACCCAATCATTGGCACCCTGTGTGAAACATGATGTATTTTCAACATGGCTGATAGTTTAGGGTCGCAATGTCGTTAACGAGTAGGCGTTAAATCATGTTCGCCCTTGTTCGCACGGTATACTACTCGGTCAGCGGGACAAAGCGCCTGACTGTAAGTAACACCAATAAAAGTTTCTCATATTTTCTGAACCATTATTAGACATAATAACAACTGAATAAGGTGAGGATATAATAACCAAACGAGGCCTCACACTCGTTTCAGGGAAACTACTTTGTTAATTTACTTTGACAAAGTACATCTGTTTAGTCAGTCAGTTTATCATCAGAAGGATTTAGCCTTGAATTGCGAGTGAAAGGGATCTGAAGTTTCGTATTTGCTATTTTATAGTAAGTCGAGCTGATAAATCTTTACCTACCGATACGAGCGTCCAATAGAGAATATGCATGTTTTTTTATAGCTTCAATAAACGCTGATTCATGTAACAAACAGGTGAGAAAAAACATTTTTTGAATAGCTATAAAAATAACCAAGATATAAGCCAACAAAGATTTGTTCCTATCTCTTTCTAGCAAAACAGAATTTTACGTGGAGTTTATATGGCCGAACTGCACATGACGTCACCGGTGCACTTCGGATCTCACCGTCTAATTAGCAGTTTAAAATGCTTGTATCATGCGTATTTCTTGACCAATTTTGTTTTTAATTTCACTTTTGGTGATGTCTTTTAGGGTATTTTTATGTTTTGTTGACAAATGCGATTTAAAAAATCCATGCGTATTCCCTATTAAAAAAATGTTTTAACACGCTTTGCCCCAAGCGATGACAGTTGTCAAACAACGGCTTTCAACAGAAAACATCAACATTTTTCATTATAACAATTTGATCTTCCCGTAAACGCGTAAACGTAAACACAATAATAAAATCTGCTTACATGTTCAGTCACCATGATAGTTGTATTCCAATTACAGTAAGAATGCGGGCGGCGCCAGCGAAACGGCGGGTCAGCAAGGGTGGAACGCTGCCAACGCGGGCCAGAGCGACCCGTCCACCAAATATTACTACGATTCTGTTTACCCAAACAGAAATTGAATTCACTTTGTTGCTCTCAAAAATACTTATTCCATTATTACATCTACCATCGGCAAAATGGAACCCTGACCTTCCAAAGAACTGTGTCACAGTGACGTTATAAATCAAATCAAATGAATTGCCTAACAAAATATCACAGTTCTCTTAGTGGGTCAGAGTTTCATTTTGCCGACTGTACCAATAAAACCTAAACCTACCAATAGTCTTTCGGGTTAGGGTAAAGTTAGTTAAACTAATTAGCATATAAGAGCCTAAAAAAGTGAAAGAGAAGTACAAACCGAAGTTCGTCGGGATGGATGATTATGTTACGTTGCACTGTCACATAACATGATAATGAATACCTGTCATTTCGAGGCAAAGGAGCATTTGAGTCTGGGGTAAAAGTTCGAATGACGATTCGTGAAACAGATGGGGATTCGAATTGAGTGCTGCACTGTAAACAAGCCTTTCGCTTACACTGAGAAGGCCCCTGAAACATACACAGTCCACATCGATGGTTTGATGTATCTACTGATCGTTAAATTGCAAAGCGTCTAAGTAGGTAATATTACATTATGTATAGTAAATTGTTAACCAAGGGATGAAAGTGATCAATTGCATCCCAAGATATTTAGGTTACACTAGCGGCAGCGCGCCGCGAGTGCGCCTAAAGTTCAAGGGTGCAATTGATACTTTCACCAGAGTCAACACTCTACTTTTCATTTCGACTGAGAGGAAATTGAATAAAAAATGTTTCATGTTATTGTCACAAACTTTGTCTGTAAATATTTTCATACAAATAATTTGTCATCATCATCATCATTTCAGCCGTAAGACGTCCACTGCTGGACATAGGCCTCCCCCAAGGTTGCCACAAGGACGAAATAATGTGCGTTTTCACAAAATTTCAAAGCGTGTTTTAAAAAGTAAGTTCTGCCATGGACTAGAAAAGAGTCAAAAATGACTGAGTGTCTGACCAACTCTTTTTCAAAATCACTTTCCGCCCTAGGGATGGAAATATCATTTTCAGCCCGCTAATAAGATATGGAAGCCCTTACTTTCCGAACAGGAGAGATGAAAAACCTATTTAGAATATCATCTGTTTGAATATATATACCTAATAGTTATAAAATACATGATTAGGAAATCGTCACATGGAAATCAGCATGTTCGAAGCCAAAGCGTACGGTATATACAACATTCATGCATAATTATACGTAATTTCGTTTCCAAGACGTAAAAAAATATCTACACGTCTATAGCACACGGTTTGTGTGTGCATATATTACATATTTGTGAGCTCGACTGAACTTTCCGATAAATTGAAATGAGTGGGGTGAGTTCGAAAGCCTATGAATTAATAAGTGTATGAATTAATACTTAACGAAATTAAAGTGTAAAAGCATTCCAATGGTAACGTAAGGCTTTCAACGTGTCCCGGGCGGCGGTTGGCCGGCAGCCAGGGCTGCTGGCTCGGCTCGCCAGCAACCGCGGCAACCCCCCTCTACCCTATCTACGAGCATGATATAACGAAGGAGAGGCACTGAACGACAAGCGATAAACATAAGTAATGCTCCCGCGCGGTGAACGCGACCGCGCCGGAGTATCAGACGACTTCATGGAAGTAGAGAACTTCGTGTGACGCAGTTAAGTTGCTTCTTTTTAAGCAGCGCATTTTGTTATGAACAGAGAGTTTATTTACGATGCACGCATGTGTAACTGTGTGGTTAATATTGTATTTATACATTATTCCTAGCTGTCCGCGCCCGGCGTCGCCCGGGTGTAATTTTTTTTTTTCAGACAACCCTTACTAAATATACTTTACGTCCTATTCTCAGACCTACTGAATATACACACAAAATTTCATAAGAATCGGTCAAGCCATTTCGGAGGAGTTTTGTTACAAACACTGTGACACGAGAATTTTATATATTAGAAGAAGATAAACATACCTAGTTGACGCGTAAAAAAAACTACATTTTAATCATAGTATACTGTTACGTACGTGGGGGTAGGTAACTGATAGAAATGCACGAATACACCAATAATCAAAAGTAGACTTTAATAACGCACTCACTTAAACCGTTACAAACAATTATCGCACAATAAATTCGAATACTCAGATGATCGCTCGGGTCGCTCTTGTTCGCACTGTTCGCTTTCCAATTAAAGACTGAATGTACTTGCAATCGGTCCGCCTTTTATAGTTCCCGTCTCCGATCATTCCAGAATGAGTTCTGGAATGATCGATGTACTTTGCCCCGCTAAGGACGTTCGAGACAATTCGTTGCTGGAATGTTCTACGCCTTTCTTCCTTGTATTGTTCGCGATGTCCTTGACCTTGACTCACGGGTCTGGAATATTCTGCGTATTGCTGTCTCATTTCCAATCGTGTTATCTCTTTCACATGCTTCTCGAAGGTTCTCAGTATCGCTGTCTCTTTCTAATCATGCTATCTCTTTCACTCTAAGTAGAAAATTGGCATATACTGAAATGTACTTCAAAGGCCCATAAGCGGTCCTGACCACGCCTGAAAATGGGTTTTCAGGATATGGCGTAATCTGATAGAGGGTTTCAGGCGCCTGAAAATAACTGCAAGTTGGTCGAAATTTTGATAATCTAGTATGTGATAGAGCTACCTCTGAAACGGACTGAAACGATATTTCAGCCTGCTGAAAACGCTTCTAAAGCATCGAAATTCACGATTGAAGATGAGACGCCTTATCCCATCGGCGTAACAATACCAAGATGTTTTTAAATTACATTGCAATAAACCTTAGTAGGTACCTACTTATTTTTGTTCGTAGTTCTGCCCTGTATGTACGATTAGATCTGTACAGGTGGTAAGTACATTCGTTAACTTGACATATGAACGCTCTAATCATTTTCAACACGATAATGGTAAATTTGTAGTCATTTTTAAAGAATTTATTTGATTCCATTGTTTTTTATAATAATAGCTTTATGTGAGGATAACGTGTAATCCCATTTTTCTGATGGCGAACATGTATTCTATTTAACCTTATAATGTTAATCCGTACCTAATTGAAAAATAAATAGTCTGGAGTTGAGCACAATACAATAAAAAATCACCAAAACACAATAAACAAAAAGTAATCAAATGTGAACAAGGAATAATAGACGGCCATTTTTCCCCCAGACACTGGTCTGTTTGTCTTTCAAAGGATAATTGATTTCAGCAAAGTAAAACCGCGTAATCTGCCGCCTATTTACATAAAATATCCAATTTTCCGTGTTTCCTTTACATAAACGAAGTTTTATCACTAGTGACGTGTCTGTCTGAAGAGCTTACTTATATCAAAGCATAAGGTACTGAAGTAAACAAATGTAAGCAATCGATAAAAGAAAGCTTGATACGTAATTATGTAGCAGGCAGACAGAGCCGTAAGACGTCGGATCAATATAGCCGGTCATTTGTAACTCGCTCAGCTGATCGATATGCATGTGGGCTACGGATACATTAACATTAACAATACGTACAGGGCCTCTATTCTAGGCGGTAAAAACATATCGTTTTTGACTTGTTATGGTATGATAACCTTATAACATGCCAAAGGCAATTGTAGAACGATACCATGACTGAGCATTCTTCTTTGGATATTTTTAACAGTAAATAGGCTATTTGACTAATTTTAGAAAACCTTTTTAAATGATTCTTTATTACATAAGAAGCACACTACATTGATATTTCCGTGACATTCTACTGTATTATCAATAAAAATCTATGTTAAAGTTTAAATTTTCAAAACCGCGCTTAAAACGCTGTTTCTATCATGGCGCTGGCCATATGACAAGTGTGACGTCACACGAAAGTAAACAATAAAAAATCATTTGAAGAGATATGCCCTTATGATCTGTGGTTACTTGCGTTTGACGTCACCAGCGAGTAACCACAGCTACAAAGCAATCACATAGCGTTTCTGCCACAGATAAAATTTCAAAAAATATTAAAATAAAATTGTGTAATTTCCAAAAAAATATACATAATTTAGTTTAAAATAAAGTGAAATATATGTTTTTTTACGCTATTATCTAATAGGATGACCACAATTTGTAGTGTATTTTCAATGTTGTCAAATAGCCTATTGCCCTCTTTTAAAAACCAAATTCACAATATATTTTGTGCTTAATACACTAGAATATAATAATAATTAATATAATATAATTCATCTCTGTAAAACTAACAAATAAAATAAATCTGACTAACTTTGTATAAGATACGTAACTAATACCACTAACCACCAAACATTTACACACACTTTAATCATTTTGTGCATAGGTACATAGTTTAGAGTTATAGTCTAGATTCATATATTTTTATCATGATATTTGCATTATTTCTGATTGTTACTTGTTTTGTGAGCCATGAATAAATAAATTAATTAATTAATTAATTAATTAATAAAAAGCCATATGGTTTTACCCAGTGAAATACAGGCCTAGTTTATTAATTTTTCGGGTATAGTTGTTTGGACTGCCTTAAGAGCGTATGCGAGCAAGTGAAAGAGAAGACAAACCTGAGAAAGATTTGTGAACGCGAAAGCTCAGAAATATTTATCTAGGGGAAAAGTGAATATAGAATAAGGTCGCAGGAGCTCTGCGCCTCTATTCCCGACGGTAAAAACGATATCGTAGTTGACCTTTTATCGTATTGTCATGACGTCAGACGGCATTACTGTCAAGTAAATAAGAGCTATCAAAACGGTGACAATACGATAACAGATCAAAAACGATATTGTTTTTACCGTGTTGAATAGAGGCCCTGTTCGGCCCCGTCTTGTTTCTATAACGTTATCACATTATATACGTGTTACTAACAACAAACACACGTGTTTAGTTCGTGACGTCATAGGAAACTGTCGTCAACACGTAACGCGTGTCTGTGACGGGGTGTGGATTTGCTATACTAACCACGAATATCTTATAAAACGAAAATGCAACAATGACACGCTACGGCGTTAATCATTGTATTGTACACGGTACACAATTCTGACAATTCAACAATTCTGATAATATTTTTGCTATAAAACTGCGCCTCTATTCTAGGTAGTATAAACGATATCGTAGTCGACCTGTTATGGTATTGTTATGAAGTCAGCCGTCATTACTATCAAGAAAATAAGAGCTATCATTACGTTGACAATACGATAACAGGACAAAAAGGATATTGTTTTTACCGTGTTGAATAGAGGCGCTGGTCAGAGTATCGTGGAAGAGGTCTATGCTGTCATCTTTGCCAACAATAGCATTGTAACCATTGCATATTCGCATCATAGGAGACTGTAAGCCAAGATTGGACCGCCATTACTGTCAAGTAAATAAGAGCTGTCAAAACGTTGACAATACGATAACATGTCAAAGTTACATGCTTTTACCTTATAGAACAGAAGCCCAGTAGCACATTATTCAAGTGTTTCATAATAACAATCAATGATATCGAACGCCCAACCTACCAAATAATAGCATGAATAATTAATATCGCGTAGCACGTCTACGAGTACTAGGAAGGATCGTGCTACGAGGCTACGCGCTACGCCGACCCACTTTAAGTTAAGATTGACACGTCTTGTACTTTGATAAGGGCCTCGGCCGAGCAAAAGGAATACGAAATAAGAAGGTAATGTACTCATAATTAAGATTATCTTATCACGTGGGAAATATTCTTCAAAATATGTTTACATGTTAATCAAATATTTTATAAAATGTCATTATTTTGTAATAGCACCCACTTTCTGATGATACATTATCTTGTATCTTTTATCCAGTAATGTTACTGTAGCTTGAGCATGATATTTCAACCATACGTCAGGTTTTCGAACACTTTCACCATTCGAAAACTTGTTCTAAACTGTTGCAGGCATCCATAAACCAGACTCACTTTTTCACACATTGTTTTACTTATACTTCTACTCGATGTCGATACAAAAGTCAATATCAAAGTCAACTTACTATCAAATTTAAGGACTAGATACGGACAGGGTCCGCTTATACCAATTGCCATACACATTTTGGGTATTCTACATCTAATCTGTGATCATTAACCCCCTTACTAATAAACTTTGAGTAACGGTGGTATAGCTATAAGTACAATGTTTTGTTATTATCTGTCATTGTGACATTTGAATTTGACTTGTTACCGTATTGTTTTGAACTCGGTCGCAATTACAGTAAAGTTAATAAGAGCTATCGTAACGTTGGCAATACGAATAACATCTCAAAAGCAATATGGTTTTACCAAGTAGAATAGAGCCCCTGAAAAGGCTATCGTATCGTAAACTACGAAAACAATAAAAACAGAATGTAGGGCTCTATTTTACATTGTATTAACCCATCTTGCTCCGATAGCGTAATCATATTGTTAACGTTACGACAGCTCTTATTTTGTTGACAGTAAGCGCTGTAATAGCGTGTAACAGCAGTGTTATAGGATATCGAATCAAGGTGAGTAAACCAAAGTGGAATGAAGGCCCTGTAAAGCCCTGGGGGACTTATTCTACGTTGTTTTTGCACCTATTGCTATTGGATTGTTTCTACATCGGCCGCTTTTATGGTCAAGTTAATAAGAGCTGTCATAACATTGACTTTGGTTCAAAAGTGATACCTACCCTACATGCAATAAAGATTCACCAAATATACCTATGTATTTTGTGTTTAAAAACCGTGCCCTACGACTTAACCTATAATGTTGTTTGCGTTTTGCATTCTGATTTTCGAGTAAGCAATAGATTGAGCAAACTTCAACGTTAAAAAACTTGGGCGTGATATTCAATTACAAAGTCACATCAAACAGTAATTCATCGTCACGCCATCTTTGTCACCATAAATACCGCCAGTTAGCGCTACGTCACTTGCTGAATGCCGTATCTATAGGCAGTCTAATTGCTAAGGGGGCAAACAGGAAACAGCCGGGAGCGGTGGCAACGGTCGGGAGTATTTGCTGAGCAGTATTTGTAGATCAAGCGGCAACCCGGCCCGAGAGAGGTAGGGAAAAGGCTAGTATGGTTGCGTTAATCGCGTGACAATATGTGGATAAAGCATCCGTCACTCTCGTTGTTATATACGTGTCAGAAAGTGACGGTGTTTTATCCACATTTTGTCACGCAATAATCGCAGCCATATTAGGCCCCCAGGGCCCGTGCTATGGACGCCTTTATCACGGTGGATAAAGCGTCCGTCGCTCTTGCGCTTACTTACTGGAGAGTGACAGATGTTTCATCTTCATCAATAAATACGACCATAATAGGCCCGCAGTAACACCAAATTTTCTGACGTTTATAACTGTTACGGGACGCAGGTTTTGAGGTTCCAAAAAGGGGAGAGAAAGTCCGTAGATAGACTTGATCTTAGTCCTTAGGGTTGGCAACGAGGTCTTGGGATGGCAGTCTTAAAAATGGTAACCCATCATTTTATAGAATTTTACTTCATCGATTGTAGCATTTCATCGAACGCTATTTTCTGAAACCATGTTTTCAGGATTCCTAAAACACTAATTCCGTAGGTTAGGTTAGGTTAGACTTGTGACTACCGAAAAAAACTCATGCGGCGAGCAATGCCTTTCGATGAAATGAAAATTCTGCGTGATATAGTATTCGACGTTTCTTGTTTTGATAAAATAATAGGTACAGTCAAGGACTTTAATTGTTATGCCACTATGGAACCCTGTCATAACGACAGCGTCAAACCACATGAAAGAAATTACGCCGAAATTAATGATTAACGTTATGCGACAGGGTTCCATAGTGGCATAACAATTAAAGTCCTTGACTGTACCCCTTTAAAAATACATGTCTAAAGTTCTCAGACCCCGATTACTATGAGGTGGTTTGACTGCTTGTTTACCTTGTTCGTGCCATAAAAAAAGAAAAAAAAGGGTAGGTATGCAATTTCACAGCAATGATGCAAATACTTTTTTATAAAAAAAAACGTAAGTATTATAATTGAAAGTAACATTGGTCCGATCAATAGCTGCGATGTTTTTACGACGCGTAAGCAATTGTTTCAGTCCCATGTGACCGCTCGCGAACATTCTTAAAATATACTCGTCTTCAAAGAAAGCGTGAGTAACCAAGTGTCTCACGCCTTATTGCCAAACGTTCAGTTGTCGAATGTCGATGTCGAAAATGGGTCACTGGGTGTCATGCACCCACATGCCGCCGCAAACAAAAGTTTTAATGTGCTGAAGTGGACCAAAGTGTGCTGATTTAGGACTATAGGTATACAGCTTTAAACTCATTACAGCTTTGACATTTTAATAGTGTTTTTGAAAGTACGCGAGTTTTTATAATGACATAAATACACGACTTTACGTCGTCCCTATCAAAATAACATGAAATGCTTTTACCGGAATAGATAGAAGTTTTAGGATAAAATATAATCCTAACCTATCTCTCTGATATAATATATGTCACAGCATGCAATGAAGTTTATAAAGATATTTGAATCATGGTTTTTAACGCAGAAACGGTTCAACGGATGCTGTGCATCCTGCACTAGCGCATAAGGTACTTTTTTCACCGGAAAATTTAATATGTTTCGCGGGAACGTCAAACGTCAACGTATGCGGACGAAGTAGCGGCCAGACGCTAGTTTAAAAGAAAAAATACACATTATATTCCTATTAAAAGCACAATAGCTCAATCAATACCTAATTAAAAAATAATCACTCACTTAGATTATTAATAGGCATGAAATTATGAATGAAGTGGTCGTTGTTTACCTTCCGTATAACCTTGAAGCAGAGCCGGCAGTTGAGGAACCGCGTTCCTCTGAGCTCTGTGTCACGAGCGGGTTTGAGGTAGGGAGGTTTTCGGGATCACAGTCACAGCACACACGGTCGAGATCGGCCGCGAGCGGGCGGCGTTCGGTGCGGGCGCGCGGGAGGCCACCGGAGTCCGACTGCGCCGCGCCGGCTATTTGCGCCCGCTCACCGCACCCCGCGCCGCCCGCCCAGAGAAAGCTCTGCGCAAAGCACATAACTTTCTTTTGTTCTGCATAAGTTTTTGAGACAAAGGTATGTTTTTATCTTATTTTTAAATGGGCATTTATATATGATATACCCACTGATTGGCTTCCAAAGCAAAGGCAGACTGAGGAGAGTTGGATAGGCCTAACGCGTGTAGCACAGAATAGAGAGAGATTGAGATTGATTGATTGATTGATTGTTTATTGGTAAAATAAATTTTACACGTCATATTTTACATTCATATCCATAATATCACATTATTTTGCAGTATTATATATTATTACAACACAATTAAAATGTTAAAGTGTATCTTCATTTAAGTAATACCTACTGTCACAATTATTTGAAATTTATAATAAATATGTACCTATGTTACAATTGTAAATTTTAATCTAAAACTATATCCCTGTTTGTAATTGGGCCAGTGACTTGTAAGCTGCAAAGAATTCGTCAACACTATAACAAGCCATGTGGAGCAACACAGATTTAAGACTGGAAATAGATAAGGCATTTTCTTAACAATGTAAGCATTAGCCACTGGGAAAGATGTTAGTTGTAAATAAACTCCTTTAAAGCCCAAAATTATAATTTTCTGAAATCAAATGACAGCAAAACGTTCCACCCTTTAAAAGTTCGCATTGAAACCGATATGGAGCGAAACATTAAAATATTACTTGACGACGTAGTTAGCCTAGTTGGTAGTGACCCTGCCTACGAAAACAAGCGGTCCCGGTTTCGAATCCCGGTCAGGGTAAATATTTGTGTGATGAGCACGAGTATTTGTTTCTGAGTCTTGGGTGTTTTCTATGTATATGTACACATATAAGTATTTAATGCTTGCTTAATACATATTTATGTAAATCGATGCCTAATACCCATAGTACAGTTAAAGTCATTAATATATATACGCTACCAAGGCGACAAAAATATCAACACGCCCCTATGCCACTTATAATAGGGTCTATGTTTACACATATTTGGCACGATGGCCGTATTAGTGTTTTTGACTGTACAAGACTAGAGCTTAATTTGGGACTAGGTCAATTTGTCCGAAATTGTTTCCCGATATTTAAAATTTATATTTATGAGCCCTGGACGCCCTCTTTCTCAAATGTATCCTGACTAAAATTCCTGACAAAAACAGAGATGAAAGGTAATCTCTCGGTGATCGAGGCTTTGAAACTTATCCTCCACAATTACCGCAATGCCAATGAAACTCGAGCTGAGTGCTTTACCGCGGCTAAATAGGTGAAGTAGTTTACCTAGAGATGTGAACCGTAATCCATACACGGAAGAAATAGTCTTGATTAAGAGTGCGAACCGAGTGCCGTCTTACTTAACTTGGAATCAATGAAGCTTGCTAGCCTGAGGCGAGTTTGCCGTCTAATAGTTGGCTACGTGCAAGCAGTTATCTGTTGTGTGGTGTTGTAATTATAGTGCAGTCAACGAATAGATGAAACAGGAATGGTTGAAAAATTAACGTGAGAAAATGGGTTTGTCATAGGAAAGAGCTTAGGGTTCCGTGCCCGAAGGGAGCCCGGGACCCTATTAATATGCCTACGCTATCCGTCCTGACTTTAAAGAGCTGTATATTTTGAGCCGTAATAGAGAGAGGGTTGTTTTTTTTTTCAGAATATGTATTGAATGTGCAAAATGTGGTTACAGAATTAACAACAAGTTTTTAGAGTTAGAGTTTTTAGAGATGTTCTAGCGTTTTTCGAGTACTTGTTTCCTTTAGGATCAATCAGGGGAATTAGAGTAGGTAGAGATCCCTAGGTATCTAAAAAACTACTTACATCTCCAAAAAAACAACATTTTTTTAGTGTCTCTTCCAATTGGGATATAACAATGATCCCTTCCAAGAAAATATAATTTACAATGTTGTGCACGTTAATGCCTTTTAGTTCCAAAACTTTGAACGTCATGCAAATATCAAGGAAATAACCACGAAAAACTTAAAAAAAGCATTAATTAATTAAAAAATACAATTGAATTTGGGTGAGTTAAGCTAAATTCACAATGAACATTACTCTTTCTAAAGCTGGCACTTAGCTGCGACTCCTTTCGACGCCCTAGGCAAGATGCAAACGCTACGTTTTTGTATGAAAATGTATGAACTAACAGTTGATTAACATTGATTAACATTTAACATCGTATGGTGAAATTGGTACTTAAGGTACAAAACCCCTGGCTGTCTATTCTGCAGGGTAAAACAATATTGGTTTTCACGTGTTATTACACACATATACCTACTTAGTACAGTATAGTACCTAATATTTTTAACTCAGCAGCTATTGGCTACTGTCAAGTAAATCAGGTTTATCATAAAGTTGACAATACGATAACACATCAAAAGCAATATTATTGGATCTAGTCGAATAGAGGCCCTGCTCATTGGCCTCCTATAGCTAACAAAATGTATCTACCTAGTACAAATCGCGTCCGTAACCGACTCGGCCGATCAGCGTTTTTTGTTTGCTACTTTATCCCGTGCAATGCCTTAATGAGAATTTAGCTTAAACCTATTCCTCGAAAGGTTTCCTAATGCATCTATATGATTTATTCTGATTGCGATAAATCAAAAAACGCCCGATTTGTTAAAACATTATGAAATATGTAAAAAACCCATTAATGAACTTAATTAAAAATGTCATGCCATGCTTAATTAATTAATTAAAAAAATTGTTTCATTATTGTTTATATATTCAATTCATATTATAGGCAATTATAAGAGTTAATGATCTTCCAAAGTCAATCATCAACTCAACATGTTTAATTTTTACTGATGCGATGATGTACGTGTGATTGTGTTCCCAACGAGGACAGTGCGAAGCTGCAGAATGACATGGCTAGCATGTGTTTGTGTTTCACATAGGTAGGTACAATGTACACCATTAACTCAGCACCGATGCAGAGCCTGCAGAGCCTGTACTTGGTACGTGACTTGGACAATTAGTTATATCCGCATATTATTTTTAACAACATCACTTAAATTTGTAACACCTTCAGATAGAAAATCTTTGGGCTTTGCCATGCGGCAGTCTAAATTTTTCACCAATCGAAACGCGATTGGTACTCTATCTATATAGGGTGAAAGGTAACTCGACCTATTCCTTGAAATGGGGTTATACTAGAGCTAATTTGCAATAATTTTGTCCCAGTGAACTTAAAAAATGCACCAGCAAAATAGCGTAGGTATCTTCATGGCACTTACGTCTTTTGTTGAGAAGCGTAGTTTTTCTGCAATAACTCAAAAGCGGTACTTATATAAATATGAATTTTAAAATGTTTTCTGGCAAAGGTATAGTGGCACCACTGTCTATAAACAGTCCCCTACCACTGCAAATTTTTGGGCTTCACGCTAGACGGATACTTAAATTGGAAGCAGCATTACGCTTTACAGAAGCTAAAGCCAACTAACAAGTGATGGGCTAAAGCAGGCGTAAGTATTTTGCTTATTTTCATTCGTTGCTGTCTTACGGTACAATACTGTGGGGTAACTCCACGGACTCAATTCGCGTAATGATCCTCCAAAAAAAAGCGCTTAGGATCCTTGCCGCCGGTATAAAACAACGAGAATCATGTAAGAGGGTATTTTTTCAATATCGCATTCTGACCTTATATTCCGTGTAGGTACTTGTACCAAATTATTTTTTATACTACATACCTTTGCGCGAATGGGAGCAAAGTCGCTGGCAGCACGGGCCGCCTGCGGCCGGATCCGAGCCGCACGGCGCTAGCCAGGAAGAACCCGCGTAATATCGGCCGTAAATTCTACGAGCACCTACCCGCTGACTTAAAAAATGAATCCAGTGACTAAACATTCAAACGTCGATTGTTGATTTTCTGTCTGTCTGTCCGTCTGTCCGTCTGTCCGTCTGTCCGTCTGTCCGTCCGTCCGTCTGTCTAACAGAAATACATCATCTGTGAAAATGCTAACTGTCAAGCTATCACGGTTCATGAGATACAGCTTGGTGACAGATAGACAGACGGACAGTGGAGTCTTAGTAATAGGGTCCCGTTTCTACCCTTTGGGTACGGAACCCTAAAAAACACTAACATAGTACGAAAAATCCAACGTTCTGCATGGTATACAGCAACGAAAAGTTCCACTTTTTGAGCAACTGCATTAAAAATAATATATTTTTGTTATTTAACTACCGAACTAAGTAGTAGCTTCAACAAGACACCTATACATACCTACTCCAAATTTCATCAATGTACCTCTTGTAGTTTTTCGAGTAAAATACCTGTGACACACGGACGGACGGACATGACGAAACTATAAGGGTTCCGTTTTGGCTACGGAACCCTAAAAACCTGAGCTTTAAAGGACGCTGTTACGCAAAAATGTGTCATCGCACTATTATTTAGCAATAAAATGTCAACCCACAACGATAGTACTGAGGGTTGACACTTTATTGCTAGATTGACACATTATTGCGTAACAGCGTACTTAAACCCTTATAATCACAGAGTACTTGAAACTTAATCACTGCTTATAATCTGTGAACCTGAGAGACCGACCATACGCGTTCTGTCATTGTACTGTCAATTGTCAAAAATAACGTCTAAATTGTGCTGTTTGTTTCTTTTGTTTTTTGTGTTTTAGCGGTTAAACTGGCTCATGCAGAGTCAGGCCTTGGCATTATTATGCTTATCATTGCAAAATAGTACGCTGAGATTTATAATATAAAGTATTCAGGTACATTGTTATATTATTTGTATACAACGTGAGCATTAAAGCAAATTCAAGTTATGGGGGTAACTTACGAGGTTAAGATTTCGCGAAGCAGCTGTAAATAAATTACAACTTTGAAATTTCAATGAAACTTGTTTAAGTTTTAAAACATTGTCCCTAATAATGATGGCGAAATGGAAAATATGCCGCCAAGAATTTGGAAATGAGGAGTTCGATTTTGAAGAAGGCGAGCAAGTGGCTGTCGGCAGAGGTTTGGACAACAGAATAATGTTGTCCAGTATAGTGGTATCGAGAAATCACTGTGTTTTGAAAGTTCAAAAAGACAATATTCTAATTACAGACTTAAACGTGAGTACAATGAATTTATTCAAAATACCTATATTAATGCTTTTATAACTTAATGTTTGGTTTATTATACCCCTGAGTTAAGTATGCACAGCTCCATGGTAAAATGCCAAAATAAAATGGTTTGCACCAAATTTCTAAAGCCTTTCCTAAATATATTAACAACGAAACATGGTATTTCCACTGCAACACTTAAAACATAGTTACCTAATAAAAATAAGTTGATCACTATTATCAGCTAAGCGACGTCCACTGCTGGACATAGGCCTGCTCAAAGGAACCTATTCTTCCAAATTATAGTTACATGTTAGATTAACCCCTCCAATGTTGGTAGCAACGGCATCATTGCTGCATGTTCATACTAAATGTATAAATGTCTAAAATCGCAGAAGCACGATGATGATTTCAGTTTCATTAAATTCAGCAGAGTTAACATTTTCAGTCTCTTCTTCTGAAGCATTTTATTATACAGGCTATTGTTAGGTATGTGCTTCTTCGAGCTGGTTTGAATTTGTCCTAATTCATGCTCTATTTATAGATAATAATTACAGTACTTGTTAGGGCTGAAACATTAATTACACATGGAGATGTGCTTTTTTTACTTCTTTTCTCTTTTCTGTCCAATGTCTTTTTGCAAGCAGCAGTGTACTTTTAAAATTAATCAAATGTTATTTTTAGAGTTCCAATGGAACTTATGTTGGAACTAAAAAAATACCAATGAAGTCAACCTTTACTGCTAAAGATGGTGACATTATAGGATTTGGATGGACTACACATGTTGGTAATTTTAAAGATATTACTGATAATGACAAGCATGTTTTTAAATTGGTCAAAGCCAATGAATCTATAGCTAATAGAATACAGTATGTAAGTGATAGTGATGATAACTTGGAAACAAAGATAGCTTCTTTGTTTCCAAAGAAAGATGAGTCAATAGCTGACATAATTAAGAAAGAAACTGATTCTAAGAACTTAAAACGAAAGTCTTATGATACTGTTGATACTGCACCCATCAAGATTAAGAAAGAATTGGTTAAAAATAATGAAGAGATTTCATTAAAGGATGTTAATGTGGTGAATCTTTTATCAGATAGTGATAGTGAGGCAGCTATATCCGTACCTAATAAAAATCAACATGTGAATAAAATCCAACTGGATCTAATCCAGGAAGAACCCCTGGTGCAGTGCATCAAAGAAGAAAAAACTAAATTTGAAAATGAGTTGCCAGAATATGAAGCTTTTGATGTAAAGCAAGAATATTTTGGTTTTGATGATGATGAGGCCATACAAATAGATAGTGATAGTGATAGTGATTCTGAGCAATGGCTGCTGAGGCTCTCTCAGACCTCGCCAGGCAAGCCATTCATTCGCCGTTCTCATGTAGTTCCCCAGCAAGAAAATACTTCTTACAGCCAAATAGAGGATCCTGAACTTGAACTCGACAATGAAATTAATTATGAAGAGGAGTTTTATGATGACATTATTAAGATTCCTCCACAGCAACAGATAAAAGATACAGATGAGAAAAGTCCTAAAAAGCATGAAGAATGTGAACTTCCTAATCAAGCAATAAATGTTGAGACAGATGATGAGGAAATCCTTAATGATATCATAACCTTTAATCTACCAGAATCAAGTTCCAAATTTCTAGAACTTCCAAAAAAATCTCTAGAACTTCCAAAAGAATCTCTAGAACTTCCAAAAGAATCTTTAGAACTGCCAAAGGAGTCTCTAGAACTTCCAAGATTGGGTCTAGAATTGTTAAAAGACCCTGTAGAACTTCCAAAATATGATGATGTGGACACTGTGGATGGTGACAGCAATATCCCACCTAAGCCAGTTGTGGAAAATCTAGTTGAAACTGGTAAAAAGGCACAAATGATTGAGCCCCTTCTCCAGTTACCAAGGAGGAAAGCGCATGCTGCGGCCAGCACTGAATGTAAGTAGGATCTGTAAATGGTAATAACTTGAAACAGGTTTTTGTATGTTATTAAGATTTAGTTTTGTATAACTATACTTTAGTCTTAAACTTAGTCAGTTTTTTATTTTAAT
This sequence comes from Acleris cristana, assembly GCA_948252455.1. Classification (NCBI taxonomy): domain Eukaryota; kingdom Metazoa; phylum Arthropoda; class Insecta; order Lepidoptera; family Tortricidae; genus Acleris; species Acleris cristana. The sequence continues at coordinate 9,324,425 of OX411784.1, read as the reverse complement.
TTGGTTTTTCCATTACTTTTTCGTAAATTCATACTGTGGTTTATAAATCCAAGTGATTCAGAGGGTCCATTACTGTGTCGTAGTGCATTACGGCCAATAGACACAAGGCAGACTGATAACTGCCCCGGATTTAGGAAGACAAACCAAACGGCAAAATATCTCTTCATTCATTATTTATCTTTGTAATAAAAACATGCAATATTTAAAAGGGAACTTGTTTAGCTTTTCTAAACAAATAAATGACCTGCAAAGCAGCAACTTAAAAAAAATTACAAGTCAAAAAATACAACATTGACCTAGGTAGTTTAGGCATGAAGAATAGAAAACCAAATAAGATAACCAGTTAAACATTGGTTCTAGCTACACCTACAGACTGGGAGGCAGGGAGTTCCCTTATTGATTACTCAAATAAACCTTTTTGTGTCGTCAAATTTTTTTTGGTCACTTTCTGTTAAATTAAGATGAGACAGTGAAATATTAGATTTAAGCATATTTTACACATACTTACAATTATGCATTTATAAATGAGATATAGTATTAAAAACTTGTTATGTTACTTGTCTTATTAAAAGTTATTTTAGGTAATATCTTTATTAAAAATCTTTACTTTTGTTCTATGACTACAGGTAAACCACGAGCCACCTTGAAAAGTACATTATCATCTTCATCAAAACGCAGCAGATCATCAAAACATTCCTCTACAAAAACTCACATAACAGACACACAGAAAGAAGAACGCAAAAAGAGATTAAAGGAACTTGCCAAAAAAGATAAAAATGACTCTGAACACTCTTCAAACAAGTCTAGTAATGAAACAAACAAAGTGAAGGTTATTGCTAAAATAACATCAGCTAGTAAAAATAGAGGAGCTTTTCTGACCGACGTTGCCCAAGCTGTAGTCAAACCTATGGCACGCAAAGAGAGTCCAGAAAAGCCTTGCAAGTCCAAGGAAAAGAAAAAAGAAATATTACCGCGTTCTATAGATAACAGTGAAAAGTCTCAGAATAATAAAGAAAAAGATGCCACAGAACTTCAAAAAGTTAAACAAAAATCAGATCAGCAATCTAAGATGGATAAACAGTTACCCCGAATTCCTCTTAAAAGCGTTAAACCATTATCAGAAAGTGAGGAGACGGGAAAACCAACTTCCAAAGTAGATCCTATGCCACCAAAAAAACCTAAAAAGTCTGTACGCTTCTCAAATGCACCACCTGACGTACACATATTTGAAATTGAACCAGGGCACAGATTAAATAAGACTAGTTCTATCAAAATCACTTTTGATAAGCGTCAAAGGCCCGTGTTCTCCTTAGAAAAGTTGACCTTAATGAAAATACTTAGGTGGAACCCCCATTGGTTAGATGAGCAGATAAACAACAATGATCCACCTCCAATATTAGGGCATCATAATAGTGCGTTAGGAATGTTTCAAGCTTTTGAAACTCATCATCAATATGTGGGGTAAGTTGTTTAAAATTAATAGATAAACATATTACAGAATGACTTCAGGTGATCTTGGCTTTATTCCCTAAATTTAATATGTTATGCGGTTTATTTTGCATACAACACGGACCCGCCTTGCGGGTTGCTGGATAGTGTTTCGGTGGAAAACGCGTGCAAGAGCACGACAATAATGATATTGTTTCGTAATTGTAGGCAAGTGGGTGACTTACTACTGATGGAGATTTGGGAATGTATATCGCAAGGGTACATGAGGGTGCGAAATCAGAAAAACGGGCTGCCAATGAAAATAGTGTCTCTTCCTCCAGCGCCTCCGCAAGATCGTACTTATGATATATTTAATATAACAGTTGAAAGTGAGTATTTAGTATTTGCAATGCTGCTTAAGGCAATATTGTTATTTAACATTAGGTATATATTCCATAACTAGCTTTTGCCTCCGAATACTTCCACATAGAAGTCGTTTATCTCTATTCACAAGGAAATTGTGTAATTTTTGGGGTTAAAATGTCCTTTTTTATGTTAAACAAAGTCATAAGTAAAGTCGGGCGGGGCTATTCCGACTGGAGGGGTAAATCCGTCTTGAAAAGATTTTAAAGGAATACAACATTTTAAATTATTTTTGCTCCCGTTTATGGAAATATTGGTACTTAAACTACTATAAAATGACACAATAGTAGATTGTTCAACAAGGGACTAAAACAAGCCATAATGACAAGAGATGTTTAGCCACGGGAGCAAGCGAGCGAGCGAGAGTCGCTATAGTTAGTGTCATTATACTCATTATGGTTATTTAGTCTCGCGTTAAACTCTCTACTTTTCACTTTGAATTCGAGGAAAAAAAACGACGTTCTATACAAAATTACAATATTTAACAAATATGTAACAATGTTTCAAATTTGTTTCACGGTTGTTAGTTTTTTGTAAAGTGACACATTAAATGCTTGCATGTTTAGCCAACAGATACAAACTTGAAAACTATTTGGACCATGCCTAATAAAATAAAATAATCCTTAATAATCATTAATCGTGTTTCACGAAATTCAATCTTTTTTTATATAATTTTGCACAGTTGTAATTTTGAGGTTATTTCACGACCCAAAAATATTCCATACACAATCACTGAAAATGGCGATAATCCTCCATTCACAAACATCGTGATTGGCTGTTTAAGGGTTTCCAAAGTAAATTAAAAAGAAAAAGTACTTTAGTCCCTAGGGAGTAAAATATCGTTTTAATTCCTGGGGATTAAATACATCACTTTAGTCCGCCCATATTAGAGCCTGAGAAGTGAAAAAGTATTTAAATACGTTGTAATCTCTTAATAAAAATAAGGACGCATTTACCCCTCAGTCCGAATAGCCCCGCCTTACCTTATTCAATGTTGGGTAAGTATCTAAGTAATATTTATATATTTAGAGCCTGAGAAGTGAAAAAGTATTTAAATACGTTGTAATCTCTTAATAAAAATAAGGACGCATTTACCCCTCAGTCCGAATAGCCCCGCCTTACCTTATTCAATGTTGGGTAAGTATCTAAGTAATATTTATATATTTTTAGTTGCACTGCCTGTTTCTGATATGAAGAACATGCCAAGGATGGGAGAAATAATGATTGTTTATTTTGGACCAGAAGATGCAAAATGCTCCAGATTCCTTTTTGTTACTAACGTTCTACAGCCGAGTAAGTAAACCTACCTGTGTTTAATAAGTGTATACCTATATACTAATCACATACATACATAAACTCACGCCTTCATACCCAGAGTGGGGTAAGCAGAGCTAAAGAATTACCAACCACTCTTAAAACTTATAACATATAATAATCGCATCGAAATCATAATAAATTATCTGCCGCTATAAATATAATCAGAAAATACTTCCCGTTTGTCTGGTAAAATATAATAAATTTGTTAATTTGTTTCATTTAAATTGAAAATTTCAGATAACAGGCGCAAATTTTATACTGTAAACTTACACGCGACTTTCACGGAAAAGATGCGGACGTTACAACCTGGCGAAGTGATGATGGGTAAAAGTCTGGCGCATATACATAAAGAACTGACGCTGTTCGAAGCCATGGAGTACCTCGCGGGGTCGCCCCTTAGTGAAGCGATTTTGAGGCCCGAGCCACATCATTTCCCAGAAATTACTCACAATCAGGAGTGCAGTATGAATTCGCAGGTACTTTATACTTCCCTTTATTCCTTGAACTAATGTCCGCGGCTTTGTACGCGTAGAATTAGTTTCCCAGTTCTCCTCCTATTTCGTGGGTGTCGATTTTCGAAAAAATCTTTCTCAGTGCATATTCCCTCCAGAGTTAAAGTCCGTACATTCAGCGGTTTAGGCTGTGCGTGTGCGTTGTCTATCAGTTAGTCAGCCAAGCCAGTAACGAAAGAGTTTTGATGATTGTGTTGATGGTCATGCATGACCGAGAGTTGCAGGTATGATGTTATGTAATGATTGTTCTAGTGGACCAAAGATTTGAATGACAGTCAGAAGGCGGCGGTGAGCGCTTCGGTGTCGGCGGCACTGAGTGACCGGCCGTATATACAGATGGTGCAGGGACCACCTGGGACAGGTAAACTTACTTACTGCTCAAAATTTAAATATTATTATTATTAATTATGCTAATATAGTGTCCCACTGCCGGGCAAAGGTCTCCTCCCTTGATTTCCACACCTCTCTGTCTGTGGCAATCTTCGGCCAATCCTTCAGAAAAGCGTCCAAGTCATCCCGCCATCTCCGTTTAGGTCTGTCTCGCCGTCTGTAGGCGTCCAGAGGGACCCACCAGTTGCCGCATTAGCCTTAGGCCAAGAAGTAATGTATGACAAACCTAAGAAAAACCATTATTGTCCGCTGCTCTAACTTTAAATTTGCTTACTAACATTAAACTGACAAAGGAAAAATTACACACTGCCAACCACCACTAGACTCAGTAACCATACTTGCGACATTAATATTTATGCCGGAACAGGGATTGCAGGACTCGTTTTATCTGGCCTCGTATATGACTCGGCCGTCAACCCCAAGCTCGTCCGGCAATCCCTTACTTCACGGCCTCTGCAGTAATTAATGTGTTGGTGGTGTCCAGGCAAGTCGAGCGTGATCTGCGCGATGGTGATGGCGTACTTCTATGACGCGGCGGCGCGGCGGCGGGCGCAGCGCGGCAAGATCCTCATCTGCGCCACCAGCAACGCCGCTGTCGACGAGCTCGTGCTGCGCCTGCTCAACATCCGCCAGAACCTGCCCAGAGGTAATATTTTTTTCTCCCACGTGCTCGGAATATTAACCTTACTGTTGTAAAATCAGCCCGCGAAGTTCTGAGTTTCAGACCAGGGCAAAGTAAAAAAAGAGTTTTTTTTCACCTTTGCAACAAGGAAAGAATTTATTAATAATTGTTTGTTCTATGTATCATTATCATTACAGCAATAACAATAGTTGATCGCATAAGTTTGATCGCACTACTCGGCAGCGATACTACGCGATGCGGCACTGCGCGATAAAGTAGACCACTAACTAAACTTGACACGCCGTGTCGCGTCGCGTAGTTCTGTTGCCGCTAGTGCGGTATTGCAAGCGGCGCGAAACTTTCCAATTTGTTATTATTGTAAAAAAAAAACGATTTGTATAACACTCCAACACAATTATTCACTTAATTGAATTAGAAACATATGCATATGTAATTCGGTGAACCCTATCAGTTTCTTCCATGTTGCTCAAAAGTTGCCTAACGACTGACAGACAAAATTTTCTGTGAGCTGTCGCGCGGCATATCAAATAAAGCCGTGTCACTTCGCGTCGCTCCGCTGCCGCTCAGATACGCCTAGTGCGGTCTTACCTTTAAAGATAATATACAACACAAAGGATTACGTACCCCGGGGCTTCGAGCGATTTCAATCTAACGCGGTTAAGTCTAGAATCCATTAGTTTCTCGTATGTATACCGTAAGTCGTATGTTGTTGTGCAGACGAGCGGTTCCGCATGGTGCGCGTGGGCCGGCTCGAGGCGATGCACGCGCGCGCGCGCGACGTCAGCTCGCAGACGCTGGCGCAGCGCGACGCGCGCCCGCGCCCCGACCCGCCCGCGCCCGCGCTGCGCGAGGAGGTACTGTGCCGACCTCTTCATTACTATTCAAATACCCGTTATTCCCATACATCGAAAACTAGGATGAGTTCTTCATTACGGTGTTTTAATAGTACACTATGAGTAAGACACGGATTACTAATCGAGTGTGCATGTTACAGCCCAACGCGAATCTGTACTTACCCTCAAGTGATTTAGACTGCTTTATACTTATAAAGAAACAAAATTAATTAACAAAAAAAAAACTTCTAACAAAAGGAAAAACGAGCGTGCCATATAGTTTGGTCGCCAAAAGAAGTTACAGAAAATGAAGACGACCCAATTCCCAGGGTTCAACTTGCGTGAGCGTTAAAGCTGGTTGATTGACAACGTTATAGTATAAAATTTAAAAAAATACTAAATTACTACCCTGATAACAGGGCAGTTATGAAATTCCACTAAATATAACTACCCAGATCGTTGAGAAGGTTTAATGAACGACGTTTTATAAGTGTAGTAAGTAATTATACAACAATACACATACGCGTTTGGGAACATGTCAGATTCACCAGGCAGTTTGATCGATAACCGAGTACAATTGCGGTGAATTATACGGCATCTTAATTTGCAGGTTTTTTTTTTATCAGTTACCTTAATGATGAGTACAGAAACTGGCTGAATAAATTGAAAAATACCAACATTCCGAAAAAATATCGAATGATTATTCACCTTAACTATGCAGATTTTGTGTTAAAAAAAAGTATGTGCTGACGTCTCAACCTTGTTTGTTTATGACTTATGGCTGGCGTGTTAGTAGATAGTGCAAACGTGTTACGGATGATGGATTGATCATGGGGAATAAGTTATACTTTTTTCTCCGTTTCCATCCCGCAGTTGTATAACAAGTATATATATTATTATTTATTAGCAATCAAATGATCACATTAAGACAAGATCACATTAGTAACATACTAACAAACCAATATTCCATTTAATGATAAGGTACAGAATAATATTTAACTAGGCACTTTTTGAGCTTAAACATATGTATCTTTACTTTTCAGATATCCCGGTTAACAGCCAAAATCAACAAGTGGATGTCGATGATGCACGATGCCAAAGACCCGTCGCGCGTGGCTTATTGCGAGGACCGCATACGGCAGTTCGAGTCTAAGAGGAAAATGGTACACAATATCTTTTCGAGCCCGACGGATGTTATTAAAAAACCCTCCGTTATTTTATTACATAGAATAGATGCAATTTAATAGAAAAATCCTGGGCATTTTTCAAGTATCTACTGTGTCTCTGTATAAAATCTATGGTAGGTAACTGCATGACGTCACCGAGTCGTTCAAGTATTATTTAATGATAACTGTAGGGCTGGGCGCCGGCGTCATTCTCGGGGAGGTTTATGTTTAGCAGCAGTTTTGATCGAGTCGACTATGGTAATTACTTAGCAGTCCAGCTCGAGAAGGACAGCGGGAGTGTGACTAGAAATTCTTTAACTTTGAACCTTATGGATACTGCTAATAGAGCCTGTTGATGTTTTACAAACAGAGTTATTTAGACCCAGTTGCACTGATGTTCAATATGTTTAATGTCACCTTATGTCGCGTGCTGGCGAATTAGAAAGTGACAAAAAGCGACTTAACCCCTCGTATGGTTTTGATGCAGTGATCTGTGCTCAATATTCATACATTTTGTTATATTTTATTTTTTTCTATGCAGAATCATAATCTTACTAAAGAGACTGGAACTTGGTACTTTTTGCCCTCCTGCATGCAAGGGGTTAAGGAACATGAAATAAAAAATTGATAGATTTAAGTGCCAGTAGGCGGGGCACATTGCTCGCATAAAAGATGGCCGATGGGTTCGAGGACTTCTCGAGTGGCGTCTGCGTAGCGGAAGACGCAGTGCGGATAGGCCTCCAGCAAGGTGGACCGACGACGTGGCTAAAGTTGCGGGAAACCGATGTATTCAAGCAGCAAACCTTGGGGGAGGCCTATGTCCAGCAGTGGACGTCTTTCGGCTGAAACGATAATGACGATGAACTAGATGTTTGGGTAGGACGATATTCCTGGAGTGTGTTGGTGTTGTTGATGCAGCTGGGCGGCGGCGAGGCGGCGGGCGGCGAGGCGCCGCGGCCCGAGGACGTGGCGCGCGCCGAGCGCCGCATCATCGACTGCGCCGACATCGTGCTCACCACGCTCGCCTCCGCCGTCAACCAGAAGATGCGCGGGTATACACTCGCTCCCCCTACCCACCGACCATACATACACGGGCTCCGGTCGCTTTACCATTTACAAAATATATTTAGCAAACTACTTTCATTTCCCAAAAACATACTTGTGCTTGACTTGCGACCACAAAAATATAAATTTAAAAAAAAAACCAACGAGCTGAGACCTCCTTTTACCGTACCGTACACCGTACCACAGTTACCACCCACTCTGCATTTAGTCACTCACCATTACACAAACTCACTTATTCCATCACTCACAGCCCTCTCACAATTCGCTTCACCTACTGACTTACACCTTCCACTCTGCTTTCACTCATCACTTCCTCACCACTATTCCGAAAAATTCTACCATTGACAAATGAATGATCTGCAGGTTAAAGCGCCGCATTGCGCTGTGCATAGTGGACGAGGCGGGGCAGGCCATCGAGCCTGAAGCACTCATCCCGTTGACGCTCGACGTGACTCGCCTAGCGCTCATCGGCGACCCGCAACAGTTACCCGGCTATATCTGCTCGCAGGTCTGTGTCTGTGATTTTATTTATTTATTTAGAACACATACAGTTACCCCCCACCCTCCCTTTCCGAACGGTTCAGTTATATGACAACTGTTTCCCGGAATCGACAGTCGAGTGCCAACCTATCTTGCTTTTCCTTTTAACAAATCTAAGATTTGTTCTAAATCATTTAATAATAATATTAATATAGGGTGTTCGGGATATTTATTATTTGGCTACCTACGAGACAGGCTGAGCCTAGTGTAGGGGCCATTGTAGAAACAAATCTGTGCAAACTTTTGATTCTCTTTCAACCGAACTTGGTGTCCGGATCCTTTCTTATTTAAGATTTTTGTAATATGAAATGTAGTTGAAGGTGAGAAATTAATTATTATTATTATTAGTATTATTATTATTATTATTATATAGTGGACTACTTCGTTTGCTGTGAAAGAAAACTGACATGTGACATAATTTTTATCGATGTTGTAGCATTTCATGTTCAGGCAAACTATCTTTTAAAACCAGTTAACTTCATTTTAAACGAAAGCAAAAGTCGTTTTTATATTGGATAGTATTGATAGAATTTTGTCTTTGTTGGACAAACTTAATAATAACTTCGCTGCTATAATTAATAATCTCAATTGTGATATTATTTTAGAATCTCCATTAAACAGGCAAATTTTTAAGATAGCAGCACTACAAGTTCTTCTTGAACTTTAAATTTTAAATTCTAAAAACTCAGATTCTTGAACTTTAAATTTAACACGGAAAATTAAAAAATGCTAATTATTTATTCGTTATTAGGGACTTCAAGCATATTAAATCAGCTTTCTTTGACAGCAAACGAAAGTGAAAAATTCTAATAACTGTGGTCGTGGCATCGAATATGGTGAACCAGGGTACAGTTGAGATATCTCGTTTTCCGTGCGAGTGTCACTAAACATGATTTATCATATTTTCAACACTCCTGAACTGAGCTATCCAGCCCTGTAAGGTAGTCCATTATATCCCGGACACCCTATAATTAATATTATTATTTTTATTATCTGCGCCTTTGCTAGTTATTCGCTTAATTTATCAATGTTTTCATAATCTTGATGATACACCAGTTCTGTGTAAAAACTCCAGATAACACCCAAAAATATTACCGACGGGATTTCAATCTGATGACTTTGGCGGCCACACAATAATTCCGCCACGACCAATCCATCGCTGTGGAAACGTATCCAAACATATCCAAGTTCTCCCGCACCACTCTGGAGAAATGACAACAGCTCCATCATGTTGAAAAAACATTTGGCGACGTAGCTGCAAGTTCAGTTCCTCTAAAAGTTCAGAAAGGTTGTCTGTCAGATACTACAACGCGGTATTTTTAGTAATTTTTTTTTGTCACGATCTAGGTCAGTTTTGCTAGGAAGTTTATCGTTTGGTGTTTTTTGTAGAATTGTAGATAAATTTACAAAAAGTGTATTAATTTATTATTTCACTCTTTTTTATACAATCTACTTGTTTTTTTGTTGTTGAGAAAAGCGCTATACATGCTTCGACCACAATGAGCCATCTTAGACTTGTATGTATAAAAGCATATTTTAACTTTTCGTACTCGTCTCTGCAGTAATGTATAAGCTAAATTTGGTCCCGTACATACGTCCACTTTTAATTCATCGAGCCGTCAAAATCCAAGCTAATCGCAAAGTCCAATAAACCGCTGCCTGGATGACACCAGCAGAGGACCGATCGTTGTGGAAAACATCGGGGAAGGCCTATTTTCAATCACGATCAGTTAGCAATACGTAAGCGTGAAGCGCATGAGCCTGCAGCTGATGGGTGCGGCCCGTGGTGTTTGTTGCAGCGCGCCAAGCGGCACGGGCTGGGCGAGTCGCTGTTCGGGCGGCTGGCGGGCGCGGCGGAGGGCTGGGGCGGCGGCGCCGTGCTGCTGGACCGGCAGTACCGCATGCACGCCGCCATCGCCGACTACCCCAACCGCGCCTTCTACGCCGGCCGCGTGCGCTCCTCGCCCGCGCTGCGCCCGCCGCTGCCCGTGCCGCCCTACACCATCCTCACCATCTCCAGCGGGGACAAGGCCCAAGGTAACACCCGCTACACACCCGCCTAGCGCCTGCCCGCCCCCCACCGTTTATATGTATTTTATTGCTTGTCGCTCAGTTAGATACTATGTTTTGCAGTTATTCTAGAATTAATAGATTTATCTATCAATAAGAGAAGTTATATCGTTCTCTTATACCTTAAATACGAGCTCAGAAATTAGTTTGGATGTGGAACTGAGGTCAATTTCATGACGAATCGATCCGCCCCGGATAGCCCGGATAGGATCTACTTCGTGTAGTGTAGACACACAAACCTTTCAGAAAAAATATGTGCGTTCAGACATGGGTGATAATCAGTGATCGGATCTAGGATGCAAATTGGGGTGAACGACCTCAAACGGTATGCTTAACATGGATGTGACTAAAAGTTCGAGCCCCGGTGATAGGGTTAACAAAATAGTAATAATAATTATTACTTTTACCTGTATGCCCTGGTAAACAGATAAAAATAATAAACATACCATAAAAGATAAGACGTGCAAGTTACGTTTAGTTCTTCTACGCAGTATCGTTTTTATTTTATTAAATTATTTGTTAATTTTATAGTGTTAACTACTTAAAATTAAAAGTTATTTACCTTTTTAAAAAGGTAGGTAATAAAAAGACTCGCGGGATTGTTAGTCATATTCATATCCATCTTAAAATAATGGACTTAAACCCCGGAAAATTGCATCCTAGGTCCGATCACTGGTGATAATCGCGCCATTCCAGAACCGCAGGCAAGTAAGTACGCATGATTGTAAAAACGTTTTTTTCAATTACTGTTTCATTTTTGTTTAATTGCCGTTTTTTCGCAGACGAAACGACAATTAAAAGACGTTGTTTGATACACGTGCGGAACTGTCATTTTCACTCGTCCCAAGTGTTATCCCTCGCTTGCAGCTCGGTCTAAGACGCCTAGGGACTCGTGTTAAATGACATTCTTTCCGAACTCGCATCAAAATGTACTATAAAACTACATAGAATCTTTCCACTATAGGAGTTTACTAATGGGTGTGGTCTGTATGTCACAGGGGCCGCCGGCGGCAACGAAATGGAGGCGTGGGGCGTGGCGCGAGTAGTGGTGGCGCTGCGCGACGTGGCGCGGAGGTTCTCGCTCAGCCTCGCCGTCATCACGCCCTACCACGCGCACAAAGAGCTGCTCAAGCGCAACCTGCGCGCGCTGTGCAACGACCCGTGAGTATTCAGGGAGACTGTCAGTCGCGCTGTCGTCACGTGGGAACTGGGGGAACAGTAGCCGTAACGATCGGTCTCCAAACCATTACGTATAGGTAGGGAGAAGAGTGAAATGCCAGGTTGGGTGGGTCACGTTACCGCAGATGTTTCATTTCACCAATAAAAGAAGAAAATTGATTATTCCGTGCAAAAAACAAAACAGTGATAATAAAAATTAAATAAAATGGGAAATTTATCTAGAACACAAATTTCCGTGTGGTGCCGGGTTTAGAATGTTGCCACTCCATGTCTTCCATTGGATGTCGTAAGAGACGACTAAGGGACTTAAGGCTGTGTAGTGCTGTTAGGCGATGGGTTTGCAACCTGTCACTAATACACTGGATAACATCTTAGCCTGGTTGTGCAAAATGTGGTCACAGAATTATCAACAAGTTTTTGGAGTTGTTGGTGAGTCTGTGGCTCTGCCTACCCCACTCTGGGAATGAAGGCGTGAGTTTATGTATGTATGTATGTATGTACAAATTTACATTTTGGTACGGAACCTTAAAAAGCTCTCTTGATTGGCTCTTATTGTTATGTTAACCGTTGCAGGTCGGAGCCGGGCGTGGAGGTGAACACGATCGACAGCTTCCAGGGGCAGGAGCGCGACATCGTGGTCGTGTCGCTGGCGCGCTCGCACGGCGTCGGCTTCCTCACGGACGCGGGCCGGCTCAACGTCATGCTCACGCGCGCCAAGCACGCGCTGCTCGTGGCGCTCAACCCGCACGCTGTCATGGTCAGTGCTTATCCCCGACAAACTTTTCCATCACACTCATTTATTAGGATCACTGACAATGGATACAACGCGGCAACGTTTTAATAACTAACGATTACATCAGAATTGGTTTAAATATAATTGTTCCACCAATTACACGCTTTAACAGTAATTTTAGATCACAAATCTTACTAATATTATAAATGAGATAGTTTGGATGTTTGTTACTCAATCACGCTTCAACCACTGAACGGATCGAGTTGAAACTTGGCGCACATATTGGTTAAGTCCTGGAATAGGACATGGGTAGGATAGTTATTATCCCGGAAAATTGGACAGTACCCGAGGGAGCAGCGATAAACGACTTCGCCGACCACGCGAACGGAATCGCGGGCAAAAGCTAGTATTTTAATAATACCTAACTAAAACACGAACACACTTGCTCGTAAATACTGAGATAACTTGCAGGCAAAATCGGACATTTGACCTCATTATGCTCTATCGTGCGTAATGGCTTTACTGTTGAATACAAAACAGTTTCAACAATAACAACGACATCACAAACATCAACTATCATACGCGTGCCACTCGATATGAAGCTTCTTTCGATATAGAATGTCGCACAACCCAACCGTCACAGTTAATTGAATAACAAATAAACCATTAAGAGTCCTAATAAATATTTTATTTGACAGAGGAACGACCAATGGCGCACTTTAGTGGAAGACGCGCAGCGTCGACACATGCTGCGCGCGCTGCCACTCAAGCTGTGCCAGCCGCTGGCGCCCGGCCAGTCGCCGCACGACGTCCTCGGCTTCCTACAATAATCTGGCTTGCAGCTGTCTACGATCCTCATCAAAAGGAACACATTTGGGAAAGGTAGTGCTCTGTACCATCTTTACTAAGGCCTGTCGAGATCATTCGTGGATAACAAGGCTTTAGGGACAAACTATTGGTTATGTATTCAACTCTCCTAGCTGATTTTCAAGAATTTACTTACATTCAGCTTGTGCAATTCGCTAGCTTGTATCTTGTTTTCAATTAATAAAAACAATGTCTGGTAGAGTTCATTTACGAAGTCGAAGCACTAACAATATATTGTACAATGAAATTTTGTACGTCGAGAGTGCTGAGTGCCATACTTAATGTGTGTTATGTTCTTATTTGGAAATGGGTTGTAGGAGACTGTGATGTGTGTAAATATTTGTGCTCTCTCAGCACGTAAACAGGGAAAGTAACAGTGATATTTGCTAATGTATTTACCTAACGCTGTGTTCAATTTACACTTATTTTTAAGAACCCTGATACGACGTACTTGTTTACACTCTCCTATTTGTAACAAGATTTTTTATTTAGCATTTAAAAGTCATAACAGACACATTTCTAATTACCTATTTTTAATATACATATTTTGTATTACCCGCTCCTATTACCCTAAGGTCCATATTGCACTAGCAATTTACAAGCGTGTTTCCAGCGTGGTGATCGGTCAACGCCACCATAGGCGTACATAGAACGGTGACACACTTGACGATCTCGCGGCAAACGCGCTAGTAAAGCGCCAGGATGATATGACTACGGGCGTGCAAGTCACGTGTTATTGCAGATTAGTTTATAGTTACAATATCTAATTAAGTTTTGTTTCCTTACCCTTAAGAATGTATATTTTAATTAGCCAGTATGTTTCAAGCTTTCCCCAAAGCCGCAGCCATTTATTAAACTACAAATTAAAATGTAAGGACAGACTACAGACAGCAATATGCAGACTTTTTATATTCTTTACAGCTTTCATACTATCGGTGGATCAAGCGTTACTGCTGCATACATTTACAACTTGAAACATTTGTTTCAATTATTTGGATGGATTTATATTTCCGTTGGCTTATCGTCTAAACAACGGTCGTGCAGTTCCCATGTATTCTTGTTACATACGTTTTAATACTAAGTGGCAAAGCAATACCATGCTGTCGGCATTATTAAAGGGTCGACCCTGAGAGCGGTCATCTCACACATTTGAGCACAAACTTTTCGTTGGAAAATAATTTACGAACGAAATTACACTGAAGTACAGTAACCAGGGCGATTAGCAATCTTCGTTTTTCTTCGAAACACGAGTGACAAATATACTGTCGGCCCGGGGCAGCGTGTTGGCGATAAGTAGCCAGCGGATCGCTGTTGAAACTGGGAGCACTGTAACTGCTATTAAGATTGACTTGTTTAATTTTTCAAAGATGTATTCATGGTAATTAATTGTTTGTCAACATTTGATCGACATAAATTTTGCTAGAAACTGTTCTAGTCAGAAACGTTTCAACAGAGATAGACGTGGCTAAAACTGTGTTTCCAAACGATTCATTACCGTGGACATTCGGCCTTAAATACAAGATTGACTCTCCAATAGAAAGATTATTAACAACAGCTGACACGAGTTGATTGAATCTGTAAAATTAAAGGACGTACTTATATGTGTTCGAGTGAAAAGAAAAGCTTTAAACTTCGTTTTAAAAGGGCGCCTCTCACGCAATCTCTGACTCCAGTTGACGCTAATTTCGTAATTTTCTGTATTGTAAACCAATTCCTTCAATCGATATTTAGACAGCGATAATCGTGCTGTGGCTATTCGTCTTATACTGTATCGTTTACCAAAAAAAAATTGACGCTGTGGCGGGTGGAACTACGATATTTTGAAGTGGCAACCAAAACTGCTAGATACCTAATGTTGGCAATATACTCGAACAGCGTTAATTTTTTATATCCCTTTTCCGCCAAGCTTGTCGCTTATCAGTGGTTTAGCAAACTTTAAGGAAAATGCGCGACATGCCCTTATACTGTTTAGAAAATAAGTAGGTATTTTTAAAGGCATATGTATTGGAGAAGGTACTTGTAGCAGGTACAACCTAGCCTGTTGGTATTGAGAACTTAAACGTTTTATTAGTTAAGGCCCGTATTATTCAACTGCGCTGTTAGATGATACCTCCTGGTTTTGTATGACCAAATATCCTGAATTAGGTACGCATCAGCTTTGAGTGCAATTTCATAATACAGCGCTGAAACTCGATATAAGAATAATGGAATAGAATAGTTGCATATAAAATGTGTTATTTTTTTTGTAATCAATAAACTGATTTGCAAATGCCTTGTTTTTCTCTTACGTTCGCTCGTTTTACTAGTTTTTAGGGTCCCGTTTCCAAATTGTGCCTGTTACTAAGCCTGCGGTCCGTTCCTCCATTTGTCCGACTTTTAAAGTCCGATATTTAAAAAGACTGACGGACGTGACGCAAGCTCGTGACGGCTCTTTGAAAATGCAAAAAAAATACACTATCACTATATCTTGAAATAGTCGAGCGCGTCAGATGTTCTCACTATGAACAAGGCATCGAAGCTTTTGAACATCGCTGGCAAAAGTGTATCGAGATAAAAGGAGACTACGCAGAGAAATAAAAACACAAAATGAAAAAAATAGTTTTAGGCCGGAAATTTTCGGAACCACAAATAAGGTAGTGATACGAGTCACTACCTCATTTTAGCGATGAGAAATGTTTTTGGCTTTGATATTTCACACGCCAATTTTCAAGTAAAGAAAAGGGACTGCCAGCAAAAGCACCTGACTATTTATGCAATCCATTTAACTATATATTTTTTCATTTTGAGAAATTTCGATATGGTCACCATATAAAACAAATTCCATTTAACAAAAGTCACATCTCCTAAAACACGTGATATGCTTTTGACATGTCGAGCACCCGAACCTTGGCCATGGCTATAAAAGCCTTCAATAACAAGAAGCACCAGCTAAAAGTTCGAATTACAAAAAAAACTAAAACTGTTAAAGTCTACATCTGAAGTCGCGTTGTACGGTATCGAGACTTGGACACTAACTAACACAGAGAGAAAGGGAAAGATTGGAAGCATTTCAGATGTAGTGTTGTCGAAGAATGCAAAGAATTAGCTGGACGGCAAAGAAAACCTGCGAAAAGGTTTTGAAGATTGTAAACGAGAGAAGAGAAGACCATGTTTTAGAAACAATAGAATGTAGAAGAGGAAACATGATGGGACACCAGCCAGAGGGGCTAGACGAGGTGCATTACGCTAGCCAGCGTTTCTATTCGTCACGTTTTTAAACCAATCGCGTCACTTGTAGATGACGTGATACGAAAAGTCACGTGATCTACCAGTGACGCGATTGGTTTACAAAAGAAACGAATAGAAACGCTGGTTAGCGTAATGCATCTTGTCTAGCCCCTCTGATATCGCACGAGTTTCTATTCGAACATTTTGGGAGGGCAAAATTGAGGGAAAATTTGTAAGAGGACAGAAGGCCAATGTCGTGTTGTAGGTGAAAAAGCTAGCAGAGGACAGAGAAAAGTGGCAAATACAACACGAAGAAGAGCCTAGCTCATATGTTAAATGATGATGAACTCAAATCACCCCAGTAGTCACACCCAGTCAGGCAATTTCTAAATAAAGTGAAACCGACCTATTTGGGATCTCAAGTGGTCTACTTTAGCTACAAACTCTGATAAAATTAGAAGGTCCGTGATTAGGGGGAAAGGCTATACTCTCCTAGGACAGGTCTCGGGGTCGTTTCTATTATTATTTAGGGTTGCTCTAGGTTCAATGTTGACTGTACTCATCCTAAGAATGGCAGACTCTGGATCCGCCGTAGACTTTCTATGACACTGGGTCTAAACCAGCTCCCCCAGGAGTATGATTGCAGCATGAAGCATAGGAAATGAAAAATGGAATTCTCCAGCACAACGAATCAAACAAATAGCATTCATAACATTATCAACGCGTTTTGCTGCAAGCATCGGTGAGAGAGCGCTCTGAAACAGAAGAAAGCTAAGTACAAAGGTAATCCGAATAAAACACTGAGTTTGGTTTTAAGGTATTTTACTCGTTTACGCGTTTCATTGGATATTACAAAATGTGTAACTACCCACATCGACATTCTCACAAACGCCTGATTATTTTTTTCTAAAATTGAAGTCAAAGTAAGACTACCTAACTACTCGACGCCTCGACTCACTCCTCGGCGTAAATTTACGAGACCACTCCAGCAGGCATACGTGCAATTTGAACGCCAACGAAAGAAATCTCGTAAAAAGCTTGCTTTAGTCGAACAAGTTCGAGCGCGACGGCTCCGCGGGGACTGAGGGTGGGGGAGGCGAGGCGCCGCCGGCGTGTCGCGCCGCTCATGTTCCGGGCCTCGTCACCGCCAGTGTCTCTCCTCGCGGGACGGTAACGCCCCAACTTATTTGACTGTTTTAAACAAATATACAGCATTATAAAGTACGAATTTACTCACTGGCCAAGTTCGGTCAAGGAAAACGTCTTGTTGAATTACATTATTATTCCATTTTGATTTTACACACTGAAATAACTTGTCGTGTGTAAACTAAATTTCCACTTCAGGGCTACGTCTAAAAACGTATGACGAAGAGGTCCATAAGTTTAAAATAATGATTGTTAAACCTCAGTCGTCCGATTAAAAGTAAAAAAAAACATCACTATCAATAATTTTCTCACAAGACAAGAATAAATACAGGTTTTGAAAATTGAAACTAATCATTTTACCAACACAATGCAATGCAAGTGGAAAAAAGCATTTTGTATAAAAATAAATGCAAGCTACTTTATCTTAAGGTATTGAAAGGACGACTAACTTGGTTGTTACTATTTATGTTTCGAATGAACAGAACATTTTACTATTTCTAAATAATACAATAAAAGCTCAATCCTTCACTATTTACAATGTTTCATTCATTTGTGTCAAATTATAATGACGGTCACAAACATGCTTACCAACCTTAAAGAAGGCTATTTCAACAAAGTATACTAGAAGTAAGCATTAAACATAACCAAAACAAATACCGCATCCCCGCAGATGAGTGCGTGTTAAGTCTGCATTAAATAAACACATTAGCTTACTTTAAACAAAAAACTTCGTCACATCTACAGTTTTCTTTAGTATCCTAACTACCCTACCAAATATGGGAGTTAAATGTAGTAAGTTCGCATAAAGTAACAAGTGCTTAAATTACATAATTATTCTAAGATCCATTTTATTACAACACAATCTTGAAAATATAATTACTTTTATTTACCTCGTTTTTGCGGTATTTGCCATTAATTAAAATACTCTTCTATTTTTGACTTGCCGAGATAAATACTCTTTCTGTGTTGACATCGAATACACAAGTGAGTGCGCTATGTATCCGAACGGTAACAATTAGCTTATGCTTTAACAACTAATTATTGCTTAATATAATTTGGATAGAAAACAGTTATTTTATTCAATCGTTGAGGCAAAACTGTTACATCTATAATAGGTACATACGTCTTAAGGTTGTAATAGAGTTCTGCAAACACGGTATAAGGCTGGCTCTTGAAATAGACTATCACTCTCATCTATCTCTGCATACATATTGATTGCTACGTTTCTCTAGGTGGCAGCGCATTCAAAACAATGTTAGAACTTATATGTGCTTAATAATAAGTTAAACTAGAAATTTAAGTTGGTTTGCTATATATACATAGTAAAGTACGCGCTAGCCAGCCGGGGTCAATGGTGCCGGGTGTAGTGATGCCCATTGTTGTATCTGAAACCAGAAAATCAAATAAATATCTACCATCTCCAAAGTAATTTCACACCGGCATATAAACTCGTCAAGACATGGCAAGGTATGCCGAAATTGTGTTTGGCTTGCTTTGCTATCTCCTGTTCGCGTGTCTATTTTTTGCGCCCGATCGGTTAGCCCTCGCCCCTCGTTCATTTCGGTGCCCGCTGTGTTAACGGGAGGAGAGCAGCAGTTTTTGGGCGCTACGTGGCGGGTTCCCGCAGATAAAGTGATATTAGTGTGTATGTATGTCTCCGAGCCCGTCGATGCGTGTACAGCTGGCAACTTCCAGTCTGGACTAACTGTCCTGATTAATAAATTAATAATCACCTATTATTGAAGCGCTTGTACTTGTTGTGGTGGTTTTTGTTGAACTGGTGCGGCGGGCGGCGGTCGCCGCGGTACTTAAAGTTGCCGCCCCAGTGTGGCTTGTTCTGCTTCTCCTATAAAACAAATCGTATTTAGACTTGTTATTCAATATTATTCAAAGTGTCTACAAATGAAAGGGATACAAAATTATTTTTTTACTTCATCGGGAACATTAAAAAAATCCTTCTTGCCTATTTTTATGGCGTGAAACGAGAGAGGGTTGTGTGCACTGCACAGACTGATGATGATGTTGATGACGATGACATAATAAATGCAATTAATGTTTGTTGTTGTCTTCACGGTTCAACGCCACGTGTTTCAACAATTGGGGGATTTAAAAAAAAAAACGATTGTGGTGTGTCACGGTTCGAACCTGGAAGGGGTTGTACTGATTCCGGTTGTTGTTGAACCGGTTGTAGTGGTGGAAGGTCTTGACCTTCTTGGCGCGGCCGCGGTCCATCTCGTCCGCCGCGTCCAGCGCGCGCTTGCGTGCCTCGCGCCGCTCCTCGAACACCTGCAATCATCAACATACAAGTTTATCAGTAAAAGGACCGCGCCACTCCTCTTTCGCATGTCTACTCTATTAGCGTTCCTAAATAACCATAATAGCTGAAAAAAAGGAACCATGTTGAACACTTAGAGGCATTTGGACGAGAGCTGCGATGATTCGAACGAACGAATTTATTGTCACCTGTGATTGTTTTTATATTTTACAATTGTGTGGTCTGTCCTTTTAAACGTTGAGTTTGAATTTCACATCGATAAGCTGTATTTATTTCACACACGTGTATAATACTCTTATGATGCTCTGACTACCGGGGATGTTGCCGTCATGGGTAAACCGATAGAAAGGGTGGTAGAAAGAAATAACTTTACCCTACTATTGGGCAGCGAGTTACGCTTCGAGAGCCACATACTTAAAGTAGTGAGCAATTGTTTCTATCGCCTTAAAGTTCTATATAATATGCGTGATTACCTAAGTGTCGATTTGTGTGTCGACCTTTGTGAATCGCTCATATTGTCTAGATTAAACTATTGTGATGTCGTCTATGACGGCTGCATATTTGGTCGTTCAAATAGGTAGATACAACGAGTGCAAAACGCATGCGATCGTTTCTGTTTCCGCGTCCCTTCCCGCTCCCACATCACTCCGTATTTGAGCGCCGCGAACCTGTTGAACATGCCTGCACCTCGCCTCTCTGCTGTTCGGTGTGATACGGCGCAAAACACCGTCATACCTTTTTGAAAAAATTAAATGGTCAAAAAGTGCACGTAGGTTCAAAGCCACCCGACAGCCGGCATTCAGAGGAAGTTTCAGGTTGGCGGCGTCCAAGTGCTGGAACGATATCCCTGCTCCTACCCAAGGGGCGTCTTGCAGGTACAACTCTAAGCGCAAGCAAGGATTATTTGTTGACGCTCCATAAATCCTAATCCTCATCCAGCACCTTCGTAATATGCCAACCTGTTTGTTTAAAAATCACCTTTTCATCATCTTTTTCTTTGATCTTTTTATCAAGGCTGTATATCAGTATTTTATGTATGCCCTTTATTATTTTTCACTTCTGTCACTAAATTTATGTAAGTAGTTTACAAGTATATTAGTATGTTTAAGCGTATACTTATACCCCCTTACTAATAAACGTTGAGTAACGGTGGTATAGCTATACAATGTTTTGTCCTTATCTTTCATTGTGACATTTGGATTTGACAGATAAGGACAAAACATTGTATAGCTATACCACAGTTACTCAACGTTTATTAGTAAGGGGGATAGCATATAGTATAAATATAGTATGTTTGCACAGCGCTCCATGAATCACCGAGGCAGTGCTGGCTGAAAATCAGTGCTGTAGGTGTCTGACACCTCAGCATATGTTGAGCCAGTGTCCGATTCACTACCGCGAGGACACACACTCCGTGCTGTACCTGACACTTTTTGTTTTTATTTTTATTTATGTCTATTTGTGTGTTTTCTGTGTAGTGAATAAATGTATTTCTTCTTCTTCATTCTCCTATTCGATCCTATACACACCATTTCCCTCTAATTCTTTTTAGTGCCTATACTTTTACCTAATTAATTAAATCAGTGAAAAGATTTTTAACAAGAAATTTTATTTTCTAATCTGATCGCTGACGGGCTATAAGCATCCCTTTGTTCAGTAAATATAACGTAAACAGTTCTAAGTCTAAAAAAAAATATAATAACCTGTCGCGACATGGCACTATGCGTCCCATTCCAGGTGTGCACCGGCGCGCCATAGCCGCGGTGGGAGAGCGCGTTCAGCTGACGCGCGGTCTCGGCGGCGGCCAGCGGCGCGGGCGCTGGTGCATGAGCGGCCGCGGGCGCATGAGCGGGCGCGGGCGCGGGCGCGGGAGCGGGTGCGGTGGCGGGCGCGGGCGCAGCGGCGGGCTCGCTCCGGTCGCTCAGGGGAGACATGCTGCTGACGCTCGTGTTTGGACTCGGCTCGTTCTCCGTCCGCCTCTCTTCCTTTTCTTTTACTCTACGAAAAAACCAAGATGCGTTTGTAAACTTGCATCAAAAAATATGTAAAAATATCAACTGAAGGAATTAGGATGAAATTGAATTCACAGACATAGTCGGCAATTAGAAGCAATTTAAGAGTCAAACAAGAGCTGCGATGAATGGAATGAACGAAACTAACATCCGTTATTTGACACATTGTGTAAATACCGCCCTTGTAAAGGTAGTTCGTATTTCAAACTAAAAACTTGTATTTACTTTATACTCCTGTATACTTTTACAATCGCCTAACTATGGCACCTCCTTTGAAACGACCTATATTTATTTAGAAAAAAAATACGGTTCCCTTAAATATTTAACTTTAAAAAAAACAAACTGAATAGGGTCACAATCACAAGTCATAGGGTCAGATTTTATTTTGATGATCAGGGCATGATTAACCCTTAGGCTAATTAGGCTGTAGCCTAGGGCGCGAATATCGGGGCGGTGCGCTGAAATCGTGTCTTCGCATGCACTATTAATCTAGCATCATTAGGCCGACCGTAACGCACCTGGCGGGGGTGCTTCCTTATAATTAGCCTAGGGCGGTCGGAACTCTTGATCAGGGCCTGTTGATGATAATCAATTGTAACATATGTAACTTACTTCTTATTGGTCACGCCGTTTAAGCTAGGACTGAGCAGCGGGCCGCTCTTCTCGCTGGACACGGTCCACACGTGGTGCGTGGCCTTGGTGGAGACGAGCAGGCCGGCCGGCGCGCCCGCGCGGCTCGGCTGCGACCCCCGCGCGTCCCGCGGTTCCTCAGCGCCGTCGCCCTCGGACTCGGAGTCGTACGGAACCAGCTTCGAACTCGTGCTCCCATTTATTTGCGTATGGTTAGAGAAGTCATTCTTATTCATTTGTTCTTCTAATTTTTCTAGTGGCGACTTCGATTGTTTCACTAGTTTACTAGATTTATCGGGAGACTTCGTACTAATAATGGGTCCGGCCTTAGGATCGACGTCATTCTTGGATTTATGTTTTGAACCATTTTCATCTGAAAATTGCCTTTTTATTATGAGCTTATCGCTTCCGTTTACTAGTTTAGGTGGTTGCGTGACTTTTTCCACGTCTCCGTTCTGTTTTAGGACCCAGGGTTCGGGATTAGAGTTGGAGAATTCGGAAGACTCGTTCAAGGTGCTGTTTAGGATGAGGGGTTTTCCTTCAGGTTTCGGGGACTCAGTGGACGTGCTCAAGGGTTTTCTGTCATCGCCGCGGTAGAAGGTGAGTTTGAGGGGGCTCTTGTCGCGGTTGAGGAGCCCGTCGGGTAGCTGCGGGCCGTAGGGCGCCGCGGGCTCGGCGGGGTCCTTCTCGAAGAACATGATGTAGGCGTTGGAGGCCAGCACGGCGGACAGCGGCAGCGCGCGCACGGAGCTGTCGTCAAAGGTCCAGTACTGCGCGCCCGGCGCCTGCCCCAGCGCCGTGTAGTGCCCGCAGCTCTGCCCCGGGCCCAGGTGCGTCACCAGGCTCACCAGCTTGTATGACTGCACACATAAATCCACTCTTTATTTATAATGACCATTTTTATTTTCATTTCACAAAACCGCGACCCACGACTTGATTTTACGTTGCAGAATTGTGTTATACGTAAAATAAAGTACTGGACCATTGTCATTGTTGATTAAAAATACTTTATACAAATATTAAGATTATTCAAAAAAAACTTTTTTACCAAAGTAACTTACCAATTGCTGATGGTTATTTTTGTTGAACATGTATTTGCTCAGTGAAATTTTCTTTCGGAATTGCACATGCTTGGACAGTTTACCTCCTACTAAGGAGAACCTTTTTAGAGCAATGCAAAGCACCGTTGGAGCGCGCTCCACAAAAAACTGTTTTGTCGCAGATACCTGTAACCACAAAATAGTGATAGAAAATGTCTGATTGACTAAGACAATAAATTAATTTTAAGTAATATTATAAGTAACATTTTTACCTTCTTATTACAAGCTTCACATTTATATCCTAAATCTTCTAACCTTTCTCTTGAAAAAAATGAGTCCAATGCCTCATCTAAAGTTGAATGCTTCCTTATATCTAATAACAGGTCCTGAAATAATTGACAAAATATTGTATTAAAACATTATCATCAATAAACAAAATAAGTTAGTTATAACCATTATTAGTTGTCAGCTCTACCTGAAAATGCTGGTAAGTTGTGGAGAGGTGGTGGCAAGCCAGACACCGCACTGTGGAGCGCAGATACCCTCCAAGAATTTGGTTAAGTGGAGTTGTCTCTTTGCTGTACTGGTCCAGCTTATCAGAGTTGATAAAGCGTGAGAGGTAACATTTTTCCATCGCTTCTACAAGGTACCTTTAATAAGAAAAATATGTTTTAACAATAGGCAACTGTGAAAAAACAGGAATTTATTATTTTGAGTAGTTTAAATATATATAGTGTGAGAAAAAGTATATTTTATGCTACAACATTAAATAAGAATGAAAGTTAAACAATTATTCACTATAATCAATAATGTTATAACTTATAAACAAAATCATGTGTGCATTTTCTTTGCAAGGGGGTGTATGTATGAATAAGGGAAGATAAATTTGTATAAATAGGATACAGACTGACTGTAGCCAGCCCCCTATTCCACCATCATGACAATGACAGCTTATTTGAATACCACTGATGTAGGAACCTAAATTTGCAATGTATTCCAATTAGCCATTTGTCAACAATCATTGTCAGGATGGTGAAATAGGGCTGATCTTACTATGTTGTAAGATTAGCCCCTATTCCTTTTAAAAGACGATTTATGCGATTTGCTTAGAAAACCCATTGAAACACTCCTAATTCTATTATTAGAAGCTCAGTAACAGTGGTTCTTAAACATTATTAGCAATAGAACCCTTTTGAAACAGAAAATATTTTACAAAACCTCAAAATAAGCAAAACTAAGTTTATACAATAGAAACTATTGTGAAACTTTCAACAATCAAATAATCACGGGTAGGGATAACTCACAACAGGAAAACACCCAACATAACAGATCAGATCTATAGCTGATTATGATTAATATGTGAGTAAGCCATAGCAGCATTTATTTTGTTTATAAGATTTGTTTTGTATTAGTTTTTTAATAAAAGTTTATACATTACATTGTTCTTTAGGTTCAGTTCATTCAGCAGAACCCTTGTAAGGGCCTTATGGAGTTTCAGGGCTCCGCAGAGTACTATATCTACATTAATATTTACTGAATATTACAAAAAAACAGTGGTCCCTATGAGCTTTAAATTAATCACAGATGGATTTAACATACTAAACAGCATTCTAGAAGCTTGGATTTGAGGAGGATAACAATTTATTATAATGTAATCCTTATTGGCTTGGTCTGTGTTGCGGTATCTTGTTGTTTAAATACAAGTGCTTCATTTGTGCAATTAAGGTAAATAATACCTCAGTAAATAAATAATACCTCAAAAACTCATGGGCATCTTCTTGGCGCCCGGGTGTGAGATGCCTGCAGATGAGTCTTAGCTTGGAGTACACCTGCCAGGGTTTAATGGGGGCTCCCCCACTTTTCTGTGTTGCAATCAATGTAGATCGCATGCCACAAATCACGCATGCTTCTGAAATTCAAACACCATTACTATTAATTTGATAAATCTGTAAAACATTATTTACTAGTGAGTTTTTAAGCATCTTTTATTTTTGTTTCTGCCAGCTACTTGATCTGAATAAGAGTAAATTAAACTTAGTAAAATAATTTAAAGTGAACACATAAATATTGAAATATTGTAATATACAAAAAACAAGTTTAGTAAATACCTTCTTGGTTAAAGTTAAGTTTTACAATTAGATATTAAACTAATAATGCAGTTAAGTAGTGTACCTTGTTGGTTACATTTATCCGTATGAGCTCCTTCAGATATGAGCCAGTTAGCAAATGCAGGCACATGGAACAGTGCCTGTAGGGTGGAGTTCAAGTAGCAAGTGTTTCCCACATTCTGCATGCCCGCACCAGCTGTCCATGGCCCCTGCCAGCCCAACTGCACTTTCTCAACAGGATACAACACACGCTTTGCCTTTGGTAAACCATCTTCACTTTTATTACCCTCTGAAATCAATAATGGCCAACACTTAACCAATATTCTTTTGATTACATTACATTAAAACTTTCATAACCAACATTATCTTCATTATCTTCAATTAACTGGCTGATAAACATCAGGCGCGACTGACTGAGTGTCGACGTAATTGTAAATACACAGTGATGACACCAATCACAAAATATAACCTCTCAGATATTCTTATCACTATCACACATGTACATTATAAACATTTGTAGTGATATCGTACATGCAGGAACAATTAAAGAGTGATTACCTGATGTTTGGTTTCCTGAATTTCCGTCCTTTTTTAGTATTTTCCCATCCAACACTGGTTTTTTAGGTCGAATCACCACGTACTTAGATTTCAGTCCATCCAGAACATTGCTCTGATAATCACCTGATTCCTCAAACTCTATCTTTGAAAGAAGAACACTTTTCGCGGAAGAATAAAGTCTACTGTCTAGTAAAGATGAACTTTGGGAATCATCCGCGGTAAGAGACAAACGCAATGCGCTTGATACTGGGTCGCAAATGGAAGCGGGCATTTTACCTCCAAAATTGCACTCTCACTTCATTAAAATACAACACTGCACATTATAATTTAGCCATATTCACAAACAGTTTTAGCATTTGTATGCTTTCAATTATAGTATAAACACGTATTTCAAAATAAAAAGTGGTACTGAAAACGGAAAGGAATATGAACAGCCCAACGTCATTTGTCACACGCGCACGAAAGGAAGCATAGGGCCAAGACGAGCACGATCGCCGCCACCAATGGAATTGACCAATGGCAGCCACGCTTATAACATACCGCCTCCGCCATACCGCCGCTTTAGGTTCGATCCGATTTGGAAGGTCCCTCCTTCTTACCGCGTACTTAAAAAAAGTATCAACGCATTGGAAAAGTAGTAATTTAAAACCGATGAATTAATTGCACTACGCAAGAGTAAGAATCCGCTTTAGGCCGGCCGCATATATTCGTTTTCCGTATACGGTTTGCGAATATGTATGCGGTAATAAATGAATGTATGCGGCCGGCCTTATATAGCTCGCGGAGCTCCACAATGTTGGTGATAGTGTTGCAAACTGGAAAAAGGAAATTTACCGGAAGTGAATTTTTTGGCACTGGCCAAACTTCTTTTATAATCCATAAACTACAGTCTCTACAGAGTATTCTGTAGTGACATTTGTCAAAGTCAGCAAAATTGCTTCCCGTCACCTTATTCTTTTCTTTGATTGGAAAATTATTAGGATATGAAACGAAATATTTTCATTCATTGAAATATTGGAAAGCCCGTAGTAATTATTCGTTAACAGAATAACTTAAATCTGTATAGTAAATGCCGAGTCATTAAATACATAATCAAAGTAGCTGTTTCAGTAGTGCGCGCCGGTGAAATTTGTGATCATGGCGAATCCGTCATCAGGCGTTGGTACGATTTCAGTTTATTTTTCTAGATAGGAATTAAACCTCTAATCCGTTGAAAATACGTTTCAATTCTTTAAATACTGCTTGACCATGTTATTTAATTTAATCCTCAATTAAATTCTTATTTTTTGTACAGTGGTCCCTCGGAACTTTCGTCTTCTAGAAGAACTTGAGCAAGGTCAGAAGGGAGTGGGCGATGGAACTATTTCTTGGGGTCTCGAAAGTGATGATGATATGACTCTTACTCACTGGACTGGCATGATAATTGGCCCCCCCAGGGTAATTTTTTATACTGTTGTTTAATTTATATTTTTGCCATTTAACACTTGTAAAATACGAACTGTGTAATTCAACGTTAAAAACGGTTTTAAAGAAGTAAAATAATTTTGCCATCAATACTTGTATCTAGAAGAAAAGTCTACCAGTACATTTCTCTTGTCATTAAATTTGTTATAGGTTATAATTTGATGGTATAACTTCTGTGATGAGGTTTCGTAAGTATATCGGTATATGTTTATCCATAAATCTCATTTAAACTGCTACTTAACTTAAATACAAGACTTGCCTTGTCAAAGTACATAAATCAATTCAAGTAACACCTCACACAAATTAACCTAGTCCCATACTAAGTTTTAGGCTTGTACATTAGAATGTCACTTGTGTACTTATTTGGTTTATGTTTTCTGGTCTTCTTTTAATAGATATTTTCATATGTTGGTAGACTCAGTTTTTTAAAAAGAATAATCGGGAAGTATATGTTATTCTATAAAGGTGCCAAGTTTGAAAGTTAATACTTAAGGTACCATATTTATCTTAGACCTTTGTATCATACTCATACTCATTTATTTATATCAAATCTTACATGTCAAGTTATTATTAAATACAATGTCTGGTCTGCTGTAATACCAAAGAAGGCAGCTAATTGCAATGTATTAGTTGAAACAGTCTATATTCTATTGGTAACTACATGTGATTCAAAACATTTATGCTATTACTATGCCGTTAGCTGCCTTCTTTGGTATTATGGCAGTGGTTACCTAACAACACAATATCAAAAATATTAAAAAGTCAGGGGGTATCCTTGTTGGTTATTGACTTTGTGAAATTATTTTTTTTTTGCAGACCCCTTATGAAAATAGGATGTATTCACTTAAAATTGAATGTGGCACTCGGTACCCTGATGAGCCACCAACTGCCCGGTTTATTTCTAGGATCAACATGAACTGTGTGAACAGTCAAACTGGACTTGTAAGTATGAGTGGCCTCTGACTGACATAAGACCAACTATAACTTTTAATGTGCTTGATCTAACATAACATTTGGGAACCATGCTGATATTCCATATAATGCAATAATAGGTAGGTATTTACTGCTCCTTTAAGGTGTCCCCATATCTATCAACATGGAATCAGCTTAAGCTGATCAGAAAACCAAGTTCATGCAATAAGAGTAAAAAAACTGTGCAGAGCCAAACCATGTCATTTTGATCTTGTTGCATGGACAATGGTTTTTCTGACTGGCTCAAGCTAATTTTGGGCTTATAAATGTAGAGAGACCCTTAGTAGATAGTATGTTGACCAAACCCTGGATTGAAACAAATCTATTATTTAAGTGGAATTAAATATGACCTATGTTGGTCGTTGTAACCGCACTGTGTTATATTGCTAAATTTGCAAGTTTAAAACTTTTATTTTTACCTTAAAACCAGGTTGATAATAGACAAGTCCCCATCCTTGCACGGTGGCAGCGAGACTATACTATCAAGACTGTGCTGCAGGAGCTCAGACGTCTGATGACCCTGAAGGAAAACATGAAGTTGTCCCAGCCCCCGGAGGGAAGCACCTTCTAATTCCTCTCACTGCCCATGTTTCAACATGCCCAATCTACTCTGAACTACTGTTTACCACTTGACGGCATATGCTTCATCAGCGTGCCTCATTATTACCCTCTGATGCAGATATACTTGAATGTGTTGATTGCTGGATTATTGAGAGATTAAGCTAGGATGTATTAGAACAGGTTCTGTGCCTCATGCATTTATTTCACACTCAGCCAGTTTACTTATTTCAAGGTAGATTGGGTGATTAGAACTGGTAAGGATCATTTTAAAATGGCTCTTAAACCCATATTAAGGGTAACACCCATTTATTTATCATATTACCTAAATTATCGTGGCCTTTAAAAAGTTAAACTTGCTTTTGGTATTGTTAAGGCTAGTTTTACCATCTGTACTTTGGGTATGTGATTTTATCTCCTATATTCATGAACAAATGAAGTTTACGGCAAAAGCAATAAGCTTTGCTTAAAATAGCTTGGCTTGTTCATAGTAAAGGAATACTAGAATTGCTTTTTTATTATCTCGTGTCGTATTTAAAATTACATAGTTTAAATTGTCTTTTTTGTGAAAGTTAATATCTTGTAACAGGAATGATGCAAGAAAAAATTGCTCATTTTTTCTTGTAACTTAACATGATAAGGAAATGTTTTATTTCTTAGGCACATAAGATAAAGTACTACTGGTTAATTATAAAGCTTTGCATATTTTAAATGTTTCTTTTCCAATGTATGCAATAGTTACTGGCCGCTGGATGGCAGGGCCCCGGTTTGTTATTTAAGCTTGTAATAAACTTAAATCTACACATTATATTAGCTCCAATTTAACCACTATTCCTGAATTAATTGTGACAACCAAATGCTAAGTCAAATTGTTTCATAGCATTAATATTTTTACCAATGTATAACTAGCAAAGGTAAATAAATCAAAACTGTCATAATTGGCTGTTATTATTCTAGATATTTAATGCCAGATTTTAAAACCGCCCCTTATTGGAGGTAAAAACTGAAACTGAACTGAATTGGTTTGTTGATATTAACATAAAAACGCCTCTAAAGCTGTTTGGCGTCACGATCGATAGAATGCAACATAACAACTGGGAAAGCACTAACGGAGAAGAGTTGGTTTACAGTGAAATATGAAGTAGGTAATCTATCTACGGATCGATGATCTGATATGAAGTAAGTAATCTATTACATTTTCAGAAAAACATTCACACTAATTTGTGAGGCTAGACAAATTGTATTCCGCGAACGTTGCAGAAATCGAAGAATATATTTATTTAGAATTGATGGACGTAAGCTGTCGTGCCTTCTCCTATGTTAATTTCGTACGTTTGAATGCATTCCTAGTGGTTTCGCAAAATGTATCTGAACTAACTCAACGGCACCGTTACGGCTTCTCCCCTCTGAACTAGCCATTTCACTGCTAGGCAACTGTGTTGTCAACGGGCTATACCTTGTTTTTTCTCAGATAAGAATAAATTGATTATTTTACAAACATTCAAAGTTAGAAATGGAATAAAATTATATAATCCACGTTATTAACGTGTGCGAATTTAACTGTTATAATTCTTATGTAAAAAACGAAGTTTAGGATAGGTGCGCAAAGCGCATATTCACCTTTTGTATCCGTGGTCATATTGCATTGTTAGATCGATCTGACTACGTCCACTCTTTTGTATCCTTGGTCAGATCGATTAGTTTTATTCGCATTTTATACACTTTTGCAGAAACCGCGGAGCTCCTATTTCTGAGTGGTTTAGCCCTCCGGGCCAACTGAAGAACTAACATAACCTAAACCTACCTCATATTAATATGATACTACTTAAGTCTGACCAAGGATACAAAAGAGTGGACGTGGTCAGATCGATCTAACAATGCAATCTGACCACGGATACAGAAGTGAATATTTATTGGTAGCAAAAATAATTTAGCAACATTTGCTTCTACCAATATTATGAGCGATAACAAGGCGCTACACGCAACACGATGATAGAACTGTGTTGTTAAGAAATGATAGCCATTAAATGTATGTAAAACTATTCACACTGCGGCGCGGCTGCCGGTGTGAACAGTAACAACATTTTACATACATTTTGTTGCTTGTGGTCAACCGGGTGGCTGGCCGCAATGCGGGAAACCGCACAGTGCGTCTGTGCCCTAACACGGCTTACGTCTCGCTTACCGGCTTAAGACAACTCTAATACCAAAGAGCCGTAGCCGCGTTGCTGAGCGGTGATCGCCTTCTCTGCTGTATATTTCCGTTGATTTGACAAGTGCCTTGAGTGCAAGTGAACGGCGAGGCTTTCCACTTTGTTTTTACTCTTAGGAGTCTTAGGGTCTACTCACACCGAAACGCGACGATGCGCACACATGCGACTCAAAATATACCTACTTTATTTAGTGTGCGTGTGGATTGAGTGAGCACCCTTCCAAAAAAAATAAAATGCTGTTCATTTAGTAAAAGTTCTAAAACAATTGTAAAACTAATCCCTGTATTTGTAAAACCTTAATTAAAAAAAAAAGCTTTAACATGTGCTCACTCAGTTCTCACAATCTACCAACGAAATCAGTGAATGTATTCATTTAACATATAATATTTATATACTAATATTTAGTAAAACCTATGCTAACTTACCTTTATAATTTGTAGATCTCCTAGTAACGTATTTAAGGTTTTACAAATAATTTCTTATGCTCACTCAATCCACACGCTTTCGAAATCCCGATTTCTGATGAAAAAACTAAAGATTTAAACTGCTATATATGTGTACAGTTAAGTAAAATTAATATGGGACTTTGTAAAATACAAAACGAACCACTAACCTGGCAGGTTTTTGGATAATAAATTTTTGTAAGTGCTCACTCAGTCCACATATTATAAGTAAGTTAAAAATGTAAATATCTTTAGATTTGTAGTATCACAGAAACTATAAATTAGTTCAACTTTTAGTAAAATATTTTACTAAATATCCACCATCTAATATTTTATATTCGTTGTCTGTTTATAAAGGTATTCAATTGTGATTATTCTAATGTAAATATATCAATTAGGGTGACCACACTTCTATATTATGGTCATATCCTAAATAAATAAATTTCTTCTTTTAAGACTAAGGAAATTAACCGATACAGCCACATACACATTAATTAAATTGATATATTTTTATGAGATTTATCTTAATTTAATTTCGAGTATTGCGACAAGTGTACCTTATAATATTATAATATATAATAAAACAGTTTATCGAAATGCCAACAAAAATAGAATGAAAAATGTACAACTATAATGTCGCATGTAACGTTACTTACATTTATGAACATTTTCTTTTGGAATACTTTACTAGCTCAGTTTTTACAAAAATATGTACTAACCTATCGTGCTCATCAAACATATTAATAACCTCCTCCTTTTTTGAAGTCGGTTAAAAAGAAACGTCTTCTTGCCCTTAAACATCGATATTATTAATATTTTTGATATTAGTATGTTAGAAGAATCTATTTCTATAGCGGAAGGTGGATTAAAATGTGCGTCATGTGAAGGAATAGCAACCAGTAATTATGTAATATCAAATTTGATCTCTTTTGATTTAAATGGCACCAATGCAGTAGCACTAAATAAAGTGCCTCGTACTTTATATATAAATAATAAAATATATAAAATCATCGGCGCAGTTGAATTTGTAGCACCTTTACATTCAACTGGTATAGGTCATTACAAAGCTCATCATTTAGTAGACGACACATTTTTTTGCTACGACGATAATTGTACTAAAATTACAAAAAGTACTAACCAAGACATTCTGTTACACCTTTTAAGCTATGTTTTAATTGACACTTAACAGTGCAGTTATTTTGATACATAACTTTACTTACCCGTTAATAATATTTTTGTAAATTTCTTTAACCTCCTTTTTGCTTTGCCGTAGTCGAGTATAAATTAATATTATTCTATTGCCTACTTACTTCAATAAAGAAGACTGATTAAGTAAACAAATTTGTTTTCTTTTAAAATGTCCTGTATTTTGGATATGACCATAATATAGAAGTGTGGTCAACCTAATTGATATATTTACATTAGAATAATCACAATTGAATACCTTTATAAACAGACAACGAATATAAAATATTAGATGGTGGATATTTAGTAAAATATTTTACTAAAAGTTGAACTAATTTATAGTTTCTGTGATACTACAAATCTAAAGATATTTACATTTTTAACTTACTTATAATATGTGGACTGAGTGAGCACTTACAAAAATTTATTATCCAAAAACCTGCCAGGTTAGTGGTTCGTTTTGTATTTTACAAAGTCCCATATTAATTTTACTTAACTGTACACATATATAGCAGTTTAAATCTTTAGTTTTTTCATCAGAAATCGGGATTTCGAAAGCGTGTGGATTGAGTGAGCATAAGAAATTATTTGTAAAACCTTAAATACGTTACTAGGAGATCTACAAATTATAAAGGTAAGTTAGCATAGGTTTTACTAAATATTAGTATATAAATATTATATGTTAAATGAATACATTCACTGATTTCGTTGGTAGATTATGAGAACTGAGTGAGCACATGTTAAAGCTTTTTTTTTTTTTAATTAAGGTTTTACAAATACAGGGATTAGTTTTACAATTGTTTTAGAACTTTTACTAAATGAACAGCATTTTTTTTATTTTTTTGGAAGGGTGCTCACTCAATTCACACGCACACCTTTATTTACTACACGAAAAGGTACACATTTCATTGTGAGAATTCAGAATACGTTGCACCACGTAGCGTTGAATTCTCATAATGAAATGTGAGAATTGACCCTTAATGGTGTTCACGTAAAGGTCTATCGTAATGTTGAGTGCTGGGTAGTAAAAAGTAATAATATGAAATAGAACCCCTGGATCTATATTCTATTCCATAACATGACATGTCAAAAGCAATATGTTTTTACAGACTAGATTAAGGCCCCGTACTTACTGGGCCTATTCTACTAGGCAAAACCATATCGGCTTTGACACGTTATCTTTTGTTTTTAACTTGGGTCGCCATTAATAAAGTAGGTAAGTAAATAAGAGCTAACGACGATACGGTAACATGTCAAAGGCAATATAATATGACGAGCCGAGCTGAGTGGAGTCGCAGCCTTAAGCAGCATACAGGGCGTTCCAAGACTCCGCTTGACTGTTTCCACTGAAGCGGAGCGGAGACCAAATGTGGATTTCAATTAATATGATTGGTCGATCCACACAAGTCTCCTCTCCGATCCGCTTATCTCCGCCTCAGTGGAGCCGCAGCGCAGTCTAAAGCTGCAAAGGCATTGAAAGGGTAGCTTGGGCAGCGTGGCAAAGGCATTGTCAAAGACACAAATTAGTAGGTAGATGTCATCGAATACAGCAAATAGGTATATCTTGCCGCATAGAGTAGAGGGGGGCGCTGTGTCGAGCCCCAGCGGGCCTAGTATGGTTGCCTTTATCGCGTGACAAAATGTGGATAAAGCATCCGTCACTCTCGTACTTACATATATTATGTCAGAATGTGACGGACGGATGTTTCATCCACATTTTGGTGACCTGAGGCTCTACTTTGAAATCAGTAAGTCGAACTTCGGATCGCCCCGTCACTTTCTTGCGAATTAGTGACGCTTCGAGAGCAAAAGGGATAGCAATAGACGAAGTTCGACTTACGAATTTCAAAGTAGAGCCTCTGCA
The DNA here is from genome assembly GCA_948252455.1 of Acleris cristana. NCBI lineage: Eukaryota > Metazoa > Arthropoda > Insecta > Lepidoptera > Tortricidae > Acleris > Acleris cristana. Next base: position 9,289,584 of record OX411784.1, on the reverse strand, counting down.
TTAATTTTATTTTTACTTCTCACTCTCGCGCTTTATATCTTTAAAGCGCAATTCACACAGCGGGCGAACGCGGGTCGTGCGCCGAGCGGGTCGGAAGCTCAGCGGGTATTTTAACATGGTCAACATGGAGTTATATGGAAGCATTCACAAACGCCGCGGGACTGGTCGGCAGCCGCGCCCGCCGTCCGCCACTACAAACAGCGCGCGGGTGTGGCGGGTCCGTCGCGGGGGTCCTTGGTCGTAATAACACTTATTCTCCGATAGGCATTCTCACAGAGCGCGTTGTAAATTCTTCTCTATATAGTCGCCATTACCATCCGATCCCGAATGCCCGGCCCCGCCGCGTTTAGGCGACGCGCCCGCCGGCGCGGGGCCCGCCGCGGTTCGGCGCTGTGCGAATACGACGACCCGCGCGGCTCCCGCGATGAAAACGACATACTCGGCGCCCGACCCGCTCCCGCCCGCTGTGAGAATGCGCTTTATAGTTGAGGTGATCTCTAAATAGCAAACGCCCAAATGTACTAATCCTGGCTTTATAGAGAGATTCCCATCTTCCAACCTAGCCTGCATCCAACCCAGGTTGGATATTGGGAAATCATTGTGCCATCTTCCAACCTGCCTCAGGTTGGATAGTGGGAATAAAATTTATTATTTATTTTTCTTCTCAATTTCCAACTTATACTTTTGTAGTCACTAACAAAAAAATATACAATATAAAGTTCAGATTGCTGACAAATATGTGTACCTTATTCCCTTCAAAGTGCATTAATGATTTTTTTATAAATATGGGTTATATTGTGCGCCAAAATTATTTTTAGTCAATGTGTTTTAGGACATAATTATCGTAAGTCATTAATCACAACGTATTTTTTCAAGAAACTTTATTTTCTAGGTTGACTTTTTGAGTGAGTATTTTATTCCCACTATCCAATCTGAGGCAGGTTGGAAGATGGCACTATGATTTCCCAATATCCAACAAGGGATGGAGCCATCCAATGGAAGGATGGAATGGAGGGATGGGAATCACTCTTTATACGGTCAGGATATACTGACGCATAAATGCAGGAACACAGTGTGTTAATACAAAAACTAAGGGGGTTTTATTAGTGTCCTAAGATTCTTGGATTGAAAAGAGGGTTATACATGATTTCGTCCTTAGATAAATTCAACGTTATTTCCGTAAACAAACGATTAAAATAAAACTTAATGATATAATGATAGTTTTACTGATACATAAATACATATAATATCTAGTTACTACATATCGTGGACAATTTGCAAAAGCTTAATTAAGCCAAATACAGATGGCAACCAGGTACACAGTTATTAGAATATCAGTTTAAAATGCCTTAAGCTATCCACTATAAAAGGTGTACTTCACTCGTATAAATTTAATATAAATGTATAAATTCAAAGCTCCGATAATCTCTGTATTATTGCACTGAAAATTTCCTTCTTCGTTTTTCATAAAACTTCTGCCATAGAAAAATAAAATACATTTAATATAAATTTGAATATTAAAATAACACGACGCTGGAAAGGTAAATTGACTAACGGGACATTTCGAGGCATATTGACTTATGTTACTCGTATCGTTAGAATCAGCGAGTTTTTTTACGTCTAACGAAGGTACAATGCAATCGGAGCACTTTTTTAGGACGTAAGCCGTTCTAAAGTCGAAACTTTTTGTAAAACGCAGGGTCTTGCAGACCATATTTTCAACATTTTTTCCTAAAATGTCCGTTAACCCATGTGTTTTTTTTACATTTAGACATTATTCCTGTCTGTAGTTAATAACCCGAAGGTTTGTTAGCCGTTTTGACTACGGCCCAGAAGACCTTGCCAGGCCCGTTAGAACTCTTTATACCTTTGAATAGGATTCATCAAGAACGATTGATGGTTTGTTAGCCGTAGTCATACGAATAATATTTCGACAGGTGATTGTTAACCGTTTTTCCTCGATGGTCAAAAGTAGCCATTGTCTAACGAGACATTTATTTCGTGAACAAGCATATTTCAAGTCTTACAATGAAAACCATTTAGTAGGCAATAAAATTATGACTAAATTTGTAGTACAACATATTTCGATACAATCTATAGTAAAAGTATCATGTTTTTTTTTCCAAAAACTCTGTTCTTTCTCTACTGTAAAGTTTGTAAAATGGACGTTAGTCAATTAACCTTTCCAGCGTCGACATGGTCTTTAGTTTATATAAATGTGTACCAAATACTCGAAAATATGAAACTGTAAGTCGTGCAAATTTATTCTTCAAACTATATTATTAAATATCAATGATACTAAAAAAAGTTAAGTAAGAAATTTATAATTTCATTGAAAGACTTGGTACAGTCGAGTTCATAAATATGTGTACACTTTAGTACCTTGTCTATTTCATGTCATGTTTAGACTGCCATACATGAATTGTCACAGCGATTGAAATGACAGGGTACTAAAGGGTACACCTATTTATGAACTCGACTGTATCCCCCTTACTAATAAACGTTGAGTAACGGTGGTATAGCTGGGTAATTCCACAATAATGTAACGAAAGTTACCATTTCAATGCGTGTTTTTTTAAACTTTTAATGCTAATATTTTTCTAGATATGAATTTAAACACATATATGGAGATAAAAGAATTCTTCCATTTAGCAATATAACCAAAAAAATAAGCCGAATGCTAGAAAATGGTAACTTGCGTTACTCTCTGCCATGGAATTGCCCAGCTATACAATGTTTTGTCCTTATCTGTCAAATTCAAATGTCACAATGACAGATAAGGACAACACATTGTATAGCTATACCACCGGGACCGTTACTCAACGTTTATTAGTAAGGGGGTAAAGGTGCAAGTAAGAATTAAATATACCTTAATAACAAACTAAGCAATTAATCCACTTTCACTTCCAAACCGAGGATATTTTCAATTCATATATATAGACAGACATATATAATGAGACAGAAAGTTCCTATTAATCTGGATTATAGGAAGATTTCATAATCAAAATATAAGTATGGAAGAGATAAACACTATATTTGATTAAATTAAGAAATAAGTTACAACATCGCACTTCACTGGAATTAAATCGTTACTTAAATCATAAGGCATTTAAGAACTTAATTTACAAAAAAACATCTTAGTTAATGTAATAATTATGTTAGTGATTTTGTTCATGGCTCTAAGTGGCTATCTTACATATTAGGTATAGGTACGTATAAGTCGATTAAATACACCCCAATTCAATGTTCTAAGAATAGAATAGAAACTTCATCTTATATACCATCCCGTATAAAGTCAAAATAACAAGCACCAATAAAAAGTCCAATCACAAAGTAGGTACAATACTTATGAAAGATTTAAAAACAAATCTTAAATTGTATAGACGTTGGCACCAACCAGGACAAAATATTGCTCATCATTATTCTGATTAACAAACAATTTATTAATCTTTGGTCTTGTTATTTTATTGCAATATCAAAGCACCCTATGCAACAAACAGTGGTCGTCGGAAACTTCCAACCAAACACATCATCCTCAACAACTTGCAAGTTAGCTAATGAAAATCGATATAACACACGTGTAAATCAACATACTATTATAGAAGCTCTATTATCATATCTGCAATCGTCTTATTTGCAGTACCTCACAATATTTTCGATTTTATTAAAATTAATCATGGAAGATGGAAACATTTCGTAAAAATATGAAACCATGAAAGGTAAAATACGATGCATTCAGTGACATGCTGAGTGGACCACCAGTAGGGCTAGACGAGATGCATTCCACTAAAGCTAACCTGTAGAAATCGAAAAAGTTGCATAGCATCGACATTAGTCGTGGGTTTCATTGCTAATACCCCTGCCACACACTCGTCGAGTGGCATGGGAAGTAGCGAGGAATGGAGGCAGAGACGTAGTGTGGCCACGTTACTCCGCATGCCACACGACCTGGGCCTCTACTTTGAAATCAGTAATTCGAACTTCGGATCGCCCCATCACTTTCTTGCGAATTAGTGACGCATCGAGAGCAAAAGGGTTAGCAATAGACGAAGTTCGAAATATGGATTTCAAAGTAGAGCCTCTGCTCCTCGTCATGCCCGCCTCTCCCTCGTCGGTTTTTGAAGGAAATAATACGAAGCGTCGCGAATAATTGCGCGAGTAGACAGTGTGTGGGCAGAGAGGACTAAATCGCGGCTGCGCGAGGAGCATAATGTGGCAGGGGTATAACCTATGTCCATTCCTTTACTTATTTAGAAGTCTACAGACGTTAACTTTCGTAGACAGCTCGTGTCGATCTATTAAACTTATCAACTCGTCACCTCGGACCCGTGCCATTCGAATTAGAAATACACCATTACACTAAAACAAACAAAAATATTCTGTTCTTATTATACGTTATAATTGAGATAAACTATTTATTTACAACAATTTAATATTATGTACACAGATAAATTAAAAACTTTTTATAGTTAACATTCCCATTTTAAGACACATACAATTTACAAAATCCAAACAACCTAACAGAGGAACAGCTAATTTAACTAACATGTTGGAAATTCACTATTGACAACAGGAACTTTTTTAAAAGGTGTTTTGAAAAAAAAACATGGTTATAGGAATTTGTCTCAAAAGCAAACTTTTTTTGTTCATTATTCACTGACAAAATAAAAAAAAAAATCTACTAATGGCTAAAGAGCTTAAACACCACATGGTCTTATCTAAGTCACCGTTGGTACTAGACTTAAAAACAAGGCTCGGTTACAAACAAAATGACGACATGCCGACCACTACTCCAAAGCGGGCGTAGCAAACGCTGATAATATTTTTTTTCTCAGAAAGTAATAATGAAAAACATAATATTAGTATACTTTTTAAACAAACCCCTATAATCACGATTTTTAACAGGACACCCGTTAAAAAAAAACTTGGTGACAATTCAAATAGAAACAGACAAGACAAGTAATCAACAGTAAATGGAAGTAGACGTTCTTATTGTTTACCAGGTAAGGAATTGTTTCGTCAACGAGTCTATTTCCAGCATGCATCAGCTTTCGTGAGAAAGAACGCATGAAGTAAAATGAACCCACCCTGTTCACCTAAAAACCTTCACAGTTACTTAAGAAAATGGTTTAGTTCAATAAAACGGGCTTATGGCGAAAAATCTATAATAAATATCATATGCCACTTCTATTTGGCTTTTAATTTTGAATCGTAGCTCCAACTTCCTTGTGATGAGTGTGATGACATTTTAGTGAATAATCATACGACATCGTATTTGGCCGGAAAAGCTCGTATTTATTTTGCTCTCAGTCGGCTTTAGTTCTTACTCATCGATAAAGTGCTCGAGAAACCATAACGAATACGAACTCTTACGACCAAATACAACGTCTATTCCGTGACGTAACGTGAACATTTCTGTAGTACTAAGCCGTTTTTCTGAGGAATATTTATTTTAAAAAGCGAATTATTATTAATCGTCAATCACCAGTGATCGGATAATCGGACGCTGATTTACCTTAACTTTGCGTTATCCCAGAAAAACTGAACTACGTACCTAAGTAATAAATTTAACCAATAATGTACAAACTTAGGAAATGTAGAATTACAAATTTTTTCAGAACTAGGTAATGTAAAGAAAACTTTCGAGTTGATTTAAACCCTAAGGGATAATAAAATAAAAATATATATAGAATTTTGGGTATAGCTCAGGAAATATGATTTGGTTGTCTGTTATCTACTTTGCGATCTTTTTTTCTGCGTTAAGACTTACCGGGTAATGTGACTCAAGTATCAAAACTTTTCAACCCATTGTGCGGTTTGAAGAACGAGGACAGTTTAACGCTTACCTTTTGTTTGATATTAACAAAAAGATCTTAGTAAAGATTACAGACGGCCAATTCATATTTCCTGAACTATCTCTATCTAAAAGTTATTGCGATTCTTTAGTAAATAAAGCCCGTTTTCTTAAAACTAGCGTCCGAAAAACCGAGCTATGTTTATCAATTACCCATATGACCTGCAAATGGCTTTAAACAGTGAGCTAATAATATACACGAGACAATCGTTAACCCTTAAATGCATGATTTTTTATTTCTGGTAGAAAATAATGTTTTTATTTAGTTAATTGGATGTATCATATGATCTAGGAATTTAAAAAAAAACCAGGTTTTTTTTACTTGATACATACATACATACATTATATCACGCCTGTTTCCCAGAGGGGTAGGCAGAGACCACTTCTTTCCACCTGCCACGATTTTGACAAATCTCTTTACTAAATAATAATAATAATAATTTTTACTTGTTTATATACAAAAATATACATAGTAGCCATATGGCAACATTATGTATTTAAAGGTTAAAGATTAGGCTCGTTTCAAAAAAATATTTTTTGGGACTCGATAGCTATATTATTATTTTCAAACGAACATCGGGACGCTTTTATTCCATTCTCAACAACAACATCACTCTCAGTTGTATCGTCCATAAAAGTCCTGAAAATTTAAAAATCTTATTCGGCGGAACGACAAAATTACCCGTCGCATACTACACACAAACAACAAAAGAAGGTACTATCGTCCCGTCGCAGAGGGCGATCGGAGCGGAAGATACTACTCGATTCGCTCGTCGACGATAACCGCGGCCGGTCTACCGGATTCGGTCGGATTCGACGCGAGCCGCGATCGAGGCCGGGGCGCGGCTCGCGGCCGGCGGCGCTCGTCATCGGAGCGGCCGGGGCGGGTCTCTCGGGTCCGGCGCCGCGGGCGCTGCGGGCGCGCGGCGCTAGCACAGCCCGTGCAGCCGGCGCGCGCTCGGCGCCGGCCGCGCCGCCGCCAGCAGGCGCAGCAGCGGCCGCCCGCACAGCGCGACCAGCCCGCCCGCGCCCGCCCAGCGCGCCGCCGCCGCCTCCTCCACCTCGGCGATGCGGTTCAGCGAGCGCGACTCGCGCAGCCGCGACTCCTTGCGGCCCGCGCGCCGCCGCCGGCCGCCGCCCGCCGCGCCGCCGCGCGCGTCGCCCGCCGCGCCCGCGCCCGCGCCGCCCGCGCCCGCCGCCGCGCCCGCCGCGCCCGCCGAGCCCGCCCGCGCCGCGCCGCCCCGCGCGCCGCGCGCGCCGCAGCCGGCGCCGCGCTCCTGGCTGTCGCTCGAGTCGTCGTGCGAGTCGCGGCGCGCGCGCTCGCCGGGCGAGTCGCTCCGCTCGGCGGCGCGCTTCTTCTTCTCGGAGTCGTCGTCGGAGAGGTCCGAGGAGGAGCAGGAGCCGGCGCGCGGGCGGCGCCGGCGCACCTCGAGCCGCTGGCGGCGCGCCGGCGGGGGCGCCGGGGGCGGCCCGCGCGGCGCGTCCTCGGCGCGCGGCTCCGGGCTCGCGGCGCGCTGCGCCGGCGCGGCGGCGACCTCGCCGGCGGTCGCGTCGTCGTCGAGGTTCACCTGCAACGGACGTCGAGAGTGAGCGAGCGCCCGGGCCGGCCGGAAGCCCGAGGCGCACGGCTCGAGCCGGCTACTGACCCGGGTGAGGTTGTGCGCGAGCTGCGCGGGCCGCTGCGCGCGCGCGGCGACGTGCAGGCGGCCCTCGGAGCGCGACCCGCGGCGCGCGTCGGTGGCGCGCGCGCCGCCGCCGCCCGCCTCCTCGTCGTCCTCCTCCTCGCGTACTATGCTGCACTTACGCGATCTCTGCGAAACGTACATTTTAATTAAATAAACCTGAAACACTATTAACATCCATGACACAAACGTCTGTCTATCTTATGATGTTTGACTTGACTTTCTTCCTTTATGACATGGAGAGGGCGAACGCACACACAGCCGACCTAATAGTAAGTCCCCCCCCCACGAAATACATGGAGACGGCATCGAAAGTGATTGCTTCCAAAACCAGAGTAACTTTAGTAAAATTTAACACGCATACAATTACATTAAATCTTACTCATAACTGGTTGCCAATTAGAATAAGAAGAATAAGAATAAGAATAATTTATTTGCAATAAACATTACCAGTGAGGTGTTAACATAAGTACAGTTTCAAATGGTAGGTTTACATGTTTAACCATAGTATGCAAAATTTACAAAGTTGAGTCAAAGTCAAAGTAGGTACAGATTTGACTCTTAGGGCTGATTTTTCAAGTCCTTGTTCGACAGGATAAAATTGCACAACACGGCATTCTACTATTTTTAAAACCACTTTAATCGTCGCCGGCGTTTGATCTACAATAAGAATTGACAATAACATGGGCGTCCATAGTATTTTTCTGATCTGCGGGCCCAATTTCTCTAAAAGGAAAATTGAGTGAATAATTAAATTCGAAAAATTAAATTAGAATTAAATAAAATGCCGACGTCTGTGCTTACGTCAGCCATGGATAAAGTTCCACGGAACTGTCGCAAAGGAGTACTTAAATTGTTTTTTGCATTAAACATTGTTAAAAATACTATTACTCAACCTCATTAACCTTTTTAACAAAACAGTTTTTATTATTACTTACATTAAATATTATTTTGAACTTTCTGTCCAGATTTCATTCCGCATACGTTAAAAAGCCGGGATGCACGGAGGAAGAGCAGCCACCGCCTGCTGTTACGCCTGTAAGGCTAGTTCGGTTTCGTTGTTCAGACATTGAGAGAAAGGCGTGAAGGTAGGAAGGAAGGCTTTTCGTTGTTCAGACACATTTAGTTGTTAAAATACTCTCTACTCGATAAAATTGTTAATGTAGACTGATCAATCCATAAGGGCATGCGACATGTAAGCCGCTAAGACCAAGGAAGGTCTAGAAAGCCGAAGCAGCGGGGGCGAGCACAGGTGCCTACGCTTTGTTACCCAAGGGCGGAGGGGCTGCATTTCCCGCAGCGCCGAAGGAGCCGTAAAATAATCCTTATTTTTTATCTCAACAACAGTACAGCTACATAGAAGCAAGATAAGCTAAAACAAAGTGGAATAGAGGCCTAATCTTCTACAGAGAACAGTGAGTAGGTGTGTGCAGGTACGCGTGCGTGCGTGCGTCTGTGTCTGCGTGTATGGTGTGTGCGTCAGTTACCGGCGGGGCGTCCTGCGGCGTGCGCGGCGCGGCCGGGTGCGGCGGCGGCGCCAGCAGCGCGCGCGAGTTGCCGCGCGTCACGCTCAGCACCTCGGGCCGGCGCGCCGCGTTCTCTTGTTGCCTGCGACCAATGACGTGACCACTGTTACCAGTTTAACACTTACACTCGAACCGTTCATACAGGTGATCAATGCACATGGGACAGTATGGTCAACGCAATTATCAGGGACAGGGAAATTTGCAGGTCAGCTTTAGAATTAAAAAACATATATGTTTTGGACTTCCCTTCCTCATACTGACCACCATTATTGCCATTTTATTTCAAAAGCTTTTCATTTATATTCACATAACCTATTCATTTACACAAGTGCAATAACGCCAATAACTATACAAGTAAGACCATGTATTTAACTGCATACAGGGTGACAGGTAACTCGACCTATTCCTTGAAAGGAGTACGTAACGACCTATTACTAGAGTTGTTTTACAATAATTTTGTCCCAGTTAACTGGGGGCTAATGTCACTGCATTTCGAGTTATTTAACATTTAGATATTAAAAAAAGGGAACTAAAAATGCATTTACCTGTCACCCTGTATAGTGACATATAAATGAATTTGAATTGGAATATAGTCATGGTAACATAGAGAACTCGAACCTTTTAGCCCTAAGCTTTTTCTCGGCGAGCAGGTAATACGTAGCCGTAATGTGATTGTAGTCGTTCTTTTCGAGGGACTCCAGGATCTCCTCCTTGCTGGAGCAGAGTCCGCTGACCATCTTCTGCACGATGGCGGCGCGCTCGTCCTCCGTGAGCTGCTGGCGCGCCACGAGCGGCGTGTCGCACTCGTGCGCCGCCACGCCCTCGCCGCCCGCCACCCAAGGGTCCGCCGCGATCTGTGGCAGCGTCGCCCGCGCTTCTGGCGCGCGCACCAACATTTTACCTATTAACCTACCACAATAATGGTCATAATTAGTGCCATGACTTGAACTAAAAAACTTTAAATGTCATACAAAAGTATATTCCACAATAACAAGCAAATCTGACTAGCTCATACATAATTATAAATATTCTGTGACTGCTCTTTATATTTACATGATCTTATATAAAATTACTCACTTTTTACATGGAGCTGATATGTGTAATGGTATTGTATATTTACAATCCATGATCATTGTTAGAGTTTCACTATCATTGGCTTCATGGAATGGAGCCTGTCCGCATACCAGCATGTATAGAATGACTCCGAGTGACCACACATCCACAGCTGGGGCGTCATAGGAATCCCCTAACAGTATCTCTGGAGCTGAATATGCTAAGGATCCACAAGAAGTCTCTAGTTTTTGCCCAGGGCAAAATTTATTGCTAAAACCAAAGTCAGTCAATTTCACTACACCTAATCTTTCAAAGAAAACTACATTTTCAGGCTTCAGGTCCCTATGCACAACATGTAACCTGCAATAAAACCATAATTAAATGCATTATTAAATGTACCTTTACACTAATAATAGTAGGTTTTAGGTAGTTATAATATGTAATGGTAATACCACACAAAAATTGCATTTAGTTGGAATCTGATAAACCAAATAGTTTTTTGTGCAATAAAACATAAAATATGGGTGGTGTTTATGATACCTAAGTTGAGGTTACTCAGACCACTACAACTTATACTAATTTTAACTTTCTCCAGTGTATAAAATTAAAGATATACAGATATTGTATTTACCTGTGACAGTATGAGATTGCACGTACTATTTGACGAAAATAAGTGCGAGCAAGAGATTCTGAAAGACCAGATTCATGCCTCATGATATAGTCATATAAGTCACCTCCATCACCTAGTTCCAGAATCAAGTATAACTTTGTTTGTGTGTCTATTACTTCATACAATCTTACAACATTAGGGTGTTGGACTAACTTCATGCAGCGAACCTGAAGGAAAAGTTTAGTTTACAACAATTCATCAAGAGTTTTGTTCTCCAATTTATTAAAAAAAAAAAACATTTCCTACTACATGCACTATAAACAGTTATTATTTTCTGCCACTTTTGTCTATATTCTATATACAAAAATCATAATTGCTCATAGCAAGTACACATTTGAAACACTGCCAGCTTAAGAAATAATTTAAATACCTCTTGGAATAAATGTGACTTGGAGACATCATCCAATTTGCTCTTGTCAATTACTTTGACTGCCACTTTCTCTCCGGTGAACACGTGCCGTGCAAGCTTAACCACAGCAAAGTGTCCTGAGCCCAGGGTATCAAGGAGATCATATAAGCCCGCTATTTTGGTCTCATACGGACCAGTGGCTACCCCTACCCCTCCTCCAGCTTCCCCTCCATTATTGTTCATTATTACTCTGAAAACATAACCTTCAAATTTATGTATATATATCCTGCAAAAATAAACAGCAACATGCAACTGAAATCATTGTAATGTGGACAGTTAATTTCCTCAGAAAAACAAGATGATAACTAACAACAGAGAGGGTATTGCATGGAAATAGTACTGGTCATGGAAAGAAATTATGAAAAATCCTGACATCCACTAAAATACAAAACACATGCATACTTCCCAGCAAAACAGTCATATGGTTGGCAAACATAGGGACTGACAAAGAAAAGAGAAAAACAATAGAAGTAGGCTTGTCAACATAGTCAAAAGAGAAGATCATCATCAGGAAAATGACAAATATAATAGATATTTCCCTTACAATACGTACGCGTTAATGAAAATGGACAGGCAAAGGAAAAAGGAAGAATAAAAGGGTCAAAAGTCATCACGGCCCAGTATCCCACAGATGAAAAGAGATCTGTAGACATCACAACATATGGGAAAATAACATTAATTATGACCAATTGCCACTAAAACGAAATTTGGATTGGAATGACATTTAAATTGTAGCAGAATCAACACAGAGACCACATGAGAATTATAAATTTCAGTAATATAACAATACCTAATTGAAATTCTAAAACTTTCAAATAATTTAATTTGCTAATATTGTAAATCAAAATGTAAGGTCAAAACAAATGGCTATATTTATTTATTAATGTATTGTAATTGTGAGACCAAGGGGCTAAATTTTTAACATTATGAACAAACAATAGAGCTACTGACACAATACATCTATTAAAAACCCTAGAATGCAAAACAAGATCAACTAAAACAATAAAGTCTTCACCAACATCATAAACTGAATCTACAAGGAATAAGCCAGTTCCCAGCAAGTTATTTTAAAATAGTAGCATATATTGCACACAAGCCCTTTATAAACAAACAGTGTATTAGTGATATGGTTTGTTGTTAGATCATGTACATGTTTGGATGTTTATCCAAAAAATATGGAGAAGGCAGGCACTTCATGACCTAGTTTGTCATTTCATAAATGTATGCTAAATGTTTAGTTGCCACATAATTTATGACGAAGATACGGCGATAATGCTACTATTAAATAGGTTTTAGCTTACCTATGTGGTAAAATTTATAAATCTAAATTCAGTAGAGAAATCAGCACCAAGGCAGAATTCCAATCAACTTCCTTCGCACGCCATTGTTAAATAATATCAATGCACCACTAGCATGATTTTAAATAAAAACTAACATTCAAAACGACAAAATCGCATTATTTAGTTATAAAAATGTAATATCGAACGTAAGTAAAAATTGATTGAAGTCACAATTTCGCCATTTCACAAAACCAGTTTAGAAACTTGGGTTACTTTGCTTGGCTTCCTTTTCGGATACAAATTCTACAGATTAAGTGTGGTTTTTGAACGTTTTCTAATACTTGCACTACACATCATCCAACACTCTAACGCCGATTTTTTGTCTAAACCCAGAGGCCCTACTTTGAAAATCGAAGTTCGAAGTTACGTTAGCTCGATCTCTGTCACTCATTCTTGAAGACTAAATCGAGAGAAAAGGATGGAGCTCTCTAACGTAACTTCGAACTTCGATTTTCAAAGTAGGGCTCCTGAGCGATCTTCAAACCGGTGTACTAGGTCTACTGCATGATCATCCACCACTTTAATTTATCTCCGAACTTTCCTCTGCTGAACGAAGCAAGCTTTAATGTTACCACCACATCAACGGGCTTTAGCGAAGATTTGTGTTGGCGTATATTTCTTTATTATAAAGATAGAAAGAGACTTTAATACGAATATTCGTCAAATTCTGTAGATGTGGCCCCATCCAACGTAACAGTGGTGTCGGGCTATAATTACGTTACAATTTACAAACGCATGAAAATTCAAAAACATTCGTTGGTGGCAACGAAGATGGTGGACGAATGCCAAACAAGCGCACACGGAACGGTTTGTACTTGTTGCGTACCTACCTTCCTTTTCGGACCCCAGTGGCCCGTTCCACGAGCTACAAGCTACAAATTACAATTTAAAGTTTAAGCTAAACATTGGGCCAATGCGTTGGGCCAGTATGCAGGGCCGTTTACACATTGGGGTTGATCATTCCGCGTTGGCGCTTTGATGAAGATGTATCTGGAAACTGTTGCAGCCGCGGCAATTTATTTATACAGTTCGTTTATTTATTACCTAAAAGTGCGGCAAAGTAAAGTCACTAAAAAAAAATGGTGCAAACTTGGTGCAAACGAAGATGGTGGATGTTGACTATTTATTCATCGGAGCAGAACGAGGCAAATGTCTTATTAGTTATTAATTATATGCTATTAATAAATAATTTGTTGGTCCCAACGTGTGAACACTGTTTGCGGAGCGCGCCAAGATCCTTTGATGTGTGCACGAAAATTGACACCACCCGGTTGGCCGGCCAGCGTTGGTCGCCAACTACGAACACGGCAATAGCGTATCCAAGTAACCAGCACACATTGGTCCAATGCCGTGGCCCAACGCGTTGGCCCAATGTGTAACCGGCCATAATATTTTATTAAAGTTTCGCGTGAATGTGGATCCTTGTTGCGTTCGCGCGTTCCTCGCGTCCTTTGACGCGGGCCCAAGGGCTCTACTTTGAAATCAATAATTCGAACTTCAGATCGCCCCGTCACTTTCTTGCGAATTAGTGACGCGTCGAGAGCAAAAGGGATAGCAATAGACGAAGTTGGAATTACGGATTTCAAAGTAGAGCCTCAAAATAATACCGACACAAAGTGGTTCGAGTCTGGCAAATAAAAGATGAGAATGAAAACATGGCGGGAAATTCAAAAATCAAGGTGTGATATCCCTGACGTATAGTGCTAAAAATAGTTTTGATACTTATGATACATATTATGTAATACAATATATTTATTAAGGCCAATTTTATATTAGGTCCGGGGCACGTTTTATAAAGCTACAAGTAAGACTCATGTAAGACTACTGGGACCCAATTCTCGTGACTTCGAGATGATTTTTCATGCGAGATATGTCGAAAAAATGTATGCAGTTGACAGTTCATCTCGCATGAAAAATCATCTCGAAGTCACGAGAATTGGGTCCCTGTAAGAGTATGTCAAGCCACAGATTATAGGATATGTCTATGTCAAGCTTTGACAATTGACATTTGTTGCCGGTTTTATTTTATTTGCGCCTTGCGGTGCGGTGCGGTCTGCGGTGTTTCGCAGTTAATTTTCAATGTTGTCGGTTGTCGAAAGCTTAATTATATAGGTACCTTTAATAGTTTAGATTAGGGCAAAACGCCTATTATTAATAATGGTGCTAGCGCATAACTTTAACGGTGTGAACAGGACCGAAGATGTAAAAATATCAAGAGATGTAACTTTCGAAACTATGCTTCTCAATGATAATACCTTGCAAGGTTTAAAAGATTCAGGATTCTACAAGCCTTCTCCGATTCAGTTACATGGCATTCCTCTAGGAAAATGTGGATTTGGTAAGCTTTATTCATCAATTGTGTTCAATCACTATTTAATCTTACTAACTTTATCTTACCCAATGTCATAGAGAGTGCGAATTTTGTGTGTATGTGAGAAGAGTTTACTCCAGAACCACAGCACCTACTTGATAAATTCTCTCACTATTTGAAAGGTACATTAAAGGTACATGGACATGGAGTTCTGCAAACTGGATCCAACCCACACATTGTCAATTTTTTTTAAAACACTATAGTTTGTTAGAAAAGTGAGTTGAAAGAAACGTACGCAAATAACCAAGTTTTATGTCTATGAATATACAGGGTGTTTGGCACATGGACCGTCAAATTTTTTTGGGACCTTGGGTCATAAGTGTCATGGTTTTAGAGATATTACCGTTTGTGTGAAAAAATCCAACTTCGAAATTCAATCATTAAAAAACTAAATACAATTGCAGTTCTTTTTTTTTAAACTTCTCTAGCCAATGACCTTTCTAACGATGTGCTACACATTAAAAAAAAATATCTGAGTCAAATTACGGAGATATTCCGTCAATAGGTCAGAAATTGTTAGAAATTAGTGAGTATTTTATTTGTATGTTTTGTAACGCACCGGAACCTTTTCGGAACACTGATTGGTTGAATAGCAGGCTAACCTCCTTACCTTCGCCCGTAGTTTTTTTTCTAATGGCGAATTACTTTTTTACGCTGCATTTTTTTAGAAAGGTCAATACTAGAGAAGTTTAAAAAAAAAAAGAACTGCAATTGTATTTAGTTTTTTGGTCAAAAAGGACACTTAACATTAAATTCGGCAGCGGTTTCAGTAAGCAGATCATCATGACTGACTAACATCGCATGATGGGGACAGGGGATCATCGGAGTATATGGAGGCGGTGACACTTGGGAACTTTTTTATTCAACAAATAAAAACCAAAATGCATGGTTATAAGAATTTTAACATTGAACCATGTCATGTGGACCTTTCTAAAAATATTGGCTTGGGCAATTCGTATTTTACAAATAGAGAACCAAAGCACATAGGTTGACCAGAAAAATAAAAAAGCAACTGTTATAGGGAGCCATGTCAAATGGATCTTTAAAAAAAAGAGAAATAAAATATTTTTTACAGATTTTTGAGATCATATCATTGAGGGTGGATTTATTAGTTTATTTTGAAACTGTTCATATTATGTGGGTTGATAACTTTGTTAAGGTAATGTTTTGTTTTGTTTGGTTAAAATATAGTCAGATCACTTGCACTGTTGATAGAAAGTACAATTTGAAAGATTTCTGTACACTTATCTCAATTCTGGCATGTTGGTTGGTGGTGGGTTGGTCGGGTTTGCAGAACTATGGCGTTATATGTATTGTGTGTTCTCCAACCCAGGCAAAGTCGGGACAAACTGCTATCCTACTAATATTATAAAAAGCGAAAGTTTGTGTGTGTGTGTGTTAGTTTGTTACTCCTTTACACTGCAATGGCTGGACCGATTTTGATGAAATTTGAAATGTTGATATGTAGCTCAACACAGCTATGTAGCTGTGGATCAACACATAGGCTACTTTTCATCCCGGAAATTATAAAGTTCCCAAGGGAATAACGATAATCTAAATCAACGCGGACGAAGTCGCGGGCAGAAGCTAGTTGCCTGCAAAACCCATCATGAAGTTCATGACTAAATATCTATTTTTTTAGATCTGCTGCTGGAAGCTAAATCTGGGACTGGAAAAACTGCTGTATTTACTGTAATAGCACTAGAGAAAATAAATCTGAATAATGGTTTACAAGTAGTTATTCTAGCACCAACAAGAGAAATTGCAGCACAAATATGTGATGTCATTATTCAAATCGGAGCACAGTATTCAGGTAAATATATGAAATACATATTTTTTGTTCTTTTGCTCGACTTCCGTGCCCCCAGATAGTTCGAGAGCCGACCACACAAAGTCTTACATTATCGAGGTACTTGATAAGAGCAATAGGTATGTAGAAAAAGTAGACTATTGATGGTCCTAAAATAATGTAGCCTACCGAAGCGCCACCTGGCACTTTTTTGCAGCAATAGTATAGAAAAAACTTTATTCACCATAATAAGTATAATAATGATTATGAAGTAGTAATGATCTTTTGGCTTAGAAAATATCTCAAGTAGTAACCGAACGAAACTAATCTGTTGGGATAAAGACAGACAAGTAGAACTTTAAAACTACTGGTGTTGCTGTTAGATAGTCCTCGACCTTATGGCAAGCGACATCAACGACTCTAAAGTTTTTCAAGTGCTGAAAAGGGTAACTTTAAAACTACTTCGGGTAATCTATATCTATATGTTCTATATAAATAAAAATAAATCGCCGAAATGTATGTACGCGCGTAATTTACGCGCGCTTGTTTTTGCAGGTCTATCAGTTGAAGTGGTTATGGGTGGCCTACCTGTTAAGGATGATATTGAAAAGTTACAAAAGAAAGTTCATATCATTGTTGGTAGCCCTGGGCGCTTGCACCATTTGATAAAGGATAAGCATATTGACATGTCTTCAGTCAGGCTGTTAGTTTTAGATGAAGCAGACAAGTTAATGGAAAAGAGTTTTAGATCTGATATCGACTATATATACTCCTCATTACCACAATTAAAGCAGATCATCTTAAGTAGTGCAACATTCTCTGAAGAGTCAAAAGCCTTTATAAACCAGTATGTTGAAGTGCCCCAACACATCTGTCCGGACACTAAAAGTGTTTTGTTGGGCATTACACAAACAGTAACAGTTGTCAGCCACAACGCAAATGTTGTCAGACAAACTCAAAATAAATTTGAGGAACTTTTAAATATATTATCAAAAAGGGAGTTTAAGCAGTGCCTGATTTTTTGCAACTACCAAGCTCGAGTAACAGATTTGCATAAAATGTTAATAAAGGCTAAGTGGCCAGCAGAAAAACTATATGGTAAACAAGAACAGACAGATCGATTAGATGCACTGAAAATATTGCAACAATATAAATGCAGGATATTAATAGCTACAGATCTTGCAGCTAGGGGGCTAGATTCTTCCCATGTAGACTTGGTTGTCAATTTTGAAATCCCTCGTGAGTGGCAAACATACTTGCATAGAATTGGGAGAGCTGGTAGGTTTGGGACATATGGCCTGGCTGTTTCTATCCTAAGCACAAAAGAAGAAAAACAATTTAAAGAATTAATGAATTCATTGCAATTTCAATTACACATAAAATACTTTTGGAGTGATGAGCAATATGAATATACTGATCTCAAGACTCCTGATGATAATACTTTGGAAAAAACTTTAAGCTCATCCAGCTGTGATAAAGAAATAGTAGAAGAGGATGTGTACCAAGACTTGTGGGATGCCTTAACAAGTGAAACATTGCAACATCATGAAGTAGAAACTTCGGATAATTTAAGTAAATCGATTGAGTTAACAAATGATAATGTAGAAACATTTGAAAATTTATTGGAATCATTTAATAATTGGCATGTAAATAGTGATGATAAAGATCCTAGTGCTCTCAGCACCAATAGTGTCTTGAAATCAAAATCTATTGAGAAGTTAATAAAATGTGTCCAAAATTCACACTGTAATTCAAATAAGACTTTCAGTCTTAAAGAGTATAGTAGACCTTCACCTGAAGAAACGATTGAAGAGGTTAACCCAATAATGCCAGAAGAAAGTGGGACAAATTCTGTCTCTAAACAGGATACACCATGTTTAGATAAGTTTTCTCATAAAACCAAAGAAAATGTCAAACAATCTAGTATTCATCACAATGTAACCAAACCAAGTAAGTCTTTTGATGTGTATCAAGAAGACGACACATCAGATGAAAGTGATGATAATGGATATAACACTGCTTCATATAACAATAGTATAACCACCGGCTCAAGAAATAATACCTACTACCCTAACACGCAAAAAGGAAAAACCTTCACAAATTATATTAATTGGTACAACTACTTGAAATTCAGAACAAAGCAGATTGAAATGGCTGTCTATATAGATGAAATGTCAAAACTTTAAATGTGATGGTGTGGTAACTGAGATGTAAAAAATCCTTTTTACACTCTGGTTTTGATAATAAAGTAGAAGGGAAGAAAGTGCATTTTAATAAAAACAGTATAAGGGTTAATTGTGCCAAATATGATAAAATACTAGTTTAAGTTGAAGTGCATGTAGATTTGTAGATAATAAGTCTTGGATGTTTATTCAATCTATTTATGTAAGTATTTCATTATGTAGGTATGTTTCTGGGGGCACGGCAGTGCCCTCGCCAAGACGAGCCAAGCGAACGAAGCGCAAGGGACACTACCTACCTTTTCTCGAAGTAGTTTGTCGTTTTTTTGAACCTTCATAACTTGGGTTTGGATTATACCAGATAATATTATTGTCTAGTACCCATAGAACATGCTAGTCTATATACAACAAATCACGCACTTTTTTCTCATTTACTTACATTATAATAAATTTTACCGAGTTATCAGAATCGCACAGGACCAGCCATCGCGGGTTGATGTTTTCCGGCTAACATGATGGTGTCGATGGTTTCGTATTCATTTAAATTGCTGCCGCACTGAAGACAAGACACTTCATAATTATTCTATATCTTTGTTTAGTGGATAAAATGTATGTTTTATAAATATCAAATACAGGAGCAATGTTTAATTTGAACTCAAATTATTAGTAAAGATTTTTATTTATCATACAACTTGAATAAAAAATGTTTTTCTTACATATTGCTTTTAATAATAAATAAAACACATCACAATTTATGACAAGGAGTTAACGACATAGATCTGATGCCAACCAGATTTACAAAAAATTAAATGTCAACTTGTTATTGAACACGCAAAGAAATGGAACACTTAGGTACCTATCTTGGAAGTATTAGAGAATTAAGATGTACCTAATCACAAGGACTGTTGTAGCCAAAATGACTTTTGACAATAAAATATTTTTAAAAATTAAGATATGTATAAAAATTAGGAAACAATTATGTCATCAAAATCATAGCCTTAAACGAACAATAGTAAAATGCGGTTATTATTATTACAGGCCTGTTTAGGTTTGTGAGTGGACTGTAGTTAAATTAACCAATAAGGCCGCTACAAACAGATAAGAGATAGGCTTTCGATGTGTGTTTAGAAATTAATTCTGCCGCAAAACAGATCTCTCATTGCAGCATTTCATTAGATACTGTAAAGCTGCAAAAGTTATTGCAGTGCGGCGCGCGGAGGCGTCATTGAGCAAAGGGCCGCGCTTTATACCGGCCGGTTTAAGAGGATTGTTAGGCTGAAAATCTCCATGCAAAATAGGTCTGTAAGTTTTTCTTTCCAAGAAAATATTTCTTGAAAAGAAAGAAATGAAAAGAAAACGGAAGACGGTATAAGGGCGCGGCTCCACTGAGGAGGAGACGAGCGGAGCTGAGCTGTGCCAATATTAACTAATAGGAGGCGCCGAGCGCACCTTGCGCTCGTTAGTTTAGATTATATTGGTTAATATTGGCACAGCTACGCTCCACTCCGCTCATCTCCGCCTAAGTGGAGCCGCAGCCTACGACTAGTTTTTCATAAAAACTACAATATATTTAAAAATCGTGGAAATCGAACTTGATTTTGTGGGTGAGCAACGTTATCGGCCGGAGCCAAATTTGTATGGAAACCTTTTGATCTTGAACCTTTGCGATTTAAGCGTCACTTGACGATCCTTTTAAGCATCGTGTCTTTTATACAAGTTTGAACATTTCATATGATTACGCTACCGCTTCCGCGCCGCTGGCGCTACAGGAGCGACCATAACCAGGACTCGGGAGTACCTATCCGACATCCGAAAAGATACGTGCATTCCCTCACTCGGTGTTGGAAACTTGAGGTGCGATGAAAAGGTCAATCTTAAACTACTTAGTATATCTTATTAGTGCCATCAATAAAATTATGTAATTTTAGGTAAAAAAAGTTAATGTTTTAAAAAAGTTAAGAAAAGAAGTTACATAATGAAAATGTTGACAAATTGCAATCATGAAAAAACAACTTGGATATACATTGGTACTTGTTACTATTGATTGACTAATTATACCTTACACCTACCTGATTAGTCTCATTTGATAGCAGGTAATTATTTCCCTGTAGCATTTATGGCACTATTAATATTGATACAAATCAATTACCCAGTAAAACGTTTAATATTCCACTCTACGAAACTAACTAGGCGACCAGGTGGAATGCGGCCATTCTAATAAAATCCACAAGGAAAATACCATTTTAAGTTTCAAAATGTACATGTTTCGCTTAATATGTCTGGGGTTTGATATCGTTAATAATAGTTTTATTGGTATTGGAGAACCACATTCCACTAAACCGTTAGTTCGAGCAGTTGAAGTGTTGTCGTAACCAATTTGAAGCAGATTATCCCTACTTAAAGAAATGTATGAGCCTAAATTGTGCTTCATTGGAATCATTCGTTATGGTTACACAACGAACTGGTTCTGTCAATTTGGAACAATATCTTATTGGCAATAGATCTTCTAATCTAACAACTCCAATAGTTCGACTGAGAATTATCTTTATACTAGCTTTGATCTATACACAAGAATACATTTAAAATAAAAAATACATAAGTCGCTATAAAAGGAAACCCTGTTGCATAGGTTTAACTAAATTGACTCACAAGCAGGTCAAGTATAAAAATTGCATATTCTCAATTATTTTAAATATAACAATATTAAAAAACGAAGACACTGTAATAAATAGGTAAATATTCATTTTGTTTTTAATCATCTATTTTTTTTATTACGTACTTAATAAAGATAAAAATCCATAAGGAAATTTAAAACATTCATAAAGGTACAATGATTTTTAAGTTAGCACTTAAATAAATAAAAAATACCCATTTAGACTTTGGTAAAATTAGTAAAATTAATAATACCTTATATTGTTTGTCACGGGAAGACCGAGCGTCGCTCGGGTTGAAAACGAATTTCCCCGAAGATGACCACTTGACTCATGAATTTTTCGCCCCCGTAAACCCCCATATTACAAATTTCAGCGAATATGTTATAGCCGCTTTCGAGAACGTGATTTTATTACAGATATACAAATATTGCTTTTTCTGTTTTTGTTCCGTCATTTATTTATAACATAGGGACGGAAATTGAGATCTTAGGGTACTCATGGCTTGGCACGATTAGCCAACGGGTTTCTGATACTTACACCTACATTAACAATATTACAAAAGAAAACACGTAATTTCTTAAGTAAACGCTAGAACGCTGAAATGCCTCAAGCGGCTTTAAATAACTAAACAGCAGGGATCCCAAGCAATCTAAATGCCGTTTTAGTCGTTCTTTTCATGGGTTTCTGAAAATAAAAGAAATGTTTAAGAATTATACACTTGAAACGAATCGTGTAGTTTAAATAGTTAAGGTATACATATTTTGAGGGCGACCGTTCAGCGAGGTGACGGGCGTTAGAGGAGGCAAGGCGGCTGAGGCTGCGGCAGCGGCTGTTTATATAGCTAATGAACATAATTATTACTCATCTGGGTAGAGATTGTATCTCACCTGAGATAATCTATGTAATAAATAACTCATAGATAGTTGGTAAGTACATTGTTTTTCTAGTTTTCTTAATTCAGTAATTTCAATTATTGTTTAATATTATTACTTACCTTGATCACCTTATTTTAGTGTTATAATGTGCAAAAATGTACATATATCTTTCTTTGTACTAGACTATACCTGGCGCGCAGTTGCACCTTGTTTCCCCACTGCACAACCCGCCCCCGCTACCGCTAACATACCCCACCCCGCCATCAAGTGTCACTGTGCAGGATGGACACCGTAGACAGAGTATTTCCTGGACAAGTTGCTCGCGTATACCCTTTGAGATAGCAATTCACTACAACCCGACCGACAGACAAAGCTATATCATTGTGTGCCTACCTTATTACCTATAGCTGTTTATCATGAGAAATTATTACCGGTGAAAGGTCGTTTTCATCTTTTCGAGCACTGTGCCTCACCGTGGCTATGGCAGCCTAAAATGTAACGATTCAGACCACAGATATCTACAAAACCTACGAAAACACACATATACACAAACAACACCCGTAAAGTAAGATAGAAAGTAAAGTTGCCGTCTTCTTTATTTATCTGATTTTCCGTATAAATGCTTCTCTTTTACTCTTTGTATTATTTTTTCGTTTCCCGTCTAGGTAATACTCTGTCTACGATACACGCACGAGATTTTTTTTAGGGTTCCGTAGCCAATCTAGGAATCCTTATAGTTTCGCCATGTCCGTCCGTCCGTCCGCAGCCAAACTCAGAGACTCTTAGCACTAGAAAGCTGTAATTTGGCAATAATATACGTGTTAGTCACCCCAAAATATATTTTTTTCTCGTCTACCCCATAGTGTGGGGTGTCGTTGGATAGGTCTTTCAAAAATATTGCGGGTTTGTGCACACAATTTTTCGTTTAAGGGATCAGTTTATGAAATATTAAGCTTTAAAGCGCTAATTTATCGAGTGTCCCCCCCCCCCCCCCTACTGCCAAAACTACAAATACTAAAAATCTGAAAATATCTTCAATGAAAGCACAAATAACGATTTTTAAAGGAAAAATATCATGAGTATCATGACTAAGTAGACTTAATTGGTTCCTGAGAAACAAGCGACGAAAGTATTGATACCTACTAAAATGACCTAAGACAGCACCAAATTACTTTAAATAGAGAATTAGTTCATACTTGTTGTTATTTACGATGTAGTTTTTGTGTAGTAACAGCTTCGGAACCCTACACTGAGCATGGTAAGACATGCTCTTGCCCGGTGTTTCTGACTATAACAAACAACGGTACCTACTAATCTTAAAAAAATACGTAAAAACTGTTGAAAAAAAGAGAAAACTGTACCAAAGTATTTAATGCTATTCAGCAAAACAAGTTAATACTAGAAAATGGCGAAGTGCTGTAAGTCAGCCATAAGGGACTGGGCGGGGAAGACATCGCGGATGTAAACACACGGCGGCAAAACTTCAGTGAAAATCTGTCTATCGTACGTTGCGCGCACGCTACCATATTAGTGATTCGATATTAGTTTTCATCATGTTAACGTGATAAAGAGTTATTGCGGCTGCGGTGTGTAAACGTGTCTTAATATAACATATGAGTGTAATGTAATCGTTAACGCCCACCGACGTTTCCTTGTCCACAAAAGTGGAAAAGAAAGAATACCGAATCAACTTGTTTCGATGGACAGAGTATAGTTATAGCTTTCGCTCTTTAGAACCAGGGGCGGATCCAGATTTTATTTAGGGGCGAGTAAGACCTCCAAACCCAGTATTCCTCAGGTCAGGCCTTGTTTAATTTATTAATGGTTAGCCTAGTCTGTAGGGGATTACCGGTGAGGGTCGTAGTCAAACGCGCATGGAGAACCCGTGGCCCTCGCCAACTACGACGTGAAGGTAGAATCGCTTGGTTTTCAGTGGGTTTTTTGACCGCTCTCGATCGGCGACTCCCAAATAATCATCCCGGGTCCCCCCGGAACCTAAATGTGCGTAAATACATTTTCCCAATGAAAAGAAAAATGCGCGCCCTCCGCAGAGCATGAGGACGAGTTGTATGTAGTCTAAAAGTTGTATTCTTACCAACAAGCTCCTCCTCTTCCGCGTCCAGTATGTCGGCGCAGCAGACGGAGTAGCATATGAGCGAGAGGAACCCGAGCGGCAGCCCGAACACTAGCGCCGTGAGCACGGGGTTGCCGCGCCACATACCGCCGAGCGTCGCGCGCGCTTCATACAGCCCGCGGTACACGCGCACTATCCAGCCGTTGCCACCGTAGGTCTACAAACAAACGTAATTTATAGTCAACAAACAAATGCAAACAAGTGTTTTGTAAAACCTTGTATATACATCTCTGTGTATGAGAATCAGTGTTTCTGATCGCGTGAATAATTCGTCACCCAGTAAAATCTGAACACTTACTGCCGCACTCAGAGACGTCAATTAAATTTACTGGTGAATTAAAGTACTTTCTTTGATATAGCAATAGAATAAGACAACACATCACTAAACAAGCGTTAAATTTAATTGAAGTCTCTGAGTGCGGCAGTAATACGTCAGTTTGACAAAACTGTTTTGATTGGCTATTTAACAGTCACAGCGCCATGTGATTTGGTTTGCTTATATTAATTTAAGTACATAGACAAATGGAGTATAGTACTATTTGCGTACAATTGACAATATTTTTAATGACAATAATTAAGGCCCTCTATTCGACTCGGTAAAACCATATTGCCTTTGCGGTGTTACGTATGGTATCAAAACGATAACGATCGAGACTATGGAACCACGTCAAAAACCATAAGGTTTTACCATGTAGAATCTCAGCCCAGTAAGTGTCTTACTCTTGCAAAAATAGTTTAGAACTTTTTTGAAGCGCGAAAGAATTGCATCCCATGGGGCCGTTCAAGTATTATGTAAGAAAGCAGTTTTTTTACAATTATTTGCGAGAAAGTAGTCAATAGCTAATCGTTTACACGCCGGCAGTGGGACAAGAGCCTTATGACCGCGACCCTCGTGATCGCTGATTACTATCAGGACGCGCGTTCAATGCAGCGCTCAGGAATGCGATAGTGTTGTGACGTAATCAAGAAAAGCACTGCACTGCAGCTGCTGCAGGCGCGTGAGGCGAGCCGTGCGGGGGCTCTTCACCTCAGACTCCGACTGCATCCGCGCGCTATATATACTGTACCTATCCCAAATACTCAAATACTCGAACGTTTATTGCATTCCACAATGTATGAATGTATCCTCATCCTCACTAATATTGTATCTTATCCTTATATTACTAGCTGTCCGCGCCCGGCGTCGTCCGGGTGTAATTTTTTCATCATACAATCGTTATGATATATACTTTACGTCCTATTCTCAGACCTACTAAATATACCTACACACAATATTTCAAAAGTTACAAACACTGTGATAAGATAATTTTTATTTGAATGTTTGTTCCGGGAAATTTTGTAAATAGAGTCAACCAATAAAAATATCAACCTTACTAAGAACCTTGTCGTTGTCATGCGGGCCCTACACTCGCGCCGTGAACGCCCGCGGTAGCCGTGAAACAGGACGAATGTGGTATATTTTCGCAGCTTCGCGTTCGCGCTTCGTTGTGTTCTCCGTGCCGTGTCGGTATTTACTCCGCGACAAAGGACGCGCGAACATACCTGCTCTCGTTCAACGTTGCGAGTGCAGAGGGCCGTGTTTTTCGCGCGAAGATCACGGGAGGTCAAAGTTCGCGGGCGAGTGTAGAGCCCGCATCATGCTTGGCATTTGATGGTTAGTTTGAAGTTAGTACTTGTGATAATACGCTAAATTGATTAACATTTTCGTTGGAGTACTGTAGGTATGTACATATATATTTCTAGCCCGGAAACGAACATAGGGTAGTTAATTTTTATCCTGGAAAATTGAAAACTTGGACAATAAGTACTTGAGGGAACAGAGATAAACGACTTCTATAAGGACGGTGTCGCGGCCAAAAACTGGTCGTCGAATATGACAGTGCAAAACTGCAAAGATTTTGAATTTAGCACTTGTACTATTACTTATTCTGTGATTTAGGATATTTTTATAGCTAAAGCGCTTAGGTACTTATTCCAATGTTAAGTACACTAGGTTTTGTGAAAGTAGGTAAGTAGTAAAAATAAATAATTTACCGGTGCTAGTTGATTGTGGATTTGGTCAAGGAACATCAGAACAGCCTCCGGCGTCATGAGCACCGGGTCGTCATCAGGCATGTGGTGGTGACTGGTGGTGGAGTTGAGCACCAACAGGTGAGGGACACTTAACTCGGTCATGGCTATTGAGTTGGCAAAATCTAGAGATCCCATCCATCCAAATTGAAAATGAGAATGCAGAGTTTTCCCCCTTTGTCTGAAAAGAAAAGCACTTACTAAGTCAGAGATATGTTACAATTTACAAATAAAATAAACAATAACTAAGCTCTAGACTCAAAGGTACACCGCCCGAAACCGACGTACGCGCATGAAGAGGTTGATGAATGTAGAGAAAGTTGTATGTTTAGACCGGGGCACCCGGCCTTGCATACTCTGCCTACCCCATTGGGAGATAGGCGTGAAGGTGTATGTGTGCTCTAGATTTATACAGGAGGTCCCAAAAATCATCGTCAAGCCAAAACGGGGAGATAGGGCCAGTGGTGACAGACAGAAATGTAAAAAAAAATACAACGTATCCCCAGCCTATGGACACAGAATCAACACCCTCGTAATACTACTTCCCACAAATGCTGTGAAACAGTTTTTGTTTTAAGTAATTAGAAGCAAAACCTAAAATGAAAAAATATATAAAATATTCTTTACTATAAGAGGTACTCACAAAAAAAACCCGAGTCCATTTTATACAAGGGCCGACTTACTATGGAAACCCGGCCTTTAATTCCAGAAAAACGACAGAAGAAAGTAGCATAGTGTATCATTATTGACACGAACTCCTGGGTGAGTGTGACACGCATGTCAAAATCAAAGTTAGGGATATAATATGTGTGCGTGTCTACAGGCAACACACACGATCGGAATAGGTGAATGTTTGATAGAATAAATAGAGGGTGCTCCGAAGGCTAAAATTTGAAAACCATTGTTTTCTCGGTAAATACCGATTGATATAATACTTTGCATGTTGGTCGAAAATACCCTAATAAACGTGTAGTGTTCGTCTATGTCCATAGGCGGAGGACACGTTGTATAAGACAAGTACTTAAAAAATTATACCCTTTCAAACAAAAATCGAGAAAATTGATACCCTGTGATGACCTTCCAGTGACTGACCTTCTGAGTGCAAATCTTAACTTTTCTTCAATTTTTTTTTTGTGATGTAACCCTGAGTAACTCTAATGGCTGATTTAAATTGGTCCAGCAAAAGCATGCCAGTAGAAGTACATTGCATCGTTATAACCATGCAATGTACCTCTACTGGCATGCTTTTGCTGGACTAATGTAAATCAGCCATTATGTAAATTACAGTTGAAAATTAAACTACAACTACCTCAATTTTAAATTAATATTATGGCTGATTTACATTGGGTCAGCAAAAGCATGCCAGTAGAAGTACATTGACGAGTTGATTTTTACGTTTGAGGCGAGAGCTATTGTAACGACGCAATGTACTTCTACTGGCATGCTTTTGCTGACCCAATGTAAATCAGCCATTACTTTAGTAAGTGTAGTAGCGACCCCAAGTAAAAAAAAAAGAGAGGATTTAAATCGGATGAACGGGCTGGCCACGAAATAGTGCCAGCCCGCCCTAACCACCCGTCCGGGTACTTTCGATCGAGGAACGCTCGAACTGTGCCAGCATTTTTTTTTCTCAATCATTCGGCAATCTAGGAAGTATCATACTATTTCGAAATCCACACTAAATAGGTACGCCTTCTTTTAAAGCTACTTGCCAAAATAACGTAGTCCATTTTTTTTTCAGTACAGTCACTTCAAGTTGGGCGATTTGAGTGCATGGTCGGGATAATAAACAATATTTAATTTAAAATTGAGGTACTTATAGTTTAATTTTCAAATGTAATTTACAGAAGAGTTTTTCAGGGTTATATCACAAAAAAATATGGAAGAAAAATGAAGATTTACAGTCACAGCATTTGGAAGATCATCACAGGGTGTCAATTTTCTCGATTTTTGTTTGAGTGGGTATACATTTTTAAGTACTCGACGTAGATTTTTTGTATTCTCTTTTCTGTCACCGCTTGCCCTATCTCCTCCTTTCGGTTTGACTTGGATTTTTGGGACACCTGCTGTATATCTAAAGTCGAAAAAACTTTTAAAATCAACATTCCTACTCATACCTACTCATTTATTATAATGTCAAGTTATTATTTAATACAATAGCCCTAGATTTGAAGCAACTGTTTTAAATCACAGTTTAGTATGCTTGTAAAGTATCTATGGGCTCAAAATTTATAAAATGATAAATTGTGAAATGAAAAGTAAAGGTTCTGTTATTGCCATTCGGATAATAAGCATCTTATTAATTCTATTTATACTTCGCTTTTTTTAGCACTATTATACGCGCGGACGAATTCTTTTATAATTAATGTAATAGTGAAAATAAAAAGTGCTATTCTAATTCTTGTCAGTAATTATTTACCATATCCAACCGATTTGGACCAATCCTTGTGATATTTTAGCTGACATAATTAGGAAAAAAGAATTGTAGATCCAGTAAAAACAAGGAAAAGTAACAATGAAATGAAAGTCATAATTTGTTTACCTACCTAGTAATACTTTCAATCATATCTTTGAAGTCCCTTTCTGTTTGGCTTATTTCACTCAGTTTATTTTCAGAAACAACAGCAATCACTATGTACTTCTCAGTGTCCATGAGGTGGTTGATGTTTGATCTTGTGATTTTAGGGTATACTCCAAACCTTTCAGCATTAATCCATTTATCTAATGTAGCATTTAAGGCATCATGGTCTTCGATTAAAGCTGGGTGGGCTGGAACAATGTGTTAAGATCATCTCTCATTCTCATTGAGAATCCTGTGGGTCAAAACTTATGTTACCATTAATTTCCTACAGTACTCCTACCTAATGCATGTATTAATATGTTCGTGTGTTGAAGAAACAAATAGTTTTTTTTTTCTATCAGATAGTTACTCAGGCAATGCTAGAGTAAAAAAAACACTTCAATTTCTGTTACCGCACTTAAGTTTCGGGGAATGACCTAGTTTCGTTACTATTCTATGAGCTTCATATTTAATTTTAAACCTTGTCACCTCAGTATAAGATTCATAAATGTATTGGTAGTACTTATAAATTTAAATTCGTGTTTCTCGTCAAGGATATTTTGATCTTTATAGTAAAAATAATATGCATTGATATTTATCTGATATATATCGGATATATATCAAATATCAAATAATCAGATATAAATAATAAATATTGTTTTTTTTTAACCCTGACTTTGACCCTGGAGGATTGTATGTGCAATTTCACTCCATACATACTCTGCTGTTCAAATGTGCAACTTTAGAGATGAGTTTTTGGCATTACCTTTTACGATTTGATTTTGAATGCCATTGCCTGAGTATGTGTCCCAAATGCGTCATCTCCAAATGCTGACAGAAGATGCGTGTAGCATAAAGCCCTGAGGCGTTCAAAATACAACTAAAAATTTGCTAAAAAAATTACATTACTAGTTAAAACCCACCATTATAAATTGACCAGCATGACATGTTCCTAACTTCGAGATGTAAGTAAGATCAAGCTAAAAATATTTGTTTAAATAAGTTATGTCTCTGCACTGGATTGGACAAATACTTTCGAGAATAGACCACCAAGAGATATCCAAGCTAGATCAAAGGTTGAAAATAAGTTAAAAGAGAATCCTGGCTGCCCACCAGGGAGGCCACAATCAGTTCAGAAAAAGGCATCAGGGCGGTTTAAAAAGTATACTTAGTTAAGGACTAAAATTAAGTAAACTAACTTTAGTCAGTTGAGTCCCAAATTTAACTATACTGTTATAAAACAAATGGTGGTATGTCCGACAAAACTCCTGTAGAAAGTGCAACCATATTACTAACGGGTGAGGATTTAATCTGCTTCAATTATTGTATTTGAGATACCACTTATTGGCATATGAGTGCAGTATGTAAATGAATAATTAATTTTCGTGACTCACCTGACTAAAATTTCGGTTTCTTAATTTGAGTCCTTAAGTATGTACACTGTTTGAAAACCGTCCATCAACGAATAAATCTTGAAGTTGCCAAACAACATCTTGAACATTATAAATCTGTCATATGGGCCTATTATTTATTTATTTAAATTTTATTTGTATACTCTCACAAACATATAAATTATAAACATAGTTCGCTCTTACCTTCAAAAAAGTATGTTTCATCCTCCTTGTACACAAATACCGCTGTGTCATTAGGTGGATTAATGTCATTTTTAACTATTTCATGTGACATTGCAAAAAACCATGTATGGGGTTGAAACTTTTCAGCATGAATAATAAACATTTCCTGTAGCAAAAATAGACATTGTTTTCAAAAGGAGCACAAATAAATAACAAACATACCTAAAGCTGATGCAAAATTGGCAATTTCATCTTTACAAGATTAATTTCATGTCAAATTTTCCGCTGATAACAGAAATTTTGATGTAATGCTTTTTAAATCAATTACCCATAATGGTCCCTGTTGCTTCCCAACAAACCCAAAGAAAACTGGATGATTTTCCTTCAAATAACCAAAGCTATCAGCCTGAGTCACCCGCTGAACTGCAGGCTGGGACATGCGCACTGCGTAGTTCACCATGTCTTCTTTCATTCTCTCACCACTGTACTCATAATGTTGTGAGCCTTTGATGCTGCAAACATAATATGTATATTATACATATTGTTACATTTTAACAATTATCATTATACTTTACATGCAAAAAAATAGTATCAGTCATCATGTGTGTATTCAATGCTGACACGGAAATAACCAGAACATGCTGTATGTCAAGAGGAAATGAGCAAAGCAATAAAAGTAAACCAGGACAATGATTATGAATACATTTTAGATACTTACAACAATATTGTTGGATAAGCGCGCACTTTAAAATGAGCAGCCACAGCTGGGAACCGTGTGCAGTCCACTTTTGCTACCCTAATGTGGCTATTAAAAAGTGACTGAGCTACATGCGCCCAGATGGGTTCAATACGGCGGCAGTGTGCGCACCAAGGCGCGTAGAATTTGACAAACCACATGCCATCAGTGCTGATATCTATGAACTTATCACTAAGCTCCAACACCCTTGAGCATGAAACCCCATATGTTGCTAAAAATACAAAAACTCAAATGAACACTTCCAGTTTCATAACACTTCGTATTTGAAACACAATTATCACAGGTGGTCAAAAAGTTACAGCATATAATGTGCTAAATGTTGATCACCGGCAGATTTGTTGCCTAAATATTAAAAAGGGTCTCTTCAAAAACAAACTGGTACTGAGCACGGACTATTGTGGACGGAGAATAAGATAAAAAGATTTTATGTGTATAATTCTTAAAGTCCTGCCCAATATTAAGTGCTTTTTAATTAAATACAATACACATGAAGGAAAAAAGCAAAATATACTAACCTGTGAAAACTATTAGCCAAATCCTAATTAAATTATTCATATTAATAAACTACGCTTTCGGAAACCTCTTACTTAGAATTTAATACATAAAGTATTTTTGTACTCTTAATTTAATGCAAATTTACTTAACATTACTGTAATAAGCTTAAAATCAATACACTATAAACTTTAGCTCTGTATACTACAGCAAATACAGCAAGACCCTTGTAAGAAACTAAGAAGTGTAATGCCACATCGTGATATAGTCTCAATCCCAAGCGCTTTTGTGTTAAAACTGTACAAAGATGTTAGAAATAAAGGTACAAACATCGTTGCCCAGTGTACGCCGCTGTCACTTTAACATTGGGACTGTTTCAACTACTAAAAAAAACGCCGGAAGCGGTTTCTTCATTCTCATTAAATAAAATATAACATAAACATAAGAGTTCTGTATAAAACATGAAGCAATATTATAGTTATTGAGTTAATAGATTGTTATAGTTTTAATTCATAATCCGAATTTAAATCTATTGGAATAATCCCTACGATAATCGTTGTCGTGTGTACCGGGCATTATTTAAAGCCGGTCTCATATTCAACGGTGATTCTCACAACTCACAAGCATGAGGGAGGCTCTACTTTGAAATCCGTACTTCGAACTTCATCTATTGCTATCCCTTTTGCTCTCGACGCGTCACTAATTCGCAAGAAAGTGACGGGGCGATCCGAAGTTCGAATTACGGATTTCAAAGTAGAGTCCTTGGTCTCATCATCAGAGGCCCTACTTTGAAAATCGAAGTTCGAAGTTACGTTAGCTCCATCTCTGTCACTCATCATTCAAGTCTAAATCGAGAGAAAGTGATGGAGCTAACGTAACCTCGAACTTCGATTTTCAAAGTAGGGCCTCAGACTGAGAGAGAACCTGGGGCTCTACTTTGAAATCCGTAATTCGAACTTCGTCTATTGCTATCGCTTTTGCTCTCGACGCGTCACTAATTCGCAAGAAAGTGACAGGGCGATCCGAAGTTCGATTTATTGATTTCAAAGTAGAGCCCCTGGACAGAACGTAATATTGTACACAGATGTCACAGATTATAATATTGTATCTATCTCGCTCCAAAGCCGAAGTTGCTGAATTTGAGACCATTTTGAGACCAAGCAAGATACAATTTTAACGTTGTCTTGTCAGACTGAATTTTAAGCCGCTCTTAAACATTTTAATTGCCATTGATCGGTTTGCCGTTTCAACATTAAATTCTAATTATAATATCTGCATAAACCTTAATTCTGTTCTTTTCATTCGCTATCTGTCATATGCTATCCGTCACGGCGGAATTTCATTCACTATTCCAACCTCAAAAAATATTTTTTATTCCACTCTTTCCAACCAACATAACTACTTAAAACTCTATCTAGGTATCTATAGTTCAACTTTCACTTTCAACGTCATCGCGATATCGCTTTCCATGACGTTACTGTTACAACGCGTAGTACGTAATTCATTTGCATTTAGTTTTAAAAATTGCATTAATTCGAATCGCCATTGCAAGTTGTTACGTACGAGCGATTACCGTTATTCGGAGTGGGGGCCAGTCGGACGCGCGCGGGGGGCACGTATCGGCGGCGCGGGAGCGCGGCGAGTTCACTCTGTCACTCGGTCATTACGGTATTTTTCTGCTGCGCGTCCCACATTTACTATCGTGAAAGAAAAAGTGACAATGCCCGAAAACACACCGTTTCAGCGCCTCCCGCAGAATGTCGTACCTAAACATTACGATTTAGAATTGGTGCCGGATCTCGAAAAATTAACGTTTACAGGAAAGACGGCAGTGAAAGTATCGGTAAGAGGGAATTTCATCACTCGTCCGGCCGTCGCAAATTATCTCGTTTGGTTTCAACGTGACGTATTCACTTTCAGATCGTCAATCCTACCAAAGAAATAGTGTTAAACTGTTTGGATTTGGATTTGAAGAGCGTGAAGTTAGAGTACAAGGATGGAGAAGCGGCTCTATCGCCGGTCGAAGTGCGGCTCAGCGTGGCCGAGGAGAAGGCGACGATTGAGTTTGCGGAGCCGCTGCCGGCGGGCACGGCCAAGCTGCTCTGTGAGTTTACCGGCGAGATCAACGACAAGATGAAGGGGCTGTACCGCAGCAAGTACCTGACACCTTCCGGCGAGGAGCGACACGCGGCTGTTACGCAGTTCGAGGCGACGGACGCGCGGCGCTGCTTCCCCTGCTGGGACGAGCCTGCCATCAAGGCCACCTTCGACATCTCGCTGCGCGTACCCGCCGACCGCGTCGCGCTCTCCAACATGCCGGTGCGCGAGGAGAAGGTGGATGGCACCACGCGTTACGTGCGCTTCGACACAACGCCCATCATGTCCACGTACCTCGTGGCCGTGGTAGTGGGCGAGTACGACTATGTGGAAAAGAAGTCTCGCGACGGCGTCGTGGTGCGCGTCTACACGCCCGTTGGCAAGAGCAAGCAGGGCATGTTCGCACTTGAGGTGGCTGCCCGGGTACTTCCTTATTACAAAGAGTATTTTGATATAGCCTATCCGTTACCTAAGATTGATCTGATAGCTATAGCAGACTTTTCAGCTGGGGCTATGGAGAACTGGGGGCTGGTGACGTATAGAGAGACATGCTTGCTAGTAGATGAGGAGCACACATCTGCGGTAAGGCGGCAATGGATAGCTCTAGTGGTGGGACATGAGCTGGCTCACCAGTGGTTTGGCAACCTCGTTACTATGGAGTGGTGGACTCATCTTTGGTTAAATGAAGGCTATGCCTCCTTTGTGGAATTCTTATGTGTCAACCACCTGTTCCCAGAATATGACATTTGGACACAGTTTGTAACTGAAACTTATATCAGGTACTTAATTTCATATTTTATTACTAAATTGCTTAA
This sequence comes from Acleris cristana, assembly GCA_948252455.1. Classification (NCBI taxonomy): domain Eukaryota; kingdom Metazoa; phylum Arthropoda; class Insecta; order Lepidoptera; family Tortricidae; genus Acleris; species Acleris cristana. The sequence continues at coordinate 9,254,682 of OX411784.1, read as the reverse complement.
GTTAGTAGATTTGTACACTTGAATAAACAAGATGTGTATTTTTGGCATGTCTTAAAATTTATGATTCTTTGTCGTTATGAAAGTGCTAAAATGGCACACTGCCAGTGAAAATCATGAGCAGGCGATTTGGAGTTCTGCATTACTATGCAGACATGTGATGACACTACACCACTGTGCAGTGTCATCAAATCAACTTCTTTGTTAAAAGCACTTTGCTGTTTAGCCGTTTACTATTTATTTAATAAAAACATTGCATTTTCAGGGCTTTAGAATTAGATTGTTTGAAAAATTCACATCCAATTGAAGTTCCTGTGGGTCACCCTTCTGAAATCGATGAAATATTTGATGACATCTCATACAACAAGGGTGCTTCTGTCATTCGCATGCTTCACAAATACATTGGGGATGATGATTTCCGTAAAGGAATGAATATCTACCTTACTAGGCATCAGGTGAATTCCTTATCTCTATTTGATTTGATGTAGATAAAAAAAGATTTACAGGTGATTTTGAGTTTTACCCTTGACTCTCAAGTGGTTTACTTATTTTTTTTATCTTTCTACCTTGTATTTCTGAATCCTGTGATTATAATGCATCTTGGCAAGTTCAATAAAGCATTAACTCCTCATATTCTTGAACATGGATCCATGCTGTAATGTAAAGGATCATGGGAAACCTATATCATTTAAAATTAATTAGTTAAAACATTGTTTCTTGATATGACCGTAAATACCTAGCTTACCAGAGAACAAAAAAATGGGCATTTGAAAAGGCTCAGATTTGTTGTCTGTTTCCTAAAATGTCTCTTACTCAAAATGGCCTTCCTGCAACAAATGTCTCTTTTCTATAATGTCTGCTATCTTTCCCTATGATGGTACTTTCCTAAAAGGTTTGCTTCCTATATTGTCCACTTCCAAAAATAATCTGCTTCCTACAATGTCTGCTTATTATGATGTCTAATCCCCACAATAGGTATGTTTTCTATAATGTCCACTATTTGTGTTCTACAAACCCGTTTCCTACAATGTCTGCTTCTCATAATGCCCTGTTTTTATTTGATTAAAAATGGTTAGAATTATTAAGGTGTAGCAGATAATATGTGAAAGTTGTTGGAAATTGAAGCATACTATATGAGAAACAGACATTATACAGGTAGAAAGCAGTCATATTAGAAAACTGTCAATACAAGAAGCAGACACCTTAGGAAACTGACAACTATGAGAAGCAGACTACAGGAAACAGACATGTAAGAAGTATACATCATGGGAAACTGACAATGCGGGAAGAGGGCTATTTTGAGAAGCAGACATTTTAGAAAAAAGATAATGATATCGTCCATAGAAACTTTAGCTAATATGATATTTTTAGTTATAGAACTGGGTGTAGGGTATTTGATGTAGAAAAATATTTAAAACAATACTGTGGTGTTTGTTTTTCTACAGAACTTTTCTAAAAAAAGTATATTGAAATAATCGTAACAACACATTACTCTCAAGATTACAAAGTTTCTCAAAGTTCACAATGAGAGATTATATCATCATCAACATAACCTTCCATAAAGCAACTTAACGGAAAAAAAATACCCAAAGGTCGATTGTTATGTAATGTATCTTATAAATCGTGTATTTATCTGTACAACAAATCAACTCTCCAATTTAAAGAAAATGCATTCATTATGTATCTATTAGCCAAGGTTTCTATGGACTATATATCTTATTATCAAGTGCCGATATTTTTGTAATCCGGTGAGCTAGGTATTTACAGCCATAATAAGGAATGATGTTCTAATTACATTTTAAATGTATAGGTTTCAATTCCGTTGGGGCCACACCCACATTCCATGTAAAAGTGCCCATGATCCTTTAGAAAAATTATAGCACATTTTTTTTTAAATATTAAAACAAGTAACATAAATATGAGGAGACCAAAACAGGGTCATTTCTGCACATGAGGGGTTAATAACTGCTATATTATTTTATAAAATTATATTTAGCACACAGTACCAATTAGACAATCTTCTGTCTTGTTCACACCTACATTAGACACATTGGTTGGTAGAGCATAACCTTGATTTAAGTGATTGTTCTACATGGAAATTAAATTATTGATATCCTATAAATTTCATGCCATTTTAATGTTAGGTTAATTTTATGTTTTACCGAAGCATACAATGTTTGTTTTAGGGCCTGTTTCACAATCGTCAAGTAAAGCATATCTGACACACAAATTTAGCCCTTTCTTTTCTTACACTTGAACATAGACTAGGAGAGAGCTAACTTTAACTGGCACATAAATTTACTTGTCGATTGTGAAACAGGCCCTTAATCTAATAAAATAAGGTCATCTGTAAATAACTGATAAAATAGACATTATTTCTAATGATGACCCTAAATTTCAGTACAAAAATACTTTCACTGAGGACCTTTGGGCAGCTTTAGAGGAAGCTTCAAACAAACCTGTTGGTGCCGTGATGTCCACATGGACTAAGCAAATGGGATTCCCAGTTGTGCAGGTAGGTAGTACTTCAGACATCCAAACTGCCATTGCCCTTTGTGTATACATTCTGAATTATAATTACAAATGACAAGTCCTACATATTTGATGACTCTATCCGTGAAACAATAGGTTTTAATCATGATAAACCTTCAACACAATTGTCTTGCATTAATAAGTAAGTTATTTTCATTGCCTATTGTGAGTACTGGTATTGTCTTGAATTTAATATACCTTACGAGCCACACATGCTTAAAATTGTTCCTAGGTCCACTCAGAACAAAGGGGCGCTGATCGAGTGCTGACGCTGACTCAGCAAAAGTTTTGTGCCGATGGTAGCCAGGGAGATGACGTACTTTGGATGGTGCCGATCACCATCTCCACACAGGAACATCCTGCCAAGGCAAGACAATGTTTCCAATCATTATTATGTTTGATTAGCTTATCAGCTAAAATAAAATCGTAAACCACATTGACCTACGCTAATAACTCGATTTCATGCATAGCTTCCTTTAAAGATAAAAATGTTAAAATTAAATGATTTGCAGTTGCAACAAACATTGTTGGGAGGTCAACATTCAAGTGGAAGTTGCAGTCCTGTCAATTCTGATCTTCAGACTGCTTTAAATTTCAAAAATATAGATGATGTAATAAAATTTGAAATAACTATGGTACTGTTGGTAAAGACAAATCAGTCAGGACTTTTAAAATATCAAATTATGGTGATAGAACAGTTATCCTTTGTAATACAGAAATGTAGCTAAATATAATTATAATATTTTGCACTCTTCATTTTTTAGATACATTAGACTTATAATGTTGGTATATTGTTATATTTGTTCACTCATAGTTTAAATTATATTTTCATCACATTTGCTTGTAAACAGGGGCACGTGGTGACGCAAGAGTACTGGCAATTCTTAAAATGAAAAACTTGACATAATCATCTTAACCAAACACAAACAACTATTTTCTCAACCTTATTCAATCTTATCCGCATAACACATACACATACATACCTTCACGCTTGTCTCCCAATGGGGTAGGCAGAGACTATGGAACGCTAGGTGCGCTGGTCTAAACATACAACTTTCGCTTCCCCTACATTCATCAACCTCTTCATGCACGTGTGTCGGTTTCGGGTGCTTTAGATCTGGCCCTTATTCAGTTCAAAAACACACTTAACTCCAACGAAATTGTCACAATAAGAGCCCCTTTTAGAAACTGAACCCCAAATCTAAAAATTTATACAACCATTATATTTAAAAAAACAATCGGTATGGCCTTTGCCGATAAAAATCTACGAACTACGATCATGTTTTGTTATTTAAAAAAATATCCGCTTAATTTTAGATTGTTTTGATATAAAATAAAGGGTTTTTTTTTTAACAATACTTTGTCAGATCAGATGTGACTCTCCATGTTTTCTTTCTATTCTAGTAGCTATGTTCCTGGTTGAGGTGACGTGAAAAGTTGTGTGTACTACTGCAAATTTACTTGAGTCTCGTGCCTTTGAATTCTTCACTATGCTCAGGATCAAATTTTTGAACCTCTAGCTACGCTCGAGTTTAAATTTTAAGAATCATTTATTTTATAAAGTAGTTCCTTGCTTACTTTTTTAGAACATGTGAAACGAAAAACGGCAAATGTGTTGAAAGTAAAAACATTGTGTGTAACGGTCTCTTATGCGAGCGAAAAAGACGTCATTCGGTTCGGCTAACAGAGTCGCGCCGAGCCTAGCTGAGCGACACTTTATCGCTCTTAGGCTTGAATTCCTCCTACGCTGACATCGGTCGCTGACATCGGTCGCTGACATCGGTCGCTGACGTCGGTCGATCGTACCGTCTTAGATAAGTCTGCCGCGGACGTCAGCGTCGCTGTGCGGTATCTCATAGAACATGGTGTATAATGGTACGCTCGGCTCGACCGAAATCAGCGTAGGAGGAAATCAAGCCTTATTGCATGGATAATATGGACATGCAGTTTATTCTGACCGATTTAAGACTACCGAACCTCCAGCCGCGCCCTCATTACTATTTTTGTGTTTTTTAATAAACTAAAGTATTATGTTGGAATCGAAGAGAGGAATTTTGGTGTACAAATGAATACACAATGTATATTAAAAAGTTAAATTACCTTTAACCTTCGTGTAGTCTGGGAGAAAGGTGGCCACTTGTTGCGTTAAGTTGTTCGCTCATAGGTAAATTTTTATTTAATTATGACATATACCCTATGAATGGTTTATTAATTTGGGTGGATCAACTTTTTGTTGTTGTTATTCTGTCCCGTAAGCCAGGAGACAACAGTGATTGAGTTTCTTAGAAAAAATGTTATAATATATGCATATACCGCAGCATATAGAGCAGCTAAAAAGCTATCGATTTAACCCCATCATTTTTTCAAGTTATGACATAAAGTTTGTTTCTCCATACTAGGTGTCCCAGTGTTTGCTTTTCACTTTGTATGGAAAAAATAACTTTAAGTGATTACTTAAAAAAAACGTTGAAAAAAAAAACGAGCAAATAAGTTTAAAAAACTTCGCTGGTTCGTAATGAGTCTAATAATGTAAGATACCACTGAAAAACTTATGAAATAAAACATGAAATTAATGATTTTTCGTGACATGGACATACGGGAAAATTTAAAATTACAAAAATTCAGATTAAAATGATCAATATCTCCGAAACTAGTAAAAATCGCTGAACATAAATAGGGGTTAAATCGATAGCATTTTAGCTGCTCTATCAGCCAACTCAGTTTTATCGTTGGTTTTAGGGACACCCTGTATAGCACTCTCAGGAGAAAAACCATAAAATAATGGGTTTGTAATTGCCAATAAAACTGATTTTTAGTGGACTTAATATTACATCCTTTGAAATTATAGTTTGAAAGAGTGACCCAAGAGAGGAGGAGGAGGGGGAGGAGAGTGGCAACGAGCTACAACAAATAGTTGATTGACCCATTTGTAAAACAAATAATCACTCTTCGATTTCGAGACAATGCTTTAGTTTATTAGAAAACACAATAATAGTTACGAGGGCGCCACTGGACGCTCGGGGCAGTCTTAAGCCGATTCCGCGTCGACCGTTTTGGGAAGACCCCATCTCGGGCGATACAAGAATTACAAACCCCGAGTCAAGCTTAAGAGCTTGAAGGGCTCTCGTTTGTAATTCGTTCTATACCGCCCTTATACACACACAATGTACTAATGTAGTATTGTATTGTAATTATTTTATAGATATTTGTTGCGTGCAATTGATAATAAACCTCCTCTTTTAGGTGGCACTGTCAACTGTTCTTGAAAAGCGATCCCAAGAAGTTGTGTTAGAAAATGTTTCTGAATCATCATGGGTCAAACTCAACCCTGGCACGGTAAGTCATTCAAACATCTTTATTACGTTTTTAATGATATAAACTAGGTATGATTTATTTTCGATCTTATAATTATATTGTCATGAAAATACCGTAATAGTTAATATTTTGTGCAAAACTCAAATGTATCACCTGTCAGTATTACCTTTTACTTAACTAGCGGCCAGCGCTCGCTTCGCTTCCGTTTAAATGAGTTTTCTGTAACACACGTCCATAACTCAAAAAGTACAGTTTATGATGTTCTCTGATTCCCTTATTAATAAACGTGTAGTAACCGTGGAGTAGCGAAGCCATGCTTTGTCCTTATCTGTCATGGAGGAGGTAATTGAGAAGTTTAAACGGATTTAAGTCCATATTTTGCCCTTTCCACCGGGGCACACGACTGCTGCGAGGTTTTTTTTTTACGTTATGTATCCTATTTTCGTGGCACTCACTTCGAATTCAAATTGGTTATCAGAATATAATGCGATCGACCGATCAGCAAACAGGTCGGCAAAAATATTCTCGGTCAGTTTCATGTGTGTGACCGTGACTCGTCCTATCTTTGCCGATATGTCCGACCATTCTAAATTTCCTGGATTATATTGTGGTGTGTGGTGGCAGGTGGGGTACTACCGCACGCGGTACGAGCCGGCGATGCTGGCGCAGCTGGTGGGCGCGGTGCGCGACGGCTCTCTGCCGCCGCTCGACCGGCTCGGGCTGCTCGACGACTGCTTCGCGCTCGTGCAGGCCGGCCACACGCACACGCACGAGGTACACATGCTCAAATACTATAACTTGGTATAATTTACTAAATTTGACCCCCTTCTGTTTGCCAAAACAAACTACCAATTTTCTTCACAATAAATTATGGTGTGGAAAACAGTTTCCCTGTCTTCTATTTTCGAATTTCCTTATACTGTTCCAGTTAAAAAAACATATAAGTATGTAACTAATCGTTAGTTACTTTTTTGGAAATGATATTTTTTATCTCAAATTAAATAGTCCACAATGAATTATTACTTACTACTCAGTTAAGATAGATATTTTTGTATAACTTTTCACTTTTAAAAACAAACAAAATAACGTAAAAAATTAGACGGTTTCTAACTTCAAAATGACGATAAGTAAAACTATGCTGAAATCCGGTTGTTGAAACGTAAGTGAACATGATTGAAAACTTTCCAGTCGCTGAAACTGATCGAGGCGTTTAGCAACGAGACCAACTTCACCGTGTGGTCGTCCATCTCCAACTGCTTGTCGAAGCTGAGCGCTCTGTTCTCGCACACGGCGCTGGACAAGCCGCTGAAGAACTACGGGCGCCTCCTGTTCGCGCCCGTCAACCGCCGGCTCGGCTGGGACGCCGAGGACAAGGAGAGCCACCTCGACACGCTGCTGCGCAGCCTCGTGCTCAACAAGATGATCAGCTTTGAGGACCCCGAGACCATCAAGGAGGCGAAGAATCGGTAAGTTGCCTAGAAACTATCTTTTGCTACACAAATACAGATATTATTTTTCATCTCTCTTGTTCGGAAAGGAAAGTAAGGATTTCCATATCTTATTAGCGGGCTGAAAATGGCATTTCCATCCATAGGGCGGAAAGTGATTTTGAAAAAAGAATTTGTAAAAGTTTCTGGACCATGGAATAATCTTATACAACCATTACGAAATAACCCGGTCTTGTTTAAAAACTCGTTTTAAAATTGTGTTAAAAAACTTGACATGATTTTTGTTTGACAATAGGTGCCTAAAGACAATGTTTGTGACAATATCATACAACATTGTTGTTTAGTTTATCTTAGTCTAACTGAAAAGTAAAGTGTTTAACTCGGGTGAAAGTATCAATTGTACCCTCGAACTATAAGGATGAATTAATGTCTTGGATATTATTAAATTTGGACTGTCCTTCATCATTTAAGGACTAAAAGTTGTTTCTATTCTGACTAGGATAGATGATTGCAAATGGTAGTAAATGGTATGAAGCATTACAATGTTCCGAACTTATTTCTTACTTGTTTTGTAGTTGAGTCTTTTTGTTTTACTTCTTTGTGTTATTGGATTGATCATCATTTAATGCAGAGCATTAAACATAGCGGTTAGGTATCCTACATTGTATATCGTACATTAACAGTAATTGATAAGTTCCTTCCAATGATAATGTTATTTGTTTGGACTGATAACAGGGACAGTGAAGCATGTGGGTATTAAATATACAATTTCTGCTAAGTATGTAATAGGCTAGTTGCCTCTGTTTTAAAGTAGGTCTCAAGTTATTAATTATTGTCCGATTAGATGAAAAAAAAAATCCCACATTTTTTAGGACCTACAAAACCGCAAAACTTCATTTTAAAAGTTTAGTTTTCGTTAACGGGCGAAAACGCTTACAGCCATATTAGTCTATAGATTATCTGTGCTGTGACGTCATACGGGCCGAAAACAAACGTTTGACAGTTGACGAGAGCATTTGACATATAGATAAACATTTATCATTTTCGAAACCTCGATACTTTTATTAATAAAAACCATGACTTCCACCAGTTTATATGGAAAATATAGTAATTATCGTTATTGTATAGTCCGAGAATGCAAGAACACATCAATTAAGACTTCAGGGAAATTATAGATTAGAATGCCCAGTGAAATAAATATCGCGGGCAAGCGTACACCACATTCGTGCAGCGTCCACTCAGGACACCAGTATGGGTTTCATTTGTTTAACATGCACGCCGCATGCCCCGCCCCGCTGCACGCTCAACTCGAGCGTCCACTCAGGCCTTAGACTTACAATAACACACAGATTAGGTTTTTACTAATATTAAAACGACTACGATCATAACACAACCTCAAAAGTCCATGAGTCATAAATGACAATATTGACAATGTCATGTCACAGCACAGAGGCACTAGTCTGAAAATCGAAGTTCGAAGTTACGTGAGCTCCATCTCGGTCACTCGTCATTCGAGACTAAATCGAAAGAAAGAGATGAAGATAACGTAACTTCGAACTTCGATTTTCAAAGTAGGGCCACAGAATACTTGCAGAATATACCATTGCGAATTTCACTCGTATAAGAACCGACATGAAGTTTACTTAAGGTCCTATGACGTCACAACATGCCCGACAGCGTTTTCAGAGTTCAAAATAAAACATAAAAATGAACAATTTTTAAATAAAAAATATGTAGCCATCTTACACTTTTAATATCTGAAATCGATAAATATTGGTTTCTTAAGTCTAATACTAAAGAAAATATTAATTTATTAAGCCAAATTTAATATGAGGCAAGTAGCCTATTTATGATAACACACTGCTGTTATTCATAATAATTTTAAATACCTATACATCCACATTTTAAGAGAACATTATTTTAAATTTTTGAGATTGACGCATTAGGGAAAAAAATTCATAATGACCACCCTAAAAAATGATATTAACTTACTGACGATTAATTTTGAACTAAGCCACCTTAGTAAAAGTTCTCACCCTACGGCATTTAGCGGCACGACAACCTGACGTCTGGCCGACTCGTGCCCTTTACGGGTGGGTGTCCATTCACTTGACCAAAAGTACTTATTTGTGCTTGAACCGTTACACATTAAAAAGGTTTCATAGAATTTTTACAATGTATAATAAATAAATAAATATCAGGGGGACAGTGTCACACCAATTTTGTTGTCGTTTCTGTTGGTTGTTTCATTTCAATTGACCTAGTCCAATCTAAGCTCTAGGCTTGTTTAAACTATGGGTACTAGACAACGATATAAATACTTAGGTAGAGAAATATATACTTAACTTAAATACATAGAAAACATCCATGACTCGGGAACAAATATTCGCGCTTATCACACAAATATCTGCCCTTACCGGGATTTAAACCCAGTACCGCTAGCTTCGGAGGAAGGGTAACTAGCAACTAGGGCAACGCGTCCTCCAAATATATAACGGTTAGGTTAATCTTGTTACTATTAAAAATAAACATGCTTCGAAGGGATGGTCGCCTTTTAGCCAAATAAAATTTAGTAAAATGAGACAGTTTGGTCATGATGATTCGTGAAACGTAACCTCTTAAATGTCGGTGGTCAGATTCGAGAAGCACGTGTCGGGCGCGAGCACGCTGCCGGCGGACCTGCGCTCGGCGTGCTACCGCGCCGTGCTGGGCGAGGCGGACGAGGCGACGTTCCAGCGGTTCCTGCAGCTGTACCGCAGCGCCGACCTGCACGAGGAGAAGGACCGCATCAGCCGCGCGCTCGGCGCCGTCAAGGACCCGCAGCTGCTCAACCGCGTGCTCGACTTCGCTGTCTCGGTCAGTCAACCGCACTTCTCACGCCGAGACTTCCTTAGCCGATGACCCGGTTTATCACTGTCACAAATGGTCTTATATACGGGTAACGGGGGATCTTATACAAACTTTATGCTACTATAGGGCCAAGTATTTTTTTAACACTTCTACGAGTACTGTCGCCGTAGGCGGAGTGAGAGAGTGCGACATTAGTGCTTACTTGCCGTTCTGAATCGGCCAGTAGACGCATGATCGCTAACTGTAAAAGAACGCTACTAACGTTCAGCTGTTTCCTTTTTTGCCTATTATACATAAAACATTTTAGCACATTTTATCATCTTAACCCTTTGAACAATAGTTTTAATAATTGTAAATTAATATTTTCCAGGACGAAGTGCGGGCACAGGACACAGTGTTCGTGATCGTGTCGGTGGCGGTGAGCCGCAACGGGCGCGACCTGGCCTGGCAGTTCTTCAAGGACCACTGGCAGGAGTTCATGGATCGCTACCGGGTACGCCACCTAGTACTAAATCCCGGAAAACCGACTAACTCAAATATCCTGCGTTTAATATTTGAAATATGTTAGTCTCTATTACCAAAAGCAATAAAAGCATGTCAGATACTTTTGAGCCAAATTTCGAACTGCTGGCGGTTGTTGTTATTTGCAGGTTATAATAAATTAAGAAAATGAGCCGTCAGTGTAAACGATCCGCATGTCCTCAGGGCGGTTTCCTGCTAGCGCGGCTCGTGAAGTCGACGACGGAGAACTTCGCGTCGGAGACGGCGGCGCAGGAGATCGAGGAGTTCTTCCGCACGCACCAGTCGCCGGGCACGGAGCGCTCCGTGCAGCAGGCGCTGGAGACCGTGCGGCTCAACGCGGCCTGGCTGCGCCGCGACCTCGCCTCCACCACCGCCTACCTGCAGGCCTACCACTGACGCCCGCGCCCCCCCCTCGAGCCCGGTACGCCCAGCGCACCTAACACTTATTCATATTAGATAAGCCATCCTGTCTTTGTTTGTTCGCTTCGCGGTTAAACGCCGCGGACGATCGACGCGAACGGAGTTTATAGACCGGCGCCGGACGTAGGACTTTTATCCCGGAAATCAAAAGAGATCCCGAAGAGATGGCGATAAACAACCGCTCCGCTAACAAAAGCTAGCGCGTTAAACGTGAGTCGCGAGTGGGATTCGGACCGACGTGTCCGCCGGGGGTCTATAATGGAAATCATAATTTTCATTAGTCCAGAAGACGTTAGTATTATAAAGTAATTTCCATTATACAGCTTATAAAATTTGTATTCATTTATACCACAAATAGACCATCGTTAATTTTAAGAAAATACGTTACTTTATTAGAAAACTCCATGATAGGAAACCACTGTATACCCATAAGGTCGATGAAGTATTAAGCTATGCTGAGAGGGTATTTATATTTATTTCCATCGTTTAATTAGTATATCCCTCGGATCAGTTGCAAAATTGAAGGCCAATATATCCATAAATTAGTTTAAAGTTGCTTAGTTATACATGTCCGTATTATCCGTTCTCTCGTATAAAATAGATAATTTACAACTTTTTTTTTTTTTGTTTTAGGACCAAATGACACAAGACTGAAACTACAACGAAATCCAGTTAATGTTTCAATAGAACTTTATCAACCAAACTGGGCTGCTAGCTTTTTGAGTAATTTATTTCCCAGTGACATTACTATGTTAACCGTGACATTGAGAGAGTATTTAAATATTGTTATTAGTCTACCATATTTTACATTTTAGCAGAAATCAAATGTGACGGCAGGCGAGACTCTTGGAATAAGCAGACGGCACTGAATTCGCTTATACATATGTTAGTGTTGTGGAAACAAATGCTATTCAATACCGCATGCTGACCCTTATTTTAATTCTCTTGTACTATAATAAATACTAGCACACACTTTCTGAAGATTCGAAGATTTTAGGATGTCAAGTATTTTATCGTTTTAAATGAATATACATACTTTTTTCAAAACAAACTCGTTGAGTCACGATTTGTCAGTACTATCCGTTGTTGGTTGCGAGTAAAATTGGTCGGTTTAAAATAGGTGACTTTGGTCACTTGCGTGCATTTGGACGCGTATAATAAGTAGCGTTTTCTCTGGCATGGGTTTTTTTTGTCAAGAGTAGCATAATAATTGTAAACATGATGAGAACATACTGTAATGTGTAGAGCACGTTATCGCTCCAGTACCAGCTGCGATCGATGCTGCGAATACGTGCGGCCGATTGCATTTAACTTTCGATAGACGTCAGATTTATTTGCATTTATGTACTGGTTATTTCAGACAATTGATGGTAAATTTGCTTACAATGTCATGTTTATCTAAAAATATTTGCATAAAATTTGCCTGACTATTCCTTAGCTTCAGGGACGCGAGTCAAATTGTTTTAATACTTGGGTCTTTCAAAAGCTTAAAAGTTATAAGTAATTGATCTGGCTTCTAAGAGCTGAAGTCAGAGGCGTATTTACCCTAGGGCCAAGGGGGCCATGGCCCGGGGCGGCAGCCTTCTCAGGGCGCCGGGGTCCATAGCCCGGGGCGGCAGGCTTCTCAGGCGCCGCCATGATAGGTACCCGAGAATATTTTACTGTAAATCCTTGTTCGTCACTTTATGGGGCGGCAAATCTAACTGGCCCGGGGCGCCAAATCTTTAAATACGCCTCTGGCTGAAGTCAATCAATGACGATGCATTGTTTTGTAGTCAGAATAAAGTCGCAGAATCTAATTTTTAGAGAAGCTATAGTTCAAGGACTTAACATGTATTATAATATGTAAAATATTATTTTAATTTATGTTTAGATTATGTTACGAGTTTTGTAATATTGGTGCTGAGAGCATTATTTTTGTTTTAGTGTTTATTCTGGAAAAGTACAATGTAAAGCGTTGTGTGACACATGAAACAGTAGCAGCATGTTCGTTTTGTTTGTCGATGTGCAACAGTTAGCGCGCACCGCGTCTCGCTCGCCGAGTACCAGCTTGCACATAATCACACAAATTATTTAAGTAAAAACTACCTGAGAAATATTTAGGGGTGTGCAAGTTCAGTCAAAATTTTTGTGATCTTAAAATAATAAAAATGAAGTTACCATCGTTTATATCTTATTGCTGTCATCGCTGAATTGTTTTGTAAGACTGTGTTATTGCAGTAAATGGTACAACAATGTAACAGCTTGATTCATTTAACCCAAAAAGCCCCATCCATCTAGACGATTCCAAATAGTGCATACTAGCAACCAGCCCTCGCTTTGCTTCGGTTTATGTACAATCCGCACCACGTAACATGAACCAATATGCCGGTTACCGCCCGGGTAACAAAGCAGACGCTATGGTAATGCGCGCTCCCCTTACACCCTGCAGCTTACCGCCTACCTGTGACACCTAAACATCGACTTTCGCACACGTGCATGTTACCTGGCGCGCATTATAGGTTCTGTAACACCCGTCCATAAACCAGAATATGATACATAAAAACCTTTCGTGAAAAATTGTAGAACAGTAGTTATTGTGATTATCGCGATCATACAGACAGACAGACGCGATGGGGGACTTTGTTTTATAATATGTACTGATTATACAAATTCACTAGATTTCATGCGAGATTGGTTGTGTGAAAAAAAGGCAATTTTACATTTTGCGCTAAAATCGAACCAAGCGAGTTGTCAAGAAACTGATTTTTATTAATTTCGATTAGAGTATCATTAAGTTGTGTCCTTTTGTTGCAAACTTAAGACAAAATAAGAGTATTTCGCCCCGAACAGATGCGTCACGATACGTCCCTAACCAAAGAGTAGTGTAATATACTGGGAAAGTCTGTAACCGCCTGACCAACCCTGGCCTTACTTTGAAAATCGAAGTTCGAAGTTACGTTAGTTTCACCTCTTTCTCTCTATTTATTCTCGAGTGGTTGGTGGTAACCATGCTGCTCATGTTCGAACTTTAAAATAGTTTTTCCCTTAACTACTGTTCTACCAAATTTCATAAAGATCGGATCATATTATGTAAATACTAAAGTTATCGTCGAACAAACGTTCAAACATACGAGTATTCTATCGTGTCCTTGAAATCGTTAGTTTTGACTTGTTATCGAATTGTTTTTAACTCTCCCATTACTGCTTAGCTAATAAGAGCTATCGTAATGTTGACATGACTATACGAAAACCGAGTAGAATGCCTGCCTGGGACCTCTATTCCACTATGGTGTAATAAAACAGTAAGTATATCATATATGTAGTCCCATGTATTCCAGTTTATTTTAACCGATCTTGATTTCGAAACCATATTGCCTATTGGTTTTTTTACGATACCATTACTTTTACAGTTATACATATAACTGGGCCCCTATTCTACTAGTTAAAACCATATTGCCTTTGACATGTTATTGTGTTGCTTTTAACTCGGCCGCCATTACTGTGAAGTACCTACTTAAGGGCCATCGTAACGGTGAAACTACGATAAAACGTCGAAGGCGATATGGTTTTACCGAAGGGACGTTTTGCGAACGGGACCTTTTGCAGAAGGGTCATTTTGCGTAAGGGGCATTTAGGAAAGGGACATTTCGCGAAAGGGACAAAGGGACATTCTGCGAGTGGGACGTTATGCGCCCTAACCGAACAGTCGCGTAGTGCTTATGCGTGTGTAAGCGGCAAGGAAAAGGTAAATAAAACAGTAAATTGGTAAAACAATACATCTATATTGCACTATAACATCTCACTGAGGTATTGTACAAATTGGGTGTTACATTCAATTCACCTGATACATACAATAATAGAAAAAAAATACACTGATGCCAATTAAACACTAGCGGGTGCAATTTAAATACGAAAAATAGTGGCTCATACAATCTGGATTTCAGTCTACATAGTACATTTATATTTTATTCAAGCGAAAAACACATTTCCTTAAGACTAATTGAAGATTTGAAGCTGTACAAAAATATCTCCGGCTTTACAATGTACAAACCTTATAGCTTAGCGTTGAATAGACAAACAATGATACAAGGAACAGAACTTGTAACCAAATGTACTAAACTATGTATTGCTTGTAGTGATCTTATTACAACCATGTTATAAATCAATGGAGAGGAATCACGTCTCTTTAACAATGTGAGATTTATAATTATATGTAACACGCTACAATATTATTTTACTAATTTATTTGTTTATGTACAAAACACGACGTAATAATATCATCCATGGTCCTGTGTTTCTAAATATTCGCCATTAGTAACCCAGTTTTGAGCATTTACCAATTTTGACGATATTTTTCGGTGGTAGAGTTAAGGGTTCTACACACCAAAACTTCGCCGCAGAGGCGTTCATATTGACGGTGAACAAATCCATTTGATTTTGCCGGATTCGTTATTTATTATTATTACGAAATAACAGTTTACACTAGTCGGTAACCGTTAACTTTTTCAAGACGTGACTCACACGCCAATGACAGCTTTAAACAAGAGCGAATGTCAACCTTGCGTTATAGACACTCAGGTCTATTTAGCATTGGCAACAATGATGGTAATATATATCTGTCGTTGGCGTGGAACCACTGTTGCGGACTGCGGATATATGCGTCAATGGCGTTAAAAAGGTTTAATGGGCTGCAGTCAAGCCCTGTAATTTAAACGCGCCATTATATCCAGAGCGGGTCCGGTGTGTAAAGCCTACTTTAAGATGTAGGATAATGCAGTTTTTGAAACTACATATACCCGTCAGAAAATTGGTACTAGCAGAAAGTGTGAAATCTAAATCAAACATCCACTGGCACGTTTATCATAATAGATATTTCGAATTACAATTGACACCAACAGTGTTCCACCACAGATGATACATCCTAAAAGGCAACTTTAAATTAATATTTTAATTACGTATCTACTATAAACTTTGTATGTAACTATGTAGTAGTTATGAATCTAATTATTTTATTTTACTCACGGAACACAAGTCAATACGAGCATAAGGCTAGGTTATGCTCAACATTGATTAGTGGCAGGTTTGGGTATATTCACCGTCAAATATATCGAAGCAGGCAATGGCTTAAAAATATCTGACCTCGACTCTATTATTAAAGGTATTAGAGTGTGTCACGATATTTTTAAGCACATTGCCTGCTCTGATACAAGATGAGTTATGAATTGATTAGATAGCCCCTAACTAGAGCTAGCGTGCCGTCTCTAGTTCCCCTCGACAAATTTAATATTAACAACATTAACCTTCCGATACATCGTGCTGACTATGCTGCGGTAAGTATATAAATCTATTAACAGTCTGTCTACTTGAATTCGGCAGTCTAAGTTATTGCAACTTTTTTTATAAAGTACCCCTACACGAGTTATATTATTTTTATTTTTCCTTCTCATTCATTACACTAAACTTTAAACTGTCACATGATTACCAAATAGGAAATACTAAGTGCTAAGAACTAGTACACTTGTTGACTAGACATGTCAAGACGGAGACTATAATACAAATAAAATAATGGTGAGTGGCTGCCAGGCAATATTTCAGGCATAGCATCCAATATGTGCTTTACTAATCTCTAATATTACTACGAAAACCAAACTGTTACCACAAGAATAGCCATAAATGCCTCGCTGGTACCTATACTACATTTAAATTAGTATATGATGTTATGCCTGAAATAGTACTTAACACATTCAGTGCCACACGCCAGCGTAGTGGCAAGTTACTACAGTACCCGACGTGAGAACAATATCATACCCGATAGTCGGGTACTTGGCAGTGATTGTGTTAAAAAGACAAGCCAAATAGTCCACGTTAGTGTTAATTACAGTTTAGTTTATTAGTTGCCGTCGAAATATTATGCTTTACGACAAAATTCGTCGTCCGTTTAACAAAAACGTGCCGTTTAAAATTATTATGCTTGGTGTTACATTTTACTAGACACGATAGATCAGTGCAGAGTATCGAGACTTACTTGACTAAATTAATATGCTAAGGTCGAATACACACGGACACGTAGAAACGTTAGATACCTTGCGAGAGAAGTAAGGTCCACTATTAATTCAAAGTGTCCGGGATTCTCTTTAGTATTGAATACGAGCTCAGTTATTCACACATGCTGCACACACACTCACACTCAAACACACATCTTCGGACGGTATAGCGACGAATAAAACTTGTACGCTCACGTTACAATAAAACATCCGCCATAACACAAAAATGAACTCAACGTATACCTACTAAATATATGTTCCTCAATTTACTGGCGATACTAAATAACTACACGCTGTTGTAAAAAAATGAAAAAATAAATTAAAGGAGCACATAAAAGTACGATTTCATTTCATGACAAGGTCCTAAATTATTTTATTAAAAACGATTACATGCTAATACTTTTGAGTCTGTTTTTAAGATATCAAATATATCCTCATTAACCCCACTCATCAAAACCAGTCGGCCATGTAGCCTGAATGAAGCTTGTAGTAGGAGATCCGAATACGAGACGATTTGCACCGGGCTGCTTATTCGATCAAATGTATTTTATATCAAATTTGATACGCTAAATAATATGTGGCGAATAGGTTGGCTGAAAAATTTCAGTCCAGTATATATATAATTTAAAAATTAAAAATTAACTTTGGCTTAAAAAAATTCAATTGCTTGTTTAATAGACAAATTACATACCAATAGAAAGTATGAAGCCTATAGAACTTGCAAACGTTAGGTTGACTATTTTTTTCCCGTCAAACTATTGGATAGGCAGGTATAAACGGGTAAATCGGTACTAATAAATTGCACCAAACCTAACGTATGCATATTCTATAGGCTTCATACTTTCGATTAGTATGTAATTTGTCTATTAAAGAAGCATTTGCAATTTTAAAAAAAGTTCATTTTATAATATATTTTTTAATGATATAAGTACTGGACTGAAAAACCTATTCGCGACATATTATTTAGCGTATCAAATTTGATATAAAATACTTTTGATCGAATAAGCAGCCCGGTGCAAATCGTCTCCTATTCGGATCTTAGACCATTGTAAAATACAACCTTATCAAAAACCTAAACAAAACAAAAATAAAAAAGCATGTATAATGTAAACTTAACCTATACTGCTTGCTCTTTGGAAAGGAAAAAGTACGCATTATTTTACGTTAAGTCCAGAAAAAACATTTTAAGGAATAATTAAAAGAAAAAGAACCGTGTGGACACATATCTACAAAATGTAAAAATAATTGCATGTAATAAAAAAAATCTATCAATAATAATTTATATTTTATATACTTACAGGCCATTTTCTAGTCTTGCAGCTTAATTGTATCGTAATAAACCCATTATATACCAAGACGGTATAAAACAGCAGATCTTATTTACAAAAAAGTGATTGTAAAAGTAATTAGTAATCAAATAATTAGTAGTGAATAACGGGAACAGTATTTAGAACTGACAAAGCTCAAGGAGGAGGGCGAGTTGAATATGTATTCAATAGAGCTCGCTCACTTTACATGTGTACGAAATGTTTTTACGTCCTACGATCGTAGCCAATTTATAATTTCACCATATAACTAACAAAGTGACATAAAAAACTTGGATCAATTTACACTGATGATTATATTATGCTCTGCAGAGCGTATATCATACAACATTATTCAACTGATTATAATAAATATTATTAAATGCTAGTTCACGATTATGATTTACTCTGTGTAAAATATTGTGCACTGCTACCAGTTCCTTACGGAATTATCGACAATCTTCGTTATTCTATCAAACAAGAGAAGAGTGACAAATGTACTGTAATGTAATGTATGTGGTGTGAGAGCGATAGCCAGCCGAACTCTAGTAAGAAACTGGGAGTACCGTACGTTCGCAATTTTTTACTTATCTGTATCAAATAACTAAATTTGTAAAATAAATAACAAATAGATTTCCTTTAAATATTTACAAGCGTACGCATAATAAAATAGTGTAAATACAATTCATTTTATATCCCTCTCAGACACTGTTCCCGACATGACATATAAATCAATTTGAGCAAATATTAAGTTTGTTCACACCATGCGTTTAACATAAAAATGCTAACAGCAACATAGGTGTCCGGTGATCGTAAAAAAAACGTCACACTCCATCTTGATATACGAAATACACAAGTTATTAAATACGTTAAAATTGACATAAAAAATACAGACTACAAATAATGCAATTAAAACACGAAAATTATTTGTTACAAAGATGAATACGATATGCTAACATATTAATATTATTTTTATAATACTAATTTAACACATGATGTAAAATAATATACTAATTGCCTAAATTGGACCGAAAATACAATACAAAAGATTATTATGTAAATACCGGCAAATTAAAAAATACATTGGGCAACTTACGTAATAGTTACATTAAATACCTTTTCAAGAAAATACTGACCGGATACTTTTCATGGACATCGCCTGCAATGGCAAATTTGTTAAATTAAGTGACATACCAGTAATGTTTCTCGCAAGTCAGAAAGATCCAGCGCTCTGGCACACTGACAGGTCGGTCGGCCTGGACAGTTGCTGCTGGCAGTATGTAATAGCTTTCAGGTTTCGATAAACAACGCCGAAATGTATAGGGAAGTAGTAGGGCTTTGTCACCTGGCATCACGCCCCTACACAGTTGTTTATAAAGCAAAAATTATAAGTAACTAGAGGACGCCCGCGACTTCGTACGCGTAGAATTAGTTTCCCGTTACTCCCCCCTATTTCTTCCCGTTGGGGGTCGATTTTCGGAAAATCCTTTCTTAGTGCTCACTTACATCATGAAAGGAACCCATGTACCAATTTTCAAGTTTCTAGGTACAGTAGTTTCGGCTGTGTGTTGATATGTCAGTCAGTCAGTTTAGCCTTTTATATATATAGATATACACTTAGCGGCAAAAATAATCGCCCACCCGCCTTTTGTTCATAAGTGTTAAAAAATGTTACTTCTTAAATTAGACAATAACGTCAAGAATACTCAACCAATTTGATTCATCTTGTTTTATTTTTCAGCTAAATAATCCAGGTTTAAAATGGCGTACGAATATTCTTCTTAATCGTCGTGAATTTTCCCAAAGAAATAACAAAGGATCCACAAATCAGCCGTCCATAGTAAATTATTGCGTTTTGTTCGATATGTCTTTCAATTGACTTTTGAATGATGATTTGTGTGTGTTTTTTTTGTGCTCTTTTATTTATGATTATTATTGGTACGCCATTTTGTGCCTCGATTATTTTTCTGGATAACAAAACAAGCTGAAGTGAATTTGGTTAAATATTCTTGACGTTATTTTCTGATTTGAGAAGGTATATTTATTAACACTTGTATGAATAAAAGACTGGTGGGCGGTTATTTTTGCCGCTGAGTATATATGAAAAAATGGATTAATCACTATAAGTCTATAAGTGTTGTTTATAAAAAAGAAAAATATTTGATTAATTAAAAGGCCGCGTTATAAAGGAAACGTACGTACTAGGAGGCTTTCATTGTACGTACACACTCGGCCCCAAGGTTTTAGTTTTTTTTCCATTAGCTTTATAAACAACTGTGCGATTTATATCCTTTAAGTAATTGACAATGGACATAGGATACTTATTATAAACATGAAATTTAATTAGTTCATATAAGAGCTAGGTATACAGGGTGTGCGGGCCTTCCGCACCCAAGCGCAAGAGCTACCAGAGCTCTATTAAGTTGTAAGGCTATTTTGGTAAACAAAACTCTTGCCCTTTTCCAAAAAAAAGTAAGGCCGATGGAGTCGCGCCTCTCAAAGTTACCCCTATAAAGCTCTTCGCTACTATGGAACCTGACAAGAACTTTTCATTGAAAGTCCTGCACACCCGGCCTCTAAGATTTAGGTATTTTTCTCTCAGATTTATGAACAACTGAGTGATTATATCCTTTATGTAATTGGCAGTGGATAGAAGATACATAAGTATTACAATTGCGCCAAATTAATAAAGAGCTAATGCCTGAATTTCAAAATACTACATTATCAATATAATGTGATCCCAAAACTTAACATTCAAAGTAAGATACTGCTTTTATCTTTACCTAATATGTCGAATCTGGTATAGATTGTAATCTGGGATTTTGAAATTCTGAGATAGTAGGAATGAACGCGTACAACAGATTTAGAATTTTCGTGTTATTTCCAATGACTTATCAATGGTCTGCTACGCTGCCCTTCTTAATAAAAAAGGACGCATGCGCAATTTGATACTCAAAGCAAATTAAACCCCATGTTTTAAGAAATAAGGTCACTAATACATTCGCGGTTCTATGAGACATACGCCTTCTTTTTCTAATGAGGGCAGTACGTGACGGGATAGGTACCTCGGCGGGCTACTCGACGACGAGGCAGCGCGGCACGTGCTCGCGCAGGTAGTCGAACAGCTCGGGCGAGGCGCCGGGGCAGTTGGTCAGCTCCAGCTCGCGCAGCTGGCGCAGCTGGATCAGGCTCGACAGCCCGCTCGACGTCAGCAGGGGGCAACCTGGAATGCCGATTCAACATTTACTTAACACTCGTGAGTTTTAATTACCTTTACAAAATATAGTCAAATTTACAGTAAAACATAGTACTAACAGCATCACTGTTAACTGGCCACTAATGACTCTTATGTCAGTGACAAGATTAACAAATGGATAGCATAGGCAAGACTAACTAGGGGCATTTGCTGTACCTATGGACGGCTTTACCTGTGGACACCCGTCAATTTAATTAAAATATCAAGTGTTAGAATAATATTATTAAATCGACCGTAAAGCGTTTTTTCGAATAACAACCTATGCGAAAGAAACGTTTTACGGTCGAATTAATAATATTATTCTAAGACTTGTTATTTTAATTAAATTGACGGGTGTCCACAGGTAAAGCCGTCCATAGGTACAGCAACTGTCCCTACATTTTACTATCCACCGAGCCCTCTCCCCATGATGCAGCCTACATAAACGGATTTATATGACGTTGGAAGAATGTTACCAGCGAGCGAGAGCAACTGCAGCGAGCGCATCCCGCAGAGGTGCTGCACGCCGAAGTCGCGCAGCTGCGAGCACCAGCGCAGGAACAACGCCACCAGCGACTGCATCGTGCTGATGTAACCGACGCCGATATCCGTTATGTGCACGCAACTGCAAAAAAAACAGTGTTGTTTTTAACTGAGACAGTATGGCGAAATCCAACTGTTTAATAGAAAATTTTGTTAGGAACCAATAGACATTATCGGTGAAAACAATTTTGAAATAGTTGAATTTGGATTAACTGGCACATTTCTCCTACTGTTAAACTGTAGAGCCAACTTTATTCTAAGTAATGTTGTTTCCGAATAGTTCTAAAATATGTCTTATAGGGACTTCATTAAAAGAGCCTTCATTTTACTAAAAGGCCGGTAACGGACTGACAGCTGTACCCTTACCATGACTAAAGTGGTCAAACTCGCTAGCGATTCGAATGCTCTGTCCCGCACAGTATTGTAGCAGCGTATCGTGCGTCGCAGTATCGTGAGAGGCACAGAGCATTCGACTCCCTAGCGATTACGGTCGCGAAAACTCATGGTTAGGGTATTGGCCAGTAGCACGACGTCAGATGGTCAGTACTCTAGTAACATAAGAGGGTCTCAGCCAGTTACCGGTCCAGCGTGAGCTCCTCGAGGTGGTTGAGGTCGCAGGCGATGTACTCGAGCGCGTTGTCGGTGACGCGCGGGCACCAGCTCAGGTCGAGGCTGCGCAGGCGCGGCAGGTTCTCGGCCAGCAGCTCCACGCCCTCGTCGGTCACCTTGCTGCAGCCGCTCAGTGACAACACCGTCAGGTTGGGGAGGGAGTGCACTGCATACAAAAATTACCACTTTACTAACTTATTTTACAGAACTATAGTATAAATTATTTTACAGAACTATAGTATAAATTATTCTATACGGTTTTAGAAAATATGTTCCTGGACAAAAAATATCGAGATGTTTTTAAGTTCTTATTTATTCCTTTATTTTCTGTCCTCTGACCTGACTCTTTTTTAAACCCGTGTATCTTAAGCAATCTAGTTTTCGGGTTTATTAGGTTTAAATAATGCAGGTTTATTTATTGATTAATATATTTTGCAGTTTCATACCAATTCTCAATTATTGCACAAAACTATATTTATTTTTAATTGAAAAACGTTGATCAGATAAGTATTTGTTGCAGCTGCTTATCTAATTGTTGAGACCTCGATGGGTCAACGTTACGTACAGCGGAGAAACGACTTCATCATAAGACCAGCTTTTAATCATCATAATATTGCATTGTCATGCTAACATAAAATATCTATAATACTACCATCATAACATAACAGGCTATAATATATTTAAACAAAAATATTTATTTCTATGTTGTGAAGAATATGTACATGTACCAAATTATAACTTTAGTATCCTGAATAAAATGACTTATGTTCGGACCTTCCGAAAGCAAGCAGACAGACATCGAAAAACATAGGAATCCTACGCTAATCACGACACCATACAAAATCAGCAGCCTATTGAACGCCTCTCAAACCCAACTCTTGTTTCAAACAAATTCATTTCCATAACTGAACAAAGGTTTAAAGGTCACAACATCTCACATTTAAAAAAAACTCCAATTTAATATATAAACCTACTACTACCACTGGTGACTGGTAGAGAATGCCTCAAGGCATTAAGTCCGCTCTTTGTACTTGCTTTGTGTATTGAGCAATAAAGTTTAAATAAATAAATAATAAAAATAAAATCTGTTGTTAAAGGATAATTTAATTAAGTTAGTATTCTTTGTTTTACGACAACAACACAATGAAAAGCATCATCGTACAATTCAGATTTCAGGGCAACGATCTCGAGTTCAGTAACTGTCGCAGTAGTACTTCAGTTATTATTCTGTGGCAGTACTGAGGGCGGGGTATGGATAAATCATAATAACGACGTTTGGCGTATCGCGTATTTACCCTTGCGGCCTTGTGGAAGACGTCAGCGTCTGTCGGCCAAAAATATAGGCTAGTTTATGTTCGATCTTGTCCGTCGTATTTGAATGTAATATTATGAAAAAAAAAGATATTTATCTTTAAATAACTCTTAAATAACACACAATTTTCACATAACATACTTTTTAATTGACTGAGAGACCTATTATTTATAAAATTACCTTTTCACCTCAGATGCCTACGTAAAATAATTAATATCCGATGGTCCGACCGCGTTCGGATAATAAAGGTTTTGCGTAGAGCAAAGGTTGGTGGCATTGAGGGTACCTCATGCGGCGGCAGCAACGTTGGTGCGGTCACGTGTCCCGGATCGGGACGGCGAGTGGCTCAGGACTTGAGGAGGGTAAGCGGAATCAAGGCGGACGAAACGGTGCTTCCATGAGGCCAGAATGTAAGGCTTTGGTCAATCGCAAACTCCATGACAATTAAATTGTACAGTTTTTTTGGGATAAGGGTGCTGGTTTTTATTATGTTTGGTTAATCGGTCCAGGCGTTCACTTATCTGTAATTGCAACTTGATAGTCTACCACGCACCTACGTGCTGGGTTGTCATTATAAATACGATAATGAGCTTAACAGTGTATGTACAAAATATGTTATCCACAATCAGAAATTCCACTCAAATTCTGAAATTTAGGACCTACTAGGTAGGAAGAATATACAACTGGGTGAATTTAAAAAATGTTGCACTTTAAGGACTCCATTGATCAAAATTGTTATGTTTTGATTTGAGTTACGAAAATTAAAAATGGAGGAAAATTAAAGTTGTCTCAATTAAGTACTTCGTAGGTTCATATAATATTTTGAATTTGACCCCACTGTCAATAAGAATACCTACCTACACAGTTATTATATTATTAACCAATTGCAAAGGTATTTTTTTCCTATTATAAATTCTAAACACCAAACCTTCATTATGTATAAAATTGCTAGATAATCAAAACAAACCCGATAGTTATCTTAAATTGTAAAGCGAGCAGTATTGTGAATACGGCTGATATTGCAGTCATTGCAGATAATAAATTATAGTACGGTCCCGAATCGCTTTTAATTATTTTTTCTACTCGCGTACTATAAACCGCTAATATTGATATCGTTAATGGTGTCAGAATACCACCTATAGCGTAACCGAAGAGTAAAAACAATTCTATAATTAGTGTTGCCATGGTAATAACAGTGCTATAATTTATTATAGCACTGTTATTACCATGGTAACGGTCATTCCGGATATCAGTCTTGGCGTTCAGTTAACACTTGACATCCTAATAATTTGTATATAAACCGTTAAAAACATTTTAACACCAATTAAAATTACGTATATTAAAAATAAAATTAATTTTGAGACTAAACATGTGTTTAAAATAACATTTTTATTCAATTACTAAAAATAGATGGTTAATATCCATCGATTTGTTATTTGGTTACCATGGTTACGTTCAATATGGATATCAACAAAATGGCGTTTCGTTTGGCATTCCAACTTGTTTATGATAAATTGATAGAACTGTTTTTAGTAACTATTAAAATACGCGTGAAATTTGTTAACATTTATCAATAAAATTCGCAAACTATTAATGCGCAAATAGTGAAAATTTCTTTGATGATAAGTAATTTGTTAGCAGAAAAATCGAGTAAAGTATACGAGAAAATTTAGCGATTGTTTATTTTTTTTTATCATTATCATTTTAAGCTTGTAGAAAAATTTATGTATGCAACGGTTCACAATTAGCTCTTAAGGTACTCGTGCCTGTATTTAGAGCGCTCGCAAGCTCGCGCTCTAACCTCGGCTCTCGTACCTTAAGAGGCTTCATTATGAACCAGTTACATAAATAACTATTGCACTACGGTATACGAGTGACGTTATGCCAATGTAGCTCTTATTACGAAACGGTGAGTATTCATTGCGTCTTGCCAAACCGTTGCAAGGTACGAACGCCAAGCATTTATATGACACTAGAGCATTCAGAGGGTTCTATATCTTTTTTCGTTTTCTAAATTTTAGGACACATATTTTGTTATTGGTTAATGCTGTGTCTATTATGAACGTCTTTAGACCGAATGGGTGAGATACTAACATGCTATGTTAATACAAACTTTTTGGCTAATAATCACGTTGAAAGCTTAAGGTTGTCCGCTGCAAACATTTCAAAAAAGTTTGTTTTGGACTGGACCAAAATCGGAAATACGTGACGTGGGTTTTATCTTTTGTTACGCTAGTTCATTTCACTAAAAAATCTTCCCTTAAATTCCATTGTTGGTTCCGTTTTTCAGATATTGGCATTTTAATTTTGATTTCGTGTTAAAGATGTCAAGTCACGTTTTTCAATTTCATTATCTTTGCCCTGCAGCTGCAGGGAGCACCTAGGGTCAATATCGGTATTCTACAAAGACGGTCGGGTTACGCTTGATATTTGTTCAATTTGTTATTCTGTACGTTTATTACGTACAACAATAACTTTATCCATCTCTTCGTTCCTAGGTCAAATTTTACATTTTTGTTCTACCCTTCCCTCAAACATACCCGTATACATTTCATAACTTAAGAAAACCACCAACCTATATCGGTGAATTTAGGCAAAGATTTATTTTATTCGAAAGTCTCTAATAACTCAAATCAAAGATGGTCACGGATTCAATTTAAAAAACCTTTAATTTTCTGATACTTTCATCATAACGCAACGTAGTAGATGAAAATATCAAAATAATGTAAGGATATTTAAGATCCCTGATCATTTTGTGTGTATGTATCATCAAACGCCATATAATAAAAAAGTCACAGCACAATCAAAATGTTTCGGAACGCGTGCTAACGAGCACAAAGCTAAGATTGGTCTCTTGACACGAATGTATGTGGTTGGAACACTCACTTGGACTAATTGGATGGTCTCTATTCCGTTCATTCAACATTTTATACGCTTTTGATTTAATGTTACAATGAATAAATATTTATTAGAAAAATACTTTAATAAAATAATGACTTCAAATTATAACGTTAAAACAGCTAAGCATTTTTAGTAAAAGAAGGAAATCGTAAGTAATAAAAATATTAATAGATATTGAATAGATACGTACTGATAGCTAGTCGTAAACTAAACAGAATGTCACTCGAGGCAGATCTGAGGCAGGTAGATACACTAAAATAAATTATTCGTCATTTCAACTGAATAGCCTCTGCTGAATGAATTCCACAAAGATCTCCATATTGACTGGTCCTGTGCTGCATGAGCTAAGCTCATCCAGCTGTTTTCCGCTACAGATCAGATTTATTAGATTGCCAGTCCACCTTGGGACAGGCCTGCCAACATTGCATATTAGGGTATGTGTTTGCCACTAAAGAAGTTTTCAGCAATGTGCTTTGACTGAGCAATTTCTCAGTGCGTATATCTAACTAGTATTGTTGAAAGATAGTGACTGAGAAGTGAATAAATAAAAAGATAAGTTTAAGGTAACCACAAACTTGAGCCATGTTTGATTGAAGGCAACGCCACAGAAAGATTAACTCTCAAGAACTTTAGAACTTCGGGCCGCGGAACGTGCTATGCTAGCCTGTGATAGGCACCGCTATGCCACGCCAAGATGGACCTCGATAGATACTGCCAGATAAGGCAAAGCCTTGAAATGGCTTCCTCCTCTAGTACCGCTTTTGATGCAAGACTCCTGTGAGTTATGTCAAGGTTTACAGATAAATCAATAAGTACTTACCAATATTGACGACGCCATGGTTGGTGAGCTCCCAGCAACTGTGCAGCCTTAGCACGCTCAGCGAAGAGCTCTGCTTCGGGGAGAAGTAGCCGAGCGCCGCGTCCGTCACGTGGTACGCTTGTAGAGAGAACTCGTAAAGAGATGGTAGGAGCTGTGCCACGGCCCCGACCTACATGCATGAAATTAAGACATCTAAGTAACTATGTACAGTCGTATATAGATGAGACAGTTTTTTTGCTTTAGTATTTCTACTATTATTGTGGTCTTGCGTAGCATTTGATGTAACATTTTTTTTAAATCAGACTACAGGTAATCAGAGGCGTAGTTATGTAACCAAAGGCCCCGATGCTTAAAAAATTGGGGCCCTACTTGCAACCAAGAGTAGTATAGTTACAATCCGAAAGTGGGAGAATTTAAAGTTGCTCGTCTGAGGGCCCCTTGAGCTTGCCCCCAGTGCACGGCACCGTCTAGCCTTCCGGTAGCTACACCACTGCACTGCTGGTATTAAAGGCGAAATAGTGCGCTGTTTTAATGAAAGCTGAATAAACAACAAAAAGTTGTCCATACTATAATAGTGAGTAAGTGTCATTTATTGAAATTTAGAATTGTTGATTATACTTACGGCTTCATCAGCAATGTTAATGCAGTCAGTAAGCGTGAGTGAGACAATTCGTGGAGTTAGGCATGCCCATAAACCAGCTTCTGTTATTTCATTGCAACCAGTTAGTTCTAGTTCAAACAGAACCTAAAAATTAAACAAATTTTGGTTTATAGTCAACATTATAAATTTTACAAAATCCAGAATTACCTGAAATGTTAGTAATAAACTTACCTGTAAGTGATCCAAGATCGCCTCAAGCCCTCTATCTGTTATCGTGCATCCTTTTAGGCCAATAGCATGTACATGGTGCGCCGATAGTGGAAACTGCCTTATATATTCATTAATATCATCATCACTAGCGGAAACTAACACAACCCCACGGATTCCTCTTCTAACTAAGGAGTTATAGAACCTTTGCATACAGAAGCCGGTCGCGGAACGGAGCTCGCGGCAGTCGAGAACGGCCACCAGGCCGTTCCACCACCGCGGCGACGAGTATAGGACGTCTCGCCATTTCGTGCAGACTTGCGCCAGCGCCCGGCGGTCGTTGGAGTTGAAGTACAAGAAGAACTTTTCTAGGAATCTCTCCTCCTGTACATACTGGGTCCAGACGAGGGGTCTCGGGGAGGGTCTCCGGCGGCGCGGCACGCGCGGCGCGGCGGCGGCGGGCCCGCAGAGCGCGTTGGCGACGCGCTCCACGACGCCAGGCGAGCGGCGCCGGCCGCGCAGCCCCAGGCCCGTGATGCGGCGCGACAGCTCGGCCGACGCGCGCTCCACCACGCCCTGCGCCGACACCGACGACATCTTCACCTTCACGCGCCGGAGCGTGTCCGCGCCGCGCCCGCCCGACCCCGCGCCGCCCGCTCCGTGCTCGCAACCCGCCACCGCGATACTACGCACCCAACACGACGATATTCATTATTATACATTAACGTTCAATCCTCACATAATATAATAATATGCCATAAATTTACAATGTTGTCAATTTCTCTATGCAGAAAAAATACTTAATAGTATTGAATTAATATCTAGTACTGTCACTCTTTCAACTGTTCAATAACATAAGATAAATGAGTTATTTAATTCTAATTTCCCACACTATACAAATCACAAAAAAAACAGCATAGCTGTTTTATAAAGCCTATTAAAGATTGATTTAGTACCTTCCTATTTAAATTTTGCAAAAACAAATTTTGGTTGAAACAATTGTTTTATCATTGTGTAATGCATGCATGCATTACTGAAGCTCAAAAATGCTAATTAAGACTTCTGATTGTGTTATGTTATGTATGATGATACAGTAGATT
The DNA here is from genome assembly GCA_948252455.1 of Acleris cristana. Classification (NCBI taxonomy): domain Eukaryota; kingdom Metazoa; phylum Arthropoda; class Insecta; order Lepidoptera; family Tortricidae; genus Acleris; species Acleris cristana. The sequence continues at coordinate 9,224,940 of OX411784.1, read as the reverse complement.
CCATAATATGTATAATGATGTTATACATCATTATATTAACATCATACATAATTATGATTACATAATCATAATTATGTATTTGGTAATGTCTGTAAATACTTGTATAGGTAACCATTATAAATTAACTAGCTGTTGCCGGCGACTCCGTCCATGTAGAAGTCGCTTAATGCTACTCGCGGAAAAAAGTACCCTATGTCGTGTCTCAGGGGCTCAAGCTATCACCATACCAAATTCCAACGAAATCGATTCAGCGGTTTAGCCGATAAAGCATAAAACACAGACAAAGTTAATTTCCATTTCTTTAAGACTACGCCGAGCGTACGCCGGATGTACAGTGGCGCCCTCATCACTATTATTGTGTTTTCTAATAAAATAAAGTATTTTCTTGAAATTGGACTGTGCATTTTTGTACTACAAATGAAAACACAACTTATAGGACATATCACCTAGTTTAATAACAATTGGCCTTTGAGTTATCAACTTAACGGAAAAAAGTGGCCACCTTTTCCCGTTAAGCTGACTACTCATAGGGTAATTGTTATCAAAGTTTGTTACGTATCCCATAAATTGTTTTTTTACTTGCGCTACAAAAAAGCATCGTCCGATTGCAAGGAAATTCTTTAGTTAATTAGAAAACACAATAATAGTGATGAGGGCGCCACTGGACGGTCGACGTTTGCTCGGCGCAGTCTATTTTTGCTGACTTATTCCACTTAGGGCTGATATTTTAATCTCGATATAAACACTGTCAGATAAGTTATAGTTCTGTAATTTTTTTTTATGATAAAGAAAAGGAAGTGATAACTTTAACTTTGAATTGTATGTGGGAAATGGAAAAATGAAACATTAAACATAACTATTGTCCATTACCAAATAGGTACAGTTAAATTAAGAAATAGCTGTACATTTCAGTAGCTTATCTTATCACAGCTATTGGTATACTAAACTCAACCACTCTTACTTTAAAATGTACAGCTAATAGTTAAACAATTATGTGTTCAAAACTAACACTAATCCCGAGTTAGTCTTAATAAAGCACGAAGTTAGGAAGTAAAGTGAAAAGCATATTTAAAATCAAAAATCAAATCAGAGATATTTATTCCCAGTATTTTGCTTATCAACGCATGGAAGGCGAAATGGGATAAGCAACATTTTTTGTGACATTTTTTTTATCCTTTTTCACCTTTCAAGCATCGTTATGTAAAATTTCCATGACTAGAGACCCTTGTTTTTAGTATATAGAGGTATTGGCATTTATAACTTTGTATTGAAAGCAATGGTTGGGTGTTGTTAAGCCAGTATGTAGACTGATAAATAAAAACTCAAAAGTATTAAGGTCAAAATGTAGAGATTTTTTTTGTTCAAACTTTGTTTTACATGAAAAATAACACTTTCACATTTCAAAAATGTTAGAGAAGGACAATGGTTACGTTTGATAAGATAATGCAATAGAGCATTCTTTACATTAAAAATCAAATAAAAAAATTAAACTCTTTGCTCACTGGGTGAGTGGATTTGGCCAGCAAATCCACTCACCCAGTCACCAAAAGGCTATGTATAAAAACAAACCAAATAGAAAGAGACTGGAATTGGGTACCGAAAAACAACACAACTATGGTCCTAGCCTCCAACAATAGTCCAATTTTCCTCATTACATTATTCTTAAAATATGATAGGTACAGCTAACGTTATATACCTATCATATTTTAAGAATAATTTGTTTATTATAGTATATTTATTTAGGCTTATAGTAAACAATTTTAGGCCAAAAAATATATTACCCAGCAATGATAGCAGTAAGCTATCATATTTTACAATAATGTGATGAGGAAAATTGGACTATTGTTGCAGGCTAGGACTATAGTTGTGTGGTTTTACGGTACCTATTTTATTAATATGGCATACAAAGGATTTAGAACAGGTACTTAATCTGACTTAACTTCAGTATGGTAAATAAGTTTGTGTCATCTGTTCAGTGTTTCTGCTAGTTTATCAGAAATACCAACTCATACAAAATCAAATGTACAAAAACATTCAGAAAAACACATTATAGTTGTCTTTTGTTATTTGGTGGTAAGACTACCTTGGCTACTATAATATAATGTTCTGTTTCTATGCAATTTGAGCTTGGTAGTCAATAAAGATATTTGTATTGTAGTTTTGTAATTTTGTACATAAGCAAAGGTACCAATAAGGCGAATTATTAAATGTTAGGTATGAAAATAAGTTGAGAGCTGAAGGTATCTTATGTTCCTATAAAAATGCTCAATGTAGTTAACCTAATATACAACATAATACTAAATCGCTCCAGCTGTTTAAGCTTACGCAGCAAAACTGAATTATAAATACTCGATTTGCGAAAAAGCAAGAATCAAATAAAATATATTTGAACACAATACTTATGCCCATTATAATTATAACAAAATTATAGAGTATAATTATACAGGTACCAAAATTCTATTTTATAAAATAGTTTGAGATAGTTTTGGTCCCAGTCAGTGAAATAAACAAAAAATCGATGCTTCTTCATACGTACCTATGTCTGTTTTTTTAAACATAAAAACACCATGATCACATTTATGTCAGCACATTTGACTTCTTCTAATTTAACACTATTCACCATCAGCAAAAGTAATTCAGTATTTTGCAAAAATGAAAAAATAAGAAGCTCAAATTAGTTTCGTAGAGCACCTTGCACAGACTAATAAGAGATACTACGTATCAGACGAACAACTGCCTTGCAGCCATATTAACCAATAGAGATTGCCTAGAATTGAATTTGACAGTTTTATTTTTTTTAATTCGATTCCGTTTGAAGGCAAAGGTACTAAATGTAAGGAGCCTACGCGGGCAGGGGTGCCCTTCCATACATTTAATTTCTAGGTAACTAAAAAAGAAAAATGAAACAACTTCGCCATTTCATTTATTTTTATTTTTTAACTTTTTCTTATATTTATTGAAAGCTTTCTGTTGCATTACAGGCAACGTCTTATTTAATCTCGAGATATCCGTGACTTTCAAAATTCTATTTATCGTTTTACACCAATTAAACACTGTTAATTTAATCGTAACTAAAAGAAAATATTCAATTACAAAACTTTTGTGAGTCTCACAGTTTAGGAAATCAAACGAATACTTGGACAAAATTAGCCGTTTTATTTCCTGAGTGATAAAATTCATTATGGGGCTTTTGTTCCAAGTATTTGTTTGATTCCTGTACAATAATGCCGAAATATCTCACCGCATTTTCTGAAGGGTAGGTTAGTCTTTTTTTTACTATAGAGTTGTACTCTCTTCGACTGATCCAACAGTGTATGGAGCTTTCAGCTGTTGTCAGATCAGTCGAACACCGGTCGCACTTTGTTTGGGTTATTTTTCTGACTAACCACCCTGCAGTATATGCGCGTGAGTGTACATTCAATCTTTCACGCCGAGCTTGTACTTCAATATTTTCTTGTTCCATCGTTGGATTGTCAGGAATCAACGGACTCTGAGCAGTCGATGGATTCTGAGAGGAGGTGCTGGTGCCAGGTTCCTCAGCCTCTTTGGGCTTGAGAAGATTTTTTAGTTTTATCAACTGCTTACCAGAATCCTCCTCACAATTAAATGACGTCGAGTGAAATGTTATAAACCTCGTTATTAACAGTGATTTAAATGTGTTTACAAAGGTGTGGCAATTCGGGTCATTATTTCGGAAATTATAGGCGCGAACTTGACCAAAGAAATTTTCGATTGGGTCCGAGTTGAAATACCTCGGCCGCATAATTTTAATATTTTTGAAGAATTGCCACAACCTTATGTAACTTTTTAATGTTACAATCCAATTTTTTAATGAAGGCACAGATACTTCCCCTCGTTTTTCATCAATATACTTCATTTTTTCCATTTTTTTCAATTGCTTCTCTCCAAAACTGATGGTGTGGAGATTTTGCTGTGACAGCTTTTCGTAATTTTTTTCCTCGTGTGTTCTTTCCAGTAAGCGTAGCTCCGTTGGTTGAATCGAAAAGATGATCGAAAAATTTCACTGTTTCGGCAGTATTTTTAATCGTTTCGCTTACTGGTGTCCCATCTGGGTAGCAAGCTGTAACAAAAAAACTTGATTATTACCTTCTACTTTTTAAAACTAAAAATATTAACGTAAACCATTCTTCGTACGTTATTAATTGGTTTGAAAACTGTGCCTGATACCTTTTTTTGCGTCACGTAATTCATGAATCAAGTGCATCAATGTAAGCTGAGGCTCTACTTTGAAATCCGTAATTCGAACTTCGTCTATTGCTATCCCTTTTGTTCTCGACGCGTCACTTATTTGCAAGAAAGTGACTGGCCGATCCGAAGTTCGAATTACTGATTTCAAAGTAGACCCTCTGATGTCCAAGCCCGTCTTTGTTAAAGAAGTACTTAAATTCTTTCTACGTTATTCGCGATTACTCAAAAAATAATGTGATGTGGTAGGTAGGTATAATATTCCCAAATGGTAACCACCTCATTAAGCACGTTTTTGAGTATAACATTGAGAGGATTGTGAGGCGACGACGATGAAATCGCGTAGCCGTCTAATTTTTTCTTAGGTGGGCTTACCACCCGCTCACTCCTTAAATCAAGTCCTATTTTCACCATTTTTGATTGTGTGTTAGTTATTATAAAAACTAGATTTGTACGTTTGCATTTGTTTTTATAATTGTTTCTTTCCCATAAATAAGATTTTCTAAATGAAAACGTACAAACCAAAATTTTACAAACTCTTGTCTGCCAACCTAATAACGAAATATATTATGGACTACACTTACGATAATCGTCTAAGTGGAGTAAGACGGCCGCCATAGTCATGCTCAGGACTCGTGTGCAGTTCTTGACCTGGGAATAAGCGTATAGAGATGACTATTTGAATTACAATCAGCTGTTCCAATATAATAAACACATGGTTAGTACGTTATGGTGAGTGTTCTATATCTATATAAATAATATACCTTCTTAAATACAAAACATATATATATATATATATATATGAATATAATCTATTAATAAAATGCCTTTTCAATCATAGAAATGGCATAAAAGACTTAAACAAGACGCGAATAATAAATGACTGCGTTTATTTCAAATCATTAAGTGCAGTGTTCACCAACAATTAAACGGACGGTTAGCGGTTTGACGGTTGTCAAGTGTATTGACTAACGGCTGATTAAGACCTAATCGTCTGTTAAATTGGTTGGTGAACTCGGCCCTAAGTCTTTTATTACAACCATGTTTGGCTGTATCAACCAAGCAAAGCCTCTCTGATATACTGATTGATTGTGGATAACCTGAATGTTAAAAATAGTAAAATAGTAATAGTAAATAGTAGTGTAATAAAACTATGAAGTACCTTCATTTTGCTAATTTTCTCAGGAATCACATGAGTGTCGTTCAATTTATGGAGAAACCGCATCTCAGCATGTGTACAGTCTGATTTGTATGCATCAACAATATCGCTCCATGTTGAAATTTTCCCATCACATTTTATTTTTTTGGTGATAATGTTATTTCTAATTCCCTTTATAAGATGAGGTGGGTCGAAACTAACACTTAAAGTCATCCCTCGAATTGAAATAACATCATCTGAAAATTTCAAAACAATATTAAAAATAGTTTTACTATTTTGTCCCCCTGATTATAAATCTCATTATAAGATTGTTTTATAATAGAGATGAGGACTGACAAGTCCAATCAAGTAGTTAGTACATATTATGAAGTGTCAAAATACTGTGCTTGTCAGATTACCATTCTTTATGGTTTTCAATAAGTTAAAAATAATTTCGTGTTTTGGGAGAATGGCGTTCTTTTAATCTGTCGGAGGCTAAAATCTATGGGTTCTATTTTTTGGGCGAACCGGCGCGACGTGCAGCACACGCGATCGATGTATAGGAGTGTTTAAGCAATGCACCGCCTCTTTGGAAGCATATTTTGTGCCCTCAAGAGAGCACTTTCTGGGTCGCCGAGTTAGTGTAGTTGTTTTGATGTTTTACCATATGCTCATAATACCCTTTGAGTGACATTGTATGAAAATACCTACTTATTATACATGCACATAACACACACAAAGCATCACCATCTATAAAAAATATAGTTATAGTAAAATTAAACATACGACAACAGTTGGGAACTTACCAGTTGGTATGCCAGCTTTTTATCTGGTCTCTTCTCGTGTCCTCAACGAGGTCTTTTAATGCGGACTGAAAGGGCTGCCCCTGGTCACAAATTAGTGCTACGGGTATTAGACCCGTGTCAATGATGGCATTAAGGATCTCTTTTATTATAATTTTCATGACATCCTTCTTCGTAGATCCTTCGCAAAAGTAGAACGCAATAGGCTGTTGCCACTTGAAAATTGCCCCTCTAATCATGAACGCCAGAGCGTGGTCAGCAAATTGGTTGAATTTTTGGTTCAGATGTATCAACCCATTTAGGTTATCGTTTCGCTTGTCGTACTCTACTCCGGGCTCCAGCGACACTTCGTCGAATATAAGAGAGCAATATTTTTTATTATCACTCCATGCTGTAACCTGAAATTAAAAGAAAAATTATTTTTTCTTCCTAACTATATATTACTTTTTTTAGTGCGTGTGTAAGTCACAATCGAGAATGCAAATAAATAACAATACCTCTTCCTTAATAGCATCAAAAATTTGTTTATTGATGCCGGGTTGCACATCAAGTGCCGAAATCATTTTATTTAACGTGTTCCTTGATGGAAGAATAAACATTTTTCTAAGAAACCTGTAGGTTTTCGGGCTTTGCTTGAGTATGGATAGGGAAATCATTTTTTCCTCGTCAGTGAACCTTCTGCCCGTGAGTTTTTTTTCACTCTGGCTAATCTGCATGAATATTATTTTTTTAGCAATCGGGTTTATCTTTGATGAAAATTTCTCAAATGCTTGACTTTTTGAAAAATGCATGGCTCTTTTCGCCCTTTTCATAAAATCCAGCTGTTTTAATGACCGCTTGTACTCGTCATAAATTCTGCGACAGGTAGGCGGTAAATCTGACGCTCTGCGGATTAGCCGTTTTCGCCGTTTCGCTCCAGTTCTAGTTCCTGAAAAATATTATTTTTATAATGCACTTTTTATGTCAATCAATCAATCAATCATTTTTATTTCTTCATCATAGGTAGGTTATGTAAAGGTGATAGGTATTAAAAAAATGTAACAACTATGATGTACCTTTCAGCGTACGATGAATTAAATACAAATACTAAGGTCACAAACTTAATCCTGAATTACTTATATAATATTAAATAATATGAAAGCCAGCAGATACAAGGAACATCCAAGAATTAAATTAGGAAATGTCAGTGCAGTTAATTAATATCACTATCACCAAGGTAGTCTAGAATATTATAATAACATTTTTCCACAAGAAGTTTAAGCAACAATGATTTAAATTGACCCGGGCTCTTGGTTTTCATATCACCTGGTAATTTATTAAATAGCTTGGGACCCATCGTTAAAGTACTTTTTTTCATAAGGCTAGTTTGGCAGATTTCAAAGTGCACACCAGGGTTTCTTGGACGACAGTTGAGCCCATGTACTACTTCTCGCCTTTGAAACAGGTCAGGGTTAGAATTTACGATAATACAGCACTCATATATGTAGAGGGATGGTAGAGTTAATAGTTTTACCTAATGATTTAAAATGAGTCTGGCAACTTTCCGAGGATTTCAATTTTATAGCCACAAATATTGTATTAAGTATGTAAAAGCTTAAGAAATTAAAGTGCGTTTATTACGTCGTAACTTCTAACACACCTCGCCACTGAACATTCGCCAAATCGGGCACCACTAATACTTTTCTTATCTGTGTTATGTTTCCTTATGTGGGTTACAATAGAAAAGAGAATGAATGTCTTATCGGTAATATGACAAGATTTTTATATGCCTAGAACAACTGTGTAAATGACTGCTAGAGACTGAACTGATAGAGCATTAAGTCCGCAATTTTTAAGTTTCTGTTTTATTTAAATAGCTTTGTTTCCTTTTTTTTATTAAGTTTAGTTTTAATATTATATAGTTTCGTTTCTTTTTTATTCATGTGTAACTAAGAGTTTACAATACAAAAAATAACTGAAGATTAAACCAATTAAATACAAAGAAATTTTGCAAGATCGCAAGCTCAAAAGTAATAAAATTACCTGATCTAGTTCTACGTAGAGTTTCAGAATTGTCATCTGCGGTCACCATTTCCTGGCCTGAAAAAACATTGACAGAAATATTGTTATAACGTATTTACCCGTGAAAAAGCCCTAGTGTTACACACATTCTCATTTTCTGTTCTATTAGTAATTATAAGTAGGTATTAGTCATGTCACGACAATGGTTCAACAGGTGCACGCTCGTAAGCAAGAAATATATGAATCCCTGGTAGCTATGATGTCTTTACTTTAATTAAGACATCTCTTTTCAAACTATTGCGATTATTTAATGTACCTACCTACGAGCGAACGAGAAAATCATAGTTCAAATCACGCACGACGATGATACTGATAACGGCCACAACTTTTGTAAGAGTTCTTGTAGATAGTTCAAATTTGCGTGACATATTGAACAGACGTTATCGTAGCTTTGAATTTTGATACAAATTAATTCCAAGCAACTAAAGATCCGCTTGTACACCGGTCAATCCTGATGTCTCATTAAATCGACAGAAATACGAAAACACACCAAATATCTTGCTTCATAAGTTCATGTTCGTCTCTAAACATACACAGAGATAGGAAGTTCTATAATACATACATACATACATACATTAAATCACGCCTGTTTCCCAGAGGGGTAGGCAGAGACCACTTCTTTCCACCTACTACGATCTTGACAAATCTCTTTTGCTTCTTCCACATTCATGCATCGAGTCATGCACGCACGTCGGTTTCGGGTACTTAAAATTCGGCCCTTTTCCAGTATTTCTCCGATTTGATCGAAAAAGTACGCCTAGGGCAAACAAAAAAGGTTCTTTGGTAAACAAAGACTATACTCGAAAATCTAATTAAAACCAACGTGGGTTGCAACTAAAACATAAAAAAATTGCGTTAGTATATTTCCACTTTTTCAAAGACCGCACTAAGAATGTTTATTTATTAATTTTTTTATATAAACCTTCGATTTAAATAAACAAGTTAATTCAAGTTGCTTACACGAATACAAGATACCATGTTAAATACTTAACCATAGAAGATTTTTGGTAGCAAAACTGTTATTGCACTTGTAATACTTCAGGTTTTAAATAACATTTGGTACGATAAATTAAATAAACAATAGTTGTAAACAACGTTAGCAATTTAAATATTACATGTGTTTAGCTAGTCGACAAAATAACAGGCCAAAAGTGTGTGTGTGTCAGAAGCTACTACCGGTTCGAGAAAAGAAACTTAGTTACATTTTTCTTTTTACCAAGTGCAAGTGCGAAGTTCATACATTTGCTGTTAAGTCGCAAGTAGCAAATGTATGAACTTCGCACTAGCACTTGGTAAAGTTTGAATCAAGAATAAATTAAGTATAAGGAATCCGAATTTGGCTAGTCATTTTGTTTTAGCTGATAAAAAATCGCCATTTAACACACACACACGCCATTTAATGATTAATCACACACTATATCAGAAAATATTTGTTTTGAGATATTTTAATGTTTTTGAATATCGGGTAGAAAAAACATTGAATGCATATTCCCTATTGTTATATAAGTTTTGATATTGAAATTGTTAGTCATATCTACATATATTTTCAACGATTTGATTATCAATGCAAAAAGGTTGGCTATATCTGAAATGTTCAATTGACACTGACGTAGGTGACTTTGACACTTATAACGGTGACATATCTGTCGTAGTTTTTTTGGTCTTAAATTAGATTTTCGAGTATAACTTCTAAGCGTTTTCAAATAGTGACATTTACAGAAAAGTCATGCGTATTTTCAACGATGCCGACTGTGAATGTTAAAAGATCCTGTCGGTAATTGCAACAACTAACAAGAATGATTATTTGTTCTTTAAAATGTACATCAATTAAGCTTTTAATTCTTATACATATTGAATTTAAAAAATAAACATAAGTTAGTTTTATTTGACTCAACCTTAGTAACAGAACTTATTAACCAACTAGGTAGTAGAGTCAAATATTGGTTGAAAATGTCATTTCAATGCAGTTACCGATAATAGTCTGTTGAGGTAAGTTCTGTAGTTCACGAAGAACTGGTGGTTGACTCGGCTGCTTATGTGGTGAACCTGAAATATATTAAAATTTACTAAAAAAAGAGACAAACATACAAATATATAGGGAAATTAATACAACATAAAATACCCAAGACTCAAACAATCAAGGCTTTTCCCAGTTGTCCGCACCCTTTGGTCCACACAGACACTGGTTTTTAGGGTTCCGTACCTCAAAAGGAAAAAACGGAGCCCTTATAGGATCACTTTGTTGTCCGTCTGTCCGTCTGTCTGTCTGTCAAGACCCTTTATCTCGGAAACGCGTGAAGGTATCGAGTTGAAATTAAAACCATATACTCCGGTCTACAGTCCCTTGAAGCTGTGAAAAAATCATACTTCTACAGTTACTTAAAAAAAAAATACGGCCGTTTGTATCGCAAAAAACGTGTATTTCGACACTCTCTCGAGGGAATCAAAATGTATGGGGTATTTCCCATTGACCTAGAACTATGAAATTTGGCAAGTAGCACCGTCTTTTACTACAGGTATAGGAAAAAATCGGAAATCTATACATTTTTAATTAAATCACAAAAAAACAGGGTCTTTATGCAAGGGACGGCGGTACAAATTTTGAATTGAGTTAACCGTGTCATGTGCGCAACCCTCGGTGGGCGAGTCCGACTCGCACTCGTCCGGTTTTTTTTAACAGTATTTATCATTCCATAAATAACTAATACTGTGGAAAATTACCTGAGACTGGCAGCTGTGGGAAATTCTGGATTTCTTGGATAACTGGTGGTTGATCTGAAGATAAACCTGAAATAAAATATAATTTATGATAAATAAATGAATAGGAATATATATATGAGTAATATTGTTTCACAATTATATTTATATTTATAAAAAATACTTAAAAAGAAAACCAGACCGCATTAACAAAAATCCACTGAAAAGCGAAAAACAAGCTCTAATCTATAGAACATTGTAAGAGTAATGTACTTATTGATATTTATAACAATTTAAATTTCACTTGAATATAGGAAAAGGTGTTCCAGGCAGGGACAAGCTAGTCCAAATGTATTTTTTTTAAGAAATAGGTTTTGTAATTCATGGCTTGTCCCCGCCTGCAATATCTTTTCCAATATTCAAGTTAAATTTAAATTGTTTTAAATATCAATAAGTACATTACTCTTACAATGTTTCGAAACACTCATTTTGGCGCCTAAAATCCGCCATGTTGGTTTTTATCCTAGGACACTTGGGTTTCCGAGACAAAACCAACGACACCTTAATTTTAGAAAATCGTCCAGCCGTTTGTATTATACGAGGTAATAAAGAATATTGCATACATACATACATAGATACGCGCTAAAAACATTACCCTTCTTGGCAGTCGGGTAATAAGCTTAGTTTTATGCAACTTATTAACTAATTAATGTTACCTATAGCTGTGCTCACGCCCTTTTCATTACCGCAATTTGTTTAACCTTTCTATATGGAAAATGTCTAAATGTAATAAAATAAATTAACAGTTTAAATCTTTTTTCTCTTTGAAGAATAGGGAAGAGAACAAGAATTATGTTAACCTTTAATTTTAGATTACAATAAGGCCTTAAAATTACCTGCAGGTTCCAGTGTCATGATGTTCGAAGGACCTGGTTTGCAGTACAAGTGATCGGAATGGTGTTGGCGTCTATCATAGCAATGATCGAAGCTAACATGTTCTGAAATATAAAATAAAATATTAAAAGATGGGAATTTAGCTTAGACAGGAGAAGTTATGGAAAAAAAAACTTAAATCTCTGGCCGGTCAGAGGTTTTTAAAAGAAGTTTATTTCTATACAGGAAGTTATTTAAGTTTTTGTTACATTTTAACAACATCATGTGCTACCCACCTTATGTCACTATTAAAACGTAAACAGTAAATTATTGAATGCCGTGTGGTTGCCAGCTTAGAATAGTGCTACTCCATATCTTCCCGTGGAAGTCGTAAGAAGTGACCAAGAGAATAAAGGGTTATAGTATTGTCAGGCGATGGGCTTTCAACCTGTCACTAATATACACATGGTAAACATCTTAGCCTGTTTGTGCAAAATGTGTTTATAGAATTAACAACAAGTTGTTAGAGTTGTTGGTTATTCTGTAGTTCTGCCTACCCCACTCTGGAATGAAGGTGTGACGGTATGTATGTGTATGTAGTAAATTATATCTACAGCTAGGATTTTTATTCTGTAGCTAGTCCAATAGTTTGGACTGCATATCCAGTTAATTTTGAGGCTATATTACAAGTTTTTAGTAAAAGAAATAAATCATGAACAATTTTTCATACATAATTATGTATAAAAAGACATGTGGTATTTTTGTAGTTGCATTAATTTGGAAATCGAACTATCTATGATTCTATCTATTTATGATAGCATTAAATCACCACATGCAAAAAAATATATGAATAAAACCATTTTTTACAATTGAACACTAGTACAAGTATTGTTTAGATAAAACATACCACAAGGGAAGTAAAATACCATATTAAAAGAATGTTGTTTGAAACTGTAATGTACCACATGCTGCATGGTTTATAGTTCTTTGCAAGAATCTTGAATGAGATGATATATTATGTGATACACACGCATCATAGTGTATAATTTACGTTATGACCTACCTTATATTCAATATTATCATATAAACACACCTAGAAGAAAACATGCATAATGTGCAAAGAGTACACGCAAGAGAAATTTAAGTTTGACAATTAATAACCAATAATTAGCTTTTTGGAATTATGAACTTACCGGGATTTTCGTTTTCGTCAGCTACGCTCGGTAAGCCACTTCGAATTTCTTCCTCAGATAATAAAGTCGGATACGCGCCCAGACGTATCCGAGATTTCTCAGTTATGAATCTACGTTCAAAGTGTTTATGACACACGAACACTCTTCGTAGTTCTTGAATAGTTAAACTACGAAGCCGATCACTATTAATGTACTGCAACCACTTCTGGAGCCCTATCTCCGATGCGGGAAATTGGTGCAATTTAACGTCCTTTCGTTTACCTGCACAGTTATCAACACAGCACTTGTAGTACATTTTAGTTATAGAAATAACTAAAGTACCTACTATATTACTATTTTAAACTGAGAGGATAAGCACGGATTGAAATCAACGACACTTCACTCGATCAAGGATAAAACAGTAATTTCAGTCATGTCAGATTTTAAAAGACGAGAACTGTCAAAGTAGATGCAACATGGCGGCGGTCAATTGACATGAGAGGCGCAGCGTGGGAGGTAAATGTCCTGATCAATTCTAGCTCCAATCATAAGGCCCGTTTTTTCTGTATGAACATTATTGGCCGTAAGAAAAACTAATCGCCTAAATTAAAAGTGCTTACTGACGTAGTAAGTAGTAGAGGGTCAAGATATTCTTGATTTACTCGAGTAAACTTAACGTGTTCTTGTCTATGCTTGCCAAAAATATAGCCAAGGGAGTTTTGGTAAATGGATAAAACGCTGTTTTTAATCAAAAATAGGAAACGCTGCGTAGTCGGACCTAAATTCACAACGAATAATAATAATATCTAACATAATTCCACACGGTAAAGGTGGGAATATAAATACTAGAAACCACGAATCTCTGCTTCTGATTAGACGAGATGGTTATACCCACGATTTATTGTAGTTATTTTATGCAAGACGTATAATGAATCTACCGACAAACAGAAGTAGTGACGACGTGTGTAGTGAGTGAGTGAGAATTACCTAGTGATTCGATGAATATTCGTGTTGAAAAGTCTCTATTTCTTTATGTTAAAGAAAAAAAAGAAGCCTGAAGATGTGGCCCAGCGCCAAACTGCCATTTAAATTGGGCTGGCGCGGTTGCGTTAAAGTATGCTTGAAATAAGGTAAATAAGGTAACATTATCTCATGGTCAACATTGTCAGTCAGTAAAAACTACTATAAATGGACCGATCCGATCGCAGTCAATGAAATTCATTCTTCACGGTCAGACCAAATTGAATTGCTTTTTGGACTGACCGTGAATGTGGCCCATTAGTTTAGTTAGTAATAAGGCCCATGTATATGAGAGGGAATGTTCTTCCATCTCACTCTAACTAACGCATAAAAGCATTTCCTGCGCAATGCACCTAGAAGCACTAGAAGTGTTCGCCAGTATTCGTGGGTCCTGGGGCTCTACTTTGAAATCAGTAATTCGAATGTCAGATCGCCCCGTCACTTTCTTGCGAATTAGTGACGCATCGAGAGCAAAAGGGATAGCAATAGACGAAGTTCGAATTACGGATTTCAAAGTAGAGCCTCTGTGTGGTGAGTCCATTGTCCATTTAATTTTGTCCCTGCACAGTCTGTGGGTATAAATGTCAATGTCATTAATTCCATAGATTATTTCAGTCAAGTTGGGAAGCTAGAACAAAGAAATCACAAAGACAGTAACGACATCTGCTGCGTTGTGGTAAAATAAATTATTGGAAAGTGTTATTTATTTGGTAATGACTTACTAGATGGCATCGTTATCATGTGGTCCTATCTTTGTTAAATTATTGAATGGCTTAAATTATTTGATTGACTTATTTTTTACGCATTGTACATATTTACATTTAAAAAAAACATTAGTTTTCCATTTTAATAACTTTTTTTTAGATGTGTTAATTTAGTTTATTGAGATTATCTACAATCAAGAATTGTTTATTTTCTAATTCAGCTATGTGATATTTGTGTCTGATTTTATTAACCTCTCTTAAACTAACTAAAAAATAATTATAATTGGGAGATTGTTGTTTTCTTTACAGGCTTGGAAACTTCACCTAGCTTTTATATTGTATAATGTAAGTTTTCCAGCAATGTTTGTGTTTTATGTTGCAAAACACGAACACAAACATTGATTGAAAACTAGCTTTATACAAGACAAGGATTTAAATAAGTAGAGGCACTGTATAGTGTATATGTACAGGTACGTATGTATGTACAGTATAATTTAGTTCACTCAGAAAACCGTCTCGGGCGCTAGAGAGGCACTGTGTAGTGTATATGTACAGGTACGTATGTAAAGTATAATTTAGTTCACTCAGAAACCGCCTGGGGCGCTAGAGCTCGAGTGGATAGAGCTCTCTTTCTTTTCCTGATAGATTTTATTATACTCTTTACTCTTTGTTTGAGTTAAACGTCAAAGTCAAACGGTCCGGTGGTCCAAGTAAAGTACCCGCTTGTTTTACGATACTATAACCTATAAACAATATTGAAAAATAATAAATGTATTTGTTGTGAAGTGTTTTCATAAGTGTCAGACATAATTGTTATTGTGCATTACTGATTTATTTCGTTCGACATTTACCGTAATGGAGTTTATAGATGCCGTACCGGTAACTTTCAAAGAAATTACGCCGACAAGTAACGTCCCTGAAAAATGGAAAGAAGTTATGTTAAATACAGGCAAGTAGCTGATAATTTGAACTCTAAACAGGCCTTAAAATAACATATAAGTATTATGTATTGTAGAGTAGAGGTTTGTTTATTTGGTACATTTTTCTTGTTGCAGGAGGTACCCACAGCACTTTACAAGATATCAAATTACCCCAAAGAGCAGGGGGATACTGGTATGAAGAGTCATTGAAGGCCAACACAAGGAATCGTTTTATTTATTGGTAAAGTGAAAATATACTAGTATTAGTAAATGTATATTTGACTCAATACCCTGTCACTGATTGTGTAAACAACCTATTTAATGTTCTTTTTGACACAACAAGTTATATCTACTTATCGGGTTTCACCACACAACCCTCGCTATATTAGTTCTGATTAGCCTGATATGTAAGCTAGAAAGTTCCTAATGTTTTGCTTTGCCATTATAAGAAAAAACATTGCTTCTTATGCAAATATACTTGGGAAAAGAACATGGTAATGTAACTTACATTTTTAACTTTTACCAACTTTGTTTTCATTCCAGGCAAACTACACCAGATGCCATAGAATTGTCAGAAGCATCATTGGATGTCAATCTCACAAGTTGCAATTTACGATGCAAAGTGGCTCCTGGGACCCCTCCGCTCAGCGGGATGTCTGTCTACGAGCGAACAGCCTCACAGGATATTGTTATATTAGCTGCCACAGTGTCCTCGGTGCACAGACTTATATTTCCACATCCAGAGAGTATTGATAAAAAGGTAGTTCGTTTAAAAGTATAGCTTATATTGATGGCAATAGTTATGTATGTACAGTCAGCATCATATATAAGG
Source organism: Acleris cristana (assembly GCA_948252455.1). NCBI lineage: Eukaryota > Metazoa > Arthropoda > Insecta > Lepidoptera > Tortricidae > Acleris > Acleris cristana. The sequence continues at coordinate 9,208,514 of OX411784.1, read as the reverse complement.
TAACATTCAAAGTGCTCAAATAGTTTGGTACACTATACAATTAATATGGTGTACTAAACTACTTGAACACTTTGAATGGTACCTTATCTGACTGTACAAGTGTTGATTGTAAACAAATTAGAGATACTGTACCGTTAAACTCATATAAATATTGTTAAGAAATTTTTGAGTTATTGATTTGGTTTGTGGCTTATTTGAAGTTAAGAATATTGAAGGTAGAATTGTTAGTGCCCTTTAATGCATGAATAATAAATAATAAATAGATTATTAAATCCAAGGATCTCTTGCTTTGAAAAACTATATTGGAATGATAGTCCCATAAGACTCAACATCTAAGTACTTTAATAATGTTGAAACTGTAACCTTGAAATAATTTTATACCTATAGGGTGTAATGTTGTGATTATGTTATTTAACAATGAGTTTTGTCACGTTGTTGTAGTTTTAACCATTTTTGGTATCATTTCAGTCAACTTTTGGATCAATGAGCAGCTCCACACCATCTATATTCCATGATACAAGTGCTATCAACAATCCCAATAACTATCACATTCTTAACCAGTATTCAAATCCATGTAAGTATTTTTGGGTTAAGTTCTTAACATCTTGTGAATTTTTAGCATATAAAAGAACAAGAACTTGCAGAAAGTTAAAAAAAAAGTGATTCACTGATAGCCCATCATATGAATAATAAAAATTGTCTTGCAGTGCCTTTTTAACCTAGTACGCTAGTGTTTATTGTTGACCCCATTTTTACAGCAACAGGAGTGGCTCACACTTGTGCCTCTCTTCTGCTGGACAATGGCGAGGCAGTGTTTGCTCTTGCCTTCGGTTATGGCGGTGAAGGTGGACTCTTGCTTGTAAAATTACCTATGGCTGGGTCAGCTGTTACCACACTACTGAAACGAGAATCTACAGTGCCAAGATTTTTATCTGGAATCACTGGAGCACTCAGGTAAGGCGACTCGAAAAAATCTTTTCAGTTTCTTTTCATTTCTACAAAAACAAATGACTTCTAAGTTTTTTTTTAATTCCCTTCTAAACCTCCTAGAACTTGTGGACAGTTATGTATGTATGTATGTAAATTATTTATTGTAGTTATTGTTTTTCTTTTCAGGGGCAAAAACTTAGACAGCATAGAAACATATGGAGTGGTTCTTACAAATGGGCTAGCTATAGCGATATGCGGCGACGCGTGTCTTCGGGCGTGGGCCATCAATGACGGCGGGGCGCCGGCCGTTGTTACCCCACCACTCTCGCAGACGCTCGTGCGCCCAAAACCACCGCGTAAGTTTGTTTATTTTAACCAGCGCAAAGCCATGCTGGTAAGAATTAGAATCGCAAATCATGGAATCTTTTTATTTCAGCCCATGGACACATGTTACAAAAGACAATTGGGTCAAATGGAACTGTCACATTAGTAGCATATCTCTCCTTTCCGAATGAATGTGAATTCGTCGTCATGAAAATGTTAGATGCTGGCGGCGGCACTGTTAAGTTTTCCCATGTTTGTCGTATTTTCGGCCCACAGGTGAGTTCTTAAGATTTTTATCTATGATTCTAAAGCCCATTTTCTACTTTTTTCTTTAGAAAGCGTGTTTTATCTTTCAGTTGGATCTTTTGGATTACACAATAGGTTATGGCGATGGCAGTGACGTTATTTGGGCTTTATGGAGTCAACCTGACGGCGAAACTATTATCACAAGTAAGAGAAAACTACCTACATATTTTTAAACAATTAATGTTAGAATCATTATTTTATATGTATTTCTTAACATTATCTCAATAGTCGGTTATATTAATTTTACTTTAGTGCTGAGTCATACAACATCGTATTTTGTCGGATAATTTAGTTTTCGTCTTGGTTTCCCAATTCGCTTATGCGCGTTGGGTACTAAAGTTGATTGAGATAGCACGATAAATACGAACTTTTCCAACCAAATACGATCTCCTTTGATTATTACGCGTCATACTCGTGAACGGGTGCTGTTTGTGGGGCCCGGTCTGTTCACGTTTGCAAGGACTTGTTGTTCAATTAATCATTCTACCTAGTTATGGCTTTTGACATAGAGACCTCGTCGTGTCGTGTTGTTCTCATAGTCTTTATTATTAGTTTAAGGTTTATTGACCTTACATTTGTAAGTAATAATGTTATTTTTGCTAGTTTTAAGAATTTATTGTTTATTACTTTATAACCTTACTATTACTTAATGTAACTTACTTTTAAGTATTATGTTTTTATGATTGAAAAAATGACCTTCTGCTGGAGTTTCTTGCGGCGCTTCTTCTCCGCAATGATGGTCTTGTCCGAAGCGCTGGTAGATTCACTCATGTTACCGACGTGTAAAAGAGCCCTCATGTGGCCTATTTACTGAATAAATATTTTGAATTTTTAATATTTTCTGTTGTGAATTCACTGTATCTGTAACTAGGTAGACATGAAGCGCGGGGAGAGGTAAACGGTGACTAGCCGATCTTTATCGTAACTCTCCCCTCATCTCATGCTTCTGCTTACCCTGGCGTTCAATAGACAACAGGATTTTTTTTCTAAGTTTGTCTCAAAAGCAAACTATGTGTTTTTTTGTTCATTATTTACTGAGATAATAAATCGAAGTCCGAAGTGGGCGTAGCAAACACTGATAAGTAATGTTTTTTTTTCTCAGTACATATTAATAAAAAGAAATAGAAAAAGATGTAGTATGCTTTTGAGACAAACCTCTATAACCATGTTTTTTTTTTCTTCATAAAACGGCCTCAGTACAGGGTATTTGATTGTGATCGTGTGTCGCTTGTAAGGCAGTTCGCTGAGCGCGGAGGTGTCGTGGCGCTGCGTGGCGGCGCGCGAGCCGGCGCCCCCGCTGCCGGCGCTGAGCTCGCACCAGCAGTACCGCGAGCGCTTGCTGGCGCCCGGCCTCTTCCCACCCGCTGTCGTCAGGAAAGCGCTAGCGGTAAGCATTTACTACCCTTCATTATTTATTTATTATTGATTAAAATAGGAAGTCACCATGTGGTACATAAGAGGGCATTATTTTATAGATTTCCATTATTGTACTATCTTACAGTTATGTACAACAACTTGCTTATAGGCTAACCCAGAATGCGTATAATTACTTCACTTTTAAACATTACGAGAACAGCATGTAGCGGTTAATTACACACATAACACGCGAGAATAAAGACACAAGCACACACACTACTGTTGAATCTAACCTAACGGGCAATTTACTGCCCCTGCTTTGCTATACACATTTTACACATCACAATGAAGGAAACTTAGGGTAAAATTCCGAGATTGCCCCTGCGGCAGTTGTGTGTAAATATTTAGCTACTCCTCTTTTACAGCCTCTTGGAAATAAATAATGCGGACAGTATGTAAAGTTTCTTGATTTTGTCACAATTTTATTGTTTTACTAGCGGCTCGCCAGCGGCTTCGCCCCGCTGCAAATTTCCGACTTTCCCAGTGTTTTTTTTTCTGCGCTATTTTCTTATTGTTTTTAAATGTAAGAACCTTCTACATAGTATTAGAAAACATTGAAAAAAAGGATGAATGAAATCGGGGTTCATATTTATATGTATAGATTTTTGCAGATCTACCGGCGCACGTGGGGCAGTAACGAGTCGGTGGGCGAGAGCGACCTGGGCGAGTCCGCCATGAACGCGGTGCAAGCGCGACTCAGGCACCTCACGGCCCGCGCCACCTCGCCCGACCACTCGCATTTAATGCACAAGTATGACTACAAACAATTCCCACTAAGCATGGTTTGACATGCTCTTACGCGGTTTTTTTTTAACCTTACGAGTAATAGCACAGAACCCCAAATGAGAGATCATTTTATATGATTTGAGCAAGCACTTCTGGTTTATAAAAATGTAAGCTAAATAATCTCTTTATATTTTAGGTGTTGGTCCGACCTATACAGTTGGTGTATGCAGTATATGGAAGGTCTACAGAAACCATTGGGCCTAATGGTGTCCAAGACGGTAGGTTGTTATTTTTACAAACTTATATTAAACTTGCTTCATTTCTATGTCTATCCTTCTGGTTTAAATCTTGCAAGTCAATTTGGAACCGTTATCGCAATGGGCTGAAATTTGGTACATGCAATGCAATATTATGGTATTTAGAAGCTGATCTGATAGTGAAGTCTGAAAGTGGCAACAGGATCTGCTCTGTAATTGACTTAAACCCACCGAATTGGGATTTATTAGTTTGTTTGAAGATGACTGTACAAAAAAGTAAAATCAGCAACAACGGCTTGTCTCTAAAATTAATTGTTAGGATGATTTATATTATGTTATTTATGAGGCTTCGATATTAAAGTAACATTTAAATTGGTGAATCGTGTTTGTCGTTGAACTTTTCCTTCAGAAGTCTAAAAACAATGTACATAGGATTGCGAACAATCACTTTCCTTTGGCTCATAGTACCGTGTGGCGCGTTCTGCCTGGCCCGATAAAATTACAAGCACAAAATTCTTTGTTATGTCGATGGTCCTCAAAGATTATTTACCATCAGGTGGCTTGTGTGGTCGATAGTCTCCTCCACGCAGTAAAAAAGCAACTTATATACTCAAGGACAATTTTATTAAACTGCGCCAACTTACGAACAACTTTACAAATTGTTTATGATTTCTTCATGTATATTTATGTCTTGTCTTGTATAACTTGTAAAAATTGTGACGATGACGACATTCCTATGTGTTATGTATTACAGAGTCGGCAGGCCCGGAGCGGGTGGTGGTGCGGCGTAGTGCGGCGCGCTGGTATCTCTCTAGTGCGCGAGCTCGAGCCGTTGGAGCGTATGATGCTGTCACCCGACCTCGCCGTGCCCATAGCTTCGCCAGGTGGGTGCCCTGAACTACTTCACTCGTTTTCATGTTGTGTGGGATAGAGCCGAGGAGTCACAGGTTGCGATGTGTGCCGTGGCACGCTGGCATTTTATCGGTTCTCGTATTTGAATAGGCTGAAATTTGAGAAGCTTATGTAATTCCGATGACAATGCTATATTATGCTGCCAAAAAGCTGATCTGAAAGTCTTTATAAGCATAAGATTGCGCAAAAAAGTACAGTCGGCAACAAAGGCTTCTCTCGAAAATCTCGCTTTTAGGGTTTGTACGGGTGTCAACGTGCTTCGGCTGTCTCACATGCACCTTAATAACAACAAATAATACAAAATAAACTAAATGAAACGGGTCATTCAAGAAAGGTACGGAACCCAGCCAGTTGAGCGGTGTTGTTGAATATATCGTTGTAATGCCAGGCTCGCTGTCTGACGATGCGGCGCGCGTGGTGGCGGGCGCTGCGCTGTGGGAGCGCGCGGCGACCGCGCGCGGCGCGGCCGAGCTGGAGCGGCGGCTGTTCGCGTGCGCCGCGCCGCAGCACCGCCTGCTGCCGCGCCTGCTGCACCTGCTGCTGGCGCCGCCCGACACCGCGCACGCCGAGGGACACAGCGCGCTGCCGGTAACTATACTCTATGCTATTCTAATTTAATCATTACTACTTGGAAGACCGAGCGTCCTGCCGTTGGAAAATTTGTAAAATCTGTTACCAATTTTGCTGGAGAAAATTTCATTGGAGCTGCGTTGTACTATGTGGCTTCGACACGATGGCTGCTCACTATGGCTGTCAAGTAAGACCTCATTTAGAGACTACATACTCCCATCGATGGATCGGACGATCGGGCCCAATCGCATGACCCGCTCGATCACCCGATCTTAATCCATTCGATTTTTTTACTAGGGATGCCTAAGGAAAGACAAGGTTTACCGAAAATCAATTGTAAGCGAATGAGACCTCCGAAACCAAATAAGCACAGCTGTGGAGGAAATCAACCAATAAAGCTTAAGAAAATTAACAAGTTCCTTTTATAAGATGTGCCGAGCATGCATTACAGTGGAAAGCGGGCATTTCGAACATATGCTAACTGAGCGTGATGATAAAAAAGTTATTAGTAAAAAAATTAAAAAGAAAAAGTAAATACACAAAAAATGCTGTAAAATGTATATTTTATTGCTTAGATATCTAATCCGTGGGGAGAAGACAAAATCAATGTAGTCGTCACTCGTCTGACCCATGGAACTTGCTATTTACGAACTACACAACTAATATCAAGTAGCTGACGAATGTTTTAATTCGTAAAATGAGTCACCTATTTTTTAAAGAATATGTCAAAAATAGTCACTTTTTTTGAGAATAAAGAAGTCAAAGTTTTTTTCAATCTCTATTAAACAAGCAATTTATTTATGCAATGAGCAGTGGCAGCCCACTAAAAATTTTTCTCACCGCTGATGGCCGAAATTGATTAAAATAATTTATAACAATTTATAATTTTTTAAACATTATTTTCTCAACGTTTTGTAACGAAACCGGTCAAAATTATATTTAAATAAACTAGACCAAATTATTTCCCAGTACGAAAAACAAAAACAAAATTATTTTATGATTTGTACACACAGTAACAAAAGACGGCTCATGCTAATATGTATAATTGTTTCAGACACTAACCCCGCAGCAAATAGATGAATTAGAAGCCATTTTAGACCCCATCAAGGATTTGCAGAGCGCTATTTTAGAGCTCAACGACGCTTTGAGATTAGACGTACCCGATTTAGATACAAGTAAACGTACGTAAAGTTCAATACGTTAATTTGTTTTTATAAAATGTAATAAAAAGAGTTAAAACAAATATTTTCAATTCTAGATGACGAAGAAGAACAAAGTGAATACGATACACTGTTCGCTAGCGATCTTGGAGTGTCGGTCGTTACCGAAGCCATTCGTCAAATGGCGGAGATGAGGTTGGTACTTTGTTTGTTCTATTGTATTTAGTTATTGTAGGTCTTTATTCCATACATACGATGAAACAGATATATAAGGCAAGATTAAATGGGAATGTTGGAAGAGGGCGACCAAAGCGAATGTTCCACGATCAGCGTCGTTATTGTCTAACACATTCGCAATCGCAATCGGCTTTAAGTGGAACAATTGTTTTCATTTTGTATGCAGACTCGCCTTCGGACTGTCAAAATGAAAACGATTACGATTGCAAGCGTGTTAGGCAATAAGCCCTCGGATCGGGGACGTATTAAGAAAGGGCCAGCTCAGGAGTACCCTAAACCGACGCACGTGAATGAAGAGACTTATGAGTGTGGAGGAAGCGAGGGAAGTTTGTCTGGATCGTAGCAAGTGGAAGGAAGCGGTCTCTGCCTACCCCTACGGGAAAGAGGCGTGATTGCATGTATGTATTCCATACATTTTATGGCATGACGATGGTAAAACGCAAGGGTAAATTATAAGAGCGGTGTCTAGTTGTGTGTCGTGTTGCAGGCTGCGCGTGGTGCGCGGCGCGCTGGCGGCGGTGGGCGCGGCGCGCGGCGCGGGCGGCGTGCCGGGCGCGGGCCACTGCGCCGTGCACTGGCAGGCCTACCGCGCGCTGCTGTGGCTGCGCGCCGCCACGCCGCAACGCGTGTAACTACCTACTTTAAGAGATAACCCGCGCGCGCGATTTTTTTTCTAGCGGTTTTATATTTTAATTTTTTCGCGCACTTCCAAGAGATTCCATACTTTACAGTTTTTGCGGAAACAACTGCACGTAATTTTACCGTAGTGCGCGCTAGGCTTAACATCTGGTAACGTCGCGCCGTCGTAGAGTGACATCCTATTGGAGATTAGTTGGTGAAACTTATCGCGGCTTGTATCTGCTTCTTTGTTTAAAGTTAAGAAATCCGATCCAGTCTATGAAGACTATTTTAATTTTTTCGGGCACTTCCAAGAGGTTCCATACTTTACAGTTTTTGCGGAAACAACCGCACGTAATTTTATCGTAGTGTGCGCTAGGCTTAACATCTGGTGATGTCGCGCGGTCGTAGAGTGACATCCTATTTTTTTACATTTTTACCACCGATGTCAAGTATAAATAAATTATAGATCAAAATCGACAGATCGTTGGGGACGTAAATCTTATGATTGCTTTATGAATGTCTCACGAGCAGTGAGCATCGGTGAGCTGATGAACGAACGGTGTTAGTGAGCGGTGTCGTGTGTCGCAGCGGGGCGGGGTCGCAGGAGCTGTTCCGGCTGAAGCTGGGCGCGCTGGGCGGCGCGGCGGGCGCGTGCGCGGGCGCGTGCGCGGCGGCGGCGTACGCGGCGGGCGCGGGCGGGCGGCGCGCGCGCGCGCACCTGGCCGCCGCCGCCGCCCCCATGCACTGGCACCGCGCGCTGCCGCTCATGGCGCACCATCTCGCGCATCAGCTGTATCCTTTTTCTATTTATCGACACCCCTGGACCGTGTCTTCCGCGAGTTCCACGTTCAATTACCTAATGCTGGAGGATATAAAATTTTACTTCGATGAAAAATAGCTCCTCCTCTAGTTGGTAATGAAAATATTTACACGATCTATTCCGACTTCTGCAAAGTCGAAGTGTTTATTTGTAAACACAGGTAAAACACGATACTGAGAACTTAAAAATAAATCTTACGAGGAAAAACTGCAGGTGCACTCTCGAGGACCGCAATGAGCATGGCGATTTAATAGAAACCCATAAGATACTCACAGGACGTTTCGATTTACAGGAGATTCATACATTATTCAAGCTTAATACCGAGACTTGTCTTCAGAGTCATCAATTTAAGTTACTAACTGAGCAATCATAAGAATCCTCGTAGACACTTGTTATGTAACAGAATAGTGAAACCGTGGAATATACTGCCAGAACAAGTAGTCTCAGCACTGAACGTCAATCAGTTTAAAAACCGACTGGACTAACACATTAACAGAACAAAGAAACACCGCCGCCTGATAAATAAATAATAATTAAAAACAATTAATCAATTTAGTTTTCATTCTAGTTGCTGATAGGTTTCCTAATATTAATGTTCATCCATCGCATATCTTCTTAAATAAAGAAGGATTGATTTTAACAAACATTATCGTTTCCACTATAAAAAAACCAAGGCATTGTTAGGATCTTGAGATTCTCAAAGTGCGGCTTACATCTATCGGTCTGTTTCAGACCACACATTGCTCTGACATCCCTTTTGGACCTTAAAAATCTCTGTTTGCCAAATTTCCGCAAAAAATAAGGCCGTAACGTTAATCTGACGCAACAAAACCCTGGTAAGCCATTAAAACTGTTTTACTTTTGGCTATTTTAGTAAGTTAGTGTAGAACATATACATATTGACTCATTTTTTTACACTTGTTCCGTGCGCGTCTTCCATAACCAAATTGTTGTCAATTTGAACTCCTAAAAATGTTGTGACAGTAACAATTTTCTATAGTATATCCTCGATAGTTACAAATAATTTACGTTGAAAGAAATGTACCTACAAGTTTCGTCTTATCTAAATGTATTAAAGCAAAGCAGGCGAGTTAATAGATCACTACATTCTCGGGCGTTAAACCAAACTTCTAAGTTAACACGGATACCTATTTCTAGATGGTGTGAGTTTAACCTTGGAATTAGGTCGTAGTAGATATTTCCTTAGAAGTCTCACAGGGCTCACTCATACACCCGTTATTCTATCTGGCAAAATCCATTAATGGTTTTTGAACGTGCGTTGACGACTTTAAATTAAATTAAATAATCGATAATTGTTTGATGTAAATCTACTGAGATAATTTGTGTAGGGTTTCCAGCCGATAAGATTTATAGGTTAAGCAACGTTGGTGACAAGTTTTGTGATCTTCCTGCTGTTTCCGTAAAAGATTTTCTTAGCGAGAATCAGCTGGGCGGTGAGCGGCGGCTTCGAGTTCGGGTGGTGGCTGGCGTCCGTCAACCAGCCGCGCCTGGTGCAGAGCTACGTCGCCATGCTCGAGCCTTGGTGCGAGTGGAACGCGTGCTCGCGTGAGTTAACTACCTCATTTGTTAGTAGCATTCGATACGAGATCACCATAATCGATACTATGTTTTATCTTTAATATTTCAATGGTTTGAAAAAATCAATGCTGTTGGTTTGGTTTGTTGTGGAATGTGGTCAAATCTGGCGTAGCGATCCTTACGTCATCAACAGTGATGGGAAATAGGTGAGCTAATTTACCTAAACTTGACGCATATTCATTCATGCGTGAGTGAGATGGGAATACATTATTGAATGAACATGCATCAAGTTTAGGTAAATTAGCTCACCTATTTCCGATCACTGGTCATCAATCATCATTATCGCGTACCTAATTTCTGCTGCATTGTGTTTCAACAAGCAACACGCAACCTAAAAAGTTATAATTGAGGAATAATAACAAGACCTTTTATTTTATGCCGCCTCTGGGAATTATAAATGTAATTTAACACAATTTGTTTCGTTATACTACAATACTACACAGTCAAGATTTTGACATCGATTGTGTTCGAGCAAGTTCACTACGACTCATGTATGGCGAGAATTAGACTAAAGCGCAGACGCCGACGGCGAAGAATTTCGTACATTGACCTTTACTGTAGGGCGCCGTATTACTATAGGCAAAAGGTTTACAATCCATGGCACCGACAAGTAATGGTGAGTCAAAGTACGGAATTCTTTGCGTTCGCCACCGACGCGTTTTACTTTTGACTTCTGAAATCCAATTTTCCCGGATGGAAATACCCAATTTTGCTCTCAGTTTCTAGATTAAAAAACTAGAGCAACTCAACAGCCACTTCTGATATTTAGAAGTTGGTATTTATAAACGTGTAGCGATTTAAACTTGTTTCTCAGGCCAATTCATCCTGGGTCTGTCGCTGTTGGATCTGGCGGACCCCGAGGCGGCGTACACGGCATTCTGCACGGCAGCCAAGGGCGTCAGCACGGAGCCGTTCCTGCGACAACTGGTGGCCGCGCCCGACGCTACCCTTACGCAGCATGAGGCGCTCGTGCTTTACTATATGAAGGTACATACCATCCAGGGATAGAAGCCTATTATGATATTTTTAAGTCACAGGTAACATTATGCACATATTATGTGCAAATGTATGGTTTTAAATAATTTAAGGTAAGATCTTGCATGATACTAAGAGACAGTCGTAGTCATTAAAACCTTTAGGTACTACACGCACGAATATTCTTGTAATATTTTTCATATTGTCAGGAATATAATATTAACAGTTTAGTGAATGCAGGTGATAAAGCTGTTCGAGATACACGACGCAGGCGCGTGCGTGGTGCGCCTCGCCGAGACTGCCATCAGCATTGCCGACAAAAAGGACCCGAATCTGGTTAGTCTAGGAGGAAAACAAACTTTTAATAACGATATATATTACATTTTTCAGTATTAATAAATGAGAAAATAACTTCGTCTGTTTGTTACGTTTTCACGGTAAAACCGCTAAACCTAAATTTTGTTTAGAGGTCGTTCAAAATCCGAGAAAGGACATAGGTTTCTTTTTACCGCGACGATAAACGACGTCTACTCGGATGGAATCACGGGTAACAGCTATAGTCGGCGATCGAATTCAACATCAAAATCTGACAGTTCCCATCTTGATTATTTAGTTATTTTAACATTATTTCATAAAAACATGAATAGGAACTCGTGTAACCAGTAATACTAGGGTAAGTTTTATTGATAAAAATACCTACACTTACACCAAAATGCATTCATCATAGTAAATGTGCACCCGTTGAGATTAGGATTTTCGAATTTGATCAACGACTGTAGAGCTCTATATGTGAAAAAATGCTTAAAGTTTTTAATTAATGTCATAATGCTTTGTTAAGTATTCTGTGATGTAAACATTTGTTAAGGGCGTTTTTAAGGTTCCGTAAAAACGGAAACTTAATAATTTCGTCATGTCCTTCTTGCCTATTTGACTGCCACGGTCGACTCCATCTTTACGTGTCACTGGCAATATATATGACTGGCAATGGCGATGAATGGCGGACACGTTTTAAGCTGGTTTTAGTCGATGTGCCAAGGTGTCGAATAGTTTAGATGTAGGATTGTGACTGTATGTTGTTTGTCTGCGGCAGCCGATGTTCCAGTGGGTGGTGTTCAAGTGGCACCTGGCGGGCGGGCGCGTGGAGCGCGCGCTCAGCGCCGCCGCCGCCAACCCCGCGCCGCACGCGCGCGCCTCGGCCGCCGCCACGCTGCTCACCACCCTCGGTGAGTATGGGGACACTTCGCCGGTGCGGATATTCCCAGTTGTCCGCACCCCTTTGTCCGCACTGCGAACAACTGGGAATAAAAACTGCGGACAACCGTGTCCGCACCTGAGTTAGGGAATTTTTATTCCCAGTTGTCAGCGTGCAGCGTATGAACAAACGGGTGTGAAAACTGGGAATAGCCCCGCAGGTGTGGGTGTGACACAGGGGACAGGGCCTATATCCGGTCGTACGTTTTCGGTATCCTTCTATCCTATCTACTCCTAGTAATATTTTACGAATAGGGCACTTGTCCCACCGATTACGATGAACGGAAAGCGAGTAGAGCCAGCGATCAACAATTAATATGTGTCTCTTTTATTGACACAGGTTCTATATCTTTTATTCGTTTCTTGAGCGAGAAAATAGTCTATAGCTAATCGCTTCCTCGCTAGCACTGGGATAAGTGCCTAAATGTGAATGATTGTAATGTTTCAACGACGCGTAAACGACTGACTGGATCTCGGTGAAATTTGATACACAGGCAGTCCGTTGGTTGATTAAAACATAGGATACTTTTTATCCCTGGAAATTGGTTAGGTCCCGAGGGAAACACAAGAAACTAGTTTGAACGGTAGTAATAAAATCGAAAAGTCATACGTTGATAGGACAAAATAAGCGAAAATAGTACGTTTTTTTACATATATCTTGTCTTTTTTATTTATCTTAGTGTTTCGTTTATACATTTCGAGAGATCTTAAATTTGATAAGTCCAACCAAAATACACTATACAAAATATCGATATCGAGCCCAGTTCAGCAGTTTCCCAGCGAGCCAAGCCCCTAAACCGTGGTGTCCCCGCAGCGGCGCGCAAGCAGCTGAGCGCGCTGGTGTCGTGCGGCGCGCTGGCCGCCGAGGCGGAGCGCGCGGCGGCGGCGCGCGCCAAGCTGCACGACGCGCACGCCGACAACCCCTACTACGACTTCCTCTACGCGCTGCACATATCCCGGCACCACTACAGGAAGGGTGAGCGGACCTTACTCCCGTACAATCATTTATTTATTTTTTATTTAAGGGATTAAAAATTCGAGCGAACCAAAAGTGACTAAGTTAAGTCATTGTTTTTTATTCTAGAGTTACTTTAATTTAAATTAAATAAAAAATAATATTAAAAGAATAATAACAGGTCCCTCAAATGTAGGAGACGACACTTAGTCTTGTTTACATACGGATTAAAAATTAAAAATGGTTCATACATTACATTTCCAAAACGGAGACCGAGTGGTGGAGATGAAGGTTGTTCACATACGACCATCCTGCTTCTCCACTTCGCTCCCCGATATGAACAGATTGTAGATTTTTATGACACACACATAATAAAAACATAAGTTGTATTCCCTAAATAGTGTCAGTTTAGTCCGCTTTGTGAAATGTCGGTTTAACGTGTGTTGTGCACCAGCGGCGTCGATAATGTACGAGCGCGCGGCGCGCTGCGCGGCGGAGCGCGCGGAGGCGGCGGACGGCGCGCGCGCCCGCTGGCTGGCGGCCGCGCTCACCTGCCTGCGGCTCGCGCAGCCCGACCACGCCTTCCTGGCGCGCCCTGCGCCCAGGGCGCTGCAGGTCAGCCTCCACAACACTGTACCGGCCCCAGCGACATGTGGACCAGTGGGAGACGGCCCGTCCAACCTCAGTTAGCGCAACAAAATCTGACAGCGCGATCATCGCGCTATCAAAGTTTTACTAGTCATGATACAATAGAATAGAAAACGTTTCATTTAAGATCCGAGGCCCATATTGACATAGTATGAAACGAAGTCGCTCTCCGCGTCTTTTTGTCTGTGTCTGTATAATAAATTTAGGTTCATGTACGAGTCTTACAGAAAACGCACAAAAATTTAAGCGTAGCTAGGGCGGATCGCTAGTTAATTATAATTTATAATATAAGGCCGGATTTACACTTGTAAGTTATTACTGTAAGTTCTGAGACGCAACTATGGGTAAGAGTGAGTGGCAAATATCTGCATCTCTGTCTTGCATATAACTTTGTTTCAAAACTTACAGTAATAACTTACAAGTGTAAATCTGGCCTTAAACTTAGAGCATAGTCCCTACAGACTTAAGTCCCCAAGCATAACATCCGCCAGGTTGGAAATCTGTCTGTAATGTTGGGATTAAATGACACTACATTAGTCGTTGGATGTCAGGTTTAATATATAAGCGAACATATTGGTGAGAGTGTCAGTGTGGTGTAGCGTAGCACACTAGATCTCTATTGGTTAGTCTTCCTAAAAACTAATCTATAGAAAAGGCCAAAGATATATAACGCCATTTACGCTTTTGAAGAATAAAGATCTTTGTATCTGTACCCTACCTACGATCAATTTATTATTATTACAAACAAAGAATCAAAAACAGGGTGGCTTAAATAGTGTTTACACTATCTGCAACGTCATGTTCCAGTCACCCAACTAGGTACTTAATTTTCCGTAACATTACACAATCCAAAGTAGGTTAGCTTAGTTGTGCTCAGTAAAAAAATAAATACATTACTAACATTAGGTTTAATTCTTATTTTTATTTACTAACACTTTATTATTATTATTATGGTCCAAAGATGGCTGAAATAAATGATTTTGATTTTGATTTGATTTCTTGATTAACTGAACTGTGCAATGTCAATTTGAGCGGCAGGGTTCGCCGGTAGATTGAAAGCAGGTAATGTCGTTAACCTGTTATGACGCACGTTGTTTTGACCACGTCTTCAAATAGCCGATAAGAAATTCATTATTTATATTTTATGCCAATAGGTACTCGAACTCGACGACTGAATAAATTGCACTTGTTTTAGGTAATTGGACCTGAAGAATTAGCAGCTGAACTTCGCGAGGAAGTCCCGGATTCGCTGGACCCAGTTCAACAGGCACTTCTTGGTATATATATATATTATTTTATATTATCACACTAATATTATATTATATATGTTTAAATTTGTCAGTGTATAAATATGTTTTTAACTTCTTCACGCTAAAACGGAAGGAAGGAAGGATTTGGTTGAAATTTGAGATGGAGATAGCTTATGCCCTGATTTAGTGCATGAGAAAAAAAAGCCCTATTCCCTTAAGGTGGTTAAAGCGGACCAAGTCGCGGGCAAAAGTATAATTATACTACTGAGGTGTCAGTTGGTTGCTGTAGTTGGAAGTATCCTTAAGCAATTATTGTTTTTTTTTTAGGAGGTGGCGACATCGATTTCGACAGTCTTTACACTAACTTGAAGGACGCGGATGCGGAAACACTACTAGCGGTCACTAAGCGGGCGCTGAGCACCGATCAATTTTTACCGCGGTGGTTTCTGCAAGCTTACTTGGTGGGTGTACAATACAAGTTTGTTTCTCCATACTAGGTGTCCCCAGTGTTTGCTTTTAACTTTGTATGGAAGAAACAACTTTACGTGATTACTTAAAAAAATTACGAAACAAAAAAACGGGCAACTAGGTTTAAAAACTTCGCTGATTCGTAATGATTCTAATTATGTAAGATACCACTGAAAAACTAATGAAATAAAACATGAAATTAATGATTTTTCGTGACATGTTGGACATGAGGGAAAACTACAAAAATTCCGATTTAAATGATCAATATCTCTGAAACTAGCAAAAATCGCTGAATATACATAGGGGTTAAATCGATAGCTTTTTAGCTGCTCTAATCAGCCCTAGACGGGTTGATGTTGGTTTCTGGGACACCCTGTATGTATTGGAGATGAAGGGGAAACACTCATACAGGCTAGGAAAAAAATGTTTCTTGTAATCTAAGCTTTACAAAAAGAAAACAAACATGAAAATCGGCGCAGTATTTTTGAGACTATGACGAGACTGAAGGTTAACATGAAAAACGCAAAGTGATGCAATCGTTTTGCTCGCGAGAGTATTCTAATGATGAATATCTCCAACAGATTGAGTTTTTTTTTTTAAATAGAGTGCGATTAAAAATGAAGTCTGGGTTTGAAAGCTCGGTAGGTGGTCCATGAATTAGTTCGATACACAGGACAAGGACGGCGCGGGCTGCGTGCGCACGCTGCTGGCGGGCGGGCGCGCGGCGGAGGCGGCGGGCGCGCTGGCGGGCGCGCTGCGGGCCGCGCTCGTGGCGCTCGCGCCGCTCGCCGCGCCGCGCGCCGCGCCGCTCGCCGCCGCCGACCTGCTGCTGGCCGAGCTCGCGCGCGCCGCCGCCGACTCCGACAAATACAAGCAGGTCCCGACATCTCGATATAAACTCGCCATCGATACGACTTGTAAACCGTGTAAACGAACCTTTTAGACAACATTTCTTCGTAAAATTGTACACCAGCTCTACATCACTACTAAATCCGGATGCTATTTCACCATTCGTTATTCTAATCCTCATTGAACAATATAATATCACTTAAAATTCGATATTTCAGTAAAAGTTTTAATTATTTTGCAGTTGAGGTTATTCCGACATTTTGCGATGACATGTTTATTTCGTTTCAAGTCTGCAATTGTCTATTATGACTGACTAGAATGTTGGCCGAAAGTAGTGTGTTAAAACGTTCTTAATTTCGCGGCGGGGCAATGGAAAAAATGCGTGGCTCATGTCATAAACAAAGAAAACGACATGAAAAGCTTAGACAGCATTATTGATAGGGCTACGGATTGTATACCGAAATTCATACTTCATATTGGTAACACGTCTTCCTCAATCGATTTTAGTGATTCTTATAAATAAAAAAACATTTTTCTCATAACTAGTAAACTCATCAAACTACCAACAATATCAATATGGCGCTTTGTTTACATGGTTTACAAGTTCTATTAATGGCGACTTTACGTCGCACTTTTCCTTTAACATTTTGAACGCCTTACGTCGAATACAAAATGTGTCACTCCCACGTCAATCCTATTTGCGATGCTATGCAAAGTAAACCTTATTGATACAGAACGGTCTCTTTTAATTTTAAACTTGTGACGGCTGGAGCCGTCGTGGCGTCAGTGGCACGAGTTTGAGTTGACGGCCAGAGTTGTCTGTGACCTTCAAAAGGAATAACGTAGATATTGTTTTTTTTTTTAATATTCTATTTTCTTGTTATTATTTTCTTTTAGAAAATACAATTGTATTAAAACGAGTACAAAATTGTATAATCGGTTTTCATACATGGGTGATAATCACGCGGTTATTATTTACCAAAACATCTGATCGTTCAAATGTTACTGCGCAATTTGAACATTCTTCCAAATAATGTTTGAAGACTGACCGTGAAAAACGCGAATGCAGAGCGCAGGGCGATTTCTTAAAGGGCTACACGGTATTCAGTGACCCTTTCCTAAATCAAGATGGTGTAATAAGAGAAAACAGCTAAAAAAACATATAACATGATTATTTGTCCAACTCTCAGCTTTAACGTTGAGACTGTGTAATATGGGCCGATTTTTAGTGTAAGCAATGTCATAATCAACGACCTTGCATGGGGCCACCACGCCCCCCTAAACATGGCGTACAGGCGTGATAAGCTAGACATATCGTACCTCTACTTGTAGTTGTGTTGTCTGTTGTATTTAGTTGGGTTTCGGACTTAAAAGTGTGGAATATCGTAATTATTCTTATATAAGTAATTATCCCATTTTAACCAGATGTTTTGGGCCCACAGCTCTGCCATTTTGTTGACTAGTAAACCACCTTTTATCTCTGATTGTCGTTGCCGCATTAAAATTGTAGATGTACGCCCAGACAGCAAGACTATAAGACAAACCCCATCAGTTATTCCATCAAGTACAAAGGCAAACTATAAAAAAATCTGTTACAGATCTACAAAGAGTTGAACGATTTAGTAAACGAGTACACACAAGTGGTCGTGAGAACATCGGAAGATATGAAACAAGCGCATTTAAACTACGCAGTTGTAAAATAAGTTGAGTTTTTAGAAAGAAATAAAACCATTTTTAAGCATAATGTTATATTATTTTGTCATGTTATAACAGATTGTGTGTAAACAAATTACCAGCCCCCTCACCATCAAAATAAATAAGTAATCCTACACCACCAATTGTAATATTGGAATTTAGTTACAGGAAAAGATTTCGATAATTTAAGGTTAAACTTGGTATTTTTGACGTACAATAGAATTCGTTTTTGTTGATGTATGGGTTCAAAACTTAAAAAATAAGACATCCGCCACAGTACTCAGCGTAAATAAAAACTTGGTGCATAACCGTAAGGTGGAAATCGCGACGCATCTCGCGAGTTACGACTTTGTATTTGACATTGCATTGAAAAGGTTAAACGAGTTTGCATTGTACGTCGGCTCTTTTCCCGTAACAGCAAAGTCCAATTCATGTGCATATCCAGTTCAATACGGCTACACAAATTGCCATGTAGCCAGGAATAAGTTATTTTAGATTCTCACAGTTATTGTGTAAAAAATAAGATTCAAAATAAATTAAATTTAATATATTTATTTTAGTGGGGTAGATATCTATTAAAATAATGACGTTACCTTAATAACCATTACGAGCATATTAACTCAATATTGAAGTGTAGTCTTATTGCACTGGATATGTAACTTAATTTCAAATATTCTATAATAGACTTGAGCAGAACATTGGGTAACTTCCAATAAGCAAATTGCTCTAAACTATAATTAAACAAACACACAAAGCCCAAACAGTGGCCTTAGTTGCTACCAGTCAGTGCCTACAACATATTTAAATAAAGTATTTATAACTAACAATAAATACGAAACTATATATATATAATAGTCTTATTCTAGCGCAACACGACCAGCACGAGATTTTGGTATAAAAAAAACAAATGAAATGAACTTCCTGTCGATTTAAATATAAACATGACAGAATGTATGCAAAGTCACATCACACTACGCGTTGTTAAAAATACACACATTAAATAACCTTCACCCTAGGCCAAACACAAAGTGTTGTTTGCAATACCCGATGTTCAAGGTTATAGAGGCTACAATTATTACTAAGTACACCAAAATATCTTGACACATTGTGTACTGATACTGACCTTAATACGTTAAACATATTTAACTTACCTACCTACGCAACGTGTAGTTTTTGGTTTTGGTTAAAATTATTTGTCTAAAACACATCACCCATAGGTATTTATCGTTCATATAAATAGTTCATATTTCTTAGCGAAGAATAATAGTAGGTAGGCATACAATATTCAATGTAGAAAAGTATCCATGACGCGGAGAGGTATAAGTACTAATTATGCACTTACAAAATGTCGCTGCACAATAGGCACGTCGGCGCATATATTTTCAATACATTACAATAACTCAGTCGGTGATTTATATATCTTCCTTTGATGAAAGTAAAATAGCGCGCCAACTTTCATCAAAGATATTAACTTCTCATTCAACATCTTGCCCTACATTTTCAAAGCTAGAACAGTTTGAGACGAGCAATAGTCAGAGCTTCACAAAGAGCGCCGCGCCGCCGCAGTTTCTAAACATTGGCAACCAGAAATGCCCAATAAATACCTAATTCAATTAAAAAAGACAGTTGTACATTGATTTTATATATTATTGGGCCCCAACCCATTAAGAACATATCAGTCACCTTAAATATTTTTTAAATTATAATCTTTTTGCCATTAATGAAGAATGTGATCATAAGGGAAATGTACTATAGATACTTTTGCAAGTTCCCTCTTTGCCATCTGAATTTATTCTTAATTACAAAGTAAGGAGATTTTTTTCCCACTTAAAAAATTATATTGGCAGGGCCAATATTTACTTTGTGGTTTGCCCCTTTAAACATATTACAAAACAAACATAACCATATATCGAGGGTTGAGCGGTCAAACCCGATAAGTCGACATATATTGTTGTGTCAAAAATAATTTTTATTGAATACATCAAGACAATTGAAATTCGAACAAACGATTATTTCGATTTATCGGGTTTGACCGCTCAACCCTCGATATTTATATCTACATTATGTTTCGATTATGTCGAAAATCAACCATGCTCAAAAATTCAGATTAGGACGGATGTAAAAAATAAATGCAGTAACGAAATGGTAGTGGCGGATGTATTCGAAATTCTGTTTGAACACTTCGAACACGAAACACACGACTCTTAAAAGCTTCAACTGGCACTCAAAAACGATCGAATCTAATCACTTACAGATGTAGTGAATAATCCTTTCGCATAGATTTTTGTCATATAAGTTCGTATTTATCTTGCTTTCTCAGTTGGCTTATTGATGGGTACTAAAGCTAATTGAGAAAGCAAGCTACATACGAGCTTATCCTACAAAAAACGATTATTCAATACATCTGTACATACTTTGAAGAACTTAACATCATACATTTCTTTACACTTAAGTACAATGTCGTTTTAACATCGTGTTTGATTTGCCACACGTATTTTTAGGGTTTCGTAGTCAACAAGGAACCCTTATAGTTTCGCCACGCCCGTCTGTCCGCGGTTTAACTCAGAGAGTCTTGATACTACAAAGCTGTAATTTGGCATTGTTATACATATTTAAATTATGCCCACAAAATTGTAAAATAAGACATTGAAAATAAAAAAAGGTTAAGCTACAAGAATAATGTGTAAGAAGGCTAGTATCCAATCAACTTTAAATGGCGGCAGTGCATGGACAGCAACTATTGTTGTCTTACTCTTATTCTCTATTTTCTATGTAAGAGCAAGACGCCCATAGTTACTGGGCACACTTGCCGTAACAATGTTGCTTCTTACCAGCCCTAAGCTATTCATGATGCTGACTGTACAGGGCAAATAACAAATGTCTGTTGTTACTTAGCTATGCTTAGATTTCACTCTCATTATGGTAAATACCATCTTGACCATCTTTTCATAAATCAGAAACATTAAAGCTGCTGTCATTACTGTTTGTAGTAATTTAGCTTCAAGTCCTCGGAACATCAACCAGGGATTAGATTTAACATCCTTCATCAGGGGCTTCATGCTAGTGCCCGAACGCAGTCTCATCTGGACCAGTTGGAGGGGATATGTGACAGTGGTAGCTATAGCCTTGGCAAAAGCACCTGCCAGGAATGTTGTGTAGTAACTGTTGAAATGGCCTTTAGATATCAGGTGCCGTTTTAATGCCTCATATATCATAAACTGAATGGCAGGGTTTGAGACCAATAACAAAGAGGGAACAACACCAGACCATAGTCCTTTTGCTCCCTCCTTCTTGAAGATGGATATCAGACCTTCAAACAAGTTATCAAAAGAATTCTTTTCGAGCTTCATTCTGGTGTTCACAACCCAAAGAGGTGATGTAATGAGGACATTGATGCTACCAGCTGCAAGACCATACATTAAGTCATGCAATGCTGAGCTGTTGCGAGAAAGTGATTTACGTAAAGCATGGAATGTGTAAAAATATACAAAGTTGGAAATTGAGAGAGACTGTAAAACTGGAGCCAAACCTCGGTACAAAGACTCTATACCTTCTTCATTTGCAAGTCTTAAAAGCAATTCCCATGAAGATGATCCTTGATATTTATTGGAGTCGTCAACTGCAAACAAAAAGGATTAAATAATAAAATGTATTCAATATTTTCTTTGAACCTAGCTAAGAACCATCCAATTAAACAATTTTTTTATTCAAAATAACCATGTCCAAATTGGCCCATTCCTTTGCAAACTACGACGCCACATGCCACAGACATACATAGACATGTTTAACTTATAACACATCCTGGATTAAAAGAGGAACAGGAGAGGAATAAAAAAGGGTTTCAGATTGAAAAAAACGTACATTAATCTTCATGAGTACAATAAATACCTTGTAGCCTCGCTCTCAGTGTGTCCAAAGGGTAGAACGCAGCCATGCTAGCCACACTACCCTAGAAACAATATTTTCACTATGAATACAACAGTAACAATGCCAAAATAAACTCATGTATATGTAGACAAACATTGAATAAATAATTAATTTAAATCTGCTTAATTGTAGGTATGTTTTAGGTCGTGTAGATACATTTTTTTTACTGAATTATAATAATAGGGTTTACAAAGATGGTAAAAATTAGTTAAATATATAACGAGAATGTTTTTAACGTACCGTTGCTCCAGCCATAGCATGCACGAGGGTTTCATAACTGAATAAAGGACTAGGTGGTGCCATTCTGATAAGTAACTCAATAAAATTTAAACATCCGCTGTCCCAGATTGCTACGTCTTTTTAAGTTAAAAGAATTTTCAATAGCAAACCAATACTTTATTTATAAATAACTATTTTCTATTTACGTAGACTATGTGGGCAGTATTATAACTGCCGTGTTGAAATACGTGATTCTACATAGTAGAATTTTCGACACAAACATAATAATTCATCATTATGTACAAATGTACAATATACAACGCACGACAATCAATGGCGTAAATGTACGTACTGCCCAACTAACTGAAATGCAACGAAACGAAACCTAAAACCACTTTGTACTTTGACTTTGACAGTTGACGTTTAAAGGGGGCGAATCATGCGATTGTGCGAGTTCAGTTTTTCAACACGTTTTTACAGAAGGAAAAATACACATTACCGATTTCACCATACGATGTTAACAATGTTAATCGAAAGTTAGTTCATACATTTTGACAGCTGTTAACGCTCTAATCCATCTCTAATCGTATGTTAAGCGGTTAACATAAATAAATGAAATTGGTACTTAATGTGGCTACTTGACAATAATTGTACGAAATTTATAAATTTTTGAATATTATGGTCTTTAAATATTAGATTTTTATAAATTTATTAGAATGAATTATTAGAATTTAGATTATTCTAATTAGAAAAAAAGAACCGAATGCTTATTGGATATCTGCAATAAAATTGAGAAAAAGCCTATTAATGTGCTCGAGAAATACAACGAATTCGAGAAAGCAATCGCTGTGGTAAATATTAACAGGAGAAAGTCCAAGGACAACAAACTTAGTACAAAAACACTAAACTTAATACAGGAAAGAAAGCTGCTAATCAATAACCACAATAGGAAAAAAAACTTGAAGAAAATTACAGTACTTAGTAAAAACATTAGAGAAAGTATTAGAAAGGACAGAGAACAAATAAGGATTGAGACACTAGAAAAACATATAACCAGAGCAGGCGCCGTAAAAATAGCATTAAAAGAATTACAAGACAAAGGAAAAGAATGGATACCTAAAATGAGAAGAACAGGAAAAAACTACACCAAACGAAAAGACATTGAAACGATTGCTACCAACTTCTTTAAAGACCTATACTCAGGTGAAAACAGAAACTCTCAAAAAAGCACACATTCTGAGTCAGTATATAATATAAGCGAAACTGAAAAAGAACCTCCAATATTGTGTTGCGAGGTAGAAAGAGCAATTGAAAGCCAAAAGATGGGTAAATCACCAGGGCCAGATAGGATAGGAAATGAGCTCATAAAGGGTAGAGTCTGTCTAATGAATGATGAACCGGGCTTTTATTTGACTGGCAGGTCTGGCAACACTATTAAAATGACGTTTTGACATTGACAAACAAGTCGTTGTTGGTTCGAGTCTGTCAAATTAAAGTTTTCTTCTCGAAATTTACGGACTAAACATGCGTAAAACTATCAAAAGTGGTGTGCGACAGATCCTTTGTACCATTATAAACAAATATAAAGAAAAACAAGAGAAGAGGGAAGCATTGTTGAAACAAAAAATAGAGTGTTTACATACGGTGACCGAATTCATAGGTTATAACAAGGTTAGTATGGCATGTTAATTTTGATACTTATTATTTCTATATCTTCAATCCAAAGTTTCATAGAATATATACCTTTTCTGTTCTACCTATCTTTTGAAATTGGTATTTCTTTTCCATTAAGAAATTAAACGATGTATTCTTTTCAGATAACCTGGACGAGGATGGTGAAAAACAAACTGTTTTGAAAAATCTTCAGCAGTTGAAAGAGTTTGAGCAAATGATTTACTATGCCAGAGTCAAACGAAGTATTTAGAAGAATTATCATCAATGACTGGTAAATACTAAGATTAATTAAATCATTGTCTTTCCCTATACATAGGTGTCTTGTCTGTACCTATACCATGTTGAATCTCTTAACAATCGCAATTTTATTAAATTAATTAAATAGACAGATGATTAATATAACTGACACTCATACCTAGTTTCAGTAAAACACTAAGGAGGGTGTTTATATAAATTTAGTTAAAAGATATCATAAACATATTAATATGTACCTACGTACACTTCATGAGCTCTTGGAAAAGATGTTCGGGTTATACCTGTCTTCCTTGTTCTTAAACCGTTGCGATTTGAACCTCACAGATGCAATTTGATTTCACCTAAACCCAAATGTTCTTAGAGCTGTCGGACTGTGAAATGGGGCTGTACTGCGTGTCACAATATATTTGTAAATGGTGTTCTGTTTAATTCATTCCTTCTTTCTTCTTACAGATATCAGTGCTTCGACATTGAAGAGAATGAAGGCAAAGTAAACCATGGTGTCTTCAGTACTCCAGGAAAGAAGTGAACTCACAAGGCCACAGTATCCAATTTAGATAGTTTTGACATCCATGCCATCAGAAATAAAGTGAACGAATTTTATATTGTAAAGAAGCAATTGCCTATACTCAGATGCCTATTAGCAGAGTTGAGAGAAAGCATCGGTTTTACCCTATTAATAAATAAAATATTTTTACTTAATGACTTGTTATTGGTGATTTTATTTACTAAAAGAGCTCACAAATGAGAAAGCATGCTGATGCAATCATTATTATGGTGGTCTGCATTTTTTTTCATAGATAGTTTCAAAGCATCAAATACTTCGTGATACCCAAAGTTGCTAAATAGTTCGGTACACGTTTGGCGACTTTGGGTGTCACTATCTATTTATTTAATGCTGACTATACGGGTCAATCAACTTTTCTTTGTAGTTCGGTGCCAGGGTGACGTTTCCTGGGTCACTCATTAAAACTATGATTTCAAAGGATATAAGTCCACTACCATTCTTTTATGGCTTTTCTCCTGAGTATGATAGAAGTATACATTATAAATTTTTTTCTAAGAAACTATCACTGTTGTCTCCTTAGTTTTTTATTATTAGTAGACTTGAGTACCTACAGTTTATTAATACGGGCCTTAGTATTGTGAAAAAGTACGCGTTTCCTCTTCCTTTGTGCCCACCAAAATAAACAAAATAAGAAAAGTATCAACATCGTTTATTCTTACATTGATCGGTAATACCATATGAAGATTTTTTGAATTTGCCGCTTTTTCTCAGGTTCATCTTTCATTAGACAGACTCTACAATAGAAGAGATAACTCCTTTCTTGACCACCCTATTCAACGATATATTGATCACAGGCTGTGTCCCAACACAGTGGAGTAAATCACAAATAACCCTGATTCATAAAAAAGGTCCAAAGGATGACATTAGTAACTACAGACCCATAAGCTTAACATCAAATGTGTACAAAGTTTTCTCAAAAGTTATTCTAGAAAGAATCACTACACAATTAGACAGTCAATGGATGGCGCTAGTTGCCGCAGTAAGTTTGCGCTCCGTA
This sequence comes from Acleris cristana, assembly GCA_948252455.1. NCBI lineage: Eukaryota > Metazoa > Arthropoda > Insecta > Lepidoptera > Tortricidae > Acleris > Acleris cristana. The sequence continues at coordinate 9,182,905 of OX411784.1, read as the reverse complement.
TTTAAAATCGAACTAAAATAGAAAAGTTGTGTTTTTGAACTTAAAAACAGTATTAGTATTAACATAAGTGCCTAAAGCATAAGTGAAAGTGTTATCTCGATTAGACAATACGTAGTTTCATTGTATTCAGTGATTATAACCTCTGAATATTCTCAAGTGAATTTATCGGATTTTAAAGCATATAAGAGTGTTTCTGAACTTAAAAACAGTATTAGTATTAACATAAGTGCCTAAAGTAACAGTGAAAAAGTTATCTAGATTAAACAATTCTTAGTTAAATTGTATTAAAGTGATAATAACCTCTGAATATTTGCAAGTGAATTTATCGGACTAAAGCATAAAAGAGTAAAATAAACAAATAAGAACTCAAACTACACATTAAAACAAACTGAGTTACGAAAATTCTTATCTTATTCGTTTAAAATAACATTCGTTTCTGTCTCGAAGAAAATAAGTTCGTTAAATTTTTCAAACCCGAAAAGTGTAAACAAACATTTTGAATGAGTCGTTGCTTACCGCTCCTATCTCCGCCCCCTAGTGAACAAAACTATGTAACATCTACTTCAGGATATCAATACAAACATTCGCGAGGTTCAATAGAGCTATCGTAGCGCAATCGGCATGCGTGTGGAATATGGCAGTAGAGCGCTGTCGTCGTAGGTTCGAATCCCAGTATCGACGTATCTTTTTGTGTTTTTAATTTTATTTGTATTTTGAAAGAAATCGATAAATATGGCACCAAATATTTGTAACAAGTGTAATAACGAAATATACAGAAGAGAATTTCTAAAATGTTCAAATTGCGAAAACAATTACGATATCCAGTGTGCAAGAAGGTCTTTAAAACAATTCATGATAATGACCAAAGAAACTAAAGGCGCTTGGAAATGCTTACCTTGCCGCGTGAATACAAATAAAGTTGAAGGATTGAATAAGAAAATAGACACTACTTTGTCGTCTTCGAAAATTCCGCTCGCTTCAAAAAAGGCCACAAAGAAAAGTTTAATGACACCACGTAAAACTAAGGCTCAGTCTGTAACGTCTGCCACTGCTGTTACGACAAATTTCATTCAATGGGATGACAAAACATCCACGCCCAATACGAGTAGTAAGGAGAACATGTCACGATCGCAGGAAGATAAAGGAAACAGCGACTACACAAATTTTAATGATACCCTTTCTATACAGAGAAGTAACATTCTCCGGTCTTTATCATTGGAAGTACTAGATGCTGATGACTCCTCCAATACGTCCTACAAAACAACACATAATATATCTAGGAGCCTGGAAGTAATAAATGAGTCTATATTACTGCGCAAACTTAGTCAAGATAACAGAAAATTAACAAATTTACTAGAAATTGCCCAGTATGAACTAAACAAAAGTTTGCAGGAAAATGATAGTCTACATAAACAAATAGATGATTTGACAAAGAAAATTAACATACTGAAAGATGTTTGTAAAAAACCAATGATATTAAATACCAGCTTGCGACGTTCGTCAGATTGCAATATAAGCTACGTTACACCATCTTCGAGCTTCAATGACAATAATGAAGAGAGTTTGGGTTTGTCGGACCGAACTTCAATATCTACAACAGAAGTATTACAAATTAAAGAATTAGAAATTGGCATAACAGGTTTAAGAGTCGAGCTTGCAAATGCTAAAAAGGAAATTAGATTACTAAATAAAAAGATTGAACGACTTTCGACTGACCAGGACGAGCCTCCTATTAACAAAGAAAAAAACGTGATTACTAGAAGACCGAACGATTTAAAACATGTTAAAAGTTCACATGATAACGGCAAAAAAAGAAAACTATTTATTTTAGGAGACCAGCAAGCCTCAGGACTTACACAGAGACTTATAAAAGCACGAAGTCGCCCGGGAAGCATGACTCATTATGACATATCAGGCTTATGTAAGCCAAATGCTTCGACAGATGCCGTACTCGAACACTATGAAAACTTAGTTGACGAAATGTGCGAAAAGGACAAACTAATACTGTGTATAGGGGCTAATGACATTAATCCAACAAGAGTTTTTGGTAAGTTATCATTAGTTTTAGATAAATTAAGTTTTAAAGGTATAGATGTCATTGTATTGAGTGTTAATAGAAGTTCTTACTTAGATACTAACAAATTAAATTACGACATGAAAAAAATTGTAGAACGTTACCCGAATAGTGTATTTGTAGACAAAAGTCAACAGATTTCCTACACACGAAGTGATAAGATTAATTTAGTTTTAATGATAACAAATGAAATTAACCTTATGGACCGTGCGAACACTGCAAATTCAGAAGGTAAGCAAGGTAATAAAACAGTACCACATAATAAAAACTTGAAGGAAACTAATGATCCCAATAATTACTCTGACATTGATAGAAGCATCGAACAACCAATACCCAACCCATGTCCGTATAGCGATAAAAGTAGGTTTTTTCGTTAATAACGAACTATGTATTTTCCATCAAAATATAAGGGGGGTAAAAGGGAAATTAGAAAGATTAAATTTAGCAATCAACGAACTTGAAAAAGAAAAAAAATTATATCCAGATGTGATTTGCTTAACAGAACATTTTGTAGAGGAAGGAGATGAAAGTAATATAGTAGTTGATGGTTATAAGCTAGCTAACTCATTTCTAAGAAAAAATATTAACTTTAAGAAAAATAGTCAAAAGGGTGGTAGTTGCATATTGTTAAAGAGTAATATCGAATATAATCAGCTTCCCGATCTCAAGCAGTATAATATTGAAAAAATCTTCGAGTGCTGTGGTATACTGTTACCAAATGAAAACTTAATTATCATTTGTATTTATAGTGTACCTAACAAAACTAGAGCACAAATTGACATATTTTTTAATAAATTTGATGATATTTTAACTCATTTAATGAAAAATTTCAAAAGAAAAATAATAATTTGTGGAGATTTCAATATTAACCTCATAACATCAAACAAGTCTGAGTTACCAATTGCAAATAGTTTTAAATCATTGCTAGCATCCCACAATATGCATCCCAAATTTTTACAGCCTACTAGAATCACAAACAAGTCTCAAACATGTATTGACAATATTTTATGCAATTTTAAAGATGGATCGGCCAAGGTTCATGAACTGAACCTTTCAGACCACACAGCTCAAACACTGAATATTAAAGTTAAAAACAAACACACTGCAAATTACTGGTATATTTATAAAAGGGATTTTTCTAAAGAAAACATTAAAAAGTTTAAAGACTGCATTCAAAATTTATCATTTCATGATGTTTTAATACAAAATGATACTAATAAAGCATTTAGTGAATTTATGGATGTGTATAAACTGTTTTATGATCTTTGCTTCCCTAACAAACGAATAAAAATACAAAAAGTGAACAAAAACAGTTGGATTACAAAAGGTATAAAAATAGCGAGTAAAGTAAAAAGGAAGTTGTACATTTCATTTAGATATAAAGGAGATGAATCGAAACGAAACATGTATGAAAACTATTCCCATCTATTAAAGAAATGCATACACATGTCGTTAAGGAACACAAACCACAATATTATCCAAAATTCTAATAATAAATGTAAATCAGTTTGGAAAATTATAAACAAAAACACGGGAACAAATAAAGTACCGGAAACAATTAAAAAGGTAACAGACAATAACCAAGTTACTACAAAACCGATTGAAATAGCAACTAAGTTCAACAATTTTTTCATTGATTCTTTACCTGTATCCAAAATAAAAACACTAGATAAAGTCACAAATCAAATCAATAGTGTTTATTCAACAATTTATTTAGAGCCTACAACACCCATCGAAATTATTAAAGAAATTAAAAACCTCAAAAATACTTCCTCTGTTGGATACGACGAAATTTCAACTAAAATAATTAAAGAAACTGCTATCGAACTAACTTTGCCTCTGACGCATATTATTAACTTATCACTACAGAATGGTGTATTCCCAGAAATTTTAAAAAAATCCATTGTTAAGCCGCTTTACAAGAAAGATGAAAAGAATCAGCTCAAAAACTATAGACCGGTAACTTTGATTCCCATTTTCTCAAAGTTGTTTGAGCGTATTATGTTCAAAAGACTTTTAAACTTTTCCGACAAGCATTCTATTATAGTGAATGAACAAAATGGCTTCCGCAAAAATCGTTCAACTAATTTAGCAATCTATCAACTTCTAAAAACTATATACAGTTGCATAGATAATAGAGTTTACGTATCAGCAGTCCTAACCGATATGTCAAAAGCATTTGACTGTGTCAATCATAACATACTCATCAAGAAACTTGAACTATATGGTGTAAGAGGCATAGCAATAGACTGGTTAAGATCATACCTACTAAATCGAGAGCAATGTACAGAACTAAATAGCTTATGCACACTTAGTAAGGAAATAAAATCATATAGGTCCGAATTCAGAACAAACAATAGAGGAGTCCCACAGGGTAGTATATTGGGACCACTACTTTTTCTCTTTTATATTAATGATCTACCGAATCATATCGATGACCAAATGGTTCTATTTGCTGATGACAGTACTTCTATAATAAAATGTAACCACTTAGAAAAATATGAAAACAACATTAATAGTACACTTACCAATATTATACAATGGTTAGAACTCAATGATTTAAATATCAATCTATCTAAAACAAATATAATACAGTTTCACACTCCCCATAGACTTCCCGTACCATTAAATATACATCATAATCAAAACAACGTAGAAGAAGTTAAACACACAAAATTTTTAGGACTTATTCTGGACAGTAATTGTAACTGGAAACCACATATCGAAGATCTTTGTTACAAATTATCTAGATACGTATTTCCACTAAGACGAATTATAAAGAACACCTCAGAAAATGCTGGATTAATGGCTTACTATGGATTTGTTGAATCTAAACTAAGCTACGGTCTTGTGTTTTGGGGAAATTCCACAGATTTTTTGAAAGCGTTTAAAATGCAGAAGCGCTGTATAAGAGCTCTCGGTGGCATATCTCAAAGAGACTCTTGTAAGCCTCTTTTTAAACGTTATCAAATTCTTCCTCTTCCATGTCTGTATATAAAAGAAGTTGCAATGTTCGTTAAAAAACACCCGTCACTATTTGAAATAGCTACTCATAATATTAACCTTCGTAACAAACATAAATTAGTTTATAACTCTAGTCACCGCACCACTCTTTACTCGAAAAGCATGTACTACATGTCCATCCAAATTTTTAATAACGTACCAGAGGCTCTACTTTGAAATCCGTAATTCGAACTTCGTCTATTGCTATCCCTTTTGCTCTCGACGCGTCACTAATTCGCAAGAAAGTGACGGGGCGATCCGAAGTTCGAATTGCTGATTTCAAAGTAGAGCCCCTGATAGTTTCAAATCCTATGAATTGTATAAATTTAAGAAATGTTTAATGAAATGGCTTTTAAAAAAACAATTTTATAATTTAAAAGACTTTTTTGAGAACAGCGGATGCATATAAAATAGCCCATATACTATTATTATACCTACTATTATTATTACCATAGACTGTTACTTAATTACATAACCTCCCTAATTAGATTAGCATTTATTAATAATTTTTAGTGATTATAGTTATTTTAATGTAAATAAAAAAACCAAAAAGTAAATAATGTATTAATATATAGACAAAATTTGTAAATACAACGGATAAAAGGTTTTTGGTTTAGTATGTGTAAGTAGTCTTTACGAGCACAGAGTTCTAAGCTGTGTTTACGAGTATGGTTAGGTGAGTAAGTCTAAAATTAATATTACTAAGATTTTTTATAACTACCTATTGTTCATTGACTCAGTCAATTATTGTACACCATAATTTATGGTAGATTGTAGTGATGCACACACACATGTATTTGACATCTGTATAATATTATACTTGAGACCTACAGTCATGCAATAAAAATATTTTGATTTTGATTTTGATTTTCAACAACCAATCGAACAAGCTGGATTTCGTAAAAACTTCTCGACAATAGATCACATTCATACTGTGAAACAAGTAATAGAAAAATATAATGAATATAATAAACCCATTTATCTATGCTTTATCGACTACTCCAAAGCATTTGATAGTTTGTACCACAGGAAAATTTGGGACAGTCTAGAGAAACAAGGTATTAATAAAGTATATATAAACATCATCAAAAATGTATATAAAGAAAGCAAGGCCAATGTAAAACTAGAGAATCTAGGAGAGGAATTCCCGATTAGCAGAGGAGTGAGACAGGGAGATCCCCTATCTCCAAAATTATTCTCAGCGGTCTTAGAACAGGTTTTTAGAGAACTGGACTGGGAAAATTTTGGTATCAGAATCGATGGTCAAAGACTACACCATTTAAGATTCGCAGACGATATAGTCCTGTTTGAGGAGAGTGCAACTAAACTCGAAGATATGTTAAGCGGTCTACTAAGAGAAAGCAAAAAGGTCGGCTTAGAAATTAATTCCTCAAAAACCAAGCTTATGACTAATTCAATAAAAATAAACATTAATATCATCAACACTTTACTGGAGTATACTGAAGAATACATCTACTTGGGTCAACTAATAGCAATGAAAGATATAACTACAAAAGAAATATATAGACGAATAGCAATTGCATGGAAAAAGTATTGGGCACTAAAAGAAGTTATGAAAAGTAAACATCTAGGTGTAAAAGTAAAAAGGAAAACATTTGACTGCTGCATACTCCCTTGCCTTACATATGGTTGCGAGACATGGGCACTAAATAAACTGCACAGAGATAATTTAGAAAGGTGCCAGAGATCTATGGAAAGAAGTATCCTTAATGTAAAAAGAATTGATAAAATAAGCTGCACTCAGTTACGAGCGAAAACTAAGTTGTCAGATGTACTCGAGAAAATAGATAAGCAAAAATGGCGATGGACTGGGCACATGCTCCGAGGAAAACAAGAGAAGTGGAGCAAGATTATAACAAACTGGTACCCAAGAGAGGGAAAGAGAAGTGTGGGCAGACAGCTTAGAAGATGGGATGATGAAGTCAAACTGACTGCAGGTCCCTACTGGAGAAGAGCCACCCAAGACCGAAATCACTGGAAAGAGCTGGAGGAGGCCTTTGCCGAACGGCACTCTGAGATAAGAGATATTATTTAGGATAAAAATTAACTATGTTATTTAAATTGAATGTAAATCTTAGAATAAAGGCAATTATTATTATTATTATAATTAGAAGTGGACTCCATGGATTCTTTATTATTTCAAAAGATTAAATTTTATTTAGATCAGGGTTTTTGTTGAGGATAGTTTAGTTCACACTGATAAGTACAATATACGCACTACGCAGCACTAAATTCGGAACTTTCGATAATTTAAAGTCACTTGTCATTCAATTCGAGATAACGTAAGAGCTAGCGCGCACGGGTTACTTTTGTCAACGGGACTGTATCGTCACTCTTATCAAGTCCGAGGATATGTATGGAGATGCGTGCATGTTACGACGTGACAACTGGGTGGGTGATATTTTTATACTTCGACCGTTGAACAAGCCCGAGACGAAACAATAGCAGTGCGCGCACGTGTGACAAAATTGACACTCTCCGCGTCGTTCGTTCGCTATTTGCATTATGGCTATGGCTTTGGCGCACGCAAAATGTCATCATCATCTAAGCAAAACGTAAACATTCGTGAAGACGCTGTTGATAATTTATAAAAGATAGTATAGACCTTTTCACTTAGTAGCCTGTCACTCCAAAGGGGGTGTACCCTGTATTCTTTTCGCATTTTTTTTCTCCTGAGTCGGATGAGTTCACAAATCGAAGTCCTCATTACAGAGAACGACCGTCTCTTCAAAATCCATATCGGCAAACTACGCTTCTATTTCAAAAAAAATGTCTCTGTCGTCACCTTTAGTGAGTGCACTCCACTTTGGAAACGTGACGTAACAATGAGAAAATTTTTAATGTCAATTCGATAAAAGTAACCCGTGCGCGCTAGCCCTAAGGGTTGGTTTAGACCAAGCGAACGAACAAGAATTCAATGGCATTATCTCTTACATTTACGTTGTAAAAATAAAGACAAAACATGTTCTAGAGCATTCGCTCGTTTGGTCTAAACCCACCCTACAACTTATATATAACTTAAAGTCATCCCATAATAACTCTGCAATGAGGTGACAATAGTAGAAATCAAAAGTTTGTTTATGGCAATACTGATTTTTAGTTACACAACACGTTTTGATACTTACAAGTAGGTATAGCTCTAATTATTAATATTATTATGTACTACGCGTGGCGTTATATATTTCTTGACCGGTTCTAACTCCATCTATGGAAGTATGTATATGCATACTGGATCCTTACTTCTACACTAATATTATAAAGAGGAAATATTTATATTTTTATGTTTGTAACGATAAACTCAAAAACTAAGGGATCGATTTCAAAAAATATTTCACCATTACCTGCGCGGGCGAAGTCGCGGCAACAGCTAGTATATTATTTATAAATGCGAAAGTATGGTTGTCGCTTACATAAACTGCTGCACTTTGGCATAGGGATAGTTTGAGTCCCAGAGGACATAGGCTACTTTTTATCCTGGATTTGGCAGTTCCCGATGAAACGCGATCAACCAATTCAACACAGACAAGGTCGCAGGCAAAAATGCATGTATGTAAGCGGGTAATTTTATAAGTTGAGGTCTTACATGCATACGGTACAGTCAAAGAATTTGTTTTGCTGGCCACTTTGGACTGTGTCATGATGTCAGCAATCAGAACGTTAGAGACTTCATATGATTTTATTTATAGTGTCACTTCAACATAGTCCAAAGCGGTCCCTGATTCCTGAATCAAATACTTTGTTTTTATTTAATAAAACGCAAAACAATTTTTGACATGTTTAATCAATAAATAAATGAGAGATCTGAGTCTAAAAATTCCACTCTTTCATACTGTTCTTCCTGAACTTCAACTTCTCCGAACCCTTCTCCTGTTTCAACCTCACTGTCATCATACTGCTCACTGTCATCATTACTTTGCGCATTTATAACGTACGTCAGGTCCAATTTGTCCAGTTCTATTTATGCTCTGTACATAATTTGCGATTGAAGTCCGTGTTGTAGTATGAACAGCTTCAAACAATTTCACCTTAAAGTAAAGAAATTAATGAACAAGTTAAAATATAATACTACTAATAATATAAACGAGAATTTTCGTGTGCGTGTGTGTTACTTTGTATCCCAGAATATTTAAAAAATCCCGAGGGAATAACTGTAATCGACATCTAGGCGGACGAAGTCGCGGGCAGAAGCTAGTATTATAATAAAATAGGTAACATCATCTTAGCCTAACCATTTAGTTAATATGTTATTTTTTCATAATAGAATAATAATTCATGGGGTTAATATAAAATAACACAGAAAATATCAAGAATTTATCAGGGACTTACTCGTAGGGTTTAGAATTTCATGTAAACATTGCTCCTTTTGCTTACGGACGGACTCCATTTCTTCTTTTACATTTTGGAAATGAGTTATCATCTTGAATATAAGTTCTCGAACTCCACTTTTAATAGGTTTACCCATTTTGAAAATAGGAATCTATATATATAAAAGGCAAAACTGACTGACTGACATATCAACGCACAGCCGAAACTACTGTACCTAGAAACTTGAAATTTGGTACAGGGGTTCCTTTCATGATGTAAGTGAGCACTAAGAAAGGATTTTCCGAAAATCGACCCCCTACGGGAAGAATGGGGGGAGTAGCGGGAAACTAATTGTACGCGTACGAAGTCGCGGGCGTCCTCTAGTCGTTAATAAAACCTCGACAAAATATTCACGTAAACTAATATGTCATGTTTGAGTGACATGAAAGAACACAGATTATAAGGGTTTTTTATGGGTTGCCGTTTAATATCTTGTGCAAAGTTATTGTGGGTTGATTATAGCTTCGAACTTCAATTTTCAATCTTGCAAGGTTATGATATGGTAATATTATACACTTGATGTGCCATAGCTGTATTTTTCCTTAATATTTAGAAAATAATAGGTATCTGTGGCCCGTTTCACGAAGGTACAAGTTACAAATTACAAGCGGAACTCTCTTTCTAGCAAAAGGAGTTAGAAAGAGACTTCCGCTTGTAATTTTTGTAACTTGTAGTTTCGTGAAATCGGCCACTGGTATTTGTATCAATCAAGTTTCAATTTGAAAAGGCGGGAAACCACAAAACTTGGCAGGCGCGTTTTTTGGTTTATTTTCTTGTTAATTAATTTTTTTGTGTAAATTGGATCAGATAAGTTTATAAACTTGTAAATATTTTCCTTATTTGTATATATTTTGTGTTTTTAGTGTCTAATACTGTGGTAAGTGCTAAATTTAAGTGGTAATTATGGACGGGACTGAGCCCCCAGACCCTGGGGGCACTCAAATTATCTTATCGCAGGTTCCTCAACCAGCGTGTTTTGTAACCATTTCAAATGAATCTAGTATGGATACAGATGCATCATCGACGCAAACAAAGTCTCGTTTGAAACGCAGTCGCACACAAAAAAAAATTTGTAAGCATTGTCAAAAAAAAAAGACGAAACATTCCAGTGATGCAAACCCAAAGGGTTGCAAATGCGACAGCGACTCAGACGGTCAGCAGTCTAAAGTGTTCAAAATTACTGAAACACCACAACTTGATCCTCAATCCCATCCTGTTTCAGCCAATACCCCACCTTCAGACCCCTCTCAAAAGTTGCCGATTGGTAGGACTCAATACCGATTGTGCTCCATATGTGGTACACATACAGCGTATTGAGGTATCCCCAAATGACAATACCACTTTGCACCCGGTTACCTTTGGTAACTTCTTAAGGAAGTTTAATTACAAAAATATCATCAATGGTAGTGTTAAACGAATTGGAAGAAATCGCGTTTCAATGGCCTTTTCTCACTTTGAGCAGGCCAATTCCTTTGTTGCTGATGCCACACTGGCTTCACATAAGTTAAAAGCATTTATTCCCACATTCAATGTTACAAGGATGGGGCTTATACGTGGAGTACCTGAGGACTGGAGTCTTGAGGAAGTCAAGGATAATATCAGTGTGCCCATAGGTTGCGGTAATATTATTAAAGTACGCAGATTGAACTTCAAGGTAATGACCTCTGGAACTCCTGTTTGGAAACCATCACAATCTGTGGTAATAACTTTCGATGGCCAGGTTTTACCAAAGCGGGTCTTTGTGTGCTATAACTCATTATCTGTAGAACTGTACATTTTCCCTACAATACAATGTTTTAATTGTTGCCGCTTTGGCCACACCAAAACACAATGCAGATCAAAGCCTCGTTGCTTCAAATGCGGCCAAGACCATACCAGCAACTCTTGTGAGATTGATACTGAGGATGCATCCTGCTGTTTGTGCAGTGGGCATCATTTTGCCATTAGCCGGTCCTGCCCTGAATTAAATCGTCAAAAAGAAATTAAAAACAGTATGGCGCACAATTGCATCTCTTATGCTGAGGCATTAAAACTACATCCCCCTGTAACAAGATCTTACGCAGAAGCAGTGTCTCATCCACAAAATACACCTCTTAATGAGTCCTTTGTTAGTCATCCAATTAAAAAATCCTACAAAAAAACAGTCTTTCTAAAACCAAAGTTGCCTCCTAATTTACCCAAAGGGTATGATCAAAATGCTCATAAGCAGTTGATCAGGGAGTACGATTTACCCTCTCCTTCTAATGGGTGTGCTCTTAAAAATAATAATATTGAAAATACCAATAATAAAACACTACAAGAAGTAATAATTGCTTTATTAAACTTTCTTACTGAATCAAATTTAAATTCAAATTCACCGACCAACGTTGCCCCTTTATTAGAAATTCTGACCAAATTCATTACTATTCAAAATGGACAATCTCCTAAAGATTGTTCAGTGGAACTGTCGCAGCATCATAAATAAGAAAAGCGATCTGCTTTTCTTATTAAATAAATATAATCCTTTTGTTGTAGCTTTACAAGAAACATGGTTAAAACCAGAGGTTTTTTTTAAAATCCCTGGTTTTTCTGTGTTGCGTGAAGATAGATCTGATGGGTACGGCGGAGTCGCCTTGCTCGTCAATAAATCATTTCCTTATACCTTATTTACTCTTCCCCCTCACAGCAATGATTTTTCTATTGTTGCTGTGCGTGTAAATAATATTTTAATTGTATCCATTTATATTCCTCGTCCATCTTCTATCATCTTTAGTGAAATTAACATTATTTTGTCATCACTTTCAAGACCCTTTATACTCCTTGGTGATTTTAACTGTCACCATCAATCATGGGGTAGTGCAGCTTCAAACCATTTTGGTGAGGAGCTATTAGATATTCTAGATGCTCATAATCTCTGTTTTTTAAACTCTGGTAGCCCAACAAGAAGAACTGAACCAAATGTTTCTACTAGCGCAGTCGACCTATCTATTTGTACTCCTGACTTAGCTTCAACCATTTCTTGGCATGTTCTCCCATCTACTTTTGGTAGTGATCATTTTCCCATAGTGATTTCTCTTCCAAATCATTCATCGTTCAAGAATCGGTTAATGCGGACACCACGTTTGAAATACCAACTTGAGAAAGCAGACTGGGATCAATACAGCACTGAAGTAGAAAAAGGAGTTACTTCTCTTCCAATAATATCTCCAGGTAATGAGGTTATGTGTGCAAACAAATTTTCTAAAATTTTGATTGATGCGGCAGACTCCACCTTTCCAGCTAAAAGGGTGACTAGTAAGTTGCCTTCACCTCCTTGGTGGGACCAGGAATGCACTATTGCTATAAAATCCAGAAAAGAAGCAGAATTAAAATACGCTGCTGATATGACGTTTGATAATCTGTCAAACCTTGCTAATATTATTGCTAGTACAAAAAAACTCCTTAAAAAGAAAAAAACTTTCGGCTGGAGAAATTTTTGCTTATCAATTTCGCCTAATACTAGTCCATCGACCGTATGGAAAAAAGTTAAGAAATTCAGGTCAGCTTTTAACGATATCGGCTTTTCTGTTCTCCCTACGGCTGTGGCAGAGCAGTTTATGGATAAACTTGCTCCGGCCTTAGCTCCTCAACAACTACTTTTGAATAGTCCACCTCCTATAACTGATGTTGATGATGGTCAACTGTCCAGCATAGAGTATCTTTTCTCTCTTAAAGAACTTAAAGGCGTAATTGGTGGATTAAAGGACTCTGCCCCTGGCAATGACGGAATTCCCTATTCATTTTTAACAAACCTCGGTGATAATTCGCTTAATTACTTCCTTAACCTCATTAATTCTATTATGATAACTGGTAACGTTCCTCCTTCTTTAAAAATTCATACAATTGTACCTATTTTAAAACCAAATAAACCTACTTCAGATGCCTCTTCATACCGACCTATAGCCCTATCTTCTGTTCTATTAAAATTGGCGGAACATTTGGTTAAAAACCGTTTAGAATGGTATGTAGAATCGAATGGACTTTTAGCCAACAGTCAATTTGGCTTTAGGCGGGGTAAAAGTACGATGGATAATTTGAGTATTCTAACCACAGACGTACGTTTAGCATTCTCAATAAACCAATCATTAATAGCCGTATTTCTTGACATTTCTGCTGCTTATGATAATGTTCTCCTTCAAGTTTTGTATACCAAACTGAATACCCTTAAGGTTCCACAAATTTTATCAAACTTTATTATGAATATTTTAAATGAAAGGTGTGTTCTCCTTTCTGACGGCATTTCTGAAATATCTAGGGTTGTATGGAGGGGCCTTCCGCAGGGTTCCGTACTTAGTCCCATATTATACAATATTTATACATTTGACCTTGAATCCTCGCTAAATAGAACTGTTAATGTGCTACAATATGCTGATGACCTCCTTTTATACCAAACTGACCGATGTTTAACTAAAACTAGTAACACAATAAACTCGGCTCTAAAATACCTTCAAGAATGGCTACATGAAAATGGTTTAGAATTGTCCGCAAGTAAAAGTTCAGTGATAGTTTTTTCTAGGAAGAGAATAACTCCCCAAGTGTCAGTATTTTTTAATAATGAATCTATTCCGGTGGTTAATCATACTAAGTTTTTGGGCATTGTTTTAGATGCCAAACTGACGGGTTTGCCTCACTGCGAGTACGTTGTAGCTAAATGTGAGAAAATATTGAATATTCTTAGATGCCTGGCTGGAGTTTGGTGGGGTTCCCACCCGTTTTATCTTAAATTAATCTACAATGCCTTAATTAGGAGTCTTCTTGATTATGGCACTTTTTTATTGGAACCAGGTAGTATAGCAGGATTTAAAAGATTAAATGCAATCCAATCTAAATGTCTTAGGTTGATAACAGGAGCTATGAAGTCGAGTCCGATAAACGCTTTACAAGTAGAATGCTGTGACCCACCATTACAGCTAAGGCGTCAGTTTTTGTCTGACAAATATTTTTATCGAGCTGTCCAATTTTCTCGACATCCCATTCTTAATAAATTAAAATGTTTATCTTTACACGTTTCAACATCAAGGTTCTGGCTTCATAAATCTCCTCCTTGTTTAGTAAAAAGTATGCAAAAGTTCAATTCTTTAGATGCTCCTACTCACAGTTCATGGACACTTCCTTTATATACATGTAACTACCAATCTCTGGTTTTAACACCAAATATTGTATACGATTTAAAAATAGACAAACAAAATGCCAATACTATTTTTACATCTGTTGTGTCCGTACGCTGGCCAGAATGGCATTATATCTACACAGATGCATCTAAAAAATCTCCTTCTGAGTCTACTGGTATCGGCATATTTCACGCTCAACATAAAATCATACAAAAGGTCAAATTTCCTTCTGAAACATCTGTCTTTACCGGAGAGGCGTTTGGTTTACTTAAAGCCGTGGAGTACATTTTGCTAGGAAAATTGAAAAACACTGTTATTTTCTCTGACTCTCTCAGTGCTCTCCAGGCATTGGGTAAATATCCATTCGTTAAATCAAGTTTATCTTATCCAGTGGTCATTGAACTTAGAAAGAAACTGTATGAATGCTTCCTTAGAGGTTACAATGTGGTATTTGCATGGGTACCTAGTCATTGTGGCATCAGAGGGAATGAAAAAGCTGATAGTCTTGCTAATGAAGCCATTTTGGATGGAGATATCTTCCCGTTTAAAAACTATTCGCATGATCTTTTAAATTTACCGAAATTGTATCTCCAAAGGTCCTGGCAGGAGATTTGGTCTGCTAGTGGAGTCATAAAGGGTAGATATTTCAATCGCATCCAGCCAACAATCCCGTCAAAACCATGGTTTTTTAAAATGAATTTTAGCAAGAGGGTCACCAGTACCTTAATAAGAATGCGATTGGGCCATACCTGTACACCTGAACATCTTGCTAAAATTCATATAATCGACAGCCCTGTTTGTGAGTGTGGTTTGGAGGTGGGTGATATAAACCACATAATTCTATCTTGTCCGCTTTATAATCGTTCTTCATTTTACAGTAAAATAACTGCTCTCCGTATTCCTTTACCTACATCTGTATCCTGCTTATTGTCCATAAATACTCCTAGCATTTATTATTTGTTGGCCTCTTTCCTTAATTACAATGACATAAAATTATAAATATTTAATTCATTTATATTTCTATAATTATTTATTTAACCCAACTTCCCTGATCCTAATCCAAATTTCCAAATTTCGTGAATCCTATTTGTATAATCCTGCCCGTTTCCTCACTTTTGACACTGGCAAAGTGGCACACCCCTAAAGTGCTTATTGCTAAAACGAAAAAAAAAAAAAAAAAAAAAAGTTTCAATTTAATAATATAATTAGATTTATTATACCACATTAAGATGTGTACATAGTCAGGTTTCTTATAATTTGTGGTCAGGTTCTGTGAATTAGAAGTTCATATTTGTGTTAAATGGAATCTATCTATCATATGTTAAAGCTACCTTACAGTGTGTGATTCTGATTTGATTGGTATTTTGTAAACAATGTATGTATTTAGAAAATATTTTTAAATCAAAACACTAGTTACATTCCGTGTCTCTTAACCAATCTCAAAATGAGAGTGTTCATGGCTGAAGATAATCTTTGTGCCCAGAATCTGTTGAAATTAGTTTCACATGGAAATGCCATAATAGCAGAAATCTTGAGGCTCAAAGACCACATTCCTTCAATTTTCTTGTAAGTATTAAAACTATTCTTTGGCTGTAGCTGTTCCATTATTGTACTTATTACGTGGGCCCTTTCTAGGTAAGATATCTCAAAAGATCATACAGGTTCGAGTTGTATCTGATGAGACTCTTATCTGTACTTGTTTTTTTATTATGTACATTATATGATAACTGACCAACCCATGTAGATAATATGTAAATTAATTATTTTTATATGTGCCTATATGCTTTTGCAGCTTAGAAAGCAAAGAGCTACAACAAAAATATCAAGATGTTATTTTGGATTTTGGTTACTTCAAAATTGCAGATGTCCAAGAAAAGAAAATCAATATGAATGTGGTATTTGTATTACTCTATTGTTTTGTTTATATATAAAACAAAAAAACAATGATTTGTACTGTGTAATTTAATTATATTTCAGAAACTTCAAGATTTGGATGATGACCTAAAAGAAAAGTATTTGGAAATAATAAACCGGTTTTACTTGCTTTTTGAAAATATACATCAATACATAATTGATTTAAACTCATTTGTGGAACAGTTGTACGATGGAGCATTTATTCAGCAAAATATAGAGACTGTTTTGAAAGATATTGAGGGAAAGCAACTTTTGGTTAGTATTATCATTATAATTGCTGATTGCTGGATGGTTAAATCCATGTTGTTATAGCGGCAATAGAAATACACATCGTAAAAAATGCAACTGTTTATCTTTTACGGTTCACAAGACAGGCAGACAGACAGACTGATTGACACACAATGGAGGCTTTGTAATAGGGTCCCGTTGGCACCCCTCAGGTACGGAACCCTTGCAAGAAGGAATCATGAAACATTGGGAACACCTTGAAATACAGTTTTTTTCCAAATATTTTTTATTTCTGAAAGCCATGTTATGGTGGACCTAATTTAGATGTATAATTTAATTGATGTACATCTCCAGAGGCCCCTTATGGAGATGTACATCAATTAAATCTTCGCTTCGCCCCCCCCCACCCCCTTTTGCCCTTCTAAGTAAATTTTGAGAGGTTATAAATTTAAGATTATATCTCGCACATTATATCAAAAATGGTTATTAATGTTAGCATAGTGTAAGACGCCCTTACCCATTCATGTACAAATGTGTGTAAAAACTTGTGTGTGAACATGTTGGTTTTCTTAATTTTTCTTGGATGGATTGGTTTGGATCTAAAAACAACCCTTCCATACGAATCCGACTTGCGCTTGATCAATTTATGTTTTTACTATTACAGTGTGAATCTCTCTACCTCTACGGCGCAATGCTGCTAATTTGTGATCTCTACATACCAGGGATCATACGTGAGAGGCTGTTAGTTGGGTTCTATCGGTACAGCACGAGCCAGTCACAGTCAAATGTTGCCGATGTATGTAAACTCCTCCGGGACACTGGATATGATCAGCAACATAGAAAAAGAGCAGCTGATTATCCCATCGAATATTTTGGGTATGCATCATATTTCTTCAATCTGTTTCGCTATATTAACAGTCACTGACTTCATCATATTTACAATTATAAACACAGTTTTTAGGGTTCCGCAGCCAACAAGGAACCCTGAAAATCCTTATAGTTTAGCCATGATATAACATATAAATTACGCCGACAAAGTCTTAAATAAAATTTCCTAAATCATAGGTACGTCATTCATGTACCTAAAGCAAAGGTATTTTTATACATTATAACGTCGAGTGAGGTATCATTGGATAGATCTTAAAAAACATTATGTACATGTCATTGTCAATTTTTGGATTTGGGGAACCGTTTAGGAAATAATGAATTCGAAAAGTATCATTTTCGCTCGAGTTTCGTGTCCGCAGCCAAAACTACAAGTAGTAAAAATCAGAAAATTATCTTAAATGAAAGCACATAATATAATGAATTAGGAAAACTATCACGACCAAGTAGACTTTATTGGCTCCTGAGGTATAAACACATTAGTCGCCTATATGTGTATGTATATTTAAGATATTTTTACGTACTTACTTACGGAGATGGCGAAACTATAAGGGTTCCTAGTTTGACTATGGAATCCTAAAAATCATCTATGTAAGCCAGCACCAAATAACTTTAATGAAAATTAGTGTTGTTCATACTTTTGTTGTTTTGTTAAGATAGTTTTTTTTTGTTTGTAGTAAAGGCTTTGCTCAGTGCAAAGCAAAGCATGGTCCGAGATCTCTTGTCCAGTTTTTATTTTTATGACTAAGCTACCTCACACCGTGGGAATATGCTGTCACCTCTTAGTTCGAAATCGAAATTTCTCCTCGTGTACCTAGTGTTACTAAGATTACGGCTGCGTCGGACTTGTCAGCACCATCTAGACAAATGTCATCATCATCACTACGCTCCAATGGGTCATTCTTATAAAATTTGCAACATTAGATAGATTTTGCATATAAAATTGCTTGTGTAGTATTGAATTTACTTAATATGATTGTATCGTCAGCATCATCTAGCGTCCAAATGTTGTTCCTACCCCTGTGATTGGCTGCGTCGGAGATTTGGCCTCGAAATTTTCCCCCGTTACCCGTTACTATACAAGAAGAATTTAGAAGCCAAATAAGGCCAATTCCCAGCTTCGGCATTATAGTTTCTTATTGTAAAATTTACCCATCAATTATTTTGTGGAAAATCGTATTATTTGTTTTTTGAAAAAAATAGTTGACGAATATACTGTCAGATCTCGGATGCAAGAGAGCAAGTGAAGTAGCGATAGACAGCCGCCGTTGGTTATAAGTAAAACATAGATATCTTGTGCAAAATTTATTCAACTGCAGTATTTGAGAATAAGCATTTGTATTTGTTACCGACAGGCGAATTAACATACATCCATATTTTATTGAGAAAGTTGTTGGGAAACTTAGATCTGAGGACATCTACAATCAGCTTGCAGTATATACCATGCCGGAGCATCAGGCCTCTGCCCTAGCAACGCAAGCTAGCATGCTTGTGGTATGTTTATTTTTCATACCTCAGTATCTACATAATGATGTATCGAAGATGCGTGAGATAGCAGATAAGTTTTTCCCCAGCAACTGGATTGTTCCCATTTATATGGGAGTCACGATGAATGTAATTGATTACTGGGAAAACTTTAAAGCTGCCAGGTTGGCTCTTGGAAACACTTGCAATAGTAAGATGGTAAAAGAAGTTTTTTCCAAAAGGGGAAGTGCTGTGCCCATGCTGATTAACAAGACCCATCAATTATTGAAAGAAGGCGTCATGACCGATGACTTTGTTTTAGATAATATTAACAAAATATTAAATTTACTTATAAATTCCAATTTTGTTTTGCGCTGGTTGTTATTACACAATAGTCATGTTATATTTTATGACAACAGTAAAAAGAGCAAACAACTAAAGGAATTGGTTTTAAAAGAATCTGGTTACGATCCACTTAAAATCTTGGAACTGCTTATAAGCACAGCTGAGCTGGAGTTAAAATTGAGAGAAATGTTAAACAGATTGCTTGAAAGCAGAAATGAAACATGGAACAACAGCAAAACCGACGCCCTAGAAGCTCTTAATAATCTAGCGGAACTATTTTCAGGTGATAAATCCTTTACGAAAGTTCCGGAAAATGATCAGTTAAAGCAATGGTTTACTAACATTGCAAATCAGATTAAATCGGTCGGAGAATCAATTACCACTAAGTCGATGAAGAAAATAACACAGCTTATACAAGCTTTAGATGAAGTTGAGGAATTTCATGGAATTAAGAGCACATCAACTGTTTTACAGTTCCTATCTGAAAGTAAAGATGCGCTGAAGAATGCTTTAAGAGCTGCGTCTCTTAAAGACGACTCGCTAGTGACCCTGGAAATTGCGGCAGATGTGAGTTATGCATGGTGCATCATAGACTCATACACACAGTATATGCAAGAGAGTATTAAGGATAATCCAGCAGTCACAAGCAGGCTTCGAGCCTTGTTTCTGAAACTTGCCAGTGCGATGGAAATACCTTTGCTGAGAATTAATCAGGCTCACAGTGATGACTTGATTTCAGTTTCTCAATATTACAGTAATGAATTGATCAAATACATTCAAAAGGTGTTGCAAATAATACCACATATGGTGTTCAGTATCGTGGAAAAAATCATTGACCTGCAAACTTGGACTATTAAAGAGGTACCGACGAGATTGGATAAGGAGAGGTTAAAGGAATTTGCTCAGCTGGAACATCGAATGGAAGTCGCGAAACTCACTCATTCTGCATCTACATTTACTACAGGTAAGTTTAAGATACAAATGGTAATAAATCGTGGATTTATTTGCACGGTTTTTATTGCCTCGTTTTGATTTAAGGGATACTGGACATGCGATCTACATTAGTCGGCGTCATTAGAGTGGACCCAGCAGAACTGTTGGAGGAAGGCTTGCTGAAAGAACTTGATACCCACGTAAGCAAGAAATTTGTGGAATTTCTCGACCCTCAAACCAAGAAACCTCTTGCTTCAAGCACATTGTTGACTCGGTTGCAAAAGTTAGCCGACAGCATGGACGGGTACAAAAGATCCTTAGAATATATTCAGGATTATATAAATATACATGGTTTAAGGATTTGGCAAAAACAGGTGGGTGGGATGGGAACCTAGTAACTTAAAATGTTGTATTGAAGTTTCGATTATTTATTTCTAATGTACTTTTATATGTATTTTGTTAAGGTTTCTGCAATAATTGTTGATAGTGTTGCTAAGGAGATCAGTTTACGAAAAGGAGTGCCATTGTATAGCCCTTCCGCCAGTTTCATGGGCAGTCTGGCGCGGCAAATAGCGCAGCTTACTGATGCAAGGTAGGATTAAAAACCCAATAGCACTAACCTTGTTTCAGTATTTTCAACATTTTTGATTTTATACTAATAAATACGTATTTTTTTCAAATTACAGAGTTTGCTGTTATATTAACATATGCACTGCATGGTACGATATTAAAAGTCAAACTGAAATAGTGAATATAAAAACTTTCGCTAAATTGAACGAAGCCATTGGAGTAGTAGGCCTTCACGGGCTTGACACTTTGTACGCATTCATGATTAAAAATCAGCTGCATGCCGCTCAGCAGATATTAAAGAGCGGTCAGGACAAGATCAACGTTAGCAGTATAACTGCAGACGTAAAGGATACCGAGCAAGCCATAACGAAGGGCCAAAAAGTTTTACAACAACTTACCGATGTTCTGGTTTTGATCGGAACTCTGCAGACCCTCAGGAAGCATGTCGCATACCAGTTGAACAGCACCGCTAAGTTCGACTCTGCGCATTTAGAGTCATCCTTGCAAACAATGAATGAGTAAGATTGGTATATTTTCTTATGTGATCTTGTTCTATAGATCTTTACGAGTGGTGATATGTAAATTATGATATGTTATGGAGATCAAGTCTTTGTCTTTAAATACTTCAAAGTTCAGATGTAGTAGGTATATAATAAAACGACACGACATCGTATTTTTACCCGACGACGACAAAAGAATAAAGGGGTGTTATGTCATATAAGTTCATAATCTTGCTTTCTCAGTAGGTACCTACACTTACAACAAGTGAGCCGATCGAAAAGTTAACAGAGAAAGCGGGATAGCAAATATTATAAATGAGAATGTTTGGATGTTTGCTACTCAATCACGCTTCAACCACTGAACGGATCGAGATGAAACTTGGCACATATATAAGTCAGGTCCTGGAATAAGACATAGGATAGTTTAAATGCCGGAAAATTTGTCAGTTTCCGAGGGAGCAACGATAAACGACTTCTACGCGGACGAGTCTATAAAGCTAGTAGCAAATATGTGCGACCTTACTGTTAAAATACGATGTCGTTTGATCATTCACTACATTTGTAATTTATCTTTCCTACAGGTCATTACTGAATGAATTGAAATTAAGCGGTCCAGAATCAACTCCAAAAGTAAAATTGGAGCTATTAAAGTATCTGGAGGAATATTTGACTAGATGCGGAATATATGAGCCGTATGATAAAATTTACATAAGAAACGCAACAGAGTTTTCGATCACCGATATGGGTCGTGTCTGTGCCATTCTTATAATATCTCAATTGCCGAAAATGCAATTTTGTCAAACAACAGGTTGAGTAACTTTTCAAACAAAACAGTAAAATATGTATCCATGTATGCAAAAAAAAAGTTTAGCGAATCCTTTCTTGATATTTTAGGTGATCTCATGGCGAAAAAAGCTGGCGACAACATTGACGGTTACCCGCTTCTAGTTGGCATTTACACGCTTTTGCGTCAAACTGGAAAAGATAATGTCGAAACTTTTGTCACTTTTCTGAGCACCTATACGAAAAATGCGTCTTTATTCAAGTAAGTTCTGCATCTGTAAATAAAGTAGGTAACGTTGGTACTTTCTAAAAAAAATCGGAACTGAAAGTACGAGTAAGTAAGTATGTGGGCCTAATTATTTATTAAGTCCGCTCTGCCGGACCGAATTTTCGGCTTAATGATACGGTTCAATTTAAACTTAATTCTGTTAAGCGAGTTACGCGACTGCAGTTTATTTCTTAACAGAATTGGTTTTATAGGTTATTTAATAGGAATAATAATAAAATACTGTAGTGAACAAATAAAGCGCTATTTTTATATTTTGACTACGTATCTACCTACAATAAATGTTACGTGCGACTAATCAGACAAAGAAAAAATCCGATGAAATTGATTGGTCGGTAAATATTCGGTAATAGGGAATATGTATGGATTTTTTAAATCGCATTTCTCAACAAAATTTGAAAATACCGTAAAAGAGAACCAAATGTCAAAATGTGAAATTAAAATCGGCCAAGAAATATGGGTTAAACAAGCATTTTAAACTGCTAATGAGACATCGATTAGACGGAGATCGAATTGCCGTGTCACGTCATGTAACACGTCGGCCATATAAACTCCATGTTAAATGCTGTGTTGCTAGAAAGAGATAGGAACAAATCTTTGTTGGCTTAAATCTTGGTTATTTGTATTCGAAAAAATATTATTCTATCAAGCACATTCAGTCAGAGTACTTTGAAAATCGAAGTTCGAAGTTACGTTAGCTCCATCCTAGTCACTCGTCATTCGAGACTAAATCGAGAAAAGGGATCTTTATTTGTCCGAAATACGGCTACCGCTGTGGGTTAGAGTGAGAGAGTAAGAGTCTGCCTAAAGTTGCCGTATGCGTGAGAGAAAGGTAAGCCAGACGGCTGACGCCGTAACGCGTTACGTAACGGAGCGGTTCCATAAGAAGTTATCACTTCAAAAGTGAAATAAGGAAGGGGGCGGGGGTCCACATACAACAAAAAAAACGGGCAAGTGCGAGTCTGACTCGCCCACCGAGGGTTGCGCACTACACGGTTAACTCAATTCAAAATTTGGACCGCCGTTCCTTGCATAAAGATCCAGTTTTTTTGTGATTTAATAAAAAATGTACTTTCCAAATTTCATAGTCCTATGTCAACGGGAAATACCCTAAGAGTGTCGAAATACACGTTTTTTGGGGCATAGACGGCCGTATCTTTTTTTTACGTATGTAGAAGTTTGATTTTTTCACAGCTGCTAGGGACTGTATTGTAACCAGGGCTTGGAACCGGTTCCAAAAATACCGGTACTTTACCGGTATTTAAAGGTATTTTTCATTTAGGTTCCAGAGAACCGGTAAATATAAATACCGGTAATCCAAAGAACAGGTAAATACGAATACAGGTATTTGTACCTTAAAATACCGGTTCCTAATAAAGGTTCCAGCGACGTTGCCGTTTTGCGCAAGGTCAAGTCTCGTCGGCGGCTCGACGCCCGCACGCGCTGCGCGAACTTTGGTTTTCGACTTGTCACTATGTACCTACACCGAACGCGGCGTTGTTGCCGGGCGGCGCCTTTGCGGCTTGGGGCTTTTGAACAATTTGGTTAAAATCGCAGTTTAAGGTAAATGTACGTTTCCCCGAACAGTTAAGACATGGATGTACGTTAATTTTTTTAATAAGGTCTGGGATTTATATACAATTATTATCAATAGTAGAGTGGTAACTTTGATTAGTTTGTCGTCATTTTTAACCGACTTCGAAAAAGTAGGAGGTTCTTATTTCGTGGTATTTTTTTTAATGTGTGTTCACCGATTACTCGAAGACCACTGGACCGATTTGAAAAAATCTTTTTTTGTTTGAGAGGGTATACTTTCTAGTTGGTCCCATTGTCAAAATGTCAGGATCTGATGGTGGGATCTTAGAGAAATCGAGGGAACTCCTCAAATATTATAGGCACACCTATAGCGATTTTGGTATTTTTCACTGTAACTCGTGCATTTTCTCTTGAAAGTACTATATGGCGAAGTCGAACTGATGATGAAGACCACAGATTGCCACCGGAACTCCTTAACGGTACCTATTTCAAGGGTGGCGATAAGATATGTCGATTACGGTAGTTGAGCGACTATGACGAGGCACATTTCGGTTTAAATATATGACTATGACATTCCCTCGGCGTTGCCTGCGGCGAACTTGAAATGTGCCATAGTTTTCATTAATTGAGAAGTGGGACTTCATAACAGCATAAATACGATCACTAAAAAGGATAATATAAAAACAAAACAAAAAACCACCTTAAAAAACGCAAAAAATCATCACCATCATCATCACCACCACCACTACCACCACAACCACCACCACCACCATCATCATCATCATCATCATCGTCGTCGTCATCGTCATCATCATCATCATCATCATCATCACTACCATCATTATTATCATCATCATCATCATCATCATCATCATCATCATCATCATCATCATCATCATCATCCCCATCAACATCATCGTCGTTACCACTACTATCACCACCACCACTACCACCATCATAATCATCACCATCATCATCATCATGACCATCATCATCACCATAATCATCATCATCACCATCATCACCTTCATCATCATCACCATCATCATCATCACCATCATCATCACCACCACCATCATCATCATCATACATCATCATCATCATCATCATACATAATCATCATCATTATCATCATCATCATCATCATATTCAACATCATCATCATCACCACCACCACCACCACCACCACCACCACCATTGGACAACTCTGTAAAAATTTCAAACTGAGTACCTCCTTTTTTTAACTCGGTTAAAATACTAAAAGCTATTCCTAACCTAACCTAACAAATACTTTTCTGAAAACCGCATCAAAATTGGTTCGGCCAAACGCGAGATAATTGCGAACAAACATACATACCTACATACGTACATACAGGTCAAACTGAGAACGTCCTTTTTTTTGAAGTCGGTTAAAAACACAAATCCAAATGACAAAATTTTAATCGAAAGAATATTATGTTAGCGTGCGTCAAGCCGTCGACTATCGACAATAAGTACAGTCAACAGCATAAATAAGTGATCATTTCTGTACCTTGTCGCTTTCAATCGTTTCACCATTTTGTATAACATTTCAAACACAACGTTAAAGTGACAAGGTACATAAATAATCACTTGTTTATGCTGTTGACTGTACCTAACCTGAATCTAACCGATCGACCAGCAGGCCACTTGTCGCTTGCCACATACGTACCATACCTATACTATTCCCTGTCTTTTTTATCCCTTCCTCGCACTAGTCGCACTTATACCCACTATTACAGAATACCGGTATTTTTACCGGTATTCGAGCCTTATTGGTACCGGTATAGTACCGGTAAAATACCTGTATTTCTTACAAAATACCGGTACCACGAGTACCGGTACCTAGCGTGGTACCGGTACCCACGGTACCGGTACCTAGACTGGTACCGGTATCACATCAAGGTCACAGTACCGGTTCTCAAAAATACCGGTATTTCAAGCCCTGATTGTAACTCGATACCTCCACGCGTTCCCGAGATAAAAGGTTTTGACAGACAGACAAGACAGACGGACAACAAAGTGATCCTATAAGGGCACCGTTTTTTCCTTTTGTGTAAAAACGTCCCTTCATACCACCAATTTTTTTTAAATCAATTGCATTGACTGAAATTATGGCAGTGTATACCAGTGTTTGTTAAATAAAATATACATCTTTTTATATTTCAGATCAAAATCATCAGAATCTTCAGTGGAAGGAGCTTATGTTGGAAGGTCATTGGAAATATTTTGTGAAACATTTAATTACAGTTATAATAAAATAGAAGATAAACTGCCAATTGCCATTCTTACACAAACATTCCGAAAATGATATTTTAAGGGAAAACATGTTTAAATAATGTTTTTATTTTATTTAATAATATATATTTTGAATGTTGCAATTAGTTTCAATCAGTTAGCACAAAACACTGCGTAAATATAAATAAGTATTGTCCCTTGAATGAGTTACCAAGTCTGTAACTAAATACAACAAAATAAGATTGTTTTTTTTTAAGTATAGTTTTGCCTGGCTAGTTCTGGATTAAACTGAGAGTTATATTTTGGTTTAATCCTAGTGTCACTACTATTTGCCTGTTTTTGTGCTGCTGAAGGATTAAGACCAGTCAAGAACATTTCTGTTTTGATTTTTTCTTTCTGCTCTCGTTTTAGACGTTCCTCTCTAAGTTTTAGTAGTTTTTTGTGTTTATCATCTTTATCTCTGTTGTGTTTTTTCTTTTTACTCTTGTGTTTATTTATTTTACTAGCTGTGACTACAGTCATTATTTCATTTGTTTTTGAGTCTATACCCTTAGGATCAGTTTTTTTTTTATTCCAACAATGTTTGATAAATTTATGAAGAGGGTCTTCTCTTTGCTTTAACTTCCAAGCAACTTCTCCATTTTTGACATCATTTTCTTTAGTCTTGGGTTTTCCATCATTATCCCTAAGAACTAACTTATCATAAGTATCCTTTATTTCATTTGATCTTGAAAATCTAGATGCCTCTGGTAATACTTCATACCAGTTTTTCTTTTTGAGAGCCTCATTTGTGTCTTGTCCCAAATATGTGAGATACCCTATTTTTTTTTCATATTCTTCCTTTTTCTCTTTAACTTCTTTGTCATGATCGGTATTTGATGTTTTGACAGCATGTTCTAAATCATTAAATAAATTGATATGCTCAGGTGGTTTACTACTCTGTGGTTGCTCTGCAGCATGCTCTACTTCATCAATGCCCAATTCAATTAATTTTTGCTTGCTTTTTTGTTTGAGCACACTGAGACGGGCTTCTCGGTCAGCATTTTCAATTCTTAATCTCTCCTCTTTTTCTTTTTGTGCCGCCTCAGCTTCATCTTTTCTTACTCTTGCAATGTTCTCCTTTGTCCTTACATGCCATCTATAATTAAAAAGCTTCAATTAGAACAGATTAACAATAATAATTTACATCACAATGCTCAGGTTTTAGTTTGATGGGTCAGTCTAGCCATAAAGTTGCATTTACACAACACAACATATTACCCATCAACTGTATGGACATCTTATTCTATTACACATTAGATACAAGCAATTAATTATTGGTCAAAAAATCGTCTGTATAAGAGCACCTTACCAAATATTATGATCCAATAAATAATAAACTTGCACCTTGCTTGCACCTTTAGAATCAATAAGTAGGTAGAAATACCTATTTAATTTAAAAAAAGAAATTAAAATGCTTCAATAACTAAATACCTAATACACCATAAATTTATTAAATAAAAAATAATTTAATGCAAAAAATGAAAAATAAACAAATCTTAATTTAATCAAACTAAGCTTTAGGCTCGTACTGTCAATAATTAAAAAAAGATTGTTCAAATATAGATTGTAGGTAAGCAATTACTTAAAAAAGTCATCCAGTAGGTATCAATGACATAGGGTTGCCCAAAGCGAGGCATTACTGCAATTTATTTTACACAATGAATCTTATTAAAAAATAGGAATTACTCTTCTTACAAGATAGGTTTTGCATGTGATTCTGTCCACGCAAAAGTTGTTTACACTTATTATGATTGTATTTCATCAGGAAATGCCTGCTTATAGGATGAAATTTATTGTTAGCAGTGGATGAGTGTATGCTGACAATGCTGAGAAGAAAACGATACAGAGACAGATTTTCATTATCAAACAGTCTCTGCTATTAAAATTAAGCTAACGGAATTTGTTTTACTGTTTTTGTGCATGATTTGACGACAGTAAAAATGGGTTGAGTTATCAAATGAAATTTAGTATAACATTTAGTAGGACATGTCTTGGAATGATAACCAATTAAAATTACTAGAACTTGTCACAATAAAAAGACATCAGATACTAGATCATTTAATTTATAGTAGATAGATGGTAGGTAGGTATATTGCTAACCTTTTTTTGGGTAAAATGTTCATTTTTCAGTACAATGCTATTCTTGATTTGCGGTGACGTAACGTACATGGACGCACCATGGACGTGATGTGATGTTATAATAAATCTTTTAATAAAGAGAAAAAGGAAGGGAAAGAAAACAAACACTGTTGACGTTTCCGAGTTCCGAGTACCACAGATTATAATATAAGGGTATTAGGGTAGGTAGGCATGTCAAACGAGCGTAAAACTTGCAGAAAAAACGCATGTCATAAAAAAAAACTAAACCGGGAAATAATGGATTTTCGTACGATATTACTCATATTCTCCTACATCTATGATATTACTACCCTGATACTGATATATAACAGTGCAGTTATGAAATTCCACTTAATATAAATACCCAATTTTTTTGAGAATATTTAATATATTTAATGAAAGTTTTTTATGAGGGTTGTGGGGCTCTACTTTGAAATCAGTAATTCGAACTTCGGATCGCCCCGTCACATTCTTGCGAATTAGTGGCGCGTCGAGAGCAAAAGAGATAGCAATAGACGAAGTTCGAATTACGGATTTCAAAGTAGAGCCTCTGTACACTTACTGAGAAAGGGTAGTGTAAAAACATTTCTATATCAGAATATCATCCCTCATGTTGCTCAAATTGGAATAATAATGTGATTCGCATAGAAAATATTTTGTTATGGCGACACAAATTCACTTTTTTTTTTAGTCCGTCTACTCCGTGTGTTGCTACTTTTACCATTTAATTTAGCTGTTAGCGGATATTGAACCGTTTAAAATCCGTCTTTATGACCTAATAATAAATTCATTTTTTAATTGTCAAGTATTTGTATGTGTCATGATTAATAATGTAAAGATACCTAACGCTTCGGTGTAAAATGGACGCGAAAATACTTGGCTTGATTTACTTAGATGATTGAAATTTAAGTGAGTGAAAACTAAGATTGACTATTCGTTGTTTGTTACTTCAACGAATTACGTTTTCTGTAACTTCTGTTGTCATGTAAACTTATCAGTTACTGCTTTTCATTTTGTGTTACTTGAATTTAACAGAGTTATTTGATTTATTTATGCATATAGGTTAGGTATAAGACAAACTTTGAAGATACGAAACATGGAAGTTGTAGATGAACCTTTGGTTCCTAATAACATAGTCGAAGAGGTGCAAGTGACTGTGAGCGATGATACTACTGGATTATCTAGTGCCACGGGTGAGAGTTTCAAGTCGAACGGCATTGCCGATGATGGTGCCACGGCCGATGTTGACTTGGCTGGTATTACAGACCCCGCTGTCCAAGATTTAAATATTGATAAATCCACTCCAGAAAATGTTAATGTGCAACCAGAAGTTACCTCTATTGAAATAGGGAAATGTTTTGAGGAAATATCTACCGAAACCGTAGTATCTTCGGAAACAGACCCTGTACACAATCTTACGGCCCCTCTGCTTATCACTGCAGAAAGCGTTAGTCACCAAAACACCGAGTACCGGCCGGATTCTGGATTGACTTCAAATATTTCTGATGAAATATCAGAACTATTTGTTGAGAGTACTGACAATTCTGTCCCTTGTGAAGATTTTGCACAGGCTACTGAATCTTCGATCATTTCTAATGCTGAAGCTGGAGACACGGTCACTTTCAAAACAGAAGTTTTAGTTGAGAGAAATGAGAATGATGTTCATGAGAGGGATCAAAATGATGTAAACATTGATGATCAAGATACTTCGAAGCATATTCTAAGTGATCTTAGACAAAATCTGGAGCTTAGCGATGTTTTGCACTCTGATGTCACTGATAATATGGAAAACAATAACAGTTCTGGTAGAGAGGAGGTGTTAAATAAAGAGGAATTGCTTGACATATTGGAAGGAAATGATGTTGATCAAGCTGATGACCAGTTTGTAAAGATCATGCAAGTAGATCATACTAATATCAAAACTATTGAGGCACAGTTGGCTTTACAGCAACTGACTAGATTGAAATCAGCAAAACCCAGGCGATCAATAGAACGATTACCGAGGCGGAAAAAAAGTGATAAGAAAACCTCTCAGTCCAACAGTGATGTTAAAAACAAAATTGATAAAAACACCACAGAAACATCTGCAGATGAAAGTGAGATGATCGCTGAAACCAGAAAGGACAAAAGAAATTCGAGTGCATGTTCAAAAACTACAGAAATCACTCCTACAGATAATAAAACCCATAGAAAAGACAAAAAATCATTAGAAACTCCTACAGAGGGAGAGCAATCGGCTTCTACAGAACTTAAAAGTAGAAATGTAAAACAATACCTGAAAACATCAAATGATGAAGTAGACTCCACTACAGTAGAAACAAAATCAAAGAGGAATAGAAAAATGGGTGAAAATGTTAAAGTACCTGATACTTTAGTCGAAAACAATCAGAGGGAGATTTGTAATTCATTGATTAATGATGCTGTAACTTTGGAAACTGGTGGCAAAAAGACAAATACTGTAAAGGAGAATATTGTTAATGTATTAGTGAAAGACTGGGATGATGATGAACATGAGCAATTAAAGGATGCAACTGAAAGGCTTTTAGAAGAAACTGAAGATATTGTTAAGTCAGCTGAAGAACTACCTACAGCACATGAGATAGTAGTTGATCAGGAACCAAATGATGGATCATCTGTAGACTCATCCATGAGTTTAGGTAATGATGGTCAAGCAGCACTTAACAAAAGTGGTGATGAGGGTCAACCTCAGCGCCGCCTTGGAAGAGTTATTAAAAAGAAGGTAATTTTTGACCCTGATAATCCAGACACATTTACAAAAGGTAAACAAACTCCTAAAAATAAGGAACCAGTGTCAGACAAAGATCTACCAACTCCTAAAAAAATCAAGGTAGAAGTGCAGCAGCAAATTCCAAAAGCTAAGTCCCCTACAGGAAAATTACACTGGAAAAAACCTCCACCAAAAGCCAACAAACAAAATAAAAGGCTCACAGAAGTAGACAAATTGCTGATGGACGAGGGAGCTGTGAACATGATATATCAGCTAACTCCTGAAGCACCAAAGGGAAAGAAAAACATGAGAACCAAAGCAGAATTTATTAAAAAGATTCAGAGCTCAACACCAGATAGTAAAGAAATGAAGTTTAGAGAGAGAAAAAAAGAAAGCATTAAAGGTGAGGAGGCAGAAGCTAAGAAAATTGTAGGTGGAAAACAAAGAGGGTCTTTGAGTAGCTCAGTGAAGTCAATGTCAATATGTGAAGACTTTGAAGCTCATAGTGCCGATGACTCAATCATATATCGTCGTCACTCTTCCAGCTCATACTCTAGTAACTGCATGAGTCCCCTAAGAGCCAACGAGCCTGACGCCCCGCGAGTTTCGCGAGGAACTTCGGGCAGTCGGAAAATGTCTAATGCTGATGAAGATTCTGTTGACCAAAGTAATGATGTATTCATGGCAGAAATTAATACAAGTCTGCCTAATGAAGTGATAAATAAAACTGACTGTTTGTCTATTAAACAGAAATTAAACTCTAAACTGTCTCATGTTCTAAACAAAAGGAAACGCGAGAGTACAAAGACTGATAAGCCTGCAAAGCAGAAAAGAGTTTCTGCTAAACATGATGAAAAAAAAAACATTCTTATTAAAAATGAGGAAGAACGAGAGTTGTCCAAGTTAAAAACTTTGACAGTTACATTTGATCATAATTTAGCTGAAATTTTTGTATTAAATAAGGAGGAACAGTACAGTATTCAGGTTTGTCATTATTATCTTTTTACATTTTACTGGTTATAAATACTTACAAGATACATAATAAAAAAATATGTAATTTAACCGTAAATATATTATTTGCAGACTCTGAAGGACCTGGAATTGGCTTTGGCATATATTAATAGCAGGGAAGACATATCAGTGACATTAATAATGTCTGAATGTGGAACGTTATGCTCATCATTGGATTTAAGTTCCATGCTTGATGACAATATTGAGTCCAGGACAAGTAATATATTTTACGTGGCAGACTGTTTAAGGTAAAATACCTAACTATTATTTATTACAAAAACATGTTTTTTTTACTACATTCTCAAGTTTGGCAAGGCATTTGCTAGTTCAAAATTCAAATTCAAAATTCAAAATATTTATTCAGCAAATAGGCCACATGAGGGCTCTTTTACACGTCGGTAACATGAGTGAATCTACCAGTGTGCTTGTTTGCCTTTGCCAGGTTGTAAAAAAGTGCAAGTGGACATATAAAGTCGAGGCACAGTTTTGAAAGACATTTATGGCGACATTACAAACTATGAGTTGAGAATAAATACAAATACTGTAAAATAAATACTAATGAACCTGTGTCCTCATACTCCCAAGCCAGCTTCATACTCCTAATCTCATGCCACAACTCTTCTGTGTTAG
This sequence comes from Acleris cristana, assembly GCA_948252455.1. Taxonomy (NCBI): domain Eukaryota; kingdom Metazoa; phylum Arthropoda; class Insecta; order Lepidoptera; family Tortricidae; genus Acleris; species Acleris cristana. Next base: position 9,150,084 of record OX411784.1, on the reverse strand, counting down.
CTTACTCCTGTTATATTCGACGAACAATATTGACTCTGCACGCTATTCGTCCGCATCTCGATGCCACAGCAACTTATGTGTGTGTGCTAAGGGCCTTAATAAAAAAACACATGTCTGGCTAAGACTTGATTTTATTATACGATATCAGTATGAGTATGGTATTTCTTATATTCTTCTATAAACTTTCTTTTCTTTCTATTTCTTTCTTATTAATCTTATTATGCACCTTATCTTTTCTTATCTTATAGATGGGCCCTTTCGGATACACTTCGACCCTTCAGGTTCTTTTGTGCAATTACCCTCTTACACACTTAGCTGTTCGAATGTGCAGGTTTCCTCGCGATGTTTTTCCTTCACCGTAAGAGCGTCGGGTAATGCACTTAAATTAGAAAAACTCATTGGTACATGGTGACCGCGGGGGTTCGAACTCGGTACCTTACGATCACGAGTCGACCCCTTAAACCACTAGGCCACCGACGCTCTTTATTATGCACCTACTAGTATAGTAATTCCGGTCATAATACCTAGTCGGTTCAAAAGTTCAATCACTGAGATTTATTACAATTTAAAAAATAAATGAAAGACTCATAAACCAACCAAAAACCAAAACCTAAACCGAACACCATTTTATATAACGGAATTTGTATTCTTTACTATTGCAATAATTTGATGAAAGAGCTTTAATCGTTTTCCTTACGCCTCGATGAAATTTTACATTTGCTACGTACAAAATGTGTCAAATTTTAACGAGACGTAAGGAAAACCATTCGTTTCTTGAATATAGGAACCGGGCAATAGTCGAGCGATAATAGTGCTGGGTAGGCAAGCGGGGTTACGTTTATTCATTTCTAGTATATCAGTGATCCATGATCTTAATGGGCTGAAATTCGGAATACATAAGTAAACCCGAGGGCAAGCGGAAGGTAGCAGCAGAGGGCTATTACGCCGAATTTTGTTTACGCATAATTTTTCTCCAGCTGAAACAGAAAATATTTTTTTAAATGTTTTGTGTAATCCTATTAGATTAGAGTAGGTTAGGATAGGTTTATTTTAACCATTATTCTGCGAAATTATGAATTTGGAAAATCGTGATTATGCGTAAACTAGGGGAACCAGCAGCAGGATCTATGCGGTAATTAACGTACATCCACCGAGTTGGGATTCGTTAGTTTGGTCTCGATAAGCAGATGATGTCTGTGCAAAATAAAAGTACAACAGCAACAAAAAATATTTATGACGATTGTACAATTTGGTAGTAAATAACATAATGAGTAGTTATAAAGCGTATTTGTTATTTTAGATCGCTGATGTCCGGTTTGGAGTCGCACGGCAAGCTGGTGGTAGCGGGCGCGTGGGGCGCGTGCGGCGCGGTGGGCCTGGCGCTGGCGGCGCTGAGCGACGTGGCCGTGGCCGGCGAGCGCGCCAGCTTCGCGCTCGGCGCCGCGCCCGCCTGCCTCGGCGTCGCCGCCGTGGCCGCCACCCGCCGCCTGCCCAAACCTTTGGTAACTGCCTAACGTTTTAAATGTGGACCTAAACTTAACCCTTTATAATTTATTTAGAATTTCAACCTTACTTACTTATGTCCCTTTGTCCCTTTCGCGAAATGTCCCTTTCCTAAATGTCCCTTACGCAAAATGACCCTTCTGCAAAAGGCCCCGTTCGCAAAACGTCCCTTCACATAAATAAAGTCCCGTTCGCAAAACGTCCCTTTCGCAAAATGACCCGTTCGCAAAACGTCCCTTTCGCAAAATGATCCGTTCGCAAAACGTTCCTTCCCATGTGAAAACTCTTAGTCTCTACTTAAACAAGCTTTTTCCAGACCGGACATTTTGCGAATGGGTCATTTTGCAGACGGGACGTTTTGCGTTAGGGGCGTTTTGCAATAGGGTATTTTACATAAGGGACCATTTGCAGAGAAGACGTTTTGCGAATGGGACGTAATTTTGCTGGAGGGACGTTTTGCGAGCGGGACGTTATGCGCCCTAACAGATCATAGCAGTAAAATTATAGTATAATCCGCTTTCTTTACTTTCCAAAAGGACTCCAAATTCTTGTGTGCCCTAGGGCCCGGGTATGTAATGAGTGTTACGTTATTCGATCGTATGCCGGATAAAATTATAAAATTGGTTTTTATGCTAAACGTTTATTATGCTTTTCATGGTTAGTTAAATGAAATTATACAAAATGTTGTTCGACTGATTGAAGTGCCCCCCTAGGGCCCTAGCATAGTTTAAGACGGTATTGAATATAGAGCGGCCTTGACTGCGCTAACTTATACTCGCTCGCTTTTTTCCCGGTTTCTGCAACAATGTACTATTATGCGCTTTCAATACGCGCTAAACTTAGTAGTATTCATGCGAGGCAACATCGACCTTAATATAATAGGGGCTAATATAGACACCCTACTTAAATACTACTCGCTCCTCATTTATAATTTTGCATTACATTTCTTTATAATCGAGAAGTTAATAACAATGTCTCTTACAACTGAAGATAAATAAAATAATGTCAGTTTATCTTTATAGGAGATATAGTAGGTATATTGTTGCAGTTGTTGGGTAGAAAGTACAAGTCAGTTTTCAAAGTTGGAAATTGTTGTCGACCAATCAGCAAACAGGCTGCCGACAACATTCTCGGTCAGGCCGTAAAGGTGATGCGTTTTGACCCGAAACCGGGGCATCTTTGGCAGTATTTCCGAGCAGTATTGAGAAATTCGACGAGTTGTTTTGTTCCATCCCAGGTGGACGAGCTGGTGGTGTTCGGGCGCGCGGTGCCGGCGGCGGCGGCGCGCGCGGGCGGGCTGCTGGCGCGCGTGCTGTGGCCGGCGCGCGAGCCGGCGCAGCTGCGCGCGCTCGCGCGGGACCTCGCCGACCAGCCGCGCCAGGTACCTCACGAGTCCTCGTCGCTGCTCTCCGGGCTGACGCGCGCGCACCGAGCGCGCCACCCTCTCCCCCGGTACAGCACTTCCGATACATCCTCCAGCGGGAGCCCGCCGCCGTGCACGCAGATGTGACCCCTCGGACACAAACACGACTGGTACAGCGCGTACAACTTGTCGCTGACGTTTCCGCAGAACTCTCCGGTCCGGCAGTGCGGCGGCGACGCGCACCGGTACCTCGCTATATCTCCGCTCTCTGTAGAAGAATTTAGTCTCCAGTAGTTCGGATAGAGGCAACTACAGTTAAATAAAACTTTTGGCGGTGTCAATTGAATATTTGAGTGATGCCGCTTTTCTATCTCGGTGGGATCGATTCGGTCGTATAACGACTCCACGGTCAGAGGCAGGTCATCGATGGTGCATAGTGGCCAGTCGGTGACAGGTTTACAAAACTGGAAAAGACGTTCGACAATTTAGCTCATATCGAAATAAAATGCACAATTGTACAAGTAGATTTTTCAAATATGATTATAACAATAATCGCAATCGACTTAACTCGTAATAAAAAAAGGGTATATACAAAAACGGAGTACCTATACTAGACTTATTCACTTGATCATTAGAAGACATCCCCTTTTTCACTAGGTCCCCAGCATTGTAGCATTTCAAACGGGCATGGTAGGAAAAACTTCAAGTTTTCAATGAAGGCAAATCACATTTTTGAATCCCGTTTACTCTCTCTTCGTTGTTTCGATGTCATCTCAGTCTTATTTGACGTAGAGTAATTTTACGTCTTCCGTCAAGTGAGTACGGTATCGTGCACGATTAGGTTGTACGAGTATACGAGCGTCAGTTTTGTGGGAACGTACTTGGAAGTGCGCCCGGTTGTTGAGTTCCACGGTCTGGTCGGGCGGCGCGAGCGCGTCGCAGCGCTCGCGGCGCGCGCAGCGACACAGGCGCACCAGCGCCGGCGCGCGCCAGTAGCGCTGCAGCACCGCCGAGCACGCCTGCCGCGCCGCGCACAGCGGCAGGCTGCGCTCGCTCTCGTCCTTAATACAATCATATACATTATAATGCGCACCACGTACAATTTAAACTTTTTCAACTGAGCTTATCCACTTAAGAATACAAAGCCATTGTGTAGTTAACCACAAATTAGGATAACGAGTTCGCAGTAAAAGCATATTATTACCGCCTTCGAAGGTTAACATGGATTATCGACTCTATTTCTTTAGTTAGACAATAGACTACAAAATACAGTAATATAATAATGGCAAGCATTTTTTTTGCACTGTACCACCGCCCGGCACTCGGCAAGAACTTACTCTGTAGATAAATACTACAGGATACCATGCACTATTTTCCTGTTAGGCCATTTTAAACCTACTCAACCAGGAATAAGGTTGAAAATTCAACATTCATGCAATGTACTTCTAAACTTTCTCGAAAATTAACTTGTTGGCGGTTTCGAGAACAAAAGCAGATAATAGGATTGTATAGATACAATAACCATTTTGTTTACAGGTAAGTGCAAGAGCTCAGTTTCAAAAGTTTAAACTATAACATGAACCTGCGCAAAAGTAGTTTTTTAGGTGTCCCAGGTCACAGGCGACCGCATTGTTCCCTGCGCGGTAACCGCCATATTGGTTCATGTTACGTGGTGCGGATTATAGTAATAATCCATAGTAATGTGTTGAACATTGAACACACTTGGTCTTTCCTAAACTCAACATGATATCGTTTGGCCGAAAAACTTTTCCCAGATTACTTCTTACTGTTTCCGTCCGTCCATTTTTAGGGTTCCGTAGGTAAATGAATATTTTTTCGGGTTCTACATACAAATAAAGAATAGGTCAATTAATCTAGCCGACCCATTCAGATTTAACTATCTTACCCGAGAAAAACCCGCGTCCGAAATCTTTCCTCAATGTTTCAAATTCAATGCCTAAAAGAACCTCTGAGCATTGAGCAAAAACTTCAACTACTCGAATTAATCACTGATTTCAAGTATTTAGTAATACTTCTGCCAAAATCGAGATCAGAGCTCATTACTGCCGCACTCAGAGACGTCAATTAAATTTAATGCTTGTTCAGTTTATTCTATTGCTATAGCAAAGAAAGTGACAGCAGCAACTTTAATCAAGCATTAAATTTAATTGACGTCTCTGAGTGCGGCAGTAAGTCTTTTAAATGGCTTAAGTAACGGACTCGGAGGTCGGGACTGGATGAGACGGGCACAAGGTCGCCAAGAGTGGAAGAAGAGGGAAGAGACCTACATCCAAGATTGGATCACCATGATGATGATGATATCTTTATTTATATCGAAATATCTTTGTGCAAATGAAATGGTCAAAATAAAACTGGTTACAAGAAAAGTTGTGTCACACCATCATATTTACTAGCAGCAGGCAGGAGTGATGGTGGTCGCAATTAATTTAGTTCCCTTCAACGGTAGTGATGACGAGTGACGACTGCCAACATAGTGGATTTTTATAAATTTAGGCTGTTTGTCATAGTAATAAGGACTAGGAATTGTACCTATATATTCTGGATTGGATAGCGGATACCAAACGGTAGGTATACCTAAAACATTACAATACAATGTTCCGAACTTCTTTTGAACTGTTTTAACATTTATATTTATTTAATCATGCTGTTAATTATAAAGATTTAAGTTATGTCTAATGACGTAGTCTGTCCTCGTACTTACTAGTCCATAGTAATACAACACGGGGTCTTGTCCTTCCTCACTTCTGACCAACGAAAATAACAAAACGAATGCAATGACCCACATGGTCGAGTAGTACCGGTTGCACTGGTACATATGTTTTTAATGTTTTTGTTCTCATAATGACACAGTTAGCGGGTCGCAAGTCGCAACCTATATTGATAAAGGATAACCTTGTAGGTATTCGTACTGCTTTACAGACAGTTACATCTATTTAACTCGCAAGTAGGCAAATCTTTGTGGCGCGGAATCGCTAAACATTGCTTATTGTATGTATGTTACACTATTGTATACATGAAAACAAAAGCAAACTCAAATACAAAATAAATAGAAAATATGGATGTATAAAAGCGAACTTCTTATCCTCCTTTTATGTTCTTGTATTTAATTTAAACGGGGTCCGATACAGTGCGACCCTGCGGTATATTATATATTATTTTACTTACATAAATGTAAAAGTTTGCAAGGATGTTTAATTAAATGGGCCTCACCTATCAGCCATAAATGACTAAATTAATTTTGATGAAATTTGGCATACAGACTACTAATATAATATCCTTTACGTAACACCTGGCCGTAATGTGAGTTTTATCGCACGCTGCGCGCACGGTAAAACTCGCATTGTGGCCAGGTGAAGACGTAAAATTGTGTACTCATCACGGGCAGTAAAAAAGAAAGCCCTCTATCGCATATTTACAACCCTCGCCTACGGCTCGGGTCTCAAATACCTGCAATTTCGGGCTTTCTTTCTTTTACAGCCCTTGTTAAGTAATATATTATTTCGAAGCAAAAAGGTTACCAGATTAAATAGATCGTTTTTTTTACAGAGTCTTCTATTGAAGAAACAGCTTTTAAAGTTGAACAGAAGTGGGAATACATTCCAGTCGTGCTTGGAAACGCAACGGGACCTGGTCGCGGGCTACTGGACTTCGAACGAGTGCCAGGAGCAGCTGCGCGCGTTCCTCGACGCTGCCTAAGGCCTCAACCAGACCTGTACCGGTTCCCCTCCGATACGGACGCAATCATTCGTAGCAGCATACATCTTGTACGTCTTGGAATTCTAATTCTGACGGTAAATCATTTGTATATCAGGGCTCTTCACGCGACAAATTAGGTCAGTTTTGTGGACACAACCATGTAGACAATGTAAATTAAAAAAAAAAGATTTTATAGAATGTAAACTAGATTTAATAAATTGTGAAAACTTTGAATTATCTATATTAATAAATGAATTTGGCAAAAATATTCCTATGAGTTATATGTAAGGGGGGAATTTTTATGTTGAATAGTATACTAAGGTTATTCTTATTATGAATACAACAGGAAAAGATTAGATTAAGTTAATTGAATTCTACACTGTAGTTGCAATTACACAACGTTTGACGAAGCCTTTTAATTAACTAATTCGTTTTGTATTTGTCGTGAATATGGTTTTAGTTTGTGTGGAGACTGACCACCTGATGGTGATTTACGGATGCCACTTCACACAAAACAAGTGTGATGAAAACTTGCAACAGTCAATGTAACATTTTAACAGTCTGGTTGAATTTAAAACGCAATAGGAACACTTGTATAAGAAAAACTTGTCTGTATGAATCTCCTCTTTTCATTTATTTGCACTTTAACAATGCACCGACAACACTTCTTGAGCTGTTGGTGATTATGGGCGGTGGCGATTACTTCCCATCAGGTAACCTACTTGCTCGTTTGCCTCCCAATCTTATAAAAAATAAATAAAAAAAAAACTTTAAACAAAAACGTCATATCGGAAGCTGTGACTCAATCAGATTTTTGTAACTATACGCCGACAAACATGATTCGCTGAAATGCCTATCCAAAATACAACCAGACTGTCAAATAATCATAACTCTGATGTGCAAACGCTAACAGTACTGTCTACAGTAAAAATCATGTGACTAAACACTTACACTGATGCAAAACATATGAAGTTTTTAGTCTTTCGTTATTGGATTCTCATAAGGCCCACTATTTAGGCCCTTGGGCCTAACGAGGTATCGTTGAAACTTTACAGTTCTTGTTCTGGTTGAAAAGGACAATGTGTAACTTTTATTTATCGACGCTATAAATCTATGAATAAAAGATACAAGAAATACGTTTGTAATGCAATTTTGACCATCGATATGTAACAATTAATTCACTTTCGTTTTAAACTTTATATCATGAAAATGTGGGAGGGTTTATGTGAAAAACTATTAGCTCAAGTAAATGAGCCAGATTTGTGTGAAATATTAATGCTGATGACAAATCGTGTATATTTGTATAAATGTCCGTCTTGACTGCTACTAGTGTACTGTTTACAATGTGTATGACAGTACAAAAATACAGGTTCAGTACCTTACCTAGTGTAGGTTAACCTAGTGCTCTTCTAAATAAAACTGTTTCATTGAACCTAGCCTGGCTCAAAATTCATGGTGCAGTTGAGATTATTGCGATTTATTAAACGAATGAAGCAGTTTTTAAGGAGCCACATGTTGTTAGACTTAGTTATATTTCATTATGTTATGTTAAAGATGAAATTGTTTATGTATTTGTTTTAGATGCTTGAGTTTATGATTGATCCCATGTCAACATTCACGCGGGCGTGTCGAAGTAATTATTGTCGTGTCATCCTCGTTCCTAGTCTCGACGTGTACGGAATCGAGATACACATTAAAAGGCATAATTAATCCGCGTGGATGAGGACTTCATCAGGAGTGCGTTCAATTACTACTGTTTAGAAGAACTGAACTTAGATCCTCATTGGTGTTAAGTTGAATACTTCCAAATCTTGGCTTCTAATTAAAAATAACAGCTGAGGATCTGGCTTAGCGTCCTGAGGTTTGTAAAATAGTAATTTATCATTTTGCTGATTGTTAAATAAATCATTTATATTAAATCCAGCCAAAGTTCTGCCCTTGTAGCTACACACTCGTATTTCACATCCCAAGCTCCAGCTGTTTTGATAAATGTTGCTTGTATTATCTGTCTCTTGCTGTTTTCACTTTTGTGTGTCTGTATAGCTTTTAAGAAAATTGGCGTTCAAAACGCGTTCGGCACAATACCGTTCTCAGGTCCACACCACACGCTCCTGTTGTGTTAGTTTATCTCTAAAGCATATGTAATCTACTTGCTACGGTGTTAGTTCGTTATCCAATGAAAATTTCAAGGTAGTTGCATTCTATTTTTTCGAACACAATGGCTTTGTTTAAATACTATAATTATTTTTTCTCCGTAAGAAGATCCGGCCCAACGAAAAGAAGAGTGGATCAAATAATTTTCGTTTCCATAAATTTTCCATACATTTTATCCATATTCCTTCCAATTAAGTAAATTACATTTATTACGTTCATTTGTTATTGTTTATCAATTTAAAACACTTTTTTTTTATCAATTTGAGATTGTTTAACCTAATGCCCGCTTTCCACTGCGAGCGGAGCGGGCTCCGTAAGGACTCCGTTTGGCTTACAACGGTGACTTCAAATGATTCCACCGCGAGCTAACCTCTTTAAAGTCACCGTTGTGGGCGGAAAGAGGGCATAAGGCATTATCACAAAAAAAAATATGTGGCAAAATCATTGCTATCCTGATAATATACAAGAATCGTTAGGCGCCAGCGTGAGTAGCCTTGTACTCCGTGTTAGCATGAGTGTGGTAGTGGTCAAGAGAAACCATTCAGTTTGTTTTTCATCTCAATGAATGCATTACTGCAACACATCTTCAATCTTTATGAAATTCACGGGATTAATCTTTTATGTAAGTAGTTGCATTCCTTTGTGCAATTTATATGATTTCTTGTCGACAATTTCATTTACATATTTAATTCTAGGCATTCTATAAGTAGCCATAATTTATTATCTTTCTTTTTATGAATATAAATAAAGTGCCTTTCATAATATTTCATTGTTTTATCACCGTAGATACATGCCGATAGTTAGATTCAAGTTGTATAGTCTGTCAAGAAATTCATGACATGAAAATAAATAAATTATTATTTTTGATAGACTATACCTACAAACAATTATAATTTCTTTACACAACTAGAATACGAAGTCACATTAGGAGGATTTTAAAGAACAGTGTGTTTTGTGTTAAATTGGACATCCAGGAAGATCAGCTCTTAGTCTTCGAGACTATTCTAATATAATATCGTGGTCTTCTATACCAGAGCTACTTGGACTTCTGGGTAGTTTAGGTCACAGGTCCCCAAATTTTGATCCGAAAGCACTACAAGCGCGGCCCGCGACCACACGATAGACTTGGCAGAACGGACCGAACCGAACACTTGTAATAATGTGTTTCTTGGCTAAGGTTTGGAGGGTACTGCTCTATAAACTGTACCTATAAAACTTATAATACATATAAGGAAAGTTTAATACCTTACCTTTCCTTACCAATAGGTATAGTATACAATCCATGGATTGACGAAACTAATGCAACTATGTAAAGTCAATTATAGGAGGGCCGCGCCGTCGTAGATTAAAAGGACTATAGCAGTAAATCGTGGATTATGACTGGTTTGGCCGATTTAAATAATTAAATATTTATTATTATATTTATTTTCCTTTCCTATCCCTCCCTTATAAAAAAAAAAACATTTCTTATAACCACTCCTACTTCAACAACTCTGAACGCACCCTGGCAACACTGCGAAGGATAACTCACGCCCATAGACAAGTTTAAAAAAAACGCCCTTCTTCTCACCGCTTCGCGCCCGCCTAACTTTGTCTCCCACGACTCTCATCTTTGGAATAATCCGAATAATATATCCTCAACCGCAAACGACTCAAAATACCGAAAAGACTGTATATGTGGACATACAAGTGCAGTGCAGTGAAAATTACATGAAAATACGGAACCAGTGCAACGCAAATACATCAGGAAACACGAGGTACCTACCTAATCCTACCTTTTTCCTTTTATTTTTACTCCATCCTCTTTGTTGGTCCTTCACCCCGTGATATCTGTTACATTCCACTCTCAAATTTATGTATATTTCCAAGTTTTCGCTCATTTTACTTTAAAATATCCATTTTTGCAAACTTTTCAAGCCGCCATTTTGACCCCTTGTGATATTAAACACGAGGTCCCGCCATAGTTAACTCCATGCTCCCTCTCATAATTCAATCATGAATAATATAAAAGTATTAGAAGCAAAACGCCAAAGTTTATTCGCGCTAATACAAAACGCTTACGATTTAAGTCGCAATGTTAAAACTATAGAAGAACAAAAAAGTTTTCTAATTAGAACAACAACTCTTGATAACTTGAGATCAGAATACACAAATGTAGTTCAGGAAATTAATATTGAAAGTTTGACCGCTAACCCTGATTACCAGGTTTCGTTCAAGGCCATCGAGGCCTTCGACGAACTTTATTGTCACGTAAAATCTACAGTAGAATCGCTCAAAGTTGTTAAAAAAGAAATCTCATTTCCTATTAGCAAACCTAAACATAAACTGCCAGTTTTAGAGTTGATTCCGTTCAACGGTGATCCAGCGCAATGGCCGCTTTTTTACCAAAATTTCAAGGAGATGATTCACGACAACGAACATCTCACGGACGCCGAACGCGTTCAATATTTGGTATCAAAATTATCAGGGTCAGTTTCCTCGATCACGGCGGGAATCCTTCCCGTCGCCTCTAATTACCAAATCATCTGGAACCTCCTAGTTGACAAATATCAAGACGAACGTACTCTAGGTACTCAGTACTTAGATAAGATGTTCAAGTTCAAGCCTGTCTCGACAGCCTCTCCACATAACCTAGACACTTTTGTCGAACAATATTGCGCATCTGTAGCTGCTCTAAAAGCGCTAAAAATAACCGATTTAGCCGATTTTTTAATTACGCATATTGCGCTCAACAAACTGGATAAAGACACAGTTCAATTATTCGAACAAAGCTGCCGCTCAGAAAAAATACCTACATTCGCTTCGCTCGTACAATTTGTAAAAGATCAAAGTAAAGTACTTTCTCGCACGCAATTAAATAGCTTGACTACTATAACCGCACCCGCTAAAACGCAAAAAAGTTATCCGCAAAACTCCGCTTACTATAACTATCATAAAAATAAACCGCTTCAATCATACGTGATGAATAATATCTCTCAAACTCCTCTCCCGCATACGCCGCACCCGCAAATTCTAAACCCGCCGCAAATCCCGCAAACATCTGCAAATTTGCTTGCGCAAACAAACGCACATATTTGTTCGGTTTGTAGTAAAGACAAGCATCCGCTATATTTCTGTGACAAATTTCGTGAACTCGATGTCAATAAGCGATACGCAATCGTTACTAAAAATTCTTATTGTAAAAATTGTTTAGGATTTCATGAAACGCGAGATTGTAAATCTACTAAGACATGCATAAAGTGCAATAAGAAACATCATTCTTTACTTCATTTCGAAAACTTTTATCAAATGCGCAATACTCAAAATCAAAACGCACAACCGGCATCTGTGAATTTGCTATCTCTTTCTGATTCAAATCCAACCGCTACTAACTCCGGCGCCGCTAGCGCTGAAAGCGCTGCCGCGTACACTACAGCCGCAGTGACAGTTAATAAAAGCGATTCTAGCGCTGTCACCGGTTTGTTATCTGTCGTAAATGAAAATAATAACATCAACAACATGCAACCGCCGCCGCATTGTTTTTTAACCTCGGAAAATAAAACAAATGCTATTGATGTAGTGCCCACCGCAGTTGTAAATGTAATTAACAGTGATAAACCCGCTCAAATTAGGATTTTGCTGGATACCGGGTCTACAGCAAATTTTATAACCAAAGAGTGTTGTGAAAAGTTGAAATTAAAAGTGCATTATGAACCTTCTTCTGTTCACGGTATAGGAATGACCGTGAAACCGGTGTTGGGACACACAATATTAGTGTTTCAATCACGTATTGATCCTCGGCAACAATATTCAATCAAAACCTCTGTTGTGGAAACAATAACAGGTAATTTACCTACTTCTCGCTTAAATTCGGAGCTACTTGAATACTTTAAAAGTATACCGCTTGCAGATGAAATGTTTTATTTACCTGCTGATATTGACTGTGTCATAGGTTCTGGTTTGTTCCCGCGTTTACTCTTATCAGGTAGAGTCACTCACCCTTTGACAGGTCTCATTGCTATTGAATCCACACTTGGATATATTCTCATGGGAGAAGCAGAATGCGATTTTCCACAAACCCCTGCTCATTCTTATCACGCGTTCATTGAAAACAATGAATTAAAATTAGATAATGCTATACAACAATTTTGGAATTTAGAAACTTTACCCACACGTAAAATCTTAAGCCCTGAAGAGCAACAGTGTGAAAAGATATTTAACGAAACGGTTACCCGCGAATCAGATGGGAGGTACGTTGTCTCATTGCCTTTTGTTGATGATCCTAAACAGTTAGGTGACTCGTATTACACTGCTAAACGCCGCCTCTTATCACTTGAACGAAAGTTAGATTCTGATACTGATTTACGTACCGGTTATAATGCTACAATGCAAGAGTACATTGACAAGGGATTTTTGAAGAAAGTTTCTGAATCGCAAAATCCACCTCTGACCTATCACATACCGCACAGGGCAGTTTACCGCCCTGATAAAGATACCTCAAAAATAAGAATTGTGCTTGATGCCAGCGCAAAGACGACTTCTGGTAAAAGTCTCAATGATTTACTCCACTGTGGTCCCAATCTGCAAACAAATATATTTGATTTATTAATTAATCTACGCCTCTTCTCTATTGCAATCTCTGCAGATTTAGAAAAAATGTATTTTCAGTTAAAAGTGATTACAGAACACAAATGTTTTCAAAGAATATTATTCAGATTTCATGCTGAATGTGACCCCATTGAAACTTATGAATTTCAAAGAATTTCATTTGGACTTAAATGTTCACCTTATCTTGCTATGCGAGTAGTTCGTCAGCTTGCCGTTGATGAAGGTCACAAATTCCCTGAAGCTGCTCATGTTGCTCCGCTCTACTCTTACATGGATGATTTTATTCACTCTGTAGCCTCTCCTCATGAAGCGTTACAACTTCATAACCAACTGGTTGACATGTTTGCTAGTGGTGGATTTAACTTAACTAAATGGATGTCAAACTCACCTCAGTTTTTGCAGAACATTCCTGCTGATTCTCGTGCCTCAAGGAATTTAAATTTTGATACTGAGTCTGAAACAAAAATTGTTGGACTTATATGGGATCCTGTCAGAGATTCCTTTAATTTTAAAATAAAAATGTCTCATGATGACAAATGTTCAAAACGCACTATTCTTTCAAAGACTGCTGCTCTGTATGATCCATTGGGATTGCTTGCTCCTCTGACTGCTTACATGAAGCTTTTAATACAGGAATGTTGGAAACGTGATCTGTCCTGGGATGATGATGCACCCAGTGATATTTCTAAAGTTTGGTTTCAGATTCAGAGTGAACTGACTAACTTATCACAAATACAAATACCCAGACACGTAGGTATATATAATAACTCTGATATTACTCTACTTGGATTTGCAGATTCTAGTGAAAAGTGCTATGGTGCTGTCATATATTTAAGAGTAGGTCATCTTACCTCTCACGCGTCTAATGTGGCATTACTGTGTGCTCGCTCGCGTCTCGCTCCGCTTAAAAAGATAACTTTAGCTCGCCTCGAACTTTGTGCTGCTCTCCTCCTTGCTCAGCTGATACAATCTGTTAAGAAAATAATGGACGCTAGGTGCAACATTAATACTGCTCTCGCATTTTCTGACTCAACCATAACTCTAGCATGGATCCATTCCTCTCCGCACCGATGGCAAACATTTATTGCTAATAGAACCTCAATAATACAAGAAATACTTGCACCGCAGTTCTGGCATCATATTCCAGGCCATGAGAACCCAAGTGACCTCATATCACGCCCAGTTGGTCCTAATAAATTAATAAATAATAATACTTGGTTCCATGGACCTGAATGGATTTCCTTACCACATGATCAATGGCCTGTGAGCATATTTAAAAAAGAAAATGTTCCCTCTAATATGCCAGAATCTAAGACTATATCTTTAGTACAAACAGTAGATGAACCTCACCCTATTGTAACACTTTCACAACGAATTTCTAAATGGACTAAACTTATAAATGCAGTAGTATATGTATTACGTTTTGCTAAAGTTATCAAAACCAAAGGGCATGTCACTGTTTCCGACCTGGAAACTGCTGAGACCTATCTCATTAAAATCGTTCAAAGAAACCACTTCGCTTCTGATATCAATGCAATGAAAACAAATAAAGTACTCCGCACTCCTTTGAGAAAATTAAGTCCTTTTATTGATGATGCAAACATTCTTCGTGTAGGAGGCCGCTTACATAATGCTCCCATGGGTTTTGAACAAAAACATCCTATACTTTTACCTGCTAAAGACCATGTAACTCGATTATTAGTCGAACATTATCACACTATAAATCTTCACACAGGACCTGGTCTAGTTCTAGGCCTGTTAAGACATAAATATTGGATATTATCCGCGCGCAATCTTGTACGTCAAGTTGTTCATGCTTGCAACAGGTGTTTCAAGCACAATCCTAAAGAGTTGCACCCACTTATGGGTAATCTCCCTGACTTCAGAGTCACTCAACAAAAATGCTTCTCGAGATGTGGTGTTGATTATATGGGTCCTCTGTATATCACACTTGGTAAAAAGCGAGGAGTTAAAAGTCAAAAGGCTTATGTCTGCCTCTTTGTATGTCTCATTTCAAAAGCTCTTCATATTGAATTAGTCTCTGATTTGTCAACTGAAATGTTTATCGCTGCGTTTAAGCGCTTTATCTCACGCCGTGGTCCTGTATCACTTATCATGAGTGATGGTGGAAAAAATTTCATCGGTGCTCGGCGACAATTTAACGAAATTTACTCAACCACTTGCTCTGAAGAATTTAATAAGGCTATAATTCAGGAATTAACTCCACAAAAGATAGAATATAAAATCAACCCTCCTTATGCGCCCCATATGGGTGGAATTTGGGAAGGAAACATTAAATGCGTTAAAACTCATTTACATAAAATAATAGGATCACAGATTTTAACTTATGAAGAACTTAATACCATACTCATTCAAATAGAAGCCCTGATGAACTCGAGGCCACTGTGCATCTTGAGCAGTGACCCTTCTGAGCCTGTAGCTCTCACTCCCTCTCATTTCTTGAATTTAACTCCGTTAAAATACATTCCTGCTGAAAATTTAGATGATATACCGGTTAGCCGCTTACAGAGATACAAATTGATTGACAAAATGGTCCAATCCTATTGGCAGAGATGGCACATTGAATATCTTACCTCACTACAAAGTCGCGAAAAGTGGAACACTAATTCAAACCCTGTAAGAAAGGGACAAGTTGTTATTCTGAGAGAAGAACGCCTTCCTCTTCTTTGCTGGCCTCTCGCTGTGGTAGAGGAGACTTACCCTGGTAAAGATGGAATTACTCGGGTTGTTAAAGTCAAAACTAAAACTGGTAGTTACATCCGTCCTGTGGTCCGTGTGTGCCCACTTCCTTCTCAATAAAAATAATAATAATGTTAAAAATAAATATACAAAACTCAATAGTATAATAATTAAGAATTACTCATAAATTAAAAATAAAATATAGTTGTAAAAAAAAAACCTCTTATTCATGTCTGCTTAAAACAATACAAACTTACTTATATTCCTAACCTGTTATTGAAGTAATAATTCTTAAACCTCATCTATCAACTTAAAAAAAATTCAAATTAAGTTTGCTTCCTTTTACATTCGCTTCCTCTTATACTAACATCTAATGTTGGAGTGTTACTCCAAGGCGGGGGAGCATGGTTTGGCCGATTTAAATAATTAAATATTTATTATTATATTTATTTTCCTTTCCTATCCCTCCCTTATAAAAAAAAAAACATTTCTTATAACCACTCCTACTTCAACAACTCTGAACGCACCCTGGCAACACTGCGAAGGATAACTCACGCCCATAGACAAGTTTAAAAAAAACGCCCTTCTTCTCACCGCTTCGCGCCCGCCTAACTTTGTCTCCCACGACTCTCATCTTTGGAATAATCCGAATAATATATCCTCAACCGCAAACGACTCAAAATACCGAAAAGACTGTATATGTGGACATACAAGTGCAGTGCAGTGAAAATTACATGAAAATACGGAACCAGTGCAACGCAAATACATCAGGAAACACGAGGTACCTACCTAATCCTACCTTTTTCCTTTTATTTTTACTCCAATGACTTTTATGAGTAAATCTACCGATTGTACTGGCTGGAACACGTACCCAAATACATATGTTTAGTTTTGTTTACGGTAATAATAATGGTTGTTTATGCACTTAGTTTGGTTCATGAATGTGGTTAAATAAATCATATCTTATTATTGTCACATTAAGAAATCTTATTTTGGCCCTTCCTTGCCCTTATTTAATTTATCCATAATATAGTTACTAATTATAATATTATAAATGCGGAATTAACTATATCTGTCTGTGACGCTTTAACGGCTAAACCGTTGAACCGAAACTAGATGAAATTTGGTATGAAGATAGCTAGTCCCAGGAAGGACATAGGGTATAAGTAGTAGGTGCCAGATAATGTTGCCTAAAAGTTAATTAAGTACTCCCCAATTATTACGTTATCTCAATTTTAAAAACACCTCTCTCGAAATGTATGAACGATATCGCTAAATCAACTTTACACGGTTATCGTGGTATGGGGGAGTTCACTTATGGTAATTGCAGAAATCGTCAACATTTTCATGCCAGTAGTAGACTACACAAATTTTCACATTTATTAAATTAAACCTTGATAACTTCAGGTAAGAGTACGGTAATAGAGAAATACATACCTACAATTAAATGGGTGCCTATTATTTTCTCGACACACCTTTGTCATTACGCGAAATTTTCATTTCATCGAAAAGCATTTCTCGCCGCATATCACAAGTCTAACATTACCAAACCTACGTGTTGTAATTAATGTTTAAGATATCCTGAAAACATCATGGTTTTAGCAGAAAAAAGCGTTCGATGAAATGAAATTAGATAAAATGATGGGCTCCATACTTAATACATAGAAAACATCCAAGACTCGGGAACAAATACTCACGCTCATCACATAACACAAATATTTTCCCATACCGGAAATTTAACCCGGGACCGGTAGCTTCGTAGGCAGAGGCTGCTACTACACACGCCGAGCACGAGCACGAGAGTGAAAAGGGTAGCGCTCGCTCGCCTCGCCCTATGTATCGATGTTCCTCGATAGTAGCTCTCCGTCCCTGGTCAGTTTTTTGCCCCCGAGTCACCACCGGGTCACTGTCCACTCTCGAACACTAGCTATGTCTGCAGCGAGAGTGTACATGCATGATTACTCGGTAAGCGCATACTTCCTGGGACTCAATTCTCGTGACTTCGAGATGATTTTTCATGCGAGATATGTCGAAAAAATGTATGCAGTTGACAGTTAATCTCGCATGAAAAATCATCTGGAAGTCACGAGAATTGGGTCCCTCGGTCCCTGGGCGAGAGATAGCAAGTGTACAGCCGCCGTTATGATTCGGGGTAAAGCCAGGTTTTCACTGTACGAGTGCGCTCGGACCGAGTGCAAGTTCACGAACTTTAAGATCACGATTTTATAGCAGCTCGCGCGTCTGTCACTGACGCAAGCGACGCAAGCCGAGTAAGTTCGCGAACTTTAAGATCGCGATTGTAAAGCTCGACCGTCTATCACCCCTTTTAGAAAAGAAAATTGACAATGTGACAGAAACATATATTATATACCATTATAATCTGTGGACAGAAACTTATATATTAATAATATTTACGTTTTGCAATGCAATTTTTTGCAATGTAAAGGCATGGACCCCAGCAAAGAGAATGTAATAGAACACTATCCCAGTGCTTCAAGAGTCGTATAGTATAGTTTAATTAAATAGCCTGTATATTTGGAAGATTTAATATGACCTCCGAAATCAAAGAGATAGAGATATTAATATGCAGCTTTTGCAGTGAGCAATTTGATACTAACGACGCTATTACTTGTCACCTTCTAAACGCACATGAAGCCGATAAGACCGTTTTAAAACTTCGCAAGCAACTGACTACGTAAATACCTATTATATTTATATCCCTACATTAGCAGGAGTTTTGGTAGGCTACTATGAAAAACTCATTTTGGTTTGTGTTTCAGTCATAAATCTTCTTCATCAAAAGGCACAGAGAATGTTAAAAGTAGAAGGAGAAAGGCAGAGCAGGATCAGGTTTGTATTTTAAAATGTTTTTTTCCCTTGCGGAGTATGTGTCCAGCAGTGGTAGTCTTGTTGAAACACATTCTAGTATCATCACCAACATCCATCACATTACTAACATCATGAGTTAATAACTGAGTAGTATTCTTAACTTCATTGTTTTGTAATGGCATATTTTAGAAATACTCCATTATTGCTTATGGATTCAAATGGGCCTTGCACCAATATTTATAAAATTCATATTTTTTTAATGAATGAGGGATGCAAAAAATTGATGTGATGCAGTGTTTTGCATGCAACGATAATGCAATGCAGCATAGTAAGAAGCGTGCCAATTTTTAAAAGGTCCTTGGACTGTGAATGATCATTCTGATCAGATTATTTAATTGACATACTAAAATACTAGAATAGTAGGTATTGGTGAACTTCAGTCTTAATATTCTTCTTCAGATGCTATTCTGACTAGATTACTGTATGGTTTTTGCAGATTAGGAAACATGGAACTGAATTTTATTGTGATATTTGTAACTACAAAACTGTGCACCAATCTACATACAAAAGGCACTTGTTGAGACATGAAAAGGTAATTTTTCATTACATAGCATAATACATTAGTTTAAAATAAATATTTAATTGAGATGCAATTAATTTTTACGTTTTTTACAGGATGGCCGAAAACACAAATGTATGCATTGCTCATATGCAGCAGTTCAACCAAATAACTTAAAAAATCATTTGAAAAACATTCACCCTTTTGGTGCAGTGGATCCTGTAATTGTTGAAGCAGATTTCTTTGAAAAACTACTGTGTAAATGACTTCTTAGTTACGGAGAAGCTAAATATCCATTTTTTTTATGTATAAGAGTTCTATGTTTTAAGTGTCGAGATTGTAGTTAACAGGGAATTAATAAAAAAAAAACAAGTGCGAGTTGAACTCACGTGGAGAGGGTTCCGTACATACGTTTTTTTTTTTTTGTTGATAGAATTCTTATAGGTTATCTACAAGCAATAAATTACATTTTTTTTTTTAATTTTAGTCTATTTATTTTACAATAAAAACAAAAATATATTTGGGATCCTCATAACGAGCCCTTTCATTTGATATTATTACACAGTAAGGTTTGCTAGTTTTTTTTTAATTTCCTAATTTGTCCCCCGAAAAACATAATTATTAAAAAAAAAAATTACTTTGCACATCTGTGTTTAGGTCATAGAATTACACCATCCTACCAAATTTTACCTGATTTGATCCTGTAGATTTGGAGTCATTTGGCTGTGACAGATGGACGTACAGACAGACAGTCGCACAAGTGATCCTATAAGGGTTCCAATTTTTCATTTTTTATACGGAACCCTAAAAAGATTTAGATATTCGGGAATTTTTGTTTTGATTTCCAGAATGATGGTCCCTGGTTTCTTCCAAAACTACACAAAAAAACCAATACCTGGATCAGGCATTTGAGGTATACCAATAGCCTGTGATATCCTTATAATTATGCATAATTTGCTTTCTAGTCCAGCCCAGATTGTGCTGCAAGCTGCAATGGATGGATACCCTCACTAGCCATCGCTTGTGATGTGGAACTTGGAGAAATTTAGAGATTGTGGTTAGCGGCGAATTATTTTTTTACTGTACAAAATGATGGTGGGACCCATAAGCAAAAATACCCTATTTTTTTCATTCTCCTAATCCATACTTATAAATATGAAAGTAACTTGTCAGTTTTTTGCTCTTTGTGCTGAATCAGTTTGGATATTTGGTATAAAAATAGTTTGAACCCGGGGAAAGGCTATATAAGAAGAAACTGACTGGCTGATCAATCAACGCACAGCCGAAACGGACTGCTGCTGCTGCTGGACCCATATTCCTTGGATAATTCTTCCCCTAAGAGGTTAAAATAGGGGGAGTAGCTGGAAACTAACTCTACGCGTACGAAGTCTCGGGCGTCCTCTAGTATTCAATAACACAAATGATAAATAATAATGCTAACAAATATTTATTAATCAAATTCTTTCAGAGACATTAGAAATAATAGGTTTAGGTCTAGACTTAAATAGGAGTTTCTTTTTGACTACAGCCTTCACTTTGTATTGTGTTTTGCCATCGTCTGTTTGTTTTTCTATGACAGCCATGGGTTGCTCAAGTTTGACTTCTTTGCCGCTGAGGACATGGTGGCCCAGGATCAGCACTGGCTGCCGGTTCCTGTTGTAAAAGTGCAGATCTCCAATGACAGTGGGCCCGGCTGAAGATTCTTTCTTCATTTGTACAAGACCTTGCAGCTCTACTATGGCCCACTCTGGCACGCCATTCCTATTCTCCGTTTTACTGTAAAGAATTATGGTTAAGTTAGTATGGTGCTGATGAAATGAACTCTGGATAGTAGGCATAGAAAAAAAAAAATTGAAGCTTGAATGTTATTTATTTTAAATACAAAAAAATTGAAGTAGTTTACATCGAGAACCTGTAGCATTATCACGCTAGCGATTTACATTTACTATGAACTTCACAGCCATTTGTGCTCCAGGTACCGCAAGAAGAAAGCTAAATGGTACCATGGTTCTGAAAAAAAGAACAATATTTTCAACAAAGAAAAACCGGTCATGTGCGAGTCGGACTCGCGCATCTAGGGTTCCGTATTTATGATATGCTTGGTAACTGCAAAAGAAAACGCACATTTTGTTATAAACTTTATGTTCTATGCAATAAGGTCCATTTTGACTAGCCTATTTAATACAGATTTTTTTAAAGTTTTTTTGTTATTTCTCAATTTCTCAAAAACTAAATAATGAACACTTCATTTAAATTATCTATACGTCAGGTTTTTTTCTGATGTTTTGGTTAATATACTTTGAAGATAAGGGGGGGGGGGGAAAGTCATTTGTAAATTTTTGGCTATAAATCGAAAAGTACCTACACTACAGAAAAAAATATTTGAAATGTGCACATTGAGTTCTCATATGACACCCCATTTGCTATAATCCAACCACTTTCATTTTTCAACCCCAACCCCTTTCCAATTATTTATAAAATTAATTTCATATTTGTTTTTACTAAAAACAAAATGCCTGTTTTACAACTATGCCAAATTCCAAGTTGATAGCATTTGTACTTGCTGAGAAAACCTGCTGTGACATACAGACAGACAATGAAGTCTCACCATAAGGGTTCCTTTTTTACCAATTTGGTACGGAATCCTAAAAACGATGTTATCTATTCAAATAGTATTTTTGATGTTGAATGTGCTCTGAGGCCCGTTTCACGAAGCTACAAGTTACAAAATCTCTCTCTAACTCCTTTTGCTAGAAAGAGTTCCGCTTGTAATTTGTAATTTGTAGCTTCGTGAAACGGGCCACTGAACGAATTTCGTTGAATATTTTTGGATGGAAAGTTTTATAGGAAAATATAGTATTTTTACCCGACTGACCCTGAAACTGAGAAGGACCGTGTTAAGACACGTACGTTGTTCGGGCGGGTCGGCTAGTAGCGGAACTTCTTGAAGAGCGGGTGCTTGTTGCTGTTGGCGCGGCGGTGCTCGAGGTAGAGCGCGTCGTCGGCGCCGGCCAGCGACGCCAGGCTGCCGCCCGCGCGCCGCGCGCCGCCCGGCCCGCCCTCGCGCTCCTCCTCGCACTCCGTCTCCGACGCCGCCAGCACCTGCCGCCCCCAACCCATCATTCAACGACCCTACTATGGGTGTGTAATGTTTAGCATAAAAACAAATGGTCTAATGATCATTTTGCATAACACTAATTGCATAATTTCAATCTGCATAATAAACCATCGATATAATAGTCATGATGCATAAAACGAAATGCATAATTTCAAAAACTATAATGTTTATAAATTGAAAAATAAATATTTCTAACTGCTTTCATTACTATTAATGTGGTCACAGTTCTAACCTAACCTAACCTATTTAGAACAAATTGACTTAAAATGCATAATAACAAGAAAATAACAGTTATGCTAAATGAGTGTTATGTTATTCGATCGTATGCCAGTTAAAATTATACAATATTGGTTTTTATGCTAAACGTTCATTATGCTTTTCGTGGTTAGTTAAATGAAATTATGCAAAATATTTTTATACTGATTGACGCGCACCCCACTACTATACACCCTGGGCAGGGTCTCCCAACCTTTTTTGCGTCGAGCCTAGTAATACTACATTATTGCCTAGGTGCGGAAAGCGAGGGACTTCCTGACGAGGTGGTCAGCGGGCCGAGAGATTTATATAATCATAATCTAAGGTATTACGACTCTATTGAATCTTGTTCTATTTCCATATCTGTTTTTGCGATGACCTGTCCGAGCTTTGTGTATAATGCTTTTCTCAAACAATGCGAGGAAATGATATAAATACATGATTATAAGTATTTTTAAAAACCTTTTCTCCCACATGATCGGAAATGTTAACCTTACTGTTACACGTATCCCGAGGTGCCTTGGCCCGAGCTGCAAGCGTTTTGGCTTGGCTGTTACTCGAGGATTTTGTTAGTTTCGGCAGCGCGTGTCATTAGAATTTTGTGTCTTTGCTTTGAAGTGGAAAAAAAGAGGTTTCTTGCCCAAATTTCCTCACAACGAAAGGTAAATACAAACTATTATTATATTAAAGGTTAAACTTATCTAGAAATTGCCGACATTGTGGTTCATTTACAGACATGATGAACCACGATGTGAAGCGCCGTCCCCCTCCCTCTTGATTCGTAATTAAATAGAGTGAAAGAAATAGTGTAATATAATGGGTACTGTGCATGTAACTAATGTATCGACAAACATCACTAACCTGCTGCAGCAACATTCCTTGTTCCTCGCGAGTGCCATAAAAAAGGTCTGGCTCCGTGTCCATACCCTTTAATTCTGTTATCACCTGAAAAACAAAATAAGTATCTAAAACATATGTACTAAAATGCGTTTAAGATACTTCTACTGAGTTGTGTAATGTTTCCAACCTTGTAGCTGTAACCTTGGTTGACAAGGAACCGCTGCCTCTTCCGACTGTACGCCATTTCCAAGGTGTCTTGCGACACCAATGTGTAGAAGAACGCGTTATACTCCTCGGCTATGGCTCCTTTCTTCGCTCTTAAAATACGTCCTGGCAAATTTGAAATCTATATATATAAAAGGCTAAACTGACTGACTGACATATCAACGCACAGCCGAAACTACTGTACCTAGAAACTTGAAATTTGGTACAGGGGTTCCTTTCATGATGTAAGTGAGCACTAAGAAAGGATTTTCCGAAAATCGACCCCCAACGGGAAAAAATTGGGGGAGTAGCGGGAAACTAATTCTACGCGTACGAAGTCGCGGGCGTCCTCTAGTAATATATAAATAAACTAATCAAACCTAGCAATAGTCTGTCATTTAACCTTTGTCAACCTTCTGAGCGCTCAAACTACATCTTGGCAAGAAATCACGTCCATCCGTATATCATTTATTTTAACGTCAAAGATAGCGAAATGAACAAACAGTCTCAGTCGCACAATAATCCTTTTACAAACAAGCTTTGATGTTTTCCGCACTCGGCTTTTTGGGACTCTTTTCAAGACAACGATTAAATCCCTTGTGCGAAAAAGTTCCATCTCAAAAGTTGTTCACTGATTACCATAACAAATGCTTCTAGTCCATACCTAATCTCTGAGCTTCCTGTCTCCGAGAGCCGCCGTGAGACGAGATCTGAATAAGCACGTTAGCCTCAGGCAAATCAAAGCTAGTATCGGCCACTTTGCTCACGAATATCGTGTTCACTTTCGGATTGAACTTGAAGTTTTGCAGAATTTGAATCCTTTCGTTCTGTGACGTCGGCCCGTAGATATAAGGCTTGTTCATTTTGACTGCGTAATGACGAAGAGCGAACACATTGTCGGAGAAAACTATAGTTTTGTCACCGCGCCGCTCATGGTACCGTATAAGAAACTGGCAGGCGCGGAATTTCGTTGGGTTCATGACGTAAAGCAGCATCTTCTTGTTTATTCTGAAAGAAGAATTATTTTAGAAAATTCTAACACGAGTACTAGATAAAGAAGATCATACCGGAGTGTTAGTGGTCTTGCCAGTGCAGACTTACTTCTGTATGAGGTACTCGCGGTAGAACTCGGGCGTCATGGGGCACCAGACCTCGGCGCACTGCACGCGCGCGATGTACCCGTTGGCCTGCAGCTCCAGCCAGTTCGCCTCGTACAGCTTCGGCCCGATCAGGAAGTTCAGGTCCGCGATCTTGTCGTCTTCGCGCAGTAACGTGGCCGTTAGACCTACCGAAAGACTTTTACTTAGAATATGCTCAGACACGACGGTAACCTGACAGTTGGCTATCCGCGGCACGAATTCCTAGTTTCCCACGACCAGCACGTTTACAAGGTTAAAGAAATAAATAGCGAAAAGAAAAACAAAAAATAAGTTTCGGAAACCCGACTGTTAGAGCGACTGCCGAGTAGAATACGGACCACTGCAGCATCAGGACATTCAGGCCTGAGTTGAAACTCGATGGGGGCACGATCACTTATAGCTTAACATGGCACGTTATTTAGTGAAAGTCTTTATTTGATATCTTCAGTACCAATTTCACCAAACGATGTTAACCACTTAACAGACGATTAGAGCGTTAACAGCTGGCAATGTATCAACAATCGATTAACATTGATTAAATTTAACATCATTTAGTGAAATTGGTACCGAAGAACTTAACACAAAATTAAGTGGTTTGGGAACCATCAAAATTTGAGAATCGAAGGTTAAGTAGGTGACACTCCCCACATAAAGACTTATTCGATGATTCCTCGCATTTTAAAAATAACATGATCCTCCTTCTTGGGCAATCGGTCAAACACGACCAGCAGAGTGAGAAAAAATCAGACACGTAATTGAAGCCAAGCGAACAGACTAACCAAGTTTAGCATGCGAGTGCACGATGGTGAGCACGCGGCGGAACATCTTGGCGGGGATGGTGTGCACCTCGTCGAGCACCACGAGCCCCCACTCCTGCGCCTGCAGCCACTTCATGGTCTGCTCCGCCTCCCACGAGCGCCGCTGCCCGTGCGTGATCATCGAGTACGTGGTTATCAGGATGCCCGCGCCCATCGGCTTGTCTTTGGCTTCTGATGTGAATCTGAAATTCGTTTGTACAGATGTGAATAATCAAATGATGTCGGATAAGATCATATTTATTCAGCTTTCTCATTAAGCTTCAGTATCCATCGATAAGCAAACTGAGAAAGCAAGATAAATACCACGGAGAAGAAAACTAATGGAGGACGCAAGTGGGCGTTCCCGTGTCGCCGAGTGTTTGTGCAGTTGCACAAACTTCGCCCACAGACTATTATCAGTCTTATGTCAACCGACTCGATGTACATGACATTTGTGTAATTGAGAAAAAAATAATTATCAATGTAAAAATGCCGTGTTGCGCTATCTCAAGCTGCAAAAATGCAAGCAGAACAAAAACGATGTCCAATGCGGTCATTTTTTATCATCGTTAAGTATTATTTTACTATTTATTGAAATAATACAAATGTTAATCTTTATTGATAATTCGCGTCCAATATTGAGTAATAATCTACTCTATACCTTAGAAGTTACAGTTCATAATCATATATCATGCCAACTGCCAACTAATCTAGATTGTTCGCTACTCCGCTACTCCAACTGTCAAACAATACTCGCTACTCGAGTGCTGTGCTAAGTTTTATCGACATTCATATCGATAAAAGTTTAATCAATTATTATGATAACCGCGATGTGGAAGAATGTAATAGATACAGTAATTCAAGTGTTCATTACAATTTACGAGCATGTCAATTGTAATTAATACCTACTTACGGTTACATAGCCTGTGAAACCTTTCTGCACTAAAGATGAAAGTGGAGATCCAGAGATGGCTTAGTTAATGTTTAAAAAGCCTTATCAACCGTTTTAGATTCCCAAAAGATACAAATGTAAAAAAAATATGGATGGATGTCAAAGGAAACCAATTTTCGTTCCCAATGCTATCTAGCACTAGGTATTTGCTTAGAGCATTTTTTAGACAACGATTTCTGGATTTCGCCAAAAGGGAAGCGCTTTATCCGCGAGAATGTAGTTCCAATACAGAAAATCGTGAATGACAAACAGGAATTCTAAAAAGGATTGAAATGCGTTCTGTCAATGATTTAAGACCCCCAGACATTTTTTTCTTAAATATCTGCAATATACAGATTCATTTCTCCTTCTCAATTGTTTTATTATATGTATGCATACAGATGGCGCCTGCTACTTTTTAGTTGTTCATATTTTTATAAATTATTGAAAGACCCGTTTACATTGTCGCTACATTTCAAAGAAACCAAATATTAATAAAAATATCACAAATTATCGACAACTACCTATGTTGTACCCGCATCCCCATTCTTTATGCCAAAAGGTCTTGTCGTAATACGGAATTCAAAGCCACATACGACTATTTAGTTTCGGACGTTATCGGGCGTATCGAAACATTTCAATTCAACCAAAACTGAATATAGCGCCATCTAATGCCGAGTAGCTGGACTACGATGCTTTTTCTGGAAATCAAATGTCAACAACTAAAAAGACATATGTCACATTTCTGATTTTAGGCCGTAAACTGCTTAAGTTAGAGTAGAGATCCTTTCTGTAAATGGTAACTACTCGATAACACCGTATGGATATTGTAACTTTTTACCAATCAAAATGGTTTTGCAATAGTGTGCCGCGTATGAATTTAACTATGGCTGTGTGAGTTTGGCGACACTGGTTTTCTAAGTAATAGGCGACCATGCCAGTTCCCCTTATTCTCTATTCCCTGATAAATACCAACTTATCCGACAAAATACGACGTTATTCGTTTGATTATTCACTACATCTTTTACCTAACTTTACCATATCAAACACTATGTCGTATCATACGAGGGGAACGCATTATCTGTTCTAGACAAGACCATAACGAAAGGCTATATATAATCTCTAGTGAGCCATTTTAAGACACATCAAAAATGTAAAATTGTGAGACTCGGCTTCGGTCGAATACGCTACAATAGTCAAATGGCAGGCGAGTTATTTACCTAAAAAGGGTGCGAGTATAACCTGCATATCATGCTGTCGTCCGCGGTGGACCAGCACTTGAACTGCTGCTTCCACTGCTCGACGGAGACGCCGGAGTTGCAGAGCACGAGCGCGCGCTTGCGCACCGTGCACACGGCCGTCACGCCCACCAGCGACTTGCCCGCGCCGCACGGCAGCACGATCACGCCCGACCTGCGCCACACGACACGGCGGTAAAATACAAATCGTATTTGATCTGTTATGCTTTTGTTTTTAACCTAGGCCGCCATTACTGTCAAGTAAATAAGAGCTATAAAAACGTTTATCTACACTCATATCATAAGTTCTCTATAATGCGTTCAGAATCCGTAGACAATGACCAGCATTACTTGATACAATTTTACTATGATATGTTTTCTTATCTGTAGCTGTAATGAAAAGTTAAAATTACGATACAACTTTTGATAAAGTAATATTGTTCAAATTTGGAACATCTTCCAAAACCAACAAAATTCAAACAGGGGGCCAATTCTAGTATCAATTGAACGTCGACTCGGTATATTTGAAGTAAAGTGTCGTACGCCATTTTGATTTCGAATGCCATTAGAATAGGGACTTTGTTAGTTTGTCTATGATTTTAAAAAAACATTCATATTCGTGACACAGGTTAGCTTTGCCGCCATGTTTGTTCTGCCGCCTACTGAACGCTTCTTAGAGTACTTATAATATGTGTGTAGATAAAGTAATGTATGTAACTGTACATAATTAGGCCTTAAAAAACTCGTGTGATCTTATTATGAAACTCGCCTTCAGCTCGTTTCATAAAACCACACTCGTATTTTAAGGACCCTCTTTATGTATCAGTTACATAAAATACTATTACAATACGATAACCCGAGGAACCATGCACGAGTGCGTTCTACACCACCATTTAATACCAGCCTTCAACACACTACTGTCAAAGTACAATATTTAAATAAAAATTAAACCCTATATTTGATTACGATACGGATCGGTATTAAATTGTTGATATACCGTTTGCATTTTCTTACATATATTATTTTTAGTATTGTAAGATTTTAAAACAAGACCTCAGAATAGATAATTGTTGATATGTATAAGTACAGAAGATTCTATCTCCTTTGATCGAAAAGCTACGAAAAAATAAGAGATTAGTTACTGCCCACGACTCAGTAGGCGTAGATAAAAAAAAATAGTCTATGTTACTCAGTGATATGATAATATAGCATTCTACAGGCGAAAGAATTTTCAAGATAGGTCCAATCGTTTTTGAATTTATTCGTCGACTCACAACAATGCGAACGCTGCCGATGGCGGTAGGATAAAGGTTGTGATGGTGGTAGTGATCCGAAAGGACCCTGTACATGGTCCTACTAACACTTTCATGTTGCGCGTACATTACAGCACTAATTTTTGACTTTGGGATGGCCCATGCTTTCAATCTCGCTCTACATTTCGCTTTACAAACTGAGCTAACAGCTGGCCTAACGAACTCTTACGTACCTCGCTCGGCCGTTTCCGAACATTTTCCTGAGACTC
This sequence comes from Acleris cristana, assembly GCA_948252455.1. NCBI lineage: Eukaryota > Metazoa > Arthropoda > Insecta > Lepidoptera > Tortricidae > Acleris > Acleris cristana. The sequence goes on along the minus strand of OX411784.1, from coordinate 9,120,628 downwards.
TTTTCCTGGTAGGGGCGCAGCACGGCGGTGGGCTTGAGATCAATGTTGATGTCAGGGTTGACCGTGTCGTTCCGGAAATCGTACTCGGCTAGTAAAGGGTGCTCCAACTCGATGCAACGCTTTTGTATTACCTTTAAAAAATAGGCATTTTTAACGGTAACTATACACATGTCTATCGATAAATACGAATACATTTTTTTTAATATGACTACGCGTAGAAGTAAACAACAGGCAGTCTTATCGCGGTGGTCTCTTCGACATGACCTTTGGATACCAATCTTTTTGGAAATTTTAAATAGATATTAAAATAATAATATTTTATTGTTTCTATAAATAATTTGTGGATTTCGAAATTGCAACAAGAATTGTTATCGATTGTTTTCATTACAAATCTCTATTTCACATTTTCAAAAGTTATTTGAAAGAGATCGCTCTTTAGCGATAAGACCGCCTGTTGTTTACCTCTACATTCAATCTTCTTTAATATGTTGTGTTCTATAATGTATCGATAAAATATGTATATCAGATGTCGATAAAAGAGAAGAAGAAAATCCCGATCTCTGGAAATGGCTAATGAGAAAGGTTTTGGATAGATCATGATATTGTATTCTGTATTGCAACAGTAGGCAAAGAACATTCTACTTTTGTTTTTAATAATTGATAAATTTACTACATGTCTTTGTATGAGATTGAGATCCTTTTGGCATAACTTAAACATTTTGGGCGACCAGTAAACGACCACTTATTAATTTAAAATTTGACACTTAAGTAATTAATTTATAGTAATAAAAATAAGGTAAGTGGAGGAATTATTTGATATACATATTTTATTTTTCTACATACTATTTAGAACCACCCTACTGGTAGGATACTACATCCTTTGTCAAGTCATTCATGGCTTAAGAGTCGTCTGCTTTCTCATATAAACGTATTTTGTTTTAATTTGAGCATGCGTCGTCGGGTAATAATGAAATTTTGAAGGACATTCTTTTGAAGGAAAGAGCTAATCTCTGTCCAAAATTGGTAGTTTTGCAAAAGTAAATTAAGAAAACAGGTACAGGTAATTTTCCGTTATAATAAAAAAACATCGTCCACATAAGTAGCATTTACTGTCGGCAGAAAATCCTACTTTTTCGCCAAGTGACGACGTAAAATTGTGTATATACCACGGGTGGATCAGATCGCATATTTATTTATCGCCTTCTCCTACGGCTCGAGAGACAAATAGCATCGATGTACAATTTCTGTTTACATTTTTTGGGTTAAAATATAACATCCGGTATCAACAATTCCATTTCATCATAACCGTAAATTTTCACTACACTTGGACTATTTAAAGAAATAAAGGCTTGTAGTACTGTTAGGCAATGTGCTCGCAACCTGTCACTAATACCCTGGTAACCATCTCAGCCTAATTAGCCTGTGGTTACAGAATTATCAACAAGTTTTTAGAGTTGTTGGTAATTCTGTAGCTTTGGTCTACCCCACTCTGGGAATGAAGGCGTGAGTTTATGTATGTATGTATGTACGTTGGACTATTTTTCTATCTCGGTCCCTCACTGCTGAGAATTGCGGCCACAGGTTAAATGAACTAGTCTTCGTCTGGTACTGTATACCAGCATGACAGCGGCAGGCCTCACCTCGATCTTGTCGGGGTCCACCTCGAAGGCGACGGCGGTGTTGGCGGTGAGCTCGGTGGCCTCGTCCTCCTCGTCGTCCTTGTCCAGCTGTTGGTAGAACTGGCTGATGTCGTCGGGGACCGCGCCGTTAGACGGTGGCTTCTCTTCCCCCGGTACTGTACAAACCAAATAAAACTCGAATCTCAATAGCTGCCACGAACTGAATGGGTAAATTAAATTCTTATATACATGTAATACTTAAATGCATGTTTTTCTCAAATTTGAACAAGTTCAAAAGGGCAGGGTACATAATTTTCGTTCTATTCTAAGGAATTCCTATATCAACCTACCTATAGAAAAAAACCGTATTTAGGTACTATATTAGAAGGGAGTCTTCTTATAATCAGTTAAGTACTGTGACGGTTGAAGAACTTCACGTCGCCTCTATGGTCAGATATTTTAAAATAGGAACAAAAGAAACTAATGTACCTATAGATGTCATGGACTTGCACGACAGCACCTCTCAAGATTTGGAAGTGAAATGTATAAAATAAACAACCACGTGTATCTAAAGCACCCCACCTCCACGAAAATGCTAGCATCCCAATATCCTAGGTAATTTCCTGAGTCTTAGATGTGATGCATGGTTGTGTGTATGTTAATCGTTTTCTACTACTTATCTATTAAGTGTTGCTGTTGGTGTGGGGTTGTGTGCTGTCCCCACTGAGCTAGTATGTGTTGGCCTCCGAGGGCTAGCGTGCACTGACCGGCGGTGCTGGGCAGCGCGGCGGGCCCGGCGGCGGCGGCGGTGCTCAGAAGGGTGTCGTCCCCGTCGCGGCGCAGGCGGCACTGCTGCACCACGGGGTCGCGCAGCAGCTTGTGGAGCACCTCCACGTGCTTGCTTTCTACTAGGTATCTAAATACACCATACAATTATTCCTAACAATATTAGTCTACCGGCCACACTCAGAGTCAGTTAAGTTGGTCCTAAGTGACAATTTATCATACACGAGTTTGAAAAAGGAATGAGTTAATAGGGAAAGGGCCTGTTTCACAATCGACAAGTAAAGCATATCTGACACATAAATTTCATTGTTTTTTATCATGCTTGATAGACTTCATTGTTTTTTATCATGCTTGATAGATGATATAGTTTTAAACAAAAAGTGATTACCTATGAATAATTTTACAGTTTCTTATACGGGTAAATGGGTCAATATGGGGAATTCTGGAATCTGGAACTGTAAGAGTGAGGGTATCTGTTCTTGGAAACCAAAGCCTAGATTTTGGAAAAGAGAAAAAGCGCATTTAAAGATTAAAACAAAAGGCATAGGTGTTAACTTATAACTCTGAATTCTCCATACTGACCCATTTGTATCTCAACCTGTATATTTAGTAATTGAATATTTTTCTTGTAATCTCCCCCAGGGCTGAACGGGTAAAGTTGATATTTAGCACACATATATTTCATGTCCTGGACACCTTGGAAAATGGGTTAGTTTCGTAAACAATAACAACCAACTTATAAAGTAAGTCATGGGTCAATTGACTTAAAATAATAATGCTCCTACTTACCTATTATGCTTGAGGACAAGTTTCACTTTTCCATAGGATAATGTGCAGAGAGTGATAAACTCTATGATGCCTGCAGGCACGCTACATTTACTGAGCCGCTGCAGATATTCTATAATGTCTCCGGTCTGTAAACCCACTGATACAGCTGCATATAAACTGTATGCTGTCAGTTTGTATTCATGTATGTGTTGAGGCCTGAAACAGTTTTAAAGCACTACTCAAAATATCGTACTGCAATGGATTGACATCTTCATAAATGGCTCTAATGGCAATTTGCATAAATTTGCAACTCTTGCAAGGATATACATACCGGCACACTGGTTCCGCAATAGCAATAAGAAAGTCATGAGCATGTTTGTACACAGGAGAGAAGGCCTCCAAAAATATGTGACCGTTTGGGGCAACCCACAGGGGTCGGCTAGCATTGTCTGGCTTCAGTATCATCTGACTCCTAAAATAAAGTTTAAACAAACATATGTAACTATTCTGAACTAAAATGTTGGAACTAAATCTTGAAATGATTAAATACATGAATTAAATATAGTAAATCTTTTAATCTTTAACTTCTGATTTAAATAGATGATATAATGTAAAACGTAATTTTATTTTATTACTAAGAAAGACAAAGGATGGTTCCAATAGAACAAACAAAACCTATAAGGATCAATATGACATGTGATTGGGTTAGTTAATATTTATAGGGTATATTTTAGTGCAAATTGGAAAAAGTTTGCTTGCTTGCTTGCTTGGAGGCAAATTATTACACATAACAATCTGTTTATCACATTACCATCCATAGCAACATCACTACTGGGATGCTACTCATGCACCGCTGGTCTCATATACATTTACTACATCAATTCTAAGACCCAATTTGTACCTAAAACAGCTACATGAACAATTGTTTATCCTAATATCTTTACAGTGGCAATGGCTGTTCAAGATCACACTTTTGATTGTCTTGTTAGGCCCAGATTTGCAACAGTTAGTGCCTGACAATTTTTGCATTAAAAACCAGTAATATTTACCTGTAGTCTTTAGCGCCAAATTCGTCTTCTGGAACTTGATCATTTTTTTCAGCATCCTGCATAGCTGCCCCGGGAACACCAACATTGTCCGGATTATCATCATCTACCAAGTCTATGGTCAAATCTTCCTCTACTTTCTTTTTCTTACCTCAAAACATTCAACATTCATAGAAACAAGACGTTTGCAAGTATCAACTCTCAACTTGCATAATAAAAAAAACAAAACATTGACTTACTTCCTCTATCACTGCTGGATTGCTTGGAATCATATTTTTTCACTTTTTTCGGAGGACCCATAGCAAAGCGCTTTCTTTAACTTCTTATTAAGTATATTTTCTACTTTTTAGGAACTAAATTCGTACATTAGTTTGAAAGGACTATCAGTGAACCATATTTCTTCATTGGGTTAACCATTGGGTAAATTAATTATTGACGTATTTAACTCCAGGTTCGATAAACAAAATTCTGTATGAAAATCGAAACAAAAAGATTTTCCAACGCAAGGCAGATAGCCAATCCACTTCCGAGTGCTCGCACTTGCAACTTGCTTGCAACAACGCAAAATGAAATGAATGACATTAGATATGTCACTCCAATTACTTATGACAGCGCTTGCAAGCGCTTGAAATCAGTAAATGGCATAGTTACCCACATAACAAAAAGAGGGCAGTATAGACGAGCACCGAAAGAAATGACCGGCTGAGATTCGTTCGCTTCCATTACTAAAAAAATAAAACCGCTTCCTATTGTTGCATTTCGTAATGTCGCTATTATCGCTGTTATCCGCGGAACATGCCTTTTGACAATCTCTTGTCAAGGAACTCTTTGTAAGGGTCAGTTTAGGACGGCACATTTTAAGTTAAGCCAAGAAACCTTTTGTGGCTTAGCGTGTACCATTAATTAATTATTGATATCATTTTTTGTGACCTTACTTCTAAGACAGGCTACATCGAGCTGCGACCAATACTAGCTATCCAACTTTGGCTACAAGGAAAAATTTCCATAAAACAAAACCAGTGTAGTCTCGGCCTTCTTAATGAAACAGCAGTTGAGTGAGTTAAGACAGGGGCTCTACTTTAAAATCAGTAATTCGAACTTCAGATCGCCCCGTCACTTTCTTGCGAATTAGTGACGCGTTGAGAGCAAAAAAGATAGCAATAGACGAAGTTCGAATTACGGATTTCAAAGTAGAGCCCCAGGCACCCACCGGACCGGCGCATATGATATGTCACTGGTCGGTTGACCCGGTGCAAAATGCAAATTATACTTACCCATAAAAGTTTGTGAAGGTACCTATGAACTTATGACTGATGTCCCATATACACAGTAAACATTACGGTGTTATCAATGTTATCATGCTCGTCTTTTTACAAAAATGTATTAAGTAACTAGTCTTTAAAATGTATCATCTGAATGAATTATAACCTATAATTTGTATAATATTTGTTAGTTATAGTTGAGTCAAATAAATAGACTTACCAATCTATGTATATCTGCATAATAATATTGAACCTGAGAGCTATCAAAATGAACTTGTTTCAGGTAGATTCACACGAACTACACATAAATCTTACGGCCAGCCAACCGTCAGGACTTGCTACTTTGTTTATATTAAAGGCCTCTGCGAGTAACCACTAGATGGCGCAGCGTAGTTCAATTACTACATAAAGTAAAGCTACTGTTGATTGATATACATTAAAGTTATTAAATTAGTACTAGTATTAGTATTATTAGTATTAGTAGTAGTATTAGTAGTGTTAGTTAGTAGTATTATTAGTAGTGTAGTTCTTTGAGTATAATTATTATAGTTAAATAAGGAGAGAAATTAGTTAAACGAAAAGTAACCACCGCTGCATACGAGTTAACTAGCAAAATGGTTACATTTCTCTGCAGCTGACTGACTGTATCATCATCATTTCAGCCGAAAGACGTCCTCTAATGGACATAGGCCTTCCCCGAGGTTTGTAACAAGGACGGCTTGCGCCGCCTGCATCCATCAGTTTTCCACAACCTTAGCAACGTCATCGGTCCACCTTGTTGGAGGTCTACCCCTTAGAGTAATATAATTGAATAGGTCTGTGGTCTACCCATGCTGCGTCTTCTGCCGCCGCCGAAGACACTCTAGAACTCGACAACCCTGTCGGCCATTTGTTCTGCGAGCAATGTACCTAAGGTAAAACCAGCGTAATACCATGTAATACTGACCATCATGGGCCATCATCACTATACATATATAGTAATAGTTTGTAAGTTGCTGTGCCCCACCAGGGTCCATAAAGAAAGATCTCACTTGTATTGTGTACACGTGTACACCTACACATTATGGGAGCAATAAATAATTCAGTATTGAACAGTGTCAGAGACGCATTTACACCTTAGAGTAAAGGGGCTTCTAAACGGGCCATATTTTCACTGCAATATGTAGCCGGCAACTATCGGTGTCCCTCTTTTACTCGCATGTAAGAGAAAGACACCAATAGTTGCCAGCCACATATTGCAGTGAAAATATGGCCCGTTTAGAAGCCCTTTAAGTAACATATTCTAGTATCTCACTCTTACGCGTTACCGTCCCTTGCTGAGGCCCTACTTTGAAAATCGAAGTTCGAAGTTATGCTAGCTCGATCCCTGTCACTCGTCATTCGAGACTAAATTGAGAGAAAGAGATGGAGCTAACGAAACTTCGAACTTCGATTTTCAAAGAAGGGGCCTCTGGCCCATAATGGCCATCGTAAAAGGCCGGGGCTTTAAGAATTATAAGAGTGCGCACTGATGCCAATTTCTACCCGCCTTAGGGCCCGTTTGTTTGATCAGTAGTTAACTCAACTAATTGTTAAAATTCGAAAAAGCAATCGAAAATTTGACGCATATTTCCTTGAGATTTAACCATTGGTAGATTATTTCGTTTAACTACTGATCAAACCATGGGCCCTTAGACAATATTTCCGCTGATGAAAGGATAATGCTAAAGGGCGAAATAGACTAGCAATAATAAAAATTGCAGAAGTCGATTGCTGTCTTACATTAACTATAGTTCTAGATCATGAAGCACAATTATGCTGTCTTTTAGCCGACTTCAATTTTTTTTGAATGTATTTGAATTTTTTTGTATGTTTGTCCGGGATTATCTCGCGTTCGGCTGAACCAATTTTGATGCGGATTTCGGAAAAGTATTTGTTAGATTCTGGAGAAGGATTTGGTTAGTATACAACAAGTTTTGGTATTTGGTGAAGTGGAACAGATGATGAAAACCACAGATGGCCACCTGAACTCCTCCTCAACGGTACCTATTTCAAGGGTGGTGACAAGATTAAGATTGCTGAGCGACTATAACGAAGAACATTGTCAGAAACTCCCACTTGATCGGTTTAATATTTACTTGAATGGTGGGCTCATCAAGATTAAGACTATAATATTATTAGTTCAGACGGGCAACTAACGCTCAATACCTACCTACGTCTGTAAGTAGTATGTATTGATGTTAAGTAAGGGAAGTTTTCGGGGTAGTTTGGATACGGCAACAAGGCTCATATTTACAAAAACCTTACAAACTAACACACATAAACCATAATGTAACTAAAAATTAACATAGGTAACAACTAAAACACTTTCACGGTGTCAGCTAGCTGGGGAGCACGAAATCGTCAAAACATGGTACCCCTCTGCCAAAATTCCTCTTTTAAAAAGGTCAACAGATCTTTGGTCGGTACTCACCACAAACGACTTAAAGTTAACCTTGTAGCGAGACTCCAACCACTCGACCCTTAGAGTACCGCGGTCTTAACTCGTACATACTCTACGAGCTCCTTAGGGTTTACTGCGGTTCTGCTTCAGCTAAATAGGAAGCTGTGCTGGATGCTTAGCGATTGTCGCCTGGCAACAGCAGCATACGCATGGTTTGAGGTCACCTGTGCTGTGCCGTGACAGATGAGCGGGTGGTGGGGCGTGAGGCGGCGCTGTCTACAGCGCCGGCCGGTAACTCATCCAATTTCACCGACTCAAACTTGACTACGGTTTACGGGTGCATTTTGCGGCCCGTGACATGCACTCACAATAGAGGTAGGTATCCCTACTTCGGCACGTAGGTAATTCACTCACGATGTTATTTGAGCCAAACTGCCCTTCAGGAACGTAATGTCCTTTAGCAGCCTAGTGACGTCGACGTGGTGAAACGAGACGGGTGGCAGCCTGTTCAGCTGCTTCGCCACGAAGGCGGGTAGGTACAGCCTCGTCTTTCACATCAATCTCTCGGAACATATCGATGATGTCCGGCAGACTCTTGGCTCCTCCATCCCTCCGGTGGGATGGCATCAGGTTGTCTTACTCAGCAACAGTAGCGCCTTGCCGCTGCAAATCTCTTTTTCTTTAGATATCAAGATAAGAACATAGGTATGTTAGCACCATACGCGGTGTTAGTAACAAAGTTTTATATCCCCAGCACTGCAAAGAACACGGCTGGAAACTGGTGGTTTTTCATCCGTAGTCGGGGGTCAGTCGACGACATAAATACCGATAATGTCCGGTGGTCCCAAGACGTCAAAGTATTTACACGCCTATGTGCCACCACTAGTAATAAGGTCTGTGTTTCGTGTAGGTACTTGATGCGATGGCTATCATGATATTTATAATTTTTAGCTCTTTTATACCTATGACATATGGTCATCAAATATAATTATCAGAACAGTGTCTGAAATTAAGAAATACCTACGGCTGACACAGGAATCATCTACACTGTGACCGAATCTTAGAGCGTGTCCAGATATTTTTGACATCCGTCCTCTGAAATATTTGATGGCGACTGTATCAACACTTCAGCTATCCGCCGTGGCGATAGCTGATTCGATACTACATCGAACATACTTATGAGAAGTTGGACGTAAAGGTGGCGGTTTGCGCCGCGACAGAGACAAGCGACCAAGACATGAGACCGAGATCGGAGACACGAGACACTACTGGTCCGGGGCAGCGACCGTCTCGCTGTCTCCTGTCTCTGTCTCGCTCGCGAACTGTCGCTTATACATTGCCTAACGTCAAGTGACGGTCGCGGTCTCCGGTCGCGGTCTCCGGTCGCGGTCTCCTGTCTCTGTCGCGGCGCGTACTGCCACCTTAAGACAGTGAAGATAAATATCCGTCAATATGGTAGAGTAGTATCGGCAAACGTAGTGTAGGACGCCCTCCGACTAGGTGGAGCGACGATCTTCGCAAGGTGGCTGGCAAGAGCTCGATGACTCGTGCTCGTTGGCGTGCAATGGGAGAGGCCAATGTCCAGCAGCGGACTAATATAGGCTGATGATGATGATGATGATGATGATGGTAGAGTACGGTCAGAGTGGGAAAACATGTTGCTAGACGTATAAACGGACACAAATGCGCAGGGCCTCTATTCTAGGCGGTAAAAACCATATTGCCTTTTTACTGTTATCGTATCAATTGTCAATGTTTAGTTAGCTCTTATTTACTTGACAGTAATGCCGTCAGAGTTAAGAACAGTGCCATAACAGGCCAAAGACGATATACTTTTTACCGCGTCGAATAGAGGCGCAGGTTATGAATTTACTAATTACCTAGTACCTGGCCAACCGAGCGTAGCTCTCGGGTTGCAATCGAATTTTCCCGAAGATGACCACTTGACAGATCGTAGTTTCGCCCCCGCATACCGCATACCATTGCAAATTTCATCGACATCGTTAGAGCCGTTTTAGTAACGTGATTACAAATATATACATATACAAATATTGCTCGTTTAATAGTATAGGACAGGATAGGATTTAGTGACCACCGAGGATTAAGGCTAGGGGCTGGGTTGGGTTGGATATGTAACAAAATAATTACTACCTTATAATATTTTTTTACCTTATAATAGTTTAGTTAAATAATGTCTTGCTCACTGTGCCCTCCCTAGCATACAATAAAATTACACGTTATGATCATCAAATGAAAAGTCACTTTTTATTACTGGTAGGTCATAATTTAATGCAGTTTTTTTTAATTAGTAACATTTGCTTCTGCTTTACTTATTTAATATGACAATGGAATATTGTTCGTTATCTAGGTAGATAGGTAATTATTACGTTGAAACTATTTTAAACAACTTTTATATTTTGTTAGCGCTTTGTACACGACTGCTTCACCTCTGTCAGAAAGCTACCATGTCTAATAAGTGGGTGACAACCATAGCCGGATTAACCATGTGAGGGGCCCGTAGGCAATGCAAAACTTGGGGCTCCCTATTACACATTAAAAAAAAAACACATTTTTTCCGCTGCGCCTAGCCGATGCGGGGCCCATAGGCAGTTAGCTATCCCGCCCTATGGATAATCCGGCCCTGGTGACAACCAAGCAGGCGTCCACATCGCGCGCGGCCCGGGAACTTCCTACCGCCGACCGTCCGCGCGGCGCGACCACCGCCCGACTACCGAACTAGACAATAATAAAACACATGCTAACTAGTTGCAGCGTAGTCGCGGTGATCAAAGTCGGTCAAGTGTAAATATTGGCGAGCCGGATGGTAAAAAGTTGCCAGGAACCACCATCTTAAAATATATTTCTGTTGTTTATGGATAAACGACACAAGCATAAATAGGTACACGATTAAATGATTATGTGGCGGTATGGACTCAATTGTAAATTACTTGTAGTGGCAAGATAAAATTTATAAAAATAAAACAGGTTTTGCTTTCAATTCTTTAAGTTTTGTTTCAGCAAATTTATTATGTCACTATGGTAGTTACTGTGAACAGGCGAACTTCAGTTCTGCTGGCCCCAGAACTCCTACAAGTTCTGGACAGTCTCGCTCGTATATCGTGCTCACGCGAATAACAAAATTGGACAAAATTCGCCGCCAAGCATACTACTTATACGAGCTACCATGACACACGACTAACCATTATAAATGTATCGTGAATTGAAAAATAATTTGACTCGAGTACACGCGTGCTGCATTAATTTAGAGAGACTCAAAAACAAAACAAATAAATTATAACGACATAACAAATAGCTGCACCGGAATTTGATCAAGAGTCAGAACACGTGTCCCCGTCGTTATAACAATAAATACCTTATCAACAACTAAATGAACCAATGTTTCGTCAACATGTCTATCCCTAGTGAGATTTCTATTCGCCTGCTGGTCGGTGTCGGGTCCCCGCGCGCAGCGCTGCAGCGTGCAACGCGCAGCGTGCAACTCGCAGAGTGCAACGCGCAGCGATGCAACGATGCAGCGGCGCGGCGCCCGTCAGTACAAGTATCGAGAAGATTTCAACATAAATATGGAATGTAGCAAACACTCAATTGAAAAGACCCTCGGATTCTGGCAATCGGCCATCATTAATCTAATATTAAATTAGAGACAATATTTACAATAAAATAGTCACTATGCTATGTAAATTAATATTCCTTGCATTTACTGTACTGATATACGATATGTTATTTATACACCATTTAAAATAAATATAAAAGTTGTTTAAATACAGATATATAGTTGCTGTATAGAAATTCTTTTTAAATAGGTTACTTAAACATGAGACTGTACACTGCAAAGACATTAACTTATTGACTGACCTTCTCCATAATATACAATATCATCAAGGTTACAATCGAAAGATTCATTAAATATTATATACTTTTAATTGTTTCTATTTGAATTAAATTTACCTAAGACAACATATTTCAAGTAGACATTATAGTGTTATATCTTTTTATTTATTTCAGTCTTAGTTTTTGCGAAACTCAAGAACAAGCGAGGAACACGGACGCGCACGCCACCGACGCGATACACACCTACGGCACACTAGCGGGCGGTGAAACCTCGTCTTACGAACATAACTTCTCAATAGAAACAATTATCTCTATGTCTAAACCGATTAAAGTATTAAGACTAGTTCCGCTCCGGGCTCCCTCTCACTCGCCGCGGGCCGCGCCGCCCGGCGGCCGCTCGCACATATCACAGACGCGGGCGCGCCGCGCCCCCGCCTCCGGTCCCAAATAAATAAATACCAAGTCTATAATACTCCGGGACGCGCGAGCACTTCGGCGAGTCTGATCGTCCCGATAATGGAATGTAAGCGTGATATGGTAGAGGGGCGGGGAGGGCGAGCGGCGTCACGCGTCGGGCGGCGGCGCGGGCGGCGCGGGCGGCGGCGCGCGGCGCGGGACCATGACGCAGGGCGGCGGCGCGCGCGGCGCCAGCCCCGGCGCCGGCCGCGCGCCCATGCGGCCCCACCAGCGCGTCGCCTTCTGCAGCAGCCCGTCCTTCTTGCCCGCGCCCGCCGCCCCGCCCGCGCCGCGCCGCGCCGGCGCCTCCGCGCCCGCCCACTCGGGCACGTCGCTCACGCACTTGTTCGGTGGAGGCTGAAAACTTCGCATCAACTCGGCTTGCTGGAACAAACAAACGGCCGAGGTCACGGTGAGCCGTTAACGTTGGCGCCGGCCGCCTGGGCTTCGTCGAGTCGCGATTCGACGGGAAGCGGTCGGAGGGTCCCCTCGGGTGTGAGTTGTCGAATAAAAAATAGCATCGATCGTGACGTTCACGAATTGGACCGACGATCTGGCTGAGATCCGAGGAGTCCGCTGGATAACGACAGCGAAAGCCCGGGTGGACCTCCGACTACTAGCTGACCAGGTTTGAATCATAACGTCACTGTGACACGGTTCTATGGTGGATTAGGATTATTGGATTATTTAAGTTTGACGAGTAGACGCTCATAGTACGTGGGACCAATTCTGCCCTCCTAAGCCATTAAGCAAAATCTCAAATTTTATTATTTTAGTCATAAGGTTGATATTGCTACAGGGGTTTTATCTGAGATATTACTTATTTATTGTCTTAGGAGGGCAGAATTACACACGAGTTCTTTACCCGCAAGTTCCATACGACTGTTCTCACACCCGGTGTTGCGGAGCTCCTTGCCAAGAATATTAAAGCGTTCAATATAATATACTAGTGATCCGCCAAGGACTCCACCCGCGTAGAACTCGTTTATCATGTTTCCCTTGGAAACTATAAAAAAATCCTAGATATATTTTATGGGTCTATATTGACTACCATAACATTAATCTTTCGATTTTACTTATCCATTCCATTGTTTTTCACTATCGTTGCTCGACATTTTGTCTTTGGTCATAATTTCAATAGGCATAATTTCCTTAACCCCCCTTTCATTAGTCATAAGTGTCACAATCATAACTATCGAATGCCATACCGTTATTGGTCATTACATTCAATGTGCTGTTTGTATTGAAAGGTAGAATTTCAAAAGGAATATTATTACTTTAAATAACGCTTACAAGATTGAAAATTATTAATCCGAAAATTTTAGTGCATCATAATTTTGCCTATCCTACCGTGACTACACGACGACGACGACACGACACGGACACGTACGGTGTGACGTGATTAACTACCTAAAAGTGTCTGAAATCAAAGGAGAAATAAGCTATATTCGCCTCCTTCCCCACGGTACTACGAAGCCGCACTACTGACCAATGCTTTCTATTTATAATTCAAATTTAACGGAGTCGACGGAGCTCCGCTGCCGCGGAGCTCCTTTTTCTGGGTGGTTTGGCCCTTCGGGCCTGCTGAATAACTAACATAACCTAAACCTACCTCATATTTATGATACTAGTTGATTAGTAAAATGATATGAATAAAAATAATAGTAATACCTACAATATTTATGAAAAATAAACGGTATGCCTTTTGGTAGTATGCTGATCAATTTTATGTCTTTTGTCTTGTATGATATGTAACATTATTGTAATTAATCATTATATTTATTTCGCGTTATACCTAACAACCATTATGACTATTGATTATTATGAATAAAAATATGTATGCCAATTTCTGACTTTCGAAAATCGAAACAATAAAATTATGGAAGTCGAACGGCACCCATATTTTATGATGGACTGTGTGCCAAATCCATTCGGATTTAAGCCGTTTAAGTGTGATTAAGGAGGGAGGGAAAAAAACCAAACGTCTCCTTGTCCTTATAAACCATCACACCATATTAGGCAGTCATATTTTTTACCAAAAAAGAATGCATTTCCTAAAGTTTTGCAATAAGATTACCTATGGATAAATAATGATGAACGAATATATTCGATAAAAAAGTTGCGTATCACCGAAATTTAAGAAGTAATTTTCAACTCCGAGAAAGTTGGAGAAATAAGTTCGAATTGTCTTTTCGAGTAGTAGTAGTAAGTAGTGTTAGTTATAATAGTTTCAGTGATTGGCTAACTGCTTCTCTCGTAATTTCTATTGACTTTTGTACACGGATTGTTTTCAGATAACGGATGTGCCAATTAACGAAGCAAGAGCGTTAACTACATAATTAACCTTCCTTTTTGCTTTGCTATAGTCGGTTAAAAAATAAAATAAGATCACGTCATTGAAAATATGAAATCCACATCGGAAAAGGCGCAACTGAAAAAAATGTAGATTGGGAAAAAATGCGAATATAGAAAATTTGCGTCAGAGAAGAAAAATAATCTAACAAGCCAATACGAATAACATGTGCACTGTCAGTTGCCCTATCCTAGACAAGACTTAGGGCTAACATAAACGATTGGCGAGAACTGTCCAAATGTTTGGAATTGACATAAGCGTTCGACGCGACCGACCGATTGGTAGCTCACGTCAATTCTATACAATTTCGATAGATCCGGTCTCGTATCTATTGCGATCTCGCAATAGCTGCAAGACCGCGTGAGACAACGATAGGCAGCAGAGGTTATTTATAAAATAGGCATAAAGGCTCGAAGCAGGTGGTGGAACTAGGTATTATGAAGCTAATTGACCTACTAAACTAAGACTGCACATTGTACACGGCAGGCCTTTAAGATTGATCGCACCAGTGATAGATAACCAATATCAACTGGAAAAATCACAAAACAGAAATAAAAACATGCAAGTGTGCCATTATTAAACTTTACTTTCAAGAGAAGTACCATGTTACATGTTGTTGTGTACATGTTATTGGGAAAGCCTAAGGGACGAACTTAGCTTACATTTTTTACCAAAATCGGTACAGGGGTTTAGACGTAAATGCGTAACAAAATAACAGACTACACACAAACCCATTTTCGCATCGATAGTACCTATTAGTTGTTGCCCGCGACTCTGTCAGAGTAGAAGTCGATTATCGCTATTCCCTCGGAAACTATTGAATTTTTCGGGATCAAAATATTAGTATGGAAGTATGGATTGGTAGAGATCTTTCTCCAAATAGATGGGCCTTTTTCAGATACCTATACGATCTCTTGTGCAGTAAGAGCATTGGGTACTTAAGTCAGAAATTCCCATTGGCTACCACTGGGGGTTCGAACTCGGTACCTTACGATAACGAGTCAGCACCTTAGAAATTAGAAATTAGAAATTATTTATTGCATGTCACATTACAGTTTACAGGTGAAAGGTATATAAATAATCAGGTATACATGTGACGCCCTGCAAGGGCATAGCAACATATTATATATAATATGAGCGTCGGGGGCCTAGTAGCTTAAGGTGTGTAAGGTACTGTGAAGATTGAAGACCTCCACGTCGTCTCTATGGCCCAATATTTAAAATAACAACACTCGTGAAAGTAACAGATAGCTGTCATGGGCAGAACTAGAGAGTACCCACTAATGTAACTTCCTATTAGTATATATTAGTATAAATAAGCTATCCCTACTAGGGATTGCAGAATAGAGACCCCTGCGCAAGAATGACACAAAGGATGAAATCACTGAACTCCAACGAAAATTCAGCGTGAAGGGGTAACAAACATACTGACGCACACACTAACATACTTTCGCATTTATAATAATTAGTGTGATGAAGAAAGTGTATGGGATTCAGTAAGCTATAGATTTTCAACTCAATGGCTTATGTCAATTTCATACATGTTTTCCATGTGATATATTATTCGGGTTGACCTTCGACATAATGCGACTGCTGACAATAATTAGCTGTCAAATAGGTGCATCTTCCCTGATATTGGAAGATGCGCCTATTTGATGACGTAGTTAGCATAGTCGGTAGCGAATCTGAGACTAACTAAAGCTATCAATCTCATGTTCTTTCCCCGCATGAGGGAAAATATTTGTGTGATGAGCACGAACAATTTTCTGAGTCTTGGATGTTTCCATGTGTTTATTTATCTATGTATAACGTATGTGTGCGCGACACTAGTCGTGATAAGCAAAACGTTTGCCTCGGCGGAAAAGTCAATGGACTGGTATCCTATAGGGTCTCACTTTTATTTTGCGAAAACAAATATACACCGTGCCCGGGACGTACCCGAAGGATTTCAACCATTGATTCTAGACCCTATTTGGAGTATTATAATGTGGTATAACATGTAGTCCAATATCGCATAATTTTTATTATTTAAAAAACAATTCTATAGTTAATTTAATTTGAACTCTGTTACCTTAACTTAAAGCATTATTAACTAAGAAATTGATTAAAATAATTTATGTTGTACGTTGATGATATTGCTACTTACAACATGAATCTTTCTTAGTAAATAATGCTTTAGGTTAAGGTGACAGAGTACAAATTAAATTAACTATGGATTTTTTTTTTAAATAATAAAATTCTCGGAAATTATGCGTTATTAGATTACATGTCATACCACATTATATACTCCAAATAGGGTCTAGAATCCATGGTTATAATCCTTCGGGTACGTCCCGGGCGTTGTGTATAGTTTATGTGGTGCAGTTTTAATGTGTTACGGACATTTAAAACTGGGCCGGATCCAGGACTTTAATTAGTGGGCAAATGACCCTCAAACACAACCTTCAGGTCTGACCTGACCTGGAAGGGAGTATGGCCACCAGGGCTACCTCCTAAATCCGTCCACGGCGTAACGTTGTTTACCTGATAAGGGACTCGCAGCTGCAAATGCGCGTCTTGTCCGTGCTCGCCGTCGGGCAGCTGTATGCTGGGCGGCAGGCCCAGCCGCTCGGCCGCGGCGGCGGACCGCGCTCGCGTCTCCTGCTCCACCATCTCTTGGATGCGCCCCACCACCGCCTGTATTCGCTGCTGCTTCTCCCATTCCCTGAAACGTACAACGATACTCTTAAAACATGTTAGGCGTCACTTTAACCATGTGAACGAGACAATGAGCGGTGTAACGATATATTTTGTATCAATAATGAAATGACATCCTGACGTCTGGACCCCGTAATGATGTCAGATGTGATGTAAAAACGTTAATAGTTACAGCCAAAGTCCAAAGCACTAACTTTTGTAATTCTTCAGTCAAAACGTCAATGTGCACCACAGGCTGCATTCTAAATTATTTATGTATTCTATGGCCGGCGCAATCGTCTGTCATGCATGATCTTTGCAACAGCCTTCTCACTTCAAGTTTGAATGTATGATTAAATCTCGAGGCGTGCATGTGTGCACGCGGGAGATACGTGCATACGACGTGTACGCGTCGTGTGAGTAGACAGATATGGCGATAATGTAGAATAATGTCGTAATTAATTACTAACTAGTGAGTTAGCTAAATATTTTTCTTACTTAAACTAAATTATTTTAGTTTACGTAAACTAGCTTCGCAGCGGTATTTTGGAATATTAAAACTTTTAACCCATCTTTGCAGTTACATAATATCAAAAATCCTCTCTTGGCTAGCTCCTCTGCTAATCATGGTACTTATTTGAAACACTTCTATTGCAGGTAGGACTTGAGTCGCAAATCATCGTTAGCGTTGACAAGGTTACAAGAAAGACGTAAGTGAAACTGCATATCAAGATTAACCTTGAAATGTGTTCAACTCGAGCATACTGTCTATAGAGTTCTCATACCGTAGACTTAACATTAATATTATAATCATTGTACCCTTGGAGGACTCCAGTGTATGTGAACAAACGAATCACGCACAGTGCAGCGATCTGGCATTTTCGCAGTTCATACTAATGCGTGGAAGAAGCGATGCCTCCGCTGTCAGGCACATTAAAGTTCATTTAACATTTCTCAATTGAAAATTGCATGCGAACTTCTTACAAATTATTATGTCCAGTGGACATAGTTTACTTTGATCATAAATACAAGCTGCAATTAGTGTTCTACTTGGGTCAAGTAACGAAGACTCGCTTATGAAGCTACGTGAACGAACAGTATGCCATATGTACCATTTATAAGCTCTCTGACACTCTATAAGCATTAGCCATCTTCACATCGGGCTCCAAGTTCACAACTCAGAGCAACAGAAAGTACTACTCTGCGAGAATAGATAAACTCCTTAAGAAAGTTTACGACTGTAGACATCTCAAGAACACAACAGAGAATTAATTAACGTAAGCTGTCGTGTGGTTTCTACAATCGTTAACTTTCGTAGAATTTAACATGTCTGGTTAGTCCCTCCCCATTCGCGTATTTTTTAGTGTCAGCCTAAAATGAGCATAGCCTAATATAGATTTCATCAAGTACTTTTTCATATACTTACGGTGGGTAAAAATAAAACTCAGCCATTGTGGACACGGAGGAACAAAAATGAACGTAAAATCGTCGCGCAAGCTTGGCGACAAATGAAGTCTTCTCGTGACTGGTGGTAGATGGTGGATGGGAACTCACGTGGGGTGGTGGTGCCTGTGGTCGTGTCGCAGGCGCGGCCCCCCCGGCGCGCCCAGCCGCTCCATGCCCGCGCACCCCGGCACTTGCACCGAGAGCATCTGCAAATCACAACACACTGCTCTCACTTATGTGGTCCGCCTCACTATTAACCTACCATCTACGCGCAATCATAGTAAAAGAGTATTAATAGTACAGTCTAGGACTTCAATTGTTAACCTATGGAACCCTTTCGCATAACGTTAATCATTCAGATCTGGCATCTGTCAGTATATTTGGTATTCCAGAGTGTTAAAGCAACTTTACAGCCGAGTACTATTAATACTCTGGTTTTACCGTACCCTATAGGTGTCAGTTGGTAGCCGACTGCACGCAGCAGCAGCAGACGACAAGTCGTCTGCTGCTGTGGTTTCTATGTATTTCTATGGGGACGCATCGCTAGTTTCGTGTAGCTTCGGAGGGAATTTCATAGAAATACATAGAAACCAGTAGTGTCGCGACGACACGTCCTCTGCTGCTGCTACGTGCAGTCGGCTACCAACTGACACCTTAATAGGAATGAGGTGACAGTACAGGCGGAGACTTGAACCAGGTGAAATGTGGCTCACATGATATACATAATATATATATATATATTTTACCAACGCAAATGGGACTGTAAAAAACTTCCTTCCTAGGCGGTAAAAACCATAATTATCTTTGACCTGTTATGGTATTGTTTTTAACTTAGCCGCCATTACTGTCAGTGTCATGTCAGTGGTTTTTACCGCCTAGAATCTTGGCCCTTATTGTATTTCACTTAACTTTCAGTGACAAGTTTTTTGATTTACACACGCAATGATCTGCTTTTAAAGAACGCGCACATCAGAAGCAAACTTCTAAAATGTGCACTCGTTATCTGATAGCGATTCTAACAAGCAGCGTTGCACCAGAATGTTAACATATTAGCTTAGCTGTAAACTATAAACTTACAAAGAATATCAAGAAGAATTACAGCATTCGAGCGACGCGAGGATCAGTAATCTTGCCTAATGATAAGTGACATCTCGGTGGGTAGAATTCTTATTCCTCATGCCATTATAGATTATTTTACAGTTATACGGTATACCCCGTTTTTTTGGTGTTAACCGTTTTTCGTCCGTAATTATTCGTATAATAACTTTGAATAGACGGTTAACTCTTTGTGGATTTGGACATGGTGGTTTGCGTTTGTACTGTTTACGATAGACAGGCACTATTGGTTATTTTAAGTTATAGGTAACTTATCGTATTTTATGTAAGGTAGGTACAATAATGTTACGTGCAATTATTCCGGATGGACTTAGGCTATTTTTTTTTTCTGGAGCGATAGAAGGTAGGGATGTGCAGATAACTAAACGGTAAAAATAGGCATTTTAATTTGTACGATCATAACCCGTTTAAATACATGATGATGAATGTAAAAGAGTGAAAAATAGCGAGGTTTATAGCAATCTAATTATAGATTTTCCACTGTAACGCACCAAAGTACCTAATTAGCATAGTCAAAATGGTTATGACGACAATCGTTACGCGACGAGCCCTTAGGGACGCAGGCAACGAACAACGATGATAAAAATAACTTGATATTCGGGCCAACCTCGCGGGGAGTGCGAGTCGCTCCGAGCGACGCAGGGTTCTGCACTTTAGGTTCCGGTTGCCAGTGTTTAGTAGAACAGTCAGGGGCTAGATTTTGAATTATTCCCTTTAACCAGTGATTGGTAGTAGATCACTTATTTCGCTTATTCCTTGTATTAGGTAGGTATATTTATAACAGGTGACGAAGCCTGAAGACGAAGGTGTTTGATGTTCTGGGTAGTGATTCTTTCAAAAGCAAAGGTGAGCGAACGCAGGAGTGATGTCCAAGCGGCGAGTTTTAGTAGTCCCGTCAAAGCGAACAAAACATATTTCAGCGCGTGTATTCAATTTGGCAGCATGGCTTCTCGAACGTATAACGCTGCCTAATTGAGAATGCACGCGCTAGTATGTGTTTTGCTCGCTCTGACGGGACTACTTAAACTCGCCGCTTGGACTTCACTCCTGCATTCGCTCACCTTTGCTTTTCAGAGAATCACTACCCTGCCCAACTTATCAACCCACTGTTGCTGGCTAATGAACAGTTTTTTCCAATACCTCCGTACAAATTTGGTAGTTACGACCAAGTTGTTTTTTTTCCTTTTCCCACCAATCATCCTGCAAGTGTTTGACGCAGCGTGCAGTACTATGCGCCACGATATCATATCAATGACATTATCTTGACTCTAGATAAAACATAATATAGGTAGTGCAATAGCTCTCAAAAAAATTCTCGTGTTCGGGTAACGTCGGTTAGACTAGCATAAGAGCGTATTCTTATACCTAGCTTTTGCTAGGGAGAGAGAAGTACAAACCCGAAGGGACCTATTACTTAGAATGGGTCATTTCACGGTCACGGTTACTTCTGACGGAATCCTATACTTAACAAGATTGTTTTGGTAATTTTAATGCTTTCGAGTTTTTTCAGAGGTAAATCTTTCAAAACTTCACCCCTCATCACCCCTTTTTTTAACAAAACAGAGGGGTGTTATAAGTTAAATGTGTGTAATTAATTGTGTATATGTGTATGGGTGTCTCTGTCTGTGGCATCTTAGCTCCCGGATGGACCGAATTGGACCTGTTTTTAGGGTTCCGTAACCAAACCCTTTTTTTTAATAAAGCTATTTTTATCGGGATGGTTCTTAGATAATGGGTTTTTATCTATTAATAGTTATTAAGATTACATTTACGTGTACAACGGACAAAACATTACCAATTTGTATGGAGCTAATAATGATGGAAACCGTACCCTTACCATGAGTTACAATAATTATTACCGTGTTCTGTCCCTTACAGTATTTAGAGTCACCTTATAGAGTGCGAGGCACAGAGTACTCGACTCGCGAGTTCGGTAATTGTAACATTTGTAACATTTGTAACTCATGGTAAGGCTAGACAGGATGCTTAACGTTAACGTAAACGATTTTCGAAAACTATCAAAATGTATGGAATTGACATAGGTATATACGTAAGCATTTGACGCGACCGTCAGGCAGCTTACGTCAATCCAATACCTTTTCGATTTTGATAGCGTTTTTGCAATGCATCTTGTCTAGGTGATAGATGATGTTATACCTATTATAAGCAAGATGTTGAGAAATAGCCTTGTAAGATTTGAATAAAGGGAAGGTAATGTTTTGCTTCATTTAATAAAGAATTCGATTAAATGTACAGTTCACAAATTGAATTATTAAGGATCGTGATTTTCATATCAAAGCGTGAGATAGACAAGGTGACGGGTAAAAGACGTATGTACAGTCACCACCAATATTATATTATCTAACATTGGGCGCAAAAGGGTGAATCAACTTTTAAGGTACTCCCCATATTTCGACATGTTTCACAAGTTATATGTTTTTTAGAAAAACTATATATTTGTTAATGACGTGGCTTACAGGCTTATTAAATCAGACATATAGGCTAACATTTCAAATGATTTGATTTAAAATAGTAGTTTTAAATAAAAATACAGTATGTAACGCAGCGGACAATGTTGTCCCTAGGTTTTGTATGAAAAATGTGCATTTTCCCCTGAGTTACCAGGGTTTTTCGAGGATTAAAAAATATTTGAGGTGTTTAACATGTAAGGTCTGTAAATTTGGTGGTCTAATTTTATTATTCATACATTATTATTAACCATTAGTCACTAGGAAAGTTTTAATACCGCAAAAGAAAAGGAGCACCTTAAAAGTTGATTCACCCAAAAATATCTGACACGCTTTTATACCTCTAGTAATAAGACGTACCTAAATAATATTGCGGATGCTAAATTTATTTGCTAATGTTATTTAATTTAATAATGGTACCTATTTGTGAAATACCTATGTTGTTATTTAGAAGGGTTTTTAAGCAACAATCCGCGGATTTTTAGTGCATTTAGGCTTGATTTTCTCCTACGCTGACGTCGGTCGAGCGTACCTTCGTATGATAAATCTGCCGCCGCGGCATCAGCGTCGCTGTGAGGTATCTCCTAGAACATGGTGTATATTCGTCCGCTCGACCGACGTTAGCGACCGACATCAGCGTAGGAGAAAATCAAGCCTTAGTCCCTATTCTGTCATTGTATTGGGTGTTATTAGTTATTGTATTATAAACATCTTGAAAATGGAGTTGAAAATCGCATGGAGCCCGGGCAGATTCTTTTAGTATAGGTATCTACCGTCGTTTTTTTTAGTGAAATAGTATAATTGCTAGTAGGAAAGTCTGGCAATCGTTTACGAGCGCCGATTAGCGAGGCTGAGCTAACGACAGTTAGCGCGGTTGTGACGAAGCGACGATCGCGCTGACAGTTCCGCTATTTACTACACGTGTATCACTTACGTCGTTTTGTATTTTAAAAGTGGGTGTAATTAAAGAGTCGGCACGTGTAACTGTTTTACATAGAACAAAATTAAAATAATTGGCAAATGAACACCGATTGGATATCTCTAAATCCAATGTGTCAATACTTATTCTTAGATATAATTGACAACAGGGCCCGTATTATGGTCGGGTTTATCGCGGTGGGCAAAGCTTCCGTCACTCTCGCACTTGCATACTAGTCAGAAAGTGACAGATATTTTATCCACGATTATCCACGTCGATACAGACTGCCATAATAGGCCCGCAGGAACTTTTAACAAATTTTTGCTAATGGTTAAAGAACTTGAACGCCTAGTCTTTTCTGTCACAGCTAGTGCTAGACTAAAAAAAAACCGGTCAAGTGAGAGTCGGACTCGTGCACCTAGGGTTCCGTATTTGAGATAATATTATGCTTGGCAACCGCAAAAAAAGACTAATTTTTTTAGGAACTTTATATTCGTTTTTTTTGTAAAACGATTTTTTTGTGCATTAAAGTGTTTACTTACTTACCTACTTATACTTTATTTTATTTTCTTGCAATAAGGTTCATTTGGATTAGCCTAAATTTTTATAAAGATTTTCAAAGTCCTTTGATCTTTCTGAAAATACTGTAAATAATGAACATTTTATTTTCCCATAAAATATAAGTAATTATCTATACCTACGTCGGGAGTATGATAATTTCAATAGCTATTTATGTTTTCGCGATACGTAACTAATTTCATTAATAAAGCTTATTTAGGTACTTATATCTTATGTTATAATTTTAAATTAAAAGGATTTTTTCGTTTAGCGGGTTAGGCAATTAAGGTACAGGTACCTCATTAATTACTCAATACAGATTTCATTTTAGTAATTTAGCTTCAAGGACTCTCAAAATTACCAAGGTCAAAATAGGAATTAAGTAACTAGGTAGGTAAGTACTTAACTACCTGTTCCAAAATTTAATTATCTTAAATCGAAATTTATTGTTTATTATTAAACAACATTATATCTATCACAAACTACTACGGTAAATAAATGCCTTATTGTGTATAATGATAAACTCAAAAAATAAAAATCATTTCAGTCACAAGCTAGGTATTCACCTATTCAAGTAGGTACTAGAGTTTACTCAAGAATATTAAGTCAACATAGTAACTATACATATAAGTATTACGCATACTTCAAATACTTCTCGTTATTTTAAACACAAAATCACAGATATTCATCACCACACCACACCACACATAGATACATATGTTACACTTACACACTGGAGACTTTGTTTACATATGTAAAATTTGTACTTTTAAACATTTATAGCCTTATTACTAACCTTCATCTTGATTCACTCTATGTTGATGAAAACCGCATTCAAATCTGTGGCATAGTTTGAAATAACTATGTGCACGTTAGGGTGGTCCAAAATAATATGAAGAAGAATAAAGTAATCAAATCATTCCTCCACATAACTTATTTTTGTTTGCGATAAATTAGTTAATTAGGTGTCAAATTTAAACTTGTAATGTTGTGTAAAAAGTGGTCGTTTACTGGTTGCCCAAAGCTTTTAGTTTATGCCAAAAAGATCCCAGTCTCATACAAAACGACATCTACTTAGTAGACTTAGCAAAAATTAAAAACAGAAGTAGAATATTCTTTGCCTACTAAGCAACTCGGAATACAGTATTAAAAACAGAAGTAGAATATTCTTTGCCTACTAAGCAACTCGGAATACAGTGTCATGATCTGTCCAAAGACTTTCTCATTCAATATCTTTATTAGATGTGTGAAGCTCCATACATTTTTATAAAAACTATTTTAACAGAATGGGCGACTTGTAAAGTTTATTGAATTGCAATAAAACTTGGTATCGCATATTCTTGTGTATTTTGAAATATAAAAAAACTTGTGGAAAAATAGTATTACACACTTTTGTTTTTTGGGCCACCCTAGTGCACATAGAGAGGGACAGACAGGGCAAAGCGACTTTGTTCAATACTATACTATGTAAAGATTACATTATTATAGGAGTTACCGAGTTAGTGACAATATTGTCTTTATATAAATTAGTAAAGGAATATTTATATACCCAATTTTTATGCATTATAAATATTATAATTCACACACCTTTTTCTTGTATCTGAAAGTTGATAAGATAACAACATCTTTATTCAAAGATTGTCTCAGGCAAAGACAAAAATTGTGTCTGTGTTGCATATTAAGGAATATGATAAAATTTCAAAATGTAAACAAATTTAAACTCTCTGCAGTTTCTGTTTAGTAATAAAAGCTGTTAATTTTAAATTGTGTTAGCAATAAATATTTGGTGTGAGTTTGACACATAATTATAGCCAGTCTGATGAAACTTCATTGCTTTGTCTGAAGTCCTCAACCTGCACCAAGTTCGAATGGGAATTGTTGCCTTGATGAAGCAGACCTGTGCAAAGTGGTAATACAATATAAAGGCTGCTCATAATGATACTTAACAACTATGTTTGATAAATATGTTTATTAGCTAGTCACAATTAAATCAGCTTGTATAAAGTGAATATTCATGTATCGTTTATCATAATAAAGGCCAAGGATTGTGCACATAGTATTATTATTTTGGGTCTGTGATATTTGTTAATAACAAAATTAATTTTAATTCATAAAATGAAATGAAATGCTTAGGTTAAGAAATGCAGAAAAGTAATACCCGATAGAATACTTTTATTTAATTATTATATTAAATTGTTAAAAATAAATATATTCTAGGTTTATTTGTAATTGTTACTATTATTTGTGAATTTTAATATAGCTAAATTTATTATATAACATGTTCTCACCTATTTTCTGGTAAGATTAGTATCAGTTTGTCTATGATAGGGTATTTCTTTGATCTGGAACCCAAAGCTTAGCTGGAAACTATCCCTACAAGAGATAAGCATGGCTATGTACTACATTATTTTGACAATACCTGTACCTACTCAATAAATTTCATGTGAAATAAGTAGTTATACCTACATACATTAATGAAAAATGGGTATCATAGTAAAATGATAAGTTGCTTGTTTGATAATTATATTTTGTCAGACTGGTGCTCATATCACCAGACTGGTCACGACTATGGCGAGAGGTGATTACGGAACTGTCTGTCATGAAAATTTATTTAAATTCACACAAACAACGTCTGGGTGTGACGTCGCTATCGGCGCGCCTCTTATCACTTGGCATGCTCCCGCCGTCTCGCCGCGGCGAGCTGCCGCCTTCGGCTCACTTCACTCGCTTCCACTACAAATCAAACACTCGAATATTCTCACTCACCTACATTCGTTTACTAACATTATTGATTCGGTGCAATCCTCAACACCATCATCGACTGACTGATCGGTGATCCTACGGCCAGCGTTCTTTACTATGTTTACAACTCATGACGTTACAGCGTAATGTGTTCATACTATTTAAATATTTTAAATTGTATATTCATGTTACTCACTATTTGAAACGTTGTCGTCCGCAATTCTTGTAGGTTTTTCACCTATCGATGACAGTTAGTGATGCGCTTGTTTCCAATGATTTACGATGACACGATGAGGAGTCAAATCGAATCGATCACTCGATTTTGTTTCGTCCCCGAGAATAAATCCACACTGCCACTGACATTTAAGAAGTTGTTTCCATGAAGTACTTCAACATTGACTTTAAACAAAACAATCACAGGGCACTAGACGGAGACTACAACACCCGTAAGCGCTTTTGCAATAATTAACTATCATTCACTAATAAATAAAATATGTTTTTAAATGCAATAACACTATAAAAATAAATTACTTTTAAAATAAGAATAACATATAAATTCCACTATCGCGTTTTTTGTTTTAGAGTTGTTTTTCATATTGGCAGGAGGACGCCTGCCATCGAGCGAGACTTGTTATTCAATGACGCGGACGCGGCGCGGTGTTCGCAGTCGCGTAGCGGGGCAAGAACGGGCGGGCGGCGGCGGTGCACCGGCTGTGCCGCCGCTGTCGTCGCACACACGCGTACTCAGTTGTGTGTCACGTCGACCCCGGCACACAGACGTAACGGCCGTGTCTACCCGCGGCTGTGTGCTTGATCGCCTATACAATTCGACATTTGTGTGTGTTCGAAGGTAAAAGTGTGCATAACGTAAGTATGAGAACGTACACATGACTTGGCACACACGTAAAAGAAGCTCGATTGCTGCCACCGCCGCGCCGTCGGTTGTATGGGCACCTATATGTAGGTATAAGTCAGCGATGTGATGACGCGTTGGTCGACTTGCGAGACGAGACGGTTGGCATTGCTCAATGATCGAGGTAATCGTAAGAGTCGTAACAAAATCGAAGTATACAGGTAGCTACCTGCACAGACGTAGATAAGGGCGGCGGTAAGAAACCGATTTAGTCAAATGTGCCTTACTTACATGATGATTATACTGTTAAACCTATTGATTTTAAGCGTATACCTACTACCATGGACGACAAAGAGTGACCAAAACTTTTGTTACTACTGGTGAATATTGGAGTACAAACTTTTATGTCGGTCTTTATCCAGTCATCTGCTTGATGGTACTCCAATATTTTCTGAACAGTCCAAATTGGTCTCGATTCTGATTATTCGATGGGTCCTTTGTATGATGGTCCCCACTGCTGGGGTAGATTTAGATTTTAGTTAGAGGGGAAAAGGAGGAAGAAAAACCAACCTAATAGGTTGGCGTAGCACCCAGGGCACGGGTAACTGTTTTTAAGGTGCTCTTGCTTAGTTGGATTGGACTACAGGGATCATTGAAGGGCATGAAAATCCTGATCAGTGGAGCGTATTTAAAATCACGGTGATTATACAGGGTGGTATAATTAGAATCAATACGAATCAGCGAAGTTTTTAAACCTCTTTGCCCGTTTTTTTCTCAGTTTTTTATCACCTATATTTGTTTCTTCCATACAAAGTGAAAAGCAAACTACCTAGACACCTAGTATGGAGTAATAAACTTTATGTGATTACTTAAAAAAAATATGTATGATACCACTGAAAAACGTATGAAATGAAACATGAAATTAATGATTTTTCGAGACATGGACATTAGGGAAAATTACAAAAATTCTGATTAAAATGATCAATATCTCCGAAACTAGTAAAAATCGCTGAACATACATAAGTAGGGGTTAAATCGATAGCTTTTTAGCTGCTCTATCAGCCCTAGGCGGGTTGACGTCGGTTTTTGGGACAACCTGTATACATTTTATCTTAACTATTACATCAAAGGGTGCTACAATTAAACAATTGGTACCTATAAAGTTTTTGCTCATAAACATTCACTGACGTAACACAAAATTGCTTTGTAGCATATAATGTTTTGATTGTCATAAACTACTTTTATGATCAGAAGGTGCAGGCTACAGGCGGCGGTGGTACAGGCTAGAGATAATTTTAAAGCTTTTAACAACAGTTTATTTTATGCCTACTAAATAGCTAGGTAGTAGGTTATAAATGCATTTTAACCATAAAGATAAAAGCTGAAATGATTAGTCATGATGTCATGAATCATATCACACTGTTTTCATCTACATATAAGTATTTGATGTAAATAAGAGATTCAATATTTTTAGGTTAAGGGCTAAGGTGCACTGACGAGCAAAGCGAGGAGAGCGTTAGATTAATTGTGACTAAAACCAATGTTATTATTATCTGCTGTGGCCTATATATTCCAGATGATTAGGAATCGCATTAAGACAATGTTATGCGGAAAATATGTTAGTAAGCATAGAAACGTCACATTATGCTTAAGTAAGTTTATGATAGAAACATTTATGCGCATTAACTTTTAAATGGCAATCCAAAATACAGCTTAAAGAAGTTAGGTATGCGTCTTTTTTATCCCAAAATCCCAAGCAATGTATTTTTTTAAACTTATTTTTCGTATTTTGTTTATTAATGTTTTCGCATCAAATTGTGTTAGTATTTACCTTGGCAACCTCCACATTGAGTCCAGTTACCTATTGTGGTCCAGTGTTCACCAACAATTAAACGGACGGTTAGCGGTTTGACGGTTTTCAAATGTATTGACTTACCTAAAGCTGATTAAATTTAACCGACTGTTAAATTGGTTGGTGAAAGTCGACATAAGTACCAGAATTAAGTAAAAATTGGATAATGTTACCAATACATAACAAACAGAATCCCCCATTTATTTTATTTTCTTTTGCCACTTTATACCATATCACCATATTCACCATCACGGCCAATACCTACCGCTCAAATTCAGACCCCCATATCTGGGACTGTCAACAATAGAACTCCTACAAAGATTAAAAGCTTAAATTACAAGACTGATCCCAAAGGGTGTTTTGATTTTAATATAAGAATTGCAAAAAATTAACAGACGTCTTCTTAAAATATCATTTAGGTACTTACGAATAAGTTTCGGCATTATTGATTAGTTTGATAACGTTATGTAACTTCTAGAAATTCTGACACAAATCATTTTATTAGGTACAGAACTGCCATTTTCTTAAGAGCCATCAGCTATTTGTTGCAATCACACTGGCTCTCACATGATAGTAAGTATATACATATTTGCCACTAGTCTTTCATCTAAACAATAAGAAAGCTAAAAGCTACTAAAAAAATGGTTACTACCAAATTTCAAATTGATTAGAATTAATCGATCACATTCCCAATAAACATAGCGCAATTAGAATCCCAAATAAAAGAAAAAAGTTGAAACTGCAATCGACATAGTATAATCGTGTCAAGCATTTCATTTAAGTAGAATCGATTTGTGCGTTTCTGTCACATCACATCACTAGTACCTAGAAGGGATTTTGACATCTCACATCGCAACAATAACATTGATTGATCAACATCAATGTACGAAGTAGATTAGATCAAGTGAATGTGGCTGGTGCCTGATGCCCCTGTTACCGTAATAAATAACTAAGTTATGAAAAATTATAGATAGGTTTTGTTTGGTGGACTGGGGCCCGTTTCACGGAGCTATAAGTTACAAATTACAATCGGAACTCTCTTTCTAGCAAAAGAAGTTGTAAAAGAGACTTCCGCTTGTAATTTGTAACTTGTAGCTTCGTGAAACGGGCCCCTGATGGTTGTAAAATGATCTTTGCAGTTGGCATGCAAGGCAAATTTATTAAAAGACCTTAATTTTTCTATTAAGTGACGAAATTAACCAGGCATAATCATTGTAGGTATGACTATACTCGGCCCGGGGAACCTTGATCCCTATGACAGTTCATGTTAGTGATGGGTCGTGTCGATGTAACTTAACTTTTTTAAAGGCAAAGGCGTGACTTGCATTCAGCCACGTTGGTAAACATGTTTTAAAAAATTAATGACACTCATAATTTATTACTTAATTATGTCACACATGAAAACTGATACTAATAAAACCTAATCTTAAATAAAACAAAAACTGGTGTCCTCAGAAATATCCATAATTTGAGTGAAATAAAAACAATTTCATGTAACTTTTTTAACATTCAGCACCTAACTTAAATGATTATAGATCGGAAACTGAAAGCTACTGCTAATGTATTTTGTACACTCGTTTCCATTATCGACATTTGTTTATCGATACTTTCGCACTAGTCGATATCTTCCAACCGAAGTAAGTTTTGCAGGACGTAAACGTAAAGTCTGATTGAGATAATTCCTTGTAAATGTTAAGAATTTTTATAAATCCAACGGAATATCATTGTAATGGCATATATCTACCTAAAATTAATAAATGTCATTTTTAGACGCCTCCAATTCGATTCTAATGTAACGGTGACGCCACTACAAGGTTGTTTCGTGGGAATAACTGTCAGTGTCATAGGGACAGTGTTGCCAGACACCCCGCTTTTCCGTTTTTTACCCCGCGTTTTTGCCATTGGCCCCGCTATCCGCGTTAAGGTAACGCGGATCCGCTTTTTTTAAATATATACGAAATATTTTTAAATGTTACCACTTGCTCCTGAAAAAGGTGGTAAATACAAAACATCGAACGAACGAAACAGCTGAACGCTTACGACGAATCGGAAGCACTAGTTGCACTATTCACACTTGCGCGCTATTGCGATAATGCCATTTCACTTACGCAGTAGTACATACTCAGAAAACAAAGGTCGGGCAAAATTAGCGATAACGTACTACTACTCAGCATACATCGCTTGTTATATTTTGTTCAATGGATTTCATTTGCAGCTTAAACAGGCAACGTATTCCGCAAAACCGCATTTTCATTTAGAAATCCGCGTTTTGAAAGCACAGTTCCCGCTTTTTGTATTCCGGCATCTGGCAACACTGCATAGGGATCAAGGTTCCCCGGGCCGACTTATAATTTTCGTTGCGCAATGGAACTTAAGTTGTAGGTAGGTATTATATTTTTGAAGTTCGCTCACGTTGGATTCTCGGTAATAATCTGAAAACTACCTAATCAAACGTTTTATTTTTAATTAGATACCTAGCCCATGGAAATCGTACAATAAAAGGAGTTTGCCTCGCACTGAATGAGGTTGTTTTGTTTTTATGTTGTTCACAACTAAGTCTAACATAAACTTTGCCAGGTTGCCTCCAACCAGGGACGCTGCAAGATTTCACTCTCTGCGAACAGGTGAAAAGAAGTTTTTTATAATATGGGTACACCACTGAAAAAAAAACAGAACAACCTGGATCAGTGCAAAGGAAAATGTACCAATTCCATGGGTTAAGACTTTTATCGGTTCATTTGACATCGCGCGCCTGTCGTAAGCACTTTCTGACGCTTCTTAATCGCTATCCACGCTATCTTACTTTCAAATTCAAATTTCATTTATTTCAAGCAATTAAAGGATCATATTTTATTAGGTACACTATTTGCAAAAAAACATTAAAGAAATAATATATATATTTTTTTTATATTTATACGATTTTTCTCGTGGTTAGGTCTCCGCACCAAAGAAATACAAGAAGCAGCCCATTAGGGAAAAGGTAGTAGGTATTTCTCCGAATTCTGAAGAAGCCAGCCACCCAACTGACAACGATGTATATACCTACTTGGTCCCTAAGCATTTTCAAACCTAATAATAAACATTTTCGATGAAAATGGTTTTAAACAAATACACACAATTCAGAAGTAGGTACACAATCTTCGATGTCAGCCTTTCACTGGGAGAGTAGTTTGATCTCTAATATTAAACAGCTTCTATACTAGGAGTTCTAGGAAACGTTTGTTGTGAGTTAGAAATATTTCGCCTCGTGTGTAATGGAAGTATTACAAGCACATTACAAGCCATAGCTAAAACGTATCCTGAATAATATTGAACTGTCGTGTTATGTGTCCAGGATTGGAACAAGGTGAGGCAAGGTGATGACCATCCAACCCAGCTCTCTTTAGCTCTTTTTCATTTATTTAGAGTTAGCCTAGGGTTAAAGGCGTTGAAACGACCCTTGCCTGCCCCAGAAGTTGTTTATCCTCACAACGGCGGTTGATAACGCGTTTGATATTTTGAGCAGGACAAGAAGTCCTAAGGTTAAAATTACAAAAGTCCCTTTCATATTATGAAAATACTGTAGCCGAACGGGTGGCTGCGACATACACTATACTATGCATACACCATCCACGTTAACAAGTCGAGTTGTGTCGTAATGATAAATCACTAATATTTCCAAACTAGTCAATTTATTATCACAAAAAAAGAATAATGATTAAAGGTAATTATAATAATGCTTATGGTATGAGTAGGTACACGCGGAATGAGTGCTGTTTGTGAACATAATTTCGCAATATCAGGTAAGTATGCTGAATGTGCATTGTGCGGTCTATGGACCGTACAGTAGCAGATTACCTTTGTCAACACGACATTCTTGCTAAAAACTGTAAGAATGAAACACATTTTGCTGTCGTCATAAATCATGTATCTCGAATTCAACAGCCAAAGAAGATTCAATCCACTTTGGTTAGTAATAAGGTTGCATTTGCTGCAGTAGTGTTCGGTGGTAAATTGACTAATTAAAACCTTCTATTCGTTAAAGTCACTCGTATGCACACTTTACATTAAATTAATTGGACTAAAATGAAGAAGTAATGTTCCGGCTGGGTCCGGGCATGGGTGTAGAAGGTGTACTCACGGGGTAGGCGGCGGCGGCGGCAGCGCGCCGGCGGCGCAGGTGCGGCCGGGCCAGCGCGCCCGCGGCGCACACGACCACCGCGCCGCCAACGCATGCGCCCGCCCACCACCACTCTGGAAACAACACCATGTTCATATAAGACATTTTAGCTATTGTGGTACTAGTCGGTTTTTAAGCTCTTTGCCAAGAAATAAAATGGTTTTTAATAAGCAAGTAAGGTCAGAATCGCGCTAGAAGGGCTTCGTAGATTGCTGTATCGGCCTACTTTAATATCTACTCTAATAATCTACTGTCATTTATTATTTATTGTTTGTTGTTATAGCGGCAATAGTATGGAGGGACAGACAACGGTGGATTAGTACCTAATAGAGTTAGTTGGCACTATTTGAGTACGGACCTGAGTATAGTATGAGGACTTGAGTATAGTAAAATAAATACTTTTTTCTACAGGTGTTTAATTAATCCCAGCATCTCCACCATTTTCCAAAGCAGATAATAGGCTACTTGCCTCATATTAAATTTGGCTTAATAAATTAATATTTTCTTTAGTATTAGACTTAAGAAACCAATATTTATCGATTTCAGATATTAAAAGTGTAAGATGGCTACATATTTTTTATTTAAAAATTGTTCATTTTTATTTTTTATTTTGAACTCTGAAAACGCTGTCGGGCATGTTGTGACGTCATAGGACCTTAAGCAAACTTCATGTCGGTTCTTATACGAGTGAAATTCGCAAATTCTGCAAGTATTCTGTGCTGTGACATGACATTGTCATTTATGACTCATGGACTTTTGAGGTTGTGTTATGATCGTAGTCGTTTTAATATTAGTAAAAAACCTAATCTGTGTGTTATTGTAAGTCTAAGGCCTGAGTGGACGCTCGAGTTGAGCGTGCAGCGGGGCGGGGCGTGCGGCGTGCATGTTAAACAAATGAAACCCTGGTGTCCTGAGTGGACGCTGCACGAATGTGGTGGACGCTTGCCCGCGACGCTGCCCGCCCCGCTCAACGCCCCGCTTCGAGCGTCCACTCAGGTCGTACACTTACTATATTTTCCATGTAAACTGGTGGAAGTCATGGTTTTTATTAATAAAAGTATCGATGTTTCGAAAATGATAAATGTTTATCTACTTATATGTCAAATGCTCTCGTCAACTGTCAAACAAATGTTTGTTTTCGGCCTGTATGACGTCACAGCACAGATAATCTATAGACTAATATGGCTGTAAGCGTTTTCGCCCGTTAACGAAAACTAAACTTTTAAAATAAAGTTTTGCGGTTTTGTAGGTCCTAAAAAAATGTGGGTTTTTTTTTTCATCTAATCGGACAATAATTAATAACTTGAGACCTACTTTAAAACAGAGGCAACTAGCCTATTATCCACATTTGAAGTCATTGCGTGAAACGAAATTGAAGTTTAGTAGACAGTCAAGCTCACAATAATTACCTATAACGATGATGACGAATTCGAATCGGTCGTTAGAGTGAATGGCACGGTTGTTAAAGAGGCATTATGCACCTATCCTATAGAATGAAAGTAAAAGAAATGCGTTATTCGCATAAAACTCTTTACACCAAAGGTTTTAAATTCACCGATGGCAATCACACTGCTATTATAATATTTGTAACAAGGTTGCTCGTTTAAGAAAACTATTTAAACCGTAACTGATTAGTTGTGTGTAAAGGAAAATGATGATAAATTGCTATGGTAGTGAAACACATTTGTAAGGAGTTTAAGAAATGTCGCAATATTAAATCAAATATATTGGCAACAAATTCTAGTATCTGGTATTAAGTAGGCACGAGAGCTGATGTCACGCACATAGCGACATGTCAAGTATTGACGAAGTATTTTGAAATTAGTGTTATATTTTCGTACTCATAGATAGCAATATCAATATAACAGCTTATTCGACGTCGAATAATAAATTAAGTGAAAATTACAGTACACTCATGTTGTTATCCTTTCTTTAGTATTGTTTCGTTTTCTTTTGTACAATAAAATGTTTACATACATAAATACGTACCTAAGTAAGTACTTTGTTTGTAGATATTTGGATACATTTTACACTGAACAGCGTTATTACAAAACTATGAGCAGCACTAAAAGCACTTAATCAATAGGAACGTGTAATGGTAGGTAGGTAGGTTAATGATAACTTAGATAGATGAATTGTCTGACGAACAGATATATATCGAGATGAATCAGATACGAGTATATCTTCTTCAAGTGACTGATATTTAAGCACATTTTTATTCTTCCGCTGTTCATCTTAGCAATTTTTTTGAAAATATTAATTTAATGTATGATATCAACACTATGTAGCTGTGTGTATGTACCTAATCGTTCACCTCGACTCTTTCCAATGGGTACTACTCTTCGAGAAACTACCTCGAACTGATGCATTTATAAATACAGAAAAACAATTTATAAGTGTGTCCAGGTAGGAGGAGGCGGCTACGGCACGGCACCGAGATCAGGTTTGATCTGTAGGTGCAGTTACTATTTTACAGTAATTTGCATTCGCTAAGCAGGCACACATTTCAAGCTACTAAAAGCCACCCTAAGTTAAGCCTAGAATAAGTCTCCCGCTATTTCTTCCCGTAAGGGGTCACTATCGAAAAATACTTGATTAGTGCACACTCACCCCCTTTCTTAGGTACCCATGGCGTATTCCCTCTAAAATTCTTTTCCCTAGGTTTAGCGGTTTAGACTGTGCTTGATTTGTATGTATATATTATATAGATGATACGCACAAAAAAAAATTATTAGTATTTTTGATAGAGCAACCATGGCCCAATTAGTATTTCTGTCTGAAAAGTTACAGAACTTACTTACAGATTTTAGCGGCCTGTCATAACGAATTGTGGATTGTCAATGTGAACTACGTGCGAAACAGGAAAGAATGCTCGGAAAATGGCGACATTCACATTGGTTTTGACAGACTGCCAACTGTTAAGTTTGGCTGTATAAGTTCGAACGTAGAGGTCAGGGATGGGTCAGGGTCATAGATTGCAAATTCAATTCCACCATTTCCTAATTTCAAAGGCCATAATGATAATGGGCGCAATAAGCGGATAGCAACGAGACGGGCGGCGCGGGCGCAGTGGGAGTTTGTAAACATCCTAATCGTGGAATCAGAACGTTTCCACTTAGTATTTTCTGATATTGCTATGGAAATCGAGCGACAATTTGCGGAGTATGAAGCCACGTGGTCAAGAAACAAACAAATGATAAGAAAAGATAAAACCATGGAATTTTTGAATAGAGCAATATTTGCGTTTTTACCTACAGAAGCCTAGACGAAATGTAAATGATCGTGTCGACGTATCCACAATGACATTTCGGTTACCAAGTGTCGGCTAAGATAGACATCTGTTTAGGCATAAAAGGCAAGTGTATTTTTATTTAGATCGAATGCAAACTATGTAAAACGGCACAGAGGGAAATAACATTACACGTGTCGGAGTCATTCAACTCTATTGCATATTTTAGCTGCCCGAGACGTAGGATTCACGGTGCCGTTCGCAGGTATATGCAATAGACAGAACGCTTGTGGTTACAATAACAGAATAGAAATAGTTTTCTTTTAACATTCAACTGGTTAATCAATTAAAGAACTAGCATAATGTAATTAATTTGTATGTAGGTAAACTCTGTTTGAGATTGGTACCTTTAAAGATTTGTGTGACGAGTGCGAGTAGGTATTTGTTCTCGAGTCTTAGATGTTTTTTGTGTGATAGTTTCTCCTGGTCGATTGTTTTAATTTTAAAAGGCAGAGTCTAGTTACAAACCTAGGACAGAACGTTAGGCAACATTTCATGCTTCTATGACCGTCAGGGTAGACGATTTGCTTAGAGCTACGTGGACGACGTTAGACGGCGCCGCACTGAACATTTCTTGATTTATAACTACAAACACACACACTAAAAAAGCAATTTTCGAAAACTGATGAAAATTTATAAAATCGACTTAAGCGGCTGACGAAAGATCAATTCGAAAACGTTGTTATTGTTATGCACCTTGACAAAGGCCCCTGACTCTGACTTACTTAATGTTTTTCCACTAACCCGTCTTAACACCAGTCTCCCTATTAAACTACAATACAATTCGACAGATATAAACGTCGTGAAAAAAGGGTAAGTTAGTGTGGCCCGCCCTCGCAGTCAGTTATCGATTAAATGGTTCGTTAGTGATGATTTTGCATACACAAGTTTTAAATTGTCTCTGAGTACGGCGGACTGGAAGTTAATCAGCATTATTTAGCAAAACTATCGCCGTAGAATACAGTTTAATTTCACAATACCAACGACTTACATTAAGAACTAGAACTATGGCTGTTCTGTCTAATCTAGCGCAAGATCGATCGCCGGAGTCGCCGCGAGTTCACCATGCGTGAGAGTGGCAAGTTTTCTACTTATTTGAATTTGGTTTGTATGATGAATTCAGAGGTATTATTGTCTTAATAACGGCTTCTTGTCGAACAGTCGATCGAGCGACGCGAACTAATATGAGCGAGTTTTAAGCCAGGCACCAAAATGAGAATGCACGCCCTTAAATGTTGTTTGTATGCTCTGACGCAACTTGCCGGATTATAATTCGTCCGTCGAGTTGTATGTAAAGGGAGTGGGTAAAAGAACCACCAATCAAAGAAAAATATTTTAAAACTTCCAAATTTCTTTACTAAATGTGTCAATCGGAAAGCCGTACAGAGTCGCACTATACGTTTTTTTTTAAATCGGAAATCTACATATGGTTTTTTTTTTATAGATGTATGTACCTAAGTCATTGCGTTCAAGTTGGTAACTAGGCCAATTTTAAGTTCTTTCTATGTTTGAAAACATAATGTATACCTACTTAAAACGAACAGTGCAGCGTGTATATATACTTATTGTAGGAATATTACAGCAAATTATAATTGTAATCTGTAAAATATAGCTCTTCAATAATTAGATTGTAGATTATATGAAATTCTTTCATTTACACTATAGCTATGCTTTCATTTATGCGTCTTTGTATATTTCTGTCCAGAGTGCATTATTTCTATTTTTACGAAGGAGTTTGTTTGCGTGGTCGCGCTAATTTTAGCGAACCTTAATCAGAACATCACAGTCCGCAAGCCGCCCGGCCGCGGCCGCCACGCGCAGGAATCCGCTTCCACGCGGCTTCATTCTTCAGGAACGTGGCTAAATAACAACTATTCACATACCAACGTACTACATTTTATTATGATCTTTCTAACCAGTTTTCCGAAACGAACTGTTTTACTAGGTATTTACGGAAATATGCCCTTTACTCGTACGAGTATCTTAATTTACAAATAGGTACCAGTGCGATGGAATGCTACGGAAAGTTTTGATTGAGTAAGAGAAGCAATAAAGAGAGCTTGTTTTTTTATGTATCATATACACCTCAATCAATCACTGTTAATATCATAACAAGAATGTGTATTAAGATCAATAGAAGAACATTTAAGACGAGTGTAGCGAGAAGTATTCATAGTTCGCGATGTACTCTCACCTATTCTCGGTTGTTGTGTCGATTGCGCTAAGCTGCGTTAGTCATTCACGGCGAGCCGCTGGCGCAGCGTTCCTGCAGCGGTCTGCTGACGGGTGGGGCCCAAACAAACGGCATGTGGTCGTGCGTACTCGACAAAAATTCGACATCGTTCGCCCAAGAATGCACAGTGACGCTATTTTTAGTGTATGCGAGGAGCGCGGGGGCGGCGGCGACGTCTGGTGTCGGTCTGCCGGGGCCTGCCGCCGCTCACCGAAATAGCTTCTCCAGCTGGCGGTACCTGAACACGTGGCCGCGAGCCTACCTGCCGCGCGGGCCCTGCGCCCTGAGGTCGTCCGCCCATTAACAAACTGTGCTTGCGCAGAAATCCATGTTCACTCCCTCCGCTAGCAATCCGACTATTTAGCGTGTTGAGACAGAATGGCTCTCCGAGCTGATCCGACCGCGCCACCCAGACAATGCGCATCTGTCCCGCGCGGTAATTTATACAGAGACCTCCACTTGGCAAGGAGTTACGCCAATTGCGTCAACTCTCTCGTAAAACTAAAGCAGTTTATTGAGATGTTCGGGAAAAGTGTAATTACATAAATTACAAACCCACGGAAAGTACGAGTTTGTGGAGATTGAAACACTGTTAATTTCTTATTTATTGCTTCATAAATACCTACATACATATATACATTAGGTACATTCGAATCAGTAGGTAAAGAAAAGAAATTTAATTATAAGAAATTATTTTTTACCACTATTAGAAGACGAAGTTCAAAACACTATGATTTGGCCATTGCATATCACATGTATCTTTTGATAGTAAAGCGATTACATAAACTAATGTAATAAATAAGATGTTTAGACCTTTCCACGTCAAAGTACTTATACTAAGTAGGTACTTGATAAGATACCTAGTAGAATATATAATTATATAAATATGTAAAGAGCTTAGTAAATACTTAATTAAGTAGAGAAAGATAAAGCAGTTTTAAGTAAAGACAGAAGGGGTGACTAAGGAAAGTATATATTGTATTTATGTCTTGAGGGGTTACATTTTGAACTGTTACGCATATGAAGTTAACATGACAAGAGAATTAATGTCCTTCATTCATCAAATCAATGAAGAAATGAGTATCTTTATCTTTTTTTTATTGCTTTATTTATTGGGTGTGTGCCTGACTTCGGTTTATCGAATGACCAAGGGCCAGCGCAGACGAGAGACTATTGTCTTCGAAAAGGTTATTGAGATTTTTACTGTCTATTGTACGAGTATTGTAGGCAGTACTTGAATCGGCTTGTTCGTTATGCGTTATTGTCTAGTCAGTACCAGCCTAAGATTAAGTTATTCAACGAAATCTAATTGAAAGGTCAAGAAAGTAAGCCGAGGACTGTCTCCCGTCTGCGCTGGTCATCATAGTAGCCCCCGGGTCATGCACTCTATAGCCAAAAGAAACATGCGTAAAG
Source organism: Acleris cristana (assembly GCA_948252455.1). NCBI lineage: Eukaryota > Metazoa > Arthropoda > Insecta > Lepidoptera > Tortricidae > Acleris > Acleris cristana. The sequence continues at coordinate 9,080,340 of OX411784.1, read as the reverse complement.
ATCGCTTTGCTCTATATGAGTTTCTATCTGAATATATTATTAGTAGCCTGTCACAGATTATAGCGTCGTGTATGTACTAAAGGAATTGAATTGGACTTTACGTGTCAGATAAATTGATATCAATATTTATATTTATATAATTCAAACAGGAAGAAATGGGCTAAGAAATCAATTGTACGCGAATGCGTATAATAAAAAAATATCATGACTCGTGACCTCATGAGACAATTTTACATAAATTAACCTAGTCCCTAACAGATGACAGACGATTAACAAACATATACATATATATGGGAAATAAATAAATAAATAAATGTATACATAAAAATAAATATAAATTAAAACATGGAAAATATCCAAGACTCAGGAACAAATACTCTTTCTTGTCTTGTCACGCAAATATTTGCTCTTACCGGGGACCGAACCCGGGGCCGCAAGCTTCATATCGCTAGCAAGGTCACTCACAAAAGCTATTCGCGTCGTTGTTGTTTGTTTTGTTTTTTTCCGATTTTACGTAGTAAAATGGAGCGAATAAACGCGATTTTTGCACAGAGTGGCAGGTTTAATCGGTTGTGGAATACTTCATTCCCCTTGAGACTGATATAGAACTTCTATAGGTCCCCGAGTGAAATGTATTTTTAACAAATTGGATAATATTGAGTAGTAGTCCGCTTAAAGGAGTAATAATTGAGTTCCAAGAAAATTAGAATGACAGTCCCAAGGTGAGGACATATTATTGTACCTATACGTTAGCATTCTAAAAGTACTAAGCAGGGAAAATATATTATTCTAGCTCTCTTGTGCGTGTCCTATAAGTGCAATTATCAGTAAGTAAACAAATCATACAGAAAGAAAAGGAAGAAAGAAGATACCATGCATATCTATGCAAAACAACAACACTTTTATCAATTTTAAGTAATCTTAATAAAATTGTAAAGTTACGCAACGCGCAAAATATCATTACCACGGCCGTGTTCTTGTTGGCCTCGCTCATGCCAAAAACATATTGCTGATGAAATTGTTTTTAATGTGTATGGTTTTCTAATTAACTGGGGTTGGAATTAGACAAAATCGTTCATAGACCAAATTGATATCGATATTGAAATTGATATTGGTCGCACACTAGGAAATGTAGTGATTGTGAATTTGAAACAGCCTTTAATTTTAAATTCCCGCAATTTATTTCATTGATTCTACCTTATCTACCTTATATTCGATAGTCGTTTAAAAAACATATTATGTCACAACACGACGCTCGTGTACCGAGTATGAGCATGAGTAATAGTCACCGACTCGCGACCGGGTATCTTGTTAACTTCTACTGTGAAATTAATTTCAGCTTATACGAGTTTCAAGACACAATGAAGGGATAATGGGTACTTAATCCTTGTGCGGAATGAGCCCTGTTCATTATAAAGATGTGATGACAACAATGTAAGCTCGTGATAAGGGGTTTTTAAGGGGCGCGGGGGAGGAGGTAGGGGGGGTGTCTGTCTAGACAGAGTGTAAACAGCGTAATTAGGAAGGTGGGCGCATAGGCCGCTGGGCTGGTAGCGCCTTGCGTCACGCGGCTCGGTCACTTGACCAGCCGCTGTGGAATAGGCGAGCCAACCGACAGACTTACAGTTTACTCTTGTGAACGTTATTCGTGAACGCGTATTTATTGACCGAGCTAACTCCAACAATTTGTTTTTTTTTAAATGCCCGGCGACATCTTATGTAGAGTCAACTTTAGATTGGAGGACCGAATTTTGTGAATATAAGATTCACAACTTCTACCTCGTTTTAAATTAATCGGTAAATCCAACCGTATTGAAGTTGGTTCACTCGACAAAGACAGACGGACAAACAGACAGACAGAAAGGTACACAGTCAGAGTAAGACTTCCAATACGAATGGGGGGGTGTTAAAAATAGGTAGTAGTTCAATGGCGAGCAAAAATTACAGGTCATTTAAACATTGTACTATTTATTATACCTAATAATATAATTATAAATGTAGTACAAATACACAGTATATTAGTATAAAAGAGAGCAACGTTCAGCTCGGACTAGATACAATACAACCGTCTTAATACTACCATAGTACTTTAATTAACTTAGTTTAAGATACTTTTCTATACCTAATTTAGTTGGAATTTATTGAACTTTTCCGTCCATAGAGGAATCAAAAAGGGAAAAAGCAAATAACATTTAGGGTAGGTAGAAATCTGTAAAGGCCTACGGCGGATCCGTACATTCAAGATTATTGAAAGGTGACGTTAGTAAACTATTGTAATGTAAGTACTTACATCAATTTATGAAAAGGTTTTGAAAAGCAGGAAAAGCAAACTGGAAAGAAAATCATCTATAATATACTTCCTGTCCTTTAACGAGTCAGAATCAAAGAACGTAACATAATCGCCTATGTAGTTAGGTTATACCTCCGACCTCCTGTCAGGATGACCTCCGAGGCGGGCGCCGTGTGTATCGGAAACGTGAGCATTCACGGATCGGGGCAATTGACTCATAGCCGGACTTCCCATAGCAACGCTGGTAGTTGAATAAGTAACAATTCAATTGAGATAAACGCTTTTCTTAACCAGCTGACGACGTCCCAGTTCCAAGGATCATAAACGGTGACATAAACGCGCATGACTTGCGACTCGCCACGGATCTCCTCGAATTGAACTAAATTAACCAATATAAGGAGTTTACAAGGTAGCGAAGGATCTTATTTGTACTCGTACCTAACGTAATATCTCGGTCCGTGCCCCCGAAATGGTTCAGTGACGTATACTGTGAATTTCTCTTGCTTATCTTTCAGGGGGCTTAGTATGCTACACGAGATTTACTGTCATATTTTACGTCATTCCTATCAAAATAAGAAAATATGACATAACGTCACACTTTAAGATGCTTAGTAATAAAAGGACTCAATTCACACAAAATACACTTTTATTTAAAACCTTAAATGTTTACCCTTACGTTAGAATATGGAATAGACATATTTGACACTAAATCGCGTTTGACGAGGTTTGACGTATTCTCCTCGAATCGCATGTTAAGCCCACTGATCTCGTTTTATTTTACATACCTCCAAATATACCTTCCATGCGAACCTACAATATCCTACGTTTACTGATTTTCTGGAAACTCTTGCCCAAAATTGATAAAATTTAAATGTCTTTACGATTTATTTTTTCGCTTAATTTCAGAATTACTTAAATGACGTAATGGATGCGCTTCATTTTTGTTTTTCGTCAGAAGTAAAACGTCAAGAAGACCTCGCAGATAATCTTAACAAGTCAGGTTCTTGTTTGTAAAAGATTTAATTTAATACAAGTCTAGACCTTAGTTTGGGACTAGGTCAATTTGTATGAGATTGTCCTCTAAAATATTAATTTATTTGTTACAGGTGCCCCACCAGGGGCCCTAGCCAAGATCCAAACGCTACTAACCTTATTCTTCAAAATGTATGGCATAACATTCTCGTCATCATCATCATCATCATCATCATCATCATCATCATCATCATCATCATCATCATCATCATCATCATCATCATCATCATCATCATCATCATCATTAGTACAGTGAGCACTAAGAAAGGATTTTCCGACAATCGACCGCCAACGGGAAGAAATGGGGGGAGTAGCGGGAAACTAATTCGACGCGTACGAAATCGCGGTCGTCCTCTAGTCAGCCTATATTAGTCCACTGTTGGACGTAGGTCTCTCCCATTGCACGCCAACGAGCACGAATCTTGGGCACTCTCACTCATCTGACTCATCCAGCTCTTGCCAGCCATCTTGCGAATATCGTCGCTCCACCTAGTCTGAGGGCGTCCTACACTACGTTTGCCGATTCGCGGTCTCCACTCAAGAATACGATAGCTCCAGCAATTATCGGTTCTGCGGTACAAATGACGGGCCCACTGCCACTTCAATGTGCTAATTCGATGGGCAACATTCTCGTATGTTACGATAAACTACGTGGTCAACTGACATTTCATACATTTTGAGCGATAGAAAATGAAATCTTTAGGGTGATGGAACCAGTAATGAACTAGGACTAATGATCGACACTTGATTCTTATGATACAGAAGATAAGGGTTATTCATTTAATTTTAGGTAATACATTTTTAACCTTATGATCTTAGAATTAAGAGTTAAGTGTCCATTACTGGTGCCTTCAGCTAATACTGTCCAGAATTGGTTCGGTCACCATAGTAGAGTTTGTTTCTTGGCTTGGGCCTCAGGTGGTTTCCTGCAGCTCCGGGCGGCCGGCGGGCGCGGACGGGCGCTATTCGGGTTGTTTGTCAACGTCGGCGTCGAGTGGTGCCGATGCCGCTACGGCGCGCTATAAATAAATAACACCGCGCCGCGTGCCGCCATGCCCGCGCGCCGCGCCGCGACGCAAACAATCGCCATTGTCTATGTGAATGCAGCGCCGAATGCATTCGCTACGATGAATGGCGGGTGTCGTAACGTTTGATGTGATGACACGCCGTGTCAACACCATCCGTGTACTCGAAAACAGCTTTAAGTGGTCCTGTTTTGCATACTATTGGGCAAGAAGCTGCTTTGCCGGCTAATTTAGCAGAAGCCTTCAGAGAATCAAGCTATTTCGCGAAAGTTGTACAATCAAAATTGGCCTTGGATACATATATTATATGTTTATACATTGTCAATTTATGTGTGTGGTCTATAAATTTTATTGAACGTTTCTCGGATTATTTTAGCAAACCGCAGCAGGTAAATTCAAATCATCACAGAAAAAGTGAGTAAGGTACAGGGAAATGCCTTATAACCTACTCTAGACAAGTTCCATCTATTGACTAGATAGATTCATAACATAATTAATCATCTACAGATGACAGATACAATTCACAATATTGATGTGCTGGTCTACCCCGGAACGTGACCGTAATGTTCTTCATTTTAGCAAGTTATATATCAAAACTGACCACGAACATAACCTACAGTGCGTGTCTGCTAGTTCTTTAATACCCACCTTAATTATTACTTAATTATCAATATTGAAATACTAACACAGATAACATAGTTAAATATAGATTCTTATCTTACGTAGTTACAGATACTTATACACTTCTTACCTAGCTGCACCCAGATAAAATGCAAGTACAGTTTATAGCTTAGATTAAAAGTAGACATAATAAACAAATGATAATACTCGCAGTTACGAACTTTAACCTCTAAACTGTCGGCAACTCCACAGGTCGGTTAATCATTCGAATTAGACTCGTAATAAAGGTTCTTCGATGTGAGCAATGAGCATGATATCCCCTTAGAACTTATATAATACATCAGAATTACAAACATGCGCGCTAATCTACTCGGTAAAACCGTATTGCCTTGGACATGTTATCGTATTGCTTAGAGGTCGGTCGTCATCACTGTCAAGTACCTACAGTCACCCAATAAAAAATTTGAGCATACTTAGAACCTTGTCATTGTGACTGCCATTGTTATTGTCATACTTATCATTTGATTTTCAGTTTGAAGTTCATTATGACGGTGCACTAAAGTGCTTAACATTTTCGTTGGGGTACTGTACATGCGCATACAATTTATGGTATCACGTCAAAGGTACCAAATATGGTTTTACGAAGAATAGAGGCCCAGTAGAATCGCCTTACTAAAATCTATAACTTTTATCTCATATGCTACAAGTAGTGATAGAAGTTCAATACTATTAATTTGTAAAGCTTTAGGGTTTTAAGCGACGATGAAGCATTGTTCAAACGCGGATATCAAATATGGATATACTAGAGCACGCCCGCGACTTCGTACGCTTAGAATTCGTTTCCCACTACTCTCCTTATTTATTCCCGCTGGTAGTCGATTTTCGAAAAATCCTTTCTTAGTGCACCTAACCAAGGAATACTCTGTCTAAATTTAAAGTCCATAGGTCCAGCGGTTTGGGCTGTGCGCTGTTTGTCAGTCACTGACTCATTGTCAGTCACGGTAGGTACGTTTTATATATTTACTTAGATTATATCCAGCTTATTTCGTTCTTCATTTGCGAGGACTTGCTATGGCTCAAGGGTCTACATTCTATGCTTAGTAGGTTGTCGAGCTCGTCTAGCATCAGAGAATACCCCCGCGGAGACCATCTCAGGGCACGGGCACGCTGCTCGGCTCGGCAGCGCGAGCGGGAGTATAACTATAACCTATAACGGCGGTTATTTCCATCGCCCGCGCAGACCGCCCAACAAAACATCACAGCGTACGACAACTATGTTGCTACTGGGACTCACCCGTTTAAAAAAACCCGTCCGACACATTTACACTTTCAACCGTCGTCTCAAGCTTGCCATTGTCAGAATACTTCAAAGATTTTTGAAGATGTTGACATGATTCAAAAATAATATTGAAGCCAAAGTATTTATAATATCACCTGCTTCATATAGTTATAACTGTTATTGTTTACAGATGCCTGTAGACGAGAAAATCTGTGTTTATCATATTTCATTGCTAACTGAAGCCTACGAAACTACTAAGTGGGTCATGTGAAATTCAATCACCACAAGCCTGGTTAGTTAGCGTTACGAGTAACTTAATTTTTTTCTTGAATTCAATAGAATTGCAAACATCTGAGCATCTGGAGTATTTAAATGTAATACAGTTTGTTGTGATTGCAGCTATTTCCGTATAGCTTCATTCTTTAACACATAGCGATGGTGCGAGCTTGTGCAGGGTCCGTCTGGATCGCTACCTTAACTTGTAGTGTAGTTCTAATCTATTTCAATATTTTTAATAGTGAGATTATTGCGATTAAAAAGAAATTCTATGAATTCCTTTTTTGCAACTTATCACTGTTGGATTTAAGTACACGTTTAATTATGCATTGATATGAAGATGTACCTAGTATAAACAGAAGCAAAAGTCGTTTTTTAAATTCGATAGTTTGATAGAATTCGGTCTTTCTTGGACAAACTTAATAATAACTTCTCTGTTACAATCAATCATTTCGATTGTGATATCATTTTAGAATCAGTATTAGATATACTATTTTTAAGAATGTTTGTCACCCTGGTTTTTGTACATTTTTTATTCACCACAAGCAATCAAACTCGTTGCAAATTTTAAATAAAAAATGTGTTGTTATTAATTAAGACACAAATTAACAAGAAATCAGTCTGGCCACCTTATCGCTCTAATACACATCCGTTAGCGTCACTATTAGGGAATATTTAGCAACAAACAGAATGAGAAAATCTCTTTAATTGTGGCCTAGGCGTGCATTAAAGTGAAGTTAGGTGCCAATTATGTAGAAAAGTTCGATTATCTCGAAAACCATGCAACTTTTACCAAACCTATAAGTCCTTTTTAAGGACCCGCCTAAATAAGGTGCCCTGTCGATGGATAGAACCTTATCCATTATTGACTGGGCACCCTGTATATTTTACATTTTAAATGTTATAGACTAAAAAGTGAATTCTTTTCAAACAGCGTTTAAAGCGTATTTAAAAGTAAATCAAATAGTTTGACTTTTTTTTATGGAAATTGCGTTCATAAACAAAACAAATTGCCGAAATAACATAAACGCGTAATAAATGTGGTTCAAACTATATTTTATTCAAATTGAATTTATTACTTTTAAATTTGTGATTTTATTTAATGCTTTATTTCAGTGTCATACCTACTAGGTAAATCGTACGTTTCTGTTCTTTTTTTCAAGGGAATGTTAGGACTGTGTTAAATATTATTGACAATTTTGATAAATTTAATCGCATTGTTGGAGAAAAGCACATACTAGCCTCAGCCGGGACGGGCGGTTGCTGGACTCGTATATAACGCGACCTCGACTGCTTCTCGGCCACTCTACCTTTACTCGTCCCGCAACAGCCATTTTCCCGGTCTCTGCAGTAATGTACTATTCTTTCTGGTCCAGAATATAGTTTAAACTTTTCTATATGTTAATTAGGTTAGGCGTTAATAAGGTTTTAATGATGCTGGTAAAGAGCGCTACCTTGCGGTGCTTACAGCTTTGCCTCCCTTGGCTAAAAATAGCTATAATTTGTGATTCTAAAACTCAATATTCCATTAAGTAGCTAATCGGACTCGCACACGAAGGGTTCCGTGCCATTATTGTATGGGGAGTCACCTTACATTTTAAGTTAATTTATGTTGTATTAGTCGTTATAGTGGCAATAGAAATACACACTTTGTAAACATTTTAACTGTCTACCACGGTCATGGTCATGGTCATGAGATACAGCCCGCTGACGGACAGACCGACGAACTGACGGATGGACGGACAACGGAGGCTTAGTAATAGGGTCCCGTTTGCACCCTTTGGGTACGGAACCCTAAAAAGCAATCAGCGATGTCTTAGGCAATCTCGAATAGAGGCCGGCTCTATCCCACATTATCCAAACTGTATTGTATACGATTAGTTTCTACATCTTTATGTTGTATCTTTCTTGCCTTTGGCAAGAGTCTTCTACTCTCTATATTTGCTACATTAACACGTGACTGTCTTTATATAGTATAAATAAAAAATATCGTTATCGCTTAATACGATTAATCTTCGAATTATCTAATTGTACGTTTGCGTAAAATAACCGATATTCCGGTACAGATGTCCTAATCTTTCCGATAAGCGCTGATCTCGAAATTGTAGATTGCTTTACTGTGTACTTATTTATCTTAATAAATGACGGAAAACCTTGAGGAGATATTGAAGAATAAATCATTTATAAGATCTTAACGTGTAGGTACTTATCCGTCATGCATGCAAGTATGTAGGTAGATGAAAGTTAAGTGAAATTTTTCTGGGGTACAAATTAACAACAGAAAACAACCAAAACCCAACCACTGACTTCATGCAGTCACAGAGTAAAGGTACATCAAGGTAGGGTTGGGTAAAAAAGTGGTGGATGGTGAATGGCTTTAATAATAAAACAATTAATTAATTTGAACTATACTAAACTAGCGACCCGTTCACGCTTAGCTTAGTAAAATAATAATCGAAATTGGTTCAGTATTTGTAAAGATTACTCTCATAAACAAACCAGCGAACAAACACAAAATTTGACCTTTTTATAATGTTATTTATGTAGATATACATAAATAAAAACCATGCCTCATTTGCAAGTGCAGTTCGAAAACACGAAATACGGCTGTCATAGGGATAATGCTACATTGACCAAATAATAGTTGCATTGCACCTTTTGGCTGCTCTAAGGAAATACTCGTACGTTCCCCAATGACGGCGGCGGGCATGTCGCTTGTGTTGGTCTGACGGTGCGCATGTTTTCCCGTCATTTTTGCGCGGCGTGAGGGCAACCGCGCGATTGTTTTCGTCTTGTTTCGCGGGTATTTCGGGAGCGTGCGCACGCGCCGTTCGCGCGCCGCTGCTTTGTAGCTCCACAACCACGACCGACGTTTTCGCACCCTTAAATCCTATCGGCGTGTATTGTATGTATTTTCGTTGCTTAGCATAATTTTATAGAAGTCTTTTTTGGGTGCAATACGCAAACAGGACCCCATCACTAAGTTTACGCAGTACGTCTGTTCACCCGTCCATCCGCCCCTCCTTCTACCTTATCATTAAAGAGATGTATCTTTTGAACCGTAATAGATATTGCCGGTTGACTTGACAGAAGCGGGTGAAGCCCCATGTGCTTCTGTTTAGTCCACGAGAGAAAATCTTGAAAAAATACTCTTTCACCGAACAAATTGTCCTCGCGTTTGATATCTATAGACTTATTTCTCTAATAAGTTCATGGGAGTGTCTATAAATAACTCGTATTGGCAAAAATAAAGCTTAACAAGAATGAAAGCCATTTATAGGGTACCGTAATCAAACTAGGAACCCTTATAGTTTCGCCATGTGTGTCCGTCCGTCCATTCGTCCGCAGCCTAGCTCAGAGACTCTTAGTACTAGGAAGCTGTAATTTGGCATGAATATACATTAATCACGCCAACAAAGTGGTAAAATAAAATATTGAAAAAAAAATCGGTTGTCTGTAAAGTCGGTTTACGGACGACAATTTTACGTGATAACTCTCGGCTCAGGCGGAACGTGACAATGAGGCGGAATGTAACGTGACAATGAGTCATGCTTTTTCATGCGTGCAGCCGGCGTTCATCGATTTATAAGACGTTATCACGTCAATAGAAGTTTGGTTGTGCAATTATTGTCTTATATAGGTATGTATTCGAACTTTATCTCTCGATATATTATGCATTAAATTAAAACAATGTTTCCAAGCATCAACGTGACAATGTTAGTTTCAATCACAACGTCGCTTCTAAAAAGTTATTCTATGATCGCGTGCTTTTTGTCTAGATCTCCCCATTTATGAGAGGGATATGATTGTCATGGCGTGTCATGGCGTCTCATTTGTTACAACAACGTATTGGAATAATTTATTTTGTGTATTTAGTACATTGAACTTTTAAAAATCCTTGAGTATAGGTTCTATTTAATAAACGGAGAATAAAATGGTGATATTTGTAATCACGTAAAGTGATCGACGGCCCTCGAATAGGGTTTTAAAGAAATACACGCAATTGGCCTAATTTGATTATTTGTGTATTGGAGTAGGTACCTACACTCCATAGGCTTGGGTGTCGTTGGACAGGTCTTTCAAATGTTGCGGGTTTGTCAAAACAATTTTTCGATTAAGATATCCGTTTATAAAGTATTAAGCTTTAAAGCGCTAATTTTTGTTAGATTCAATTAAGTGTCCCCCCCCCCCCCCAAACTACATCCAAAACTAAAAATATTAAAAATCTGAAAACTATCTTAAATGAAAGCACATAATAAGTAATGAATTTAATAGGAAAACTATCACGACTAAGTAGGCTTCATTGGTTCTTGAGTTGTAAACGGTTTAAATGATTATACCTACCGAAAACTTATTTGTAGTGTTGGTAAACTGACTGCGACCTATGTCGATGTATGGGGATAACAGTTTCCTAACGGCAAAGTTAAGTTTGTCGCGAGGTCTAATTTGTTTGTAGTAACGGCTTCGGAACCCTACACTAACCATGGTTCGACAAGCTCTTGCCCGGATTTTTTTAAATTAGAATTAGATGGCTGGTTTTTTTGTGCGTGTGTTATAACGCCGATTTTCCTAATAGATTAGTTTAGTTGGTAATGACACGTTGTTGGTTAGGTTGGTAACGACCGTGCGGGTTTCATCATGGTTTTATGAGGTTGTAGGGGGAGGGTTTAATGCGACTCGTATTTTGTAGTTGATATAATTTGACATAGTAATTAACTAAATATCAACAAAGATAAAATTGGTTGGTTAAATCTTTTGTATAAAATTGAACCATGAAGGAAATAACTTAACTTACACACAATAACAAACGCACAATAATAAAAATAATTTAAATTAATTATTTAATTTGAAATATTTGATCAAAGCTTTAGCGAAGTGTTTTTCGGTGCAACAACGTTAGAAAATTGTCGGGGCAAGTCTAATGTTTAGTAAATTGCGAATTTCGTTTGGTGAATCATTATCTATATATATAAAAATGAATCACTAAATGTGTTGCTAAGCGCAAAACTCGAGAACGGGTTTTCGAGTTTTGCGCTTAGCAACACATTTAGTGATTCATTTTTATATATATAGATAATGATTCACCAAACGAAATTCGCAATTTACTAAACATTAGATTATTTTTTCTTACATATATATGTAAGAAAAAAAATGAAAAATCCAACGGGAAGGTCGTTTGCAGCGGGGCGAAGCCGCTGGCGGGCAGCTAGTAGTCAATAATTATGACGTAACAAACGCTGCACCTGCATAAACTTTATTGCATACAAATATAACCTATTATTACTATTTTGTACCACTTGTGCATATACACATTAATTGCACTTTATACGATCGATTGTATTTTATAGGAAATAGATCCTATTTTAGTAGAAATATAAAAAAAAAAACATGAATCCATGAAGACGCACATATTTTTAAAATTATCTTCAACATTTCATGTCGTACATATCTTCACGATTACTTGGTTTGTTTATTTACTTTTATTGAACACTACACAAAGAAAAATAAGCAAGGAAGGTTTTAGTGGATTTAAGGGGTATTTCTTTGTAACTGTGTCTTATTCTTGTTTATCGGGCTTTTCTGTAAGAATGTGTTGGTTTGTAATTATATTACTGTTTTCTGCATAAAATGAATGCCGTAGGTCCAGCTGTAAATAAGTGCAGTGGCATTATATTGCAGCATTTTTGCTGGTCACATTTTAAATCGTTATATTTAAAGGACATTTATTCTACGACGTAAAACAATATTGCTTTTGACCTGTTATCATATTATAAACGTTTTCATAGCTCTTATTTACTTGACAGTAATGGCGGCCGAGGTAAAAACAATACCATAACACGTCAAAAGCAATATTGTTTAACTTCGTAAAATACAGGCCCTGTGCGATAGCTCTTAAACAGTCTTTCAGGGCCTCTATTCAACACGGTAAAAACAATATCGTTTTTGATTTGTTATCGTATTGTCACCGTTTTGATAGCTCTTATTTACTTGACAGTAATGGCGTCTGACGTCATAACAATACCATAACAGGTTAACTTCGATATCGTTTTTACCGTCGGGAATAGAGGCGCAGGATTGAGCAATTTCGGCTACATTAGAATAAGAGCGTATGAGAGCGAGTGAGAGAGAAGTACAAATACGAAGGTTGTTTTAAGAGCTACCGCCTGTATTACCTTTTCAGGTGATTATGAAAGTAATCGGGTACTTTTGTAACTTTGTATTTATGTATAATTGTAAAGTATGATTTATCATTGTTTTTTTTAGTTAGATTACTCTACTCATACGTCTACTCTCAAAAACAATGTGATTCTATTGAAAAAGGATCATTTTCAGCGTTAACTTTATGATCGCGACGTTTTGTCGCATAACACAAAGCATACAATGAATGCTGAAAGGAGGAATGGGGTTGGCCGTCAGCTGAGGCCGGTTCGTCGTCCCCGCGACCCACTCCCCCCCCCATGAGCTCCGGCGCGTGCCGCGGTCTTATCACGGCGATAACAAGAACAGCCCAGCCCACACTTATTTGTCTTTGTTGTCTGTCTGCCTATATAGGTACGTGTATGGAATTGCAATGTTTTTAATACTTTGCCGCTGATGCCTATTATATTTTAATAAGTTATTTTGGAAACTAAACATGCCTTTAGAATGTTTTTGTATTTTTTATTTAAATTAAGTTTTGCAAACACAGGTGAAATCAAATGAGGTTAGATTCCAGTTTTTTTTTTAATTAGTGAATTTTAAGACGGAAAACATGGTGTTAGTATGTCAGTTTTTTTAATTTATTTTAGAATATAATTTCGTTACTAATCCTTAATCTTAGTAATAACCATAATAATCTGCTCAAAACATAAATTATTCAGTAGGTAACATAAAAAATATAAACATATATGTCTACTATAAGGCCGATAACATTTATTTATCGAATCATGAATCGATTGACTTACACCATTCTTTCCGTATGGTCTTCAATTTTGCGAGCAGTGACGACCAAACCTGAAGGTGCGGCGTAGCACCGTAGGCGGATCGCCGCTACGACTCCAGCTACGGTTGCGCTACGCAATCGCTACGCTTTCCGTGGTATTACTGTGGGTAGCTGGCATTATAAGGGCTACGGAGTCATTGTTCTATGATCGGAGAAAAACCGGAAAAAAAACCTAATAACAATTCAGACATTTTCATAGAGTAGTGTGAAATCTGGAATCGGAATATTAAATAATTTAATAATTATTCAAATTATGGTTTTATGTCAGTTACAGAATTGAATTTTAGGGTTAGGTGAAGAGGGGAGTAGAAGTGTTTTGTTTTCGCGTACTTCCCATACAGGGTATTTTTTTTTTACATGGTTACTTTGAATGAGGTATTGGATAGCTTTTAAAAATCATTACGTACTAGGTATATGTGATATAGATATAGATCTGTCTATCTGTCTGTCTGTCTGTCTGTATATCTATTTATGAACCGTGATAGCTAGATAGTTTAAATTTTCACAGATGATATATTTCTGTTGCCGCTATAACAACAAATACTAAGACAGATGGACAGACGGACAGACGGACAGTGAAGTCTTAGTAATAGGGTCCCGTTTTTACCCTTTGGGTACGGAACCCTAAAAATCAATGGTTTGGATGCAAGGTCGTTTGGTGCCAGATATCGGCGGTTCCCGGGGCGACGGAGCCGCCTGCCCGGCCGTTGCCCGCTCAGGGCCGGCGTTGCGTAACAACTCCCGTAGTGAAACAACCTCGCCTTTTCACACAAAGCCTACGCCCACAATTGAACTCAGGGACCTCTTGACAGTTGACTGTTGAGTTTGTTGCGGAGCTTCTTCTGAGCAATGATCCCTTCTTGTTAAGTCCTGGTAGATTTTGAAGTGTTAAAGTATCCGTGCCTACATATTGAATAAAGATCCTTTATCTTTACATCATCAAAACCTTTTTCCTGGTGGAAAATGAGCTGTGAATTTTACTGAGTATGCCACCAATATAATAAAATTTATTCATACAAATGACACAAACAAAAAACAGAAAATAATACAAACATAACTAAATACTAAAATAAATTAACTTATTCTAAGTAAATAAATATGTACAAATGTCCCCTAGGCCTACCTATAGTTAAATAAGTTAAATACTATTGATCGTATCGATTGTAGAAAAGAAAAGGAATACGTCTACTGTATGCAACGCAGCGTGCTGTTAAATCGTTAGCTTATTTTGCTACCTACAAAGTGATCGATAGATTGCACCTCGCCTAATATCACGTTGTAATATTCAATCTATCTTTTGTTTAGACGTACCTACTTGATACGCCTCAAGGACGACAAGGATGGATATATATCTTTAACTGTAGCTAAGAGGTAGATTTACTATTGAAACGGGCCGCAAGCCTACAATTCTTTAAATTTTATGACAATAACCCAAAAAAAATAAGACTACAATCTATTTTAATGTTACAAGTGGCTTATACCTACCCAATTATCTCCCCTACAGCGCTAAGAACGCAATCTACTTAGTTATCTAGATGGCTCCGTGCACAGAAGTATCCCGTGTTTGAGCTTAGAACAAGTTAACACAAGGCTAGAATTACGAATTACTAATAAGCCAGTATATTACCGTAATAGGCATAGAAAAAACAGTGGAAGTGGTATGAGCTTCGCTTAGTATCAGACCTGTTGTCGCCTATTAGCTATCATAAAATGGAAAATGTTTTTGGTGCGGCTATCGTTTTTACACCCCAAAATAGCACAATAAGGCATGCTTCTGGATTTATTTCCTACTTATTTTAGAAACATCGAAATATCGAAATAATCGATCGCGGCAAAAGTATTATGGTAGGTTGCGCGGAACTCCGCATAACTATGCCACATGTTACACGCCCACTTCTACTGTTTTTTTCTGTTCTGTGAGCTCGCAGTACTAACTATTCCCGGCAAGAGTTACGTATCTACGTTTGCAGACGGCCAGAAATATGGTCTACTACTCTACGGTTGATTTGTTTGATACAAGTTTGATTTTCCCTTGCAATAATATTATGACAGAGACAAGTGTCAACCTTAGCGATAATTAGATTTCACAGAAACTTTTGTCAAAACTGGTAGACCTTACTTTTTTGGCCGACCGTACGAGTAATGTGAGTGGTGGAAGGGCCGGTTGCAGGGCCCGTCCGGATCGCTACCACCATCACACCCTTTAAATGGCCGCCAACCAGTACCACCAGCAGTGTTGTGTTTCACCGCGGAGGCAGGCAAACTCGTGAAATGACTACCATAGAGGTGTAAGTCCTCAGCCACCATAATATGGTCGCCTTTATCGTGGTGAATAAAGCTTCCGTCACTCTCGCATTACATACTGGTCAGAGAGTGACAGATGTTTTATCCACACCGATGAACACAACCATAATAGGCCCGCAGGGTTGGCAACGTGTTTGTAGTCGATTGAGATTGTCACCGTAAGATTGCAATATTGAGATTGTAAATGTCTACGGGGTTCAGAGTTCACTTACCATCAGATACCTCGCCTATGTGTTCGTTTACCTTATGCATAAAACGGTGACGTCATGGTAGTTTTTTTAATACGCAATTGTAAGATTAAGCTGAAACCAACAGCGCGTGTTTTAACACCCTTCCATTTAATTATATGTATTCTTCAGAGTGTTTTGTTTGTGTACAAAACGGGTACTTCAAACTGTCTAAACTATCACTATAACTTGTTATTGAAACTAGTTAGTAAGTACTTAGCTATAAATCTGGGTGAAACATCGCAACTTAGGGCCGTATTATTAAACTGATCTTTGTTGAGATGCCCGTCTCAAGATACGTCAAAGTAAAAGTCTAATGTTTTTGGAGACGGGCAACTCAGACAAGATCAGCTTATCAATACGGTCCTTAGTCACTGAGATCTTACAAGTCTAAGATTTAAAAAAAACTGTTAAATGTTTGTATTTGATTTGAAATAAGCGCTCGACGCGACCGTCCGGCAGCTTACGTCTATCCTGTACATTTCCGATAACAATAACGTTCCCGCAATGCATGTTGTCTATCGTCTAGGGCCACAGGTTTGATGAAATCGGCCAGATGAATAGATAGATACACTCGTAAGACCAAACGAAAGAGTACAGAGAATTCAAACATAGTGTCCTTTGAATCTCGCAGTGCATATGTACGTGGTTAATTTTGGCGCTCACACGACGATTTATCGTTCAGAGATACTGCTGATAGCCTTCACTCAATGGTCGTGCGCGTCAATTTACATATTCCATTAACCTCTCGAGCGAGTTCTGCATTATGTTGTAGTAATCTTGCGCGCACGCGGACCATGATGAAATATTGAAATGAATGACATTTACCTACTTCGCCGTGACTCAATGATTTTTTTGCCCATTCTCATCATTTGTTACAGCGACCATGCGTGCCAATCATGCTATAATACTAATTAATATCTTGCTCGTTTTTTGACATCGTAAAAACTTAATCAAAACTAATCTACGAAGAAGACATTTTATCTCGGTCGCACTTGCAGCTTAGATTGGAGCTGTCACCCGCCGCCTCGTTAGCTGGCCTAATTAGCATTTGATCGGCGGCGTTCGTCATAAATAATTGTAATTATGTAAGTAATTTCTATTCGTATACGTCCGCTTATCGCCGGTTCAATTGCCACTGTGACCTGTCTGTTTGATATACGATGCACGGTTTAAATTCCACGAAACATGACGCAATATTTTGTCTAGCGCGTGAATGCCTACTCAGGTAGTGGTCGAGGCGGAGGAGCGACCGGCGCGCGCGAGGGTAGCGGCGGCGGAAAGTGCGTGGGCACCGCTAATTGTGGGGGGGGGGGAGGGGGGCCCAGGCGAGGGATGCGACGGAACCTTCGCTCTGATAACCCACATCCGCGCGTCGCCCCGCCGGCGCCGCCTCCCCGTCTGCCCACCGCCAGGGTTACCAGATTACCCGGCCGAAAATATCCTTCTGTCAATGATCTTACGTGTTGCTATGCCGCTGAACACAATATACCCTATTTCAGAAAACGTCTGATAAATTTATTCAGGTTCGTTATAAGAAGATATATAGGATTCAAGAAATAAGTTAATTGTTGCTGAATTAAATATATCAGTAGTGCGATGACGAATAGATAGAATGGTATGCCGCATTACTTTTTACAGAGTCGAGACAGAGTTTCCGGAACTTACCCGGAACAGGACTTTTTATTCACGATACATACATGCACATACATAAACTTACGCCTTCATTCCCAGAGTGGGGTAGGCAGAGCTACATAATTACCAACAACTCTAAAAAGTTAATGATAATTCTGTTACCACATTTTACACAATCAGGCTAAGACGTTTAGCACTGTTTTTACGAGAAAGTATTTAATACTCCTAGTAAAATGGATAAAGGGTATAATTCTTAATCGCGTAGTAGGTAGATACTACCGCATTCGACCCGATTGAACTGCCAGTGTTTTGAAGAATCAGAAAGAAAGAAATAAAAAGCATTTATTCAGTGATAAACACATATTATTTTACTAATATGATAGGTATAAATAAAATTTTAATTGAATCTTCAACATGTTAATAAAGCATCCACATAATGCAATAATTGATTGATTTCTAGTCAATTTCTTGGTAACAAAAAAGCGAAGAACCGGTTTTTTTTTCACTAAAACCGGATCTAAATATCTTAAATCATCCCTGAAAATCTCAGGAATATATCCCTAGGTATGATAAATATATTTAGGAGAGTACATTTATCTATCCAAACTTTCTGAATATCTTAAAGAGTGAGATCGATTAGGCTTTACATTTCAAGAGAGTAAGAAACTACTTTCTCAACTATGAAGCTGAAACCCCTGGACATTTGCAGACCTACTTCATTTAAAATTCACATCTTGAACAATGTGGGCATTCTATTAAATAACTCTCCTTCAAATCGTCATCAGGTTCAGGTCAGAACGTAATAATATTTAACATCTTAGTGCGCGTATTCCGAGTATTTTTACTTTGATCGTTACAAGCGCGCGGACAACTTAAGCTCGCTGTCGAATTGAGGGGCGAGTTGCTTAAGAGAATAATACCCCGGTACTGTATTCTGTTCGGTAAGACTATATTGCTTTTGACATGTTATCATACTGTCCACGTTACGATAGCTCTTATTTACTTGACAGTAATGGCGGCTGAGGTAAAAACAATACGATAACATGACAAAAGCAATATGGTTTTACCGAATAGAATATAGAGTAGGTACCGGGGTAATATTTTCCTTACATAGTATTTTGAGTGTATAAGATTATCTTAGGGTTCCTTTAGATTTATAGGTACTAATATTAGGTAACCTAACCATTTCATTTTCCGGAAAACTGTTTTACTTCAGGTTGATTCCTAAAAAAGGAAAATATATTGTCTCACCGACTTTATTTATCTATTTCATAACTGCTTTTATTAGACGTCTATCCTATCAATACTATACAAATTAATGCTTTATCAGCGTTTATCAGCTAGATTGATGTATATTACGTTATTAATTACTAAGTAGCTATACAAGCTACTCTCCGTTGTAATTGAGTAGGTATATATGTTTATAGATAACTTGAGAGTCATTCGCTTTGTGTAAGTAAACACACATTTATTTGTTTGTCAGTTTAATAACAACTTGTTGAACGCATATTGCGGTGGTCGATTCCGTGCATAACACTCACAAATGTGATGTAATTTTGAATTTCGCTATCTGTTGGAACGTCTCGTTAGATACACTGTTGTTTGATAGTGTTTGCGGCAGGTTAGGAGGTATATTTATTCGGCGGCGGTGCACTGACCGGTGTGTGGCGAGGCTGGCGAGGGGTCGGGGGGTGGCGCCGGAGCGGGCGCAGGCGCGGAGTGGTTGGAGGGCGCGCTGGCGCAGGCGGCCGCCGGCGGCGCATCTTCCGCGGCGCGGGCGGCGAGCGGCGGCGGCGCGCCGGCGGACGGGCTGGGGGGAGGCGCGCAGAGCGCGACCAGCCGCAGCAGCGCCACGCACCACCAGAGCACGGCGGCCAGCGCGCGGGCAGCGCGCCCGACGCGGCCCGGGTTCTCGCGCGACCGAAATACGCGCACCCGCGGGCTGTGCACCGGCGCACTCGCTCTCTGACCCGGGTGCGGACGGCTCGAGCTGCGACGCGGGAGCGCGCGCGCGGCCACACGGCGACTGGAGCGCCGCTTCCGACCGCGCACGACCGCGCCCGAACACTATTTCGGGAGCGACGCTCCGCGCCGCTGCCGCCGCCCGCCCGCCGCACGCTGCCAATTTTACGCAAAATTGCGGGCGGGCGGTGATGCGATATGTACTGCACCGCGGCCACCTGCAACTGCACTATTCGTGCGCTAATTAAAGCATTTCCTTTTTTCATTGAGGAGGTCCAGCGGGTCAGGGGACCCGCGGGCCTGCGCCGCCGCTGCGCCGCTGCCGCGCCGGCGCCGCGCCGCGACACGTGCGCCGCCCGTCCACTCAAAATAGTTTGCGGCGACGTGCTGCTGGCCCGTGTCAATAGATACAATGTCGCAGCTATTGGCAAGGAAACAGAGACGCGCACTATCTCACTGTCTCGCGCTCTCTGTGTTGTCAATTCTTATGCACGGTTTATATTTAGTCTTAAAATTATTTCTGATATAGATAGGTGTTTGACATTACGTTGAACTCTCATACCTACGTCGGCAAGCTCCACCTGGATAAATATTCTGCGTTAGTCGAAGGTTCGGCAACATTTCTCATGCATCGGTGCAATATTTTGCGATAATGTCAAATATTTCATTCAAATTCAAGCTTTTCTGACTGCGCAGATATACATTATTATTTTGCAATGTGTTTTCAGCTTCAAAGTAACTCTAGCGTAGTCTGTAACTACATCACTATAAATATTTATGAATGAAAACGAGTTTGAATTAAAATGTTGCAGGTGTTAACCTTAGCAATATAATGGTGTGACGAATCACACACCTGCATGAACAGACTTACCTACATCTTTTAATAAGTAATTTCATTCATTGTTATATTTCGTTCGAAAATAAAATTGTTACTGCTCGTTTTTATGTTGGGAAACTTAACTAAGTCCACTATCGTCGACTTTCAAAGTCGCCCTGCAGGTGACACCTAGTCTTCAACCAGTCTTCGCCCAACCCTAAGCTCGGAGTCGTCCCGCCACCACCGTCGCTGTTGCCTTGCCGCATTGAGTACGTACCTGCATTTGGTTGACGCCTGTTCGACGGCGAGTCCATAGACGAGGTGGTGCCGAGCTGCGGGTCGATTTTTGACACTTGAACATTCGAAAAATTTATTTGAATCGAACGAGGAACACGGTGAATTTGTCATTTTTATGGTTTGTGATTGGTTGCGACGTCCTTCGCATTTAACATAAATAAGAATTTACGAGAGAGATTTTTCAAAACCGACCTCCTGATAAAATTCATATCGAAATCGAAACCTTTAGGTTTTTGACATGAATTTTCTACTTGCATTTTTTCCGGCGTTGAGTACTGCCGTCGGTAATTTGCGTCTCCGAATTGAAGATTTTTTAATTTGTGGGGTAGGTAAAATAGGATTAGGTTATGTTAGTTTTCCTTTCTATGTTCCTTCACATAGGCATTTCCATTCCTGTCCATTTTTAGGGTTAGGGAAAAATGCAACAAAATAAGACATTAATGGAAAAACACGACCTTGAAAACTTAATTCGGGTTAAAACGCGAATGGAAATTCAGCATAGGTATACGAAAAAAAATCTAACAAAACCAACACATTTAAAAATATTTAAGTCCATCTCAAAAATATAATATATACATACATACCTTCATGCCTATAATTCCAGAATGGGGTAGGCAGAGCTACAGAATTACCTACAACTCTAATAAAAATATAATAATAATTATTTAACAGATATTCATTTTATTTTAATTAGGTTTTTTTTTTATAAATATTCAAGTATAAAAGTATAATAACAATAATAAACATTATAAAAAACCTAACCTACCTATGAGGGCCACCGGCAGCAGGGCAGGGCTCAAGCTACCGGTGGTTAGGGCTGCAGAGAGAAACCTTCTCACAATGCGTGCCTACGCCGCGTCTACGCCCGCCTGCGCCGCGTCTGAGCCGCGCCGCTTCTGCACGGTTAGCACAGGTTGTATTTTCTCGCTTGTCGCTCAGTGCGTCTCTATCGTTACTGACTAGACAGAAAGGGAGATCCGAGCGATAAACAAGTCGCGGGCAACTTGTGCTAGCCGTGCTGTGTATTTCATGCCTTACGTTGCGCTGTTTGCATCCACGAGTACATTTCTGCGAAGGTCTTTTTTTGCCTAGCCGTTCGTTGAAGGGACCTAGTCAAGATGCATAATGGTAACTTAGCGATTTTCGAAAATAATAATAAAAGGTTGTCGTAAGCTTAGGCCCTAGCCGCAGATGCATTATGCTAACTAGAGTTTCTATTTGTTTCGTTTTTAAACCAATTGCTCGATTGTTTCGTTTTAAAAACGAAACGAATAGAAAAGAAACGCTAGTTAGCGTAATGTATCTTGGCTAGGGCCCCTGATGATAAATCGCGTCGACCGCTTAATATGTCATCTCCATACATTTCAAGTCGACAGAAAACAGAAACGTTAGCGGCGTTTTTATCTAGGCCTCTTTTCTCCAGTATGTACGCAGAAGAGTTTTTAGATTTGGCGTGGCCTTGGTTCCTTGATTCGTTTATGTCCTTTTGTTCTGTACTTTACAAATATATGGAATTGCTCGGTTGATAGCACAGTCGTTGTCTGTCGGCCCCCCGGTCGGCCGTGAGGCCATGGTCTCAGTGATAGCGGCGAGCGGGCCGGTAGCTAGTGCGCTCCCGGAATTTCTTTTTCTCAAACATGCAATGGAATGTTGGCGTTATGTTACTTATTTTAGGCTTCAAAGTATCATGTTTCGGGCGGAACAACTCGAGAGAACTGTAAAGGAATTTCATACAAAATTGAAGGCCTAGGCCGGGTAAGTCTTTTTTTTTTAAATTTAAATGTAAACATGGCGGCTTTGTTTATGAACAGGCTAAATAGCTGATTTTTTTAATATACTAAGCCGTGCGTCCAACCAAAGCGTTTGCATATTTAAATAAAGGCACCAGGTACCAGGAGCGCAGAGGTAATTAGCAGGCTAGCACGGTGCGGCTCAGGCGGGCGGGCGGGCGCGCCCGACACAGCGCGGATGACTGTAGGTTAGGTAGATACTTCTAATGTTTAAGCACTCTTAGTATTTGACGTTGCAATTTTTTGTCAATATGAATTCGGCCGGCAACATGTACTATTGTATATGTATATTATAAGTCTGAGATTATAAGCGACTCATCAACTGCCATGGAATGGATGAATGGATGGCCAGTAATTCATCATCAGTCATATTCTGAAGTGGCCGGTTATTGAGTAGGTATATACAAATGTAAAGAACAATCTAAGGACATCTTATTTTGGGGTGTATAATGTTTAGTAAAAACACAAATGATCTAATTTTCATTTTACATAACACAAATTGCATAATTTCGATCTCTATAATAAACCAACGATATAATAATCATAATATATAAAACGAAATGCATGATTTCAAAAACTATAATGTACATAAATTAAAAATAAATATGTCTAACGGCTATCATTACTATTAATGTGGTCACAGTTCTAACCTAACCTAACCTAGTTACTAGAAATTGACTAAAATACATAATAACAAGAAAATGATAGTTATACTAAATGAGTGTTATGTTGTTCGATCGTATGCCTGATGAAATTATACAATTGGTTTTTATGCTTTTCGTGGCTAGTTAAATAAAATTATACAAAATGTTTCTAGACTGATTGAAGCGCATTCCTTATTTTGTTTTTCGAATAATTTTGTATTAATCTTGCTTTCCCAGTTAGCTTATTGATGGGTTCAGTTAACTGAGACAGCGCGAATACGAAATTTTCCTGCAAAATATGATGTCGTTTGATAATTGCAGGGCCTCTATTCTATTCAGTAAAACCATATTGCCTTTAACGATTATCGTTAACTCGCCCGCCATTCCTCTCAAGGAAATAACAGCTATCGTAACTTTGATGATGATTGTTTTAGCCAGTAGAATAGAGGCCCAGTGCGTATCCTATTTAATAAAACAGCCCTTCGTTCCGTCGAGGTGTTATTCTTATCACTTGAGCCAGCGCCGAGCACGGGCTGAGCCGTAGCCGCCGCTTTAAACTTTCATTAGCGCGGCGTCTCCCGCCGTCTGCAATTACACTCGCTATTTACAAATTGTCTTTTTATGCGACGAACATGTCCGTCCGTTATTTTATCAGGACTATTGTACTGTCGTGTTCGAAGGCCGGCGACGCGGCCGCTGCCCATGAACGTTAACGACTACAGACTTCGAGGAATATGTATGGGATTGACGTAAGCCGATGACAGATCGCGTCGAATGCTTACGTCAAGTCCATACATTTCGAGTCTATAGAAAATAGAAACGTTAGCAGCGTTTGCGTTTTGGCTACTGGAATGGAACTTGTCCTCTATTCTATTAAAACCATTACTTTTGAAATGTTGATGTATAATTGTATCGTTAACGTAACGATAGGTCTTATTTACCTGACAGTAATGGTAGCCGAGTTAAAATTAATACGATAACATGTCAAAGGCAATATGACTTTATCTAGTAGAATAGAGCTGTTTGACAGATCTCGAGAGTAATAAATTTTAACCAAATACATCTTGTCTAGATAGCCCTATAGGGTAGCTCGTTCGACTAGTTTTCCAGAATTCAATATTTTGGGATGATTATATTGAGTTTGTCTGACAGGCTACCATGAAGTTGTAAACTGACATAGACATAGATAGATAAAATACCCAAGATTATTTTTCCCCAATATTTGTTTTCCCATTCGCGTTTTTCCCTATTTTACTATTATCCCGTTTCGTTTATTGTTGCTCTCCTTCCATGACCTTGCCCGGTTTTTTAAATTTCTCTGCAAATCGTACGCGTTGATGTCTTTTACATGCGCTGCAACAGTTTTAACACTATTCAATGCTAGTAAGTCTGTTTTTCACGCGAATTGGAGCCAATATCAAATTTTGGCATCTAAATCTGTGATTATACTTAATAACTTTTTATCAAATGGTAATAGATAGGTCACTCAAGCTGAAGTCGGCTTTTTTTAGGGTTCCGTACCAAAATGGTAAAAAAGGAACCCTTATGGTGAGACTTTGTTGTCTGTCCGTCTGTATGTCACAGCAGGTTTTCTCAGCAACTACAAATTGTATCAAATAATCTTTAAATTTGGCAGAGTTGTACAACTTTTTTGCCCGCATCGGTTTTTAGTAAAAAAAACATGGATGTTATTTTTATTTTCTGTGATGTACTTTTTTATTTATAGTATAAAAAATCTGACTAAATTCTGACGCATTGATAATTAATATATATTTTATTTGACAATTGACGAAGTAATTGATAACAAACACAAAAAGTAACATAGTCCAATTGAGAACCTCCGCCTTTTTGAAGTCGGTTAAAAAAGAGCCTCTTTACTCCGCAATATCTGCACTAAACATTTTAGCAACGAACGAGTGAGCGTGAGACAGACATCAAACAAAACTTATTGTTTATTCTAATGTGCTGCTAATTAGCAAACCTGCATTTCAAAGAGTAAACTTTTGTTATGTAAATCTCGTAAATTAATTAAGGATGTTTTGAATAAAATATAACTTCTTGATGTCCCCTTGTTCTGCTGACACTCATTTGATCGAAGTATCATTTCATCGAATTTCGTTCCATTGAAAGCTAATTTCTGCTGAAATCTGATTGTTTTTAGATTATCTTAAGCATGGGTTACGTAGCTTATAGGTTAGGTTAAACTTGTGACCATCAAAAAATTAAAACAAATGCCTGCCGATGAAATGAAAATTCGGTGTAATAAAACATTCTTCTTTCTTAATTTTGCAGCGATTAAGTAGAATAAGTTAAGCGGCGTGACATGCAGTCGACAAGCACACGACAACAACACAACCGGTGCGTTAATTTATCGCATAAAAAAATCAAAATAGTGGTAGAGGTTTTTTATTTTTTATGTAAAAGCAGTTTTGTGTGAGGAGGCAGACGAGCAAGCGAGTCGATGGTAAGTAGGGAGTATTTTTCGTATTAGTCAAGTTTTTTTTAAATCAGGCTTTAGGTACCTACCAACATTGTTTAGCACCACCGAGATGCTACTTAACTGCCCGCATAAAACTCAGGGCCTGTTTCACAATCAACAAGTAAATTTATGTGCCAGTTAAAGTTAGCTCTCTCCTTGTCCATGTTCAAGTGTAAGAAAAGGAAAGGGCTAAATTTATGTGTCAGATATGGTTTACGTGACGATTGTGAAACAGGCCCTTAGACCACTAGACTTAGACTTTGATAACCCTACGGATTTAGAACCTAAACAAGATTAAAAACTGGCCTGATAGTCGTGGGACTACCGGCAGACATGGGATCATGGGCAGACTGAGTCTGAGTCGGTTTAACGGCACACCGGATGGCCCAGGTATCAGAGAAGCGCTTGGCCGCTGACTGGGTTTTGTCAAACTTCCAATGGTTGCCATTTTCTAAGTTCAAGTTCTTTATTTCAAGTTTATTTATTCACCAAGCAGTTAGAACCATCCTTATAATATAATTCAGCAATAGTGTAACAAAAAGGTTTCGGACAAGAATATCAATAGTCCTCACACTAGGACAGACCTGTGTCGTGAGTCGTGAAAACCGTTACGATTCGTTACCGAGGTAGATAAAAAAAAATGATGCGTGAACAGATTACAGCCATGGAGTAAACAAAATAAAATAGATTGAATGGTGTGCAAGATTACACTACAAAATTAAAGTTAAAAAAAATACAATGTTAAAGTGAATTTAGGTACTAGGTTACGTTAGAAGCTCGGTTTTGTTATGTGTTTTGTGTGTGTATGTGTTGTAAGACATTAGACACCAAAAATATTTTTCTCAAAAACACGTGCGAATAATTAAGTGAAAAAAATATCCAATGAGATACTGTTGTTAACAACACACATGCCTCACCCTGTGACAGCGGTCCTAGCTCACAGCCTCAACTTGTAAACATATAAATATGCCCCTAAATCACATAGAATATGATCAATAAATAAACGGCATATTTGAACAATACATGCACAGACCACGTAATGTTCCGTATGTGTATTTAAATTCTCTGTGTTGGTGAACTCGCCGGCACAATACAACGGATTTAAGCGATATTTAATGCCCAAAAAAATATGACAGACGCGTTCGAGTGCTTTGACCGAAATTTAAAGGATTCCGTTTGCTTTGTCTGCAGCGAGCAGCGAGGTAAGAGTGGGCAGCGCAATCAATCCGGCTATCTGTTTGCGCGGGGAGCGTCGACCCGGCACAGCGCTCGCAGCGCTTTCACTGCATACCCTGCACAAATAAGCCTCGGTACTAATATGTAAGCCTTTGCATCCATAAACCTTAATAAGTCTATCACGATGCCGATTGGAGAAACCTGGTTACAAGTAGAAAAGACGTAGCCGCTTGTCGCTTCCCATAATTTTAATAATTATACACTGCATTGGGTATTGGAAAATGCATTCCCGGTTTCGTAAAAGTCGACTGCTTTCAAGGTTTACTTCGAGTTTTAGTCAACTAGTAATGTCTCTAACTAGGAATCCGATATTAAGACCAGTTTAAGGTACAGCTAGCTTCAACAATTGGTGAATCTAGACTACTCTTGACCTTATTTGCCATAAAAATAAATTATGCTATAAAGTACATACTTTTACCTGGGAAATTACCTGGTCATATTTTTTTTTTTTGTAAATGGTAACGCTATCGAAAATGTATAGGATTAATGTAAACTGCCGGACGGTCGCGTCCAGCGCTTATACCAATTCCATACATCATGAGTATCAAGACAGATTTCGAAAATCGTTTGCGTCACCGATATTCACCCTTGTTGCGTAGGGCTCCTGATGATTTAGTTAGTGGAAGTAGGACCTG
This sequence comes from Acleris cristana, assembly GCA_948252455.1. Classification (NCBI taxonomy): domain Eukaryota; kingdom Metazoa; phylum Arthropoda; class Insecta; order Lepidoptera; family Tortricidae; genus Acleris; species Acleris cristana. Next base: position 9,052,809 of record OX411784.1, on the reverse strand, counting down.
CAGGGTACATCCGGATCGCTACCATTATTTTTTCACAACACTGCTCGGAAATATGGCCATAGATGGTCTTGTTTGGGATCACAAAACGTCACTTATAAGGACACACCAAGACTGTTTTTGTCGGCATGTTTGCTGATCGGTCGAGAACATTGTTGTCCAACTTTAAGAACCAATGAAAATAAATCAATAAATTTTTGTGTCATAGCTCTTTAAAATGAAAAATTTAAATCGACCAATCAGAACACACCATTTTGTGTCGTAAAATATTAGGTGTATTTTTGCTAAAAGATACACAGCCTAAAAACTATGTCACTGCTTTTTTTTAAATGTAATTCAAACTTGGCCCCTAATCTCGAACCACTAGAGATGAAATTACATGGGAGATATGGCGAAACAAATACAATTTTGTATGGAGTTGACATCTTCATCTGGAATGTTAGTTTATTAAACTCGAGTGCCACGAGAATAGGGGTCCAGATTAAAAAAAGTTATCTATGGTAAAATTGGCGGTGATACAGCTTCTATACTACCTTTGAAAAACCGACGCCAATTGACTAACACTAATGAGTTTTGAATATGATTTTTTATTTTATTTCCTCTCAGTAGTTGTGAAAAGCACTATGTCTGCCTCGGTAGAAAGTGCAATTTATGGACTCGTACTCTAGAGGGCCTCAACTACGTTTCGGCCCTCTATATGACTCGTCCAAAAATCGCGTACTTTCTATGCTCTGCAACAATGTACTATACTCACTAACTTGCCCCCAAACAGTGTTCGCATTGTTGTTTTCTGGCGCGGGGGTAGGAGTGCCGGTAAAATGAATTTAATAAAGCCCTTTGATTTTAGTCCTCAGGATTGGCAACGCGAGATTGCTAATGTCCGTGACCGTCGGAGCGCAATTACCATCAGGAGGCCTGAGTTTTCGTTTGCTTTGTCCATGCCATGCAATAAAAAAATGTGTGGCACACCATCGAGTACTATGGAAATAAGATCGTCTTCGTACTCCAATAAAAAAATTGAGTTCCGGATATTTGTTTCCGTATTCTCGTACATACAACACAAAAAGTCGTGATATTACCGTAAACCTTAATTACGTGGACCGGTATAAAAGGCACTTTCTTATTTATGCTGCTGTATTAACGTCACGTTCTAGGAGAGCCTGTTAAAGAGACAGTGTCTGCTTGATCCGTGATTTTAAAATGTCATCGCCTTACAACCCAACCAATACGCTTGATATGCCATACAACTGCATCGCTATTGCCTAATGATCTCGCAATCGCAATCGGCTTCAAAGTGGAACAATTGTTTTCATTTTGTATGCAGACTCGCCTTCGGACTGTCAAAATGAAAACAATTGTGATTGCGAGTGCCTTAGGCAATAAGCCCTCAGGACGCTATTTTCAAAGAGTTCGGTACAGACGCGATTTCCAATATCTTATAGCTTTGCTTATGTAGTCGTGAATATTTTGCCGTCAAAGTATATGATTACAGAAAGCGCACTTTTATTAAATTTATTTCGTCGCCAACTTTGGAGTGCGGCCGCCGCGGACACGTAAGTTGTGCGCGCGGGCCGCGCTATCGCGCGTGCACCCGCTGTTCCGCTTTGTTCTCCTTTATCGCTGTTTACATAATACGAGACTGACATACCGCGCTCATAATTTAAATCTACGCCGGGAAATAAGGTGTTGAGATTATAATCAGGTTTATGCAATGTCGGCGAATGCTTTTCTTTGCTAAACAACATGGAATCGTACACCATTGTCTTGAAATCAAAGTTATATTTAAACTTATTTGCACAAAACACAATTAAAGTACAGATGGCGGACTTAATGCCCAGTGGCATTTTCTACCAGTCAACCAAAAAAAAACTAAAGTCGATGCGAAGAAAAATTGCGTTAAAAAAACTGGACAACAAGCAAGACACATCTCAAAAAACAGCAAGTACGAACAAATTCTCTATTTAAAGTTATTTGGTGCTGTCATAGGTGATTTTAGTAGGTATAAACACTTTAGTCGGCTGTTTCTCAGGAACCAATCAAGTCTACTAAGTCGTGACAGTTTTTCTTTAAAATTCGTTATCTTTCACTATAGATATTTTTCATATTTCTAATATTTGTAGTTTTGGCTGTAGTAGGACGGGGGACGGGAGGGGGACAGTGACTCTAACAAAAATTAGCACTTTTAAATCTTAATATTTCACAAACGTATCCCATAATCGAAAAATTGTTCATTGTAAATTAAACCCGCAATATTTTTGAAAGATCACCAACATCACCCTACACCATAAGGTAGACGAGAAAAAAAAACATCTCCACGTTACATGTAGGGGAGGTACCCTGTTTTTTTCTTTTCATGATTTTATTTTACCACTTTGTCGGCGTGACTAGTATACTCATGCCAAATTACAGCTTTCTAGGACAAAGAGTCTTTGAGCTAAGCTGCGGACGTACGGACGGATGGACGGACGGACATGGCGAAACTATAAGGGTTCCTAGTTTGACTGCAGAATCCTAAAAAACGGTTTCAATAAAAAGATCAATAGAATTGCAGCCAAGTAGCGAAGTACAGCATCGGGTAATATGTTAGCGTCGCGGCGAGCCGCGTGATAGCGCCGGAATGCCGCCGCAGCTGATACAAGATAACAAGTTGACGCTGATTATTATCTTAACTAGCTATTTTTGTTTTCAACGTCCTATCCAAGGGTAGATGTTAAACTCAGCAATGTTACCGCATAACAGAGAACTACGCAAATGCGCATCAGGTAGTAAGTATGTAATTAGATAATTAGAAATAAATTCACTTCTTTAAAATTGTAGATTCGATATCGGCTTTTTGTTGAAAATATTGTGGTCGCCGACTTTAGTTGGACTAACCTATTAGGTATCTACAATTTGAAAGAAGTTATTTTTTGCGTTTTAGAAGGCGGTTTTTTGTTTTTAATTAACGTAATGTTTGTACTTACATCTAGTTTTATGTCTGTCTGTTTTTTGTTTGTTTTCGTTTTTCATGTTTTTGTATGTACTTAGATACTTATATTAAATAAATATTTATTTCTTTTCTTTCTTTAATAACATGAGCTATCTCAAGGATTTCAGGTAAATGCTCCCCTTTCATGGCCCATGGATTGTTTCCACCCTGTATACCTATGTATATTACTTAACAGATTTTGATGCAAATTTAACGACATTTAGAGGATGTCTTTTGAAAGGTTCGTGTAAATAATACACATACTTAGATTATGCTTACGCAAAGCCAGGGCGGCTCGCTAGTGAAATTTTATTATAAATTTGAGTTGGCTTACATTAATCTCGTAAGACAATCTGATCTTACTCCACTATCAGCGAGTCATCGATACTTACTTTGCATATAACTGTACAATTGGTACAAAAACTGGTATTTTTTATAAACTCCTTTTCTGTGGCTTCGTGCCACTGAAGCACGACCTGATTGGTAACCGCCTCGCTGTACCGGTCGCGGCGACGGGTTCCGACTGTAATTCAAAACTACCCCAAAACCGCACAAAAATCGCGTGTAACCTGAGACACGTAACGTGTAAGCCATCCTGGTGCGGTTTTTGTTTTCTGATTCAGTTCAAACTGGTCATAAATAATTATTTTTAGACGTTGCCCGCGACTTTGTTCGCGTAATAGTCGTGTAACGCTCTCGGGAACTGGATATAAATTACCCTTAGTCATTTCCCGCGGTTCAACCTATTTTGTGGAGTTACATTCGCATTTGTAATATTAAGTATGGATTACATTACCTATCACCATGTATCATCTGTAAAAATACGCGATGTCTTACGACGACACCGTTGTTTTGATAGAGATTGCCTTTCTAGATAGATAGATAGATAAGTCACCTATGAAACAGTTTTTTAAAGTTTAACGTTGAAGTCTTATCTGGGTTTGAATTGGTGCGTGAAAGATGTCACAGATGAGTTTCTTTTTGACTTATCATGTTCTATGTCATGCCTACAAATAACATTGTTCTATTAGGTGTTAAGCAAGTTGTTATTTTATATTAATTCTCTACTATTAACTCTGTTTATTAAATGATTGGCATTTACAATAAAACATGATATAAAAAACAGGTATGTGCCCAATTGTGGGGTGATATTATAGGCAATATGACCCCACTGCTGGGCACATACCTGTCGCAATGAGAAGGTTTGGTCTAGTCCTGGTCCAATGCGGGTTAAGGAATTCTAACACAACAATTGCTATTCAGATGTGCGCAGATTACCTTACGGAGTCTATCCGTCTGGGGATATTGTTCACTATATTTCACCTTTTATACAAAACACCAGCGCTGGTGCATTTTTAAACAATTAGTTACCAGCTATTATTATCAACATGCAATACTAGGATTACCGATAGTTTTAGGCTAATATGCAATGCAGCTAAAGCACATTTATTTTTGCAAAAATAAATCTCCGTTAAAGTAACACTCTGTAGAATTTATTTCTTCTCGCCCAGTCTAAGTACTCTGCGCTGCGCGCCGCGTCGGGTCGAGTTGCACTCGCTGCAAGTTGCAATCTGAGGCCCGACGCGTCCAGAGCTGTAGTGGTGGTATTCTTATTGCAAACGTGACTACTTTCGATCGAACAGCTCTATCTTGCCCTATACGTACTCCACAATAGCGTGGGGATGGGGATTTGAGTCTTCAATCCTGGGTGACCTAAAGTTTTTTTTTTAATTTTAATTTTAGATGTGGCTAACGAGCCAGCGGGTCTTCTGATGGCAAGTGAACACCGCCGCCCAGACACCTGCAATGCTAGGGGTCGCAGGTGTGTTACGTGTCTTTGAGAAGACTGATGCAAGGCCCTAAGCTTAAGTTCAATCAGTCCGGAAATACAAACAAGAAATTCTTTACGCTGAAAAATTGCCTAGAACGCTAAACTGATCTGCGCAGGATCTTTACCCGGGCAGGGGCCTAGTTAGGTCAGTTCGATCGAGGCAACTCGTTTATACACCGTAAGAGAATAGCACCACGGCTCGAAAAAAGACCATTAGTGTTACCGACGGCAGACTTCCTGCCAGGCTCCGGCAACTCGCTCCGCAACTTGATAGTCAACCGTACCTATGGGTATTTTAATGACTAAATTTTTTCTTACTTTGCTACTGTCCCCGCCAATGATTTAAAACGGGTCTATATGTATTGTCTTTCATAAAATTAAAGTTCCGTTTTTTACAGTTCACAACGTTTTTCATTATAATTATTGCTAGTGTTATGTTGAAAGTCATTATAATGTGCAGTTCCGAAATTCGCGAGTCAAATTTGACGAAAATCATAAAAAATATTTTCATATCTATATTGTTAAAGGTAATAATATTATTTCTCATACCAATTATAAAGACTAAAGTTGTTACACATAAAATTTAAGTACCTACCTAACTAAAGTTAACAAGGATTTTATAGCTGTAATATTTTTGTACGGATACCTATAAGAAAAAACCTTACAGAATCGGTTTAGCATCGACCAGACTTGTTCGCTCGCTGCGCTCGCTCACTTCACTGGGATTTTAGGCAATGGGATGGTATGATTAAAATCAATTATGACTGAAGAAAATATAGATTAAAGTATTTCTGAATAATTATGAATATGCCTCGGAACCTTATAGATGAATGTTTAGGCGTTATGATTTTATTTTTTTATGACTATCGATATTTATTAGCATAAATAATATGGGAATCAATTTCTGCCTTAGGATTCTACCTATACAATAAATTTATTTGTGACAAAGGGATCCCGATTTTAAAACACTTGGGTTTATTATATTTGGTAAAACAACTATTTCTAATCGTCATGCACATATTTTCACCTGAACATTATGGAAGTAAAAACTTGTTTAGCACCGTGTTGTGTTTTGAAACTCGATGAAACGAAAAAGCGGTAAAAGGCAGTTGACCTTAGTCACGTATAAAACAAAAGTTTTTGTGAAGGTTTCACTTCTACCGTACACATGTTAAGTATACTTTTAGTGAACTTATTTACTTCATACACTTTTGAAAACCTACACACGCATTATGAATATTTAGTGCCAACATTTGATGCACTCGCGTTCGGCCATAATTACATTAAGTACTTACTTCGTGAGTTTTTCTTTTCGTCAACTTTGTTTAGCCAAACGCTGATTAAGTTTAATTCCGAAAGTACACTTAATGCACTCAAGTCCAGCCGTGCATTAAGCCATATGCTTTGAGAACTTTGTTCAGCATAATGCTTCGGTATACTAACTTAAAGTGAAGAGAAATTTAAATAAGTACCTACCTTTATTCTTCTCCTTTCTTCTTTATTGTTCCTTTTCATTATTCAAAATAACTCTTTTTTAGGGTTCCGTAGTCAAACTAGGAACCCTTATAGTTTCGCCATGTCCGTCCGTCCGTCCGTCCGTCTGTCCGCAGTCTAGCTCAGAGACTCTAAGTACTAGAAAGCAGTAATTTGGCATGAATATACATATTAGTCACGCCAACAAAGTGTTAAAATAAAATCTTGAAATTTTTTTTTTATTAGTTTACCTCCCATGCATGTAACGTGGGGATGTATTTTTTTTCGCCTCTACCCTATAGTGTTCGATTAAGGGATCCGTTTATGAAATATTAAGCTTTAAAGCGCAAATTTTCGTTAGAGTTAAGTGCCCCCCCCCCTACAGCCAAAATTACAAATACTAAAAATCTGAAAAATATCTTAAATGAAAGCACATAATAATATAGTGAATTTAATAGGAAAACTATGACGCCTAAGGTCCGGTTTAATAAAGGTCCGTTAGTAAATATGTCAGATCAAATTTTAGTAACTATATACAAGTTTTGGCATTCCTGACCGAAATTTGATCTAACGGATGTTTATAGAACCCAGCCTAAGTAGACTTAATTGGTTCTTAAGTTACAAACGGTTTAAATGTTTATACCTAAGGTCGCCGTCAATAGAACTTGCTAACTATGTAAACAAAACCTAACGAACCAATTCACCATAATTACTCGATAATCACGTACTTTTAAAGATCAAGTGGAGGTCTTTGCAACGATTTATACACTAAATCATTATTTTCATATTAAGTTCAAGATGAAATAACTATTCATTATGCGTTATTTTTAATAAAAACACGCTTGGTGAATATTTGAGGTTATGTGTCAAACAGTACTAATTTGTTTACATAGTTCGCAAGTTCTATTGACGGCGACCTTATCGAAAACTTATTTTCGGTGTGTTGGTAAACTGACCGCGACCTATGTCGATGTATGGTGATAACAGTTTTCCAACGGCAAAGTTAAGTTTGTCGCGAGGTCTGCTTCGGAACCCTACACTGAGCATGGTCCGACATGCTCTTGCCCGGTTTTTTTTTGGCTTTTTTTGCTCGATATTAATAACGGCAACAGGTAGACGCTTGAAATATCCTCTGAATATTTAGTTGCATATTCACTTTAAATATAAAGAATTAAATAAAAATCAAATAAATATTTAAGGTGGCTCCCATACAACAAACGTGATTTTTTTGCCGATTTTTGCTAATGTTGTATAAATAATGGTACTTCGTGCGCGAGTCTACTCGCACTTAGCCGGTTTTTATATTTATATAGAAGAATAAGATAAATTAAGATAGAAGATATAAATTATAAATTGCCTAAACGTATACATTTCATTTTTAACCTGGACATGGACACGTAGTCTTAACATAAAATGTGAACAATAGAAAAGACACTGGAACTAGTTAAATGTTGCAGGTCTGTACTAAATTTATTTTTTATCCTTCCCTGTTCGCCGGCCCGCTGAGTGAGCTGTTGCGCAGTCATATGACTTTCATCTGACATTGTTGCAGACGGCCTGCACTTTATTGAACCCCGAAATGCAGTAGAAATTCGTAAATATTTTAAGGTTAGGGACGAAAACATTTTCGACTTGCAAATACCAGTAAAACCCATGTAAACCCACGCGACTTCCGTTCCAGGAAAAACTAACAAAAACAAGATTGTAAATTCGAATAAACTTTAAATAAGACTTGCTTCAGCATTTATTATTTAAATTAATTATGTGTTGTTTTGACGGCACATGTTGTCATTATCGCGAAGTTAATGAATGTCACGGCATTATTTTGAGTAAGGTTATTAAATTGTACCATGGGTTACATGGGTTCGCCCCGGGCGTATCAATGGGGTCACGGCGCGGGGCGACCCATGCCGGCTTCGAATTCATATTTTAAGCACACATTAGCAATTGATATCAAATGCGTTGCACGTGATAAATGTATGCTTTTATTTTAACGGTTACTTTGTATTGGTGCGGAAGATCAAACGGGCGTAGTCTCGAATATTCGAATGAACCTACACATGACATATAGGGTGGCCCTTCTACCAGAGCTACAACGATATTCATTAAAACATGCTTCTTAGACTCAAACATAAAAGCAAGAGCACACGTTCGCGTTATCTTGTCAACATTTGACTCTGCCGGTGATCGAACTTGGAACATTTAGCTTTAATAAGCCGGATTCACTTACTTTTACCTCATCGTCGAATTAAAACATATTTTAAAAACATGGTATCGTATACCTACATACATATGTTAGTGTAATGTAAACCCTTTATTGCATCGATTTCGTAAATGTACATAGGTGTAAATGTTTGTATTACGCTAAACTAGCGATCTAGAATTCACGTAGGCTGATGACAATATAGCTTCGAACGCTTCGTTCTTATGGTAATTAGCTGATGTTACGAATTAAAATGCAATTCCTATATTTTCAAGCGACGAGACGCATATTTAAGGGCTAAAGTACATACATAGTAATAGTTAGTTACATGTTTAAAACTACCGAGTTTATAAGCTTTTTAAAACTACCGTCGGGGTTGAACTTCGTTTACTAATGAATGAGTCATAAACGACGCTGATGTTTCATTACTGGTATTTTTAAGAAAACGCGTAAATTTTACAGGTTATATTAGTTACTGACATTGGAATAAAACTGTCTATTTTCACCAACTCCTGTAAAATGCCAATACACGTCCTGTTAAATGTCTTGAAGAAAACAGGCATCAGTATTGTAGTAAAAAAAAACGTAGTCGTATAAATTCAAGCCACGTTTCTGTGCAAGTGCAGGAACAATGCGTCCCAGTACCCGCTTGCATATGCACCACCCTCCTTCGACCCCTATGTCGAGTCCATAAATAGACGCTTCATCGTTAAAACTTAAAACCCGACGACGCGTATGTCTTTTATTTTTAAAGTATAGATTAAATAATTGGTGCCGTAGGTGGGGTCAACAGTGCAGCGCGCGCGCGTGTGCGTGCCGCCACTGCCGCCGCGCGGTGGTGTGCGCGCCGGTCCGGCGCAGCCTCCCGCGTCTGCGGGCTGTCTAGACGCGCCCCCTCCCGCGCCGCCCGCCGCCCGCCGCGCCCCGGCTTCGCCCTGCATGCACCGAGCCCGATGCTCCTTTCACTGTACCTGGCTAGCAAAGCCACTGTCTTCTTTAATAGTTAAGTTGGAGTGAACGCAAACAAATTATTGTAATTAGCTTTCAAGCCAATATAAAATAATATTTTGTGTCTGCCTACCAGTGTAAGGTGTCTTTCTGTCCGATTTGTGTTCCGGCGGTTTTTTATGTGATATATAAATATAAATACCGTAAAAAATAAAAACTACAACCGTACTGGCGCCTAGTATCTACAAATACCTAGTATAAATATAGTACATGTAATTTTTTTAACTTTTGAGACACAATTGGTTAAATATATTACATATCTCCATAAGGTTACCAATATACCAAACGTAAAGTCTTTTCTAACATGTCAGGAATTTCGGTCATTTATCAGGGATATGGCAGAGATACAGAAATATCAGGTTGTTTTGATAGATAAATGAAATAATCAAAATGTCTGAAGATAATTGTCTTAACATCTCAGTTTAAAATAGGTACTTACTTTTTAAATAAAAAATATTTCTCTAACTTTGGAAAAAACTCATGTAAAATTACACTTGACAAGTAAATAAGATTTTTTAACGACTTCCGTTTTGCCGACTGGAATTTTTACATTGATGATAAACTCGCAATTTAAAGACAAGTAAAATTTGTCCAATATCAACGGATATAGAATAGAATAGAATAGAATAGAACAGAATAGAATGACTTTATTTCAGGCTACAAGGCCCATATTAACAAATACCTTACAGACTAACATACATAACAATATATGACATAAAATTATCACAATTACTAATACACTCTACGGTATACTTACCTACTGAGGCTGAGGCATTGCGGACTATCTATGCCACCTTCCTTCTCCATCCTTATCCCATATTCTTGTATGTTATCAAAATCGCATTACTTATGGTAGGTATGCAATATTGCAGGTAAAATCGATCACTATACGTATAGGTTGAAATCGACTTCCTTGTTTTTTTTACGTAAGTAGATAGTAGTACAAGTGAAGGTAATATATGTATACGTGCATAGGTGTGTTTATATAAATGATATTATCTGCGTCATAACTGTTTGTTTTACGGTAGGAGAAGCCCAGAGGGTTTGAATATTGTGACAATAAGCACGAAAAATTGATTTTTGTGTGAAGATGGTTTGATAGAGCTTTACCTATAACATAATAATCTGCGGGACTATTGTGGTTGCGCTAAACGATGTGGATAAACGTGGATAAAACAACTGTCACTTTCCGACCAGTATGTCAGTGCGAGAGTGAAGGATGCTTATGCTCCACCGCAATAATGGCGACCATAATACGGGGCCTGAAAAGTTAAGAGGGCTTAACAAAGGGGGTTTAACAAAAAACGGAATTATAAGATTTTCTGATTTTTCATCTGACATCCCCATATATGTAAGTACTAAGGGCCTGTTGTTTGATCAGTAGTTAAACTAACCAATCGTTAAAAACCGTAACTAAAGCTGGGTTTTATAAATATCCGTTAGATCAAATTTCTGTCAGGAATGTCAAAATTTGTATGAAGTTACTAAAATTTTATCTGACATATTTACTAATGGACCTTTATAAAACCGGGCCTAATGGTTTAATCTCAAGGAAATGTGTCAAATTTTCCATTCCTTCTTCGAATTTTTACAATTAGTTGATATAACTACTGAAAAAACAACGGGCCCTTAACGTACCCATCAGTACAGAAACCCAAATATCTGACTCTAGATAAAGCCGAGTGATTTCATAGCCGGCGTCAACGGTTCAAGAGAACATTGAAATACCTACAGCAGACACACTCACAGTCAACCCGAGCCAGATAAGAGGCATAGCTCCAGTCTAGTGGCTTTATCTATCTAATCAATGCGTTATCAGTTATCAAGTCGACGTTCCGGTCCCACGAGCCCACCTACATACCTAGACTACAATCGCAATAACAGGCAAGTCTGGAGTCATCCGTTTGATGATTAATGCAGGTCAACTTTGTTGTATCGTATCAGATATCAAGGGCACTATTCCACGCGGTAAAATCATATTGCTTTTGACATAATATGTTACCGTATTGTAAACTTTACGATAGGTCATATTACTGTCAAGTATGTTCGTATGTATTTGACAGTAATGGCGGCCGAGTTAAAAACAATACGATCAAAGGCAACATATAATGTTGATCTACTTTCAACATTGACCATACGATATCGTAACTTAGGTTGCTACGGTATACTAGCTTTTACTAATTTAAAAGAAAATGTGGTATTATAAGTTTCTGTCACAAAATCATTTTTAGGACGAGCTCTTACTGAAGACTTTACTGTTTTGCACGATCACAATCAGATCAGCTTGTTCAGAAACACACGCTACCCTTTTTCCGTACCTACCTAAATAGTACCAACGATACCCATTAAATAATATTAAGCCTCCGACGTCCGTATATCCGTCCTTCTATCACCGAGCTGTATATTTTATACGTAATTAGAATCCAAATGTTTGATAGGAAATGTGTTACTATGGGCTCTAATGATGACAAAAACACAATAAAAATAACAATAAGTCAAATACATATACCTAGTATATTACAATTATCCTAACTATTCTTGAAAAACTAAACAATCACTTATTTTACAAAATTGTTTTTTAGTTTTTTAAAGTCGTTTTTTAGTTTCAGTTGATAAAACACAGACAATAATGTTTTGGTTATTTTTTTATTACTTACTTAAGTAAGGCTGCATGCGTTGCGTGACACTGGTTAGTAAGTAGCTGAGTAAGTACTCGACCGGATTCACTAATTTTTTTTTGAAATAAAAGGCGATGACTTAATCTGACGATGCATATTTTTTTGTCGTCATATTTTGTCGGATAAATTCATATTTATGATGTTCTGGAGCGGACTTAGAAAGCTGGATAAATACGAGCTTATGCAACAAAATACGGTGTCATAAGATTATTCACTGCATCTACAAGCCAAGACGCTCGTAGGCGACATAAAAGAAAATTTATTAGCTAGTTTTATGCACCAACACGTTATAGGCAGGTACACAGAAGCCGGACGCTGAAGCGGCATGTCCCAGACGGGCAAAAAGGTCGAGATAATGTGCGAACCACGGACCACGTCATAAATACTGCACCGGCTACAATGTACGGACAGAACGACGACGCGCCCACCTGCCGCCTGCCACGCGATTAACGACCCTGCTTGTAAATGCGGTTTATCCACCAGCCTGGCCCTGACGCCTTTGAGTTTGAATCGAGTTGCAACTGACTAGCGCAGACAAAAAGAAAAGGAAAAAGAGAGGTGTCATTGCGGATCAAAATGATTAATTTATTTTTGCAAGTAGCCCTGTAGGTAGGTTTAGATGAATGTGCCGGCGATTTGCAATGCAACCCCGCCGGAAGACGCGCCGCCAGTAACTTAACAGCTAATCTTTTTTGGAATACTCTACTCATTAAAAAAAAAAGATACCTGCTTCAGCTACCGTTAAATTAATCTGATTGCATAAAATAGTTATAAAGAATAGAGTACTATGTATAAATTTAGGTTCCCTATTGGATGGCATAAAATTATTTGTAATATTATTGTTACGCATAATTGCTTTTAGCCGAATTAGCGATGGGCATACTCATCTTTACGCATAATTTTTTACGATAAAATTAAAAAGCATAAATACAGAAAGCATAATCGTCATGAAGACTAACATCAAATAGCATAAATACAAAAAGTCATAATAATAAATTGGCATCATTATAAAATGCATAACAATATTGTCCTAAAAAAAGTCATGTACAAAAATGGCACATAGTAATAAAATTGCTATAGCGAACGTCTTAGAAATACTACGTGAAAAGGTTAGTTTAGTGTTTATATTATATATTAAGGAACTTAGGCGAGGTCGACGGAGGTCCGCTTCGCGGACCTCCTATTCTGGGTTGCTTGGGCGCTTCGCGCCTGGATATCATACTAACCTAACCCAACCTAATGTACCTAACGTGACCTAATTTTACATTACCTAATATGTAACAACGAAACTGTTTAGAAAACTAAAATTATGGTTAATGACAGATATAACAAATAATTATTAGCCCAAACAATAATATGCATAATGTGTATTAGTCTAATACAAATTAGGTCAACTGAAATTATTCTAATAGCGTAATATGCCAAAAAAGTAGTATGCAAAAGTATTATTATGCGACAGTACTATTATGCCAATACAAATTATGCCAAAACAATTATGCGAAACAATAATAGTCTAAAACAAATTATGCGATCCAAGGGGATCCCATAAATGTAACCCCTTTTTAGGGTTCCAAAGTCAAACTATGTCCGTCTGTTTGTCTGTCTGCCTGTCTGTATGTCAGACTCACTTCCTCAGACACTACTAAAGTTACAAAACTAAAATTTTGTACACATAAAGATAGATATTTATACCGCGGACTAATATTAATAATGAAATAAGTTATTTTTTTTGGGTCTCCTCTTGTACGTATATACGTCTAAAGCAAGAGTACTTAAGTAATAATATAAATATAGCTATTAAAAAAAAAACCCTTAATGGGTATGCCGTCATAGTTTTTTAGATTTGGGGGACCGTTTAGGAATATTGAATTGAACAGCCAAAACTACGACCACTACAAACAAATACTGTAGGAAAATATCTTTAAATAGAGAATAGAGATCCCTTAAAGGGATAAGTTCGCATTTGTATTTTTTTTTAATCTTCATTGTATTGATTTTGTTTTTCTTTTGTACAATAAAGTGTTTAAATACATACATACATCTTTAATGAAAGCACATACTCGTATAACGAACGAATCTAAAAGGAAAGCTCACGACTAAGTAGACTTGATTGGTTTTTGAGACACAGGCGACTAAAATGTTTAGGTTAGGTTAGGTTAGGTTAGGTACGTGTTAAAATTCATCTCAGACAGCACCAAAATAACTTTAAATACAAAATTCGTTTATTACTTGTTGTTTTTCGAAATAGTTTATTTTCTTGTGTTTAACCCTACACAAGCATGGACCAACGAGCTCCGGCCCGGGTAAATCAAGAGTTAGTAATTAAATTATCTAGAGGGCTCAATTTATTGAATAGCGTAACATGCAGGTCGAAAACCAACTAGAAATACATAATTAAAAATTTATTAATAATAAACAATTAGTTTTAAATAGAATTAAGTTGAAAAATGTTTTTTTTTTATTATGTGTTATACCTACCTATAGATTAAATTCATGGAATAGCTTTCATTTTATTAATCAACTTTACTGGAAATAGCTAGAATATTTGAAATTTTTCTTATAGCCCTTGAAGAGTTTTATAGATTTTTAATTTCATTACTTAATACCTTTTAAGTTTATGATTTTAGTACAATTTAGATATTTAAATATCATTAAAAGAAGTGGAAAAATCAAATCCAGAATGCTGATCGTATCAACAATATAAAGTATTTGCCTTATTATTTTTCCTCTTCAGTATAAAACCAACGAAACCCACAAACCAAAGGAAATTCCCTATGACGCTATTACGCCAATCAAAAATAACGAGAAGCAAAGTCTGGTGTCAAAGCAGCGCGGGCGTTTGCATACAAATATGAAACGTCTGCACCCGCACCAGACGTTGCCAGGGAAATAAGTCTGCTACGGTTCTTATTAACTTCAACCAAGAATTCATTTATAAGGAAAAGTCGATCGTTATGGTTAATCTGCAGTTTATTCAGAAAGGAGCATCTACGTCGGCATTCAAGAGAATGTAATTCGGTCACTTCATTACGTAGAAAAATCTGAAAGCAACAACTCGTGTACCAAAATCGTGTAGAGTCTGCTATTCCATGCTCATAAACACTTTATTGGGCGGTTTTCAAAAAAGTGCACATAGAGCAAAAAATTAACAACGGTTTTACATTGCGTCTCGAAAATTAGTACTTTTACACATATGAAAAAAAAGGATAGAGCTGAAAATTATCTGACAGATGGTGCTATCTAGTAGAAAACGACAATTATTTAAACTTAAAATGAGGAAAAAAATGCTTTAGTGAATAAATCTTCAATAACCGGGCAGACAGAGTAATAACGGATATTGATTTGTGCCTACATGATTGGCTATTTCTATTGATTTACATTATAAATCACTTTGAGTTGACTTTTTAGATCAAAGCGACGTTAATGTTGTTGAAATAGGCAGACGGCTGAATCAGTCCTCATTTATGTAAGTACGCAATTACAACAGGCGCCCATACAAAAGTCTTCAGACTAAAACTTCAAATATTTTCAGACTAAAGTCTCCCCCTTTTCTAATAAACCTATTATTTCCCTTTTAGGCCCTGTTGTTTGATCAGTAGTTAACTCAACTAATTGTTAAAATTCGAAAAAAGAATCGAAAATTTGACACATTTCCTTGAGATTTAACCATTAGTTATGATTTTTAACAATTAGTTAGTTTAACTACTGATCAAACAACAGGCCCTTAGTAATTGGAGTTATGGCAGTTAATTAACGGACTATAATTGCATTTGATTGTTTCTCAAGCAAATAACAGGAAAGGTTTGAAAATTCAACTGTTTTTGTACGAGTACGGATGTTGCCTTCTGTGATTGAAGAGATGGAGTGCTTGGTTAAAATTTGGTTAAGTGTAGCTTGACAACTTAAACATGAAATTAAAACCAACAAACCCTTAAACCCCGAGTTTAAGGTAGGCAGTAACACTATAGCATCAGAATTTGGGGATTAAAGGTAAATATATGAATATCCTATATCACCCCTTGGGTATAGATGAATTCAACAACATCTCGCATGTAAAGAAACATGGATATGAAAGTACACACGTACATAAAAATTCTCCGATCTCAGGCAGGCGGGCATAAAGTTCTCAATAGTGTTATGAATGAGTGCTGGTGGGTATTTAAGCAGTTCTTGTCGCTTAGACTTGGATTTTTTACCACAGTCATAATTGCTTGTTATTACCGTCTACGTCTTTCGATTACATTAAAGATATCGTAAATATTTTAAATTATCCTAATAGTCAATGCTTTTACCCAACAGTAAAAACATTTGTATGAAAGCCGGAATTCAACGGGTTCTTCTTGGGTCGTTTGTCGTACGACGTACTGCTATAAGGAGGTTACATTCTTTAGGCTTTTTACTCTGCAAAAGGTCGAATTATAAACGGTTTTGTTACATGAGGTTTAGGTTATGGGGAACTAATAAAACTCCTTGCTTTCGACTATGAGGAGGGGAGTCGCTCATCTTGAATGGAAGGTACGAAAATTTGTTTTTAAAATAATAGCTCTATGACTAAAGTATCTGGGAAATATGAACAAGACAAAATTACTGACAGTATTTGCATTATTTGTCTTCCAGGTAAATAGCTAAAAGAGCGAAAAAAAATATTATAATTTCAGTTTGATGACGAAGTGTTATTGAACAGAATAACACTCGAGATGATAGAGAAGCCCCGTGCGGCGCGAGAGGCGCGACCGGCGGCACGTGAAAGCATCCAGTACTTTGGCCCGTGACCTCCTGGAGCAGACGTCTAGACACAGACGTGGTCTAGATACCCGACTAAATAGGCTGGTAACGTTTCACCCCGTCGTAACTGCCTAGAGGTGTACTCATAACGTATAACGGTTATTTACGTTCATGATGTTTTTTATCTTGAAATATGGATAATACTAGCAATCTACTTAATTTCTCTAACATTCGATTATAAAGCCTGTCAACATTATATTTCGTCTAGACCTCGAATCGATATGTCTACTGGGACTTAGGATGTATATAAATTAATTATATGCTCTGCCTTCAGTTATAGATTTATATAAATCAGCGATCAGAACAGCGATAACGAATTCTAAGTAGATAAAAAAAAGGTTATATACGATTACGGTAAATCTTTACTTGCAATGAAGAAATAAGGACATGCAGCTTTTCCGTTTGTAGTTTTGCCGCACGCGACTGAAGCTACAAACGCACAGAGAGCGGACGCGGCGCGTTAAGGCGCTTTCCTATATTAAAAACGCCTCCACCACGCTTAGGGTCACGCTGCAAACACACTGAGAGTGGAGGCGGCGCGGTACGGTAATTTCCCATACCGAACTTTTGGACGCTTTTTAGTACGGAAACGCGCCGCTTCCGCTCTCAGTGCGTTTAAGGTTTTATAGAATAGAAACGCGCCGCAACTTGCGTTTGCGGCTAGCAAGGCAGATTACCTGTGAAATTACGTCTGTCTGGCCTTGGATACATTGTGCCATTTGTGCCTGTGTTATTAATCCATTGAGAAATCATGTTAATGTAGACCCGATATTTATTGCCGCCAGAGCGTGACTGTAACAGCGTTTTTTGTCGTCTGATTGACATCCTGTGGGCCTAGACACGTTGCATTTTGCGAACGATATCAACTGCAGAAATTGAGATTTGGACACATTTTTTTGTTCATTAAAATTTTGTGTTGAATATGACCGGGATTAGTGTACTAGGCTATACATTCGTACCTACCTAAGGTGCCAAACGGGACCCTATTGCTAAGCCTCGGGCCGTCCGTCTGTCCTACCTTTTAATGGTCCTATCTTTAAAACCGTAATAGGTAACTAGGTAGTTGATTTTCTTACAAAATACAACAGAACAGAACGTATATGTTTCATATCATTTTGACACTATTTGGTACCCGTTTAACTATACTTGGTCTTACCTTATATTTTGTTTTTAGGGTTCTGTACTAAATACTAAAACACGGAACCCTTATAAGACTTGTTGTCCGTCTATCTGTCCGTCGGTCCGTCGGTCCGTCAGTCTCTCCGTCTGTCTGTCCGTCTGTCTGTCGAGAGTTTTATCTGAAAACGGCTGAAGTTATCGGGCTTAGAATGTTTGAATACTTATACGAATAAAATTGATAATTTTTGAGATATTTGAATAACGTAAAACGCAAAGAAAATTAAGCCTGCCCCTCTCTTTCAGAAATTAATATAGATAATAATATCAAAAAATCATATCGAATAGGGAATAATTTATATATTTCAAGTAATAGGTTACGGCCCGGTTTACTTCGAAGAAATGTGTCCTATATGATGGGGTTTCAAAAGTATGAAGACAGCAAGCAGCAACAGGACTTCATTGGGTTTCTAATATTCCATACAAATATACGATGTAGACGAAGACCCTCAGTGCTCGAGTTCAACTCGTACTTGACCGATTTTTCGTGTTAAATTTATTGTGTAAAATTTTGTCAAAAACTTAATTTCTTTTATACTTAATGCCGGTTCTATGTTTTTACATGCTATTGCCAATATTAAAATTAAGTTTAACAATAGTTTACGCCTCATAGAAACCCATCATCAGCATTTTTCTAGGCCTTCCTGTTTTGGTTTGCTGTCATGGTTACTTAACTTGGATGGTGGCAACGATATTTTAGTATTGTCGGATGGTTGAACATTTTTTAACGAGTCACGTAATTACTTGATATTTATCATGATATGTATGATGGAGTCTGACTCGCATTTGATCGGTTTTTCCCAGCAATTTCGCGTCATTACGACAACACACTTTTGTCTGATATACTTACCATGCTGAGTACCTACAGGCCTCTTTTATTGTTCTCACTTTTTATGCAGTACGGTCGGCCTTATAAGAAGCTGCACACTTTAGTGTTTTGTCACTTTAACGTCATTTTTGAACTGCTGCACTAATCTGTGAAAGGCGTTAAAGCGACAAGGTACCAAAGTGTGCAGCTTCTTATAAGGCTGACTGTACATACCATAGAAACCCCAAGGACGTACATTTAAGGTTTTTTAAGTAATATTTACAGCATCATCAAAATGAAATAGTTTTTACCGAAACAGTACTAGGTAGTATTGTCTTGAAAATTTTAAAAACCTAGTTTGGAGGTCCTTACTTTATCTAAGTAGTTATACTAACTACAAAAAGGGTCTGTTAAAAAAATATGCGTAGTCTGTATTAAAAGCAAATTTTAATAAATTGAAAATAAGTTTTTTACTTTTTTAAATCAGCTCCGTTCGCAAGTCTAATAAATACAGTGCAGTTAGCCTAGCGGCCCCTGTTCGATTCTCGGTCAGGGCAAATATTTGTGTGATGAGCGCGATTTATATGTGTACAATTATTTATTTATTTATTTATTAAAGAAAACAAACAGCTATCTTCGCCAAGTACTCACATTGCAAGGCTAGGAATATAGAATTTAGTTTGGAACTAGATTAGTTTGTGTGAGATCGTCTCCCGATATTTATTTTATTTATTTATTTATTTTAAATCCTAGTACCTACCCACGTTCAAAATATGATGTTATACAGAAACAATATAAAAGTAATTTATATGCGCAGTTGTAATATTGGTGTAATAGAGTAGCACTCCGGCGCATTTGTATGACAGCTGTCTTTATCACAATGCGTGCGGCTGGCAGGCAAGCGAGTCAGGCGCAAGCCGCAGTAGGTAGCGTTGCGGTCGTGACCGTATTAAAAATTCGTCTGCGGCCTGTCTAGACGCTCTCCGCTTACAGTGACGTGATACCACAAATATCTAGCTGTGTACATTGTGTCGACGTACATATGTACTTAGTCACGCTTTATATAGGCACTTAAATCAGCTTTTTCCCTCGAGTGTTCGAGGAAAACGCGTGATTTAAAGGGCGCTGCCAAGTGACGATTTGCTCGGTGTATTAATAAATCGATAATTCTCCGCTATCTGATCGGACGAGCACGTTTAATTTTTGTATTTCAGTATATACTGCAATGTTCATTTTACGAGTATAACAACACTCCTGCATTAATGGCGAAATTAATATTTAGAATTATAAGTAGGTACAAAGTCATTTTAGCAGCGCTTTATAACATTTTCAGCGTTTTTTTTTGTTGTACCTACTAGCTGACTAGTTATTTATATTTTTGCTACTTTTGAAGTCTGTGGCAGCAAGGAAAACGTTTAAAGGTCATAGATTTTTTTAATTTATTGGAAGGTACATAAGTTTTAAAAATGTACATAGGTATTTATACCTACCTAAGTACTTATTAAGCTAATCATGGGAGAGCGAGGTCTTCTGCACAGGTATTCTTATACTTAAAAGGGTAAAATAAATTAAACATTTTTTTGTTTATTTTTAAATTTTAATTCCAAACATTAATAATGACGAATCAAAATACCATATAAACGGAAATCTTGAATAAATTACTTTGCTTATTTAACGGGAGAGCTCACGGTGTCTAGAAATGATGTCAGATAATATATATATAAATATTATATGTTTGATCGTTAATTTATGCAACACTGTCCTTTAATGCAACACTGGCCTTTAATGCAACCCCGAATTTTCGCTCCTCTCCTCATAAAAACTATAATTTTAATTTTCGAACGTTCGTCGGGTACGTATAGATAAAACTCAGCAAATTTTAAAAAAACATGATCCGACGTCTGTATGTATTGGGAACGATGAAACAGGATAAACGTAGCAAGCAATATCAATACAAAAAAATCTATGTTGTGTTGTGTGTTGTGCCTCTCTACCACCAATAAATAATCACCAAATTTGTCATTTTACTCGTATATACACATTCATACATACCTTCACGCCTGTAATCCCAGAGTGGGGTAGGCAGTGACAGAATTAACTACAACTCTAATAACTTGTTACCTAATTCTGTAACCACATTTTGCACAATCATGCTGAGATGTTTACCATTGACGCCTCTGTTAATCTTAACTTCACTCTCCAATGGAAGACAGTGTTAAGTTAGGTGTTATTTAACTCGGTAGAGACACAGAATAACCAATAGTAGAAGTAGAGATAAGTCAGCCACCTGCCGGTGGATGTCAAGATACCTCCTCCTAAAATTGTGCAATCGATTTTACATTTCTATATAATACTACCTACTTAGGTAAAATGTATTAAGTCTGGAGCCAGTTTACCTATAGGTAAAAATAAAAACATGAGGGGAAAATATTTGTACTTCATGTGTATGTCCTTGATTACCGAAGTAATTCCTGACCGTTCGGCAACGACAATAATTTATTTCACTTGTACAATTTCTAAAACAAAGTTGGTGTTTATTTATTTTTAACTAATACCAAAGATAAATCTTTTAAGTATAAGGCCTCTTCTATTTCTTATTTTATGCTCGGTATCACGACTCATTAAAACTTTCAGAGATAAATTAACAAAACCACACCGCTACCTCTATCACCGCCTTGCATTTAAGTACCCGTAAGTAGCTTCCCGTAAGTTAGCATAGAACGAGCGGGGAAGGTACAATAGGAATTATTTGTAAGTGCTCTCGGAGATGTAAGCGCAGTCCTGATGTATACTTTATACGGGTGGAGAATGCAGTTGTAATGAAATTTTCTTGTCTGCACTGCAAGTCGGAGATAATTTAAACTCTCTAGACGCGCCGGTGCAAGTTGTCGCTCTCTCGACGCGCTCTGCAGCGACCCTGCTTGCACTCTGTACCTATTTGTTTCTGCATTTAACATTGCTGCAACTGATGCATTTATCTAAACTAGCAATGTCGATGTAATTGAGTTATCCAGTAACTTGCTTTTGCCATCCGTTTAGTATGATCAGTAAGCTTTTACACATTTATTTGGATGTCCTGTACATCGTGGTTAGGTTTTTTCATTAACGATATATCGATATCTACCCAATAGTGTCACCGAATGACTTTCTATTAGTGACGAACGAACTATTAAAGTATACGGTTAGGCCGACTGGGGATTTAGTTCACAAATTTGTATTCCGAGAGCAGATCATAAAAGTCTCATTTCGCGCGATTATATTCAGGGCACGCTTACAGCAGCATAAACCGCACAGGGGGAGCATTGTGGAAAAGATCCTGGTTTGCCTTTCTAATACTAATTCACCATGACACAAGCCGATCGACAGCTTTCAATATGGGGGACGCGTTCTGAAAATCAATTTTTATTCATGAGTTTACTATATCTTCCCACTCTCATGTAGAGACACCGCGCTATTGTACTGAATGTTGTATTAGGCATTTAACTATATGATCTTTGTATAACACAGTAATCCCAAAAAGAAAAACGAAGCAATTTTATTACAGACAGCACGCTGCGATGACTATCACAGGCACAACAAAGAAGGCAGCCAGACTTGAATATGACAGTTCAACCGTCAAGAGTCTAGACTCGCCATATGCGTATCTGCAGACCGATCTCGACTCGACGAGTAAAAAAACAATAATTTAGAGAGAGGGTCTGAAAAACGCAGTCGCCAATTAGGAGCTGCAAATTGGCCGGTAGCAGGTTAGAGCCGCGCTAGCTATTATAGAAGTCATTGTACCAACCGGCCTGCGCAGGCGCAGGTAGCCCGCGGAGCGCGCTCCCGCGCCTCGGGCCGCGCCGCCCGACGTTGCTATCCTGTTTATTTTCTACCACTATCTGCTTACTTTTACCGACGATCTGAGACTTTGTTTTGCTGTTACTAGACATAATTATTGCATCAGTGTGCAACTCAGTAGCAAAACACTTATTGGGTAATCTAACAGACGAAGAGGTTATCGATATAATTAAAGTCACACGTAATTTAGTGGCTATTAAGAAACACTTAGCCATTGTTGATATCCTTTATAATATTACTAATTGAAAGTTAATTATTCTATCTATTTGTTTGTTGATTGGTCAAGCTGCGGCTTTGAAGCAATCGTGATGATAATTCTGTAATTAGTGATTAGGGACGGGATAAGTAAACTCTGTTTTGTATGTTGTTAAAAGCACAATATTTCGTAAAGAGTTAAAAATATATACGGTATATACGTTATAATTATAAGAACGGAAAAAACTCTGGACAAATAATCGAAAAAGTACCAATCTTATGAATTTTAGAAATAGTTCTGCAAAAAGGTATAGCGTAATATAAATGTTGATATAATCATAACATAACGACATTAACGACATAACTTACTAAAAATAAGCTTGTTGTTTTATGAACCGGCTCCGCTGGACTTGGATCCTAGTTTAGGTCAAGTACCTATCTTGTGCCAAAGGGCGAAAGAATAAACTCATCAGGCAAATTGTCATTTTATTTTATGAACAAATGAATATGTACAGGTAGGTATAGCAACATTTATTCTTGAGCCAGGCCAATGTCCTTGTATGTAAGAAAGGAGGTAGGTAAGTACTTTTTCCCGTTCTTCTCAAAAGTCAAATGTCGAGTGTATCGAGGCGAGGTCGTATACGTACACACTTAGTGTCTGACAGGTGATAGGTATGTAGGGCTGGTCGCAGCGGCCGCTGCACCTTGTGGTGGAACTGGTCGCGAGGGCGGCGGGGGGCGCGCGGGCGCATCGACCTCGAGGCGCACCGGCGCGAGCGCGGCAAAAAACCGCCTAACCCCAATTTCGGTAGCTGTCTGGCGCGATCTCTCCGCCGGTGGTGTTGTTCTCCTCACTCGTTCGACGAGCTCGTCCTGCAATCATAGCTTGACCCGTGCGTCCGTAAGATTTATGCGGCGGAAGGTATATATTCAACTTGAATTTACGTCACGCAATCAAATACATCTACAACGCAATCAACCAAGGAAGAATAATCAAGGATATCAAAATTAAATGTATATTGGAAGTACATAGGTACATTCGAAATACAAAAGTATCTATAAACAGCTCTACATAAATAACAAACACAAAGGTATACACATTTACCCCCTTACTAATAAACGTTGAGTAACGGTGGTATAGCTATACAATGTTTTGTCCTTATCTGTCAAATCCAAATGTCACAAAGAATTTTCCGAAAATCGAACTCCAACGGGAAGAAATGGGGGGGAGTAGCGGGAAACTAATTCTACGCGAAGGGAAGGGAATATTCCTTGGTTACCCTAGGGGTGCACCAATGGCGGGCGTCTTTTATGTATACATAATAATATGTAAGTAAGTAAGTAGGTAAATAGCACCTATATGGTACCTATGTAAATCAGCTAACTCTTTATTGCAGAAAACAAATTGTAGGTACTTATTTTGACGACGCTTCTTCAAATTTCATATGCCTCCTACTATAGTTACGGGAGAGTTTTATATGCATAGACTACAGGACGCCCGCGACTTCGTACGCGTAGAATTAGTTTCCCGCTACTCCCCCCATTTCTTCCCGTTGGGGGTCGATTTTCGGAAAATTCTTTCTTAGTGCTCACTTACATCATGAAAGGAACCACTATACCAAATTTCAAGTTTCTAGGTACAGTAGTTTCGGCTGTGCGTTGATATATATGTCAGTCAGGTTTGCCTTTTATTTATAAAAATAATACATATAAACAGATAGATAAGGTAATAAAGTGTTTTTGTTTGAGCAGAGCCAGGTATCAACGACGCCTTGACACAGCCACATCGGAGCAACGCCGACACCAAGATCGAGACGCGTTAACTCCATATTTTTAACCAATAAAAGAGGGGTATTATAAGTTAACGTGTGTATGTGCGAGTCTGTGTATCTGTGTGTCTGTGCCATGGTACCTCCCAAACGGATGGACCGTTTTGGACGT
Source organism: Acleris cristana (assembly GCA_948252455.1). Lineage (NCBI taxonomy): Eukaryota > Metazoa > Arthropoda > Insecta > Lepidoptera > Tortricidae > Acleris > Acleris cristana. The sequence continues at coordinate 9,027,906 of OX411784.1, read as the reverse complement.
GATTTTTTTAAAGAAAGCTGGTTCAATTGGAATGGTTCTTAAATAGTTATTATGAAAATCGATTGCGTCGTTTAAGAGATATCAGTCACCATTACATCAGAGCTTTTTAGCTTTCGCGTCGTAGAGTTCGTCGACGAGTTCCTTGCGAGGATGACACTGATCAATATTATGAGTATGGGTAATCAGCTCGCGTGCGCGGTCGTCGCATCGCTCATTGGAGAGAGCCGTCACGTCTGGGGACGGTCAGCCATAAAGTCTATGTTACGATCTAGGACACTGTATAATAAAGTGGACGCTGTTACACCTGCCGCGAAACCAACGGGAGATCACGGTGAGGCATCATTTTTACATGCTTCGTGAATTTAAAACGTATTCGAACACTAACACTTTTTTTTCAACCACGCACCACTCTCGAACTTGAGTAAAAAACCTAAAAATGGCACCTTTTTTTGCACCCTCCCTCCGCCCCCTCTCCGGCTCACCTCCTAGAAGACAGGACTTTGAGTATGTTCACCCCCTCCTTTGATGTAATTTTTATATATAGCGTATAAAAATGACATCAAAGTCTGGAATTAAGAAATTAAATAACTTCACATTTATTAATTTCCGAAAATCGGAAGTTAAAACATTTACTGCCTGTTTCACAATCGACAAGTAAAGCATATTTGACAGATATAAATTTAGCCCTTTCCCTTTCTTAGACTTAAAAATAGACAAGGAGAGAGACATTTTTAACTGGCAGATAAATTTATTTGTCGATTGTGAAACAGGCCCTTTATGTATAAAAGACCTAAGTAACAATAAAACAGCATAGTAACATAATATACCTAAATCATATTAAATAAGTACATAATTATTTATTTCAGCTATCACAAAACCGATATTATGATACATTAACAATATATATATATTAAGATATAAATCAAGATTACTTGAATTAACTTACATATTTTATGATTAGTTATCGTTATTTTTTTTAAATAAATCACTTTTATCCAATAACTGGCACTCAAAAACGTGTGTTTGAGCGCTACGGCGGCGGTATTTCAAGCGGCGAAAAAGGTCACCTAACCTGGCTCGTGTAAGATTCAATTTGGGCAACATTTGGCTGTTTACTTTTTTAATGTTAAACATACAAGCGGGCAGCCTTGAACTCGTAATGAACCGACCGGCGAGACGCTCGCTTTGAACCTCCCACAAAATGTATAATTTGCTAGCTGATTGTCCATTGTGTGGAGTGCATGGTCGGCTAGATGTTAGACGAGACGCGCCTGCGCCGCTGTTTGATCAGGTGACATTACCCTTGTTTAAATAATATGCCGGTTACGTCACCGAGCTGCTAAGCTCGTATAATTAGACGAGCTGACACTCAGACGTGTCATCGTTTCTACTCTAAAACTTGCGTACAACAACGCTGTTATAATAAAATAAGGGTGACATGTGAAATTACTTTGTAGTCATGTCGATCAGTCAGTGCGCAGTCGACTGTAATGTCGCTAACGAGTACGACGACGGTTTATTAAACTTAACCGTAGTCTCACTCAGACATTGTGAATGTACAAGACAAGCTTTACACATTTTTAGGGTTCCGTAGCCAAATGGCAAAAAACGGAACCCTTATGGATTCGTCATGTCTGTCTGTCTGTCCGTCCATACGTTACAGCCACTTTTTTCCGGAACTATAAGAACTATACTGTTGAAACTTGGTAAGTAGATGTATTCTGTGAACCGCATTAAGATTTTCACATAAAAATAGAAAAAAGACAATACATTTTGGGGGTTCCCCATACTTAGAACTGAAACTCTATTTTTTTTTTCATCAAACCCCTGCGTGTAGTTTACCTATGGATAGGTCTTTAAAAATGATATTAAGGTTTCTAATATCATTTTTTGTAAACTGAATAGTTTGCGCGAGAGACACTTCCAAAGTGGTAAAATGTGTGTCCCCCCCATGTAACTTCTAAAATAAGAGAATGATAAAACTAAAACAATAAATGATGTACATTACCATGCAAACTTCCACCGAAAATTGGTTTGAACGAGATCTAGTCCAAAATGTTGGACAATAGTTAAGAGTAGTTAACCATACAAACACCGAAGGCGAAAAAAGTTCCGTTGTTGTGCGACGAAAACTATCCTTACAGAACGGCTAATTTTCTTGTCACAACGGAAAAGTTTCATAGAAAATTTAATTGCGTTAGCGTGCCCAACTTTTCGGACCTTACCAGGATGTTTACTAATATTGGATGCGGTATTCCAAAAAAGGATCCCTTGAAAGGCCCCTTCGCTGTAAACAATTTTCACTCGAAAAGAATTACGTTCGTCTTGAAGCGTGAAAATTTTATAACAAGTACCTATTTCTTTGCTGGGACACGGAGGGATAAGGGTAAAAAGAAATATGTATGACTAAGAAGGCGATTTATCGACTGCGGCCGATAACCTACTAGATCCGCGCCGCTCTCAACAAGCAGCGATTGTGCTGATGCTCACAGCTGTTATCACATTTGTTTCAACAGACAGTCCTTGTTTGATTTTACCACAGCTTGTAGACACACCTACGAAGCACACGACTGGCAACACATCATCATTACATCAACACACATCATCATTATCATCATCATCTCGCACCATAATTAGTTACAGGAGATATTATTTGTTTAATTATGGCGTAGGCGGTTTTTATTTGCTTTACATATCTCTGATTTATTATGATAGAACTTAGAACCAACTTTCTTGTTTAATACTTAAATGCTATGGTCGTTATTATTACGTACAAACATAAACCCCGCGGCACAACTGTAACAGCGTCGTCTGTTGAAACGGTGATGGATATTGAACGTGAGACCAAAACTTTGCTCGACATTTTTAATTGATTAAAACGAGCTCGCATTCTGACACTGCTGCAGCCCGCTTATCACCGGAACGCTTATCTCCTGTTACTAAGCACGCACACACATAGGTACACCAATGCATTTGTCGGTACCTATCGCTGCTACAGTTCTGGGAAGCGTGAGCCAAATCTAACGAAAGATAAATTTTCCGCCGCAGCCAGACAGACAAATTTTATGGCTATAGGTATGCGTATACAATTATAAACATTTGTTCCGGTGTGGGAACGTGTTATTAAATTGGATTGAAACTGGGCATTCGGAATCGGAGTAGATTTATTTATTGTTTGTGTAAGATAAAGCCTCATTGTGCGAGAAGTAGACCGCGTGTAGGACGGAGCGTGGTTAATTGCCTGCCTAGCCGACAATTAGCGCCAGACGTGATAACTCGCCGACTCTCGGACGCGGTGGCTGGGGAGTCTATCCATACCGACCTGGCTCCGGTTCAGACATAACAAACTCATGTCAGTACCATTCATTAAGAAAAAGTTAGTGACTGTTTGCAACTCCTTCCTAATTTAATCAAATCATTTGCTGTAGCACAAAATAAGTAATAGTACAATACAAGTAGGTAACTGTAGGTAGATATTGTTCATGACTTAGCAGGTAAATTCAAAAGCTAGTTGCTGGATATCTCAATCAATGTCATTACTGAGATTATCTTGCGAACTCTCTTGCACTTAGCACATTATCAATATAATAATCACGTTTAAATTGAATTATTCTGTTTCTCTTTATTATTTTAACTATACTACTATAACATGAGTAAATAGATTTATATATAATTATATATAAATGAAATATAATATACAACATAACATTAATTATTTTTGTATCTAGCAAGTTAAGTTAACTCAATGGCTAATAATAGTATTATTATTATTATTGATATTAGTAGATGTGGATGCCTGTAATTTGGAGAGCAATATTATGTGTACGAGTATGTACAGTCAACAGCATAAATAAGTGATCATTTATGTACCTTGTCACTTTAACGTCGTATTTGAAATGTTATACTAAATTGTGAAACGGTCGAAAGCGATAAGGTACATAAATGATCACTTATTTATGCTGGTGACAACTGTACTACTATTTTTGTTGTAAGATCATGTAACGTATCACTTGTTCCTTAATAAATAAATAAGGAAAACTCCGTTATCTGCTGTTAGTGGGCTCTGAAGCGTCTGAGGCCCAGAGACAACACATAACATAACGTAATCCTAGAATAAATATGCGTGGACACCATCAGGACTGAGATGAAATACGTCTATGCTAATAATTTTACCGCTGTACCGATACACAACAGGGGTCCATTTCTCGAAACTTACTACACTAATAATTGGGATAGACCAAAAAATATGTTTTTACATTCTAATTCGAAAGAATGGGTAATTTTAAGAGACCAAGTTCATTAATTTTGTATTTGACCCAATAGTTTTGTTTGAATATCTTTATTTATTTAGCAGACATTTTATGGATGGCATGATTATTTTTAATTTGGGCTGGCACTTTCTAATATATTAAAACAATTAAGTAAATGATATCTAATGATAAAAAGTGATTGTAATAATGTATTAAAACATACTATTTCAAGCGGTTTTCGCCTAACCCGTAAGATACACCTATGAGGGCTTCAAGCCAAAAACGAAAGTCAAACAAACGTTAAATATACTTTTGTCGAAATATCCGAAATAGATAAATATTTCAAAAACTTAATAATGCAGAACGGCTTTAAAACCCCATTCCTCGAAATGGTTTTTGAATTAGAGTACCTAATTGTAAAAATATGAACAATCCCAATTGCGGTAAATTTCACTAGAAGACTTGTAGAAAACTCAGTCAACTAATATTATTAGTCTCGTGCGTTTTGAGAAACGGGCCCCAGGGCGAAAAATGCTGCTTAGCGGCACGTTATTGGCTGGGTAAGTTGGTGCCAGCGATCCAGAGCAACCCTGCACGAGCTTGTGCCACTCGCAGTCGTCGAGGCGAGAATTTACATCGTACTTACATAGGTACCCTACGTGTTTTTCTATTTTATATTAAACGCTAAATAATAAAAATTATATGATACGATTATTTTTTTACCTCTTTCGAGTTGCGGATTTTTACCGCGCACGATAGGTTTAACCCAGTTACTTACCAGGTTATTATGGCAAAAAATTTGAACCGCTACGACTTGGTGACATTTATGAAACGAGCATATTCTTTTCTCAAAGGCCGGTAATACATCTGCGATTCCTCTTGGTGTGTTGCAGGTGTTAATTGTTAACGAGTGGCGTGACCACTCACCGGCTCGTATGCGAAACCGGCCAAGTGCGAGTCAGACTCGCGTACCGAGGGTCCCGTACGAAATATACCTACCCTAAAAACAGATGTGACTATGAAAATCCACTATTAGCAGAGCCCTGCTCCTAAGCAAAATATATGCAGTGTAGGGTCAAGTTAGTTGTAATAGACTTAAACGGCCGTATCTTTTTTTTACGTTAACTTAGAAATTTGTTTTTTTTTCACAGCTTCAAGGGACTGAAGACTTGAGTATATGGTTTTAATTTCAACTCGTTACCTCTACGCTTTCCCGAGATAAAGGGATTTCGACCTGTGTTATTTAAATGGAAATTTTGACTTCTCCAGCAAAAGAGTTTGTAATGTCAAAATAAATGCATGTACCTATTATTTTCCATCTGTGTCTACGCACCTACAGAATTAAATACGTATATCTACTTGTGTAGCTGTGTCATGTAGGTATAAATAAATGAAGACATACGTATGGGTGGGTGATAATTATGAGTAAGGTGATAAAAGCTATTATCTAATTTAGATAACATAATGGCGACATAAATGATTCTAGTTACCTATAAGTACTCGTACTACACATAACGTGGCGCCGTAAACATTTGCTTTGCGGACGTGACATTTCGCAGTTTACGAAGCAAGGACCAAATAGACCAAGTATAAGGAGAATAAGGCATTTACGTTGAAGGAAGTGGAAATGATGAAAGATAAACTCAATGCACAAAGTGAGATGCAAGTCATACCGACGGAGTAATATTCAAGACACTGATAAAGTAGGCAGAATTAGCACAGTATATTTATACTGTGGAATTACTAAAAAAATCTAAATCTTAGTTTATAAAGTGATCAAAGATTGACGATTTAAAAAAAAAACCACTAGAATACTATCGTAAACCTCATCCATTATGCATAAGGCGTAAGACATGATAATTAAACTAATAAGAAACATTTTCAAGCAACAAGGCCTAAATTTACCTTACAGACTATAATGTAAAACTTAGAGCTATATATAATCTATTTAGATGACAAATAGTTATCTCGATGACGTTGATAGACTGGCTGTAAAACATAGTCTGCCGAGCCCTCGTTCAGACATAACATAACAGTTGGTATATGTATTTACTAGTCATTTGTTATTACGTGTTAAGTACGTGCTTCAAATTGTAACTGTCTGTTGTGTGCAATAAAGTGTATTTTTCACCGACTTCAAAAAAGGAGGAGGTTCTATGTTCCACTATATTTTTTTTATGTTTACCGATTTCTCCGTCAATTGAGGACCGATTTTAAATTTTTTTTTTTGTTTTATAGAGAATACCTACTTCCGAGGTGGTCCCATTGTTACCAAATCTGAATCTGATGAGGGGATCAGCGAGGAATTGAGGGAACTCCTGTAATATATGCATACATATTGCGATTTTAGTATTTTAAGTAACAAGCCCAGAATTTGCATTCAAAAAATGTATTTTGTTGAAGTGGAACTGATGATGAAGACCACAGATGGCCATCGGAACTCTTCAACGGTACCTACCTATTTCAAGGGTGGCAATAAGATACCTCGATTAAGATAGTTGAGCGACTATAACGAAGAACATTTTTTTTTTTGCGTGCGGCGTGTTTGGAATTTCTTAAAGTTTCATATCAACTAAGAAGTGGGACTACATAACAGCTTATTATGATCACATAAAGTAGGTTTTTGTTTTTTTGGTCATATACTTAGGTACCTACTGACCGCTAACAATGACTCGAATAATTTATGAGTAGTGGATGTTGGATTGGAAATGTAATGTGAAATAATGTTATTAGTTTCGCGAGTACCTAACTATAATTCTTAATCGCTTACAAATAATTAATATCCACAGTATCTACCAATAAAAAAAAAGATAGTACCATACATCGGTCAAATAGAGGCAAATGCCGTTAACTTGACTTTTATTCAGTAATAGTAAAAAACATGCCAAGTGCGAGTAAGACTCGCGCACGAAGGGTTCCGTACAACATTAGCCAAAATCGGCAAAAAAACAAGTTTGTTGTATGGGAGCCCTTAAATATTTATTTTATTTTGTTTTTAGTACTTATTTGTTGTTATAGCGGCAACAGAAATACATCATCTGTGAAAATTTCAACTGTCTAGCTATCACGGTTCATGAGATACAGCCTGGTGACAGACAGACAGACAGACGGACAGCGGAGTCTTAGTAATAAGGTCACGTTTTTACCCTTTGGGTACGGAACCCTAAAAATCAAGCTCAATAGTTTAGTGTCCAATTTTGCATATTTACCTAACCGTCTACGAATTATCTTTTTATCCTTTTGACGCTGCGCTTTTACGCTTATATCATTAGCATTACTAAAATCCAGCATTTGTTTTTATCTACTGAACGTGGATATAGTGGATGTATTAAAGATGGTGAATAAGTAGATGCTCTAAATAACATGTTCATATGGTCAAAGACAATGCTAGAATTACATAACAGTTCTAGCCTAAGTAGACTATAGCGAGTGTAGGTAATAATACCTACCTTGTCTGAGTCGTGACAAGTGTAATGTTTGCCCGTATTTACCTTCATATATATACGTGATTCAAAGTCAGTTTCGATTCGTTTTCCAACTGTTTCATTTACCAAAAGTCAATCATGCGATTTTTACTGTTTAACTTTTTAGTAAAACGGGGCTATTTGACACAAATTTCGTACTAAAATACGAATGACTCAACATTTTATACCCTTACAAAACTTTTATATTTTATAATAGACGAAACACTTTCAGATGTATCAGATTAGGCATAATGGGCGGACGACGGGTGCAAATTACGTCAAAATAATGTCAAACGATATACGTTATATGGATATGACATATGACTACAATAAAATTGATTTTTAAAAAGGAGGACATCACTGCAAAACATGTTGTAGAATTTTATTATTAAAGTAAATAATCATTTTTTTTATTACGTATTTGCAGTAGGTACATTCCTTTTATAGTTCAATATCTACTTATATAGATAAAATAACCTCTCCACATCTACAGACGTAAGAGAGGCGTATTCGTAAAGTGATACTTCAGTACTTACTTAACATACAAAATATGTACTGATTTAAAACTGCACATATTTTCACACATAAATATACCTAGTACTCGAAGTTTAATAAAAGTCTTATCCATCTTGTGCTTTCGTCACCATATTGCATCCGTCATCCGCCCATTAGGTATAATACAATTTATACACATCTTTTCTTTTTCAAGAGGTGTTCTAAGTATCCTCGTGGTTGGGGTTTTATTGAAATCGATGGACAATTTTGAAGCTTGTGTTGTTTAAAAGGTAGCAAGCGATAACTGGTATCTTTCTTGAATAACCACTGAAGCTATTGCAATTAGTGTAACCATAATTTTTTGATAATTTTCAGAATAAAAAAATCACAAATTTTTACATGTAGAAAATAAGATTTATTAAAAGGTTTTTTTCTTATAATTAACACATCAACCTTACATCAACAGTTAGAAATCAACAAAAAAAATCAACAAATTAACTTAAAATGTTCGCAATACAAGAAAATAATAACAGTTCATAAAGTCAACCTAGCCACTAACAAATTTTCGCAAAGGGGCACTAGCATTCAAATAGCCCCAAAAACCGTCATCTACTAAAAGCCAAAAAATCTAATTCGAAATAAACGGCTAAATTTATTTGAGATAGCTTCCCGAATTCCTGACAATATGTACGTATTAAAATCATTCGATGCTTACCTCACAAATAACAAAGTTCTGAGGAGAAGTGCGACACCCTTTTTTGACACTCGTTTTGCACAAGTTTAGAGTTTTCACCTTTTCACTTTTACAAAACGCATGTAGTAGATTCAGCATTAATTTGACAACTAACCAACTTCACAATAGATATATTGTTGCCAGGCTAAGTTTTAGATTTCTACCATTGCCATGACAAGAAATATATAATTTCAAAATTTATATATTTTTTTCCCAAATAGCCTCGCTGATCCCCAAATAGCCCCGTTTTACGGTAAGTATATGTTTATAGTTTTTAAAAAAGTTAAACATTTTTACTTATAAAAAAATGGCAAATGAAACATTTAAGTGACGAAACTTCTGAATTGCAATAGGTAACGGGCAACACAGGCATTAAAGACACAAGTCTCGACATTAGTGTCACCGGTGTCTTAACTATAAGCAATTGTACCTACTACGACGACAATTTACAAATGTCACACACCGCGACCTCAGTGTCAACACCCAAGTCTCACTTAGTGTCACTCGGTACCAACCTTATGAGTGTCAAGTTAGTGTCACTCGGTACCAACCTAATGAGTATGTCAACTAATTTGATTGATAAATGATAATGCTTCCCGCCAGTTTAATTATAATTTATATTTTGGAACCTGTTTATGACATTTTTAGAGTTTTTTTAAGCTTAAATAACACACCAATTGGGATACACCCATTTTAAACAATGTATGAAAATTTCAAAAGCATTTCGAGGAATAGGATTATCGAATCGATCCCAGTAGTTAGATTAAAAAAATATGTCACAATGAATTAATCATATTAAAATTAAGAAATGACCTTCATTTGACCCCTAAATGCCGGACCGAATTGTGCTCTTTTAAGTTCTTTTGTGGTTTTACATAAAACATATAAAACCTCTCCAATATTTTATTTTATAAGTACAATTTAGATATCTAGCTGAAGCTAGCTACCTACGTTTGAAGACAGCTGTTGTCGTGTCAAATTTATTTGTTTACAAATTGACTGTAATTCATGTGATGAAATTAATATATTAATGAGACCATTTCTCTTTTGAGTTATGTGTGATGACTGATGAATGTTAATAATTTGTGTGGTGAGGTTTTCCAAGAGGTTCAAAACGACGGCATTAATATGTATTGTAGAAACTCATGATTCGAAGTATGGAATCCGCCTTTTCAACAAATTCAATATGATATACTCTGAAATAATAAATTATATCATAATGCGATTGTTTGTTTACATTATGCTTGAATGACGTTCATCTATTATGACTTTGAAAACAGATCACAGATAATAAAAATCGTCTTTGTAAATCTTAGAGGAAGTATACCCATTTTTTATAAATATCTACGTCATCTTGTCGTTATAAGTAGGTAAGGTTACTTTAATTTAATAAATTATTTTAAATATCAATAATACATTTAATTATGAAATGCTTCAAATTAGTTTCTTATAAAAGGCTATTCTTTCGAATAAAAATGTAAAATCAAGCAGTTATTTTTTTTGCTGTATCCCAATTCAGCATCTTCTTCTTCATCTCAATATTATTTCAGCCTAAATGGCAAATTCAGATAATTCAATGGTCTTCGAAGAAGAAAGAAATTTAGAAATGATGGAAATGATAGATCATTACAAATATTAAACAGAAAAACATGCATTGTATAGAAACAATTTTACTATGCAGTAGGTAGACTGAGCTTATTCTATTCCATGGATTCATTAAACGTTCACTTGCATTGTTTCTGCGCTTGTCTTCTGTTTTCCACAATTGTTACGATCAATAGAATGCTACACTTGTCGAGTGCTGTTACTCGCTAACAAACCAAATGCAAATTTATCGACGAGTTCTTTTAACGATATCTAGAAGTTGTACTTATTTATTCAATATTCCGAAACAAAATCTGTTGCATCAACAACCTAGGCTAATGATAGGTAAAAGAAGTCAATTCAGCGTAGCTTAGGCATGGTATAGTTTTAGCTACAGAGCCCCGTTACATACAATCTAGTCGATTTTGCAATGAATATCGAATTGTCACCTGTCGCCTGTCACCTGTCGCTGTTGGTTTCGGTGTGGAGGAACAGGGGTCTGGTAGAGATTGTTACAGCGATAATGTTGATTCCGCAAAAAGTGCAGTGGATTTTCGATTTCTTGCGACGGGAATGCAAGACTGACATTGACCTATGAATGGACTCGGTTCTCGGAATCGGAGACCATGAAGTTTTATCCGTCACTCATCTAAAAGGGTGAGGAGAGAAGAAAGAGTTTAATAAAACAATCAGTTACTAATGTACAATGTATGTTGACTACAAACATAAACACCCCGTGGGGATTATGATCGCTAGGCATTACACATCACACTACTACTCGTGCATTCAAATATGTATACTGTTGTATGGACACAAAACACATGCAGCGGAAAACATCTATGTTGGCTGGCGGAAAATCTGGTAGCTATAACACTCAACTAAATATACAGGGTATATGTAATGTACATACAACATTGTTGATGCACCGCTAAGTATATTGCAGTATTACCGTTTAAAAAGATAAACCGGTGATCGAAACAGTGCATGGCCGGCCGGCGAGGCGCGGGGCGCGCGGGGCGCGCGGGGCGGCGCGGGGCCGTCTAGACGCTACGTCATACGGCCTCGCGATACCGCGGCGGTAAACAACAATGTGCACTGACCGAATATGGCACCCAGCTCGCCAAGCGGTCACCCTGCCTCCGCTCTCGGCCGAGCCCAAGCCTCAGCTGACTAATCTCTTCCAGGACCAGCTCGCCTAACGCTACGGGAAAACCGACCGCCTTACGTCATCTCTTTGACATCATTATCGAAAATCCACAGACCGAATTCGTAGAAGACGTCATTTTGTTTATGTTACCAAGATATCGACGGTCTACGTAGGTATATCATGCATGAGGAAAGAATGCAATCTCAGGGATATGCCGACAGCTCTGGGGTTTCCCCGATTTATTTACATCCGTACTACGAGTATAAATTATACATACACATAGGCAAATCGCTGGTGTGCAAGGCATTTAGAAGAATTACTAAACCTTATTAACTGAATAAGTTTATTTACACAAGTTTGTTAACTGTCAGCTATTGATGCCGATTATAGACTACCAGTCTCAGGAAGGTTAATTAAGTTATCTAATTTTAAAGGCTTAATCATTAATGTTGTTTAGTTACGCAAATGTAAATACCTAGATACACTTACATAACGCTACGATGAATGGTTCAGTAAACTTCCATTCAATAAATTCTATTTAAAGGCCCGATCGTTGGATCCTAAGAGAACGAGTAAACATACGTTATCGACAAAGTAACTTTTAGGAAGAACAACTTTGGGAGTACTTAATACTACCTATTAATTTTGTACGTGGGGGATCCTACCAGGCTTACTGGACATCGCCACCTTGTCATTTCAAATCATTTGAACGTCTCCAAATCAACGCAACAACGAAGTAGCCTTGCCTGCCTAAGGCTCGGCGGATAACAGTATCAAAACTGCAAACATGCCAGTGACAAACCTCTTGGAATAATGGATAATGAAAGTGCTCGTCAAGGCTAAAATGACCGGAATACGGCTCATCGTCAACTGAGCCGATGCGTGCCGTCGACACGCCGTGTGATCGATCGCGTACAGGGTACAAGTCTACTTAACCCTTCCGTTAATTGCTTATTTTTTTGCCATTGAATTTAACTTTGCCGTTTTCACTTTTTCTGACAAATTAGAGTAGTCTTGGAGAAGCGCTACATATATTGTCTGCTTTGCAAAAGACTCGTCTGAAAGAATTTTTTCTTACGTTAGTATTATTAATTCTCTTTTTTTTGCCAGTATCAAGTGAGTAAACGTACCTAGGTATAAGCAGTGGGAAGATAAAAAAATTAAGTAAAAGTACCTGAAACAGCGACAGGTCTACCTCTTCTCTCTTTTCGAAATATAGACTGCAATCTAAGGCAATGTTGTTCTGGTTATGGTTGGCCGTTGTTTGAAAAGGCTAAATGTGCTCCCGAGTTTTCGTTCCTTATCAGCATTTCCGGGGCACCGCCCTTCCTAGAAGAATTATAGTAGGTACCTTAGTACTTAATTCAAAGTATGGCTCTCTTGTTCCCATATAAGGTGAAACCAGTATCAAGTTCTTGGTTGTATATACGTGTGTGTTTTTCATCGTAAACGCATATGAATCACATCAAGAACCAAGATAAACTTTGACCGATCGGCTGCAATATGGTAACATGCAGGCTGCGCGGTTGAAGGTCGCTTGTTCTATTTTTACAGTCATGATCGTATGAAGTATGTTCGCAGCATAATGTCTTTCTCTTCGTTAGCATTACAAGAAAACAAAAGAATAACGCATAATATTAAGTAAATATTTAACAATAAACTAAAATAGGCCTATGGTAGCTGCTTGATATTTTATAGGACACAGTGACCCGATCCGTCACTCAAACAGAGAAGAGCCACAGCTGACCTAGTAGCGTGAACTTCTGTTTAAGGCTGCACGACATAAATTAGGTATGCATGCATAAATGCTGAAATATGCAGAAGAATGGCCCATATAGTAGCAATAAACCTAAATCATCGTCTAAAGATGTAGCGTTTACTGATGGTTTTCAAAATTACTTAAAAAGTAAAGGCTACTTTAATATAAAGAAAACGCTTACAACTCAGTCTGCCAATTACAGATAAAATAGTTTAATTGAAAACTATGAATAAATAAGTACATGTACAAGCTTATAAATTACAAACAAATGTACGGTCGACTTGTTAACCACAGGAACTTAACAGACTGACTCTATCAATAGTTAGTAGGTACGATCATTGCATTTCATTATACTTAAACCCTAATCGATGCGTCGAAGTGAGACCGAGCCAGCCAGCGAGCAGGTGCCAAGCATCACAAGGCGCGGATGTAAACGTGGCAGTAACTTTTTTCAATGCCCGTGAATGAAAGTAGATACAATTTTAGTCCAGTTCATTGATCACCGTGCAGCGGTGACGGAAACGCCGTGGTCAGACGGAATCGTTTCGTCGCGTGTAGTGAACACGTAATGTGATGCAAATTCAATGAACATTTCAGTTTTAAATGGGTGAGCCGTGGGCCTGGCTGGACATGTGGATATGCGTCCGGCTGTTTCCATTTACAAAACCAAATCGGCATAGCATAGATATGTAGGTATTGTATGTACAGTAAACTACAAACAGATGTATCCGGCTTTTTCACCTCACTGCAATGTAATAAGGTTCAAAAGTAAGTATACGTCTCTTTGTAGTCGACTGTACGTAAGAACAGCTACTTACATGTTACTTTCGCTGACGGTGTTTTTGCATTTATATTGAATAACTCGCCGTACGTCAATCTTTTATACACTTTCAAGTTAAAAGCTGATTCAGTTTAACTGATTAACATTCAGTTTTGGGACTAATTTTGTCTTTTTAAATATAGTTTTAAGTCGTTGCTCTCATTAAGGTAATTGAATTGGGGCCTATAATGCTCATTGCACTTATATTACATACAAATTATTATGTAGGTATACATATACTGTCGTTATCTCAAGTGCATTTATTTTGATTAATAATAATTTCAATAAGCAACGCTTCAGTCTCGCAATCGCTCACGGCTCTTACAACTTACAAATGCAACGCTATAAATCGATAATGGTTCCGTAATCTATAATTACATTAAGAATTAGACAAGAAATGCAGTTTTTCGAGCCATAAATGTCACGCTTGTTTGCGTCCAGGTAATGTACGCAGTAAATTTGTAAGCAATTGAAATAAATTGTTACACAATCAGGAACAAACGAGGTGCGCGGCGGTAATGCGACGCGCTCAATTTAACAGCGTCGCCTGGCAAACCAGACACGAGACTTGCTCTGAATGTCTAGACGGACTCCAGCTACACCATGCGAACCCAGAATCGTACTATACATAACATTTAGGTCAGAACTTTTAATTTTTGGATTTCTTTCCGGTTGCTGTTTGTCAAATTTACAAAAATCGGATCTCTTCTAAATATCTTCCGGTCGTCCATCAGTAAGTATGTAACAAATTTTTGTTAGAAATTATGTACGTGAAATAAAATTGTTCTGTACAGCGCCATACGTCTGTATAATGTAACAGAAACTGAAAGAAAAGCCTTTTTATGTACTTACCTAATTTTAACTGCCTGCCGGTGTCATGAAAAAACGAACGATACAAATTATACTAGTTAATAAGCAATTATGTGCGACTTTGTACACTAGTTCATTGCATGAGCAAGGAAATAGGCAAGAATGAACATGAGTTTAGTTACAGACTTATCGATTTCCCTGTTTAGTAACAAGATATTTAGATTTACCTATTTACAACCACGTACAGTCAACAGCATAAATAAGTGATCATTTATGTACCTTCCCGCTTTCAACCTTTTCACAATTTTGCCTAACATTTCAAACACGACGTTAAAGTGATAAGGTACTGTAATAAACAATCTAATGTTTTATTTACCAAGTCGCAAAGAAAGTATATAGGTATAGTATGTATGATGTAAAAAGTTTTTCACCTCAGCACCACAAAATGGTAAGTTTTACTGTTTAAAGACAGTGAACAAAATTCGATTTCGCTGTGAGCGTGAGACAAAGTAACATTTTAATTATTTTTGTCCTCAGCAGAGACAACACCTCAAATAGGCAGGATTTGCTTTTTAAAGACGGTGAGCAAAATTCGATATTGCTGCGATCGTGAAACAAAGTAACTTTTTAATTAGAAAAAATTTAAATGCCTAATGTTTTGGTATATTTGCAAAACTACAATAATTATCCTTTAACTTTTGGTTTTTAGATATAATTTATTTTACAAATATAGACGAGGTTTCATTTGTATCATGTTGTACCACCTTTAGGGTTTACGCTGCGGCTGAGGTGAAAAGTATGTACCACACAACACGAGACAAAAGTTATTTACATTTCGTGTTTTTGAATCCCTCGCTGCGCTTAGGATTTTAACCTAGAATCCTTCGATTACTGAAGATTCAAAATCAACGCTCGCAGCAAAAACCAACTTTGCTCTCTTGTTGCACAAATAACTATTAGCTACTTAATATGGTTCAGTATTCAGTATACATGGGTAGATCATTAAATTGCTAAAAAATGTATTACAGTCTTCTCCAGATTTCTCATATTTTATGTTGATGGTACAGAAATCGAAGATTAGGATGTTCAGAAAATAATCGTAATGATGACTGGGACCTTACACCAAACAGCGTCACCCCAACTTAACAATCGTCACGAGTGCCGGTTTCTGTATCCGCCTCCGCTTCCGCTCCGCTCCGCTGGTCTTTGGATTGCCGTCTACGCGATACGCTTCGTCGCCTGAGAAAAATGTCTTACCGCCTACTTGCAGCGAATCATCAATAGAAATGAGAAATGACAGTAGAACTACTATAACTGCGGTATTCGTCAGGTCATTCACAGCCGCTGCACGTCGTCGACGGCGTCGCCTATATACGACATTGTTGTTTGCAATAGCAAACACAGCGTTTTAGAACAACCACTGTTCTTGGCTGGCATTTAAACTAATACGCTATTATGTTAAACGTGTGAATGTTTAACACTAGTTAGGTTGGTTGGTAACCATTATGTGAAATTCTCAAATGCCTGCATTTGTATGTAGAAAGTTATTCTGGCAGATAATTCATATTTCCAGCTCCCATTGCAACTGATAATATGTAGGTATACTCGTAGTCGAAAGTACTAATATCTATATATCCATCTCATCAAATATACATATTTATTGTACATATTGCATTGTAATAAGGTTCAAAAGTGGATACATCTCTTTGTAGGTGACTGTACCTATATACAAACCTCATTGTGAGTGGCATAGAGGCGTTTAGATAAGTATTTTTGACGTCTTGGGAAAGTATATGTATATTTATGACTTTGACTGTACATTTGGAATTAAGCCGCTAACGCACTGAGAGCTGAGACGGCGCGGTATCGCGTCGCGCCGCACCGCGTCTCCTTCGCTTTCAGTGCTTTAGCAACTTAAAACCGTCTCCGCCACGCTTTGGGCACGCTATTTAGTATGATTTAGTATGGTAACGCGGTGCACCGCAACGCCTCCGCACTCAGTGCGTTTGCAGCTTTATGTATGTGATAATTATAAACCCAGATTCAGAAGTTACGGAACAGGAACAGGATCGTCATCGCTCTTCATAACTTTATACACTCAGAGTATCATTGAAGGATACGAGCAACACGTTGATGTATAATACCACACGAACCCTACGCCAGTAGGCGCATATAAACCTAAGCATTTACCTCAATGCTTGACTTATTTCAGAGTTATGCGGTAGCACTTGTTTTCTTCATAGAGATGGAAGTGCCCAATTTACACATTAGTTCGTGGGTCGCGATATGTTGCAACCAGCTTGCGTCTAGCAGGGGCTCAGTTCTACACGGGCTAAACCTTATCGTTTTTGACCTATTATCGTATTGTATATTGTAGTGAGCTATTCAAACAGTCCTATGGCATCTTGTTTTCGTATATTAAATTATATCGTTTGTTAAATGTTTTTAAGTGTCAAAATGACAGATTTTGTTCATATCGTGTTGGTATCGTAACGCTATTGCTATCAAGATGTACCGAGGAAGCTCTATGGTATTGCATTTTTTTGCGATATCGTTGAATAAACAATAAGTATGTTTTATTCTACATGTTATCGTTTTAAAACGGTATCGTTTCTAAGAGGATTTTAACTGCCAAAATGCTAGAAGAACCGTCTTCTAGTACTTTATAACGACGTTTTAGGAAATAAATCTGCATTTGTATGTAGGTATGCAACTATTAGAAAGATTTACGGTTGTGTTAGACATGCAAACAATATTAACTATGATTATTCCGATGTCTGATGAAATACCTACTTAAAGTGTGTCACTGAATTTCATAATTGTTCAGTCATTAATTGAATTTAGGAGGACTTTCTTGATATGAATTTTGCCCACACAAAAATAACCAAACAGCTCAAGTTAATTAAAATGCTGTAAAATTAAAAAGGTTGTAAATGTAATGTTGTACCTATGTATACTTTCTGAGACCTCTCGCTTCGCTGGCTCCTATTGTCTCACTAATTACTAGTTCAAGCTGAAATTGTATCGCTTTTGCCTATACTCCTACTTCGGCTTCTGCTTTAAATCGAAATTTTAAATTAAATACTCTAAGCAAGGAAATGCAACCTTTGCTTTTCCTTGCTAATTAATTAAAGTAATCAAAATGTTTTGTTTTAATTTAATTTTTACAGCGTTGAAGAAGGAGGTCTGTCCATTCGGAAAACAGTAACCGTCACCCATAGACGTAAGTATTTTCAGGGGACAGCCAAGCCGCTGACATATAGTCAGTACCTACTCTTGTTCATAAAAGCCGCAGTTAAGTACTCGTAATTTTTTATTCAGTTCAGAAGTGAACAATCAACTAACGAGTTGGAAAATATTTCAGGTTGTGTACGCTATCGCAACACAAACATTTGCCCAGACAGACAACCTAATAACCTGATGTTGTGTAACCTGTGTAATGTGAACGCCGGCGCCGTCGGCGCGCTGTGTTATCATTGTATCAGTCTTTGTCGTTAACACAAACTGACAAAATACTGCACTTTTTTTTTTAATTTCAGCACTAAAAAATCATAAGTTTTATGAAAAAGCGTACACGCGTTCCTACTATGATTGAAAGACTGCGATGTAATTTATACATTGAACTTATAATCGATTTTGAATAATGGGCCACCATAGAACACTGTTCGAAAGTAGAGTGCTTCTTTCTGTAGACCCATTTTAAATACAGAGCTAACTTATCGAAAGTCGTAATAAGTATGACGATCACGCAGTCGTCGGTAATCTGGGTCTCGATTGCACACATAAGAAAGTTGCGCCGTGCCGCCGCGTAGGAATTTCGTACAGATCCTAACTTCCATAAAAATACCCGCCTAATTTTTGAGAACGAATACACTCGTCTGACTCACATTTTATTACGAGACTGTGATAAACGGCGTCCCGAATTTCGTCGAGTCTGTTGCTTTTTTGTGTCGATGGATGTGGGGTCATGATTGTAGGCGGCGGTTTATTGGTGTCCGAGTGACGTCTTCGCGGAGATCCAGCAGCTGCATTTGTGCAGCGTGCAACGGCGAGCGGCGCGTAGAGTCGATGGTTGCCGCCGCGCTGAGTCACGCGCCCGCTGTCTGCCATTGTTCGGCGCGGGCGCGAACTAGGCCCGCGCCCTCGCGCCGACCTTGTCTCGACACGGATTTATTGATGCGTCACCACGGGCCGCGACTCGACGCACCGCCCGCCCGCCGCGACAGCTTCACACTGCGGCCGAGTCGAGTGCGAGTTGGCCTAACTTTACTCTATTCAATTTTACTATTAGTATGCCGATGGTTTTTTGAGGTTGACTGGCCATGTTACAGTCGAGTTCATAAATATGTATTCACTTTAATCGTTATTACAATAAATATATGGCAGTTTAAACATGACATTAAATAGACAAGGTACTAAAGTGTATACATATTTATGAACTCGACCATAGAAAGGCAATTGCATAGGAAACATACAATAAAAAAAGAAGTCGTGAAAACTTAAAGAGTGGTACAGCAATCGTATTATTTGCAATTGAATAGCTAATGATCGTACCCGTACTTCGGAAAAGTTCCAATTGCAGACTAAATGCACGAATTACAACATTGTTCAAACAAATGATTTTGTAACACGTTTCGATCATCTTATCTAAAGGACGTAGAAAATAACATTAAAGATAAAATAGTACGGTGAGAAGATAATGGGTGATAACGACGATGATGATAAATAGGAAAAAATGCAAAAGATACTTATAACATCGTTTCCGCCAACAAAAAAGGTGAATGATAGTTTCGGTGCGATATACTCAGAAAAACTATCGATTTTGTGCATTTGCTACTTTTCACATCTTGAACACACTCAGACTGTCTGACATAAACAAAACTTGTTTCGAATTGAAGTTAGTGCGGGGACACATGGTAGGCGCCAGGCGTCTAGACGGTCCGTCGCGTCAGCCTGAAGGCTCTTTAGGATAGGAAGGCCGCCTAAATTCCTCCCCCCTATCTCCCCGACGCGACGCTCCGACCTGCGGCGCGTCGATTACGTGACTCCGAGTCGACGTCGACGCACTATACGAGTACACGGGCTTATAGATTCTTGAAAGGTGCGACGGAGAAAATTGGCGCCGCAAGCCTGGCAGCAGTTAAAGAACTGGCATTATTGGTTTATGAAGTTGTTGTAATGTAGATTGGCAGGTTAGGTATCTTCATAATATAATTTTGACAAACTTTTATTTCGCGAAGATGTACTTAACTAATTTAATAAGCCCATGTAACCTATGGAATATGTAATGCTTTAAGCACAAATACATTTTTGCGAAAGTAGGTACTTTACAGGTGGGGTCCCGACGGTTTTTAAGATAAAATAACATGTTTAACAACATACTAAAATTTGTTTGGATTGTAGGCAATTATCTCTAATTTCATTTTGTACACAACTATTTTTATCATAAAATGAGTCGAAAAAGAGATATTGTCAAAAAACTGCTTTAGGGCGCCATTTTTGCAATGTGGCGGCGCGCGGGAGCAGCAAAAGTATGAGGTGGAAAAGTCGAAATTCGGAAAGAGCACATACAAATCTATAAAATCCCCAATTTTAAAAACTCTCTGAAAAATAAACCCATTCTTTCTAAACCACTAAAGCATATCTCGTTTTTCATCCAACAACTACTGAAAAACATAACGCTATGAGACCCCTGTATAGAACGTACAACAAAATTCAAGACTCTGGAACAAATACTCGTGCTCTTTTCATAAATATTGCCCTTATCGGCAATCGAACCCGGGCTTTCTAACTTTGTAGGCGGAGTGTAACTACCTATATTAGGCAAATCGTCTACAAAAGACATCAACGCGTCCAAGTCCGAACGTAACGAACTCAAAATACTCACTAGAAAAGTAGAAAGAAACTAAAAAACCGGTTAAGTACGAGACCGGCACGAATACCGAGGGTTCCACACTTTACGTTTTATTTGTATGAAATATTATAAAAACCTAACATAGGTAACCTGTTGCTTGCATATTCAGCACTTTGAAGTAAACAGAAACCCTAAATACCATTTCTGTACTTTTTGCTTTTTTGCCGATAGGCTATTTTAGTTATTATCAGGAGCATTTCAAATGGTGAAATATTTTTTGGAATAGGTTTCGTAGTTCCGGAGATAAGATACCTCTCTTTATAATATTTTCTTACAAAATGCGATAACGTTCAAGTATCTCGTCCCTTAAATCTAGTCCGATTTTTTTGATTGTTGTATAGGTACATTTTCCTTTTAAAGAAAATATTTACTTATTTGAAAGAAACACATGAAAAATAAAAAAAACGGAGACGTTCTTGTCAAACTAAGATTTTCATAACAACAACGACCGACGTATATCCAACAATCGTGGAAATCGGATTTGATTTTGGGGGAGAGAAACTTTATTTTGCCTGGTTTAAATTTCATACTTATATTAATTTGGATAATATATCAGTATACGTAGTATTATAAAATAATTCAAAATCAAATTTGAAATAGGTAATAAAATTAAAAAATAATTTGGTAGGATTTTTTAATTTCCTAATTTGTTCCCTTGTTTAAAGAAAAAAAGAAAGAAAAATACATTTATTCACTACACACACAAGACACACAGAAAAATAGTGAAAACAGAAAACAGCAATAAACAAGTAGCGGGTGTGTCTTCCCGGCAGTGAATCGGACACTGGCTCAGCATAATGCTGAGGTGTTAAACACCTGCAGCGCTGATTTTCAGCCAGCTCCGAGTGTGACAGACGGACGGTACGCTAAACGAATAAAGTGTAATTTAAAAATAAATAATTATATAGGTACTATTTAACAAATACTTATAGTTAGTGGCGAAATAAATACAAAAACTACAGGCCAAACCTTACATAAACGTATTTAAAGTAGAAAAACGAGTACGTACTTAGCCAGTATACAGCATCGACAATTTGGTACAATTAACTAAAACAAAAGAAAACTAAACTCTAATTTACAAAGTGCTGGTTGGGAAATTAGGATTTTTGGAGCGTCAACAAATAACCCTTAAGCTTACGCTTAAAGGTGTACTTGCTAGGCGCTCCTTGGATGGGAGGGGGGAGATCATTCCAGCACTTGGACGCCGCGAACTTGAAACTACCCCGAAACGCCGCGGTTCGGTGCAGCGACATAATCGCCCTAGCTTTAAATCTGCGTACATTACTGGACCACTGGATCTTTTGAAAGAGGTACGACGGGGTCATGTGTTGCACCACACCGAACATAAGGGTCGCCAGGTGCATGCGCCTCCGCGCAGCCATGTTTAGCAAGTTAGCGGCGTTCAAATACGGAGTGATGTGGGAGCGGGGAGGGACTCTAAAACAAAAACGAGCACACGCGTTCTGTACTCGTTGTATTAGCCTCTTAGACCGACCAAGTATACGACCATCATAAACGACATCGCAATAGTTTAATCTAGATAATATAAGTGATTCACACAGGTGGACACGCATATCAACACTGAGGTAATCACGAATATTATAAAGAACCTTAAGGCGGTAAAAGCAATTACTCACGACTTTAGCTACGTGGCTCTCAAAGCGCAGCTCGCTGTCCATGAGCAGGCCAAGGTTACTTGCTTCCACCACCCTTTCTATCGGTTCGCCCATGATAGTAATATCCCCGGCCGCCAGGCTATCTAAAGTTCTACGGGTTTGACGCTTCGATCCAAATACCAAATATTTGGACTTTTTGGGATTGAGGACAAGGCAATTTCTCTCCGACCAAGAAGCAACACTATCGAGGTCAGCATTTATGGTCTCTACGGCGTTGACTGTATCTGAGAACGTACTAGAAGTGTAAAGTTGCAAGTCATCGGCGTAGAGATGGTACTTACTACTCCTTATACTGGTAACAATGTCAGCACTGTACAATATAAAGAGTAGAGGACCCAGGATCGAACCCTGCGGCACTTCCCTAGTCACAGGACTAAGAGAGGACAGCAAAGCACCTCCCGACGCTTTCCGAAGCTTGACCGTCTGCGCACGACCGGACAGGTAACTGTCAAACCATCTAAGCGCAGCTACGTCAAACCCGTAAAAGGACATCTTAGATAATAGCAAGGGCAAACTAATGCAATCGAACGCCCTTGAGAAATCTAAAAGAACTAAAATAGTACTTTTACCAGCATCCCGAGCCTGTAAGATGTTATCGACTACATCGAGCAACGCAGTAGCAGTCGACCGACCCTTACGAAAACCCGACTGTAGTTCAGGTAGGATGCTGTTATTCTCAAGGTATCTCGACAGTTGATCACAGATTACCCTTTCTATTATCTTAGATGCGCAGGGAAGGATACTAATAGGACGGAGGTCAGACAGGTTCACTGGGTTCGGTATCTTAGGTAAAGGGGTCACTTGAGCGATTTTCCAGTTAGTCGGGAAAGTCATTGTTAAAATACTCGTGTTAATTATGTGTGTCAGGATGTCAGCGGTCCTCGAAAGAGTCAAATGCAACATGTCAATAGAAATCGAGTCAAGTCCTTTAGCAGTCGTTTTAATGGAGGTTATAATTTTACTGACAGCTGTCGAAGTCGTGGGCATAAGAGTAAAAGTCGTGTCTCCGTGTCTACTGAATTCATAAAATGTCAAGTCGGATATAGTGACCTCTGGTTTCCCAGGTGTATTGAGGAAATGACAGTTTATTAAATCAGGGTCGTCGAAATGCGTCGGTAGGTCGGGTTGCGAGTGTGGGTCGGGTATAACGGTACGCTTCAAGTCTTTCCACAGCGTCTTTGTGTCAGTGGCGTTGTTGATACGGTGATCGAAGAAGGCTCGCCTCTCGTTGTGGATAGCTTCAACGACAAGGTGCTTCAAGTCGAGGTAGTATTGTTTATGTGCGTCAGACTTCGTTTGCTTGTACTTGCTATGAGCTGCGTTTCTAAGACGCATCATAAGCCTCACGTTACCCGTCAGCCAAGGTTTGGGAGCCTCCTTCACCACGATCGTCTTTTCAGGTGCATGTCTGTCGAAAAGTCCAAGTAAAAGGTCATTAAAGCGCCGCACCATGTCGTTAACATCGTCAAGGTGGAGTATTTGGTCCCAGTCAATTGTGTGTCATATGAGGCTAGGCTGTATGGCCGTCAGCCTTTGTCATAACTGGGTGTGTTTTTAAAAAGAATAAACAGAGTGTCATGTCCTCTTGTGGAACCTAAAATGTGCATTTTTATTTATCGTTGTCCTGTATAATACATGGTGTCAGGTGTGTTTACGATGGATGGTATAAAACCTCCATCAGGTCTCCAACTATCAGGAGATGGAGCCAACTTTAAACGCTTTGTGCAGCAGTTTAATTTGTATTTACAAGCTGTCAACCTAGATGAGGCGGCTGAGTCAAGAAAAATTGCATTGTTTTTAAACTGTGCTGGAGAAGATGCATTAGAGGTGTACAATACATTTGACAAAGACAAGGTTAATAAGACTTTGCAAGCTCTGATTGATCAATTCAAAGAATATGCCGAGCCACGGAAAAATTTGTTGTGGTTGTCATATAACCTATTCACCATGAAACAACAAGATGGCGAAGCATTTGATCACTTTTATACCAGAGTTCTTACCCAGGCTAAAAAATGTGACCTTGGAGAGCTTGAAGATCGACTGATAACTATGGTTATTGTAATAGGCATCAGAGACACAAATGTCAAAGAAAGACTGTTAAGGGAATCGGATTTGAAGCTCACTGCAGCAATTGACATATGCAGAGCAGCAGAGTTAGGCAAAGAAAAAGTTCAGACATTACAAGGAAATAAAATAGAAGATCAAGTGAGTGCCTTAAGTCATAAAGTGGTATACAGCAGAGGGGCAAGGCCTAAAGAAAAAATGATAGACTGTAGCCGATGCGGGAAAACTCATGAAATCAGGAACTGTCCAGCCTATGGCAGAAAATGTGTTGTATGTGGAGTTTACGGACATTTTGCTAATATGTGCCGAAACAAAAATATTAATAACAGGAGTGAAAAAATCAGTGATAATAGAAAAAATAGAGTCAATGTGATTGAAGAAAATACAGATGACAGCGAAGAAAACTTTACAATCGGAAGCATGTTCACAGTAGATGGAATTAAAATTCAGTGGCAAGAAAAACTAATAGTGAATGGATATGAAGTCAAATTTAAATTAGATACTGGTGCTGACTGCAATACCTTGTCATTAGAACTTTTTAAGAAATTGAGAAAAGAAGAAAGTCTATTGAACACTGGGACAATTCTACTAGTGTACAATGGCCAAAAAGTGGAAACGGCTGGGACAGTTGAGCTTGATTGTATTATAAAAAATGAAAAACATAAACTCAAGTTTACAGTAATAGATTTACCAGTGCAGCCAGTATTAGGGCTGCCTGATTGTAACAGGCTTGGGTTAATTAAAAGAGTGGACCTTACACAATCAAGTTCAGAAACAGAAAAATTTCTAGAAACAAATAAGGATGTGTTTACAGGATTGGGGAGTATTGGAAAATACAAGATTAAAGTAAAAGAAAATGCTGAACCCGTTATAAAGCCCATAAGGAGAATTCCACAAGCGTTAAAGGGTAGGTTGAAGCAAACCTTAGATAACTATGAAAAGAGAAATATCATTGAAAAAGTAACATCCCCAACTGAGTGGTGTAATAATCTAGTGATAGTGGAGAAACCGGACAAGTCCCTTCGCCTCTGTTTAGATCCACAAGATCTTAATAAAAATATTCTACGTGAAAATTATCCAATTGCTAGTCCAGAAGAAATTTATAACAGTTTGTCAGGTAAAGAAGTTTTTACAGTTCTTGACATGAAGGATGGTTTTTTTCAGATTGAACTTGATGATCCTCAAAAATTATGCACATTTGGTACTCCGTTTGGAAGATATGCATTTAAAAGAATGCCTTTTGGAATATCATCAGCACCTGAAGTAATGCAGCGCATAAATTGTTCAATTTTTGGGGACATTCCAGGAGTTCATATATATTTTGATGACATAATTATTGCAGGTAAAGATCAGTTAGAACATGATACAATTCTTAATAAAGTAATTCATAGATCAAAAGAGTATAGTGTAAAGTTTAACAGTAAGAAGTTACAGTATAAACTTGATCATGTAAAGTATGTAGGGCTTATAATATCAAAAAATGGAATACAAGTAGACCCTGAACATGTATCAGCTATTCTTCAATTAGAGTCACCAAAAAATATCAAGCAGCTTCAGAAGTTCCTTGGCATGTGCAATTACTTGAGTAAGTTCATACCACATTATACAAGAACTACACTGCCCTTGAGACAGTTACTTCAAAAAGATACATTGTGGGAATGGGAATCTTCTCAACAAGAAGCGTTTTTAGAACTTAAAAGAAAATTGAGTTGTACACCTACTTTGGCAATTCTGAGTGACAACGGTACAGTTGTGCTATAGACTGACAGCTCTAAGTCTGGTATGGGTGCATGTCTGTTGCAAGATGGAAAACCTGTATCTTTTTATTCCAGAGTTTACACAGAATGCCAAAATAGGTGGGCACCTATAGAAAAAGAATTATTTGCTGTTTGTGCTGCTATGGAGAAGTATCACCAATTTGTGTATGGTAGAAGGATTATTGTTGAGACGGACCACAAGCCCTTAGTGGCAATAATGTCAAAGGACATTAACAAAATATCAGCAAGACTTCAAAGAATGGTCTTAAAATTGCTAAAATATGATTTTGAAATTCGCTATGTGCCAGGTCCTAAAATGTTTATTGCTGATTATTTGTCAAGAAACTACTTGTTAAATAATGGAAAAAATGACTTGACTTTGCAAGAGTTAGTTCATTCTTTTGATACTGAGATTGTGTATGGATTTGAAACTGATTTATCAGTCACAGATGAAAAACTTAAAAAATTACAATTTGAAACTGGGTGTGACAACAATTTAATGCAAATTAAGACATGGTATTATAATGAGTGGCCAACTAATGATAAAAATATTATGAATAAAGAGTTAAAAGTGTTTTACAAACTGAGAGATTTTTTGAACTTTAAAGATGATGTTTTATATTATAACAACCGGATAGTGGTGCCATATTCTATGAGAAAAGAAATACTTACTATTTTACATACGGCTCATGCAGGTGTGGTGAAGTCCAAGAAAAGGGGCCGTAGGTCTTTATTTTGGCCAGGAATGTCCAAGGAAATAGAGGATTTTGTTTTGTCATGTAAGGAATGTGAGAAATATAGGTTGAGTAACTGCAAAGAATCTCTCATAAGTCATGATGTGCCAGAGGTACCTTTTTATAAAGTAGGCATGGATATCTGTTCCTTTGCTGGCAAGGATTATCTAGTAGTAGTAGATTATTATTCAAAATGGATTGAGTTGAAAAAATTACAACAAAAAACAGCTAAAAATGTTATATTAAAGTTAAAAATAATTTTTGCTACACATGGAATACCTAAATTTGCAGTTTGTGATAATAATCCATTCAACAGCTTTGAATTTAAACAGTTTGCCAGAGATTTTAATATGCAGTTGTTGTTTTCAAGCCCTCATCATCATCAGTCCAACGGCATGGCGGAAAAAGCTGTTTGTATCGTAAAAAACTTGATGAAAAAATGCAGGGCAAATGATGAGAACTTGAATATGGCTTTGTTACATTATAGAACCACACCACTTGCTGGCTTAGAATATAGCCCATCTGAACTTTTGATGTGCAGGCTATTAAGAACTAACTTACCTGGTACTTACATAGATCTTCAACCCAGACTGCCAATCAATATCAATGAAAAAATGCAAATAATGAAAGAAAAATCTAAAAGTATTTATAATAAAACAGCCAAAAATAGGGCTTCTTATAGTATTGGTCAGGGTGTATTAATACAAAATGGGGTTGATAAGGATTGGCAGCCAGGAATGGTAGTAAGGAAGACAAGTCCTAGATCTTATATTGTTCAAAATGAAAAAGGTAATTATGTGAGAAGAAATGAAAAACATATGTTACCGAGTAGAAATAAGTTTAATCAAAGGCAGGAGGTAGAGTTTGATGTGCCAATTAATGTAAGACCGGTGAATGACTCAAATGGTGGAGAGACTGCGAGTAAAGAAAGCTCTATGTACACTCAGCAGTCAGTGTTGAGAGGTGCTGGTGGAGAACCCAGTTCATATGTTACTCGTAGTGGACGGTCTGTGCAACCTCCTTCCTATTTGGTTGATTATGAATGTTAAAGAAGGGGGATGTGTCATATGAGGCTAGGCTGTATGGCCGTCAGCCTTTGTCATAACTGGGTGTGTTTTTAAAAAGAATAAACAGAGTGTCATGTCCTCTTGTGGAACCTAAAATGTGCATTTTTATTTATCGTTGTCCTGTATAATACAAATTGTGTCTAGGTCTTGGTAGAAGTCACAAAAGGTAATATCTTTTAGAGGTCGGTACGTAATGGTCGTCGGCGTCGGCTTCCGTTTTTTAATGTCAAGCTCATTTAAAAAAAATATTTATTTCATGTGCACATCTGTGTTTGGGTCATTGGATTACACCATCCTACCAAATCTCACCTGATTTGGTCCAGTAGATTCGGAGCAAATTGGCTGTGACAGAGGGACCGACAGGTAGACAGACGTACGAGTGATCCTATAAGTGTTCAGTTTTTTTTTTTGTAAGGAACCCTAAAGAGAATAAATGTAAAACTTTGTGATTATTTTTATGTATTGTAAATATGAATACGTGTTATACTGTGGCAAGGCATACTTTAATAAAATATGAATATACGTATACAAATGTAGGTAAATAATATGCAAATTGAGAAATTTAGACTTACCCCCGTTGTTCATAAACGCACTGCAAGCCTAATTCTAATTTTAATTCCAATTCTAATTTTAATTAATGGCTTTTACTCCTGATAAGGTGTATTTCGCCAATGTCAAGTTATTTATAGACACTCCCATGGACTTATTAGGGAAATAAGTCCATGGATATCACACGCGAGGACAATTGTTCGGTAAATTAAGAGTATTTTCTCCAATGGACTAAACAGAAGCACATGGGGTTAGCTCCACGCGCTTCTGTCAGGTCCACTGTAACCATATTTTATTAAAGTATGCCTTGTCACTTTGACAGATGCTAATGTCACAATGACAGATAAGGAAAAAGCATATTTAGCTATTTTGTGACTTGACAGAAGAGCGTGGAGCAAACCCCATGTGCTTCTGTTAAGTCCTTTAGAGAAAATACTCTTTTACCGAACAATTGTCCAAGCGTGTAATATCCATGGACTTATTTCTCATAAGTCTATGGGGATGTCTATAAATAACTTGTCATTGGCGAAATACACCTTAACAGGAGTGAAAGCCATTAATTCAAATTAGAATAGAATAGCTTTTGCGTGTTTATGATTAAGAGGGTCAACTTTATTAGTATAGTGGTAAAATCTATTGTATCTTCTAGGAATAGGCTTTTTACACACTGGTTCCTGTCGCACACGATCTGCCGCAACGCTGGTATTCTGTAAAGCCTAACTTCAGAGAGTACCAGCGTAGCAGCACTGACAAGTGTCGCAATACAATGCTGAGTGAAAACCCATATCGATGTCACACCGCACCCTACATTTACAGATTAAATAATATGTAATTACATGTTTAAGTTAGTTGTGGTGCTGAGAGTAAGATTGATTAAATATTTTTCTTTTTCATTTACTAGAACTTAGCGTGATAACTGATAATAAATAATTTACCCTTTTATCCTGGATTGACACATAGGTTGTCGGAAAAACTTTCAAAAGTAGCTTTTAAAAACGACTGGTACGCGGACGGCGTCGCGGGCAAAAGCTAGTATGTAAATAGCTTTTAGGCGCTATATTGCCTCAAATTAGCGCCTATGTGCCACTAAATATTCATTAGCTGCTGAAATCCCTGGCGGCTAACTTTGAACCGCTCTTCTATTTATATTCCAGTTACTAAAGGCACCTTAGTTTAATGGCGAGCATTGCTCCTTGCATCTCGTGAAAAAAAAACGTTATTCTACAAACTTTTACTTATGTATTTATTTCGTTAAAATAGAGTATGAAATCGAATTTTAAATGAAAATATTATTGGACTGTCGTATCAGTGAAAGAATGTCACACCAGACAGGCGCGACAAGAGTTATAACAAATAAAATAAAATAAAACCGCTTTCAAGGCGACCTTAAACAAGTCGTATTTGCATGCATACGCAATGATCATCGGTTGTCTCGCGACACATTCCCATGCATGGTGCATACGAGTGCATTTCGAAGTACGAGCGTCCAGATTATGGGTGCATTCGCGACGTCAATGTACGGATTATTTGAGAAGAGTGAATTGATGTCGTCGGGGGTGCAGCGGGCGGGGCGGGGCGCGGGGCGGGGGCGATGCACTCCGAGCTGCATGTACATGCACCGGCGCCACCCGACCACTGGACATTGCCACCAATTCCATGAAGCTTTCCAAATCACTGTTATGCAAACTTTTATGCATTCAGGGTGAGGCAACGACGCAGTTTCCGTTGTGTAACTGCAGGTTATACAATATTAATAAGGTTTTGCCTGGTTGAGAGGGTCCTTGCCATTTACAGATATCACAAGGTTGAATGCCAGCTCAAGTAACTTATTTAAAATAGGATGTAGTTTTGAACAATTTATGTGACAACTGTCACAGAGTGTGTTAGTAAATAATTGATTACGGTCTGATTTTTTATTTAAAGATTTCTTTGTCGCTGCCGGCTTCAGACAGCTGCCTGCAAAAACTATTGGTAATATTCAATTTGCTATACGTATCACATTACAAAGTAGGTAATCTTAATTAATTCCTATTCGGCCGATTCATTCTAGTGTTATTTCTCGTATTCTACATTGAAGTCTAATTGTTTTATTATGGAAATCAAATAAAGGGTCGTGATATTGTTACAAGTGTTGGTGTGGTAGGTAATTATTCAAAAAAACGTTTCTATATTCGTCTTTACAACCACTACGCGGCGTTTTTTTTAAGTCATCATCAAGTTATTAAGATAACAATGCAACTACTATGTAAAGTAAAATGGCAATGCAAGTCCATGGGCGGTTGCTCCGCTTTAAGTAAATCCTGCAGCTGCTCAATCCTGTCCCTCCATGTTATGTTGACGACGTTAGCAACAACAGCAATTTCATAGTTTACTAGCTAACCGCGCACGGCGCTGCCCGGGTGTATTTTTTTTTTCACAAAAACTTCATGAAATACCTATACGTTTACGTCCTATTCTTATACCTACTGAATATACACACTAAATTTCATAAGAATCGGTCAAGCCGTCTCGGAGGAGTTTTGTTACAAACACACGTGACACTTATAACTTATTGTTAATCTCGTATGTGGAATGGAATCACGGAGCTTTAGACACAATCTTGTAAGAAGCATCCATTTTTTTGTCAGAATGCTTACTTTATAGATAATGTAGTACATATAGTACGAACTAGCCTTTTCCTGTATTAAACTCGTTTATCATTTCCCTCTCCGGCACTGTTGAAGTTTCTAGGACATAAGGAATCCTACCTCTGCTAATTCGGTCATGAATAAGTAGTTTGTTCATAACATCCATATCCATTAAGCGGCACATGAATGCGATATTGTAAGACAAACATCAAGACAATTAATTACCTTCACAAACTTTTCCAAGTGGAATGCTAATTAAAACGCATTATCTGTTAAAGTACAATTTTCCCTTTCGCTTGCCAACTGTCGCTTGCTACTTCAGTTTCGGTTCCCACTTTGCAATATAAGAGCATAGGTATGCGTAGTGATCTCTAATTAAATCGCTGAAAGCTTGTCAACGAGTTAAACGGTACGTGCTGATCTAACTTGACCGATGATTCCGAAGAGTCATAGGAAATCTTCTATTGAATCTATGAAAATTGGGCCAAGTTAATATTCGGGAATAATTATTTGAATTTTAAGATGTTACCAACGGCCAACCTTCAAAAGGATGTCTGTGAAACACAATGTGTGCGAAATTATTACACCAGCGGCACCTGTAATTATGTCAATTGTTAATAAATTCAATATCAAACCTGTATAAACAATTGTTTTTCCTTATAACAAAAGAACAATTAACCTCTAAAACAGCCATGTATCAGGAAGCATAACAAAAACACGCGGTTGTCGACCCAAACGTTGTTGCCGGTAAATGGCAGAAGGAAGTGCGTCGGCGGCGGGAGGCGGTAAGATGGAAGTCCTGTCGCCCCGGTCGGCACAGCGGGCTCTCGGGCGGCGAGCGTGAAACCGCGCGCGCGCCGGATGCGCGCTAAAACGCCGCGCGTGTAGCCGCCGCGCTCCGGCGCCCACGACAAACACATGATAGGGTAGAAGTACCGATTTTTGCCATCTTTAGTCCGTTTTTGGCCACTCTAAATTTTAACTAATATGTAAAGCATTATGAATTTACAAAAATATTTTTTTCAGTCTTAACTATTTATGAACATTATTTTTAATTTTACAGTGTTTTTGATACTCATTTTAATCTAAAGTGGCCAAAAAGGGTACAGTGACCACAAACGGTACTTCTACCCTACCTATACCTATGACTACCTGCCATTCGCGTAGAATTCATTTATTTATAGTTTTGAGAACATTAATAAAATACGATAGTAATAAGGGAGTAAAGGTAAAGTATCCGTGCATGACTACCTGTATGCTGAAAATCGTGCAAATCCATTTAGCCTTCCTTACAAACTTGCACATTTCATATTCTTACCTACCTATTAGAACGACAACGGAAGCAACCTGCGGCGATCTAAGACGATCTTTGAAAAGTGAATAGGGTTAAATTTGAATGGTACCTTAAACTCGGGGCAATGTTACCGCCTAGGGTTAAAGTAACCCGAGTTTACGGTAACTGCCTATTTTAGAGAATTAATTTAATAATGTTACGCGTCAGTGTACTCTTTACATGAACCTTAGTATAACACACTTGAATATGTAATGCTTAAAATTATACTTCTGTATTAAGGACATGTCGAATCATAACGAATCTATGAGAAAAAGGTCGATGCTGAAGGACCATAACATAACGTCGATATAATGAACAGTAAGATCTTGTAAACGGTGATTACCTGTCTATTAGGCTATTTTTTATTGCATATAGTAAATATGTATTGTAGTGAATCGCATAACAATATTAAAATAATTTTTTTAACAAAAAAAATGCCCGGTCTTTTTAGAATATCCGATTTGGTACATGAATATAGTATTGAAATAGTAAGATTGTTAATGATTTATTGACGCCGGCTTGGGTATATTTTAAAGTATTACACGTAACTACTCCAAGGGGACCGGTAATTTTTTACACATTTTGGTGGTCTTGTGAAGGCGATTGTATATTTTGTAAAAAAAATAGTGTAATTAATAAGGTTTATTTACTTAATTTAAGTATCGGTCAGTTTGTCCTCGTCATTAAACATCCGAAACAGCATTAAAGTAACCAAAATTTTATGGCTTTTAAAAATGTCAGACAGTCTACCATAAAAAAATAATGCTATAAAAATTAAAAGTTTACAATAAAAAGTTTTATTACAAAGTTGCATTTTGTTTTGGTACATTAAATGCGAAGTGTGTTTGTCTGTTGGTTCTGCTCTGATGAATTGATGGAATGGAGCCATTTCAATTAACCCGATGACGGAAACTGGTCTGCGGATGGAAACTGACAAACTTAAGACCTCAGGGGCCTTATTCTATTTTTATACTCTACTCGTAAGTATAGTTATCGTTTTGTTTTTAACTCGGCCGCCATTACTGTCAATCCTATGGTTGACGATACGATAGCATGTCAAAAGCAATAGGTTTAACCCGAGTAAAATAGAGCCGAGAGAGAAAATAATTCTTCACAAATATCAGTCATAACATGTTATTATGGATATTAAAGTCTCGGAGGTTGTTAACAGACCTTTTGATGACATTTTATTTCGTTTGTTTTGAAACCCTCAGAGACAATGCAACAGACGACAATACGCAAATGAAACGCATTGTTGGCTGGAGCTTGTTGACGAGCATTAATGGTGCGAGGCGGTGCACTCGGAGTCGTTGTTCTTTGCGGCCGCAGTCCTGCCACCTGCCACCTTGGCTCGTCCTACCTTCGGCATGACTCAGCCTTATTTACGAGGCGGACATTTGCCCGGTACTGCACAATGGAATGCCCACTAAAACTCGAGACAAAGCTCGCACAATCTGATCGTGACTAACGACACTGCTTTATCACTTTATGCTACTTACCTACTTGCTAAGTTTTTATTTAGCTTCGCATTTAATTTATTGAAATACAAAAATACGGACAATTAAATGCCTATCCTGGGACTTTAAGTTGTATAAAAGGTTAGGTTAGGTCTGCATAACACGAATATCAAGGTCTTTAGACGGTGTCAGTTTTGACCTCTGGATTGCTTCAGTTTTTTTACCCTTGGCGGTCACAATCACGACAAATTTCACCAGTGTTAAAGTATATATGAGCCAATTTAGTTTTTATTGCTATCAAGCTTTATTCGAGCGTCAATCTCGGAGCAATAAGGGTCGGCGCACAAAAGATGCTGATTGCCGCCGAAGTGACCGGCCGTTTGTAGCGTCACCTTGCACGACAGCTTTAGTGATTTAATGAAATAGGTATTACACATCAAAAATGTCTCAAGACTAAAAGTATTCTTAGATTATTTTGAAGTTTTTAATGTTCGGTTACGCTAAAAACCCTTAAATAGCAAAATGATTGTAATTTAAAATATTTTGAGATATTTGGGTAATAACGAATATATACGAACAGGTATTTTAGAAATTACTAAAGATAAAAATCCCATAACAATGCATTGGAAAGTAACTGAATGTAATAGTAAACATATTTTTCAATTATAACACTAATGAATGAGATCTTTGGAGAAAGGTAAATCTTGTTGACAAACAAGAAAAAAAGTACAGCAAGCCTTCACGGTGTCTGTTTACATACTTAAAAGAGCTAAGTGTAGATATTTTCCGTATGGTTTGCGGAACCCGCGTTGCTCGGGACTCGAGTCCGACTTGCACTTGACCGGTATTTTAATCTCTATATTGTTTAAGCCATTTAAATTTAAACATTGTTATTTATTTTTTCTGCTATGATAAAAAAAGAGGATTGTGAGGCTAAAAATTTCCATACAAAATGTTGTAGATATTATGAAAAACTACCTCTGTACGTTTTCCTTTCCGAGAAAATATTTCTTAGAATGAAACAAATTTAAAAAACAAAAAACAGAAGACCTAGTTCTTTATAATAACTACAACATATTCAAAAATCGTGGGAATCGGACATGATTTAGGGGGTGAGAAACGTTATCGCCCGGAGCTAAATTAGTATGGATTTTTTTTGACAGCTACGCGATTCTATCGGCGCTTCACAATCCTCTTAAGGTCTGCCCGCGACTCCGTCCGCGAAGATGTCTTGTATTCCTATTTGTGGGTTAAACGTACTGACTGACTGTACAGTCAGCTACAAAAACATTGCATTGTAATAAGGTTCAAAAGTAGATACATCTCTTTGTAATATGCCGTAGATTAAAGTTTTTCAACTGAGCTTATCCACTTAAGAATACAAAGTCAGTGTGTAATTAACCACAAATTAGGATAATGAGCTCCCAGTAAAAGCAGATTATAACCGCCTTCGAAGGTTAACATGGATTATCAACTCTATTTCTTGAGACAATAGACTACAAAATTCAGTAATAGAATAATGGCAAGCATTTTTTTTGCATTTTACAACGCCCGACACTCGACAAGACTTACTCTGTAGATAAAGCAAAGTGTTGAATACGCTATTTTCCTTTTAGGCCATTTGAAACCTACTTAACAAGGAATAAGGTTGAAAATTCATGATTGCATGCGATGTACTTCTAAACTTTTTCGTAAAGTAATTTGTTGGCGGTTCCGAGCACAAAAGCAGATAATAGGATTGTATAGATACAATGACCATCGTGTTTACAGGTAAGTGAAGAGCTCAGTTCAAAAAGTTTGTGTATACCCTATGTCTCTCTTCAGGGTTCAACCTATATCCATACCAAATTTCATTGACATATAGGTTCAGCGGTTTAGCCGAGAAAGCGTAACAAACAGACAGAATTACTGACACATTTATAATCAAACATTTATATATATATTTATACATATAAACATATACCTACCTAGTATCGTATTGATAAAAAAAACATAAATGTTTTACCTAAGTAGGTAGTTGCTATTAATTGTTCAGAAATAAAGTAAAACCTATAACTTTGCAACATGCCTTTCTGCAAAAAATACTCAGGCAAACCGCAAACGTAAACCCGCAATAATTCCCGCCATAACTTTATGTTAGTGTTGCCATTTTCCAGCTGTTTTTTTCCCGTAAAGGGTAGCGCGGCCGGTTGGCAGCGGTCGCCGCGGGCGGCGAGGGCGCCCGTTTGCCCTTGCCGCAGACGGTGCCCCGCCCTGCACCCTGCACCCTGCACCCGCCTGCCGCGCCGTCTGCTGCACCGCCCGCCGACCACGCCGTGATGCTGCATTTTATATCTCTTATTACAGTTACTACTTAAGGACTGTTTGGAACATATCGTGATGGCTTATATGCTTTCATATTCCATTAAGCATTCACACATTAGTTAGCTCAGGTTAGGTAATATGTGTTGTATTTCGTTCATTTTAATAGGTAATATTTTAGGAGTAGAAAAATACTTTAAACCTGTACAAAACGATTTAAAAAAACAAGAAAGTACGTTCTTCACGTTGGTGTTGGTAGTCATCTTTTTTTCAATTTATGTGCAAATAATGAACGTGTGAGAACCCCGAAGCCACTTGAACGAGTCTAAAAATAGCCTTAAGCAGGCGTCGAACCGCGTCCCAGCCTGACAGGCGACATCAACACTCTCAAGTTCCACCAACCGTTGTGGGCTGTTAGCCTGTGGGCGTTTGTTTCTTAAGTGCCAAAAGCAAACGCCCACAATAAGCTAACGGCCCGAATCAAACACTTACATCAACTTCGTAATAATTACAGGTCCGACCGCCTGATAACATAAGCATTTTAATTAGAATAGTAAAATAATAAAAAATA
This sequence comes from Acleris cristana, assembly GCA_948252455.1. NCBI lineage: Eukaryota > Metazoa > Arthropoda > Insecta > Lepidoptera > Tortricidae > Acleris > Acleris cristana. Next base: position 8,990,794 of record OX411784.1, on the reverse strand, counting down.
TATGTGTGAACATTAAGTTAAAAAATCTTGGCAATCTATGTATCTTTAAATATACATTTCTACAGCGATATATTATTTTTTCACTGTTTTTTGCATCATCATCATCATCTCGAGCATTTAGTCCAGTATTGAACATATGACTCCCCAAATTTCCTTCATGTGATTTCAGTCTTTAAATTGATGTCAATGCCTTTTAAAATCCGTTTGAGTTTAATTCGTGGTTAGTATCGGCTATTGAATGCGCGCGCGCACAATATCCATACAGATTTATTGTATCAGTCTGCCTGCCGGTCGCTCACCCTGCGCTGTAAAGGATGCTACATATACCTACACACAAATACTAATATGTAGGTAAGTACTTTAAACACTTAGTTCATTAAGTAGCTTGACACAAGGCCTTTTAAAGTTTAAACTCGGTGGGTCTACATTTACTCCTAGCAAAGATCCCATTACCTACGATTTCATACAAATCTCAAGAACTGGTTTAAAACTAACAAGATTTGACACAAACGTATTAGCTAACGGGATCTGTACCTTCTTGTATGTTTTTTTAATGCTTGCATTAGCTGTTGTTCTGTACGTACACATATTAACGTACAGTAAAATAAAAGTTTTTAAAAAACAAAACGTACTCGTGAATTTTAGGATGGAATTAGGTGCTTAACGTGTTATTTTGACATAAATAACGACACATTGAGAGCTGTTTGTAGATTTATTTTAAAATGGTATGCCAGAATTAAATAGACCTTACATAAAAAATCCAGTCTCTTTATTAATAAAAAGAAAAATGATTGAAAATTGTATGAACATGTTGCGTATTGTTTGCTTACATTTAAAATATTATGTTATAGTTAAAGGTGTAAAATAAACCGAACTCTACAGAGGTTCCTGAGTTTTTTGTAATAAAATGTTAAATTGTTTGAGCACCGCGTCGGGGACTCGCCGCTGTAGCTGCCCAAACGCCTGCTGCTCTCGCTGTATCAGCTCCCTTATTTCATCGTCAACTTCAGGGTGTATCACAGAAAATATTCCTCCAACTTCAGTGTCCTTCAAGGCAGCATCCAATTCTTTCAATATAAGTTCATACTTTGAGGTAACAGATTCCTCTATGTCGTGAAATTTCTCTTTTACTAATTCGTCAATTATTGTCGTGTCGTATGCAGTTTCTGTTGGGTATGCCGAAATAGCTGCGAAAATGAAATGTACACGTGAACATTACACCTATATAATAGGTACGATTTACTGAGCTCAGACGTAATCAGACAAAATCGCTATGCTACGCTATTTTATTTATTAGAATCAGGGAACCCTCAAACGTTGTAATATAATGATTTTATCTGTTTCACTATTGAACGATGTACTCTCTCGACAACTTTGGGCAAATTAACGTTGGCTACGGAAAATCCAGTGAGTTGTTACGATAACCAGATATGCATACAATACCCGAGGGATTCCGCTAATGCTACCATTATGTTACGTAAATTAATTCACTTAATTTGTTGTACTTACTGCATTTTTCTCCATCAAATAAATCCCTGTGGCTGTTTTTGCTTTTGCATCGCATTCCATAGTCTTTGACCTTGCGATTGAGTACATTCAATTTCACTCCTGTATTCAAGATGTTTGTACTGATCTCGTACAGTATTGATTCTAAATTCTCCAGCTCAAAATTATGGGTGAATTGATACAATGCATCTTGCAAGCTTAGGGCATCGAACATAGGTTTCCCGAACGCCTTCAATGCGCTTTGTTTTAGCTTGCCTTTGACATCGTCAAGTTTTGTCCGATAATCTTTTTCAATATTTTGATATTTAATTTCCGCCATGTGACTAAACTCTGCCGCAGATTCACCTAATTGCTGCTTTATGCGCCGGAACAAGTCCTGCATTGAAATACACGTGTGTCCGTCTCGCTGAGGATATGCAAGAGTTGAAATTAGTCGTGCCGTATCTGAAATTAATATTATATGATAAAATTGCCCTGAACTGAATACCTACTATGAGTATAGTTCAATTATTTTTTTCCGCAGCCGCATCACAAAGATTGCACCAGACAGCAGCATGTAAACATAACATCGTTATTAAACATATTTGTATCGTTAATCGTTAATGTCCATATTCCTAAATACTGTAATGTAATACAAGAATACTTACTTTCATCTTCTTCACAAGTTTGTTGACAATTTTGTCTGTAGCGCTCGTAATTTTTTAGTATGTATGTTTTTTCTTGTAGCAACATATCATACTGTTTCTTGTATATCGAGTATCCCCTCAGTGCATTGACTACATAATCCATGTCAGGTTCCATGCCTTCTCGTTGCCGAGCTATATTTTCAAGAACACTTTTCAAACGTGTCGGCTGGTTTATGATAAACGTCTTAAAGTTTTCTAACTCCTGTTTGAAGCTCTCGCGCATTTGCTCGTACCAGGGGAGAAGCTTTGTGATGTATTCTTTTTCGAACTCTGAACTCAGATCGTCGATAGCAGCCCTAATATCACTATGGCTTATGTAACTTTTACCTGGAGGGCAATCTGGCTCCCCTGGTGTCTCTGGTTCTTCTAAATAGTAAATTATGTATTGATTAGAAGCATGTCAAAAAGTAAACAGTCAATAAAAATTTACACCAATCCACTTTTCCTGTCTTGAAAATTTGAGGTACAAAAAAGTTTTTTTTCATTTGTTTCGATTCAAGTTAGTTAAATATTTGGCTAACCTGTAGCATAAGTTGTCGAATCAGTTGTCGATTCTGAATCCGGAAAGTCGTGATTTTCGTAGTCAGGATGTGCGGCTGAGTCGTCATCGTCATCGACCGCTCGAATCAGAGCCCCTCCGGCCAGCAACGCGCACACGGTCAAGTACAACACTAACTCGCTTAAACCCATGACCGAAGAAGTCGCTACCCTACACTCGTATGAAATAGGTGCCCTGAGTGCCCTTTTATTTTGAATGCGCAATTAACGCAGGTACCTATGCACACGAGTATTCGGTGCGATCTCAAGAATTTATATTTTTTACGTTAAGTAGAAAATAAATCGTTTTTACTAGCATTTATGATATTAACTTACCTACCTAATGCGTAACTAACATTCATTAGGTAAAAACTAATTGCGGTTTTATTAACTCGGAATGTTAGTTATAAAAAATATTATTTATTACTAGAAGTAATTATATTCAAATGCCATTATGTTTAATTATTTTCTTTTCAGAAATTCAGAATTCGTAGCACGTAAAAACACTATACCTACCTTTTAGTGCTTTGCTGAGTATTATATTATCGTCTACAACGACGACTTTTCTGTACTGGGAAAAGCGGTAAACGTAGGTATTCGATACTGTGATAATGTAGATATCGATAGCAAAAGCTAGCACACTTGCTAGCTGTTATAGTAAATATCTGCATTAGAGGAGCGACACAAAGCGTAAATGAATGGACGGTGTAAATTATTTTCGTTGCTTGTTTGTAGGGTCACGTAGAGTACTAAACGAACCTTTAGTTTCCGAAACCTTAATGTCAAGGGTCAAAGTAAAGTTAGTAGAACAGTCTATAAGTAGCTAGCTGTACACTTTTGTACCTTGTCGCTTTAACACCTTTGACAAATTAGTGCAGCCGTTCAAACATGAATTAAAGTGACAAAGCACTAAAGTGTGCAACTACTTATAAGGCCGACCGTACATCAAACAACCCGATCATGAGACTGATACCGGATTGAGAATAGGTAAAACTTGTGATGTAGGTTTATAATCTAAAATAACTATATATAAAAATCTACACGAGATTTGTGGTCGAAACGGCTCGGCTGATTTTTTTAAAATATATAATTTGGTAGGTATGTATTATGAGAATAGGTCGTAAACCTATTCTCATAATAGGTGTATACCCACCAATGAAAAAAATTACACCCGGGCGGCACCGGGTGCGCACAGCAATTTCATATAAAAAGCATATTTTAAAATGATGAATTTGTTAAGTTTCAAAGTCTTGGTACAATACTCATGTCATACTATGTGTCTTGATATTAAAATTGTCTATTAAATAAAACTGCCTTCGTACGCTTAACCGAAACAAAAACCGAAGCCACTGAAATTAATGAACGTCCATTTATTCTAATTTGCAGCTCACTGATGAGCGCGTGGCAATTGGCACCAGCTATTGAGGTGTCATGGAGACAAGGATTAATAGTGACGGTGGGGTCTGCGCCCGCGCGCCCTCCAGACACCATGGTGACCTTGCACGTTGACCTTGCAGCGTCACTGCAGCTGACCCTGACCTCGCAGGTTGGAGCGATCAGGGCACATGTCGGTGATGCACATAACATCTGCGATCCAGAAACACGGCTGGCTGATATGGGGTTGTTTGTTTTGAATTTGCACATGGCGCTTGATAATGACTTTTTTTTTTAGACGATATAATATTTTTTGGACGAAAACTTGTGCTGTTTACTTTTTTACTAGTTTTAGTCTCAATAGTATCTAAGTAAAATGTAACTAAATGTGGAACAATGCATAAAATGTAAACTTTGTGTTTGTTTTAATAAATAAATAAATAAATAAATAAATAAATAATGGGCTACTTAACCTCAAATCGCTACTTATAACAAAATACATAGTATTGAAACAATAGGTACTTTTTTAAGAATTCATTTCAATTCATATGTAAGTTCATTGTTAAAATGCGCGTCATACTTACATATAATATCTACAAGTACTATATAGAATAATGCAACCCTTAATTTAGCAAAAATAAAAAGGGTCGGGAATTCAAACCCTTTTTGATTTTGAATCAGCAAAAAAATTAAAACACAATCCAAACAAAAAAAGTGAACATTATGATGGTTCACTGTGACGAACATTACCAAATTAAGGGTTAAATCCCTGTATTACTTTTTGTACACTACCTGTTCCTGTTTGAATCTCCAATAAAGTAAATAAATAAATAAATAGTGTGTCCCTGGACAAAGTGCACAAACGTTATTAGGGCAAACGTTATTACTGATATTAGGGATTCCGAGGGACGCCCCCTGTGTCATATAAATAAAATAAAAATCGAAAAAATACGCCAAACACAAAGAAAAACAGGTTTTTCTTCAAAATGACATGTGTATATTTTGTAAATTCCTGATAATCCCTAAAATTACCTAAAAATATGCCCATATTTACCTTATATTAATTTAAAAAAGTATTATTTGTCTAATGCAAACACGACATTTTTGATGAGCGGTTAAAGATATTGTGTCCTTTAGTAGGACTTATGTGTTGCTAATAAACCTGTTTTTTTTTGTGTTTGGCGTACTTTTTCTTTTTTTTTTAATTTGGGTCCCACTGGAAATGCTCTGGGACTAAAAAACCGTTTATTTCATCTCAATAGACCTCATAAAAGGCGAGCTTTGTTCACAGCAATCAATGATTATTTTTTTTAAACTTTAGGAAAATGACACCAATATTTTTGTTGGTAAAATTGCATCTAGTTTTATCCCTATTCGTTTGTGCACATCCAAGACTTTACACACTGTATAAAGTAAGATTTTAAACATACTTATTCTTTGGCGATTCGGCCAATTCCTAATAGTGTACTTAAGTAAAGCTTTTTAAAGTGATGGATATATTCATTATTTCAGCTACATTTTTAGGGATTACAGTTATTCTCTAAAAGTAACTGTTAAAAAATTAATACAGTCATTTTTTTGGAAAAAATATCCCATTTCTGACTTTTTGTGCGACCATCGGCGCGTTGTGGTTTAAGTGCTTTAAGTACTTTAGCTTTTAAAGAGAAAAAGAAAGAAAACATATATAAACCGTATTAAATAGGTATGTCAATTTAATTTCCATACGAGTAGGTAAAAACTTTCTTTAAAAAGCCATGCCGCCTATTTTAGCAGGATACGACTTCCAAAACCACTCTCTCATATTTTAAACGTATTATGCCAATTTTCAAGTTTTCTTTTGGGTAAAATTATGTACTTACTTAAATATAATGCCGGATTAATGCCATATCTTTATATTATTAATGTCATAATATTTTCAAAATGGTTTTCACGGCGGTTAATATGAGGAATACCGAGAAATTTGCTGTAATTTTACTAAAAATAATTCTACCGTTTCATACCAAGAAGAGCCCGAACATGGTGTTTCGCTTGAAAATGTTATTCAGTTAACAAGTGACAGAAATATAATGATGTTTAGAATTAACTCATGAAGCACTTTCATTTGAATTCCACCACGAAGAAAAATTCAGACTCAAATAGTCGTAGGGAAAAATTACGACCACTATCGCACTTTTCGTTAAGATTTGTTATGTATTGCTGAATACAAAACATGTCAAATGTACTTATATTGACCCACTTCCTAATTGGCCTCGATCCCGCAGCCCTCGTACCTATAGGTGTCTATCTTATTTCCAGAATGTGCTCGCGCTCACACCGAATGTTAATGATTGAGCTGAGCGCAGCCTATTTATTAAGCCCTCAACGTGACTTGATCACGTATACGTTCATTAGCAAAGCGAAGTGTAAATATGTATAAGACTATAAGTACCTACTTATATACTTTTGAATCAAAAATGCCAATATAAGTAAGAACATATTAGGGAAATTCTTGGTAATTAAATTAACTAACAGCGTAAATTTCAACGTCGTGGGTGGCTTGTGATAACATAAACTTAAATGTAGCGGCCTTTCATTTTAGGCTCCATCGAAAAGGTTAGGGCGGAATGTCAATTGTCTTATATTTTTTTAGGACGTAGCTCATTCATTGTATTGCATACTATACGGAAGGCTGTTTTTTAGCTTTTCTTTAGAAAATCAGTAGAAACTATCTTCTTCTATTGATGAAGCTCGTCATTAGTACCTACCTACTGCCCATTTACGAATATAAAATAATACGAGTATAACTTGTAATATTGAGTTGTTTGTGAGTCTGTGGCTCTGCCTACCCCACTCTGGGAATGAAGGCGTCAGTTTATGGTTGATTGATTGATAGTTCGTGGTTAGCACAACCTTGTGGCGATTCTTAGGGGAGCCTTTCTTCGCTGAAATGGTGATGATGGTGATAACCTCGGACTTCCTTGCTCGAATCGGAGTTTTGACTGTGCTTTAGCTTACTCTTGATAGGTAATGAAAGATTAAGCAAGCATCAAGTTAGTTAAAGGTCAGGTTTGCAACAAACGTTTAGATACTCGTCCAAATTTCATTTAATGTACTAGTTTGGCGTGTCGAATTATTAATTAAAGCTCGCGCAAGGGTGCAGGAAGGGACGGAGCGGGGTGGTAGGTGCCAGGGGGAGGGGGGAGGTTAGGTTCGCGGGGTCAGACGGCGGCGTTCAAGGTTAAGGGCAGGCGGAAGCACGGCGCGACGCCCCTTGTTGCCAACATGACGGTTTCGTGAAATTACCCTCTTATAACAATATCAAAAAGAACAAAAACTATGTTTAACCTAACTACATTTTTATTACACTCGTGATTATAGTAAATTTATCAAAATCGGTCCAATAGATAGTTTGATCGCTACGATGGAACATCAGGGAAAAAACTAAAAACCCACCTGCCTGAGTTAACTAACAGTGACAGAATGCCTTTTCAAAGTCCTTTGTGGATTGAATGAGGTTGCATGGCATGTATGTTAGTATTTGGATAGATTGTTATGTAATATAAGTTAAGGTTGTATTACAAAGCCTTTACTTTAATACCCTATTTGATGTGATAAGTTATGACCAGTTATTACTTATGACTACTTTTTTTAGATACTTAAGTATATGTAATTAGAGTTTTTTTATAAAATTTGGTACGTACCTACATAGTCACACATGCGATGATAAGACAAATCTGATGACACCTGGTTCATTGAAATTGAGCCATCTGTTTATCCTCTACAAGCGAACAAAGAACATACATACATGCATCGCCACAGTCTGGTAAAAATGAAACCATTGCATTATTTGTAAACACAATAACCTATATATAACTCTGTTTTGACGCCATGTTGTTTGATTACGCGTGTTAGTGTTATGTCTTGAAATTGGAAAATGGTTTTATTTCACCTTTAACGATGACGAAGTCACGTAATGTGATGTTGCAGTAGTTAATCATTTATAGTCTGGCGGTGTCGGCTGTATAATGCCGGGTCGAGCGGGCGCTACGGCAGCGTGAAGGGCGGGCGGAATGATAGGTAACTACCTATACACTTACTACATATATTTTTACGTGACCTGTATGGAAACATCTCGCTCACACCTACTAGGTTCACGTAAGTAAGAAAGGACCAGTGAATACCGTTTCGATTTTTGTCACGCTCCAGAGTATTACCTATACCATAGCGCAGACTCGGGCAGACAGTGCGGCGTCGAGATGCCGTCGGGTGACGTCACGGCCGCCACGTGTAAGGGGCGGGTGACGGGACGGATCCTAAGCTGCTCCCAAATTCAAAAGATTGCCCTAACATTATACCTTATCTTTCTCTAGATTCTATTACGAGTAAAGAGCGAAAAGGATAGGACGAAATTTTCATAAGTATCTTGGAGCAATGTACAGACAAGGTAGGTAGTGGATGTTTTTGAGTGGGTAAAGCCCACTTCAAAAAGATTAAATTGGTTTTTACATATTTCTAATTCTAGTCGGAATAGGTATAAACATTTGATTGGTTCTTCTATTATAGCGTGTCGGGATTCAAACGGGCTTTATTTCAAAGACAATGGTCTCAAACTATATCGTTACCATATTGCTAACGTTATGGGTAGCTCTCTAGCTTGCCAGTGAATGCGGTCGTATCGTAAAACGCAATAATAATATGGTATTGAACGCAAAAAGAAAAAAGCGGAATAGAGGAGTTCGTATTCGTCTCATTCTAATTAATCAAGGTCATACATAATACTTACATTACATATAGTCGACCATAGAATATCCTTTACCACTTTTCGACTCTATTTGTAGGGTATTAAGGTCTCAAAGTGATAAAGAAATTTCTTGGTCGACTTTACATTAGTACTACTTGTATCAATTATTAAATTTATACTTTGCTCGTGAGTAACATGTATGATACTTTTCTTTGTTTTTCCATATTGACTCTTCGTTTACACAAAATCATCTTTCAGATGGTGAGGTAAAGTATGTGCAGTTTGTTGTTAATGGACTTATTGTCCCTACATTATTCCCTTTTATACGAAAAAAGCTCAAAACTATTGGTTGGCTACCTGTAAACTCTACTAGTGTAGATAGATTATAAAATAGCGTGTCCACGGCGCAAGTGAGTCAGAAGAGCCGCAGCCGACGGATATGAGTCCTTCCTCCGCTCTATCGGCCGGCACTTTTGTTAAATTAAAATGGATGAGGTTTAAAGTGGAGCGGCCGTAACTAACGGTTGGCGCGTCGTCTGCGATTACCGCAATCTGCCGGCTCACCGCCCAGAAAATAGGACGTGGCGACGCGTGGGGTCTCGCTCCCGAGGGTTACTCCAATTTTTTTCGTCACTCCCATCCTTGTTATTCTCCATCCGAGATTATGTAACGAAAAGAGAAAGAAAAACGTAACATGAAACGTCGATTTTGGATGAGGCCTTGACTCCCGCAGATAAAGGATTACGGCCCCAGTTACGCTTAGCTCCTGGACGGGTAACGCGTTTATAGTCAAGCGTAAATTTTGATCCTCAATTCATCTTTTAGAATCCCGATAGGTATGTGCATCTGCGTTTGCAGATTTGGATAAATACTTTTATGTAGAATGGTCTATAAGGGGCCGTTCTTCGAAAATCAAAGTTGAAAGATACGTTAGCTCCATTTCTTCTATCGATTCTGCCCCGAGTGACAAGTAAAAGGGATGAGGGTACCGGTAATTCTGAATTTAGTGCTTTGTAGTAACCAGTCAGTCAATACTAGTTTAATTAGATGTATATTATCTTCGTTTGTCTAGACAGGTCACATAATGGACCTTTGCGCGCCGCCCGCGTTCTGGGACTAAATATTATCGCAATTAAATGCATGATATTAAACCTATATCTTTATCAACTTGTAAAGCCTAGTTCAATTAATTTCATAGATCGTGTAACGAAAAGCGCTGCTGGCAGACATGGTTTTGAAACGTTAACAGACGTTAATTTGCGGCTAAAGAGGGAGCGTAAGTCACTATTCGAAGCGTAATGCAGTGTAAATTAGGTAACCTCCCTATTAGGACCCCCTACGGACCTTCTAAACGTTATTGTTCCTAAATAAGGTACAGAGAAGCGTATTTCGACACACAGAGTTAATTCTGTGTAAAGGTTTATTTTAAGTCAGCTGAAAACTGAAAGATAAATTTGACTTGTACCGTTCTTAACCCCCAAATAAATAAGAGGAGTTTAATGTGTTTAGAACCTTTGTCTATCTGCGTCTCCGTCTGTCTGATATCGACTAGGGCCGAAATAGGAAAACCGATTTCAATTTGGTATTATGAAAAACTCCGCAATCTGGAAGCGATTCTTCGCCAAATTGAATATATACATATGTAATTATTTTGCCAATAAACAGTTAACAGATAAAATCAGTTCGTGTGTAGTAAGCAACGTTTACATTGATTTACATTCAACTTTATGGGTAACTCCTAAAAACATAACAGACTTGAAATTACAGACACGTAATTAAGGAGCTAGTTACAAGTATGCACACTTGTTTTGTAAAGCTACGGCAGTAAAGTGTAAGAGCGGACGACGGTATAATAAAACAGACAATTTTTACGATCCACGTGCCGATAGTCTACTCTTTACTGCGTAGTGTTCTTACATAATGCGGAGTAGAAAACACGACAACAGTTGTAAGATAATAATTTACACGATTTTATAATTCACTAGCTTCCGCCCGCAACTTCGTCTGCGTAGATTTAGATTATCGTTATGTCCTAGGTAACTTTTAACCTATGGTTAATCATACTGTCTCCATTCCAAATTTCATCCAAATCCGTCCAGCCGTTACAGCGTGAAGGAGTAACAAACACACACACACACACACACACACACACACACACACACACACACACACACACACACACACACACACACACACACACACACACACACACACACACACACACACACACACACACACACCACACAAACTTTCGCATTTATAATATTAGTAGGATAGGTACTATTTATGTCGTGTTATACTGGAATGATTTAGTCGTAATTAAAACACTTTTACACTTTAATTATATACTGTAAAAACTTGTTGACAATTACACAACCAGATTTTGCGCAATCAGGCTAAGATGTTTACCAGCGCATTGCCTAACAGTACCTACTACAAGACCTTAGACGCCTCTTGCGACATCCATGGGAAGACATGGAGTGGCACTATTCTAACGCGGCAACCACTCGGCAATCGATAATTATAGAAGCCGGTAATAAACTGGTAGATGAATGATGGGATTGATGAGGTAGAGAAAGCCTAATTTAAAACCTAACGCGGCGAACGAAGACGGCGAACTGCAATGTAGTAGTCGAAGCGTTCTTTACTCTTTTGGTAACCACATTGGATTTAACATGCTTATACTATTCTTATACAGGCAGCCGCGTCCCTTGGTATCACGGTAGTCCACTAGTCGACATGAAAATCGCATTCACCTGAGGCGCTAGACAAGATGCATTACGCTAACCACACACACGTGACTTTTCGTATCACGTCATCTACCAGTGACGCGATTGGTTTAAAAACGAACGAACGAACGAATAGAAACGCTAGTAAGCGTAATGCATCTTGGCAAGGGCCTCTGTAGCGGGAATATGTACCTACGTTGGAGTGCATAATGCATGTACCTATAGGCGTACAAAGCACAATTATTATAATATAACTGCGACTCAGGCAATTTACTTGTTTTGCTATTTTCCCCGAGATATGACCCGATCCACAGATTATAATATAATCCAAGAATTTAAAAAAAAATCTGTTCTAGGGCCTGCTTGAAATTGCTGCGTATTTTTTTCATATATCTACGATCAATATTTAAGAAGTCGACATTGAGCAAAAACAATCTAAAAATAATGTCAAGTTCCCTTCATCATTTAACCACGATGAGGTTTAGGTTATTGTTTTACAAGTAGACTTAAGTTTTAGCCTTTTCAATGAACTAAAATCCTGTTTAAAGGTATTTATTGCAAAAACTCGTTCCAATTTTATTAAATTAAAATACAGATTAGCCGACTATTCTTTGGAGCATTTGGAAGTACTTCAACTTGCATGTTTTTTTTAAAATTATCTACCAAGAAATTCAGAGCCTTAACTCACCTTTGCTGAAATAACAAAATAAATACTAAGTATAAAAAACACGTTTATCACTCTTTTCTAGATTCTGTCATATAATCGTAGTATACTTAGCATCTGCACCTTTCTTTACCAGCCCCCAATAGCACAGGAATAGACTAGGTAGTACATCATTAATTTATAGTTGTGTTAAACTAGAAAATAAACTTATTCAAAACATTTAAAACATTCTTCATTTTAAGTCGTCTTAAATAAAACTCTCTCAACACCAAAAACCTATTATGCAGACTAAACAAGAACTTAACAACGTTCAAAAAACAACTGATAACGGTCCTCAAGTTGCTCGAGCACCGTAAAAATCCTTCGCAATAAGCTTTAAGTTGATATAAATAGCCGTCTAGGTCTAGGTACGTATAAATTTCCATAATGCAATTCGTCTAGACTAGACAAGCGAGCTGGCGAGCGGGTCTGGCTGGAGGCGGCCGACGCGCCTATTGCCGGCCAGCGGCAATGTTGCACAAACAGCTACATTCTTATACTAACTTGTATTCAAGACGCTTTAACGTGTTGGCTTATTTGTATTGTTTGAACTGGTTTACGTGATATTTACAAAGAGGGCTGGACTCTCGTCTTCATTCATGCTATCCGCGTCAAATTGTTATTTCTTCAATGCTCCATTACTTACGTTTGTATAAAAAGTTTAGACATACCATAGCAGGCATAGCTCATCATAAGGTGGGCGTGTGCTCGTTGGGCTCACTAAGCCATAAAAATAGATAATAGCGGCCTTTCCACGTAAAGTTCGGACCGCGGGAAACGCCACGCGCCGTTCCAATCTTCGTTCCGAACCATACATTTTTTACTATTTTACTATTTCAGTTGCATTTACACGTACGGTTCGTTCGGAACAAAGATTGGAACGGCGCGTGGCGTTTCCCGCGGTCCGAACTTTACGTGTGCAGGCCGCTACAGTAAATCCAAAAGACGGGGTCGCGTTAACTGTAACTAATCTAAAGTTTTTAGAAATAATGTAATTTGGCTTTTCAGACAAAATAGAATGTAAGATAAATGTACTTACTGGCAGTTCTATTTTTTATTACTGCTAATGCACAGGTAATTTGAATAATTGTTTATCCGGTTCTATTTCATTTTCGCCTAAACTTACCTATACTAGGTACGTAGTATCGTTATAAATAACCCTGACATAACTAATCTACAACCTGGACTGGAAGAGATCTCTTAAAGGGATATTAACTTATCCCTTTGTACATTTTCTCGCTGTTCTTATAACTATTTTTATAATTGTTAGGTATCTCTTTTGTTTGTACAATAAAGTGTTTACATATACACACGTAAATTGTTTAACTAGGCTTATATAACCTGTGTAGGACTAATTATATTTCGAACTCATGATAACATTAGGACAACAATAATTAGGATGAATCTTTATTAAGAGCTCTTTAGCTCCAAAAATAATTGTTAATGTTGGTGTGCATGTCTGCATACCATGGCGAACCAACTTTCCAAATTATTTCTGACTTTTCTGGCATTGACTTTAACTCCGACAGGTAAACAGCAAAGGTAAAGCCAGACGTAAATACATTAATATTTGGAAATTCCAGTCCACGGACAGAAGTCGCGTAGAGGTGACAACGGAGACGGCTTATATATGATCGACGTGTGTCACTGCACGACCTTGCGTCCTCCGTCGAATGCATCGCGACGTCGTTGTCGTCGTCGCCATCGATTGCAGCTCCGACATTGACCAACGAGCCAGCACAATGAGCGTCTGCGTGGCCTCACGATTGTTTGCCGGCGTCTAGACGGGCGGTGAGAGGACAACAAACGAGCCGAGCGTCTGAAGGTGAGATGCGCCGGCCTTTTAAATGCAACGTAATTGGTTTGCGACCGTCTAGACTGCACGCGTCTCGCTCGCTCTATGACCAAAGAAAGAATAATTACGAGTACGCCGTGTCTAGCCGGCGGATTTCGGCAAATATGCTTAATTGTATGCGTTTTTTGTACTGATTTACTGCTGGTTTACTATTTTTTTACAATTGCAATTAATAACTATTTTGGACATTACTATTTGACTTACGAGTAAAAGAAAATATCATGGCAACATATTATAAATAAATATCATGGGACAATCTCACACAAATTGTCCTAGTCACAAACTAATAGATAAACATAATAGGTATAGGTAAGCACTGTCGTATTGTCACTCATTTATGTAGATAATAAACATTTTGAATGGATTTTCATAAATATGATCCGCTACAAATTTAAAAACCTAACCTAATAAAAGTAAAATCAAAACCAATAATTATTTTTTATACAAAGTGGACTCAAAAGAGAGCTCATTGTGTACTGAACTGAATGTGTCACATGTAGGCCTAGCCAAGATGCAAATACTGCTAACTCTTCTGTTTTCTATCGACTCGAAATGTAGGTAAGTACTTATGCAGTTAAGAGGATTTTGAAGCGCCGCTTAAATCGCGTAGCTGTCGAAAAAAATCCATACAATCATACAAATTTAGCTCGGGCGATAACGTTTCTAACCCCCTACAACAAGACCGATTTCCAAGATTTTTGAATTTGATGTAGTTATAATACGTTTCTGTTTTTTGTTTTTTAAATTTGTTTCATTCTAAGAAATATTTTCTTGGAAACGAAAACTAATTACTAGGTACGTTACTAACGTAATTTTTCATGGTATCTAAAACATATATTAAAAAATCGGACTAGGTTTTTCATGATATCTACAACATATTCAAAAATCGGACTAGGTTTAAGGGGAGAGAAACATTAAGGCATTTTGTATGGAAATTTTTAACTTCACAATCATCTTAACATAGGTAAGCGATCGAGGGATCTCATCATCAGCTACCGCCAATTCTATCAACTTACTCCGTTTTCGAAAATCGCTAACTAGCGTTATGCGTCATGCCTCTTGACTAGGCCCTCTGTATTTTTAACGTCTTCCTACTTTCTCACTAGTAATATAATCATTGCTCTTCACATAACGAAACTAAATAACTTGGTTTCCATTTAATGACCTATTGTTCCATCGGTTTACACTGTGCTATTAATGGTGTCTACAATAGCAACAATTTCGCAGAGAAAGTACCTATAGCATACCTATATATCTTTATTTTATACTTTAGTACATAATAGGTACCTAATGATCTTACGTGATAAATTGATAATATTCCGAACATGCTGAAAAAAATAAGTTTTTTACAGTTATTTGTGTAACTACAGAAAAAATATAGACAATACACATACGCAGTCGTACTACTTACCTATTACATTTAAGCTAAATAATTTGTCCGTGTCGAATGATGATGTTTCTAACAGTCAACAATTTTAAATGCCCATTGCCATTTGCCCGAATGTCATTTGCCAGAATTTTATATTTCATAACGATTCATATGCCGTTATGATCATTTGCCATATTTTCCTTTGCCATAATTTTAAATGCCATAAGGATACGTTTGCCATACATTTCATTTTCCCTATTAACTATCAAGTGTACTTAAATCGTATGCCTGAAAATTCAAACGCCATAATATTTTTTTGCCATAAAACACTCAGATCTCGAACTCAGAGAAAAAGGATTTTCGGACAAATTAAAATTTCGGAGAAACGAAATAGCGGACAAAAGTTTTTCGAAACATCGGTAAGGTAACCCAACGGCACTAAGCTCAAATGTAAAAATCGTTTCTCACCACTTCACGATCTAGGTATTACATGCCCGTCATAACACCCTTTTAGGCTGACATGGCAAAACTTAATAAACGTCTATTGTGTAGATTAGGTTAGGTTATTAGGTTAGGTTAGTTTTTAATAATAAGTAAAATAAAACCCTTTCTATTGTAAAAACCGTTTTATGACAATCGATTTTTATGCGTAATGATTATTAGGTATGCGTAAAAATATGTATGCGAGTAGACCCCTACCCATGGCTGACGTTATATTAATTGGTTTTCTGGAGAAGAAGTCATTAGAACAAAAGAATACTGAAAGGAAGTACCTACCACCCACTGGCGTTGATATAAGGTACCGCGCGTAACGCTATAATGTCGCGGGGCGAGGGCGGGGAATGCGGCGCGGGGCTCCCCAACCCAGCCAAGGAAATAGGTCAAGAGCGGCTAAAACACAATCTGAGGATTGTGTACGTAGCGACAGAAAAGTAAAAAACCAATTTGTTGCCATTAAGAAAAGCTTTTACAGCAAAAAAACAAATTGCTTTTGTTTCCTTTGTAACAATGTCCATTCACTCAGTGACTAAAACGACTGAACCGTATTATTTTAAGTTTAAGAAATAAAATAAGCAAACTGAAGAACGTACTTACGGCTTAGCGGCAGAATCTTTAAAAGCATTTACATTCAAATTAAAATATTAAATGATTGTGTTTATTTAAATCTTTCATCTTTAATATATCTAATGGTTTGGGCAGCTATTATGTTAGGTACTTATATCAATTTTGTTTAATGAACTCGCAGTGGGTACGACATGGTACGACTTTGATAGGTACCTAATGTCGTACAAGTACTGACATCTTAATTAAGCATTACTACTTCCTCTTGCTGGCTGTTTATTCTACTCCAAGGTTAACTGGAAGAGATCCCATACGGGATAACTTCGCCTATGTACATTATCTATAGTGATGCAATTGTAATTGTTTATGTTCAATAAAGAGTTTACATACATACATATATCCGCTGTCCATTAGTCTAAATCATGTACATACAAGGTATGTTCTAATGCAAAAATCTGAAACAAGACTAGAAGTTGTGGCGAAACTGAAGTAAGTATCTATCTACATCCTCAGTTGACGTCATTCGACCGAAATAATTGCGACTATTATAAAAGTTTTCACATAAAACAGCTTTACATAACTAATTAAAAAAGTCATTAATCCACGACAAAACATTGTCCAACATTAGTGGACATTAAATCTAGGTGCGTTATCGTATGAATGGTTGTTGGCCGCGCGGGGGTCGTTATATTAATTCGCTGTAGTAGGCCGCCCGAGCCGTCTAGACGCACCGCACCCCGCACGCACACCCCACCAGTCCCACCCCCCCCGTACCCAGACACTTCCCCCAAATGACAAGTCCCAAGTTACGATACTCCCGAACTTGTATCAAATCTATCACCGCTGAAGAGTGAAAAGGATAAAATAACAAAGTTATGAACGACATGGCTTACGTCACACAAAGCGGAGGTGTACGGATAAATGAAATAAGTTTTATATTCAGTCAATAAACATATTCAACCAAATAAAATACGAGTAATTACTATGACTGATATGTTTCAGTGTTTTTCACAGGTTTTGGTTATACATTATGTATGGAACCGATCCACGGTTACATGACTGTCACGGTTAAGTTTCGTGTTTTTTAGACCAGCGCGAAATACATCTGCCCTCGGTCCTGTGGCTTATATTGATAACATTATACAAAAAAACACACACACACATGCGGGAAATATAAATGATTTGCGTAAATGTTGGGTGCCCTTCGCATGGTCTAATATTTTATATGCTAAAAAATTTTCGTCGATAATGTTTAGTATTTAATAGCACTTCTTTTTAGCTTATAGATTTTTTGCATAAATACATATTTTTTGTTCTTTAGAACTTTTGGTCTAAAATTGTATATTAGTCTATTATTAATTAATAAAATGCTAAATCCCTAATATTGTTCGGTCGAATTGTTATTTAGCATAACATACAATGTCCTAAAATTTAAATCATATGTTTGCTCAACTAATCTATAGTTTAGGTTAGGTTAGAACTCTGTCATAGCGCGAAGTGCCACAACTAGGTGGAATAGGAGCTCCGATTTTATGTAAATGTGTACATTTACATTGATCCAAACATAGGATACCGCCGTGTGTGTAGATGTTTATTGTAATTTTCTACATCGCTTTTCGGTCGTTTCTCCTCTTACATTTCCGACACAGATGCGTAACACTGATAAGTCAGCGATTTTCGAAAACTGACAAAATGTATGACGTATTCTCCTGCCAGGATGCATTGCGCTAACTAGCGTTTCTATTCGATTCGTTTTTAAATCAATCGCGTCACTGGTAGATGACGTGATACGAAAAGTCACGTGATCTATCAGTGACGCGATTGGTTTAAAAATGAAACGAATAGAAACGAATGGAGCGCGAACTATCGCCTATCGCGCAATGCATCTTGGCAGGGCCCTCTAGTAGACTCCTACCAAAAAAACACCCCACATTTAAATTAGACTCAATATGTAGTCCTCGGTGATGATCAGGCAGATGTATGACCAAGATCAGTCATTTGAATATTTTATCACAATTTAATAGAATTTACTATTAACGATTCTGAACTGCGAATATGGCTCAGGGTCACCCAAAGGGCAATGAAAAGAGCTAGGTATGTACCTGCCTACGGGGAGAGTCTGGTAGGAATGTTCGGGACGGTACCCCGGGCATGAACTTTTACCTTCTATCGAATAATAACGTTAACATATCGTCCTAGAGAAAATGTGTATTGTGATTAATTGGTATTAGCGCCCCGTGCGCGTATTTATCTACTCGTAGTATAAGTA
Organism: Acleris cristana; assembly: GCA_948252455.1. NCBI lineage: Eukaryota > Metazoa > Arthropoda > Insecta > Lepidoptera > Tortricidae > Acleris > Acleris cristana. The sequence continues at coordinate 8,971,984 of OX411784.1, read as the reverse complement.
TACTAAAATTTGATCCTTGATTCGATATTTATCGTGATATTTGGATCGTAATCCAGGATTACGATATTTACCGAATGTGTAGTATAGCACGTACCTATCGTGATACGGATCGCTGGATTTCTAGAAATCCAAAAATCCGCGATCTGGTTCAGTATCGTCGATAAATATTGAGCGTCTAATCTCTAATCGATATTTATCGCGTCAGTATTCATAAGCAAGTAATACGAAACACGAGTGTACTCCATGAAATTTACCGTCTTACTGACGCGATTCGTATCGTATGGTGTAGTATACCAAAATATTACTAGATAAATATCACGTTAAATATCGCGATCCATATCGAGCGTGTATCATTCGCCATTAACGTTGACTTTCGTATCGTCACCGAGTAGTTAAGGTGAAATATAATGTAAAATAATACATTATGAAACGAGAATCGATTGGGATTCGTGCTACGGATAGGTTCAGGGCGTCTATTCTACGACGTTAAACAACATACCTAGCTTTTGACGTGTTATCGTATTGTTTTTATCTCAGCCTCCATTACTCTCAATAAAATAAGAGTTATAAAAACGTTGACAATACGATATACATGTAACGCAAAAGCAATATTGTTTAACGTTGTAGAATAGAGTTCCACTTTTCGAATAGTAAAGGCGATTTGAACACGTGACGTTTGGTTGTAATATTCGTACTCCGCTACGGGGGTTGATTCTTGACTACCCGTTGCTAATGCGATCCGGTTAATTCCACAAGAGTTGCACAACACCGGTCTGGGGCATACCTTATTCAACCGTATTCATTATTTTGACCAAATGGTACCTTTTGTGAGAGCGCCGGCGATAACGCGTGGACGATACTTTCCGCCGTACTCGGACACATTTTAGAGACACATAACTCGCGTTCCGTTTTTCAAACTTGTATGTGAACAATCGTCACTAAGGGACTAAGGTACGAGTACAACTCTTCAGAGGGTATGGTTCGCTTACCATCAGGCGGGCAAGTAATGGTAGTACCTACTCGTAAGTACTATAGTTCCACAACTCTCAAGAAAAACATTATAATTATTCCTAAACATGTAACATAAGCATAGTGTAGTGGTAAGTACTTAAACGAAAACCTAAATTACAAAAGAAATACCAAAAGCTAAAAAACCAAGGTATAAGAACATTAAAAACTAACTTTAATTTTATCGGCACGTTACGAAATACATTTCAACGGGTACTTGAGTAAATAGGTACCTAGTCGTAGGTATGAAAGTTCGCGCGAGTCTGTCTAGACGCGGCGGCGTAGGCGGAAAGGTTACCGGCGTCGCAAACAGCCTGCAAACTGTGAATCAGCCTGGAAAAATTTAAGCTGAAATCTTAAAAATACCTTTGAGATGCATGGCAGGCTTGTATACTTATTAAATGTCTTCAGTGTCAACGACATATGGACAGGTTTCTAGATTTGGATATAAATCAGGCAGCTTGGCACTCTATGTGCAATGGTGAGAGCTTTGAAACAAGTGTAGGAACTACTTAATTTCCTAATTTAATGGTTCAGGGCCCTCATTCTAAATTGTCTTTACGCCTATTCGTATCTGTATCGTACCGTTAACGTTATAATGAAAGGCGGTAACAATACAATTGCAAGACGGGTTAAAACCAAGTAAAATAAGACTGTAAACTGGAACTGGAAATGGCTGTTACTTGACAAGTAACTTCTTTAAATGTAGAAGGTAATTACTTAAAAAAAGTTTTTTTCTTTTAGTAACGAAAATTTACCTTATGAGTTATGACTCTATAACTAATTTTCGTTACGTGCAATGGAAAACAGGTTAATTTTGCCTTAACTCTTTTAAGTCCTTATTTATAAAACATTTTTGAAATCCACCCCAATGACACTTCTCGTTGGTCATTCATTACAACCTAATAGGTATTTAATTACAAGTAATTTCGAGCCCCGAACCCTACACCACGTTTATTTTCAAAAGTAGTTAGCAACCCTATCGTCGACGTTGAAGCAATTTGCGGCTGACAGGTTAGTTGCGGGCTCGGGCACTGGTTTCATTCAGTTAACCAACCCTTTCCCTCCCCAGTAAGCGCATTAACATTTATTACATCACACAATTCACAGATCACTTGACATATTATGTAGGTAGGTACAGTCAACCAATTCGATTCCTAGGCCACTATGGACTTTGTAAACGTGACGTTGTAAACCAAATCATGGGAATTCTCTTACGTTTTGGTTGTCAACGTCACCAACATAGTCCAAAGTGGCCTAGAAATCAAATTGGTTGACTGTACCTAGGTAGTTATCCCATTATATCATTAAATTATTTAAATTAAATCTTTCATAGCTTATGTTCTAATATTATTACGATAGCTTGGTGGAAAAACCGGAAATACTGTAGACACTTACCAGGGTTAAGGGAACTTTATTTGCAAATCCTTCTCAATTAAACTGGTTACAGGTAATAAATAAAAAAAATGTTTTTTTGTATAATTTTCTCCCGGGAACGCAATGACAATTTGCCGCCGCACTAGTAAGTATAGGAGCGCGCGAGACTTGTCATCCGCTACGCCATCGCCTTTCTAAATTTCAGATACATTGCTTGGTTTCAAACTTTTCAATAGGTATAAAGCTTTACGAAACTTGGCTGTGACGTACTCTGCAGTGAGCCTAGAGTTTCACAGTTTTTAGGGTTCCGTACCAAAATGGTACAAAAGGAACCCTTATTTTACATACTTATTATGCGTTTTCGTGTTATTACATTGATAACAAAGAAAAAACAATTATGGGTAACGTAGATAGATAGGTATCTAGCCTTTACTTTTACAGTACCTAAACTGTCTAACGGGCGCCCGTCTTTTGTCGTAATGAGTCCCACGCAATCCCTGTTTGATTCGGGTACTTCACACATATCTTCGAACTTATTTGCAGATGTGTGTTAAACCACACGACGTTTTTCAACACCGTGCTACTTTATAGCATAACATAACACAAACTCCGTGTACCTAGTCTCATGAATTATAAGCAAATGCAAAACGAACTTAACAATGGAATTTGCTTCAACGTAGTGTAAATATCGAGACAAGGTCGCGAAGGTCGGCCGATTTCAGGCAGTCGGCGTCTCGTTTTCCATCTACATATACTGTAAAGACACTGTGTTCAATACAAACATGTAAATTTCTTTGAAGTTCTGACTAGATTAGGATTGGAATCTTTGTTTAAAGTTTGAAGCGAAGTAAAAACATATTCAATACACATTGTATTTCAAAGTGCTTGCTGCTTGGTAGGTTATTATATTACAATATATAATTAAGTAAGTATAATTTAATTGGCTTACGGTTTTAAGTTTGGACACGGTGCGGGTCTGTGCGCGACATGAGGGACAGGGCCGAGCCGACGCAGGCGGCTGTAGCGCACTGCAGCCCGTCTGCCCTTCCGTCGCCCTCCGCTGCGTCTAGTCTAGACGTATGCCCTATTGCCCCTTTGTGAGGGCCGCATCATATTGTATAAAATTATACGAGTTTGCTTAACATTAAGCGGACTTAAAAATAATAAGGGTATCAAAGTTATTAGACTTTAACCGCGGTGAAGAATTTAGAAATTAGAGATGGAAATGAGGGTAGGTATAATTGAGAAAGCAGTTTGAGCTCTTATTGTTGATTAAAGGTGAACGCACACCTATCCGAACCGAAAGCGTCGAACGAGTCGAACGAAACGAATTTTAGAATTCTATATTTGAAATCTTATGAAACCTCGCACACTTGCCTGCGTCGAATGGTCCGAATCTGGAAGAACCGCAAGTGTGCGAGGTTTCATAACATTTCATATACATAATTCTAAAATTCGTTTCGTTTCGTTGATCGCAGAGTGTCAAATAATTTGCCAAACACGTAAAATTTGACAAATTATTTGAACGTTTACAGCCTGCTTAAGGGCCTTCATCAATGTGTCCTTAATGTAGGTAGGTAGGTACCATGATTCATGATTCATGACTCAAGAATCATGAGTTATTTGGTTTACTGTTTAATAGTTGCCTATTATTCATAATGCTTTGTAAGATAAAGGATAAAAAAACATTAAGATTAATTGGTTAGTTCACCAACGATTCATTTGTCGGTATAGGTACATTAAATATTATACGTCGGTTTAATTTTCGGTGAACTCCGCTCTCAATTATTGGTAATGAGGTTTTAATTTACCTTTTTGCATCCCACAGTTACATGTTTGGAGGGATGATGATAAATGACTGAAAAATCTCCCTTTAGGTACTTTACTACAATATGCAAATGGACCGAATTTCTAGGCGGTAAGTAAAAACCGTATTGTCTTTGCCCTGTTATCGCATTGTCAACGTCTTGATAGCTCTTATTTACTAGCCAGTAATGGCGGCCGACTTAGAAATAATACCATAACAGGTCAAAGACGATAATGGTTTTTACCGCCTAGAATATAGAGGCCCTTATCGATTGCCGCGACCTCCCGGCAACCAGCGCGTTTCGAACAAACAATCACTAGGTAGTGTAAACCGAACAGCGTTTACCAGTTAGAGCAGAGATCAATATTAGTGTTAAAGTTTAGTTTGAAATAAATGGAGAACGCCGCACCAGCGCCCGGCAAACGCGAGCCGTCGTTAGATCCAGTGAAGGCGCAGGGAATATTGTAATGTATTCCTACTTATGTTTTAAACTAACTTTGTGCTACCTTTGTTAGACACACTTTTATTACCCAGGTACTTAACTACTTGTATATAATTGTAAGAATTGTAAGTTAGGAACTTACGGTTGTTCTGTGTGTGTGTGTGTGTGTGTCAGAGTCATAAGGCAAAACTCAAAGTGCTCAAATAGTTCGATACATCATCACCATATAAATTGTATGGTGTAGCGAACTATTTGAGCACTTTGAATGTAATCTTATATAATAATATGACGCTGACTGTACAGCCACGCGCACTTGCGTTGATAATATGGAGTTTTTTTATTATACAGGACCTCTCTCACACGCAAAGAAAAGCATGCTGCGCGACTGTGGAAGGAAAGATGGTCCTTCTACACGAAACAACGAGAAATAGAGGAGGAGGAAGCGTTAAAGATAGGTAAGTAAGTAAATAATAAGATGGCGTTGGGCCGCCAGCTGACATTAGTTTGACCGTAAAGTAAGGGACCGTGAATTAGACACTGAATAGTGCAAACCCAACTCCAGCCGAACACTGATCGTTCAAATGAAATATATGAAACTCCATTTGCATACTTAAGCAACATATTCACATTGATTAATTGCTTTACATGGGTATAGCACAAGGAGTTCTTAACCTAATAAAAACGACTTCGATATTACATACCACGGTTATAGGTACAATTTTTTGCACAAGAAACATTTCACCTCAGTTAATTTTAAAAGGCGGGGAGGAGAGTAAAAAGTAGCTAGGGTTACTCGTCTATTACTTGCCACCCTTCGGTAACTGGCCACTTTGCAATAATATTGTGTAAAGCAAGATATGTGCTGATATTTCTGAGATTAAACTAGACTTATTACCGGAGTACCGTCAAAGTATTATAACGGCATCACTTTATCTACATATAAAAATAAATGTTTTAAAAAACAAAAAAACCGCCTTCAAAAACGCAAAAAATAACTTCTACTACTAGGTACTTAGTAGTAGGTACCTATCCTATTAGGTTAGTCCAACTGAAGTCGGCTTTTTGTTGAAAATATTGTGGTCGCCGACTTCAGTTAGACTAACCTAATAGGATAGGTACCTACTACTAAGTACCTAGTAGTAGAAGTTATTTTTTGCGTTTTTGAAGGCGGTTTTTTTGTTTTTTAAAACATTTATTTTATTTTACACTTTTTAGTGATCATAATAAGCTTATGTAGTCCCACTTCTTGGTTGATATATGAAACTTTAAGACATTTCAAGCTCGCCGCAAGCAACGCCGCGGGAAAATCATAGTCATTTTAAAACAATTAAATGTGCTTTGTTGTAGTCGCTCAACTATCTTAATCGAGATATCTTATCGCCACCCTTGAAATCGGTACCGTTGAGGAGTTCCGGTGGCCATCTGTGGTCTTCATCATCAGTTCCGCTTCACCAAGTGACACTTTCTGAATGCAAATGCTACACTTGTTACTAAAAATACTAAAATCGCTATATGTTTGCATACAATATTTGAGGAGTTCCCTCAATTCCTCACTGATCCCTTCATCAGATTCAGATTTGCTGACAATGGGACCACCTCGGAAGTATACTCTATCAAACCAAAAAAGAATTTTTAAAATCGGTCCACAATTGACGGAGTAATCGGTGAACATACATAAAAAAAAAAAAAAAAAAAAAAAAAATAATACATACAGTGGAACGTATAACCTCCTCCTTTTTTGAAGTCGGTTAAAAACTAGAGGACGCGACTTCGTACGCGTAGAATTAGTTCCCCATTTCTTCCCGTTCGGGGTCGATTTTCGGAAAAACCTTTCTTAGTGCTCACTTACATCATGAAAGGAACCCCTGTACCAAATTTCAAGTGTCTAGGTACAGTAGTTTCGGCTGTGCGTTGATATATAAGTCAGTAAGTCAGGTTTGCCTTTTATATATCGCATCTTTAGAATTATAGTGACCTAATTCACAAATTTTCGATGTCGAAAGCTGAAATTTTGAAATAGGTCACTATAATTCTAAAGGTGCGATGTATATAGATTGATGGTTAGTACCTACCTTATTAATTTTAAAAATAACAATTTCCTGAGGGGCCAGTTATTGACGATTTATCCAACTACGTTATCATTATCAGAAATATAACATAGATAGCACACTGATTTCGAATAGCCTCCCAAATCATGTCGACAACAGATTTATTGAATTTTCTTATATTCAACCTTACATTTTGTCGTGTCAGGTATGACACTGGAGGAGTACCGCTCAGGCCTGCGCTCCATGAACTGCCAGCCGGAACCGCAGACCTACCCTGTCGAGGTGGAGCCCTCGCCGACGCCGCTGCCGCCTACTTCCTCTGGTATCACATTATTTTGGTTCATCGTTATTAGGTATACCTACCTAGTACCTAACTATAAATGGGCCTTTCCATAAAATATAGTTAGAATTCCACTGCGGCGTCAGTAGGGCTTCGCACGTGGGTATAATTCTCTTTGTATCAAAATGCAGGTAGACACTTCTACAGCTGTACACGAAGACGATGTGCACGAAATAAGTAATACACGCGTGACCCTGATCCGATGTGGCCGTATTCAATACAACCCATTACCTACAGCTCAAAAACAAGCCATGCATCTCATGTAGGTACCTATAACGAGGGCGTGCATCGCTGTGGAAATTTTGACACGTGCAGCCCGATCAATACGTGTAGCCTGTATAGCGTGCACGTACATCATCGGTTGGCGTGGAAACATTGAGACACGCAGCTCTCTGCGTTGAAGCCGGAATTTGATTGAGTCTAGCTTAGACTAACGTGTGTAGCTTGAGCGTGCGTGGAGTGCGCCGTGACCAAATTCTGGCTTCAAGATCTTCCAAAAAAGACTTAAATATTAAAGTGGACCAATTTGTGTTCTAATGTAATGCTTTCAAACAGATCGGTAATATGAATATTCGGAATTATGAAAAAAACGGTCAGATGATACCGAAGCCAAATTTAAGCAGACATCGTTTGATAGGTACCTAACTACTGTTTTATCCTGGCTTGAGCCACAAATTAGGTGTGACGACGAGCGCAGCGAGAGGAGCGTTAGGTTGAGTTGTGATAACAACGGCCAGAACTAAATCATCACAACTGTGGACAAAAAAGTTGTTATTTAAACGTCCATACGCATTCATTATACGGAATCGGGTTGCTGAAAATTCGGGATTCGGAATGGGTAACTTCGAAAATAAAAAAAATCTGTGTTCGTGTTGTCGGAGATATGTTAATCGGGATACCTAATAAGTATTTTTGGGAAATTTAATACGTCGGGATAGTTCGGAAATTAAACAATCGTGTTTTTAATGCTTCGTGAAACTCAAATTCGGCATACCTAGCGAGCGGTGATTCGGAGTTTTCAGAATCTGAATTTTGAAATTCGGGAAGCAATATTTCAAGATTATGTAGTTACCCCATTTTGCCACTTCCTAAAAAGAAGCTGCTTTGATCTGTGAGCGAACATCCGTGGCAGTGTCAACGCAAGCAGACACGTCGTGTTGTAACGTTGCCGCAGGCATGGTGGGGCGGCGCGCGCGCTGCCCGCTGGAGCGCTACGGGCCGCTGGTGCGCACGGCGCGCGACTACCCCACGCGCCCGCCGCTGCCGCCGGGGCAGGTCTACGACCCGTACAAGCAGACTTTTATATTCCTGGGGTATGTTGAACACGGGAACACCTTCGAATTCCGAATTATTTTTTCCGAAAGCTATTGTTATGCTGAAGCTATTTTAGATTGATTTATAAGTGATATCAAGAAATAAACTCTTATATCAAAACATTTCATTCGGACTCACAAAAATTCAGAATTTTGATCAATTAAATAGCAATTTTTTGAACTTTCTTCTTTATCACCTATTTAGTTTAGGCTCGATCGTAAGGGCTGGATGGCCACCACAATGGCCACTGACTTACAGTTCGACGGTCGATATTGAAATGTCAGTTTATCGTTTCGTGTACACCATCGACGGACTATGCTATAGTTCGTCGATGGTTAAGAACACAGACTGTTTTTCTGAATGTTACGTTTTATTTTATTAGATCTGCAAATGTGTGGCGCGCCCGGTCTCAGCCAAACAGTTGTAGGCATACTACTAGTGGATAGTCGGCAGGCGGCTTCACTAGTTAGTCGACCGAAGTCAATTGTAGTTTTTTTCGGATAGTCAATCTCCAACTGTTTAAAACGTCCGAAAATTGCAAGTGTGTGTCGGGAGTTACAGTTTCACTGCAAATTCACCCCGTGAAATGCTTATTTGTGCAGGATCGACGGCGTGGGAGACCCGATATCGTACAAGCTGCCGCCTGCGCCGTGCGAGGTCACGGACGAGATGTTTGCGCGCGCGCAGTCCGTCGTCGTGGCGCCGCTCGCCGACGGCTTGCGCCGAGTGTTACAATCCATCGACACCACCGAAGATACCATACCCTAGATACCTATTTTCTTGAATCTTGTCGACGCGTTTGGTAGCGATCCTGCCTACGAAGCTAGCAGTCCCAGGTTCAATTCCCGGTATGGGCATAATATTTGTGTGATGAGTGCGAGTAGGTGTTTGTTAATGAGTCTTGGATGTTTTCTATGTATTTACTTATTTACCTATGTGATGTGTTTCTCTATTTATGTAGTTTACCGTTTTCTAATACTCATTAGAGCCAAGAGCTTCGTTTGGGAGTAGGTCAGTTTGTGTCAGATCGTCCCCTGATATTATTATTTTTATCTTGGCCGAAATAATAATGTTTACCAAATGAATCGTTTCCCAACCTTTTCATTTGCCAACCCAATTTTTTTCAGGATTTATTTCAGTACCATTGTGTAGAACCCTATAGGTTAGGTTAGTTTTTATAAAATCCTGAAATATTTACGGTTACAGAAAACAGCGGTTTGGGAAACAATACATTTGGCAAACATATTTCGCCGCTGTTGCTAGCAATGTCATGTTAAGTGCCTTGGACTGCTTGAAGTTAGGGCTGTTCGACGCGACCACTTCAAGTGATCTAAAGAGGTCTGCGAATGTCAATTTTGTATTTAAACTGCAGACCGCCCCACAGAAACAGCTTGAAGCTGTTGGCCCTTGCTTACCTTACCCAAGAAGTTTTTTATGGAGGCCCTAAGGGTGGAAGCGGAAAAACAACCAATCATTCTTAAAAATGCCAATCTTTTATGTTAGGGGTACCCAAAATGAAAACAGAGTTTTGAGTCATTCTAATAAGGTTTATTTTTGCATGTGCACTTATTCTGGCAATTCTTAATGACAAAAGAAGTGCATATGCAAAAATAAACCTTATTACAATGACTCAAAACTCTGTTTCCAACGTGATAAAAATCTGCTCTCCTCTCCGAGCCGGTCTATGTGAACAGACTCTTTTAGTCTAGCGTAAGCAGTGTATAAATTAGTACCTACTTCAATGTTACCCAACAGTAATTTCTTTGTTTCAAAATATTTTTAATACTGTCTACAATCAATCAACCTTTAGTTTAAAAGCGCCAGAAGGCATAATAAAACTGTACTTGAGCTAGATTTCTAACAAATCTCAAACATTTTAATTGAAAAAGTTGGTGGTAAAGAAAATTAATAAAGTTTTGAACGTAAATTTTAAAATGTATTATGATTTTTGCCTTACAAAAATATTAACTTAATAACTAGATTCGTACTAATTCAGCCCACGGTGAAGTTTCTGGTGCCCGTGCAGGCGGCGGGGAGCTGCGCGACGATGTTCTCGGGGAGGATTTCGACCGACACTGCCTCGTCGGCGTTGATCCAGTGGAAGCCGGCCAGATACTGGGAATGCAACCATTTATTACCAACTATTCCTTGGTAGAGCTCCGAGTTGGTATGACGGGCCCCTCCATCGCAATTTATATAAGCCTATGAGGTTCTTGGTGAATAGGCACATAGGAACCAACCGAAACTTGAAACGGCCAGAATCACAAAGTGATTCAGCGTCAATAAATGAGTCGCTTAACTTCAAACTTGGATAAGTCCATGCAAAAAGACAACCGCATTTGTGTCTTTTTTCAAACAAATTAAGTTTTATATTCGTATGCCAAATTTCAAGGACATATCCGAGTTTGAAGTTAAGCGACTCAAATATGGTGAGGCCCAATGATTAAGTTTTGAGGCAAAGACGGTTTAGAGTATGTTCACCACAGCTTTGGCAAATCGTGTGCAACCTGCTAAATCCTGGACGATAAATGTGCGAAAAATATCGGAGTTATAGAAAAGCTAAAATACTTTGACATCTTACCTTTATTGGAATGACTTTAATGGATGCTTTAGGTTCGTTGCTTTTCTGCCGCTTCTTAGCGTTGGGTTCATTATCCTCTTCACTCTACAAATAAAATTTACAACATTTAGTATCCCATATAAAATAAAGTAAAGAAAACATGTTTATTTTATAGTACCTAACTAAATATTGGTAGCTAAGCAACGTATTTGATGAAGCGCTTGCGTCGACCCCGACAGCTTTATGTGGTGCAGGTTAAAAGTTCTCAATCGTAAATATTTTCAGTTTTGTTTTTTACACATATGTTTAGATTATGTAATGAACACTCTTTTGGAGCTAGCAAAATCGGATTATTCGCAGTTGTTCCTTTTTGCATCACCTTTTGAAGGAGAAATCCGCTACGATGGATTTAATATGACGTCACATACGCAAGGACACTCGAAACACTACGGAGCTATGAGGGAACAGATGAACATACTAAATAACTGACATACATACTGTTAAAATCATAACCTTTCTTTATGATTCACGGTAGTCGGGTAAAATAATTTACCACATTTAATAAAGGCGTAAGAAAGAGGTTAATTGCACAAAAGATCCTATAGGGTCTGTATAACCTGTGTGTTACCTGGTACTTCAGTCACGGAAGAGCACACCAACTCCCCGAGAACCGCTTGTGCACCAGCTTATTACCGGCTAACCCTCGGACAACTAGGTAATCTTCGGTATCTGACGCTGATCCTCCAGAATTCAGTCTCGTCCTGGATCACGTGCGTTTACGCCAGCACCATAGCAGCGCAACACTTGTTAACCAGTCAAAATATATATTAGCTAGTAATTACCTCGGCACCCGGCGCTGGTCTCTCCAGGATCCACAGACTGGTCTCGTCCTGGAACACGAGCGCGTCCCGCGCGGCGTGCGGCGCGGCGTCCAGCACGGCGCCCTCGCGCTGGTACCAGCGCCACGGCAGCGCGCGCCAACACTCCGAGAACCTTTTGTTGGTCAGCTGGTATTCCATCAACTGAAACAACACAGGACCTTTTTTTTATAAAGGAGCGTTTCATTACTTACAATCACTACATTATCATTATCACATGGGCAAACATTTTCAGCAAATTCAAACGTTTGTAACGCTTTTTACCTCGCTTGTTCGTTCGCGTCTTGAATATTGCTGCCAGGTTTGGAATTCGAACCCATATTATCAAGTGCACTCTGATCGCTTGGAAGGATACAGCGTTATTTTACACGATATCTTGTTTTCAAGAGCAAGAGCAGCGGCGGTATTTCCAAACGAGCAACCAATGACAGTAGACTTCACTGTTTTAAAATGAACATTGCCCTACTGCGAAAAATTATTCATGGAGTAATCCAGGAGCCATTGCCGTTCCCAAACCAAATGCACGACCTTCTCGTCTAATATATTTCCGTCCCTACTACGAGAGAACCAATTTGGGTAAATATTTGCCAGTTTTCCGGCTTCAAACCCAAAAGCTTGATGTATACCTACCTACGATTCTCTCAACGCTGTACGAAGTCGTTTACTAGTTTTATCGCAGTGTTAAACTATTGTAGTTTTGACTTTTAAAATATTTGATAATTAGTTTCCTTAATAATTGGTATGTAATGTACTAATGCAGGGGTCGGCAACCTTTTAGCAGCCAAGGGCCACATAGTAGCTAACGAAATTGACGCGGGCCGCACATGTTAATAATTTATGACTTTACAGACAAAAGTTACCACTTTGTCAGTAGTCAATAAGGACGAATTCTAATATACATTTTTGTGCAAAAAGCGCCTTATTAAAAAATACTTACAAATAAATCTCTCGTCCTGCCCGACTACGAATATCTTTGTGGTTGGCGATATCTACAGTCGCAATTACGCATGCTAAGGATTTCAACTTTTGTGAGAAATTATTACAAAAAATCCTGAATACAAAGACCCTTACAAAAAAAATTGCCAGGAAGACTCGCGGGCCGCAAGTAAAGGGCTTGCGGGCCGCATGCGGCCCGCGGGCCGCCTGTTGCCGACCGCTGTACTAATGTGATAAATGTATACCTAGTTTTCATTTTATTGATCCCTGACTGTGCTAATGCTGCCCACACCTGTAATTGGTGTACAAGGACTATTTTTAATATTGCGGCTCACTACCAATGTATTTGTTTGTGTTACTGGTGTGTCTAATTTAATAAATAAATAAATTATCGCTCTAATTATTATCATGGTCATCATTATGATAACCATCATCAACATCACCGTCAACAGCAACAACGACATCACCATAACCATCATCATTTATCTTGTGCAAACTCTATTTAGATTAGGGCTAGCGGTCGTCTCTGAATTCGTCGAAAGGGTATCAGGGTACTTGTGTAGCGAGTACCCGGGTACGAAACACAAACTTACTTATATGATGCGACTCACACCCAATCTCGAGAGAAACATTACGTAGGTAATATTCAATTTACATGCACACAATCACATGAAAGTGCTTTTATTTAATAAAGCCACCGACCTCACTATCATAACGAGTTGCCCGAGAAAGTTATTAATAGCTTTACCTTTTGATCCACATAAACGATGACCAAGCTCTCGTGGCGAGGGTCGAAGGTCATGGCCGACGGCACGCACTGGTACTTCGGCAGCGTGGCGTAGTGCTCGAACTTGTGGGACCGTCCGACCGTGTGCGCCCACACCGTTATTGCGCCCTCCGTGTCCGCCGCCGCTAGATACGTTCTGTTTGATGAACTTCTCTTTGACACCAACAAGTGTAAAATCGCTTTGGATTTTAAATCTGCAAAATTAAAACGTACAAAATGTGACTGATAATATTTAAATAGTGTTGCTAACTAGGTATCACACAGAAATCACATCGATTTAGCATTATCTCTTGATCTACAACGTGACAAGTATTGCATTTCACGAACTCAAAATCATGAATCATTGTAACATCAATCATTGGCTGTAGTAACGCGTTTGGAATTATTAAGTATGTTATTTTATAATAATCTATCAGTCTAACTAACCCGTTAAAATTGGCGTTCAACTAAGTTCTAAGTTTACGATATTATCTTTGTCCCTTTCACGTAATGAACTAAAATGAAATTGAAATGAATTGAAATTGCCGACGTTGTCAGTGCCACTAATTTCCGATGACGGGATTTGCCGGCATTGGCGCTCAAGCGAATGAAGTGTAGATCTCACTGACAGTTGGGTGTACGCGACAAAAAATGTGACATGGCGCTTACCAACTGCGGCTTCAGAAAATTAACAGGATCAATAACTAAATGAAAAGCAAGCTTTAAAAACCCGACCGCATTTTTATACTATTGTCGATATAACTACCTATGTTATTAATTGTCTTTTTTTTATTGTTGTTATTTCAATTTTAACAGTTTAGGTATTGTATGTTACCCGGGATGGTGAAAGGATTCTAACGCTCTAAATCGGCTCAGGCGTTTAGAAGTTATGGTGGAATAAAGAATCGTACATACATACATACATGTACCCTGAAAACATTACACTCCTTTTTCTGGGCAGTCGTGTAAAAAGTATACTAACACTTGTCAGTGTTGATGGTCTGCACGAGGGTGGCGCCGGCGGCCGGGTCCACCTGCAGCAGCTGCAGCGCGCCGGGGCTGTGCGCCACCATGCTGCGCGAGTCCTCCGCGAACACCACGCGGCTGCACGGCCCGCTCACCCCGCTCACCACCATCTTGGTCAGAGACGTGTTGGACTCGTCCTCATCCTGTAATCATTTATAAGATAAACTGTTACGAATCAGTTCATAAGCGTCATGTCATTCATGGTATTAGGTTTTTTAAATGATAGTATGTTAAGTTTTTTCAAAGGTTGTATAAATTTAGTAAGACTGTTAACTTATTAGGATTAGTTAGGGTTTCGTTCAATTTGTCCCCTGATATTTACATAATTAAAGAATAAATATAACTAGCTACTGGTGTCTCCAATACAATTTATTTGACGCATCAAAATATTTTGGAACATATTGAATGAGCAATTCGAAGACTCTGTGACCCAATCGTAATATCATTTAGCACGAGTTCTGCACTGAAATTTTCGGGAATCTAATACTAACTTATTTTTGACACATATGACACAAAACATCGATGTTGTGCGACAGCTGATAAAGGTAGACCAGAATGTGACGTATCGGGAGATTCAAGAGATTGACTGTTGGATGTTTGGGTATTACAATTACGAGCAGAAAACGACTTGAATTGGTACCGAAAAACTTTTCAACATTCAACAGGGGAAGCTTAACACTGAAACTAAAAACCAACCTCGATTTATGGGTCTACGAAGACGAGCTCAAGCCGACAAAAGTTACTTGTTCTCACGGCACGGCCAAGAAATGGTGGCTACGTTTGTGTCCAAATGGGGTCACGTGGCTACTATTCTTCTTGAAGATCGTAGAACGGCCAATGCCAATTGGTACACAACTATTTGTTTGTCGAGTGTCTTTGTGCACTCCAAAAAAAACCTGGTCGCTGCATCGCACTCACACCGCTCGGTAAACATCTGATTATCTAGACGGTGAAAAACTCGAACTACTGGACCATCCCCGACTTAAGCCCCAATGACTTTTTCACATTACCCAAAATCAGGGAAAAGTTGCGTGGTCAGCAGTTTCAGACGCCGGAAGAAGCAGGCCTCTAAACCATTTAAAATTTTGTCAACCCCTATTTCAGTGTTCAATAAGTGCTTTAACGACTGGTTTGAACGCAAGGAAAAGTGCATAAAATATAAAGGCGAATACTTTGAAAAACAAAACAATCATTCAATTTAACTGCAAAGAAAACTATACCCGAAACATTCAGTTTAACCCTAGTAGCTTGTATTGTAGCATACAATAATAGTTAAGTAAAAATATATTTGAAAATATTCTTACAGAAATCAATTAAATCATTTTATAAAAATTAAATCGTAGTCAACAAGAAAATTAAACAATACAATTAGATATAGGATTTTAATCAAAAGATAAAGACCATGCACTTTTACCAATTAAGTCTATCTTCTTTATTAATAATATAAAGAAATATGATATTTTATGCAAAAAATATTTACTTAAATATAAAAATAAGGACTTACTTACAGTTTCAAGTTTCAGCATTCTTATGTCACTCTCGGTGGCATATACTATGAACTCCCCAGATGGGGAGATTTCACAACACCTCATCTGTTTTTTTTTCTTGGTTTGGATTGACACTAGCTTCACTGCATTCTTCTCAATTTTTAAACTTGCATTGTCTTTGCTATTGATTGTTGGCACGGTAATATCTATAGCTTCTGTAGAATCCATCTCAAGTTGGTTATTTCCATTGGTGGTTGTAACCTGATTGTCATGGTTATTCGAAAATACTAATTGACCTTCCGTATTCACAGCCGGAGAACCTAATTTCCATACTTGTAAGTGGTTGCTGTACCTGCCGAATAAGACGTAGTTAATTACATTGAGGTACTTGGATAGTCAGTCAGACAGTAACAAAAGCTAATCCTGGAAATAAGTCCATTACACAAGTCTACAAAAGTTGAACTGTATGCCTAGCACAACTGGTCTTTTCTCGCTCGTGGGTCAGTGCGTCTCTATCATTACATACTAGATAGAAAGGGATATCCGAACCACAAACAAGTCGCGGACAACCAGTGCCAACCCTCCAGGGTATAGATAAAATTATTCTGCCAAGCAGAAGAGAAGCGAGAGAAACCAGACCTAAACAGTTACATTTTGCATTAAGTGTTTTTAATTCTCGACGGCGCGCCCCGCCATTCAACTTGATGTTACACAGTAAAAAAAAAAAAGATAAAAGATGTTTATTCAGTAAGTAGGCCGCACGGGCACTTTTACACGTCAATAATCTACCAGCGCTTCGCAAGAGACCACTGCTGAGAAGAAACGCCGCAAGAAACTCAACAGTCAGTCGTTTTTTAAACATTTCTTATGATATGATATTATACAACGAAAAATAAAACTTAACCTAGTATTATATAAAACAATGAATGTAACAAAAATATGTCTATATATATCATGCGTAGTTGAGCAGGAAAATGTGTCAAAACTCAAAATTTCTACAAGAACTCATAAATAGTAAATATAAGAAATAAATAAAAATTAAAAATTATACTTACCTATGACGGTGCAAAACAACACATAATTAGTTTCGATACATTCCCCTACAGAAACCGTGTCCCCTAGACAATACACAATGTTTATATATTGGTATGATTAGGTTATTATTAAGATATTTAGGTGTTTAATTTAGGCCAAGCATTTTTATCTGTTAGATAGTCTTCGACCCTATAGTAAGCTTTAGACATCAACGACTTTTTCAAGTAATTTTTAAGTACTGGAAATGGTAACTTTAAAACTTCGTCAGGTAATTTATTATAGAAATGAATGCATTGACCTACAAATGATTTATATACCTTACGGACACGAAATTTTTTAATAGCAATTTTATTCTTATTTCTTGTATTCAAATTATGTATGTCACAATTCTTAATAAAAGAGTCTTGATTTTTAATGACATAAATAATATTCTCATAAATAAATTGTGATGCTACTGTCAAAATATTAATTTCTTTAAATAATAATCTTAAGGAATCACGGGAGTTTAGGTTATATATAGAACGAATGGCTCTTTTTTGTAACACGAAAATAGTTTGTATGTCAGCAGCTTTTCCCCAAACAAGAATACCGTACGACATAACACTATGAAAATAACTATAATAAACTAAGCGAGCTGTCTCAACATTGGTAAGTTGTCTAATTTTCCTAACAGCATAAGCTGCCGAACTTAATTTACCTGCTAGTACTGCTAAATGGGGACTCCATTGCAAGTTTTTGTCTATAGTTATTCCTAAGAAAAGTGCCTTATCCACCATTTCCAAACACTCATCATTTAGAAAAATACTAGATTCTACCGGTCTAACATTAGGCAAAGCGAACCTAACACATTTAGTTTTCTTAGCATTAAGTAGCAAATTGTTACTAGTAAACCAATTAAGTACAGTTGCGTCAATGTATCAAAAATTAAATATTGGGTTGGAATGTCGTAGATTAAAACGCTATAAACATACACTTGGGCCTTTAGTCAAGTATGTAAGAGTATGTCACTTACTATTTAATATTCTAAGAATAATTAATGAAAACATCGTAATGTGTATGTGTAAAGTTACCTTAATAGTAATAGTTTCTTTTGAGCAGACACTGAAGTCCTTGGGCCAGGTATCATAGGAGGTACTCTCTTAACCCATTTTGGAGGGAAACTCGAAAATGATAAATAACCATCATTGCCCACCGAAATTAATTTATTACCATTCATTACCAGACCTCTAAAAAAGAAAAATGGAATTATAGTAAACATTGGAAAACGTTGTTTGCATCCTTGTGTTTAAAAAGGGATTTACCAAAATTATTATGAAAAGTTTGGATCACAATTTGGTAAACTAACATATTTCTTTACAATTGTAGTTCAAACGGATTTTTAGTTTAAAACCTTTAAAATTGGAAATTTTATCTTTTACTTTGAATTTATAGATCCAGATATTTTTTCAACATGGTTGACAATTAAATAACAACGAATGCATTGGTCTGTACCTGACATCATGCTCATGTATATGCCTTTGTACATTTTTCACCCATTGCAGAGCTCCCTTGTCAGCCATCTTATCAACTTTCTTATATGAGAGGATGACGGGGTCTACTCCGCTGCAGTAAATTACCTTCTCGTCATCAGAAACTGCTATTGCTAATATATCAGCCTTGTGGGTTGTATACGATTCAATCTATAAAATGTATAAATTATTATAGGACATTTGTCATAATCTTACTATCTTAATGTTGTTTCTTGTAAACAGGAAAGGTACCTTGCATCAGAGGGATCTTTTTTCAAATCATAGCAAATGTAGTCTTACTATGACTATATGCTGGATGAATATTGTTCTTTTTTACTTTCTTGGCTTATCTGGGCTAGTAATTCTTGGGTACCACAATGGCGATGTTGACAATAACCATTGACATCTTATTACGAAAGTTACATGCTTGAATAAAATATTGAGCACTTACCTGATCACCTAGTACACTATCCCAGAAGGAAAGACGCCCATGACTGTCCCCAGAGACTATTACATTATCAGATAACACAGCCAGACACCACACAATAGTCTCCTTATTACGCTTAGTCACTGACATGCGGGAGACAGCATGACCCGTTTCTGTATTCCATACCCTGATTGAGTTTGGAGACCCTGTAATAAAAATTAATAGTAAATTGCATGTTGAAATTTATGAAAATGAAGCATTTAGTGCCAAATTTTTGGTCAAAAGATAACTGAAAAATTGGTTTAAAAAAAAAGGTGACATGCTTAGTTCAGATTTAACAATTGGTTAAAAAATTTGGCCTAGCTAATAATGAAATTGAAAGCATGTTTTTGACATCCCTGGATTTATTAGACATCAAAATAGTGTTAGTAAGGTAATTTTGAAAATTGAAAAATTACCTGTGACAAGAATGTTTCCAGTTTTATCAAACTTGCAGCACATTATCCTTCCATCCTGCTTATCAAAGAGCTTTGCATAGACAATATCATTGTTTTCTACATTAAATAGGTTGATGTATCCTTGTTCTGTGCCGACTGCTGCTAAAGTGTTAGCAGGGTTGATATCTAGGCACCAGGCTGCATAGCCCGTCAACAATACAGTATTTTTAACTGTCAGCCTTTCCAAGTCCCACTCAACCAAGGAGCCAGCCAGCCCGGTTGACAAAAGTCGGTCATTCACCCAGCACAGTGCTTCAATTGATCCACCTTCAACTCCAGGAATAAACTTAACCAGATATGGAGCATAGCTTAGGTCCCACAATTCAATAGATGCATCCACCCTGTGAAAACATATTATATTCATTACAAGGTGGTAAGTGGATTATGGTAGCACTTTGCTGTTTTTTTTTTCAAATATCTTTGTTACATACAAATGTAAGAGACATAAAGCTCTTGTATCTTATAGCTCAATTGGAGAAACTAACAGAGATATTGGTAAAAAAATAAGCCACGGCAAAGACTATTATTATAAACATTATAGTAAAGAAATTAGAGTCTGGCGCAGTCAGGACTACCAATGGGATAGTAGTTTTAAGTAACTATTTAAAATGCAGTAATAGAAAACTATCTATACTAATATTATAAATACAAAGTTGAATAAATCAGCAAGTTTAATTTGTAATATAAAAATAAATATATTTAACCACATAATATCAGCAGTTTTCAAATAGAACATTTTGTGATCGTTTAAAAAAGGGATAGGATGGCGGAAGACCTAAATTTGTAGCTACATTTAACTTGTTATTGACCTGAAGTTTATCGAGAACTTAGCCTAAACTGTACTGTTTACATTTTTGGAATCATTTAAAGTTTGCGGCACTAACTTACCTTGCTAAAGCTAATACTTTTCTGGTCTTGTTCAAAGAAACACAATTAATAGTTTCCGGTTTTGGGTTATAATACCGAACCCTATGAATTTGAGTTGCCATTTTTATGTCTATATTAAATTGTTTATAACTTATAACCAACACAAGTTCACATGCTTTTTGAAAATGCACAGCTCAATCATTTTAAATGACAGCAAAGTGACAGAAGTTACGCACATGGTTATGAATTTTATAAACCATGCTACACATATATATTTTGTGTTTTGGTTTTTTATTATTGTTGTATTTAGAACACATATGCAGCAAATTATTTACGTAAAATATGTATCATTACTATAATTAAAACCCATTAACAGTTTTTTAGTAACTAAATAAATTTTACAGAGTGATATCTGCTTCTGTGGCTGACTATCTTTGTACACGTTCTAACCTATGTTGCTATAACAAATATGTCCACGATTCCTTCGCCAGAAAAACAAGTTTTGCAATACCATTTTGTGTGGCAACACTGATAGTAATAAAAAAATTGATTTCTCCATTGTTGTATGTCGGTCATAGGTGTTTATTTCGAAAAAAATTGAAATACTGGTGTTATCTACATCTCAACCGTGTTGATAAATTTGTAGTTTATAGAATGGGTGACGGACAAAGTGAAAATCAACCCCTCTTAGGGGACGGTAAGCAAAAAAATGATTTTGATGTTTTGACAGCTGATGATTCAACTAGAACCCATTTGTGTTTTTTTGTTGCTAAACAATGCAATCGGCTTATTTTGGGTCGATAGCATCGCACACATGATTACCTGAGCGATAAACATTGTGTAACTACTAGTCCTGTTGTAGCTCGAGCCGGTTATATACCTACTGTAGTTACGTATTTGGTTTAACCTGACGTAAGGTTGTATTACTTGACAGAGGAGGAGGTAAATGTCGTGAACACGATATCTCCCATCGGGCCCGACGAGCTGCCTCCGCCGTATCAGCAAGCTGGAATGCCACTGGTGACATGTCGCGTGTGCCAGGCTTTGATCGATATATCGGGAAAGAGGGAGCAACACGTCGTGAAATGCGTCATGTGCAACGAAGCCACGGTACGCCTCACACTTCTATATCACATGCATCAAAAGTTTTGAAAAGATTGAAACTTCTGTTAAAAATGTATCCCCTCCAGTCACCTTATTCATGCAGTAAATACTTCATTAAATACACTAGCTTATTCAGCATATAAAGCTGCTAAAAACTAATCTTCTAGCATAAAAGTACTCTATGTCCTTCTCCAGGATCAAAGTAATCTGCTCTATACCAAAATTTATTAAGGTACTGACAGACATGCTCATTACTAGCACAAAAGCATGCTTTTGTGCCATTGCATGGTGTTACACATGTGCTACTAATGAGCACTTGCTCAATAAAAGCATGCTTTCGTGCTAGTAATGAGCATATCTGTCAGTACCTTTAAAATTGGTGCAGTGATTTAGCTGTGAAAGGGTAAAAAACAAACAAATAGAGTTTCTTTCGCATTTGTAATATTAGTATGGAAGTATGTAATACAATCTGCAGACATTTATTTCTAAAGTTACTGATGTCAGTAGAACTAACTACAACTAAATACAATTATATTTTTGTGTCACTATTGGAAATTGTAAGTCTTCATTATCTTAATCCTGTTAATCACTGAGCAAGTAATTTTGTTGGCTGCCCTCCTTGTCGCTGACCAATGCTTTGAATACAGTTTAAAGTCTTATGTCATTAGGATAACAAAACTATCATTTCAAGTCATTATTTTAGATGCAAAGTGTGATTACTTTATGATTATATTCACAGCTTACTTCCCTATTTATAAAGAAAGAACTTGGTATACTCTTGCAGTGAGGTATGCATAATCTAATATAACAAGGATTTTGTAAAAAATAACATTAACTTTTGTTTTGCATACCTACAAAAAGTGCATGATGATCTTTATAAACATTGTTAGAGCTAAGTTCCAAGAATTCCATTACTGATAAACAAACACTTCTTGTTTAGGCACGCAATATGCCCATCTGTTGTATCTTATTGCATTACAGTTCCATTTAATGTTATCTTAACTATTCAGTGATACAATGTTAATGGACTTATGCTGTATGGATGAGACATTTCATTATAATGTTCAATTTTACACAAGGTTTACATTGTAAAGATCTGATATATATATTCAAATTATATTTTATATAAATTATACTAACAATACAAACAACAAACTAGACTAGACTACAAAAGATGATTTTGATTTTAAATAGAATAGAATAAATGTATTCCTTTTCTTTCTATTGTCTGTTCTATTGTGTGTTGATTGTTGTTTGATCTGATATTTAAAATATCGCTGATTAATGTGCTGTCAGAACGACCTCATAATATTCTCATAGCAGTTACCTAATAGTGTAGCCAAGATATTATCACTACATATTACAAAACAAAGTCCCCTGCCGCGTCTGTCTGTATGTTCTCGATAATCTCAAAAACTAATTTTTATTTTCCTTCTTTTTCTACATTAAATTCTGGCTCAAAAACTACTTTTTATTTTCTTTCTTTTTCTACATTAAATTCTGGTTTATGTATAGGTGTTATACAAAACTCATATATATAAACCAAAGTGAAGTGAGGGCGGGTCGCTAGTGCCAAATAAATGATCAATATTTTTTATCCGACTTCAAAAAAGGAGGAAGATTTCTCCATCAATTAAGGTCCGATTTCAAAAAATCTTTTTTTGTTTGATAGTGTATACTTCCTAGGTGGTCCCATTGTCACCAAATTGTAATCTGATGAGGGGATCCATGAGGAATTGAGGGAACTCCTCAAATATTATAGGCATAAATAAAGCAATGTTAGTATTTTTAGTAACAAGTCCAGCGTTTGCATTCAAAGAGTATAATTTCGTGAAGTAGAACTGATTATGAAGACCACTGGTGGCCAACGGAACTCCTGAACGGTACCTATTTCAAGGGTGGCGATAAGATATCTCAGTTAAGATAGTTGAGCGACTATAACGTAGAACATTTAATTGTTTAAATATGAGTATGACTTTCCCGCGGCGTTGATGATGATGATGATGATGATGATGATGAGTGGGGACGCGGCCGAGGTAGACGGGCGGTCGAGTGGCTCTCCATTCATTCCGCCCTGTTCCCCTTGATCAAGCCTCAGGTTACCGGCTCGGCGGCGCTCCCATCCAGCACTGATCCCATCTTGTTTTCCTACAGAACAACAGTGCGTCCTGTAGGTTAATGCTTTTAAGTGTCTTTGCTGATAGTGCGTCCTCCCCGAATGTGCGATGTCTCAGTGACGAGTACATTATACACTCGGCTAGGACCTGTTGACTAGTTCCCGCGGCGTTACTTGCGGTGAACTTGAAATGTCTTACAGTTTCATATGAACTAAGAAGTGGGCCTACATCAGCTTATTATGATCGCTAAAAAGTATAAAATAAAATAAATGTTTTAAAAAACAAAAAACCGCCTCCAAAAAAGCAAAACGGTTTTTTGTTTTTTAAATTATTTCGGTAAATTGTATTTTTAATGGTCCCATGCCATGATAATTCTATCTTATTTTGTCTTAGGTAAACATTCAGCATAAATGGCTTAATTTTATGTATGTATGTAAACTCTTTATTGTACATAAACAATTATAAAATATATTTATTAGCTTCAATGCAGTAAACTTACAATAGGCAGACTGATTTCTTCCAGTTAACCTTGGAATATAATTAGACAGGATAAGGTAGAAAGCAGGTTCTGTTCATTTGCTTAATGAACTCCCCTCATTCTTTATATTTGATAGTATCTAAAATCTAGCTTTATCCAGCTCAACGTAGTCTTAATAACTTATATCTTCTTTTTATCGTTTTCAGCCTATAAGGAATGCGCCGCCGGGTAAGAAGTACGTGCGCTGCCCATGCAACTGCCTGTTGATATGCAAGTCGTCGTCGCAGCGCATCGCGTGCCCGCGCGCCGACTGCAAGCGCATCATCAACCTGGCGCCGTCGCCGGTCACGCCGCCCGTGCCCACGCTGCCGGGCATGTGCCGGGTTGTTTGCGCGCATTGCCAGGACACATTTTTGGTAAGCTTACCCTTATCATTTATTCCGTATATCATCCTTAGTCCCCAGGTTTTCGCTTGAGGACAAAATATAACAGGTACCCTATAGTTATTTCGACATGGTTGCAATTACAATGTTACTAAAGTAGGTATTAGGTTTTACGATGTTAAATTCCCTCGAGTGGATAGTGTTAAGTTAAGGTGTAAGCATCAGAAAGGGACAGAGTTCAAATGAATATATGTGGCGTTATCTATAAAAAGGGACTTTATTGTCGATGGCGCTTCCGCCATTATTAACGATGCTCCGATATAAATACGACGTCGCGTGACGCAGTGCGGCGTAAGCGCCATCGACAATAAGGTCCCTTTTCATAGATAACGCCACATATAATGTCTAATCGTAAAGTGTTTATGATATATTGGGTTCATTATCCGCCTGACAACCAGACGTCAAAGAAGTTTAGTTATAATTCCAACACTATTCAAATCTAAGGGTGGTATTCCACCTATCCAATTCTTTGTCCAATTTCTATATCCAATATTTGATCAAATTTCTTTGATGGAGGCCCATTCCACATATCCAATATCTTGGTCCAAGTTTATATACTATTTGCGTAGCCATTTTGAATTAAATGTCATTCGTAATATTTGATCAAATGTAGGCGTTCCTAGAAAATTTGATGAAGCCATCCAATTTCTTTGATCAAATGGACATTGGAAAAAGAATTGGATAGGTGGAGTACCACCCTAACCTGCTGGAATTTTAAGGGTGGTATTCCACCTATTCAATTCTTTGCCCAATTACTATATCCAATATTTGATTAAATTTCTTTGATGGAGGCCCATTCATTTCACTTATCCAATATCTTGGTCCAAGTTTTTATACTATTTGCGTAGACATTTTGAATTAAATGTCATTCGTAATATTTGATCAAATGTACGCGTTTCTAGAAAATTTGATGAAGTCATCCAATTTCTTTGATCAAATGCACATTGGACAAAGAATTGGATAGGTGGAATACCACCCTATAAAAGCGTCATTTTGATTGATTTTTATTGTCGTCACAAGGTTATAGCTATGTTGATAAGTTTTACCCAGTTATCGCAGCTTTTTTTTCCTTAAAGGAGGATATCAAGTGGTGGCCACATAGGAACTTCCGGTTTTCCCTATAAATTTTCCTACCTATCTCACTTTATCTATAACTACTGATAAAAAGTACTTGACCTTTTCTATTACAGCATACTTTTACACATAATTTACTTTAGATCATTAATTAAATAGGGTTTAAGCACATAATTATACAAACTCACTGCAAGGCGTGCAAACCGATAAGCAAGCGCATCATCACACCCGTATTCACAAACAATACTTCACTGAGTAAACGCACTGCGTTCAATACATTTTTGATTCGTGATTGGTCCTTTTTGACCGACCTTTTGTTTATGAGACGATTTGAACCACCCTGTGCGTTCGTGAGCACTGTGAGACCTCATAGTGACGTTTGTGAATATAGGTATCAATCTAGAGCCACCGCCGCTCCCCGTGCCAGGCAAGTGTCTAGTCGTTTGCACACCCTGCCACACAGTCGTAATCGCTGTCCAAAGGTGTGGATACAGCATCCCTCACTCTCGCACTTTAATACTTGTTGGAAAGTGTAGCGATACACTAGATCCACAGTGATAAACGCGACCGTAATTGGCCCCAAAGGCCGCATTTTTGGCAAGCTTTCGTTCATCACCTATACCTGAGCGGTTAGGACTTATTCCCGCTTGTCGCTCAGAGCATCTCTATCTTTACAGACTGGTGTAAAAGGGATATCCGAACGACAAACAGGTCGCAGACAAGTAGTGCTAGCTCTCCAGATGGGATCTTGATTTAAAACAAAAGCAGCATTATAACGATATCTTCACCAAGTTATACTTTAGCATGACCTGAGGTTACAGGCAGGTTGAGGACAGTTGGGTTTTATAAATTTCACATTTTCAAGGGTAAAAACAAGACTCGAAACTGGTTTCAAGATAGTGGTTAATAACGTTCATAAAACCGGTACTTATAATTTCGTTCAGCCCTTAACCAGTTAATGAAGGGAATGCTTTAAAAAACCGGCTAAGTGCGAGTCGGACTCGCGCACGAAGGGTTCCTTACCATTATCTATACAACATTAGACACTATACCATTTGCCGTTATTGACATCGACCAAAAAACGGCAAAAAAATCACGTTTGTTTTATGGGAGCCTTACCTAAATATTTTTTTCTGTTTTTATTATTTGTTGTTATAGCGGCAACAGAAATACACCATCTGTGAAAATTTTCAACTGTTTAGCTATCACGATTCGTGAGATACAACCTGGTGACATACAGACGGACAGTGGAGTCTTAGAAATAGGGTCCGGCAGTTCTAGTGCCAATACCAGATTTGTTAAAATTCGAATCATTGTAATGACTCTTAAATCTGAACTCGTTATCACTTATATTAGTAATACGTGCGCTATTACCCCCGCTAAAACACCGTGACTGAAGAAAATCGTCATTACTCGTCTTGAAAAAAAGATGGAGGTTCTCAATTTGATCGTGTTTTTTTTTATGTTTGTTATACGTGATATTTTCAGTATCAGCTGCTGAAAAACGCACCGGTGCGGTGCCCGCACTGCCGCAAGGTGTCGTCGGTGGGCCCGCGCATGAAGCGCGTGCGCGGCGGCGTGTTCCTGGCGCTGGCGCTGGTGGTGCTGGCCATCGCGCTGGGCGTGACGCTGGGCACGCTGGCCGCGGCGCGCGCGCGCGGCGCCGGCGTCTACGTCGCCTACGTGGGCGCCTTCCTGCTCGCGCTCGTGCTGCTGTCCCGCGCCGTCTACTACTTCGCGATGAAGGTCAGCACCATCGAGGGCCCCATGTAGGACGACTCTGTCCAGCCGAATTTGTGATAACCTATGACTAGGAAATTTTATATAAGAATTTGTTAATTCCATATAGCATTCTTATTTGATGACGATTAGTTTCGAGTCGAATTGTTATTAGTCGTTTGGACCGATTATGTATGTAATTATCGCAATCTCTACCAAAATTTTTGTAAGTGTATGAGATGCTTAAGCGCTGAATGAGATTACTTACCTTTTTTAAACATGATTGACATGATGGCGATGACGAAATTTAGTTTTAAACATGGTTGTTGTTTAATTATAAAATCTATACTCGATTTTTATACATGTAGTTAATCTGTTAGTTCTTTTCGTTTAGGTACGATAATTTCTGTGCCGGTCGAATTCGCCTTTTCTATGTGCGCTCATGCATAGTTTCGCCTTCTAAAGTTATGAAATATATGTAAAGTATCTATCGATGCCATAATTTTGCTGAACAAAATTAATCTTGCTGTTATATTTGTTACTTTTTTTTGGCATTAAAATAAAAAGGCATAATGATAAATTCTCCATTTTTTTTTACAATAAAATGAAGTTTGTGTAATTGTAGCCGACACCCAAAATTTCTTACCATTACCATAAGCCGTTTATTGTTTGCAGATATTCTAAAATTATCCAAACGTCACATGCATTTTCATTAATCGACTTGTATAAATTTTATAATAATAAGATGGGTAATATGTACAACCTGGTAGTGAGTACATGTTATTAGGGTTGTAATATTAGAGTCAGACGTTTTGTACATATGTAACTTATAGACTGAATCAGCCTGTTTTTATTTCAAAGTGGTTATTGATATTAATTGTTGTGACCAGCTTAGCCTTAGGGTCAACTCACACCGAGACGCGACGCGACGCTGCGCACACATTATAAATAGAGCTACTCAAAATATACTTTATTTACTACACGAAAAGGTACACATTCAAGGGCGGATTTAAGGGGGGAGCACAGGGGCACGTGCAAGACATTTGTGGGAGTTCGTGTTAATTAAAACAAGGTAGGTAATTTCACTCACTATTATTCACTTCAGTTCACAATCAGTTAAACACTTATAATCTAATATTGTTCACAATGATATCACGAGTAACGAGACATGTACAGACGCGTATTATCGGCGAGCGATCGGACGTGCGGTCTATGTCGGGCGCGAAAGCAGACTGGCGGGTGAGGCGCGAGGGAGCGCGCTCTGTGGTCGGCGGCCGGTACTCGCGTTCGCACAATGGGTGACGTCACCGGCGCTCGTTTCCATTGCACGACATTAACGGCTGAGGGCGTCGTGTCAGGTAAGTATAATGTTATTACTGTTGTTTGTTTATTTTTCAGGAAAGCATTGAAATCCGGTAGATGGTAACCAGTGCTGGTGATTGCGGGAGCGGCGCGGCCGGAGCACGCGGGGCGCGTCTGCCCGTGTGCCCCTCCGAGAAAAAAATCCTGGATCCGCCCTTGTACTCATTTCATTGTGAGAATTCAGAATACGTTGCACCACGCAGCGTTGAATTCTCACAATGAAATGAGTACCTTTTCGTATAGTAAACAAAGTATATTTTGAGTCGCTCTATTAATATGTGCGCGTCGCGTGAGTTGACCCTTACATTCTGCTTGCGTGGTAAATGTGTCGGACTATAATACTGTATTCTAAGAAGTTTGTACTCAAAAAGTGGTTTATAAATAGAGCCAATGAATCTAAACGTTAAACGTTAAGGCTTGCCTGACGACTTTGTCTGTATGTGTCACAGAAACAACACAAAACTAGTTATATATCCCAGCAAACCTTCTAATGCACCTCCCATAAGAATTTGTAACTAATCGATAAATTAATTAACTCGTAATTTACGTTGCACATTTCAATTTAAAAAATACATTAGAACTATACCTGAATGAACATTACTATCGTCGCATGACATTTCTGATACTTGCTACTCAAATCCGATCAGAAATATAGGAAGGCTAGCTCTTTTTTATATTCTTTGTGTTAATGACTAATACAGTAGTTATAAATAACATGTAGCGTACTGTACAATTTATTTTATTTAATGCATAGATATTTAATTACTTGTATTCAACATTTAAAATTATTTGTAGGGATCATTTATGATTATACATAGTTTAGTTAACGATTTGGCACATTGGACGCGCGGTCGATGCGACCACGTCGCGTGGCGAACGTTGTCTTCGAGACTGTGATAGGAATGCACGAACCTGCTGGAACCTTAATGACCTCATAAGCATTGCAGCGTCACCGGCACAAAATAAATAATCATACCGGTGCGGTAATGTAAGTCAATGATCTTGCGGAATGGTGGGGTTGCACTGCAGTTGCTTATAATATAATTACAATTCAATTTATTATTATTCCCACTCTAACGCAATGCTTTTCACTGCAAAAGTGTTAGAGAAATGAGGTGATGTAATCAAACACCGTCATGGTACTACATGGAATATTGATAAAAGAGGTGATTTCAAAATGCTTGTCGTCTCTCAAGGTAGAAAAGAATAGGTCCCATGTTAAGCATCAAGTTCTACAACCATCTTGAACAAAATCCACACGATCAAATGACCAACTGCATTCATCTCAAAGATGAAAAAGCAAACTTGTTCATATGTGCAAGTGCGGGTCCAAAGTCTAGAGGGCTTATTGTCTAACGCACTCGCAATCGCAACCGGCTTCAAAGTGGAGCAATTGTTATCATTTTGTATGCAGACAAGCCTTCAATTTTCAAAATGAAAACGATCGTGATTGCGAAGGGTCAGAAGTACTCCAAAATAAGACAAACACGACCTTTTTATGGCAGAGATTTTTTTTTTATAATCGTGTCATGGTTCACTAACCCCTTCTGGATCCGCCCCGGCAGAGGTGAAGGTTCTAACTGTCGGTTGTACTTTTTGTTTTTTTTTTCGTATTAATATTTTGTATTTTATAAAGTGGAGGAAGGATAGCTAGTAACAAAAAACTTTATACTCGTCGAATGCCTCCCGAAAACTCAGGTTATGCAATTTTTTTGGTTGTTATTTTGTATGTATGATAAAATGGTTTTGGGATAAAAGACGAAGTGTCATCGATGCGCTTATACTTCTAGTCCGTTTTATTGTATTTGTTTTATCTATGTGCCCAATCGTTAATTGAAACAATCATATATTAGAATTATAACTATTTTCATAAAACGCTAGGGCTATACATGTATTGTAGTTATAAGCCAAATAAATGGTATCAATGGAAATCATTTTGAAGTTTCTCCTTTATTTTTAAGGTCTTTCTAGGGCGCAAAAAGGGGCATAAACTAAGTCGTCGAGTTGCTGAAAATTACCTTTTTTGCCCGTGGTCCTACTGCGTTGTACTACTGACCAATGATTTCTATTTGAATATCAAATTAACCCTTTATAAGGCCTCAGTTATACAGTTATGCTACGTAAAATTCAAATACAGTTTCATGATTGACACTTCCTAGGGAATCGTTTAAAAGCAAGTCATTTTTCGTGCGAAAACAATAGAATATGTATCATATTCTGTAGTACGTAAGGTTGAAATTATAAATAAGTATATGTGGTCGCGAAATCGCCTCTGCCTTATAAAGGGTTAACGGTCGACGGAGCTACGCTCAACTCTAGGACCACGGGCAATACACCGAAGCCCGCTCTAACCTATAACCTATAAGGTGTTTCTAATTTCCTTTGTCAGCTGTATATTTACTGGGTTTTAGAGGAGATTTTATAACTGAAATGTAGGTATGTGAAACTTTGTTATACCAACCTTCTTGAAACTTAGTTTTGCATAAATGTCAGTATAAAGCGCCGCAGCGTACGTGAATAACCCTGCGGGCCTATTATGGTCACTGTGTATAAATGTTTCGTGTCGCATTTATCGCTGTGGATATTTATGGTCGCATTTATCGCCTTGGATATATGTTTATCGTCGCATTTATCGCCGTGGATAAATGTTTATGATCATTGATCACAGTGGATAAATATGTTAGACAGAAGCAAATTCAGAAACCCATATTTTTTAACTGAAAATATTTTTTATACTGTCTATATTTGGTCCTATAGTTGAGTTGAAAAACATCTACTCAATGCTACGGATATTGCGGACTTTGCTTCTACATATTTCTAAATATGTGACTCAATTTTTTATGGTCCTATTGATAATTTTTTTTAATTTCAACATAAACGTCTGTTACGCAATTCAAACTATTCAAAAAAAGTTCGTCGGTCGGTACGAGGTGTAGGTTCGAACCCTGCCTAAGACCGACGAAATTTCTTTTCGCTTTAACATAGTCCTATTGATCGCTGTTAATAAAACCTTTGGTTGTTTTTATCGCTGTGGATAAATATTTTGTTGCATTGATCGCTGTGGTTAAATTAAAACATGGGGCCTTATCCAAAAGATATATTTATCTCCTCTGTTACTCCGGGCCGATGCAGGCGCATTACCACTTGTGCCACCAAGACTACTTAAGATCCACGAAATTAGCGATTGCTTGCTTTTTCATTCGCGGAGGGATGCTGACGCCATCTATCGTTGTTTTATATAGTAATGCCATGCGTTAATGTCGCAAAAGTAGAGAATGGCTCGACCGAATTGTTTTTTTTGTTCGTAATTGTTAGCATAGTATAAATTCTATTTATACCATGTTGTTAGGGCCATATAGGGTATTCTCCGTGGTCCACCTATGTTGGTCCACCTATGTGAATTACGGAGATTAAACTGGACAATATCAATAGGTAGGTATAGGTTATGTTAGTTCTTCAGAGGGCCCGAAGGACCAAAATAATGTAGAAGCAGGAGCTCCGCGATAGCGGAGCTACGTCGACCTGCTAAGGTTTGCTAAAATGCCCAGGTGGACAACATAGGTGGACCACGACCAACGATCTGTATAAAATAAATCACATGGAGGACGCCGGACCCGAACAGCTAGTTATAAAATAATTTATAATAATTTATTAGTCAAACCAAAGATTTAAATTAAATAATCTTTATTACATTGTAATTTTTACGGTAGGTACATTTACTTTACCATGAGTTTCATTATATTTTAAACATAAGATAAATTATATACACAGTAATAGGTTTGTACCATAACATGCCTAGCAAAACGTTGCTTTAATACAAAGGCATTAAGGAAATGTATTAAAAAGTGTCTCACATAATGAATATGATTTCAGTTACAACAGCTGCTATGATGGTTACAAAAAGTAGTAAGTAATATACGTATTAGTTGCAAAAAGTTATGAGAACTAGAGCTGCCAACTCTCTAAATTGGAGTAGAGCCTGGTAGGTATATAGTATAATTAAGTTTATCAAAAAAATAAACAAAACCTAAAAAAAATAAAACTTGAACAAAGATTTCGTACAGCTAACTTCTACTTAGACTAGAACATCAAAAGTACATATAAATCATCCAAGTAAAAATAACAACTGCATTCATGCTCACATAAAAATAGTAACGTAAGAACAGTTTAATTTTTGCTACTACTTTATTATCCTAGGCAGAAGGGAATGTTGTCGCTATAGTCTACACACACAAAGCGCCATCGATGAATGCGTTAATTATTAAAACGTACAATAAAAATATACAACATGTTACGTGAAAATATTTTAGAACGACACGCCCGAAAACCAGACTATAAAACGTATGTGAACAATACGTAAGTCACGAAGAATTTGATAGCCGCGACGAATAAGCGTGCAAGATACATGCATAATACCTTTGAACGGTTATTCGATGGAGCGAATAATGTTGAGGAGGTTAAATAAAGGGGCTTGTGTCTGGGGCTTAAGAGCGGTTAACAAACTTTTAAATAACTTTGATAGAGAACTAATGGCTCTTGTCATAGGAGTCCTTGTGCTGGTAGCCGCTGACATAGCCCGACCCGTCGACGACCTCCCGCCGGCCGGAGATGCCCTTGCCCTTCCCAGCTTCGTCGAAGCGCTGCTTGTGCGAGCCCGTATACTTGGTGGTGTCGGTCAGCCGGTCCACCGCTGCCGCGGCCGCCGGTGACTTTGTTACCTGAAAGGGAAATTCATTTTTCAATTTCGTGTGGTAGACACTAACTGCCACCAACCCGCTAGGCGAGTCCATTATGTATGAAAATCAGAGCTCTTGGCAATGAAAGTGTTAAAAATGACTTGAAAACGAAAATGTTCCAAAGTGTATTTGATGCTAGCTGTATCATTTATCCTGTGGTAATACATACATGTGAAGTTAACCCTGGCTGCCCGCATGAAGTCAACTTCTTCCTGATCTCCTCAATGTCCACCTTCTTGCTCTTGGCGAGGTCGTCGAGGAACTTGGAGTAGTCGTCGACCGTTAGCTTCATAGTCTTCAGCTTCTTGAAGTGGATGGCGGTGTCGGTGGTCGTGATCTTCTTCCCATCGATCACCTTGGCCTGCTTCATCCATTTGTCGCTCTGGGAGAGTGTGATATGCTTGCCATCTGACTTCGGGTCGCCGAACTTAGAGAATGCTTTGAACGCTTCCTGGAATTGCAAAAATAAGGAGTTATTGAAAATAGTAGTTACCGTTTTAATCATTAAAATACTCTACCTGAGTGAGCCGCGGCAAATACATCAATGGGGTAAATGCGTCTTTTGGAGTTTTTAAGGAGTCCAAACGTTTAAAAACTACATTTACCTGTTCTTTTAAAAACTTTAAAAGACGCATTTATATACGCATTTGGCCTGGTTCACTTATAGCTTTTATTAAGTTAAGACATGAGGTGACGCGTTAAAATTATGGACAACATAGGTACAATAATAGGTCCCACCTAAGTACTCTCACTAATAAAATTCGATTAAAACTGAGAAGTCTGATTGAGTTTTTTTAAAAGTCAAAACCGGGCAAGAACCTGTCTGACATTGCTAAGTGTAGGATTCCGAAGCCGTTAGGTATCTACTACACAAAAACCATCTCAAAAACAACAAGTATAAATTAATTATATAAAAATGTGTGCTGTAGGTATTAGATGATTTTAGTAGGTATAAACACTAGTCGCCTGTATGTAGGAACCAATCAATAGTCTACTTAGTCGTGATAGTTTTCATTTAAAATGCGTTATCTCTACATGTATGTGCTTTCATTTAAGATATTTTTCCGATTTTTAGTAATTGTAGTTTTGGTTGTAGGAAAGGGGGGGGGGGGGGTCACTTGACTCTAACAAAAATTAGTACTTAAATCTTAATATTTGACAAACGGATCCCTTAATCGAAATTTGCAATGTTTTTGAAAGACCTATCCATCCAACAACACCCCAAACCATGGGGAAGACGAGAAAAAAAACATCGATAATCGTTATTCCACTGGGAACTTTTAAATTTTCCGGGATAAGAATTAGTCTATGTGTTAATCTAGGGTAAAAGTAAAAGCAATCTCCATTCCATCCGTGAAGGAATAACAACCGAACACACACACAGACATAAACTTTCGCATTTAGCATATTTGTAGGTTTTACTTTTATACTTAGGTAAATATTTATGAAAAAAACACGCATAAGACAACCGGTGAAATTGCTAGCATATTTAGAGAGATTGACAACTAATTTGGAGTCTTGGTATTGTAGTCTTGAGGAATTCAAATGTCTATGTGTCTCAGATCCCACTTACATTCAGGTGGCCTGTGTACTAGTTTGGCTTCTCATTACCATAAAAAAGTCAGACAGACGGCCAATGAAGGACAAAGAATAAAAACAGATGGCTGGAGCTATGAATGGCAAGATTGCAACCCTTTTTCCGTGGCCCTACAACTACAACTAGGTACCTAGTCTACCAGAGTCGTCAATACTTCTTGTGTGGGTATCTTTTGAGTTTGACTCTAATCTCTTTGACTCTAACGCTCTGTTGTTGTATGCTCGGTAAGGTACTTACCCGATAAGTACCTATAGAGATTCCTCTATAGGGTTTTGGTACATCACCCGA
This sequence comes from Acleris cristana, assembly GCA_948252455.1. Taxonomy (NCBI): domain Eukaryota; kingdom Metazoa; phylum Arthropoda; class Insecta; order Lepidoptera; family Tortricidae; genus Acleris; species Acleris cristana. The sequence goes on along the minus strand of OX411784.1, from coordinate 8,936,743 downwards.
CATATTTATCCGGCTCATACTTATCTACTTTGGTAAATAAAATACGAACTTAAACTGAATGCTCCACACGGCTTATAGGTACCCTGAATCTAAATCAACATTTGACTAAAATAATTTCCTCTTTTAATGGCCCACGACTATAATACCTATCATATAACGTCAACGTCACTATTGCATGACAATTGCTGTCTTAGTCATAATGCTTTTCAATTTGGTTTAACCGATTCCCACCTCTTTATAGCCATATACTCCTAGCTAGAACAATGGGTCGGAGCACACTACCTTAAACGAGACGGCATTGTCCTCGGGCTTGGTTCCGTTGGTCGCGCCCGGCGCCGCGCCGTTCTCGAGCTTGACGGCCTTCAACTCCTGCGCCACTTGCTCCGCGGCGTCCTGGGGCTTGGCTTCAGACATTTTCACTGAAAAATAACACGGCTTTTAGTCAATGCACAGAAAATTATAACGGAATTCAACCCCAGCTATGTCGTTGTCGTCTACCCACGTGGATCAATATACGTAGAATTACGCTGTTGTACGACTAAGAGCTTGTCGCGAAACTCCTTTAAATAATATAAATAACACCACCCCACGGTCTGCACCTTGCTTGGGGTAGAGCACATCTTACTTCCCTACTCGTATCTTAGGATTGAAAATATATATGATCTTCAGTCCCCAATTACCATCAGTGCGTTTGTTGGCTCTATAGGTACCAGCTTATAAAAATTGCCTTATTTATTGATACGCGAGTATATGCAGCGCACAAAAATAAAGTGATGCATTGCGAGTCGTACGCATACCCGAAAATCCGGTCCAAAAAGGCCAAAAAGCAGATAAAATCAATCCAAAGAATGCATTCCAGTCCAAAATATTTTGGATAGGTACAGAGTACCTATCTTTGATCTAGTTCTAGATATTATCAAATTAGTAATATAGTGACCCCGGAAGAAACCCACAAGCCGTTTGCCTCTCTCTGGGTTTGAAAAACTAGATCACTGAATCGAACAAAGACATTCGTTGCACTATTCGTTGTACGTTCACAACAATATCGTTTTCGATCAGAATGCCATAATTTATTAGTAACCTTACAACCGTCCACCATTAAGTCACTACCTATGTAAATGCAAGCAGAAACTGTTGATAGATACTAGGTAGCGACTAATCACGAACACTTTCCTCAGACAGAATAGCCAAGCATACTTAGGCAATTGTTTTGTTTTTGTTTTACAAAGATATGATAAGATAGAAGGCGTTATCATAACAAACTCGATATGTACATATTTTAAAGTGCAAGTTTGTGTTCTTTTCCTGCAAATCTTTACTGTTATAAAACTGTTACACTAGTGAGGGTACTGGGAGCCTAGACAAACGTTAGCGATTTTAGACAACTGACGAATGTATGAAGTGGACATAAGTGGCCGACGCGATAAATATTGTCAGCTTACTTCACACATTTTGGTCAGTTTTCGAAAAGCGATATGCGATAGATATGCATCTTTTCTAGGCCCCCTAAGAGAGCCCCTACTCGTTGACTGGTAGAGGGCATTAAGTCCGCCATTTGTGCTTTATTGTCTTTAGTGCAATTAAATGCAATTAAATAAATAAACATTTGTATAAGTACTTATATTTGGAGGCACCTGTACAAGACTAGAGTTTACACTTGGTTTACACAAGGTTATTTCTTGTCTGGTTGTCTCCTGACGTTCATTATTTATATAAAAAAACTTCGTAAATCCACGCGGTTCAAGTCACCGGTAAAAGGTATTCATAATGTCATAATATACAATTCGTTAAACAGTCGAGATAAATATAAAAAAACCGCAGTTCGGGGTGATGTCATGCCATATAATATAACCATACGCGAACGGTTTTGTTTCTACCCATCGCAATAGGAACCAGAGTCGTAGATCGCGGTCGACGCTAAAAGCGGCAATTACATCACCGACCTTGCAAACAAAATGTTTTGCAGACTTGTTGATAATGCTCACGTTAGCTGAGGTTCCCGTAAATCACAGAATCAACTTGCCTGCAAGAATGTAGGCGATTCATGCAAATGCCTGCAGTTGCATGTCTGACATCCTAGTCGCAAAAAAATAATTAAAGTTATAATGCTTTTTTTACATTAAAGTTTAACCATTCATTTAGGGTATACCTTACTTCTTACACTTTGTTATACTAATTTAAAATAACTTCGCATGAAATTGCACATAGGGAGCACATGCACGTTCATATTTTACAAATATCCCTAGAAACTCTATAAACAGCTTGTCCAGAGATATAAATAGATAGGTATGAGTAGTATGTAGGTACTCTATCTAATAATCAACGTCAAGTAGTCAAAACAAATACCTATACAAACACTTGGGTACTGCTTGTAACAGCAAAATAAACTGAGTAAACACAATGCAGGTGCCCTAACTTATCAAAATGCGATAAAATAGTACATAGGTAAAGGTGCAATATACGGAAGGTACCTACGTAGTATATAAGATATAAGTAGGTTACGTGGTATCGTAGGTACTACCACGTTCGCCGCACGGAAATCGTATCAGAAGTTCAGAACCGCTGACCCGTTTTCAGTTGCATTCTAAAAGTTTAAAATAGTTATGTAATACTTCCTACTCGTATGAATCATAGGTTTCAATGGGCACAAAAATTACGAACACTTTATTCACAAAACGGGCAGAATGACATCAACTCCTTTTTGGCATGATGCAGCAAAACAAATCCACAATTTAAAATCAACTTTATAATCTGGCGGGGGCCGTAACAATATGCTATTACACCTCCACAGGATCTGTGCACTACCAATATATCTAGACCATAAATGATCTGACCTTACAGATCAAGGTGGCACAAACACAAGTACCCTCATACGCATTTACATGGGTACCTGCGTGGATTGGTACTTGTAAAATCTACATTGTTCGTTCCTATTATGCTATGGACAGGTTGGCATGCGAATCTTGTGAGTCATGCATGTGGAGGTCTACATATTTTACCATTTTGAATGTTTAACAGGGTATGTACCTATATGTACTTATACAAAGAGATCTTAATTTTAACTACTCACTTATCCTTATTTGACATTATCAAGCGCGTAGATGACCATGCAAACATACATTTTCCCATCCAGAGGGCATTGCAGGGAATGGCAATATTCGCTTGAAACGCCTCGCTTCTTTTACCTACATACTAGGTATTATACCTGGTCTCACCACACAGACCCACGTCCATTTTTTTTCAAATACAAACAGCTTTGTAATAAATGCTCTATGTAGCGCCTTACCAAGGCTTCAGTTGCTTATAAATTTCTTTGTTCAAAATTTTCAAAGGAACGTCGCATTGCGTAAACCATTCTACCGTTGCAGAAGGTCAAGTGTTTAATACTAATGTGTTTTTTAAACAGCCCTATTCAGTGTCTCTATGTATCTACAGCTTAGTTAGAAAGGTTTCTTTTAGGTACAAAACTTTCGGAACTGCTACTTGTTCCAAGATCTCGATATGGGGTCCATATTGTATTAAGTTAAAGAGTTCGGCGCTCAATGTGTTATTGTTAGTTTGCGTGACCGAGTGGCTGATTAGTGGCACCTTCTCCGACCTAGTTCGGCGCGGCCCATATTTATGCGACTCCGGCCAACGCTCTCGGTCGCCGCGCAGGTTCTCACGAGCCCGACGAATTATTAATCCGCACACGATGCAGCTGCACCTGACTTATGACACACATGCACTAAATCAGACCGTCGTTGAAACTAAGGGTTTTCAAAACCAAAGAGTCAAGTACAGATCAAATTTAATTATATATCATTGTTTTTTTTGTATGCAACAGATCTCTACAGACGGAAGACGGAATACGAATTATATTTCGCTCAGTAGATAAGTATATTGTGAACAGAACTATAACACCCAGTGTTCCAAACCAGGCTTCCCCGTAGTACCTATTCTTATACGAAGACTAGAGGGACACCCGCGACTTCGTATGCTTAAAATTAGTTTCGTGCTAACTATTTTAACCCCTTACGGAATGAATTTTCGTATAACCCTTCTTAGTGCACCCCTAGGATATCCAAGAAAACATTCCTTCCAAAGTTTAAGTCCCTAGGTCCAGTGTTTTCGACTGTGCCATAATCGATCAGCCATGTATCACTGAACGTGGCAGCGAAAAGACCGTTATTTAACTGGCACGGTAATTAGTATTGCGCTGACCTACATTTACTGTCACAGGTGCTCTATCTTTCGAGCAACCTGTGAGGTTCCCTAGCGGTACGGGTGCGTTAGGTAATAAAACTAATAACTTCCTGCAACTAAGTGAATCTATGATATCCCTAATGTTATTCCAGGCGTGACCCACTCCTCGTGGCTGACGTCACCCCTTGCGATTCTCTATTTAATTCGACCGTGACTCATGGTGCCGAAATAGACCCCTCCAAAAAGGGACGAACGCCCGTCAAGTCAAGGGCGCGAAAATAGCGACCCTTGCTTTACGAAGTGTAATGCAGATCCGCAATCGGTTTTAGCAGTAGTACCTAAATATTTCCAACCATCTAGGCTAAGTAAACGCGTGACTTATCGCTAAAAGTCATTCAAGGTTAAAAACATAACTGGTTGTTTATTTTGTATACATATGTACCTATACCTACGTACAAGGATAAATACGAGATGAGTCTGTTTGAATACAATAGTTGTGAGTATTATGATGACCATTAAAAAGGATTGAATAAAACTACGAGTAGAGTCATGCATGATCAAATCGAATTTTGAAGCAATTTTTTCATAGACCATATTTAACCGGTTAATTATTTTTAAGTCTTAAGAACTATTTTAGGCGTTTATTATCATAGTATGGTTCAGGAAGAGCTACTTCTAAAGTGTTTGACAACGCTGGCCTAGTTGGTAGTGACCCTGCCTACGAAGCTATCGGTCCTGGGTTCAAATCCCGGTAAGAGCAGATATTTATGTGATGAGCGCGAATATTTGTTCCTGAGTCATGGATGTTTTCTATGTATTTAAGTATATGTTTATCTATACATATAAGTAATTTTGTCGTTGTCTAGTACCAATAGTACAAGCCTAGAGCTTAGATTGGGACTAGGTCAATTGATGTGACATTGTCCCCTGATATTTATTATTTTATTTATTTATTTATTTGTTTTGGTGTTTCGTTGAATTGTCATTAACCTATTAAAATATGAGTATTTTTCATTTATATGTTAGTTTTGTATCATATAAGTATGTATATGTATTGATACATACAACATAGTAAACAGTAACCATCTAAAACTAACAACGGCATATTATCGATAATTAATTACAAAATTGTGTACCTACACATATAGCAGGAAGGACAATAGTGTACCTACCAAGTCACCTTCAACGTGAGCTGCATTTATCAGTTATCGATGTGACCACATAATTCAAATCAGCCTAAATATTCTACCCACTAAAACGTTATGAGTTACTGGCTGTTGCCCGCAACTTCTTCCGCGTCGAAGTCGTTTATAGCTACTCGCGGTAAAAAGTACCCCATGTCCTTCCACGGCACGGGGTTCAAGCTATCTACCTAATTTCATCGAGATCAGCAGCGGTTTAGGAAAGCGTAACAAACAGACAAAGTTACTTTCACATTTATAATATTGATATGAGCTACATCCCAAAATTGTAAAATCAAACACGTTATGGGATATATATTTAGATATCACAAGAAATAGACGTACTTATAAATTAATACCTTTATAGTCTGCTCAGTGAAAACATCGTTAAAAAACCAACAACAAGATAGGTAGGTACCTTTTCTTGAATGATGTGATGAGAACACATTGTAGCCCTGTAGCATGTAGAGGAAACAATAATCGTAACATTGTTTGTTTACTGGCAATTCGATATAGTTTTATGTTGCCTAGCTCGTTTATACCATATGGACGTTATCGTATGCACTTTAACTAAATCGAACCTATCTGGTTTGCGCACTCGCTTGCTACAAATGGAGGGAAATCTGGAAAGTGAAAATATCGTGCGAAAAAGCAGACAGAATGTAAACGGCCTTGCAAGTTTCTATATCGGCGTTTATAACTTACCGCTCTACGTAAACTTTCTCTGCGTATCTTTTAGATAATCCGACTTAATGCGCGCCGGTCTCGGTGCATTGTCAACATAACTAAAAACTAATATTTTAGGACGGTTCCAAGGAAGTTAAACTAAAACGAAAGTACCTATATTTAGTTCGCAAACGATATTCTATGCTAGGTACTCTATGGAATTGCTGATTGCATGGATTGTCGTGAAAATGCAGCTTTGGCGTAATCGAAGGTGGCGCACGTACCGTACCTATACCTACCTATAGAATCGTTAACTCGTACGAGTACGATAGGTAGGTATGACATCATAGTTGCCTGGGGACTCTGAGCCCCAGCGAACTTCAAATATCAAGGATTTCAACTATTCTAGTAGCTTAGCGCTATTATAAAACTAACTGAAACTTTGAATTAGGTAGGTACTCATGTAGGTGCCTGAATGTTAATAGCTCAGACACCTAATACATAGTTCAAAAATCATAGAACATAGAAGAGAATAGAGAACACCTTTTTCTAGTGTGCTATGTCAAAACCTATTATATATTATATGTCGAATGTTTTGAGATTTGCACGATACATAATTCGACGATACGAAATACATTGATATAATTTAAAACAAAACAACAGTACCTAAACGATAGACAGTACGCGGATGGAGCTGTAATCTCTGTCTAATTGAAAATAAATCTATTATTCGTTATCTTTGAAAAAAATGTGTCTGCAACGTTTTATTAATAGCAAACCTATTAGCATAAGGTACCTACAAAGTGGTGATATCTAGTTATGTGGGAGTGTTAGTGGGGTGATATACTTAGTTGTCCTTGAACATTGTTTCGGGTGGTGTTGTGTCCCTGAGCGCATCCACCGCGACGTGTACTCGAGCGTTTAACTTATCAATTAATTGCAAGATTAATGACGGTTTGATAATGCTGATAATGATAACGCTATCCTCAGGAAATGTTGCAATTAGCTACTAAACCAGATACTTGTAAACATTGAAAAACCACTAGGTACATCTTTCAAATTAAAAATTTTGTCTCTACCAGATCTTTCAAGTAAATTCCTAGCTAGTTTCCGCTTTCCATGATCGTAATAAACCCAAATTGTATATTCTAATATACCTAAAATAAGAAAATAGTAATAACTAAACGGTATCAAAATTAAAAGTTTGTCAACGTACCTACTTATTTTAATAACATGCGAACTTTAAATCCAACAGTGACACTTAATTACGAAGAAAACTATTTGAATAGTGACGTTATTGCGGTAAAAAAAGACTAATTATTGAATGAATTCCTTTTTTGCATATTGTCCACTGTTGGATTTAGCGTGCGAATGTTAAACATTTTACCCAAATTATGGGCAAAATTCGAAACAAGCCTGGTTTTACGTAGTGGGGTCGCCAGCCTTATACCGGGTTACCATCCAACCCTCTAACGCTTTCTTTGTTTTTGTTAACGCGAGATTAAGAGGCCAACTGCCTTTACTTCATAAGGTAAATACATAATTTTAATCACCAAATTCAATTTCAAATTTATTTCATTTTTCCCGGCCTAGCTTTTGGCATAAACACAATTAAAAATAATAATAAGGGAAGCTACGCAATTTAATCTCGGCAATTCGGCGTCCCAATTAGTCTGATCCCGTTAGAGCACTGTAAATAGCTGGAACGATAAAAAATGCACGCGCACAATAATAATATAAATAGACTTACATAAATCTGGTTGGGTATGAGATAGGAAATGAGATCACATAGGCCGAGCGCGGAGATTCGGGCGGCGGCGAGTCGCGGCGCTAGCGGAGTACTGAGCACGGCGGAGCGCCCGCCGTAGCATTGTTGACAACGCGCGGGAGATGGGCGCGGCGAGATCTACGCATGCGCCCTGATAACATATATACATTTTTATATCCCCGTCGCCCTAGGCACGTTACACTCCCTGATGCGTGACAAGTGCCCTAATTTTGTATTCTGTTGTCAAACACGTACTTAAGAATTATGATTGTTATGGCAAACATATTTTCAATGTACCGGGAAATTTCTACGTAGGTACAGTCTTCAGCAAAATTATTATTTTTACTTTTGATATGAAATAGAAATGTACAAACGGCGAGCTTAATGCTACAATAAATTTTGTACTAGACAACTAGTAAAGTTAGAAACATGTAAAGAACAAATTGTACCTGCCGTTTTTTTATCATATACGCTAACAGTTAATAGAAATGAGAACACCTGCACGTAGAGCGGTTGCATATCAGTTGCGCCTCGTTTTGCGTGTTTCATTATTTGAGACATATTTTTTCCGATAAAGTTGCTAACAGTACTTTTTGTATTCGACGTAAAGCGTTCAAAAGGTTAATAAGTACATATTTTACTTAATTCTGTGACATTAAGCTTATAAGAGAGGTAGGTAAGAGACAAAAATAAAATCAAAGTATGCTAATGGAACCAGTAAGTAGTACGTAGGTGTTAAGATGCGAAAGTAACGAGTAAGTACAGTCAGCATCAAAAGTAGCTAAGCAGAATAACATGCTCAAAATGATCTAGACACAATTTGGCTAAAATATTGGTCAACACGAATGAATCATTTCCCAAAATTATATTTGTATTAATTTTGTTTTCTTTCCGGAATACCGAAACCGGTTACTACGTCGACTAAGATAGGTTAGACTTGTGACAACATACAAAAAATAACAGAAATAGCTTTTTGGCAAATGAAAATTTTGGAAATGATACATTCGGCATCAATTTTTTGCCCAAACGTCAGACCCGTTTTTCTTTACTACTTGCTGTTCCACGCAACTTCAACCACTTAGATACAAACACTGCCAATTTATTAAAAGCATGTTAACCGTCACAATATTAACATAGTACATAATACGTAACAATTTATGTTATGTGCGCTTTTCAAGTACCTACAATCAGTTCAAGTATTGCTTACGTTACCAATATTGCCATGAGAATAAATATTTACCTAAGTTTCTTCGTATGGTCTCATTAAAAAACATACAACTAGGTAGTACGTTTTTGATTAACATGAAAAAAATATATAATAATTATCACGATATCATAATTATAAAAAATAAAAATAAAAACAAATAAATAAATATAACATTTAAATATTTATAACTTCACGTATAGCAACTTATGCCCCTACCCTGGCACTCAATTAAGTTGTATGCTTATAGTGGGCGGTTTTGTTCGATAGTATTAACGTATCCAGTCAAACGCGACATTACTCTACTGCTGCACCCCCAGTGCACGTCAAACACTCCGATCTTCAGCGGTTTTCCTTCAGTCGCTGCTGCCAGCTACCCCGCGCAGGTATATCCTTGCCCTATACTAGTTAGCTGACTCGTGGTCTCCACTCTAGGACTAGTCTGGCGCAGCGGTTACCCCACCCCACTACCACTTCAGGTTACCTAACCCCCTTTGGGGCCTGTTTCACAATCGTCAAGTAAAGCATATCTGACACATAAATTTAGCCCTTTCCTTTTTTTTTACACTTGAACATAGACAAAGCTAACTTTAACTGGCACATAAATTTATTTTGAAACAGGCCCTTAATCATATAAACGCACTATAAACCTATCTAGTTAAAGTATGCGTTGTCCCTTTCTGTGAAATGGAAATGTCACAATGACAAATAAGGACAATATTTATTTGTGCAAAAAGAGAGCAAAGTTGGTTTTTGCTGAGAGTGTTGATTTTGAACCCAGGGTAAGCGAGTCACGAGCGTAACGAGTGATTCTAGGTTTGAATCCTGACCGCAGCGAGGGTTTTGACTCTTAAATGCTCGATTTAATTTTTTTAGTCGCTTGTATGTTGTATTACACGTAATAATGTCCTGATTATATATAGGCAAGTAAACTTTTTTAAGTTTTCGTTACGTAGGATGCATCATACATCATGCATTTAAGGGTAAAAGCCATGAGATGCAAATAAGTTTGGTCGCGTGTTGCACATACAACTTTTCACATCAGCAGCAAGAACAAGTAGGTACCTAAACTTAAAAAAACACAATATGGTAAAAAATCAACCACATGTGAATATTTAGGTACCCACCCAGTGACCCAACCATTTTTATTGAACCTGCAATGTTCACGGCTTTTTTTTATTATTAAAAAGTTACTTTGTCTAATTCAATAAGCAATAACTAATTTTGCAGCGAAATCGAATTTTGCCCACTGTCTTTAAACAGCAGCCTTTTTGAGGTGCTGACGTGAAAATCATATTTCATGCATACTTTAGCCATTGCGCGCTTATGATTAAGGGGGTTATTCTGTAACTTCAGTTCTCTATCGATTTTTTTCGTTCCGGATTCCGCTTACGTGCAATTCCAAAACTATAATAAATGTTTCAAAATTCAAGTCCTAAGGTCTTTTACGTAAAGCTAAAAAATACAAATTCCGTGCTTAACTCAACAAAAAGTTCGTAGAAAGCAGTCGCGGGCGCCAAGAACCGAACGCTACCTTCACACGTGGTATACAAAGGACACAGCACATTAAACTACGCATCTATAACAGATTTAACAAGTTTTTACAATAGGTACAATAGGGGGGAAAGTGTACCGTAACTAAGTTAATACTGTAAATACGGGCTGTTTGATAAAAGAAGCCTAATAATTAGGGGTTCTGTTCTACTGGTAAAACAATGTTGTTTTTGCCATGTTATACTAGTATTGTTTTTAACTCGGCCATCCTTACTGCCAAGTAAATAGGAGTTATCATAACGTTAACAATACGACATGTGAAAATCAATATGTTTCTACAGAGTAGAACGGAACCTGAAGGCTTACTATTGAGAGCACTGATACAAAGCTAAGGGGAGCCAACATCGCATTTTATTTTCTTAACAATTTCAGAGAATTTGATGTTTGTGACATGTATTTTCTTAAACAATACTAAGTTATTAGAGCAATTATTTTTGAAAAATATTTCTTAACGGCATGAAACTGAAACTTCCGTTGCTTTAAAAGGTAACAATAATAAAAAGTTGTCCTCCTTTGATAAATTGAACATGACACGCGCAACAATAAAATCTCTTAAATTATAGAAAACAAAAGGTGCGATGAGGATAACCACTCATCGAATGCATTTTAGATTGATTTAGTATCACATTATACATACTAAAATCTTATTGCAATTGCCCTGCAGGGGGGTTACCATGACTTACTAAAGCAGTTCAGTTTAGGTTGAGAGAAAGGGACAGAGCTATAACAGTTATATAGCTCTATCCCTTTCTCTCAACCTAAACTGAACTGCCTAAGTATGTCATGGTAACCCCCAGTACAAGTCACGTCATTCATACATAATTTGCTGTGTTTACGCACAACACGGCTTTGTTCGTTATCGATCCCTATTGGACCAGGCTTGTTTATTCTACCGTTATTCAAAGAACACTATTTAAAATAAATGTTACTGTGAAAAGATCAACCTCAATTTCCGAATACCTAGTAGTCGTTATTTTATTCGAATTCAAAGTAACGTTTATTCTGGTCTTTTCGATATATCACTTCTTCCAACAATTAACAATTATAATAAATCCAGACACACGTTAGAATGTGTATTGGTATGGCTTATACCCTGATGGTCGTTATGCAATTCAAATGCAGCGTTAATAAATTGTAAGTGTGTTCATATGTACCATCTTTCTACTTAACGAAATTTTGATGTTTATTAAATTCGAATAAAATAACGAACATATGAATCATTCTTATCACTGGTTCTATTTACTTACTATTTATTTTAGAATATATATTTTTATTGCAAGCATATCACTGTCCTACACATATAATTAAAATTAGCATTAAATCAACAGATAACCATTTTATTGTCTACAGCAAATAAAAAATTATATACGGAACATTATAATATTAACGCTTATCACGATATAACAGAAATTGACCTATGATTTGCACTAATGTTTGTAGTAATTATACTACGATGGTATTGAAGGTAGCAGGGAGAGGAGGTCTCCTAGTTTGGGCAGGACGACGTCGGGGAGCGGCGGCTTCTTCTCGCTGCGGAGCTTGTCCAGGTCCCGCGCGGAGGTGACGCCGGACAGCACCAGCAGCGTCTGGAACCCGCAGCGCACGCCCAGCTCTATGTCTGTACTGCACCTGCAATAGATCTCTAGTTGCAGCCGACCAAGGACCATGGAGTTGCAATAGCAGGACGTTTTTCAAAAAAGTGCACGTACCTACTTACGGACTAAAATTAACAATTTTTTCCATTAAGTCACGACAATTAGTCATACATTTATATACTGCCCTAATACGCCAATAGGCGGTATCTCAAATTCAATAACCGAAGCAGTTTCAATCCTCACTCCTTGGTAAAAATGGTTTCATTTGCTAAAGGATTTTGTCTGAGATGCCACTATTTCAAATTCAAATTAAAATTCAAAATATGTTATTGCATGTCACATTAACATAGTTATACGTGGGACATAATAGGACGTTTGTATGCGACGCCCTGGGCATAGCAACATCAGACAGAGAGCAGCTATACAATCAATACAATATATCTAGTTATCAATTATTTTCTAGAGCTACTTATAGTAATTGCAGTCGTGTTGGATTATAATTATGTGTATGTAACATCAACGATCATCAAAGAAGTTGTCTTATACACATATAGTTATTTATCGTGACGTAATGGAAAATTCACCGTTGTTAATTTTAATCCTTAACTGCAAGCACTTTTTTGGAAAAAGCCCACTAACCTCGTTTTGGAAACGCAAAATTAGGACGCGTTGATGTCTGTCGTGAAAAAAAGTTACTGTCAAAAATATTAAAATCTTAGACACGAGTAAAAAACAGCAACTCGAGCACCGAGGGCTCCGCACTTTTCTGTTCCGTCCGTCCTTAATTTAAAGAGCTATTTGAGCTATTTCTTTTGAACCGTAATAAGTAACGGGTTGTTTTTGTTAGTACGACGGATTTACTAACAAATAAAAAAAAGATAGTGAAATAATAAACGGGTCCCCATACATGAAACGTTTAATAAGACGGTTTTTTGTCGTAGCGTAAAAAGGGACGTATAAAAACAAAAATAGGTTAGTAAAATCAAAAATAACGTAAATATTCTTTCCCCTTGAACCTAGTCCGATTTTTACTATTTTTGAATATATTGTAGATAGAAAGTCCGTATGTTTTCCTTTCCGAAAAACAAAATCGGCCGGAGTTAAATTTGTATGAAAAAAAATTGTCAGCTTAGCGATTTAAACGTCGGTTCAGTGCTCTTAATGAAGCCTTCTAACGCATTTTTGAGAGCTGGCCTACTGCCTGCAATCACCTCCGCATCCTGGAACTGTGCGAGGAACTCGTTTATTAACACAACGGCTCTGGTAGTAGAAGCGTACGCGGTTTATTAGGGATGGCATAAAGGTTTGGATAAAATTTTAAACCTGTTTTGAAACGTTCTACTCCGGAAAATCAAAGTTCCCGAGGGATTAGCGATAAACGAATTTTACGCTGTGGAAGACGCAAGGAAACAAACACTACATTGATATTTTTTACCTGTCACCGATCATGAGCGTCCTTCCCGGATCGAGCCCACATGACTCTAGAAACTTCCGCACGTACGCGTGCGGCTTGCCCAGGACCAAGGCTTTCCTTTCAGAGCAGGTCTCGACCGCTCGCACGATGGTACCTGTCCCTGGGACGACGATGGAGCCTCCTGTAATGAAAGCCATGTCACATGTACAAGGAAAATACACTATTGTACAGATGATTTAACCTAGAAATACTGCAAAGGTGTCAAAATTAGGTATTATTATTTACATGGATATACTGAACCACCAAGTGAAGCAAGAGGTGAATTAAAAATGAAGGGGCCAGAGATCTATTGAATGAGAGATTTAATAACACTAATCTGAATTTACACTAATGTGTACAGATGTGGTAAGTGGTAACCTAGAATTACTGCAAAGGTGTCTACTCTGAATTTACCTCTGGGAAATCGTTCATCTGTATTGGTTGCAATGAACAGACAGTCTTCTGATGCAAGGTAGGATGCAGCTTTCATGAACTTGGGGTAGCTCACATGTTCGTCAAACCCTACCACTACAGCCCCAACCTCAGGATCCAAGTCTGAGGGCTTCAATGACTTAAAATCTGGTTTAACTTGATCTGGCTGGAAAAAAAAAATTAAATACATTATCAATTTTTTCTTTATATCAATTGAAATGTAAATAATATGTCTAGTCACTTTTTTATAAAGTTTTAATCTCAAGTCTCAAGTTTGATATAATTTACTTTTACCAGATACAGATATAAATCTTATTTAAAATTACATAGTTCCTAACTTTCAAATTGTGATAACTCAAAAAGTTCCTACGGTAACTAGATATGAGCAAGACACAATGTCACCAAACTGGCATTCAATTTGTTTTCTTTTAAAATTAATATCTTTTCATCTAAATCAAAAAGAAAATCTTATGAATCTCTTAAAGTTTTAATCATCTAATTTAAATCATAACTGCAGTAAGAAATTATAAAAACTGTATTAAGTTACTAGCTGCTGCAATAGAAACAGCTATCAAAAGTTACAATTGAATGGACTTACACCAATTCCTGAGTGCCTAATGCCCACAGCCTTCAACTCTTCTCCAATTCCATTGGAGCCTAAGAGATAAACCTTTTTAGTGAATCCAATTCCTTTTAGATAATGTGCTGCTAAGTAAGCCGTCGACAAGATTTCATCCTGTAAGCAAATAAATCCACCCTGTAAGCAAATTCTTGTAGAATTAAAAACATCATTAAAGTATGACCTACTAATTCAGTCAATTTGGAGTGATTAGTGTGACCGCAATAACTCATGATTTCAAAAACTTAAGTATTAACACGCGAGGAATATGAAGAGAAGTAATTAATCATTTTAATTACTGATGTGTTTCACCAGATTTGTGTTAATGTATTTAAGAAAAGTTAGATATAAGTGTAATCCATAAAGGTTAGCAAAGGTTGGCAACATGATCCAATTTTTTGCCTTTCATTCATTTTTCATCAAATCATTTTCATTTTCATTTTCAATTTCACCTATCACCAAATCTGACTCTATATATATATATATATATATATATATATATATATATATATATATATATATATATTTTAAGCTTGTTGTTGGTATAATGGCCCTCCCTAACCTACACCCACCCTCACATACACTTTTTACCTCCCAATTCATGCTACAAGATTCTAAAGCGAGACCTTAAATATACCTGGTTTGCAATAAATCCCAACTGCTGTGCTTTAGCCGCAAAGTCACTTCTAATTTTTGTTGAGTTGTTAGTGACATAAAAAATCTTCTTTCCAAGTTTTCTAAAATAGTTCATGACATCGGCTGAACCGGGTATAGAATTATTTTCAATCCACAAAACACCTGTAATGAATGATTAAAACAGGGAAAACTTTAAATGCACACTGATCAATATTGATTATTAATAGTAGTTTATGTAACTGTTTTTAAGGCCTATTATGTACAGTTACATAAATTATTTTATCTTCACACATTTTATAAGTACTCTAAGATAGGTTCAGAATCTAAAGGCAAATGACATGTATTGCTACCAGTGCTAGCTGTAACATACCTGTAGGTGCTAAGCTACTAAAAAAAATACCTACCGAGCTGATGTTTCATACTGAATTCAAGTTCAATTCTTTGATATATCCAGGTACTATCCAATGTGACAATTCTGCCAATTCTGACAATTCTGCCAGTGTCAAGGTTAGAAGTTACAAGTAATTGGTGAAAAAGTTTGGGGCCTATTTAAATTGTGTTGGTTTTGGGGAAGATTTTCCAAATTTGAAACTCATAATATATATAATATATATATATATATATATATAATATATAATATTATCTTTATCATATTTGATATTTATTTAAGAATATTACATTACAGCCGCCAGCACACCCACGATCACGACCACACCACCGCAAATAATAAAATTATCATAGTAAAATTGTTTGTTGTAATGCTTGTCTAGGCCAAGGGGTTCTGAACGCATTATCGAGGACTTACGATACGTGTGTACATAAAATATGTAATAAATAACATAGACAACTAGATAATCAACGCTTACCATCGCAGTCTGTTAAAACTGTGTCAAAAGAGTTAAGAAACTCTTGGACTTGGTCTTTCGTTCCGTCTTGAAGATTAAAAACTGCGGATTTAAACATAATTTTGGAGGTACTGAAACTCTTGAACTGAACTAAAGAAGGAGCTAGGGGTAACTGTTTGGTTATGTAACCCACATTTGTTTTCAGAAATTGTAGAAATCTAACCATTCCTGGTAATAGTTTCTACAGTATATTTTGTAGCACCGTGGAGTGCAAAATCCGAGATCCCAAGGACATATCTGTCACCGATGACATTAAAATGACATTATGAGTTGCGTTCCAAATCACGTTTACATATTCATTAGACACAACAAGACTCCACATTCGCGCGTTACTTTTATAAAACATTAGCCCAAAATAAAATAATGTTGAGTTTAAAACAAATAGATGTCCATTTTAATGTGACGTGACGTGACTTTCATTTTTAATTGACTCGATTCCTAGTTTTCTAGTTCCCGTCACGTAAAAAGGCGCTGGCAATGTACCGATGCAATATTGCAATGCATGCAATGCAGTAAGTTGCAGGACTTGCAGTGGCCCGTTTCACGAAGCTACAAGTTACAAATTACAAGCGGAACCATCTTTCTAGCAAAAGGAGTTAGAAAGAGACTTCCGCTTGTAATTTGTAACTTGTTGCTTCGTGAAACGGGCCTCAGGTAGTAAAGTAAAGTAACAGACGCGCGCAGTCGCGCATTTATCGATGAAATTAGTGATTATGACGAAATATAACGAAGAATTTTACTTGAACGATAAGAGTAAAGGATTCTAAGATTAGCCCCTGGGTGTATCGGACGGCTTATTCATTTTTAATTAAGGTAACTGGTAAATATTAATATTTTTTTATTACCTACTTTATGGTGTCAAAAAACAATTTCTTAGCTTATCTAGGTACCTACTAGATGTAAATGATTTATTGCACGAAACGTAATTTAAATTGATAGAAACCTAGTTTTCTGCTCTTATTCTGCATATGACAAAGGGATTAAAGTCCAAAGTATTATTTTTAACGGTTGGGCCTCGGAAACTTCGTTTTTCCAGCACCTGGTTGTCCCAGGTTATTTTTTAATGTTTATTTTAGTTTAACACATTCCCTGTGCATGTGCATGCCCCATATGATGCATTTTGTGATACAAACGACATGTAACTGCATCACACACATGTGAGGCGCAATCCCTTGCAAACTTGAAGGGTAATAAAAAATTATACGAGTCTGAGCTAAAGCATTCTAATATGATTGCACATGTGACCCAACATATACAAGGTGTAATCATTAAGTGGCTAATCAATAAAATGCCATCAATAACTTTTTTTTAAATCAAACGAAATGTATCCAAGATTTTGACATTAAACACAACCATACATTTAGTATGAGATTAGTAGAAAGGTTTTAGTTTCCTTAATTTAAAAAGTTATTTTAGCTTAATACTGATATTAAAGGAAACTGTTTATTTACTTAAAAAAGAAATAAAACTCTTTTAATTGAATAATATTTATTTCTTAGTAAGTATTTTTTTGTATTTAAAGCAATGTTCAAAGTCACGTCCTTTCTACTAATCTCATACTAAATGTATGGGAGTGTTTAATATTAAAATTTTGGATACTTCTCGTTTGATTATAAAAAGGTATTGATGAAATTTTACTCATTAGGTAACATACTTTCGATATCAGTTTAAAGTTTTTTGATATCTGTAATAGTTACGCAATAATCAACTGGACACACTTAATAATAACTCCCTGTATACAAAAGAAAAATGGATATTTAATTTATTTTAGGTATTTTTTTCTGTTCAATATGTAAAAAATAGAAAAAAGAAAAGTATCTGTTAAGTGCAAGGCAAAAAACAGTTATTATTATTATACCTAAATAGAAAAGTGGCAATTACTCCACTGACAAGATCCTAGCTCTTAAGTTAAATGATGATGAGTGATGACACTGATGATAATTTTGATTGAGTTTTTTTTATGCATTCAATGAATTTATTCTGTCAATCATAATATTCATTTTGTATTTGTTTGCAGGCTGTTTTCTACAGTGAAGTGACAGACACAAGACAATTACCTTGTTAAAATTTAATATATGATATGAACCTTTAAACAACATGGAAACTATTATTGAAACCCAGGAGGGGACAATTAAGATAGTGAGATATAACAAGCCTACGAGGAAGAATGCCATCGACACAGATATGTATGTGAGGGTTACCAAGATTCTCAATGAAGCAGCAACAGACAGCACCGTGTCTATGATGGTGATCACTGGCACAGGAGACTACTACAGCAGTGGAAATGACCTCAAAGCAGTAGAGGCTTCCAATGGCCCTACATTTTTAACTGTGCTGCATGATTTTATTGAAGCCTTTATTAAATTCCCTAAGTTAATTGTTGCTGTGGTAAATGGACCAGCAGTGGGAATTGCTGTTACAACCTTACCACTTTGTGACTTGGTATTTGCTGCTGAAAATGTAAGTATAGTCTAGCTAGAGGCTTATCATTCCTACAAATTATTTATTGTAATTTGTTCAAATACATGTGGAGCATTTCACCTTAGTATGAACTAAGGTACAGTCACCAGCAATAATATATTATATAACATTATATGACGCAAAAATATATGACACGCTCTTATACCTCTAGTAATAAAGACGTGTCAGATACATAAAAAGACAAAAATAGATGATAAAAAAACTGAAAATATAACTTTAGTAATAATAAAAAGGTTGTAAAAAATAGCCTATATTTTTTAATCCTTTTAACTTAATTTAAAGTCATCAGCCCAGCATTACATTTTTGTACCTAAACAAAGTTTGACTTTACCTACACTTGTTTCCAGGCTTTCTTTTACACTCCATTTGGGAAACTGGGTTTTACAGCTGAAGGATGTTCTTCATACACTTTTCCCAGAATGATTGGATATAGGAAGGTATGGTTAATTTTTCTGCAAAATATTCATGAGAAACATTTAAGGCCCCATTTGAAAAATTTCTCTTATATTCATATACCGTCCCTTCTGCAAACTATCCCATTTATAAAACGTCCTATCCTTTATGCAAAGTATACTGTCTGTAAAACCCTCTTTTGAAAAATGACGCATTTGTGATAGGCTCTGTTTGCAAACCGTCCTGTCTGCAAAATACCCCAGCACAAATTATTGACACAGGCTTTAGCTCAAAAGGACACACAACTTTATTATACAAGCTAGCATACATATTTGAAATGTAATATAACTTATTCCTGTATTATGAATTTAGAATTAACAACAGGAACCTCTATCTATAAGCATAATTTTTATCAAACACCATTTTAAAAAAAACCTGTTGTCAATTTTGTGAATGGGACATTTTGCAAAAGGGATGTTTCACAAAAGGAACATTTAGAAAAAGGACCTTTTGCAAAAGGTTCAAAGAGATGTTTATGCGTCCTGCCTCTATATTTCAATATTGAATTTCAGGCCCTAGAAATGTTACTGTTGAATGAAAAGATGGATGCCAAAGAAGCCTTGTCATATGGGTTTGTGAATTCTATTTACAAACCAGAAGACATCCAGAGCAAGGTGTGGGATAAACTTACTGAAATAGCAAATCTGTCAGACTATTTAGTGATGTCAACAAAGAGATTGATGAGAAGGTCAATTCAAGATAAATTGATAGAAGTCAACGATGAGGAAATTGCTTTGTTGAATATAGTCTGGGCTGCCAAGCAAGAAACAGTTGAAAAAGGAAAGACAAGTAAATTATGAACAATGTAAAATACCCCAGGCCACTTAAGATTTTTTTGGAAAGAATAATTCAATATCAGGCGATTTTGCAAACAGTATACTGCAAGTTGCTAGAAAAATGTTGAACCCTAGAAAGAGGTGGTTTTTTTTTAGCAAAATGCAATAATTATTTTTATAGTGAAAATGTATTGATATTGGTGTCAAACAGGATACAATAACCAAAACTAAAATAAAAAACAAAAAAATATTTTTTTTGGATTTAGTTCAATATATTAAATACTTCAATGGATATGAATTATTTAACTTGAGTTATGCAATTAATTTACTTCAATATATATGACAATGGATATGAATTATTTCACTTGAGTTATGCAATTAATTGCAAATTAACTTTTTTTTGTGATGCAGGAACAAAAATAAGTGGGTTTTATATGTATATGAAAGAATATGATTTAAGTAATCTAGATATTTTCAAGGTAAGTAAGTACTTGTAGAAATTTTACTCTATTTTTATAAAGTTAAAACAGGTTGCTTTTCATTTTCATAAATGTATGCGCGATTAATGAAGAATACAGTAATGAACTTATGAACTTCCAAACTAATTTTTGAGAACATAAAATTACTGATATTGATATTATTGTTGTCTCCATACTAAGAAATCGTAACTTTCCTGGGGAAAAACGCAATAAATGTGCGTTTTTGAATGATGTTAGACAATAACTTTACTAAACTTGCATTTCTAATGTAAATAAAATACAATATCAACTATAGTGCAATAGCGTGCAATATATTTAAGAAGGTCGAGGTCTAGGTATATGGGGTAGATTATTAATAAGTTATGTGATGTGTGTTAATAAGAAAAGTAAATAAGTGTTTTATAATTATATCTTCACAAGTTTAACCTGGTTTACAAAGCTGGGCAAAACTTGGCTATTAAAGTTTTTACTTACTTTATTTCATGTAATATACTAATAAAAATTGTATAAAATATATACTTAAGTACATTACCATTTAATTGTATCTATAGAGGTACCTACTATTTGTGGGTAAGTAAAAGTAATTGAATTACTTAAAGACATTATTATTTTCAAATCGCCTGGGCCTGCGTGCAACGCAAAGCATTTACTTTTCTAAAACAAACCTTTGTTTCTTGTTTGTTCTAAGCATTTATCATGAGTTTACATGTTCACTATGTTTACAAGAGATCCCTTAAAGTTAAAGGGATAAGTTTGCCTTTGTACTACTTTAATTTCTGTAATTTTAATATTTGTGTAATGAAATTGTTTAGTACAATAAAGTGTTTACATACAAACATACCTACTCCTTAATTAGTTAAGTAACTGATCGTTGATTTATGTACATAAGTAATACTATATAATAAATATATTTACGTCTGTCATTGTCCTGTATACCAATAAATAAATAAAAGTAAATAAATATTATGAATCATTTTTTCATAATACAATTAAATGGTCTGGTTACACTTTTTTTTTAACGAACTAAACGAGCACCTTGCAAAAACCTAATAAAATAGTTGCCGCGATAAGCCAACTAGATTATGGTTACATTTCGCTAGGACACGCCAATGTCTTACCTTTATTGATTACACGATCGATTAAGAATGGCCACTAGATCGCCGAGTTTTTCGTCGATCACGGACTTGTTCCGCCCGAACGGAGCCCGAGGCCTGCGCTCCCGGGACCTGAGCTGTACTCGCTTGAACTTGCTCAAGCAGGAGATAAGGACTGATGTACATACTATTCCACTCAGTAAGTATTTTTCTTAACCTCTTCCGCACCTTGGTCTGTATTAAAAGTGAAGACCGCTGCTAAATCTTGAAATATATTCCAAAATACGATTCTAACCACGTGTTACGCGTTACGTCGCTGTTTACAGTCAAACTCGAGGACTACGAGTATGGTGTCCAAAAGAAATACCTGTTGTGGATGACCAAATTAAAAAAATGCGTGACTTAAATATTGTAAAGCAACTGTAAAACTAGCTAATGACTTAAAATACAATTTTTAAACTAGTTTTTGCGCGGCCCGACCAAAACGAAACTACCTAATTCATCTGCATTGAATTCATTTATCGTACTAATTCCTCTGGGATGTCTTTTCAGGCTACTTCTACTTTCGATGCCAAAAAGCGTACCGTAAAAAACGTATATGGGATCACGAGGCTATTTGGAACTAAGTAATCATTAAGCTTTTAGTTGATATATTTTTTGTCATGGCTATAATAGAACTGTAAAACTTGGTGTCATGCGAAGTTTTCAGTTCTACCATTGCCATGACAAGAATATATCTACTAAAAGCTTATAATTACTCGATTCCAAATAGCCTCGTGATTACCAAATAGCCCCGTTTTATCGGTAAAAAAGGAGGTACTTATAGCGTATAAAACAGACAGACGGATGGTTAAACTTACCTTCGCATTAATAATACTAATAATGATCAGGGAAACCTATAGAAATAGATGCGTTGACAAACGGCATAGAAAGTTTAATAAATTACAGGTGAATTTTACGAGCAATTCGGGACTCATCCTGTTAATGGACTGACGAGTGCAAAAGCGGCTGAAAACTTAGCTTACTATGGACTCAACACCCTGACGCCCGCGACGCAGTACGGGTGGCCGCGGGTGCTCTTCAAGTCCATGTGTACAGGTAAATTAAAAATACAGGGTGTCCCATAATTGACACGTAACGCTGACACCGGAGATAGCCCATCCCTAGACCTATCAAACCAGCCTAACATGACCTCAGTAAAAGTTGCACGGTTTTCGAGATATTGCCAATAACAATAATTATTTTCGTATGAAAATTATTACCAAAACAAAAAATAATTAGAAAAAATAAAATAAAATATTATTAGGCTGGTTTGGTACCTAGGTCTAGGGGTGGGCTGTCTCCGGTGTCAGGGTTACGTGTCAATTATGGGACACCCTGTATAGTAAATCAACTGTGGAAACACACTACTTACATGTAAAAGAACCTGCTCTATAGTACAATGCAAAAAAACACTAAAATACGTCATGTAGTTTTCGATGAAATGGACACACATCTTTTCTTACCCTATTAGGTACTAGGTATTCTATGCTTACGCTGTCCGCCCGTCCGTCCGATCTAACTATAAAGAGCTGTCTTTTGAACCGTGATAGATAGCGGGTTTTTTTTCTTCAGAATGTGTGATATTACGGCGGATATAATAACAAATAAAATAAATTGAAGAAAGCGAAATATCAAATTATGAAGGGGATTCCAATACAAGAAATGTTTTTTTCATCGTATTTTTTTGTGTCGTAAATTCAGTAAAACATGCAAGCGTCAAATTTGGTATGAATATAACTAGTACAAACCCTAAAGATAAAAAAACAAATACAAAAAAATGGTAAAGTGTGAGTTGGGATCGCGCTGATTCAATTCGAAATTGGATTCAAATATACCTCTGTGCGGCGGTACGGAACCATTGGTGCGCGAGTCCGACTCGCACTTGACCGGTTTTTTGTACTATGTCTGTTGTGTTGCAGTATGGATTTGTCAAAGAAATGGTTTGAGTTTGACTTTGAAAATAAATAATTCTTAATTTGACAGGGTTTTCCATCTTGATTTGGCTGGGCGCCTTACTATGTATGATCGCCTATCTCATCGAAGCGTCTGCTAAACCGAACCCCAGCGTGGACAACCTATACTTGGGATGTGTGCTCATAGTAGTTGACGTGGTTTGCGGCCTTTTTAGTTTCTTTCAGAACTATAAAAGTTCCAAGGTAAGTCACACGTTATCAATCACCATCACCATCCTAACATACTCATAGACAAAGAATATTTTTTTTTTATACGTTACTTAATTACGTAACAATGGTATCAACAACGAGAAAATAATAGTGTAGTAAGGTACGATTTGTGTCGTAAATATAGGTACACACGAGTATACTAGGTATACAATGCGTCGTCGAGTAAAACTACGCAGCAAGCAATAATAAAGTTACTTCCCAGATAATGAAGACCTTCAATAGCATGATTCCAACATATGCCCAATGCATCAGGGATGGTGTCCTCAACCCGGAAACGGAAGTTAAGTACTTGGTGAAGGGCGACCTGGTGCGCGTGCAGGCGGGCAATATCGTGCCGGCCGACATCCGCATCATAGACAGCAAAGGGTTCAAAGTAAGTGCTCATTTAGTAAACAACAGAATATTTACCATCACAAATCATTAACAAGTTTTACTATAATGTGATTGATATACCATCCAGCTCTACATAATATAGTTAATGACTGGCCAAGTGCGAACCGGACTCGCGCACGAAGAGATTCGTCCGATACCAACTTACGATCCAGATCGATACGATAATTAGATCGAGCAAGAACCACGTGTTTTGCACGAACGATGGTCACGGTTAAGGTTAAAAAGCACTAGAGTCCGACCAGCGAGCTTTTTTGCCCGTGGTCCTACTGCGTTGTACTACTGACCAATGATTTCTATTTGAATATCGAATTAACAGGGTCGACGGAGCTACGCTGGCGCGGAGCTCCTATATCTGGGTGGTTTGGCCCTCCGGGCCTGCTGCAAAACTAACATAACCTAAACCTACCTCGTATTTATGATACTAATTTTGGTCAGTAGTACAACGCAGTAGGACCACGGGCAATACACCACCAGCGAGTGGTGATACAAGCATATTTCTCAAATTCTTCATATGGCAACAATTTTACCTATGAAACAAGCTGTCACATTATGAGTACCTCAGATATGAGTACCTATCCAGTCGCTATGCATTTCGTGTTACCAACTAGTGATATTTTGAATTCGCCGCCTTTTTTGTGTCCTCGCTGCGTCGCTATTGCCTAACGCACTCGCAATCGCAATCGGCTTCAAAATGGAACAATTGTTTTCATTTTGTATGCAGACTCGCCTTTGACTTTTAAAATGAAAACGATTGCTATTGCTAGTAATAGCCCCTCTGGTCGGGCTCTACCTATTCCGACCCCTGGTTTACCACGTAGCTCTGGTTGCATAAACGCGAGCACCCACTCACGCGCATGTTTCAGGTTGACAACTCCTCACTGACCGGCGAGTCCGCAGCGATGTCTCGCAGCAATACCGAAGGAACGTCAAACATATTAGAGTCGCCTAATGTTGCTTTCTTTTCCACGCAATGCGTCGAAGGTTGGGCTCTAGGTAAAAAACATGGCTTTACTACATGCTGTACTCTCGTTGATTTTAATTAACAATAACCTAATTACTTACCTAGTTAAATGTTAGTCATTAGTCAAGGAAAAGTGAAAAGGGGCCCTACGAACCAGATATTTTAAGCAATTCAAGTACCTAAGCCTAAGCCGTAAAGTCACGCCGGAGGAATCATTAATGAAAGGCTAAAAAACTACGAGTACCTACCTATAGCAATACATATGCCATTTTCGGGGTACTAGGCGGCACTTTAGCCTATCGAAAGTTCAGTAGGGTAGGACCGTCTGTTCATTACATTTTTGTCCTATAAGCAGCTAGCGAAGCGGTTGTCGGTTGTCCTACAATATATGAACTTAGCTTCGGGCTAAGACATTTCGTATGTATCCGCTTTTTTCCAGGTGTAGTTATGTGCTGCGGAGACTTGACAGCCCTCGGGCGTGTGGCAGGGCTGGCGACGCGGCTGCAGCCCGCGCCGTCGCCCCTCTCGCGTGAAATATCCCGCTTCATGCTGTGCATGTCTATCTGGGCCCTTTGCCTCGGTCTTTTCATTGCTGGCTCCTCCCTTGCGCTAGGGTATCCATTTATGCAGACCACAGTTTTCGTCATTGGAGTTATTGTAGCTAATATACCTGAAGGTGATTATTTATTATAATGATAATTGAACTGCTAAAACATACAATTAACTTTATATTCTTAATCATATCACCAGTCATATTTAAGAAGACGTTCGAATAGGTAGCAATTACTCGTAATGAAGAATGTCAGTAGGTACGCCAAATCGCTTGAAACTTTGTAAGAGTAAAGCTTATAAATAAACAAACATACTACTTTTTGTTTCATTCAAATAGACCCAGTAGTTTTGATTCTACGAACGTATGAAATTACGGTCAAAAATATTAAAGGGTGCGGGCGCCATCTTACTGGAGTGACGTCATGGTTTCGTTGCGGTACGGCCCCTTATATGATTGAGTAAGTTTACAGGGCTATATTTTTTTAACCGTTATAAGTAACCAGTTGAAATTTTCACAGATTACGTGTTATTATAAACTCTAATGTTTAAAATTACAAAATGAACAATAAATGAAATCCCAAGAGCAAGAAACATGACAAATAACCAGTTTTTTTAGCATTTTTATACGTGTAGTGTATGGTAATACTGGTGGTGGGTAGACTTAAGAGATTTAATAAATGTGGGTAGGCCGACTCGAACTTAACCATAGAATGTCAGTCGTTATTAAAGCAGCTAAGAAGCAAGATCGTTCTTTTACTTGAATTCCCAATACATATCATTGGCGCAGTCGCGAATCTAGATTTAAATTTATAAATAACTTAGTTCACGTTGCTATTAGTGCGCGGACATGTCGGTCGGTAAATTAAAAGAGTTTGACTTAGGCAGTGGAAAGTGGTCGTCTTATTGTGAAATTGTGGAACAATACTTCTTGGCAAATGACATCGAGGCTACTAAAAAGATACCTATACTGATAGCCAGTGTCGGAACCGCCACATACGAGCTAATGGCAGACCTGTGCAGCCCAAAGAAACCTAGTGACATGAAATATGAGGAGTTGATCCAGGTCGTCGCTGCACACATCCAACCTAAACCGTCGTACCTGGCCGAGCGGTACAAGTTTCGCCTGGCGAAACAAAGCGAGGAAGACTCGGTAGCCCAATTTGCTGCCACTTTAAAACGGCTCGCTACTTCTTGCGAATTTAAAACTACGTTAGACGACAATTTAAGAGACCAGTTTATCTGTGGAGTAAACAGTGAAACTACTCGTCAACGGCTATTTTGCGAGGAGAAAGACCTAGACTTTAAAAAGGCATATGGTATCGCTATAGCATTGGAAGCCGCATTTAAGAACGCCGCCGCTGTCGAGCACGCACCGCTTAGAAAGGAAGGTCACGCCGGCGTGCTCGCGATGCACGCGGGGTACTGGCGCGGCGCCGGCGGAGCCGCGGCCGCGCGCTACACCCGGCGAGACCGCGCCGCGGCGCCCTCTGCCGGCCGCGGCCGCGGGTGGGCCGCGGCCGAGCGCCCGGCCCGCACGCCGGCAGGACATCAAGGGCGGCGCGGGTGCTCTTGTTGTGGTGATCAAGGACACGACCACACAACATGCAAGTTCCAAGAGTACGTTTGCAAAGCTTGTCTTAAAAAAGGACATTTAAAGAAGGCATGTCCTAATTTACGCCACATAAATTTCGCAGACAACATGAACATACTGGGAATCCAACAAGATAACGACTCAGATAACAGTAGGTACGAGGACTGCGAGGAACCAGGCGAAGAGGGCGGTTCGTCGGGCCTGTACCACGTGGAGCTGACGGGGCGGGAGCCCGTCACCGCGGAGGTCGTCGTCGACGGAACGAGGCTCCGCATGCACGTCGACACCGGCTCGCCGTACGCTTGTGTCGGCGAAGCTGCTTACAGGGAATTGTTTGCCCATCGAGTGTTGAAGCCAGACAGCGTAAAGTTACGCGGGTATGATGGAGGACCGATCCAATCCCTCGGACAAATAAATGTTACTGTCGAGTATCAGAACATAAAAACACAACTCGACCTACACGTCATTGTAAATGGCACCGTGCCGTTGTTAGGTCGGGAGTGGTTAAAATCGTTACAAATGAACGTCATCGCGTCAAGTTCAGTGTTAGCAATTGAAAATAGTGAACAAAAGCACAGTGTATTTAATAAGCTAGATTTAGTGCGAAATCATAAGGAGGTGTTTAGCACGTCACTGGGGAGGCACGTGAGTGCGCGCGCCACGCTGCGCGTGCGCCCGGGCGCTCGACCCGTGTTTCGCCGCGCGCGCCCGCTGCCGCTGGCGCTCCGCGCGCCTGTCGACGCCGAGCTGGAGCGCATGGAGCGCGCAGGTATTATAACACCAGTTCCCTCCTCCGATTGGGCTTCATCTTTAGTTGTTGTTGTTAAGAATAATGGTAGCCTTCGAATTTGCGGTGATTATAAATCCACGCTAAATCCCGTGTTAGAGGTCGATAAATACCCCCTCCCGCGAGCCGAGCAGCTATTTAACAACCTGAATGGGGGAAAACGGTTCTCTAAACTTGATTTAAAAGAAGCCTACATGCAAATCGAGCTCAGCGAAGAGTCTAAAAAGTACACTGTGGTCAACACGCATCGCGGCCTGTATGTGTACAATCGATTAGTGTACGGGGTTGCGTCGGCGGCATCAATTTTTCAGCGTGTAATAGAACAGGTAGTGTCCGGGATCGCCAATGTAGCCGTTTATCAGGATGACGTTTTGATTACCGGAAGCAGCGAGCTTGACCATTTAAATAATTTAAAAAAGGTTTTGAGTCGGTTTGCGAACGCCGGGCTAACACTTCGCGAAGAAAAATGTACCTTTTTCGCAAAAGAGGTTAAATACTTAGGTTTTATTATTTCTGAAAACGGTGTTACAACTGACAGTGATAAAGTTAAGCCCATATTAGAGGCCCCCACACCTGAGAACACATCACAATTGAAATCATTTCTGGGCATGGTTAACTTTTATTCAAAATTCATTAAAGATTTTAGCAACATTTTATCTCCACTATACAAATTATTAAAGAAAGGTTGCAGTTGGGAGTGGGGCCAAGAGCAAATAGATTCATTTAAAAAGATTAAAGGAGCGTTGACAAGTAGCCCCGTACTAATACATTACAGTGAAAAGCTGCCTTTAATACTTTGTTGCGATGGGAGCGGAACCGGAATAGGCGCGGTGATCCTGCACCGCACGCCGGAAGGCGACCGGCCCATCTCGTACGCGTCGCGGGCACTCAACGATGCCGAGCGCAACTACAGCCAAATACACCGGGAAGCGCTGTCGATAGTCTTCGGAGTAAAAAAATTTCACACCTACCTGTACGGTCGCCACTTTACGCTGCGCACGGACCATCGTCCGCTAGTTGCCATTTTCGGTGCTAAAGCAGACATTCCATCCACGGCTGCCGGTCGACTAATCAGGTGGTCAATATTATTGTCTGGCTACCGATACGATATTGAGTACGTCAGATCAGCGGAAAACGTCGCGGATGGCCTGTCGCGTTTGCCACTACCTCTGGATAGCAAGAACTATGTAAGTGACGACTGCAGCTTCATACATTTCATTGAAAACAATTTCCCAATTCGGGCGTTAGACGTTAAAAGGGAGACTTCGAACGATAAAACATTAAAATTAGTAATAGAATTTATTAAGACTGGATGGCCAGCATCTGGTGTATCTACGGAGTTGGCTCCATTTTATAACAGGCGAGACGAGCTCAATGTACTTAGAAGGGGGGTGTTTGATTTGGGGCTCACGAGTCGTGGTGCCGGCAGCGCTGCAGGGAGCGGTGCTGGCTGAAGTGCACGGCGGCCATTTGGGCATCGTCAAGTGCAAAGGCATTGCGCGAAGTTACGTGTGGTGGCCTAGAATAGATTTAGATATCGAGCAGCTCTGTAACTCGTGCCGCATATGTGCGGAAACAGCTGATGCGCCCCCGCGAGTGCCTCTTGTGCCTTGGACGATGCCCAAAAAGGCATTTGACCGAATACATCTTGATTTTTTGTCACATAATAACAAAACATATCTGGTAGTAGTAGATAGTTTTTCTAAATGGATTGAAGTTTTCCCAATGACCACCACAACAGCTAGCGCGACTACCGATAGGCTACGCGAATTGTTTGCTCGGTTCGGTATCCCATCCAAATTAGTCACAGACAACGGGCCACCATTCAGCAGTGAAGATTTTTCATTATTCTTAAGAAAGAACGGCATCATGCACGTGACCTCAGCGCCCTACCACCCCGTCTCTAACGGTGAGGCAGAGAATGCGGTACGCACCGTAAAAAAATGTTTAAAAAAAGCCGCGAAAGAAAATGTAAGCACTCATATTTTCTTGCATCGGTTTCTGTTAGAGTATCGTAATGCCAAACATTGCACTACCGAAGAGTCACCAGCTGCGTTATTGATGGGCCGTCAGCTAAAAACTAGGCTAGACTTATTGAAGGGAGGTCTATTTGACACGGTATCCGAGAAGAAACTAACAGAAATAAGCCACGGACCGCAGACTACTAGGTATGGGGAAGTTGGGGACATAGTGTGGGCTCGGGATTTTCGCAAAGGGAAAAAATGGATTGCGGCTACCATTGTTCAAAAGGTAGGCAACAATAACTTTAAAGTCCGGACGGAGGAGGGACAAGTAGTGTCAAGGCACATGAACCAACTGCGTGTGCGCATCACTGCGCCAGCTAGTGAGGCGCGCGGAGCGCCGAGGGCTCTCGGGCGCCGCGCCTGCCCCGCGCTGCCGCAGACTAACAAAACCCAGTGCACACAGGTGTCTCCCCACGCGGCGTTTAATTGTAATATTCCGAACAGTCCTGAGCCCGTAGCGAGTACCCGGCCCCAGCGTACTCGGTTGCCGGTTATTCGCTACGGAATTGACGAAGTTTACCTGTAAGGTATCACGTGGACACTGTACAGAGTCAAATACATATTAACAAGCTGATAGCATCCTATTATAGTAATCACGATTATGTTATAATTAAGTTCAGTTAAGTAATCATACTCTTATAGCTACATAAGCAGGACAGCTTTATAACAATGTGTTATTAAAGTTATTATCCCCACTTACTCATCAAATAACAACATAAGAAGGGGAAGTAATGTAGTGTATGGTAATACTGGTGGTGGGTAGACTTAAGAGATTTAATAAATGTGGGTAGGCCGACTCGAACTTAACCATAGAATGTCAGTCGTTATTAAAGCAGCTAAGAAGCAAGATCGTTCTTTTACTTGAATTCCCAATACATATCAATACGGATTATATTTTTATAATGGCTTATTATTTTGATGCTATTTTAAGCTTAAATTGCAGTCGAACTTTCATAGTTTACGACTAAATAACAATATCAAGTAAAACTGCTAAAAATATTTGACCAAACTGATTTTATCAACACGATGTTTTAAGCGGTCACTCATCCTGTTTTAGAATACGCTTGTAAGTAGGTAGTTGCTTAACTTTGGAAGCCGAAGTACGGGTTGTATTTGTATTATCTTTTTATTTCGGTGTCACACAATAATCTAAACTCCATACTTACGACCAAACAGTAATCTGTAGTAAAACAACAAACAACAAAATCTTACACGATGTTTAAGCGGTGTTTACTTAACTTTGGTGATAGCCCTTTCTTTACAAATGTCGTATCTAATGTAGAATTCATATCGCTAGGTACCGTATAAAATAATGAACTATAAAACATGAGTTTTTGATTGACCTAGGTAGTAGTTCTGATATTTTGTGTACTTATTCATTTCATCGATTTCAAATTTCGCGGGCGGGCGCTGCCAAGTGGCTCACTCGCCATAAGTTAGGTACCTAGACCGCCTCTCTCTCTCTCTCTCTCTCTCTCTCGCTAGTTGTTGGTATTAGCGGCCGCTGTAGCAAGTAGGTAGTTTTTGAACTGTTTTTGAGCATTATTACTGTTATTTCGTGTATGCAAGATAGCTTAGATAGCGTGCGTGTGTGTGTGTGTGTGTGTGTGTGTGTGTGTGTGTGTTCGTGCGTGCCTGCGTGCGTGCGTGCGTAGCTTAGATAGCGTGCGTGTGTGTGTGTGTGTGTGTGTGTGTGTGTGTGTGTTCGTGCGTGCGTGCGTGCGTGCGTGCGTGCGTGCGTGTGTGCGTGCGTGTGTGCGTGTGTGTGTGTGTGTGACGTGTGTCCATCTATCCGCAGCCTAGCTCAGAGACTCTTAGTACTAGAAACGTGTAATTTGGCATGAATATACATATTAGTCACGCCAACATAGTTAAATAAAAGTAAAATCATGATTATTATTTTTTTTACGTAACGTTGGGAAGTTTTTTTTTCTCTTCTACCCCATAGTGTGGGGTGTCGTTGTATAGGTATTTCCAAAATATTGCGGATTTGTGAAAACAATATTTCAATAAAGGTATCCGTTTATGAAAAGCTTTAAAGCGCAAATTTTTGTTAGAGTCAAGTGTCGTCGTCCCCTCCCCACTACAGCCAAAACTACAAATAAAAAATATGAAAAATATCTTCAAAGGAAAACTATCATAACTATCATAGTCACATCAAAACGAATTCGTAAAAAATTACGACTTCCAAAGTTAAGCAACTACGAGCGTAGTCTAAAACAGGATGGGTGACCGCTTAAAACATCGTGTTGATAAAATCAGCTTTGTCACCTATTTGTAGCAGTTTTACTTGAGATTTCTATTTAGTCGTAAAGTATGAAAACTAGACTAGAACTTAAGCTTAAAATCGCATCAAAATAAGAAGCCATTATTGAAATACAATCCATATAAAAAAGCAAAAAAAAATGGATTTTTTCATGGTTTTTGTACGGGGACCCCTCTTGGGATTTGATTTATTGTTCATTTTAAAAATTTAATCGATAGAATCTATAATAACACGTATTCTGTGAAAATTTCAACTGTCTATTTATTACGGTTAAAAAGATAGAAGCCCTGTAAACTCACTCATTCATATAAGGGCGCGTACCGCAGCCAAACGATGACGTCATCATCCGTGAGCGCTAGCCGCCGGGTTTCGAGCGCCGCATACGAAGTTTAAAATTCAATATCTCGGAAACTATTAGACGTATCGAAATGATTTTTTTACAGCATTTTTTTGTTTTTAATGAAGAATACGATAAGCCAAAAATCTAAACTAGTTGACATTCTCTATTAACTAGTTATAAACTTTGCAAATAAGCTGTCGTCACGTCAGAATGAAATTCGAGGTTAGGTACAAATTCCCCGTTTCTTTCGCGTAAAAGATTCCCTAGGTTTTGCAGTAGGTACTTACCTATAATTACAGCTGTAATTGATTTTCATTCAGGACTGCAACCAACAGTAACAGCGTCGCTAACGCTAACCGCACAGCGCATGATCAAGAGGAACTGCTTGGTCAAGAACCTGGACGCGATCGAGGCCCTCGGGGCGTGCACCACCATCTGCTCGGACAAGACCGGCACCCTCACCGAGAACAAGATGTGCGTCTACGACATGTGGACCTATAACAAAACCTACACGGTGACTCATCACGATTTTGAAGGTTGAATGGCAAAGCTTAAACGTATTAACGTTGTTAAATTATCTATAAGCATAATGTACCTAATGTTTTATTTACAGATATTATAAATAAAAATTCAGGTAATATAATATCTCACTACTTTAAGAGTGTAATAAAAAATGATAACTATGAGGGTAAAGTGAAACTGCAATGAAGTCGATCGGATTACTCAGTCTCTTGGCAAGTCTGGCAAAAATATACTTGCTTTGTATGTGTTTGACTTGGTAAGCGATGTTCCGATGTACCTATCTGATCAAACGGCATTGCTTTAAAAAAAAAGTAAGCTTGGATGCATTTTTTTAAGTAGGTACAAAATCTCGAGGTAAGTGGAATAGTAAATTTTTCATAAAGTTTATTTACCGCATATGGCGGTTAAGGATTTTCAAAGACCACTTGTCGATCCCCAGCCGTGGCGGCGATAATGAGGTGCGGCGCGCTCTGCAGCACGGCCAACATCGACGCCGAGGGCCACGTCCGCGGGGACGCCTCCGAGACCGCCATACTCAACTTCATCTACCAATACGAGGACCTTGCCGCTATGCGAAACGAGTTCCCTAAAGTCGCTGAGATACCTTTTAATTCAGTCAATAAATACCAGGTAAAAGGGTTCCCCATAAAAAAAAATATGTAGGTACAAACTTGCTAATACTCGTAGTCCTTAAAACGGTTCAGATTTCTATAATATAATGCAGTAAGCAAAACCTGCGTAACATTGAGAATTAAAAAAATGTTTGCAATTTACGTACCTACTTACATGCGATGCGATGTTAAAAAGGAATCCTTATGGTAAGACTTCGGTGTCTGTCTGTCACAGCAGTTTTTCTCAGAAACTATAGTTCTCAGAAGCTATCAACTTGAAATTTGGCATAGTTGCTCGGACTAAAAATACGTTTACTTATTTAAGTTCTGCCATCGAACAAACGATAAAAATCTAAACGATTTTGGTCGAATGAAATTCGGTCAAAATAAATTCGCGATTGCAATAGGTTACCGTTTGCAATGCATTTGCAGACTAAGAATTGTACGTATAAGAGCTCGTTTGCCTTCTTCTTGCCGTAAAAAAAGAAGATAACAATTGTAAAATAGACAATATAGCAGGAATGTACAAAGGCGGACTTATCCCTTTAAGGGATCTCTTCGAGTTAACCTTTTAGCTATTGAGAAATAATAATAAATCATATCTGAATATAAATAATAATAAATAATATCTGTGGCGTGCGTTTCAGCTAAGTACACATACTTAGAACAAGTTTGATTACTTAAAAAAAATGTTTGGCAGGCTAGTGTACATCTTGACAAAAAATCCTCGAAATACGTGGTTATGATGAAAGGTGCACCAGAAAACATAATTTCTCGTTGTGATAAGATGGCAGTAGAAAAAGGTGAAAGGCCACTGGCAGCGGAATTAAAAGGATCCATCGAAAAAGCTGGTGAAAATATGGCCCAAACCGGTAGGTTTTTGCTGCCCAAGGTACGCATTTATCATAATTATATTAATAACTAGCTTCTGCCCGCGACTTCGTCCGCGTAGAATTAGTAATTTTGCCATCCCACGGGAATACTGATTTATTTCGGGATTCAAGGTAGCCTATAAGCACTATAGGGTGACGGCACCAATGATGGACACTTTCAGCTGACCGACACCAGTAATGGACACTTCACTCTTAATTCAAATTCCATACGGTCCTAAATCGATTGTTGCAAAACAAATGAATAACCCTTATCTTCTGTACAATAAGAATCAAGTGTCCATCATTGGTCCTTTTGCATTACTGGTTCCGTCACCCAAAGCAAACTCTATTTTAAATTATATCCAACCAAATTCGGCCATCCGTTTTAGCGAAGAAGTAACAAACTCACGCACGCATAACCTTTCGCATTGATATTATATGTAGGATAGGATGTAAATAGGTTTATCCAGCACACACAATCGCTCCGGCCGAAATCATAGTCGATAAAATTACCCTCGGTGCGTGTGTCCGACTCGCACTTGACCGGTTTTCAGTATTTGACGCTTGCGTATTTTACCGTTATAACGATACAATAAAAAAAACGTTTCGCAGTTTTTTTAAATCTTAATTTTGTATAGAATAATACAAACGGACAATATCCCAAACAAAGCAAGTAGGACGAAGTTCTTCGATCAATGAGCGCGAGCGGGCTTTGCCGCTCCTATTTACACCTCCGGCGTCCGCAACACGCTGCGAAGAACTTTGTCACTGTATACGCGAAAAAGAACTTTGACGCTGTATTCTGCCCTCCTAAATAAAAAGGACGCATACGCAATTTGATAGTCAAAGTAAATTTTACCCCCTACCTTAAGAAATAAGGTCATTAATACATACACGGTTCTATGAGACATACACCCTTTTTTCAAAGGAGGGCAGTATTTCATGTATAAAGTAAAGTCGCACAATTTCACTCTGAACAAATTTTACGATTTAGATGTTAATGCGTAATGTATATTATAATAGATGTGCCCAATTAGTTTTTAATTCTAAAGTTGAATAGGTAATAAAGAAAAGTTAGGGTATTAAATTTTTTACATGTTTAATTTTCGGTACTGGGTGGTCAAGAAATAACTTAACCTTACTAAGCCTATTCGGATTCTGGATGGTCATAAAAAAACTTTAACCTAACCTAACCAACTGTACTTACTCCCAGTACATTATAGCTATTATCTCTACATCTATCCCCCATTTCAACTACTTAGGTATATTTTTTGAAAATCGCCAAATGAATTTTTTTTTAATAACACCAATTTTAACGTTTATAACTACAAAAATGACGAACTCTCATATAAAATTCTACATCCCTTTTATCCCTTAGGGGTAGTTTTTCCAAAATCGCTGTAAGCTATAAATTTTATTTTTATTAGTATATACCAATTTTTACGTATCTAACTTCACAAAATAAATGCGTTTTTGAAGGCGGTTTTTTGTTTTTTTTTTAAACATTTATTTTATTTTTGACTTTTAAGAGATCATAATAAGCTTATGTTCCTAGTCCCACTTCTTAGGTGATATGAAACTTTAAGACATTTCACGATCGCCGCCAGCAATGCCGCGGGGAAGTCATAGTCATATTTAAACAATTAAATGTCCTTCGTTTTAGTCGCTCAACTATCTTAATCGAGATATCTTATCACCACCCTTGAAAAAAGTATCGTTGCGGAGTTCCGGTGGCCATCTGTGGTCTTCATCATCAGTGCCATTTCACCAAATGATACTTTCTGAATGCAAATGCTAGATTTGTTACTAAAAATACAAAAATCGCTATATGTTTGCCTACAATATTTGAAGAGTTCCCTCAATTCCTCACGGATCCCCTTAAAAATTTACCCTTTAGGGTTAATAATATGAGCAGGATTAGTAGGATACTCGTATTAGTAGGATTAGTGGATAATAGCTTCTAGTCTTCGTCCGCTGAGATTTCGATTATAGTTATTCCCTCGGGAACTTTTAAATTTTCCGGGATGAAAAGTAGCCTATGTGTTATTCCAGGGTATAAGCTATCTCCATTCCAAATTTCATCCAAATCCGTCCAGCCGTTGCAGCGTGAAGAGGTAACAAACACACACACACACACACACAAACTTTCGCATTTATAATATTAGTAGGATAAATGTTATGACAAGTTCTTGTAGTAATAAGTACTAAGTAGGTTATAAAAAAATCGTGTTGTCAATGTAATTCAGACTTGTATTTCTGGTTTAAGGCCAAAGGATTCTTGCGTTTGCCGATCTCACATTAGATCCAAAAATGTTTCCTTTGGACTATAAATTTGATGCAGACGAGGTCAATTTTCCATTGGATAAATTACGTTTACTGGGCATCATGGGTCTGATGGATCCACCGAGAAGAGAGGTAAGTCAGAAAGTTCGATCATTTTGAACGCTTTACGTCGAATACAAAATGTGTCACTCACACGCCGAACATGTTTGCTAGGTACGCTTTGAGACACTGTACGCAACAGTCTCTTTTAATTTAATCTTGAACTTGTAACGGCTGTAGCCGTCGTGGCGTCAGTGGTACGACTTTCAGTTGACGGCCAGAGCCGTCTGTGCCGGATGGGCTGAGCAGAGTTAATTAGGGCTTTAAAGTATTTCAATTTTGGTTTGTGTCACATTCAAACAAATACCTAGTTAATAAAGCCATTGTGTTGAAGCCCGCGCCACTTAACAGAAGCGAAAATAAAACCTTGGTGTTTTAATAGATTATCGACTTTACCACGCTAAGACAGTAGGTAAATTACAAATGCACTCAAAGAAGCAACTAAAATAAATAGAAGAAAATAGCTTTTACAACGCGACACGACTATATTCTTTAAGTAATTTGTAACCTAGGTACCTACTTGCAATGACAGATAAGGACAAAGCATGGTTTAGCTACGCCACCGTTACTCAACGTTTATTAGTAAGGGGGTTAGAGTTGACAATCCATTGAAATCTCAAGCTAGTTGTAGTCCTGTTGAGTGGCGCCTGCGACAGCACAATAGCTTACAATTAGTTAAAGCACAATATATTGTTCTCCTTAATTAATGCGGCCCAACTAGAACCAAAATGCCGTCCTTCATGGTAAAAGCGGAACCCTCCTACGAACAACGAGCAGTGGCGGCGCGGGGCGTGGATGCTTTAAATTGAATGTAAGTAAGGGGTCACACTGATGGGTACGGCGTTTCGGAGGTATAAACTTTGGTAACGCTCCGCGCTGTGCCGCTTTATGACATGGCGGACGCTGAATACTGTATACGAGTTAACGTGCAAGGTGCTATCAGCGATCAAGTGCGTGCGCTCGGCCGGCGTGCGCGTGATGATGGTGACGGGCGACCACCCGGCGACGGCGCGCGCGGTGGCCGCCGAGGTCGGCATCTTCACCGCGCCGCCGGGCCACGTGGTCACCGGCTCGGAGCTGCGCAACATGACGCCCGATCTGCTTGACTGGACCCTCGAGAAATACTATGAAATTGGTAACGGTGTCACGCACATAAATAATTAACTAAATGGTC
The DNA here is from genome assembly GCA_948252455.1 of Acleris cristana. Taxonomy (NCBI): domain Eukaryota; kingdom Metazoa; phylum Arthropoda; class Insecta; order Lepidoptera; family Tortricidae; genus Acleris; species Acleris cristana. The sequence goes on along the minus strand of OX411784.1, from coordinate 8,898,562 downwards.
TAGCAAAAAAATCGCCGTGATATGTGGAGCTACAATATTCTCAAATGGTAACCGCCAATTTAGCAGCAGTTGGTTTGGTAATTAACCCTTGATTTTGCGACCTACTTTCAGAACTGATCACGTGATAAATCGTAAACGGAAAAATCGGTTAGAATTTCAAGTAAAAACTAGCCCATGTTAAACTAGCTTTCTATTTTAAAAACAAAGTCTGCATCGGTCCATCCGTTTAGGAGCAACGGAGTTGAGTAAAACTGTTTTCACTCTAAACAGCATCTTAATATTTTCGAAACAAGTTACCTAGTACTTATATTTACCCATTTTTGTGCGTACAAGTTATCTTTGCCTGCATACTCTGAATATCCTAAAAGTATTTCTGTATATTCAAGAGTTGATTATTTTGACATCTACTCGCATTAAGTAATTTATAATAATTGCACTCGTGCTTTTAGTCAGCACTCGCTGAAGCAATAAATTACTTTGCGCTTGTTGCAACAATCTACAATTATGAACCAACTGCAACTCTACCCATACGACAGTTTTTGCGAGGACGTCGCCAACACAGAAGCTACAAATAGTGGAAGCATGCCAGCGACGCGGCGCCGTGGTGGCCGTGACGGGCGACGGCGTCAACGACGCGCCCGCGCTGCGCCGAGCCGACATCGGCATCTCCATGGGCATCACGGGGTCGCAGGTGAGCCTGCAACGCCGCGGACAGAGGCGAGCCGGCGCTGCGGTGGCCGTGGGGGGTGAGGACTGAGGCTCCAACATGTGGCTAACTTGAGGTAGACGGTATTAAAGTTCTGGCTGTAATTGTCTAGGTACTTATTTTATACGAGTATCAGAACACGAACCTAATTTGATTGACTAAATTTGGTAAATTAATAGACCATAGTAGGAAATCTAGGGTTTGTTCAGCGGTACCAACGCTACCATCTTCCGTACTAGATGGCCATATCTAAAGTACCTAGGTTCGGCCAATGAGACGAGGTTACTATATTGCGATAGCGAGTGATTATTATATTTGCCCTTATTTCTCGTACGCAGTAATATCTTCAATTGGTCTATGACGGCTGTCGTTGCGTGATTCGTGGTACAGGAAAGCTGTCCGTACAGAAGTTGTCAACTTTCAGGCCACCATTTTGTGAAGTTCATTCCTGTTTGGATTGCGTTTGAAGTGACATGATTTTTGAAAGCTTGTTTACATTCTTTATCTCGTCTCGTTGGCCTTACTTTATCCACTTATACTATAACTGTAACTTGGGTCTGTGCCTAAACCTGCGATGCCTCTGTTGTTAGAAAAAAGATTTAAAAAACCTATCTACATAAGAATTAACTTATTAACAGGTTTCAAAACAATCAGCAGACATAATTCTAATGGACGATAACTTTGCCACTATAGTTAAAGGCATAGAAGAGGGAAGGAAGATATTCGATAACCTAAAGAAATCTATTTGCTACATCCTCATATCGAATGTGCCGGAAATCTTTCCGGTGTTGATGTTTATTTTATTTTCGATACCGCTGCCCCTGGGTGAGTACCTATTTAACAGTCCAGGGACCCAATTCACGTGACTTCGAGATGATTTTTCATGCGAGATTAACGTATGTCAACTGCATACATTTTTTCGACATATCTCGCATGAAAAATCATCTCGAAGTCACGAGAATTGAGTCCCAGCGCTGCAGTCCAAAGTGGTTAAACCCTGTCTAGCCAATTTTCGCTTGCATTATAAAATTTCATTAGTGAGAGCAGCCGAGGCCTATCTCCCCTGCCCTTCCCACTATTCCCTTTTACACCTATGACTAGTCGAACGGATTAGAGAACGGATTTGGAACAGGTATCTTATATCCTGAATTAAAGCATACCTACCTAGTAGGAACTTTGTATCCGTAATAACTTAATGAATTATACGCGGACCAAGACGTGGGCAAAAGCATATTAAAATACATTTCAGGAGTGATGACAATATTATGCGTGGATCTCGGCACGGATATGTGGCCAGCAGTAGCCCTCGCTTACGAAGGGGCAGAGTCGAACGTAATGGCGCGGCCGCCGCGCAAGGACGACCCTCTGGTCTCCTCGCGCATGATCTGGCTGGCTTACGGACACATAGGCCTGATCGAGGTGGCTGCCGGGATGTCCGCCTACTTCATAGTCATGGCGGAGCATGGGTTTTACCCGACGATTTTGTTTGGTAATTATTAGCATAGGCAGTTCCCTAGCCCATATGATGCCTAAAGGCGATGTATGTGTGCCCGAAGTAGCACTATAGACAAGCGATGGACGCTTATAAATGTGCCTATTACTTGAAAAGTGTCATTATTGCTTCAATATTTTTTTTAAGCTTTTGAACACCACGGTGTGCTGCAACTTAGCCGTAACCTAGACCAGACACCGGCGACACCGCCGTCAGGACGTTACATAGCTGACGCAAAATAAAGCAAACGCAGAACAAACTGGTTGACTGTTAAGCCCGATTTACATTGGTGGACAGTGGGCAGTGACGGTGAACAGTACAGTAGTGTAAACCGATCGGACAGTAGGGAGTCAAGTGGCCGGATACAAATAGAATCGCTTTCTATTTTTTCACTCCACTAGTAGACCACCACCATCCACCACCAGCTGTTCTTGACACTGTACTTGCCACTGTCCTTGACCAATATAAATCGGGCGTTAGGCGGCACGAAAATACATTGTCGTGCTAATAAACTAATATTGGCTGAGATGTCCGTGTCACTGTCAAGACACCTCAAAGTAAACGTCAAGTCATAAAAACTCTTATTTCTGCTTTGTTTTGTGACGGGCATCACAGTCAAGATCAGTTTATTAATACGGCCCTAAGAAGCCTATCACTGCACTGAAGCACTGACAAATCCCAATACATATTGATTTTATCGTTGATTTTCTGCGACAAGATAGCTTTTTTATGACAAGGAGAAGGAACATGAGCACACAGGGCCACCTGATGGTAATGGGGTGGGATATGAGACCAGACCCGAAAGCGTTGCCAACCCTGACGCCCTGGAGTACTAAGAAAGATGGAATTCCTGTATGCTAGGAATTCCACCGTTGGTCTTATCCCCACACCGAAACACAAAAATACGCTTGGCGGTAGGTTAAAAGATAAGATGGTGGTAGCGATCCGGACGGCCCTGCACAAGGTCGGAGCACCACTAAAAGTAGCACTAGCTAAACTAGGGAAGTGAATACCTTTCGAACGCCACAGACGGCTCTGGCCGTGAACTGAAAGTCGTGCCACTGACGCCACGACGGCTACAGCCGTCACAAGTCCAAGATTAAAATAGATATTGTTTCTTATTAATAAGGTGTAATTTGCATAGCAAAAGCAAACGTGTTTGGCGTGTGAGTGAATCATCTTGTATTCGACGTACCTAAGGCGTTAAAATGGTTAACTCCCAGGTCTCCGGGACCGCTGGGACAACGTGGCCGTGAGCGACCTGCAGGACTCGCGCGGGCAGGAGTGGACGTACGCGGAACGGCAGGAGGTGTTGCGCGCCTGCCAGGCCGCCTACTTCGTCGCCGTCGTCATCACGCAGATGATGAACGGGCTCATCTGCAAGACGCGTTACAACTCGCTACTGCATGTCGGTGAGAAACAACACAACTACTCGCTTTTTTTATGGCAGATCAAGAAAATTCTGACAGAATAACAGCGTTGTGATTGCTCTGCACGCGCAACACAAGCTGAGTCAGACCCTTTTATCCACACACGCATTGCTGGCTCCATTACACATTTATTTCATTAACTACTTTTTCTTTTAAATGAACACACAAGCGCCCTGATGCACGGAGGCACAAACGTTTTGAACATTTTGTATGAACAAGTTCAAAATTTCAACATCATCATGCGGCGGACGGGCCTAGTAAATCAACCTTAAATCTGATATTTTCAGGGATGAAAAACCGTGTCCATAACATTGGGTTAGTCCTAGAAATAGTCATAGCGAGCTTCATATGTTACTGCCCAGGGATCAATGACTTTTTTCGGACCTACCCCCTACGATTCCAATGGTAAGAATTTGTAATGTAAATAAAATATAAAAATAAGACTTGAAAAAGAAGGTCCTACCATACCAACATTTAGTTAATTACCTAACCTAAATTTAAACGATCTACAGGTGGTTCCTGAGCTTACCGTTTGTAGTGTTCATGTTCCTGTTTGATGAATTCAGAAAGTATTGTATAAGAAGAGAGTTATTCGGGGGTTGGTACAATATGCTTACATATTATTAAGCCGACTGATTATTGTTTTATAAGTAATACATTTATAATGAGCGTACTAGGTATTGGGAGAATTAAAAACATTTTTCAAGAAATGAGCTATTTATTTATTTGCCACGCAATATTGAAATATTGATCCCACATTGATACTCCATTCACCTAATTCATACATAGTATCTATACTAGTTAAATGAGCAATAAAAACGGTTGCATCACTCAGGTCACTGATAAAATTAAGTCTGATAGAAGGGAACAATCATTTAAATACCTACTAGTGACTGTTTCTCTACGGCTACATATAAATACGTTCACGGAAACCTTTAACAAGACAGGGGTTTGAGACTAAAATAATACCATTGTTATTACAAAATGAAAATAATAATGTCTTGAAGTATTGTATTGTATTAATAACTCTAAGTAAATAATTATATGAAAATCTTCCATCTTGGAAAAGGTTACCGTGAATCATCTGTACCAGTTTAAGTAAGGCACAAAACAGATTTAAGTAAGTCCTTTTTCCATATAAGTTACATCCCATCGTTCCTTACAATAAGTGGCATATATTTAGTAAGTATAAGAAAATAGTACAACATCAAATTTGTTAAATAAAATCGATAAAATTGAGTAAATAGGTATAAATTGTACATGATCAATACATAATTAAGGGCTACAAATATTTTAAAGGTAAGACTAAGAATTTATTCCGATACAATAGTTGACCAATTTGGAAGGGCGATCTGTGACCGACCCAGACATTCCTCATCTACACTAAAATTACCAAAACCATGAGCCCGTCGACAGATGAGCAACACAAAGACGACAAATGAGCAAGACAAAGACGACAGATGAGCAAGGTAAAGACATCTAAAGCGTTTTAACAAATTGCATCACCTATTATCTTAGATCACAATCATATTGCACTCAAATATATTAATAGTACATTACTTAACAAGGGCTGTAAAAGAAAGAAAGCCCGAAATCGCAGGTATTTGAGACCCGAGCCGTAGGCGAGGGTTGTAAATAAGCGATAGAGGGCTTTCTTTTTTACTGCCCGTGATGAGTACACAATTTTACGTCTTCACCTGGCCACAATGTGAGTTTTACCGTGCGCGCAGCGTGCGATAAAACTCACATTATGGCCAGGTGTTACGTAAACAATTTAAACTATTTCAAAATCAGAAATTAGATTTAATTATACACAGCCAAAAGAAACATATGACAACAAATTAAGTATACACGTAATATTACAATAGTTCACACAATTGTTACTTAACGTACTAATTTAATGACAACAACGAAGTCGACGTTTAAGGAAACGAAGAGAGATTCATTGGCTGACAAGCTAAGTACGTCACTGACCGATTATCTACATCATAGGAACCAGAATGTTAGCCTTTTGTATATATGTAACGCGACTACCTTTATAGAATCACGGAATCTTGCGCTATTGCTGGGTAAGGCCTCATTAAACTACGCGATATCGAGCCTCGACTAACTAGACTGTCTTACTGACTAACCAGACAAGCTCGCTATTACACCGCGTTGAGTACCGCACGCTAACAGTAACACACAGACAGCGCAACCGAAGCCGCTCTTACAGACTAGTTAGGCTGACTTACTTTTATTACCGTTATTACTCTACGCGTGGACTTTCTTCTAGCGACCCGCCCTCGCTTCAATTCGGTTTATGTGATTTTTCTGTAACACTCGTACATAAACCAGAATTTATTACACATAAAAACCTTCCTCTTGAATCACTCTATCTACTGATGAAAAGCGCATTAAAATCTGTTGCGTATTTTGAAGGACATACATACAGGTTGTATAGAGAGGGACAAACGGCAGGAAACGACTTTGTTTTATACTATCGCGTAGTCTAATAGGCGTTAAAAACAATCAAAGCAAAGGCCACGCCGAAAAGGTTCGTGCAACAGTTTTTGCGTGTTTAATATTGTGTAGTGGCCCGTTTTTACATAAGGCCCAAAGTGATTGCCAAAAGGGTAACATTTATTATTTAGGTGGCCAGTGCACGTGTTCCATCTAATCGATTAAATATTTACAAACAAAACTGGTTTAACCTATCTACACACGAAATTTTAATTATTAAAAACATTATTTGTAAAAATCAACAAATTATACACAAGATACATTTTTAATAACAACACAAATAAATTAATAGAATGTAAAATAAATTAATTAATAAAAAAACATAATGCATGGTTTCAAAGCGTAACTAATGTTTAAGACATTGGCACTTGATTATTTTAACAAACATACATTAACTAGATGAAAGAAAAAACAATTTCCATATTAGGTAACTTCCGCATTAAATTAAGGTTTCTTATGTATTTAAACTTATATATTATATCTCTTCTTTCCTTATAAGAGGCAAGTATTATGCGAAATATATTCTAAGTAATAAGTAAGGTAAGTAAGTAGCAAGGTAATTTTTAAGTTCATTTTCAAACACTTAAGTACCAACTGACGCAACATTAGCCAGTCCGTAGAAATATAATTTAGTTCAGTAATAAATAAGCTCACAATATAATCTTTCCAGTCATCATCTCATAGTCAAACCAGATTTTCACAAAACTTTGACCCTGTTGTTTTATATATATATAAGCTATATTGGACTCTTTATACATATACACGAACAAAGTGACAAATTGGTGAAGAGCAGGTTTAAAGCGTCAGTCACTCAACTCCCTGTTTCACCATCTTGATACGTTACAGGTGATATATATGATATAGGGCCGCTCCTCACTGAGACACCATGGCTGCGCAACCAGTCGCCGCCACCAACAAAATATATACAGCTCTGTGGAGGATATCTCACCTGGTGTCCGCTTGATTGCGTATCGTGTCATACATTTTGTTGGTGGCGGCAACTGATTGCGCCGCCATGGTGTCCTGTTAAGAAGCGTGCCATAGGGGCCTGCCTGAGCCCACCGGAGAGCGCATCAGCGCATAAGTTAACATTAGAAAGTATTCGCTCTCTCTCACGCCGATGCACACTCATTTTGTGAGGCGAGTCTGCGTGGTGTGAATTGTACAGTCGTCCCTATAAGTAGCTGCACACGTTTGCACCTTGTCAATTTAACACCTTTGATCGATTAGTGCAGCAGTTCAAACATGACGTTAAAGTGACAAAGCACTAAGTTTGCAACTACTTATAACGCCGAAAGTACTACAATGCCTTATTTTACCGCTTGAGAGAACTTTTATTCTACACAGTTTATTCAATACCTCAGCTTCGCATCACCTTAAGACGGCATACGCTCGGCGCCGGATGTACAGTGGCGCCATCATTACTATTATTGTGTTTTCTAATAAACTAAAGTAAGTATTGTATTGAAATCGGGAAGTAATTAAATGGTCAGCCGTTATTAAAATTGATCAGCAAAAAAAATCAGCAATTAATTCATTTGGGCAGCATAAAAAGATTTGGGTGGCAATAAATAAAAATCGGGCTACAACTCTTTGTTCAGCAAACAATTTATAAACGGGTAACATTTTAAACAATTTCGATCAGCTTTTTTTCTCATTTGTCTGCCTAATAAACAGTCGAGCTGCAAAATAATTATTTGGGCAGCAAGATTTTACAATTGGTCAGCAGAGAAAATATGTCTGTAAGCAGTTTAATTAAGAGGTATGCATAGTAAAATAATGGTCATCTATAATATAGAAGTGGATTGCGTTTAGTTTGAAAAGTTAGCAGTTAAGTTTTGTCACACAATTTTCTATCACAATCACACCCTAGATTAACCAAAATTTGTATCATAAATATGAGGTAGGTTAGGTTAGGTTCGTTTTTATATCAGGCCCGGAGGGCCAGAACAACCCAGAAATAGGAGATCCGCGTGAGCGGAGCTCCGTCGACTCTGTTAAATTTGTAAATTTGATGGTGGGTTTGGGATGTGTGTGGTGCCGGCACGGCAGTAAATTTGTTAATTACACCTTTGTGTACACAACTGTACCCAAAAGTGTATCTATTAGGAAACACTGCATTGGTATTTAAAAAGGGGATCTATAAGGAATAAAGGCGAACTTTTTTCAAGGGTGTATCTGCGAGGAAAGTGTGCCCTAGAGGAATAATTCTATATAAATTGAATAATTTACAAACAAAGAGAGTATATTTGAATGAACTTTGTAATAGTTGCGCCCATTTTGTTGATGACCAATTTGATTTTATTGCTTCCTTTTTTCTGCTGGACAAAATGAATTATTTTGCTTACCTTCTGATTGCTTACCAAAATTTAATTATCTGTGGGTCGTTCAATGCAGCTCAAATATTTAATTTGCTGACCAAAATATTTAGAGCAGCCCAATATGTCATTAATTGCTGACAGATTTATAAATGTTTGCTAACCATAAGTTGCTTACCAACTAGCTATTTTGGCTGACCAAATACATATTTCTGTTCACCAAAATGAGAATATTTTGCTGACCGGTTAATTGATACCCATTGAAATCGAACTGAAACAACTGAAATGAATACACCACTTATAGGACTTATATTAATTTAATAACAATTGACTTTCGAATTATTAACTTAACGGAAAAAAGTGGCCACCTTTTCCCTTTTCCCTTTTAAGCTGACTAATAAAAGGGTAATTGTTATTAAAGTTGGTTAATTATCTCATAAATTGTGTTTTTACTTGCGCTACAAAAAAACATCGTCCGATTCCAAGGAAATTCTTCACTTAATTAAAAAACACAATAATAGTAATGAGGGCGCCGCTGGACGCTCGACGTTTGCTCGGTGCAGTCTTAAATGGAGTTAAGAGATAGACATGAATACATAAATGTAGAGGAACGTTTTAGATGTAACATTTTCGATATATGACAGGCGTAATACTTCGTTTTTTAATCTTTAAAAATAACTGCACGGAACTTGCGAGGGTTTCATTATTCTGTGTGATGTGTTAATTTATTATAACCCAAAAAGTTTGCTTGGTAATAGACCGAAAGAAGCCTTATCAGATTAGCTGTCATGTTAATTGTCATATTATGTCAAAGATATGTAACCCTACGACTATCTCCGTAAGTCATTGCTATTTATGATCGTAATATCCAACCAAGTGGACACTCACGACCAAACACTATGATCCACCTACAAGTTGATACGTAAATCAATAAATTACCTACACTTTTTATGTATATAAATTAACTACTATACTATCACACAAATTTTATTTGTGTTTTTCTATAATAATAGACTAAATTTAGACTAAGAAATACTAACACGAATAAATGTTTTTTCTTACTTTTTTCCTTCCTTAACAACAAAAAAACAATTTGTGCGAAATTAAGTTAATTACAATGATTTATTTGTACCCGGGTCGACCGGCGATACCTATCAAATCATTTACGTCCGGGAAGTGTAAGGAAGACACCCCGATGCCAACACGCAAGATAACCATTTTAATTTTATAACTGGATCTTGATCGTGAATGATAAGCGTTACCAATCCTACTTGTAAGCTCTATGAATGATTTGATCTGACCAACAAATAGCTCGGAACAGCTTTACATGAGTTGTAGTAATATATCTAACCCCTGAAGGTTGGTTATCAGGTCTCAACCGCCTGTTTTCAGTTCTCATGACTATGATGAATGACTGGCATTACATGGTCTTGATCATTAATCACATGGCTCACGTTACCTAACCAGGGTAAGTTTAAAGTACCGGTCATCTAGTCGCCTGTCATATGTTCAACAAGGGAGTGACGGATAAGAGGCGGTCGAGACGCCATTCTCACCACGCTTGAGGTGTGCGGCTAGTGATGACTCAAACCGGTTTACACATGTAGATAGTTAGTTTACCAACACTGGCAGTGTAGTGGGAAGTGGTCGACGCCGCGGTTGTCTGTACCGTGCGCGGGCCGGGCCCGCGGCGGCGGCGGCTAGAGGCGCGAGTGGCGCGCGGCGACGATGTGCGCGGCGAGCGGGCTGCGCATGTCGGCGATGGAGTGGCGCGCGCGCACCTGCGCCTCCTCGCGGCTCACGTCGTCGTGCAGGATGCACTCCATGATCTTAGCTACAATTGTCGACGGTGGAACATGAGGATTCCCTGAAATTACAGTAGCGGTCATTTTAGTTTACGCTTCCCTTACAATTCAAAATAAAATAAAGACTACATGAAGAAGGCGTAATGACGGGGATAAATAAATAATTGTTTAAGTTGCAGTCACTACCTGGGCTTGGTCTGTTTAAATATAGGACTTAGGGCCACTTTATTCCAAATGCCACAATTAACAGACCCGCTTACTTTCCTAAGAGAAAACCACTCGCTCACGAAATATCTTGAACCACAAAACACCCTCATGCAAATGTCACCGGCATTCATCAATGGTCACTAAGTATGTTAGTTGGCTGGTTGATTGCTGTAGCTCCCATGCATAAAATAAAAGTTATTTTTTTTAATTTTATAATCGATCGGCTTTCCGCGACTGGGGCTTATAATAACTATTCCACTAGAAAGGATATAATTGAAGTATAATATTGTTATGATACTTACTGCACAGCTATTTCAGGTACTTGATGTGACATATGACTGGCTGAGGGAATTACTTTCATGAAGCGGCAAACTGGTGTGCAGTGTTCTGTTAGTGAGGTTGTTTTATAACATTGTTAGTAGCATTAGTCACCGCTTATCGTAACTGCACTAAGTACCAAATCAAAATTAGTATCATACATAAATATTCAATTATTGCTTAAATAAAAATAAATAATGATTGTTTAGATTAACTTTTAACTACCCATTCCAATTATCCAGCATAGCATGTGCAAACACACCCAAAGGTTAGGCAAAAGCAAACTTAATTACTTATATATAATTTTTAATTTTATTAGTCCACCAAAAATTTTGAATTAACAGTATTAACTTCAGAAGCTTATATATTTACTTCTGACATGAGGTATTGATTGATGACGACGCGCTGGCCTAGTTGGTAGTGACCGTGCTTACGAAGCTAGCGGTCCTGGGTTCAAATCCCGGTAAGGGCAGATATTTGTGCGATGAGCGCGAATATTTGTTCCTGAGGCATGGATGATTTCCATGTATTTAAGTATATATTTCTCTATATAAGTATTTATATCGTTGTCTAGTATAGTTAGTTTGGGACTGGGTCTATTGGTGTGACATTGTCCCATGATATTTATATTTGTTTATATTTATATTAGTTTTACATATCTGCAACCTTATTTACCCCTTTTAATGTCCTTGTCCTTTTAATGGCCCCTTTTAATTGTAATATTATAGTTCTTGCATTGTATCATGGTGTATTCAAAAATATTGAAATAAGTTTCACTCCACTTAAATTTGAACAGATAAAAACATATGAATATGATATATATTGCATCAAAGTCTTAGTATAAGGATTTTAGAAACTAAAATTATTACTCATTGACACACCAAAATAATTTCATGCCCATTTTGACCGATGGAATTCTTAAACACGAGTATACGATAAGTGAGAGTTCTGTTAACATCACACATCCCTATATTAAAGATCAACATCTATTTTGCAGCACATCTCTTCAGTAAAAGAGCCTCTGTCTGATGTTATGCTCTGCATCTTGCTACACTTTTCCTATTTTGAATTAATTTTAAGTTATCTAATGGAAAGGTATTTTTTCTAAATATATTATAATTTAAAGAACATATATATATTCTTCATCAATTATATTAAAGGCTCACCTAAAATATTGTTTAATACCTTTTCATTGCAGTAAATTTCATGAGTGTAATGGAACAGTCTCCATCAGATATATTGGAGCGGCCGAGGTACTCAAATATTTCTGAGCAGCAATAAATTTCAATAAATTCTTTACGGTAAATAAGGTCAATAACATCTGAACATCCAATTCGCCACAAATATATGAGCAGTGGTTTTTCAATTAAATCTGAACACACAACGAGACAATAATATCTGAAAGCACAACTCGTCAAAGTTATCTGCACAGACAGGGTGATCATAAATATCTGAACATTTAAGGAAAATATACCTTAAAGCAATAGGCATACAGTTTAAAGGTAATCGTACAGATGTAATGAATTTTCCTTTTACAAAATAAGTAGGTATACAAAATATAAATCTGCGAAAAGCAACTTCACGGTCTTGTTACAAGAGACACATTTGAATAAAATATTTGGCAATTCACAAAAACGGTAACATACCTAACTGTCATTGCATATAATTCACTGCGTGTCTTTATCAAATGTAAATATGTAATATTGAAGCTGCCAAATGAAAATAGGTACGAATGCTTTGCAATATTTCATCCACTATTGTGTCAGTCGCCATGGCCTAGCGGTTTAGTAATTAGAAATCATAATTATATTTATAATACCGTTGCGTCAGGGTTCAAATCCACAATTGTGCTTCTTTTTTGTATTTTATTAAGAATTAATATTCTTTTTTTTCTAATTTATTATTTTTATTTAATGAAAACTGTAAACAAACTTAACATCAACATTTATAGAAACTCGTTAGTTTTCAAAACTACAAAAAAAAACAAAACATAGTGAGTTCAAGCCTCCGTACCGCTCAATTTTCGTGATGATTCCGAATAGTTTTTTTTTTACAAAAAGATGGTCTTTGATTTTGTATAAACGGCCATACATTGCTACTTTAAGGGGTAAAATTGTAATGATCATAGTTCATAGCAAGTAATAAACACTTCATTACACACGTGCAAACTCTTTAGAAGAGTTTCATACTTCAAACTAATACTAGATAATACTCGTACTTTTTCGATTCCGTCGAAGTTGACAACTATCTAGCAATTGTTATCGTCTTGTCATATGTATTCCAGCGTAGTACGTTAAAGAATTTTAAACTGTATGCCTATTGCTTTAAGGTATATATTCCTTAAATGTTCAGTTATTTATGATCACCCTGTCTGTGCAGATAACTTTGACGAGTTGTGCTTTCAGATATTATAAATTGTCTCGTTGTGTGTTCAGATTTAATTGAAAAACCACTGCTCATATATTTGTGGCGAATTGGATGTTCAGATGTTATTGACCTTATTTACCGTAAAGAATTTATTGAAATTTATTGCTGCTCAGAAATATTTGAGTACCTCGGCCGCTCCAATATATCTGATGGCGACTGAACATGAATCAAAATTTTCTGGGCACCAAGCTACCCGTGCAAGTACTATAAGCTAACAATTAACTGGACTCAACATAAACACTCGAGGGATTAAACCTAAACCATGTTAATGTTAATAAACATTGTATATTATTAATAAATACAAGACTCACCTGTCAATCCCCTATATCCAAACACTCCGCAATCATGCATGCGCATAGAATGATGCTCATCTTTGATGAACTTATCTGTACTTATTCCTTTGAGCTAAAACATAAACATGTTCAAAACAGTTTAAAATACTATAATCAAATTATGTTAAAATTCACACATCACAAAATTACATTGTTCAACTGTTTGAGTCCTCAATATCAAGGCAAATGTTGAAGCATATCAAACTTCATTTGACAGCTGCAAATTTGTTAACATACCTTAGAAGGTACTAAAAATCTATCTGGTATCCTTTGTAGTTTCTGCTGCTTTTCACTTGGTCCAAATCCCAAAGCCAGGAACACTGACTCTGCGTCCACCTTCCTCGCCCCCAGCACATTCAACACTGAACTGCCACTTGAACCACTTGCGTCTGACTGGAATTTAAAATAAAACCAACATTTTTAACAGACATACAAAGGAAAAAGTTCATTCTTGTATGAATATATCCACAGCACAAAACTATAGAAGGTAAATTAAAAGATTACTTGCAATTTTTAGAGACCAATCAATAGTAAGTATTTCAAACAAAGGCAAAGGCATTTTTTATATCTATATTTTCAATATTTTTTGATCAAGTAGTGCAAAATAAGAATAATATTGATTTTAGGTTACCTGAAGGGAGTAATCTCTTAAAAGAGGATTTTTGAGTTTAGGAGAGTAACCCTCGGACTGGACAGAATGGTCTCTTTGCAACCTTTTCCTCACATTGCCCTGGGGAGGGCTTGTCAGCACCCCGCTCTCTAAAGACTTTCTTTTCCACTCCTTAGGGCTAGGAACATCTAAATTTTGTTCCTCTTGTACTTCATCAGTAGCTTCTACAACTGTGTTTTCAGTCACTGTCTCCTCAGCCTTACTTTCATCTGATTTCACATCGTTTAATTTAATGTCATCTTCAAGTTTGTCTGGAACATTTTCAGCATCATCTGCGGGCAAGGAGTCTAGCCACTGCTGCACAGGGCTGCTGCGGCGCATGTCGTCGAGGACTCCACTGAGCCAACCCCTTACCTTTCTTTCTAATATTGAAGATACAGACTCATTAAAGGTATCTGCAATATGATAATTAATCAATTACATTAAATATTAATTTTACATGGAATCTACTAATAAACAAGACAATCACTGTTGCAAAACTGTTCTATTACTCATTTGATTGCATCAAAGTTTTTAATTAAATTAATTTACACAACCAATTCTAATTAAACAGCTGCACAATACAAACACGAGCGTCAATAATCGACGGCAATTGCATAACTAAACAAATGGAATGAACAACACAAGGAGTTTATTGTTTTGGTCACGAATCACGACAGGAGTTTACACGAGAGCGACCGATCTATCACTGGCGAGACCAACCTTGCTTAGGATCCATCCTTAGTAGATTCAAGGTAACGCAGCATGCAATATGAGAGGATACTGGCATGAAACATACGTGCAAGATGTATACAAAGCTCACAATACCTGTTTATTTTTGATTAGAACAAAACCAGCTTACCTTCAGAGATAAACTAAACTTATAGTGTTAAGAGTCATTGCTCGTATACTAAGCGCTCAGTGTGTAAAACACTTCACTCGGCATTAAGTTGTATTCCAGGTTCTTAATAACCATTCAGCGTAGGAAAGATTGATTTTTAATTAATTTATTAAAACTGAGCAAGTAAAAAGAGGTGAAGAAATAAAACTATGAAACGGAATGATAAATACTGCCATAACAAAATATTCAAACCCCATATAGTAACATTGTCAGCTGTATGAGAAAACAATAATCTATATTTTGATTTTTATATTGCTTGTACCTATCTAATGAGCGGGACAAATTTTAGGATAGAAAATTGTGATAAAACTTAAAACTGCTAAATTACTCGACTCGATTAGAATACAAATAGTCGGCAAGATAAAGTGTGATTAAGTACTCTGTGGATAATATTATTTTGACAAGAGAAGAGATGGAATAGCAAATGGCAACCCTTCAATAAAGTAGCGTCCAACATAGGCATTTTTAAATTTTCTCAATGTATTCAGTGGCTTGACGCCCTACTTTAAAAATCGAAGTTCACTCCATCCCTTTCTCTCGATTAAGTCACAAATGACGAGTGACAGGAATGGAGCTGCCTTAACTTCGAACTTCGATTTCCAAAGTAGGGCCTCTTTTTTATAAAGCTATAAATAAATTATAATTTACAGAGGCTCTACTTTGAAATCCGTAATTAGAACTTCGTCTATTGCTATCCCTTTTGCTCTCGACGCGTCACTAATTCCCAAGAAAGTGACGGGGCGATCCGAATAGAGCCTCTGGTTACAAGTTTCCATTTGACACAACCTCGACCCTTTAGACATAAAATAATAATAATAATTTAATATCCTATAATTTGTGCCTCGACCAATGATGATCACAGCCATTTGAGCAGTGTTGCCAGTTTAGACCTGTAAAATTGTTACTTGTAGCTTTATAAGGCCGGCCGCATACATTCGTTTTCCGTATACGATTTCCGAATACGTTTTCCGCATTCGGACATCCGCGGCCGGCCGCATACATACGTTTTCCGAATACGTTTTCGAAATGGTGGGATCACCGCCGCCCATGGACTCCTGCAAAACCAGGAGACGAACCCTTGATGCGTCTCTGTCTCGTTTCGCATTGATTTAGGGCCACTTGCGGGAAAAGTTAACCCTTAGATGCATACGGTATCAAAAATGATACCATATATTTTCTTCGTTCAAAAGTACATCATGTACTTTTAACTCGCTGTTAAGGTTGAATAACGTTACCTTTGCTCAAATAGATGCAAAAAAATATCACCAGGCAACACTAAAGTGACTGTCATTTCATGAAACGTCAAAACTTTGAATCGGGCGGTTGTTTTTTTCGACAGTGAAATTCCAAGTTTGAATTGTCAAGTATCTGGCGAATCTTGAGATAGTTTCATCCGAAAAAATCTGCCTAGCAAAGGTTAGTACTTATGTTTATCGAATATTATGTGCGTTTTTGTGAGTTATGCATTGTTTTACTAAATCTTTCATTTCTTTGCCCGTATCAAAAACGATTCTCCATGCGATTACGCCGTTTTTCATGGTATCAAAAATTATACTCCATGCACTAAGCTTTGTTTTCTTATTACCAAGTTTTATAACAGTTTTTTTGAGTTTGCTCGGGGTTTACTAATGTTTTGTATGCGAATGGCGGTATAAATAAGCTTTGTAATTTTTCTATAGGATGGCGAGTTATAACATTTTTAAAGATAGGGACATAGAAGACTTGCATTGAAGATGATGCCGAGTCTGATGGAGATGACCTGGAATTTTATCCGTCATATTCACGAACTGCAAACAGCTCTTGAGGAAGACGAGATTGAAGAAGAAAATTCAGATATGAATGAAGAAGAAAGTTCAGGTATGAATGAAGAAGAAAATTCAAGTATGAATGAAGAAGAAAATTTAGTAGAAGATCCCGGGTTCACTGGCGTGTTTACAGATCCTCCTTTGATAAACGAGGAAAGGGTATCAACGAGTACCCAGGGTTCGTGCGTACCGTACCAAACATTACTCCCCAACCAAAACCTTCACTGGAGTAAGCGGTCCTTGCCGTTTTATCAAAGTGAAATCGGATTGTTTTAATACTTATAGAAATAGAAATAGAATAGAAATAGTTTTTTTAAAAATTAGTTATTTTTTATTGGTAGGTACTTACTGCATGGAGTATCAAAAATGATAACAGTGGCCTGTTTTATAAAGCTACAAATTACAATTTACAGGTTACAAGTTTCCATTTGACACAATCTCGACCAATGACGACTAGCCATTTGAGCAGTGTTGCCAGTTTAGACCTGTAAAATTGTAACTTGTAACTTTATAAAACGTGCCCCAGGTTTTTTTTGTAAAAAAAACAGTTTAAAAATCTTTTTGCAATTTTTTTCATTATTTTTCCCATTATTAAAGTGTATTTTCCCATCATATTTTTTTTTTTCGGAATAAAAATATTAAATCGTGCATCTAAGGGTTAAATTTATTTTTAGTGCAACTCTGGATTTGAACTTCATTTTGACTCCAACTGAAATTAGGCCTTAATCTACATTTGCCTAACATAACATAGGTAGGTATGCGTTATTTTACGAAATTTTGCCTAAATAGTTCGCTACGGAGTACGGGTAAGATGAAGTTATTTAAACCTAGTTTTGTTATTATTTCTTCTTCTCCTTCTCCTTAGAAACTAATCGTCCGCTGCTGAACATTATACATATTGTATAGGTACAGGTACAGTCAAAGACTTAAATTTCTGACCCACATTAAACCCTGTTCAGATTTACGTTACGTATAATGATAAACAACTTTCTAATCTCAAAATGAAACTTTTTTGGCTAAAACAGCTCTTATCGTAAATAAAGTAAACTGAGAAAACATTTTTGACATCACTTGGCTAATCTATTGTCCGTGATTGCTTTATTTTATTTAAAATAGCTGTTTCATACAAAAAAGTTGCATTTTGAGGTTAGAAAGTTATTTACTACTTGACAAGTAAGTCTAAACAGGGTTTAGGTCCAAAGTCAATCTGACATTCTACAGCAATAAGGTTGAGTTTTCTATGTGTTACAAATGACATTAACGACATCAAGCATTTTTTTTAAATGGGTCACATATTAACGTCCGTCCGTTTTGCTCTATCTAAACAACCTGGGTTTAATAAAAGTCTTACGGTTTTGAGATAGTGGCAAATTACTGAAAGTTGAATATTTCGCATCATGTTTCAGATTTTTTTAATTCCGCTCCCCCAAGCCAAATCCTCAAGATTTGACTTAATTTGTGTATAAAATACTATTGCTGATAAATGAGTTATAAGATGTGTATCACCATTTTAAGCAAACCTTACTAGTTTTCTCGTAAATTAATTTTAAAGTTGCAATTTTGGACTTGACAAAAAACTTGATCGAACTTATGAAGCACTTGAAGGGTGACATTTTTTTTATCGTAACCTTGTGGCCCACTAGCTTGAAAACTACTATAACGAATTTACATGAGACACTAGGTACATATAACGACTATATGAGTTGGTTTTTGAATAATGCGGCAACCTATTTTTTTTTTACCTAATACTAAAAACATCTAAGATAGTATAAATAAATATAAATATATCAGGGGCCCTAACAGGCTTCGTTTATCGCGTGACAAAGTTTAGATAAGGCATCCGTCACCTTTCACACGTAAATAAGTACGACAGTAACGGATGCTTTATCCACATTTGCCACGCGATATCCGCATCCATACTAGGCCCACAGGGGACAATGACACATCAATTGACCTAGTCCCAAACTAAGCTCTAGGCTTGTACTATGTGTACTAGACAACGATAAACATACTTATCTAGAGAAATATTTACTAAAATACATAGAAAACATTCATGACTCAGGAACAAATATTCGCGCTCATCCCACTATCCTCTCCCCTTACCGGGATTTGAACCAGGACCGCTAGCTTCGTAGGCAGGGTCACTACCAACTAGGGCAGCGCGTCGTAAGACCAAATAAATGTTGAACTAATATCTCAATCTTCAGCTACCATTTTTTTTTATGAGTCAGAGGCTCTACTTTGAAATCTGTAATTCGAACTTCATCTATTTCTATCCCTTTTGCTCTCGACTCGTCACTAATTCGCAAGAAAGTGACGGGGCAATCAGAAGTTCGTATTACTGATTTTAAAGTAGAGCCCCTGATTTGATAGCCAGTAAGGCCTAATGGCTTTCAAATCAGACGATGGTGCAAACGCTGCTAACGTTTCTGTTTTCTATCGACTCGAAATGTATGGAGTTGACATAAGCGGTCGACGCGACGCGATCAGGCGGGCCCTAGCCATGATGCATTACGCTAACTAGCGTTTCTATTCGTTTCGTTTTTAAACCAAGCGCGTCACTGGTAGACGTCAATAGTTACGTCACTTTTGTTGATTTTAGAAAATCGCTGACTTAGCGTTATGCAGCTTGACTAGGCCCGCAGGAGTCAAATTAAGAAAGTCATTTGAACTTGAGGTTTTAAGTATTTATTTTATGGACCAAAACTTGATTGATCTTTAAAGTCGTCAACTTATTTAGAACGTCACTTCTGTAGCCTGACCGAAACCACCTGCACCGAGCTGCCTATACACTATAAGTGCCAAATTGCCCAGCCTTCCCCATCCCAATGAACTATCCAAAATGACCGATTACTAAGTCTCTAGAACACTAAAGTTAAAGTTAGCTCACAGTTAAAGATTTATTAACTTAATTATATCACCCTTGTGTCAGTATAGCTCATGTTAGAGCCGCTGATTCAAGACACCCGATAACGAGACTCGCAGGAATTGTCGAATAATGAAAACCACGGCTATTATAAATAAAGAATATTTATTTTTCTATAAACACATTACTTATTTTCTTTAATATTTCCATTTACTCACATCATATAAATCGCGGATCGCATTGGGCTTTCGTCAACGAAGTCGTGTGCGTGGATGGAGAAGAGGTTAGCGGCGGAGCGCGGCCGACGCCGAGACGAAGCGCCCAGCGCGCGCGCGTCCTTAGCTAACGTTTTGTGCAGGTTTTAGGCTGCGGTATCATTAGGCAAACAATTTGCGGCGTATTCTCTGCTCTCCCATATTGTACAGTTGGCCAATTTTCGTTCGGTAAACTGTTACGGATAGGCCAACAGTAAGCCGCAAACTGTTTGCCTAATGGGACCGCAGCCTTAAGGTAATTATTTTAATCTCTAAATCACATTTTGACACTAATATACATGTAAAACTACGTCCAACAAGTGTCAATATTGAGCAGTACGAGGTGGGCCGCGAAGAGGCGCGGCACGCAGCCTGCGTCACGCGGGCCCGTAGACGCAGTCGCCGCGGCGCGAAGGCGGCGCCTCCTCGCCGGGCAGCACGGCGGCGCGGTGCCACTGGTCGCGCACGCGCTCCACGTGCTGCAGCACGCGCACCACGTTCATGCCGGCCAGCTTGCGCACGTCCTCCTCGCTCCAGCTCGGGTCGCGCAGCAGCTCCGCAAGCAGGTGCGGGTAGCGCGACACGTCCTGCAGCCCCTCGGGCGGCGCGTCGATGCCATCGTACCCCGCGCCGAGCCCCACGTGCTCCACGCCCGCCACCGCCCGCACGTGGTTTATGTGCGCCACCACGTCCTCCACTGTCGCCTGCTCCCCGCACGTCACCAGTTTCGCATAGAAATTTATCATAACCACTCCGCCGTTGTCAGCAATCCTCCGCAGCAGATCGTCTGGAACGTTCCTCGTTGAATTGCAAAGCGCCGCCGCTCCGGAGTGAGAGAACACAACGGGCGCCTGCGACGTGTCCAGAGCGTCACGAGCGGTGTCCTCCCCCGCGTGTGACAGGTCGACGATCATGCCGAGCCTGTTCATCTCGCGCACGACGGCGCGGCCGAACTCCGTGAGCCCGCCGGGCGTGCCAGCCGCCCGGGCCCACCGCGTGTCACATGTGTGTGTAACAGTTAGATAACGAGCGCCCAGTTGATAAAAAGCGCGGAGTACGGCTAACGAGTCCCCAAGAGCGTGTCCACCTTCTACACCGATTAAAGAAGCTATGCGACCTTCTCTATGAGCCTCGAGTAACTCGGCCGCATCTGTGACAAGAGCTAAGTGAGCGGCGTTCATCTCCACAATACGCTTGATAACATCCATCTGCTCGAGCGCCAGCTGCACCGCATCCCGATCGCGTGCGCCACACGGTACGTATGCTGACCAAAACTGGGCGCCAACCTGTCCGAGCCTCAGGCGCGGGATGTCCGTGTGGGACCAGCGTGACCGCGCCCACGGTTCAAGGCCCTCGAGGCCTGCGCTCAAGTTGAATTCCCCAATTTTGTTGTGTAGAAATTTTCGGACATTCCAAGCCAAATCGTTGTGACCGTCGACGAGAGGTGAGTCACGCAGCATACGACGAATGGTATTAAGGCGTTGTTCTGGCGTGGCGCGGCCGCCGCCGCCGAGCGCGAGTGGCAGCGCCAGCGCGGCACATAGCGCGGCCAGCACGACGAGCGCCGCGAGCGCGATGCGCCAGCGTGGCCGCCGCGGCGTCGGCTTCTCGTCGGAGCTGCCTGACGCCGAGGCTGACAGCGAGTCCGGCGCCCAGCGCCCGCAGCGCTCCGCCACGTCTGGCAGCGGCCCGGGGAAAGTCATCCCCTCTGGCACCGCCGCCTGAAACAACAAATATCATCACGTTATAATGTATCCAGAGGAATCACGATATTCTCGACGTTAGATATGTACATTTAATTGTGCGAATTAAGTAGACACGCAAGCTATTACTTTCTAACCTTATGTCATTTATCTTCATCAAGTCTTACAAATTGCTTAATTTCGTAGGCAGCTTTCTTAAGATTATTATGATTTTACATACAGGACTCATTATGGTTCATACGCCTTCATTCTGTGCGACGTGTTTCCTGATTAAACGTAATCTCGCTGCCGCGACGCGACGGAACAATGGATTTGAATAGTCAAACGACGCGAGGCATGAACATGATACATCGAGCTACGGGTGGATGGAATCTCTTAAGCATTATCTATTATATGAAAAAATCGATATAATTTATAGTTTAAGTTTATAAAACGTCGTTGTGATGGTTGGACCCACAATATACTTACAGGCTGGAAAAAACGAACGCCACATGAACGGCAACTACCTTAAATATTGGAAATTGCGAATTCTACGCAAAGGAGACATACTTTTATTTTTAAAAATTCGTCTGCCTTAACCGGGACGCGAACTGGTCAAATATGATAAAACAATAAAGTCTTGTTCTATTTACGGTTTTTTTTATTAATTATAATTTAAATTTTCATTTTTTCGCTTAAGGGATCCGTTTGTGAAATATTAAGATTTAAAGTGCTAATTTTTGTAAGAGTCAAGTGTTACATTTTCGAAAAACGAACTTGCATTGACTATTAGGATGGGTTACAAGAAGAATTCAAGCAAATTAAAACTTCATAGAAAAAGCAAGCGAGACAAGTGATTTTTAACGCACATACCGTAAGTCCTCAATCGAGCATAGAACAAATGTAAAAGTGGCAATTCTTATCAGGCGTGACAATAATTTACCGCGTGTTCAATTATGCAGGAGGCACAGCACGGGGCAGGTGGCGAGAGGAGGGAGGGCGGAGAGGAGGGCGGCCCGAATAGCCTCTGACCCATTTACTGAGGGAACGGGCTCACGCGGGACTAGCGTCCTATTAGGCCCTCATTACACTGTTCATATTTTTCGCCCAATACCCGTTTTATTATTTAGGCATGTCATGTAAGAAGTGACGGAGAACCGATGGTGTGACGAACTGAGTGCCTATTTTCTTGTTTAGATAGATCCTTTCGTCCCCACTATCCTAACCAAATAAAAGTGTACTTTTTGTTTGTCTTTCCTTCTCATCAAACGGATAACACTTTTTTTATTTCGGTCGTTTTTCCCCCCAGCAAATTGAATGCTAAGGTAGGTACTAGGGAAAAGGTACAGGTATAACCGTATCCTGTGTAGTCTCGATCTCGAACAAATTTAACAAGAATTGGCTCAGTGAGCACATTGGACTAATGCAAAATTAAAGAAGTAATACCGCTTAATGATTAATGATATTACCTTCAATAGGTATATTTATTACGACTCATAATAATAAACTATCCGCAGCGGCTTACTATGGGTTATCCGCTTTTATCCTTCTACCCGACTTGGCAACGTTCCCTGTTATAAGTTCCTATTTAAATCTCATGCATTCTTCTGTAATGTTCAGCGGGAATATTGCAGGGTATTGACAAAAGGTAACAGTTTGCTCTGAGCGCGTTTAGAATAGGTTTAAAATGTAGCTAGCTTTGACAATATTGACTGGGAGAAAAGGCGCAGCGAGTAACGGCCCCGCCGAGTTGATTGCGCCCGCGTCCCCGTCGGCGGCATAGCAATGCCTTGACCTACATAACGCTGCAAGGAAAATTGTTGTCATATCCGAACCATTTCACATGTAATACTATTTTACATCTTACCCATTGATATTAGACGTTTGCAAGCGAGATAAGTTACGTACATATGTGACTTAATTAAGTCAATTAAAAAATAAATAATTACTTCCTTTTAAACGTAAGTTCCAGTGTTTGAAACCATTATCATATATTAAGTAAATTATCTTTATTATGAGCGATATGTATGCAAGAATAATTTCGTTCAATGCTAACTTTTGTCAGCCAAGTTCTTGAAAACAATTTCGTTTGAGAATCGTCTTTTTGAGCCTAGTGAAGGACAAAAGTTGGTAAGTGGCTTGAGAGTGGAGATGTCCACTTGTGACCGCAAGTTACCGACTCCTGAGTTCGATCCCCAGCGGCCGACGTGTACCAATAAGTTCTTTATGTAATTGAAGTAGGTACACCCTGAGTGTAAAAAACGTGAGGAAAACATCACATTCCGCTTAAACCGAATGTAAGTTAATTAAGTGCACAAAAGATTCGAAACGGTCGAATTAAACCCGAGACGGCTACTCTCAATACGGTAAAATTAGAGGTCATAATTTTCCCTGGAAAAACACTAAAAATTCGTAAAGGAATCCGAAACGAAAAGGTTGATCAAAGAGTAGGTACAAAACACGCACTACAACACACTACACTAAGTTTCCATTCAAATACGCACTACTTTTTACAACGAGTAACATAAAAAGAGCCGTGAAGATAGTGGGTCGGGAATAATAGCAGTAAACTAAGTAGTTAAGTACTGTATAGCGATATAGCGGCGAGGACGTGCCGCGGGTATAACGCGCCCACTAACTTTTGATTTGGATTCCCTCGAGGGCAACTGGACGTTTGAAGTTAATAACCGGGCGAACATGGGAACTTGCTTACTACCTACATACGAATTGAACAAAATATATTTTGCACAAGTGCGATTCCCGTCACGTTCCCAGCGTATATCTCGCTACTCCTCGGACGCAGAACTTTCTAATAGATATTGTCAAATGTGCTCTTGCCTCATAGCAAACTCTTGGAATCAATTACCTGCCACAAACTACGTAGCAGATGTTTAAAATTTATTTTAGTTACTGAACAAGTTTATATGTATCTTACAGTGCCCACGGTACAGGCAAGGCTATATAAAACAACATGTCAACATGTAACTTTATCGTGACAATGTGTTTTTTAAAGCTTTCAAAGTTAAGTCTCATTGAGATGTAAAAGGAGATATTGGTAAGTAGTTTTAAATCTGCAAACATCTTCTCCGAGAAGTCAAAAGTAGCAATAGTAAAAAATTAAAACAATTGTTAGTATAATAGGCAGATGTCAGGTTTCGGTATTCTTACAAAGTTCAAGTGGATTTTAAAGATTTTTTTGTTGTTGACCACAATAATTCTCAAGAGGTGCTTACAATTCTTACGAAGTCATCGGATAGTATTTTTAAAGAAAACTTTTTTTATCCTAATGATTTAAATTAACAACGGCTCGCCTTGCCACTCTAATTCAATTGCGTGGTTGCAATACCACGTAAATTTAAGGAGAGTGGACTTCCTGGATTGAAAACACTATAATATATTTCTTATTCACTAAAAAACATTTCTAATTTCCTACCATAAATGTTTCGAATAACTAAAGAGTTAGGTAAGTAACGATCTAATATGGGTTTGTTCCTGATTCGTCGTATTCCTGTTTTGTCGTATTCCTGTTTCGTCGGATTCCTGATTCGTCGAAATGTCAATATGAAATGAAACTATGCAATTACCGTTACTTCAGATTTGTTTTTAATATCAATTGAAAATATATTTACAAACGAAAAATTCAAACAAAACTTAACAGCAAATGTGTGTCAGCAAACGCTAATCAAATCAATATACAGAGCCTATTCAAGCAATCTAAAATTGTTTTTTTTATTCAACTTAGTCCTTGACGATTGCTCTTTCTTGCTGATATTTTTGCATGTCTATTGCTTTGCGTATTTTTTTTACATTTGAAGAATGTAGTTGCATTTTTCGAATGGTTATATATCTTGATACTGAGCTTCAGTCCTCAGTAACTGAATGAATAAAAAAAGGGATGGTTTCTTCCGGATTCTGTGGTTTAATCGGTTATGCCATCCCTCAATGGCATTATTAGTCCGATGTTAAAAGTGATTTCTATTTATTGGTTAACAAAGTTCATTTTAGTACAAGGTATATATTAAGTAAATACCCAATAACCCTTTATGGGTAACGGCAACATATTTGCCGTCATACGTGTCACATTAAATCTCATATTTAGTAAATAGTGGTTTACTGCTCGACGTATTTAATTATATGTATATAATTCCGACGAAACAAGAATACGACGAATCAGGAATCCGACGAAAAAGGAATTCGACGAAACAGGAAGACGACGAATCAGGAACAAACCTCTAATATGCATATCTGACATCACTTGTTCCATTATCCATTCCGCGGCAGCATGCAGTTACCCGCGCACTGGCAATATGTAGAGTTCGGTACACACTCGACAGAACAAGCACACGATATCCGCATGCCTTGCCGACGCCGACACACGGCGTCGGTGTCCTGTCAGCACTAGCCGCCACACACGCCAGCATAATGGGTACCTATGTGCCTTTGACTTTAATCGACATATAGATTGACGGCGAATGCTAATGCCACTCTTTGATGAGCTGCTTTGTCAAGAGACCATCGAGCGTGATCACGGCGTTAATTGCTTTGCGTCGCTCTTAACGGATTAAGTAATAAATTTGTGGCGTTCGCGCCGTTTCATTGTATAAAACTACTTATAAAATATGCCGTTATGCATATTTTTGATAATAATTTTATTCGTGAAAGTTGATTAAAATTAAATAATAATGAATCATTTAACAAAGTCTGTTTCTATACATGTGATTCGCGAAACCCTCCTATCAAATTAACTATTTACGTCAGTAAAGATTCAGATTTATTCAAAGAATTGCATAAGCAATGATGATCCGTGTCGGTATTTTATTAAATCATTCAAAAGTTACTGACATCAGGGATTCATGGTTTGGCACGAGCGAAACTAGAGCAATTGATGCGTTGAGCTCGATCGATGTTAATGCCGTTGTTTATGTTCGCAGGCAGACAGCTGCCTCCTGAGCAGCGGCGACACCGATTCAATGCTCGCCCCGGGAGCAGCCGGCAGCCGCTCGATAGTTACGTGATTATCTCGCGTCGCTGACAATTAAGATAAACTACGAGTAAGCCGTTTATGTAAGCATTGATTCACAGATGTAAAACGATGTTTGAAGGTTTCATGAACAAAGGGAGCGCGGTATTAGGGAGTTTACAATGGGCATCCCGGTCCGTAAAGAACGAGTCGGAGTGGTGCGGAGCGCTGAGCAGCGGCAGCCGCGGGCGGGGCGGGGCTGCATCGATTCGGTGCACGCCAGGCGCGGGTCCGCTCTGCTGCTGCCCCCACGGCCGGCATAATGTTGCGTGAAATTTGCGCCCCCATTGTTACCTTACAACTAGCCATCCGACCGCAGACGAGCGCTTTTATAGAACGCGGACCTCGATGCTCCATGGAGCGGACTCCTATTGATGGTGTGAATCACGCGGCGCATAAAGGAACTTAATTCAGAATATTTTCTACAACGTTAAAGATTGTATTTTTGATAAATGATGTTATTTTAAACCAAACCTTGAAAAACTTACTCAGATAGAACATGACCTATTGGGCGCCTATTTTACAGCACTATACTTTTTCGCAAACTACTCGACAGTTCCGACACGCACCCAAATAATAAATCTCGTTAAATACGGTCCCGCCCGCACCGCCAGCCAGCCCCCGCCCGTAGGTGTCGATACAAAACAGAAACAACAACAAAGCCCTCCACCCGAACCCGAATTAAAACTTTCTAAAGTATGTGATAATATATTCTTTACTTTGGTGCGTAACTATACTTTTCGCTTTTGGGTAAACATCGCTTAATGTTCCAAACCAATTTAAAGTCAACAACCTAATAATTAATTTATAAAGGGCTAGTTAATTCATATGAATACTTCTTAACAGCAGATAGAAAATATGTATTGAATAAAATGTTTTTATGGACTCCGTGTTGAAATAAAATCTAATCCGTGTTGAAATCAAATCCTGTCGGTGTCGGCAGCACGAGTTCGACGGGCTAGACTTTATACTAGCTGATCTTATTGCTGTCGTCTTGATATCCCGGAAATGCAGCCTGACAAGCGATAAGTCTGGGGATAAATTAATATTGGAGATGTCCCTAGCTTTGAAGTGACTAGCAACAAGGCGGAGATATTTATGAATAAACTTTGATGAATTTGACTAGAAATCGTAAATATTAGCAGGTTGTATCGGGCTAATGAAATGACGTAATAATTTGCCCGTTCAGGGCAGGATTACCTCCGGCAGTAAACCGCTTAAGTCTGCGGTCCCCGGGGCCCATTTCATAAAGAATGTATCCTAATAGAAGTCCCTTTGTGGAGGAGCCACCTTAACATTGAAATACTTGGGACACGAGAGATATTAACTAATCGTGTTTCACTGAATAGGTACTGTTGGAAGTGTAGTATTGTTTGTAAATCATATTTATTTAATTAGCCGTTTGGTTTTGCACTTATTTTTTCCTATGCCTTTTATTCCTCCCAAGCAAATATTAAGCAAACCTCGGACGCCTTGATGTCTTTTATATAAAAATCTGAAGGTCAAATTAATGTCAAATACTAGAAAATATAAGACTTCTAGGTTATTTCCTTATAATTATTTTTAAAAATTTCCAATTTTTATGGGTCAGAAGCCTATTTCTCGTTTTTCTTTTGATGTTATCGTACTGTCAACGTTACGATAACTTTTATTGTCTTGACAATAATGGCGACCGAGTTTTAAACAATATCATAACATGTCAAAAGCAATTTGGTTTTAGCGAGTAGTATGAAGCCCTTGGTAATGATAAGGGGTTGCCGCCGCTCGTATGCGGAAATTCATTCGTATGAATCAAATTAGTCCACATGACATAACTAACACATAATAAGCTACTCTTTAAAACCCTATCCCTTTTTGCCAGTTTATCGTATTGTCAACGCTACGATAGCTCTTAGTTACTTGACAGTAATGGCGGCCAACGTAAAAACAATACGAAAACATGTCATAGGCAATATGATTTTACCGATTACGATAGAGCCCCTGGGTCATTACTGTATTATTTGTGGACTAATTGGAAAATGGATACGGCAAACCTACGTGCGGCTGCAACCCCTCTGCGACTGGCGCTTCGATAAACATGTAAAGCAAACCCGTACGAGGGTCATATATACTTGGTAGAGGTGATTATCTCAAACAACTCTCAAATATCTTTAAAAAAAAAACTCGTTCTTGAACTCAACGCACCAAATATTAACCAGCCAGTTAAAGTTGTCCCGTCAGAGCGTAAGGGCGTGCATTCTCAGCTTTTCCGCTTTACTCGTCGAGTGAGCTCGCTCGATGTGACATCCCTCACTCGAGCGACCGTTCGACAGAGAGCCGTTTTTACAAGAATAACTTTTTTGATCTACACCTAATACCAGTAAATTGGTATCTGTACCAATTGTGCTCAAGGTACCAACAAGGTTGTATTAGAAAGCCTCCCAGGCCAATTCGTACGACTATCTATATTTGAGCCTTTAAAACATAAGGTTGCGGTTGGTAAAAACACATGCATTTTGAAAAAGTATAAATAAACCACCCAAAATTTAAGTTTGCGCTGTTCTAACATTATTAGCATATTATTTCAATGACTATACTAATATACATGTCATTTGTACTAACCTAAGAGTATTACCCCATCCAAAATAGCTTGTGCAAAAAAATACTTTCTCAAATATGTCCCGCAAATTCCGCCAGATAATAACTGGGTCTGGCTATTTTTAAATATTTAGCCCTTTGGCTACGTGGCTTTTAGGGTTACCTTTATATAGATGACCGATTTTTTCAAGTAGGTCACCCTTTAAAATTAGATGGTCCACGCTGCCCGCTCATCAGCACACGGTTGCTTTAATGTTCAACAAAGATAGCTCGGATCGATATCTCGACGAGGCCCAGCGACATCTGAAAATGGCAGGGGCACAACAAAAAGAGAAAATTCCCACGTCAAGAACCCCTCTCGAGCCGATCTACACAAACAGACATGGCGATATTTTGACGTCGAGTTCCCGTAATACCTAAGTGCCTACATCGAAAGAAACTCGTAAAAAGCGTTGAGGAAAATATTTGTTAAAGGAGGCGAGCGGCGAGCGCCGTTTACCCGCCATGATTAAGGAAGAGATATCTAATGTTTTCCTTTCCCGTACCTACAGGGTGCTTAAACTTTTCTCTACACTAACTAAATTGATTGGGCTCGTAAAAAGGCCCCGGGCCACGCTGCCATTATCGGGTAGTTTCGTATTGCAATGTTACATTAACCTTAATTAATGTGCTTTACTAAGTTTGTGTACTTTTGGCCAAAAGGAAGGCTATCTACAAAATATAGAACACTACGGTGACTAACATCGAAGTTTCAAAGACTTTGGTGTACGCGTGTGTATTTTAATGCACATTTGTGTTTATTCGTAACCTTTGTCAATTCATAGATCGTCACGGCAGTTTAATAAAACACCATTTAAGAACTAAACCTAAAGTTTCATTTCAACCCATGAGAAACGGAAACTACATATTCTGAAACACAAGCACTGATGAGCGACCATGTTAACATGGACTTTTTCGGCAATTCTCCTCATGGGATACTAAAACAGTAATTGGACTCGCCATTCATGAACTGCTATAACGTGCACGGAAGCAGAACGAGGGCATAATACACTTTGTGTTTGCATGTGATCATTACCGACCAACATCCACACCGCATACGCAATTCCTGTCCGACTAACTCATCCCGTTTCCGCGAGAGGCCCGTATGTTGTTCAGCAATTATGAATTGTTATGCTATTCTCTACTGACCGCGGAGAGTTTTCGCTGTGAGCTTTACAAACATGCAACCTTCACTGTGGCGTTCTAAAGTTACGTAAGGTTGATAGTGTTATTAGTACTCTTCGATGGACACGAAATATTTGTATTTATAATAACAGACTGACACACTGACTAACTGATAAAATAAAATGTAATAACTTAACAAAATCATAATCTTTCTAAAACTTCTTTAGTGTAAATATCAAACAAACGAGAATATCAATATCATGTCACGAAATTAAATTGGTTTGATTCTTGCACGTAGAAACTGTAAGTAGAATTAATTTAGGGCTGAAATACCTACAACAACAATAATTACCGTTAGTTAAATAAAACAGAATGTGGCTCGACCCCGCGCGCCGGCCGCGGCGCGGTATGTTGATCCGCGGAGGGACGCGTCTAACTTTTATCTGTTTGCCGCCGCGCCCGTCACTAAACGAAAACTCGATTCATTTAACGTTATCCCGAAACTTTTATCTTACCATAAGGTAGATTACGGAATGTCTTATAAATGCCTAAAGTTGTAGATAAAGCTGCCAAACAAAATCCTACGCTTTTAATAATGTTTTATAAAGTATTAAATGTCTAGCAAAATGTTTGCGTTAATTTAAGTAAAAATAAACTCATTAAATTATTACACCACACTAAGGCATATAATGCTTATAAGGTTTCTTTTTGCTCCTTGTTTTGTAACTATGCTGGAAAACTAATAATTGACTTTAAGTATATCTAATGTTCCAGGTGTTAATGTTATTAAGAAAATCACCCATAGAATTCAAAGATAGAAGGGGCTCGAACAAATAGCTGACCTATGTACCTACTCACGACCTACTCTAGTTGGACAGGCATCTAAAGAAGATGAAAATTATATGTGAATTTAACATCCGTTTCTTCTGATTGCCTGATATTCGTTGAATTAATAGAATACTTGACAGCAAAGAAAATATGCAACTTAAGTAGGAGGCGAAGACTGAGGACTTCATTCCAGCGAAAATCTTACGTTAACAGTTAAATATTTCCTAAACAAATCTAAAAATTGATTACCTATACATGCAAATATATAGATTTTTTATCGGCTCTTTATATTTATAAGTTTTATAACACGAAGATTGCCGAAAGCTAGTCACGGATATACCTACTATAAAAAAATACAGACTGTTTCACTGAATTGTGATTGATATTTAAAAAAAAAACATAAAGACAAAAGGATATGACGAAACTTAGGGTTCTAAATTGACTACGGATCCCTAAAAACGGTTTTAAACGTCACATTCTATAGACATGTCGATCGACGCCTAAAAATCACCGCCCAGTATTCGTAAGATCAATCAAACTCGGCCTATAAAACCAATGCTTAGATAAAGTGCACCGATAAAATAAATGGCGGGAGGAATAGTGAAGGCGGGCATGTAAGGACGTATCAATTTTTGACGAGCGGCACGTGGTGACAGCAGGATATCGGCGGCGGCGCGGGGATTGAAAGAGTATCGCGGGAAATGAGATACGATCTCGACACGCCGGGAAATTGGGACTGCGGTTACAAGTTGTTGCTGCCACTCTCTATAGTTTGTTATTTTTTAAATAGTTTCAAGTATAATTTTACAGTATTTTATTATAATGTTATGCGAGTTGTCAAAATTGACTCTTTACTTCTACCTAGATAAATTTACTTTCGTACGTGTAACAAATGTTAGTAAGACTAATAATAAATTGGTTACATAGTGGTTTTAGTAGCGTGTAAAAGGCACACAGAGGAATCAATTTCTGCAGCAATAAAGCCGTAAACGCACTGAGAGTGGAGGCGGCGCGGTGCGGCGCGTTTCCATACTAGAAAGCGTTCTAAAAGCGTGGCGGAGGCGGTTCGCTCTCAGTGCGTTTGCGGCTTAAAGCCACCGAAGCCATCCAATGGAAAGGACAGGAATGCTTGCGCGGTATTAGTTGACAATAAATTAAAGCTCACAATTATGTTTTTTTTAAGTGATTATTTTCTAATTTACACTGCAGGATGTATGAAATGTTATATAGTAAGCAAATATTTATTTCGTAAACAGTATCCCCTTGTAGTAAATTACAGGTAGGTGGTTATTCAATTATTAATATTATGTGCCGTTGCAGCAGAAAACGTTACCTACTTAGTCTTTCGCGATATGACACTCAACGTCTATATAAATGTCGCGGTCCACACACCCGCTGAGGCACTGAATTACCACCTTGTCACATTAGTAAAGCAGCGCGTTATATCTCTCGGGAATTTCCTTTACATCCCGAAAATGTGTTGAAAACGCTTTTAGTGCTATAAAATTGAGTGCCGACTGAATTGAGATGTAAAGAGGAGGAGCGTCCTGAGATGAGCTCTCATGTGAGAAATTTTATTGCCGCGCGACCTAACAGTCGGAAATAAAATACCATCCAACAGGCTTTTTGACTTTGTCTCGAAAGGAGTCCACCACCGGAACACAAATGCGGTTATTAAATCTTCCAGAAACGTGATTTATTTTATTGAGAAAAAGTATTATTCTTACCCTCTACTGAATTTGGGTCAACTCAACGGATTCTATTTGAGCATTTAGCGAGCCGTCACGGGGGAATGTCGCGCGGTTGATTGATTTAGGCTCGTATACCATTTCATGTTTTGCTTGTGCTTGGTCAATCACTGAAATATAAATACCTGTGGCCTTATTCTGCTTTGGTTTACACCTATTGTTATCGTATTCTCTTTAACTCGGCCGCAATCATTACTGTCATGTTAATAGGAACTATCATGACGTTGACAATAGTAATTGTATTTATTTAGGAAGCAAACCTTATGAAATTTGTAGGGGTCATACATTCTTCAAACGCATAATTAGAGTGCATTTAATGAAACTTTAAAAATAACACAATTTATTAGTTGTACTAAACCGACTGTTGTTTTAAAACAGAATTGTTTAGTCGTGGCGGCTCTACGGCGTAGCAGTGGCGCGGCGTAGCACTTCCGCGACAATGCAAGTTCGTAGCACTCCCGGCGAGGACCAACTCCGAATGTGGTTTACACGCTTTTAGCAGCTGCGGAACTCCGATGTGGGCCGCATGTCGGAGAGCTATTGTTAGGGTCGTACATCGATAGGGGATGTTAAGGGCTTACATATCGAATTAAAAGATGTTCTTCTAGAGAGTGATTTTTTTTTACAAGAAAAAAACAGTTGATGTCTGTAAATTAAATATAAATTATCAACAAGTTTTTAGAATTGTAGGTAATTCTGTAGCTCTGCCTACCCCACTCTGGGAAGAAAGGCGTGAGTTTATGTATGTGTGTATATAAAAAACCGACCGCTTACAAAATATGGCTAAGACAATGTCACATATTTATTTGCCATGGTTCTCTCGTCTGACCTATTTTTATCTCTAGGATGGTAAAGTATCATTCTATGTGACATTCAGTTGTCACTTGGACCGTCCGGAACAAATAAGCATCTACAAAAATCGCTTTCATCTTACTGTTATAAGGGAGAAAAATTGTGAGGATTTAGATATTTA
Organism: Acleris cristana; assembly: GCA_948252455.1. Lineage (NCBI taxonomy): Eukaryota > Metazoa > Arthropoda > Insecta > Lepidoptera > Tortricidae > Acleris > Acleris cristana. The sequence goes on along the minus strand of OX411784.1, from coordinate 8,864,558 downwards.
TATCTTTGTATGCCGGTGACTCAGTCACGTTTAAACGGCTGATTGAATTACGGGTGACATCAATGATTCGCATGTTTAAAAGGAATCAAAAAAATAATAAAGTTTAAAGTCTGTTCAGTCTTTTGTGAGTAATTTGTCATTAATTTACAATTAAAAGTGAATCACGAATGCGAGCGATGTACATCTTGACAGTATTTAATTTTAAACTACCGTACTCAATTGTTTTTTTACAGATTTCTTATGTTGATATTCGTAATCTTACTAGCACTATTGATTATGTATTTTTCTTTTTATAATATCCAATTGGAGTAACGTTTATTTAAGTATATCTAAGGGATGTTTACCGGTCACCAAATCCGGTCACAGTTTAAAATGAAGTCACATCACTCAGTGCTAATTAAGCCTTTTAAACAAATGGAATTCTCTTAAGCAAAACTCCTATTAATTTAAAGTATCCCTGTTCATTTAATTACACACGAGACAGACAAGTTGGAATGAGTAACGGGCCTAACGGGAAAACGTTTTCGGCTCATTTATTATGTCGTGTCATTAACTCGAGCAGTCGGGAGGCGGCCAGGGAAGACGCTAATCGAAAAATTATTGTGAGCAGCTACCACTAATGCCAGGTAAGGCTGGGTTACGAAGCAAAATACACGGCGTAATCACTATGAAGCTAATATTAAAACTGAGATGAATAAATTTCACGTAAAACAGCGTGCAAATTATGTGGACGTGCCGGTGCTAGGTATTTTATTAGTGCTGGGAAAAACGGTCGTGCGACACGAAATAAATATAAGATAACGAATAAAACATCGGTTATACAGGGTGGGAAAATTTGTTATAAAGTAAGGGGATTACACAATTAGGATTTAATTTTACTTTTAAAAATAACAAATAAATCATTGGTGTTTTTTTATGAATAACTTGCATCTCAAATATATAATTTTAAAGAACCAATGGTACAAGAATCATTACTAACGTTCTGTACCTGGAGATATAGAACTAAATATATTTCCATCGAATGATCTTTCATTAGATTCAATTTCCTTGTCATTTAGTGATAAATGACTCCATATGTCTGTGCTGGTCAGAATTCAGATACAGTATGTGTTTTTGTCACATTTAAACTGTATGATTTCCGATTAAGGCCGTAAACATAAAGGTATGTATTACTTTCAAAATAATTTAATATTTTTTAATATGTTATTAGTGATTACATTACATCTGCAGAAACGTAACGTTACAAGATCGTAAAAATGCATAATGTCACGCGAAACACTCCATAGCTCCCTTAATGGGATTACAGGAGATAAGCTAAATGTTTTATTTGTTTTGTCGATATAAGCGGTATTTTATGCAGTTATTATTTGTTGTCTTATTTTTTAATGGAAAGGTTTGTGGATTTACTCGTACCTAATATTTAAAACAAGGAAAGTGGTCATGAGAGAGCTTTGATTGTTCAGTATCAAAAAGGGTTTATCGTCCATATACTCGTAGTCAAAATCATTCCCTACATAATTCCCACGAATACATCGTTAATTTAATTGGAAAAACTTTTTAGAAATTCTTAAAACACACAATCCTTCGTTTATCTTGTAGCATCAAGTGCATATGGGTGGTATTTTTTTTATTTCTGTGCAATAGGTAGGTAATGAGTTTACTTACTCACTTATAGGTACGCTTATACTAAATAATGCGGTATTAATAATGGCTACAGAAGGTAAAGGAATGTTCGCAAACCTTTTAGCCAATCATACTCGTAATAAAAAATATTGGATAAGGCTTCGTCTTTTGTAATTCTTACGTAACTTAATGTTCATCTAGGTGATTATGCTACTGTGGTAGCTGATAGTACAAGGAGAAGGAATGACCAAATTTGAAATTCCTTTAGAGGCACAAATACAACTATATAAGCCATTGCGAGCTCTCGTTAATTGATCTATATCAAATTGCAGCCGGTTCGACGAATAAACGAGAGTTCACGGTCGCCGGGTAGACGTGTATGGTGTCTAGTTTTTTTTTAAATCTCTTGTTAGTATTTTGTCACCTAGCCATAAATTTAGGTAAGTACTTCATGAAGCAGTAATTTTTATGTAAACGTGAATGTACCTACATCAAGTTTTAAAATGAAAGTTAATCCGAAAGAAAAAGTTGAAATAAAAACATTAGAAGCGAAACAACTAGCTACTTCGAATGTTTTTATAAATCGTATAATATAGAGTTTCTACAAGTGATAGTATGAAAAGTAATATATGGAAGGGAGCGTGAATAATGAAGAATTAAATGGAACGTTGTGAATACTATATTCTCATGAAACTACCAGGTTGGTGGAACAGAACATGCCGATCACAAAGAGACATTTCACTGTTTGGAGCGGGGTTAATGCAAACACTGAAAACAAGGCAGCATGGAGGCGGTCCCTAGCGGGCCGCGGGGCGTCATGCGGATGGGATGGGGCTGCCGGGGCACACGTACGTGAGCGTGCGGCGAGGTGATGGCGCGGCATAGGCAAGCGTGAGCCGCCGGCGCGACCTGGTAGTCCATATAGTTCCCGTAGCCCATGTGGTCGCAGGAGCACGAGCAGTTCTCGATGTGGTGGCGCAGCTCCAGTTCGACTTCCCACGGAGGCTCCATGAGCGCGGCTCGGGCTCCGCGCGCGGCGAATGCGGCCCCGGGCCGGGCGCGGGCCGCACCTGCGCGCCGGCACCTGCCTCCCCGCCCGCCACGCGTAGCCCTGCACCATACACCTCGGGCTAGCGCCGGGCGCGGGCCGCGGAGCGCCGAGCCCGGCTCGCGGCGGCCGGTGCGCTCGGAGGCGCGGCGCGCACACAGTGGCGTGGGGCGTCGCGCATTGCGGAGCGGCCGGCTGCCGGCAGGGGAATGCCGCGAGCCCGGCCGGGCGGCCGCGCGCCCGGGCGGCCCGGCCGCGCCGGCGCCCCGAGCTCCACGTGACAACCCGCCCTCGCACCTCGCCCGGCCAGCGCTCCGCAATGCCTGTCGCGGCCTGCGGCCCAAACCCCGCAACGTCGACATAGTCCTTACCGCTACTTTCGCACCCAATTAATATAACACCTTACATTTTATAAATTAGCGTACACAAGTAAAAGTAATTAACACTGTCAAACTGAGCGACTTAGAGGCTCTTCTTAGGCGTGAAATAAGTTTGTTTTGTAAACAAGTAACCCATGAATCACACTGCGTACCTACTTGTCTCCATTCTAGCAAACCAATAGAGACTACCCGCATGCAAAACTTGTAGGCCAGTAAATTTTCATTTATCTTATGAAAGTACCCAGATTTATATCTCTAGAGTATTAAACTTCCGGGTGGATATGGGCATTATTCATTTATCGTTCGAAGATTTATACCTTTTGAATGTAATATCATAACGACGTTATATAGATACCAGTTTACATATAGGGTGAGCCAGATTGTTTTGCATTGCACTTTTACTAGCTTTTACCGTTCCTATTTGCAAAAAATTTCGCCCAGCCTATATTATGGAACGATCAGAATTCTATTTGAGTCGGAAGTATATTTTGCAAAAACACGGTGTTTGCTTTTTACTTTAGGTATTTTTCATTAGTAAATTATCATGGATCTAAAACGTAGAAACGGATATCAGATTGCATTGATGACTTACAAAGGACATGGCCCATTTTACTAAGGTGCTGTGCCCCAGAATGTACAGCAATCTTTTATATGTGAAATTAAAGCGAAAAGTATGTACTTACTTTACAAATACATTTATCATTCAACATATAAAGCAGAGGTTTAAAAGTAATTTGCTATTTAATTATTTAGGTACATAACCTCAAAACACGTTACGTTCAAGGCGCCGTCAACTCATGGCTACTGTACATATTTGGCTAATGTGTTGGGCCAAGGTAGTGGACCCAAATATGGAATCATGTTTACACATTGGTGTATTGATCATTCTGCATTGGCGCTTTCATAAAAGATCCTTTTGGCCCCTATACACATTGGGCCAATGCGTTGGACCACGGTATTAGACCAACGTGTAGAGGACACTTGGCTACGCTATTGGCATGTTCGTAGTTGGCGACCAACGCTGGCCGGCCAACCGGCTGGTGTCATCAATGTATACAGGGGCCATTAGACGGAGACAGAAAACTTCGTTTTGTGCCTTGTGTCACCGTGTAGCCCAAGCCTTTCCATAGAGGCCGTATTGATACCTCCTTAAATTCCTAACGTAAGGCACAGAGTGATAGCAGTCATATAGCTCTGTCCCTTTTAAACTGTCAAGTGGGTGGTTTCCGGCACACAATATCTTTTTTTTAAACACTATTTTCCCGCTGCTTTTAAAGAAATTAAATTAATGTTACGTAATTACGTAATTAATTATTTAATTATATTTCACACGTCGGGGCACAAACAGGCCATGTCCTTTAGTAAATCTTTGAAAACCCAGTGGTGATTTGGTGAATGTCCTATATCATAACCGTACTTAGGTTGCTTCGATCAACAATTACTACTAGATTCAAGGTCCCATACAAAATCAAAGCGAAAAAGTGGCCGTGTTGCTTATACTTATAGCTATATCTGTGGAACCTTCTAAATTAACTTGAACTATACCTTAAGTCTAAGCAACAAAGATCCAAATAATAATAATTGTTTAAAATACTAACCACGTTTCGTCACAAGATGAGTATGCGGTCGATAAACAAAAGAACTTTCTTCGTTTCAAAAATATGACATTCGATTTTAGGAACAGGGTAATAATGGAGTCGCACTTATTAAAGACAGACTTTTTTATTTGACAGAGATATAACACAAACAAATTTAAATATACAAATATTGACATAAAATTAAATGTACTTATAGATAATTAACCAAATTAAGTTATTAATTAAGTTATAAAATGTATAATTGACCACATTTCAAATTTCTAACACTATGATTTGATTAATCCATTGTATTCCGTGTGAAAAGAGGTAGACTCTAATAGTACTTTATTTATAGTACTTTATCTAGGATTGGTACTTATTTTATTGTTAATTGATTAAAACTTACTCATTCTAAAAGTGCATAACTCAAATTCAAACTATACGACACGACAAAAGCAAATCCTATAGTCACTAATAATTTAAAAAATGAAGTCAGACCAACGCTGTCACTTGTTAATATCAAAACGATGCTCTGAAACCGGACTTTTTTTTATTATGAAATACAAAATTTGCTTTATTCTGCCATACAGTGTGAGATTGGTACATTTCAATAAATTAATAATAAAATTAGTATCAATCTTAGCTAAAATACAAAAAATATTGACGTAGGTATTCCTCTTTTCACGCAAAATCGTACCCTAGGGTCTCTTATCCTAACACTAAATCTCACCACACTTAATCTTATATTATTTAAAACATGTTATGTAACTGGACCTGCAATTTGGGAATCGCCGTTTACTGTAATCTACGCCTTTGGCTATTTCCAGTTATGTCAAATTTTTCATAATGAATCGAACAAATAGTCGAATTTTTGTAAGGCCTATAAAGTTCGTCTTTTCTTTCTTTATCACTAGGAAATCTACGAAAAAATAAAAAATAAATTTTATTTTAAAATTACTACTCCATGAATTACTTGTTCCAGAACCACCGATAATTTAGATGGTTGGCCAAACAATAAATTATTGATTTTTTAAATGTAAACTGCTAATTTTTTCGTACTTTAAATGAAATACTGACTTGTACTTACCTAAAGAAAGATATTCCTTCCGAAACCTTAGTGTTACGGTGGCTACTTCCACAATATTTAAACGCACATTGTGGCATTTTATCACGTCCTCACGTTGGCTGTGGTTGACGCGTACTGTCAGAAATAAGAGCACAAACTTATTTTGTGCTCGTATTTCTCTGGCCTTTTTCAGAGCTGCCACGTTGAATCTAGTAGTAATTGTTGATCGAAGTTAGGTTGGCAAAAGAGTTTGATACAGTGACAGATGGAATTATAACAATTTCCATTCCAATTTCCATGGTAAATTTCACTAGAGTGATAGTCGGAGAGCGGTGCGGTATCGCCCATCGCGGCGGTGTGATTCGCCTTATCAGTAGCGATAAGCTAAAAATTAGATAATGTTGCCGATTCATATTTCACCATAAAAGGAAAAATCTTGGTAAGAGTTTGTCTCGATGAGAATCTTGTAGGTGTACAAAGAGACCGCAGCGCAGTTGATTGACAAGAGTTGAGTTCCTGTGTGTATAGGTAGATAAAGTCGCAGTGTTGAGAGATTGAAAAATTAACAATGTCTGTATGTCTTTCTACATTTTGTGTTATTTATTCATACTTACGAATTTCTAAAAATCTATTAAAACAGGCCACAATGGTGAGCTTTAGGAAGATTCAAAAATCGACTCCATTTGCAGATTTATATTTTAATGTAGTATCTATACTGGACAACGTCCGTCCACCAGTTGTGGTGTTAAATTATTGAATTTGTAGGTTTTCATTCAATTAATTTGTTACTGGTTTCGCAAAACCTTTCGATTAAGAAATTTTCGTGGGGAGGTGCGGGGTGGGGTCTATACCGAGCGAGACCATGAGATCTTAAAGAATATAGGCGAACATATAACAAATTCAACGTTTCTACACTAAAAGAAGGCTGTGTGTCAATAACGGAATTAGTCAATAATAAAATGTTAATAAAATATGTTTGGTACAAACACAATAACGACAACTGCCTGCCTAACTCGTGGAGATTAACTTGGGTTTATCCTCAGGATATAAAAGTTTGGGGCGGGTCGCGTTAGATGGGGCCGGGTAACAGGTAGTTATGCTTATAAATGCGTATTTTACGACTCGTATCCAATCAGACATAGAGTGGGTTAGTCATTAACTATAAAACCTATCGAGCTTGTTCAGTCAATAAAATTAATGACATGGTATTTCTCTGTAAACAGCGGGCTTTCTGTTTTTCAAGGAAGTTCCTTCTGGTTTGCCCGAGACTTCGGCTGAATAGTATTTTCAATTCAAATGTCGTAAGACAATATATTTAAATGCTGTTAAAATTAAGTGAAACATTCTACTTGCATCGAATTTTAGGTAACAAGTCTAACAAAAAGCGAGATTTAAAAACCCGACCGCGTGTATTTTATAATTACATGTAGGTACCTACGTACATAAACCGTATTTATGTAATGTACTTCATTTGTAGGGTAATTTTTTACCGTTACTTTTTTGTTCATAAGTAAATTTATTGCAACGTTTGTCCACGTCACATGTCATGTATGTATGTATATATGTAAAATCTTTATTGTACAAACAGAAAATAAGAAATCAAAAAGAAACAGAAACACAATATATATTAATATTACACTTTACGTAGAACAAACATTGCAATCAAAATTAAGTACTAATGTAACGTTGTTAGGTAAGGGGTCTTATCTCTGAAATTACAGAGCCTAAAATATTGTAAAAAAATATAGAAAATAGCTCTATACTACTATACTATAGATTTACAGGAAAGCCTGTAAAAATCATACGTAACCCTCTCCATGCTAGTCCAACTCGCATTTGTCTGGAGTTTGTTACACAGAATAAAGTGACAATACTCCTAGGATAAACACCAATCCAAAAATACTCCTTTAAAATCTTTAAAATCCATCAAGCCGATGCAGTACAGGAGGTCGCAAACAAACAAAATGCGTGCAAGAGCAGGTTGGACCATGCTCAGTATAGGGTTCCAAAACTTTTACTAGGTATGATCAAAAAACTATCTCTAAAAACAACATGTATAGTGAATTTTCTATTTAAAGTTATTTGGTGCTGGTGCTGGAGTCTCGGGAACAAATCAAGTCTTGTTTTTATTTTCAAATTCGATGGTTTCATGTGCTTTCATTTGCTTTAAGTTGTTTTTGAAATAAATAAATATTTTTTTATGTATTTTGGCGAATTTTCTTACTTGTAGTTTTGGCTGTTTGGGGACACGTAACTCTAGCTAAATCTAAATATTGATAATAATATACAGGGTGCCACCGGAGACGTAATCAGAAACCACTTTTTCATACCTGGTAATTGATGGTCATAACAACGTAATAGGAGTTACTTGAAATAAACGTTCTTTTTTTTGTTAATTTTATTCTTCAATTATGTCACTAATTCACTAAATCATGGTTACCCTAATTATTTCATGAAAACCTCTTTGGTTTTCATTCAGAAAAGTTTATTATTATGATACTTTTAAAAATAAAATGACAATGTCACTGTAAGTCACTCTTAGTAAACAATTACGCATGTGGAACAAGTGTATCTTTGCATCTCTTTCTTGATTGTAGGGTGACCACGCTGTTTGAAGGTCATAATTTAATTTTAAAGATTACATGATTAAAATTAAATAATGCAACTATCGACCTGCATTCCTGTGTTACTGTAATCTCAATTTAATGCTTAATTAAGTATTGTCACTTCTGATTACGTCTCCGATGGCACCCTGTATACATGATGATTTTTTACGAGCTATCCTATATTTGCTTAATTTGTATGGGAAAATAAAATCAAGATTTTTATCTACAACTTTTGCCAACTTTTGATTTTTTGTTGGTGCCAACTTACTACCAAGAGTCTCTGAGTTAAACCGCGGACAGAAGAACGGACGGACATTGTGAAACATTAAATAAATAAATATCAGGTGACAATCTCACACAAATTGACCTAGAACCCTAAAAATCGGTGAACCATTTTCGTCCAACATTACCTACCTACCACTTTAAGAGGTAAAAGTCCTTATCGTGTAATATCTTATATACAAATTAGGCCCTTTCGGATACACAATTACACTTCTTATTTTTATTATTAAGATCTTTTCGCAATTACCCTTCTAACATTCAGGGAGCGGAATTTCACTTTTAAAAGTTTTTTCACGATGTTTTTCTACATCGTTCTAGCATCGGTTACTACAGAAAGCACTTAGGTACTTTAGATAAGTTAGGTCACCAGGGATCTCACTCGGTTGCGTTTTTACGTCTAATAAAAGTTAAACGAGCACCTTGCCTGCCTGATGGTAAGTGGGATTCAAACCCATACAAATTTGTATTCTCAATACTACAACCTCAAGCCTGCAATCCTAAGACTACAAATGTATTACCAACCCTGAGGGCTAAGATGGAATGCCCTATGCTAGTAATTTCACCAGTTGTGTTCTCCCCACACCCGGACACGATAATGCGAACACTGCTGCGTGGCGGTAAGGTGAGGATATGATTATAGTAGCGATGCGAACGGACGCTGCACGAGGTCCTACCGCCACGACGCTCGTGATGACAGTCCTACTGCTCAATGTTATGGAAGGTTCCGCGGACGTCACAGATAGGTAATATTATGCTTTATTTATTGAACTTATCAAATCGAAGCAGCCGCAATAACGCCACAATCCGAAGTTAAATGCGAATGCCGTGCTGCGGTCGCGTTGCTCCGGCTAATGCGAATTGCGAGCGACCTGGCGCGAGTTTCGAATGCCTAGCAACTTCGCGAACTATAGCCCTGGACTTGTGAATGCAAACAGGACTCATCTGCCAAATAGATATTTTTGCATTTCCATCTTTAATGCTAACAGGGGAGGGTAAACTATACTTTGATTAACAATCTGCTGATATGCCCTTTGGAATTGAGCAGCATTTAAAGCTCGAGTAAACTACAAGGCAATCTATTAACGCAAAAAACACAAAAGTTGAACAGCCAAATAAGATTGTTAAAAAGTATAGCTTTAAACCGCCAGTTATACATGGTTATACAATACATTTTGAGGTTATTTGCGGTGTACTTTTATGGTATGTATGTAAACTCTTTATTGTAGAGTAAACAAAAGCAAAGAACACAGGCATAGATAACAAAGGCGAGGCGTAAGGAGGCGAGATTGTATAGCTATTGTAGTCTTTGATTTGGATTGTTACATTTTTAAATAGATACGTAATCAGTTATTACGTTTCTCTAAATTCGTGAAGCTTAATTAAATTGAATTTAAATTTATTTACATATTTTTGCAACAGATTTTAACATAAGTAATTTATTTTACGTAACACACTTTCTTCTATTTCCTGTCATTTGGATTAAAAGGAAAAGCGTCCACTTGAAATGACGTTTGAAGTTGGAGCAAATCATGAATTGATTAATTAGTTAGGTCAACTCGTAGTTAGGTCAACTGCCATTAGGTATTAAGTTTACCTTTTGAACTCAATGTATTCCTGCGCCTCTAATCAACACGGTAAAAACAATATCGTTTTTGTCCTGTTATCGTATTGTCAACGTTTTGATAGCTCTTATTTTCTTGACAGTAATGACGGCTGATGTCATAACAATACCTTAAACAGGTAAACTACGATAGCGTTTATACTGTCTAGAATAGAGGCGCTGGTCGATTTATTTCAAATTGTCATTTTTGTGGTTTGACGTAGGTATAATTTCGAGTTGTCGATTTTCCTTTTACTTAACCGAAATGACAGTAAATCCTTTCTTCAAAATTTTGACCGCATTTTACCTGCATCATAATTCTTACAGTTTTTTTTATTCCTCTAACTTGGTCAAATTATCAAACATATAATGTACTGGTGGCGATCCTTAAATAGTTATTTATGTAACTGGTACATAATGAAGGTTCTTAAGGTACGAGCGCCGAGGTTAGAGCGCGAGCTTGCGAGCGCTCTAATTATAGGCACGAGTACCTTAAGAGCTAATTATGTACCGTTGTATACATAACTTTTTCTACAAGCTTAGAATGATAATGACAAAAATAAACAATCGCTAACTTTTCTCGTATACTTCATGTATACTTCACTCGTTTTTTCTGCTAACAAATTACTTTTTAGCAAAGTCATTTTCATTATTCCAATTGACGTTAATAGTTTGTACATTTTATTACTAAATGTTTACAAATTTCATGCAATTTTTATTAGTTAGGTACTAAAACAGTTCTGAAAATTTATCATAGAAGTTGGAATGCCAAACAAAACGCCATTTTGTTGATATCCATATTGAACGTAACCATGGTAACCAAATAACAAATCGATGGATATTACTCATCTATTTTTAGTAACTTAATAAAAATGTAATTCTAAACACATTAGTCTCAAAATTAATTTTACTTTTAATATAGGTAATTTTAATTGGTGTTAAATGTTTTTAACGGTTTATTATACAAATTATTAGGATGTCAAGTGTTAACTAAACGCCAAGACTGATATCCGGAATGACCGTTACCATGGTAATAACAATGCTATAATAAATTATAGAACTGTTATTACCATGGAAACGCTAATTATAGAATTGTTTTTACTCTTCGGTTACGCTATAGGTGGTATTCTGACACCATTAACGATATCAATATTAGCGGTTTATAGTACGCGAGTAGAAAAAAGAATAAAGTCGCCTTATATTTTTATCTCCGTAGTTTTAATAGCTGTTTTAGTACAATAAGTGTTTACATACATACTGTAATGCTGGTCTCTGTAATAAAATAAAAGCTCAAGTGCTAGTCAGACTCGCGCACCGAGGGTCCCGTATTTCAGATAATATAGTTGGAAAACGTAAAAGAAAATACTGATTTTGTTACGAACTTTATTTTCCATGCAATAAGGTCTATTTTAACTAGCCTAAATTTTAATGCATTGGGCTAATTCCGAAAATCGGGTAACTCCAATAATATATTATCACATTTCTACCAAAGGCAATGTTTTGCTTTGGCAACCGTTTCCTAGCCGCAACCTTTAGCTGCTCCCCCCCCCCCCTTCAGTTGACACCGGTCGCTAATTAATTAATTCCGTAATACAGGTATTGTGTTACTCTATATACCTATATTCTAGTTACTAATGACCAATGACAATAAACATTTTGGGGTTAAGGAGGAGGGGAGTGAAAAAATTTAATTTTGGCAGTGAAAATATAAATGAAAAAAAACCGTCTTAGGTGATTTTAGTAGGTATAAATAAACACTTTAGTCGCCTGTATGTCAGGAACCAATCAAGTCAACATAGTCCTGATAGTTTCTCTTAAAAATTTATTATACTTATGTGCTTTACTTTAACATATTTTACAGATTTTTTGTATTTGTAGTTTTGGCTATAGAGGGGTAAGGGGGGGGGGGGGGCATTGGATCTAACAAGAATTAGCACTTTAAATCTTTATATTTCACAAACGGATCACTATATTTTTAAAACGACACCCCACACCATAGGCTAGATGAGAATAAATAATATTAAGTTACGTGTACACTAAAAAAAAATCAAGATTTTATTTTACCACTTTGTCGTGACTAATATGTATATTCATGACTTTCTACAACTAAGAGTTTCTGAGCTAAGCTGTGGACGGACGAACGGACGTAGTTTCACAACGGAACCCTAAAAACTGCTGTGATATGCAGATACACAGACACTGAAGTAAGGGTTCCTTTTTTACCATTTTGGTACGGAACCCTAAAAACACATCGACGGATAAGCAAACAACCAAATAAATATACATTTTACCATTTTATTTGGAATATATATTTCGCAAATTAAAAATATACTGTGTGTACGGGACGGGTTGTAATCCATTTTGCGCGAATACGTACGGTCACGAACAACGTTAATTAAAATTTGTGACACATTTAAAAAAAATCTGCTTGAAGTCGTCTATGCCATTAGGAATGCTAAGTCATTTGTAACTTAGGAAACTCAACCTTATCACTTATTGTTGTAGCACTTTGGACCTAAGGGTGGTCCGAAATTTAAGTTTTTGACTGTAGCTAATCTCGTAGAGCTTCGTAGCTAGTTCGTAGCATTATACTACGCGCTACGAGCAGGCGCAATATTCCACTATAGATTTGTTTATATATTATCCCCCTTACTAATAAACGTTGAGTAACGGTGGTAAAGCTATACAATGTTTTGTCCTTATCTGTCATTGTGACATTTGGATTTGACAGATAAGGACAAAACATTGTATAGCTATACCACAGTTACTCAACGTTTATTAGTAAGGGGGTACATGTATATATCATGGAGAAGGCAAACGAGCTAACCGGCCATTTGATGGTAAGTGGGATCTGATACCCGTAGTCATTTGTAATCTCAAGACTGCAATCCTAAGACTGTAAAAACGTTGCCAAACCTAAGAACTGAGATGAAATGCCTCAATGCCAGTCGTTATAATAATACAAATTAAAGGCAGGCCTTGCAAAACGTCTGGTATCCGCCATTTTTTGATATGTTCTACAGGCCTTTATTAAAAATCAAGCCAATTTAAAATGCTGCACATGTTATAAGACCTTACCACTGAGTATGGGTATGGGTATGGTTACTTATCTTGAGTCCAAAAAACGTTTTCCCGAATTTCTTTTGGTTTAAACCGTTTCGATAAATTTTGTTTGCCTTTGGTTTCATTTCTCCGAAAGATCACTTTTTACAATTGGTCATCTCTTGAAAAGCTATTTTGTTCGTTTGATAATAATTATAAATTGTTTGTTCTCCATTAATGATTGGCGCATAAGACCATTTGTCCGTTGTAATGATTCGTTTTGTTAGCTTTACGTATTTTTGATTTGTAATCTTGATATTTTATATTTTAACGGTTTGGCAAAAAATCGGTTTGTCCCTAAAGACATATTTTTTAATTGACCTTCATAAACAACGATTTACTTGGTAAAAAGGAACCCTTATGATGAGACTTCGTTGTCTGTCTGCCTGTCTGTCTGTCTGTCTGTATGGCACAGCATAGTTGTACAAATTCCTTGCCCGCATCCGTTTTTAGTAAAAAAAATGAAATAAATTTAATAAATAATTGAAAAGGGGTCTAGAGTGAAAGTGAAGTGGTTGAAAAATGAAAGTTATTTGATTATAGCGAATGGGGTGTCATATGAAATGACTCAATCTGCACATTTTTTATTTCTTGTTACGTACTTTTTGATTTATAGACAAAAATGTATAAAAAATTACCGTTTATTACCGTTAAATTTATTGACCAAAAAATCTGAAAAATACGTACTTATAGCTAATTATTTGTATTTTATGGGAAAAATAAAATGAAGAGTGCGAAAATTATAGTTTTTGAGAAAAAACAAAAAACTTTAAATTTTAGGCTAGTCAAAATGGACCTTATTGCATAGAAAATAAAGTTCATAAAAAATCAGTATTTTCTTTTGCGGTTACCAAGTATATTATCTTAAATCCGGAACCCTACCGACCGGTTTTTTGGTGCATGGCAAACCAGACGTAAGGCAACTACCCGCCGAGCCTTAATTAAACAAGATGCGTTCACGAACGTGGTCGTTATCAATAATGTATAGAATCGACGTAAGCGGCGCGTCGAGCACTTTAATGTAAATTCCATTCATTTTGACAGTTTTCGAAAATCGTTTACGTTAGCCTTATGTATCTTGTCTGTGTAGCTAGGCAAGTTGCTAACGATAAAGTAAATGGTTTTCGAAATCTGACAAAATGTATGGAATTAACGTAGGCGCTCGCATAACGAGAACGGCGTTCGATATCGTTATCCTCAGCACTGCTAGCACATCTTGTATTGTCTCGCTTGTCGCTCAGTGCGTCCTTATCTGTGCAGACTAGTTAGAAAGAGAGATTCGAGCGTTAAAAAAGTATAACACGTCAGAAGCAGTATGGTTTTAGTTTTACCGAGTTGAATAAAGGTCGTGCTTATTGTTTGAAGTATCGTATCAAAGTAACTATTAAGTATATCAAAGTGATTTAGCCAAATTGTAGCGCATTTAGTCTTGTTAATTTCTTAAGAAAACCACTTTCCTGTAAAACCCAAAGTTTAGGACATATTAAATAAAATCAGGAAAAACTTTTTTCGTAGTTTTATGGACCGTAGCGGTAGCACCTCAAGGTCAAAAACTTGGATGAAAAATCGCTTGCTTGCAAAAGCCTGTATTAATAGGCCTTTTGCAAGGTAACACTTAACTAAAAGTCACTAGCATAAGAGAATATGTGAGCGAGTGAAGGAGAAGTACCTAGGTAGTTACAAACCCGGGTCTTTTAAGAACTATTTATTATTTATATATATATATATATATATATATATATATATATATATATATATCGTACCTGGGGCCTGTTTTATAAAACTACTAAATTAATTACAATTTACAGGTTACAAGTTTCCATTTGACACAACCTCGACCAATGACGACAAGCCCTTTGAGCAGTGTTGCCAGTTTAGACCTGTAAAATTGTAACTTGTAGCTTTATAAAACGTGCCCCTGGCCTATATTTTTTCAGTAAAATATAATTTTTTTTTTTTCAACCTTCGCTTTCTACATCTATGAAACAATTTTCATGGTCTTTGAAGACAACTATGAATGAGCTGATCATGTCGATGTAAACTATACTAAAATGCATTAGTATCTATCTTTTGCAATCCTGGTACGAGTATGTCTACATTTGTAACAGAAAACACGTACATTTTTGTCTGAGTAGAGGCATGTACCTAGAGGTCACCCTAGCCTAAAATAACAAAAGTGTGCCAAACAAACGAGATCGATAGCTATACCAAACGTGTATACATCAGCTTGGGAGGCTGTCATAGCATTGCGATGTTAAAGCTAGGTCATGTTTGATTTACATTGCGCGACGAACTAGTCTGCATTAGAACGTATGCGATAACAGCGTAGAGTTAGCTGTGGCGTGCCGGGTCGCAGGGGGAACGGACCGAACGGGTCCAACTGTACCTACCCTTCCTACAAATATAAGTGCAACTACTATTTGAATGCCGATGGAAGCTCAGCCTTTTCCAACTGTTTATGAGGTCGTATTTGCAATGTAAATTTCATTGATACTTTTGTCCTTTTTGTCGAAGGAAAGTTGAAGTGGCGGGCTGGAGCAGAGAGGCTGCGCGCGGCGGCGGCGCGCGGCAGTCGGCATGCGGCGAGCACGCAGCGTGACGGGCCCGCTGCGGCGCGCCCACCCCGCCTCCGGCGCCACCTGGAACGTCCAGGTACCCCACCAACCCCATCACCCCATCACATGTCACTACAACCCGCATCGCTACGAAATAAAACAAGAAATACTACAGATTATAAAAGCGACTCGCAATCTCTGAGGGATGATGTTTGAATGCTGATCCTTTGTTTTCAATTTAATTTACTTAGTTAAACTCAATTACTGTAACTCACTTATTAGCAAAGTAAGAGTCGAATGTTTGCGAATTTGTGCGCAGCGTTATTGTGTGAAATACGTGTGACATTAATAAAACAAATCAAGCTTGGTTGCTTCTTTTTGACAGAAGTTGAATGAAACAAGCTTATTTGGCGTAGATTTGATGGACCTCCGAATTGATACAGACGAGGGAAGTAGATTTTTTAAATATTTGTAGGTATTTTAATGCGAAGACTATTTGCATAAAAAAATACCCACAAATAAACAACTGACCAACTACAAATATACAATATTTATTTTGCAAAATAACAATTTAATAAAACATTGAATTGGGTAGCATTTTATTTTTATTTGACGACGTTATGTGCGTGGTTTGATTTGAAGTGATTATTAAAGTGGTCGGGCCGACTCAGCACTCAACAGTTGTCCTAAACTTGTTGCGCACGCAGCTCACTTGAATACGTTAAGGCATTATCATCTGCTTAAAGGATGAATGAAATCGTTTTTCCTTCGGATTCGGGGTATTTGGCTCAACTCAACAAGGCCAACCGTTATACTTGCGTACCTACGATAAATACCGATTTAACGTTTAGAAGATCATTTAAAATTTAAAATAAGTAGTATTATTTAGATTCGTAAGCATTTTGTTTAATAAAAAGAAAAATTCGCATAATAAGCAAAGACCGTTAGTCAGAGATATTTTAGAGACATTGACTCGTCCCTTGTTCAAAGTTGTTTGTAAAAAATCGTCTAGGTATAAGGAGTGACATCGTCATCAACTGACTCTGAGTGCGGACGTTATTCTACCAAGGATTGTTTTATTTTAATACATATATATATAAGACGGTTAAGACAATTTTCTTTATTTATATTTCACTATAGCGCCTTCGTCTACGTAGAACTTGTTTACAGTATTCCCACGACTATAAGTATTTTTGTCCGGGATAAAAGATTTGGCTAAATGTCGTTCAAATACGTTCAACCCTTTATGCGTGATTGAAAGTCAAACTTCCAAATTCCCGCTAACTTTTATATAATGTATGTGTGATAAAGAGGATAGGAATTCTTGGGGTGTTTTAAATTTGTGTAGTGCCCTGAAGTTAGAAAATGTTATGACAACAGTGAAATATACAATCATACTATTAATAGCGTAGTCATCTACCCAACTGAAAAGTGAGTATGAAATCTAATTGGTCTGATCATATCGTACGAATTAATAATTATTTAGGGCCGGCGTCTCGGCGACCCGCGGCCCGTGGCGCGGCGGGCGCCAGGCCCCGTTAATAGTTAATTCGCAGGATATTATCCTTTCAATTAGCTGCAGTTTAAAAACGATCGCGAAAGGGTATAAAGTAAACTGAACTAATTTATTCAAAACCGTAAAAGATATGATTTTAAGGTTGCGTAGTCACAAGACGTGGAACCATTATTGTTATTCAATTTTTGTTTCAAGACTTTCACGACTTTTGCACCACTCAGGTTCATCGTTGCTTAATCGAATCTTTGAACTAGCCTAAATTGACTTCACATATAATTATAAGTGTATTGATCGGTTTCGGTCAACGGTTGTTTTTTATTTATTAGTTCTACCCGTAGTTCAGCGCAAAAGTGTAGTGCTGTACCTACTTAGCAGTAGGATTAGTTGTTGGTTGGTACTCGTAGTGTTCCGGTGACATGTTAAGATATCTAGTTAGTTATTATATATAGGGGTCACCTTTTCTCTAACGCTGACTGTAGCATAGTGCAGTGCAAATAGGGGTTTAAAAGGCTTATGTTTAATGGATCACCAGATATAAATATGGACCAGACAATGTGCGTTGTGTGTGGGCTACGGGAAAGACATTTCGCCAGATGTCAGGCACAGCATCTTAAGATTACTTTTATTTACCTAAAAAAAATTGCTTTTGTCGTGAAAATGTATTTTTAAGTCGACCGCCATTACTGTAAAGTAAATAAGAGCTAACAAAACGTTGACCATACGGGTACCGCCAATATTGTTTACCGTCGTAGAATAGACGCCCTGATGCATTAAAATCTTACAACCGCGTTCTTGAATGGAGATCTTAGTAATACAATTCCAAAAGTGTAGTGCTGTATGTGGTTATATATTAATAAATAATATAATTCTTGTCTTATTGAAACCACAACGATCGACCGTTGTTAAATTTAATTGATTTTTTTACACCTAATAAAGAATCATACCAACAATGCCCTAGTACCTACATAATTTACAAGATTCCTGGGGGACGAGGTCAATTTGAATGAAGTTGTCCCCTGATATTTATTTACATACATAGATTGGTTGTTGCGTGCAGGTGGTCCGCGGCAAGATGAGCTCTCAGTGCCTGTGGCACGCGTGCCGCGCGCTGTCCGCCGGGCTGCTGCTGATGCTCCTGGGCGCCGCCATGGCCGTCATAGGTAAGCGATACCTACAACCTTGCACTATATAGAATATAGGTTACTAGAGGACGCCCGCGACTTCGTACGCGTACAATTAATTTTCTGCTACTCCCCTATATTTCTTCCCGTTGGGGGTCGCTTTTAGGAAAATCCTTTCTTAGTGCACCCCTAGACCTCATAAGGAACCTACGTGCCAAATTTGGAATATCTAGACCCAGCGGTTTCGTCTGTGCATTGATACGACAGTCAGTTCCTTCTTTTATATATTTAGACAAGACGACGCCCGCGACTTCGTACGCGTAGAATTAGTTTCCCTCTACTCCCCCTATTTTTTCCCGTTGGGGGTCGATTTTCAGAAAATCCTTTCTTATTGCTCACTTACATCATGAAAGGTACCCCTGTACCCAATTTCAAGTTTCTAGGTACAGTAGTTTCGGCTCTGCGTTGATATATGAATAAGTCAGTCAGGTTTGCCTTTTATATCTATAAAGATTAGATTGAAAATAAATGCGTTACCATAGGGTTGGCAACGCATTAGCAGAGTTAGGGCCGTATAAAGGTTGCCGCTCGGCACCGGATCAGCTCGAAGTGAGAAATTTAAAAGTGAGCTTTGGTAAAAGTGAGAAATTTAAACTAATCTATATATATACCTATATAAAAGGCAAACCTGACTGACTTATACATCAACGCATAGCCGAAACTACCTAGAAACTTGAAATTTGGTACAGAGGTTCCTTTTATGATGTAAGTGAGCACTAAGAAAGGATTTTCCGAAAATCGACCCCCAACGGGAAGAAATGGGGGAAGTAGCGGGAAACTAATTCTACGCGTACGAAGTCGCGGGCGTCCTCTAGTCGCGTATAAAATTAAACGATGTAAAATTATACAAGGTAGGTTCGCCCCTCGTACAATCTAACACGTGTATTCTGTGCCATTACCCGCGTCCACACGTTTACAAATTAGATAGACAACCGGAACCGTGGCACTTCGGCGTCGCCCCGCAGACGGGTGACGAAGGGGTTGAGGGGGGAACATCCTGCCAGTGAGCGGGTTCCGGAGCTGACACTTCCGGCTTGCAGCTTCCGGCCTGCACGTTGATGTGTGCACACGTGGCCTAATTACTTATGTGTCACACTGACGCTGGAAAGGATTATTTAATTGAAATTCCATGGCGCTGATTCGTTACTGGTAACTAAATTATTTGTAGAAATGTTGAGTGTTGTAATGTTTATAATTTAAATAGGTTTACACCTAATAAAAACACAAATATTTTTCAGGTTGGTTTATTGGGCCCCGCGCCCTCAAATTATTATTTTAGGTAGGTAGAAGGTAAAAGTTGGTCGCTACCTGGCGATTCTGCGCAGGTTGATCGATTTAACAATTCCCGTTAAATAAATACCGTTAAATAAAGAAAGTAAGAAAAGTAAGAATTGGAGTAGACTCAACTGGGACAAGCAGTGTGGGTTCGGCATTGTAGTCGAGCCGTATTCCAAGCTCCCTCGGTGTATACAGCTGGCAGGTAATTAGCTAGCCCGTGCACTGTGCCCGTAGTAAGTTTCTTGCTTAAAGGCGCCTGGTGGCTAGTGTCAACTGCATTGTCATTCTGAAGCTACCAATAGATGGAGTGTTGCCTGCATTCTCGCGTCCTCCCCTACTATGGTAAAATATGGACATTCTGATGGTACTAAATTTGATAAAATATTAAAAACAAAGTTATAGAAATCCTTTATAATATTAGGACTGAAGAAGCTAGCAGTGCAGTCAATCTTGGGTCATAACATAACCCATGACAAGGGTCAGTGGTAAAAAACTGAAATAAAACATGATAGACAAGAAATTGACATAAACTGTCAGTTGAACACTTTTGCTTAATTAACAATAATTTTAATTCAATTTTAAAAGCTCGTACTAAAACAGAATATAGGATAACTATTTAAATTTACCCCAAAAGTCAGGTATTAACGTAAATAACACTTACGCATACTTCAAGGTGGCAAGTGTCGTGTGGCTTAATTTAAGTCGCGTTCACACGTAATCCAGCAAATTTCTGGATGAAGAAATTTATATAATTACAGTGTACGCTTTTAGACCGTAAGTTTTTTTTTATGGCAAGGAAAAGACAAACGAGCACACGGGTCACCTGGAAAGTTTCTCAAGACACTAACTACACTGCAATCTAACTGGACTGCAATCCTACGACTGCAAAAGCGTCGCTAACCCTGACGACGACGTATGTAGAAAGCCTCTATGCTAGTAATTTCACCGGTCGCCTTATCCCCACACCGGAACACAACAATGCTAACACTGCTGCTTGGAGGTAGGTTAAGGATAAGATGGTGGTAGCGATCTGGACGGACCCTACAAAAGGTCCTTAGACCAATAAGTCATCCATGTATTGTAACTAGATATGAGCGCCGCGCCGGCGCGCCGCCGCCGCCGCAGATTTCGCCGCGCCGCCGCCGCCGCGAAAAGGTATCGGCGCGCCGGAAAAACTTCAGTATTGCTACTACTTTTGATTTAGAACCTTATAGTGGGAATATCTTGCTTTATTGGAAAGACAGACGAACTTCGTTTCCGTACTTATCAACACAAAGTGCTGTGATTGATATAGTAAAATTATTTACCTACTTCTATTTACTTATTAGAGTAGAGTATCGTATCCCTCTCTAGGTGTAGGAGTTAAAATTTTTTTGGTGGCTTATTTTACTGTAAATTATTAAGTTCTTTTATTCATATTTTATCTCTAAAAGTTATGTGATTTTGCATGAATCTCAGGGTGACACAAATTGTTGAATGGCTTCAGCAATATTTTTAAAGACTTTACATTTGTTCAATTTAACATAAAAATATTTATCTGTTTAAACCTCTTTTAAAATCTATCAATATTTTGTCTATAACTTATTTATTGTTACATGTTATTCATATTGTATAATTACGATTTTTTTTTCCTAAGTATAGAGGGCCAAAAAAATTATAGTTTCCTATAAGGTTCCAATAAATAAAAATATTTGCCAACGTCAAAAAAGTCTTTGGAGGTCACGCCGCCGACGACGCCGCCGCCGCCGACTCTAAAAAGTCGGCGCGCCGCCGCCGACCTTCCACCCATCGGCGCTCATATCTAATTGTAACCAATATAAGATAGCTTTCTTGTCCGTCTGTACGTCCGTCTGTCTGTCAAGCCCACTTTTCTCTGGATTCGCTTGAGCTATAGGGCTGAAATTTGTATATCTGTAGTATTTAGTGGTCCAAATAAAGCCTAATAACATAATTGTAAATTAGATATTTGAAATTATTCATTTTAACTATGAAAACAACTGAATTTGGGTAATTAACGTGATACGCAAAAAAGCACCCTGCCGTTTGTGACTTTAAACCTTCGGATTACATATTTTAATTATTTTGTAATTATCAGCTCTCTGTTAAAGTTTTCTGATAAGACCGCCTTTAGTCTTCCAGTCTATTCTACTCGGTAAAACCATATTTCTTTTGACATGATATCATATCGTCAATGTTATGATTGGTCTTTTTTACTTGACAATCATGGCGCGGCCGAGTAAAAAACAATAGAGCCCTGTATAATTTTTGACGTAGGGATTATGTGTTACTTTATGTCGTTTTATGATTTTTAATAGTGTTTTGTATTGTGTTGTACCAATATCTTAGAACACCCGTAGTGTATTGTGTTGACAACAGCGGCATGTTGCAGGGTACTACGCGGACACGCTGTCGGTGGACCAGGAGGTGCGCGGCAACGCCACCGTGGCGGTCAAGGACGAGATGCGCGGCTTCCACCTCAACAACCTCTCCTACGCTGGACCTATTGTCATGGGCTTCGGAGGTCAGAATCACTTTCAATTATATGTACGTACAGGATGTCCCAGAACTTGACTTAAATATTAAGGGATAAGGAAGCCCTTTTCTTACCGCTTCAGAATGTAGTGTTAACTTTTCGATCTGTTACTTAATTAGTTTTTGAGTTTTTAAAGTTTTAATGATATTGGCAAAGAACGCTACCTTGCGGTACAACTTTCCCTCCCTTGGCGTATATTAGATATATAATTTGTGATTCTAAAACTTGATATCCAATCCTTATTAACGTAGCATGTATTGAAATACACAAAAATTCTAAAATTAACGTACTCAGAACACATTAACGCATTCAAAATAAATCCATATTAAGCCACTGAAACATTTCTAGTTTTTCATTATGTGGGTTTAGACCAAGCGAACGAACAAGAATTCTATGGCATTATCTCTTACGTTTACGTTGTAAAAGTAAAGACAAAACATTGTATAGAGCATTCGCTCGTTTGGTCTAAACCCACCCATTTAAGAACTTTGAATCTTCGTACTGAAAAATATGCTTTACACTACGATGTTGGCTCAAAAGTTAGCGCAATTAATTATAATTTTGGAATAGTGTAACAAGTAGGTACTACCTAATATGAGCAAAAAATAAAGTTACTTACAATTAGACAGTTTTGACCGATGTAAATAGACATTATTTGATCCAAGTTGAACAATACAGGTTAAATATTGCAATAAACGACGACAGTAGGCCAGTCAGTACGTCGTATTCCTCTGGGCTGTGAAAACGCATAACTTTCTTAAAACGTTTCTTTCGTGACCATTATAAGACATGTAAAAATATGGTGTACCTCAATTCCAGGATTCATAGTAGTAGCAGCATGCGTAATGACCTTCGAGGCCCGCGACAGCGCGGCGAAGGTGACGCCGGCGCGGCCCACGGCGATGCCGCGGCCGGTGCCGCGCCGCGGCCCGTGTGCGCCCGCGCGCCTCGACCAGCTGGGCGTCTACAGGCTCCCGCACGTGCTGCCACTGCCGCACGCGCTGCCGCTGGCGCCCGTCTTCAGGCACCGCCCCTCACATGCCCCTAAGTACTTGAATAGTTAACTACTTAGATCAACAGTTTGCCCTTTGGCCTTTAGTTCCTTTGCTGTGTGTAAACTACAAAGCTACGAATACCAAGATAATATCTTGGGAAGTGCATTGATTAAAAAAACCTGTAAAGCCGTACAAACGTGTGCATGATTCAAAGCTAAGTAATTTACAAGCAAGCTAAGTAAAACCGTTAAAAGCCCTCATGAATAACCCCGTTTTATGTTGCTTTGTTCCTCCGGCGATCATGTCCCGCTATCATTATAGTTTGAGGCCCGTCATAGTAGGTAGTGTGTGTGGCAGAATGGAGAAGGCGGGGCGCGTGCGGTTCGGGTCGGCGCCGGACCTGCGCGTCGGCGGCGCGCGCGCGGTGCCGGTGGCAGCGCTGCGCCGGCCGCTGCGCCGCTACGCGCTCTCCGTCGACGAGCCCCCCCACTCCGCTGTCAGGTATTTCCCGCATTCAACCCATTGACCTCTACTTCATGTCTGGGTTCGTAGATTGATGTTACAACTTATAATATTGCATTTTTTTTTCTGGTATTTACTTAGCAGTAATTTTGTTTTCCAGTTACGAACGTCAAATAAAATTAATAAATAAGATTAATTAATAATTAGTATCCGACCTAAACCCAAAATAATCAGAGTCTGTCTTTAATATTTTCCCTTACCGAGAATCGAACCCACGGGACCTCCGAATGATATCCCAAGCAGAGTCACTACCAACAAGGCTAACCCCGGCGTTAATAATAAAATAGTTTTTCCACCAACCAGCTTGGAAACATGTCAGGAGTTCCCTCCATCATTTTTTTTTATCTGAAGACAGGAAAAATCCCCAGGTACCAGCAATAATGTTAAAAATACGCCTCTATTAGATATGTACCAGAGGCATTAGAGCGAGTCAGATATTTTTGAGCATTGTTATCTGTTTTGCTACCGAAATCGAATACATAGCTCATAATAATGGTCCTCACAAACTGCCGCACTCAGAGACGTCTATTAAATTTAGTGTTTGATTAAAGTAGCTGTTGTCACTTTCTTTGCTCTAGCAATAGAATAAGATAACACGTCATTAAACAAGCGTTAAGTTTAATTGACGTCTCTGAGTGCGGCAGTAACTTAAGCTTTTCAAAATCTAAAAAAAAGGTTTCTATGTCCATAACTGGAAACAATATTAAAAACCAAAAACCGGACAAGGCGAGTCGGACTCGCCCACCGAGGGTTCCGCACATGACACGGTCAATTCAATTCAAAATTTGCACCGCCGCCGTTCCTTGCATAAAGACCCTGTTTTTTTGTGATTTAACTAAAAATTTACAGATTTCCTTTTGAGGTACGGAACCCTAAAAATGGGTAGTTCTACAAGCGTTTCAACCGCTTTCACTTTCCAGCACGGGTAGCACAAAAAAAAGTTATAAGTTATTAGTTGTATTTTCCCGCTTGTCACTCAGAGCGTCTCTATCGTTACACAGACTAGATAGAAAGGTATATCCGAGTGACAAAGAAGTCGCGGGCAACATGTGCTAGCCGTGCTCTAAGGCCGTGCTGGTTGCGTTATCAACCATTTCACAGTAGGTTCGGAATCGATTACCATCTTCGGTTGTTTTGATGAATACCTGAACTCCTAGATAATACCCAAAAATGGTAATCCGAACCTACAGGGAAACGGTTAATAATGCCACCAGGAAAGTGAAAGTGGTTGAAACGCTATCTAGTAGAACTACCCAAATACGTGACGTTGCCAGCATAGCTTTTGTAAGCGACTTTTAATGAACTTTTCACACACTTGCTGAAACTAGCGACAACGACAATGCAGACGTTGCTGAGGCCAGATGCATAACGCTATCGTTAACGATTTAAAAGCAAGGCAAGAAAATCACGTTTGTTGTATGGGTTTTTTTATTTTTTTTTATTCTGTTTTTAGTATTTGTTGTTATAGCGGCACCAGAATTACATCATCTGTGAAAATTTCAACTGTCTAGCTATCACGGTTCATGAGATACAGCCTGATGACAGACAGGCAGACAGACAGATAAACGGACAGATGGACAGCGGAGTCTTAGAAATAGGGTCCCGTTTTTACCGGAACCGTTGGGTACGGAACTCTAAAAACTATCAAAAACGACAAAATGTATGAAATTGACATAAGCTAAGCGCTCGAAGCGACCGTTCGGCAGCTTACGTCAACTCTAGTCATTTTCGATAACGATAACGTTCTCGTAATGCATACAGTACGATTATTTCCACTTTGACACTCGGGACATCTCGGTTTTAGTCGTAAAGGTTCGTGTTTTCACATAGAGTACATAAAATCCTAGAATTTACTCCTGACATAAAATATTCAAAATAACCTATTTAGTATAATCTTTATTATTATTATTATTATTATAAATAAAACAAAGTCGGGTTAGTTACACCATTTATAAGTGAAGAATGGCTGGACAGATTTTCTCATATTATTTTTAGCGTTCTTAAACCGTGGCGGAGGCGGTTTTAGTATGGGAGAGCGCCGCACCGCGCCGCTTCCGCTGTCGTCAGTGCGTTTGCGGCTTAAATCCCGTAATGATTCCGTTATATTTTTGGTGTGCAGCGCGAGCGCAGCGGAGTCAGAGTGCGGGTCGCAGTCGTCGCTGGCACTGGACCTGCACGCGAGCGGCGCATGCGGCGGCGTGACGCTGCGCGTGCGCGACAACACGCGCCGCCGCCCGCTCGCGCGCCAGCAGCGCCTGCGCGAGGACGCCATGCACCGTAAGTACCTATAGTGCCCCTCCGATAGGAAGCAAACCCAACAATAGGTTATAAATTGTACTGCGATGAAAAGTGTCAGGATTGACTTCTTATCGGCCGGCCACTACAAGTCTTCAAGCCTACTGAGGCCCTAGCCGAGATGCAAACGCTACTAACGTTTTTCTTTTCTATCACTCAAAATGTATGGGATGACATTCTCGTGCGTTGCGATAAACTACGAGGTCAACTGTCGTACCATATATAATTTTTGAGTGATCTATACATATAATAAAGTTGTAGAAGGGAAAAAATCTGTACATTCGAGATATTGACTCAAAAATACTATAGGGGCCCTCAGAATGAGCAGCAGAACACGTTTCTACAATTTTTAGAGTTGGTGTCTGTTTGTCTGTTTGTCTGTTTGTCTGTTTGTCTGTTTGTCTGCTTAATTTTGTTTCTCCTCGCATCAATTGAAAACCACTGAACCAATTTTAATGCGGTTTTCACTAAAACATTTCAGTAAACGGTGACCAGGTTTATATATAATAAAAAATTAAGATATGACAATCAAAGTGGGGGAAAAGAGGGGTTAAAGTTAGTATGGAAAAAAGTTACCGGATTGAGCTGGTTACTTGAAACTTTGTATAATTACTCTTCGTAACAAATTAAACAATACCTGTTTCAGGATTTCTCGATTAAAGTTAAAACAACTAGGAAATTATCAAATTAGGCCAATTACATGTATTTCTTTAAAACCCTATTCGAGGGCCGTCGATCACTTTACGTGATTACAAATATCACATTTTATTCTCCGTTTATTACATAGAAACTAAATTCAAGGATTTTTTATAATTCAATGTACAAAATGTTATAAAAAGACAAAATAAATTATTCCAATACGTTGTTGTAACAAATGAGACGCCATGATGACGTGCATCAAAGAAAAGGACAACCATATCCCTCCCATAAGGCAGAAAAGCACGCGATCAAGGCAGAAAAGCACGCGATCATAGATAAACGTTATAGAAGCGAAGTTGTGATTGAAATTTACATTGTCGCGTTGATACTTGAAAACATTGTTTTAATGCGTAATAACGAAAGATCAAGTTCGAATACATATTTAAGACAATATTTGGACAACCAAACTCCTATTTTTAACCGCCGGAAAAAAAGGAGGAGATTATACGTTCCACTGTATGTAATTCTTTTTATGTATGTTCAACGATTTCTCCATCAATTATGGTCCGATTTCAAAAATTATTTTTTGTTTATTGAATATACTTCCGAAGTGGTCTCATTGTCACCAAATTGTAATCTAATGAGGGGATCCATGAGGAATTGAGGGAAATCCTCAAATATTATAGGCAGTATTTTTACTAACAAGTCCAGCATTTGCATTCAGATAATATCATTTGGTGAACTGAAACTGATGATGAAGACCACAGATGGTCAACGGAACTCCTCAATGGTACCTATTTCAAGGGTGGCGATAGTTAAGATATCTCGATTAAGATAGTTGAGCGACTATAACGTAGAACATTTAATTGTTGAAATATGACTATGACTTTCCCGTGGACTTGCGGTGAACTTGAAATGTCTTAAAGTTTCATATCAACTAAAAAGTGGGACTACATGACAGCTTACTATGATCACTAAAAAGTATAAAATAAAATAAACGTTTTAAAAAACACAAAACCACGTTTAAAAACGCATAAAACATATTTTTTTTAAATGGTAGGTAACTTATAGGTCAGTGACTTACAATATTTTTAACCAAAAGCCGACTTCAGTTTGACTGACCTATATGTACCTACCATTTTAAAAGAAGTTATTTTTTGCGTTTTTGAAGGTGGTTTTTTTATTAACTTAGCTTGGGTTTAACAATTTTGATCATTAATTATTCTCTTCTTTGGGTTCCGCAGCATTATAGCGAAAAGAGAAACCGTACAATTTCGTCATGTTCATTTTTATCTAAAACATATAATATGTCACATATACCTACATTTTTTTGGTTATAAACATTAGTAGTATATCAATCAGATTATGAAATAAAAAAATAATTTCGTTAGTAGTAAAAAAACAGTACCTACTGAATAAACTAACTCTAATAGCGCAAACTTGCAATGCATTTATTTCAGGATCATAGAGTTCCATAGTTTATTAGTAACATTAAATCTTATTCTCTATTAGTAATTATTTGTCAAAAATGTACAATTGATTAACTTATTTTTTCCTATGGCTTCTGCCACCCAGTGTGACAACCCATGTTGTACATTCTGTTTTGTTAGTCTATGTCAAAATGAGCGATGTCAGATTGACGTTGACATATCCGGATTTTATAATTCTTTCCGCCATTTTCAAGACTTCGTCTCCTGACATTGGTGGATTCATCGATAGTATCGATGGAGCTACAAACGAAAAGTTGAATTGAAAATTGTCCGGACTTCGTCAAGGCTTCTCAATATTACCATTTTTACAGTACTCCTTCTTCTTAGTAGCTCTGGGCCGGTTATGGCTATCACACTTGCACTCGCATCTGACAATATGTTTGTCACTTTTTTTTATACAAAAACGAAGATTGCCGAGTGCTATTAAGAAACTGGTCGTACTGTACAGTTGTTATTTAAATATTAGGGCGGTTAATATGATCATTAGATTTTTTTACGGGTAGTCACATAATTTTTGGCGGTTGATTAACTACTGTGCTACTATGAAACATATGAGGGTAGTTTTGCGTGCGGAAATTAGCGTTAGTTTTAGTTATAGGTTTAAACGATTACACGTTGTAAAATCAAGTTTTAAGGAAACGAGCCAGGGGGTGCGGGGCCAAAGTGATAAATAGGGGGCTCGGAGGCGCAGCCCCCGCCTTAAAGAAAGGACCTTACCGACATCCTTAATAAGATAGATAGGTAAGTTTTTTAGTTTTCATGTTTCCTCTAGAGCAGATAATAGGAGCTCTGATGATTTTTCGTTGATTTCGTTTTGCATGCGGAAATCAGCGTTAATTTGAGTTAAGTATTCGAGTCTAAACGATTAGATATTACATAAGGCATTGTGAATATTAGGTAAAGTCAAGGCAAAGGTTTACACAGGAGGGGGGGGCTCTCGAGGCCGTAGCCCCCTCCTTTAGAAATACACCGTACCGACATATTTATATGTTACTAGAGGACGCCCGCGACTTCGTATGCGTAGAATTAGTTTCCCACTACTCCCCCATTTAATCCCGTTGGGGGTCGATTTTCGGGAAATCCTTTCTTAGTGCTCACTTACATCATGAAAGGAACCCCTGTACCAAATTTCAATTTTCTAGGTACAGTAGGTAGTTTCGGCTGTGCGTTGATATAATATAAGTCAGTCAGGTTTGCCTTTTATATATATAGATAGAAGATAGATAAGATAGGTAGATTTGAGCTTTCTTTTGTCTTTCAAAGTAGAAAATAGGAGTTCCGTTGAGTTGTCTTTAGAACACTTAATTGGGCCCGGTTTGACGGATCTTACCATAATATTATAAACTGGCCAGAACCACGACTTCGTCTGCGTTGATTTCGATTATCGTTATTCCCTCGGGAACTTTTAAATTTTGCGGGATAAAAAGTAGCCTATGTTTTAATCCATTGTATAAGCCATCTCCATTTCAAATTTCATCCAATTCGGTCTAGCTGTTGCAAGAGTGCATAATGTACACATACTTACTATGTATTTTGCGCTTATAATTATTAGTAAGGATGAGAAAGTTTGGAAGTTTGTTAATTACGCTTCAACCACTGAACGTATCCAGATTAAACTTGGCACACATATAGGTTAGGTTCTGGAATAGGACTTAGGATAGTTTTTATCCAATAAAACGTCTCATTCCTACGGGAAATCAAATTAATCGTTAAAAGATGTGAATTTGCTCACAAAGTTTACATAAAAATTAAAAAGGTGAAATCTCAGGTAGCCATGTGTGAGTAGTGTGTTTTTATTGGTTTTTATTTCTGTTTACGTTTGTCATCCTGTAATCCTTTCAGTTGTATCCACTGATGTGTGCGTACACGGAAGTTACTAAAGAAACACACTTTTAGTGTATAGATACGAACTAGATGGCACTAGCTGGGTATCGAATTGTTGCTCTGGTGTGGTCAAAGTCGCTGTTCGGGGTGGTTGAGCGATTTTCCCTATACAGCGTAATTATAAGCTTTATGGTTAGGCTAAATTTATATTATTCATCCTGGTAACATCAAATTCTGAAGTCCACGCAGACGAAGTCGCGGGCAGAAGCTAGTAGAAAATAAAAACCTCAGTAGGATTTGCATCTTGGCTAGGGCCTCTATTTGTACCTCTGTCTTACTGAAATCACCCGAACAAGGAAGACCTTTTAAGCGCTTTGTATACAGGGTGTCCCAGAACTTGACATAAATATGCGCGGCATAAAGAAGCCCCTTCATACCGGTCCATAATACTTATAGTAATAACTTTCCAATATGTTCATTAGTTTAGTTTAGTTTAGCTAGCGTTCGTAACGAGAATCGTTAAGAACGCTATCTTTGCCGGTTACTTTTGGCTCCCTTGGCTAAATATGACTATGAACTAAGTAGAAACTTAATGTAATCCTCAATAACGTTAAAAGTCACTGATGCATTAAGTACCTACTCGGTTTTCATTAAGCAACTTTGACTAATTAATTACACAAAATATCGCTCTATAATTGTCCAAAAGCTAGCGCAGTTAAGTAGGTAATCAAAATTTAAAAATATGAAAATAAGTTCTACTCAATATGGAACCAAAAAAAGTTACAGCTGCTTTTCTTCCATGCGACCTAATTTCGGTTAAACTTCGCATCCATCCCAAAATTACCGTGAATTATTGATTTTGAGTTACTCATTTCTGGACGGAGAGCTAGCTACGGAAATAGGTTTGCAATTTATAGAGCAACGAAATCCCTCTAGTTAGTGTGCCATACTATAATTATCAATTAATTCGGGCGCCTGGCAGTTGTTCGGCGGTGGGTGTGTGACCTTATTTGAATGACCGTAGATTGTAAAAATGGAAAATCAAAACATTTTAAACCCCGGCAACCATCCGGCAAAGCAAAAAACTACGTCCGAAATTCTCAATTAGGTAATTGTTTATTTACTTATTTAGTCATTGTCGTTTTTATTTCGGGAACCACTCGTGTACTGTCGTTAATCTTTGTTTAATAACCATATTTTCTGTGCCATTCCATCAAGTGTTTTTTTTTTCTACAGCCACCCCAGCAGAAAGCGTGTTTAATGTCAACGCAACCGAAGATACCATAACGTCCATAGCCAAGTAAGTGAGATTAAATATGCTAGTGATGCTAACTTACTATTTAAAAAAATAAGCACAAGAGACAATAGTACATTACTGCAGAGACAGGGAAAATGGCTATTGCGGGACGAGTAACGTTAGCGTAGCCGAGACGCAGGCAGTCGAGACCTTATGTACCTACAACGTAAAACGCAATCAAGAATTGAATTGAATTGAATATACGAGTCCAGCAACGGCCCTTCCCGGCTGAGGCTAGTAGGTATAGTGCTTTTCTCCAACAATACGAGGAAATTTAACACAAATGTTAATAATATTAAACACAGTCCCAACATTTCCTTGAAAATAGAACAGAAACGTACGATATAATAGGACACTGAAATAAAGCATTAAATAAAATCACAAATTTACCTAAACGTAATAAATTCAATTGGAATAAAATATAGTTTTAACCATAACATTTATTACGCGCTTATGTTATTTCGGCAATTTATTTTGATTATGAATGCAATTTCTATATAAAAAGTCAAACTTTTGATACACTTTTGAAATACGCTGTAAACGCTGTTTGAAAGGGCTTAACTTTTTAGTCTATGACATTTAAAAAGTAAAATAATACAAGGAAGAGTTTTGATTGCACGAGTGTTTGGCTGTTTGGAGATAGGTACTTAGTTATCCTAGTCCAAACATGGTTTTAAAAAGTAAAACACCAGGTAGGTACGTAATGAAATTTCATACATTTTCGCGGCCGCTGCCGTTGGTAAATAATAATTAATAACTTTGTTTTTTTAATTTTACCTGGACCTGGAACTCAGAACTTCGCGGGTTATGCAACAGTGAGGTAACATTTCTGAGCATGTGGGAGAAAAATAAATATTATACCGCATTTATACTGGGCCTCTATTCAACTCGGTAGAATCACATTACCTTTGATATTTTATCGTATTGTCAACGTTACGATAGCTCTTATTTACTTGACAGTAATGGCGGCCGAGTTAAGAATAGGTACTTTTCGGCAACAATGTGTTTATTTTAATCAAGTTCCATCCATGCGATACGATTACGATATTCCTAGAAAACCCCATATGAGTACCTACATAGGGCGATCGTCGTTTTAGTAAAAAAACATTATGTTGTCAAGGTTATTAAGGCATGTTTTATTTCTGTTGGTGGGTAGGGAAATTTCTGCCTATCGTCCTTTATTAAATAGTACCCGGGTTGGTTATGAACCCGATGCGTTTTCCTCGGAAAGTATGTTATAAGTTATGTATCTGTGTGACGAACGAGAAAAACACACATGCTTTAGTATGTGTTACTACTATTGGCAAAATATGAATATCTATCTGAGAAATAGTATAATTATAAGTTAGGTACAGTCACCCAATTTGATTTCTAGGCCACTTTGGACTATGTTAAAGTGACGTTGACAACCAAAACGTTACGACTTCTTATGATTTGGTTTACGACGTCACATTGACAAAGTCCATAGTGGCCTAGGAATCAAATTGGTTGACTGTACATTATGTCTGTCTTGTTTGATGTTTAAAGTCTTTGTTTGATGTTTACAGTCTTAAGGTAATTATAGGGAATCTTAGTTTGGTTTGAGTGTAACGTAATTTAGCACGTGTAGGTAACTTTCGAAATTTAGAGAGAGCTTTGCCCACAATATTTCAGAATAAAACCTACAGAAGAAAGTAAAAACGCAGAAGAAATGCACTTGTCGGTGGAGCTTGAAATGCGTGCAAGCAGCGCGCCACTGCCCTCGGTACCGTCGCCGCCGCCGTCGCCGGGCCTGGTGGTGACCCCGCCGCCCGACACGCACATCACCATGGAGCCCGACGAGGCCCCTGATCCGCCGATCCAGCCGGAGCCCGACCAATGAGAACGACCCCCGTCTCGGCAACCCGAGACAGACGACGAAAATCCCGCGCCCGCAACGGACGACCCTTGTTGATATATTTTCTAAGACTTATATGTACATTTTGTTCGTGTACTTGTATTATTTACACGTTTTTCGATATGTCCTCAAAAAGAGAAGGCAGTTTTCTGTAGACGTTACAAGTATGTATAGAGCGTGTGTTCGGGACTGTTTATGACTGTTTGATAATGTTTTTTAGAGCGCCCGCGCCTGTAGTCGTGTTAAAGTTTTAAGTACGATTCCCATTGAACCGCCTCCAAACTTATCAATGTTTTCATACTTAATGATCCTGCATCCTTGCGTTTTCTAATTACGCGCCGACTCACCCGTTCAGATGGAATCGTACATTAGACATCGTAGCTTCTCTTACTTTTAGCTATATAATGCTCGAAACCATATCGTCAATATAAACTATAAACCTGATAAAACTATATTTATAATCCAGAAGTCTTATATCTGTCATCATGTCAATAATATTATATTATAAACTTGATTATTCCCAGTGTGCATTTGCAACTAATTAGTAATAATAACCGCACAACTACGAAACAAACGTGCGAAAAGGCCAAATGCAATGCCTCGCGCGCCGTAAAACTCATGAATCAACACGCATGCTGCATAATCTACAAATGAAACCAAATAGAGAATCTCAAACATAATAATCACTACCCCGGTTAATATCCCCGACAAGTACAAATATTTGTGTAATGTTTACAATTATTTGTTCCTAATACTTAGACGTTTCTAAATACTTAAGTACTTATTTATATATCTATCTAAAAAACCATGTTTACATATAATTGTCTAGTACCCATAGTACAAGCCTAAAACTTATATTGTTTAGATCTAGGTCAAAGTCTTCAGAGATTGCCTCCGACAGATATAGTTTTTAATGTATTTTTTACTTAAGTAACTCTATTTGGTTTCATGAGAGAATCGTAGTCCGCATATTTTTTGGTTTTGCTTAAATAAATTATTGTAAAATATATTATAAAAGACTGATAAAGCGAATTTTATAAATATCAAGCTCTACATTACATAAATTAACAGTCATGGTAATAAAAGTAATAAAAAGAAATAATGTAAAACAATATGAATTAATTTAATACATAATGTAAATCGCAACATCAAAATTAGAACACATGTAGTAATCAAGTAGTACCATCACACTTTTTAAACACGTATTGTAGAAAGGTCCTACGCCTAGGGACTTGATCTGAAGTAAGTTTTGTACTAAATCTATAAGTAGGTGCCCGACGGACCTGCGAGTCGAGGCGGAGTCATAAAGATGAAACCGACTTTTGTGTATAACTTGTGAATAATGCACTTACCTACTTTGATATGCCCTCACGTCCATAAACTGTGTCAGAGTTTTTGAATAAGTGCGACGTACGTAAGCAATATGTATACGTTGTACAAACACTACTCACATCATTTCCTATGCTGCTCGCTCGAAGACAGCCTTCAACAAAATTATAAATGTTTTTAATTAGAACAATATAATGTACCTATAATGTATAAATCTTTAATGATTTTCCATATCAATGATTTGGTTTGCTTTCCTAGTAGAGTTTTGCAAAGTTCGGACGCGTCTCTTTCATGAAAAATCGCAGCTCAAATAAATATCACAATTGAAAATACGAATAATTTTGACGAAAAGATAACTTTTAGGGCTGATTTTTTAATCCCCAGATAAAACTATCCGTCAGTTAAATGTATTACTATCCTTTTCTGAAGTTATATGAGGAGCTAAAATTTACCTTCCGGATAGGGGATTGAAAAATCAGTCCTTAAAGGTTTATTATTCCATTTATTTATTATTTATCAGGTACTAGCAGCCCGCCAGCGGCTTCGCCCCGCTGGAAATTTCCGATTTTTCTCAATGTTCTACGAAGTATTAGAAAACATTTAAAAAAAAGATGAATTAAATCAGTAAATCCGTTCTCAAGTTATAGCGTGACCAGGAGAAATAGGGGTTCATATTCATGTTGTATCAAATACCGCGCAATGAATAAAGGATGGCACTGAAATCCTTTTGACAAGACCATGATTTTATAAAGCGGTGAGAGGTGGCAAAAATAGTAGATTGTTCAACAAGGGACTAAAACAAGCCATAATGACACGAGATGTTTAGCCACCCAAGCGGAGCGCGATTTGCTCGAGTGTCATCATGGTAGTTTAGTCTCGCGTTAAACACTCTATTCTTCACTTTGAATGCGAGGAAAAAAACGACGTTTAATACAAAATTACAACATTTAATCAATGTTGTAATTTTGTATAGACCGTCGTTTTTTCCTCGCATTCAAAGTGAAGAATAGAGTGTTTAGCTTACAATTTAAATCGTCGCCCACTGCTCACCACCGCCGCCGCCTCGTCGCAGCCGCGCTGCAGCCACGCCCAAAGTCGCGGCCACAGACCTAACTTTGAAAATCGAAGTTCGAAGTTACGTTAGCTCCATCCCTTTTTCTCGATTTAGTCTCGAATGACGAGTGACAGGGATAATGGAACAAACGTTACTTCGAACTTCGATTTTCAAAGTAGGGCCTCAGGCCAAAAGAGTACTTAATAATAACAATAAGTAGATTGTCTCGCAAGTAGGTTCTAACTATTGGTTATATGCTCGATGGTTCTAAATTACTCTTCATAGTATATATAAATATAAACAACGACGCATCTATATTTCAAACAATTGGGCAAATATTTGGTTCTAAATGTGTACTAAAATATAATCAGTATTTGTGTGTAGCGTTTTACAAAGTGTACCCCCACTCACTTCACTAGTCTCTTTCAGCGTTTATGACAACAGCCGTTACTACCTACATATGATAACAAGATAGAAGCTTTCACGCCGAAAGTGTCATGAAACTTGTCCTTTCTACATCTTTCGTCCAATAGGTATACTAAACTAGGCTAGTTGAAGGTACCTACCGATAATAAAATTGTGAAGTAGTTGTCTGAGTTTTATAATCAGCGCTTTAATGGTTGTTGTTAATATTGGTTTGAAAAATGTTGGTACGTTGATACGAATATATATGCAATAACTAATTCACTTAACTTTATGATACGTAGGTACTTGTTTATTCCCTATATGGCAAGTGTGTATATTCAAGTCAAGTAAACAAAATGTCGTCATAAATTTTATTGCTCCTGGAAGTTAACGAAAATCAACAATAATATTGTATACCTACTAGCGGCCCACTAGCGGCTTCGCCCCGCTGCAAATTTCCGACTTTCCCAGTGGTTTTTTTTTCTGCGCAATTTTTTTAATTTTCGTAAATTTAAGAACCTTCTACGAAGTATTAGAAAACATTTAAAAAAATATGAATGAAATCGGTAAAGCCATTCTCAAGTTATAGCGTGACCAGGAGAAACAGGGGTTCATTTTATATATATATATAGATGTATACCAACCTTTGGTAAAAGGAATCCGACTGAGACTCGCATCTCATAAGGCCTACCACTCAGATGCCCGCAAAGGATTTGTCACAAACACGAACGAAATGTAACGGAATTAAAGAGCAGGCTTAAACTCGACATTGGAATAGTGACATACAAGAACATATTCAATGGACCATCGTCCCGTATGGCCATTTGGTGTCACATCTGCAACAAAGTGACCAAAGCCGGATAGAGCCCGCAGCGGAGATATACTTCGAACTACCATCTTCTTCGATACCACCTTGTCTAGGCTGGTACACCGTAGAGCTCGCTGGAGAACTGTTCAAGCCTAAGAGAGTAACCCAGCTGATCTTTAACAGTATTTCGCGCTAGTAAGAGTAATAAGTTAAGACGTAGTGCTACTTATTCAATGTGTTAATTAGGTAGGTACTAAATGTTGTCTCCCCGTACGACGGAGTCGTATCTGACTGATCTGCCAATTTGTAAATTGGTCACTTTTATACAACTTAACGTTTTGTATTGATGGTAAATGTACAAAAGTCTTACGTATAGGAACTATAATGTGTAATCGATCCAAATGGTTGTTGTGATGTCTATTAAATTTGTTGATGATAAGATAATGATTTTATTTACCTACCCAACAAAACAGTCCAAATGAATTAATGGTGTATAGTGTTTTCATTACATTGATGCAACCGAACAACGTCATCTTTAGATATATATACCCTTATAAAGTCGCCGTCGTCAATAGAATTTGCGAACTATGTAAACAAAACCAAACGAACCAATTCACCATGATTACTCGATAATCACGTACTTTTAAAGATCAAGTGAGGTCTTTGCAACGTTTTTTACACTAAATCATTATTTTTATATTAAGTTTAAGATGGAATAACTATTCATTATACGTTATTTTTAATAAAAACACACACTTTTGTCTTTCTCTTAGTCTTCTAAAGAATCAATTGCTTGTAGCATTTGATTTTGAGCCAAACATCATCGTAGGCTCAAACCGCAAGAAGCAAAACATATGTACTTGTCGAAATCTTGTCTATATCTTCAGAAATAAGTTGGTAGATGTGTTCATGTCATAGTTTGACTGCAGAACCCTAAAAGAATGTCGCCCAATAACTCAAAACGTCGTACAAAATCTGATAAAACTTCATGGCGGTTCAAATTCACCGTAAGGTTTCAGGTCATGGCAAGCTAGCTTTGATTTGGTTTGAATCACAGTTCAGCAAAAATCTGTGTCAATGCGGGTGAGGGAAAACCTGCGCTAATCCTATCAAAGGCGTTTGAGCAGATAATCCTGTGAATCCACAGAAATCTTGTTAGCATCGCAGTGATATAAAAGTGTAGGGCGCCCGGGGGGCGGCAGCAGTCAGTCAGTGGGGGCAGCTCAGGCGCGCTACCGAGGACTGCTCAGCATGATCCCGACGCCCGCAATGGACAACCAGACGGAGGGAAACGAATATGGCGCTTACTTCGCACCGCTCAGGTAAACCCCTCCACTCAACGAGCTTTTGGACTATTTAATGCTAATAGTAACGTACCTATACCTTCTCAATTAAGCGGCGTTAAAATATTATGACTTTATGAACTCTATGTTTTTATAAATCTAGCAGTGCTATTCCTTCTGTTTGACCAACCGATAAAAGGTACAGCTCTGTATTAGAAAAGTTTTATGCAGAGGAGCTTTTATCACGTACCATGGAAAGCTTAATGTTCCACTGCACACAGCCATTGGGTGGGTATGTTCGTAGATCGGTGGAGAGTGTGGAGATGCTCGGCGCAGGGCTGACGGGCGTCGACCTGGCCGCGGTGCCCGAGCACTGGCTGGCCTACCCCGCGCCCCCCGCCGCCGCGCACACCGCACTCGCCCTCCTCTACATATTTTTCACGGCTGCTGCACTCATCGGCAATGGACTCGTTATTTTTATATTCTCCACGTAAGACAATGACAATAAAAAAAATACAATTTAAAACTTGAATATAATCTTAATTGTATAATCTTAATTAATTATAATCTTTATAAATTGCGTATCTATTTCTTTTACAGGACTAAATCCCTGCGAACATCGAGTAATCTTTTAATATTGCAACTAGCAATATTTGACTTTATTATGATGGCAAAAGCCCCAATATTCATTTACAACAGTGCAATGAAAGGTTTCGCCGCCGGCGACTTGGGATGCCAAATATTCGCACTGATGGGCGCGTACAGCGGCATCGGCGCATCTATGACGAACGCCTGCATTGCCTTTGACAGGCAAGTAAACAACCGGAATCATGCAGCAGATTGTCAACATATATAAGACTTGAAAAACGGGCCAAGTGCGTTTAGAGCACTCATTAATTTAGGGTTTCGTGCCATAAAAAATTTGAAATTTTCAGAACCAACCAACTTAGACCCCTTACTTGTATTGTATAAAATCAGAGGCAAAAATAATATCCCATTATTCATAAACTTTAGTTAACGTAACTGTCAAAACAATATGTGGAGCAAGTTGTATACCAGCAGGCGTAGCCAATTTACTACTTAGGTAGGTATAATGTGACCAATATACTGAAAATAAATATTTTGTGTTTTGAATTGTGTAGGCAAGGTGCAAACGCTGCAAAAGTTTCTGTTTTCTATCGACTTGAAATGTATGGGATCACAAATTGAACACGGTGCTTAATTTAAAGGTTTTTTAAACTTGTTGAAAAGTTATCCAATGAAACTTAACGTCTATTTCTTAATCAGGCATTCTACTATCACACGACCGCTAGACGGCCGTCTGTCGCGAGGAAAAGTGCTTCTAATGATCGCTTTCGTCTGGATCTACGCCACGCCGTGGGCTCTACTGCCCCTCATGAAGATCTGGGGCCGATTCGTACCTGGTACTACCTAGTTTACTTTGTACTTCTAGTGCCTCAGGTCCCGCGAGAGTGAACTTTGTGATAAAGCACTAATGTTACTACCCAAGTGCAGCATAAGAAAGACACTTTGACACTGGTCCAGAATATAGTTTCCAATATGTTAGTTATTTTTACAGCATTAAGGTTTTAACAATACTATTAAATAACGCTACCTTTTAAAACTTTGATTACTTAACTGCACCAACTTTTGAAATAACATTCGACCTTGGTCGAAACCTTTTTTTTACTATTAACAATAGGTATTTATACTTAGTCAGTTTTTGAATGAAAAGCAAGATATCCTTGGAAAGTATGAACTCATTTCTATGTCATTGAAGATTCAATATTAAGTTTTGGAACCACATTATAGCTATTTTTAGCCGAGGAATGGCTCAAAAGCTTTAAGGTGGCTTTAAGGTGTACCGCAAAGTGTGTTCTTTACTAGTATCATTAAAACATTAATAACTCTTAACTTATTAACCTATTGAAAAGTAAGTTTTATTTTATTTTGGACCGGTATAATAATAATTTCTTAAACTATAATGTTTACATCAAGTTCTGGGGCATCCTGTAGATAACATTTCGAACTTGTCCGGACACTGCCATATTGTGTCTAGATATCCATATTTGTTCAGTTAAGTTCACATAATTACAGGGAATGTGTACACATTGAACATTGATAAAGAACTACTTTGGGTATGATTAAAGAGTAAAAACCGAGTTCAAGTTCAAGTTAATTAGTAATTACGATTGATCG
The DNA here is from genome assembly GCA_948252455.1 of Acleris cristana. NCBI lineage: Eukaryota > Metazoa > Arthropoda > Insecta > Lepidoptera > Tortricidae > Acleris > Acleris cristana. The sequence continues at coordinate 8,824,195 of OX411784.1, read as the reverse complement.
GACTTATACCTACACCTGAAGATATTGGTCTTCTGTCACCTTACGCGTGACGGTACTAGGTGACAACACGAGACTTAACGTATAAAATTAAAAATGATTTATTATCAACCAATAGAATACTTAGTTCCATTATGTTTCTCGCTGTGTTCGTACAGAGGGCTACCTCACGTCGTGCACGTTCGACTACCTCACGAACACGTTCGACACGAAGCTATTCGTCGCCTGCATCTTCACCTGCAGTTATGTGTTCCCCATGTCCATGATCGTCTACTTCTACAGCGGCATCGTCAAGCAGGTCTTCGCCCACGAAGCCGCGTTGAGGTACCTCACCACCCTACCTTCTAATATTCGATATCACTATCAGGACACAAATAAACCATGTCCTGGATTAGCTCATATAATACTCAGGAAATCCCAGGAAAAATTCACAGTTAACGAGGGCATAATTACAAGCAATGAGTGCCACAGAAAATAAATTTCTAATGAAGACTTGGTATTTTAAAAGGCCCTTGAAAAAAGTAAATTGCACCGGTTTTTTTAGGGTTCCGTAGTCAACAAGGAATCCTTATAGTTTCGGCATGTCCGTCTGTCCGTGTCTCCGTACTCTTGATACTATAAAGCTGTAATTTGGCATAGTTATACCTACATTTAAATTACGCCAAAAAGCAGTAAAATAAAACCTTGGAATAATTTTTTTTCGCGAACTGTAAATGAAAGCACATATAACGAATTTAAAAAGAAAACTATTACTTCTGAATAAACCTGATTGGATCCTGAGAAACAGGCGGCTAGTTTTTAGAGATATAAGTTTTTGTCTGCATTTTGTTGAATACACATAGTGCTACGAGTTTTCGGAGAGGTGCTACGCAACCCCGCTACGAGATATGGAACTATGGTTCGGGTGGTTGTGCCTACACCGCAGGAGCAGTCGAAAGACATGAAATCATTTGCTTTCAGAGAACAAGCAAAAAAGATGAACGTGGAGTCTTTAAGGTCCAACCAGCAAAGCAACGCCGAGTCAGCTGAGATTCGGATAGCCAAGGCAGCGCTGACGGTGTGCTTCCTGTTCGTAGCCTCGTGGACACCTTATGGAATCATGTCCCTCATCGGCGCTTTCGGCAATCAGCAACTGCTGACCCCTGGGGTGATGTATTATGTCATGAATATAAATCTTAAAAACTCCTACCAACAATGTGAAGGTTTGTGAAAACATTTAAAGGTTTTCTGACGCAATCACCAAAAAACGGTTGAACGGATTGAAATTAACATTATCCATAAAACATGTTAATGAACTACTATCTAGTCTAAGTTAAAAGTCTATATTTATTAATAGATATTGATATATTATTATCAAAAAAATCACACAAAATATATCTTTTTCGCGATATTTGATACTACATAAAACTTAACGTAATATACGTTAAGTTTTTAGTGAAATCTTTAGATAAGTAGCATTTAACATCATTAAATTGTTACCGTCCGATAATTAAAAAAATATTACTACTTACCTATAGTGCCCGGCCGTTAGGAAGTCAATCCTGACAGCTGTCATCGCAGTACAATTTATAACCTATTCTTGGGTTTGAGGTTATAAATTGTACTGCGATGACAGCTGTCAGGATTGACTTCCTAGCGGCCGGGCACTATAGTTTTGGAAAAGCAAGACCTCCTGACACAGGTACACTACATAAACCTTAAGAGAAGGACTCAACCACTTTGTAACACACGCCTCATTGTTAAATGAATTAATACACAATTATTATTATTTATTCTTGTTTTAAATTCAAAACTTTTAAATTTTTATTTTATTGTCACTTCATTTTGTGTACCAACATTGTCTTTTCTAACCAACATCATTAACTGATTTTCTTGACAGGTTACAATGATCCCTGCCGTTGCGTGTAAAGCAGTCGCGTGCATAGATCCCTGGGTTTACGCGATTAGTCACCCGAAATACAGGTTCGTATCCATCCAACACATTCTAATTATACAGAGTGTCTCAGAATATATATTGACTGTTGGACAATCTCAAGTTGCTCGACGGGGCGGGGCGTATGTATCTATGTCGCGTGTGGCGCGAACGCTTCACGGGTGAACAGTATGCCTATTTTGTAGGGGCTGACTCATATTCACACCAGGTTGTCACACCAATGCTGTTCACGTTCGTTGGAAATTCGTCAGAAATCATTTTTATTCCGCAAAAGTGGGTAGGTTAGGTTCTTTAGGTATCTTTAAAGACACAGGCAGGGCTCCGTCGAATAGCAGTGGTTTGACAATCTGGTGTAACGACGAGTCTGCACCCCATTTTGTGTGCAATTTTTTTTCGCAAACAATAAATGTTACATAAGTAATCGCAAGTAGCGTAATCATTATGTATTGCATGACACTAGACGCCAAGCAACAAACTGATCAAACAAACCAACCCGGCAGGACTGCTATCGGATCCAGCGGGTCGGCCAAGGTCATCTAGAACTAATAAAAAAATGGAGCGGCTTCGACGGCGATTCGTGAAAACCCGCGAAACTCATCCGTAAGGCCGGCCGCATACGAATGCGGAAAACGTATGTATGCGGCCAGCCGCGGATGTCCGAATGCGAAAAACGAATGTATGCGGGCGGCCTAAGAGAGAGCGGTGCAACCGAACCTTCATCGATCGGATATTCACAGAAATCTTAAAAAAGATTTGAACTTTAGGGCTTACAAGATTCAAATCGATTGATTTTCATTAGATTCGGTTTCGTAAATAAAATTTTGGGGAGATTCCTAAATTTTGATAACATTTTGTTTAGTGATGAGGCACACTTCCACTCAAACGGAAGTGTAAACAAATAGAATGGCCGATTCTGGGAGAGACAAATCCGCAAGAAAAACATCAGCGTCCATTACACAGCCCAAAAGTCACAGTTTGGGTCATCGTGGGGCCTTATTTAAGACGTTAGATTAGAGGCCGATCATTAAAAGTAAACTCAGCTCGCTGTGCCTACACTACACGCATGTTGCGATGCGAGGTTACAATTAAAATGCACACAGGGCCTCTATTCCCAGCGGTAAAATCCATAGTTGATTTGAACAAGATCCACTGTCATAATTCAAATGAGTCAATGGATAGGAGGTCGTACGCGGCTATCCCTGAATAAAAGGCGGGAATACCCTGAAAACATAATTTCAGTAAGAGTAGGTGAGATCGGGTGGCCGCCGAGGAGCCTACATCTCACGCCACTCGATTTTTCCTTTGGGGTTTTCGGGTATACAAATATTCAAAATCAACTATGACTGAATTAAAAGAGAATATAGAGCAAGAGATCAGAGGCTCTACTTTGAAATCCGTAATTCGAACTTCGTCTATTGCTATCCCTTTTGCTCTCGTCACGTCACTAATTTGCAAGAAAGTGACGGGGCGATCCGAAGTTCGAATTACTGATTTCAAAGTAGAGCCCCAGCCACATTTCAAGCGAACTTCTGAGGAAAGCTTTTCATAATGTGAGAAGTCTCTTTGAAGAGTCCCAGACCCGCGATAGTGTGGTATGTAAAAAAAAAACCCGACTGTATACTTTAGGTTATTAACAGTAAAATAATTTTTTAATGTATTTAACAGTATATATTTTTTATTAATTTGAAAAAGTTAGTTTTTTTCTGAAAATGCCGTAGATGTAAGCAAAGTATAAGTTAGTTGTGTGAATAAATAATATCATCATAATATCAACAAAAAAGCGTCAACTGTTGCACAAAGCCACGTGCCCGCATTGTAAATCAGAAAATAATTAAATACTTACCTACTTATAGAAGTACTGAATACAACCATGCCACATCGAATTTTGTCGAATAAGTTCGTAAGTATTCGTTTAGTTTTCTCAATTAGAGAAAGCAAGATAAATACAAGATTTTTTCCGGCCAAAAACGTTGTCTCATACATGTCTCATATGATTATTTACTACATCCGTATTCGCGTGATGCTTTTCAAGGTTCCGTAGTCAAATGGTAGTCAACAAAGAATGTCCGTCCGTCCGTTTAAAGGTTCGACCACGCCGGGGCTCAAAATACACTGTAGCACCGTAATCGCAGTGACGTGACATAAGCGTCACGTTTTTAACGCATATCGTACACACCGGTGCTCAAAATACACTGACGCACCGTAAACGCTGTAACGTGACTTATGCGTCACGTTTTTAACGCATCAGTGCACACAACTGCTCAAAATACACCTAATTAATCAAAATAAATGATAAAAATACCTTATTTCCAAATTAAAACTAAATATAACATGTTATTGGGGTCTATATTGTCTGCCATAATTATTTTTAATCAAAATGTGGTTTGGGTCATAATTATCACAAGTCATAATCATAACGTTTTTTTTAAGAAACTGATGCCTTTTTATTAGCATTTTTATAAATCAAACCTAACCTAACCTAGCCTTATTTACCCGTAAGATATGTAAGAAATTCTGAAAAGTTAAGGGTTTCAGTGATGAATATGCCAATAGAATAATTATGACCAAAAAAAATGGGGAACAACGGGCTCACATGTTATTGATACTCGTATAAGTCATTTTAAATAAGCTATCTTCTTATTCAGGCAAGAACTCCAGCGTCGCATGCCTTGGCTGCAAATAGACGAGCCGGACGACACCGCCTCGACGGCGACTGCCAACACCACCAACAACGCTCCGCCCCCTGCTTCCGCATAAACTACACGCTTCGCGCTCTTGAAAAGCAGACTTCCTCGTACGCACCCACTGCTGACCGGTTTTAGGCAATTAGGTAATAGAGCATCCGTTAATGACCCTCTTCACCAAGCTAAAATTAAAAAAAAAAGATAAGTAGTTTCATTACTGAGATTTGAAGAAGGAAAACAAAAACGAGAATTTAATAGTATGTATACCTAGGTTCTCATACTTTTGGGAAATCTGAGTCTAGCGCACACCACGTTTACGCTAGGTATACCTATTGAACCTTTTCTCTACCTAACAACCGAGTAGGTATATCTAGGACTTTCAAGGCAAATTCACACAAGCTCAATACAAACAGTTTCCTTTTCATAATGACATACCTACCTACTGAAACTTTTGATTACTCTTGACGACTACGGCGATTTGTACAAAGGATTGGAAACGAGAATGCTCCCGATGTTAAACTATATTTAAATAATCACTTGCAAACCTGCCACAATATTGTGCCAATTATACGCTAATATCATAATAAATCAATGGTACAAATGTGGTAATAACAAAAAAATGTGTTTTATTTATTGTAAACGTTCTAATTTACCCTGAACTAGAAATTGACGAGTAAGTAAACAGAAGTACTGAATGATACGATTCCCTTTGTAACTTACTTTTATTTAAATGGATTTATGAATTATCAAGTCAATCGAGTCGAGGTCTCAATCATGTCCAGTGTGGCTATAGCACAAGTTGCCCGCGACTTGGTTGTCGCTCGGATCTCCCTTTCTATTTAGTCAGTAACGATAGAGAAGCACTGAGCGACAAGCGAGAAAATAAAAGAACTTTAATGCCCGATCCAGACTCTCACGCGAGTCGCCGCGAGCCCGAGATACATTTATCTTCTATATATATATAAAAGGCTAAACTGACTGACTGACATATCAAAGCACAGCCGAAACTACTGTACCTAGAAACTTGAAATTTGGTACAGTCGCCCACACACTTAACTGACCATTAAAGACGGAGCTGAGAATAAGTGTCAATGCTTGAAAGGGATGTAAATATATTTAACATGAAAAAAATATCTACATCCCTATCAAGCATTGATATTTTCTCTCTGCTCTGCCTCCAATGGTTAGTTAGGTGTGTTGCTGTGTGTACATGGGTTCCTTTCATGATGTAAGTGAGCACTAAGAAAGGATTTTCCGAAAATCGACCCCCAACGGGAAGAAGTGTGGGGGAGTAGCGGGAAACTAATTCTACGCGTACGAAGTCGCGGGCGTCCTCTAGTGTTATTATAAGTTTTACAATCCGTCTCGTATTTAAAGTCGGCAGTGTATCTCGGCCTCGCGTCGACTCGCGTGAGAGTCTAGTCGGGCATAAGATTTGTACACTTTTGTTTTTTATTCGGTTTTCAAAGTAGGGCCTGAGGCTCTACTTTGAAATCCGTAATTCGAACTTCGTCTATTGCTATCCCTTTTGCTCTCGACGCGTCACTAATTCGCAAGAAAGTGATGGGGCGATCCGAAGTTCGAATTACTGATTTCAAAGTAGAGCCCCTGAGTTCTACGTGGAAGTTAGATTCCCAGTGCATGTGCAATGTTGCTCTGAATAAAAATCGCTTATGAGTGATTCGAAACGCATCCATAATTTGCTGTCAATGGCTGTCATTTGTTTGTCAAGTAAGTACATACCCTTACAATCTGTGGTCTGTTGTGTGTGTGTGGGTGGACTGTGACAACAGCACATATCTGTGAATCTCATCTCATATAAGAAATAATAAACACCTGATTGTTTTTGTTTTAAAATATGGTAAATAAATAAAAACCCGTTAGAAAACTCATACGAAAAATATGGATAAACTAACAGTAATATCTGGAACCTTGTTTATGGCGGCTGATGTGTTTGCAATAGTCAGTTTAGCTATGCCTGATTGGATTATTACAGATGTTGGAGGTACTTTGTTTTCTTTTTCATGTCATAAGTTAACCACCGTGACCTTGACTATTTGCTACTTAGGTACTTAGTCGTATTTTTATGTCATAAGTTAACTACCGTGACCTTGAATATCTGATATAGTTTTTAACTATAAACTAACTGTTTATTTTAACTATATATCAATCTATTCTTACCAGGAGATACAAGGCTTGGATTGATGTGGTCCTGCATCACCCTCTACAACAGGCCCCAGGTCTGTTTCACTCCCGACCTGCAACCTGAATGGCTACTGGCACTTATTTGCATCTTCATTGGGTGTATTTGCATCACAACTACTGTTATTCTATTGGCATCAAGTCATTTTGACCGCAATGTCATCCCATATGCAAGATGGGTTGGATTTGCTGCAAGTAAGAATTGTCTTTATAATTATCTAACAGAACTTGATTTAAACTTTATCATGAATAAGTATAGATCAATAGATATGACCAGAGGCCCGTTTCACGAAGCTACAAGTTACAAATTACAAGCGGAAGTCTCTTTCTAGTTCGTACTGCTAGAAAGAGGGTTCCGCTTGTAATTTGTAACTTGTAGCTTCGTGAAACGGGCCACAGAGGTATAAACAACCTACTATTTCCCATATAACTTGTATTTTTTCAGTTTATCTGAGTTTTCTGTAACACCCGTACAATAAACCAGCATTTATTATACCTAAAAACCTTCTTCTTGAATCACTCTATCTATTTAAAAAAACCACATCATAATCCGTTGCGTAGTTTTAAAGATCTGAGCATACATAGGGACAGATAGACAGTGGGAATCGACTTTGTTTTATACTATATAGTGATATTAGTTACTGTAAACACTGGTTACTTTAGATCTAGGGGTAACATTGCCCACTCTTAAAACTAAAACTATTTTAAGGATAATTATTTAAAATTGTTTAGTTAGACGTAACATTTAATAGAATGTATACACTCTATCAATTACTTTACAGGTTTTGGACCAATTTTAATAAATGTGTATTATTCCTAAATTAAATTCTGTAGCTCTGCCTACCCCACTCTGTGATTACAGGCATGAAGGTATATGTGTATGTATGTATTATTCCTATCCTTGACCTTGCGAGTGATAGGCTATAGGTACCTATATACACATTAGAAGGGAATATCATACTAGGTGCCAGTCACGATTTAGGTTTAACTGTGTATTTATTATTCTTCTTATACATTTGATTTTGACTGATTGAAAAATGAAAAATGAAGGAGGGCAACCCTCACAAGAACAAGTTCATATTGAATTTGAATGCATTTAACCTTTTGAATTTCAATGTCATAGATGGCTCTGGCTGTCAACTGAAATAAAATAAATTAATAATAAATTAATTAATTTATATATATTATTTATTTATTTATTCACAAGGGTAAACAATTCCTCCACAATAAAAACTTTTTTGTTTCCCAATCATTTAAGCCTAATATTCCTTTTTTTCCTCTGTTACCCGTGATCCACCTATATTGTCCACCTGGGCATTTTAGCAGACCGCGGACAGATCACGGAGCTCCTACTTCTACATTATTTTGGCCCTTCGGGCACTCTGAAGAACTAACATAATCTAAACCTGCCTATTAATTTTGTCCAGTTTACTCCCCGTAATCCACATAGGTGGACCAACATAGATGGACTAACATAGGTGGACTAACATAGGTGGACTACGGGGAAATCACTCTTTTTTTGACATTATTTTTTTATTCTCATTATATTTTTCTCAAGTTTTTTTATCAGTTCAGAACCTCTTTGTCAGTACACTTACCTTAGGCACTACCCTATTCTAAGCACTATATAGTATATATAAAGTTTATAGTTGCCAACATACATTGTATGTATCCTCATGCCTTGCCCTGTACCTTTTATGGAATTTATTTTTAAGATGATATTGCTTAGGGCTTAGTATCTTATGTCCTTTACAAAGGAACAATAAAGGCACGAGGGTATGTGTGTAAACACTTTATTGTACAAAATGCAACATCAAAATTCATCATCAGTGTCGTTTTTCTTACAGTGGTAGTATTTTGCCTGGCTGCTGTGATATTCCCGATGGGTTTCCATGTTGATGAAATTGGAGGTCAGCCATATCAACTGCCGAACAGCCACCAAGTTGGAATATCATACATACTATTTGTTCTTTCACTGTGGATAACTGTGATTTCGGAACTTTTTGCTGGTAAAGTGTGTTTGCCGCATTTTTAGACAGTTACTATTAATACTGCAGTAACTGTAAGTACACCTTGATCTGATACAAAAACTAAGCCAACTATTGTCAACCAAGGCGGCAGTGCCCAGTCAACAGTGCCTTAGAGCTAAATATGCCAACTATTCACACTTTTATTGCCTAGAGCTCTGATTTTCATACAAAATGCACTCGCCTAGCGGGTTGGTGGCAGTTAAATTGTTGACGATTTTTCATACACTAGTTTGAAAAGGATCAAATTAATTTTCTAAAATGCCTAAGTATGGCGATTCGGTATTTAAAGGCAGCCGTATGATTTTCTCGATATGTACCTGTGTCGGAAAGTCAGAATAGGTAGATAACAGCCGTATTTTTACCCGACTTGCGAAGGAGTAGGTTAATGTTTTTACCCGACAGCCAAAGGAGGAGGGTAATTGACCTATATCTATGAATATGGTTCTTTATTCCCTTGTAAAGGCTAAACGGATGGCCCCATTTCGACAAGCGACGTGTCGTTAGATTCGTCTTAGCGTCGCCAGTGTCACTGGCGAAAATAAAAAATGTATACATGATAACTAACATTATATTGATGACATTTTCTAAACAGCAGTTGGGTTTTTAAAGCTTGCTTTTTGTTAAGCTTGTATTTTTTACTATACTTCAAACCAATCAATAATTAACCAAACAATGTGTTTTTACGCCACCGTGCCCGGGACGTACCTGAAGGATTTTAACAGCGTGTTCCAAAGTTAATTTGGAATTAAAAATGTCGTTCTTGAGATAAGTACATACATTTTTGTGAAAAAAACTTTTATAATTATAAATAAAAAACCCTTATAATTGCGACGTTACCCCAGCCAAGTAAAGTCATCTGACTCATCTGTATACATATTACAAGTAACTAAATCAAATGAAACTCGCACGCATAACTCATCCATAACTTCTACAGATATGGTAGTCGTCTCGTCTGCAACGTGCCCTAAACTTATTGCCTGCTATATGTATGATACTCATGATTTAAAGAATATCACAAGTAGGTATTATGCTATTGTCATTGTCATTGTTTACATGTCGGTTGACATTGTAAATAAAATATTTTCTTGCAAAACACAAACATGACGAGAATTACGGAGAATCAAAAGCATCTCCGCATCACATTAGTAACTTGTCCACTTAACCGTCAGCCAACAATAGTTTTAGTTACGGACATGATGTGTGTACCTAGAAATGGACCCCATACACAAGAATAGAAGCATCGCGGCAGACCAAATAAGCTACCGAGGATGTAACCGGGATGAACTTGATAGGTACCTTTTTACAAGACTGAAGAGCCCAAGATAATTATGGACAAAAATAGAAACGGATGGACGCTTAATTTTGCCTAGCTGTGACATAACAACATTGCGGACCACGAATATGGAGCCCTCCTTTAACCATGAAAATTCGACACGCTAGATTTTTACCAACGTGAGATTCGGCAGGACGCATAAATTAGAACCTGCAATGAGTTCTAAAGTAACAGTGAAATATATTATTGGAATATTGTAGTAAGAGACACAACACGTATCTTTTTTTGGCCGAAATCGTTTCACTGACTTCAACAATCGGTGAGCATGATTTAATTCGGTTTCGGCCTACCAATGTTATCGGTGTAAAATTATACTAAATTTCGTCTCTAATGTTATTTATTAAGTATTACTTAAGTATATGTGATTTAAATAAAGTTCCACTCACGAATCTCATTTTTCATCGAATTTGGGCGTAACTCAGAAGAAGAAATATGTTACAGGACACATTCACTTGTAGAAATCATAACAGCCTGGGGCCCGTTTCTCAAAGCGTATTAGTCTAATATTAGTGTTTTGTCTCGTAAATAAAACTAAAAAGTGAGACAAAACACTAATATTATTAGACTAATACTTTTCGAGAAACGGGCCCCTGGCCACGACATTGCGCGACCTGCGGCAGCGGCGGCGGCGAGCGAAAAGCGAATGTTATAAAATAAGGCGAAAGTTCCAGAGATGCCACGACCCGCCGCTGCCAGCGGCGACTCGCGCGAATTTACTCGAGCGGCCAGCGGCGGCGGGGCGCGGCGCGGCGAGCGGTGGAAACAAAGACACTGGCGCGAGGAACGCGGCCACGACTTACAGCGGCGCGACCGGTCTTAGCGGCGGGACGCATCGGGCGGTGAATCGTGGAATATTTTTTTTTATAACATTCGCGCCTAATAATGGACACCGAAGCTTTTATTGCAGAAATTTTAAATAGGCCTGCAATTTGGATGGCGAAACATCCCAAACATAAGTTGCGCCACATAATAAAAAGGTTGTGGGAAGAAATTAAAGAATTTTTTCCTGCTTGTACCTTCTCTTATATTTAAAATATCTCTCATGAAATATGAGCTGCTGTCGAGGCACTGAAGAGCCACTTTTGACAAAGACATTTTTATTTTTTTAAAACTCTTGAGTACGTCCCATTCGCTCGATGCCGCTAAGGCTACTGTGAAGTCGTGGCATGCTCGCCGTGCCGCTCTACCTTGCCGCGCCTCTCGCCGCACCGCTCGCCGCTTAAGACCAATGACGTGGCCAGACCGTAAAGCCGGAATTTAATTGCGGCCAAGCTATAGTTCGTTTGATCAAATACTGTGCATTGCAACCCTCTGAAGTCGCCGACACCGCTTTGTGAGCGCCGCGGCGGCTTCTTTGTACCAATTGTGGCGGCACATCAAAGGATGCAAACTGGGCGTAGTATTCTAGGTATTCTAGGCGCTAAAAACCTTATCGTGTTTGAATATTATTTTATTGTCAACGTTTTGATAGCTCTTCTTTACTTGACAGTAATGGCGGCAGACGTCAAAACAATACCGTAACAGGTCAAATACGGAATAGAGGCCCTGTTTGAACGAACGAACTATACACACGTACAGTCAGCATCAAAAGTAGCTAAGCAGAATAACATGCTCAAAATGATCTAGACACGCCGTATTCTCTTGACAATAGAGTCGAGTGCAGATCATTTTGACCTCTTCGCTTGCGTAGCTGCTTCTGCTGCTGACTGTACATATAAATCTGCTTCGAATCAAACTGTACGTAGGTACTCAGATTCTCCTACAGTGGCACACGAAGACACTAAGCACGAAATAACGCCAAAGATACATCCCACGATACGAGGGTGCATTGAAAAGTTCTGAGCCTAAGGTTGAATGTAATAAAAAAAAAACAAATAAATACTGGCAGGTAAAAGTGCCATATTTAGTCGCCATTATGCACTATCTTTTGTTTTTTTGCTGTCACAATTTTGCATTTTATGCTGGAACTGCTACATAAGGTCACTGATTTTTCAAGTAATGGATAAAATTGAGCACCGTTCTATTATAAAATATTTGCAAAAGAAGGGGTTAACACCAAAACAAATATTTGAAGATATGAACAAAACATTAGGGCAATCTGCTCCATCGTATGCTACCATAAAAAGATGGGTAGCTGATTTCAAACGTGGCCGGGAGACTGTTCAAGACGAGCCTAGGAGTGGGCGGCCGTTGACGGCTACTACGGATGAAAATGTCAATAAAATATTAGATGCGATAATGAAGGATAGGCGATTGAAGATTGTGGAGATAGCGGAAGCAATGGGTATTTCTTATGAGCGAGCACAGAACATCATCACCGATGTTCTTGGATTTTCTAAGGTGTCAGCCAGGTGGGTGCCTAGACTGCTTTCAGTCGAGAACAAACGAGTACGTGCTACAATTTCCCAAGATCGCTTGGACATGTTTCAACGTGACCCCGAAGATTTTCTCAATCGTTTTATAACTATGGACGAGACATGGGTCCACCACAGTACACCAGAATCGAAAGAACAATCCAGGCAATGGAAAAGACCAGGTTCACCACCACCCAAAAAAGCCAAGGTCATTTTGTCAGCTAATAAGGTAATGGCCTCAGTTTTCTGGGATTGCAGGGGGGTTATCATGATAGACTATCTCGAAAAGGGCAAAACAATAAATTCGGACTACTATTGTGCTCTTTTACGTCGTCTGCGAGAGGAAATTAAAATAAAGAGACCAGGAATGCTGTCGAAAAAAGTACTGTTTCACCAAGACAACGCTCGCGTTCACACTTCGGCGAAATCAATGGCACAAATACATGATTGTGGATTTGAAGTGCTGCCGCATCCCCCTTACTCGCCGGATCTAGCTCCTTCCGATTATCATCTCTTCCCAAACCTCAAAAAACACTTGGGAGGACAAAGATTTTCGACAAATATGGAGGTACAAGAAGCAGTAGACTCATATTTTAACGACCTCAAAGATTCTTTTTTTTTTGATGGGATAATGAAGTTGGAGGCGAGGTGGACTAAGTGCATTGACCTTCATGGAGACTATGTCGAAAAATAAAATTGTTATAAAAAGTGAGCCAGTTAGTTTTTTTTACCCGGCTCAGAACTTTTCAATCCACCCTCGTATTATGCCATCCACGTAGATAGGTAGGTAGTCTTTATTTTTTTTGAACTGAGCTTATCCTCTACACAAAGCCCATTGTTTGTTTTATATTATCTTCCCTTGTTTCCGTAATCCCAAGCCGATTACATACAAAAAAGTTAGAACTACATTGAATGTACATGGAATTATCAATCCTATCTTTTTAGTCAGTAGGTTTAAAATGTTAAAGTCTCAGAATACAGGTATAAGTCTATATTATTTGAACTGAGCTTACCCTCTACACAATACTATCATCTTCTGACGCCAGGGTCGTACTCGCGTTGTTTAAAGTTTCACTTCAAATTAAACTAAGAATAACTAGATATTTTGGAGCAAAACGTGTTAATGCAACCTTTTTGGATTTTTGAGTAACGAGCTACGTTTTACTGGACTTTCTATTGCGTGTGCATTTGAGAATCGACCGATGGAAAATGCTGCCGATGCTGGTGACAGTGGACTTTCGATTGCGTGTGCATCTGAGAATATGTTCCGACCGTGGGAAGATTTTGCCGATGCTAGTGACAATGGACTTTCGATTGCGTGTGCAGAAAAGATCAATAATTAACGTAGCCAAGTTGCGAAAAAGTAAACAGGTTGGAAAATAACACGTGTACTAAAAGAGCAAAAGCCAGTTAGACATTAATAAAACAAAAAAAAGAACACCTAGCCCTGCCTTAGTGTCCCCACCAATTGATAACAGAGCAGTTCGGCAAAAGAATCCTATTTGTATTGCTATCTCGCTCGCTCGAAGAATTTTACCTGAACCTGCGGGATACTAGTTGCATTTTAATTATATATTTCTTCAAATTTGTCATTAGGATGCGGAATTGGATATATCTTGGATTCATGGTGGTTGAAATGCAGGTTTACTCGAATATCCTAAAAGGTGGCATTAATATGTTATGCTCCAAAATATCGAGTTATTCATAGTTTTATTTGAAATGAAACTTTAAACAAAGCGAGTACGACCCTGGCGAAAGAAGATGATAGTATTGTGTAGAGGGTAAGCTCAGTTCAAATAAAAAATACTTTACCTGTATTCTGAGACTTTACATTTTAAACCTACTGACAAAAAAATTAAATAGGGTCAAAATGACAAACTCCTCCTTTTTTGAAGTCGATTAAAAAATAGGATGATAATTCAATGTAACTTCAATGTAGTTCTAACTTTTTTGTATGTAATCGGCTTGCGGTTGCGGAAACAAAGGAAGATAATAGTATTGTACACAAACAATGGGCTTTGTGTAGAGGATAAGCTCAGTTCAAAAAACAATGACTACGTGATCTTGTTCAATGCATGCAGCGCATTGGTCAATCAGTTAAATATCGTACGCATTCGTTCGTATTGTTCTCGTATGTGTGGGCGTATCTATATGATTTTTGTTACGAAGCTAATTTAAACCCTCCTGCGTAGCTCGACCATGCGCTGCACCATTGAGTGCCCATGCAGCATAAGGCACACCCAACCAACAGCGGTCTTAATAAAGGGTCTGGCCGGTCTGCTATAGTAAAATCGCCCCTGGCTGAATATGAAAACTGAATATGCACGTTTATTTGCCTCATTGTCAAATATAATTTTACTGAATATTAAGCCTTAAATACTTACGATTAGCGAAATATTTAGAAAAAATAAAATTCAGTTTTTAATTTATATTGGCCAAACTACTTTATCGATTGACACGTCCTTCGAATATTTTATACATGTATTTAAGATACATTTATAAAAAAAAAATTAAAGTCCTAGCTTCTTTTGAAGTCAACATTTTTGTCTGTTTTAGTTTTTTTCTTTTTTTTTTTTTAGTTGCAAGTTAGCGATACCTGCCATATTTTGATATAATATACACAATTTAATATTCTATTACATATATTTTTTTCAAAAATATTAGTTTGGATCAACAAAGTGGAAATAAGCTATTTGTGTAAAACTGTGGAAAAAAAGAACACCCATGAACTTCCTTAAATAATGGAAATAGCTAATTCTACAAAAAACTTTTATTTTTGGAAACATTAAATACTTTTGTAATTCGCTCTGATACTTAAGAAATTCATACCTAGGATGCTAGAAGGGCGTTTTCCAAAAAAAGCGTACATGAACTTTTTTTTTAAATTCTTTTTTTTGGTTTTTCATACTCAGAATCGTTGATACTATCGATCCTTATACAAGAAAAAAAGTGTCCCAAATATTCCATTCCAAATCGTCACATTTTTGTATGCGGTCTTTTTTTATTTATATGGTCGTGACGCACTGGAAGAAAAAATTACATAGTAAAATCTGGGACACTTTTTTTCTTGTATGAGGATCGATAGTATCAACGATTCTGAGTAAGAAAAACCAAAAAAAACTAATTCTGGAAAAAAAAGTTCATGTACACTTTTTTTGGAAAACGCCCAGAAACGGGATCTAAACAATCGCTCTAGAAATGGAAACCTACTTCACAAAACTCCCTTTTAAACTCCGTGAAAACCTCTGAAATCAGTTCGCTAGCTTTTGATTTTACACGGGCAGATACTCGTATATCTTAACTTTTTATGTATACAGAGAAGAGATAATATATTTTATTAAGTACATTTTTCTCCATATATTTTCAGTGACAGAGGTGCATTCTAAAATTGAAATAAAAAGCAAGAATTTAATAAGAAGCCCGCCGTGTTCGAAATTCAAAATGCGAGTCTTTGAATTTTGAACACGGTGGAACAACTTACTTTCTCTGTTTACGTTTACGGAATCAATTTGAATACCACTCCTATACAAATAGCTTATTTCCACTTTATTGATCCAAACTAATATTTTTGAAAAAAAAAATGTAATAGAATATTAAATTGTGTATATTATATCAAAATATGGTAGGTGTCGCTAACTTGCAACTAAAAAAAAAAAAAAAACTAAAACAGACAAAAATGTTGACTTTAAAAGAAGCTAGGATTTTAATATTTTTTTTATAAATGTTTCTTAAATACATGTATAAAATATTCTAAGGACGTGTCAATCGATATGGCTGTCAATCGATATGGCTGTTTTGGAAAACGCCCTTCTAGCATCCTAGGTATGAATTTCTTAAGTATCAGAGCGAATTACAAAAGTATTTAATGTTTCCAAAAATAAACGTTTTTTTGTAGAATTAGCTATTTCCATTATTTAAGGAAGTTCATGGGTGTTCTTTTTTTTCCACCCTTTTACACAAATAGCTTATTTCCACTTTGTTGATCCAAACTAATATTTTTGAAAAAAATATATGTAATAGAATATTAAATTGTGTATATTATATCAAAATATGGTAGGTGTCGCTAACTTGCAACTAAAAAAAAAAAAAGAAAAAAACTAAAACAGATAAAAATGTTGACTTCAAAAGAAGCTAGGACTTTAATTTTTTTTTATAAATGTATCTTAAATACATGTATAAAATATTCGAAGGACGTGTCAATCGATAAAGTAGTTTGGCCAATATAAATTAAAAACTGAATTTTTTTTTTTTTTAATATTTCGCTAATCGTAAGTATTTAAGGCTTAATATTCAGTAAAATTATATTTGACAATGAGGCAAATAAACGTGCATATTCAGTTTTCATATTCAGCCAGGGGCGATTTTATTATAGCAGACCGGCCAGACCCTTTGTATTGTTCCCATGGCGTACAAGCTATTTATATGGCAGAATGTACCATTTGTATCCTAACTAGGGCCAAAGCTTGCATTTTCACCCAGTAAGGTAAATGTCCCCCTTTTCGTGCTAGTACACGGTTTCGTGAGTTTTTGTTTCCGCGCCGAAAATAAGAAATTCAAGAACTATTACAAAATAATATACATGCCTAAAGAAACTTCCAACGTTAGGATGGCTAAGCTGACTGTAATACAACGCGTTAAACTCTCAGTCGGCCACGAACAGCTGTGCGAGCCCTGCGGGTTGCTTGAGACGTAAGGTGAAGCATCGAACTTCTTAAGCTCACTGACAAGAAAAGGAAAGTCAGATTTAACCACAGAACAGAAAAAACAGTAGAAGTGGGAAGTGGGCGTGTAACGTGTGGCATAGTTATGCGGAGTTCCGCATAACCTAGCTCAGTTTGCCGCTGTCACTTGTGCGTGACAGTTGTGCGAATAATATTTTTAGAAAAGGAAATAAACCAAAAAGCATGCCTTACTGTGCTAATTTGGAGTGTAAAAACGATAGCCGCACCAAAAACGTCTCCCATGGTGGCGTGTCGTATCATAGGTAAGTATTATTTTATTTACTTTTAATATATTTCTCATTTTATGTTTTCCGCAAGACATTATGATTTGTGTACCAACCAACAATGAACTTTATGTCAAAAGGGTAAGGTCGATTTGTAACCTTGATAGAATAAGGTGATAAATCTCGAATGTTCCACGCTACTCGGACCGAACGCGCTGCGTTTGTAGAGAGAGGGTGTTGTCGATAATGTTATCGATAATTCATATTCATATCATAAAATTCATAAGACTTCTAACATAGTATAAATAGACAAGTAGCTCGACTCCGGCCCTTTAGGAGATTCTGATACCTATTGCCGCTCGGGCGTCAGGGTTGTCCGAACATGTTTTTCAATTTTGGTCACCTACTTGACCATACCTAATTTGATCTATTATTTATAATCATAGTAGTTTTCATAAATTACACAAACCTAAAGTAGGTAAGTATAAATATTGTTAGGTACCTACCTCAGTACCAAATTTAAATTATTTTCCTTACATACCTACTTTTTGTCTGTTGACCCTAAATAATATGTATATAGGTATATGATGTGATATGTAAATTCCTTTTTGACCTTGATAATGCCGCTTTCGCGCAAGGCGGCTTCCTTTGACTACATACTTGTCTGTTATTGGTGGTTTAGGCTTTGGGTACTAGGCAACGATACATAATTACTTATGTAGTGAAAAATACATACTTAATATTACTACTTATATAGGTACATATAAAACACCTAAGACTCAGAAACAAATACCTACTCGCACTCATCACACGAATATTTACCGCTATCGTAAGCAGTACTTAGTCACTAGGTCACTACCAACTACCTAGGCCATCAACGTCGTCACATGTTAACTGACACGTCACACTCAATAACTTAAATTACCTACCTACTTAATACGTATTTATTTCACCTAAGTAGGTATCTATTCTATAGGTATAGGCAAGCCGGTACGAAATATCTTATTAATTGAGTAGGTATTTACATTAATCACTTGCAGCTTGCAGCTTTTATTAAATCTAGATAGTTGTAAGTACCTACCTAAGCTAGGTTTAGGGCACAGTTTAGGCGTTTTGAAACTAAATAAAATGTCACGCTGACAATAAAATAGATTTAACAAAAGCTGCAAGTGGGCTGTAAGCTATAGGTAAATATCAAAAAATAAACAGCATTCTTCACAACACCAACTCTAAATAGGTAGGACCTTTCCGACTCAAAAGGTATGTGGAAAAACGATAGCTCCGGATTTCTTTTATTTAAACACCCGTAAACTGAACAATATTTTCTAGTTTTCGACAAAGACATTGTCGCTCGATGTTTTAATTTAACGCGCACTACCTACAACCATAAACGTGACCGAACGCAATGATGACGCCGCGACCCCGTCTAATCACCATTCCCGCACCTCTGCTTGTAGTTTCGTGTGCGAGGTTCGCCCCGCCCACAGCCGTACGGTCGGCGTAACGCACACGTGCAAGCCGCGCGATGTACCTTTGTTTGAAGACGAGCTACTTCTCTATTTATACTATGCTTCTAAGAAGAAAAATTTAATTCTAATTATTTTATCGACATAACAACTGCAATGAGCTACGTGCATCACTAAGTTGCGACAAAGAAGGTGTCTGTCTCTGTCGCACAAAAACAAACGTTATCGTTCCGCTACTCAACACTAGATGGCAGCGCTTTGTAAGCTAACTTGTGGTTTTACATCTGTTTGTCATAAGTCGTAAAAATGCGTTCTATAATTTAAACTATGCTGCATGGAATTAAAGTTTACGTTACGTTAACGGATTATGGTGCATATTCTTTTATGATTTAAAATCCTTCGACCAATAATTTTCAAGATTTCTTAGTGGTTGTTTTTATAATAGTGTGAGTTTCGGCGACAACCGGTCTCATAGTTAGCGAGGCTCATGCCACTTCCACTGTTTTTTCTATTCCGTGGATTTAACAAAACTTATGTTTGTGCTTTTTTGTGTGTCATATCAATTAAATTAAGGTATATTTTCCGTTACTTTTAAGTATAAAATTGATAAAAATCGCGATTAACTGATTCACGAAGTAAGGTTCAGTTTATTTTTCGCTTGTCCCCTATTTCGTGGTACTCCCGAATTAGCGGTTTTTTAGAGATGTTTCTGTTTCGTGTTCATGACTATAAAAATATCAAATATTTCAAATGTGATTTAAAAATCAAATAATGTATAAAATGTAGTGTCTTATGACCTAAATTCGGTATACCCTTTTTCCTCTTAAATTCATACAATACGTGTTTAAAGTGACCCTGAGTTAAGATTTTTAAGGAAAATGCGCTTACACTGCTGCGTTGTAATTTAACGTTTAAATCGATTTACTGTTTTTTATTTATTTTTTGATATTTTAAATTAATAACTAGACATTTTATTAGTATTATGGTGTTGCAATAATTTACTTATTTTTGCGGGATTGTTTTATTATGAGTAACACGAAGTAAAGGTCTTCATTTTAATCCTCATGTCCCTAATTTCGTGAGTTAGAGAACTATGAAAGTAAGGTGCATTTGGGTCAGATCTGGAAAGGCCAAAAAATAACAAAAGAATAATAATTAAGGTCTAGGTACTAATAACAATTATTATTAATAATAATGTTATATTTTCTAAGAATATTTTTTTTTATTAAAAATAATTATTAAAAAATAAGTAAAATAAATGAAATAAATTATATAAATAAATAAATAAATAATTATAAATTAATAAATTAATAGGTGAATTTTTAATAGGTAAAAGAGACAATTTTTTATTCAAATTCTGTTTTCTTTAGGTATATGTGATTTTTGATCTCTTTTGGTCTTTATTTATAGACAAAATTATATATTTTTGTACTGCTATATTATACATCCTATTTAAAACATCATAATTTCAAATTTGTAGGTGATTAAGGTACATAATTTATTCATAAACTTTATCCCGAAATAGGAAGCATGAACTCACGAATTTAAAAACAGAGCCAAATTTTGTCACGAAATTGCGTTCAAATGAGAGGTCTGTAAAAAAACTGAAAAAAAAAAGAATTCAAACCACAACAATATAATTAATACATAAATATACTCTAGAAATACCAATCTTAAATAAACAAAAGCCTTTGAACTGATATTATGTGTGGAAAAATAAATAAAAAATCTTAAAGTCGTCAGAGCCTTAAGATGCCGAAGTATGGGACATTTACCTCGAAGTAAAAAAAGTGAATTTTTTTAAAGCATGGAATCCATATATTGTTAGTATTACACAGAACTTAAATAACCATGTTAGTACCTAAACTTAAGTGCAGGGAGGACCAGTGCCCGATCAGGCCACTGTCCCATCTCTTAGCGTGACGGTCAGGAGAATGTGGCGGCTAGCGCATACCCTGCCGAATGTTTCGGCGCAGCGCTTGCGCAACGTCGCGTCGAAACCATCCACGCGCACCTCCGCGAACATCTCGAATGCACCACACAGTAGCGCGGTGACTGAATCGGCAGGCTACCATATTGGCCCTGACAGCTAGTGCCCGGCGCTCTCTTTCAATGTCTCAATAAATCGTGTATTCCATATTAATGTTTACTGTAACATGCTGCAACCCTAATGTGTATATTTTCAAACCGCGATTAGAATACAATTCGGAAATACCGTTAGCACAAAAGTAAATTATAATTAATAAACATAATTAATGAGCGAATATAATTAATGATGAGGAATATGAGCGTCATTATTCGCAATAATGTGGATATGACCGCAAAGATATTAAATAAACAAATTAAATTACATTAATTGATTAGATTACTATAGATAAAGAAAAGAAAAATGTATTTGCAAGAATACTCAGTGGCGTAGCGTGGGTTTTTACCGCCCGGGGCCGACCAGAAATTCGCCGCCCCCTATTTTTAACCGACTTCGAAAAAACCAGGAGGTTCTCTATTCTTCGGGATATTTTTTATGTATATTCCCCGATATTATAATAATATAATATTTTCCGTATGCCGCCCCCTGTTATCTGCCGCCCGGGGCCATGGCCCCCCCAGCCCCCCCCCACGCTACACCACTGAGAATACTTAAGTCTAGTTACAGGATGTCATTGTATAAAAAGTATCGTATCGATAAAACCAAGGTCCTTCTGAAGTCTTTGATGGTCATTCTAAGTGTAAATGTAATGATTTCTGGGGTATCTATTCCAAAGGATATATTACAGGAAATAATTGGATTACTGAATAATGAACGAAAACGAGGGCCAACATTTATTTATTGAGACAATTTCGACAAATGTGCCTTACGTAATAAATATCTACCGCCAAAAAATTGGTATGTTAATATGTTATGAATTAATAATTTTTGATGGTGTTCCTAAATACAATTATTACATTATTTGTATTTTGTTTAGTAGGTAATATAATTTATGATTTTTCCCAAGCTTTATAACTTCTTCGTACGTACAGAAATAAGTATTTTCATTTATCTGCACACTCTACCATTGACAATGTCATTTCATCATATTAATTCAGAAACGACGTATGTGCTCAATTGTACCTATTCTGATCGCGGTTTGATAATACATACTTACTAAAAGTCCAGACGGACTCGCACACCGAGGGTTCCTTACCGCCGCACAGTAGGTATTATATTCCGATTTGAGTTCGATTTCGAATGGAGTTATAGCGAGCCCAACTCACACTTGACCATTTTTTAGTATTTGTTGTTTTTCTTCAGGGTTTGTGCTATTATTATACCGAATTTGACGCTTGAATGTTTCGTCGCTTGACGCTTGTGTTGTCGTTTTTACGATACAACAAAAATAAAGGGTGAAAACTATTAAATTGTCGCTAACGTGTACCTTTTTTTTTCGGGCTCGCGACCTTCAATGGTTAACCTTATTAGGTTTCAAATTTAAGACGTATTTGTATTTTTTAGTCATAAAAAAAACATTCACTTGTTTTTATTAGTCAAGATGTAGTCAAAAGAAAAAAGCGTTCGCGAATTAATTTTGCGAGAATTTTCTATAAATCCCAATGTATCTACTTCGGAGTTTGCAAAATCGTGCAATAGGAGTCTGAGGCTCTACTTTAAAATCCGTAATTCGAACTTCGCCTATTGCTATACCTTTTGCTCTCGACGAGTCACTAATTCACAAGAAAGTGATGGGGCGATTCGAAGTTCGAATTACTGATTTCAAAGTAGAGCCCTGAGACCAGTGCAAAGGAACCTAAAAAAACTAAAACAAGATGGAACTATTGAAAGAAGGTAGCCAGGGTCATCGAACAAGAAAACTGAACAAAAATTGGAGTCAAAGGTGTGTAAGCTGTTTAATCGGAATCCGGCAATCTCTTCTCGAGATGTGTCCAGAAAAATTGGTACAAGTCAAACAAAATGTACAAAAAAAAAAAAAACAGCCCCGAAGAGAACGGTGGAATAGTATAATCGAGCTGTTAAACGGTCTAGATTACTGTACACCTTGTGGGTTCAAAAAACAGGTTGCCTAATTATTGATGACGAAACGTATGAGGGCTGATCCAGGGAACCAATACTTTTCTTCTCGCAACGTCTCAGGTCTGCATGAATCAGAAAAAGTGATGGTGAGTGGAGAAATTCGCCAAGAAGTTCCTCGTGTGGCAAGCGTTATGCCAGTGCGGCATGAGAAGTACGCCTTTTGTAACCACTGGCACAATTAACACGGATATTTATATATTTGAATGCTTAAAAAAAAACGTATTATCACTTACAACAAAGCACACTTTTTCGATATTGTTCTGGCCAGATTAATCTGAATTCTGTCGATACAGTGCAGAAGAATACGAATCCGCCAAATTGACCAGAACTACGGCCAATAGAAAAATACTGGGCTAATATTAAAACAAAGCTACGGAACGCATGCCAACCGGTCCCATCATTACCTGATTTCAAAAGAAAGTGGATGAAATGTACTAAACTGGTCATAAATAAATCCGGCCAAAATTCTATGAGTCACGTAAGTCCGAGAATTCTCTAGACGTACTCTGGAGAAACCATAATTGTGTTAGCTGATCTTTGATTATTTACTCTCTAGATAGAGTGTGGCCCTGTAATCACAACGACAGAAACAGGCCAGTTTTTGTATGCTTGTGTGCGTGACTGCTTTGTCTGACACTCGCAAAACGTCATTCTATTTATTTCTGTGGGCGTACATAGGGATGCCAGCTAAAGACATATTTCCCATTTTACTGGAAAAACTGATCATGTTAAGGTTTAGTTGTTGTGAGGTGTTTGAAAAACTAAAAAGATATCAATTCAAATTTGAATGGTTGCCTTTAATGTTTTCAATTGACAAAATACCTACACTCACCGACAAAATTTGCGGAACAAAATAAAAGTAAGACATTTTGAATAAGTTATTTTTTTGCCCGAATAAAATGTTTTTGTTTTTTATAAAAGAAATAACAGATAAGACGTCATTAATTAAGTGTAAAAAAAAACTACATACATACATTAATTCGCGCCTGTTTCCCAGAGGGGTAGGCAGAGACCACTTCTACCCACATGCTACGATCCTGACAAATCTCTTTCACTTCTTCCACATTCACACATCGAGTCATGCATGCACGTCGGTTTCGGGTACTTAAGATTCGGCCCTTATCCAGTATTTAAAAAAAAAAGTTGTATTTGTGAAACAAAACTATTACGTTCTAAATTAAGACTTTTCATTAATGTTTTGCTAAATATGCCGTGCGATTTCGAGTGCGTTAGGCAATAGGCCAGCTGACCCCATGTCAAATTTCCAGTTTGTAAGTCAAAATATATTTTTATCAATTTCCACTATTCGCGACTTTCACTTGGCAGTTTTCTATTATTAAGTGAACATATCCAAACTTAACTTCCATACTTCGATGCTCACACCCCTAGAGAATTTCGTATTTCAAAACTGGCAATACCAACAATAAAGCCAAGAGGGAATCGTAATAATTAGACATATTTAACTGATTGATTTTTGAAAGAAATACTATGAATTCTGAATTATTTATGGGTGGTAGGTGACTTTGCTGGTTGATTTAATACGTCCTTTGTAATTTCGACACACTTTAATAACGCAACTCGTCATTTTAGTTCTTTTTTAGCGAAATAAATTCTAACATGTAACACGACCGTATCCTTTGACAACACAATTGACACTAAGGAGCGGAAAGCTACTTATAGGCTAACAGTTAGCTGATAAAAATTTCGACGCATTCATGTCATTAAAGTTCTATCTAGAGAGTAAATAATCAAAGTAGCTGATATATTTTATCATAAACTTCATTTTTCATTTTGTAAACTATTCAAATGGCGACAATAGAGAATGTCAACCAGTTTAGATTTTTGGCTTATCGTATTCTTCATTAAAAACAAAAAAATGCTGTAAAAAAATCATTTCGATACGTCTAATAGTTTCCGAGATATTGAATTTTAAACTTCGTATGCGGCGCTCGAAACCCGGCGGCTAGCGCTCACGGATGATGACGTCATCGTTTGGCTGCGGTACGCGCCCTTATATGAATGAGTGAGTTTACAGGGCTTCTATCTTTTTAACCGTAATAAATAGACAGTTGAAATTTTCACAGAATACGTGTTATTATAGATTCTATCGATTAAATTTTTAAAATGAACAATAAATCAAATCCCAAGAGGGGTCCCCGTACAAAAACCATGAAAAAAACCAATTTTTTTTGCTTTTTTATATGGATTGTATTTCAATAATGGCTTCTTATTTTGATGCGATTTTAAGCTTAAGTTCTAGTCTAATTTTCATACTTTACGACTAAATAGAAATCTCAAGTAAAACTGCTACAAATAGGTGACAAAGCTGATTTTATCAACACGATGTTTTAAGCGGTCACCCATCCTGTTTTAGACTACGCTCGTAGTTGCTTAACTTTGGAAGTCGTAATTTTTTACGAATTCGTTTTGATGTGACTATGATAGTTATGGTTATCCATTGTTTTGTTTTACATACAGTTTAACCTGTTTAACTAAACTAACTGTCCGTTGCTGACCGGCTTTTCTGTTTGTAATGTTTGTCGAATAAGTTGGTTAAATAAAAATAGAATAATAATCAAGCACTTTTAATTTAGGGTTCACCGTATTCTACATAAAAATACCAAAACATTAATGCAAAAAACCGGGCAACAGCCTGTCGAACCATGCTCAGTGTAGGGTTCCGAAGCCGTTACTACAAACAAATTAGACCTCGCGACAAACTTAACTTTGCCGTTGGAAAACTGTTATCCCCATACATCGATATAGGTCGCGGTCAGTTTACCAACACCGCAAATAAGTTTTCGGCAGGTATAAACATTTAAACCGTTTAACTCAAGAGCCAATGAAGTCTACTAAGTCGTGATAGTTTTCCTTTGAAGATATTTTTCATATTTTTTATTTTGTAGTTTTGGCTGTAGTGGGGAGGGGACGACGACACTTGACTCTAACAAAAATTTGCGCTTTAAAGCTTTTCATAAACGGATACCTTAATTAAAATATTGTTTTCACAAATCCGCAATATTTTGGAAAGACCTATACAACGACACCCCACACTATGGGGTAGACGAGAAAAAAAAACTTCCCCACGTTACGTAAAAAAAAAAATTCATGATTTTACTTTTATTTAACTATGTTGGCGTGACTAATATGTATATTCATGCCAAATTACACGTTTCTAGTACTAAGAGTCTCTGAGCTAGGCTGCGGATAGACGGACACACGTCACACACACACACACGCACGCACGCACGCACGCACGCTCGCACGCACGCACGCACGCACGCACGCACGCACGCACACACACACACACACACACACACACACACACACACACACGCACGCTATCTAAGCTATCTTGCATACACGAAATAACAGTAATAATGCTCAAAAACAGTTCAAAAACTACCTACTTACTACAGCGGCCGCTAATACCAACAACTAGCGAGAGAGAGAGAGAGAGAGAGGCGGTCTAGGTACCTAACTTATGGCGAGTGAGCCACTTGGCAGCGCCCGCCCGCGAAATTTGAAATCGATGAAATGAATAAATACACAAAATATCAGAACTACTACCTAGGTCAATCAAAAACTCATGTTTTATAGTTCATTATTTTATACGGTACCTAGCGATATGAATTCTACATTAGATACGACATTTGTAAAGAAAGGGCTATTACCAAAGTTAAGTAAACACCGCTTAAACATCGTGTAAGATTTTGTTGTTTGTTGTTTTACTACAGATTACTGTTTGGTCGTAAGTATGGAGTTTAGATTATTGTGTGACACCGAAATAAAAAGCTAATACAAATACAACCCGTACTTCGGCTTCCAAAGTTAAGCAACTACCTACTTACAAGCGTATTCTAAAACAGGATGAGTGACCGCTTAAAACATCGTGTTGATAAAATCAGTTTGGTCAAATATTTTTAGCAGTTTTACTTGAGATTGTTATTTAGTCGTAAACTATGAAAGTTCGACTGCAATTTAAGCTTAAAATAGCATCAAAATAGTAAGCCATTATAAAAATATAATCCGTATAAAAATGCTAAAAAAACTGGTTATTTGTCATGTTTCTTGTATGGGGACCCCTCTTGGGATTTGATTTATTGTTCATTTTGTAATTTTAAACAATAGAGTTTATAATAACACGTAATCTGTGAAAATTTCAACTGGTTACTTATAACGGTTAAAAAAATATAGCCCTGTAAACTTACTCAATCATATAAGGGGCCGTACCGCAACGAAACCATGACGTCACTCCAGTAAGATGGCGCCCGCACCCTTTAATATTTTTGACCGTAATTTCATACGTTCGTAGAATCAAAACTACTGGGTCTATTTGAATGAAACAAAAAGTAGTATGTTTGTTTATTTATAAGCTTTACTCTTACAAAGTTTCAAGCGATTTGGCGTACCTACTGACATTCTTCATTTAATAGTGTTCACCCTTTAAGAATAGGTACGGTTTGGTTTTGTTATTATTACTTTTTATTGTAAAGAGTATCGGTCAGTTTTTAAGCAAATATGTGTCATGCTCTAGAATAGTATTCATTAATTATTAGGAGTATAAAAAAACTAAAATCATTTAAAAACAAATCATGTATTATAAACACATAAATATGACGACAATCAGAATGCATGCATTGTATTATTCTTACAAAATTAACATGGAATGGAGCATATAAAATGTACAATATTTACAAAAACTTGAGGACAAAACAATACAACACATAGGCTATTTATTATTAACATCAACTAGTCTTTTTGCTTTTAAAAGTCACTTCACAGCACTGTATTGTTTGTATTCAGACACCAAAACCTTCTTTCGCGTAGCACTTCATTGACATCTCATTTCCAACTATAAGTTCTTGAACCCTGCAGGAATCTTGATTTCATCTCTCTTTTTCTGCTGAATAACTTAAAGTAGTGTGTGAGTTGTTTTGCCGCCTCATCCTAGTAAAGCTGATCAAAACTAAGGTGAATAACATGATTCAGGATAACATCCGCCGTGTTGATCCTTGCAACCAAGTGGTGGGTGTCATTACATCACCACGCAGGAATATGCAATCAATACAGGGCGGCTATCAAAAACAAAATGTTATATACTCGCTACAGTTTGGAAGCTGGACTTGCAATCTATTTGAGTCTGATCGCTGTCTGTATAAGACAGCGGAAATTGGTTCAAGAACTCAAATGCCTTAGAACTCGACTCAAACGCCAGCTCCCGAACGATGAAATCCACAGGAACGCTTTGTCTGTAGCTGCACACATAAGAAAATATTAGTTTAACACAGCCAGCTTTGCTGGCATGATCAAGTAAACAGGTACAACAATTCATGTATTCCCCATAACTAGATCTTACTTACGCAAGAGACATCTTTTGAGGCAAAAATTAAACTTTATGAGATAAGGTAGAAAAATATTTATTTTATCTAATTCAAAAATACCGGTAGCCCTAGACAAGATGCACTCGGCGAACGTTCGGTACGTTAAATGTAACGGATTGACGTAAGCTGCCGGACGGTCGCGTCGGCGCTTATACGTCAATTCAAAACATTTTGACAGTTTTCGATAATCGTCTACGTTAGCGTAATGCATCACGTCTAGGATCCCTGACAGGGTTTACAAATGGTGTTAGAGGCTCGCTTTTATGACTTGTTAAAAAAACCGTTGCACTCGAAATTAGCTTTGTTAGTCAGTTGCATTATGTACGGACTGCTGCAAACTGCTATTTTTTCTAAAATTATATATGAATTTATAATTATTTTGGATTGGCATCATACTTATCATTCAACTTCAATTTTTTAACCAAATCAGCAACAAATGACACTAAAATATTCCAAAATTAAAACAAACACACTATTATGCTATTAAAATCAATGCCTCTGGCCTACATTGAGGTGGTTGGATCCCCATACAAATATTGCACAAAAGATATTATATTGCACATGTATGCTAGAACTAGTTTTATTCGTGTAAATTTTTTTTGTGGAACCAACCTCCATGACAGAGATAAACACATTATCTAAGGCAAATATCACACCGCTCCGTGTGTTACTCGCCTTAACCCTCCCAACATGCAATCCTCATATACCTCGTAGAAAACCAAATATGATATCCAGCATTTTACTGTTAACAAAAAAAAGAAGCGCACCGAACACAATCAGAATAGGAATGGAAACGGAATGGATTAATAATTTACCTGCTTTTCTCGACACTATGATCAATTTAATTATTTATCATTAATCTAATCAGTAATCATTTCGATGATCATTGATTTTTTCGTTAGTTTTTTTATTTCGTTAGTTATTTTTTTAAATAAGTGTCCTTATTTGGCATTGAATATTGTAATATTAGGGACGGGAAATCGCGTTGGAATCGCGCTGAGAAATGTTGTGGTTTAATTTATAAAAAAACTAGGCGAACTTCGTACCGCCTGAGAATGTTTTTCTCGTATTTTATCCGGTGTTTTATGTATTTATGTATGTATATATTATGTACAGGGTTATTGGTTATTGCAACATTCCCGTGAAGAGGTTATAGTCGAGGTCATTTGCAATCATTTTGACCCTATAATGCATTATGCAAAAGGTGAACCATTTTCGAGATAATTTTATTTTAAGTTTTTTTTTTCATAAATATAGTTTTACATAAATTTAGTTTAAAAAAAGTAATTACTCAAATTTTTGTTTTCTTTAATTTTATTTACACAACAAAACGGTTATTAATTATCAGCAATAAAACTGTACACGTTTAACAATAAGGGACAGAAAGGTTATCGTTTTAAGATATTTTTTACAATTAGTTCCGAAGAAATGGTTCATAATTTCATAAACAAAAAAAATCCTACTACATCAGGCAGGCAGATAGTTTCAAAAACTTCAACGTATTTCTAGCTTTCAAACAAGGTATTATAGTGGCAAATTAGTTTAAAGTATACTGAAAAAAAAAATCTCAAAGAAAGCAGGCAGAAAATCATGTTCGATCAAAACTTAAAATTATCACACAAAGTAGTCAAAAAATTTACTAAAAACATAAACAATTTTAAAGGTAACAATTTAAAACTAAAAAAATATTTTTAATTAATAGCAATAACACTTAATAAAGAAACAATAAAAAATATCTTAGTACTCAAAATTAGTACTTATTTTCAAGATTAAATAACAGCATCTATTTGACGATATTATGTCCAAATGACTTTGTCGCCAATTTGAAAAACGAATGCATTGTAATAAGACTGCCAGAATTCCACTTTCAACATTTTGTTTCTTTTTAGTCTGCCCAGTGAGCCAAAATCGTACCTACTAATTTTGAATAAAAAGATTAAGTAAAAAAAATTTTTTTTTTCAATTGTTACTTTTATAATTGTGTTATTAGTTAAAAACATATTTTAGGTTTTAAATTTTTATTTTTAAAATTGTTATTGTTTTTAGTTAATTTTACGACTAACTTTGATGATTTTAAGTTTTGATCGAACATAATTTTCTGCCTGTTCTCTTTGAGATCTATTTTTTTCAGTAACCATGAAACTAATTTGTGATTATAATACCTTG
Organism: Acleris cristana; assembly: GCA_948252455.1. Lineage (NCBI taxonomy): Eukaryota > Metazoa > Arthropoda > Insecta > Lepidoptera > Tortricidae > Acleris > Acleris cristana. The sequence continues at coordinate 8,793,635 of OX411784.1, read as the reverse complement.
TTTGAAAGCTAAAAATACGTCGTTTTTGAAATACCTGCCTGCCTGATGTACCAGGTTTTTTTTTGTTTTTGAACCATTTCTTCAGAACGAATTGTAAAAAAATAAATAAATGATAACTTTCTGTACTTTATTTTTAAACTTGTACAGGTAGGTAATTCCAGTTTTAGTGCTGATAATTAATAACTGTTTTGTTGTGTAAATAAAACAAGAAAAAAATATTGAGTAATTACTTTTTTATTAAATTCATTTTTGAATTGGCGTTTTTTCGAAAAAACACTTAAAATAAAATTGTCTTCGAAAATGGTTCACTTTTGCATAATGCATTATAGGGTCTAAATGATTGCAAATGACCTCCACCATAACCCCTTAACGGGAATGTATGCCAATAACCCTATATATATATATATATACACATTACATATTATATATGGGTACCTATTACTTTATCGAAAGGCATTTCTCGCCACATGAGGTATTTTTTTTCGTAGTCACAAGTCTAAGCTAACCTACGTAATTAATGTTTCAGATATCCAGAAAACAATGGTTTCAGCAGAAAATAGCGTTAGATGAAATGAAATTCGATGAAATGATGGGTTATCATTATATATATCATCTCAATTGTCCGCGTAGATTTCGATTATCGTTATTCCCTCGGACAATTTTAAATTTTCCGGGATGTAAAGTAGCCTGTGTTAATCCAGGGTAATCAGGGTATAGCTATCTCCATCTCAAATTTTATTCAAATCCATCCAGCCTTTGCAGCGTGAAGAGGTAACAATCTAACACACACACACACACACACACACACACACACACACACACACATACACACATGCATTTATAATATTAGTAGCATTAATATAATTTGATCTTGTTACTTTTTGCACCAAATCATAAAGTCATGAACTGAAAATAGTGTTAAGTTTCTACACACATACAAGGGAGAGAAGTTGATTCATTATTCGATTTCCATTTTGATCGCGGATTGATAATACAAGGCTACCACTAATAATAATTAGAATTACATCCTTGAAAAAATCGGTGTAGCTGGTGTGGTGTAATTATCTTAATTAAATATTCTAAGTGGCAAAAGTTATAACCATTAATTAAGCGACTAATATCCTTTATTCTAAGTTGATAACTATCAAACGTAAGTTTTCTACTCGGCACAGAGGTGGTTAAAGCTTAGGATTAAATGAACCTAATATAAATAATAAAAAAAAAGTTGTTCGCTCAAACACCTTTGATCTTCCAATTATGCCCTTAACTGTAACCATCAATTGAAAATATCAATTATTTTATACATTTAAAGGCATCTTCAAATGTATTAATTCAAATCGATAATTATATAATTACCACCACCCATATGCAGAAAAACAGGCTATTCCCATTCCACTTATTTAATTATAAATGATCAATATGATCATGTTCCAGGTACTGTACTGAATAACCCGTCGGGACATTTGATTTGGATTTTATCTTTATTAATGTTTTTTTTTATTATATTAAAATTGAAAAGAAAAAGAAGGTAACTACTGGTAAAGATTTTTCCCATCTATTACCAGTGGCATATGGGGTGTATTCATTTTAGTGGTAACAACTGGGATTTTTCATTGACATTCCCAGTGGTTACCAGTGGTAATAGGTGGGAATATCCCGAATATTGCAAGGAGACTTAACATGACCCATTATGCCCAGAGAGGTAAGAATAGTAATTACTCTAAACTCAAACCAGGCCAGCCACCAAAACTTTAAATAATTTTTTTTAGGATATAGGGATTTGCCACACTGGATGCGGTCTGCGGTCCGATGAAGCATCTTTTGCTTCTATCAGTTTACTAAATTATGATAGAAATATAAGATACTTGCCCTGACTGCAGACCGCATCCCTTGTGGCAAATCCCTTAGGCTGTTAAAGTCTGACTTGAAAGTTTTGTACCTACTTAAATGAAATCTTACTTGACAGAACTAGATTTATATTTTTGTGCCTGTGGCCCTAAGTTAATGGTTTTTAGACAGCAAACGTTTTTGAAATTCAAACTTTTTGTTGGCCAAATTCCGTTTCATAATGAAACCAGAAAGATTATGCCTTCGCAAAAGCCATATATTAAAGTATACATTTTTAAATGAAAGTGTTAAGAGGTAAATTAACTAAAAGCCAGAAATAAGGAGAGCAGACATTGTGATGATGATGATGATGAAAAGAAAAGATATAGAAAAAAGGACATACGACTTTATGATGTATTTGAGATATTGTTTCCTTTCCCTCTCGACAAACCAGTCCATCAGGTAACCAGCCATTAGAGGTGCAGTTTTGTAAAGCAAGAAGAACTTGTGCAAATTGCCAGTGGCCCATGCACATCTAGTCTCTAGGGCATGTTTAATGCATTCATTTAATCTATCTTCTTTGGAAATAAACTGAAATATTGTAGTTAAATCTGAAAGAAAACAATGAAGAATGTCAGTAGGTACGCCAAATCGCTTGAAACTTTGTAAGAGTAAAGCTTATAAATAAACAAACATACTACTTTTTGTTTCATTCAAATAGACCCAGTAGTTTTGATTCTACGAACGTATGAAATTACGGTCAAAAATATTAAAGGGTGCGGGCGCCATCTTACTGGAGTGACGTCATGGTTTCGTTGCGGTACGGCCCCTTATATGATTGAGTAAGTTTACAGGGCTATATTTTTTTAACCGTTATAAGTAACCAGTTGAAATTTTCACAGATTACGTGTTATTATAAACTCTATTGTTTAAAATTACAAAATGAACAATAAATCAAATCCCAAGAGGGGTCCCCATACAAGAAACATGACAAATAACCAGTTTTTTTAGCATTTTTATACGGATTATATTTTTATAATGGCTTACTATTTTGATGCTATTTTAAGCTTAAATTGCAGTCGAACTTTCATAGTTTACGACTAAATAACAATCTCAAGTAAAACTGCTAAAAATATTTGACCAAACTGATTTTATCAACACGATGTTTTAAGCGGTCACTCATCCTGTTTTAGAATACGCTTGTAAGTAGGTAGTTGCTTAACTTTGGAAGCCGAAGTACGGGTTGTATTTGTATTAGCTTTTTATTTCGGTGTCACACAATAATCTAAACTCCATACTTACGACCAAACAGTAATCTGTAGTAAAACAACAAACAACAAAATCTTACACGATGTTTAAGCGGTGTTTACTTAACTTTGGTAATAGCCCTTTCTTTACAAATGTCGTATCTAATGTAGAATTCATATCGCTAGGTACCGTATAAAATAATGAACTATAAAACATGAGTTTTTGATTGACCTAGGTAGTAGTTCTGATATTTTGTGTACTTATTCATTTCATCGATTTCAAATTTCGCGGACGGACGCTGCCAAGTGGCTCACTCGCCATAAGTTAGGTACCTAGACCGCCTCTCTCTCTCTCTCTCTCTCTCGCTAGTTGTTGGTATTAGCGGCCGCTGTAGTAAGTAGGTAGTTTTTGAACTGTTTTTGAGCATTATTACTGTTATTTCGTGTATGCAAGATAGCTTAGATAGCGTGCATACACGAATAAATAAAATCATGAATATTTTTTTTTACGTAACGTGGGGAAGTTTTTTTTTCTCGTCTACCCCATAGTGTGGGGTGTCGTTGTATAGGTCTTTCCAAAATATTGCGGATTTGTGAAAATAATATTTTAATTAAGGTATCCGTTTATGAAAAGCTTTAAAGCGCAAATTTTTGTTAGAGTCAAGTGTCGTCGTCCCCTCCCCACTACAGCCAAAACTACAAATAAAAAATATGAAAAATATCTTCAAAGGAAAACTATCACGACTAAGTAGACTTCATTGGCTCTTGAGTTAAACGGTTTAAATGTTTATACCTGCCGAAAACTTATTTGCGGTGTTGGTAAACTGACCGCGACCTATATCGATGTATCGGGATAACAGTTTTCCAACGGCAAAGTTAAGTTTGTCGCGAGGTTTAATTTGTTTGTAGTAACGGCTTCGGAACCCTACACTGAGCATGGTTCGACAGGCTGTTGCCCGGTTTTTTGCATTAATGTTTTGGTATTTTTATGTAGAATACGGTGAACCCTAAATTAAAAGTGCTTGATTATTATTCTATTTTTATTTAACCAACTTATTCGACAAACATTACAAACAGAAAAGCCGGTCAGCAACGGACAGTTAGTTTAGTTAAACAGGTTAAACTGTATGTAAAACAAAACAATGGATAACCATAACTATCATAGTCACATCAAAACGAATTCGTAAAAAATTACGACTTCCAAAGTTAAGCAACTACGAGCGTAGTCTAAAACAGGATGGGTGACCGCTTAAAACATCGTGTTGATAAAATCAGCTTTGTCACCTATTTGTAGCAGTTTTACTTGAGATTTCTATTTAGTCGTAAAGTATGAAAATTAGACTAGAACTTAAGCTTAAAATCGCATCAAAATAAGAAGCCATTATTGAAATACAATCCATATAAAAAAGCAAAAAAAAATGGTTTTTTTCATGGTTTTTGTACGGGGACCCCTCTTGGGATTTGATTTATTGTTCATTTTAAAAATTTAATCGATAGAATCTATAATAACACGTATTCTGTGAAAATTTCAACTGTCTATTTATTACGGTTAAAAAGATAGAAGCCCTGTAAACTCACTCATTCATATAAGGGCGCGTACCGCAACCAAACGATGACGTCATCATCCGTGAGCGCTAGCCGCCGGGTTTCGAGCGCCGCATACGAAGTTTAAAATTCAATATCTCGGAAACTATTAGACGTATCGAAATGATTTTTTTACAGCATTTTTTTGTTTTTAATGAAGAATACGATAAGCCAAAAATCTAAACTGGTTGACATTCTCTATTATATCAGCTCCATATTATTTTGTACACAACTAACAAATTGAAGATGCTTCATTCATACTCACCCAATGTATTTTTAGTGAAAATATAATACAGGATCCTGTAGGCTGTAAATTCTGCAGCATTATTTCTGCAGTCAGGTAATTCACTATAAAGCATTTTAAGTTGTGTCTGGCATTGATTAAATTCTTCATGGTCACCCTTTTCTAATGCTATCCTTGCATGAGTTTCATACACTTCTACAGTAAAACCATCTCGTATTCCTTGTACCTGTAACAAATAAATTATGTATAGCCATCAATTACATTTAAAAAGTTAAAGTAGTATATGATGGTGTAATTTTTTTACTTACCGTTAAATCCTGTCTGATTGATTTTAATTGATCACAAGCATATCTATAGTCTTGCTTGTCTATCCACCTTTCTTTGACATTTCTCAAGGAGGACCTTAACACCGACACTGGTCTCACTTCACAGGCTTCAGGAGCCTTCGTCAATCGAAGGAATGACTTCTCAATATCAAGGCAAGTTCCCACAATGTGCATATTGTTGACTTCATAGTCACCTTCATTATCCTGAATAATGGATCTGTTGATGCTAGGCTCTGTTCTCCTAGAACTTACCTGTACAGAGCTAGCGATGGATGGTACACTGGTGTTTCCAAACCTTTCTGCTCTTTTAAGAAGTTTTTCAGCATTTCCTTGAACATCTTCCACAACAAACTGACTGTTATTTGATTTCTTTTTCTGATTTTTATTTTTTTCTTGCTTCTTATGATCAAAAGACAACCTATCTTTAACTTTTTGCCGTCCCTTACCCTTAAAGTTTCTCCTATCCTCTACCTCATCATCTGACATAGATGAAGTGCTGCAATGAAAAAAAAACAATATTAACAACGAAGCAAATGCAAAACGCAATATTTAAGTTGCAAAATACTTATTTCTTACCTTTGCCTTTTCCTAGCAGGGCTCCTGGATTTGGACCTACTTCTAGAATGCTGACGCCGCCTTCTTTGAGGAGAGTTTTTATGCCCCGAAACACGTCCTCCCAAGCTAGATTTTCCCTTTGAGAGTTCTGACACATTTTCACACTTTTGATATTGTGATAATGTACCACGAACAGGCTTAACCGACAAGTTATGGCGCTCACTATGAACACTAGGAATGGGTTCATCATCCCAATTTCTTGTCCAAATTTCGTCTTTATTAGCAGCAGCTGTAATACGGCCCTTCAAGCAAATATCAATTTGATCACGGTCAAAAGCAGTTTTGCATTTCTCGTAACACCTTTTGATATATCTCTCAAGGCTTTCAGGCCACGTCCCAGCAGAAGATTGGCATATAGAGGAAGACTTGAGAAGATCAGAGGGTTCACTTGTCACACAGTCAGTTTCCTGCTTTATAACTGATGGGCTATCTCGAGGCTCACCAGGGGGCTCAGGAATGTCGTCACTGAACAGCATAGGAGGTGGCAAAGGAATGTCCATTGGGGGTGGTGGAGGCTGTGGGGAGTCTGGTGGGGGGCATGGGGGCAGTGGGGGAGGGTGGTCTGGAAGTGGAGGCAATGTGGAGTTTGAAAAGAGATCAAAACTATCATCAACGGATTTATCCTTCTTGCGCTTTTTCTTAGGGCCAACATTATTATTACCCAGAAGAGGGTTTTCATTGGCTGGAATAGGTGCTGATTTTCGGTTACCATTCAGATTAAACCTGATGGGGGACTGGTTAAAGAAAGGGCGATTTGTATCCAGAGGAGACATACCCAACAGAGGGGTTGTCGGTGGTGGTTTTGAAAAATCGTGACGGGCGAATTTAGATTTTGCATCATTATTTTGATGAAATTGATGTGCTGCGGTGTTGGGGATTCCCGGATTGTGGCCCATTTGGTTGAAGTATTGGTTGTAGAAAGGTGGGTACATACCACTATAACCATTACTGTACTGGTTATACATGCCGTACATCCAAGGATTATGATTTGGCGGCATACCGTTTAGAGTTTGCAAAGGTGGATCTTTTGGAGTATTTTCAGCCATTTTATACAGAATATCTAAATCTTTAGGTGATATCTAACCCGTGCCAAATAAGTAAATTGAAAGAAAATACTTTGTTCAAAATGGCGACCGACGACTATAATTCACTCACTAACGTTCGTACAACGCACTGCACTGATGGAAAATCGAAAAATGCTCACATAATTCTTCTCAGCTTACGAGTATCGAAAATCAGATATTGATTTATGAATGTTTCGAAGATTTATTAAAGTAAACGGTAAGAGTAAAATATCGTCACACATTTAATATAAGTCACTCACTCATACACTGCTTGAGTAGACCATGTAGGTATTTGACCACAGATTATTAGGGTATGCACCACAGATTATAAGAGTGTTTCAATAGTCAAAGATGACACCTAAAAGTTCTGCAAGCACGAGCAACTTTTATCGCCGGCGGCAGTAAATTTGTCTCTTTTGCACGCTCGAAGTGAGAAAAAGAGATGTACTGTCGCGGCGTCAAAAGATGCTTGTGCGCGCATAGCGTAAGCGTCTCCCCAGGACCTATCGACGCGGAAATCGGCTTGAGCCGGTAAGAAAAAGTTTTATGTCCGTGCAGTAAGAGTGAAAAAGGGCTCGTTCGGCTCGGTTCGGCCCTACTTTGACAATCGAAGTTCGAAGTTACTTTAGCTCCATCTCTTTCTCTCGATTTAGTCTCGAAACGAACTCTCGAAAGAGTGACAGGGATGGAGCTAACGTAACTTCGAACTTCTATTTTCAAAGTACGGGCCCTTAAGCTCTCGTTCGTATCGACATTTTGAGAAGCCCGCGGGCGTGAATCGCGCGTGAACTCTTCTTAGTCCTACATTCGCGCGCGAAAACTATGCACGAACGCGTGAATGTGGAGCCGATTTTATGTCGGTTGGTGGTGGCGATTGGCGCGAAAGCTGCGTAGCGTAGACAGATGGTAGACAGACACAACGATTTATTTCTTTTTCTGTATTTTTCTTTTTTTATATGATAACCAGAATTTGTTTTTTGGGAGGCGATGCAAATCTATAAAAAGAACATAATTTCAAAATTTGAAGCAAATCGCTTGAATACATCCCGAAAAACAGTACATTAAAAAAAACCTTGAAAAAATCATAAGTCAGTCGAGAACTGTCACAATTAAGATGTTGATACTCAGCATAAATATTCTTCATAATAAGAGGTACTCACAAAAAAAAACCCAACCCCATTTGATGTAAGGGGCGACTTACAATGAAAACCCGAAAATGAGCTTCCATAAATCATTCTTCCCTCCATATCTCATTAAATATTTATCCCAGAGAAATAAAATACTTTTATGCAGATTATTATTCATTTCATAGATTTTTTTTTGCTATGGGCCATCGTTTACGAGTTATTTACGAAAAACGAAAAAAGGGACCTTTACACCTCTACAACCCCTCCCCCCCGTAGATCTACCCCCACTCCCACCCGTTAGCTCCAACCCCACCCATCAGTACTTTTAGTATGTGGTTTCAAACACCATTCCCTACAACTATGCCGAAATTCGCTTATACACGAGTTTTTTCTCCTGAGAGGCAGGGGCTCTAATTTGAAATCAGTAATTCGAACTTCGGATCGCCCCGTCACTTTCTTGCGAATTAGTGACGCGTCGAGAGCGAAAGGGATAGCAATAGACGAAGTTCGAAGTACGGATTTCAAAGTAGAGCCTCAGTATTGGTCTTCGTTGCTTAGGCTATATGGTGCTATATTCAAACTGTAGATAAAATTGTGACGTCTCGTTAAAATTGGATATTTGCTACGTGTGCTAAACTTAGCACTTTTTGTACTTGTACAAAATGTGTCAAATTTTAACGAGCGAGAACTCACAACCAACTCTATCCAAGGTTTTGAATATTATAGGAATAGGAACGCACAATATCAACAAACGAATACCAAAGGGTTAATGCCGGCACCACACTTCGCTATTCGCTGTTCGTTATTCGGCTTATGCGCCTGCATTCGACGAAGTGTGGAGGGTTTATTCGTCTATATTTGCTTTATTCGCACGCATAACGCATAAGCACGAATAGCGAATACGCGTATCCGTCGACTTGTCGGTTTTTTGGCACACATCAAAGGAAACGAATAAGTCGAATAGCGCATCGTCTGCCCACACTTCGTTCACTCATTCATTCGCTCCCTTATTATAATCGGTGTCTCTACGTGATTTTTCCAAGTTTTTATCCGTCGTATTTGAATCTGATTGAAGTTTGTTCAGCGGGTTAATATTAATAAGAAAATGGAGTGGACGAACGAAAAAGTAATTTAGGTAACAGTAAGCTGCTGCCCTTTCGACACGTCCATCGCTACCACAGATAAGGGTAGGTATCGCTGCGCAAACAACACACATATTTGGCATATTCGCCGTACCGCCACGAAGTGTGGTGGGCATGTTTGTTGTTCGCGCATATAACAAATATTTTAGCAAATACGGTGCAGCTACATAACGAATAGCGAATAACGAAGTGTGGTGCCAGCATAAGGGGCGGTGTATGTGTCATGTGTATGTGTATAGAAAGTGTATTTGACATATTTGACATTGACAGATTAATGATCGCAAATGAAAAGCCACAGAGCACTACGTTTTATGAAAAGCCCAATTTCAATCAATCAAAACAACAGTTTTAAATTAATAATTTACTCCAAAAGTTATAAATAATCTAAGTTTTTGTATAGGAATTGTAACTAATTTATTCAGCGTTTATGTATATTTGAATCAGGAGAAGCAAAGCACTACCCGGTTACAGGGTTGTATTTATTTAGAGATTAGAGATTCTATAATTACTTATTAGAAATGGATTTATTGAAAACGCCCTCTGTACAATCATTATATGACTCTGATTTAGAATCAGTGGAAAGTCTGCAATATATGGATTTTGAAGAGGTATGTTAACAATTTAATTACCTCGCATCCACCCATTGTTAGATTTATTAATGGCCCTAAAATATTGAAGTGGTCATATACATATATATGCATGTTTACAATATGGATGTTTACAATTTACCTTGCTACCTGCAGGAGACAATTTCAATGAGTTTCATTTGATGCAGCATGCAGTTGTTTAAACCTGAAGTACAACTTAGTACGAGTGTGTTGTTGGAGGGTCGAAATATCCATTTGACTTGCACTTGTTTAGGTATTACATTATAGATATTATGTTTAATGTTTATATTTTAAACCAATATATTGTCACATAATGACACAAGAGGAAAAGCTTGAATTGCAGGTAGATGCACTTAATATTTTGTATCTCAATTTTAAAAAAACATAATTTGAATCATTTCAGCCTTATAACTGCACTGATTAGTAAAAGTGTTATTTTTTTTAGTACTATATAATATTAATAATAAAACATCAATACAAATGATGATGGGTACATTTTCTTGATAAATATCCGATACCTACTACAACTTGATTACTTTTGATTTATTCTATTACTGATTATACTCTTACTCACTTGTATATAAGTATGTTTATCATTGTCTTATGTTATTTTATATATGTGTTAAATAGCATAAAATATGTACCTGGGCCCGTATTATAAATAAATAAAATAATAATAATAAATTTTATTTCGGGCAACGAGGCCCATATTTACAAATACCTTATAGACTAACATACAGAACAATATAAAACTTAAAACTAACACCGATGTAACACAACAGTGTAGTCCTGTTCTGCCAAAAAAAATAATACACTTTCGCGGTGTCCGCTAGCCGGCGGCCACGAAAACGCCGAAAGATGACACCCCTCGGCCAGAATTCCTCCTTTAAAAACGTCGACAGATCTTTGGTCGGCACTCTCACCACAAATGACTTAAAATTCACCTTGTGGCGGGGCTCCAACCACTCGACCCTAAGGGTAACTCCGGTCTTAACTCGTACATACTCTACGAGATCCTTCGCCTCCGTAGAGTAATGTAACCGGGACACGTACAACTGCGTCGTAGGCGTAGCAGGACACAGCAAGTGGTTCGGTCCGGTCGGTGCGGTGCCGCACAGGTTCCTCGGGGCAGGCTTCTTCTTTCTCTCTACCCGGGTAAAACAATCTTTGTCCTGCTCGGGACACGTCGGGGGCAGCACCCAGCACGGGATTACTGCGGTTCTGCTTCACCTCCGTAGGAAGCTGTGCTGGTTGCCGAGCGATTGATCGCTTGGCAGCAGCAGCATACGCGCGATTTGATTTGATTATGGTCGCCTTTATCGCGGTGGATAAAGCTTCCATCATTCTCGCACTAACATACTGGTCAGAAAGTGACAGATGTTTTATCTACGTCGATAAACACGACCATAATCGGCCCGCTGGAATTATTTTAATCATTTCTGATGTGACATGTTATCAGTTTTTAAAATAAAATTCATTTTTGCGTCTACATCAGGCAAAACCATATCTGTTATTTTCTAACAGAACAAATTGACAGTATTGGATTCAATTGTCATTTCCAGGGACAACAGCTTAATCCTGATAAGACTGGTTCATTTAGAATAATTATTACCAGAAAATCTTATTTTCAAACACTGACATTTTCTCACACTATATGTAATGGGTATTTGTACTGCAGAGTAAAATATATGTAATCCAAAATATGTCATGCATAATGCATATAAAGGGTGAAATACTTAAATAAGCAAATTTTACATGCATGAAACATTTTGTTTTCTTTAATGAGAGTAACTATAATCATATATTTTTTTAAATATCACCTGATCCGGGATTGGAACCAACTTAAAAAAGCAAAACAAACACTATTTTATTGCATCAATCGATAGGGTCAATGATAAGATATTTGTTTCTTAATTAACATAATTGTCTTACAATTAAAGAAATGATTCCATGACATTTCATAATTCATACGTATTGACTTTATTATTAGTCTGAACAATATGATTATTTACAGCTAGACGAAGTTGAATATGCTTTACCTGCAAGTGAGGCACCTACCCTAGCAGAGGTTCTATCTACTGAGGAAGAAGGTGATGAAAAAATACCATTCAAACCAGTGGAGGAACCAACCAGCTGCTCTGCCGTCCAAGTGGACTTCTTGCAAGCAGTGTCTCAACAAATAATACATGCACAGGTTCTTTGATAATTTTACATTGAGCGACTTACCACAGTAAGTTATGAATCTAAATTGATGCTGAAGGGCTGGTCGATTGGCTCCTGGCTGACTCTACCTGGGATTCTAATTGACCTTAGATTTGTAATTCTTTATTACTTTATTACCCTGTAATGTAACTGGCTTTTAAGTACTATTGTGTTTTATGGTTGAAAACATTACCCTCTGTTGGAGTTTCTAGTGGCGCTTCTTCTCTGCATTATTTTGGTCTTGTCGAAGCACTAGTAGATTCACTACATATTACTGACATATAAAAGAGCCCTCATGTGGCCAATTTACTGAATTGCGGGTTTGTAAAAAAATATCTGTTAATGAAATATTAAGCTTTAAAGCGCAATTTTTGTTAGAGTCAAGTGTCGTCGTCGTCGTCCTACAGCGAAATCTGAAAAATATCTAAATGAAATGAATACAAATTTTGAACAAAATAACAAATTTTAAAGAAAAATTATCATGACTAAGTAGACTTAATTGGTTCGTGAGAAACAGGCGACGAAAGTGTTTATACCTACTTAAATGACCTAACACAGTACTTGTTGTTTTTTCCGGAACCCTACACATGCTCGGGACATGCTCTTGCCCGGTTTTTTAATCTGGGTTAACCGTTGCCGACCTGCCGACCAAAACATGGAGCGATGTTTGCCAATTGTGCGGGATTTTATAAAATCGGAACATAGAGGAGCTAATGTGGTGTTTTGGCCAGATTTGACTTCCAGTCACTACTCCAAAAAAAGTTAAGCAAAATGGACGAGCTAAAAATCCCGTACCTACCTACGTCCCCAAATTAGCCAATGCACCTAACGCCCCAGATCTTCGCCCAATCGAAGATTTTTTGGGCAAATCTGAAACGGCGAATGTACTCGAATAATTTTCGCCGAACAAATGTGCAAAATTAAATTCGAATGATTAAATTAGAATTAAATAAAATGCCGACATCTTTGCTTACGTCAGCCATGGATAAAGTTCCACGGAACTGTCGCAAAGCAGCTCGCAAAGGAGTAAATTATGTTTTTCATTAAACATTGTTAATAATACTATTATTTATTATAAACATTTTTAAGAAAACAGATTTTTCATTACATCAAGTATTGTTTTAAACTTTGTCCTAATTTCACTCCGCATACGTTATATAGTACAGTAGCATTATACAATTTATTAATAAAATACCTATTAGGTGTTTTATACTTTTACAGGAAAGGTCATCAGCGGGTGCAGCTACCGCTTTAAGTGTTGGTGCAAATGGGAAGTTGACTGTTGGCACGGCTCACGGCCACATCCTTACGTTTTGGGAACAAACACTACGATGGGTATGCGACTCGAACACAGATCGCGGTGCCGTGTCTTGTTTGGCGCACAATCAGGACAGCACCCGTCTACTGGCCGGGTATGCGAGAGGAGTTATCTGTCAGTACGACAGCTTACGAGGAATAGTTTTGAGGCGAGTGACCTTGGGAGGTGAAATTTGGGGTACGCTACGGGTCACATGGGCTGGGATGTCCGGACTCGCACTAGACACTGGTGGGTCTGTTTGGTTGATAAAATTTTCGCGACCTTTGGGCGTGCGCTCTGCGCGCGCGTCTTGCTTGTTCTCGGGCGCTCGCGGAGAAGTCGTCGCGATGGCAGCTCGCGATGCTCGCATCTTGGCACTGGCTACTCTATCCAGAGTCATCATCGTGGCCGGCGGACGCGCGGCAGGTGTGCGCCTCGGCGGTCCACCAGACACTCTGCCAGTTCTGGCATGGAGCGGCACTGATGAGCGTATTTTGGTTTGCGGCCGTGCAAAAACATTACAATGGCTCGCTGTCAACGTTACTGGGTCGTCAATAATACTTCGGCCGGTACATCGAGTCGAGTTAAAAAGCCCGCCTCTATGGATTGACTGGCTCGGTGAAAATCTCGCAATCTTCGATGCTGATGAGAATCTTCGGCTGTGGGGTGATGACTACGACAAACCACTAGACCTGTCACAAATCGAACCAGTCTATGCATCTGCTTTCTTTAAGGTTTGTTTCTAGCTTTACCTACCTTAGCTGCACCTGCTAAAGACAGTATTGTATTGCTTTACTAAGATAAGATAATATGTTTGTATTTGTGGAGTTTACAGTTTACATACAATACATACCTACACCTTTCACGTAACATAAGGGATTTGGCAGACGCAGCGATATTATGTTAGGTACAGTCAACCAATTTGATTCCTAGGCCACTATGGACTTTGTCAATGTGACGTTGTAAACCAAATCATAAGAAGTTTGTAACGTTTGGTTGTCAACGTCACTTTAACATAGTCCAAAGTGGCCTAGAAATCAAATTGGTTGACTGTACCTACTACGAGCCCAAATTCAAAAGAGTTCGTCTACTAGTAAAACCGACAGCAACGTTTGTTTAAAAGTCAAATATAAATTATGGTAGGTAATACTAGTTTTAAGAGTCTAATAAAAAACAGTAGGCACTTTATTTCATAGTGTTTATTTCCAATATAGTATTAAATAAAATATAAAACCACCACTCCACCACCACCGATTCTTCCACCGACGTCCACGCATAAAAGTTCGCCTACCACTTAGTTGGATCTCCTTTAATGCCAATAACTCCCTTATTCCAAGCGGCATAGAAGCTACCAATTCTTCACATTCTTCTGAAGTCTGGAACTGACAAAAGTTTCTCTTTTAATCAGCTTTTGATTTTCATGGAAACTAACTTGCGTAACTTTTTCTTCATTTTCCACCACAAAGTTTCAATAGGCGACAAATCTGGACTGTTCGACGGCCATTCTATCGTAGGGATTTCTTTTGAGTTAAGCTAAGCCATCGTCGGCTTCGCTGTATGACAGGAAGCACCATCTTGTTGAAAAGTGAAGGAATTTAAATGTTTCAAATTAGAAATGTATTTTCCAAAAAAAATTGGTATTTCATCGCTTTAACAGTCTCTTCTACAAAATACAGGCGACCCACACCTTGTGCTGACATGCAACCTCAAATCATTACCGAGTCATGAAACTACACCTTTCTCTTAATACAATCTGTCTTTAGTTCGAATGTTTTTTTTTCTGTTCATCACCGATAGTTATCTCAAATTTGGACTCGTCACTCCATATTATTTGCCGCAACTGCTCAGCAGTCCAGCTTAAGTGATCGCGATTGAATTTCAATCTCTTTTTTTTTGTGTAGTGCTATGAGTAATGGTTTTTCTTTAGCCGTATAATAACCATAATCCATTCTCTTCAAAACTCTTTTGCAGGTATCTACCGATTAAGTATACATCTTTCTGAATCATATCCCGTCATTTCACTGTAAGTTCTGCTGCTCGGGCGCGACGGTTTTTCTTGATAATTTTCTTCAAGACCCTATTTTCAGCTTCGCTCGTAATCGGCGGCCCGGTCTCTTCAAACACGAAACTGTGCCGTTCTTTCTGTAATTCTGGATTATTGACTGGATAAGTAGTAGACCTATTCTGCCGTCCTAATTCAAAAGGACGCATCTCAATTTCAGAGGTTTTGAAAAACGGGCGATAATAGTGCTTAAATTAAGTAATTAAAAACTATTATCGCCCGTTTTTCTAAACCTCTGAAATGGATAAGTGTGTTGACGGGAGATAATAGTTTTTAATTAAGCACTAAGTACTATCGCCCGTTTTTCGAAACCTGTGAAATTGAGACGCGTCCTTTTGAATTAGAACTATTCAGGAATAGGTACTGATTCAGATGTTAGTCTTTGGCGAATTGGTAAGTAGATTTTCAATTATTGCTACTTACTAGAAGGTATAATTTTACGCACTTCTTCAGCAACGGGTTTCCCACGACACATAATACTACACACGACACAAATATATCCAGAACATCTACAATTGTAAAATGGTGATTATTTGATTACTGCAAAAGTAACGTTGTTTTGATGAAGTATTAAACAATATCAATTGTTTATTGCTATTGGACTTCTGTGAAACAACAAGTTGATATTTTATATATCGTCGGTGTAAAAGTAAAACTCACTAGGAACCTACATATATATTACTAATGATTTAGTGAGTTTTACCCTTAACACCGACGATACGTAGGCTTCACAATGTATGACTAGACGAACTCTTTTGCATTGGGGCTCGTATAGGCGTATAACTTAATAAAATTGAGAGCCGGGGTAGACTTGAGGTGCGAGTAGAGGGCAACGGTGACTAGTCGAGCTTTATTGTACCTAACCCCAGCACCTCATGCCTACCCCGGCTCTCAATTAAGTTTTTCGCCTTAACTAGCTTAGCGATTTATGCAACTAATGTAATAATAACTGAGTCATATTTAGTGTGACTTTCATTTTTTTCAAGATTTTATGTCTCATAGTACCTACCTATACACTGTGGTTCAAAAATGCGTTGACAAAATTAAAAAGTTGATATTTAAAAAATAGAACACACTACGAGGTCATTTGTTTTTCTATTATATTTTTACACAGTTTGTTGACGATTTGGAAGAGACAGCTTGTTTAAAAATTATTTAGTTAAATATTGATTTTTTGTGTTTGTCGCAACGCAACGCAATAATTTCCTTGCACGAATCTGGAAAACAACAGTGTGAGATAATTAGATCGTTAAATGTCAGTCGTCGACTATTGTCCAAGACTATTAAGCGATATAATGAGCTCGGGCATATCGCAGACCGCCCAGGAAGAGGAAGAAAGAGGACTGTTAGGACTCCCAGGCTCCGAAACATTATCAAGAAACGGCTTGATCGCTGGGTATAAGTCGTTCGACGATGCAACGTATTGTCGCTAATGACCTCAAATTGTGCGCATACAAACTGCGTGAAGCACAACTTCATGAAGATAAAGATAAAAAAAGTTCGCCTCGACAGATGCCGTTTGAGAAGATTTCCCGGATTCATTAGCTCAAAAGAATGGCCACCCTACTCGCCTGACCTTAATCCAATGCCACTAAACACAAAAGTGTAGACGCTCTGAAAGCAACACTTACTAAAGAGTGGGCAAAAATAATCTTGCAGGAATTGCGGCACATCGTTGATAATTTTCACAAACGTTTGCATCTGTGTATCAAACCCACAGGTGGATATTTTGAAGACATTTTTAATTTTTAATGTCGATCGTGTCGTAAGTAATAAAAACTTACAAATCTGTCAACGTATTTTTGGGCCACCCTGTACTAGAGATATCTCATGAAACTTAACTTCTCTATAGAAAACTACCCTTTAGGGATAAAAAAAGGTAGAGTGTTATATGCGAAAAGGAATGAACATATTTATATCTGATAATAAATAATACAGATATAGGTTACAGTCCGCGAGCTCCTAAAAAGACCTTCGAATTTTAGAACCATCCCTACTCCGGGTATTGACGATGACACGCAATTCGAAACCCAAAGGTTTTTCTATGAGCTTACGGACTGTAGATATTATAGGTACGTGACAGTGGCATTTTTTAGGGTTTGTGGACGGACGGGCGCGTGTCTCGTGCGATGTGCATGGCCGGGGGCAGCGCGCTGGGCGGCGCGTGCGTGTCCGAGGGCGCGTTGTGCCTGCTCGGGCGCCGCGGCGTGGTGCGCGTGCGCGCGCGCGACCAGCTGGCGCGCGCGCAGGCCTCCATGGCCGCCGGCCGCCACGCACAGGCCCTGCGCCTGCTAAGCGCGGCGCAGGGACCCGCCGCCAGGGACCTTGCGAACTCCTTCATCATCAACATCTCAGAAAGACCTCACTTGCTCAGTAATAAGACTGTAGCCGACCTAGCTATAAAAGTGTGCTTGAAATTCAATTTATGGTAAGATATTAGGTATAATGTTATTAGAGATAGTCAGCAAATAAATAAAGAAAGATAATAGTAAAAATCATTTGTGGACGAGTCTAAAGTCAAGACCCCTTGTTTTGGATCAATTTATTTAATTATTGTTCCAGTGAAGAATTATGGAGTTGTCTTTGGGAGCAATGTTCTGGCGAGATAATATTCGTGGAAGCGCTGGGCGAGGCGGCGGTGCGGGGCGAGCTGAGCGCGGCGGCGCCGGCGCCCGACTGTTCGCAGCAGCTGCTGGAGCGGCTAGCCGAGGCCGACGCCGGGCTGGTGGAACGCGTCGTGGCCTCGCTGCCGCTCACGGCGCTCGACCCGCACCGCGCCAGCGTCTTCACCAGGGACCGGCGGCTGTGGCGCGGGCTCGGCGCCATCGCCGCAGCGTTAGGTAATTACAGCTCCACCGACAAGGTAGCGAGCTACCCTACAGCGCACTGAAGGCCTCCATTAATGGTGCGTTCCTATATTCAAAACCGTGGATAGAGTTGTGTCGTCTCGTTACAATTTGACATTAAAATTTGCTACGTACAAAATGTGTCAAATTTTAACGAGACGTCGCAACTTTATCCACGGTTTTGAATTGCGCAACATAATTCGCGCGGGTGCACGTAGCGGGATGCACGCCAATCGAAAAATAGTATGACCGGCGCTAACTTGCGCGGAAGCGTGTGACGGATATTTCATACTATTTTTCGACGCGCGCACCCACTCCATGCACCTGCACGACTTAGCGGAGGCCTTTATTATAAAAAAATTCAAAATTTAAAATTAATATTTAATTAATTATTATATTTTTTTTTTTTTTTTTTTTTTTTTTTATTATAGCATTGTCATGACACTCATGACCATGGTTACGCTTGAACAATGTTTATATTATACTTGTCGAAAACCTTTTTTACAACGATTTAAATGTGTTTAAATACGAAATAGTTATTTATGTAACTGGTACATAATGAAGCTTCTTAGGCACGAGTACCTTGAGAGCTAATTATGTTCCGTTGCATACATCACTTTTTCTACAAGCTAAAAATAATAATGACAAAAATAAACAGTCGCTAACTTTTCTCGTATACTTTACACGATTTTTCTAACAAATTACTTGTCAGCACAATCATTTTCATTATTCTGATTGGCGGTAATAGTTTAGTGTCAAATATTAACAAATATCATGCAAATTTACTAAAATTTACTTAAATTTATTTATTTATTTTCTGACAATTTATCATAAGTGTTGGAATGCCGAACTAAACGTCATTTTGTTTATATCCATATTGAACGTAACCATGGTAACCAAATAACAAATCGATGCATATTAACTGTCTATTTTTAGTAATTTAATAAATATGTTATTTTAAACTCATAATTAGTGTCAAAATGAATTTTGTTTATAATATAGGTAGGTACGTATAAAGGCTTGTAGTATTGTTAGGCGATGGGCTTGCAACCTGTTACTAATATACACATACATGGTAAACATCTTAGCCTAATTTGGTTACAGAATTAACAACAAGTTTTTAGAGTTGTTGGTAATTCTGTAGCTCTGCCTACCCCAATCTGGGAACGTGACTATGGGAACTGGTACTATTCAGGGGCTGCCACCAATTTTATATTAAGATACGTCATCTGCGCGCAAAAGCGCTCCTCAAAAAGGAAGGTAAATTACCATAAGGACTGTATCGTTAATTATAGGTAGGTACAGGAAAATAAGACTGCAAAATATTTACCTTTATTGTATTTTTTGTTATTATTATTTATTACTGTTATTTATACATCGTATCGCTAAAAACAAGAAAAAATTATATGTACTTCGAGTCCTTTGCCAAGTTTTCGGACTTTATTTTTAATGTGTCGCATATGGTTTTGGACAACACTTTCACCAAAGGTTTTTGCTTCCTGATTCCAATCTCCTTTGATTTTTTTTAAAGAATTGGCTGAATGATCCTTGATACGTAAATCCCTCTTCATTAGTGCCCAAAATCTCTCGATGGGACGTATTTCTGGACAGTTTGGTGGATTGTGTTGTTTGCTTACAAACTGCATGTTTTCTTTGGCATACCACTGTAGCACAGATGAAGCATAGTGAGAGCTGGCCAAGTCAGGCCAAAATAATGTTGGACCTTTGTGCTTCCTTAAAACTGGTAGAAATCTTTTTTCGAGACATTCCTTTCGATAGATTTCGGCATTCAAAGTTTTTTCAGTAAAATAGGGTGTCGATATTATTGATAAATTGGTTGACAAACAATATTTTTTTTCCAAATAGGTGACAATATTGAACACTTAGGAGCGTGCGAGTGGCGAATGCTTTATCCACAGCGATAAGCGCGGAGAAAATGACCAGCCGTTCGCGCAGGTCACGGCCAAACCACGGTGAAGAAGTTAGGTACAGTGCGACGCACCAAATATGTAGTCAAATGATGACAGGTGGGCCGAGCGGTGCGCTGCGCGAGCTGGTCCCGTACGTGGAGTTCCCGTGCGGCGGCGGCGCGGCGTGCACGTGCGCAGGCGGCGCGCTGCTGCTGGCCGCGGCGGACGCGCTGGCGGGCCGCGGCGCCGGCGGCCGCGCGCTGCCCGGGCACGCGCAGCCCTCCGCGCGACACGACGCGCTGCACACGCTGCTCGCGCCCGAGGTGACCCAATCACACACACACACACACGTGACGCGATCACGCTACACCGACATTCAAAATCGGGTCATTCCAACGTTTCGGGTGTGTTACCCTTGAACTCATAAAATGAGGTTTACTTCGGTATTATATGAACTAAGAAATATAACTATTTTAATGTTTGGATAATATTTTCTTTTCCTGAACACGCATAATTACAATTTTCAAGACCAATAACGAGAGAATCACTAAAAAGTTGTTGTTTCGGGTGTTACGCGAATTTTCCTATAGGTACCTTCTGGCCATCAGTACCAAAATGCATTATGCAGTGAATTTTTTTAAGTAACCTCCAGTTTACTTATAACAAAAGTCATAATAGTTCTTAAAGTCTACTAAAACACTGAAGTAACCCTTAGTATTGCTTTTTAATTAATTTTAATGAACTATATAACCTGTTTCGGGTGTTACTAATAATTCGTTTCGTGTGTTACGAGTACGAAATAAAAACACATTTATACGAAATTATAATTATTTTATTAAAATAGTAGGTATTCAATTTTATTCTTGAATGAAATGAAAAAGATAAAAAAATAAACATTATATAACAGATATATAAAATAATAATTAGAATAATTAAGAAAAACTATTGCCTTTTTAATTAAACCCATTAAAAAATGCATTACTTATTATAAAATTAAGATTCAACAATAAAAACTCTTATTTCTCGGAGATATCAATTAACCTTGGGAATTCGTAAGTAGAAAGTCCGTCCATTTTTTAATTTTAAAGCAGCATAATTATGCCCTCATAACGCACATAACAAACATCCTTTTCATCAGGTCTAAACATAGTTGCTTTATCACCAACAACTTTTTAAAACATTATTTGTATTGTACCTCACCATCATCATCATCAACTATCGAACTCTGGCAAATTCCTGCATATCGATATTCTGTTCTCTTTCTGCCTTTAAGCTGAAATTTGACAAGAGGAAATGTCCCAGTTTTAAATTAATATTCTGCACTCTTCGTATCTGTATAAACTTCACTAGAGCGAAGTCGTCTTTTGAACCTTAAGCAGCCTGAAAAACAGTCACAGATGCAGATGCCAGGTTAGGTTGATACACTGCATAATCTCGAAATTTCCCGAATTTGATAACACGAATTTCAGAATTCCGATTTTGAAATTTCCAAATTATTACTAAGTATTCCGAATTTTAGTTTCACGAAGCAACACAATCACGATTTTTAGGGTTCCGTACCAAAATGGTAAAAAAAGAACCCTTATGGTGAGACTTGGTTGTCTGTCTGTCTGTCTGTCTGTCTGTCTGTCTGTTTGTCACAGCAGGTTTTCTCAGCAACTACAAACGCTATGCACTTGAAATTTGGCATAGTTGTACCACTTGCTTGTCTGTGTTTAATGTGTTTAATAAAAAAATATGAAATTAAATTTATAAATAATTGATAAGGGGTCTAGAATGGGAGGTTAACAAATAAAAGTGGTATGAGTATTTATTGCAAATGGGGTGTCATATGAAAGGGCTCACTCTGCACATTTCAAAACTATTTTATTTTCAATTTTCTGTTATGTACTTTTTGATTTATAGCTGAGTATGTACAAAAAATTACCGTTCCCCCCTCTTATCTCTGAAGTTTATCAATCTAGGAATCTGCAAAAATCCTGGCGTATAGATTATTATATTTATTATTTATATTTTATGGGAAAAATAAAATGAAGTGTTAATTATTTACACTTTTTGAGAAATAACAAAAAATCTTTAAAAATCTGTTTTAAATTTAGGCTAGTCAAAACGGACTGGAATGGATTGCATATAAAATGAAGTTCATAACAAAATGAGTATTTTCTTTGAAGTTACCAAGCATATTATCTTAAATACGGAACCCTCGGTGCGCGAGTCCGACTCGCACTTGACCGGTTTTTAAATTCCGAATGTTCACATTATTAAAAACCCGAAATATTTTTTTTCGAATATCACCATTCCGAATATTCCTATTACGAATCCCAAATATTTATTATTACGAAATCATTGCAGCCCTAATTCTCTAAGATATTTTATTTCAAATAAGCGTCTGATAAAATATTGTATAATACCGTGTATAATGTTTAACATGCTTAATGCTCAAAAACTGTAAGAAATGTCCGACAAAGTCGACGGAGCTCCGCTTCGCGCCTTGATGCTACTCTAACTTAACCTAACAAGATGAGATTGACCTAATTATTCTACATTACCGATCTGGTTTGTGAATTTTCGGAATTTTAATTTTCGTAACTCGCAATTTATGTAAAAAAGTAAATTCGGAATTGTCAACATTCGCAAATATAATATTCGGAAAAAACGTTTTCGTGATTTTACTATTCGGTAATATAAAATTCGAGATTTTGATTTTCGGTCTTATATTTTTTCGGTGTTGTAAAAATTCCGAATTATGAAATTCGGTATTTTCAAATTCAGATTTAAGTTCCCGATGGTAAGGTATGTTTGCTATGGAAATAAGTTAGAGTTGACTTCTTAAGCCAATTTTCTTTTTTGAGCTCTTGGTAACGTTAATTAAAGAATGACCCAATAACCAGTGGTACCGATAGTACGGTTTAAAAAAAATAGAGATTTTCTTTATGAACTTGATGTCCATTTGACTTACCTGAATGTTACCTACCACACTTTTTTAAAGTTTTTTTTAAATATCCCATAAACTCAATTTTGACAACTTAGTTAATGTTAAAGGGTTAAACAATGTGCATTAGAGAAAACGGTGGTTCCTTTTTTGAAAAAAATAGGAGGTTCTCAATTCGACTGTTTTTTTAAATGTTTGATACTTACTCCGCTTAGATTACTCCGTCAACTGAAAAATATTTTTTCGTTTGATAGGGTACAGATCCGAAATTGTCACCAAGTCAGTATCTGATAAGGGGAGCTATGAGGAATCGAGGGAACTCCTCAAATATTATAGGTATACACATACCGATTTTGGTATTTTCAGTAACAAGTCAAGTTCAAGGGTTGCAATAAGATATCTCGATAAAGATAGTTGAGCGACTATGACGAAGCGCATTTAAATGGTTTATACTATGATTTTCCCGCGGCGTTGCTTGCGGCGAGATTGAAATATCATATAGTTTCTTATTAATTGAGAAGTTGGACTACATAAAAACATATTAAGATCACTAAAAAGAAGAAAATGAAAATTAACGGTTTGAAAAAAAATTAAAATCACCATCAAAATCGCATTATCCAACTGTTGGTAATGAGTCCTCCGGCACCTGTCAGCTGTAGTTTGACCTGCAGGCGGGGCGCGACGGGCGCTCGCCGCTGCACGTGCTGGCGCAGCACGACGCGCGCGCCTGCGTGCGGCTGCTCGAGCAGAGCGCGCGCGACCCGCCCTTCGCGGGCCCGCTCGGCAAGCAGAACCGCCTGCGCGTGGCGCGCGCGCTGCTCGCCTGCGCCGCTGACATAAAGGTGACCTCACCGCTCGATTTACTCTACTGCTTATTGTACGAGCCGGTTTGAAACAGAACCAGCAAAAATATTGACTTAAAGTTAGTCACGCTCCTGCAAGAAAACTGTCAGAATTATTATTTTAAGAGCTAGCTACGGAAATAGGTTTGCAATTTATAGAGCAACGAAATCCCTATAGTTAGTGTGCCAAACATCATTATTAATTAATACGGGCGCCTGGCAGTTTTTCAGTGGTGGGTGTGGCAACAAATGTATTTAATTCAAGTATAACAATGCCAGGCGTTTTATTTGGGGAAAAAGTAGTGCCAGATGACGTCCAAGATGTGCAAAAAAGTGCCAAGTCATCTCATTTATTGGATCAGTTTTTATCGTGTTTCGTTACCCAAAGGGTGGAAACGGGACCCTATTACTAAGTCTGACTGACTCGCACTTGGCCGGTTTAAGAAACTTCACAAACCGGGATCGAACCCTAATTTTTTAACCCGCGGCCAAAAAGATACGTTTAACGTGTATGTTTGTATATGTTTTATTTGGAGCAAACTAATAATATTAACATCGTCATCGTCTTAAGTATTTATTTATTCTGTACCTATCACGTTAATAAAAGTAATTTGTAATATCATGTTAATGTTTTTCGAAATGTTGGCTCTTCGAAATTTTTTGTGACCTGAAACATGAATGAAATGTTATCAATATATAATATCTTGCAACGATTTCATTCTTAATTAGTTGATTAAATAAAGTATACCTGAAGCATACCTGCCTGAGGTATACCTGAGGCTGTTCTAGGAGTAGCTCAACTCTACAGCATTACGGCCACGCTTAAGCAGAAACGGCTGCGGTGGTTAGGGCACGCGCACCGCATGGAACAGACTCGTTTGCCCAGAAAAATATTTCTGGGAGAGGTCGCAGACGCAAACAGGTCCGTTGGCCGGCCCATTTTGCGATTGAAGATTGTGCTAAGCATGATATAGTAGCTTTTGACATCCCTCGCAGCAAATGGAAAGAGCTGGCCGAAGACCGTAATAGGTGGCGTCAGGGATCAATACCGGTATTAATTAAAATTGAAATATCTTAATTAATTTGTATTATTTCCTTGTTATTTTCGACTGTAATTTAGGTAATAACACTATTCTATTAAATAAGCGAGATACCGAAATTGAATACCGGTATTTTTGTATGAAACGATCCCTAGGTGGCGTCGCCTTGTTCAAGTAGGTCAAACATAACACTTCACCTGGTTAGGTCTCCTTAGAGAACAACGCGCGAAGCGTCACGAGCGGGCCACCAACCTCCGACCAACAGGGGGTACATACACTTGCTGTGCGTGCGGCCGAGGATCCTATCCCGAATCGGCCTGTTAAGTCACGAGCCAAAGTGTCTTTATTCATATTGTTTTTGTCCTAAATCATCTGTAATAGATGAAAAGGTCTATTTATTTTAATAGCTGCAGCATTAATACGGTCGACGCGGGCGGCCTGGGGACGCGAGTTGGAGCCATTTGCTTTTTGTCCTCGCCTGGCGGGGTGATCGACTGAATATTTGTGCCTGTATTTTTGCACACACGATTTTGAAGGTCCACTCTAATGAAAAAATATAGGCCCAGACCTCTATAAATGAGACGACGTTGGCACTTTTTACCGCACCTTGGACGTCACCTGGCACTACTTTTCCCCCAATTAAAACCCCTGGCAATGTTATACACGAATTAAATAGATAATTAGCTATTATATCACACCAAACTCAGAGCTCTATAAATTGCACACCTTCAGTTGATTTTACACTTTGTTGCCCATCCACTCTCATACCCACCGCTGAACAGCTGCCAGGCGCCCGAATTAATTAATAATGATAGTATGGCGCACTAACTAGAGGGATTTCGTTGCTCTATAAATTGTAAACCTATTTCCGTAGTTAGCTCTCCGTCTATATCCGACTCGGCCTTTAATTACAGTTTTGTTATAATCGAGCATAATCTGTTGAGCCCATCGAAATAATTATAATAAGCATGGAAGGGTAATCTCAAACAAAAACGACTGCCAAATCCGCTCCAAAACACCCACTTTTTGAAATGAAGTGATCTTTTGTATCGAGTGGTTTCGATAATCAACAAAATATTAATTGAGTCAAGGTTTTCACTACGTCAGAAAGTCGACTGATAGACGGTTCGGCAGTAAGTATTAGCTCTACCCCCACAGGCACTAACTCAGTGGGGCCGATTTTCATCGTCGGTTAAGCTTCCATACTTATTATATTTCGATGGAGGAGCCGTTAGGTGGGCGCTCGCAATCTTTGATCAAAGTAACCGTTATTACAGGAGGTGGAGGAGCGCGCTGAGATTTTGGAATTTATTACTAGTCAGTTGAGCACCGGTGCGCTGCCGGCGGACCGCGCGCTGCTGGCCGGCGCCGACGAGCTGGCGGCCGGCACGCGCGGCGAGCGTGCCGACCGCGCCTGGCTGGCCCTGCTGCTGCGTCTGCCCGCCGCGCCGCGCGAGCGCCTGGCCGCGCGCCGCGCCGCAGCCGCCGCCGCCACGCGCCCGCGCGTGCTCTGGCGGCTCGACAATCTCCTCGAAAACCATAACGAAGCGCTAAACCAATTTTTCCAAATAGAGAATCCTTCCCGCATCGACGTCGACGAACTCTTCGAATATCTACATTCCAGGATGGAAGCCGACAGTGCCGGCGTCAAAAAGGAAATCGAGAGCTACTTACCGTCTCTAGTCGAACTCCGGCCGATGGCGACGGCCGCTCTGATGAACGACCAGTTTTTAGACGCGATAGCCGCGACGCTCCGCACCGTCCGGAGCGACCGGGCGCTCGAGTTCGCCGAGTGTCTTCGCGAAGCCGGGCGGCTGCAAGGGGAGGCGGCCGCGACCTACTTTAGGAATCTCTGCGTCCTGCGGCCGGAGGACGCGAGTGCGTTTTTAGAAAAGAACCCGGGTCTGTTGCGGCCGGAGGAAGCTCTCGCGATCGTCAGGGAGACGGGCGCGCGGCACGCGGAGCCGGCGTGCCTCGAGGCGACCGGCGACCCCGAGGCGGCGCTCGACGCGCTGCTGGAGCTCGTCGCCGCGGCGGACGGCGAGGCCTCGGCCGCGCTCGTGCGGCGCGCCTGCGAGCTGTGCGCGCGCGTCGCGCCCGGCGTGCCCGCCGCCGCGGCCGCCGACATGTGGGCGCGACTGCTGCGGCGCGCGGACGCCGCGCCGGCGGCGCTGCTGCTGGAGGCGGCGGCGTACCTGCCCGCCGCGGCGCTCGCCGAGCGCGCCTGCGCCGAGCCGCGCCTGGCGCTCGGCGTGCTGGCGGCGGCGCGCGGCCGGTGCGGCGTCTGGGAGTGCGCGCGGCGCGTCGCGCAGCAGGAGGCGCACTCGGGCCTGGCGCGGGCGCTGGCCGCGTCGCGCCGCGGCCTGGCGGTGCGCGGGCGCTGCGCGCGCTGCGGGCGCGGGCTGGGCGCGGCGGGCGCGTGCCGCACGACGCACTGCGCGCGCGCGGTGCACGCGGAGTGCGGCGCGGGCGCGGCGTGCGCGGCGTGCGGCGCGCGGCTGCCGGACAAGGTGCTGGCGCCGCCGCCGCGCCCGCCGCGCTCCGACCCGCCGGCGCCGCCCGACCACGCCTTGCGACTGATCGCCCCCCCTAGACCGGATCTAGAAGGCGTCGTATGATTCGATTGCGACCCGACATGAACCGAATTAATAAGTTTGATATTGTCATAAGAAAATCGACGAACTCACAACGGATAGATACATATATTTAAAAAAAAAATGTGTACCCTTAAGATGATTCGGTAAGTAAATATTTATTACTAAGATGTAAACTGATGCCAGTGCGGTGTTGATAATCAACCATATTATAATGGTGTACAAAAAGACCTTAATTTTATTGCAATATCCAGTTACGTTACATCTTATCACCTCTTCGGATTAGTCGAGATCGTTATGGACCGGTTTGATGATTGATTTCAAAAAGATGCGCCCCATCGAACATTTGACATAAACCGACTTCATACAAGCACAGATCAAAGAATACAATACAAGCGATTACTAGCGCCATCTGTCACAACTCGTACGAACTACGTTATCGCAAACGAGTGCCGCGACTGCCGCGTTGCATAGGAGTAACCTTGTATGTGCGTTCAGGAATAAAAAAAATTGTTTGCAACCTGTCACTAAAAATATATTAGCCTATTTTTGCAAAATGTGGTTACTAAATTATCAACAAGTTTTTAAAGACAGGTAATTCTGTATCTCTGCCTACCTCACTCTGGGATTACAGGCGTGAAGGTATGTATGTAGTTATTTTTAAGTGCACTTAAGTGATATTTATTTATTTATTCAACCACTCTTATGCAACTAAAATTTCTCAATTTATAAATATAATATATTATGTTATCCAGACAAACGTTTTAAGACTGGTGTGCAGTAACAGCCACACATTATGACAGTAATTTCAGAGAGCGATCGGTTTTGATATTATAATACGCTACCTATACCTACATACGCAGAAAAGTTTCAAGTAAAAGTTGTTAAATTCGAAAAAAGTGAACTCATGATGAATTTTTTTTTTTTATTATTTTTTTTTTTCTTATTCAACGGCTTGTATTCCAATGAAATTTTTGGATTATTCCGCAAATCCATCAGCTCCTGCAATTCCCGAGGCATATATATACATACATACTTACGTAAGTCAGCTCCACGCCGCGATATACACATATAGTTTGATTTTATTGAGCCGATTGTTTTGAAATAAGATATTTTGAATACGAAACCGATCGTGCCGGACTTGTATATAGCCGTGTCTAGGCCGAGCTAACTCATACTCGTCCCGCAATCGCTTTCTTCCCAGTCTCTAATGTTATATTATCACCCTTTTCTACAGATCCCTCATATTCATATTTAAATACTGAATTACTTCAATAAATTATTTTGTAAAATAAAAGTCTATACATTGAGCCATCATGATGATACGATATTGTATCTTTTTTTTAAAATTTCGTATCATAATTTTTGCAACCTTTAACCACGCAGCTAGGCATTTTTATGACGAGCGAACGTCATCTAATGACAGTCGCCCGCGAGCCGCGAACGACTAAATCGCGGTTGGCCCTAAGCTGATTATTTAGTTAGGGCCTACGAACTGGTGCCATTTCGTCGCGCCGTTGGCGCGGTCCTTACGCTAATCACTACATAGTATAAAACAAAGTCGCTTTCCTGCTTTTTATGCTTAGATCTTCTAAATTACGCAACGGATTTTGATGCGGTTTTTTTAATAGGTAGCGTGATTCAAGAGGAAGGTTTTTATGTATAAAACATTTTGGATTTTGTACGGGTATTACAGAAAACTCACACAAACCGAAGCGAAGTAAGCAAAAGTCCCAAGTAGATTTAGGTTATCTTAGTTTTGCAGCAGGCCTGAAGGGCCAGACCACCCAGAAAAAAGCGGAGCTCCGTCGACACTATCTTGATTTCTAGAATGAAGAAGTATGCGAAAACACGACAGAGCTAAATAAAAGAGACTATATGTATACGGTGATTACGGTAATGGGACTTTTGGGACTAAAATTAAATATAAATATTAGTGCCACTTGTCCCATGGGACTAGTGGGATAGACGAGAACTTTAAGCTCATATGCTAGCGCTCGTGCAGCCTAAATTTCTCGGGATGCAATTGATCACTTTCATCCCTTGGTTAACAATCTACTAATACCTACTAAAAACTACAGACCCATTTTCGGTCACATATTGCAGTGAAAATATGGCCTGTTTAGAAGCCCGTTAATTAACATGATAAACCGCCTCTTTCTACGAGTGTAACCTTGTTTGTAGGACTTTCATGTGATATTAAGGGGCTTCTAAACGGGCCATATTTTCACTGCAATATGTGGCCGGCAACTATTGGTGTCCCTCTATTACTCGTATGTTAGAGAAAGATACCAATAATATGGCCCGTTTAGAAGCCCCTTTATGGTAAGGCATAGGTAAAACTGTACCAACCTACAGTCAAATAAAACGAATGGTAATTGTTATGAACTATTCGTTTATTTTTCCGATCAAAACATTAATTACTTACATCGGACACGGCACAAGTAAGAAAGTTAACATCCTGAGATACAAATAAAAAACATTAAATTATCTCATCGATAAACATAAAATAGTAGAACTTTGAACTCTTATCGTGAATTACAAACAGGTAGGACCAACTAGGTACATAATATTTTAATGCTCATGATTACTAAGGTAAGTAAAAATAGGTATTATGTGCTATATCGCCTTAAATAGCCAATGTGATAGAGCTATACAATTTCTGTATCATTAGTCTGCGTTAGACATGGCCAATCTTCGTACAGCCCTTAGCTCATGCCCTGACACAGACTACTCAATATCGTATTTTGGTGCGACATACGTGTTATATCACTTGGACTAGATTAGGATAGTTGTGAACAAACGAGGATTAATACGAATTCGCCATTTATATACAGTTAACGTACCGGAATATACGAATGCCGAATGCAATAAACATATAGTAAATTATATATTTAAATAACAATTTTATGTTTTTTGACAACTCCTCCAACGTATTTAAAGACGGTTATTCAACACCATTTGCAAATTCGGGCATCTTCTTACTTTACTAGTAAAATATTTAGATATATTATTTATATTGTACGGCTATTCAGATTTACTTTGCGACTAATCAAACCATTAAAAAACAAATCTTATTTTGTAAGTTTCCGACGACATCCTTGTCCGTTACTCCTTAGTTCTAAATACATTACTTTGGAAGCTCTATTGTTTATACTCCATCGTGAGGAAGAGATTAACGAGCTAACTTCGATCTTCGGTTTTTGGGATTATTTAATCCTTTAAAACCACTCAACTAAGTATGTAACTAATCAAATGTCCAAATCACTAACACATTTATCTAGTTTACAAGAAAAACAAAGAATGTTATTAAAATAAAGAAAGAATACGGGTGCCAGATTCCTTTGCAAAAGGTGTATTTGTAAAAACCAACACACACGCAATTATTAGCTCGTTCCTTGAATACCAAATACGGGAAAAGGATGATGGGGATTTCTGAAATACCCGATTTTCAGGAAGTACTGGATCGAAAGTATTATACTTTGCATATATTGGTATAAATTACGCTTCAGGAAATTCCGTATTAACCTTTCCAAAACCATGTCAACACATGCCAATGCCACCTAAAACGAGCCCGAATTTCAATCTTACGTCACTCTCTATTTTTAAGGGATTTTCCACACTGGTTGCGTTCTGCAGTCTGCGGTCAGGTCAAGTATCTCTATATATGTATCTCTGTCATAATTTAGTAAACTGATAGAGGCAAAAGATGCGTGATCAGACCGCAGAACGCATCCAGTGCGGCAAATTCTTACCGTCATCCGTAATCGATTTATCCACCGTTTTCGTTGAACCGGTCGAGCGAGTATATCCTTCAATGGCGTTGGAAATTTTAAGGAATGTCCAGGACACCCAATATAACTAAGTTTATCGTGTGACAAAATGTGGATAAAACAACCGTCACCTTCTGACACGTATATAAGTACGAAAGTGACGGATGCTTTATCCACATTTTATCACGCGATAAACGCAACCATACTAGGCCCGCAGGGGTCAGTCACGTTATATAGCGTGAAATAAAATATTAGTTGAAATTATACTACACCAAAACTGGAAATTTTCAATTCTGATAAGTAGAGAACGAGCGCAATTTATACCCTACATTTACACTACAATTATTCAAATGCATTTTTCTCATAGAGATCGTCACAAGTAAATTACTCTATAATATTACCTAGTCGATATTTAAAGAAAACCAAAATAAATGTTCAAAAATAATCAAAACTTGAAATACCTACTTTGAGTTCAGAACAATACGAAGCTGTTAACGTAATATAAAATGGGTTGCTTATTTTCAAACAAAAAAACAATACAAAAATATGTACGCCGCCTAACCCACACAGATGGGGGTAGCACAGCGCGTTCCAGGTGTGGAAGAGTTGACATACGTAATACCCGTAATACCAGATCCCTACATGCTCGCTGAGTTCTTAATGTAGAATGCCAAAATCCCATTTATTACTAGGTGCACTTGCCGTCCCCGAGCAAGTCTAAATGGAGCGAAGCTTTGATCCTGATCTCTAATAGTTTGGGAAGAGTATGCGGACAAACGAAAATCCGAATCGGGGAAGAAGGGAAGAATGGAACTTCGCTCCAATTAAGAATATGAAAAATATTAAGTATATTTAGATTTAAAGTATTACGGTTTGGCATTTTAGGAATACCTGTCCTTTATCTTCCCTGAAAATTAAATTAAAATTAAGGATAAATTATCTCAAACTTAATTTCTGTTCTTTTTCTATTATTTTTTTCCAAATAAAAAATCTGAACTCCGTGTGACAGCACAGGTTAATATCGGATAGGAATGCTGCCGGTAAAACGGGTACCTATCTGATATTCTAAGTACCAATATACACAAAGACGGCTAGTCCAAGGCGGGGGTACATACACTACATACCTAATCTCGAAAAATTTTTTTCCGAATTTGATAAACACGAATTTCAAAATTCCGATTTTAAAATTTCCGAATCATCACTATTCCGAATTTTAGTTTCACGAATCACGATTTTTTTAAATTCCGAATTTTCTCATTTTCTAATTATTAAAATCCCGAAAAATATTTTTCCGGATATCACAATTCCGAATATTCCAATTCCAAAATTTTAGCATCCCGAATTCTCTAAGATTTTTTATTTCAAATAGGCGTCTGATAAAATATTGTATAATACCGTGTATAAATCACGATTTTTTTAAATTCCGAATTTTCTCATTTTCTAATTATTAAAATCCCGAAAAATATTTTTCCGGATATCACAATTCCGAATATTCCAATTCCAAAATTTTAGCATCCCGAATTCTCTAAGATTTTTTATTTCAAATAGGCGTCTGATAAAATATTGTATAATACCGTGTATAATGTTTAACGTGCTTAATGCTCAAAAACTGCAAGAAATGTCCGACAAAGTCGACGGAGCTCCTCTTCGCGGAGCTCCTGTTCCGCGTAGCTAAGGCGCTTCGCGCCTTGATGCAGCTCTAACCTAACCTAACCTATCAAGGTGAGATTGACCTAATTTAGTAATGTTCTCGTCTTTTACTTTCAACTGTTGTTTTAAGTAGAATACTTCAATTCAATTCAAGTGGTTAGTTTCATAATTCCAAATTTTACGTTACCGATCTAGTTTGTGAATTTTCGGAATTTTAATTTTAGTAAAAAAGTCAATTCGGAATTGTCAACATTCGTAACTATTAATATTCGGAAAAAAGTTTTCGTGATTTTAATATTCGGCAATATAAAATTCGAGACTTTGATATTCGGCCTTATATTTTTTCGGTATAGTAGTAGTAGTGTAAATTCGGTATTATGAAATTCGGTACTTTCAAATTCGGAATGAAATAATTCAAGATTTTAGGGTGTTCCCCCAATGAAGATATAATGCATTGTGAAACTTGTGATGCATTATTTCGAGTTAAATGTATTTATCAAGCTTCGGTGAAAGAGGTTTTGATCTCGGCAACCATTACATTCCTCAGAATGGGTGCAATAATTATAATATGTTCTATCCTCGAACAAATGAGGTACGAGAGAACTCTATGTGCATTTAAATCCTTACAGAGCATTGATGCGTTATGATATGATACGTCAGGTATTTTTTAAAGCGTTCTTGCAAATTATCTGCGCAACCAATTACATTAAAATGTAAAGACTGCTAAACACTCAAATTATTTCGTCGTACTTGACTGCTAAACACTCAACTTATTTCGTACTCAAGTTTATTTGTATATATTACAAGTTGGCAATGAAGAAGATAAAACTGCCACCAGCATTTAACCAACTTCCAGATGAGAATGACGGTTTCTTAATTTAAACACTAAACAATCCTTAAATCTATAAAATAATAAACTATGCTAATAAAACACTTTTCTTAACCTCCAACACAAAAAAGATATGGTTGGCTAGCGTTTGTCTGTCTGTGTCAGTTCCAGACTTCCAGTCCGAACGAATGAACCGATTTTAATGCAGTTTTCGTTGGACAGGTTGTATTCCAGAGATTTTTTATCAGACTTATCGGCTCTGAAACGAGCTTGTGTGTGACGTTTTAAAATTTATTAAGCTTTCATATTCCGCCGTTAATAGGGCTTGGAAGCAAAGTAACTTTTGCTGTCTTTTTTCGGCTATTTAAAGTTATCCGCACCTCTTTGTTCACACTGTGGACAACTGGGATTTTTTTTCCCAGCTGTCCGCACCCTAGAAATTAGGTGTGGACAACTTGGACTAAAAAATCCCATTTTCAATTCCCAGTTGTTCGCACTGTTTAATTTGACTCAACTGTTAGTTTTTATTAAAGTACTAAAGTAAATATATTCGTATTTATGTTATTATACCTAGGTTCACGAAAATACAAAAAGTCATTTAAAAGTACCTAACAAACTTTTACTTAAAATCTGTTTTACAGTTTATAAAATGCCCTACAAATAGGAAAATAATAACGAATGCATGTATTTTTGCTTATATTAACTTTAAAACTCAACATATTGTAAATATTTAAAATAATATTTAAGTAACGTAAAAAATACCACGAGTTTGAAGAGCCAAGGATGATCATAAACAAAAGATTTTTGTAATTTCCGCAGCCATTGTTTTCTTATCTAAAAGCTTTAAAGAGTTGCGATAAACTAACGCTAACACTCCACACCTAATATGTAGGATGCGGACAACTGGAAAAAAACAAGTTGTCCGCAGTGTGAACAAAGGGGTGCGGACAACTGGTAATAGGCCACGTTTTTTATTTTCCAGATACACTTTTTTTGAAATAAATCTGCCATTTTTATTAATTTCATGTACCCAGTCACACCGGTCACCAAAAGCAACCTCACAACAACTTATTATCATATTAACCCACAGTCAGTTCAGAAATATGTATTATATTATGTAATTCTGACAATTGCGGTAATACTATATAGATTGGCACGTGACACTCCCATGGTCCGCGGGCGACGGGGGACGTGCGACAGCGGGGCGGTCTGAGGTGCGCGGGCCGTCTGCCGGGAGCGGCACCGTCGGTCACCGTCGCTGCTGGCGGTCACTTGTGTAAATAACTGCGGCCGCACATTACAAACTTATTGAACGTCAATTCAATCCAATTGTATAAGCAAGATCCAACTTCAGCAGAGCATCAAAATGATGTTAATTCTGACAGCTTTGATTATGGCAGTGCTGCAGTGTAGAAAGTTCAGAAAACGATGATGTTATGGAATGTGATGACAGTAAATAATTTAGTTTTGCTGACGTTTCTTTTAGTATGGCATTAAGTATAATACAAACATTAAAACGAGAATTATTTCTCCAATTTTGGTTCCAAAAAATGTTATTTATTAATCGATATGACTATATAATAATTATATCACATTAGGTTAATGCAGAATATCGTTAGGGACATAGGCAGACATATCCGTATATCCGTAACGTAATTTATATCATGTGTAGTGGAGAGCTTTCCCCGCCCCCATGAGCGGACCATGTGAGTGTCGCGAACGAATTTGCCAAGATATAGTATAACTTTCGTGTGGTATGCGTGACAAGACTTAATTATTATTATGGGACGTTTACCTTACTCGGTTTGGCCGTACTTGACTGCTGCATTCGGTCAGCGACTAGTGTAAACAGTTTTTTCATAGTAAATAACGAATACGGTTAAACCTAATACGACCGTTCGGTCACCGACTTAATGTAAACGCGGCATTAGTCAAAAGAAATGTTTCGTCACCCAGAGTAAATATTTTGTAAGAGCCCTTTTCGGACTCGGAAAAGGTAGTAAATAGTTAAGCCCATTAACAAGGAAACGTGCATCCATCTCGGCTTAATTATTCTGCATCATCATAGCGAACTCTGAAAACAGACAAGACAATAAAAGGGCTTAATATCTTCTTCTGATTGGTCAAACGACTCGCAGCATAGAATTGGAAAGACGAAAACAATAGCTTGCAAGCACAATGTGTGGAAGTTTAGCTCAGAATTAAAAGATTTTGTCTTCATATTTTTATAATGTTTGCATCCTGCTCATAGCAGACTCCTGCTCGAAACTCCTGGAAGACCCTTTTCAGGTTCTCGTATTCCTATAGAGTGGCTGAGCCTTGTCTAAATAATTGTCAAATTAGACCAACACTACTAACGGGTTTCTTATGTCTTTATGCCATTGAAAGAAAAAATAAAATAGTACATATTTTGCTTATCAATCTTTTTTTGGTACCTATTCAAAATCTGATTATTAATGGCATAATCTTACCTCTGTCTCTGACCACGCCTCTTACTAAGCCTGCGACCAGTAGTGGGATCTTGTAAGGTGAACCGATTTGTGGTGCCGGGAGCTACTCTTAAATTGCGTGAATCACTAGAACGTGCGGCATCAACCTGTTATAAAATAAGAATAAAAAATAAGTATGAGACAGAGCTACAGAATTACCAACAACTATAAGAACTTGTT
This sequence comes from Acleris cristana, assembly GCA_948252455.1. Classification (NCBI taxonomy): domain Eukaryota; kingdom Metazoa; phylum Arthropoda; class Insecta; order Lepidoptera; family Tortricidae; genus Acleris; species Acleris cristana. The sequence goes on along the minus strand of OX411784.1, from coordinate 8,757,205 downwards.
GACATTTTGCACAATTAGGCTAAGATGTTTACCAGTGTATTAGTGACAGGTTGCAAGACCATCGCCTAACAGTACAAGATGTATATTGATGAAATTTGAAATATAGGTGTCTTTTATAAGCCGCTACTTAGGTTAAATTATTTTTCTCAGCATGCATCAAAGTTTGGTACATATTATGACAAGTACTTTTAAAAACACTAAAAGGTTTCTACGCAGTTTTATTGATTAAGTAAATATTTTCGGAAATAATCGCTCCGAAAGTTGCATAAATTGTGCCATGAGAATACGCTCTTTGGTTGGTGCACTTTTTCACATCGTATTTTTACATTTTGTGACTAATCTAAGTGTTTTAACTCACGGCTTCGGAACCCTACACTGAGCATGGTCCGACATGCTCTTGTCCAGCTCATTTTTATTTTTATAGTGACCCATTCAACACAACAAAATAATTGATAATCTAAAATGTAGATTTACACTAAAGTTTACATACATTTTATTTATATTCATACACAATACACCACTGCTTTATACTGACTGCTGCGCAAAACCAAATCGCGACACAGCATAGCTGAGCCGAGCGTTTAGCTCGGTTGGTTGTTCCAGTAATTTCCATTCAAAGAATAAGATATAAGACAACATAAGGCTATTGATGGTGGAAATTTCAATTATTCTCTGTTACATCAATTAAAATTTCGACCATCTATATGTAACCATGACTATAATATCAACAAATTGTTGCCATTTAAACTAGTAAACGACTAAATTCCATTTAGACGTGCAGTGTAAATTATAAACAGTTTGAATTTTTACCTTTTCCATGAATTTCTTGATTAGCTCTGAGCAGTTGAGATTGTTTTCAGGCTCCCAAGAGTCAAATTTATTGGACCATCCTTTCCAGTGAATAAGAAATTCTCTTTTCCCATTCTTCTTATGATGGACTTCTAAGATACGTTCAACCTGAAAGCATATGTGGTTAAATAAATCATGTTAAAATCAAGTAACAGAATCCCAAATAGATCTTTTGTGATAGTGGATGTGGATATGTTTTTCCTATTTTACTCACCTCATATTCCGCATTTTCATCAGCATTTTCACTATCCCATTCATTCTTAGTACGCTTAGCCTTCTTAGGACTAGCTTTTGTTTCTTTCTTTGCCCCCCTTTTCTTGCCTTTCTTTGGAGATGGGGATTCTTTGGTTTTAGAATTTTCCTTCTACAACAAAAAGTATATTAGTAGTGAATAGGAAGGATGTGGTTAGTCAGACAGAAGCCTAATTAAAATTGAGCCTTATTGTGGCTCTAAAAGATCAGATGACCTAGTTCAGAAAAGAGTTGGATGAGACGAGTGCAGTATCAAACACCTTGGCCCGAGAAAGAGGAGGCTTATGTCCTGCACTAGGTAATGTGGGCTGATTGAATGGATGATTAGAAATCAATCGAGTGCTAGTCGGACTGGCGCACAAATGGTCCCATTTTTATAGTGTTTTTTTTTAAGCTGGTACTATGTGGGGAAATCCGAAACCATAGGATATACAGGGATATTATCTTAAAAACAGTTGGACTTTTTTTGTGTAATAAATTTTGCCATATTAAACTTTTTGGTCAAGGGTGAGTTGTTTTAAAAAATTAAATTTTTATAAAAGAAATTATTTTAAAAAAAATGCTGTTTGACTCTGTTTCGTGTAAGGATCGTTTTATTGTATAGGAAATTGTTTCTTTTTTTTAACCATTTCAATATATACGCCTTTTTCTGCAAATAGACTAAGTTTTAAGTAAAGATCATTTCAATGTATCGAAAGAATGTCGGATAGCGGAATTTGGTCAAATTTACATCGTGTAATATTTACTGTAGTTTCGAATTTTTTGAATAAGAAGCTAAAAAAAAAAAGTATTTACATAGTATAGTGTATAGGTACTTAAATACTTATCACAAGTAAAGTTAATCTGAATTGGAATCCGACTCAAAATTTACTAAACTTTATATTACAATAAGTATAAAAAAAATATTCTATGATGTTCAAGTTATTGTAATTGCCTAAAATGAATGTATTTTTTATTTAAATGTAAACTCTCCATGGTTGAGCTTAAATCCAGCCAAATTATGGTAACGCCTTTTTCAATACTTTATTTAACGTAAATTTTAATTATAATGTACAGTCAACTAATTTGATTTCTAGGCCACTATGGGCTTTGTCAACGTGACGTTGTAAACCAAATCATAAGAAGTCTCTTGCGTTTTGGTTGACAACGTCACTTTAACATAGTTCAAAGTGGCCTAGAAATCAAATTGGTTGACTGTATAAATATAATGAAATATTTTTTTTCTATCCATACAATGAAATGATCTGTACATGAAACCAAGACTATTTGCACAAAAGAAATATTAATTCTGATGTACGACTGAGTCCCTTTATGAGGGATCCAGAGCCTGTGTCAGGATCAATAGGGCATACTCGGTCTGGTTTAATATTTCCAGAGGTGTTAGACAGGGCTGTTTTGCCTCACCATGGCTGTTCAATCTATTCATGGACAGTTGTATGCGAGATTTGAAAGTTTGTGATAAGGGTTTGCGTATGCAAGTTGCTAATCAAATGACTCTTATATGCCGATGATCAAGTTATACTTGCTCCATCGGTACTTGAGTTGCAGGAGATGGTGACAATGATGAATGAGGGATTTAAGCAAAAGGGGTTGAAAGTTAATGTTGCCAAGACCAAGGTCATGGTGATAAAGAAGGACGAGGAGATGACTGAGTGCGTGAAATATAAATGGTGAATTAGTAGAGCAAGTGAGTGAATTTGTGTACCTGGGAAGTATGTTTACAAGAGATGGTAAGTGTGAGAAGGATATCGAGAGGAGGGTGAATGCAGGGAATCAAATAAATGGGGCACTGTACTCATTTGTGAGCAGAAGGGGCATTTCACAAAAAGCCAGAATGGCTGTTCACAATGGAGTGCTGGCCCCTACTCTGATGTATGGTAGTGAATGTTGGGTGTGGCAGGACAAGCATGAGAGTCGTATAAATGCAGTTTAAATGCGCTCTTTGCGTAGAATGTGTGGTGTGAAATTGACTGATAGAGTAAGGAAGAAAAGGATGCATAGTTAAGGACTAAAATTAAGAAACGGTAACTTTAGTCAGTTAAAGCTGGGTTTTATAAAGTTCCGTTAGATCAAATTTCCGTCACGAATGTCAAAACTTGTATGAAGTTACTAAAATTTGATCTGACATATTTACTAACGGACGTTTTATAAAACCGGGCCTGAGTCACGAAAATTAACTATACGTTTATAAAACAAATGGTGGTATCTCAGACAAAACTCCTATAGAAAGTGCGACCATATCACTAACAGGTGAGGAAAAAAACACGTAAAAGAAACAATTGCGATAAGCCATACTTAAAAGTATTTGTAATTAAATTATAAATCTATAGCAATAGCTAAAATTATTATGCCACTGTGACATACAGATTTGCGCCGCAAGGCATCATATTATACTTTATTGGGTTCAGACAGAACCCTAAAAAGTATGTCATTGTGCCTATCTCTAGAGCCACTTGCACCAAGAAAATTAAGCTAGTAAAAAGCAGATAAACCTCATTTAAGTTTAACAATTTAACAAAACTAAAACGGAAAATTCATTACATTGTAAAAGTACCCGAGCAATGGACCAAGTCAACAACAATTCTTTTACACAAAAAAGGCAATATGAAAGAAATAAATGACAATAAACCAAGGGAACAAGCTAGATTTAGGAGTCATTTTGCAACCATTGACCACATCCACACAATAAAACAAATTATAGAAAAATGCAACGAATACAACAAGATGTAATATTTGGCCCTCATAGATTACAATAAAGATTTTGACTCCATAAAACAATAAGATCTGGGAAGCCCTTGATGCATAAGGAGTACAAAGGAAATATATAAACATCATTCGTGAAATATATAGAAAATGTACAGCAAAAGAAGAAACTGAATGAGTGGGAGAAGAGTTCAAAATAATGAAAGGTGTAAGACAGGGCGGTCCACTCTCCCCTAAATTCTCCCTTCTTCAGACAACTTAACTGGGATAATCTTGGTCTTAACATCAATGGCATGAAATTGAATCATCTATGGTTTGCTGATGATTTGATCCTACTCTGTGAAAACCCAGATAACCTGCAAACTATGATTCAACAACTAGCAAACGAAAGTGCACTGGTAGGACTCACAATGAATACAGATAAAACAAAACTCATGACAAACCATGATGAAATAACAACAATAGTAGACCAATATGTATACCTTGGACAGATAATATCCCCAAAGGACCAAATGAATAAAGAGGTACACAGCAGAATAAACAGCTCATGGAAAAGATACTGGTCCCTCAAAGAAGTCATGAAAAACCCTCGGATACATATAAAGGACAAAAGCAAGGTCTTTAACTCGTCAAAATGTATGAACTAACAGTTAACATTGAGTAAATTTAACATCGTTTAGTGAAATTGGTACTTATAATAATAAAAACAACATACCATCACTGGGTATGCAAAAATAGCTGTGTTATTTTCTATACAGAGCATTTTAGATCTTAGACAGCTTAAATAAAGTTTGAAATCCTTTATGTGAAAACAAACACATAGCAATTTTTGCAAGCGCAGTGATGATTGTAGATTGTATCATTAGTAACATTCGCTGCTGCCATTTGGCAATAATATGATATTTTACACCAGTTGAAATATAATCTGCACCAATTCGTCTTAGAATTGCTATGACAAATTTTGTGCAGATTATAATTAGTAAATGTTTGTATTTTATAGCGAGCTATTGGACCTTATGTAACATGTCAAAAACTGATACATACATGGGAGCATAAGGGTAGCTGAGAAATGAGTTATTCTCAAGATGAAAACTTGACATATCAATTTCTAGGCCCAATAATCCCCTTTTCCATTATATTAATCAAAATTGAGTTGTCTTCAAGAAACCAATATAATGTACCAGATTTTCCAGTAGCAGATCCAGGCTGGGGGCTATGGGGACCAAGTCCCCAAAAAGCAAAATAATAATAATAAGTCTAATTTTAAGAAACTGAGTTGCTCCGACTTTTACAAATTGCTGATGAAAAAGAAAGACATTTAGGCATAAATTGGAAAGTCTGAAAAGTAGTAAAATAAGTAAAAAGAACTAAACCATACCAAAAAAACACCTAATTATAATTTATTAATTTGATGCCAACAAGAAGTGTTCCTAATTATTTTTGTTACCAGATTACAGTAATCTTTACTCTAGGTCAGCGGTCGGCAACCTTTTGGCAGGCAAGGGCCACAAGGCAAAATAAACTAAAAGCGGGGCCGCACTTGTGATATTAACCCTAGAAGCCCAATATACCTATAATTATACAATTGTTTAACAACGCATTCACGGGCCGCAAGTAAGTCGTCGTAAGGGCCTCCTGTTGCCGACTGCTGCTCTAGGTAGTCTAGGTAATCTGATTACCTCAGAAAGAGAAGTCTATAATTTTAAGTGTTTTATTTGATTATTTTATTTGTTATGCTGTAGTTTAAGTCGATTTTGTTAATTTTTGTCATTATTAAATACACTTGGGAGCAAAGAAATCGAGCCACTTAGAACTGAATTTCCATAGAAAGTGGCTCAATTTCTTTGCTTCCAAGAATATATTGCAAACAAGCTGTAGAAATTAATACCAAAATAATAAACTTTGTTTTTAATATAAAAATGTGAAGGCAGCCCTAGGTCAAGCCCCTCAAAAAGCACCAAAATCCTGAATCCACTACTGAGAATTTCTAACTTAAAGCAATAAGATAAGGATAAGACTCAAGGTCCTAGGATCAGGACTTCTCCAAAGATATTAATTTCAAACACATGACCTCCTTTACAGGAATCATCCTACATGGACTGAATTATAGAACCATTGGTCATAAAGTTAACACCCCACATAATATTCACCCTATGTATGAAGGTATTTGCCCGAGCATTTACATACTTACTTCATCATGATATTTGTTTATCAATTCTGGACATGAAAGAGTGTTTTCTGGTTCCCAGGTATCACTATCTGCAGAATATCCTTTCCAGCGAATCAAATAATGCAATTTTCCTTTAATCTTTTTGGAGTCAACAACTTTTTCCACCTTAAAAAACACAAGTACTTATTTGTAAAACAAAAAAGAGCTAAGAGATGTGGTCTTTCAAATTAAAAGGGGCAGCTTATGGCAACCGGCGTTGACGTTATTCGGAGTAAAGTTAACATGTTATTCATATGAAAAGAATAACAGACAAGAAGCATAACAATCAGGTACTGTAAGACCCCTAACATAGACACAATACAAATCTCTAGACCATATTGGTCTAATCAAGAATGGCGATACATACCTCGTATTCTTCTTCAACCTCTTTTTTACTATCCTCTTTCTCAGATTTCCTTTTTTTACCTTTACTCTTGGACTTTCCCTTTTTAACCACGTCCTTTTCTACTTCGTCAGACTCATCTGCGCTTGGATTAGCATCAGAATCCGGTTGCTTGTCGTTGCGATCATTGGACTGTTGTGTTTCCGACTGATCATCATTTACCACAGAGCCATTGGCAGACGAAAGTCCATCATCGTCCGTACGACTCTTAGATACTTTACGCATAGTGAATTTCTTGAAATAAACAATTATGACCAACGCTAACCCCGAACAATCTAGTTGGGAATACTGAGGACTAGCAGCAAGTTTTACAATTATGCTATAATTGCGACAGAAATACACACCGGGCAGAGAATACGCAGTAGGAGGGAAACGAACAAAACTTGGCTTGGCTTGGGCTTACTTGTTTTTTTTTTAAATTAAGCGTTTTCAAATACTGTCATTTTGGCCTAGAAAAATGTTGATAGCTTCCAAATAGGCTATTTGACAATATTGAAAACATGCATCAAATTGTCGTCATCCTATTAGATAATAGCGTAAAACAACATATTTCACTTTATTTTAAACTAAATTAAGCATATTTTTTTGGAAATTACACGAAAAAAATTGTAATATATTTTGAAATTTTATCTGTGGCAGAAACGCTATGCGATTGCTTTGTAGCTGTGGTTACTCGCAGGTGACGTCACACGCAAGTAACCACAGATCATAAGGGCATATCTCTTCAAATGATTCTTCATTGTTTACTTGCATATAACGTCACACTTGTCACATGGCCAGCGCCACGATAGAAACAGCGTTTTTGGCGCGGTTTCGGAAATTTAAACTTTTAAATGGATTTTTATTGATAATATAGTAGAATCTCACGGAAATATCAATGTAGTGTGCTTCTTATGTAATAAAGAATCATTTAATAAGGTTTTCTAAAATTAGTCAAATAGCCTATTGGTTACGTTGTACGTTTTACTCGTATATTTCTGCGGGCCTAGTATAGCTGCGTCTATATCGCGTGTCAAATGTGGATAAAGTATCCGTCACTCTCGTACTTATTTACGTGTGAGGTGACGGAGGCCTTATCCAAACTTTATCACGCGATAAATGCAGCCATAGCTGTTTAGCTTTCAAAGTTTGTATGGAACAGCTGTTTTTTTTTCGCGATTTGGATGTTAGTCCCATAATAAAAGTTGATGAGTATGACCTACAGAGTTAGCCCCTGAAGTTTGTCCAACCTTCTGCCGAACACCTGTATATATATACAGGGTGTTAGGTATATAGTGGATAATCCTTGAACTACGAGGGCACTTAGGACATTATGAAAAACCTAAAATAGGTTTAGTAAAGTTTGTTTTTTTGGAAAATTGACACCCTTACTCGACTTTTTGGTGATGGTTAGGGTAAGAAGATATTTTTTTTAATTTTCTTTTTACTTTAATAATGTTTAATAGTGGTGCTATCAGATAAACATTACCAATATGGCGTCAACACCGTGCTTTAATAAAAAAAAAAACGCAAACTTGAATTTTGCATCTTCGATCGAACATTTACCAAACTTTGAGATGTTGCAGTGAAAAAAAAATACAATACCACAAGGTAGCCCATGAGCTTTAAAACATGCCCATTTCATAGAGATTTTAAAAACAGTATATATTGTTTTATTTAAACATTAGAATCAAAAAATAACTTCAGTTTTCCGCAATTGAGTCGATTATTTCATATTAAATTTGTGCTCTTGAATTCCAGATAGAGTACCTAATGATGACAAACTTTTCTTTGCTAAAATAAGAATACGATAAAAAAAAGCATTACAACCTTTTTGTTTTAAATAAAATGCTTCACAAAACTAGTGGCCAGTATTCTTATTTTAGCAAAGAAAAGTTTGTCATCATTAGGTACTCTATCTGGAATTCAAAAGCACAAATTTAATATGAAATAATCGACTCAATTGCGGAAACCTGAAGTTATTTTTTTATTCTAATGTTTAAATAAAACAATATATACTGTTTTTAAAATCTCTATGAAATGGGCATGTTTTTAAGCTCATGGGCTACCTTGTGGTATTGTATTTTTTTTTCACTGCAACATCTCAGTTTGGTAAATGTTCGATCAAAGATGCAAAATTCAAGTATGCGATTTTTTTTTAAATTAATGCACGGTAGTAACGCCATATTGGTAATGTTTATCTGATAGCACCACTATTAAACATTATTAAAGTAAAAAGAAAATTAAAAAAAATATCTTACACTAACCATCACCAAAAAGTCGAGTAAGGGTATCAATTTTCCAAAAAAACAAAAAAGTCCAAAAATCTCGAAAACCGTGCGACTTTTACTAAACCTATTTTAGGTTTTTCATAACGTCCCAAGTGCCCTCTATCTATCCGTAGTTCAAGGATTATCCACTATATACCTAACACCCTGTATTTATACGATGCTTGTACGTATACGATAATAGTTGCTAATTTGTCATTGTTATTTGACCGGTGAAATAAAGCAAATAAAATCAGTTAAAAGTTAAGTTAATCTCATGACATGACAAATTCAAAAGTAAAAAGAAATCACATTCGATCATGTAAGAAAAAGCAACAAAAAAATTACGGCAGTGTCTGTCATCCTTGTCAGTGTGTGGCCATCACATACCATATAATCTGTGCATGCATCTTATAATCTAATCTGTGGTGTGTACGGGAATCAGTGTAAAACTAATAACCTAAATGAAGTGTTTTCAAAAACAAAATCATGACTAATAGAAGTGATTATAAAAATAATCGAATGAATTATAACATTCAAAATGAGTTTCCTGAAACGAAAGGCACTAAGCCTACTCCAGAAGCTTCATCAATCCTGGAAGTTCTCAGTTTAATGATAGTGCACATTTGCAAAAAGATACTGTTCTTCGACACCAATTTAAAAATAGCAGTCTATCTCGGAGCTCTCTTCCTGCTTTCTGTGATGGCGGACAGTCTTACTTTTCCGAAGTCTTATTTCTCAAGAAGTGATAACATATTTAACCAATACTTCGTAAAAATCGGATGGTTTTGGACATTATTCACGACAGTCCCGTATATTTTATTGACATCCTACACCACTTGTTGTGGAAACAGAAGAGTTATAGTCACGGCACATTTATCGAGAATAGCAATTGCCACATTCTTTTGGTACACATGGACAATGATGTTCAATGTTATTGAGACAAAGTATGGACGTTGCAATATGAAGAATGTTGATAACAAAGTAGTTTGCTTGAAAAATGGAGGATTTTGGAATGGATTTGATTTATCTGGGCACTGCTTTATTCTTATCTACTCTAGTTTAGTAATGATAGAAGAGGCTAGAGCCATCAATGGATGGGAAAGGATAAAAGACTACATCAGAGAAGAAAAGTATGCACGAAGTATAGATGACAAGACTATAAGTATGAATCCATTAAGAAAGATATCCAAACAAGAATTAGAAGTTTTACAAAAATCTTATGAGAAATGTACACCCTATGTCAGATCATACTTGATAGCCATTGCCCTGCTTCAAATTCTATGGGATGTGATGCTAGTATCAACAATCCTGTATTATCACATAATGGTGGAGAAGTTTTTAAGTGGTGTCTTAGCAATCCTGACATGGTATGTCACCTACAGGGTGTGGTACACTATACCCTATGTCCTTCCAAATTTACCAGGAAATGGAACTTTTAAGTATAATAAAGAGAAAAATACATCTACTCCAACATTAAGAAAGAGAACTTCTACAAATGGTAAACATTTTATGGGAATGCCCATTACCAAACTACAAGATACTACAGAGGCAACTTCTGATGACAAGAAATAAATGGGATGATTCAACAGGTTGTTAGCTGGGTTAGTGGAAGAAATGTACTAATTAATTTACAGGCAACAGTCAACAAATGGTGTAGTTAGTGTGGGCAAAATGGGTAGGATAAGTAAAATATTTGTTATGGAAATATCTAAGAATCTGCACTTTTTCTATTTACATCTAAAAACAATTTTAAGTTAAGGTTTTATTTATTGATTGAAAATAAATTATTATTAAATAAATAAAGTTCTTTTACAAACTACTAATACTGTTTCATTGTAAATACCTAACAACACAGTTAAATAAAGAAATGTCATTAATGTATAAGTTTTTTGAAGACATACAAGATAGCAACAACAACTCCAACGGAAGCTGCACCTGCTGCACCAATATAAGCCGGAGGTTGAGATGTTACAATCATCTTTATGTGCAAAGGGAGGTTTGGCACAACCTTCTTGAAAGATTCTCTTTGTTGGACACGATGATAGTAGTTCTCTGTTAATGGGCGTTTTCCTCCAGTCCAGTACCTGCCTTCAAGGCCGAGTTCCCACAGGCGATGTAAAAGAACTGCCAAGTTAACATCAGCAATGCTAAAGTTTTCACAGCACAACCACATATCTGAAAACACAAATCATTGAGCTCCACATTACAAATGTTACACACCTATTCATATCAAATATTATACCTTCACTTTGTTCTTTTAACTGCTCTTCAACATGTGTTAAGACTTGATCAACTACATTCAAGATTTTCAAGTATTCTTCTTCATTTGTAAGTATTTCATGTTTTCTATCCTGAATGCCTGCTTTATAAAGCAGCATTTCTCGAGCTTTAGGGTTTTCTTCAGCTAATTTTCTTAGGTTTTTAGAGCTGCCTAATTCGCCATCTAGAATCATTAGGTTTAAATTCAATTATGTCATGTATACCAACATCAACTAAATGTAACAGCTGAGGAAACATCCAATGGGTTACTATCTAAAGATACTATCTATTTCTTTCAACTGTAATCTCAAAAATGTATTTTAATACTTACTTTTAAGAACTTCACGGACAGGCAGAATAAAAGGTAGTTTAGGCCTGCCACACAAATGGGGATGGAAAAATGATCCCACGGTTATGACACCTGCTGGCAATGCTTCAATCAGGTCACGGAATTTATTAATGTTATTTAAAACCTTTCTATCCGATGACACATTAATTAATGGAGTAAGTCCTAAAACAATGAACAGTCAAGTTATTAAGCAAATGTGTAATTAGTTACTCAAAAGTTAGGACTATTGGTAAAATTAATTACCAGGTTCCAGATATGTGTCCAGGTAATCTAGAATTCTCGTGGAATCAGGAATAATCTCATTGTTTACTTTAAGAACAGGGATTTCACCACGGGGATTCATTTCAAGGAACCATGGAGAATATTGTTCGCCTTTGGTAATATCCAGCACCAGTGGTTCAAATTCAACATTCTTTTCATACAATGCCATCAATACCTGAAATATTAAAAAAAGAACCCACTAGAATCACATCCCAATTAAAATCAGTTAAAGTGACGAAAATACTTTTAAAAATAAATTAAAATGCATACATGGTAAAATATATAAATCACTTAAGTAAAGAAGACGGAATTTCTGATTTAATATCTAGAGGCCAATTATACACTTGTTTACCATGTTTACTTACCTTTTGGGAATAAAAACTATAATAGTTACAGTAGAGCAAGATATTGGATCCACCTTTAACGGTTTTAGTACTTCCTTTTGGCATTGGTAATTTTTCAAGATATTTTTGAATATAATGCATGGTAAGGCTTTTGTTGATATCAGCACGCCAACCAGGTATCAGTTATAACTTATTTACCTACTTTAAGCAATAAAAAGTTATGAAAAACCCATGAGTATTGAAGTTTTGTTAGGCGGCTTTTTCAGATCAAACAACTAGTACCAACACACTAAAACCAAAGTCAGGTGACATTCAACGAGACCACGAATTCTATTGATGATATCATAAAGCGCGTCACATACGGAGCTATAATATATTTTATAATGCCAAATATATTACATACTAGAGGACGCCCGCGACTTCGTACGCGTAGAATTAGTTTCCCGCTACTCCCCCCATTTCTTCCCGTTGGGGGTCGATTTTCGGAAAATCCTTTCTTAGTGCTCACTTACATCATGAAAGGAACCCCTGTACAAAATTTCTAGTTTTTAAGTACAGTAGTTTCGGCTGTGCGTTGATATAAAAGTCAGTCAGTTTTTCCTTTTATATATATAGATTATAGATATTCGTACGCGAACCCGCGAAAACTATGTGCGAACACGTAAAAGCGTGAATGTGGAGCCGATTTACATATTTTTCGCGGGTTCGCGCCTTGTAACCACTTTTTGTCGGTTTTTTGGCCCGCGAACAGAGGCCCTACTTTGAAAATCGAAGTTCGAAGTTACGCTAGCTCTTTCTCTCGATTTAGTCTCGAATGACGAGTGACAGGGATGGAGCTAACATAACTTCGAACTTCGATTTTCAAAGTATTGCCTCTTGTTCTATTACGAAATTACGATGAATACTCCTCATCCATCATCTTCGTTTCCTCCTTTCATTTTATTTTTTTACTTTTAATGTAGACATAAAATTATATCGTCGAGCGCGTGAGTTCTACATTGCGAACACAATTGTAAACACTGCAAATGTGCAACCAAGAAGAGTTCACGCACGATTCTCACCGCGATTCACGTCCGCGAATCGCAATCGAATTTAAGCGCCCTTTACAGCTGCGTGTGTGACGTGCTTAAATTAATGCAGGACATATATATATATATATATATTATGCACTTATTACTTATTAGAACCAAATACGAGACAAAAGCTACGCGACAGTTTGAGATGTAAAATTAAAGTCAATAAAAAACATATAAAAAAAGTTATCGCTCTGAAATGCATATTCGAGTAAAAAAAATTCGGCACCCTAATTTTGATTCGTATTTTTTTATGGTCAAGCTATATTTTTTCAACCGTTTAAGGCTATGCGCGCACAAGCGACTTAGTTGCCTAGCGACAGACTTCAGTACATCTGTCTCTTTTGCACGTTCGAAGTGAGAATAAGAGAGATGTACTGTCGCGGCAACAAAAGTTGCTCGTGCCTAAGGCTCTACTTTGAAATCCGTAATTCGAACTTCGTCTATTGCTATCCCTTTTGCTCTCTACGCGTCACTAATTCGCAAGAAAGTGACGGGGCGATCCGAAGTTCGAATTACTGATTTCAAAGTAGAGCCCCTGCATAGCGTAACGTATTTCTTTTTGTTGCCAGGCCATCCCCTTAAAGAAACGGAACCTGAACAATTACTTAAAATTATTTAGCATAGCTGTACCGATTTCATCAGGACAGGGGCTCTACTTTGAAATCAGTAATTCGAACTTCGGATCACTCCGTCACTTTCTTGTGAATTAGTGACGCGTCGAGAGCAAAAGGGATAGCAATAGACGAAGTTCGAATTACGGATTTCAAAGTAAAGCCTCATATCACAGAGTACTTAATCACTACTAATATCTTATAATCTGTCAACGTGACGAGACGACGATCACGACGACATAACAAAAATTGGATTGGATAGTTCACGTAGTTGTTAATCGGGAGATTGGATTTCCCAGGATTTCAATTGGTTAGTTGGTCACTCTAGTGAAGTAGCTTATTTAAATAAAATTCGTCTTTGTACGCCTTCAATTCCTTCAATTATTGAATTAATAATATTCTCATGTCTAGTTTGTCTTACATTTGTGCCTACGGATCAAGTTCAGAGGATAGCGACGCTACGTACGAAGATACTGTAAAGAAATTTAAGAAGTAGGTACGGAAAAACATTTTCGGATTCGTAGAAACCCTGGATTTAATTTATAATTATTATCGTTTACTTCCAGAACCAAGTTACCAACACCAAATTTGAAAAACGTTCCTGTTGTTGCGACTGATGATCATTTAGATGACCCAGACTTACACGAAGGTCGAACACGGTCTTTTGCCCATGTAAGAGGAAACTGGGCATCATACGTTTTTATCAAATGTATGTATGACAGCTCAAATTGCTAAGCTTGTAAAGATAGGGAGATTTTTAGATCAGCAGTAAGATAGCAAGGCCAGATAATAAAATATAGTTTTGTTATAACCAACATCCTGTTGTTCCAGTGAAATATGATTTTGCTATTCACCATAGTTGTAATTATTTTGAAACTTAATGGACCCTCTACACTATCGGTGAATACAGATGATTATGGGTATGCACAATAGTGTAAAGGGCACACTCGGCTGTATGCGCCGATCATCGGCTGTATTCGCTGATCATCAACTGTATTTGCCGATCATCGTCTATGATTGCCGATGATCGCCTGCGACCCTTGATTTGTCTGTTTTTCAGGCATGCATCAAAGGGAATGTTTGTTGCTTGCCATTCGACAAACTACTACAGGCGATAGTGTTGATGCTTGCATAGATATAAGAGGGGCTGTAATATATGTTCCGAAATAAACCATAATGCTGAAATTTCAACACTTGAAATAAATCAACACTTTCAAATCCAATAAAGCATTACTTGATTTTTATTCAGCAACTTTGACTTGATGCAGTAGATCAAGATTTAAAAATAAAGTACCCTATTTTCATGTTTTTTTGAATAATGAGAAACTTGTGAAGGAAAAATTTTTTCCGACCACTCTAATGTAAATGCATGAAATTATTTTTTTATATATTTTTTACTAGTAATTGAATAAAAGCTATTTGAATGTGAATGTAAATAGATGCCATTTGATGCAATTCTAATAGGGAATATTCATGACTTTTTCACAGCTTCTATAAAAGCGAATGCACAACCACAGTTAAGAAAAATAATTTTTTGTATGCTTGTATCTTGGTTATTTTTATCCAAGATATAAGCCAACAAAGACTATCTCTTTCTAGCAAAACAGAATTTTACATGGAGTTTATATGGCCAACCTGTTACATGACGTCACAGTGCATATCGGATCTCTCTGTCTAATCGCTGTCTAATTAGCAGTTTAAAATGATTGTATCATCTGTATTTCTAGGCCGATTTTAATTTTAATTTTACTTTTGGTGATTTCTTTTAACCATGCATATTCCCTATTAATAGTTAAATTTAGAACTCATTGGGTACTTCAGTTATCTCATGGTTTCTCAGGTTTGGATAGACAAAACCGGACAAGTGCGTGTTGGACTCGCCCACCAAGGGTTCCGCATAATTTGTTAGTCATAATTCATTCATAATAATCAGTGATCGGACTAGGATGCAATTTCCCGTGGTTTAAGTACGTTATTTTAACATGGATATGAATATGACTTATAATATAATCCCGCGATTCTTTTTGTTATCTAACTTTATAAAAAGGTAAATAACTTTTAATTATAAATAGTTTACACTCTAAAATTTACAAAATATGTAATAACAATAACAACAACAGGAAATCCCGAGTCACATCCATGTTAAGCATAACGTTTGAGGTCGTTCACCCCAACTTCCATCCTAGATTCGATCAGATCACTGATAATACATATTTACAAAAATCCAATTTCCCTATAAAACCACCAAAGTATTGTTTAAATTCAACTTTTACTGGTTTAATTAATTTCTTAATGTACTTTCAGACCCTGAGGATGAGAATATATCGAATTTGATATCTAAATTATTAGATGTTTATGCTACGGATGACTTGCATGTGTGTGATGATTTCCACATTAGTTTATCTAGAACTGTGACTCTGATGTATCATTTGATAACTCCATTTACAAAGGCACTACAGACTGCTGTTGATGAAATCGAGGGGTAAGGTTTGCAAACACATTTGTTATATATAACACAACACACTGCACTGCACTGTTTTCGATATTCTCATGTAGGTATGTTCTGATTCCCACGATACAGGCTATGCGCCTAATATGGGAGTCACTGCTATCCTGTAAAATCTACATTTATGCTACACATTGTGTATTAATTTGTACAACAAAAAACTCCCTATACGTCTTCTTCTTCCTCCCAGACCTTATCCCATTTACTTGGGGTCGGTATTCCCTGTCCTCTTCTTCCATTCTGCACGGTTTAGTGCCAGGTGTGCGTCATTTTATCCCTTGCTCTCTAAGGCTTTTCTCTACCGCCGCCAACCAAGTGGCAGTTGGTCTCCCGCGTCCTTTTAGCCGTCGTAGGCATCGCTAAGGCTACATTGACCATTCAGGCCATTTGTTTCTAGAGCATCGGCCCAGAGATTGAAAATGTTTTGCAGGTCTTTGGCTGATTCAGATATAAGAGCAACATCATCTACATATAGGATGTTCGCCGGTACCGTCTGCTGATGTTTCCTCGTGTGGTAATCCATGGTTACGTTAAACAATAGTGGACTAAGCGTAGAACCTTGATGCACCCCAACTTTCAATGGGAAGCTTTTGGTAGTTCCTGCGGGGCAGACTATGTGAGTTGAGACATCTTCATACATGTCCATGATTAGGTCATTGTAGGATTCCGAAACAAGTTGTGATCTAAGCTCTTCCCATATTAGATCTCGGGGGATGTGATCAAAGGCTTTTTCCAAATCTATGAAAACCAATTATGTAAATTCGTCTTGTTTATCTTTGCTTTTTCGATTAGAATTCTAATGGGCTGTATAGCGTCTGATGTACTCTTACCTGGTACGATACCATACTAATTGGGTGTCAGCTCTACTATGTTGTTTAATATGAGTTTGATTGCTCTGTACCTAGTCGGCCCATAAGTTCTGTCATTACGGTTTAGTCAATTAAAACTAATTAAATCATACCTTTTTACTATTAAGTATGTATTAATTATAAGCCTTATTAATATACATTTCTAAGAAATATCTTGAATTTCAAATAATTGCCGCAATATTCGATACGATTTTTTTACAGAGATTAGATACCTTTAGATACTTATAGATAGATACCTTAAAGGGACTCAATCCCAGCTTATGAAGCAAGAGATATGGTGAGATTTTGAATTTCTGCAAAATTGATGCAAAATCGTTAACTCGATTTAGGGAGACATAAAGATTGGCGTTTGTATAAGCAGATCTTCAGTTTTTTGCAACATATTTATATCGGAATTAAAGAAGTAAGTCTGTTTAATATGACATGCAAATTTGGACAATCCGCGACCATTTTTACAAAAACAGTAACCATTATGAGTAGGTATCCGAAATGGTAGATAAAGCGCTTGGCTTAGGGGTTATCCCCTATAGTTAGTATAGACAAAAACTTGCAATGGAGTCCCCATATAGCAGTACTAGCAGGTAGATTAAGTTCGGCAGCTTATGCTGTTAGGAATATCAGGCAACTTACCAATGTTGAGACAGCTCGCTTAGTTAATTATAGTTATTTCATTTTTCATTGTGTTATGTCGTACGGTATTCTAGTTTGGGGAAAAGTTGCTGACATACAGACTATATAATATTTAAAATTGCTTTCTTGGGGTTTGATATATGAGGCTATTACATATCATTTTAGGTATATTTTACAAATAATGATTCAACCGTATCATATCTGGAGGAGCCCAAACTTGGTACGTTTTGAAAATGATTTTTATTTTAATTTAAAACAAGTGACTGAAATATAATGTTGTGATATATTTTTAGAATCGGCTTAGTAATCCCTTTCATTAAATACCTCACACAATTGGTTTCAGAACATTTTTTTCCCATACTAAAAAAAGATGACGTACTATAGTGCCCGGCCGTTAGGAAGTCAATCCTGACAGCTGTCATCGCAGTACAATTTATAACCTATTCTTGGGTTTGAGGTTATAAATTGTACTGAAATGACAGCTGTCAGGATTTACTTCCCAACGGCCGGGCACTGTAGTAGTTGTCTTGCACCGTCATAGGTAAGTAAGTATAATTTGTATAATTTTTATATTTTTATTACTACTACTTATTAGTTCTTGTGAAAAATTCCGAGATTTTCAACACATTTTCCTGCTCAACTACGCATGAATATATTTATTTTTTATTTTATGTTTGATTCATTGTTTTATATAATGCTGGGTTGAGTTTTATAATTGTATAATATCATAAGCAATATTTAAAAAACGACTGACTGTTGAGTTTCTTGCGGCGCTTCTTCTCTCTTGCGAAGCGCTGGTAGATTTTTCGTCTGGGCCGGGGCTTTATTGTTTTTCATTAGTTTTATAGCGTTTATGATTTCGTCTGTGGTGTTTTCCGGGATTGGACCAGATACATTATGGTGGTTTCGTGTGGGTTGGATTTATTCAAAAGATTTTCGTAGTATTCGACCCATCTGTCATTTATATCTGTCGTTAGTTAAAAGTTTGTTACCTTTATCTTTTATGTATTTAACGTTGCTAATGTCCTTGCTATTATGGTATTGGGATTTTGCTACCCTAAATATATTATTGTCAGATTTGGCCGATTCCATGTTTTCGTAGAATTTTGCGTTTGATTTCGCCCGGGATTTAGCTACTTGGCGCTTGGCCTCATTTTTCGTTTTTTTGTATTCGTTGCGGTCTGAGTCGCCTCCTGTAGATTGCCATTTTATGAACGCATCCGTTTTGGCGTCAATGGCTTCTTTTACATCTGTTTGCCACCACTCGGTTTGTTTAACCCTTTATAAGGCATAAAGATCTATTAATGAAAAGGAAAACTATTTATGTTTCTCTAGATAGGTTTTTATTATTTTTTACAAATCCAATAAAATTTCAAGAAATATTTAAAAAAAACATGGTGGTAAAAATATTCCCTCTGCCTTTACAGATACAGTATTAAGCAGCTTATTTCTTGTGGAATGCACTAAAGCATGGTGTAATGCAGAGCGGAGCCAATAGGTCAAAATACTGAAGAATATTTCACCCCATAATTATGATAATCCCTAAGAAGGCTCTTTAGTCTTTTTTCGTCTAAGTTTGTCCATTTTTCAGCTTTGCCCTTCTTTGGTTTGCTCGGCCTATAAGTTTGTTGAAATATTATGTATTCATAGATTCTAGGCAGGCAAAGGGAATATATTTCCCACCATAAATAAACAATATATTTAAAATATGCTAAGGCCCAGATTAAAAATATGCATGATATTATATATTCTATACATTAGGAAGCAAAAATAATGAAAACTTGGAATTTTTAAGTTGCAGAAATCAGAAATATATAAAGATGTATCAACAGGTACAGAAATTCACCTGTTTTCATACTGGCAACCATTACAGATCAAAAAAGTAATATGGCAACCTGTCCCCACTCTCAGGGAAAAATCTTGATGGGACATCCACGTACAATGTTGCCATAGACAAAAATCCGATAACTTTATTTATTTCAGAAAAATATATACAATGGTATGGTGGGAAAAATGTTCCCTCTGCCTTATAAAGGGTTAAAGGGTCTTTCCTATTTCTGGTCCTGCCTAGATGTTTTTCGGCGATATGTACTTCTACAGGTCTCGAAATCAATCCGTTCCACACCTCATCCGTTGTTCTGTTGTTATAAATGAGCTCAAGATGTTCTACCATGTCATGAGTAAATCTTTGACCAGCTTCATCCTTTAGCGATCTCCATTTAATTTTCGGGGTTAATTTATTGTTGATTCTGATAGGTTTGGGCGGTTTATACTTGGCCACTAGAATTGTATGCTGCAATGGCAAATAAAAAACTCCCGACACGCCGATGACGCAAACTCCAAACTTTGCGTCCAAACTGTTTATGTGAATGTATGGTGGCACTGTTCATGAGTAAGGCAGCGGAGTTGAAATTGAAACACCAAAGTTTGTCAAAAGCAGAGTTGAACCCAAGTTGAACCTTAAGCACAGAGCACGTAGTGAGTTTACTGGGCCACCTGGGCTGGGTTACCATTCATTGGGTTAGACTATGTTTTTTTTATATTTAAGAAAGAAAAGAAAGAAAAAGCATTTATTCAGCGATACACATACAGCACCTAAGTGCAAACAGTAAGTAGGTGCAAAAGATTAAAAAAAACAATAAACAACAATGGCGAACTTACCACTAGCAGAATAGGATTTATGCATATAGTTAGGTAGTTGTCAATGTGTTTGTTCAAAACTTTAAAATTATACCTGCTTATTAATCTCTATCATCCTCTTCGATTTTTTTGCGGGGATGGTTTTATAAATTGATATCAACATTAACAAATATTTATTGTATTTACAGCTTTCACTTGGGATTTGAAAGTGTGAAATTATATTGCAATGAAGAAAACAACAGGACATTTATATCTTTAGTTGTTGATCACCTTAGCAATAGACATTTGCTAAAACTTGTGAAGAAAGTAGACGAGATCCTTGCAGACTTCAAGTTGCCTACTTTTTACGATGTAAATATTTTAATTTCATATCGGTTTAAGTTTTGCTAACATAGCTTTTATTTACTTGTGATTGTGCGAATTATGTGGACCCACTGTACTAGGCCTAATGGCACAAATTATTTTTTGTGTGCCTTTGTATGATTGGTTAACACTTTAATTAATTTGATACAAGCTGGGGCAAGTGCAGACTGACAAGGACGATGTAGAGACCTATTTAAGTAAAAATCTGGACTCAGTTTGGTCATTTTAAAACTGTGACTTGGACAGAAAATGTTACCATAACATATTATCGGCTCTCCTTTTTAGGGTTCCGTAGTCAAACTAGGAACCCTTATAGTTTCGCCTTGTCCGTCCGTCCGTCCGTCCGTCTGCAGCCTAGCTCAGAGACTTAGTACTAGAAAGCTGTAATTTGGCATGAATATACATATTAGTCAGGCCAACAAAGTGGTAAAATAAAATCTTGAAAAAAAAAATATTTTAGTTTACCTCCCCAACACGTAACGTATTTATTTTCTCGTCTACAACATAGTGTGGGGTGTAGTTGAGATGGTTTTTGTGTAGTAACGGCTTCGGAAGCCTACACTGAGCATGGTAGGTTATTCCCACCTGTTACCACCAATTTGTTACCACTGGTAACAGATGGGATTTTTTTTCTCATCTTTTACCAGTAACTTTTACAGGTAACTACTTAATGGGAATAAAAATTCCCAACTGTTACCACTAACTACTGGTATTTTTTTCCCCAGTAGTTATCTCCAAATATTTTAGTGGTAACAAATTGGAAAAATATTCCCAGTTGTTACCACCAAGTACTTTAGTGGTAAAAGATGAGAAAAATATTCCCAGCTGTTACCAGTGGTAACAAGTTGGTGGTAACAGGTGGCAATAACCCAGCATGGTCAGACATACTCTTGCTCGGTTTTTAAAATACAATTTCAACATAAACTAGGATGTGACTCAATTCTCTAGTTTAATTTCCCTTCCCTTTCTTTTAATGATCATTTAAATTGGTTCATAATCGGCGAAGAGAAAGCGTAACGCACACATATCAAAAAATGACGGTCTAAGTAATTCTTTCTTCGGTCGGTTGTTTGTCAGTTAACAAACAAACTTGCTAATGGATTTTGTATTATAAGATTAATTTTCATTGCAGGTACCGTCACTCCACATGAGCATTTTATGGGCTAATGGGAACAAAAAGGCAAAATTTGTTGGTGATTTAGATAAATTAAACGATATTCTTCATCAAGAGATTGATAAGTCACTAAGAAGTACACAAATAAACAAAATTAATTGTAAAGTAGGCAATAAATTTTTCCAATTTAGATTACAGTGAGCACGGTTTATATGAATAGGAATATGGAACAAGGACGAAATAAGGTTTTTATAAATCCTAATTTTAATAAAATGTCGAATAATAGTGGTCCAATAAAACAAATGCCTGTAATGCATGTTAATCCTAACTTCTGTCATAATCCACAAAGTACTGGGACTGGATCAAAAATATTAATTAATCCCAATTTTGTTAGACCAAATGTAATAAGAAATCAGACCCCATATTTGAACGCACACTTTCATCCTAGTCCACTTAAGGACAGCAATAAGTTGTTAACTGCACATGTTTCGACCGTGAAACAACACGAAGGCGATGGGTACACGCGATTAGTTCTAGCCAACCCAGCTACTACTCATCCTTTTCAAGCCAACTCTCGCTACTCATTGGTGAGGCAGAAGGCAAGTGAACCATTACACCCTAAAATTACCAACACTCAGACAAATACAGTAAAAATAAGCAAGTATAAATCAATTAAAATTACAGATATGAAAAAGAATCTTGAATCAGTAAAACTTCAAGGAAAATCAAAACTCATTGTTACAGATAGCCATAAATCTAAGACAAGTGGAAAGAACATCAATCCTCACTCCCTGATTACTCTTGGAAACAAATATACACTTGTTAGTCCATCAATTACTGTTAACAAACCTCAAATTAAAAGACGTACTTCCATTAATTCTAAAAAACCAATTTACAATAGAAATAGGACAAAAAATAATATTCCTTGCCCTCAGTTCCGTAAATATGGTAAGTGCTTGAGAAATATACAGGGAAAGTGTATATTTCTTCATGA
Source organism: Acleris cristana (assembly GCA_948252455.1). Classification (NCBI taxonomy): domain Eukaryota; kingdom Metazoa; phylum Arthropoda; class Insecta; order Lepidoptera; family Tortricidae; genus Acleris; species Acleris cristana. The sequence continues at coordinate 8,734,524 of OX411784.1, read as the reverse complement.
CAAAAAACATGTGTCTATCTGCAGAAAGTTCCTTACTGGTGCGTGCCATGATAGTAAATGTCTTCTTTCTCACGAGCTTTCTCATAAAAAAATGCCTACTTGTTACTTTTACCTTAATGGCATGTGTACAAAAGACGGTTGTCCGTACTTGCATGTCAAACTGAATGAAAAAGCTAAAATTTGCTCTGACTTTGTGAGAGGGTACTGCGATAAGGGTGAAAAGTGCTTGAACAAACACATAAGCAAAAGTCAAGCAATTGATGCAAAACTACGACTTAGCCTAAGAAAGCAGTCTTCTCAGAAATCAATGATATATAAATTGGATAAAAGTAAAGTAAAAACGAATGTAAAAAATACTCAGAAGAAAAAAAGTAAAGTACAAATCCCTCAGCATCCTCACTTAGAGAAAAATAATGAATCAGGTGAAAGGTACTACAAAGGGTCAATACAAGACAATGATTGCATGGAAAATAATGAAGTTATTAAACCGTCTCGTTGTAAATTGGGCGCCCTACCATCGTTTATTCAATTGTAGTTGAGTCTGTGACACGTGTACTCCCACTGTAAGGAGAGTGAATTCTTAATAACTGGGCATTGATGCTTCCACTTGCTAATGATTTATGCCTATCTCCTGTAAGTCTATTATATTTTATTGCTTAAACATCAAATTCTTCGCTGTATACATATTTGTACTACGTGGCCAGTAACTACTAGGAGAAGGTAGCCAGTTTTTAAGAATTTACCCTACCTTATAGCTAGGAAAAAAGTTACTTGTGCCCTACACTATTCCCAAATGGTATGGCATTATTAGTAGAAGTTGGATCATTGTGCCCAAATCACTCTAATCAAACGTTTCTCAAACCCTTGTTTTTGCGAAGCCCTACCGATATTGGAAAAATGAAGCCCAGTATCTCCTAATGGGAAGCGTGGTAATTAGTGAAAAAGTATTCCTTAAACTCAGTTTACAATCATGACATTAGTTGGTATAATTATATTATGTTGTACAAAATGTATTTTTTTAAATAAAAGAGTTTATGAATACTGATATTTTTTATTAATTCGAAAAACCCCTAGATACATAAAAAATGAGCCAAGCGCGAGTCGGCCTCGAGCGCCGAGCGTTCCCGTCTAAATGTATCATTGATTAGGTACCCAATAAAGTGTATTTTACTAAAGTTTTTTTTGGTGATTTCTCATAAACTGCCAAATAAAAACATCTGTTTTTCCTGATATATTTGCATAAACTTTTATCAACTTTTAATACTTCAGATTTTTTGTTTAACAGATTTCAAACCGTTTCTATGATAATATAAGTTATTTTTTTTTGTTGGTTTGGTAATTTTTCATAAGTGAGTTACAACGAAGAAATGTTTGGGAATATCCAAATTTATTTTTTAAATGATGTCAGATGACATCATAGAAATAAAGTTGCGAATAAAGTTAGGTAAGCAATTTTTAAAACTATTTCAAATTCTATTAGTAACTGCTGAAATAATGGTTCCGTTTATACGTGTATGAAAGGTACCCAAAAAATCACAATCTTATATAATCTTCACTGATTAATTAAATTCTAAAATGCAGAAAGTGTAAATAAATAGTTCAATTCCTGAACCACCTTGGCACTTTACTATTTTTCGCTGATGACGTTCCAGCGCCAGAGGCCTGAGAGTTATCCGTCTGTTTTTTTCTACTAGGAGCTCTGAAACAATAGTTGAAAATGAATAATTAAAATAAAGAGAGAAGTAGATTCGGGTGTAGGTGGGGATACGATCGCCTTCATACATCCCTTGTAAATTTTTGCAAATTTTTGAAGTGGGTAGGAATCTGCTGATATTGCGGTCTTGGTTTGATTGCAACGCAACAACCACGCCAGGGCCCCATCCCACAAAACTTTACAAGTGTACAAGTTGACAATATTGACCACTTTCTATGGAAAACCTTACAATTTTATCGAAATGTACACTTTTTAAGTTTTGTGGAATAGGGGGCGAGGCCAATTCAGGGTCCATGGCGACTGACGTTATACGACAAAACGATTGGATACGCAATAAGCGTAAGGAGTAAGCAGTCCTATTATTATTTCCTATAGTTATTGAGACCATGTACCTTATTTAAAAGTTAATACGAGGTATCCAAAAAATACTAGGTGCCAATAACTGGGTTTTTACCTTACTGCGAATTTATGTATTATCTTGGAACGAGGTTTAAATTTGAATGAACACAAACAAGAAACAATTTTATATAACAAAAAATAAATTTATTTAATAGTGTTATCAATTAATTCAAGGGTTATTTTGTATCGTTTACTTAGGTCAAATATAAAAAATACTACTTACTTACCTCTTTTAACATGCTGTATTTTTATTGGTTTTTCGATGTCGATTTTAGTGTTATAATTTGGTATTTTACAGTCTCATAAATGCGCATTATTAACGATTACAGGAAAATAAAATTTTCATTAATGAATTATTTAACAAACAAGAAACTCGGCTGACCTGAGTCATCCCAAGGTCTCAAGGTGCCAGGGTGAGCTTGCGAGCTTGCAAGCCGATATAAGGGTCGCAAATCAGTTCGTCGATTTCGGAATGTGTTAGTGTAATTCATAATTTCTGTAGCAGTACCTGTATTTAGAAGCCATTATACTGGCTGCATCGCAGGCGGTTATCTCTGAATATATTTCTTTCTTGAGATAGGCTGGATCCGGTTCCTCTTCCATCCACTTAAAATGCATGTGCACACATGGGACAAATTTTGCTTCAAGCAGTGTCATGTATGGATTCAAGGTTTCTTTGATCGGAGTAGTGACTGGAAAATTTAATTGTTCCCACTTAAAAGGATTCATGCCAAAACAGTAAAAAAATACATTAAAAGTTATTATTATTACACTTATTACACATACAGTGATGGCCACAGGACTAGGAACGCTTGTATATTTTTAACAAAATTGGGATACACCTATTTTTTACAATGTATGAAAATCTGCCTACCCCTACGGGAAAGAGGCGTGATTGTATGTATGTATGCAAATTTGAAAACCATTTCGAGTATTAAGCTTCTCAAATCAATCTCTGCCGTTCGATTTAAACTATTAGATAGATAAAACCCCGAATAAGTCAATTACTTTCATTTGACCCCTAAAAGCGGTCCGAATTGTGCTATATCTACCTTTTTTGTGGTTTGATATAAAACATATTAGACCTCTCTAATATTTTACCTTATGAGTACAATTTACATAGCTAGCTGACACCTACATTTGACAAATTAACAGCTGATGTCATGTAATATTGATTTGTTTATAAATTAACTACCTATTTAAATTAATATATTAATGTCACCATTTCTTTGCGAACATGGTGAAACTACAAGCGTTCCTATGAAAGCGTCAAAACTATTTAAAAAAAACCGTAATAATATGGTTGGTAACCGCGAAAGAAAATACTAATTTTGTTAAAACTTTATTTTCTATGCAATAAGGTCCATTTTGAGTAGTCAAAATTTTGATTTTTTTTAAAAGTTTTCTTGTTATTTCTCAAAAATTATTAATTAACACTTCATTTAATTTTTCCCATAAAATGTAAATAACTATCTGTACGCCAGGATTATTTCAGATATTTTGATTAATCAACTTCGGAGATAAGGGGGCGGGAGCGGTCATTTTTTGTAAATTTTTGGCTATAAATCAAAATGTGCAGATTAAGCCCTTTCATGACACCCCATATGCTATAATCTAACCACTTTCATTTTTTAACCCCCTATTCTAGACCCCTTTTCAATTATTTATAAAATTAATTTCATATTTTTTACTTAAAACAGTTGCGGGCAAGCAAGTTATACAACTATGCCAAATTTCAAGTTGATAGCATTTATAGTTGCTGAGAAAATCTATTTTGACATACAGACAGACAGACAGGCAGACAGACGGACAACGAAGTCTCACCTTAAGGGTTCCTTTTTACCATTTTGGTACGGACCCCTTAAAACGTCCACTGCTGGACATAGGCACTCTCCAAGAATGTACACATGAAGCCTGCATATAATTTGAAATGTCATGCAATTTATACTTTGTTATATTGAGTAATAGAATCTGAATCTCAATTCTGACAAGAAAGTGTGGGAAAGTGTCGCTAAAAGCAACTAAGCAATATAAATGACAATAAATGATTTTTCATTTTCAGGATAGGAAATCTTTCGGTCTGGAATTAAATTATTGTCAATTAACCTTTCAACAGACATGATTTTTCATCAGACGTGTCCACGTGCCCCTGTCGCCATCAATACAAAATTACACAACTCAATATAGTACTTGCCATAATAATTTCTAAACACTGTAAGGTGAGGCGGGGCTATGACATCTGCGGGGCTATTGTAACTTTTCATACTATAAAGTGTTCTACTTTTAAAATTAGTATGAAAAGTTACAATAGCAGATGCAATAGCCCCGCCTCACCTTACTTAAAGGATAGAATACCTAACTGAAAAGCATATTTTTTTTCTATCTTAAATATAAGACGTCAGGGAAGGCAGATATAGATATTTTGCTGCCTTATATTTCAGATAGCGGCGGTTAAAAGATTAAAGGACTTTCTTTTACGTAATCGTCTTCAAACAATATTTAAAAATTTATAAAAACAAATTAGCCAATTTGACGCGACCGTAGTACCGTACGTATACCTAAGTCTAACAAAAATATCCAAATATACAATATATTCAAACATCGTAAGAACGGGACTAGGTTTCAGGAGAGAGAAACGTTATCGCATTTTGTATGGAAATTTTCAGCCTCACAATCCTCTTGCCAACAAATTGCAAAATATATATTTTCATCGAAATGCTATTCAACCCTCTCTTATTTTTAGGGTTCCGTACCTCAAAAGGACAAAACGGAACCCACTTTGACAATCTCAAGGGAATCAAAATTTATAGGGTATTTTCCGTTGACCTAGAACTATAAAATTTGGCAAGTATTACCGTCTTATACTACAAATATAGGGAAAAAAAAATCTGAAATCCCAACATTTTTAATTAAATGACAAAAAAAACAGGATCTTTATGCAAGGAACGGCGGCGATGCAAATTTTGAATTGAGTTAACCTTGTCATGTGCGCAACCCTCGGTGGGCGAGCCCGACTCGCCTGTTCCGGTTTTTTTTATATAAGTATCACTATTCTATTAACTTTTTTTGGGCATTATCAGGCTAAAATTCATACAAAATCACGAAACACGCAGCTTTGTTTACTTTTGTTGACATACTATGACTTGACCTGGATACCTCTATAATTCCCAAACGGGCCTATTTATTTTTATCAAAAATGGGGTCCGAATTACGAGATATTCCCACTTGTTAACATTCGTACCTATATAAGTACCAAGAATGAATAGAAAGAATAATTCCCAGTTGTTACCACTAAAATGAATATTACCGCTTGCTTTTTAATTTCAATACGTATAAAAATGCATGAATATAGGGTCAATCCTTTTCAATGTCTCGACAGGTCATTCAGTACACTACCCGAAACATGATCATAATCATAACACAACATATTTTTAATACAGCTGCTCAATAAGTGATTTTTTTGTATACCTATCGTGCGGAAAGTTTAAAGTGCTTTTTGGTTTCTATAACATTATATATCTGCATATCCTGCGGAAAGTTAGATTTTTCGCACTAACTAGTGGTTTTTTCCTTTTTTTTCTGTTGTTATAAGCCATGCATCTAACCGAAGAGTTTGCCTGTTCAACTACTTCTAAGTCAAACTATAAACTTGCCCAGAAAAACCTTTAATATTTCCCCTAATTTTTCAAATTGCGCTTTGATTTTTTATCATACTAAGAACTAAGCAACATTGTCTTTTTTAATTTCCGTTTTATTTCTGTTTCATTGTATTTTTTTCGCAAATGTATTGAAAAACGCCGTCGTTTTCACTCGTCCCAAGTCTCTTTCCACACTTGCATCAAAATGTACTATTAACAGACATAGAAGTTATTGTGGCACGAATAAAATTGTCCTAGGGACTTCTAAGCGATATTAACTTATAGATAAATTGTACTTTCTTATGATAGTTATGAATATAAACGAATAAAAAAAAATTTTTTTTGAATCTTTTCCGTATATTTTCCGAAAACTGAGTAGATTATATTAGAGTATACTATACTATTATGCTACACAATGTCATACAATTTACCTAAATAGCCCTTTCTTGCAAGGAAGGCACTCTTGGTTTCAGTTTACTTTGTATGGAAATGAATGACATCACTAATTAACTAATTGATTATTAATTGACTAATTAATTAATTGGTGTGAACTTGATTTGTGTACCACGTGTGTTAAAATACAATAAAGTACTTTAATTAATCTGGCTCATCATTTAACTATTCATACTACGACTTATTCGTTTTAGTGGTAAGAGCTGGGAATTTTGATTCCCAGTAGTTACCAGTGGTAAGTAGCAGGTGCGATTTTTTATGGTGGTTACAGGTGAGAATATCCCCGAATTAGGAGGTGAAAAATGAAACGTGAAGCAACATGGTCGAACAGAATATTGTATTATAAATATTATAATATAGCACAGACACATTAAAACCGTTTATTTTAAATTTCATCCAGTCACGTTTTACGTACAAAATAAGACCCTCGATGCGCGAAAGTGCAAAGAATGGAGTGGTCGAAAAATGCAAATCAAAGATTATCCTCGAGCTCTTGCAAACTTAGGCTTTCATAGCTATATAGGCTTTCACATTTATGATAATGATAACACAAGCTTTTGCCCGCGACTTCGGACGCGTTGACCATCCCACGGGAACAGTCATTGTTACGGGATAAAGGGTAGCCGTAACAAACATACTAACTCATACACACACTAATTTCGCATTTAAAATATTAGTGTGATATACAAAGACAAACTTACATATATGGAAAGGTTTATCAGGCGTCTGCAAGTGGTTCTTAATAAAATTGATGACATCCTGTATAGTATCGGTAGGTGTAAATATACCCTGAAGCACCATGTGATCTGGGAACTGAACTCTCACAACCACATTCTTATATACACTGAGTCTCTGTAGAGAATCCTGTAAAGAACACAAGGATTTATTTCGATAAATCACAAATTATCGTTCCTTAGGGCTTCATAGCGAGGTGACAAAGATAATTTAGTAAAATCCTGACTTTTTGTCTCTGTTGTTAGCGCACAAATAACTACCTACCGTACACCGTTAGTTTATAATCTATCTCGCGAGTTTGTAAACTGTCGATAAATTGTGTATTGTACCATACCTACTGACAAAATCGGACAGATTGTGAACCCGGCCATGTCGGTAAGAGCAGGTTCGTTCACAATTTGACGGGTTGACGTGGATAAATTATAAACTATCGAAAATTAATAACTTATATTGTAAGCAGTATAGTAAAGTTCACAATGTATCGACAATTTACAATCTCGCGAAATAATGTATACCTAAACTAACAGTGAGTGATCAGTGAGTCAGTGAGTGATGGTGACGTATGTACCGCAGTGATATACAGTATTACCAGTTCCTTCGTTTGTCTTCAGGCAGGAGTGACAACTGACAAATATACCGTTGCAAGTGCAAGTATGATAAATGATCGGTTATTTTCCAAACTTGGCAAAAAGCGTCATTACCTTTGGGGTAATTGCGTCTGTGTAACGCATTTGCCCCAATGTCTTTTTTTGTGTTTTGTTTGTATATTTAATAAAATTCTGAGTAGTATCCGCTCTCTTTTCGTATCAGAATAAGAACATACAATTGATAGGATAGAAAAAATATGAAACATGAAGGAAAACCTTAACATCAAAACCTCGTCTGGGGAAACACTTAAGTATTTTATTTTACACGTAGAATGGGTTACTCATAGAGGTGAAAATAACATCCCTCTAATAAACTTTCCGTCTTACTTTTTTTAATCGAAGAAAAATGTTTGCAACATCTGGTATTTAGGTAGGTATGGGTAAATGCGTCTACAAATTGAAGACGCATTTTCCCAAATTATACTATTTTCTGTCTCGGCTCGTTAGTAACTGTTTTTGGTCCCTATTATTCATAATACCTTCTAGAATACTATATTGCGAACATGTGCCGTGAAGTTTTAAAGGCCTTATCCCAATCGGTAAACCATTATTTAAAAAGGTACATTTTCCCAAATTGGGGCAAAAGCGTCTAAAATCTTTTAGTAAAAAAAAGCTTATTATTAACTATATACGATATATATCCTCGTGGATCCCCACGTACTTTATAAAGTGCAAATTACCGAAGACAAAAGAAACCCCATAGTTTATTTGACTAGGTTGCTTTTACAACCTTACCAATATAGGTATCGGGATCCACGAGGATATATACGACGCGCTAGCCTACTCGTAGTTGGTAGTTAACCTGCCTACTAAGCTTGCGGTCCTGGGCTCAAATCCCGGTAAGGGCAGATATTTGTGTGATGAGCTCGAATATTTGTTCCTGAGTCATGGATGTTCTCTATGTATTTAAGTAAGTATATATTTCTCTATATAAGTATTTACTTATATCGTTTTCTAGTACCCATAGTACAAGCCTAGAGTTAGCTAGAGCCTAGTTTGGGACTAGGTCAATTGGTGTGATATTATCCCCTGATATTTATTTATTATTTATCTTTTAATTATAGTGCAGCGAAAAAGTTACTTCACGGATTTAATTGGTAGAGTTGTATAAAGGACAGAGCGAAGGAGTATTTCAATATACTAAACAAATATTTCATATTTTGAAATTGAAGATTAAAGAAAAATATTTTAAAAAACAGTCTTAATCTTAATGGTAAACTCGTTAAACTGAATTTAAAAGGTAAATAAAACTCATAAAAAACTGAAAGGCCCTTGGCCTAACCCTATTTAAAAGTAATTTAGCTAGAAATGATGTGCTGATAAATTTAAATAACAATTCACCATCCTTCGTTTAAAAATAATAATTGTGTGGGCGTTTTTCTTAAAACTCACTTTTTAAAGATAGATGATTTGTGCATGACAGAGACTTATGTAAATGACTAAAATAACATTAGTATCTAAAAAAAATATCGAGCTTCTTGTCTCTAGAGGGTACGGGGTGCATGTGACATGTCACATGAATATACACTGACATGTCTGGGACATTCAAAAGGTTAAGTAAAATGTACAATACCTTAGAATTGTGTTCTTTTTTAGCAGCAGTCATCAGAGGTGTTTCTTCTAATTGTACCCGATGATTCTGTAGATCAGAATACAACCTGCGCACCTCTTCCACTGTTAACTCATAAAAATCATCTGGCAAGTCTAAAAGTTCATCATCCTTCCCTTCTGGTATAAATGCAATTGCTTTGTGCTCTCCCAACTGCAAAAATGGTTTATTTCAATGGCATGAATAAGATTAAAATGGATTATTTACATGCATCTTAGGGTTCCATACCCAAAGGGTAGCCCAACAGGACCCTATTAATATGCCTACACTGTCTGTCCTTCCATCAGTCCGCCCATCTTAAGTTTAAACAGCTGTATCTTTTGAACCATGATAGGTAGCAGGTTTTTTTTTTCATAATGTGTTATTAGGTGCAGCAGATTTACATATTTTTTTTAATAGAATGTACAATTATAAATGGAGTCTCCATACATGAAACGTATTTTTCATCATATTTTAATAAACGTTAAAACTTTAAAACGTACATGCGTCGAATTTGGTATGTTTATAGTACGAACCCTGCAGAAAAACAACAAATACTAAAAATTGGTCAAGTGTGAGTTGGGCTCGCGCTGTGTTGATTCGAAACCATATTCAAATCGAAATATAATAATACCGACTGCGTGGCAGTACGGAACTCTCAGTGCGCGAGTCCGACTCCCACTTGACCTGTTTTTTTCTTACAAATTTTACTTCTTCTTCAATTTTCAGTCTTCTTTCCAATTTTGTTTGTGATTCTAGTGATGAACTAGAGCTTTTATCTCTCGCTTCAATATTTTTGACTGGCTGGGTGGATGGCAGTTTTATCTCACTATCTTGAATTTTAAGTGGCCTCTCTGCCTCATATTTAAGTTTTGCTAATTTCTCCTTTTCTTTTTTAATTAAATTAAGTGGGTCAATTTTTTCAGTTGGATATTTTTTATGAATTTCTGAGGGCCCAGGTGCTACCATTTCTTCATTGGGGCTTTTGGGTGGTATATAAGTAATAGCTGCTATATCTTTGTCATCTTTCATTGGCAATGGTACTCTATAAATAGCTGACACATTTGCCTGCCTAAAAACAAGATATGGATGCATAAGTTGAGAAAAATAAAATACTAATGGCGCTCCCACTGCGGCAATAACCCATATATTGTTATTGAAAGTTTTTTAACATGACAACATTCTTAGGTTTACTAGAATATTGTGTTTAACAATGTTTTGTAGCACTGTATAATGTATTTATAATGCAGTATGGGAGTTGGGAGCAATGTTTTCCAAAAATATGCTTATATAAATAAAAGCTATGCTTGCAAAATAATACAATTTGTGTTTGACTGGTTGACTTACATAGGTTGCTCTGATTTATTCAATAACCTCAAAACTGCCCCTCCTCTAATCAGGCCAAGTTGTCGCAAGGTCTTTCCTTTAAGAGCAACCTCCCCTTTAACTTCTTGCCTCATGTATAGTATACTTGGATGAGTTAAGGAATGAAACTCATCAGGGGCCATTGAGATTACAAGTTCAAACAGAGATGTGTTAGGAGAAAAATCTGCTGTCCGTCTCTCACCTGCAATCAACATATGGGAAAAACAATCACATATCATACAATGATTTTGGAATTGAGAACTTAAAATACACATAAAGTAAGGGTTGTATTACTGACCTAAGAAGGACCAAACCAAACTTTTGTTCTCTTGATTGGAGTGCACAACGCTACAGTATCAGTTACTTACTTAACTTTATGAAAAACATTAGTGATGGTTTGTTGTTACGTTGACACAAGCATGAGCTGTTTCATACAAACACTGCATATCACTTACTGCAGCCTTGTGCATTTGGATCAAGATGCCAAAGTTTAAGGATGTCTGTCACCAAAGTTTAATAGAGGATCTGTCTCTTATAGGGTAGGAAAAAGCTGCCCTGGCTAATTGCAGCTATCCATTATCAATGACATGTATTACCATCTTCTAATAATAATCCGATTGTGACGTTCGTTTCCTGTCGTGAATTCTCAGCTTCTACCATTTCCAGAGTAGCTTTATTTGGCAAGTTAGACCATCGAACAGTAGATGTCAAATCAAGAATATGATTATGATGTTTCAAATCGTAATTTTTAGGCTGGAAACCATGCTTCGCACAAACATCTTCTAATACCTTGAAAATAAATAAAAACATAATAGGTAATACAAGGTTTAGGTCCCTACATTATGTTTTGTATTAGGCAAATATCTAACCTGTAACATGCTTGTATTGGGAGTACACTGAATCTTCTGTCTTCTTCCATTAGGAGTTACCACAACGATATCTTTAGACATATTGCCAAAACTTCTGAAAATATCGCAGTTTAGTTTAATTTAATGAAAATTTAAAACTTGATAATCATCGGCAGTAAAGAAATGCTTTATGACAGATCCTATTTTGCCGATAACTGTTCCATATGATTTACTGTACAAGCTACACTAAATAAAACCTTACTGTAACGGGACTGTTGGTTGTAATTATCTTGCAACGATAAGAAGTTTTAAATAAGGTATATATCGCAGACAAAGTTGTTATGTCACTGTCAATGTCACAAAATAATAATATCACAAATCAAAAACCGGAGAAAAAAGCGCGGGAAACGACGGCCAAGGCGGGAGTATTTTTTCTTGCGAAAATTTTAAATATTTTTCAACTTGTATAAAAGATCAGTTTGGTAGCTTATTATATGTAAATATTTAGTTTTAATTTGTGTTTAATAGTTTTGTGTATATATTTTGCAGTATTTGGTAAGTTTTCAAGATTTTTCTCATATCTAGCTTAGCATAGGCTAAGCTAGATGGACCGCCCGGACGACCCCGGGGGAGGTTTAGCTTCCCCGGTTGGTTACAATGTAACAATTGGTAATGAATTTGAGTTTTTACCAGGCGGAAATGAGTCCAGCATGGACACTGACGGGTCTGTGCGTGGATTAGAGCGGGGGGAAAGGAAAAGATATCGTAGTTCTAACCAGCGGAAGATTTGTAGGCATTGCAACAAGCGTAGGAGAAAGCATGAACCAGGACGACAATTAAAAGACACCGATTGTATATGTCATCATGATTTATTAGATATGCCCTCTGTCGAGTCTCAATTTGTTGAAACAAATAAACAAATTTATACCCAACCCGAACAACTTCCCAAAACTAAACCTCCCACTTCTATTGCTCAGTCAGAACAACAATCTGTTCAAACTAGTTCAAATATACCCGTCGATCACATCTCTAATGTTCACAGGAACCCGGTTCAGTCTACTACTCAGACTGGCAGAACCCAATATGAAGCTTATGACATAGAGCCCTTTGTAGTTCATGTGCAAAAAGTATTAACAGGCAGTGAAAATCCCTCTCTCCATCCTGTTCAGTTTGGTTACTTCTTAAAGAAAAGTCCTTTTAAGAATATTATTAATGGTAGCATCAAACGCATAGGCAGAAACAGGCTTTCGATGGCTTTCTCGAACTACAAAGATGCCAATGATTTTATCAGTAATCCATGCTTATCTTCAAACAACTACAAAGCATTTATTCCATCATTTAGTGTGACCCGGATGGGTCTTGTACGAGGAGTTCCCTCTGAGTGGACTCCTGAAGAGGTTCTAGAGAATGTAACGGTTCCTATTGGGTGCGGCAAAATTCTAAAAGTGAGGAGATTAAATTACAAAGTTAGAAACATTTCACCTCCTGAGTGGAAACCTTCTCAGACAGTTGTACTTACATTTGATGGTCAAGTTTTACCAAAACGAATTTTTATGTGTTACAATGCTTTATCTGTTGAGTTATATACTTTCCCTACTATACAATGCTTTAACTGCTGCCGCTTTGGTCACACTAAAACTAATTGTAATTCTCGCCCTCGCTGTTACAAGTGTGGTGATGGTCATGTTGGGGATTCTTGTTCAGTTGAGGAAGAATCTGCAACCTGTTGTTTGTGTTCTGGGCTTCATTTTTCTACCAACAAAAAATGTCCAGAGTTTGAAAGACAGACAAAAATAAAGACATATATGGCTCAAAACTGTGTCTCATATGCTGAAGCAAATAAAGTATATGAGCCAGTTTCTAAATCATTTGCCGACGTTATTAGAAAATCTTATCCTCAGCCAGACGCCCCTGTTGCACAGGTATCTCCAGCTTCTTCATCACTTAGATCACCCCCTCCATTCATCAGGTCATATAAAAAAACAGTGTTCACAAAACCCTCAGTGCCTTTGAAAATAAACCGAGGTTATAACAAGTCTGAACACAACCTTCTTATAAAAGAGTATGATGCTCCTCCTCCTTCCAACGGTGTAGCTTTTAACCTATCCACAAACAACAATGAAACAGTTTTTACCATATCTGATGTTATTCAATTGTTAACTGAAATTAACACAATGTCCAATAATAATTCTACCGAACAACGCTGCCCAACAATTGACTTTTTAACACATTTAAAATCCAGTTATGGATCACAGATACGACCAAATAATACAATGGAATTGCAGAAGCGCAATCTGCAATAAACACGATTTACTTCACCTTCATAATAAATTTAACCCTCTCGTTTCCACTCTGTCTGAGACATGGCTTAAACCGGACTCCGTTTTCCGTATTCCGGGTTATGTCATTCTTCGACAAGACAGACCTGATGGTTATGGTGGTGTGGCCATAGTGATCAGGAATTCTGTCTCTTTTTCTTTGTTTCCTCTTCCCTCTTTCAGCGATGACATATCTGCTATCGCTGCCATTGTAAATAATATTTGTATAGTTTCAATTTATTTTTCGCGTCCTAATGTAAATATTTTTTCTCAATTAAATAATTTGTTCTCTATCCTCCCTAAACCATTCTTGGTGTTAGGCGACTTTAATTGCCAACATCAGTCTTGGGGTAGTTCTACCTCAAATTGGTATGGTGAGCATTTATTAGATATAATAGATTCGTATAACATATGCATTTTGAACACCGGTTTACCTACTCGCCATACGGAACCGAGTCAAGGCGTTAGTGCTCCAGACTTATCTTTATGTTCCTCTGATTTAGCTTCCACTCTACACTGGCAACCTCTTCCTTCTTCATATGGTAGTGACCACTTTCCTATCATAATAACCATGCCTTTTCATAAAACTATTGGTAACCCTCGCCCCCCACGTTTTAAATATAAATTAAACAATGCAGATTGGCAGCTGTTTAGACAGACAGTGGAAGCAAAAACTACTACTCTTTCCGATAGCGATCAAATTTCTGCGGATATGCTCACTAAAATTCTTATTGAGTCTGCGGACGAGACTCTTGTTATTAAAAGTGCAAAAAGGTCTCATATCCCGTCCCCGCCTTGGTGGGATCATGACTGTACTGAAGCAATTAAAGCAAGGAAATCGGCAGAGAAAATATATTGTAGCGAGATGACTGCCGACAATTTCGAGTTTTACTTAGAGTCTGACCGTAACTGCAAGAAATTATTTAAAAAAAAGAAATTTGAAGGCTGGCAATCATTTTGTGCAAGTATTAGCCCCAATGTCAGTCCATCAGTGGTCTGGCGTAACATTCGTAGGTTTAGATCTGCTTTTAACGGTTCGTCTTCGAAACTTCCTCTCTCCTTGGCCGACCGCTTTATGGATCGTCTCGCTCCTCCTTCTGTTCCTGAACATGAGCTTTTACAAATTTCCATTCCTCCTTCCATTGTAAATAATCTTTCTGGTTTGAACTGTCCCTTCTCTCTTGTCGAACTTAAAGGAGTACTGTGCCGTGTGAAAGACTCGACTCCGGGTGAGGATGGAATCCCATATTCATTTATTAAAAATCTCAGTGATAAAGTCCTTATGTTATATCTAGATATCGTAAACTCTATGATGATTTCTGGTTGTGTTCCTCTCTCTTGGAAAACTCAGACAGTTATTCCTTTTTTAAAACCCAATAAGTCCCCCGACGACCCTTCCTCTTACCGTCCTATTGTTCTCTCTTCTGTCCTTATTAAAATAGCTGAACATTTAGTCAAAAATCGTCTTGAATGGTTTGTGGAGAAGGGTGATCTCTTAGCTCGCTCTCAGTTTGGATTTAGACGAAGTAAGAGCACTTTAGATAATTTAGGCATTTTTATATCGGATATTAGATTGGCATTTTCAAATAACAAATCAGTAGTTGCTACTTTTTTAGACATCAGCGCAGCGTATGACAATGTCATTATATCTTTACTGATGAAGAAACTCGTAGATTTGAATGTTCCTGTTATTTTATCTAACTTTATAGTTAATATCCTCAGTGAAAGACATATCAACTTATATGTTGATGAAACAACCTTTTCTAGAACCGTATGGAGAGGCCTTCCTCAAGGGTCTGTTCTCAGCCCATTATTGTACAATATATATACATACGACTTGGAATCGAGCCTAAGAGGGTCGTCCGAAATTCTACAATATGCTGATGATCTTTTGATTTATAAAATTGGCCCGTCTATTCAAGAAAATTGTAATTATTTAACCTCCTCCCTCAGTTTATTAAGATCATGGCTAGACCACAATGGTCTAGAACTATCAGTTCCTAAGAGTAGGGCAGTCTTGTTTTCCAGAATGCGCAATCCTTCACCCGTTGATATTAAATACGATAATGCCTCGATTCCCACAAGTAATTCAATAAAATTTTTAGAAGTGATTTTAGATTCTAAGCTCACTGGTTTTCCTCATTGCGAGTATATAGTTGCTAGGTGTGAGCGGAACTTAAATATTTTGAAATGCCTCTCCGGGGTTTGGTGGGGAGCTCATCCGTTTTCAATGAAATTAATCTACAATGCTTTAATAAGAAGTGTCCTTGATTACGGCACATTTTTGTTGGAACCCGGTAGCGTTCTTGCATTCAAAAAATTGGACAATATTCAGGCTAAAGCGATGCGAATAATTTTAGGAGCCATGAAGTCGAGTCCAATTATTTGTATGCAAGTGGAAGCTGGGGAGCCTCCTGTAAATTTAAGACGACAATTTCTTGCTGACAAATATCTTTTCCGCTGTTTTCAATTTTCCAACCATCCTCTTATATCTAAATTATCATGTCTCGCTGCCCAAGTGGAGAGTTGTAATTATTGGAGAAACAAACGCCTTCCTTGCCTCATCGAAAGTTTAAAGAAAATTGATTCTCTTAAAGCCCCTACCCACCGTTCAAGTTCCATCCCTTTGTTCCTTTCTAGCTTCGAATCACTTACCCTTCTTCCGGATATACATTTAAGCACTGGTATTTTAAAGGTTGGCGTTAACCAGAAGCTGACCTTTAACTACGTGGTAGACACAAAGTGGCCACAGTGGCATCGAATATTTACTGATGCCTCCAAACACTCAGCTGACGGCTGCGTGGGTGTTGGGGTGTATCATTCACAATATAATATTGTTCAAAAAATAAAACTCCCCCCTGAATCTTCCGTTTTTACAGGCGAGTGTTTCGGCTTATTTAAAGCTGTTGAATATGTTTTGCTGATGAAGCTAAAAAGAACCGTTATTTTTTCAGACTCTTTAAGTGCTCTTCAATCCTTGGCCCGTTATCCATTCGGTTCCCACTATCTGTTCCCTGTTATCATTAAAATAAGATCTTTGTTATTAGATTGCTCATCGAGAGGCTGTTTCGTGTCCTTTGCGTGGGTCCCCGCTCACTGTGGCATATCTGGTAACGAGAGAGCAGACCAAATTGCCAACGATGCGGTAGTGTGTGGGGACGTGCACTACTATAAGAATTACGTTCATGACCTTGCAACTCTGCCCGGAATTTATCTCAGGAATTCCTGGGATAAAATCTGGTCAGCAAACCATGATAAGGGTCGACATTACCGCGCCATCCAACCGTCTATTTTGCATAAACCTTGGTTTTCCAAGTTGAGACTCGGCAAGAGGGCTACTTCTATAATTGTCCGTATGCGTCTGGGTCACGTTTGTTCTCCGGCGCATCTTGCAAGGCTTAAAATAATTAATAGTTCAACTTGTGAATGTGGTGACCCTGAAGGTGATATCAACCACATCATATTTGCTTGTAGCAAATATGACCGTTCATCTCTCCTAGAAGGTCTTATTTCCCTTAGAGTTCCTTTCCCTTCCTCTATATCCTGTTTACTGTCCCCTGTTAATTCTGACATATACCAAATTTTATCAGATTTTATTATATTCAATCATATTAAAATTTAATTTCTATCCATATAATTGTATTTATTATTTATTTTTTCCATTATTCCATTATTTATCTTTTCCATTCCTGATCTTTTATTCCGTTTTTCCAAATTCCGTTTAACCCTTTCTCTGATAATTCCGTTTCCCCGTTTTTGTTGACATTCGGGCCAAAAGCACAAACCGTGCAAGGGCCGTAACAATGAAAAAAAAAAAAAAAAAAAATCAAAAACCGATACAGGTGCTCTACTTTGAAATCCGTAATTCGAATTTTATTGCTCTCGACGCGTAACTTATTCGCAAGAAAGTGACGGGGTGATTCGAATTAAGGATTTAGAGCCCCAGAGGCCCTACTTTGAAATTTAAGTTCTGGGTCAGGCTCCACCCCTTTCTCTCGATTTAATCTCGAATGACGAGTGACAGGGATGTAGCTAACGTAAATTCGAACTTTGATTTTCAAAGTAGGGCCTCAGGATACAGCCGATAAATAGTCTCCTAATGCCGGGGTCACATCACATCTACGGGATTCAATTAATATTCCGGCTGGCGTTTCTTGCTTTCTTCAAGGTTTTATACGGGTGTCATTTCGCGATCCATAATATCGTTTGTCCTAATCGTCATTTGTCCTACTTTATCGTTTGTCCTAAACTGATTTTCAGACAACTTTTTAAGCTTTCCTAAAATACCTGCGATTAGGTTAGGTTAGGTTAGGTTAGAGTTGTGTTATAACATCACTAAAAAGTTTTCGGGCGGAAATAGCTTTTACCTTAGGACAAACGATGAATTAGGCCGGCCGCATACATTCGTTTTCCATGGATGTCCGAATGCGGAAAACGAATGTGAAAATGAAACGCGGCCGGCCTTAGGACAAATGACGATTTTATTCATTCACGTAAACCCTAGATTACGTGAATGAATAAAATCAAAATCAACAGAGGGGGAATTTCACGTGAAGCGGACAGGTAAAAAAATGTTGATGTTTACGATTTTAGTCATATTTGACTAAGTTATAGCTATATTGGGCCCGGAAGTCGTTTAGGAGCTAGACCAGTCACAATGCCGGAGAAACAAAGAAAGTTTTTGTTATCAGGGGCTCTACTTTGAAATCAGTAATTCGAACTTCGGATCGCCCCGTCACTTTCTTGCGAATTAGTGACGCGTCGAGAGCAAAAGGGATAGCAATAGACGAAGTTCGAATTACGGATTTCAAAGTAGAGCCTCTGTCGCTAGCGGCGGTTGCGGCCGCCGCGCTCCGGCATTATGACTGAGGCTCTACTTTGAAATCAGTAATTCGAACTTCGGTTCGCCCCGTCACTTTCTTGCGAATTAGTGACGCTTTGAGAGCAAAAGGGATAGCAATAGACGAAGTTCGAATTACGGATTTCAAAGTAGAGCCTCAGGTCTAGGCTGTCAAGCTCCTAAACGACTTCCGGGCCCATTATGAAACTTGGCAAGGATTACTGTACGTTAATACCTATTTTGAGAAAAAAAAAACTGGTCCAACTATGAAAAAATGGAGTTTGAAAAAAAAACGTTTTTTTTAAATATAATATTTTTTTATTTGAACGAATACAATTAGAAAGCTCATTAAGTCAAGTACGCCTTTCACTTTATTTATTTGATTATAACTTTTTAACACTTGGTACTTGGGTTTGAAGTAGCGCATACTTGTTAATTAGTCAAAACATGAATGCCCTTTAACTCGTTAACCATAATATTGTACTGCATAAATATTGTATAGCTGAGTCGAGGACATAATATATAGGTAGGTATAACTTAGTCAAATATTACTAAAATCAGAAAGATCAACATTTTTTTACCTGTCCGCTTCACGTGGAATGCCCCAGAGGATATTTCACATGTCTACAATCATGTTCTCTTGGAACAAAAAAAGTGCATAATAAAAAGTGTGCGTTAGCATTAGGTTCGCGCCCCTATATGATTGAGGGTCGGTTTTGTAAAGTTGAGACCAAATATACGACAATAAAATATACAGCGTGTGTATTCCATACGATCCTATATTTTAAGGGCAGTTAGATAAGATCCTAATTAATGTAAATTGGTACATTAAGTTAACGAAAGAAAACTTTTTTTTTCATACAAATTAATTCGGCACGCAATGTATTCAAATAACCAAGTCGTCTACGTAAGCACTTTGTGTTCATTGATTTATTGACGACGTTATTTTCAACTCAATATTTGCGTTGCATTGCTGGCCGGGAAAACTTAAAAAAAAACATTACGCTTAATTATTGAGAGTATTTGTTAAAATTTATTACTGTATCTCTTAATACTGCTTAAATCTATCGTATGTTAAAATTTAGGATCGTATGGAATACACACGCTGTATACCATAAGAATAAAATTAATAATAACTACCTATAGGTACGTACGTAGAATAGAAGCGAAATTCCCCGGTTTACGACGCGCGCTCGGCGCGTTAGATACGTACCTACTACTGTCTGGCGTGGCGACATCAGTGGTTTCTGGTCAGATAGGGGCGTCACACACGGACCTATAATATATATTAATATGCCAAATATATAATAGCAACGCATCTTACGATATATTTTCCTTACTAGTCAACTAGTCAACAGAGTCCACACACGCAGCTACAATATGTAGATATTAATATATATTAGCCGAATATATAGTATTCCGGAAGTCGAAACAGAGGAAGACCACTAGCCAGATGGTCGGACGATATCCAGAAGAGGGCAGGGCCGACTTGGACCAGAATCGCCGCTTCATGGAATTCATGGAAATCCATGGAAGAGGCATAAGTATGTTCAGCAGTGGACGAGTATATGCTGAGAAGAAGAAGAAGAAGAAGATTAAGAATATATATTATAGCAAGGTATCTTAAGATCCTTAATATACCTTGCTATAAGATATATTTATATCTTTCCATCGCCACTGTAATGAATGGGATGGCTATACACCGTGCCCGGGACGTACCCGAAGGATTTTAACAGCGTGTTCCTGAGTTAGTTTGAAGTTAAAAATGTTATAGGATTAACATACGTTCAATTCGGCTTTTGTAATTATTTTTTTCATACAAGTTAAATCGAATAGTTTCTCTTCTCCAGGAAACAAATCGTAAGGACGAGCTGGCAACGCTTTTCTTGTAATTAGCACTTATTTACGGGAAATCCCCTTGATAGGTTAGGAAAACACGAATAACATGGCGCAGCGGACCCGGCTTTAGCGTAATTTAAGCATCAATTAATTTTGTACATTTACATAAATAAAATAATAGCAACTTAACCCTAAAAGTTATTTTGTATAGTATACATAGTATAGTATACATTTAATAAGGTGCACTTTTTGTATTTTTTAAATAAATAAAATTGTGTAAATGACTGAAATCCAAAGAGGCTAGATTTCAGTTTATTTTTTTTATTTTGCGACTTTAAGGGTTAAAGAGTGATGGTGCACTTTAATTGTTGTAAGTTTACAATTCGTTGATGATCCATGTATTTTATTCGCATGATAAACGTAATACCGATGACCGATGCCGATGGCGCCAAACGAAAAATGGTGACCGTTGTTGATATCAGTGGTAGTATACCTACTTCACTTCTTTTGCAGCAGTGGCGAGAGTGATCTGGCCTCACTTGCCCTGGACCCCACTAAATACATGTTAGGACTAGCAGAGCTTAGTGTAACTACGAGTGAGTCATACTTTAAGTTCGGCCTCTGCCGAAGCTCGCTATCGAACTGGACGAATGGGTTAGCAGTCTTCAAATGAGTCCACCAGGTGACTAAGCTATTGGGCCTTTCCCGCGCAAGTTCGGTGAAAACTAAGATTCGTGAACTTTATTAAAATCACATATAAGCAATAATTAATAAATAACCATATAAACTACAGCTAGCATCATTTAACACCGATCAACATTGGTGGGCTGGAACCGAATAAATAATAATGCAATCACCGATTTATAAGTAAGCAAAACGATTTTGTCTACTAAACGATTCGTATTGTGACTCTCACTACAATGTTCCAATAAAGTATTGAATGGTAGAACTTTAGAACTCATTACAGGTTCTAATTTTAATCGTCCGGCTGTATCTCATAGGTGACCTGAAACATCCATCTTAAAGGAGTCCTGCATATTCATGGTCCGCAATGTGGTATGCATTTCAAGATACCACAAGAAGATACCATAAGAACAGAAAAACGATAGCGGCGTTGGCCTCTTGTCTGGGCCCTCTGCTAAGCAAAATTAAGCGTCCCGCCGTTTCTATTTCTGGCCATAATTATCTTGGACTCTCGCCACGGTTACATCCCGGTTACATCCTCGGTCGCTTATTTGGTCTGTTGCGATGCTGAATTCTATTCTATTGTACGAGTGGGACCATTTTGTAGGTAATGTCCGTAAATTATTGACTGAGGGTTAAAAGGATAAGTTACTGATTATATAAACCATAACTGTAGAAGTTATGGATGAGTTGTGCGTGCCAATTTCATTTGATTTAGTTACTTGGGATATGTAAACTGGGGCCTTAACATGGCTGCGTTTATCGCGTGACAAAGTTTAGATAAGGCATCCGTCACCTTTTGACACGTAAATAAGTACGACAGTGACGGCCCATACTAGGCCCGCAGATGACTTAACTTGCCTTAAAAGTGGCAACGTCGCAATTATAAGGGTCTGTTGCACCAAATTTTCCGTAACAAGTTTTTTCTAGACCGAATCGAGCCTACTTTATACGACATTTTTTACTCCAAATTAACTAAGGAACACACTGTTAAAATCCTTCGGGTACGTCCCGGGCACGGTGTATATTTTCATATCTTAGTAATGTGTGGTTCTTTGCTATTATGTGTGTATGTAAACACTTTATAGTACAAACAAAAGAGATAACAATTAGGTATAAAATAGTCAAAAATATAACAGGGATGTACAAAGGCGAACTTATCCCTTTAAGGGATCTCTTCCAGTTGACCTTTGAGCGATTGAGAAATAACTATTAGAACGAATAAGAAAAAGCTAAAGCTAAAGCTATTAATGTTCCGTTTGTGATGGGCTTTAGCATAAGAATAAATAATAACTACGTAGAAATGAAACTTCCGCTCCCGACGGCGACGACCGATGATGACGGAGTCAGGAGGTGCATAGTAGAACTCTTCAACCGTTACTAGTAACCTCATCGACTTTGAAATCATTTGGTTGGTTTTGATGAGATCTATACAGTATGCTTGGTGACGAGGAGGGTCTGATGATGGGAGTCAGGAGGTTGGACCGGGAACTCTTCAACTGATACTGTTACTAGTAATGCGACGTTTTAATTTAGTTTGTTAAAAGTCCCAGATTATTGACGGTTGACGCAGCGACACAAAGTGCTTGTTGGCATCGGACATGAGAAGACAGCACTGTTAGTATTAGTATTGCATGATTTCTTATCAGATGTCAGAATCTCAAGATGGTCCAGATAAGTGTCCTAATTATTATGTAGTATTCGGTACAGCTGATGAATTAAAATAAAACCTAAAACTTAAAAGTTTTTTACTCCATCATACCTTTCAATCAATAAGCCAGTAACTGTTAGCTGGCCATAACACTTGCTATCATATCAGCGCTTTGCCTCCGCCGCAAGGCCAGAATAAACACATCTCATTACATTTGTAGAATTCGAATAACCGTACAGGATTTATCGGCGTTTTACTTACCTTACAATAAAACGCTTTAAATACTAACCTTATTCGAAGCCTACAATGATAATGAGCCACAACGGGGCAAGGAGCTTTCTCGCCGAACTACCGGTGATGGAGGGGGGAGGGGGATAAGAGGTGTAAGTTCCGGAAACTGTGTTAAATAATAACTGATAAAGTTTGGGCTTGAGGCCGTAAAGAATCCTCGAAAGCCGCTCGACGGTGATGAAAAGAAATGCCTCGGCGATCAAACACGAAGAAGGAAGGGTAAATGAAAGCTTCATTTACCAGAGGGCTCACAACACAACTCACAGTCCACACACATGATTTTTCACACACGGACGAATCGGGAGATCAGCGCATCAAAATTCGCCGCACGCGCCATATTTGAATTGTCCGGCAGTGTCGTAACCAGTAGCGCCGCACCGCACAGAGAGATGTTGCGGCGGCCGAGTGAAACTATACGCGCGCGCTTTGTGCAGCCATGGTAGAAAATGAAGGATAATGACGCGGGAAAAAAGGGAAATAAGTATTTGAAAGCCGCTACAGTAACGATTACGATTCGTAAACGGAAGTGCCGCTCTCATTGTGTTTGTATGCTAAGATAAGAAGGTAGACAATTTTTTTGGTGTCATACCGTAAGTAAACAAAATAATATTGTCCAAAAAATATATTTATTGTATAGTAGATAACACGAGGGCGCGCGCCCGGCGCCCAGCCCGCCCCGCGCGCACGTCCCGCAATAACGTTTGCTATCTACATCCAGCTCTCTGATTTAATAATTGGAATAATTTATTTAATAATTACAACGTTTTTTTATCTGTCCATATTTTTAACATTAGGTATAACTAACTTCGTCTTGTATAACTTGGTGTAAGAACAGCCTTCAGGAATTGAAATAGGGTGGCGCAATATGCGCCTCACAGCACTGTTTCCATTTCGACTCGCGTCCGCTCTCTGCAACAGAAGTACAGTTTATTTATATACAAGTGTCCCAGAATACTCGCGCATCGAGGGTTTCGTTTTTAAGATAGAAGAGTAAAATTAGGTTCAGGGAAATACTTTTTAAGGTTCCGTACCCGAAGGATGTCAAACGGAACCCCTGTTACTAAGCCTACGCTGTCCGTTCGTTCGTCTCTCCGTCCGTCCGTCCGTCCGGGCGATAATTCGTTGTACAGTTTTTGCTATCAAATTCAAAATTCAAAATTAATAAGTACTACTATATATAACTACCTACATCAAAAAGTACTTAAGTTACGAAAAAATTACAAAGAAAATAGTTTTTCAATATCCATGAAATTATTTTTATATATTTTCATCTCACTAGCTCGGAAAGCCCTTTTTGTTTGTTTGATATCTATTGAGAAAATCGCTTTTTATCTACATGTGAAGAAAGAGTTTTGACATTTGAAGGCAGCTTAAGTGATATTTGACAAAATCTATTTTACATTATTTTTAATTTTACCAATACTTCTATACGTCAAAATTATTGTATTGACAAAGAGGTAAATAAATAATAATTGATAGTACAAACTCTTTTTCTTTATTTCCTCGCTGTAGTGAGGTGAAAAGTTTTGTGTTATACACGGGTGAAAAGTTATTTTACGTCTCGTTTGTTGAAACACTCGCTACGCTCAAGCTTATATTTTTGAACCACTCGCTTCGCTCGTTGTCAATCATAGAATCCTTTGGCTAGCTCGTGTTTCAAATGAACACTCGCAGGTAAAATACAACTTTCCCCCCTTGTATAACAAATAACTATTATCGTCAAAAATAGATACGGGCAAGCAAGTTACACTAGTACTCTACTATGTTAAATTTCAAGTTGATATCAGACAGATACTATTGTTGTTATTAGTAGTACCTATTGTGTACTGAACATAAATGACATAATCCTTACTGAATAAAGAATTATGAATTCATAAGGGGTTTGTAAAATAATAAAAAATATAAAGTACTAAGCGAATCTTTACGAAAAGATGGACTAGGTATAACGACAATGAGGTAGTAAGCCAGGGTGGTCCAGCCATACTTACTGACGATAACGTACGTCAGAATGGCTGGACCACTTTCCTAATTTCTCCGTCTTTAACAAGTTAACTAATTAACTAAGGTACAATTTATTTTATGTCAGGTACCAAATGAGTACAAAAACTGAGTTCGACTTGAATCTCAAAAATGTCTGGTGTTCCAGCCACGTTATAAGATAAGCGTACCTGGCACGCAGGTCGCCGCAGGAGAGCGGGCGTTCGAGGTCAGGCAGCAGGTCAGCGGGCGCGCGCAGCGTGCGCGGGCGCGTGGCGTCGCGCGCGCCGCCGGCCAGCAGCTCCGCGGCCGAGGCCAGGCGGCGCGGCGGCGGCGCCAGCCCGTGCACCGCCAGCGCCGCCGCCAGCTGCCGCGCGCGCGCCATGGCCGCGTCGCGCTCGTGCCGCGCCCGCCACACCTGCACGGAACACTTAAACTCAAACCAATAACTACACCATCCGCTACTTCGACTTTTTGTAGATAACATAAATATTCTGCCGTGCAGATCTTAAAACGCAGTAAGTGCAATAACAGCATTATTTCACTTACTGCGTTTTAAGAAAGCAGCGAACAACGCCACGCCGAATAGGCTACTCATAGGCTGATATCGATAGGGTCAAAATTAAATGGCTCTAAATTATTAATGACGTTAATTGACGTTGCTGATCAATGCGCCGCCGAAGTGCGGTGAGTCACCGCCGGAGACTAATCAATAATTAATTAGTACTTAATTTATTTTACCTACCGAAAACGCCTACATTTTAATGGTTGTTACCATTTATGGTCTTCATCATCAGTTCCACTCATTCCACTTCACCAAATGATACTTTCTGAATGCAAATGCTGGACTTTTTACTAAAAATACTAAAATCACTATTATGTATGCATGCCTATAATATTTGAGGAGTTCCCTCAATTCCTCACGGATTCCCTCATCAGATTCAGATTTGGTGACAATGTGACCACCTCGGAAATATACTACATCAAATCAAAAAAGATTTTTTAAAATCGGTGAAAATGCATAAAAAAAAATATACAGAGGAACCATAGAACTGTTGGAAAGTGAATGGGCTGTATGACACGAAATGCATGTGTGAATGTATTACTTTATTTTTTGGACAATAGTAACACTAAAGCTCGTTGCTATATATACTGGCTGTAATGGCGCCTCTCGCCCTCTTCTTGTTTTTTGCTCTTACATCGCTGACCATGGTAAACATATTTGTACTGATTTATATAAAATAAATTCGTCAAATGTAATTGTGCATCTGTTTCAATCGCCGCCTCTACCCGAACCATAGCTGCTGTCACTGAAGCTCTGCTCAACAATCTAACAAGAACCTCCTTTGAAGTCGGTTAAAAAATCATTATGTACGCGTTAATATCGGTTTTTATAGGTACTAAAGTGTATACATATTTATTGACTCGACTCATCGACTGTACAATTAAAAAAAGAATCACTTTAAATATAATAAATCTACTTTGAGTAAATTGTGGTTTAAATTATAACATTTATTAGGTACCTAGCTACGCGTTAAAAGGATTGTGAAGCTAAAATGTTCCATACAAAATGCGATGACGTTTTTTTCCTCTTTAACCTAGTCCGATTTTTACGATTTTTGAATATATTGTAGATATATCATGAAAAACGTACGTCTTCCTTTCCAAGAAAATATTTCATAGGATGAAACAAATAAACAATAAAAAATAAATGGCCTAGTATTTATAATAAGTAATTTTGTATAATATTGAACAAGTGCGATGAAAATCGGCTACGCTTCATGTGCTACGTGCTACGCGCGTCGTTACGTCGGTGCTACGCCGGTCTCAAGAGCGTAACAATCCGCCGGCGCCGGCTACGCGACTCGAGCGACTTATGGCCGAACCCTATATTCAAACCGCGGATAGATAGGCTTACTTCTGGTTAAAATTTGACACATTTTGTATGGGCAAGTGTCAAATTTTAATCCGAAGTAAGCCTATCTATCCGCGGTTTGAATATAGGGTTTGGCCGTTAGTAGTAGGTAGTAGTAATAAGTACTACGAGTAACTTAGTACTTCGCGTCCCTACGGGTCTTCTACCGCTCTGAGTTCTCTGCTACGCGCATATTGGCGCAATTCAGCTAAGTATGCCGCCAACTGTAGTTTCTAACTGCCGCACTCAGAGAGACAGAGACATCAATTAAGTTTAATGCTTGTTTAGTGACGTGTTGTCTTATTCTATTGTTGTAGCAAAGAAAGTGACAGCAGCAACTTCAATCAAGCATTAAATTAAATTGGCGTCTCTGGGTGCGGCAGTAAATCACTATGCGCCGAATGTCGCGCTGATTTATCTGACGACCCAGCAAATATAATCACCTGCAAGGCCACTAAATGCAACTACATATTTATTTTACAAGAGCTGTATCAACAACGCTGCAAAATTAGGTCCTGAACAAATTAGAAACTGGGTATGCCCAGATTGCATAGCTGCGTCAGTGGTGACAACTCCGGTACGAACGAACACAACAACAGACATTGTTCGGACACAAATACCGTCAGAAAATGTTACTCTACGCAACAGAAAAAGCCAAACAACCTATTTCGCGGTATATACATTTCTTACATTTTCGTGGCCGCTGCCTTTGGTAAATATAACTTTTTTTTTAAATGTGTGCATGTAGGAGAAAAATATATTGTTTAGGTACCTGTGCCGCGCAAACGGCAGAGCGACAGTGGCCACGTCCTCCCGCTCCGAATCCTTTTTGTGCCGCCTCCACCACGGCCCCGTGAAACGACAGGGATTGTCCTGTAAAAACAATACACAATAGTTAACTAGTTAATGCCTGCTACGCTTTCAATGAGCTTTAGTCAATAAAAACAATAATGGCTGCAGAAAAGGCAATGCTCTCGCAATACAAGAAATGTTTAAGACAGCACAGCTTGAACTAAGGTACCCAACCATAGAAATATCAACGTTGGGCCGTAGCATGGCTGCGTTTATCGCGTGATAAAGTTTAGATACCTAAGACCTAAGGCAAGTAAAATGTTTTGCCGAAAACTATTGTTGCAGAAATATGTTTTATCATAACATTATTTGACTGAATTATCAACGAACGTCAAAAACGAACGTAAGTAGCAGTTAGTTTTTGATAAGGTTACAATTCTAACCTAACCTAATGTACTTTTCTGGCAGCAGTCCGTTTTTGTTATGGTCGCAGTTGTAATCTAACCTAACCTACTTTTGTGGTAGCAGTTAAGTTTGTAAGTATGCCAAGTTAAAGTTATGCTCAACAGAATTATGCGTAAAAATAATCGGTCATAATAATAGTAGGCGAACTTAATTTCGGTCTAACTTATTTTCGGGATATTACAAATTATGCCAAATAAGCTTTCCGCCACATTACCATTCGGTGAAAACCGATTATGCCAAGTCTGTTATGCTAAAACAGTTTCGGACAATAAATTTTATGCCACGTAGAGCGAACCCGTTTTTTAAAATTTGGTGACTACACTTAGATAAAGTACACGGTTGGATAAAGTACGTCGTAGATTGCTCTTACAATCGGCGTAGCCTAGCCTACACATATGTGAAGGCAGCACGGGTAGCACAAGTTGTATTTTCTCGCTTGTCGCTCAGTGCGTCTCTATCATTACACACTAGAAAGAAAGGGATATCCGAGCGACAAACAAGTCGCGGACAACTTGTGCTAGCCGTGCAGGGGCTATTAAAAATATCCATGGTGAATACAGCCAGACTGCTACACAAGTAGTGGAAGTCGACGTGTTCCAGCTGCAGCAGAAACACTGCTATCGGGATGCCGGCTATGAACAGCAAGAGGCCGACCGAACTTAGCCATAATATACACAATACAGTCAGCCATACCCATAGAGAGCGAGACAAGGGCGCAGCAAGGGCCCACGGTGGAGGCGGCTAGGGTAGCACGCATGTAGCGGAAGTAGACGTGCTCCAGCAGTAGCAGCAGCGCTGCCAGAAGGATGCCCGCCATGAGCAGCAGGAAGGCCGACAGGAACTGCTCCAATGCAAGCGGGTCCGAAGACTTGTGCTCCTGCTTGTTGGGCTTGCACGTGCCTGTCATCCAGTACCTGCCAGGTAGCGGAATGTGGCTTTAAACTCCGAGCCACAATAGAGCCCTTTCGCAGACAGTCATACTGACTAAATATTCGTTTCTTGTGACATGACAGCAGATTATTTATTGAATTGCGGAGTTTGCAGAGTACCTACTAGTGGATCTGATAAATAAAATCCGTCTTATGATAAAAGTGTGTAGCGGGTCATAATAACAATGACACTTCTGGGAGACCACTCCACACACCAGCAACCGTCCCGTCAGCCCATCCAAAACATAATATATCTCTCACACACAATGACGCATGACGGACACTCGTTCTCGTGCAGTCGGATGAAAACGTAAATTATGGGTGTAAAGGTAGTTTTATCGATGAAATATTATATTTACCTGCGCAACCTTTCGAGGTCTCCATTAGAACGCAAATCTAATAATCTTTTGTTGAACATATTCAGATATTTTGAGTTCCGCGTAAACGCTAGTCCATAACCGGACATAGCGTACCACGAGCCTACTGTCAAGAGTCGGCAGTCCTCGTCCTGTAACAGAATCGGATTATTTAAGAGGCCACCTATGGTGCCACGCCCCCATAAGAATAAAGAGGGATGGCTTTATGTCCTTCCGCGCGAAGAATGTGAGATGGAGATAGTTCGCGCGCGCCTTTATGGCAGCGTCAAATTCAATTAATTGCTGTTTACTTTAAAACCACGACATTTATTAAAAAAATGGTTTGCCAGGATTAAGAAGTTACATATACTCAACTATTGGATCGAAAATCATCGTTAAAGATTATAGGGTTTCGAAGATTCAATCAAAAACATGCAAAAAAAGGTGTCATGTTTAAAAAATAAAACTAGCAAGGATTTTATTTCTAATCGTGTTTTCACGTTTGCCAGTCTCAAGCAAATATGATCAAGTTTAATATATCCAAAGATCAGATACAAAGGCGTTATGGTTATTGAGATCCAGATCGCGGACCACTACAGACTTTATCATAGGTGGCCTCTTAAATCGTTATTCTTGATAGCATTCATATATAAGTAAGTGTTTTAAACTTTCACTAACAATCAATTCACATGATACTCGTACGTAAACCTGTAATACATGGATTTTGTAACATCTTTGTTTTAATACCATCTTCACTATAATATTATATAAAGAGGAAAGATTTGTATTTTTGTATTATTCTTAAAGCCCACGACACCAAACCTAGTTCGATAAGACTATCAGATGAGATATATATAATTAGTCACGTCATTAATGGGAGAACACGAAATGGCGATGCTGCAATGCAAAAAACCTAACCGCGGTTTTTTTTAAGAAAAATAAAAAATCCGGTGTCTAGTATGATAAGACTCCCAAGTTTCGTTTGTTCCTCGGAACGGGGAGGGCTCGAGGGGTAGGACTATACGATAATGCAGTGCTGCAATCCCCCATGATTGGCTTAATTGGCAATCCAATATCTAATTTCTAAACTGTCAATTTAATGTCGAATTTTACCAACCACTTAACAGACGATTAGAGTGTTAACAGCTGTTAAAATGTATGAACTAACAGTCGATTAACATTGATTAACATTTAACATTAGACTTGAAGTGATTTTCGAAGGCATAGACGGCAGGCAAAATCAGCAGAAGAGGATAGGTATAACGGATATTAAACATTTTTATTAAAAAAAAACTTGTTCCTAATGCGGCCCTACAGTAAATAAATAAATAATAAAATATAATCCTGCACAGTCTTCACCTGTTTATCAAGAATAATCTAACAAGATCAAACTTATTGACTCTACGTTAAGTACAGCAGCAATTCTAAAGCCATCTTCAAATTCCGTTATCAGAATACTGCCTTGTTACCAGGTTTACAATCATCTACTAACTTAATTTCGACTCACTCTAATAACAGAAACTGACTCCAAGTAAAATTACAAGACTTTAACTTAACAAACAAAAAATCATATGAAGTTAAGTAAAACCTTTTTATTGCGACTTAAATTAATAAAGAGTATAGTAAACTGATGTCATTTGGACTAATTAATACACTTTGGCTTAGTTGCAATCATAAGTTTTCACCGGAACCCGCCTTAGCCTTCTAACCTAACCTATCCGAGTCGCTTCTGCCCAGACCCATCTTGCTCGCTTGCTTCGCTTACTCGCCGCATCATTTACATTTTCATTAACATTTGGTAGAAAAACGGTATGAATAAAAATAATTGATACTATAAAAAATATGTCCTAAAATATTTCTGACATATTATAAATTTGAATGTTTTAGGGTTTTAGGTTATGACTTTTGTATATTATAATCTTTTACATTATGGAATAATATTACAGCGGAAAGTACCTCTGTCGAAAAATAACTTAGGATAGCGTTAAAAAGTAAACTGAAAATATGTCTAAACGTATACAGTGCCAAAAGTATCCTGGGTTAAATAAAAAATGGGCTAATAAACAAAATACGTAACAATGGGACCTTGGTCAGCTGATATGAAAAGCTTTATTAAGGCCCTGTCATCCCGGCTCATAGACACCTCCGGAGATCCTAGAGCTGGTGCTTACCTCTCCCAAAGGATTGGGCTAGCTATCCAGAGAGGTAACGCAGCCAGTGTCATAGGGACCATGCCGCGAGCGGACCTGCTAGAGGGGGTGTTCTTTTTATAGTGGTGATTATTATTTACGTCTTTAATATTTGAGTAGCTTAGTTTTTATTTTAATTTAAATAAGTTTAGTTTTAACTTTTAATTGTATTATATTAAATTTTGTTAATACCTATGTAAAAAAATAAAGGAAATCGTAACAATTCATAGGGCAAGTAAATGAGACGGGAAAAGTTTTTCGGACAAACGATACTTTTACTAAACGTAACAAAGTGAAGAAAAAAAATTACGAAGCCTGACATCGGACAAACGATGATAATTCGAATAGTTTTCGGACAATGATTTTTAGTGTTTGAGATAGGTTACCGTAAAAAACTAAATTAAGTACCACAAGAGAGACATTAACGAACCCACTTAACTGAAAACTTATGATTGCAAATAAGCCAAAGTGTATTAATTAGTCCAAATGACACCAGTTTACTATACTCTTTATTAGTTTATGAAATAAATACGTAAATAATACTTACTTGGGAAACCAAATAGTCGAGCACGGTGCCGTCATAAATGAAGGCATCCAGCTCTGCCGTAAGCACTGAAGTCACGCCAGCACTTACCGTGCTGCGATTGTACCTAAAACAATACACGTTTACTATTACTTAGTATCGAATATATCGACCACTTTACGCCTATTTCAACCATCTATTTTTGTACTCACTGTGCCATGTAAGCATGTGGCTCTGGGAAGTATTTGGCTAGTGTAGCATCTGTGTGAGACCAAGGCACTGTCCCAAACTTAAGTGGAGGCCGAATGGTGAGCGGCCTCGCTATGCGGTGATCGTCCAGCCCGCTCAATTCATGGAACTCTTCTCGCGTGATCATAAACGCCGCCAAGTTGGCAGTGTAGATAGCGAGAAAGACCACCGCAAACATAGCCCACATATTCGTCATGAACCGGGCTGTAAATCCGCGAGGAGAATCCACGTGTACCGATGCCTGTTTATAAAACAAATAATTAAAAGAAGGTCCATTTATTATTATGATGTTAAGTATACTGGACGAAGTGAACTTGCCTGAAAAAGGACTGCCCAAACAATCCAATACGTCCGGCAAAGCGAGAAGCGGTTCTGCGGAACTCTTTTTGAGTTCTGGCCTGTCGAACAATCGAATCCGCTCGGTGATAACCACTCAAAGAAGAAAATGGAGAAGGTCGCGGCCTGGATGGCCACCGCGCCCACCAGCATCCACGACGCGGTGTCGAACGGCTCCAAGAAGGCAGTTGGAGAGATGATGCCTGTTCTCTTGGCAACTACGATCGCTACGCCGGTCTCCATGAAAGGCACGCTAAAGTCCACCACTGCTTCTCGGTCCGAGTTAATAATGAGCGAGGTTAAGACCTGCAAGTACCATATTCGTAAATCTCTTATTTCTAAATAGCAAACAATGTTAGAGCAACATTTTCTAGCAATAGACGTGCTTAAGTTTTATCACTTCTCGGAATATGCTTACAGAATACCTAAGAAGATCCGGTTATTATACCGGAGAAACTCTATCTAACCTCCGTAAACCTTATGACGGGGTGCCAGATCCATTTCAAGCCTGACCTAAATATACAGGTTTGCCAGTGGCAGCTACAGTATTTTGTTTCGGAGGGGGGGGCATTGTAAACCGGTCTGAATCTGGAGCCACCACGAGGATTTCTCATGATGTTCTTATCGTTACTCATTAGATCGAAAATTGGAAAAGCAGGAGCTTGTTGGTATATTAACGAGGCAGCATATTAATTACCATGTCAGTCCTCTTGTTGACGAGGTCGGCGATGAGTCCGTTCCACCTGCCGCCCTGCAGCGTGCCCCAGCGGCCGTCCTCCACGCGCGCCAGCTCGTACGTGAAGCCGAGTTGTTCCGCGAGCTGCTGCAGCAGGTCTATGCAGAAGCCACTGCAGCACTGGTACAGCGTGCTGTTTCTGTGCGCCGTGCCCGCTTCCAACCTAACGATACGTAAGGTACCTAAGTGTACATATTGTAATATTATACGAGTAATTAATAGTTGTTTCAAACATGGGTAACTAGATTTTTCACAGAAAGTCGATCTTACTCTTTTTTGTTATTTATTTTGATGCGGATACATTTTAATAGATACCTACTCTTTAATTAAAGTTCCTTGATTGCACTTCAACTTGTACGCAAGCACAAAAACACTCTATACGTATACTCCATGGATCTACCGATAAGTAACTCACCCTGCCACTTCAGACTCTGGGGCGACTCGACAGATGACGCCTCTATCCAAAGAACAGCGCCCGCTTATGGGATCCGGCGGCGCCAGGTTTATGTAAGGTGGCTCTTCTAGAAACGTGATGCGCATGTGGAACTTCTCCGGCACCCCCTGGGGCGGGGTGTGCAGTCCCCCAGGCCAAACTATGTCCTTTATGTCCAGGCGTTCTTTCGGATATGAATTCCATGTTCCAATTTCTTCCCATATTAGCTGATAAAGAATAGATTTGTTATTTCCAATACAAGGCACCCTTAAACACCTACTTAACCAAGAACTTCAAAGATAAGCTCTCTATCCTGGGGCAGAAAATGCAACTTTTTCACTTGGTAATAGGCGAAATTATTAAGCAATCTAGATAACATCGACCCTCTAAATTAGTTTTTGGTTTCCTTGTGTGCATGAGCCGCCACTGTTACAAGGATAAAAATATTTTTATATACTTATTTGATTTTGATAAGTAGGGTTAGGATTTTGGTGGCATACCGTGGATCTAGAATCCATCCACCAAAAGTCCTAACCCTAATGATAAGTCATCACCTGTTCCCCAATAGCCGGCCTGAGGTTCATAATTTTGAGTTCAGCTGCTCGCAGCTCGCCGTCAGGCGTGAACTCGATGTTGGGCCTGCCCGCTTCGCTCTCGACGCTGACGTTGCGCAGGTGCTGGTAGAAGCGCTCGCCGGTGGCCCAGCGCGCCTCGCCGGCGCCCGCGCCGCTGCACGACAGCCGCGTGCCCAACGGGTGCCGCGCGTTACCTGCCTCCGACACGTACGACTCCACTCCGTACGCAAACACTTTCACTGCGGTCGCTATTTCAGCGATTAACGACGAACTTGATGTGTCGAAATGAACACCTGCAAGAGAGACCATTTTAATAGGTAAGATATAGGCGGTGGTTTTTAATATGGTTGATTAACAAAACCTAGTTGGCCAACGAGGAATTTATATGTAATCCATGGGCTTAGTATTAGAGAAGCGGACCCAGGATTTAAATTAGATAGGGGAGGCTGACCTGCACACCCTGCCATAATTACACAGGTCATCCGGTCAGGTCACCTGTCTTTAGGGATACCCTAGATAT
Source organism: Acleris cristana (assembly GCA_948252455.1). Taxonomy (NCBI): domain Eukaryota; kingdom Metazoa; phylum Arthropoda; class Insecta; order Lepidoptera; family Tortricidae; genus Acleris; species Acleris cristana. Next base: position 8,699,519 of record OX411784.1, on the reverse strand, counting down.
AAAGGCAATGCATCAAGCATCCACCCGCCCATGAAATATTATGTAACTTACCTATAGGTTTAGTAAGCCGACGACCGACGACCCGATATGGATGTGGTTCATGTGGTGATGATGATGAAGTTTAAGGAGCTATCTTCAGGTAGTAATTTAGGTAAGATAACTCGCCCTTAAATCTCGTAAAATCATTACCGTGAATAATGCCTGCTCTCCACAAAGCTTAATATCATTTCACGTAAAGTACTGTAATTGGCCGCTTTAAAATTAAGGTTTACCTACAATAGATCAGCAATGGTCGAAAAACGAGTCGTGGCTTTAGCACGTGAGAAATAATATATTAACCAGTTACTACTTAAGTACTAAATGTCAAGAGCTTATATTCTCTTTTGCAGTAATAACAATGAAATGAATAGCTACCTAGCATTCCTACAGGAAACTTATTTGGTTGCTGCATGGAGCCGAGCACACTTTGCGTGACTATCCACACAAAGTTCTCGCTGGTGAGGTGGAGGTCGCCGGCAGTGGACAGTATGTCGGCGGCCTCCTCGCGCGTCGCGTATAGCAGCATCACACGCGCCTCGCTCGTCACCAGCTCGTTCAAATCCGACGGCTTCTTCACCACTACGGCGTTTAGTATCGTAAACTTAAAGCGGTCCTGGAGATAAAAAATCGTTGTAACACTATAATTCAAAGCAAATTTCTCACGAGACAACAAATTAGAAAAAAACCAACTTACTTGCAACAAAGTGACTCTCTCGCGGACGGCTTGAATAAAATCGTCATGTCCAGCAATAGCTGACGTTACTACACTGAATTGATGCCACTTGTATCGCTCTAATATTGATAGCATGGCAGCTGTTTGATGTTCTATGGACGGGGCTAGCTGAAGACGCAAAGCCGCGTGCGACGCCCGCTTTTCTAGGCCGCTATTATCTGCGTTCCACGCAATGACCTGCAAAGGATACGTGACGAAATGATTTCATATAGGTAGTTCGCACACGCTATGTAGCTTTGTACTAAATCTAATACAGTGAGAGTCATCTACATAGTTATGCAACGTAACAATAAAAAGCTTTACCGGTATGCCAAGATATCCGGCGAGTTGCAGAAAATACTGTGCAGAGGCAGTAGAGCGCCCGTATTGTTCATGATTCATAAGATAAAGGATAGCAGACACGTTGACTGCTAGGAATTCTTTACATAGCGAGTCCAGGATAGCTGAAAGTTGTCAAAAAATAATTTGAAATATGTTAAATGAAATCTATCTATAAGAACTTACGACAAACGTAGAGATCGTGCACTTACACATGGGACTAGGCGTGAGGCCTTGCATAGAAAGCGTAACGTTTAGGCGCACGGAAAGTTTGAGTTTTCGCGGTAATTTGGCGAGGGCTGCTTTTTCGGCTTTAGTGTAGTCTCGTGCGCCGAAGGCTTTGTGCGGCACGACGAGCGCGGCGGTGATGGAGGAGGGCGCGCGGGGAGGGGGCGGCGCGGGCGAGGTGCGCGGGCGCCGCAGCCCGTCGCCGCCGACGCGCACGCCGCCGCCGCGGGCGCCGCCCGGCCCGCCGCCGCCCGCCACGCCGCCGCCCACCTTCAGCCCGGCCCCGCGCTCCGCCGCCGCCGCCAGCTCGAGCGCGCCCAGCACCGCTAGCGCCATCAGTATGCGCGCCTGCATCGCCGAGATTGATGCTACAACCGATCATAAAAAGTTTAATCATTGTCTGCTCTAATTTCTAAAATTAAACAAACATGCAAGAGCATAAGGTTCGGCGAAATTTAAATATACCTACTTATGCCAAATTACAGCTTTGTGGTGGGTAGGTACTGTAGTGCAATAAGGTTGTAGTATCTAAAATAGACCTTATTGCACTGTACTTTTTGTTGGTTATGTCATGTTTATATTTAATTAATTTAAATTTAAGTTTTGAATTATAATGGAACGGTGACGTATAGAAGATTCGAGAGTCGGCCCTAAGCCAGCGTGCGTGGCACATCTATTGTATACTTATAACTAAGAAAAAAAAAAGTATAATTATAAACAACATAAACAGTATTTATTTCAGATAACTCCCCACATTCGTTAGAGTACCTACCAAGAGTCACTGAGCTAGAACGCTCGGGTAGACGGACATGGCAAAACTATCAGGATTGCTTGTTGACTACGGAACCCCAAAAACGAATTAATAACTCTGCAGTTGGAACCTAGGTAAGTTCCATACAGTTTTATTTTATTTTATTTATCTTGCCGTGGTTGTGAATTGGGAAAATCTTACAAGTCAATTTTAACCATATATAGGTGATTTCTGTTATCGTAATAAAATTTCGGGTACATTATGAAAACCCGATGACAATGCGATATTGTGGTATCTAAGAGCTAATCTCATCATCAAGTTGCAAGATGGCAACAGACTGACCCCATCTACTTACTTAGTTTGAATTCGTAAGTTTAGGTCTCGCATATGCAGACAATGACTTGCAAATAAAGTACCTAATACAACAAAAGCTTCAAGGATTTTTTTTTATTTTGGCAGAGTCTTATTAATGATATAGGCACTCAGAAATAAGTTTGTGCTGTTAGGGATAAATGCTATTTAAAAACACAGCATCACATTCACTTTTGCTGAAGCTGTCTTTATCTCAGTTCCGTCTTGCCAAGAAGATCCCGCGCTTTTTCACATCCAGAAGAATATATATATATCCCAGCCCTTTACTTTACTGTCCAAGAATATATTGATCCCAACCCTTTACTTCAAAACATTCACCAATTCAGCGGACAACATTTTAAGAAGGTGTTATTTAACTTGCACTGTTCGTATGCTTAATTATTAGATTGATAAAAACGTCAATCTTCGGGATTAAATTGCTGCCTTAGATACCTTATTGTAAATATGCATGTAGGTATACGCCGTAATTAATAGTGGCAACCCTACGACCTAGACCTACCTACGTAGTGATACTAGCGATACACTCTACGACCAACTTTTCCATTGCCGCGCTTGTCGACACAACCCGCACGTAAGTAGTTATTATACACATCGTCCAAAACCCAAACTCAGAAATTTCTATTAAACCAGAGCCAACTTTAAAGCGATCTTAATGAGGTGTTTTGCGAACGGGACCTCAAGCGTCTTAATCACCTTTAGGTACCTGCCGATGTTCAAACGGTCATCCAATACTCGAACTCGGAACGTTCCTCCGAATTTCTACGAAATCTCAAAAGTCATGTAATGGGTTATGTTATGGCCTTATGGCAGACAAGGAGGCGATATCAGCGGTATTCCTGTACTTTCGAGTTCAATATTTCCTAAACAGTCCCCCAAATATAAAAAATAATAATAACATGTACGTAATTATTTTTAAGAGATACGTATCCAATGATACCTAGTGTGGGACAAGGGCAGGAGGATGATTATGGTCCAAATATAACTCACTCAATGTCATAAACAATACTAATTTTGTTATGAACTTTATTTTCTATGCAATAAGGTCCATTTTGAATAGGTAGCCTAAATTTTAACTTCTCGTCTGCGTATGATAAGGATCCTAAATGTACCCGTCGTCTGTGTATGATAAGTATCAGTATAGAAGTGATTTAATCGTTTTATTTAAATATGGACTTTACTGGCTTGAAGATGGGGTTTTAATTTTCTTGTAACAAAATCGAAAAAAAATCAATCTTCCATAGATAATATTCAGTAGTTCGAAACATGGAACCAATTGAGAGCCAGCAGAGGCCCTACTTTGAAAATCGAAGTTCGAAGTTACGTTAGGTCCAAATTAATTCGCCACGCAATGTATCAGAAATAGCCCAATTAAACTGCAATTAACTGAGACTTAAATCTTCGTTCATTATACATTGCTGCACGATGGGACCTTTAAAAATTAATTGCGCTCGATGTATTAGAGTTACTAACGAAATTCCATATTTACATGACTTATAGAGCCATAAGCCGTAACCTACGTCTAAGTAGTTTAAATGTTTGCTCGTATTCCATTTACCTACTACTTTTTTTTTTGAAATAATCTAAGCTCGAAAATCTGATTCAAGACCAAAATCCTTACCTCAACGGGCGCACATTCGCTGTGATTAGTTACTGCATTTTGGTTTAAGTGTAGGTATTTTTAACCGACTTCAAAAAAAAGGATGAGGTTCTCAATTCGTCGGATTTTTTTTTATTTTTTTTATGTATGTTCCCCGATTACTCGAAGACTACTGGACCGATTTGAAATTTTTTTTCGGTGTTCGAATGGGTATACTTACTAGTTGGTCCCATTGTCAGCAAATCTGAATCTGATGAGGGGATCAGTGAGGAATTGAGGGAACTCCTCAAATATTGTATGCAAACATATAGCGATTTTAGTATTTTTAGTAACAAGTGTAGCATTTGCATTCAGAAAGTGTCACTTGGTGAAGTGGAACTGATGATGAAGACCAGAGATGGCCACCGGAACTCCTCAACGGTACCTATTTTAAGGGTGGCGATAAGATATCTCGATTAAGATAGTTGAGCGACTACAACGAAGAATATTTACTTGTTGAAATATGACTATGACTTTCCCGCGGCGTTGCTTGCGGCGCGCGCGAAATAACTTAAAGTTTCATATCAACTAAGAAGTGGGACTACGTAACAGCGTACCTATTATGATCACTAAAAAGTATAAAATAAAAATAAATGTTTTAAAAAACAAAAAACCGCCTTCAAAAACGCGAAAAATAACTTCTTTAGAATTGTAGATACCTAATAGGTTAGTCCAACTGAAGTCGGCGACCACAATATTTTCAACAAAAAGCCGACATCAGTTGGACTAACCTATTAGGTATCTACAATTCTAAAGAAGTTATTTTTCGCGTTTTTGAAGGCGGTTTTTTATCAATAAAACTTACCCTAATATTACTTACTGATTACGAGTTCTCATTCATGTTTTTATGAAATAATGTTAAAATAACCAAATAATCAAGATGGGAACTGTCAGATTTTGGTCTTGAATTAGATTTTCGAGTATAAAAGTTGGGTAAGTTTAGAAATTTGAAATGAACGCCGTCTGTCATGGAGCTGAAAGTGTCATCTATCGTGGAGTGAGATTTACTATGTAAAAGTGCGTCGATGATTTCCAGTACCTACTCATGTAAAAAAAATAACATCCTTCGGAAATACCATGATTATAAATTATAACTATTAATTATCTGATATATGTTAAGCCATTTGACCGTGAACACAGAACAGACGTACATACAAAGGGCGGTAAAGGAACCCCCTGTACCAAATTTCAAGTTTCTAGGTACAGTAGTTTCGGCTGTGCGTTGATATACAAGGTGTTACAAAAATACCCGTAAAGCCGAAAGGGGGTTAAATGGTGCCTTATAACAAGTCCATTTACAATATTTGAGAACCGTACTATCACCGTATGACTTACCGGCAAAAAAAAAACATAATTTTTTTCATTGATGTGCCAACCCTATTTCAGTAAAATTAAAGAGTAAACTACGCAGAATGTTTATGTACATTTTTACCTAATTCGTGAAACGATCAAGAGACATACTAACAAAATGTACAGAATTCGATTAGATAGATATTACAAGTCGAGTTTTGGAGTCGTAATATTCTAAGTTAGAAAACATCGTCATTTTGGAAAAAAACACGAAACAATTGTAGAGTATCGATAAGAAGATTTGAAATTGACAACATAACATTTTTTCCGTCTTGACGTTTTTTGAAGCCAGTACTTAAGCATAATGACATCATAGTATTGAACCTTTGTGGATGAAAACCAAAAAACCATTAAAGTTGAGAAGTATTAAATTGGTAGGTTGGCCTCTCTGTTAAATAATCTATGCTAACTCCGGTTCCCTCACATGACAGCTTACTAGGGTTGACAATATTTTTGGCTTTTATAATTTATTAGATTTTTTACGGGGTATTTTGTAACACGTTGTATAAGTCAGTCTGGTTTGCCTTTTATATATATAGATATGAATGGTACTTTACTTATTGGTAATTTGACGAATTACTGAGTTTTATATCGTAGATAGGTACCTACATACTTTCCATATTTGCTAAGCTCTTGTTGGCATGGATTTATTAGAAAAGGTTTAACGCTATAGTTTAAGCCAATAATTAAAATTAGGCACATAATATTTATTTATTTATGCATCATGTCGGGGTGAAAGGTTACAGGTCCTCGCGTAATGCGGTAGCTTTAGTGTATCGGCACGGCGCCGGCGCCGACGTTTTCAGTTTGTTAGCGTCTAAGATGTATGTGTTCCGTTTACACGACACTCGTCTGTTGTACAGGGTGTCCGGCGGCAGATTTATGTTTTTAAAGTTTAATAAAAAAAAAACTATTTTACATATCGTTTTAAATTATGTCTTAAAATGCAGAAAATTAATGCGGATTTCACTTTTTAAAGATGATGTCGTCCAAATGTCGTCCATCGAGCTGCCAACACTGCTCAAAATGGAGCCTAGTGTTTTGCGCCACACGGTTTAGTAGGTTTGAGTCGATCGCGCCGATTTCCCAACGAATATTCTCTTTTAAATCTTCAATCGTTTGCGGATTTTTGCCATAAACTTTTCCCTTGAGGAAGCCCTATAAAAAGAAATCCATAGGACTTAAATTAGGCAACTGATAACTTTTTTGGGGAAAGCTTCACGAACCAAACACATGGAAGTTCTGGCCGTATGTGGGGTCGCGCCATCTTGTTGGAACCATGTGTGTGACGAGTACGACGGGTGACCTCGCAGTTTTCCTTTTTATAAATTTCATGGAAAGTTACTTCCGGAAGTCTCAAAGACGCTGCGCGTTTCTTTATTGAAAATCGCATATTTTCACGTAAGTTATTTTCCACCATTTCCACACTTTCCGGCGTCCTTGACGAGCGACTAGGTCCGGGTCGGGAGGTATTCCTAGCCAAACCAGTTGCGCGAAAACTCTCTAACCAGGACCGAATTAAATTAACAGTTGGTTCATCACTTAAGCGGTGAATTTTATAGCGCGAACAAAACCAACAACGCGCAATAATACAGAAATCGTAGCCCTTAAAAAAGGCTTCGACAGCGAACGAGCGAAGCTCTCCTGACCACTGCGACATCGTGACTAACAAATCCGCACGATCGGTGATTCTAATGACGCCCCCCACTCCCCCGCACCATTTATTACTTTTTGTAAAATCGAGTTCTAAAATGTAAATCTGCCGCCGGACACCCTGTAGATCTACATAGGTTAGGTACCACAAGGTTCTAACTTACTTTCATTGGTTTTCACAAGCTTTGCCCGCGACTTTTGCTGTCTTTGAACTCGTTTATAGTTTTTCCTTCGGGAACAATTCTTTGTCCCGGGACAAACATTATCAGGATATGGATTAACGTGTGCTGAATTATACAGTGTCTCCCTGGATAAAGTGCAGAAATGAATAGGGATGAAACTGGATGCAATTTCACCAACAAAAAAAAATGGTGTCATTATTTTGTTTTCTGCATGAAGAGATTGATGAAGGTAGATGAAACGAAAGTTGTATGTTTAGACCGGTGCACCTGGCGTTCCATAGTCACTGCCTACCCCATTGGGAGACAGGAGTGAAGGTAAGTATGTAAGTACGTAGGTACGTAAGTGTTATTTTATTTTTTAATAGATATTAATAAAAACATTGACTGCTGTGAACCCTATGGGAACAAAGTGAAATATCTCGCCTCATACGAGGTCTATTGAGATGAAATAAACGGTTTTTTAATCACAGAGCATTACCTGTGTCAAACAAATAAAAAAAGACAAAAAAATATATACGCCAAACAGGGCAGGGCATTCTTCAAAAAATAAAATGTAAATTCCTGATAATTCCTCAAATTACTTAAAAATATGCCCATATTACCTTATGTTAAGTATTTACCTACTTATTTTATTACCTATAATTATTTGTTAACTCACTGTATTTAGTAAAAAAAACCAGCCAAGTGCCAGGTGAACTCGCGTGGAGATGGTTCCGTACATACGTATTTATTTATTTTCAGCAATGAACTATATTTTGTATTTTTTGCAAAATTTTAGGCTCATTATTGCACATCCTGTGTTTGGGTCGTAGGATTACACCATCCTACCAAATTTCAACTGATTTGGTCCAGTAGATTCGGAGCAAATTGGCTGTGACAAATGGACGGACAGACAGACAGACAGACAGACGCACGAGTGGTCCGATAAGGGTTCCGTTTTTTTATTTTTTTGTACGGAACCCTAAAAAGGATTACGTTTCTAATGCAAACACATTTTTGATGAGCAACGGTTAAAGATATATTGTGTCGTTTAGTATGTGTTGCTAATAAACCTGATTTTTGTGTTTGGCATATTTTTAGTTTTTTTTATTAAGAAGGATTATGAGTAATCATTATAGTTTACCAGTCTATGTAAACATGGAGGTAGGTACCTATGTGATCGAAATCGGATGCCCCGCTAGAGCGGAGTTAGAACTCCTGAACTACTGCACTGATTCTAACTAATAAATGGGTTGTGATTGATTCGTCAAGGTGTGAAGGGTCATAATCATAAAGGCTACATAAATATCGGAGTGCCTCGTACAAGTCGCGTGTGGTATACAACAGGTTTGAGTTTATAACCTTTTTTTATATTAAACTTTCTCGCAATCGAAGTGAGAAGTACTTAGGTAGCGTGAAGGTAGCGTATTTAACTCGAGACTTAAAAGCCATATTGATACTCAAGCTATATGTATAGCCACGAGCGAAGCAAGACAAGCATCTCGTACCATTATAGCTGTCGTGTGGCATCTAGGCCGTAGATAAACAATTTACTAAAAAACAACTTAGGTGTAAACTGAATCCAATATTTGTAACTTTAGAATTTAATGATTAATTATTCGATTTAACATCTGCTATTATATCACTAACTTGACTTCTTTAAGTTTACTTTAAAATTTTCACAGTAGATAAACCTAGGTATACTTAGCTAAAGCACTGCCAAAGGATGACAGTATTTCCCGAGCTCATCTTAATCCACCGACACTGATAAGTACTTACATCGAGCTCCACCCAATCACCAGATCACCGAATCTTCTCAGATACTCGTAAGAGTGACCACCGTACCTATATAGCTATAGGTATAGCTGCTTACGAGATACAGATAGACCGTGCAGATATGTTTATCCAATTAAGCTCTGATGGATATTATAACAATGATTTTTATCCGTAAGTTACTCAATCATTTTCGTAGTCAATAAAGAAAATCTTAAAGCACCTAACAATAAAATCATCAAGATAGGGATTCGTACTTACGCATCGTTAAAGAACGATTAAAGAAGTTGTTAATGTTATACTAAAATTGTGTTTATGAGAGGTTCAACTAGATACAACATACCTATAAGCGCGTTATTCGGCGGTGGTGGCGGCGGCGGCGCGGCGAGCGAGCTGCTATCCGCATGCACTCAGGCGGCGGCGCGGGCCGACCCGGCCGACATGGGGTCGCGGCGGCGGTGGCGCGCGGACGGACGGTGGCGCGGCGCCGCGCCGCCAGCTCCGCGGCACGTGAGCCCGTGTTTACGTAAGCGCCACGCCCCGAGCCACGCTACGGCGGTATGGGGCGCGGCGCGAAGCGCGATGCACCTCTGGTCGCCGAGCGCCGACTGGCGCGCCTCTACTCTGACTCACCCCTTGCCTTGCGCGCCGTCAGGGATCGCGCCTGCGCTACCAACTTACAACCTCCACCACGCCTCCGGTTACATAATACGATAAACTACGGCGAAGCCTAGCTGATCACCGGGTTCACGGCAAAATTTATCTTACATCTTGTATTTACGATCTAGCTTCAAATCTAGGCCCTATTTTGCTTTTATTAGTACCTACCTACGATACAATTTCTCAAATGTAAGTATGGAACTGGTTTTAGTACCTGCTTTCGGTAATTTTAATTAGGTATGTTTAACAGTTCTAGGTTTTCACGAGGGATTTTCATCGTATAATATACCTGGGTGCTATTTAGCTCCCTATGATTATAAAAAGAACGGACGGAACAATTTTGAGTGGATACCAGGGAAAATGGCATTACACTCATTTCATAAATAGGCTAGGTAAATAAAAAATAAGATTAAAATTAGTGTACAATGTCACACAAATTGACCTAGTCCTAAACTAAGCTTTAGGCTTGGTACTACTTATGATATTATACTAGACAACGATAAACATACTTAAGTAAAATCATATAGAAAGAAATACTTAAATACATAGAAAACATCTAAGACTTGGAAACAAACATTACTCGCACTCATCACACAAATATTTGCCCATATCGGGCATGACGGGTGGACTGCGGGTGAGGGAAACTTCTACCCTCCGTAATCTGGCGGCCCGGGCCGCAACGCTCTTTGCGGCGTGGTGAGGCCGCAGAGGACGAGGAGTGCCGGTATAGGTACGGTGCGTCGTCGTTCTCCCTATCCTCTGCGGCCGAAACGTATGGACCTGCAGGTGATAGATCCAGGGGTCTGTCGCCTTCTTTGGTCCACTGGACTGTGAGCGCCCTGAACTCTCCAGGGGCTCTTAATTTTGATGTCGTAGCCCCCGCTATACGCGGGCTTGCCGGTGAGGGTCGTAGTCGAATGGGCAAGCAGAACCTGCAGCCCTCGCCAACAACGGCGTGGAGGAAGAATCGCTGGGTTTTTTTCTAGAACTAAGTCTCTGAGCTACGATGCGGACGGATAGACATGGCGAAACTATGTATAAGGGTTCCTAGTTTGACTACGGAACCCTAACAAATAGCAGTTTGCCATATTACTTCTGCCAATATTCACAAACATATTAGAAAAACCGGGTGTCGCAACAGCGACAAGCTGCTAGTCCTAAGACTGACGGCGACATCTGGCGGTCAGAGCAGCCACTATTGGATTATTTTACTATTAAAGGACGACCTAGTTAGTGCTGCCTCTCTCCGCTGGATGTCGCTTCGGCCCCCCGCTTTACCGACCGAGCTGACTGGCTCTGTCGATGGAGCAGGACGAATATACGTTTTTTTTTATTACCAACATGGCTGGAAAGAGTGGCAATTCTTTGTAAAACCCGAAATATATGAATATATTCTACCAAACCCAGTTTTTATGTTTTCCAAGAAAACACCGGGCAAGAGCATGTCGGACCATGCTCAGTGTAGAATCAGCGTCGGAACATGTATGAGTAATGACCATAGTGCTGGTCAGGCTGGTCTGCATTAAGACAGTCCATTACCAGAGCGGCTAGAACATCTTGTATTTTCTCGCTTGTCGCTTAGAGCGTCTTTATCGTTCCGATCCAGACTAGGTACTGTACTGAAATAAGGTCGGTAACGGCAAAATAGACCTTATTTCATTATAACTTTTTATATACGTATGTAAAGTTTACTTTTAAATTTCAAACAATTTAAAAGTAAACTATTCGATAGAACAGCAACCATTTGTTTCTGGAGAATTTTCAAAGAGTTGCTCCAGAGCTATGGTCGAAGACACACCTACCATGTATTGATTTAATTATTGAAGAAAATAAAAGAAAGATTAATATTATTCAAGTATATATCAGTTTTATTTATAAGAGGGCTCGCCCCTCTTTAGAGTACTTAGTTAGTTAGAAAAGTATAACCACGCGAAAAACAAGGCGCGGTCGCGGACAATTTGTGCTAGCCGTCCGGGCGGCTAGCTTGGATCCACCTTTCTAACTAGTCTAAAACGATAAAGACGCACTGAGCTGAGCGACAAGCGAGAAAATCCAAGATGTGCGTTCATGTTGAATAGTAATGAGCGCACAGAGGCCCTAGACAAGATGCATATGGGGTTCGTTATCGTTATCAAAAATGTATAGGATTGACAACGTAAGCTGTCAGACGGTCGCGTCGAACAACTACTTACGTGAAATTCTACACATTTTGTCAGTTTTCGAAAATCGTTTACTTACTTTATTTAGCGTTAATTAGCTTAAGCCACTTGTCTAGCCTAACAGTCCCGAACTTGGTAGTTTTTTTTTTTTTTTTTTTTTTGTGGCAATCGTCTTATCAGGACATTTCTGCCAGTATCACGTCAATAAGATTTAAAAAAATGAAAATATTGTAACAGTTTACAAAAAGTTATACATTTAAGTAAGAGTAAACAGAATTGCAGATCAAAGCTATGAACATCAAGATTAGTACAAAAAAAACACACATATTGTTAGTATCCTCATTCCATGGACATACACACACGTAATTAGTATATGATTATGAGATATTAATAAAGCGCTAAAGAAAATAAAAATAAATCACAGTTTCAATTTGTTTTTTTCACAATAGCATGCAAGTATTCTGTAAATACTAGGTAATTGTGGGTTATAACACAGAAGGGTAGATATTTGTGTAGGAAGGGGTACTTTATTAGCAATCAAACTAGAATATAACTGTGTACGGTCATACATAGGACAAGTTAAAAAAATATGATTTAAAGTACCGTCATCTAATCCACATTCGCAAATCGATGAATCTCGAACTCTGATCTTAGCAAGATGGACAGGCGAGCTACAGTGACCGAGTCTCATTCGGATTATTGATGAAGTTGACCTTTTGCTCAGACTCACCTTCGCGAACCAAACTTTGGCTGGAATAGCAGGCTGTAGTCTAGCATAACTGGAAGCTTTCCTTTTACTTGTCAACCTCCACCGAGCACTCCAGGCCTCCACGAGATATGTCCTGGGCAGTGACACAAGGTCATGACAAAAGTTTTTAAAAGGGAATTTGTCACCACAAATCACCGCTTCCCTTGCAAGCTGATCCGATTTTTCATTTCCAGTAATTCCTGAATGACCAGGAATCCAAGCAAGTACGACCTCATAACCATTGGCAATGCAACAACGTATGGAATGCTTAATTTGATAAACAATGGGATTATGGAGTCTAGTGGAAAATGGGTTCGACAACAAAGACTCGAGGGAGCTGCGGGAGTCTGAGAATACAATTGAACGTTTAAGCTTTGCTAACAGAATGTATTCTATGCTTTTCAATATACCCAGACATTCCCCCGTGTAAACGGATGTTTCAGGAGGGCACTTAATTTTTTGTACAATATTATATTGGGAATGATAAACACCGACTCCTACACAGCCTAAGGGAGACAGTTTCGAGGCGTCCGAGTATAACGTGTGCCAACCATTCCAGTCTCTCTTTAGTTGTTCACAGAAGTACTCATTAGCAAATATATCATGTTTAAAAATGTCGAAGTTGAGTATTACGTGTGGTTGAAATGTAACAGTAAGATATGGGTATTCATAAAGTGGAAGATTACGTGAATGATAAGTAGGGTCCTTAATTGATTTAAACTTGCGTAAACTATTAACAAGGCAAGGAGGAGATTTATTTCTCCACAAGGGTTTATTGCGGAGGACTTCTTCTAAGAGTTTTAGTTTTGGGTATATAGGATGCATGGAGTATTGTAAGGAACGAAATAGAAATCTGTCAGCAAGGAACTGACGACGTAAATCCAAAGGAGCCTCTAGGCATTCCACTTGGAGGGCATTTGTAGGGCTAGATTTCATGGCTCCACACAGAATCCTTAAAGCCTTTGACTGGATAAGATCCAGTTTTCTAAATCCCAGTTTACTTGCCGGCTCTAATAAAAATGTACCATAATCTAAAACACTTCTTATTATTGCATTGTACAATAACTTAAGGGAAAAAGGATGTGCACCCCACCACACTCCAGCTAAGCATCTCAGGATGTTTAAATTTCTTTCGCATTTAATGCTGACATGTTCGCAGTGGGCCAGTCCCGTGAGCTTTGTATCCAAGACCACTCCTAAAAATTTCACTTTAGAATTCACAGGTATTAAGTGATCTTTAACTGATACCTCAACATTTGGGATTATTTTATTTTTAGAGAAAATAACCACGGAACTCTTACTAGGGGAAATGTCCAAATTATGAACCTCTAACCATCCGCCTAGTCTTTCCAAAGATTGTGAGAGTAAAGTGGCAGCTAACGTAATATTTTTATTTTCTGTGTATAAAAGGATGTCATCAGCGTATTGTAGAATGTTACAAGGCTCAGTATTAGTCTCTAAATCATGTGTGTATATATTATATAACAAGGGGCTGAGTACAGAGCCCTGTGGTAGGCCTTTCCAGATTTTCCTAGATGGGGAAATGGAAGGGTCATTGCCCCGAAATGTGATGTAACGCTCTGAAAGTAGAACGATGACAAAACTGCCCAATCTTGCCGGCACTTTCAGCTCTTGAAGTTTCTTCCTGAGAGTGGGAAGATGAACATTATCGTAGGCCGCTGTGATATCTAAAAATGCGCCCACAATTGAGTGCTTACGTGAAAAGGCCAGTCGTATGTCAGTAATAAATATCCCTAAACTATCAGCTGTACTCTTACTCTTTCTAAACCCAAATTGTGACTTTGCTAAAAACTCGTTACTTTCAATATGCCATTCTAGCCTATTTTTTATTAAGTGTTCCATTAGCTTAACAAGAACTGACGAAAGAGCAATGGGGCGGTAGGAGGTAGGATCATTGGGAGCTTTATTAGCTTTGAGAATAGGGATAATTAACTGATATTTCCAGGTCGACGGAATCAACCCTGTTACAAATATTACATTAACAAGTTCTAAATAGTACTCAAGAATCCCGTCACTAGATTTTCTTATAAACGAGTAAGGGATTCCGTCCAAGCCCGGAGCGGAGTCCTTCACAGAGCTAAGAACGTTTTTTAATTCGATAATTGTAAAAGGTGCGTCAAGGGGATCAATAGATTCCAGTGTGTAATCAGAAATGATATCTTGCATGTCTGGAACATACTGAGGAGCCAGGATGTCCATAAAAGATTCTGCCCAAGCAATAGTACTTGGGTAAGGCTGAACCGGAATATTCTTGCAACCCCTGAATCTGCGTATATTAGTCCATACTGTTCGGGTAGGAGTTGACGGGGAGATTGAGGTACAAAAGTTATTCCAGCCATCTCGTTTTTTACAATTAAGAAGCCGCTTTGTTTTTGCTGATACTTTACTGAGTGCTATATAATTCGAATCATTCAGATTATAGCAATAAGTCTGTTCAGCAGACTTCCGATCTTTTATGGCTTTTGTACAATCACTATCCCACCAAGGAGGTGAAGGGATTTTTCCAGTTGCAATATTTTTCTTTGGAAAAACTAGGTCGGCATTTTTTAAAAGTGTCTCCGTTAAGGCTCTCGAACAATCTTCAATATTACTCTTAGAAACTGATGGTAAACTTGGAACTAATTTAACTAATTCTTGCCTATAATAGTCCCAGTCTGCATTTTGGAGTACATATTTAAGTAGAGGTTGGTTAGCAGTGAATTCTTTTTTCGAAATAAGTGGAAAACTGATTTGAATTGGAAAATGATCGCTTCCACATGATGAGTTTAAAGTTCCCCACTCTAACTGGGAAGCCAGAGCTGGCGAACATAAAGATAAGTCCACCGCACTAGAAAATTCCGAAGGGCGAGTTCGTCTCGTAGGAGAACCCGTGTTCAAAATACACAAATTTAAATCATCAATTATGGTTAAAAGTTCTATACCTAAAGTCTCCGTTTTACCACTACCCCATGTTTGGTGATGACAGTTAAAGTCACCAAGAATTAACCGAGGACAGGGAAGCGAACCTAACAAAGACAATAAGTGGTTTAAAATAATGTTGGAGGGGTGGGGAATATACAAGGAAACAAAAGTAAACCCTTCAACACTCACGGCCACAATGTGTAGGCCATCTATACTACGCAGCGGAATATGTTTAAAAGGAAAATTATTCTTGATAAGTAAAGCGCATCCAGCGTATCCATCAAGCCTGGTGTCTCGAATAATGACATATCCCGGAACACGAAAATTCGAGTCCGGTTTTAGCCAGATTTCCGAGATGGCGAAAATAATAGGATTGTATTTATTTAACAGAAAAATTAAGTCATGTTTTTTGCTAGTAATACTACGACAGTTCCATTGTATCACCACTTGATCCATGGTCAAAAGAAGAAATAAAAGAATTTAATAAAGGGGCAACGTGGGACATCATGTTATTTGATGGTGAAGAAAAGACCTTCATTATGACCGTGAGTAATTGTATGATTACTGAAATAGGATTATCAGTAGAGTGTGCGTCTGTGTTATTGAGGAGAGCCGTTCCATTTACTGACGGGGGTAGGTCTTCATTGATGAGGGCCATATGAGCCGTTCTATTGTATCCCTTGCGGGGGGGTGGTGGATTACGAGGATTTGTAAACACCGTTTTTTTACGGGACATAGCAGGTCTACTTAATATGGGATTATTAGCAGCCACATTAGCATATGACTTTTTCAAAACTGTGTGGGCTTTGTTAGCCTCTGAATACGAAAGATTATCATCTGCCATAGTTTTCTTTATTTGACACTGTCTCATGTATTCCGGACAAGATTTACTTGTAGCGAAGTGACCTACCTCATTATGACAATTGATACACTTAGCCATGTCTTGTTCAACGGGGCACGTATCACCAGTATGAGCCTCACCACAACGAAAGCAGCGTGGCTTCGACCTACATTTGTCTTTAGTATGACCGAACCTACAACATTGGTAACATTGAACAGTAGGGAAAATATAACGTTCTACGGGTAACGAGTTGTAACCCGCAAAGACTCTCGGTGGAAGAATTTGACCGTCGAATGTCAAAAGTATAGTTTCCGATGGAACCCATTTGTATCCATTGCTGTCTATATCGTTTTTTTTTATAATTTAGACGCCTTGCTTTAATAACTCGTCCACACCCGACTGGGACCTGAATATTTACGGAAATGTCCTCCGGGGACCACTCAATAGGAATGCCTTTTACTATACCTACCCTGGTAATGTTGGACGATGGGATGAAAACTCTCAATTTACCGTTTTTAAGCGTGTTTGACTGTATAAAGTTGTTAGCATCAACCGCGCTGTGAAACGTCACTGCAACCCTATTGCGGCCTAAACCCTTTACACTACCATTTACAACATTTGGGAATTCTCTGTGATGTTTTTGTAGGAATGTCCCAAATGTGACCGGGTGCAAAGTTGCACCAGATTGCAGTGAGGTTTCCTCATGTTGTATATGAACAACGTAGGGACCGGGGTCGTTGCGCTCATAGAGCACCCGGTTTGTGACCGACAGAGACGGAGTCAGTATTGACGGTTGCGTTTGGGAGCTTGGGGGTGGGGGGGAGGCCTGTAAGTACGTCGGTGGAGAAGAAACGCTTTGCATCGTCGTCATAGCCTGACCGGCCGGTATGTCTGAGCATTGGGATAACCCCATTGTGGGTAAACCCGAAAAATAGTTCTTGGATAAAAGGTTTTCCTCTCGTAGCTTCTCACCGTCGGAGCTCTCAGAAATCGAGACGCGAGACTGTGAACTTGATCGCGAACGTGAAATTGACCTTTCCTTGCGCTTACGCCTATTTCTTTTCCTTTTTTTTCCGGTATCAACAGAATTAACCGTTTCGTAGGCGCCTGGAGAAGGAGGAACCAGGAGGCTCGAAAAGTTCGAGCCCCCTGGGTCCCCGGGGGTTTTATCCCCCATAACGGATGTTACACCCGCTAACGTTTACATACGTACAACAATAAACACAAACAACTAACTACTTACCACACCAAATAACACACCAAACCACCACCGTAACACACAAAATAACTCAGATCTGAAATTCTTCCTAGGACAAACAAATCGCACGACTACCCGCGTTTGACGCTCCACCGGAAAAAAACAACTTGGTAGTTTCCTGTAAGTATAATAAAGCTAACAGTGAACTACCCATTAATTTATTCCTAACCAGAGTGTCTAACCGCATTGTAGGACAATTCAATGTTCCGTTCACCACGACGAATCATATTATAGCTGATTATAATTTCTTTAACGATGTTTGTAACGTTTAAAAATCAATAGTTGTAAGATCAATATTCATTCACATATGTAGTTTGTCAAGACGCGCTAGATGTCGCTGTACGGAGCGGCGTGAATCCTAGATCGCGCTGTTAAGATTTCCCCTGAGATAATGACCTTCCATGTACAAATTTTAAATTATTGAATTATTTTACACCACTTTGGGATTTGAAGCCTGTTTTATTCATCCTCCAACCTCCAAGAAGTGTATCACGAAATGGCTCCTCATTATTTATTTAACTTCTGTAATAAATTACTTTACAAATCTTGTTGATAAATGTTTATTGTATCCCACCTAACTAGTATTTAGGTTTATATGTAGTTTATACCATTGTATTCACCTACCAAAAACTTTTCGCTATAGACTTGGAAACCTGGTGACCTGACGTACAGGTTCCCCCTAGTCTCTGCCGCACAAGTACCTACTGTACCTATTCTTAAGTAAATTATTTCTATTGTATTCATAAACTGTATACTTGGTGGTGGAGAAAATAAATACTTTTTACTTACTATTGCTTCCGTAAAACAGAATGGACAGTAGATTTTCCTATGTTCGGCTATTGCCCTTACAGAAGTTGTTGGATTTGCGTCCCGTTCTGCCATTACAATTTCGTAGTACTCATTTTGAGGCCTTCCTTCACTGCAGCTACTTGCACCATGAACAGAGGCTCTACTTTGAAATCCGTAATTCGAACTTCGTCTATTGCTGTCCGTTTTGCTCTCGACGCGTCGCTAATTCGCAAGAAAGTGATGGGGCGATCCGAAGTTCGAATTACTGATTTCAAAGTAGAGCCCCAGGTATCCTTTCTTCGCTATATGCGATGTGAACACAGTTAACACAAGAAAAAATACGATTATCTGGATGGCGTGCGTCGTGGTACCTTTCTGTGTAAAGTGCAGCAGCTTCATTGCCATTTCGTCTGCACACTCGCCTTAGATAAAATGCATATTTGCATAGATACTCGGCCAATGAATGTGATTGGCCTTCGAGACAATTTTTGGTGAAACAGGCAGGGTACTACCACATTTCCAAAATTTTGGTAAGTTGAGTTATTTTGTTTTCCGTGCGACTTTTGAAAGAGTGTTCCGCCTTGTAATTTGTAACTTGTAGCTTCGTGAAACGGGCCACAGTAATTACAAAGTGGTGGTAAATTCTAAATACCTATAGCAGAGTATTAAATTGATGAGACTGAACTGTAGTCTAATTGACAGATAGTGTAAAATTACTGATGATTAAATTGAAGCTGATTTTCAACAGATAACTGTTGGAGTTTAAAAATAATGAAAAGACAGTTTACAGTATATACTACATTTTGAACGTGACATCTCACTTTAGTACTCTTATAAGAAACACGTTATCCTCCAGTTTAGAAAGTTTGCAATAAACAAATATGTTTGCCAACCTATATACAATTGGTTTATAGATAAAGAAAATTAATAAATGAGAGTATATATTTTTTATGTAGTTAAATAGGTGGAAATATATCACAGATCAACACAACCAAGCAGTTGTATAAATTATCAGTCTTGTTACAGTCCTTGTAGGAACCCTTTTTACAGCAGATAAGAATGTTACTAAAAACCTCATACTGTTTAGAACTCATTCAGTTTGGCTACTGTTACTTTAAGTAGGTTTGTCATAATTTCAGTATACATAATTGAATTGGACGTAGTCCTTCCACATCCTTTTTTATGTTAGTAAATTTTAATATACGGATAAATCAAGACACACGGCAGTGTGTCCGGCCAAGTTCGAAGAAAAAGCCGAGCGATACTGCAGTGTGTATATTTACAGGAACGACGACGACGACGAGATGTTATTTCTGCTATGTTTCAATACTTTGTCTCTATAGGTGAGACTGAAAACCTTTAATTGACTTTTTGTTATGTAATTTAATTTCTATTTTGTTTAGTAAGCTGGTGGATCTCCAATAAATCATAAATAAATAAGACACAAATGTAAAAAATAGGCTAACTCCTCATGTGCCACCAAAAGCAGCGGATATCTAAATAGGTGCCTAGTTTGGCACTCGATTGTTTACAACCAGACAAATTGATTTCCACAACGCAGTTTGAGTCATAACTAGGCAGTTTTCTATACAGTAAGTTACATATCGGTTGGGCGATAGTGCTAGGTATGTGCGGACAACCGGGAATAAAAACGAACTCTGTTGCAGACACAACTGGGAATAAAAATTACCTACTAGGTGCGGACAACAGCGATTTTTTTTCCCAGTTGTTCACACTGCGGACAACTGGGAATAGCCCTATCGGTTGCGTATACAAGAAAACTGCCAAGTTAGGGCTCAAAATGAATTCAGCAGCAATCAATTGGTCTGGCAACAATCTAGTTGGAAACTTGGCACCTATTTAGGTATAACTACTTTTGGTGATTTTTACGACTGTTGACTTAAAGAAAAAATGACGTGGTATAAAAATGTCTACTTGAATAATTAAGTCCCAGTATAATTTTGACAAAATGTATGTATGTCAAAGTATATAAATGTCCACATTATGTTAGTTCAAAATTATATTTGACCGCATATATAGATGTTGAAGTATAAAAAAAATGTCTACATTAATTTAGTTCAAAATTTAAATGACCGAATATACATACCGGGTGTCGCTAAAACCAACGATAAAACTGAGATTGCTGATAGAGCAGCTAAAAAGCTATCGATTTAACCCCTATTTATGATCAGCGATTTTCACTAGTTTCGGAGATATTGATCATTTTAATCTGAATTTTTGTAATTTTCCCTATGTCCTTGTCACGAAAAATCATTAATTTCATGTTTTATTTCATAAGTTTTTCAGTGGTATCTTACATTATTAGAATCATTCATTACATTACGAAACAGCGAAGTTTTTATTAAAATATTTTTTCAAGTAATGACATATTTATTTTTTCCATACAAAGTGAAAAGCAAACACTGGGACACCTAGTATGGAGAAACAAACCTTATGTCATAACTTAAAATAATGATTCTAGAAAAAAACGAGCAAATGCATTTAAAAACTTCGCTGTTTTGTAATGATTCTAATAATGTAAGATACCACTGAAAAACTTATGAAATAAAACATGAAATTAATAATTTTTCGTGACATGGACATAAGGAAAAAATTACAAAAATTTAGATTAAAATGATCAATATCTCCGAAACTAGTAAAAATCGCTGAACATAAACAGAGGTTAAATCAATAGCTTTTAAGCTGTTCTATCAGCCCTCTCAGTTTTATCGTTGGTTTTAGGGACACCCTGTATAAATAAGGTAAGCTTTTATAGGTTGAAACTAGACATTTTTATATGTTGTCATTTTTCATTTTAGACAAAAGTTTTCCCCTAATTGTATAGACATCGTGATTTCTATATTTCGGATTAATTAGACTCCGGACGTTTGAAAACCCTGGCTTTCTAATACTCAGACGAATAGATTTTTTGAAAGTAGGCATTTTTATATCTTGTCATTTTTTCTTCAAGTCCACAGTCGTATAAATGCTTTTGGTGGTACATTAATGTAACATGAGCCATACATGTAAAATGTTTTGTAATTAACTCATTGATTTACCTTATCATAAAAACTAACACTCTTTGCTTGTTGTCATATCCTAATGTGAGAATTCCTATGGGATGGCGTATAGGTATTGGTAATAAGAAGCGTCAAGATCATAGACCTGTATGGATAGTGAAATTATGGACAAACACAATTTCTTTACTGAAGCTTACGTCAAATAGCGGACAGAGTGGGACTTGAGCAGTTGTAATATGCCCTGAGGGAATACTACAGGACTAACTGTGTTCTATAGTATTCATTTTAGTAGTCAAATAGTGGGACGGGAGCACGTCCAGCCCGACGGGACGCCAGCCTTGTATTTGACTACAAAAATGGACTGGATGGAGGTAAATTGTTCAACACCTCGAGACTTAAAACAAAGGCACAACACCACCACTTCCATATTGATTCCAGATAATCGAGAAATCACGCCAAGTGCGGCGTGACGGCCAGCGCGACGCTGACGCGACCTTTTACGCCAGCATCGCGTCGCCATCCCGCCATGTCCACTGTTTGATGATAGCTTACATCCCATCCCCCACATAGCATGATTACTTGATTAGTATTGATTACAGTTTAAAAAAGGTCAAATTTTACTGACATTAGTTACTGCTGTGAATGTACCTACACTATAGAATATTACTTGTCTGTAGCCAAGCCACCTGGCGTATTCATATTTAGAAATACATTCAAGTAACAATTCTTATCTACTATAACACAGAAATTGGTCTAAAAAAACTGTCATGGCCCAAAGCATACTTCTAGAGTTACAAAACTCTTCTGCATCAGCTTGATTCTTGTAACTTCAGTAATACTTATGGTTGCAACGTCCCATTTAATCACGGGTAAAAATATTTTCAAATTGTTCAAACTATCAACTGTTGTCCATCATAAGGTTCATCACAAACACTTACTTTATATTTTCAAACCAATAAAGTTCACAGTTCAAACACAATTTTTATTTATTAGTGATAATGATAATTAATCAATACATCGGTGGTGAGATTAGTTTTACCGGCGATCACGGTATGACCTGTGTGACTCTCGGTCGCGACTACGACCACGCGAACGATCCGAAGTACGCCAAAGAAATTCATCCACTGATCGTTCATATGACCTTTTATCATACACTAGCACAGAGCGCGGGTAGTCTGCCAACGGTGCATCATAGTAGCGAGGTGGAGGCGGTGGGGGTGGGGGCGGCAAGCCATTGTATGAAGCAAGCACACCACTGAATCCTGGTGGAGGCACATATGGCAGCGGTGGCAGCTGATGATGCATGGATCGCATGTACTCAGCCACATATGCCTCAGCTGCTGCAGAGCTGCTGCTGCTATAACTATCACGTCCACGGGTAAACCACGCTGGCAGCCTCTCCCTCATATATGGTGAGGGTGATCTTCTTTTATATGAACCAGATGACAGTCGACTTCTAGGTGGCACATATAATTTACGCCTGCTTCGGGACAAGGTATTTAACCGATTCCTAAAATTGGAACCTCTTGTTGATAGTGGTGCTCTATATGTTCTATAATTACCACCACTTTTTGAATAAGCTTTTTTTGATGCCTCTTTAGATTTACGAAGTATTGGGGTCATTTCAATCCCCTCGTCCTCAGGAAACAGCCTACATAGCTCTTCAGCAACTTTAGGCTCAATTTCTTGCCCATCTCTCCCAATTTTTACAGGTTTGCCTTCATTCCATGGGTTGTACAGGTGTAGTGTGTTGCTAAATGGCAATTCTTTTCGGCAGATCCAATCTACTTTGAATACTCCATCCAATACTTTAGCAGACAAACCCGGTGGCAATACCCAAGAAATGGGCGGCACATCTCGCCGGGACTCGCTACTCAGACGAGCAAACCCTGCAAACTTTCCACTCTCTTTGACTGAAAATATTAACAACACATTCCTTGATTCTCTATATGCCTGGTTTAAGTTTGCTTCATTTTGTGGCAAAGTGGACCAGACACCTTTGGCTTTGGACAATGTAATATTCTCAGCATTATTTGATTTGATTAGGAAAAATCGCGTATCTCTAAACAAATAATTAAGTTTCGTCATGTAATCATACGTCTTAGTTTTGATGCTGCTAGTCGTAATACGGGTTCTTTTAGTTTGTATTGGAGAATGGCTCTCAGACTTGGTACGTTTGCGATTCGCGCGTCTTCCTTTAGACTTGGAACTTGCTGAACTAATGCTGGGTGTGCTTGAATCACTTGAGGATGAACTTGACACCTCGCTTCGGGTATCATAATCTTTTCCTTCCTCTAACTGTTTCAATTCTTCACCTATTTCCGCTTCAACTTCACCAACACCAAGATTGACGGCGTCGGTGTTATTAGAAGCCTCCATTTTCAGTTCGAGGTATTCACAAGCAGTTCATGTAACTTTTAATTGAGACTTAATAGTACCATATTTAGATATAACTGTAACAAATCGGGCTTCAATTTAAGCGTTAGAGTAAAAGGGTGGCCTTATATTTTGATTTCAATACAATGAAACTGTTTATAAAAGTAATAAATCCATAAGAACACCACCCAACTCATTCCACAACCACAACTACCACAGATTGCAAACTATTGCCACTATTAGATGTACGCGTAGTAGACGGAGTACAAAGAGCATCTGTCTGTTAAGGCCCCTACGCACTAGCTAACTTGGAAGGACAACCGCGCACGATGCACGACGCAAAACGATGGTGTGTAGGCTTGCTGGACGTGTGCTGGACGTCAATAATAATAATTATTACGTAGTTACAAACACGAACAACCCTAAAAAGTGGTACGCTTTTGAAATTCAATCCAAAGCGGTCATATATAGACAACTCTTTTTACCGAAGGGCATTTGTAACAGGTGCGAAGAGTACTATTCTATTAGCTGTTTTTATACTACATAGTATGATTAGAGGTCAAATAATGTCAAATGATAAATTTAAAATAACTATTTAATACTAATTTTGTAAAGTAATATGAAAATAGGGAATGGTTCTACAACCCTTTTTCTCGAAATGGTATACATTATAAAATTATGGGATAACGCAATTTTGTTTTTAATATACGTAATTTTAATCGGTATTAAAATATTTTTAACGGTTCATTATACAAATTAGGATGTCAAGTGTTCACTAAACGCAGAGACTGATATCCGGAATGATTGTAACCATGGTAATAACAATGCTATAATAATTATTATAGAACTGTTATTACCATGGCAACGCTTATTATAGAATTGTTTTCCCGCTTCTGTTACGCTATAGGTGGTATTCTGATACCATTAACGATACTAATATTAGAGGTTTATAGTACGCGAGTAGAAAAATATATACAGTTGCCAGACGCTTTCTATGGGCCATAACTTTTGACAGACACTTTAAAAGTCGTAAAAAACTATTTTCCAATGAGCCAGACAAATCTGACGGGCCAAACATCCTCCCAGACTCGTTAAAAGTTCCGCTGTGCAAGGAAGCGCGAGAACATTAGAGCATTATTCAAGCGCATAAGTACAAGGGAGATGCACTCTGACTCCTGAATATCTCTCTTACAACTCGTGGCTACTCTTGATTCAAGGCTCCGGCACACCAAACGCGTGTCAGGAGCGACGCGCTTTGAACGCGGGCGCGCGCGAGTTATTTACGTATGTATCTAAATACATTATGAACGGGAAAATAACAAACATAGACAGAAATACAAAAGGTTTGTTAAAAGGCGAACTTAACCCTTTAAGGGATCTCTTCCTGTTAACCTTTGAGAGATTGGAAAATGCAAAGACGTAAAAAAAACTTTTTACGTCTTTGCATTATCCAACAGCGGAACTTTTAACGAGTCTGGGAGGATGTCTGGCCCGTCAGATTTGTCTGGCTCGTTGGGAAATAGTTTAAAATATTATTATAATTTACAATATATATAAAATTCAGCCTTCCTAAAATCACGTAAGTTCCCAATGTTCTTACGACTTCTGTCAAAAGTTATGGGCTATGGCCCACGGGAACTGGGGCTCTACTTTGAAATCAGTAATTCGAACTCGAATTCGAATAAAACTAGGGGTAATTTTTTTTGGGATATCCCAAATACCTAGATGATTAATATCCATCGATTTGTTATTTGGTTACCATGGCTAGGTTTTAATCATGTTCAATATGGATATTAACAAAATAGCGTTTTGTTTGGCATTCCAACTTTTATGATAAATTGTCAGACCAGAGAGCTTATTGTCTAACGCACTGGCAATCGCAACCGGCTTCAAAGTGGAGCAATTGTTTTCATTATGTATGCAGACAAGCCTTCGGTTTTCAAAATGAAAACGATCGTGATTGCGAGTGCGTCATACAATAAGTCCTCTGTTTTAATAACTAAGTATAAACATGTACATGAAATTTGTCAACATTTAACAATAAAATTCACTAACTATTAACGCCAATCGGAATAATGAAAATGACTTTGCTGACATGTAATTTGTTAGCAGAAAAAACGTATGCAAACGCTACATAATTAGCTCATAAGGTGCTCACGCTTGAACCTCGCCACTCGTATGTACCTTAAGAAGCTTCATTATGTAGCAGTGACATAAATAACTATTATAACAATATCATATATGACATAATGTAAAAACCAGCCTTTCTACTTTGACGTAAGTTAGCATGGTTTTTTTTCCACCTTTGATGCCTGTTACCTGTAAAACGGCCCGCTTTCAGCTTAGCGAGTATCCATTCCTTTCTAAGTTTATGTTATACAACCAGTCCTAAAAAAATCATCTTTCCTGAAATCACGTAAGTTTAGGGTGACTCATTCTAATAATGTATTAATTATTTAAGCAATTAAAAACTTGGTATTTGATTTGATGATTTTATATGTTCCCAGGATAGAGATGTATAATATTTAGTAGAAGTGGAATTGATGGAAGGAAGGGAAAATTATAAACAACTGTTAGATTTACTTTATTGAACATTTAATCCCCATTTTTTATAAAATGTCTGAATTACACAAAAGTAATCTGGAATGAAGTGCCAAAGAATTCTTATTTATCTCTTATAAATTTACTTCCACTTATCTAGTTAGTTGAATTAAGTAAAAAAACACCATGAATCTACTTGTCCCTTACTTTGATAAGATCATTTAGATCTAAAGCTACACATATTTCCTTAGAGTCAGTGCGGGGATTCCTGTCCAAAATTTCAGTAATTGGATAGTAGTTCTCACGGTTGTCCACATTCCACCCCGAATACTGTAAAATAAGAATAAAACAAATGAGAAAAATATTAAAGTAGAACCTCTTAATACAGTTACAAAAAAGGGATTCAATGCTTACCACACAAGTGCACTTGTGCAAAACTTTCCCACTGGACTCCATGGGTATAAATTTCTGTAGAAGTGCCTTCCCATCAATTTTCCACAGGTTCAATTCATCCAGTTTCGATGTGACTGTGTCTCCATCCCATTTCACATCTGTTTTCAACAGGACAAAGTTTCCAGACTGAAAAGAAACAATCCTTATTGTTGCATCATACATTTCGAAAAGCAAAATACTGCGGCTTAACAATAATAAAATGATAATGACAACACTAAATAGAAAACCACTACCAAATTTTAGAATCTATTGATGCTAATTACCTAAAACAGGGCCTCTATTCTACGACTTTAACCTTTTCACCGCCATTGGCTTGATACTAAAGTAGACCTCACACACCAATGACAGCTGAAAACCACAGCTAGTTTCAACCTTATGTCATGAGTACTCGGATCTATTTTGCGCGATGTCCAGTAAGATCACCTGGGGCACGTTTTATAAAGTTACAAGTAACAATTTTTACAGGTCTAAACTGGCAACACTGCTCAAATGCTCGAGGCCGTGTCAAATAGAAACTTGTAACCTGTAAATTGTAATTTGTAGCTTTATAAAACAGGGCCATGGTAGGATCCCCCACATACAAAATTAATAATTAGGGGAGGATCAGGTGATCTTACTGGACATCGCGCCATTTTGCACTGTATCTGTGACAACTATTCAAGCATGATGGCGTGGTAGGCACGACAATACACGACACCTTTAGGTGTACTTGGTGTTCAAAAGGTTAAACAATATCATTTTTGACCTGTTACAGTGTTATTTTTATCTCGGCCGCCATTACTGTTTATAAAATAAGCCCTGTCAAAACGTTGACAGTATGATAACAAGTCAAAAGCGATATTGTTTAACATCCTAGAATAGAAGCTGAGTATCATATTTAGAGTTGTAGCTTTATTATTAGTATCAATGGAGAAGATGTATTGCAATGGAACACAACAATGCAGTCACTGCTGCTGAGTAGTGTCATTCACAACACCGCATTGCTTGCAGAGAGAGAAGTTGGCATTACTACACAAGGACTTCAAAATAATTGATCAAAACAAATGTCTTACATGGAAATGCTTTGGTACATCTTTAGATTGGCTGGAATCTGACTTGTTGCCATCAGAGCCATTCTTCTCATCATCCGAGCCTTCTTCTTCATCCAGCTCACCCTCATCTTCTTCTCCTTCACCTTCTTCATCTTCATCCCCCTCACCTTCTTCATCATCTTCCTCTTCCGAAGAATCCTTACGTTTCTTTTTGGAGTTGTTAAGAGATGCTCCTTTTTGCGTACGTTTGCGGCCTACACGCCCTCCAGGTTGTTCATTCTGTATATTTAAACGAAATAATGTGTTTATATGGTTTACCAAATCATTTTTATAATAGACATTCTATAAAATATTTTTTTGCAATTGTTACTTGACACTTCAAATTAGCAGACACCTTATTAACAACCCTATTGTGCACATAAAATTTAACACATTCATTGCCAACTCAACCCAAATAGAGGGATACTGGTAGCTAGTGTTCATTTAAGAGTGGCAGTCTACTTTTTTGGCTGACTATACACTACTTCCAATTTTCTATACCAGTTACTCAATTTAATATATATTGAGTAACTGGTATAGAAAATTGGAAGTAGTAATTTAGGAATTGTATATCATTTTTAAAAGCACTGAAGGCGTACGTTTCAAAATACGATAATTGAGATGTATCCTTCGAAACTAACTAAAGTAGGTATTGGGATGGGGCTAAACGAAATCTCAAGTTCTTTTCTATATTTACATTGTAATTCAAATTTAAAATAAACAGACTTACGAATAGCTAAGCAAAATAATGGTAAACGGAACAGCGACTAAAGAAAATTAGAAGAACATACCTATCTGTGCATAACCTTAGCAGTTTGAATAGTCAGAAACTAACTACCTATGATCAAATTCGAAATTCGCTGCTAAGGCGTATGAATCCCAATGATCGAAAATAAAACTATTCAAAATCAAAGATCACAACAAAACAAAGGCATCGCGATAAATAATATTTCATGTTACACTTCAACGTACCGAATCGGCATCCGGCGTCCAATCTTCTCCAGAGTCTTGGAATTCTTCTGGCTCGGCCGCGGGCTCAGACCCCTCGGAGTCATCGTCAGCTTTCTTTACGGACTTACGTTTGCGCATATTTAGGTACGTTTATATGAAATAGTCTAAAGAAGAATTCTTATAGGCAAAACCCACGCCGTTTATAATAAATGAAAGGAGAAGACAAGCATAAGCAACGCTTTTCAAGCAATCGACAAGGCTTGCCCGCTTGCTTGCTTACAATCTTGCCACAGACAAAAATGTCTTTTTTTTAAATCAGAAATGGGGGCAGGGACCCAATTCTCGTGAGTTTGAGATGATTTTTCATGCGAGATATGTCAAAAAAATGTACGCAGTTGACAGTGCATATCGCATGAAAAATCATCTCGAAGTCACGAGAATAAGGGTCCAGGCGCGAATTGCGCGTGAACTCTTCTTGGCTCCACATTCGCAGTGTTCACAATTGTGTTCACAGTATACTTCGCGCGCTCGACGATGTAATTATGTCTACATTAAAAGTAAAAAAAACAAAAAAAAAAGAAATAGTGGAAACGAAGATGGTGGATGACGAGTATTCATTGTAATAGAACAATGTTTGTAATATTTTGTCCAGTATTTGTGGTATTATTGGGCTAATGATTGATAAAAGTTGCGCGCGAATGTGGACCTTGTTGTGTTCACGCAGCTTTCGCGTGTTCGCAGGCTCTTTGACGCGGGCCAAAACACCGACAAAAAGTGGTGTACAAGGCGCGAACCCGCGAAAAATATGCGAATCAGCTCCACATTCACACTTTCCCGCGTTTGCATATTGCATTTGCACGTTCGCGCACGAATGTAAAGTGCTTATAAGAAATTAAAATTAAAATATTTGTACCTATTCAAACATAAATCAATTTGTTAAAGTTATGAGTTATGACCCCAGTATTAATTTGACTAGGTATGTAGGTATTGATTTTTCAATTAGTTCGTTTATTAAATATTACGCTACATGCATTGTATCAGACAAAATGTAACGCTGCTGCCGCATCTATGGTTTTTGGCGAAGATTCGCGTTTGGCATCTCTTATTATAAAGAAAGAGGCTTTTAAACGAATATTCGTCATTACCTGCAGATGTTGCCACATCGTAACAATACTACCAACTTCTAGAAAATAATGTTATTGATACACTTTTCTTGTTATTTTTTTACTTTAGTAAAAGGTTTTTAATAAACATAAGGAAAAGTCATTAAACTTACACGTATTTCAGATAATTATTTGTAATAATGATTATTACAAGGATTTTTTGCATCAGAAATATTTTTTTTTTTTGCTTAAAAATATATGGCAAGCCTGGTGATAGACCGAATCGAATCGAAGCGAGCTAGCGTCGTAGTCGCGTCGTTCGTTGTCATATCAGCTGATTGCGTCATTGCTTGTAAAGACAATAACGCAAAAAACAAAAAACAAGTCGTAGTAGTCGCATTTGGCTTTGTGATTAAATCGGAAATTTCTGTGTCGACATCTCAAAATGAAATTCCAGTACAAGGAAGAGCATTCTTTCGAGAAAAGGAAGACTGAGGGTGAGAAAATACGCAGGAAATATCCGGATCGTGTACCAGTCATTGTCGAGAAAGCACCGAAGGCGAGGCTGGGAGACCTCGACAAGAAAAAGTATTTAGTACCGTCCGACCTAACCGTCGGCCAGTTCTACTTCTTGATCAGAAAACGCATTCACCTTCGGCCCGAGGACGCGCTGTTTTTCTTTGTCAACAATGTAATCCCCCCTACTTCCGCAACCATGGGCTCCCTGTACCAAGAACACCATGATGAAGATTTCTTTCTGTACATAGCATTCTCTGACGAAAATGTTTATGGCTCCCATGCTTAAATTTCATAATATTTCAATATTTCCTATTTTTAAATGAATACCTAATTATAAAATATGTGTAGAATTATTTGACCATATGGTAAAACCTAGTTTCTAAGGCTTAGCTTAATGTTCTTGTATTATGTGTTAAAAGGTGATAATTGATTTATTTGCTAATTACAGACACCAAGTTTGTGTTTTTGCACTGTTATTAATTTTAGAATTCCACTATATATGGGTAAATAATGATGCATTGTATCAATCTCTTTGATTTAAAAAACTTGTAATTATTTCTGTATAAATAAAAATCCAAAAAAACTGTCAGTTTTTACTTCATTTAGTATGTTTCCCCATTTCTGATTGGCTATTTCATTCTAACCTGAGCACTCAGTTTGTAACATACACCATATGGTATAGTTGATTCAAGGAGTATCCATGTGAATGATAGATAAGATCATTAATTGGAAAGGTAACGAGTATTTTTTTTAGTAAATGGACCATCGTTACTATAGAAAAGAGTTTTTCTGAAGGTGGGGAGGTTCTCAGTTCATCAAAACCTTTCATTTTTTATGTATATTCCCAAATTACTTGAATATGGCTGGAGCAATTTGGTTTTTTCTTTGTTGGGAAGAGTATACTTTTTAGGTGGTTTTACTGTCATTAGGTCGTTCTAATGATGGGATCCTGGAGAAATCGAGGGAACTCTTCAAATATCAACTATAGCGTTTGTGCTCTGATGTACTCCTCAATTGCAAACCAAATAGTAGAATCGTTGAGTTTGATCTGTAATAACAGTATTTATATGTGTATATATATATATATATATAAAATGACATGCATACGGTCGAACATAGAACCTCCTTTTTTTTTAAGATGATTAAAAAAGTAATATTTAGAAAGTACCTACCTACTTATTAGATTGAATTTGGGTGCATGCAGGTAGAGCGGTACAGCATGCGAAAAAGAGTGAATATAGCTGAAAAATGCGAATGTTGACATGAATGTGTTTTGTGGGCGTTTATTAGAAAGTTTGTACCTAGGTTAGGACTAAAATTAAGAAACGTTAACTTTTCCGCTGAGTTACGAAAATTAGCTATACTGTTATAAGACAAATGGTGGTATCTCAGACAAAATTCCTGTAGCAAGTGCAAGCATATTACTAACGGGTGAGGAATGAATCTGCTTCATTGATTGAATTTGAGATACTGCTAATTGGCGTTGAGATTAGTATATAAATGTACGACTAATTTTCGTAACTCAGCGTTAACGTTTCTTAATTTTAGTCCTTAACTAGGTACAAACTTTCTAAGAAACGCCCTTGTAACTTGAAATGTAGATTCAGTCAGCGTCATATATAAGGTAACATTCAAAGTGTTCAAATAGTTCGGTACACCGTATTAATTGTATGGTGTACCGAACTATTTGAGCACTTTGAATGTTACCTTATACAGGGTGTCCCAAAAGTACCACGCCACAGTGACACCGGAGGTAGGTCAGCTCAAGAGGAACCTAACCAGCCTAACATGACCTCAGTAAAGTGACTTTATTTTTTTTCAAATTGCTAGACCAATTGCAAATTAAAAATTAAATTGGTCTAGCAATTTGAAAAAAATAAAGTCATTGTATGGCCGGCTTTAAAATACTGAAATTGCTATTATGTATGCCTATAATATTTGCGGAGTTCCCTCAATTCCTCATGGATCCCTTCATCAGATTACAATTTGGGCACAATGGGTCCTCCTAGGAAGTATTCCTACTCTATCAAACAAAAAAGTATATTTTGAAATCGGATCATACTTTAACGGAGAAATCGGTGACTACATAAAAAAAATACGTCATACAGTGGAACGTATAACCTCCTCCTTTTTTGAAGTCGGTTAAAAAGTTATTTACAAAAGTTGGATACTCGGATATGTTCCTGTAAACCAGGAAAATAAATGTGAGATACGGTATTCCGGTATTCTTCAGTATCCTATATCTTTCATGCTGGTGTTTCAAGTCTATTTAGCTGGCCAGAAACTGGAGCCAATTAAAAAAAACGAGTTTCAGCTCAAATCCCCTTCAAATGGATTTTTTTTTTCATTCTGTTAAAGACAGTTTTTTTTTTATGTTGCCTAATTATTTATTAAAGCCACGAAAACGAAGACATATGGACACCATTACTGTCACCAGAGCCGTTACATTGATTGCTGAAGGTCATTCACAGCGGTATGTAGCTGCTTCGTTGGGAATCTCTCGCAGAGCCATCCAAAATGCGTGGAATCGCTTTTAAAAGACTGGCAGTGTCGCGAGAAGGCCTGGATCGGGTGGAGTACGTGTGACTACGGCACAAGAGGATCGCTACATCCGGTTAAGTGCCCAAAGAGAGCTCTCTGTGAAGGCTTGTAAGTTACAAAATGGCCTACGGCTGATAACCCCTGTTAGTGAACAAATGATTTTTTTGCTCGTGACTGTAGTACAAGTACAGAAGGAGCTCTCTCTGAGAGCAAACATGCGAATGTAAACCGACTCAGAACGCGTTTACGATAATAATTCCTTGCACGGCACGGAAGTTAC
The DNA here is from genome assembly GCA_948252455.1 of Acleris cristana. NCBI lineage: Eukaryota > Metazoa > Arthropoda > Insecta > Lepidoptera > Tortricidae > Acleris > Acleris cristana. The sequence goes on along the minus strand of OX411784.1, from coordinate 8,666,274 downwards.
CTTGGTTACATTACTCCGATCGACAGTGGGAGCGCTCCTAACGAGGCAAAAACCACCTTAAATCTGCGCCACGAGTCTGTATTATTTCGCCCGTCATCGTCATGAGCTTTACTAAACCAAATTGAATTTATTATTAATTGTAGTTCGCTTAAGTTAAATGTCGAGAAAAATAGTATAGTCGAGTTCATAAATTTATGTACACTTTAGTACCTTGTCACTTAAACGCTGTGACAATTCATATATGGCAGTTTAAACATGACATTAAACGCCTTTGAAACTTAGCTAAGCTTAAGCTTACCTACTAGGTATTTTCTGTTTAACATTTTTTGGCGTTTACAATACAAACAAGCGACACGCGACGTTATTAATCAATATAAATATATATAAAAGGCAAATCTGACTGACTTATATATCAACGCACAGCCGAAACTACTATACCTAGAAACTTGAAATTTGGTACAGGGGTTCCTTTCGTGATGTAAGTGAACACTAAGAAAGGATTTTCCGAAAATCGACCCCAAACGGGAAGAAATGGGGGGAGTAGCGGGAAACTAATTCTACGCGTACGAAGTCGCGGGCGTATTTTGAATTTTATTAAGTACTAGATACTTAATAAAATTCAATATTCAAAATATTTATACAGTGATATTTTGAATAAACGAGAGGCAAAGAGAAATGCTGCCATTTTTAATATTTCTCTTTTAGTGATCATGTCATAAGTGTTTAACTAATAACTAGTATATATATACAGAGCGAAAGTGAGTGGAAGGGTCGGAAGGGGCCGCCCTAGGCGTACTTTTTCGAATCAAATCGGATAAATACTGGAAAAGGGCCGAATTTTAAGTACCCGAAACCGACGTGCGTGCATGACTTGATGTATGAATGTGGAAGAAGCGAAAGAGATTTGTCAAGATCGTAGCAGGTGGAGACGTGGACTCTGCCTACCCCTCTGGGAAACAGGCGTGATTTAATGTATGTAGTCCAGGCAACGAAATAGTGGATAGAAAAGTTGGAAGCAGAAAGTTTTTTGTCATACATTTATTAAGTTGAGATCGGAGAATGGCAATCAGAGCCTCTATTCAACACGGTAAAAACAATATCGTTTTTGATCTGCCATCGTATTGTCACCGTTTTGATAGCTCTTATTTACTTGACAGTAATGGCGTCTGACGTCATAACAATACCATAACAGGTCCACTACGATATCGTTTTTACCGTCGGGAATAGAGGCGCTGCACAGTGGATCGAAATGAATAAAAAATGGACATTCGCATTTTTTTCTAAAAATCCTATTTTAAAAAATGCTTTTCGGTTGGAAATTATGTGAGGAATAAAAAATTTTATATAATTTTTTTCGAAATGAGGCTTATTTTAAGCAGAAAAAAATAAAATGTGTTTTTTTTGTATGAAACTAAAAAATAGGTATCTTATTGTAAGAAAACCGTAACCGATCCCGCTTTCAAACCTTTAGAATATCATTGTCCTACTTTAGAACAGTAGAAAATAGTTAAAACCTTATCTCAGTAGGTGCCCGTTTTTTTTTATAGTCCAATCAAAAGTCAGTAAATACAACATTTTTCTTAGTTATGTATTTTTTTATTTTCATTAAAAAAACGGTATATTCATAACAATTTAGTATAAAAATAAAATATTTATGACATTTTGATACAGATAAATACAAGTTTTTTCAAGAAAATGGTTCTAAATTACATTGAAATCGGAGCATTTATTGAGATGGTTTTACTAACTATGATAGTAGGTAACAAAAAGTTAAAATATACTTGAAATCAACAATTACAAGTTATAAAAAAAATACATTGTGTCTTAGATCTATTTTATTCACAACCTTCTTCTACACTTTCAAACATTTCTATATTTTCAGCGTCATCAGTGCTTATGTTTTCTATTATTAATAATTCCAAAGCTTTAGAAGAGAGGGTCTTCTTAGTCGCTTTACTTAACGGTGGCCTCAAAAAAGACAATCTTGGATCAGATGACACCAAAAAATTGTGCAATATGTCTTCGTTTGTTTTTGTTCGGCACTGATGACGCCTAAAATATAGAAATGTTTGAAAGTGTAGAAGAAGGTTGTGAATAAAATAGATCTAAGATACAATATATATATTTTTTATAACTTGTAATTGTTGATTTCAAGTATATTTTAACTTTTTGTTACCTACTATCATAGTTAGTAAAACCATCTCAATAAATGCTCCGATTTCAATGTAATTTAGAACCATTTTCTTGAAAAAACTTGTATTTATCTGTATCAAAATGTCATAAATATTTTATTTTTATACTAAATTGTTATGAATATACCGTTTTTTTAATGAAAATAAAAAAATACATAACTAAGAAAAATGTTGTATTTACTGACTTTTGATTGGACTATAAAAAAAAAACGGGCACCTACTGAGATAAGGTTTTAACTATTTTCCACTGTTCTAAAGTAGGACAATGATATTCTAAAGGTTTGAAAGCGGGATCGGTTACGGTTTTCTTACAATAAGATACCTATTTTTTAGTTTCATACAAAAAAAACACATTTTATTTTTTTCTGCTTAAAATAAGCCTCATTTCGAAAAATTTTATTTAACATTTTTTATTCCTCACATAATTTCCAACCGAAAAGCATTTTTTAAAATAGGATTTTTAGAAAAAAATGCGAATGTCCATTTTTTATTCATTTCGATCCACTGTGCGCTGGATGCTTTTATTGTGGCTGTTTGAGAGAAAATATTCCTGCTTGACATCGATGATCGTTTCGGTCGTCGATTGTGGTTTCTAAATTGAGATTTATATCGGCAGACTGCTCAAGTCGATACCTACGCTCATTTTCAGCTGTCTTTGTGCTGTTTACAGAGTTGTTGTATCCATCGAATACACATTCTCCTTGGGTAGTTTTTAGTATTTTCTACTTTATTCATTTTTTTGTTAGAAAGTGCATTGTTTTTGTTTGAAAAATAGATTCCTCGTCCTTAATTTATCCGAAAATGATATATCGCATGCCCTAATATCTAAAGTTTTATAGAAATGTTGCTTCAATTAAAGCTCGGCAGCAGATTTTTGATGCAAATAAGTCGAAAACTGCGAAGCCTGCGAGTCGTTAATGAAATAAATAACCTCCTAAATAAATACCTCTCTTTTTGCGTCGAGGGTTCAAAACTGTAATGATGGTGTCAGTAAGTAAGTACAGCTAGGTACTCGTAACCACCTACCTCTATCGAAGTTATAGATAATATTAATAATAATCTTACCTTTCTATGTATATCCTTAGGCAGTCTAAATAACGACAAGTCGACATTCCTGTCATTATTTAAGCACCCGTATGCTTAAACAAAAACTCGAATAACTTAGGCAGCGTACGACGGCGCGAGTCAATGCGAGCGCTCCGGTGACAACTGATTGGCCGCGCGTGCCAGGTCGCGCATTTTGTAGGCAATAGCGCGGAGTGCGCCCGGCCTGCTACAGGTGGAAATGGCGCCAGGTGTAAAATCATATTGTCTTTTATTTATACTTACCGAAAAGAGCAACTAAGTATTGTCGATTCGTTGTTCTTTCGCCAATCATTTTGATTCTTCGCGTCAGGATTTACCAGTAAAACTGAACCAGTGTTATTTTTAAAAGTAGCATAAACCAACAAAAAAAAATAGGAATTTTAATTTTTTATTGGGAAATTATCGGGAAATTATTACAAATGGAATTGCTTCGCTTAAATTCTATAAAATAACGACTTATTTATAATTATATGCTTGCTATTATTGAATACATTATAATTACTCACTTAAAAAATAAAGAAGTAACATACTTGAAATAAGTGATTTGCTTCATTAGCGGTATGAATGGCTTTAAATCCAAACAGTCTTTGTTCTTAAAATAAAAACCATGTCACGTAACGAGTAAGAAATAGACACTTAAACAAAAAAGAATCTGATAAATAGACCAAAAATAATAATTGGATACAACCCCCATCGCCGCAGAAATAAACAGTTACCTTTATTGCTGACCATCGCGCGCCGTATGTAATGTAATGAATACTTTAACACAAGTAACCGGACGTTTGCTGTCAACTTGTACAGTCGCCATCAAATATATCGGACGGAACATACCTATAAGCAGAGATCGGAAATTCGGATCGGCGGCGTTGTTGTTCAGTTGTATGGAGGCGGACTCAATCATATAATTAATTAATAAAATACCCGGGATTCTTAAATAAATAAATTACGCCAGCATAAATCCATAATTAAGTATTTATATTAACTATTTAAGTTATTTTCCACGTATATATTTACTAAATGTTATTTAATTTACGAGTATCTCATCGACCTAAAGAATTTACAGGATTACAACGGAACGTTTTATCCTACATGTAAAATAATAATTATTAACGTTTTATTATTATGTTCGCCTATCTTTTTCCGGGTTTTTGCCAACTTTAGGTAAATATCAATCCGAATTTCCGATCCTTGCATATAAGGCACCTACTCAATAATATTTAAAGTAGACTGTATTTATCTATTTATTTACTCACCACCTTATGTTTACGTCATGTCAAAGGCGTAAGAGCGTGTTCAGATTTTTGAGCACCGGCATGTTCAAACATATTTGATGGCGAGTGTATATCGCGCAAAATATAATTACGAGACAATAGCACGTTAACCTTTAAAAAATCGTGTAACGTCCGTTTATATCATATTCATTCATTCCCAAAAACACATAAGAGTGATCACAGTAAGTATTAGCAAAACAATTATTTATATTATAACAATCTTTAAGTCTACTATGGAACTCATTCCGTGATTAGCTAACGTAAATGTCTTATAAGTATCATCGGAAGATTTGAATATGTCATTGAAGTACTACATCCTATAGTTGTGAGGCCGTCGGGGCGGCCTCCCGCGGGACCTCATGCCGCGCCCTCGCAGGCCGCTCTCGCTGTCTGTAAATAAACAAACAACATGTACACTTGTTAATCAACACTACTCAAGAGGCCACCAATGCTGCCACGCCCACACAAGGAATGAAAAGGGATGGCTTCGTTCAAGGACCGCTGGGACTCCGCGCTGTTGCATCGGTGGACGCAGTTGCATGTAGCGCACCGGCGTGACGAATAGTCATTAAGTTGATGTACACACTAACATTAGATTTTAAGTTTATATTATTGTAATTAACCTATGAGTATATGACATGGAGTAATCCGAAATAAAATGATTTGATTTGATTTGATTTAACCGTTTCCGCGCGAAGAACGTGAGATGGAGATAGTTTGCGCGCGCCTTGATAAAACCACAACATTTATTAGAAACATGTTTTACAAGGATTAAGATGTTATAAATACTCAACTATTGAATCAAAAATCATCGTTGAAGATCGTAGGGTTTCAAAGATTAAACCAAAAGCATACAAAAAGGCGTCATGTTTGGAAAATAAAACTATTGAGGATTTTGTTTCTAATCGTGTTTTCACCTTAAATAGTTTCAAGGAAACATATAATCAATTTGAATATATCCAAGGAATAGAAATATAGGCGTAATGGGTATTGAGATCCGGATCGCGGAAACTACCGACTTTATCATGTGTGGCATCTTAAATTATAAATGCGGAATTGAGTCTATCTTCTGTTTTTCTATGTCTTTGCAAAAAATAATAAACCAATGAATTAATGAATTTTATAGTAAGCAAGGAAATATTAAAAACAAGTTCTATGTGAACGTAGTTACCGACAAAAATTAGTAATCTATATATTTTATGTAATGGTTTTGAATAACTGATAATGTGTGTCGTGAAAATTCGTTCGCGCAGACACGAACAACGATTCCGATGATTCCCGAAAGCACGATTAAAACCTACGATCAGGCTTGTACGTAATAGTTTATATGGTACAAATTAAATTGCATCTATTTTTTCTATCTCACTCACGGCTGACTGAATGACACGCGAGCGCGCGTCAACATGGCGTCACAAATAACCAATAATAGCACAGAATACAGACGCGTAACGCGTGATTGGTTCTCGCGCTTCGAAAATATGTCATCTGCGCAGGTAAATCGGTAAGCCATATCAGTTGTTTTACTGTACATAATTTATAATTGTATAATGGTTGAAAACTTATCATAGGGTATACCATGTAGTAACTTTTATTGGCATAGTAGCAAATGTAGACTACAATAATCTAATATTGATGGAATATTTAAGTAAAACATTAATCTTAACAAAACAGTACTGATCAGTACTACAAAATTATTAAATTAAACCAAATCAAATCCGACAATGTTAACCAGACCTCGGAATATACGGGGCGAAATTAAATGACAGCTAGGGATCGCCTATATCGATAAACTCAATTATCGATGCTTTTCCCATATACTAGTGATCGCCCCCAGCATTGTTTTGTGTATATATTTTTTTGTTTTGCTCCTATTACTTCCACAGAAATTGAAAAAAAGTCTTATAGACACCTGAGATGGATTCATCAGTTGAGACGGAGAAGTTTAACGCCCGAAAAGTTGGAACCAATTCTGATCGTTTATTTTAAGTATTTTAACAAGTAAATGGGACAGTAATTCTGAAATACACAATGAGGAAAAAAATATGATGATGATAAATTAAGATTCAATAACCAAAATTATGTTACTATTTTGTTTCATTTGCAAACCTCTACTTTCAATTTTTTTTTTACAAACTAAACTTGGAGCGATCACTAGGAAAAGCATCGGTAATTGAGTTTATCGATATAGGCGATCCCTAGCTGTCATTCAGTTTTGCCCCGTATATTCCGAGGTCTGGTGTTAATACAACAACATAAATAATAATAATTATACACCCGAGCTCTTGGCATCACACGCCGACCTAATGGATCGACTTTCAGTCAAGCTAGTCGATCGAACATACATAGGCTGTCAATCGAGCAGTAACCAATATAGGGGGATGAACAGCGCAGCGGTTGATAGAGGGAGCAGTGTTAAGCGTTAGACAAGCGGTGTAGTGTGTTTGTTTACCGGCGGCGCGCATCCAGCGCTGGTGCGGGGAGAGCGCGCGCGCGGGCGGCGCGCGGCGCGCGGGCCCGGCCGGCGCGCTGGCCTCCGCCTCGCGCCCCTCCTCCGCCACCTGCCGGGACCACAACCGGTTAACGGTCTAGTGCACAACCACACTTTCCCCGGTATACTCCGTCTTCATCATCCTCCTCTATAGGCGAGCAGCCGTTTAAAAATAGCTTCATCAACAATTAAATACTAATACCTAAAATAATTGTTTTTTTTCCTTGTCATTTATCTGTTACTGCAAAATGATTCCTGTGACACCATATACTCGCAAGCAAGTTTTGTATCATTGTATAAAATTCAAAGAAATTAGTTTATATCAACTGCCAAATGAATCAACCTAGATTGATCCGGTATAGAATCAGTTTTGTTATAAAAATTTAATTAATTTCTCGGTAATGACACGAACAACATGGAACCAATTTATTCAAACGTAACGGGAATTCTTATTTAAAATTACAGATCTCTGCTAACCCACATTTCTTGCATCAAATTTTAAAATAGTTATTTATGTAACTGGTACATAATAAAGCTTCTTTAGGTACAAGTGACGAAGTTAGAGCGAGTTTGCAAGCGCTCAAATTACAGGCACGAGTACCTTTAGAGCTAATATGTACCTTCGCATACATAAAGTTAAATACTTCGAACAATTAGTATAAGAATTAAATAGAATGTCTTTTTTTTTTCACCAAATGCCATTTCTGCAGCCATATTGGCATTTTGCTAAACAGCTGAACCAATTAATTTTATTGATCTGTTCTTCATTATTATTTATTTTAAAGCTCCTGTTATGATAATTAATTTGAATAATTTTCGTATTTTAAAACATTTAAATTGTTGTAAAAACAGTTGCTGACAAGTTTAACATAAAAATTGAGATGCCAGTCGATCACCAAACACCATACTGACATTGCTCATGCGCTTAACCATGGTAATAACAATAATAAATTTATTTCTTCAATCACACACACCTATCAAGTGTAAAACAATTATTTAAAAAAGTAAAAAGTATATAGGTACTTTTTCACGAAAACGCCCGAACGCAATTTGTATAGAGATTCTCTCTGAAGAACCTTAACACAGTTGTAATACTACTTTATATGTATCTCTTCAAGATACATATAAATTTGCCCTACTAGATATCAAATCTACCTACAGCATAATATATATGCACACCTGTTGTGTACGAGTCAGTGGAATAATTAGCTGCAACACAATGGCGTTAGCTTGCGGAGCGAATATGGTTTAGGTATCGTGTTTCAAGTATCACATTAGTTTGATTCCACAGTTGTTCTGCTGAAATTAGAAAGTAACCAGGGGCATATATGAACAATGATTAAAATCTTTACTATTTTTTTTGGCTACTTATAATCAGCATTTCAAAATCAATAAACTAATTATACATTATAAAGAATATTCATTTTAGGTGTCAATTTTGTTTGATACACACGTGCTGTTGGTAGAGGCAGTAACTTCGAACCAGAAGAATAGATAACCACAACAACCAGCTAAATCATAAATGCTAAAATCAGTAATTTATGCCGAAAAGAAACTAGATATATAAACGGAGTCATTTATTATGAATATTATGATCTTGTTGAGCGATGCTGATAATGCTGATATTAGTAAGTTTTGTAACCACATGTCTATAATGAGTAGTCATAATGGTAAAGTTAGCGCTCACGCGATGGTCGCTGGCACATAAACACCGATATCGTGATTAGTGACGGTCAGATAATCGTGATATCTGAGTAGTGTTATTCAAAGTCACTGCAGCAACTTGAAAACACCGTCACTGCTTGGCGATATTTGAAATAAAAACACCTTACGTCTATAAACGCTGATGGCTCATTAAATGCATGTCCTTAATGTAATTCGATAGCTGTAGGTATGCGCTATCAACTAGAATTTATAATAAACAAACAATACTTATCGCATTATCTAAACGATAGAACCACCTCTTTGTTTAGCAAACGCAAGGAAAAACTCAATGTAACAATCATTAAAAGTTCAATAACCCTGGTTAATTTAGTTGAAACGTACTCAATGATGCGGTGCGATTATTTTAATGCATGTAATTACGGGTAACTTCTTTAATTAACATGAATTTAATTCAATCATAATTGCGCTCATTAAAGAAGTATATTTTAAACTCCCGATAAAAAACGATGTTATAAGTTTAACGTGTGTACCTATCTGTGTCCGTCTGTCTGTGGCATAGTAACTCCCAAACGGATGGGCCAATATGGATGTGTTTTATTTAAGGAAATCTAGTTTTATCGGGATGTGTCTCAGCTAGTTTCATGGATATCGATTGGGTCGTTAAGAGATACAAGTTTTGAAAGAAGGGGGACATATTATATATATTTAAGATTACACTTATCGTAATTTCGTATTTAAAAAAGATCAAATTTGCGTTGGCAAAAATCTCAGCAACGAAGAAAAAAGTATTGGTCCAGTCTATGTAGACCGGAACCTTAGTAGCCGCCAGTTACAGCGTTCGTGTCAACGAATCCGCGCAAGGATATACGATATTTTATATATTTAATTTATGAAACCTTTTAACGGCCGTTTAGAAACGTAAAATTGCGAAGAGCAACTGCAGTTTATTTATTTTGACCACATAGGTATTGCTTTTTATTTAATTACAAAGTGGCAAGTCGCGCCTGGTTTGGTTATCCACTTAAATATACCTATGTATTGCATGCATGAAGAGGTTGACCTGACGTTCTAGTCTCTACCACCCCATTGGGAGACAGGCGTGACAAAATGTAAGTAGTTGAAGGTAAATGTTGCTGATAAGCCAGCAAATAGTACATTATTGCCGAGGCAGGGAAGTAGGCAATTGCGGGCCGAGTATTTGCTCTCGTAAGCTCGACCGTTTAAAAATACGAATCCCGCCATTGCTGTTCCTGCCAAGGCAAATATAGTGCTTATCACAAAAATGCCACCAAAAAAATTGTGTTGGAGTAAAATCTTCATCGCTGGAACTAATTTTTTGAATTGCATACAAACAGAAACTTCACGTGAAAAAACCATCATTCTTTACCGCATTTTTGTTTATGACAAGGAGAAACGCAAGCTATGTTTAAAAAAAAAATCGAGCTATTCCAGACACAGATAAAAAAAGTTATGTTTCGAATAAAATATTGATGTATAAGACTTGTGACCTCATTTTATTATGGCTCATTTCACATTTTAAAAAGTTATAAGCTAGATAGTAATAGAATTTGTATGCAACATGCGGGCTTGTATAGCGAGCACGCAATGTTTTTTTTTTAATTTGAGAACCGTCAGTAAACTATGTACATTGCGTCTCAATAAATGTAGATAGTAATGTCAACATTTGTGGACATTTTTTAGATAAATATATTTGCTTATTACATAGCTGCATCCTAGAATGTTAAGGAAGATTTTTTTTAAGCACATACCTGATGTGGAGAGGATGGTTCGCTGCCTTGAGAACTGACCGCGGCCGCCTCTTCGTCAACTCGGGACTCCTCCCATTCTCGACTTTCATTACCCTCTGATCCTAAAACAATATAGTCGATTAAGTGCGAGTTGGAGCTCCGCAATTATCGCTGTACAGTTATGATTTTAGTTTTCGCGATTCGGCCTAAGAATCAGTGCCTAATGATGCGTTTAGGCCGAACAAAAACATACTGTACAACATGTTTTGTTAGTATTTTAGCGGGCATCTTCGATTGGTCTCGGAGTCGGGTTTGTTTGGCGGCGCCGGCCTCGGCGACCGTGAAGTAATGTAAGCGCACGCACCCTCAGCGGTCAGAGCGGGTACTCACGCGAGTCTCCGAGGGCGGGGTGCGGCGGCGGCGCGGGCGGCAGCGCGGCGGCGAGGTCGGCGTGCGTGTCGTGGTGCGAGGCGGCGCCGGCCTCGGCGAACGTGAAGCGTGCGCCCGCCGCGCCTGTGCCTGCTCCCAGGGGTGATACCACTGCTTCACCGAACCTGTACGAAGTTTACGGTTCATTTTTAGGGTTCCCTTTCAAATACTGAAAAACGGAACCCTTATAAGATGACTTTGTTTACAATTCCCCTTTTACCATAAGAATAAATAAAAACTACGTAGAAGCGAATCATTTCCTTTACCCAGGCCCCAAATGCCGCGCTTTAAATACCTACTTCCCCCTTCAGCTCCCACTACGCCCCTCTGTCTTTCGCGCCCAAAGTTAGGGCTGTCACTTGCGAAATATTTTAATCGGTTTATGGATGTGTTATATAAGTTCAGTCACAAGATGTTACTTGTTTTTCTTTAACGTGGAAACATTGTTTCAAAATGACTTTTTTACATTTACGTTGAATTAGGTAATAATATTTTATTAAGATATTTATTACGATTATCTCCAGAAAATTACATGGCTCATGTGGTTATTAATCATCCATAAAACACGGAAACGAGTCTATAGACAAACTTTAGAATAATAATGAAGCTCAATAAGTTTTATAGTCCGGCGTTACTTTTTACGTTCCTTTCCGGACCCTAAATTTGAATTTTTATTAAGTTGAAAAAGCTGTATTACAAAATACTATTCTTATCTATTAAGTAATACATTTTTTGTCACTTTTACAGCCAAGACTGCAAAAATGTTTTCCCATGGCTAATTTAATAGGTACCTACGTTTAAAAAAACCTAATCGCGACACGCGCGGTGAAACAAATGCAACGACCGCGCCGCGCTGCACGGCCTAACTGAATAGATACCACTGGCGTCGCCAGACTGTAGATATCTAACGCGCGTCGGGAGCTGGAGCTTCATTTCTACGTAGTTATTGGGTGGATCAACTTTTTGTTGTTGTTATTCTGTCCCGTAAGCCAGGAGACAACAGTGATAATTTCTTAGAAAAAAAAAAGTTATATAAATTTTCATGATGCACATATTTCGACAGTTCTTTTAAAAACACCAAGGTTCCTAAGCAGCTGAAATGAGCAAAAAATATTTAAAAAAACACGTTTAATAAATATTTTCAACTTGATCGGATATACTGTTCTTGAGTTATTGCCGAAAAGCTGACCTTCTCAACAAAAGGACGTAAGTGCTATGAAGATGCGCTCTTTTGCTGGTGCACTTTTCCACGTCGTATTTTATGGGATAGATTTTTGTGTTTGTAGTAACGGCTTCGGAACCCCACACTGAGCATGGTCCGACATGCTCTTGCCAGTTTATTTTTGTAAATTTATCTATAATTCTACAAAAAACATCAAGCGATAAAGCTTTTTTCCCCCGATTTTTTTACAGTTTACATACTGCCAACACTGACCTAATTCGTGACAATTATTTTTTTATTAAAAAGACCGCGTTGTTGTATTATTTGCCAACCTCCGTAGAGTTGAATGTTGAGGTTTTAAATTAAATTAAAAATGTTACATAAATATGAGTATTTTAAATATAAAACGAATAAATTTGTATTTTAAATGTTTCTCTTTGCATAAAACTTGATGGTTTCAAAATAGAGTTTTTTTATGTGACCTCCTTTCCTGCCTATTTATACCTGTCACAGGTCTGTACAGATAGTTCAAAATTCAAATAATAAGGTAAAATAATAATTTTATGGTAATATGGTAAATAGTATGGTGTTAAAGCTATCACAGGTCTTCCAAATTAAAATGGGGTCTATATCGGAATCCATAATGTCGCTTGCCCTAAAACCCAATTCCGCCTGATGTTTAAAACTTTTTAGTGTTGTTATAACACAACTCTAACCTAACCTAACCGCAGGTATTTTTGGAAAGCTTAAATATTGTCTGACTCAGCTGAAAACCAGTTTAGGACAAACGATAAATTAGGACAAATGACGATTAGGACTAACGATATTATGGATCGCGAATGACACCCCACCCCCTCTACCAGGTCTGCTCGCGGAATGGTTCTTATGACACTGGCTGCATTACCTTTCTGGATAGCTAGCCCAATCCTTTAGGCCCAATACGTAGTTATTTAGACTTTTGACCATAAATTACTTTAAATAGTGAACTGATTTGTATGTAGCTTTTTTTACGACATGGAGAAGGCCAACAAAAGATTGTAGATTGAGATCCGTTGCCAACGCTGAGGACTTATATTGAACCCATCTTACCCATCATTCCGTCTAGGCACATAGAGCGTTGGCGTGGAAGGAACGATGCTGTCGTCACCGTCGTCGCCGCCGCTTCCTCCTAGCGACAGCGCTCCGCTTGCTGTTTAACAGAATTTTAGCTTAAATATAATCAAACGGTCTTATTCATAAAACTTGTAACATCTATAAAACAGATGGATTATTTCGGACATACTTAAAAATCTTTTGTGCAATTATCCCTCTTACACTTCAATAGTGAAGATATCTATTAGGATTATTTTGACCTGTCGCTGGTCTGCCGTTTCTTCGCCTGGCTTTGCTTCAGATAAACTTACCCTTATCACAGCGCTTGGGTAATGTAAATGGGCAGTTTTTTTGTCTCTTACAACGAAACAAATAACATTTCACCACGTCTCGTGCGCATTTCGCATATACTATCGCTATCGTATATACCTACGCATAACTTATTGGAATACGATGGGACGGGCCAACTGTACATTGTACCGGGTTGGTAGTTAATTAAACTTGAATAAATCAAACCACGGGACCAGGGGTCGTATACTGGTATTCATTAAAATTGAAATATCTTCCTTAATTTACAACATTTCCTTAATATTTTCTATTGTAATTTAGGTAATTAATAACACTATACATTAAATAAATTTTAATGTATAGTGTTATTAATTACCTAAATTTTGAATTGTATACCGGTATTTTTGTATGAAAATAATACCGGTATATGACCCCTGCACGGGACTCAGTATGGTTATCACGTTATCAGTTATCAATTAGGACAGATATCCAGCATAATGAAAGAGCCACATGAGTTTGGCGGATTAGGATTGGTTAAGTACCTACTCGGACATGCCCTGGCGGGTAGGAGATACGTACGCTCGGTGCCGCTGCTGATGGCCTCGATCTGCTGCGAGGCGGGCGCGGGCTCGGCCGCGTCGCCGCCGCCCTCGCCCGCGCCGCGCAGCTCCTCGCCGGCCTGCGGGGACTGCACCGGCGACGCCTGCACACCACGCACACATTCATCAATATCCGATCTATCCACAGACCATACATTTAACTAGACGCAACAAGTGCTCGTACCGAGACGTGTCTCTTATCGGTGCCGGGCACCGAACACCGCTCGGTCGCGCTCATACCGTTCCGCAAACGTAATATGTTTGATAATTAAAATTGCAAAAATGTGCTACCTACCCCATGTCCTTGGTAAATTAAACGTAGAGGTAATGTTTCTTAGACAGGTTTGAGCCTTATTGTTAACCCTATCGGTTAGAACAATAATATTGATTACCAGTTAAGGTAAGCAATTCTTGAAAATTCTGTGAATGCAGTTAGTTATTCGTATTTCTAAAAATAAAGGACTGTTTCCCTTGAGTATTTTTTCCATCTGGCTCAATTTTAAGCCCGACTAAATGATCTGGCTGTTTGACTTTTTAGCCTCAAGCACTTTTTTTTGCAGAGAAAATTTAACAACATTGAAAAAAAAACCCTGTTTAACCCCAATACCCCGTAGCCAGGTCGGCCTCTTTGTATTTAAATATCACGCAATGACGCTTCCACTAGGGCATACAAAAGCATCAGCAGCGGGAGCGGGAACGTACCTGGTGCTCCGCGCTGGCATCGCCGTCACCACCCTCCTCGACCTCCTCCTCGTCGCCTCCATCAACCTCCTGCTCCTCCTCGATATCCTCCTCGTCTTCCTCGCCTTCCTACAAGCAAGGGATTAAAGTAATCATTAGTCTTGCCAAATTATTTCTTGAATTATTTAAAGGCAACTGTTGGAAAAACGTATGCACATTCATTTGTTATTTAAATTTATAGGAAACATACTTCTAGCAGTAATAATATTCGTGTAATGAAAAACGTATGCACATTCATTTGTTACTTAAATTTATAGGAAACATACTTCTAGCAGTAATAATATTCGTGTAATGAAGTAAGGACAAGGTGTGGAAATAATGGCCTTGTACGAATGTATTAGAAGTGACAGTGGCTTGTATCAAAATATTGGTTGTTTTGGCAGTATTTTTATTTATCGCCACTCTGTAAAATTACTTTCAACCATACTTTTGCTGGCTTGTTTGCCTGCTTTAAAACTATAAAAAAAAAATGCATCCCCTTACCCTGTACATGGTGCCGGAGCAGCGCTCGTCGTCCTCCTCGGAGTCGACGACGATGACGCCCTCGTCGTCCTGGTCGCAGCGCGACGACGTCGGCACCTGGTACTCTACCTCCACGGACCGCTCGAAGCCCTGTCCACATAAAATGATTAAATTTCACTGACGATATAGCGTCACGTAGCGCGCTGCCTCAGTAGAGGTATCACAGTATGCCAAAAGTATCTTAAGTGAAGTTTATGCTATACTATATACTAACTAAGCAATATTTATATATTGGTTTGTAATCGCGTTTTCGTGAAAAATCGGTTTCAATCCGAGCGAGGCTCCCTGGTACATACTACAGAACTTGAGTATAGCATCAACAATATCATAATAATGTTTTATAAAAGATCAAAATAATATTATTATTAGGTATACCTAATCTAGGGCAAGACTTGTATTTGTTCGATAAAATAAAGTAGCAGCTATAATATTTTTTGCCATATTATTATCAACAGGATATTGACCCAATATACAAATTAACACGTATAAGTAGTGTAATAAGAACTACGTATTCTAAAAATATTAACACCACAATAGTACATTACTTAACAAGGGCTGTAAAAGAAAGAAAGCCCGAAATCGCAGGTATTTGAGACTCGAGCCGTAGGCGAGGGTTGTAAATATGCGATAGAGGGCTTTCTTTTTTACTGCCCGTGATGAGTACACAATTTTATGTCTTCACCTGGCCACAATGCGAGTTTAACCGTGCGCGCAGCGTGCGATAAAACTCACATTATGGCCAGGTGTTACGTAAACAATAATAATACATAGCATAGATCATCACACTATCAATAAACATAAGACTGTCAAAAAAATCATTTTTGGAACATGCTTTATTGTCGACTGTACTTTTAAGTCGTTATCTTCTTATCAAGACCAAAGTAATGAGTCCCAACACGGTGGTCTACGGTAAATATAGAGGAGATCCTGTCGCCACCTTCCGACTCCATCATCAGATCAGCTCTTAGATACCAAAATACTGCATTGTCATCGGGTTTACATAGGTGGGCCAAATTTCAGCATACCATTAACGGGAACTGGTTCAAAATTGACTTGCTAATTTTGACGGACAACTTACATACAGTCGAGGAAATTGATTCCTAGACCACTTTGGACTATGTCAAAGTGACACTGTAAAAAAAGTCATAGGAAGTCTCTTACGTTTTGATTGATTACGTCACTTTGACATAGTCCAAAGTGGTCTAGGAATCAATTGCCTCCACTGTACATACAAAAAGTGCAAGTAAAATAAAACCTTGTAAAAACCTATGTAATATTATAAAAGTGAAAGTGAAAGCGGACCATCCGCGCGTGAGTTCCGAGGAGTCGGGGATTGGGAAGAAGTCGGGTGTGCGCCGCGCCCCCCGTCGCATCGTACCCCGCCTCTCCCTGTACGAGGAGTTGCCCTTATGGCCTTAGTTTATCATTAACGTAATATTTACTAAATCACTGCACTAAATCCTGACGTCAGCTTTTCTCGAGATTCCTCGTACTTTAACGCTGTTTGTCTGTCCGTTTGTTATGCTTTCACGTCTAAATCGCAGAACTGATTTCGATAAAATTTGGTATGGAAATATATCTTGAGTCCCGGGGAAAGATGTAAGGTACTTTTTGGCTGGGAATATTTCATACTTCCCGAACTACTTTTCTGTTAATACTTTGTCGGAGTCGGCGCGTTCCCTCTCATTTCATACTGAAAAAACGCCTGTCACGCTTAGGGAACGCGTCTCCTTCGCTGTCAGTGCATTTGCATAAACAAAGTTAAAAAATATAAAAATTATCTATCTCTTACCTGTACTCGAGACCTCTTGGCGGTGGGGTGTCTCGGTTGCAGGCGTCGCTTGGGCGGACGCGCGTCGGGCGGTGCGTGCGACGTACTGACGCCGGGCGGCAGCTGTGACGTGCTCACACCTGGCGGCTGCGACGTACTGACTCCAGCTGGTGCGTGAGACGTACTGACGCCGGCCGGCCCGAGCGACGTGCTCACTCCGCCCGACGGCTGCGCACTCGCGGTCGTAGGTGCACCACTGCTGGCGCCTACAGATACAATTGAAGACGTCTTTTTGTGTCAAACATCACGTCAAAACAGCTAAACGGATCTTATTAAAATTTGGCAAGAAGGTGATTGTACCCTAGACAAGAACATGGGATACTATTACTTTCGAAAAATTGATCAGTTTTCAAGGTCATAGCGACGAACGACTTCTACGCATACGAATTGACGGGAAAAAAAATTAGTAAGTAAATAAACACACACCTATATAGTACTTATATTATCAACTGAATAACCCGAATAGCGCTGTCCTATTTTTTTTCAACCAAGTTTTTATACATTTTTTTTTCCTAAAAACCTTACTTTGACCATTTTTTTGCCAAATTGTCCAGTCATTCTCAAGTATGCGTAATCGCACGAGTGGTAATCCAACAAACACCATTTAATTTTGATTTATATTGTTATATAAAAGCTTGTGAGGATGTGCGTGTGGTGCGTGTGTTTTAATCACGTAGTTATAATGATTGGGATGGAATTTGGCACACACAGGTAGACCAGATATTTGATAGTTTTCGTGGAAATAAAATTCAACGAGATCTACGCGGATGAAGTCACGAGCAATCCCAAGTCTATCATAATTCTTTGGACTGAGTATTTGGAGGTGTTTAAAACCGAGTGAACCGACCTTGTGCGGAGACGGCGGGCGCGGCGGGCGCAGCGACGCTGGTGACTGCGCTGGCGGCCGCGGAGCTGGCCGACACGGCCGCGCCTGAACTGGCGCCGCTCGGCTGCTCGATGCGCGGCATCACCAGCGCTACGGCCTGCGACAAACATACAAAATGTTTTATCTTGAAACATGCTCGGAAAGGCATGCTTTTCTTTTGAAAAATGACGCAAATAGCCTTATTTTCTTCCTAGAAGTAAACTAAAAGTATGAAAGCCCATAGCCGCTGCGACATTTTATTCAAAAATGCTCTCTATTGCATATAAAATCCCAAGGATCACGAAAAAACTCCGTGGGTATAGTGTTGGGCGGCGGCAGTTCATTGTACGTGAAACTATCTTAATAGTCAAAGTTTTCAAAAAAAATATTATCTTTGAGTTTGTCGAAAGCTTTTTAAAAATACTTATAATTATGTATTTGTATAATTTTGTCGTATTGCCGCACTGCGGGGAACGGGGATCGCCTGGCTCAGATTTTAGGAGGCCCCGCCGAGGCTCAACGCGCCATCCACCTACTTGTGTGTGAGGTAATTGCCTACTTTCCGGGCCTACCAATAATGTACTATTAGCGAGCCTGTACTGTGTTATACAAGGAGGGTCAAAATTACCTTAATTTTGTACATAATATGATTATAGTCGTTTATACCTGTTGAGGGGCTTGAGAATGAGTCGATGGTTGTGCGGTGCTGTCACTAGATCCAGAACTACCCATGCCGGCTTCACTGGTGTCCATGTCCTAAAAAGAAGCACCATAGCTTGAAACCACGATGTTTCATTTAAAAAAAATTGGACGCAATAGCAATGGATAAGACTAATACTTAAGGCCCAGCCACACCGGATGCGCGGGCGTAGACGTGACGTGCGCGTTCGCTTTCCGCTGCTGTGTATAGTATGAATTCTCATACATCATGCCACTATACAACGCAATGGAAAGCGAACGCGCACGTCACGTCTACGCGCAAGCATCCGGTGTGGCTGGGCCTTTATAAAATTAGGTACAGAAATAGCTTTTTTTTTACAATTTATTCCATTCTGTTTTGATCTCGGCTTCAAG
This sequence comes from Acleris cristana, assembly GCA_948252455.1. NCBI lineage: Eukaryota > Metazoa > Arthropoda > Insecta > Lepidoptera > Tortricidae > Acleris > Acleris cristana. The sequence continues at coordinate 8,647,221 of OX411784.1, read as the reverse complement.
CAATCTTTACTAGCCGTCGTCTAAGTGTGTTGGTACATTTCTTATATTATTTTTAGGGTCCCTCCCGTGCCCAAAGGGTGCCACCGGGACCCTATTACTAAGGATCCACTGTCCGTCCGCCCGACTATGTTTTGAACCATAATAGCTAAACACTTACCGCCGTACAAAGAGACATTTCAGAGACAAATTACGTCGTTTCTCTTTTCAAACTTGTGTATGAAAAACCGTCGCAAATGACGACTTAATCATCATTAACTGGCTATTGCGGCCGTTAAAACTTGCACGCTCGGCTCAGGCGGAACGTGACAATGAGTCACACTTTTTCGTGCGTGCATTCGGCGTTCATCGATTTATAAGACATTATCAGGCGGAACATAACAACGAGGCGGAACGTGACAATGAGTCACGCTTTTTCGTGTGTGCAGCCGGCGTTCATAGATTAATAACACGTCAAAAAAGAATTACGTGCCTAATGCAAACACGACATTTTTGATGAGCGGTCAAACATATGGTATCCTTTAAGTACGCGTTTTTTTTCTGTTGCTAATAAACATGTTGTTTTCTGTATTGGACGTATTTTTTCGGTTTTTTTTTTTCACTTGTTTACACAGAAAATGGTCTGGGATTAAAAATCCGTTTAATTCATTTGAGGCGAGATATTTAAAAAAATCCGATAGGGTTTACAACAATCAACGTTTTTGTAAAAAAAAAAAATTTTTGTCGTTGAAATTGTATCTAGTTTCATCCATTCGTTTGTGCACTTTATCCAGGGACACACTGCAGATTTATTTATATGTTTTTTCTCTCACATGCTCGGAAATCTTAACCTTACTGTTGTAAACTCAGCCCGCGAAGTTCTGAGTTCCAGGTCAAGGCAAAATTAAAAAAATAAGTTATTATTTACCAACGGCAGCGACCGCGAAAATGTATGAAATTTCATTACATACCTGGTGTTTTACTTTTTAAAACCCTGTTTACACTAGGATAACTAACTCCAAACAGCATAACACTCGTGCAATCAAAATTCGAATTTTAATGTCGTAGACTAAAAAGTTAAACCTTTTCAAAAAGCGTTCACAGCGTATTTAAAAGTGTACCAAATAGTTTGACTTTTTTTATAGAAATTGCGTTCATAAACAAAATAAAATAAATTGCCGAAATAACATAAAAGCGTAATAAATTTATTCAAATTGAATTTATTTCCGACTTATAAACTAACCGTCACCACTGGTGGGTCACCCCGTCACCTCTTATATCCAGGGCATCCAGGTGAAACCTACCTGAGTGGACTCGGGCGGCGCGGTGGAGGCCGCAAGCGCGGCGCGCGGGAGCGGCCGCGACGAGGACGCCGGCATGTACTCGGTGGTATGCGCATCGTGCGGCGCCGTGGGGCCCACCTGCGCCATCGGGCGGATCGACGCCAGCGGTGTCTCGCTGCCACGCGCGCGCGACATAGCGTGCGCGCTTGGCTGCGCTACACCTGCACATTTATTCAAGATGCCATCTCAGTCGCTCTCGTGGCGACAATAGTACATTATCGCCTAGGTATTGGTTTAAACGGACTCGCAAAAAATACGAAGCCCGCAATTGGCGTTCCTGCCAAGGTAAATATAGTGATTTCTCAAAAATAGCAAGAAAAAACTTGTGTTGAAGTAAAATCTTCATCTCATGAACTTATTTTTTGAATTGCATACAAACAGAAACTTCACGTGAAAAATAATCACTCTTTACCGCCTTTTCCATATGACAAAGAGAAACATAAGCGGGTAAGGCCGAGAAAAATTGTACATTTGAAAAAAAGTCAATGTCCCTCTCACTTAAATAATCATAACTTTCTTGCATTTTTATTTTTTAATACCATGGAAGGGTATATCTGATCCGGAGAATGTTTGACGCATATATGTATTTTTATTTAAGTCAATTATCATTTCCTGCTAATAAAGCGTTTGTTTTTGGAAACGTTTAATTTTCGCGTTCATACAAAAATTCGGTGTCCCACTACGACATCTCGCAGATCAAAGTCAGAAAAATATACCATTTGATTCGTACCCTTTATAGTTTTGGAATGGCTAACGTTGTTAACTAAATTTGCTATGTTTTTATTGCATTATTTTAATAAAATAACGCAATAAAGTGTGTCAAAAGTAATTTCAAACATGTGTCTCACTTTTTGTTCACGAATGATACTTCACGTATGTTATCACATTACGGCTAAACTAACAAGAATCCAGGGCCGCATAAACCTTTATTGAGTCATGGCAACACCACACTACAGGTTGGCCCACCTGCGGATGAACATCCGCCATTTTGTTTACGACAGTTGACAGAAATAGGTGGCCGGCGTTTTTGTCTCGGTGATATTTTGATTTTTCAACAGTGAATATCTAAGCTAAGAACACAAGTTTATACATAATTATAAATTGCAGATGTAGATAGACTATTCGTTTAACAAATAAAGTTATACGGTGCTTGCTAGCTTCAAAACTCACCGAATGTATAATTTTTAAGGTTATGTCCACACCATTTTTGATTCACGAATGATACCATGTGTTACTATATGTGTTACGTAACATTCGTGATCTGTTGTTAAGCTGAGTGTGCAATGTAGGGATTTGATACTAATTGGTATTGACTAAAAATATTTGATGTTTCTGTGGCAAATAATATATAAGTTCCCTGTGAGCGTAACCTTCATTATGGGTCTCAATGTGGCTCTTCTTCAACTTTACGAAAAAAAAAACGGTTGTTAAGGCCTAATTTTGACTATCCCAAATATTACAAATAAAAATTGTAGAAAAATCTCTATCGTGTACTCTAAGCTTTACAAATTTCACGTGTGTTACCTTAATTCTCGTATGTTGCCGTGTGTTACCAGTTCACGATCGTTATGTACAATTTTTCTCGCCCATTGCCAAGCATTTAAAAAAAACACACACACAAGCTATTACACACACAGACACAGATAACACAGTTATGTTTCGCATAAAATATGGATGTACGTATAAAACTTGTGCCCTCATTTTATTATGGCCCTTTTCACTTTTTAAAAAGTTACAAACTGACAGTACCTGAAGAAAATTTGTATGCAACATTGCGGGCTTGTGTAGCGAGCCCGCAATGTTTTTTTGGAATACAGAATCGTACATAAAGTCTGTTCCTATTCGGACTGCCAATGACAATTACAAGTATACCTAATCGTAATTGTCTTTAGATAGATTATGAAATAGCGATGAGAATAATGTTAACTCTAATTAGTTGCTAACTCTAAAAAGGTTGAATATATATCCATCATCATCATCGTATTATTATGCTGAGTGCGACAGAAACGAAAACCTAGCTTATCATCTTATCAATCAAATGTATCAAAACTTCTTCTACATTTTCATGTCAAATATATTTCGAAAAAATTAAATCCACACCAGTCAGTGTCATCGTCTTTTACCAAAAGCACTTTTCATCAAAAGTACAAGATTCGATTCGAAAGGAAAGAGTTTCCATAAGATTAAACCGTTGTAACACAGGGTGACAGGTAACTCGACCTATTCCTTGAAAGGGTTTATACTAAAGCTAATTTGCAATAATTTTGTCCCAGTTAACTGGGGTTCTAATGTCACTGGTTTAAGAGTTATTTAACTATTTAAACATTTTTACTTTTTTCCGTCTCTTGATCTAAAACTGTCGATTGTGAAAAAATACTTCACTCTGGGAACTGAAAATGCATTTTTCTAATAGCTGATGAACAAGCGAATGCTTCAAACACAAACACTTCGCAAAAATTCAGAAATAAAAGGTTCTCAGATCAAAGTCACTTATATTTTTGAAAATTTCCTTTTTGTCGAGGGGGATTACTTCAAAAAAATGTGTTGGCGTACAAATCACGGAAATAACTTCCTCAATTCATAAGCTTTCCAAAAAGGTGAAAATGTTGTCCACTTTATTACAGGTTTGTAAAGTTAAGCTTATTAAAGGAGCAGAAAGCTCGATGTGAATTTAATTCGGACAGAAAGCTCTCGGCTTGGTTTATTGACATTACAAACATTACATTTGCGGGCAATTAAGACCCCATGCCATGCCTCAAACATACAAGACACATTAGCTTTAATCAAAATCTGACGAATGTAATGTTTTTAATGTCAATAAACCAAACCTGCTTTCTGAGCTTTCTGAATTAAATTCACATCGAGCCACAAATGTGGACAACATTTGCACCGTTTTGGAAAGCTTATGAATTGAGGAAGTTTTTTCCGTAATTTGTATGCCAAGCGTCATAAATTTTTTTGGAGTAATCCCCGACGGCAAAAACGAAATTTTCAAAAAAATACTGACTTTTGATTTAAGAACCTTCTATTTCTGAGATTTTTGGAATTTTTACCAACTGATTTTGTTCCAAGTATTTGCTTGTTCATCCATCAACTATTAGAAAAATGCATTTACAGTTCCCAGAGTGAAGTATTTTTTCCACAAGCGACAAATTTTAGATCAAAAGACAGAAATTTTTAAAACTGTTTAAAAATTTAAAAAACTAAAACCAGTGACATTAGACCCCCAGTTAAGTGGGACAAAATCATTGCATATTAGCTCAAGTGTAACCACTTTCAAGGAATAGGTCGAGTTACCACCCTGTATAACTTATTGACCAACTAAACACATCCATCAGTATTATGGTTTTTCAACTTTTAATAAGTACGATCGTCGTGCGTGATTTAAACCTTGTTTTTTTAATCCGAAATGGGAATGCTAAAAGCCAGTACATCAAATTAGCAGTTGTGTAACAAAGATTTTGATTAATGTATAGGCTATGTTTTTATATTAATAAGTTTCAGTAATAACTTATGGACAGACTAGGTAGTGAATCATACATCGTATTTTGTCGGATAGGTTCGTAATAAGTAAATACCACCTGAAAAACCATGTTATATATGAAACCTTCCGGTAAAACACGATGTCTTATGATTGATTACTAGATCTGCATAATATCTTTGTTTCAAGAGTTAAATATTTTCTGTCATGTATTACTTGAATTAATGTAACCGCGATATCCAGTAAGATCAACTGGTAGGATCCCCTACCTATTAATTTTGTACATGGGGGATCCTACCAGGTGATCTTACTGGACATCGCCAATGTAACGGGGTCAACAAATCATTTTGTGAGAAGGAGGCTTACCTGCCATGGGCTTGATGTTTGCCGTGGGAGGATCTGTCGTTGTTTTTTCGGCAGCCGTCTGCTGTTTCGAGGCAGAGGCCTGGTTCGCCAACTGCCGCTGCAGCATGGTGACTTTCTGTTGCAGCGCCTCGACCTCCCTGTTCTTTTCGGTTTGCGCCTCCCCTCGCTCCTTCTCCAGCCGGGATACACGACCTTCATATTGAGATTTAATCAGAGCTAACCTTACATCTTGCTCATCGCGATTGCTCTGCTCGATAGCACCTATTTTGGTACGAGACTCTTCTAGTTCGCGACTTAGCGAATTTTTTAACTCCGTCAGTTGAACTATTTTATTCTTAGCTTGTTTTAATACTATTTTAGCCTTTTCCTCCTTATCTGTATTTGCTGTTCTCAGTGTTTCTAGTTCCTGTTTCAATTTCTCGTTATTAACCTTTTCTGTTTCTAGTTGTGATTGTATTTCGGTAAGTTGAGACTCCAGTTTTTTTGCAGACTCAGCTGTAGCAGCGTCGGCGGCTGCCGCTTCCCCTTCTAGCCTTTTTTTATTTTCCTCAACGGTTTTAGCAAATTCTTCGTATTGCAATTTGTACTTCTTAGCGATTTTCCTAATTTGCATCTCTTTATTTCTAATGTCATTTAAAGACGCGTCTTTAGTAGTTATTTCTTCTTTTAGTTTAGCATTATTTTCGACAGAGGTAGCGAGCTCAACCTTGACTTTGGACAGTTCTTCAGTGACTCTAGCCATATCTTCCTTCAGAGTGTTTATTTCCTCATTTAACTTTCTGTTTTCTTCCACTAGAGAGTTTTGCTGTCGCGATAATACTGTATACTGCTCTTCTAACTTGGTCTTTTCTACTCTTAGGGCACTAAGTTCTTCATTTATTTTTCGGACACTTTCTTTCTCATTTGTTAACATTTTAGCCAGAGTTTCTCTTTCGTTCTGAAGCCGTTTCCAGTCTTCGGGACTTGTCTTGTTAGCACGCTCGACTAAGGCGTTAACTCTAGTTCTCCATCTAGCAGAGTCGGCTTTTAATGACGTATTTTCTGACTGTAGGGTTTCATTCCGAGAAGTCATATCATTGATTTTTTCTTGCAGCGGAGACAACTTTTCTTCTAGCAATTTCGTTGAGACCGCGAGTTCTTCTACCCGCGCAGTAAGCGTATCGCGTTCTTCTCTAAGAATTCTATTGCTATCTGTCAAAGCATTCAACGTTTCAACTTTCCTAAGAATATCAGATTGTTTGTTTGCTGTCACCATGCTTACTTCAGATGATTCTCTTTCGGCTGCTAAAGCTAACTTAGCATTGTCCAATTGTTTTTCGGCAATTTCTAACTGAGATTTAAGTCTCATATTTTCTGTTAGTAATATATCTGATTTTGCCATTGAAATATCTTTTTCTTTTCTCAGGAATTTAACAATTTGGAATAATTGTTCAGACGACTTCTTATCTTCTTCCGAAATAGAAACATTCATTGACGTATCAGTGGAAGATTCGTTCATGCTTTCTGACATTGATCTAGACGCATGTGTAACGGATAATTGAGTACCTAAAGCTTGAATTTGGTTGTGCAACAAAGAGTTCTGTTCATTTAAATCTTTAAAACGTTCCATCATTTGGGCATTTTCAGCATTAAGCATCTTCTCTCTTTCGGACCAAGCAGCCATTTCCATTTCCATTTTTTCTACAGCACTGTTTTTCATGGCAACTAATTCATTGATTTGGTTTTGAGCTCTTGATAAATCTTCTTTAACTTGTGATAAAGTTTGAATATCACTAGAATGTAACATCATTTCATGACTATACTTTTCTTCTGCTTTAATAACAGCTTCTGACATATTTGCTATTTCAGATCTCATAGACTGCAGTTCTAACTGAGAATTGTCATAATTAGCAATAGCTGATTTTAATTCTTCTCGGGCTTCTGCTAATTCTCGTCTTAGGGCATTATTATTAGTAGATTGATCTCCATTTGCCTGAAGTGTGAGCTCTGCTTCTAACTCTCCACATTTTTCTTCTAAATGTTGTAATTTCTGTGTATACTCTGATAGTTTTGCTTGAGTCTCTAATTTGTATGTTTCATACTCAGAATGAAGTGTTTTAAGTTCTTTTTCAGCACTCTCAGATATGTCGCAATACTGTTTAATGTGTTCTTTTGCTACAGTCAATTGCTCCTGGAGAGACTTGATTTCTCCCTCTCTATCTGAAAGTTTATTTTCAAGTTCTTTCATCTTTTTCATTGTATCAAAAGAACCATCTGAGTTTGGAGCTAACGCAACTCTGAGTTTTTTCACGAGTTCCTCATTACTCTTATTTTTCTCAGCCAAATCATCACGAAGTTGCGAAATTTCCTTTCTCAATTGGTCTGCAGCGTCTTTTTCTTCCTGCATCCGTGATTTAGCAATTTCAGTTTGCCGTTCAAGATGTGCAGCTAATTCCCTAAATCTATCTTGTTCCTCCTGAAGTCTTCGTCGTAAAGCAGAACACTCTCTGTTCGATTCATCCAGTCTACACTCAATTTTTGTACGATTTTCTACCTCGACACGCTCTAGGCTAGCTTTAATTAATTCCAAATTTTTCAATAACAACGCTTGGCCTTGTCTTTCGCGATTTAACATTTCCTTTTCTGTTTGCAGCCTTAATTCAGTATCTTTGACCAATTTACATTCTAATTTCAAGTTTCCAAGTTGTATTTCGGCAGCAGCAAGTTTTCCTTGGGAATTTAAAGCCTCGTCACGCAAATGTTGCAGAGATACTTCGTGCTTTGCGATTGTAGCACTGTATGACTTGTTTTTTTCTTCCAGAGAAGCAATTTGCTTTTTATATGTAGTAACATTTGTTTGCAAGATTTTAAGTTTTTCGTTATTATACTCCGCGGTAGACGAGCATTTGCTATTGGCTGCAGTCAATTTTGAGATTTCCTGTCTCATGTTATCAATTTGTTCAAATAACATTTTTTCATTTGTCAATTTTTCCTCTTTGTAGGTTTTGTATTCGTCTTTTAAAAGCTCAAGGTGCTTTTCTGTTTCCCTATATTTTATTTCAAAAGCCGCTGGTTCGGAAGCAGGTTTTGGTGCTTTTTCAGTAGATTCCATAGTGAAAGAATCTCCCTTCTCCATTTCTACATCTTCAGAGCTTGTTTCATGACGTTTACCTTTCATAAGATCATGATACAATTTCTTAAACATATCACGTTGCCTAATTAAGCCATTGACCATTTTAGTCTGTCTATCTTGAGCTTCAGTAAGTTCAACAACCCTGTTCTTTAAGGACTCTATTTTACCCTGCATTTCTCCAGACTCAAATTCTTCTTTATGACGTTCAAATTCTTCTTGTTTATCAGTCAGATCGCGAACCATTCGCAACAGTTTCTGATTGTTTGCTTGCAATTCCTGAATATCACTGAATGTAACCAAGGTTTTAGATATAATCCTTGACGAGCTTAAATCGGAGGAATTGGTTGCATTAGATGCAGTATTTGAATTATCATGATCTCCATTGGGAAGTAACCCACCTCGGCTATGCTCAATTTCCTTCAATAAGAAACAAACCTGCCTTCCCAAATCAGCAAGTTCCCCTTTAAATCGAGCGTTTTCCCGACTATAATGATTAGCAATTTTAGATGACTCATTGTAATCATCTCTTAGGCTGTTACATTCAATCATTAACGAATCTATTTGTTGAGATAATGCCGTATTACTTTCTATTGCTTCTTCATATTCTATCTTTTGTTTTTGTAACATTGGAGCTTTTTCCTCCAATTCTTGAACAATTGTGTTAATTGTTATATTAAGACGTCTATTTTCTTCTTTCTCTTGAGTTAACTCTTCCGAGACTTTGACAAGCTGTGAATACATCTGAGTTAAAGACATTCCTGATTTTAAAAGTTTACTAGCAGAAGCTGCTGATGGAGCTAAATTACTTAAAGCCATATCAAGATTTTGTGCATTAGCAGCTTTTAAAAGATCATTTGCATGTTCTAATTCATTCTTTAAGGAAGCAATAATTTCGTTCTTTTTTTCCATTAGTTCTTCATGATCCATTTCAGACTGTTTATACTTAGTTTCCAGTTCACCATATTTTTCAGTAGCTTCATTCAAAAGCTTCTGTAATTCAGAAATCCCTCCAGTAAGCTCCATGGTTTTTGCCTCAGCATCGTCATGCATAGTTTTAAAAAGATCAGCCAATTTTGTCTTGGCTTCCAATTCCTTTTTAAAATTGTCAGTCATTTTGTTTTCTATCTCTCTTTGTTCCATTAAGCGCTGTGATAGATTTTCCGCGCGACTATTTAAAGTCTTTATCATTTCATTTAACTGGGTAATTGTTTCATTGGCAGAATTCAATTCTTCGGTTTTTGCAGACAGCTTGGTCTCAATATTAATAAAACGGCTAGTACCATTAAGTCTTACGGTTTGAAGTTCTGAAGTAAGTCTATTAACTTCTTCTGTCAATCCAGCAATTTGAGAATTCAAAAGAGTTCTTTCCTGTTCTATCCGCTTTTCGCGGTACTGCAAAGATAGTTCCTTGCTCTGTGTATCGTCATTTAACGCTAGAGCTTCACATTTAGCATCAATAGCAGCATGCAGTTGCTGCGAAAGCGAAACTTCATTAGCAGTTAGTCTTTCTATTTCCGTATCGCGTCGTTGTAAAATGCGTGTTAGGTCATTTCTTTCATCCACTGCAGCATCTCGAGCGCTTTTAATAGAAATAGCTTCATTTTCTAGGCGACAAATCTGTTCGCGCGCCTTTTCATATTCTGCATTTAAACCCGCTACTTGTTTATCCAATGCTACTACAGCTTCATCTGCAACAAGCAACTTTTTCGCAGCATCTTCATATTTTGCTGTAAGTTCAGATACCGATGCTTCCAATTCTGATATCTTATCTCCTGTAATAAGAAAAGATAAAAAGTTAAATTTAGGTCAAAATCGTTTTCTTTTTTAAGTAATAATTAAGCTGAGTAGGAGCCGTTTGCAATGCATTTTTTTTTATTTAATCTATTTTGCGTGTCATCTGTATTTGTGCATTGTTTGTTATAAATTACAAGTTTGTTAGAATTAATGCATGTTTTCCTTACTACACTCACAGGCAAAAATTCTCACCTACCATCTTTTGTCCACATAATTATTTTCTGACTGAACTGAGCTAGTTACAGTACCTAGTTTGTATATTTTAATTCTGGTCATTGGGAATTAGTGAAACATCTCGAAAAATATGAAACTGAGGAAAAGACAGAAACGACTAGCAACAAAAAATGTTATTTGGACGTAGTTACGCAGAAACATTCCAACCCACACTGACACCATTTTGAGATAAGCGCAATTTAGTGTTTTTAGTTGTACACTTTTTTGCCCAAAATACACGATGTCTAATAAGCAGGGATCGGAAATTCGGAGCGATATTTACCTAAAGTTGGCAAAATCACGGAAAAATATAGGTGAACATGGCATCGGCTTCTTAAAAATATTATTTTAATAGTATTAGTTCCTGGATTCCGGGATTCTACAAAACGTTAATAATAATTATTTTATATGTAGGATAAAACGTTCCGTTTTGCTCCTATAAATTCGTTAGGTCAATGAGTTACAGTTAAATTAAATAACATTTGGTAAACCTTTACATGGAAAATAACCTCAAATAGTTAATATAAATACTTTATTATGAATTATGCTGGCGTAATTTACTTATTTAGAAATCCCGGGAATTTTATTAATGAATTATATGATTGAGTCCGCCTCCATACAACTGAACAACAACGCCGCCGCGAAAGTTTAGGTAAATATCGATCCGAATTTCCGATCCCTGCTAATAAGTTCGCATACAGTTTCAAACTATCATTAAAACAAAGTACTAATAACAACTGCGATAAAAAAATTATTTCATGAAAGATATTATATACAATATTCATAACATATACATATTTTGGGTTATCCCACCTTTAACCTTCATCACCAGCTTCAAACGTTTTTCTAATCCGTCGCACGCGCCCCAAATGCCCCAAATTCTTCATTTCATAGTTATTAAGTTTTGAGAGCATGTATGACCATACAAAAAAGTCCAAAACATTAAAATCCGGAGAACTTGGGGCCATTAATTTTTTCGCAAGAAATCCGTTAAATTGGCCTGATACCACGCTTGAACTGAGTTTGCCGTTTGGGATGGTGCTCCGTCTTGTTGGAAACAATTCTAGTCGTTTCAAACATCTTTTTTAATTTGGAGCAACATTTATTCCAAGACTTCTGTTTTATAGTATTCAGCAATGATTTTTACCCCTTTGTCGATAAATAACAAAGGAAGTTTACCCCGCTTGCAAACTGCTCCCCAAACCATCACTGATGATGGTGCACTTTGGAATCTTGGCACATTCCTCTGATCGTCTGGAATATTTTGGATGTTTCCTGCCTACAAACGATCATTATGAGCATTGTGAGATTGCTCGAATATGAAAAGTTTTTCGTCAGAAAAAACGAGCTCAACCCCCGCGTGCCAGGAAAGTATAGTGTGTGATCGATCTAATCTTTTTATATTTATAGCTTCAGAAATGCCGTTTATTTTTCTTTTCTTCTAAGCGTGAGACCCGAGGTAGGCTCTCAAGATGTTGTTGTACTGTAAGTCTGCAGCTTCAGACCGAACGGTGTTTTTTCCGGCGGAGACGCTCTCTCACTATTTTCACGGCCCTATCCGTTCTTGCTGAACGCGGGTGACCAGATATCTCTTGTCGTTTTCTAACGAGGTAATCTAATTAGGTAACGCTTAATTCCAAAAGGTTTCAATGCCGCAAAAATTGCACAGAGGCTATCTAAGAAATTTTGAGATAATAGGTTCCTGGAACTGTTTCGTTTCAGGATTAAAAATGAACGATGTTGGATTTTTAAAATATTGTTATTTGTTCAGGACAATATACACTCAAATTATAATTACCAAACTGTCTGAAAGTTGTTTTATGTTTTGCAAACCAGGTGCTAGAGTCTGTCTAATGAATGATGAACCGGGCTTTTATTTGACTGGCAGGTCCGGCAACACTATTAAAATGACGTTTTGACATTGACAAAAAAGTCGTTGTTGGTTCGAGTCTGTCAAATTAAAGTTTTCTTCTCGAAATTTACGGACTAAACATGCGTAAAACTATCAAAAGTGGTGTGCGACAGATCCTTTGTACCGTTATAAACAAATATAAAGAAAAACAAGAGAAGAGGGAAGCATTGTTGAAACAAAAAATAGAGTGTTTACATACGGTGACCGAATTCATAGGTTATAACAAGGTTAGTATGGCATGTTAATTTTGATACTTATTATTTCTATATCTTCAATCCAAAGTTTCATAGAATATATACCTTTTCTGTTCTACCTATCTTTTGAAATTGGTATTTCTTTTCCATTAAGAAATTAAACGATGTATTCTTTTCAGATAAGCTGGACGTGGATGGTGAAAAACAAACGGTTTTGAAAAATCTTCAGCAATTGAAAAAGTTGGAGCAAAACGATTTACTATGCCAGAGTCAAACGAAGTATTTAGAAGAATTATCATCAATGACCGGTAAATACTAAAATTAATTAAATCATTGTCTTTACATTTTTCCATATACATAGGTGTATTGTCTGTACCTATACCATGTTGAATCTCTTAACAATCGCAATTTTATTAAAATAATTAAATAGACCGATAATTAATATACTTAACTGACACTCATACCTAGTTTCAGTAAAACACTAAGGAGGGGTGTTTATATACATTTAGTTAAAATATATCACAAACATATTAATATGTACCTACGTACACTTCATGAGCTCTTGGAAAATATGTTCGGGTTATACTTGTCTTCCTTGTTCTTAAACCGTTGCGATTAGAACCTCACCAATGCAATTTGATTTCACCTAAACCCAAATGTTCTTAGAGCTGTCGGACTGTAAAATGGGGCTGTACTTACTGCGTGTCACAATATATTTGTAAATGGTGTTCTGTTTAATTCATTCCTTCTTTCTTCTTACAGATATCAGTGTTTCGACATTGAAGAGAATGAAGGCAAAGTAAACCGTGGTGACTTCAGTACTCCAGGAAAGAAGCGAACTCACAAGGCCACAATATCCAATTTAGATAGTTTTGACATCCATGCCATCGGAAATAAAGTGAACGAATTTTATATTGTATAGAAGCAAGTGCCTACACTCAGATGCCTATTAGCAGAGTTGAGAGAAAGCATCGGTTTTACCCTAATAATAAATAAAATATTTTTACTTAATGACTTGTTATTGGTGATTTTATTTACTAAAAGAGCTCACAAATGAGAAAGCATGCTGATGCAAGCATTATTATGGTGGTCTGCATTATTTTTTTATAGATAGTTTCACAGCATCAAATACTTCGTGATACCCAAAGTTGCTAAATAGTTCGGTACACGTTTGGCGACTTTGGGTGTCACTATCTATTTATTTAATGCTGTCTATACGGATCAATCAACTTTTCTTTGTAGTTCGGTGCCAGGGTGACGTTTCCTGGGTCACTCATTAAAACTATGATTTCAAAGGATATAAGTCCACTACCATTCTTTTATGGCTTTTCTCCTGAGTGTGATAGAAGTATACATTATAACATTTTTTCTAAGAAACTATCACTGTTGTCTCCTGGCTTACGGGACACTATAGTCCGTCCGCGTTAAGAATGCAGTAAATCAGTGTCATCCGCTGGCCTAACCACGCCCCCTAAATTAGGTTTATTTTTATCCATTAAACTTAATCTTTTTAAATATAATTTGTTTGAATTTTTACTCCGCTGCGAATACACATTTACCCTTCAGTTGCACTGATGATTCATTGAATTCTTAACGCGAACGGGCTATAACAACAACAAAAAAGTTGATCCACCCATACGTATTAAGTAGTAAGACTCTCGGGCTTCTACTAATAAACTGTACTTAAATATGATACCGTGTGTGGTCTTAATATGGATAAACGGACACTTGAGTGCGGTATTAGTAGACTTGAGTACCTATAGTTTATTAATACGGGCCTTAGTATTGTGAAAAAGTAAGCGTTTCCTCTTCCTTTGTGCCCACCAAAATAAACAAAATAAGAAAAGTATCAAAATCGTTTATTCCTACATTGATCGATAATACCATATGAAGATTTTTTGAATTTGCTGCTTTTTCTCAGGTTCATCTTTCATTAGACAGACTCTAGAAAAAGTGTATTCGAACTAATTGGACACGGTGTAGAATCTATAAGTAGGTCTATAAGTTTTACCGTAGAAATATATGGTCATTACTTAATTATGTAAGTGTTTTTTTTAATTTATAATCAAATGGCAGATTTTTAGACACATTGGTATTGAAACGTTTTTATTTTGTATGGACACCCGTTCCAAATAATTTTGCAAATACCTTCCATCTAGTATTTTAGTTTAAAATAGAACCTTTAACAAGATTAAAGTTTATGAATAAGTGAAGTAATAAATACGAAAAAAAATAGTAATAAAATGAAAAGAAATATTATTACAAAAGATAAGTACATCATCATTATCATTATGTATAAACGTTCCAACCCACACTGACACCATTTTGAGATTAACGCAATTTAGTGTTTTTAGTTGTAGGTACACTTCTTGCCCAAACAAAATTTTTTTACTTGAAATAAAGTAAAATTTTATATATATGATTAATATCGAGAGACAAATATTAAATTATAAAGGAATCACAAAGAATGTATCAGATTAGTGAAAATCTTCATTTTCGTAACAATGTTTCTAACTTCATGATACCTTATAAATGTTTAAGTTTTACTGTCTTGGATTGAACTACCACATATTTTGGATCGTTTACCAATAGGTTTGCTAATTAGCAAAGCAAAGTTCCAAGAGTCACATGGGTTTTACAAGACAACAAGTATCACATAAAAAAGTATAAAACGTTTCAAGACTATTTGAATCATTATAACAAAGTATTATTAATGTATAGCATAAAATAAAAATGTTTGAGTAAACGTTTTGGGGTATTTATGTATGTTAGTATATATTTTGTGATTGACCAGCAAAAGTGGAGATGGATAGGTCACATGCTGCAAAGTAAATAAGATAATGTGGCAAAACAGGCATTAAATAATACTCGAGGAAAGGCAAAATGAGCAGAGGTAGAGAAAACAAAAGATGGGAGGACGAGATTAAACTTACAGCTGGCACCAACTGAAGGAGAGTCGCTATAGATAGACAGCATTGAGAATCGTTAGAGGCCTTTGCCATGAGGCATGCTGAATTAATAGACATAATTTAATGTAAACTTATTTAATAAAAACATAAAACACAATGTGAAACTTTCTTAATTTAAAAAAGAAGGCTATTGGTTAACATTATTTTATGACCAGACTAAAGGAGTATCATGAAATTTGTCTTGTTACAGGAGTTTTACAGGTATTTTTTAACTGTAACATTTATATAATATAATACATATTACATGAAAGTACTGTGTTATATAAGATTTGTAGCATAAACCTTATTCCGCCCAACAAAAAAAATGCGAGATCAGCTAAACGCTGCCAGTGTGCAATGTACAAGCCAAACATTTTTATGTTCAAACTGCCCATGAGCACAGTGTAGTGTGTGTTAATTCATTTTTTATTTTTTATGTCTGGGCAGTTATGCTAAGTGCCCCTTTGTACAATGCGATCAACACTGGGCAGCACAAGGTTAAAGCCAATAACATTTTAAGGGATTTGGTTCAGGAGACCTAAGTTGTATTTTACCCTGGTAAGGAAAACATCTTCATTGTACACTTACTATGTTAGCAAAAGGCCCGGATTGTAAAAGTTACAAAATACACATGTAGATCAAATGTTGTAATTGCTGAACTACTAGGTTGAACAAAGAATTAAGTGCCTATGAAGTACTACGCAGGCAATATTGAAATGATGTATTGTTAATTACTATGAATTGCTACTTAAGAAATATTTTTTTATTTCAGTAAGTATCATTGATCATCTATTCTGTGCCTTTACTGTGGCTTATGTAAATTTTCTGTAAGACCCCTACATGAAACAGAAAAAAAAAAAAAAACCTTCCATGAAAAATTATCAAACTGACAGTGAAAACTGCATCAAAATCCGTTGCATGGTTTAAGATGAGTTAGCGGAAATACAGACAGATAGAAAGGGAGACATACGCAAAAAGAAACTTTGTTTATAATATGTAAAAAAAGAAAAGAAGATATTCTGCTAAATTGGCTGTTATGATAATATGGCTCATTTACTTACAACGTTATGAAATTAAAATGTCTTATGACAGAGCCCTTTCATCTACTATGGAATATTGCAATAAGGGCACATCAAGACATGTCACTACCATGACAATAAAAATGAAGAAGGGCAAAATACAACAGACCTCCCCATTTTATGTTTTGTAATGTTTCTGTTTCACAATGTTAACTTGAATTTAGATGTAGATTTTTTTAGATATTTTTTAGTTATTTTTACAGTGTAAACAATGAGACAAGACTCGCATTTTCATAAATTCGACCTAAAATGTGTTTATATGAAATGTGGAGTAAGGGGAAGTTGTGTGTGCCCTATAAAATTAACCCTACCCTACATTTAACAGTAACTTGAGATGTAACAATTTAAAAATCAACGAAATCGAACACATTTTCCGCAGTAATAAATAAGAAAAGCAAATGGTTAACAGTTTTTTGTCAGTAATTATTTGATGTAAAACGGCTGGGTAGCACAAAACACACCGGGTTCTTACCTATTTGTGTTTTACTGGTTTCGTGAAGAGCCTTCGATGTCAAGTATTCCTCGAACTTTTTGTCAATGTATGTGTTAATTTTACCCGCAACATTAGCTGGTAAATTTGCGATTTCACTGTCTGATAAAGCATTTTGAAGATGATTTTCAGCGCCGGCGTCGGCGCCCGCAGCTTCCATTTTTGATGTTGCCACAGATAGTGCAATGCAATGCAAAGCAAAGCAAGCAAAAACCAAAGTAGGTACAGACAATAGAATAGTAGTGGCTACGTTCACGAGCAATTCGCGGGAACGCCTGAATATAGTTCGCGCGCTCGACGATGTGACTACGTCTACATTAAAAGTAAAAAAACAAATTAAAAAGAAATGAAGGAAACGAAGATGGTGGATGACGAGTATTCATCGTAATAGAATAATGTTTGTAATATGTTGTCCAGTATTAGTGGGCTAATCTAATATTTTATAAAAGTTGCGCGTGAATGTGGTCTTTGTTGCGTTCGCGCGTTCACAGACCCCGTTAACAAGGCGCGAACCATGCGCGAACCCGCGAAGGCCCTCCAAATTCACACTTTCACGCGTTCGCGTATTATTTTTGCGCGTGAATTTAGAGTGGGTTTTTGCCACAAACACTCAGAATCACCAAAGACGTGCCGAGCCCAAACACCGACTACAATCACCCAACACAAACACGGAATCTCTACGCTCGGTGCTAGAATGTTCCGGATGGGCAAATATTGCAGACGTCATCGTCCGAGCCCATCGAGCTCATGCTTGTGATGGGCGCTTCACATTCACGCGCGAACGCGCGTAAATTAGCGCGAAACGCGTAAAATGTGAATGTGGAGCCGATTCGCATATTTTTCGCGCGTTCGCGCCTTTTTAACTTTTTGTCGATTTTTTGGCCGCGTCAACGCGCGAGCCTGCGAACGCACGAAAGCTGTGTGGATACAACTCCAAATTCACATGTTACTTTTATAAAACATTTGCCCAATACCATCAATACCGAACAAAATATTATAAACCTTGTTCTATTATGATGATTATACTCGTCATCCACCACCTTCGTTTCTAATTTCTTTTTAATTTCTTTTTTTTTTCTTTTAATGTATCTAGACCTATCTAATTATATCGTCGAGTGCGCACAATTTTGTGAACAATGCGAATGTGGCGCCAAGAAGGGTTGCGCGCGATTCTCATCGCGATTCACGCCCGCGAATGTAAGACAAGGGTTACACGATCAGTTTGGCGTCAGTTCAGTCCGTGCTCGAAAGGGACGCAGCTATATTAACATAATAGCTGCGTCCCCCTCGATCATGATTGAACTGACGCCAGACTGATGAAATACTGAGCGTGTAACCGATGTCTAAAGCGCCCATATAAGCATAGCCTGCGTGGCCTGTGCAATCGCGGATCTGACGTTTATTTTGACATTTGAGATTTTCTCTTTCATTTATTTCATAATTTTTAGATAAAGCATAGTGTAATAAGTGAAACCATGTCGTCGCCTCAAAGAATGAAATATCCAACTTGTGTTTAATTACAAAAATAATGAGTGTCTATGATAGCATGCTATGAATTGTTTTGGCTGGTCAAGTAGTATCATAAGGAGAGTACGATATAGAAATGGAGGAAGAACACTGTTTACATGAATGTGAAAGTTATATTCAAAGCCATAATATTCAATTGTTACTGAAAGACTGTATTGTACAACTTTGTGTTAATAAACCAGGGAACCCTGTTACATTTCTAAGGCAATATTTTCAAAAATTGGAACGGGTAAGTTGGATGTTTTCTTTGGCAAGACAGTCATTGTCAATGAGTAATGATTTATATTATATCAACCGCTACAGGAGCAAAACACAAGTATTTTACATCTATATAGATTACTTAGTCATTATTCTTGTTGAGATCATATTTAATCTAAGTAAAGCTATATAACATTTGCTTTTATGTTTTGTGATATTCAACACATTTTATCAATGAGTGCATGTTTTGCTTTTTGTAATATCAAGATTACGGTTATCTGCACTTTTCATAAGGACTGTTTGATAAGAATTATAGATTGAGATAAAACCATGCAGAATCTTAATATATATTCTGCACTTATCAGATCTCTTGTGCACAATCAAGCATAAAGATGTGGTAGCAGGCAAAGTCACAAAACTTTTTGTCCTTGAACATATTGAGCAGAGTTAGTGAGGAAGGTGTATTCAATATTTATTGACAATGCTATGATGTGTTACTTCAGATCAGATGTGTTAATTAAGTTAGAGCATTGAATGAGCACAAACAACAAGTCAAATTACACATGCATTGCCAATATCAGGCTAAGGAAACTGTTAAACAGACCTGTTTTAAAGTAGCCTTAGATCTTTAGTTGTCATCATTTTTACATTTCATAAAAAAATAAGATCTTTTTGTATTGGCTGTAGGTATAATGTCTGTAAGTGTGTTAATTATTGGTAGTTTTATTAGTAAAAAGTTGTTTATTTTATTATGTAATTTTAGTAACATTATAAATAGGTCATGCATGAAACTTTTACGCACAAGTTCATAATGTGATTAATACACATATGCAGTGTTATAACAACATTGTTTTTCCTTTGTTTCTAATTTATTTAATAGTAATAAATAAGTTATTTCAATATTTCCTATTATTTTGCCTGTTACACACTTTTTGACTTATTGGGGTAGTGTTTTCTAATACAGCTTTATCACTGGGTCAGTGGCTAAATGCATTGGGCACATTTGGGGTAAATAGATACATTATTTACTATGAAATAACTGTTTACACTAGCTGGTGACTGAATATGACTGCATTAGAATAAGGCCTATTCAAACACTGTAAATGTCCCAAATATTTACCGCCTGTTTCACAATCGTCAAGTAAAGCATATTTGACAGGTAAATTTAGCCCTTTCTCTTTCTTAAATTTACTTAAAAAAGACAAGGAGAGAGCCAACTTTAACTGGCAGACTTTACTCCTCGATTATGAAACAGGCTCTTAGTATCTCAAACAAGCAAACTACATTTTTTAGACTACAATTGAGTTTGAAGTTTATAAATTTAGGTTTACAGTTATGTTAAATTGAAGACTACTAATCCAAATTGTCAAACCCTTACCTCTGTGTACTGTGTAGCCAACTTAACAGAAATAGGTGGCCACATTTTTTAGTTAAGTTTAGTTTTTTTTTCCATAGTTCAATTGTTATTAAGTTCAAGTTCAAGAGTGTCCTGTTTGTTTTAAACAACAATGCAGATTATTAAAATTTAGAAATATTTTCTATTTTAAATATTTAATTTGGTTTTAGGCTTTTGCCCTCATGTTTGTCCTCATGTTATCTTGAAATTTAATTTATATTTTCCCTCATTGATATAAGGGAAATCATTGTGACTGAGTGGTCAGGCAGTTTGACAGAGGTGTACTCTCTGATGCATTGTGTATATGTATATCTTGCAATCATTATTATAAAATAAATACAAAATAACAAGACGATAGGGTATACTTATCATCGAAGTATATAGTATATTTTTTCTACTCGCGTACTATAAACCGCTAATATTGATATCGTTAATGGTGTCAGAATACCACCTATAGCCTAACCGAAGAGTAAAAACAATTGTATAATGAGCGTTGCCATGGTAATAACAGTTCTATAATTTATTATAGCATTGTTATTACCATGGTAACGGTCATTCCGGATATCAGTCTTTGCGTTTAGTTAACACTTGACATCCTAATAATTTGTATAAAAACCGTTAAAAACATTTTAACACCAATTAAAATTACGTATATTAAAAATAAAATTAATTTTGAGACTAAATATGTGTTTAGAATTACATTTTTATTAAGTTACTAAAAATAGATGAGTAATATCCATCGATTTGTTATTTGGTTACCATGGTTACGTTCAATATGGATATCAACAAAATGGCGTTGTGTTTGGCATTCCAACTTTTATGATAAATTGTCAGAACTGTTTTAGTACCTAACTATTCAAAACTGCCTGAAGTTTGTAAACATTTAGCAATAAAATTTACAAACTGTTAACGCCAATCGGAATAATGAAAATGACTTTGCTAACAAGTTATTTGTTAGCAGAAAAATCGAGTGAAGTATACGAGAAAAGTTAGCGATTGTTTATTTTTGTCATTATCATTCTAAGCTTGTAGAAAAAGTTATGTATGCAACGGTACATAATTAGCTCTTAAGGTACTCGTGCCTATAATTAGAGCGCTCGCAAGCTCGCGCTCTAACCTCGGCGCTCGTACCTTAAGAAGCATCATTATGTACCAGTTACATAAATAACTATTTTAAGGACTCTTTAGCGAGGCGAAGCGATTGTTGGTAGAAGGAAAATCATCCTAAATACTTGAAAGTTCCTTTGCTTATTAGATTGCTTTAAAGTTAACACAGCATTATATCGTTTTCAGGAGCAGGTGAAGGCTGCGGCTGCGGCCGCGGCGGCGTCCGAGGGCGAGGCCGACGGCGAGCTGTCGCCGCTGCCGGCGCCGGGCGGGCAGCCGCCGCGCCGCCGTGGGGGCATCAGCGCAGAACCCGTCACAGAAGAAGATGCTACTAGCTATGTCAAAAAGGTAAACAATACATAAGAGTGTAAGGTATGTGAGCGAATATAAGACACATCACACCGGCGCCACCATCACAGTTGTTTAGAAATTTAGCATTACTCTGAATCACTCTTGTCGTGTCGTGTACACCTTTTTCCTGCTCTCCCTTATGTGCCGCGCCTACTCTTTACCCAAACCCGGATGCCTTTTTTGACCGAGTTCTAAAAAGGAGGAGGTTCTCATTTCGTCAGAATCTTTGTTTTTTTATAAGTCTTAATAGAGCGTTTCCATATGAGGTTGAAATGACATTGCAATGACTAATCTCGTATAATGATAGTGATTATTAATCAATCCATCAAATAAATTAAAGACGACCAAATGGTTTTTTAGAAAAAAGTTTTAGCAAAGACCTTAAAACTTAAACATAAATTGAGTCTTGGAATGATCCTTATACACATTCTTTCGAAATACCTCATTTGCAACAATCTGTTAACTACTATGTCTCTCCTTGTCCATCTAAAGACTGGTGATCATTTTCATACTACCATAACTTAGAAATTGATTATTGTCATAGCTACACATTCTACTTTGTTGAACACAACCATAAAAATGTATTATTGTTAATTGAACCGTGTTTATTAGGTGGTGCCAAAAGATTACAAGACCATGGGTGCCCTGTCCCGCGCCATCGCGTCCAACGTGCTGTTCACGCACCTGGACGAGTCGGAGCGCGCGGACATGTTCGACGCCATGTTTCCGGTGCAGTGCCTGCCGGGCGAGACCGTCATTCGGCAGGGCGACGAGGGAGACAACTTCTACATCATCCACTCGGGGGAGGTCGAGGTTCGTATCGTACGTGACCAGCCCGTGCCCCCTGCACAGATAATACGTACCAACATAGTTAGCTTGCTCAAAGCCCCGTAATATTTGTACTATAGTTTCAGACTATTTTGTATTCTCTCACTAAGTCTGTTTCAACAGTTTGTCTTTGTCTAACATGTCCATAACATACTGACCAACAAGCAATAAAAAACTAAGTCATGCTAGCTGGTCATTGGATCTTACAAGGCTAAGGCTCGATCGCCAAGAAGAACGCCTCTCAACAATGAGTCAGCATTACGTCAGTGTGCTGTCGTCGGCGAGCAACTGATTGGTCGAGCACATTCCTCTCCCGCGTCCCGCCGACCACCATTTTGGCTATGGCATGTAGAATCATAGCCAAAGTTTCACAAATAATGTTCGTTTATTATACCGTGTGCAGGTGCTGGTGAACGGCGAGCCGGTGACGTCGATCGGAGAGGGCGGTAGCTTCGGCGAGCTGGCGCTGATCTACGGCACGCCGCGCGCCGCCACCGTGCGCGCGCGCTCGGCGCTGAAGCTGTGGGGGCTCGACCGCGACTCCTACCGGCGCATCCTCATGGGCTCCACCATCCGCAAGCGTCGGATGTACGACGAGTTCCTCTCGCGCGTCTCTATACTCGGTTAGTGTGTGACTAGTGCCGGATACTCGGCGCTCAGGCTGTGGGGGCTCGACCGCGACTCCTACCGGCGCATCCTCATGGGCTCCACCATCCGCAAGCGTCGGATGTACGACGAGTTCCTCTCGCGCGTCTCTATACTCGGTTAGTGTGTGACTAGTGCCGGATACTCGGCGCTCAGGCTGTGGGGGCTCGACCGCGACTCCTACCGGCGCATCCTCATGGGCTCCACCATCCGCAAGCGTCGGATGTACGACGAGTTCCTCTCGCGCGTCTCTATACTCGGTTAGTGTGTGACTAGTGCCGGATACTCGGCGCTCAGGCTGTGGGGGCTCGACCGCGACTCCTACCGGCGCATCCTCATGGGCTCCACCATCCGCAAGCGTCGGATGTACGACGAGTTCCTCTCGCGCGTCTCTATACTCGGTTAGTGTGTGACTAGTGCCGGATACTCGGCGCTCAGGCTGTGGGGGCTCGACCGCGACTCCTACCGGCGCATCCTCATGGGCTCCACCATCCGCAAGCGTCGGATGTACGACGAGTTTCTCTCGCGCGTCTCTATACTCGGTTAGTGTGTGACTAGTGCCGGATACTCGGCGCTCAGGCTGTGGGGGCTCGACCGCGACTCCTACCGGCGCATCCTCATGGGCTCCACCATCCGCAAGCGTCGGATGTACGACGAGTTCCTCTCGCGCGTCTCTATACTCGGTTAGTGTGTGACTAGTGCCGGATACTCGGCGCTCAGGCTGTGGCGGCTCGACCGCGACTCCTACCGGCGCATCCTCATGGGATCCACCATCCGCAAGCGTCGGATGTACGACGAGTTTCTCTCGCGCGTCTCTATACTCGGTTAGTGTGTGACTAGTGCTGGATACTCGGCGCTCAGGCTGTAGGGGCTCGACCGCGACTCCTATCGGCGGATCCACATGGGCTCCACCATCCGCAATGCAATAATGCAAATATATTTTCCATCAGAAAATCAATTTTCAAACTTTTCTGAAATTATATTTCATTCAACACTTTTTACATACGTCTCCGGGCTATTAAATTATGTCTTTACCAAATTTCACATCAATCAGATCAGATGTAGAAACGTAAAGACGGAACATACAAACCTTTTATAATATAAGTAAGGATAAGGATGTAATTCACATTCAATATTGCATTGTAAAAACTGCAACAAGTAAACTATAAATAAACTGTGACTTTTGTTCGCAGAGAGCCTGGAGAAGTGGGAGCGGCTGACGGTGGCGGACGCGCTGGAGCCCGTGTCGTTCACCGACGGCGAGACCATCGTGCGCCAGGGCGAGCCCGGCGACGACTTCTACATCATCGTCGAGGGTACGTTGACCTTGCCGACCTTGCGGACCTTGCTCACACTAGGTTCATCATAATATAATTTTTGTACTCGTCGATTATAATCTGTGTATTAAGATTTCATAGAGAATACTGCAACGCCACTCTTTTCATCGTTGTATAGTCTATGTTACTTCCGAAACAACCGAAATAACTATTTCGATACTCTCTCTAGACAACCGAAAAAAATTTGAAACTAAGAACTTCTCATTTCAATAATATGTGTCCTAATAAAATTGCCAATCTATGGCGTTTCGGAACGTAGTAGCGTCGCGTCATCTGTCAAAAATCTACTTAAACTTGCTGCTGTATCCAGGGCATAAAAAAAAACTACGCTTTATGATTGGCTGGTATTTAGTTAGCCAATCACAGTACAGTACTGCAACATTACGGACGCCGGTGGTGTGATAGTACTTACGATATTTCGTTTTCTTATATACTCGTATTAATGACTTAAATTATTAATTTTAATGAACTCGTACAAAAAGTATTGTTCACAATAGTGTCATATCATAATCAAGCTTTTTAATCTCGTACCTTACTTAGGCCACTCAGCAAGCTTCGTGGCCTAAACACGGTACTCGACTAAAAAGCTCTCTATTATAACACAATTGTGAAAAATACTATTTCACTTCTCATGCTCGTAAAGTCCTTCTTTATGCTGGGTATAGGCTGCATAAAATCGCATTTTATGCACTAGTGCATCAAGTGTTGTCCTCATCTAGACTTACTGCCGCACTCATAAACGTCAATTAAATTTAATGCTTGTTTAGTGACGTGTTCTCTTATTCTATTGCTGTAGCAAAGAAAGTGACAGCAGCAACTTTAATTAAGCATTAAATTAAATTGACGTCTCTGAGTGCGGCAGTAAGACAATTAAGCCATACAGCTAGACTGACGAGGTGACTGCATTAAATAAACTTGTTATTTGAATACATTTACTTTAATTTATTTGCCTTCTATGTTGCATCTAACAAAAAAGAAATTTTAAAGTATTAAAAAACAGCATTATTACCAAAAACATTACAAAATCAACGTATGACTTGGCAGTATTGCGTTCGACCTTAGTTAAAAATCTCACGCAGAAAATTAAAATATAAATAAAAAAGAAATACAGTGGTGGGAAAGAGGTTTTTGTCAATAGTTTTGGACTATTAATTAGGTAGTTGTTTTCTTTGCAAAACTTGTGGTGTTACGGAATTTAGTGAAGAGGAAATAATGCTCACACCTGACAAAAAAATGCAAAAAACCTTATTGGACAGATATTGCCGCCTAAATCTAAGAAAATTTATTTAAAAACGTATGAAAATTTCAAAGTCTTGAGAAGCGGCAAACAAGTCAATACATTCTCATTCATGTAAGTTTTTTTTAATATTATTACTGTTTTATTTCCTCGTAATCGAAGTGAAAAGCAGAGTGTATAACTCGGTCTTAAAACCCATTTTATCCTCGACTTAATTATCCCATAAGTATTGAAAATGTTGTTTTATGCCCTTGTTGTACAATCTACTATTATTGACATGGACTTTTGGATTCCTTATATTTAACCGGTTGTTTACGTGCAATTTGTTGCTTGGCGTAGATGACACTACTTTATTTACTAAATAAATATTTTGATTTTAATTTGCCATGGCGGCGAAAAGGTTAAGAGAAATTCATACAGGAAAAAATACAAGAATGGGTAAAATATTAACCGTAAAAAAATGCGACCGAGTAAAATTACGAATTGGGAATAGCGCGCCTCGAAAAGTTGCTTTGCGGAATTATCGAGTTTGCGAAACAGATCTAGCTACTCCTCAGACTAACGCACTGAGACCGTAAGCGATGCGGCGCGTTCCCAAACTAATAACGCTATTTAGTACGGTGGCGCGTGTCTATGTTTCCTAGCTTCGCGAAACTGACGGTCTAGGCTGTGTCACTTAGACCGAGATGTCAATGCAGAGTTGGGTACTTTGCTACTATTTGTCAAGTCATAGTTCGACAAAATGGTTTATGTAGCATGTTATAAGTCTAATTAAATCACAAGACGAATCTGTTTTTACAATCGTATATTTAGATATGTTCCCAAAAAAATAAACTGGTTAGCCCCCGCTTTAAGTAGGGCTAAGGGCTAAGGCTGTTTTCTTTTTGTGCATTTGTAGGAGTTAAGGATTTTAACTTTGCCTGTTAAAGTATTGTCATCGAAATACTTCGATCAACAATGCCAACTAGATAACTAGTCCCATACAAAATCAAAGCTAATTTCCGTCCGCGTGAATATTTACGTCAGTTGCATTTGTTTACTAACGAACCGAGACAAACGTTTTAAAACAATTTTAAGCTCAACCCAATAACAACCATGGTACTTAGTAATAAAGTTACAAATCTTCAAAATTTGATCTCATACCTAACACCCTTTGTCATAACATGAACACGTCAATAAATGACATCTGTTACTTAAAAACGAAAAAACATATGTTAAATAAAATTTATTGTAAAATCAATCTTATTGTGCAAAAAATAAAGTCCTTTTCCCCGCTGTTGCGCTGCGAGTTACATCGTTTTTTTATGGATTCATTTTGCTTGTTCGAATTTTACTAACGGAGGTATGGAGTCGCATTGAATTTAAAATAAATGTAAATAGGTACCTACGTAAGTTTTGTTGTTTAGTTAAGATTACTTATGTTTTGGGTAAGTATGCTTATTAGTATTTATACATATTTGTCTGTTTGTAAACTCTTTATAGCACAAAGTTATCTGTTTTTATAGTTTTGTGTAGGTATAATATGTTTATTTATTTTATTACATTACGTAAAAAAAAAAATGGAATACAAAAAACACAAAATTATAGTAAAAATAACGTTAATATAATGGTCAGAGTGTCTATCGCCGAATATCATAAATAAAAATATAGTTTCGTTAAGTAAAAAAAAAACCGGACCGTTTTTTATATTTATTCCATAATTGATCTTAGTGCGCGGTATAAATATCTATATGTATACAGGATTTCAGTTTTGTAACTTTGATAGTTTCAGAGAAAAAGTGAGTGTGAAGTCACTAAATAAACAGACATGTCGGAACTATAAAGGCTCTGGCAAACCAAACGCACATCTGCAGCGCGCGAGACGCGCGTCTCGGTGTGCCGGGGTTCCATGTGTTTTGTTGTTTTACAACTCCCTGACGCCACGCGACGCTACGCGCTGCTGCTGCCACGCGTTTGGTTTGCCGGAGCCTTTAGGCTTCCTAGTTTGACTTTGGAACTCTAAAAAGGCCTCAGACGGCAAATGCGCGCTGTTCTGTTAATAAAATACCTATCAGGGCCTCTATTCAACACCAAAACCAAATCATCTTTGACCTGTTATCGTATTGTCAACGTTTTGATAGCTCCTATTTACTTAACAGTAATGGCGGCCGAGTTGAAAAGAATACCATAAAAGGACAAATACGATTTGGATTTTACTGCCTAGAATAGAGACGCACTACTAGTGGTACAATAATAAAAATCCACTCCATGCATCTAATGTTCCGTTAAACAAATGTTTGCGCGTATATTGACCGACCTTGGCCAAACATTCTTAGCTGAGGTTTAAATATTGTTATTTTATTGGAAATATGACATTAATTATTAGTGTAAAGTTTGAAATATAATGTTTTCTGCATGTACAGTCAGGGGCATGCCCGGTCGACCACCTCTAGGGTGATATTCGTGTGCGCGTTCGACGCGTAACGACCTGAACGCTGTAGGATGAGCTAGCTGCAACGAACAAGCCAAATTTTTCTTAAGTGGACGACCGCGAATGCCCCTGACTGTACTTAACGAAAGTAAGACACTCCGACCGAAACATTTCTTTTTCTATAGTTATTTTTGCAAGTTTTTAATACATATTGTGGTGTTGTGATGCGTGTTGACATTGGCTGTCTGTCAACAGAACTAATCAAAATTAGGACCTCACGCCGCAAGCGAGCCGTTATTAACCAAGAAGTATTTTTTGCGCTGACCCGTTATATAGTTGGTATTGTTGGTCGAAGTCGAAATATATTTACGCATAAAAGGGTTGGGGGTGATGTTCTCTCTCTCTAAAAGTTTTTGTTTCTAATAATTTGTATAATGGCGTACGCACGTTCGATCTATCTAGTTAAGTTTATAAAGTTTAGTTTAGGTCCTAATCGCTGTTTTCTTAGGAAGAGCGTCTTCTGTACTTGTATTATTTATCTATATAGTACCTGGATTTCATTTGGTAAGTTTTTTAAAAATGAAACCAGGCTAGATCGACTAATCGCCCCCGAAACCCCCTGCATACTAAATTTCATGAAAATCTTTGGAGCCGTTTCCGATATTCAGATTATATACATATAAAAGAATTGCTCGTTTAAAGGTATTCTTCTTCATATGGTGCCTCTTCATTTACTGAAGGGAAGCAGTCAGCTCCTTAAATCTTGTGTTGTCCAGAGCCAGTCTGAACAATTGTTCTACTGTTTTTATGCCAGTCCACTCCCTGATGTTACGGAGCCGTGACATCTTGCGCCTTCCAACTTTTCGCTTTCCGGTTATCTTTCCCGTCATAATAGTTTGAAGAAGCTCGTATTGCTGGTTCCTCAGTACGTGGCCCAGGTAAGCAACTTTTCTTTGTGTTATCGTACGGACCAACTCTACATTTTTCCCCATCCTCCGAAGAACTTCAGTATTGGTGATGTGGTCCGTCCACCGGATGTTAAAAAATGTATTAGATTAGATATAAAACTCGTCCGTCACTGATTGACTGACAGACAACGCACAGCCTAAACCGTTCAACCTAGGGACGAAGGTAGGGATTTCTGGGAATTGGAATCCCAACGGGAAGAAATAGAGGAAGTAGCGGGAGACTAATTGTACGCGTAGTTTGTCTTGGGCGGAGTTAGTGTGTAGTAGTGTATTATATGTATTGTGTTGCAGGGACTGCGGTGGTGTTGCAACAGCGGAACGGGCAGGCTCCGGGCGCCGGCGTGGAGGTGGGCCGGCTCGGGCCCTCGGACTACTTCGGCGAGATCGCGCTGCTGCTGGACCGGCCGCGCGCCGCCACCGTGCGCGCCGCCGGCCCGCTCAAGTGCGTCAAGCTCGACCGTGCCAGGTACACACCACACCCGCTAGGCTAGGCTCGTCTGACCACTGCCTGATTCGGAATGTTGCGCCACTTACGCGCCAATTTCGGCCCCATTCTGCGGGCTGACGCCGTGTCTGGCAGGTCAGCTGATTGGGATGCAATGCGGACCTTCTTTTCATCATACCCATGGGGGCAAGTTTGCTTCTCGCTGAAGGATCCTTCTGCTATCGCTGACTCTGTTGCTGACGTAGTACTGCAGGGTATGGAACTTTTTATTCTAAACTACTACAGAGTTTGGTTGCAAGTAAAAAAGCACCTAAACCAAGAAAAGTACAAATCATGGGCAAACGCGGTAACAACTAGGGATCCAAAAGTGAATCTCCCAAAAAAGGAGTATAACTTTGCCTCCAGATCCTTCAATAGAGCCGTGACCATAGCAAAGGCAGAGCACATTGGCAGAATTGGCGAGAGACTGGCTAAGCTTCCTTCGGTAACGCGGGCGTTTTGGTCTCACGCTAAAGCTGTCCAAGGTAACTTTTGCCAACCATCTTTTCCACCTCTGCATAGGGAAGATGACTCGTTAGCCCACGACGCAAAAGAAAAAGCCGATCTGCTTGGCACCCTTTTTGCGTCAAACTCCACTTTATACGACGGGGAGAAACAACCGCCGAACTTCCCACGGTGTGTGAGTGCCATGCTGGATATTCAGTTTAAGTACCCAAAAATCTTTTCGTAAAGCACTTTTCTCCTTGGACATTCACAAATCTAGTGGGCCCGATGGTATTCCCCCGTAGTGCTGAAAACGTGCGCTCCTGAGTTGGCACCGGTTATAACGCGTCTTTTCCGACACTCTTATACCACCGGCGTAGTCCCGATCTCATGGAAGACGGCCGTAGTGCACCCGATCCCTAAGAAGGGGGATCGCTCTGATCCAAATAACTACAGGCCCATAGCTGTTTATGCCGCAAAATCGAGGGAATCAAAATTTATAGGGTATTTTCCTCTGACCTAGAACTATGAAATTTGGCAAGTGATACCGTCTTATACTACAAATATAGGGAAAAATCTGAAACCCAACATTTTTATTTAAATCGCAAAAAACAGGGTCTTTATGCAAGGAACGTCGGCGCGGCGGTGCAAATTTTAAATTGAGTTAACCGTGTCATGTGCGGAACCCTCTTTGCAGAAATATTGAGGTTATGTCGTGTCAAACAGTACTGAGGCTCTATTTCGAAAATCGAAGTTCGAAGTTACGTTAGCTCCGTCCCTGTTACTCGTCATTCAAGACTAAATCTGCGTAGGCGTGCGCGGAGCTAACGTAACTTCGAACTTCGATTTTCAAATTACGGCCTCTGATTTGTTAACATCTTTTGCCATTTCTATTGACTCCGACTTTAAGATCAGTTGGGGTAAATGCGTCTACGGGGGGAAAGTGCGTCAAACCCACAATATCTCCTAAAAATTATATGGTTTGCCGCACATACATATAAAATCATCCAAGAGTCAGAAATTAGTCGCCCTTGAGCGAACCCGGGACCGCTAGCTGCATAGCTTTCATGCCGACTAGGCTACCTGCATCGTCCGGTGTCGCGCGAGCAGACATCTTGCTTGACCCGCAGCATTACTCAGAACACACCCAATGACTTCAGTTGATGTTTCGTTTCAGATTCGAGCGCGTCTTGGGGCTCTGTGCAGACATTTTGAAGCGCAACATCGCACAGTACAACAGTTTTGTGTCTCTGTCCGTGTAAAAAGTGTTCAGAACGAACTTCGTTGTTAGTCCAATGACTTTAGACACCTTTAATAGGTTTGAGTGAAACTTTTTATACGAAAAAAAAACGGCAACAAAAATTAATTAATGTGGGATACAGATGTTTATCTCCATAACGTTCCTTAACTATTTTAACCACAACAATATTTAAAATGTAGGTGTTTATTTCGTTTCATAAATATTTGTTCTATTCTAATAATATTTGATGCCAATTTTATGTGTTGTCCAATCGTAGCGTATTTATATATTTGTGTAAAAATCGAGTATTAATATATTTTGGAAAGATGTACTGGTGTTTGGTTGCAATAGCCTATTGTGTTGGCATTTTATATTTTAAATAAGGCACTGTGAGCCTGTAATGAATTGAGATAATATACTGCGGCGGCCAGCACGTTATTATTATAATATTGTCTAATATGTATTCATTGTAAGTCAATTACTGTGAAGGATAAGTGTTGTTTTATCTGTATTGTATTAAAAATAATAAAACTAGAACAGGTGGTTTTCAGTCGCATCCAGTCCCAGGGGCTCTACTTTGAAATCAATAATTCGAACTTCGGATCGCCCCGTCACTTAATGGCAAATTAGTGACGCGTCGAGAGCAAAAGGGATAGCAATAGACGAAGTTCGAATTACGGATTTCAAAGTAGAGCCTCAGCTCCCAGTTAATTAAATCCTGCTTTGGCTCCATTTCCACGGGCAAGTTGTATTTCAACGGGTAAGCTGTCGCGCCGCAGCACTGCGTAGTACCTTTTAAGGCCCGCTAAATGTATCTTATTCTCGTATGTTCTTATGCATTACTCAATCCCTTACGCTGGCCCAGCCCATGATGGCCATCGTGTAGGGGGCTATTGCATTCGATGTGTCGAACTACGTCGCGCTGCGGCACGAGCCCGGTTGGTGGAAATCGTAATAATAACTTACAGACGGTCTGTATTTAACAACCAGCCAGTTTACAATAGAACTGCATTACAAAATTGCAGCTGGCCTCCAGTATGAAGACGTTATTACCTATACCTTTCGCCATTTAACTCTGCCTAAAAGTTCATTGCTACCAACTTTTCGAATTACGAATTGCATAGATAAAGAACATTTGGGCAACCATTTTCGTGCCAAACATAATTTTTAATTTACCTTTTTTTAATTTGACAACTCGAACGAGCCGATGTGCTGATGGAAGTGCGATAAACTTAAATTTGACATTATTTTTTGGACCCAAGATGGTTGGACATTTTATATAGAAAAAAAATTTAAGGGTGTCCATTTCATGTAATCTTGCCGCAATAAACTCGAATTTGTCTTTTCTTATTGATCCAAGATTGAAGGTGACAGATTTTTTGTCACCCGCCATATTAGATTTAAGTACAATTATGTTTTTTTACATAACTCTGTCAAATTCGAGCTCACCGTGGCTATATTACATGAAATATTGAAATTGACACACCTGTAAATTGTATGTCGTACCGTAGTCTAACCTAACCTGAAGTTATCAAGGTTTAATTTAATAAATGTGAAAATTTGTGAAGTCTACTATTGGTACGAAAATGTTGACGATTTCTGCAATGACCATAAGTGAACTCCCCTGTACCACGATAACCTAACCACTGAGGCGGAGATGACCGGAGTGGAGCGGAGCTGTGCCAATATTAACCAATTGCATTAAGGCTGACTAAGACCGACAAAACCACCATTAATACGCTAAGAGTGCTATAATGGCATATTTCAACGACTATTCAGCTTTTAACATTTTCTAATGCCTTAACCGCTGTAAGGGCTATTTAGTGAATTAAATTACGCCAAATGCTGCATAAGAGGGTATTTTGTGAACTCATTTTACACTGACTTATTAAAGGAGCACGAGTGATCTATTATGAAGTGAATAGCTCTATAACGGATGATATGTGGCCCATATTACAGCTTATTGCTGAAAATGTCTACCGCTAATCAGTCTTTATAACTGCCGCTATGCAGACACTATCATGTCTGCATAGCTCATTAATGTATCGAATTAACGGCTTCTACTTTATAGTGGTTCATATAAGTACCTTTAATCAGACTTTATCTGAATTAAAGTAACATAATGTGGTATTGTAATCAGTCAGTGTAACTATAGTTGAATTTTAAAGGTTTACGAGCGCGTAAAATGGCGTACTAAATAATATCGCTTTGACAATTTTGAACTAGAAGTTATCCATGCGGTGGTTTTAGATATAATACTATCTGTCAGTTAAATGTATTACTATCCTTTTCTGAAGTCATAAGAAAGAAAAGGACGGCTAAAATTTACCTTCCGGATAGCTTTATCTGGGGCTTGAAAAATCAGCCCTAAAGAGTCTGTATAATAATAACTAACTAAATGTTCACATCATGGCTTGTGAACCATTAAAAGTAAAGAAAACAGCTTATAACTGCTACTTTGAAAATCGAAGTTCGAAGTTACGTTAGCTCCAACCATTCAAAAACTAACGTCGAAGAGCGAGGGAGCAATCTGTGGCTTATATAATTATTTGTATTCTCGGTACACGTTAAACTATAATTTTAATATGTGCGAGGTAGAAACACTAATATTGGCTATTGAAAAATACCCCTGCCTATGGAATATACATAACAATGACTACCAAAACCACGTGTTCACCACGCTATCACTATCTATCCGTACCACAGATCCGAACTGACTGTATAAATTCCGAATGAAGAAAACCGAATGTGTGCGCAAGTCTCACGGAATTCCAATTCGGAATTCCGCATTCGGAAATCGAATTCGGAAAACGATTGTATGCGGCCGGCCTTATAAAACGTGCCCCTGCCTGTCACTTGGCTCAAGCTCTTTAGTCTGTGCTCACTTGTGAGGAAGGAGGCAATCATAGTCATATCATAGTAGGCAGTAAAGCAAAATGTTTACAAGATTAAAACAATATATTTCTCGTATCATAGCATAGGTAATTTATATTTTTAATTCGTATAAAATGAAAGTATACTATCGCGATGGCTATTTTTTGTCGAAGGGTTTATTACAAGTACGGAAAGTGTTTACTGATAACAGTTTTGATAGCATTTTTTGTCCAAATCTTGATTGCAATTAATTATTTTCCATCTGTAAATGACAATTTAATACTTAATAATGGTCATAAATCGTCGGCAAGGCAAGAAGTCGGTGATGTTTCTGCACGAAAAATAGGTCCAGGTTTTGACGACGACGAAGATTTCCCGGCTAAAGCCAAGACCCAAAATAAACCTGTCGTTCACCTGCGGTTAGAAGAACTAGACTTTAAGCCGATTTGTGAAATTAAAAGCAGAGAAGCAGTATCTGCAATACACCGCGCCAAAACACAAGTCTGTAAGGAACAAATAGTTAATAAAACTTGCCTGATACAAAGTGGCACCTTTTATCCTAGAGTATTACCAAATAATTGCCTCGCTCAAGGAATGACTTACGGAAAGCATTTGGGGTGTTATCAGGATGAGAAAAAGATGAGATTACTTTCAAGTTTCTATGGTAACTATGCCAACACAAATTCAAGAGCGGCTTGTTTAGATATTTGTGTTCAGGCTGGGTTACCTTACGCAGGAGTTCAATATGCGTAAGTTGAATAGTTTTAATACATCATATTATATTAAAAGGGTTAAATATTAAATTCAAGATGCTTAAATTTATTTCAGTTCAGAATGTTTTTGTGGAGAGAACCAACCATCTGTATCAGCCAAAATTTCTGATCTATCTTGTGACATGAAGTGCCCCGGAGATCCTTCACTCACCTGTGGGGGTTATTTCACCATGAATGTGTTTGAAACTGGACTTGCAAGTGAGTGACATTTACATGTTAAATTGGAAAAATCTATAACCAACATGCAAAATAATAATAATTTAAAACTTAAAGAAATACCTATCTAAGAATGAATACACTCATGAGGTTTGGGCACTTTTGCTCTTACTGCCTCATAATGTGCTGTGTTTTGTATAGGTATTATTAGGTTTAAAGTTTTGATAAATATGGCTGCGTTTATCGCATGACAAAATGTGGATAAAACATCCGTCACATATAAGTACGAGAGTAACAGATAATTTATTCACATTTTGTCACATGATAAAAGCAACCATACTAGGCCCACTGGAAGGTGAGGGTGGTGAGGTGTTCTAAAGCTTGTCCCAGGAAAAAATGTTGTTTACACAAGCAGAGATTGTCTTAAAAGTTTCAATTAACAAGGTTTTAATAATAATGTCATTTGTAAGACACTGGCCTTTGCTAATATTTCTTAAAAAGTAAAAACGAAATTCAAAACATTTGTAAAGATGTCGTCTGCACAAGAAAAGCTGCATGAAAATATATTGTACAAATACGTCGAGTACGGAGGCAATTCTGCGAAAAAAGTAGTGTTGGAGCTGAATACATCTATAAGAACTAAAGTTAACCCTTTATAAGGCAAAGGGAACATTTTTCCCACCATACCATTGTATATATTTTTCTGAAATAAATAAAGTTATCGGATTTTTGTCTATGGCAACATTGTACGTGGATGTCCCATCAAGATTTTTCCCTGAGAGTGGGGACAGGTTGCCATATTACTTTTTTGATCTGTAATGGTTGCCAGTATGAAAACAGGTGAGTTGCTGTACCTGTTGATACATCTTTATATATTTCCGATTTCTGCAACTTAAAAATTCCAAGTTTTTATTATTTTTGCTTCCTAATGTATAGAATATATAATATCATGCATATTTTTAATCTGGGCCTTAGCATATTTTAAATATATTGTTTATTTATGGTGGGAAATATATTCCCTTTGCCTGCATAGAACCTATGAATACCATAATATTTCAACAAACTTATAGGCCGAGCAAACCAAAGCATGGCAAAGCTGAAAAATGGACAAACTTAGATGAAAAAATACTAAAAAGCCTTCTTAGGGATTATCATAATTATGGGGTGAAATATTCTTCAGTATTTTGACCCATTGGCTCCGCTCTGCATTACACCATGCTTTAGTGCATTCCACAAGAAATAAGCTGCTTAATACTGTATCTGTACAGGCAAAGGGAATATTTTTACCACCATGTTTTTTTTAAATATTTCTTGTAATTTTATTGGATTTGGAAAAAAATAATAAAAACCTATCTAGAGAAACATAAATAGTTTTCCTTTTCATTAATAGATCTTTATGCCTTATAAAGGGTTAAAGCGGTTCAGGGACACTGGTGGAATACGGCGACGGCCTGGAAGCGGTCGTAAGAGTGGGTTTGTCGATGGAGAAATCGAGAAGAAAGTCATAGCTGCTTTGCAAAAGAAGCCAACCCTTTCCGTAAGAGATTTGGCTAAAAAGTTTAAAACATGGAAATCTACAGTGCAACGAGTGAAGAAAAATAGTCACGTAAAGTCTTTTAAACAAACTAAAGTGCCGAATAGAAATGCCAAGCAGCAAACAGAAGCAAAAACCAGATCACGAAAACTATATTCAAAATTAACCACAAAAAATTACTGTATAGTTATGGACGACGAAACCTATTGCAAATTGGACTTTAAGTCATTACCAGGGCATCATTTCTATTCTGGAACCGACAGAAAAACCAAACTGTCGATGATGAGTACATGGTTATCAAAACTGATAAATTTGCCAAGAAAGTTCTCGTGTGGCAGGCCATTTGTTCGTGTGGCAAACACAGTACCCCATATTTCGCTAAGGGTACTATTATAGCTATAGGGGCTATTATAAATCAGGGTTAGGGCGCATAACGTCCCACTCGCAAAACGTCCCTCCAGCAAAATTACGTCCCATTCGCAAAACGTCTTCTCTGCAAATGGTCCCTTATGTAAAATACCCCATTCGCAAAACGTCCCTTTCTTAAATGGTCCCACCCCTTTCGCCAAACGTCCCTATTGCATAACGCCCCTATCGCAAAACGTCCCGTCTGCGAAATGACCCATTCGCAAAATGTCCCGTCTGGAAAAAGCTTGTTTAAGTAGAGTCTTCTCATGAAAAGGAACGTTTTGCGAACGGGTCATTTTGCGAAAGGGACGTTTTGCGAACGGGTCATTTTGCGAAAGGGACGTTTTGCGAACGGGACTTTATTTATGTGAAGGGACGTTTTGCGAACGGGACCTTTTGCAGAAGGGTCATTTTGCGTAAGGGACATTTAGGAAAGGGACATTTCGCGAAAGGGACGAAGGGACATTCTGCGAGTGGGACGTTATGCGCCCTAACCTAAATCAGGGGTTAATAGCGACATTTACCTGAACGAGTGTCTGAAAAAACGACTCTTACCGTTTATAAGACGACATAAAAAGCCTGTTCTGTTCTGGCCTGATTTGGCCACGTGCCACTACACAAAGAAAGCTATAGAGTGGTATGAGACCAACAACATCGAATTTGTGGAAAAAGACCATAATCCTCCCAATTGCCCTGAGTTGCGGCCCATTGAAAAATACTGGGCTAACATGAAGCAAAAACTCTTAAAACATAAGACTAATGCAACGGCCACATTGTCTTCAATTAGTCTATTTTATCGAAAAAAAAACTAGGGGTTATTTTTTTTGGGATAACCCAATCACTAGCGCAACAGCCCAGACTACCCTACCTACCCGCACGTGCAGGTGCACCCAGTGCCTCTGGTAAGGGCATTCCTAAATGAAACTAAGTATCTCTCATCTCTCGCTGGATGCAATAAAGCAACCACTAGTTTCTCTGTTACAAAACAGTTCTAACAAAGGCTTGAAAAGCTTTGAAAACCGGACTGCATGTTTTGATATTGTCAATAGTGCCAAAATAGTACCATTTCAGAAGTATGTTTACTATAGCAGGTACAGGTAAATTCATTTTAAAAAAATGGCGACGTGTCGCTGTATCGTTTGTCGAAATTGGGACATCCGTTCAGCATCTACAAGAGTACATAGACCCATAAATATATACAGGTAAAAAAAGGGTTCTTCAGCAGTTGGGTAAAAATATGTTAATACGTCTACCGCTGACGATGCAGGCGATGCAGCTGCCGCTACCGCAGAGTATGAGGGCATGGTCACCGCCCCGCTCGCCGCTAAGGCCCGCTTATCACCGGAACATCATGGCGACGCAATCAGTCGCCGCCGCCAACAAAATGTACACAGCTATGGAGGATATCTCACCTGGTGTCCGCATCATACGTTACGCGTGTCATAGGTTTTGTTGGTGGCGGAGACTGGTTGCACCGCCATGGTGTCCCGGTGAGAAGGGAGCCTAAGACCAATGTAGCCAGGCCCTTTCCCAGTTTTAGACTATTTTTTTTCTTTCAGAATTTACCTCCATTACCCCTGCTTCTTCAATTGCTACTCAAGAGCCAGTCAGAATTATATTTCTTTTGACTTTAAATGGGCGTGCTTTGCGCCAAGTACATCGTTTGATAAATGCACTATTCAGGACAAATCACTATTTCTATATACATGTTGATGCAGTAAGTACTTATTTTGATAATATTTAAATGCTTAAGTTTATATTTTTTTATTTCCTTGACAAGTAGGGTGTCACTGTCTAGAACCGATTAAATAAATTACAAAGATGTTTTTATTTATCTTTTCGAAAAACCGGTCAAGTGCGAGTTGGACTCCGGCACCGAGCGTTTCGTACTGCCGCACAGTAAACTCGGATTCATAATTAGATTCCATCAAATCATCCCAACCACAGTGTTGCCATTGAAATGAAACAATATTACAACAAATTTACTCTTGGCGAAAGAATGCACGTAAGTAATTAATTACTTAGAAATTATAAGAATAACTTTTAAATCCTCTGTTTAAATAAACATGCTTATAAATATAAAAACCAGTTGAATAAATATTTACTTGAAGCAATTTTGTGGTAGAAATATTCATATTGCAAAAGTAAAACTTCAGTTCTCGATAACAGGTATCCGTTTTGATACAAAAATATTATCGCTTAAAGATGTGCGTAGGTATAGGTGAAAAACTTAAGTAATGGAATTTACGTCGAATTTCAAATATAGGATGTCGAACGGTCTAAACTGTGTTACAATGACATGCAAGAGGTCATTTCCTTAAGTTTTTCACCCATATATTATTAATTATTATATCAAAAATACGTAAATTCGAAAAAAAATAACCACTACCTAGTTTTGTTGGCTATTTTTAAGGCGTTTTACCTTATCCTTACTGTAGCATCCTAACTGGAGGAGGGACGTTAAAACATCTCACTAATGAATAGAGCGAAACAATTAGGATCTCTTTTACTTAGAATTTAGGAATGTATGAATATAAATGTTTACTTCGATACATAACAAACATCTAAGAATCAAAGTAGTATAGGCGACAAACTTAACGAAACCCTTACGTTTATGTAATTGTATAGTATCTGTGTACAGAAAATGGAGACTATATTTGAATTTGGATGTAACTTCCCTTAATTCTCTACACCACTACAAAGACAGTTTTTACCTGCAGTAAGATAATTATATTTTTTATTAAGAAAAGGTTGGTGGCATCTGGACCGTCATACTGACTTTGACGGATGTTATTGTGATAGTGACATTTTTTGGTAGATTTGATGGAATCTAATTATGAATCCGAGTTTAGGTATTATTTATTATATGCCGATTTGAATTCGATTTCGAATCAACACGGCGCGAGCCCAACTCATACTTGACCATTTTTTAGTATTTGTTGTTTTTCTTCAGGATTTTTACTATAATCATACCAAATTTGACGCTTGTTTGTTTTACCGTTTTTACGATACAACAAAAATACTTTGAATATAAAACATTTGTTATATAACTTTATAACTTAACTTTCTATAAAAAAAATTTAGTAAAACCTCCGTAATAACACCTACCTATTCTGAAGAAAAAAAACAACCTGCTATCTATTACTGTTCAAAAGATACAGCTCTTTAAAGTTAGGACGGACGGACGGACGGACAGTGCAGGCCTATTAGTAGGTCCCGTTGGGCTGCCTTCGGGTACGGAACCCTGAAAAGGCCGTTTGCTCGTATTTGGGGTCCTTCAACAAAAAACACTAAAATTGCTGATTTATATTGAAGTTTGTAAACCGAAACAATTACAAAAAAAAAAAAACACGCGTTGTTGCCAATGCGACCTTATAACGATCGTTCGACTCGTTCTTAGCCGGTTTATTTTTGTTTTATTAAAACTATTTACATTTTGTTTCAGCGACAAGACTACCTGTTTAGAAAACTGCAAATATTAGAAAAACAGTTTCAGAATGTTAAACTGGCTACAAAGAGGTTTTCAACCATATGGGGCGGTGCATCATTACTGACCATGCTCTTGACATCAATGAAAGAAATTACCAAACTTGGTTGGCAATGGGATTTTATCATCAATTTAAGTGAGAGTGATTTTCCGATTAAATCTTTAGATAAAATCGAAAGCTTTCTATCTGCAAATAAAGGACTCAACTTCGTAAAATCACATGGTAGAGAAGTTCAAAGATTCATAAAGAAACAAGGTTTAGATAAAACTTTCATTGAATGTGAAACTCATATGTGGCGAGTAGGTGAAAGAAAATTACCTCAAGGGATAATTATTGATGGAGGAAGTGATTGGATAGCACTGTCGCCAGAATTTGTATCTTATATAATTGGAAAACAGGACGAATTACTGGCTGGCTTGGATATAATATTTAAGCATACTTTACTGCCAGCAGAATCTTTTTTTCACACTGCCTTAAGGAATTCTCACTACTGCAACACATATGTAGACAACAACTTACATGTTACCAATTGGAAAAGAAAGTTGGGTTGCAAATGTCAATATAAACATGTGGTAGACTGGTGCGGGTGCTCTCCTAACGATTTTAAAACTGAAGATTGGCCAAGGATACAGAACACACAAGACA
Source organism: Acleris cristana (assembly GCA_948252455.1). Classification (NCBI taxonomy): domain Eukaryota; kingdom Metazoa; phylum Arthropoda; class Insecta; order Lepidoptera; family Tortricidae; genus Acleris; species Acleris cristana. The sequence continues at coordinate 8,606,263 of OX411784.1, read as the reverse complement.
GACAATTGTTTTTCGCAAGGAAATTTGAACCTATTATAAATCAGGAGATAATTACTAGAGTAGAGAATAACATAGGATTTAACGATCACCACTTGCTTCCTAATTTAGAAGCATATTGGCAAAGCATTTACAACGTAGATGATTTGACGGCTAGCACTGATGACACATTATTAACACACGCAGAAAGCATTATACGGCAAAACTCTAAACTTTTGCTTGATAAGGGCTGCCAAGTAGATTTTAATGAGATTCTAGAAATAAACACTTATAATTACGCAGATGTTTATAAAGGAAATCTCATATTGCATAGAGCATTTGTAGACAAAGGAGTAAGGGTTTTAGTGGAAACTTGGTATAAACCGCAAAAACATTTGGAATTAAACTTTGAAAGTAATTACATAGACAATATAAAAATATTTAAGGTGAGCTCACAATATGATCAAAAAGAAATGACATTCAGAAATTTAGGAGCCATTTTAGGACCACTCTCGGAGCCAAATTTATTGTATCAGTTTGCAGCTAACAGTGACAAGCAATTTGAAAACCTAACAATTCTGTGGTTAGACCCTGCTGGTGTTATAGCAGACATAAATTACATTCGTCTAGACGAGAATAACTTAACAAACTTCATCAAACCGAACCTCAAGATACCTTTACTGCCAGGAATATGGAAAGTAGGATTATTTGAAAGTAAATCTAATCTAGTAGCTTTAACCAAATTTCTTATTACGCCTTTACAGTATTTCTCTGGTAAGGACGTGTCTCACCAAGAAGCTGACATAATACATAGCGGATCTCAGAGTGCTTATAAAAACTTTTCGTATATAAAACCGATTAACTTTGTACCTGGTCGTGACGATAGTGTTTTATTGCAAAAGATTTCATATTCTAACACCAAAAGAATAGCGCAGGATTTGCGAGAATGGATAGATGGATTAAATGCTGAATTTTATAATGTTTTAGGGTCATGCGTAAGTTTATCTAGTAATACTACGAACAAGAAATTTGTTTGTGGTTCTCATTCATTTGATTTCTGTAAATCAACTGAATGGAGCTCCTTATCCCCTGATCCAAAAGGATCAATAGGCAAAATAAATAGCAAGACTGGTCGTCTCGAAAGAGTTTGACGAAAACTTTATTAAAGTTGTAGGTATATGCAATCTAAATAATTGGTGTTAATTATAGCATAGAACCTTGTCACGTGTTGCAAATTTTAACCAGGAGACTACCTAGCACAATTTTTCCGTGACTTGTTTGTCGCCCAGTACATCCTTACAGAACGATAAAGGCGCACAGAGTGACTAATGAGAAAATGTTTGTGCTGACTTCTGGCCGTTCTAAAATTCTACGACATTTAAAGCCAACTTTAAAATGTCAAAAAACGACTAAAAGTGTGTAGGACCATAATTAATTAAGAGTTAGCGGAGCTAAAACTAAAAACAATTAGCGTGCAAATCGTTTTTAGGGTTCCGTACCCAAAGGGTAAAAACGGGATCCTATTGCTAAGACTCCGCTGTCCGTCTGTCCGTCACCAGGCTGTATCTCATGAACCGTGATAGCTAGAAAATTTAAATTTTCACAGAAGATGTATTCCTGTTGCCGCTATAACAACAAATACTAAAAACAGAATAAATTAAATATTTAAGGGGGGCTCCCATACAACAAACGTTTTTTTTATGCTCGATATTAATAACGGCAACAGGTAGCCACTTGAAATATTCACATAATATTAAGTTGTATGTTTACTTAAATACAAATAATTAAATTAAAATAAAATTAATATTTAAGCCGGCATTTCCCATATAACAAACGTGATTTTTTGCCGTTTTATTGCTAATGTTGTATAGATAATGGTACGGAATCCTTCGTGCGCGAGTCCGACTCGCACTTGGCCGGTTTATCAAATCAAACCAAATCCTTTATTTGCTACCTACCATGTACAGTCGCCATCAAAGATATATTTACATTTTTGCGGATTATTGCAACGGGATAAGGTAAAAAAACGTAAATATATTTTTGACGTCGACCGTACAGTACATGGTAGGTAGCAAATTATTGATTTGGTTTGATTATAAGGTACTTAATACTAAGATACAGGCAAGGACTTAAATTGTTATGCCACTATGGAACCCTGTCATAATGACAGCGTCAAACCACATGTAGGAACTAACGCCAAAATTAATGATTAACGTTATGCGAGAGGGTTCCATAGTGACAACAATTTAAGTCCTTGATTGTACACTCGTATGGCATGAACCTCATTCTTCATAAACAATTGTTTAAAGTAGACTGAAAGCTTCACGTTAGGTACTGTTTGGTACTTAAGATAAACCTAAAGTTGTTAATAGACTTGTGCTAAGTGTCACTGGTGGATAGGGAATTGTAATAATTTAATAAGCAATCAGTTAAATACATAACGAGAGCGTGTATAAATAAAAGACTATAGGAGAAACTGCCCTATTGTTGACATCCCCTCCCCAATTTATTGGCACCCTGATCTTTATCATAAGGAAGTAGAGGCGGTAATTCTACAGTCACTAAATAATTAATGCCAATAATTGGTATTGTGGATGCCAATAATTGGGTGTACCCTATTTACCTTTTTTTATGTAATAACTAACTCCTAACTCCTCCTGCTAGAAAGAGAGTTCCGCTTGTAATTTGTAACTTGTAGCTTCGTGAAACGGGCCACAGATGTTAAAAAATTTAACAGGTGTTTAAACCTTAAACGACCGATTAACGATATTTTGGCCGGGCCGAAATGGACTTAATTTAAACATCGATTAACTGCTCCTTAAACAGAATTTGTAATTAAAATTATATATTTGAAGAAAATAATGTACTAGATGATTTTGAAGATATCGAGCGAATTTTACGCCCACCCATACATATACTCCAAATGACGAGAAAGCATTTTGTACAAGATTTCGTTTAAGTATATACAATTTTACATTGATTTCAATTCTAAACATACGACACCCCGTAAATCGTAAACAAAGATAGTAAAGGACTTCCTGGTGTGTGTGGTGTCTCTCTCAATCGCTCTACGACTCCAACCGATTTGTCCCGAACACTGACAATATAAAAGGATGCTGAAGAACAAAGTCGAAGAATATGGCGTTGACATAACTAGCATTATATTTCGTAGTATAATAATGTTACCCTACTATTTTAAGCATACCGTTTGGGTAAGAGCAAATTTATGTAAATACATTGCCATCTTAACTAAGTAATATTAAAACGTTCGGTCATTTAGACTCATTCATTCAATTTCGCTCGGTTAGTTAACCGTTCGCTAGAAACTGTTGTGAACACCAAAAAAACGCGGTTTGTTTAAACACTTGTTAAATGTTAATGGATCGATTAAGTAATCAATGATTATGTTGTAGTTGGTGAACTCGGTCCTTATTAGTAGAGTCAGAGTGGATAAAAGGGGCTAACTAACATTTACAGGGGATAAACAAAAACAATGAAGTTTTTTTTGGTTCCGTACCCAAAGGGTACTAGATAATGGTACGGAACCCTTCGCGCCCGAGTCCGACTAGCACTTGGCCAGTTTTCCCCAAATCATTTAACCTACCTTTATCCACACACTCACCTATGTAATACCATTGTACAGTCAGCATCACATATATCGTATCAGCCAAAGTGGCCAAATAGTTAATATATGAAAAATAATATATGGTGTTACGAATTATTTGGTCACTTTGGCTGTTACAATATATTTGATGCTGACTGTACCTATTAAATCAATGAGCTGTTGTTTTCCTGTATACTTAGTAGTTGAGTCATTCTGTTTTTTGACAAACAAATTAATAAAGTTTGAAAACTTGTGTGACATGATACATTTGGGTGTGGTGTTTAATGTTAACTACTCTTACCCCCCCCCCCCCCTCCCCCAGCCGCTTCACCCCCCGACCCTGAAATGTGTTTTAACTTTCTTGGGACCACTATAACAGATACGAAAAAAATATCAAGGACAAAAATGTTCCTTATAAATTCTAAAAAGAAAAGGTTATATGTATTTTTTTGATAGGCTCGACAGTTTTAGAGAGTAGTGAACTTTAAACACCACACCCAAATGTATCATGTCACACAACTTTTAAGGGGCTTATAAACGGGCCATATTTTCACTGCAATATGTGGCCGGCAACTATTGGTGTCCGTCTCTTACTCGTATGTTAAGGGGCTTCTAAACGGGCCATATTTTCACTGTAATATGTGGCCGGCAACTATCGGTGTGCTTCTCTTACTCGTATGTTAGAGAAAGACACCAATAGTTGCCGGCCACATATTGCAGTGAAAATATGGCCCGTTTAGAAGCCCCTTTAAAACTTTATTAATTTGTTTGACTTTCCCATACATTGAATACACAGAATTACTCAGCTATAGTATAAGGTTAGAATCATTCATTAGTAATGTTAAGTGTTAAAAAAATAAACATTTTATAAAATTCGTTTATTGTGACTGCATTACTTACCAAAGACATTGTTTATAATAATACATTTACCTATATATTTTTCATTTGAATTAATTGCTGGGTTGCCAATTTGATTATTCCATAAAAATCTTCATGAATATGTGATCTCCAAAATTTACACCTACCCCAAACTATAGCAGGGAAGTTTGGTGAAGATATACCTTGAAATATTCTTGCAATGCTACGACCACTGAAGCTACAGTCTTTGTATGAGGCAATCAAGGCTCGAACGTCACTAATCACCCTTTCTGTATCCAAGGGGCGTTCTTGACATTTAGTATTGCTTTCAAAATTATCCTCCCTTTGGAAATAATTGCGTATAGTTGATTTAAGATCATTCGATCTCGAAACTAGAATATCTTGGGTTAATTCGTTATTTTCTAAAGAATTACATCCGTTTTTACTAAATGCTATTTGACTCTCCTCTAACTGGTACAGCATAGCTTTTTCTTGAGTCAGTACAGTGTTGTGTAGATCGTCTAACATATCGTCAAGTTCGCCTGGTGTAAGATCTCCAGGAGCTTTTATCCTAAACCCAAGCATGTTAAATTCAATTTTTAATTGAGATCGCCTAGACGAGGCTCCGTCTGTAATCCATTCTAAATTTTTTAGATGGTATTTTGTCATCCCGCTTTCCCAGCCTATTGCAGCAGCCACCACAATAACGTCAAATTCCAAAACATTAATTTTTGTAATGTCTAATCGCTTTTTCGATTCCATCAATACAGCCATTGCTAGCGGAGGGCATGTTTTTGCAGCTTCAATAATTTTTAGTGGTCCACCATATGAAGAAATTTTACACATTATATAAGCATTATTAAGAACTTTTACATATTTCTTAGGATGGAGTTCAATGTAGCATAATAATGTTGCAATATTCTCAGAAGGCAAGTCAAGTTCTTCAACTGTTGTGTCAATTGGAATTCCAACTTCATGTCCTTTACATCTCTGTTTGGAATGAGATGGTGTTGAAGAAGATTCATTATTAGGTTTAGTACATTCACAAGGTATAAACACTTTTTCAAGTAACTTCCTTACTGTAGACCTATCAATTGTATTAGCATGAATATGTTTAAGCAGTTCATTTTTGTCATTAGTACCATGGCTCAAAAAAACATGACAATATGCAGTTTGTCCATCACGTCCGGCTCTGCCCACTTCTTGCACATAAGATTCAAAACTGCTTGGCATATTATAATGTATGATGCATCTGATATCCGATTTATTTATTCCCATACCGAAAGCAACTGTTGCAACGATAATTCTCAAGGTGCCATCCATGAACTGCTTTTGAATCTTCTTTCTCTGAGCTCCAGACAAGCCAGCATGATATGCTTCAGATATGTAAGACATTCTTTTTCGTTTCTTGTTTTTAGCCTCCATACTGATTTTTCCTGGTTCCTGAAGACAAGATCTTAGCACTGCAGCTACTCTTTCACATTCATCTCTTCTTATGCAATATACTATAACAGAATTAAATGGATTGATTCTATCTGAAGTAATATATGACACCAAGGCCCTATCTTTGTCCTTTTCAAATGAAACTGATAAATGCAGATTATCTGGAAGGGCAGGGTTTGTAATCACACCAGTTAATCCATCAGGAATGTCAATGTGACTTACCACACTTTTAATAGTGGACTGACTTGCAGTTGCAGTTAAGCCAAGAATACATTTGACATTCAGTTTTTCCCGCAAAACTCTACAAATCATTAAGTAACTTGGTCTAAAGTTATGACTCCATTGAGAGACACAATGAGCTTCATCAATACAGGCAAATGCAATGGGGGGCAAAGATTTAAACAACCCTGCAAAACCATTTGAAGAATCTCCTGATATTAATGCTTCTGGTGAAATGAGAAGAATGTTTATCTCACCATCCTTCAAGCATTGTACAATTTTACGGCGTTGTGTTGGTGGTTGATTTGTATGCAAACATCCAGCTTTAAGGAAATCAGGCATGCTTAACACTTGGTCTTCCATTAAAGAGACCAGTGGTGATATGACTAAAGTAATACACTTATACTGTTGACTGTAAATGTAAGCTGGAAGTTGGTAGCATAGAGATTTCCCCCCTCCTGTTGATAATATCAATAAGGTAGACTTCCCACATAAAATCCGTTGAATTGCGTGTTCTTGGCCTGGGCGAAATGATTCATGTCCAAACATATGCAGAGTTTGTTGCAAAATTGATGGAGTTTCTTCGCTAAGATCAGAGTAAATTGGCTTCACTTCTCGGTTGTCACTACTGGGAGTATCGGCTAACATCTTTAGGAATGATTCTGGTATAGCACTAGCTTCATATATTGATGTACTTAATTGTTCTGGCAATGATAACTTCTCTGTTTCTTTACTAACAATATTTTCTATATCTTCTAATGTAGGAATATTATCTTCACTATAAGCTTCTAATGGTAAAAGAGTTTCTCCTTTATGTGCTGTGCAGTACCTTGCCATATGACCTGGTTGATTGCACTTAAAGCATAACATTTTCCCTCCTTCTGGAAACTCCATCCCAGCATGGAGGGCTTTTTTGTCTTTCCATTGTTGTTTTTTGTACTTGGAGAAATTCATGCTCTTTTTTCCTCGTACAAACACTTTCTTTTCTATATTAATCTTAACAAAGTTTTCATTCAATGTGCCACTTCTTATTTTATTTTCTAAATTATCAATACCTCTTGTCTCTTTTGGAATATTTTCTGATCTTACTGAGTCCTCCACTGTTTTTAAAACATCTGCAACTTTTGAATGTCGAGGCTTTAAACTTTCAATATGAAAAGGCACATATTCTGCGAAGTCCGGAGGTTGCTGTTCCATGATGCTAGTATCTGCATTTTTAATCCCTTTTTTCACTACTTTACTTTTTCTCTTGTTTTTTTGAATCATTTCAGGACTTGTTATTTTAACTATTTCAATTTCAGTTGTCTTTACTTCATCATGTTTAGGTATATTAAAAGTTTTATTTTGGACAGATTCTTTATTTGTTGAAATTTCTATTTTCCGCTTTTTGAGGGCTGGTTTTAGTTTCGAAAATGAATTATCCTCTCCTTCAGACTCACTATTTTCTACAAAATCACATTTGTCTATATCAAGATCCACTTTAGGAATAACAATATTTCTCAAACCAAAGGTTTTAGGGCTCTCTGATGATTTTGATTTTGTAGTTTCATCCAATGACAAACCTGTTGCTCTTTTTAACCATGCCTCATTAAGCTGTCTTACAGCTGGGACTTTCTTTACATATGGGGAATTGTTATAGTTACCAGTAATATCACTGTTGCTTACTACTGTATTTTTTTCGAGTTCTGGTACCTCAATATGGTTAAATCTGTCATTTGAGTTGGCTGACAAACATGCGGTCATTTCGATTTCTTCATCATAATCAGATTTGTTGTCAATCATAGACTGTGACTTGTTCAATGAGAGTTTTCTTGGATTTCTAAGAGAAAATTGGCGATTTTGAAACAGCTTTTTGGATAAGTTATCACTAAATGGGCTTGGCGGTTTGACATCCTTGAAAGGCTCTCTTTTAAAGGATGATACATTAGAGAGCAACTTATCGAGTTGTGGCCCACTAGGTAGTGTGGCAACTAACTGTTCCGTTGGAGGACTTAAGGCTTCAAAAGCACTTTCAAAGTTTTCCACATTATCAGGTGATCCGAATGGCTCATCGTCAATGCATATTGATAAGGAATTTTCAAGTGCAGAACTTTTTAATTGAAAATACTTTTTGTAGGCATACTTAATCTTCGAAGGCGCTTCTTTTATGTCGAATCTTGAAGGTGTGCGCGAATTACTGGATTTAAATTCTTTTTCCCAGTTTTTTACAATTAATTTGTATTTGATGTAGGCCTTGTCCTTCTTGATCGATTCAATTACGTCCATATTGAGTGTAATCGTACTCCGTACTCACTTTAACGCATGCTGAAGCCAATTATGGAAACAAATGTGCTGAGATGTTAATAAGGAATTCAAGACTATTTATTTTGGATATTAAACCACTATTGTAAAGATACAATATAAAGCCACTTTATCCCGTATAGAAATTTCACTATTCTTCTTTACTTTTTGGGTACTATTAGGCGCAGATTTCAGTCTTTTTCCCTTTCACAGGTCACATCGTGGTCACATCACGCCACACACACAATCTCGACCGTGTTTTTTGTTCATTTTTGAGTATTCTGTAGATTTTGGCGCGTAAAAGTGACACTGACAGCAGCCTGACAGACAGTTCTCATAGACATTTTTGGTTTGTTTCTCATTTTTAGTAAAAACGTTAGTAACATAACCCATACAGTCTCAACTTCTATTAGTCATTATGGAACAAAAGAAGTAAAGCGTGTGAGTTGTAAAGCTAAATTCACAACTGTCCATTGCCGTCTCGACCACTCAAAAAAAGCAATAAAATGGATCCTTTAGGCCCCTAAATACTAGCTAACTTGAAAGGACAACCGCGCACGACCGTCAGGCTCGATGTACTGTACTGGGGCCCGTTTCACGAAGCTACAAGTTACAAATTACAAGCGGAAGTCTCTTTCTAACTCGTTTTGCTTGAAAGAGAGTTCCGCTTGTAATTTGTAACTTGTAGCTTCGTGAAACGGGCCACTGTACGCACTGTCGTGCAAAATATCCTTCATACTGTCACAGACCACATATTCTTACTTCGCTCATGTTAAAGTAAAGTGCCAGATACACGGGCGAGTAAGTACGCGTACTTAAAGCTTGACCTTTTACATTCACATTCACATTGGGCCAATGCGTTGGGCCAGTATGTTCGGCCAACAGATAGATGTGGAAACTGTTGCAGCCGCGGCAATTTATTTATACAGTTCGTTTAATTATTACCTAAAAGTGCGGCAAAGTAAAGTGACTAAACAGAAATGCCGCAAACGAAGACCGTGGATGTTGACTATTTAATGATTTCCGCGTACAATACTGTCTTTGCTGACGAATAAAATGAAATGAAGAAGGCGCCAACGTGTGAACACTGTTTGCGGAGCGCGCCAAGATCCTTGGATATGTGCACGAAAAATTGACACCACCCGGTTGGCCGGCCAGTGTTGGTCGCCAACTACGAACAAGCCAATAGCGTAGCCAAGTGGCCCAATGTGTAATAGCCCCTTTAGAAGTTCGCGTACTTAGGGTGACACATGACACGGGCGAGTAGGGTCGCCGAGCTATAAGTACGGCGTACTTACTCGCACGTCTATCTGAGGCTCTACTTTGAAATCCGTAATTCGAACTTCGTCTATTGCTATCCCTTTTGCTCTCGACGCGTCACTAATTTGCAAGAAAGTGACGGGGCGATCCGAAGTTCGAATTGCTGATTTCAAAGTAGAGCCCCTGGGACTTAGAGTTGTCGACCCGAATCTTCACTTCGCGCCTTGTTGTCGGTATCGACACCTGGAACGCGCGAACGCAACAAGGCTCCACATTCGCACGCAACTTTTATAAAATATTAACCAAATACCAGTGGCCCGTTTCACGAAGCTACAAGTTACAAATTACAAGAGGAACCCTCTTTCTAGCAGTACGAGTTAGAAAGAGACTTCCGCTTGTAATTTGTAACTTGTAGCTTCGTGAAACGGGCCTCAGTAATACTGGACCAAATATTACAAACATTATTCTATTACGATAAATACTCGTCATCCACCATCTTCTTTTCCTTCATTTCTTTTTAATTTGATTTTTACTTTATTGTAAACCTAGTTACATCGTCGAGTGCGCGAACTATATTGTGAACACTGTGAATGTGGAGCCTAGTTAATGTAGATAGCCCATCGCAGTAACCATCTTCCTAGTGATTGTGACAATTACTCGTGATCGTCTTGCTAGCAGTCTGCATTGTAACTCTACCTTTATATACTATTTCGGCCCAATTTCAATTTGTGTTTTGTCTTTTTTTTTTTATTTAATATTACCGTGCGTGAATAGAGCAGAGGCCCTACTTTGAAAATCGAAATTCCAAGTTACGTTAGCTCTATCCCGTTCTCTCGATTTAGTCACGCAACACGAGTGACTAGGATGGAGATAACGTAATTGCGAACTTCGATTTTCAATCAAAGTAGGGTCTCAGGGACTATGGGAATCCCCACTTTTAATTAAAACCCCGATTTTAAAGTACAGTGTCTTCCATTTTATTACTATTTTATAGTAACATGCTCTTTAAACGCACCAACACTCAACACAACATTCAACCTTTGAACTTTGCTGGTACATATTTTTTGTACCTTGCATTCAACAACGAACGAATAACTATCTGCCTACCGTCTACGTTATCAGTTTATTTACACCAATTTTTGTAGTTCTTATCAAGGGGGTTATACTAAAGATCGCATCGCTAATTCTTTGATATAATATCAGAGCAGAGGCCACTTTCTTACATGCCTATTGTGTGGTGTGACGGAAAAAGTTCTACTATAGTTAAAACCTTTAAGCGTTACTATAATACTATTTATAACTTAACACGTCAAGAAAGGTGTAAGTTAAATGATAAGATCTATGAGAATGTTTATTATGGGAAGCAAAAGCTTCACATCGGTGCAACCGTATAGCACCAGTGCATCTGTGGTGAACAGCAGGCTAAAGGGCAAAGTGGCTATAGTAACTGCATCTACGGAGGGGTAAGGGAAACATTAACTTTCTATACAAAAGAGAACGTATTTTAAACATAGTAGTTAAATTTATAATATAAAAATATATAATTATAGCATAATCTAATCTCATTTCCTTTTCAGTATAGGGTATTCTATTGCCAAAAGACTAGGTGATGAGGGTGCCTCAGTCGTAATCTGCAGCAGAAAAGAAAACAATGTAAAGAGAGCTGTTGAAGATCTCCGCAAGGAAGGAATAAATGTTGAGGGCATTACCTGCCATGTTGGAAATGCAGATCATAGGAAGAAATTATTTGACAAGGTAAGTTTTAAAGCATTTGGACCTTTAATCAAGGATATAAGGATTGAAATTCTAAGGCCTAATATATATATTTTTTTATATTTTTTAAGGCAATTGAGAAGTTTGGTGGGCTTGATATTCTGGTATCAAATGCTGCAGTCAATCCAGCAGTATCTCCTATTTTAGAGGTTTGTTTTTCAATTATTATTATTATTTATTACTTGGTGTAGGTATTTCATGAAAGGCCATCTTAAGCTACGCTGGGCCCTTGGGCATACAAGAATTTGGGTCCCGGGTGCTTACTGTTACTGTGCCCAAAAATATGTTTTGAGGAGAAATGTGCGAGAAATTGTTGGGGGCCCCCTGAGTATGGGGGCCCTGGGCACGGGCCCTGTTAGTCCTTATGGTAAAGACAGCATTGATTTTATGCTAGCATAAACCTAATGTTAAAAAACAAAACACTTCCATTGAATTAACTGAAAATACTTTGCTTTATGTTTCAGACTGATGAAAGTGCATGGGACAAAATATTTGAAATAAATGTAAAATGTTCTTGGTTGTTAGCCAAGGAAGCCTATCCCAACCTTGTTAAGAGAGGTGGAGGAAGCATTGTTTTTGTGTCCTCCATTGCTGGATACCAACCTATGGCAGTAAGTAACAACAACATCTAGATATGATATATATTTTTCATGGCTATCATGCTGTTATTTATCTTACCATTTAAACATTTGTCTGTTTTTGAATGACTGGATTTTGTGTTAATTAACATACAATATTTGTGTGATATGAGAAGAATTATATTGAAATGATAATATGATTATATAGTGAGGAGTTCCTATAGCCACCTTCTGTCTCCATCATAATACCAGTGCAATAGTACCATTATGGTTGTATTGTTATAGAAATTGCATTAAGTAGGCATGCAAAATCTCTAGTCAATCCGACAATTTAGAATTACCTATAGATTAAAAATGAGGTAAGATTTTATTACATTTGTTTATTGGTTACACTGTAGTAAGTTACAAGTGAAGCTAATATTAGTGTACTAGAGGACGCCCGCGACTTCGTACGCGTAGAATTAGTTTCCCGCGTAGAATTAGTTTCCCGCTACACCCCCATTTTTTTCCGTTGGGGGTCGTTTTTCGGAAAATCCTTTCTTAGTGCTCACTTACATCATGAAAGGAACCCCTGTACCAAATTTCAAGTTTCTAGGTACAGTAGTTTCGGCTCTGCGTTGATACATCAGTCAGTCAGTTAAGCCTTTTATATATATAGACTAGCTTTCCGCCCGCGACTTCGTCTGCGGAGAGTCAGAACTTCTGTTAGTACAGTTATAGTTTACATCACATTCAAAGGCTTTTAAAAAAAAAGTCTAGAATGGAATTTTAAGTAAGCGGTCCACATAAACAACTTTAATTTCATGGCTGTAACCATTAAAATAACAAAATTGACATATAAAATAAATTCACTGCATCTCTTTCACCATTAGTTTTTTTATAATTCTAGATAAATTTGCCATGTTTACTTAGCAGAAGATTTTCGAAAAAAACCGATGCTGAATATTTTCTGTATGTATAGTAGTCTTAATACCCATTTTCATATTTTGCAGATATGTAACTTTGAATATTACATTATATCGATACAAACTTTACTGTCATTAGTCTTAGATCCCAAGTTTTTCCCTTTAGTTATTTTTATTGATAATGAATTTGCTCTTAACTAACTATTAATAAACAGTAGCGTAAATATACTTTTCCACATTTTTTCCTTCAAAATTTATCATAATCCCTTACAAACTTCTACCGCCAATTTACCCGTAAGTTTTTCCAAAATCGACGAAAACAATATTTTTAATTTATAACTACAGTACAACATTTTTCACGTTTCTCACTTCAAACATATACCATACAATTTTCTACCCCCGTTTTACCTCCTCAGAGGTAGTTTTTCCTGAATCGAGCATTTCTACCAAGTTTCGAGTAAATCAGAACATAAAAGTATTCGTTCCTATATAAACTTTGCACCCCTTTTCATCCCCCAAGGGGTTGAATTTTAGTTATCACGTGACTCATTATTTTCATTGCAGAGCAAGCATTTCTACCAAGTTTAAAATAAATTTGGGCATACCAAATATTTTTTCCTAAACAAACTTTGCAACCGCCTTTTATCCCTCTAAGAGTTGAATTTTGGTAATCGCTGAAATACGTGTCTCATTATTTGCATTGAAGAGCATTTCTGCCTAGTTTCAATTAAATTTGACAATAAAACTATTTTTTCCGATACAAACTTTGCAATCCCCTTTCATCCCTCTAAGGGTTGAATTTTAGTAATCGCTGAAATACGTGTCTCATAATTTTCATTCAAGAGAATTCTTACCAAGTTTCAAGTAATTTGATCATAAAAATATTTTATCTATACACACTTTGCAACCCCCTTTCATCCCTCTAGGGGTTGACATTTAGTAATCGCTGAAATACGTGTCTCATTATTTGCATTGAAGAGCATTTCCACCGAGTTTCAAGTAAATTTGACCATAAAAGTATTTTTTCCTTTACAAACTTTGCAACCCCCTTTCATCCCTCTGGGGGGTGACTTTTAGTAATCGCTGAAATACGTGTCTCATTATTTGCATTGAAGAGCATTTCTATCGAGTTTCAAGTAAATTTGACTATAAAAGTATTTTTTCCGATACAAACTTTGCAACCCCCTTTCATCCCTCTAGAGGTTGAAATTTAGAAATTGCTGAAATGCGTGTCTCATTATTTGCATTGAAGAGCATTTCTACCGAGTTTCAAGTAAATTTGACCATAAAAGCATTTTTTCACATACAAACTTTGCAACCCCCTTTCATCCGTCTAGGGGTTGAATATTAGTAATCGCTGAAATACGTGTCTCATAATTTGCATTTAAGAGTATTCCTACCAAGTTTCAAGTAAATTTGATCATAAAAATATTTTATCTATACACACTTTGCAACCCCCTTTCATCCCCCTAGGGGTTGAATTTTAGTAATCGCTGAAATACTTTTCTCATTATTTGCATTGAAGAGCATTTCCACCGAGTTTCAAGTAAATTTGACCATAAAAGTATTTTTTCCCATACAAACTTTGCAATCCCCTTTCATCCCTCTAGGGGTTGAATTTTAGTAATCGCTGAAATACGTGTCTCATAATTTTCATTCAAGAGAATTCTTACCAAGTTTCAAGTAATTTGATCATAAAAATATTTTATCTATACACACTTTGCAACCCCCTTTCATCCCTCTAGGGGTTGACATTTAGTAATCGCTGAAATACGTGTCTCATTATTTGCATTGAAGAGCATTTCCACCGAGTTTCAAGTAAATTTGACCATAAAAGTATTTTTTCCTTTACAAACTTTGCAACCCCCTTTCATCCCTCTGGGGGGTGACTTTTAGTAACCGCTGAAATACGTGTCTCATTATTTGCATTGAAGAGCATTTCTATCGAGTTTCAAGTAAATTTGACCATAAAAGTATTTTTTCCGATACAAACTTTGCAACCCCCTTTCATCCCTCTAGAGGTTGAAATTTAGAAATTGCTGAAATGCGTGTCTCATTATTTGCATTGAAGAGCATTTCTACCGAGTTTCAAGTAAATTTGACCATAAAAGCATTTTTTCACATACAAACTTTGCAACCCCCTTTCATCCGTCTAGGGGTTGAAGATTAGTAATCGCTGAAATATGTGTCTCATAATTTGCATTTAAGAGTATTCCTACCAAGTTTCAAGTAAATTTGATCATAAAAATATTTTATCTATACACACTTTGCAACCCCCTTTCATCCCCCTAGGGGTTGAATTTTAGTAATCGCTGAAATACGTGTCTCATTATTTGCATTGAAGAGCATTTCTACCAAGTTTCAAGTAAATTAGACAATAAAAATATTTTTTCCCATACAAACTTTGCAACCCCCGTTCACACCTTTAGGGGTTGAATTTCGAAAAATCCCTTCTTAAACGACGCCTCCCTTACAAAATCAACTTCTCCTCAAAATTCCAAATTTGTATCTTTAGCGGTTTAGGCTGGGCGTTGATATGTCACCCGGGACATTGCCTTTTATATATATAGATTAAAAAGGGATCAAGGGCATCCTCTAATGAAAATTTAGTGTAGAACCAACAGATGAAATAAGTGTTGATAGACCCTCTTAGCTTCATCGTGGGTCCATGGTTAATAAGCCCCAACACCACGACAAGGTGGGAACCTGCACCAACACTCTTGAGTTTTGCTTTTTAGCACACCAGTTTCCATCGCGCCCATAAAACCCATCACCCATCTTTTTCGCACAAGCGCACCATGTGCAATGTCCGCGAACAAAAATGCACGCATTACTCTCACTAGTCTATAGATGAAATGAAAATGAAAACATAATGTAATGTACGCAAACTATTCCCTACAGCCTTTAGGACCATACAGTGTAAGCAAGACGACGTTATTGGGACTGACCAAGGCAATTGCAAACGAGGTTGTGACTGACAACATCAGAGTGAACTGTGTGGCCCCTGGTATTGTAGCTACGAAGTTTGCTGCTGCTGTGAGTATTCTCTATTAATGACACCGACTCAAATCTCTTATAGCTGTGTAAGGGTGAAGACACATTTATCAGCACCGATTCGTATTTCGTCTGTAGAAAATGGCTGTTTTGTATGAAGATGTGTACGCATGCGAAAGCAGAACTGATACGTACGCATCTTCATACAAAACAGCCATTTTCTATAGACGAAATGCGAATCGGTGCTGATAAATGTGTCTTCACCCTAATGGGAAGTTATATTACCTTTGATTTGCGATTAACAGAACAAGCATTAACTGAGCCTTCCAAACACGGAAAATAACAAAAAATATTTGTGGGATAGGTACATTCAAATAAAACTAATTTTACAGAATATGATTAGTAATATTTTGGATTAACGTCTCGATTATTAGTTTGAGAGATTACTCGTTAATTAAGTTTAATTTCTAAAGATAATTTCAATAGCTTTTAATTACATCAACATAAAACCGTTCATCTGCGACCCTTTATATTGCTTTATAGGCTTAAGGTTCGCAGAGTAACTTGTGCTGTATTCTATGGTTAAATTTAAATATGCTACATATTTTTTAAGATAATGTAATGTAATGTAAAGTAGTACCTAATGATAACAACTATTAGTGCATAAAATAGTCTTATGCTTACTTCAGATCACCAGTTCCGAAGCTGGAAAGGAGCAAAGTTTGTCAATAGTGCCAATGAAGAGGTTTGGGAAACCAGAGGAGATCGCTGCGGCTGTAGCGTTTTTGGCGTCAAGTGATGCCAGTTACATGACCGGCGAGACCGTCGTGGTGGCGGGCGGTACGCACGCGCATCTATAATAGCAACACTTACAGCTGGGGAGTGGAAGGCCTGGTTCCCACTATGCCGGACCGGCAATTTTGCCGGGTGCCGGTAAGGCTAGTGGTTTATGAAGCTGTTCACACAGCATAATGTGAACAGCTTCATATAAATTGTTAAGCCCTTACCGGCATCCGGCAAAATTGCCGGTCCGGCATAGTGGGAACCAAGTCGAAGGGCCTTGTTAATTGTCATGATGATGACCTTCCACACATTTTATTAACCAAGTATGCTATCTATCATGTTAAAAATATTTTTAAACAATGAATGTGTAAACAATAAATTGTTATGTACCTAGCTATGTTTTGGGGAACTAACTTAGGAATATACACACATAGTATAGACCTAGTTTGGCATTGTACAGGAATTTGCATATCATAACTTCATAAGATATTGTTTTTGTATATAAAGGATTACAATAATTATTTGATTGATTAGCAACTAATAAATTTTTGTCTTAGTTTTGTTAAGACTAGAGACATAAAGCAAATATACATTTGCATTTTTTATATACCTCATGTTATGGAATATGTAAATATACACAGCAACTGTTTCTAATGCTTAGCTGTGATAGATAAGTGATAAAGGCACTTTGGAAAAATGGGAATAAAAAAAAGTGATGGTGTTTGTGTATTTTTTATATAACAGATTTACAGACTAGTTACTTTTTAGAAGTAGGATTCATTAACCTGATTCCTATTCGTCGTCATCATCAGAGTCCAATAAATCGGTCTTATTAAATCCTATTGTTTTCATTAGGTTACTGGAAGGCCCAGATAATCCTTCTTCTTTCATGCTCTGGATTATGTTTTGCAAAATTGCTTTACTATCCTGGGGATTTTCTTGCTTGATAGCATTAAGTTCTTCATCCACCTCTTCAATATCATCCCCACTTTCAAAATAATAATCATCATCATCACTGTTTGAGGCATGACCATGCTCATTATTTCCTAAAGTTATCATATTTAACATTTTTTGGACAGAATTGGCAAAGTCATCTGCATCAAAATCTATGTTTTGACTGTAGTCTTCTAATTTATTTGTCTCAATACCTTCAAAATCTGAATTTTGCATCAAGAAGGAAGACAATTCAGATGTAACACGTTGAGCAGTAAGCACACTATCATTTCCAATTTTAGCTTTCTTTCCATAGCGAGAATTAAGCAAGTTATTCAACTCATCAGGATTAATATTTAACCAGCTGTCATCATCTTCTTCAAGGCCTTCATAGGAAACATATTTCTGCAGTAATGCCTCTTTTGTTAGTGAAAACTCATTTGAAACAATGAGTTGTGAAATATCATTAGAAACTTTTGAGTTAATTGGACATTCCATAACAGAATAAAATTCTTTTGCATTAGTTAATAATTCATTATAAGAGGCAGAGCCTTCAATATTACTTTTGAAATATCCACTTCCATTTAATTTACTCAAAAAGTTTTTAAATTGTTTAGTTGAAAATATGTCTAAAGTTGGCTTGTTACTTAAAATTTGATAGCCAAAAGTTAACTTTTGGCCAATAACACTTTTCTTGTCATTTATTTCTTTAAATTTTAGATTCGTGGGTGGCTTTGCATGCATGAGCATTGCATAAAGGCATTTGGTAAATTTGACATTCACAAAGACACAATCTCTAAATTCAGTACTTTTACATGCTTTTGCATCAATGACGTCATGATTGCAAAATGAGCTGACTA
This sequence comes from Acleris cristana, assembly GCA_948252455.1. Lineage (NCBI taxonomy): Eukaryota > Metazoa > Arthropoda > Insecta > Lepidoptera > Tortricidae > Acleris > Acleris cristana. The sequence continues at coordinate 8,587,797 of OX411784.1, read as the reverse complement.
AGTAGGCTACTAGTGCTGGTTTGAGGGTCAACAGTGTTGCAATGTCCACGGGAAGCTTGGCAGAGGCATTGTGAAGGTTCTCTTGTATTTTCTCTGGATATTGCCCTATTCTTTGCAATATGGATTTCTGAATGTCACTTGAAGCCTCTGTTTGTCCTGGTACTTCCGCTATGATTTTTATTGCATCCTCATACCCCAATATTGAATCTGTGTTTTGTAAATTTGGTGGTATTATATGAACCTGGTTTTGATAAATGAAAACCTGAAAATATATAACAAGGACTTCCTACATGTTACTATCAATCAAATCAGATAATATTAAACACCTACAATAAAACCATGATATCATGACTCGTTACTCTTGCTAGTAAGTGTAGATAGATAGATATAGACAAGTATACGAAGTAGCACAATTATAAAGCAAAATGTTGAATATCCCTAAATAAATAAATATTGGCATCCATCTCACTCAAATTCACCTAAGCTCAAACTAAGCTCAAGGCTTGTACAGTCAACAGCAAAAGAAACTGATGAAATAGGGTCTAAAAATAGTATAAACAATAAATTAAGTCAGATGTCTTTGATTGTTGTAGTTTAGCATAAGTAAATTAACTCGTAATGTGTCATAAGTAAGTGAAATACCATTCAAATAGTTAGTCATTACTGAGTGTTTCAAATTAAATTGATTCTCTAAAATAGCAATAGTCAGTAATACTACCAAAATATTTTATGTAAGTGCTGATCATATGAATCTTTGAGACTTTATGACCTCTCAAGAACCACCATGGAATACAAGTCGTCTCATTCGATCGTTTATGATCATTTTCTTTTGACTTATTAAATATTCAGTTGAAAATAACACTTTGGTATAAAGTCGCCGTCAATAGAATTTGCAAACTATGTAAACAAAACCAAACGAACCAAGTCACCATGATTACTCGATAATCACGTACTTTTAAAGATCAAGTGAGGTCTTTGCAACGATTTATACACTAAATCATTATTTTCATATTAAATTTAAGATGAAATAACTATTCATTATAAAATTAAAAACCTATATCTAAAAAAGGGCCCTGCGGCATCGTCCCGAAGATGCTGGCAGCATTTCCTCGCTGGATAGTTAAACTTATGCGTTGAGCGAGGAAACTGCCAGCTGTATTTCATTATTAATATTTTATTACCTTGAATATTTTTTGTCCATTTCTTACTTAGTGTTTAAAATTAAAGTGTGAACTATTCATTATATAAGTACATTATTTAAAAAAAAAACACGCCTGGTGAATATTTGAGGTTATGTGTCGAACAATACTAATTTGTTTACATAGTTCGCAAATTCTATTGACGGTGACTTCAATCTGTTATATCTGGGGTGTCATGCTAGAACATGTTTTGAAATGTTGAGTTTGATCACTTACTTTTGATGTTGACTGTACTATGGGTAAATATGTTGCTTATTGCTCCCACTAAGGTAGTGGCACCAATGTTCGACACTTTAAGCTGACATGCACCAATGATCGACACTTGACTCTTAATTCAAAGATCATACGGTCATAACTTGAGTGATACAAAACAAATGAATGAAATGAAAAACCCTTATCTTCTGTAAAATAAGAATCAGTGTCGATCATTGGATACTTGTCGGTTATTGGTTCCATTACCTTAGTTGTAAACCAATGCTTTTCTCATTATTTTTATCTACATTTGTTGAAATTGATACTAACCCTGTTATTTGTACTCTCTGGAGTAGCCCACACAGGTAAATACTCTGCTGCTTCTATAAGCAAGAACTCTCCATCATTGTCTTTAACTTGTATGATCAAATCCTGGTATTGTTTACTCAGTTCCAGTACCAGATATACAATAAACCACTCATCCTCAACGTTATCTCCAAAACATGTCAAGCTTGCAAGGTGACAAGGTTTTGCTGAAATAAAAGAAAAATATGTAACTCGTATTACTGAAATGAACTGCTCCCACGGTTTTTTGGAAGACCATTAATTAAAATAAATATACTCATTACCATCTCTTTTATCTTGTTCAAGCGGTAAATGAACTCTAAATTCATCTTTATGCCAAATATAATCCTTAGATAGTGTTTGTATTGTGATGTTCAGCTGGTGGCATAAGGTCTCCCAATTCACTTCATCAATTATACGAGAGGAAAAAAAAGAGCACTCAATGGAATCTTCAAGAATCGGTTCTTCCACCGGTTGCCTGGTCATTTTATTTAAATTTAATTTGTTTTTCACTTGGCCTGTTTGAACAACAACATAACCCTAAAAACCTCGTCTAAAAAATTAATAATTCAATTTAATTTCAATTTTCCTCGGAATGGCAAACTTAATAATTAAATATTTTGTGGTATTCGTTAGGTTAATTTTGTAACTCAATCAAATGTGTACCGAACTCCGAATCACGCTTGGTTTTTTAGCACCGTTTGGTGTATAATGGGAATGGGTGTAACCCAGTTTTTGACAGCAGCCCAAAGCGAAGCAACGCTTGCTTGAAATCGCATCGCGCTGGTCAATTCAGTCGTCATTTGCTATAGATAAGAGGCTGTTTACACTGCGACTTTTTGTAGCGATGCAGTCGCGCGTTTCGTATCGCATCGCTATCACTTTTGCTCTCTAGTCTGTGAATGAAAGTGACGGCGATACCGAACGCGCCACTGCATCGCTACAAAAAGTCGCAATGTAAACAGCCTCTAATACATAATAGGACTATCCTTTTCTTTATAACTTTGGCAACACTGAGTCAAATGCCAAATATTGAGTTATTTTGACATAGCCAAAAATATAACCTCTTAACCGATTTTGTTAATTTCACACTTTTGTAAATATCCCAAGGAAGATAAGGTAACCGGCTCTTCTAATTGAATAACATTACTCTATGAATGTCTGCCACTACAAATCCCAAACTTTTGATTTTAGACAAGATGCAGCGATTGGTGTCGTTGGTTAAACTGATGTCAACCGTAAAAGGAAAAATATCAAGTGGAAACCTCAATACGCTGACTTCTTTCTTTAGTACATATCAGAATCCTGTTGTCAGACAACCTTTATTGGCTACTAGCACCCCCATTTTCAGTCAAGTTTGTTCATTTAAAGTGAAAGGTCGCGTAAGAAGGCGTTGTAAGTACTGCTACGTTGTGGTTCGAGATGAGAGGTCTTACGTTATTTGCCCTAAGTTTCCTCGTCACAAGCAGATGGCCATGAAGCCAAAACCTCATAATACCTGGATTCTAACAGATGCCACACAGAGTCCTGTAAGAGCTTGGTAAATTTAGTTCATTTTTAAGAATTTAGTGTTACTTTTTTAGTATAACAAGAAATGCATTAGATAATCTAAAATAATTATGTTGGTTGAGGTAAAATAAAATGAAAGATATTGTAAATGATTTGTTTTTATTTAACATTCTAAACATAAAATAAGTAACATATTATGTTGTTCACATCACCTAACTAGCATGTTCACAGTATATTAATAAATTTACAGCTCAATTCATGAACTTGAAGTTAAAGTGTTGTAACCAAGTGAATTAAAATTCAAAATAGAAACTCTATCACTACATATTTCCATTTAAAGTCCCCTGCCACTTCTACCTGTATGTATTTTCTAATTAATAATATAATAAATTGGCTATTCACCAAACGCATCTTGGATGGATCACTAGCATGGCATAAATAACGGTTTATCAAGCATGAATATTGGAGTTAATTATATTTTTTTTGTATCCACACGCAGGGTAGAATAAAACTAAAGATATAAATAAATATCAAGGGACTTGCACAAAATACATACATAAACTCATGTCTTCATTCCCATAGTGGGGTAGGCAGAGCTACAGAATTACCAACTCTAAAAAATTGTTAATAATTCTGTAACCACATTTTGCATAATTAGGCTAATATGTTTACCAGTGTATTAGAGACAGGTTGCAAGCCTATCGCCTAACAGTACTGCAAGCCTTTATTGCTCAAAATAGTGCCTTTGAAAATCATACATCTTCATTTATGCTACTGCCAGGGTCCAGGAGTTGGATTGAGCTGCAAAATAATAATAGGTACACATTAGTTAAATTTTAATTGAAATAAATCCTAATAATATTATTAATGCCAAAGTTAGTGTGTTTGTTTGTTAGTCCTTCATGCTGCAACGGGTGGGCGGATTTGGAATGGAGATAGATTATACCCTGCTTTAACACACAGGCTATTTTCAACCCAGAAAATTTAAAAGTTCCCTAGGTAATAACACTAATCAAAATCTACGCGGACAAAGTTGCGGGCAAAAGCTAGTATGTTATAAACAGGGATCGGACATCCAGTATGATATTTACTTAATTGTTGTTCAATTGTATGGAGGCGAACTCAATTTTAATTTACTATAAAAAACCCGGGATTTATAAATAAAGAAATAATGCCAGCATAAATCCATAATTACATACTTACATTAACAATTTGAAGTTATTTTCTATGTATAGATTTACCAAATGTTATTTAATTTACCATCTAACCACTAACCTAACCAAATGAAGTTTGAGGAGCAAATTGACTAAATGTTTTATCATATGTGTAAAATAATTAATATAAACATTTATTATTAAAATAATAAATTTAAGAAAATCTTGAGAAGCCAATGATGATACTTGAACACATTCAACATTTCCTTATGTACCAGGGATTTTTTTTAAACACTGACTAATTTCATATCATCATCATCATCATCATCGTCATCATCATCATCATCATCATCATCACCATCATCATCATCATCATCATCATCATCATCATCATCATTGTTATAATTTCAGCGGAATCTTGGTGGAAATAACACCCCAAAGATCTCCACTATGATCCGCCCTGTGCTACTCACACCAAATCTAAGTTAGTTCTTAACTCTATAAGCTCTAGTCTTTTACTAGACAATTAAATAAATACTGATACTTATTTACATCACTATCCTCATACAGGGTGTTAGGCAGAAGGTTGGAAAAACTTCAGGGACTAACTCTGTAGGTCATCCTCATCAACTTTCTCACTCTCATCACTCAAAAAAAACAGCTGTTCCATACAAATTTGGAGAGCTAAACAGCTGAAATGTATGGAATAGCTATTTTTTTTTGTGATTAGGATGTTGGTCCCATAATAAAAGTTGATGAATATGACCTACAGAGTTAGTCCCTGAAGTTTGTCCAACCTCCTGCCTAACACCCTGTATATAACAGGCTAGGAATGTAAATAAGTATAGGTATAAAGAGATAAAATTGAAATGTTGTTTGTTAAAATTCAATATTACCTCTATATTTACCTTGTTCTATGGACTAAATCATTGACATCAGTGTCCTGGCTTGTGTTGTTCTCATCAAGTGATCCCTCATCACTGCTATCCATAATCTCCAGAGCTCCCTCCTCACCCTCATTCCTTGTGAGGTCAATGGTGTTGGCGTCCTCAGTTTCACTCTTAACTTCTTCGAGTTGGTTCACAACATTTTTGATTCCAGCAATTCCTTAATAGAAATTACATTCAAAACTGTTATCTTGCCAGTATGAAGGTCAAACTATACTTTATTTATTTGTATTACCCACCTTTAGCTGGTAATGTTGGTGTGTCTCTCTGAACCCTGCGGCGCCTGGTCCTGTCGTTCTGTTTCATTTGCACCATGCTTTGAAAGTTGATTCGGTAAAGGGCTCCAGCAAGGAGCAGTGTGCATTCAGCATTCCCAGCATTGAATGCATTTTCTAGCTCAACATTGCTACGTTCATCATATTTCCACCATCCTGCACATAAACACATATCCATCTCTATTTATGTACTTTTGACTTTAAACACAACCCAATTTAGGTAAATTCCCTTTGTTCATTAAAAATTACAATATGTTAACACATTGAATTTTTTTTTTTGGAGTTAGTCATGAAGACAATCTAAATTCAATTCAGTTTGTAGGTTATGGCTCCATAGAGGAGGAAAACAATGTACCACATTATGTATGTGCTACCTAATCAACATTTAACAAACCATTCCTTCCTTCATAATACCACTGGTACCCTGCATTCACTTCTTCTGTGCTAACATGTGATGTGTTTTCCTCTAGTAGTACTGGATGATCTAAATAATCAGGTGGGATTTCTGCTCTGCACATAGCACATCTTCTGCTTTGTATTGCCACACCCTTAAACATTTATAAATATAATAGTAACTTGACAGATAAATCATTACAGAACACAATAAAGAAAAAAGAAGAGGTAGAACATACTTTATATTGTGTCAAGTATATTTTTCAGTAACAAAGGAAAGAGATATAAGTTCCAGTTCATAATTTATCAAGATGTGGTGCAGGTAAACTGTACAATTTAGCAACACTAAGGATCATTTTCCTAAACTTTTTAGTATCAACACAGCATAAGGAGGCCAGTCAAGAAACCATAAGATAGTCTGGACTTTCTCTTTTTTTCTCGCTTTAATATAGTAAATTTTGTTACGAAACTGGCATTCATCGATTTAAATATGAACGTGTTAGGCCCTCCTATATAAAATTAGGGTGAAAATATTAGTAGTACGACTTGGACTTACCTTTACACAAAGGAAACAAAATATATGACCACACGGGAGCTGAGTTGGGTGGTGGCATTTTTGTAAACAAACAGCACAGTCTAGGTCTGTAAATTATCAAGTTTCAAATGAAATATTGATGACTAACTGGACTGCATGCGTTTACTTAATTATAACTGTTTTACCTGTGGATTCATTACTCATCGTGTAACGGAATTTAACATTGAAAGACTAAGCAATTAGATAGAATGGAAAGTATGGTGCGTACAAGGTGCGTACTATGTACATGGATAAATAAATAAATAGTACTCAGGTTCAGGTGGGTCAACCCGTCAAACTATTTTTATGACAAGTCAAGTCCTGACTTGACATTCATTGACTTGACATTACGATTAGGCCGGCCACATACATTCGTTTTCCGTATACGGTTTCCGAATACGTTTGTACGCCGCGGATGTACAAAGGCGGAAAACGTATTCGAAACCGTATACGGAAAACGAATGTATGCGGCCGGCCTAATATGGTGAAACATTTGTGTAAGTTATACTATTTTATCTACACTCATATCATAAACCCTCTATGATGCGTTCAGAAACCGCAAATTATGACCAGCATAATAATCAACTCAGAGGCTCTACTTTGAAATCCGTAATTAGAACTTCGTTTATTGCTATCCCTTTTGCTCTCGACGCGTCACTAATTTGCAAGAAAGTGACGGGGCGATACGAAATTCTAATTATTTATTTCAAAGTAGAGCCCCTGTTGTTAGAGCAATTTTTTTATCTGCGGCAGTTTTCTTAGGAATTCATAAGAACATCAATTTCGATGTTCTTATGACATTCAAATTTCGAACATCTCTGAAAAACGAAGCATTTTTGATTAGACCTCTATTCTAAATCAGTCGAGATGACATTTTATTGAAAATGAAATGTCAATTTCACACAACTTTGACATATCTCGCACATTACTTGATATCGAATGATTTGATAGTTGACGCTAATTTCTAGTTGTCTCTGAATTAAAAAAAAAAAACAACTTGTCAAATTTTGATTTGCCGCCACATTTGACGCTTATTTTGTCGGAAAATTAAGTTTGTTGTGTTGTTTTCTTAAATAATTATTGTATTGTACGACTACTTAAAATGAGTGATCAAGATAGTGATCATGATCACGATATTTGAGGCACTACTTTGAAATCCGTAATTCGAACTTCGTCTATTGCTATCCCTTTTGCTCTCGATGCGTCACTAATTCGCAAGAAAGTGACGGAGCGATCTGACGTTCGAATTACTGATTTCAAAGTAGAGCCCCTGATATCAGGGATAAAGCAATGAGCGTCGAAAATATGTTGTTGCCGTCAAAATCCAAGAACATGATTCTACTGTCAAAACTGGAAAAGTGGAATTCAACCACCGCACAATTAAAACTGTAAATAATAATTATTACAATAAATAATTGTCTCTGTTATCCCATTTATTTTTTGTATTATTTTACTAATAGCTCTAATCAATGCTGCAATGCCGGTCATTACATGCGATTTCTGAACACATCATAGAGAGCTTTTATGATATGTGTGTAGATAAAGCAGTGTATGTAACTGTACATAATAAGCATTAAAATACTCGTGAGATGCTATTATGAAACTCGCCTTCGGCTCGTTTCATAAAAACTCACTCAAATTTTAATGCCCCTTATTATGCAACAGTCACATAAACTACTATTAAATATGACTATGACTTTCCCGCGGCGTTACTTGCGGCGAGCTTGAAATGTCTTAAACTTTCATATCAACTAAGAAGTGGAACTTAAGACAACATAAGCTTATTATGATCACTAAAAGGTATAAAATAAAATAAATGTTTTAAAAAACAGAAAACCGCCTTCAAAATCTCAAAAAATAACTTATTTTATAATGATAGGTAATAGTTAGTCCAACTGAAGTCGGCGACTCACAATATATTTTCAACCAGAAGCCGATTATAAAATAAGTTATTTTTTGCGTTTTTGAAGGCGGTTTTTTGTTAAATATTATCAACCACCATCATTACTATTCATTTACTGTAATGTAATGATACTAATGATATACAAACTTGATAATGATTATTACCTACATAAACAATGTTTGCACTGGCTATTTGCATTAGACGGCCAATGTCATTTTTGTGAAAGTAATGACGTAAATTAGAGTGTCTTTTTGTATGACACTAAATTTTTGTGTATTATTGAGTTTTTAAACACGGACAGCGGACGACTCATCTTATCGGCTATCAGCGGTGAACTCTTGACCCTTGGGTCGTAAGTAAATATCGTCTCCGATGCGCACAGGCCATTTAATCTGGAGTTGCTTTAAGACGAAGTCAGACGTGTTCTCGAGGCTCATAGCTGTCAAGATGAGCACCGTAACGAAGACCATCGTTTCCACGCCTCATATATACAAGCCAGTCGGACCGTACAGGTTAGTAACCAATCATCATCGCAAGTTTCCGTCAAACTTTGTCCAACATTTGGATCCACAGAAGCAGATAAGGAGATAAAGCTCTTTAAGACCTAACGATTCAGCACTTGTGCACCTAATGTTGAAAGGTTTTTGTATTTGTGGAATTTTAGGCTCTCAAGGTTAAACATAAACAAGGTAATTGCAGTTAAACAATTGAGTGTACAGTGGTAATTATTTCATAAACGAAACATGATATTGTTCAGGGATTACTAATATTTACGGTAGGTATTAGGTTGCTGAGAAAAATGGTGACAGACAGACAAACGCAGGTGGCAGGCTTCTTAGGTACTGGCAAGCTAAACGGTTAGTCAGCAAACCACCTAGGGAAGAGAACCTACTACAGGCTATGGCGCCGGCCACACTGCAATTTATTCTGATTCTGTAGTTAATCGTAATTGAGACACTTGTCTCCTCGGTATATCATACAAATAAAGCTTGCCATCTCTGGTTACTCAAAGTTTCTTTTCGGTACGGAACTTCAGAAAGACATGCAACAACAACTAGGTACCATGTGAAATTTGACTGTATGTATGTATTATGTAGGACTTAAAAAAGTGCTGTTGGGTTTCCACATTAAAAAATTAATGTACCTACCTAAATACAGCCGAATTAATAATCTCCTCTTTTTTTATAGATTGTTCATATAATGTGTGGAAAGTTTTTAAAGGAGGTACCTATCTCAGATTCAATTGCCAATTAATAATGAGGTTGTGATTGCTACAGAAGTTTTTATTTTAGATAGGTACTGCTATTTCGCTTAGCAGGGCAGTACCTATGTATGTATCAAGGATCGACCACATCAAATCAAAATACGCCGAAGCTGCGTAAATTAAGTTGCGTCAAAATCGCAAAAAAGTATTTACTTACATGACATTCTTTTGGACGTGACCCACCAGTCGGCGTAAAATGATCTTTTAGACAAGGTCCAGGATAGGTAGGTTTGTATCTACTGATATTTTTGCGGATAAGTGGCAATGTGTATCTACGCAAAATTGATTTATTTTTAAGTTTAACATTGTGAGTGCTTTGGTATTTAATATAAATCCACTGTGTTTTATATGAATAAATAAAAGACGCGTTAAGTAAAAACGTGACGCCGTTGACGCGTCACTGCGTAAACGTTGCGTCCGCGTATTTTATGCGTCGTTTGTACGGTCAACATCAAAATATCGCACGCTGCGCGCACGGTAAAACTCGCATTGTGGCCAGGTGAAGACGTAAAATTGTGTACTCATCACGGGCAGTAAAAAAGAAAGCCCTCTATCGCATATTTACAACCCTCGCCTATGGCTCGGGTCTCAAATACCTGCGATTTCGGGCTTTCTTTCTTTTACAGCCCTTGTTAAGTAATATACTAATGTAGCTTATAACTTCAGTGTCGTAGTATGCAATGTCAAACAAGATTGTCAAAGTCAAAAGGTAGTTAATCAATGATATTTTATATTTAGATACGTTATGCTCATACTAAGCGCATTCAAAATCCGTCAGCAATTACTGACAGTTGCTACGTTACCATTGTTACCATATTCCTACAGACAAAGATGGCAATCCGTAGCGAACGCTATTGTTAGAAAGAGATAAATAGTTGTTTCAAATTGCTCGCCATTCCCGCCAAGACAAGTGCCCGCTCACGGCCGTCCTTATCGCATTCCTGCGATATCTAATTGTGTATCTCATGTTTCACAGGTGACAATGACGTCGGTGCAAATTAAACAAATCATGGCGACATCGCTTGTACATACAAACAAAATGTAAAAAATATTTACGGTACTTACGAATGAAATGAGACATCCATTCTTCCTTTTACAGTTACATTACAGTATAATTTCGGCAGCCTCGAAAAACACAAGACGGCATTTTATAGGATTTATATTTGTTGCATTTAATAAAACTTTACTGTTTTTAATGCGTGCGTGTCAACGGCCGCGGCGCAACTGAACGGTAGTCAAACGGTAGTAAGGCAATTGCCTTCCTTTTTGAGAAACGCTTTTGCGCGCAGGGTATTGATTCTCTCAAAAGCGAAGGTGAGCGAACGCAGGAGTGATGTGCAAGCGGCGAGTTTAAGTTGTCCCGTCAAAGCGAACAAAACACAATTCATCGCGTGTATTCAATTTGGCAGCATGGCTTCTCGAACGTATAAGGCTGCCTAATTGAGAATGCACGCGCTAATATGTGTTTTGCTCGCTCTGACGAGACTACTTAAACTCGCCGCTTGGACTTCACTCCTGCATTCGCTCACCTTTGCTGATGAGAGAATCACTACCCTGATGACGTATCATAATATAAAATAACATTGTAGTTAAAGTGCGATAAAGTACAAAAGGGAGTATCTAATTTTGACGCTGACTAAACTGGTAATCCTTCAAACTTCCCGGCATTCTAACGGTTCATAAATGGTAAGATTTGTTCAGTAAAGAAACATTATTTTCACCTCAGCAGCTGAAACAAGCAGGTTTTGCTGTTTAAAAACAGTGAGCAAAATTTGGTTTTCACATCACCTATTCGGAATGGGCACTTTGCTTCCCTGCTAGGAAGGAGCAAAGTGGCACTTCTCTGTTCAAGGACATTTTGTTGCAAACTTGACTTGACTTGTTTTTTTTTATTTGTACATAATCTGTTACGTGTATTACTATTTTACTAGCATGATGATGATGATGATGATGATGATGATGATGATGATGATGGTGATGATGATGATGATGATGATGGTGATGGTGATGGTGATGGTGATGGTGATGGTGATGATGATGATGATGATGATGATGATGATGATGGTGATGGTGATGATGGCGATGATGATGAATGATGATGGTGATGGTGATGGCGATGATGATGATGATGATAATGATGAATTGATGATGATGGCGATGGCGATGACGATGGCGATGGCGATGACGATGATGATGATGATGATGATGATGATGATGATGATGATGATGATGATGATGATGATGATGATGATGATGATGATGATGATGATCTTTTATTTTCCTCATAGGTGATGTGAAAAGCAGTATGTGTCATACGGTAGCAAAATTATTTCCACCTTGGGCGTTAACACTTGAATCCCTCACTGCGCTCAGGATTCAATTTTAGATTCCCTCGCTACGCTCGGGATTCAATTATAGAATCCTTCGCTTTGTTCTGGATTCAATGTACGCCCTCGCCGTAAATATATCATTTTGCTTGTGACACAAATAACTATTTGCTGCGAGCGTGAGACAATAGTTGTTTTTTAGGGGGGATTTTACCTGCGAGTGTTAATTTTTTTTTTATTATTTCGGATGCGTTTTGTTCGCACATCGATTACTTGGACTGTCAAAACATTTTTCACCTCACTAGCTCGGAAAGCCCTTTTTGTTTGTTTGATATCTATTGAGAAAATCGCTTTTTATCCACATGTGAAGAAAGAGTTTTGACATTTGAAGGCAACTTTTTTTTTTTTCTTGTGTTTTATCCCGGAGGAAAAGGCAAAGGACATTGATCCATACAGCCTAGTGAAGGCAGCTTAAGTGATATTCGACAGCTAACAAAACGTAAAACGTTAAAAGTGCTGAATTTTTTACATCATAGTAAATTGCATCGAGTAGAAACGTGAAAAAATAAATGTATTAACAAAGAGGTAGATAAATAATCATTGATAGTACAAACCCTTTTTATTATTTTTCTCGCTGTAGTGAGGTGAAAAGTTTTGTGTTATACACGGGTGAAAAGTAATTTTACGTCTCGTGTGTTGAAACACTCGCTACGCTCAGGATTCTATTTTTGAACCACTCGCTTCGCTCGTGGTCAATCATAGAATCCTTTCGCTAGCTCGTGTGTCAAATGAACACTCGCAGGTAAAATACAACTTTCCCCCCTTGTATAACAAATAACTATTATCCGTTTTTACAACAAGAATGAAGGTTAATGTTGATTGCTGATATATTTATGAATTAAAATAAAGTTGTAAGACTGTATTTAGTGTTTTTTACTCGACGCAATTCATTAATTGTGATGTTATAAATTCAGCACTTTTAACGATTTACTTGTTTTGTTATTTGTTAGCTGTCAAAATCACTTAAGCTGCCTTCAAATGTCAAAACTCTTTCTTCACATGAGGATAAAAAGCGATTTTCTCAATAGATATCAAACAAACAAAAAGGGCTTTCCGAGCTAGTGAGTTGAAAAGTAACTTTTTAATTATTATTTTTAAAAGGGTATCAATTAACCGGTCAGCAAAATATTCTCATTTTGGTGAACAGAAATATGTATTTGGTCAGCCAAAATAGCTAGTTGGTAAGCAACTTATGGTTAGCAAACATTTATAAATCTGTCAGCAATTAATGACATATTGGGCTGCTCTAAATTATTTTGGTCAGCAAATTAAATATTTGAGCTGCATTGAACGACCCACAGATAATTAAATTTTGGTAAGCAATCAGAAGGTAAGCAAAATAATTCATTTTGTCCAGCAGAAAAAGGAAGCAATAAAATCAAATTGGTCATCAACAAAATGGGCGCAACTATTACAAAGTTCATTCAAATATACTCTCTTTTTTTGTAAATTATTCAATTTATATAGAATTATTCCTCTAGGGCACACTTTCCTCGCAGATACACCCTTGAAAAAGGTTCGCCTTTATTCCTTATAGATCCCCTTTTTAAATACCAATGCAGTGTTTCCTAATAGATACACTTTTGGGTACAGTTGTGTACACAAAGGTGTAATTAACAAATTTACTGCCGTGCCGGCAACACACACATCCCAAACCCACCATCAAATTTACAAATTTAACAGAGTCGACGGAGCTCCGCTCACGCGGATCTCCTATTTCTGGGTTGTTCTGGCCCTCCGGGCCTGATATAAAAACGAACCTAACCTAACCTACCTCATATTTATGATACAAATTTTGGTTAATCTAGGGTGTGATTGTGATAGAAAATTGTGTGACAAAACTTAACTTGTAAACACTGCTGACTTTTCAAACTAAACGCAATCCACTTCTGTATTATAGATGACCATTATTTTAATATGCATACCTCTTAATTAAACTGCTTACAGACATGTTTTCTCTGCTGACCAATTGTAAAATCTTGCTGCCCAAATAATTATTTTGCAGCTCGACTGTTTATTAGGCAGACAAATGACAAAAAAAGCTGATCGAAATTGTTTAAAATGTTACCCGTTTATAAATTGTTTGCTGAACAAAGAGTTGTAGCCCGATTTTTATTTATTGCCACCCAAATCTTTTTATGCTGCCCAAATGAATTAATTGCTGATTTTTTTTGCTGATCAATTTTAATAACTGCTGACCATTTAATTACTTCCCTTTTTAAAATACCGAGAGTGGGGCTACTCACAACATTCGAATGAATTGATCTTTGTTCTGTCACTTTCACTTCGATATGAAAAAAGCGAGAGATAGAAACAAGTCGATACGAAGTTCGATCTTCAATTTTCATACCTAGTAGGCCCAAAAAGAAACAAACAATAAAACGTTCGGATACACGTATAACCGTAAAATTGCAAATTATCTATTAAGTTTTAAATGTGATTATTATATTTTTACTAAATAATCGAATTATATTTTTTATAATAAAATAAAGGGAAGATTAAAAAAAATACGAATTGAATTATGTATCTTGTATATTATAATGATTTATCGTTTTAATAATCTTTAATTTGGTGACATAAACCGCGGGTATCAGAACGTATCTTTTAAAAATAGCGGGTTTATTTTTATTGTTTTTGTTTATTGTTCTGTTACGCTATTTACTTTCGGTACACGTTGGATATTATAAATATCTAAAAGCGTACCTACCTATGATATTTTTAAGCAATGGAGACTTGCAAAGGGTGCAAACACTTTTTCGAAGACTGTACTGTTAGCGTACACAAAATTATCTCAAACGAAGCAACCATCTACAATATGGAATCAAAACCACAATAAAGACAAAAGATGACACATGTGCACATTGAAACCTATCCTAAACTTATTGCATTTTTGGGAGAATGTCAGTAGGGCACAAATTGCCCGCTTACATTAAAAAGTTTCTTTATGAAGCCCCGGACTGCAATATTCTCGCTACAAACGTAAGTATTATCCGTCATTAGTATAAAAAATATGTATGTGCACACTTACCATTTGTAAAGCTTTCGGCGTGTCATAGGTACTTACCTACTTAGGCCCTAGTTCCAAACAAAAAAAATACTATTAATTTGCAAAACTGCTACAACTTTAGTTTTAACTTTTAAATTTTGATTTTGTTTGTTTTACATGTTGTTTAATTTTTACCATGTAGTTTTTTACCCGACTGCGGCGGAGCCCAAAAGGAGGGTTATGTTTTTCACCGCCATGTATGTATGTATGTATGTATGTATGTCCAGTTCTATGTTCCCCGCTACAGCAAAAACGGCTTGGACGATTTTGACAAATGAGATATCATTGGTTTCGTCTTCGCAGCGAGAGTGTCATCACTGAAAAGCGAAAAACAAGCTATATAATTTATAGAAAATTGTAAGAGCAATGTACTTATTGATATTTATAACAATTTTAATTTAACTTGAATATTGAAAAAGGCATTGCAGGAGGGGACAAGCAAGTTCAAGAGTCAACTTATTTAGCATACCTACGTCCGTTTACATGTTTGTTCGCACCGATAACCTGAGTTTTTAATTTTGGTAGAAAAGTAGTCGAGTTCATAAATATGTATACTTACGTACACTTTAGTACCTTGTCTATTTAATGTCTGTTTAAACAGCGATACATTAATTGTCACAGCGAATACATTGACAAAAGGTACTAAAGTGTATACCTACATACCTATTTATGAACTCGACTGTACCTATAAGTCTTTAAGTTTGAACATGAGCGGGGTAGTGATTCTTTCAAAAGCAAAGGTGAGCGAACGCAGGACTGAATGTCCAAGTGGCGAGTTTAAGTAGTCCCGTCAAAGCGAACAAAACACATTTCAGCGCGTGTATTCAATTTGGCAGCATGGTGTCACCACTATGCTTGTACGTAGAATATAATAGTTTCACTAGTTCTCCCATTACTTTCCCTACAATGGCTTCTCGAACGTATAAGGCTGCCTAATTGAGAAAAAACGCGCTAAAATGTGTTTTGCTCTCTCTGACGCGACTACTTAAACTCGCCGATTTGAAATTCACTCCTGCATTCGCTCACCTTTGCTTTTAAGAGAATCACTACCCAGGATCGGTCCCCACGGAGTTAAGGGGGATATCGTGAGGTTTCGTGGCGAACAACTACATTAAAATGCCAATCTCCTGACCACCGATTAAAGGTCACCGTGTGTACCTATACCTAACCCAAATTGCACACAACACGGAAGCGTCAGTGACACTTTTTAAATATGTTGTTTAGCACTGTTTATACTGAAAGAAATGTCTTATAGATTGATAATTTGTTGTTTAATATTTTATTGATGACCCTAACCTCTTATCGCTTTTGTAACCGTTATTATTTGGTATTTCAAAGCAAAGTAGGTATTTAAAAACGAAGTGTTTTGGTAGTGTGACGTACCATGCATTAGTAGGTTTGCGTTCGGCTACATATAAGAATATGATTTTTTACTTCAGTTACAAAAGAAAATGGTGTTTCGCGTAGGTATCCGGAAAAAGTTTTAATAACATATATGATTTAGATACTTAATCACTATTTGTCAAATTCGGACCATAATCCAATTTTAAACATATAATATTCATCTGGCAACTTACACGCTTTGTCCCGTAGACAGCGCTTTTCCCTCATAGGCGTCTGATAGTTGTTTTTGCAACTTACACCACCACTAAACCACTACTAAACCCTTATCAGGATCAACATTAGTGTCCATTTAATCAAACAACTCTGGCTAGGATCAACCATTAAACCCGAGCTTCTTAAAAACAGCCTAGTCGGTCAGCCAACGGAAACCACAGCCTCTAAGAATGACCGAGTGTAGCCTAGGTTTAATGACACACCATGTCTACCTAATTCTAACCAAGCAGCTGCAATATACCTAGTCTGGTCATAAGTTCTGTTACTGAGATTCACTAAAATTTAAAAATAAATCAATGGAGTTTTAATAACCCTGTAGGTATAAGTATTAAAATTTCAAAACATCATAACTTTGATTTATACAAAATATAAATAAAAATAATGTATTCTAAAGTATTGCAATTATTTTGATGTACAAGCTTGAATTATTCCCATTTCGGACTAGAAAATCATAGTTCAACTAGAGGACGCCCGCGACTTCGTACGCGTAGAATTAGTTTCCCGCTACTCCCCCCATTTCTTCCCGTTGGGGGTCGATTTTCGGAAAATCCTTTCTTAGTGCTCACTTACATCATGAAAGGAACCCCTGTAGCAAATTTCAAGTTTCTAGGTACAGTAGTTTCGGCTGTGCGTTGATATATAAGTCAGTCAGGTTTGACTTTTTATATATATAGATTTACGCACGACGATGATACTGATAACGTCCACAACTTTTGTAAGAGTTCTTGTAGAGAGTTCAAATTTGCGTGACAATATTGACCAGAGTTTTAGCTTTAAATTCTTTTAAAAATGTATTTCAAGGAACTAAAGATCCGCTTGTACACCGGTCAATCTTGATGTCTTTAAATCGACTTTACGATTTGACATGAATTTGAAGCAAATCCAAAAACACACCAAATCAGATGGAATTGAGTCTTGTTGAGAAATACAATTTTGGTCTCAAATATACACAGAGATAGGAAGTTTTTTTAATATTAAACAAAAAAACGTATTCGCGTTTTTAAGCGTTTTCAAAAAGTGAAATTTATGGAAAAGTCATGCGTAATTTCATCGATGCCGGCTGTGAATGTTAAAATCGCGGCGGAAATTGCGGAACTAACTAATGATTATTTGTTCTTCAAAATGTACATTAATTAAGCTCTTAATTTTTGTAGGTATTGAAATAATAAAAAAACATTCGTTAGTTTTATTTGACTCAGCCTTAGTAACAGAACTTATGGCCGGACTAGTTACTTTGTTCCCTGTAAAACAAAGAACTACATACATATGAATAGATATTAGTATGTAGGTATGTAGTTATTTTTTTTACAGGAACATTTTAGCTGACAGGCACCATTAATGGACACTTAACTCTTAATTCAAATTTCATACGGTCAGAAATTGATTGTTGCAAAACAATTGAATAACCCTTATCTTCTGTAAAATAATAATCAAGTGTCCATCATTATTGGTCCTTGTCCATTATAGCCTAAGCAACAAAGGAAAATCAGAGGAAAAAACTCGTGTAAAAGCGAATTTTGGCATAGTTATAGGGAATGGTGTTTTAAACCACATACTAAAAGTACTGATGGGTGGGGGTGAAGCTAACGGGTGGAGGTGGGGGGTGTAAATGTCCCTTTTTTTAGTTTTTCGTAAATAACTCATAAACGTGGCCCATAGCAAAAAATGTATAGAATAGAAAGATGTTTATTTCCCTAGTTCATATGTTACATTACGTATGTCCAACAGGTCGGTGGTGTGCGGTCTGTGGGTGTGTCAGCTACTTACGGTCTACTTATCTATGTCTGAAAGATCTGTATAAGTGTCGTGTAGTATGAGCTGCATGCATTTTAGTGGTATGTGTGCAGAATAAATTTATATAAATTTAAATGCTGTCTCATATTTCCTTATCCTATTTACAGCTAATTAAAGTCTATGGGGACGTGGAGCGGTCGTTCGCTTACTGAGCAGCCGACTCCTGTCTTTTTTTGGTACATAGTTGATTTCACCTAGTCTAGTATTGGTCAAGAGAGGGTTGTGCTGTCCGTATCCAATGTAGGCGTCACCGGGGGTGTCTAGGTCCTCGATATGCATTTCGCGGAGTCGGCGCAGCATATCCTCGTTTAGGTCTTGTGCACGGAGGTGCCATGGATCCCAATCGAGCATATCCCAGAGTAGCGAGGTTTCTAGGCGTCTTGGGAATTGTCCGGTGGTTTTGAGGGCCATTCGATATTGGCGTTCAATTTTTAGTAAATTGCTCTTACTGTAGCGTGAGAGTAGTTGTACCACGCCATAATCCAATATAGGAAGTAGGCAGGCCTGAACGACGGCAAGTTTCACCGTCAGATCCGTCTTAGCGTGCCAGCCTATGATAGGAGCTAGCGCGCCGCGTGCTCGTCGCGCCTTCTGCACGACGTAGTCCGTCTGTTTGCCCATGGTCATCGTCTTGTCTAGCTGTACCCCCAGATATTTTATGCTGTTTTTGTATGCGATTACCTCGTCTTTGATGCGAATGGTTCTGCGGTAGTTTCTTTTGTGAGTGAACATGGCACACTCCGTTTTGTCGACGTTGCATTTTAGCCCCCAGCGATGGTAGTAGTCGATGATGATGTCGGCGGCCCAGCCCGCGCGGTGCGTCGCGAAATTCGGGTCGGGTGATCTGTTAATGATACACAGGTCATCAGCGTATTAAGAGAGCTTTAGTCCTCGGATGCGGTCCCGTTGGTCCCAAGCATCATGTACATAAAGGTTAAAAATGACCGGGCCCAGAATAGAGCCCTGAGGGACTCCGTATGGCACAGATTTCTCGTCGCCGTTGGTGGTTCTGAAACGTCCGTAGGTTTTGCGACCGCTCAGGTAATTCTCAATTAGTTTGATGATGTTATTCGGGACGTCGGCTGTTTGAAGTTTCTTCGTCAGACCTTCGTGGTTTATGGAGTCGAAGGCCTTCGAGAGGTCTGTTGACACCATCGCCACGCTCTCCTTCGCCTCCAATGCATCCGTTATGAACTTGCCGGTGCGAAGGATTTGCGTGCCTGTTCCTCTGTTCTTGGTAAAGCCATGTTGAAACAGCGGTTGGAGTCTATCGGCCGTCTGTCGCAGGCGCGATAGAAGTAGGCGCTCGTGTAGTTTACTCATGATGTTTAGGAGGGTGATGGGTCGGTACGATTTGGCGTCCCGGTGGTTCTTGCTTGCTTTATGTAGAAAGATACACTCCCCGATTTTCCATCTGTTGGGATAATAACCTGTCAGCAGTAAGTAATCAGCTATCACTTTGTACCTGATGAGAAAGGGGTTGCCTCCGAGTTTGAGGGCGTCCGCTTTGATTTTGTCCGGGCCAGGCGCCTTCTTATTTTTAAAACGTCTGAGCGCGAGTCTGATTTCCTCTATGGAGGTAGGGTCGAGAGGCTGAGACGGTGTGGTCTTGTATGTGCTCTTGTCTTCGTCGTTTATCTCGGCTTCTGTAACGATTGCTGCGTCGACCAGGGCGTCGATGGTTTCTTTCTCGCTGTTGCAACCCTCGATGTGCGGGAGTCTCTGTACCGGAGCCTTCAGGCTGCGTTGGATTCGCCACATCTGGGCTCTATTATTCTGTGGATCGTTTATTATCCGTGTCCATTTCTCGTTGCTGTATTCCATGAGTGCTTGTTGGACCAGGTGCTTCAGACGGTTGTAGGTTCTTCTTTGTTCCGTTATTCTGTCCTGGTTAAAGCGTAGTCGCCACGCTTTGCTTTTTGCTTGGTTTCTTTCGTCGATCAATTTATTAATCTCTTCTGGGAGTTGATCATTTCTGTTGTTTTCGTGTAGTGGCGCATACTCATCCAGAGTTGCGGTAATGGCTTTTTCCAGTTGTAGTATATATACTTCGCATTCTAGGTCGGATGAGATTTCCTTTGGTAGGTGCGTAGTTTTATCCCATAAGGTTTGTTGAAATTGTTGTCTGATTTCTTCGTTGTTTGCAATAGCGCGGGTGTTTCTTACCAGTGTTTTCTCTCTGTCCACCATAATGTTTAGGTCCAGTAGCCAGGGCATGTGATCTGAGCCAACCGATGTTGTTTGTCGGCATGTTATGGTGTCGAAGGCTTGCGCATCATGCGAGAAGATGGCTGCATCGAGGATGCCGTAGCCCGCACTGTTAGGTCGTGAGGGTAGACCCGTGTGGTGTATGGTGCAGACGTCGGAATTACAGAGGTCGCGAATGAGTATTCCCGCCCCTTCGTCTCTCGTCTGGTTGAGTGTGGTCATTTTAAGGTTGAGGTCCCCAATGGTGATGTTCGGGGATTCTGTTATGATGTCCTCTAGCTCGTCCTTAAGCGCTGTGGCGTCAATGTGCTCTGATCTGTGTGGTATGTATATTCCCTTAATTTTTAGGGAGTCTCCGGTCTGATAATCGTAAGTGAGGTTTATAGCGACGCCTTCGATGAGGCTATCTCTCTCTTCTATACCTGGGGCTACGTCGGTCTGACTCCAGCGTATTCCTCGCATCACGTACATCGCTGTGGTTAGATGCGACGTGATCGAGTGAGTAATCTTGTCGTAGTTCAGGAGGTTCATGCGGATTTTGGAGAAGTCTACGCGGCACTCGTTGACTACGATTATATGTGGTTTATGACGGTCGGCTAAGGATTTTAGCTCGAGGAATTTACCTTTGAGTCCTTGCGCAAAAAATGTACCGCCTGGAGAATTTTGATATTTTGGTAAGTAGTAGGCCAATTTATGGTCTGTTCTAAAAAAAAACTAGAGGTGTCACTACTTCACAACTACATTAAAAACATATATCGTATCTTTTTTATTAGGTTTTTATTTTCTTCTAGTACTTATTTGTTTTTTGGGAGGCGATGTAAATATTGTAAATCTATAAAAAGAATATTATTTCAAAATTTGAAGCAAATTGCTTGAAAACATCCCGAAAAACAGTAGGCAAATTAAAGATCGGCCACCGTTTACGAATTATTTACGAAAAACTAAAAAAGGGATCTTTACACCCCCCTACCCGCTAGCTTCACCCCCACACACACCCCATTCCCTGCAACTATGCCAAAATTCGCTTATAGGTACACGAGTTTTTTCCCCTGAGGGACAGTTTTTGGTCTTAGTTGGGTGGACTATTACTGTTTCCGACACCCTTCGAAGTTTCAAAAATTCTCCTGTATTCTTAAATCTCCAAAAACTTCATTTACCTAATTTCAGTTTTAAAGTGATTACAGATTTATAAACTAAACATAACATAAAGTTTAAAATTGCTTTCCACTGATAAACAAGTTCTTCTATTAAAAATACTTGTTAAAATGTGAGACAGTATAACTAAAGGCATACAATTCGTGTAAAACTGGGATCGAACCTTGTGAGTGTATTAGTATTGTTAGCAGTTGGCATGTGTCGTGTGACTTGTCTTGAGCCTAAGGCCACGCCCTAAATTGGCGATACAGCAGAAGTGCGACATCACATCACTAATATTAGGTAAATTTTTCATTAATTTCACGTACTTATTATACTTGATTATATATTTGTTTGTTTGGTTCTAATCTTGCAACTTAAGCCAGTTCCCGTAATATATATATATATATGTAAAAATCATGGCATTGCAATATTATTGGGATCTAGAGCTGATCTGATGTTGGAGTCTGAAGGTGATAGCATGATCTTTGCTGTAGGTACTTAACGTAGAGCCACCGAGTTTGGACTCGTAAGTTTAGTCTCGAAGCTTATCTCAAAAATGTCATTTTGGTCTAAAACTTATTATATTTAAATATAGTTACCAAGTAAAGAATAAGTACTTACCTGCTTGCCGAGCGTAATGATGTCGCACCGCTCTACTGGACCGCCAAGTTAGGCCGCGGCCTGCCAGATGCTGTACTTGTACGCTTTTACCTTGTTGTTTCAGCCAAGCGATCCTGGTAGACAAAACGTTGTACGTGTCGGGCACACTGGGCATGGACCCGACGGCGCAGCTGGTGGCCGGCGGCGCGGGCCCGCAGGCGCGGCAGGCGCTCTACAACATCAAACACGTGCTCGAGGCCGGCGGCGCCTCGCTCGAGTCCGTCATCAAGACGACCATACTGCTCAACGATATAGCTGACTTTCAGACTGTCAACGCAGTTTATGGAGAATGTGAGTAAATGAATAGCTTAGTCTAACGAAGTTTATAACAAAAAAACTAGCCCAGTAGTAGGTACTGCCACAGAAAGTTCCAATAGGCTTTGAAATGTGTAAATACAGCATTGTTAAATAAGAGCATCAGAAGCGGTATGGATTGAAAGTGTAACTTTTAAGTATATTGTTCAGCAAATGCTAGCCAATATGCCATGTTGGTTGACAATATGCCATGCGAGTGTTTTTTTAAAGCCATGAAAAGCAAACGAGTAGACGGGCCGTCTGATGGTACTTAAGCAGTCAGTGTCGGTCAACAATGCCAGGGGCACAGCCATGTTACTGTTTTTCAGTGAATACTCTTCTGTAGCCGGATTTAAAGGTAGACGTGTTATGCTGAGGAAACACCGTAGAGGGAAGGAATTCCATAGTTCCAAAGTACGAGAAAGAAAAGACCTCTGGAGACGGACTGTAGTCGATTTTAATGGTTCCATCCGCAGTTAATATGGAGGAACTCTACTCAGGCGGCGGGTGGTTCGATAGTAAAAAGGTGTTGTAGGCACTAAGCTTAACAATTCCTCAAAGCACTCCCCGTGAAAGAATGTAAATGTGTGGATGGCAATTGGCAATTGTATTATGTGATAGTCATTGCGAACTGTCTTGCGTTGTCATGGTTGTACGTTTTGTAGACTAGGTAGGTACTGATTGAACCAGTTTCTAATAAAACAAGGTACCTGCTCTTTGGTTTCATTTGTGGTCTAAGGCTGCGTTCATATTACACCAGAGCTGTGCTAGGTAGGTACTAGGTAAGCGGTTCGCATATTTATCCACCAATAGGATGTCCTCATCATCCTAACTTCTCACGTCTCCATGGTCTTGTTTCAGTTTTCCAGAAGGACTGTCCGGCGCGCGCGACGTTCCAGGTGGGCAAGCTGCCGGCGGGCGCGGCGGTGGAGATCGAGGCCATCGCGCTGAGCGGGAACCTCGTCGTGGCCGAGGCGGGACCCTGCCCCTGCGCAAAATGACTAGCTGGCGACGGTCTCACACATTCAAAATTATAAACATATCATTATTAATTCTTAGAGCAAATAACTGCCACCTTTCGTGACCCGTACCGATCAAATAAAGAAATATGAATAGGGGGAGTTGAAGGCGCGGAGAAACACCCCCTTATCATCACATAAATTTACATGTTTCCATTGTACTTGCATTTAGTACTGTATGATAAATGTCTTACATATAACTCGGAATATTGGCGTTTTTCTAAGCGCTCGAGTTCAATTTTAAACGGAACGTGTTAAATCACAGTTAGTACCTACTTGCGCATGCGTTGTTGTTGGAGGCTGTTAGATTTAACCGCGATTCAATATTTATTTTAACAAATTATCAAGTGGTGGTGTTGTATCTTGTTTATTGTTATGTTAAATTAAATGATTTAAGTATACAAACATGTACCTATTCGTTTTACTATCATAAATAAAGGAAGTCACAAGTTCCGGGACCGGACCCGCTTACCGTAACCTGGGTTTTTGAACGGGTTTTTATTAAGCTGGTTTTTAAAAACCCCCCTGTTTCGGTAACCCTCTAATCAGCTTACCCGCTATAAAGGCTATCGCTTCGATTGAATTAATTCGGCTTACCGCTTACCGGTATCAATAAGCCGCGAACGGGTTACCCCTTGTTGCGCTGATTGAACCTGTCAAGATCAGTGCCGGATTAGCCATTAAGCAAAGTAAGCAGCTGCTTAGGGCATCACGAGTCAGGGGGCACCAAAATCTCAGATCAAAAATCAAAAAATGAACTTTTAAATTTGCTAAATACTTGAGAATCTTGAATCTTGATGTAGCTTATAAGAAAAAATACGGTAAACGAAACGCTTTCGGAGAATGAGACAAACAATTTTAGTTTTCCCGCGAAAATACAATACAATTACAATTCCGAATCGATTTCGGTCCAATCACCGCATTATTTACGAGGGTCAAACTGAAAGTTCTAAGAAAATCAAAAATGAGCAAACTAGCAAGTTAGTTTAATTATATCTTTTCAAAATAGTGTCCATTCACATCAACGAGTAA
Organism: Acleris cristana; assembly: GCA_948252455.1. NCBI lineage: Eukaryota > Metazoa > Arthropoda > Insecta > Lepidoptera > Tortricidae > Acleris > Acleris cristana. The sequence goes on along the minus strand of OX411784.1, from coordinate 8,562,848 downwards.
ATTTCTGTGAATAATTCTTAAAAGAGGAGAAAATTAACAACAAATATCAAGCAGGTTTTCATTTTTAAATTTATTCTCTGATTCTGGCAAAATTATGTGTACCGATCCGAACCATCGAATACCAAACATAGTAAACTTATATCCACAGGACCTCAACACTGAATAATCTACGGAAATTCAATAGTTTCACTCAAATGTTGCCCATAAAACTAATTCCAGCGATGCGTCTGTTAAATTTTTAACGCACCCTGCGCACGCACAACTTTTTGAAATCTTTCACGACGATCCGACTAGAGGACGCCCGCGACTTCGTATGCGTAGAATTAGTTTTCTGCTACTCCCCCCATTTCTTCCCGTTGGGGGGTCGATTTTCGGAAAATCTTTTCTCAGTGCTCACTTACATCATGAAAGGAACCCTGTACCAAATTTCAAGTTTCTAGGTATAGTAGTTTCGGCTGTGCGTTGATATATAAGTCAGTCAGGTTTGGCTTTTATATATATGTATATATATATATAAATCACTGACAAATAAATTGCCCAAGAAATACGATTCTGGTAAAATGCATAAACGTTCCTTGACTTTTAATGTTATTAAGAGTGTTTATAATTTTATTTTATGATAGCTTTTTTAAGATTTTCATACGTAATGGTAAAAAATGTGAAGCGGAAAATAGAAAGAGAAGCGGCTTCTATCTGTCACCTAGTTTTTCTCAGCAATTACAAATACATTGGCGACTTACTTATTCATTGGTATGGGTGTTGCACTTGTAGTCCGGTGGCCGACTGCAAGAAACCCTACCTGATAAAAAAATAGAAAATGCCTACTCTGTAGGGGTAGCTGACTTTTAGTAGCTTCAACTGCTCTTGGTCGGCCGCGGCTTAACTTGGCAAATTTTGCGCAAATGGCAAAAAAGTGGTACAAAAATTCATCAAAAAAAACCTCATCGAAAAATAGAATGAAACTTGTATGGTAGGATAGAGGCCATTGAGGACAGTAAAAAAAAAGTGGTCGGCCAAATCCTGTGTTGGCAGGTTCCTGTGTCCGACCGAATTTGTGGTACCACGAGACAGCTGCATTTTACCTCATCGAAAAATAGAATGAAAAAAACGGATTATAATAGCTAAATTAAACCTGTTGACGTATGTCTTGGTCGGCCTCACCTAAGTCTGGCAGTTTTTGCAGTCCGACCAAATTTATAAAAAAAAAAAATTGTTTCAAAATTGAAAATATGGTTTCTTTATGGCTTAAACTGACCAAATTTTACTGAACAAATATTTTTTTAATTCAATATTGAAAATATAGTTTCTTCATTGCTTTAACTGACTAATAATGCTTAATTTAATAAAAGGCCTTCTACACGATCGGGACCAACCGCCAACCATCGTGTCCTTGGTCGGATCTCCCGTCGGCCGGCAGCGTTCCTGACGGTTGGGACCAACCACGAACGCAGGCTGTCGCGAGGGATGCGCTTACGACCAAGGCCGTTGACATCAACTAAATACGGTCGGCTCAACCGCTTTCTACACGGTCCATTTTTATATCAACCCGACCAAGGACACGGATCATACGGTATATGGGGCCCTTAAGTGTGATGGTAGTATTGTCTTTATGTTAACCATGGACTTTTACCTACACTGGACTGATTACCGCGATAAAAAAGTGTGACCGACAACGAAACCATACTAGAGAATTGCATCTCGTTTTAATTAGGGTGACCAAGTACATCTGCGGATACCAGGATTTTTTTTAAGTTATAAATGTGTCAATTTATTTATTTAATCATAACACTCGGCTGACTTTATTCAGGTGACTCGTGAATTATGTTTCGTGAAGTAGCACTATTAAATAAGCTAATGGAAGAAGAATCAGATTAAGAGATAATCTCAAGAAATAATCTCATAACTCTTATGAGAAAACGAACTCATCGTTATTGGGTTTTACATACATTATACATTTTTGGTTTTCCCGTCCCGTCGTTCGTGTAATCGTTACGTATGCACATTCCGATACATTTTCTATGAAACGATATTGTAAAAAATTCCCCGTCCCTTCCGTGTAAAATCACGTTACGTATGCAGAGACCTAAAGGTGCTTTTCCACCGGCGAGGCCGGACGAGGCGGCGCGAGACTATAATTGAAATTGTATGGCAAAATTAAATTTCTCTCCCAGCGCACCTTCGGTGGAAACAGTGTGGATTGGCGAGGATGTGCGATACGAGAATTGAATTTTTTGTTATTATAATAATTAACCGTATTGCTGCGTACATAGAGTGTTTATTAACTCTGCAACGGGAACACAATATCGTTTCATAGAAAATGTATCGGAATGTGCATACGTAACGATTACACGGACGACGGGACGGGAAAACCAAAAATGTATAATGTATGTAAAACCCAATAACGATGAGTTCGTTTTCTCATAAGAGTTATGAGATTATTTCTTGAGATTATCTCTTAATCTTATTCTTCTTCCATTAGCATATAATAATTCACGAGTCACCTGAATAAAGTCAGCCGAGTGTTATGATTATTGATTATACAAGAGGGTTTATGCCTACAGATACCAATAAATGTCATAATCTTGACATACAAGATAGGCTCTACTTTGAAATCCGTAATTCGAACTTCATAAATTGCTATCCCTTTTGCTCTCGACGCGTCACTAATTCGCAAGAAAGTGACGGAGCGATCCGAAGTTCGAATTACTGATTTCAAAGTAGAGCCCAAGATGTTAACATAAAGACAATACTACCATCACACTTAAGGGCCCCATATACCGTATGATCCGTGTCCTTGGTCGGGTTGATATAAAAAATGGACCGTGTAGAAAGCGGTTGAGCCGACCGTATTTAGTTGATGTCAACGGCCTTGGTCGTAAGCGCATCCCTCGCGACAGCCTGCGTTCGTGGTTGGTCCCAACCGTCTGGAACGCTGCCGGCCGACACGGGAGATCCGACCAAGGACACGATGGTTGGCGGTTGGTCCCGATCGTGTAGAAGGCCTTTTATTAAATTAAGCATTATTAGTCAGTTAAAGCAATGAAGAAACTATATTTTCAATAAGTACTGAAATAAAAAAATATTTGTTTAGTAAAATTTGGTCAGTTTAAGCCATAAAGAAACCATATTTTCAATTTTGAAACAATTTTTTTTTTTTATAAATTTGGTCGGACTGCAAAAACTGCCAGACTTAGGTGAGGCCGACCAAGACATATGTCAACAGGTTTAAGTTAGCTATTATAATCCGTTTTTTTCATTCTATTTTTCGATGAGGTAAAATGCAGCTGTCTCGTGGTACCACAAATTCGGTCGGACACAGGAACCTGCCAACACAGGATTTGGCCGACCACTTTTTTTTTACTGTCCTCAATGGCCTCTATCCAACCATACAAGTTTCATTCTATTTTTCGATGAGGTTTTTTTTGATGAATTTTTGTACCACTTTTTTGCCATTTGCGCAAAATTTGCCAAGTTAAGCCGCGGCCGACCAAGAGCAGTTGAAGCTACTAAAAGTCAGCTACCCCTACAGAGTAGGCATTTTCTATTTTTTTATCAGGTAGGGTTTCTTGCAGTCGGCCACCGGACTATTGGGATGATTCCTCTTGCTTTTCATTTTAAGTTCTCAGATTATTTAAAAAAAATATCTCTAACTCGGACTCGAGCACCGAGGGTTCCGCACATCCATCTAAGGTCCAAAGTCAATCTGACATTCTACATTAATAAGGTTGAGTTTCCTATAAGTTACAAATGATTTGGCATCTCTAATGGCATGACGACAAAGTATTTTTTTTTTGGATTTGGTTCCTAAATTTACGTTCGTACCGTACATAGTCTTGCTACAGACATTGAGTCTCCTTTTTTCACCTTTTGGTACGGAACCCTAAAAATGCATCATAAATGCGAAATCTGTACAGTCAAGGGCATTACTATGGCACTAAGGTCTATGTGTACATTTTTTTGCAACTTGGTGCGGACAGTTTTTTTCACCTTGACTGAACATTTACTTCTTTACCTGCAGAAAAACGACGTTTTATTTACGACAGCCGTTTTCCAAAAAAAAACTTAGTAGGTAGGTATATTATGTAAATCATGTAATCCAACAATATACCAGAGTATTTTGTAAAGTAAAGAATATATTTTTACCCTTGCTTTATATGTACGGTCACGAGCGTTAATTTGGGACCCATTTCAAGAAAAATATGCTTGAAGTCGTCAATGCCATTAGAGATGTCAAGACATTTGTAACTTTTCGGAAACTCAACCTTATTTTTGTAGAATGTCAGATTGACTTTGGACCAAAGGTGGGTACCAAATTAAATCTCGTGACTGTATCAGAGATATCAGCCTAATGGAACCCTGACCACCATACAGTCTGTTCCTATTCAGCCTGCTAATGAAAATAACAAATATACCTGACTGTAATTGAATAAATAAATTACTTATGTACTTACATTATTTAGAAAAGTTAAAACTTACCTACCGATGCAAAACTATTTCATTTTATTGTCAAAACATGAGTAGTTTTTTTGGAATCTAAATACAGCGTTCAGTATAGTGTTGTGCTAGCCATTATCGGTGTAAGAATTTTATAATATTATTCATGAACTTTACTTTCCGATCAGAGGGCCCTGCCAAGATCCACTACGCTAACTAGCGTTTTTATTCGTTTCGTTTTTTAACCAATCGCGTCACATGTAGATGACGTGATACGAAAAGTCACGTGATCTACCAGTGACGCGATTGGTTAAAAAGGATTGTATAGATATACAGGAGGAACAAAATGTAAGTCTATGTAAGTGTGAATATTTTATCCAATTTTGCTAATGTTTGCGGCACAATACATAATTAAAAATATAATTCAACACTTTTAGAAAACTTTAGAAACCCAATCTTACTATAATAATAAATGTGCTCGACAACTACATATACAGGGTGTAAATTTAAATCGGTCAGTATGGGAAAGTTTGAAACTGTAAGACATACGAAGATCTATTCTTAGGAACCATGTCATTTTCATTTAGTAACAAGGAAAACTGCATTCATACATTAAAAAAAACTTGTTCTGAGCTCGGGAATCAAACCCGGACGTTTTGTAAAAGATAACTACATAACATACTTAGCACTATTTCTATTTAGATATCGATTGTGTAGGTCTTAAGAAGTAAATGTTCAGAACATAAAGACATTAAGTGTATAAATAAATAATATGACCATGCTCAACCTTCAAAACTACGCGAATATGGAGTAATAATGGTAAATTGATTTGTTTATATGAGTGACGAAATGATTTGATTTGAAGTCCAATTCAAAGTTCCATTGGGCTGGTGGTACCTACCTTTTTTTTACCAAATTTTAGTTTTGTAGGTAACTTTTAAAGTTTCGGATAAAAAGAAAGTGACATACCGACCTGACAGACGGACATAGCGCGAAACTATAAGGCTTAGTTGATATGAAACTTTAAGACATTTCAAGCTCGCCGCAAGGAACGTCGCGGGAAAGTCATAGTCATATTTAAACAATGAAATGTTCTTCGTTATAGGTAGGTAGTCGCTCAACTAGCTTAATCGAGATATGTTATCGTCACCCTTGAAATAGGTACCGTTGAGGAGTTCCGTTGGCCATCTGAGGTCTTCATAATCAGTGCCACGTCATCAAATGATACTTTTTGAACGCAACTGCTGGGCTTGTTACTAAAAATATTAAAATCGCTATATGTATGCCTATAATATTTGAGGAGTTCTCTCAATTCCTCACGGATCCCCTCATCTGATTCAGATTTGATGACAATGGGACCACTTCAGAAGCATACTCTATCAAACCAAAAAATAACTTCTAAAAACGGGCCATAATTGGGATAGACCAAAAAAAAATAACTTATGGTATTTACATTCTAAATCTAAAGAATAGGTAATTTTAAGAGACCTATTTCATTAATTTTGTAATTGACACAACAGTTTTTTTTATGGATGACATGATTACCTATTTTAAATTTGGGATGGCATTTTCTAATAAATTACAACAATAAAATGATATCCTATGATGAAAATTGATTGTAATAGTGTATTAAAACATACTATTTCAAGCGGTTTTCGCCTAACCCGTAAGATACACCTAGGAGGGCTTCAAGCCGAGAACGAAAGTCAAACAATGGTTAAATATACTTTTGTCGAAATATCCGAAATAAAATAAATATTTCAAAAAATTAATAATGCAAAACGGCTTTAAAATCCTGTTTCTCGAAATGGTTTTCGGATTAGAGTAATTTTATAAATATGAACAATCCCAGTTGACGGAGAAATCGGAGAAAATACATTAAAAAAACCGGTCAAGTGCGAGTCGAACTCGCGCACGAAGGGTTCCGTACCATTATCGAGCAAAAAACGGCAAAAAAAACACGTTTGTTGTATGGGAGCCCCACTTAAATATTTATTTTATTCTGTTTTTAGTATTTGTTGTTATAGCGGCAACAGAAATACATAATCTGTGAAAATATCAACTGTCTAACTATCACGGTTCATGAGATACAGCCTGGTGATAGACAAACAGACGGACAGAGAAGTCTTAGTAATAGGGTCCCGTTTTTACCCTTTGGGTACGGAACCCTAAAAAACATACAGTGCATGGAACAGAACCTCTTCCTTTTTTGAAGTCGGTTATAACGAAAACCCAGCCGAATCAGTCCCGCAGTTTGCGAGGTACATAGAAAGAAGAAAGATACAGACTCCGATACACTCCTCTGTTTGGGTCGGGGGTTAAAAAATATTAATTTCGCTTAATTGTGCTTTACATGTTTACATTTTTTTTTATGACACGGACAAGGCAAACGAGCACACACGCCACCTGATGGTAAGTGGACAGCGCTTCTAAAATGGCATTTATCCGGCATAATGTTGTAACACCGAATACCAGTACAAGAATTATTTGGTATGTTGTTCCAGCGATGCGATCCTGGTAGACAATACATTGTACGTGTCGGGCATGGTGGGCATGGACCCGCACTCGCAGCTGGTGTGCGGGGGCGCAGAGGTACAGGCGCGGCAGGCACTCACCAACATCAAACACGTGCTCGAGGCCGGCGGCGCCTCGCTCGAGTCCGTCATCAAGACCACCATACTGCTCAACGACATATCCGACTACCAGGCTGTCAATCAAGTTTATGCCGAATGTAAGCACTCAGTAGAGCCCGTGTGATTGGCTAAAGTGTAACCACAGTGAAAACATACCAGTACGAAAGATCATCTTATCTTTGCATCGATCGCGCGGCTTGGTAGCGTGCGAGCTTTATGGGTAAGTATGTACCTACCTCGCGACCCAAGAAAAAATAAATTTCATTGAAATATATGTGACAAGTATAATCGCTATAAACCTACCTTATAATATTACCAACGTAAATAATAATAAATCAGAGATACTATAAGTACTCCAGTAAAATTGGAGATTCAAAGTACGGCGTAGTACCTATGCGTCTAATCCGGTAGTTCTGATTGTTTGCAGACTTGTTTATAATATTCGCCCAATGAATAATCCAAGTTTGTGACCTCGAGCGCGGAACGCAAATTTGTCAAAATTAAAAAAAAACGACGATAACTTACTTAGGACTTTTTTCAGATTTTGGCGATTATAACCCTAAAGAACTAGTTTTTGCTAGTAACTTCTCAGGACGTTTTTAAAGCAGACTAAATTTGCTAGCATATGTGACTAGAGTTGTCTCTGTAGACTCAACAGTTATTGAATAAAGCTTTTCAAAATTTATCATATTTTCGAACTTAGTTCACTTTGTGATACCAGCACCAAATTTTAAATAGTATGTTGCTTAACATGTTATTCTATCTTAAAAAACCGTTGGGGTCCCATCTGCAAAGTGCCGTCATAACTTCGGATCCAGGTACTTTTCAGGTAGAATCCCAACGGTTTTTAAGATAGAATAACATAACAACATACTAAAATTTGGTGCTGGTAGCTTGTATCACAAAGTGAACTAGTTATGTTACCCCTCACAAGCACTAATTGCAAAAAATTGCGAAGTCCAAAAAAATGATGAATTTTGAAAAGCTTTATCTCAAAAACTATTGGGTCTACAGAGACAATTTTAATCTCATATGCTAGTTAATTTAGTCTGCTTTAAAAACGTGCTGTAAAGGTACTAGCTAAAACTAGTCCTTTAGGGTTATAATCGCCAAAATCTGAAAAAAGTCCGAAATTTTCGCGGTTTTTTTAATTTTGACTATGTAAGTTGCGTTTGGCGCTCGAGGTCACAAACTTGGATTAATCATTGGGCCAACATCATAAACAAGTCTACAAAAAATCAGCTACAGGATTTAACGTACACACATGTTGACTAAAGTTACCGGAGTACTACGGCTTGCTTATTAAATACCTACTAGAGGACGCCCGCGACTTCGTACGCTTAGAATTAGTTTCCCGCTACTTCCCCTATTTCTTTCCGTTGGAGATCGATTTTCGAAATATCCTTTCTTAGTGCACCCCTAGGTTACCCAAGGAAAACTCCCTCCAAATTTCCCCTAGTCCCTAGATCCAGCGGATTAGACTGTGCGTTCAATGTCAGTCGGTCACTAAGTCACGGTACTGTTATATATATTTAGATGGACGAAGAACAATGCATTACCACTCATTCAAATACGTCTACTTCAGACCATATTATGTGTACTTAAATCATTTGGTTTTTATGGCATGAGGAAGGTTCACAAACACACATTCCACCTGATGGCAAATGAGCTCCGTGGCCCATAGACATTTGCAATTCAAGACTGCAGTCTTAAGATTAGATAAGAAATGCATTTCCTGAGAACTAGGATGGAATGCCTCTGTAAGTGTTCTTATTGTTTCAGTTTTCCCGAAGAACTGTCCGGCGCGCTCGGTGTTTCAGGTGATCGGGCTGACGAAGGACGCGGCGGTGGAGATCGAGGCGATCGCGCTGAGCGGTGACCTCATCGTGGCCGACGCTGGCCCGTGCCCCTGCTCCCGTCGATGACTAGCCGGCGATTCTAAACAAAAACGAAATCCCGACCGGCAACTGCCCGACAAGTTCCCGCGCAACCGTCCCGCGGGGCGACAGACGTTGGGGGCGGCGGGGCGATTGTTACACGCGGCGGTTAGATGCGAGCGTTTCCCTTTCCCGCAACAAAGCCCGCCTCCGCTGACGCCTAGATGCCTCATCCTTTTTATGATGCTTTTTAATTTGTATGTATACATTCATATAACCTACATACTTAAGTATCATAAAAAACTACAGTAGGATCAAAAACCGTTAGGGTGGTGAATGTCGGCTATGTAGGCGATAAGTACAGTCGAGTTCATAAATATGTGTTCACTTTAGTACCTATCTTGTCACTTTAATAGCTTTAGTACAAGGTACTAAAATGTACACATATTTATTTATGAACTCGACTGTACACAGATAAAATTTATTCCTATTTATTCTTCCTTAGTCTGTACTTACTTGCATATAATTTGGCGTTATTCAGAAATATACATGGTTAGGTACCTACATGGATACAAATTTGACGTTGTCTGGAGAAATTAAACACGTATGTAAATTGTATTAGTCATACGTGTGTACATTATTTATTATATTGTAATCCCTAGAGCGTTTGCTAAAACTTAGTGCGCGTTCAACGTTATTCCTACGGAAATTGCAGACACCGCGCGACTTTAATTTGCGAGGATTGAAAACAATATAAAATATTTTTCATTTCCCATGCTCTTAACCCATATATGGCCCGAACTATTTTTGGTGTCATAGGACTCTAATCAAAGATATGGGGTGTGAGGGGAAGGGTGTTTTTTTTAATGAGTCGAAAACGACCCACTGGGCACATATGGGTTAAAATGTTACTTTAGTCTCTGCACATCGGGACTAAAGCTCCTTATTAGTCTCTAGGGATTAAAGTTTTTTTAAATATACTTTGAAATGAAAACCCCTAAACAACCAATCACGGTGTTTGTGAATGGAGGATTATGGCCATTTTCAGTGATTGTGTATAGATAACTTTTAGGGCGTGGAAATAACCTCAAAATCACAATTGTGCAAAAATATTTAAAAAAAGATTTAATTTAGTGAAACACGATTAATGATTACGAATATTAATCTATTTAATTATATTAAGGATAAATTCATTTTATTGTGCATAGTCCAATTTGTTTTAAAATAGTTTTCAAGTTTGAACCTGTTGGCTAAATATGCCAAGCATTTAAAGCGTAGCATTAAAAAAAATAATCGCGGAACAAATTTGTTTTGTAAGAAACTTTGTAATAATCAATATTGTAATTTTGTATAGAACGTCGTTTTTTTTCCTCGCATTAAAAGTGAAAAGTATATGTGGCGTTATCTATGAAAAGGGACCTTATTGTCGATGGCGCTTCCGCCATTATTAACGATGCTCCGATATAAATACAACGTCGCGTGACGCAGTGCGGCGTAAGCGCCATCGACAATAAGGTCCCTTTCCATAAATAACGCCACATATAGTGGTGTTTAACACGAGACTAAACCACCATAATGACACTCGAACTATAGCCACCCTCGCTCCGCCTGGGTGGCTAAACATCTCGTGTCATTGTGGCTTGTTTTAGTCCCTTGTTGAACAATCTACTATTATTAGTCCATGCTATTTTATTGATAAGGAGACAGATAGCACCTATGATAAACTAGGTATTTGCTCATACTTGCTAGAGTTCAAAAAAAATGGGTTAACTTGAAACTAAAATGTGCGTGTGTTGATTAGGTGCCTAACTATTAATTGCGGCTTACTTTCAATTAATTTATAACTTTCACCTTTTTTGTTTTTACAACGATTAAGAAAGTAGGTCTTTGAGATCTTAAATAGTGATTAGTTAGGAATAATACCAACAACCATGATTATGGTTCACTTGCTTACTGGATGAGGAGTTCAATTTGTATTCGTGTTGGCCATTGAACTTTGCTTTTAGCTGAGCATGGAGCTATTATAAGAATGTTCCAGTGTTCAGTCAAGCTGTCATTCTTTCTAATGTTTTAGTTCAAGTTTGTTATTATGACAATGCACTAACTGCTCGACATGTTTAGAGTACCGTAAAAATCAATTAAGGCATTCGTACTAGACTTTATTAACACAGAAATTCATGCGGAGTCGCGTCAAATACACGAAACCAGCAGGTACCAATAATTATCATTCGTACTTCTTCCTCTCACTCATTTGTCAGATTACAGAGAGAGAGCTCTTTGACTAGTAATTATGAGTAAAAGAAAGGCCTAGACAGCGAAACAGTGCAAAGTTTGCAACAAGTACAAGCTTAGCAGCTGTTTTAATTTTGAATCATACTTAATTACTTGTAGGCTCTTTCATCTATGTATATAAAAACCAATTGCCGTGCGTTAGCCTCGCAAAAACCCGCAAACGGCTCGAACGATTCGAATAAAAAATAAAAGTTGTACTTAGTCTTAATTGCCAGGGCAAGGTTTATATGAAAAATAAATTAACTCGGGCAACGCCGGGCACGAACAGCTAGTTAACAATATTTATAAAACAATTCGCTAGTGTTACCTCTACACACGTCCCCCCACAAGTTAAATTATCAATTAGTTCTCGGAGGTCAAGGTTCAGCTTGCACGTACTGCCTATTAAAAAATTCAGTATCTAGCTAATAATTTATTTTAAAGCAAAACAGTTGCCTGCAAACGTGTTCATTATGCAAAATAAGCGAGTTAAGTAGTAAATTTTACTAACGTGGGACACAATTAATTACAAAAGCTTACCCTGTAAATATGTCACTTGAGCACATTTCAAAATTGCTAGGATAAGGCACAGGGTAGAAATATAGGCGAGTTGTTTGCGGTCATTAGTTATAAGTGTTGGTACTACATTAAAATGTATACAATGTTACTTTATTTAGTAATTAAGTAATTTGACGCACTTGATAGAAGTTCGTTGATGCGTTCGCTTCGATAACATATCATCATTACCCGTCTAGTTTGAACGCGGGCCTATGAGTATCATTATTCAACATTCCTGACAGAAAATGGTTACCTACAGATTTCCTATATTGCTATGTTTTGTCTTTTTCTTCTTTTCCCTTTCCTTTTGGCAAAGCAACAGTAGGAAAAAATACGTCATGGAACACGATCAGAAACAATGTTGTATATGTATAGTACTTACTACTTAGACAATTATTTTGGATTCTTAAGAAGCTTGTAGCTATTATTGCATGCATTTATATTGCCTTTACACCTATGGTTATTGTCAACGTTGTGATACCTTGTATTAACTTGACAATAATGGCGGCCGAGTGTAAAACAGTACAAAAGCAATAGGGGAAAAGTCAATGTAGAATAAGGGCCCTGGGCCGTGATTCTAGGCGGTAAAAACCATATCGTCTTTGATCTGTTATCGTATTGTCAACGTTTTGATAACTCTTATTTACTTGTCAGTAATGGCGGGCAAGCTAAAAACAATACCGTAATAGGCCAAAGACGATATGGCTTTTACTTTTACTGCTTAGAATAGACGCCCGCTGGCGTTCTCTAGCGAATGGGCGTAGCAGATGCTACGCTCTGCTACGTCGTAGAGCTGCATAGACTACAAACTCCGCCTTGAAAAATTGCGCGGTTAAAATACAACAACGCTGTTTCTAAATGTGACATGGAGCTTATTACATTATTATTTTTGATGCAGGTGTAAACTCAGCTCTAGAAGTCAACAACATTGGCCATTTTGTATTCGTTAGTTAGCATGTACGCCACATCGCGTTTTTTAACTTTTTAAAATAATTTAAAGCTCTAAACGGGTAATTTGCTGTATAAAAAGCCGTGGGTCTAGAATAGAAACGGCCGTGAAAGGAGAACAACGGCCACGAGCGCCGGCAGGGGTCGGGGGCGGCGTTCATCACCCGGTAACTGTTGCGTGTGCTCGCACCGCGCGGCGCACGGCCGGCACATAGCTTAGAACAAAGAGTTTTCACTCCGCCGTAAGCTTTAATTACACGTTGGTTGTCAGGACTAAAATAGCTAATGAAACATTGTATGCCGTTTGCCAGAAGACCATAATTAGTAATAAGGCGAGTAAACAACAAATCTTACACAAACAAACTTATTTTTAAATGTTTATGGAAATTCAAGGTCTTTCACCTGCTCCTATTACGGGCAACATTTAAACGGTTGTTTCTAATCTAAATTTTCATAAAATTCTTAACGATTGTAAAACTATACTAGGGCTCTGTTGTACTCGGTATAACCATATTGCTTTTTATATTTTCATATTGTTAACTGGGCTGATTTACTGTCGAGTAAATAAGAGCTATCATTTGTCAACGTTAAGATTCCATCAAAGTTGAAAGGCCACTCCGGTCGGTCTGTAACCTTGATCCCCGACTAAGGATTGCCCCTATGATCTTGTTCGTCTTCAAGGCATCTGGTGGTAGTTGATTTGGTCGGAGTAGGTCTTTACAGTTTCAAAGAAATCAAAAAGATCGTTTCGTAGCGCCCGCTTTCCTTGAGCTTGCTGTTTGCAAACACACGTTGGCAGTTTTACTAACTTCGGTCGTTTCATTATCAAAATTATGATTATTGTCCCAACGAGCTGATCTGATAAAAGCTTTAGAATGTGTGCAAATCGTTAACCCACGTGGATGATCCCATAAGAATCGGTATGAAAATGACTTCCAAAGGCTAATGGACGCCGCTTGTTGTTGCGGTTTAACCACAATTTTCATTGACAATGCTGATATAAAAATAGTCGTTAATCTTGCTAGCATACAAGAATGAATACCTACTAAACTTTTATTTCCGTTAACAATACGGACAGTTATAGGTACGGATTTTTTTTGGGACCTAAATATACATGTGAATCTAAACGAGTTTCTGCAAAGATTCTTACGTGAATGTAAGTTCTAGTAGCTAGTCCAATGTCTAACGTGGACGATGGATGGGTTTCATTCGTCATTATGGTAAATGATAAATAAAACCCATCCATCGTCTTCAGCCACCAGAACTTACATTCTTAAATTGAAGAGATTATCTGCTTTAATTCATTCTCTTACAGGAAATAACCTTTGTCGAAAATCTACATTTACCACCGATTATGGTATACCTTCGAAAGTACAATTTTTTGGTTCAATTGCTACAATACCTTGCTCTACCTTGCGACCTGGAAAAGTTTTTTATTGACTCTTGTTTAAAGAGGTATTACTATAGTTTTCCCGCAACTCCGTCCGTGCTGAAGTTCAATCTTTAGTACAAAAATCACATCCATCGATTTAGGCGGTGAACCTTGGAGACGAATTAAGGATTTAAATAGGCTAGTCTCGAGTCAGTGTTACTTGGATACGTAATCATGCTGACCAGTGATCTCTAGGTTTCAAAATGAACCCGTAAAGTCCCAATAGCGTCAGCTCGTTTATACAATAGTTTGTCGGCTGGCCATCTATCTACAAGCGTCTAGAAGACTACCGAGAGCTACAATGTCTTATTTTCAACTTTAATACCTCATCAAGTACCACTATAATTAACACGTCACTCTTCTATTAATACCTCATCCAGTATCAAGAAGCCTTCACATTGAAATTCCGTCTGACGAAAGAAAGGTCTCACTAAATATGCGCGTCAAAGTAAAGGAATGTATTACGTTGGTTTAATTGGAAAAACGCGATGGGGGTGCGAGGTCAGCTGAGTGGGCTCCCTCCTCCATAATAGGCTGTTACGATACGATCTGGGGGCGCGCAGCCGAGCGGGCTCAGTGCCGCCTCGGAGTCCGAGGGTCCGGTGCGGCTCGCGGCGGGGCGGCGACCGCCGATCCTCACCGAACCCTGCGACTATTGTGACTTGGATGTTGGACTCCTCCACGGATGGTTGCCCGCTGAACGAGGCCACGATGGGCTGCACCAGCAGCGCTCCAAGCATGGCCCCTGCGAATGCCACAGGTAGCAATTTATTATTTCAAACGTCTTTCACTATTGTTGAGCCTCCAATAATGTTATTCACAGTTTACAGTATTTTTTATAACCTACACTGAACCTGATTTGATTACTTATATGGATTTTGTATTTGATTTGGAAAAACTTGTCTGAAATAAATGATTATTTGTTTAATTTCGTACTTGTACGCGTCTTTGAACTGTTTAAAAAGTACCTAAAGTAAAAAGAAACAATCAGTATTATTTTTTGTTGACTTATTCCCATGTCTGAGAAACATTGGGGTCAATTCGCGTCAGTATTCTTAAGAATTTTAAATATCTGTAAACTTAACCTCGTGAGGCCCACGTCAAATTTCGTTAGTTCGAAAAAGAATCTTGTGTCAATCAACTAAAGTCAAAAGTCACTTTGACAAATGTCCTAAATTTAAGACGTTGGGCCTCGCAAGGTGTTAAACGTCAAACTCGATTCTAGTCTAACAAGAATTGAGTGATACAAATTGGCCCAAATATTTACTTAATTTAAAAGACAATTTTCTTGTTTTTTTAACAAGAGTAGTAACTTTAACGTTTAGCAGTTTAATTTTCAAAGCAAGGCAACTAGCTTTAGTTAACAACAGGATTTACGATTTCAACGATAAAAAGTTCAAATTGATTACTGACCGACCATAAAACCTGCCTGAAACTGCTGCTTAAGTATATAAATTTTAAGGCATCTTTTATTTTCAGAAAATAATATAACTTTTCCTGGCGACATGCAAGAAAATCAAATGGCAGAAATGAACAACATGGTCAGCGGCGTTACTGAAACAAAAGCCGTAATCGAAAATGAGGTGCTTCCTATGTGTGATAATTTAGAAGAATCAAAACATTTATCTCAAAATGACATGACTAGGATAGAGGCCATGAGCCGGCGGATAGATAAAGGTATGTTTATCCAGCACTACCATTAAGACGATTGTGAGGCTGAAAATTTCCATAAAAAATACGTTTCCACGTTTCGTACCATTTTTCAAAAAATATTTTTATTATTCGTCAGGGAGAAGTAGCGCCCTCAAAGGCAGGTCTTTCTTGCGGTTAAGATAACTATGCGCCCTAAAATCCATACAAGTAAAAAGTCTAATGCATTATAATATTTATAATGCTTGGTGTTATCCTCTCTTGTAGCACCAATGTTGATTCCTCGAACGGGATGGGCGGCGGCGGATCAGCGTAGCACGCCGTAGCACCACAAACGGTAGCACGCACCAATCGCCGCGTTACGTAGACCGTATAGGTACCTCGCCTACAAAATCGCCGGATTTGTTAAATCAATTTTCCAAAATCGTTATTTCTTAGAAGCAGAATTTTCATTCGCATTTTTTCAGGATTAAGATTTTACAGTCGTGTTATTTCCCCGACGCGTTTTTTCCTTTCACATTTTTTCACAATCCAGAAATTAATTTTTCACAACACTGCTCGGAAATATGGCCATAGATGGTCTTGTTTGGGGTCACAAAACGTCACTTATAAGGACACACCAAGAATGTTTTTCTCGGCGTGTTTGCTGATTGGTCGAGAACATAGTTGTCCAACTTTAAGAACCAATGAAAATCAATCAATACATTTTTGTGCCAGCTCCTTAAAATGAAAAATTGAAATCGACCAATCAGAACACACCATTTTGTGTCGTAAAATATTAGGTGTATTTTTGCTAAAAGATACACAGACTAAAAACAATGTCAGTGCTTTTTTTTTAAATGTAATTCATACTTGGCCCCTAATCTCGAACCTAGAGATGAAATTACATGGGAGATATGGCGAAACAAATACAATTTTATATGGAGTTGACATCTTCATCTCGAATGTTAGTTTATTAATCTCGAGTGCCACGAGAACAGGGGTCCAGATTAAAAAAAAAGTTATCTATGGTAAAATTGGCGGTGATACAGCTTCTATACTACCTTTGAAAAACCGACGACAATTGACTAACGCTATTGAGTTTTGAATATGAATTTTTATTTTATTTCCTTTCAGTAGTTGTGAAAAGCACTATGTCTGCCTCGGTAGAAAGTGCAATTTATGGACTCGTACACTAGAGGGCCTCAACTACGTTTCGGCCCTCTATATTACTCGTCCAAAAATCGCGTACTTTCAATCCTCTGCAACAATGTACTAACTTAACTGTGTTATAACTGTGTCGACGGAGTTCCGTCTTCTCGGACTTCATATTTCTGGGTGCTTTGGCCCTTGGGGCCTTCTGCAAACTTTTTAACTAATTATAATTGGGAAAATTTGCTACTGGCAGAAATTCAGATCGAAAAATATTCAATTGGAAAAAATGCAAATAGATTTCGACAGTCGAGTTCATAAATATGTATACTTTAGTACCTTGTCTATTTAATGTCATGTTTAAACTGCCATACATTAATTGTCACAGCGATTAAAGTGACAAGGTACTAAAGTGTACACATGTTTATAAACTCGACTGTACAAGACTAGGTTGGGACTAGGTCAATTTGCGTGAGATTGTCCCCGATATTTATTCATTTTATTTAATCTAACAAGCCCGCTTTACAAGATCTGACACGAATGAATCGTATAGGTGCATTATATACGGGTTTTGCGGTTTGAAATACGAAATATACTTTAGTATAATGTGTGTAGCTATGTATTTAATGTAAGTAAACCACGTTACATACGGAAAAAAATATTAATCAGCAGAATGGAACCAAAATGTGAAATTTTGTTTTACAATTCTCACGATTTGATTTATATAACGTTACTGTGACACAGTTTTCAGGATTATATGGTTTTTTATTTCCTTATAAAAGCTGAATGGACGGCCCAATTAACCTCGACAGACAAGGTTTCGTTAGGTTCGTCTTAACGTCGCGAGTCTCTATGGGTACTTTAATAAAAAACCCGGTCAAGTGCGAGTCGAACTCGCGCACCAAGGGTTCCGTATTTAAGATAATATGCTTGGTTACCGCAAAAGAAAATACTCCTTTTGTATGAACTTTATATTCTATGCAATTAGGTCCATTTTGACAGGCCCTAAATTTTAAAACCGATTTTTAAAGTTTTTTTGTTATTTCTCGAAAACTGTGAATAATTATTATTTTCCTATAAAATATAGATAACAATCTATACGCCAGGATTATTTCTGTTTTTTTGATTAATAAACTCCGGAGATAAGATAAGGGGGAGGGGAACGGTAACTTTTTGTACATTTTTGGCTTTTTATCCCGGAAAATTTAAAAGTTCCTGAGGGAATAGCGATAATTGAAATCTAAGCGGACGAAGTCGCGGGCAGAAGCTAGTAAATGCGAAATTTTGTGTTTGTTTGTTACTCCTTCAGACTGCAACGGCTGGTCGGATTTGGATGACATTTTAAATGGACATAGGTTATAAGTACCTTGTCACACAGACTACTTTTCACCCCGGAAAATTTAAAAGTTTCTGAGGAAATATGATTTATTTAGGTATATAACAGCCTACAATGACCCACTACAGGGCAAAGGCCTCCCACCCTTCCATCCACGTAGCCCTATCTTGGGCACTGTCCCACCAGTTTTGATTGAAGGCATCAACCTCATAACAACAGCTCAGGTCAAGGGAATAACATAATTTAAATCTACGCGGACAAAGTCGCGGGCAGAAACTAGTGATTAATAACTATCGCTTGGAAAAGGTCAGTCCAACTGAAGTCGGCTTTTGGTTAAAAATATTGTGAGTCACCGACTTCAGTTGGACTGACCCACCATTATCTACCATTTTAAAAGTACCTAGTTAGTTTTTGCCTTTTTGAAGGCGGTTTTTTGTTTTTTATAACATTTATTTTATTTTTCTCAAAACTGTCCGGAAATGTTGACATTACTATCTACATATTGAGACGCGAAGTACATAGTTTACTGAGAGTTCTCAAAAAAAAAAACATTGCGTGCTCGCTACACAAGCCCGCAATGTTGCATACAAATTCCATTACAATCTATCTTGTAACTTTTTAAAAAGTGAAAAGGGCCATAATGAAATGAGGGCACAAGTCTTATACATCCATATTTTATTCGAAACATTACTTTTTTATCCGTGTCTGGAATAGCTTGTGTTTTTTTTTAAAACAAATCTTGCGTTTCTCCTTGTCATAAACAAAAAGGCGGTAAAGAGTGATGGTTTCTTTCACGTGAAGTTTCTGTTTGTATGGAATTCAAAAAATGAGTTCAAGTGATGAAGATTTTACTCCAACACAATTTTTTTCTTGCGATTTTTGAGAAAAGCACTATATTTGCCTCGGCAGGAACGGCAATTGCGGGCTTCGTATTTTTAAACGGACTTGCAAGCTCGTCCGTTTAAACCAATACTCGGCCCGCAATTGCCTACATCCCTGCCTAAGCAATAATGTACTATTATTCTTTTTAGTGATCGATCATATTAAGCCGTTATCTAGTCCCACTTCTTAGTTGATGTAAAACTTTAAGACATTTCAAGCTCATCGCAAGCGACGCCGAGGGAAAGTAAATAGTTATATTTAAACAATTAAATGTTATAGTCGCTCAACTATCATAATCGAGATATCTTATCGCCACTCTTGAAATAGGTACCGTTGAGGTGTCCCGGTGGCCATTTATGTTCTTCATCATCAGTTCCACTTCACCAAATAATAATTTCTGAATGCAAATGCTGGACTTGTTACTAAAAATACTAAAATCGCTATACGTATGCATATAATATTTGAGGAGTTCCCTGAACTCCTCACGGATCCCCTCATCAGATTCAGATTTGGCGGCAATGGGACCACCTCGAAAGTAGGTATATTATACTCTATCAAAACAAAAAAGAATTTTTAAAATCGGACAACTTTGTAAAAAGTTATGCGTGGTCCTACATAAAAAAAAACCGGCCCAAGTGCGAGTCGGACTCGTGCACCGAAGGTTCCGTATTTAAGATAATATGCTTGGTATCCGCAAAAGAAAATTCTCATTTGTTATGAACTTTATCTTCTATGCAATAAAGTCCATTTTGACTAGCTTAAATTTTAATACAGATTTCCAAAGATTTTTGTTATTTCCAAAAACTGTAACTGTTTTTCCCATAAAATATAACGAATTATCTATACTTACGTTAAGCTTTTTTTAGATTTTTTATTAATACTTAAACTTCGAAGATAATGGTATTTTTTTTTACTTTTTTGGATATAAAACAAAAAGTACATCACAAAAAATAAAAAATAAATTGTTTTGAAACGTCCAAATAAAGCCCTTTCAAATGACACCCCATTTGCTATAATCAAACTACTTTCGTTTTTCAACCCCCATTCTAGACCCCTTTTCAATTATTTATAAAATTAATTTAATATTTTTTTGACCAAAAACTGATGCAAGCAAGTTGTTCAACTATGAAAAATTTCAAGTTGATAGCAAGTTGATAGTTGCTGAGAAAACCTGCTGTAACATACAGACAGACAGACGGATAACGAATTCTCACCATAAGGGTTCCTTTTTTACCAATTTGGTACAGAACCCTTAAAAACGGGTTGAATTGAGAACCTCCTCCGTTTTTTTCGTCGGTTAAATAAAAAGTGTTTTTCGTTGCGATACCTACAGACTGTACCTATTGTATCCAGTCACTGACGTTAGTGTCATTGTGTCATTTCAATCATTTTTTGTGACATTTTTAAATTGAAAGGTGTCATTATATTTATATAAAAACCGGCCAAGTGCGAGTCGGACTCGGGCACGAAGGTTTCCGTACCATTATATGTAACACATTAGGTTATTAATATCGAGCAAAAGACGGCAAAAAAATCACGTTTTTTGTATGGGAGTCCATTTATTTTATTCTGTTTTTAGTATTTGTTGTTATAGCGGCAACAGAAATACATAATCTGTGAAAATTTCAACTACCTACTGTCTAGCTATCACGGTTCATGAGATACAGCCTGGTGACAGACGGAGAGACGGACAATGGAGTCTTAGTAATAGGGTCCCATTTTTACCCTTTACTATCCCCCATTCTAGACCCCTTTTCAATTATTTATGTAATTAATTTCATATTTTTTTTACTAAGAACAGATGCGAGCAAGCAAGTTATACAACTATGCCAAATTTCAATTTGACAGCATTTATAGTTGCTGAGAAAACCTGCTGTGACATACAGACAGACAGACAACGAAGTCTCAACATAAGGGTTCCTTTTTTGGTACGGAACCTTAAAAACTGTACACATGTAAATTGTTATTGGCAAAAGTTTTTGCGACACGGAATTGTGATGTTTTTGCATTTAAAACGATAAAAAATACCTAACAAAAAAAACAAAAACCAACTAAAAACTTCTCTCTGATGTAGGTACCTATGGATTTTTTACTCCTAAGAATTGTCTTGCCTTGAATAAGTCTTCTAATTCCAATTCTAATTTTAATTAATGGCTTCCACTCCCATGGCCTTATTAGAGCAATAAGTCCATGGATATCACACGCGAAGACAATTTTATTGTTCGGTAAAAGAGTATTTTCTCTAATGGACTAAAAGACTTGAAAATGGCGGAAAACATGTTATGTTAAAATCTGGATATTTCGACGTCAATCTGACACCGCTCCTTTTGACATAGACTAACAAAACAGAATGAACAAAGCGTGTCCCATACTCCCATGTTGTCACAATGGTTAGCAGAAGCCATAGGAGTAATAAAATAATTAATTGAACAATTTTGTCAAATAATTACTAATGTACAGGGTGTCCCGTAGACCGACGATAACCCGTCGACAGTTGATAGGGCTGCTAATTGGGTACATACATATCATATCGAAAGTTAAAATATCGAACGGTCAAAACATCTACAGTCATAATTTGATAATTTCTAAGTTATTTTAATTTTAATCGAGAAATCCTGAAATATGAAGGTATAGTTACTTACTTTAATTTGTTACGAAGAGTAATATACAAAGTTTCAAGTGACCAGCTGAATCCGGTAATTGTCTTCCATACTAACTTTGGCCCCTCTTTTTTCCCCCCTTCAGTTATTATATCTTACTTTTTTTACTATGTATTAACCTGGCCACTGTTTATTAAAACGTTTTAGTGGAAACCGCATTAACATTGGTTAAGTTGTTTTCAATTTATGCGAGGAGAAACAAAATTTAACTGACAAACAGACAAACAGACACCAACCCTAAAAAAATGTAGAAAAGTGTTCTGCTGCTGATTCTGAGGCCAAAAATACTAATAGGTAGTATTTTTAATTTTATATCTCGAATGTATCCATTTTTTCCCTTCTACAACTTTATTATATGTATAGATTTAGACGACAACATCAAAGCAGGCAGTCGTCGGGTTTTTAACCGACTTCAAAAAAGGAGGAGATTCTATGTTTCTCTGTATGTGGTTTTGTTTTTTTTATGTATGTTCACCGATCTCCGTCAATTGTGGACCGATTTTAAAAAATACTTTTTGGTTTGATAGAGTAGGTATACTTCCGAGGTGTTCCCATTGTCACCAAATTTGGTATCTCAAATATTATTTATAAGCATACATATAGCGATTTTAGTATTTTTAGTAACAAATTCAGCATTTGCATTCAGAAAGTATTATTTGGTGAAGTGGAACTGATGATGAAGACCATAGATGGCCACCGGAACTCCTCAACGGTACCTATTTCAAGGGTGGCGATAAGTTATCTCGATTTAGATAGTTGAGCGACTATAACGAAGAACATTTAATTGTTCAAATATGACTATGACTTTCCCGCGGAGTTGCTTGCGGCGAGCTTGAATTGTCTTAAAGTTTCATATCAACTAAGAAGTGGGACTACATAACACCTTATTATGATCACTAAAATGTATAAAATAAAATGAATGTTTTCAAAATAACTTATACTTTAGGTCAGTCTAACCAAAAGCCGACTTCAGTTGGTCTGACCTATTCTATGACCTACCATAATACAAGAAGTTATTTTTTGCGTTTTTCAAGGCGATTTTTTTTTTTAAAGCATGCTTTTTGTTAGACTATTATTTAGTTACCTTATTTGAATACTTATAATCGATCTTGAACTCCAATTTACCTTTATGTATTTTGAAAAATGGTTTGTGAGACCAGCGGTGGTTACGAGGGCCCGTATTATGGTGGCCTTTATCGCGGTGGTTAAAGCATCCGTCGCACTTACATACTGGTCAGAAAGTTGTTTTATCTATGTTTATCCACATCGATAAACACGACCATAATAGGCCCGCTGGTACCTACTGTACAAACTGCTCTCTCTCATTCTAACCAAACACACGGTCGGTGATGGCCTTGCGATTCGGGGTAGGCTTATAAACCCGCCCGTTCACATAAACTTAACTAAATTGGGTAATGACCAAGTTAAGAAACACGAAATGAATAAACAGAACCTAATCCATTTAACATGTTTTGAGAAGCAACAGTGCAATGGTAGCCATGGCTACGACGGCTGTAGGCTGGTCGGCCAACAAGTTTATTTTGCAAACTAAATCAAATGGCCGTTCAGAACCATGTGCCGGAACTTGACCGCTACTTGTTAAATTATTACAGTCGTAAACGTATTGCAACGAACACGAACTAGAGATCTCTCGCGATAGCATGGCCTTCTCCATTAAGCATTAGGTCAAATTACTTATTTATGAGCGTATTTAGAAATAATGGCACGGCAAACACAGGTTAAGTGCCTCTAATTCACACTTTCGCAAATGTACCTATTTAAGTAGGTAATCTTTTTGTACCTATTCTTGTCAATTTAATTTTAGTCGTTCTCTTAGTGGTAGGTCCTCTATGTTTTAATTTTAATTAAAGGATAATATTTTCTTTAAATATAAATTCTGGGTAAGTTGGAAAAGTAAATAAATAGGACTCAAATCAAAATTATGATTTAAATACATAAAAATTATTAAATATAAACATCTGTATAAAACAATATACAAAATAAAAGAACCCATGTCTGGTTAGTTCGCATTTTCTTAGGGACTTTGTACAGTCAACAGCATTCATCATCATTTATGTACCTTGTCACTTTAACGTCGTGTTTGAAATGTTATACAAAATTGTGAAACGATTGAAAGTGACAAGGTACAGAAATGATCACTTATTTATGCTGTTGACTCACGTACAAAATGTCAAAAATATTTTTAAATCATTAACGCTACGGCCACATATGCGGTATTCTACGAATATTCATATTGAAGTCTCTTACTTTATTTTTGTCAAACGCGACGACGCCCGCGTTTTCGCGTACGTGTAAGTAGAATTAGTTTCCCGCTATAACCCCTATTTCAACCCCTAAGGGGATGAATTTGCAAAAATCCCTTCTTAGTGCAGCCCTAGGATTGGAGAGAATACAAACCCGAAGCACCTTCTAAGACTAAAAGGTTATTAACATATACCTATATAGATGACGCAGTATCAACACATGCAGTCGGGTTTTTAAAGCTTGCTTATTGTTATATTTGTTACTACTTATTCATTTTTTAACGAATGAACAACTAGGTACCTACTCTCGTGGCTGTGTTCCTCGGTAAACACTAATATTTGCACAAGATGTCCTCATTCGATAGAAAGCTTGACCTTTCCGCACAAGTTCTCTGTAACTACGCTATAAACGTTATTCGTGCATATCTCTCAAGTCTTGGAGTATTTTTACGACGTCGTTAACCTAACTACATCTAGCCTTCGCACTTGTTGTTATTTCATTAATTTTATTTCGGAATGACGTGACGTTATATTTTTAAACTACGCTGCTGTAAACATTTAGCTAGAGAAAGCGGTCAGCAATTATATGCAAATTTATTTCACGCTACAGCGCTATGGTATTTTAGGGAGTGTCTACAATTTGTTGTGTTATTAAATTTCAGATGTACAGACGGATAGTTTTAGGATAGATAATGATTGGAATGAAAGTTATAAATTATTACAAGAAGATAAAGTATCAAAGCTAGAGGAGGTTGTAGAGGAAGCTGTCGAGAAGTTATCCCAGCATAATATGAGTTCGGGGAACTCGGAGAGCGCAACCGAGACGCCTGCAGAGCCCACCGAGGTCGCGGCCGAGACGGACCCGGACACCAGCGACGCCCCGGCAGCGGACGACGCCGAGCCCAACGCAGATGAAGAGTAAGTGCAAAATTGACTCCTAAACGACAATTAACAAACCAATAGGCCGCTTTAATAAATTACTTATCGTAGGATCGACTCAATTTTTGATTGGTAAAAAGCTATTATTTATTTGACAAAATATGCTTTGCACTTTGTTTAATTTACTTAACTGAAAGATCTTTTTGTAGGTAGGTACCTACTTACATAGCTTTAGATAGTTAAGAATGTTAGGACAGTGTCCGGCGGTTGCCACTTGGGATTGTAGTTTCACCTACTTACCACGCCCAATTCTTATCTGTAAAGTAGGTACTTTCGTTAAATATAAAAAATAATCTGTAAAAAAACTTACAAGAAATGACGTTGCGGCATTTGAACAATGGAAGGCGGTGTTACCCATTTGTTTTTTACCTTAACTTAGAGATACAGGTGCCAGTGTAGTGATCATGGCGTAACTTAGGTATATGATGCCTAATGACATAACAACTTGGCGATTTTGCGATGTAAATAAAACGGTCAACTGTCACCTTGCTTTAAATTGGTGATATACGGGCCTGAGTTGTAGATGCCAATGGTACGTCATATACTTAGGCATTACCTAAAACGTAGTGATCACGTAGGTAAAGCGAAAATTACACATTTCAAGTTCAATATTTCCTAAACGGTTCCCCAAATCTAAAAATTGATTGTAACTATACGTAACTAGAGGACGCCCGCGACTTCGTACGCGTAGATTTAGTTTCCCGCTACTCCTCCCATTTCTTCCCGTTGGGGGTCGATTTTCGGAAGATCCTTTCTTAGTGCTCACTTACATCATGAAAGGAACTCCTGTACCAAATTTCAAGTTTCTTGGTACAGTAGTTTCGGCTGTGCGTTGATATACAGCGTGTGTATTCCATACGATCCTAAATTTTAACATACGATAGATTTAAGCAGTATTAAGAGGTACAGTAATAAATTTTAACAAATACTCTCAACAATTAAGCATAATGATTTTTTTTAAGTTTTCCCGGCCAGCAATGTAATGCAAATATTGAGTTGACAATAAAATTTTGAAAGGCCGGTTTGGTTTAATTTAAGTTAACCCTTTATAAGGCAGAGGCGATTTAGCGACCACATATACTTATTTATAATTTCAACCTTACGTACTACAGAATATGATACATATTCTGTTGTTTTTGCACAAAAAATGACTTGCTTTTAAACGATTCCCTAGGAAGTGTCAATCATGAAACTGTATTTGAATTTTACGTAGCATAACTGTATAACTGGGGCCTTATAAAGGGTTAAATTTGAAAAATTATCTTTGTTAACAGCCGAAGTTAATAATTGCTTATTTCTAAGTTATTTATTAGTTATCAATTATTATGGTGTTTATGGGCGGTGGCGATTACTTCCCATCAGGTAACCTACTTGCTCGTTTGCCTCGGTTCTTATAAAAAAAAACACTATAGCATCATAATTCACTGCACATTAATACCGCCATTTTAAAACAATAACGTCGTCAATAAATCAATGAACACAAAGTGCTTACGTAGACGACTTGGTTATTTGAATACATTGCGAGCCGAATTAATTTGTATGAAAAAAAAAAATGATTTCTTTTGTTAACTTAATGTACCAATTTACGTTAATTAGGGTCCTATCTAACTGCCCTTAAAATATAGGATGTATAAGTCAGTCAGGTTTGCCTTTTATATATATATAGTACTTATAAGTTTGATTTTTTCACAGCTTCAAGGGACTGTAGTAAGCAAGTAGTGTTTTTATGGGTTCTGCGCGTATCACACAAATGTTTCGATAAAAAAAGTATAGGTGTAGAGAATACATTGACGAGTGGCACATTATCTGATCCGTTTTCAGTTACGAGCACCTGGAGGAAGCCATCAGCCCCAGCCAGTCGGAGAGCAGCCGCGCCACGCGCTGGGAGGCCCTCGCAGACATCGCCGCCGAGCTGCCCCCCTCGCTCGCCGTGGACCCCCTCACCGGACAAATATACTCTTTATCAAAATGATCCATTCTAAACGTACTCGTGATTACTCAAGATTGATTACTTACTACGCCGTGGGAGTAGTCTGAATTCAACCAAGCAGCGTGTTCGCATTCTAGTCTTCCGGTGTCGGGTTAAGACAACCGGTGAAATTACTAGCATAGCGGCATTCCATCTCAGTCCTTAGGGTTGGCAACGCATTTGCAGTCTTAAGAGTGTAGTCTTGAGAATTCAAAGGTCTATGGGTCTCAGATCTTTGTTGCCGGCCGGTGGCCTGCGTGCTCGTTTGCCTTCTCCTTGCCATAAAAAACACGAAGACTAGTTCTCAAAGGTTCAGTTTTCTAGTTTTGGGCCATACCGGGGTCGTGATGGAAAACCTAGGATAATAACACTAGACTTAAAATATCGCAGTTTTAAATAAATTTTGATGCTCAGTTACGGTTGTTTTTGTATACCTACTTACTTCCCAAATAATATTTACGAAGATGTCTTGCCACGTCCTGCATAATAATAAGACAGAGAACTGTTCATCACGCTTGACCTTGCTTATTTTCATAATAGCACGGACGTTGCCAAGGCGCATTAAAACATTTTAACACAAAATAGTTTCTACTCAATGCATGCACGAGCAAAATTTTAACGCGACGCTTTTGATCGATTTCAATACTAGGTAACCAAGTAAAATTTAGGCTGAAAAACCTAAATACAGGTTCATTAACTATTTACGACTTTATAAGTGATGAGCAAGAGAGTACAAACATGTCTCTAGCTGTAAAGCTGTAATAGAGCAAGAAGTTTTATACAGACCAGCTGATTTACAGCTGTATACTGACGAAATTACTTATCACTTTTTGCTTGTTAAGAAGTATTGGAAAAATACCATCGAAAATACTAAAATACAGTATCTAGTGTGAAAATATTCCACAGGCAGGATTAGAATACAAAAGTTTCCTACCGACTGGATACAGCTCTTGATTTATGCTTTTGTAAAGCTTCACCTGTATAGTAGCATTGGAAACTGCTATTATCTGGATATCGGTGTAAACCTACTCTGTTGTAATGCCATTGTCATATTAGGCTTTATAATAGCAGAGGCTCTACTTTGAAAATCGAAGTTCGAAGTTACGTTAGCTTCATCGGTCAACGGCGTGAGTTCGAGAAACACAAATTAACACAATCTTTATAGAATCACAAAAAGATTTAATAATAAAATTTATCTTCTTTCCACACTTTAGCCAGTATGAGGCTGTGTTTAAGGATACCTAGGTACATACATACATACATACCTTCACCCCTTCATTCCCAACAATTCAGTGGGGTTGGCAGAGCTACAGAATTACCATCAACTCTAAGAACTTGTTATTAAAAGGATTGTGAAGGTAAAAAATTCCATATAAAATGCGATAACGTTTTTCTTCCCTTATAAACCTTAGTCGGATTTTTTTGATTTTTGAATATTTTGTAGATATTGTGAAAAACATAACCCTCCTTCTGACGCAGTCGGGTAAAAAGTAGGGATGTACGTTTTCATTTACAAGAAAATATTTCTTGGCAAGAAATAAATAGAGAAAATTAAAATCGGAAACGCACAGACCTAGTTTTTCATAATAACTAGAACATATTCAAATTTTTTTAAAATGGGATTTGATTTAGGGGGTGAATCCTCTTAATTCTGTAAGAATAATTTGCATAAACAGGCTAAGATCAAGAATCAGTGTGTAAGAATGAAAAATGCTTATTTGGAGAACTGTAGCTGTGCAATAGATCCTACTTACCTATGTCCTTAGTCAGTCTTCACTAGCTAGTAATGCGATTATACACCTACAGCTGTTCACCTTCTGTTAATACACTTAAGACTATAATTTTGGTCTCTTTTCTTGGTTCTAATGTCTGTAATGCCGGCTGTAGTGTTGAAATTTTCCAAAGTACTGTTTTTATACAGTTCGAAATTCTACTTGTGTAGATGTTACCTCTGGGGCGGATCGTGAATTTGTGGGGCCCTGATCTAATACTACTTAGAGACCTACCTAATTATTCAACTGATTGCTATTTTTAATTTTAGATATAATTTTTTACATAATATTATACATAATACTACTGTTTTCAATGAGGGCTGGGGGGCCCTGGACTGCAACCCACAAAGCCCTTAAAGTAGATCCCACTGCGTTACTGGTACATACATAGTTTGCTTCTATACATACATAAAAACACCCGTACAACTAGAGGCCTTATTGGTGTGTATAATGTAACTTAAATTATAGCAAGTTTATTTGAAATGGCCCAATCTATTTCAAACCAATATATGTCAAAAAAACCTTTCAAATAAAGATTTTTTACTCTAGTGAAACCCAACACAAAATCCTGTTAAAATAAGAGAAAATATGTAACAAAATAAATTTGTCCGAATAGAGACTAGTTAGTGAATACTACTAGTTTGCAATAATAGCTTATTTGGAGACTTACACCTGTATTCACAAACAACACTTAAGGGGCCCTTCACTGAGTAAACGCACTGCATTCAATACAGCTTTGTGATTGGTCCTTTTTGAACGACCTTTTGTTTATGAGACAATTTGAACCACCCTGTGCGTTTGTGAGCACTGTGAAACCTCATAGTGACGTTTGTGAATATGGGTGTTATTTTGTAATGTGGATATGCACTGGGTATAAGAGTAAGTCATTGTACTTTTCCAGTATTTATTTATAAAAATGGACTTACCTTTGTAAGATACACTTTTAACTAGATCAGGATAACTGGAAGAGATCCCTTAAAGGGATAAGTTCTCCTTTGTACATACCTTTTGTGTTTCTGTTTCTTTTTAATTTGTTATTTTCTGTTTGTACAATAAAGAGTTTACATACATACATTATGAATGTAATGCCCTCTACAAGTCACTACTTCTCTGTATCTCCTATGGTTTTGGACTTCCCCATACTACATATAATATTTATTTCCATATCTGCAGAAAGATGTTCACTTCTAGACAGGGACCCAAAACAAATACCATGCATTAAAATTTAAATAAAGTTAAATGTAACAAATAAAGTTTTAATCAACAATTTGACTGAATAAATTAAGCTGCTAACAAAAATATGACCACAAATGCTTGAACTTACTTGCTATTAGTATTAAAAAATAGAAAGCTAACATTACAAACTACTTTTGACCTTAAACATAGCAAGACCATTATCTTCAGTGGTTCCACCAAACACAACTGCACACAGGGCAGAGTGGGGTAGACTGTTCCACACCATCTGAACCCATTCATCAATAACTTCTATTTGTTTATTTTCATTATCACTATTTATTTCCAATTTTAAATGTGCCATAGAAAAATTGTATTCTGTTACAGTTTCTATAAGTGATGAAATTACTTCATCAGCTGTATCAACTGTTTTTAACTTAACCTTTTTTGGCTTCACCTTTTTTAACTGTGAACTTAAACTTTCCTTGGCCTGGGTCAGGTATGTATGGTAGTCACCAGTGATGTCATCACACCCAACAACCAGAGACGTCTTCTTCTGCTCTATCATGTGGTTAAATATTGATAATGCATATTCTTTTGTAGTAGCCAATTTAACATTCTCCTTGTATTTCTCTCTCTTTGTATGCACTGCATCCCCAAACTCAATATGTTTACTTAGCTTAAGCTGGACAAGTTTAAGTGATGTCATTGAATCTTCGACAGAACAATGCCCTGTTTTTCCTGATTGGATATCAATGTTAAGGAATTCTTTTGCTAAAACTTTCAGTTTAGGCTTGCGGCTTCTCTCCCCAACAAAATTATAAATGAAACTCGTATCTATCACATATGGATGCATCATTTTCAATGCATGCAAATCTAAGTTAAGTGATTGTCCTACCAGAATAGCATCAGGGGGTAAAAGTTCTCTTATGTCTTTCTGGACTTCTTCTAGCCTTTTTGTGACATCACTTAGTAAATTTTTTGTTATTCCAGAAAATTTTGTTAGATAGTCAGTGATGTCATTATATGGCTTGACTAAAGAATCATATATAGTATTATGTTTTTCATCTGTAATGGACACACGAGTCAGCTCTGACCCAGCATTTGTTATACACATTTCACAGTCAAGGCCAAACATTGGAGACTTATCTGTCACAGGAGCATATTCACCCTTAGTCATGACATAATCAGAATAAGCACTTTTTAATTTGCCTTTCAAGGGAACTGGATATGTTTCTTCAATCAACTGCCATGCAGAAAGCAACAACTGTGTTCTTGGAAATTTGTCTTCAGAATTGATATCAAATGTTTCCACAGTTTCTCCTGCAATTGGGAAGACTGCTCTCATCATTACCATTAGGTCCTTCCTCGCCTCAAGTGCCAGGTTCATGCTTCCATATTTTTGTATTAAACTTTCTTTATCAATTTCTGACAATGGAACTAGAGAAAGTTCTTGCACTAGGGAACCCTCGTAAACAGCTGGGGTCAAGATTTCTACAAAACTTTGAAATATTTTCTTCGTCCTAGCAAATTGGTTTTGTAATTTATTCCAGTGTTGAATAGAGATGCCCTCCAAAACCAGACAGATAGTATGTTTAATATTGGAGCATTTCTCTAAAACATACCATCGCGGGGGTTGTGTCAAATTGAGGTTTCCCATCAACGAATGCAATAACAAGTATTGCACATCTGTTAGAGTCAGCGGAATTCTTTCACTGTCTGTCGTAGACAAGGAAGCTGTCTCCCCTGATGCTTTTAATCTAAATTTGGCCACATGCTTGTAATTCTTCTGAGCCCTCACTGTTCCAGAATTTCCATTTTCAGTTACTTTTGCCAAAATATCTTGTTCTGAAAGTTGACAACAGTTATAATGATAAAAGTAAACAAATAGTACATTTATTCGAGTTACAAGTTACGTTAAAAAGTTTGAATTCATACCTTGAATTGCATCATTTGTTTTACGTCTCTTTTTCGGGCACGGAATTTCGTTCATTTTCAGGTACCTATTCACAATTCTCAAATAACAAACACCAGCACCAGATAACCTCAAAATATTTGGGACACAGATTGGGTTGGGTATGTAAAATTGAATTGGTACGCACGCACCACAGATTATAAAGGTATTTCATGAATCGTCATTAGTGGCCCGTTTCACGAAGCAACAAGTTTCAAATTACAAGCGGAACTCTCTTTCTAGCAGAAGGAGTTAGAAAGAGACTTCCGCTTGTAATTTGTAACTTGTAGCTTCGTGAAACGGGCCATAGGTGTGCGCATTGTCGCATGTCAACCCACACGACCAACCTAGGTTTTCCGGCAACCTTCTCGTAAGGAAAATGGCCGATTAAGGCCGGCCGCATACATTCGTTTTCCGCATTCGGACATCCGCGGCTAGCCGCCGCATTCAAGACAATATTTATTTTATTGTTTTTAGTAAGTAAGTACCTATTTGTTGTTATAGCGGCAACAGAAATACATAATCTGTGAAAATTTCAACTAGCTATTACGGTTCATGAGTTTGAAAAGGCAATATTGCATATTTTGAAATACATAATCGGCTGTCTTGTTTCGACGAATAGAATATATACATATACAATATCAAATCAAGCAGTCTGATTTTCAAAACTTGCTTTTCGTTAGAATTTTCTTCAGGTCATCGACCAGATTAACCTCTTTTAAGTCCCCGCGAGTACAAATTAATAATAGTCGTTCATACCTGAGTACTCGCTGTGTTTGACTACTTATTATCAATTATTTCGTTCATAATTAGGTAGGTGTTGACGCTAAACATACAGAAAAAATACCAATAACTGTACTGATACCTTATCAGTAAAAGCTCAAAAAAATGGAAAACTTTCCGTCTCAAGCTAATAAACCCTTTTTTACCCAACTGCAGAAGTAGGAGGGTAATGTTTTTTAGTATGTACTTGACTACTACAGTACATTCGGTAGTTAGGGCTGCCGCTATTACACAGGACTTATGAGGCTATAGAGTATTGGAAAATAAAAACACACTTTCCTTGTAATCCTTGAACTTTATTTTGTACTAGCTTTACATAAATCAAAGATACCTAATTACAAGTACTCATAATAATAATATACTATATTTGGTTAAACTATTATAAAAATTATATAGTTCAAGGCGATAACCATTTTACGAGCTGGCAAAGTGGGAATCAATTATCAAATCTCAAGCATCCCTAAACAATTGTGATAATTTTTAATATTTATCGTTTTTTATTTTAAACTTTTAAAAGTTCATAAAATCACAAAGTTCTTAACGCATTTTTAAATTCCCTTTACCAGCTCGTTTAGGGCAATAGCGTCTATAATTGAAATTGATCTTAATTCTCGGGATAATCTTAAATTTGGTTACATACTATTTATTTTTTTATACGTAAATTTCATTTGATAAGGATAAAAATAATTGCTATTTAGAAGACAAATGCTTCCGTGCGAGTTATATTTCTTCCATTCATTTGTTGCCAGGTATCGTCCTCTCTATGAATGCCCGCATGTCTTTCAACTCTGCTTCTGAAGAGCTGTGTGTTAGCCCTTGATATGTAGTGAACTCAATGTTCTTCATGAAGGTCTTAAGGAAGGAAGCTGTCATTTGGCCCCATTTGAAGGGCACCACTGGGTCGCAATCTCCGTGGGCCTGGAAAATCTGCAACACAAAAACAACATTTAAGTTAAATAATACATTCTAATTTCTAATCTTGTGCCAGTAAAATTTCAATTCAAAATATTAATTTGATTTTTGATCCACTGCGGTAGGTCAAAGGCAGAGGGCATTTTAATCGAAAACACTTTTTCGAAATTTCGTATGCCCGGTCGCCCCGTCCTTTTTGCTATTAATTTGTAGGAAAACGGCTAACGTATCTATGTTGCCTATCTGGGACTTTAACTCTGACCCCCTTACTTATAAACGTGGAATACCTAACCTTGAAGTAGCTACGCCATGTTTTGTCCTTAACCGTCGCATTCAAATGTCACAACGACAGGTAAGGACAAAAAATGGCATAGCTACTCCAAGGCTTCCACGTTCATAAATAAGGGGGTTAGATTAAGGCTCACGTAAAAAAACGTTTCTTACACAAGACTTAGCTAGAATCCAATGGTGCATAAGCAGTAATAATAAAGTGTTAGTAATTTCGCTCATTGAATACAAGACGGACACATTCCAAAATAATTTGCTTTTGCATTGAAAATCTTATACGAATAGCTTCTAATTTTAAAATGCAACACTGACTGATTTTGGAATCTGTCCGTTTTGTATTCAATTAACGATTTGTACGTAAACTATATCGTGGAGGCATAGAGACTATACGAGACGAGCATGTCCGGTAAGACGCTTGTTTAAACTCAACAATTGTAGCTAATAATACGTTTACCACGCACGCCGTGCTTTGGCTTGCAGGGAGGGTTTAGTGTAGTAGTAGAACTATGAACTATGAACTATTATTGCCCCCATATGTCTCCTGTTTTGTGCTCTCGGGAATATACAACGAAAAGTCTATATGATACTGCGTAAAGATAGTTTTTGATCATTTCAAATCACGGGGTATAACATATTATAAGGGCGCCGCGAACTGAAAAACTTTGGGAACCCCTGGCATAGATAATTGCTAAACCTGAGCGTAGTCGGGACGGGCCGCTATATGATATAAACGTACTGCAAACGTAAAAATATTTATAAAACAATATTTTTTTTACATCTGTAAGTTTAAGAATGCAAAGGATATTAGTCAGTTTCTAATGCATTAAATATTAAAGATAATATAATATACACCAAATTTACATAATTAGTAATTCAATAAGCCAGGTCCAGTTGATTAACCTGGTCTTCCTGTCTCTGTGCATTATTTAATGCAAACAATGGGCTTTTCAAGCGAATTATTGCAACTAAAATAGAAATGAGTCCAGTTGTTCTTTACTTTTCATTTTGTGATAAAAAGCTTACACCCCATACTTTTACTAACGATCTTAAGTTAAGTAAGTTGACGTTATTCGATGGCAACGTAAGTTCTTATTTAACTTTCAACAAACTTAAAAAAAGAAGGAGGATTTCAACTCGTCTGTTTTTTTGTGTGAACGTGACGCGATTTCTCAGCTAGCTAAACCGATTATACAAAAAAAAAAAGGTTTGAAAGGGTATACTTTCAAGGTGGTCTCATTGTCACCAAGTCAGATATCCCAAAGTTTCTTATTATTTAAGAGGATTGTGGACCGACGCTTTAATCGCGTAGCTGTCAAAAAAATCCATGCAATTTGAGTTTTTTTAACTTTATTGATAACTAGCGGCTTCGCCCTGCTGCAAAGTTCTGACTTTCCCGGTGGATTTTTCAATTATTTTCTTTCATAAAAACCTTGTCCTGACAATGACGAACACAACAAAAAAGAAATCAGCCAAATCGGTTCAGCCGTTCTCAAGTTTTGCGCTTAGCAACACATTTAGCGATTCATTTTTATTATATAGAAGATGGGTTTGCTCTCGACTAACTCTTGCCCTTGGTGGACGAAGATTTCGTGGACGATGAAGCGAGCTCACCCAGAAGATGCCTTTTCACCACAGCACAAGTCCGTTGGTAGGTTGGTTAGCTCCGGGCGATAACGTTTCTCAATCCCTAAATCAATCCACGAATTTTGAATATGTTGTAGCTGTTATGAAAAACTAGGGTTGTACGTTTCTGATTTTTTTTCATTTATTAAATATTTTCTTGGAAAGGAGAACGTACAGACCTAGTTTTCATAAAATCTACAACAAATTGAAAAATCTTAAAATTCGGACCAGGGGGAATATAAACGTTATAGCATTTTTGTATGGAAATTTTTAGCTTGACAATCCTCTAAAGAAGTTTGACTATACTCGTATTAGACGTAACGGCATATTATTATGATTTAACTAAATCTAACATTCTAAATTACATTATTGACTATACCCGAAAATACAATTCAAGGCCAAAATCTGACAGTTCCCATCTTGATTAAGTATTTAGTCATTTTAACATTATTTCATAAAAACATGAATGAGAATTCGTGTGACCAGTAAATTTAGGATAAGTTTTATTGATAAAAATACCTACACTTGTAGTAATCACAGCGAATGTGCGCCCGTTGAGGTTAGGATTTTGGTCTTGAATTAGATTTTCGAGTATAATCGTTTTTAAGACCCCTTAGCCAACAGTGGCACAGTTTGCCATTTTTAACCAGGTCCCTCTGTAGGAACGCGTAGATCTTTCAAACTAAGCAACAGATTTTAATCGGGTTTCCATCAATAGATGGAGTAATTCAAGAGGTTTTTATGAATTCTGGTTTATATACCGGTGTTACACAAAAATCACATAAACCGAAGCGAAGCGAGGGCGGATCACTAGTAACTTGTACAATCGTGCCTGAGGTTATTCATGACTCTGCATAACTGCATGACATAAGTTGTTTTAAGTCGTGAATGCCTAGTCATATCTTATATTATATGTTATGAAACTGCATTATGCCTGAATACATTTTAGTGATATCTTGGTAATTATGTGCTTACACCGTTTTTTTATTTACGATATATTTTTCATTTTACTATGTAGTGATAACATAGTTTAAAAAAAGAAAAAATGTTCCTATGACGTTATAATTTAATTTTGCATCAGCAGTAATTGAACAATGACCTATTGAGTTAACCAAAAGTTATTTTCAAAACTATGACAATGATCAAATGACGTCATGCACATGCGCGAAAGACACTTGACAGATAAGCGACCTGTTGCATAAAATAAGTACTAGCATACATATAAAACAGACTACAAAATAATCAAAAGACGTATGTTTGACCTTTTTTAATGGCATTAATAATAAGTTAAAAAGAGATGTATGATGCAAAGTTCATCATAACAGTCTGGATTCTATGCTAAAAAAAATGTCATCATTGTTCTATTTACACACCAAAAACTTCAACCCTTTTAAATGCCAGATTTAAAAAAAAACATGGATTGATACAAATAAATCATGAAATATGTAATAATGTGCATTACAATATAAGTGTCTGTTTAGATAAATCAACTTTATTTAACCTAACAAATGAAAACATGGTGAGTGTCTACCTATAGGGTAAAAGACCAAACTAGATGGCGGCTTTTAAATATTTGATAAAAAAATCCTCTATCTTGCAGTCGGTTACAAATATATAACATCTTTACCACACTATTACATTACTCTGTTGAATTGGACCATGTTATAAGCTGATTTTGTACATGATGTCTTTCATCTTGGGTGTCTTATCATTGGCATAGACTTATCTATCTATTGCTCAAAGGGTATCATTTCATTTAATGTAATCATTCAAACAAGTAATTATACCTAATTAAAATATAATAATATCTTATCTTATTATCAACAACCAATATTTGTATATATCTTTTTATATATATAAAATTCAACTGTCGTCCATGTAGTCTTGCAAAATGTCGGAAATGGCTCAATCAATTTGAATAATGAAAAAATTGTTGTGTTACAGGGGCGAAAAATCAACCTAACCAGTTGTCATTTTCCCGTTTTTTAAAATAAATTTTATCTGGATACACTCAAAACAGTATAAAATAAGTTACATTTAAGAGAATACCTAATTAACATACCGGCATGTCTAAAGGCACCTTAACTGCATCAGGGAAATGAGCATGTCTTGGGAGCCAGCAAGACAGTGAAATCACCCCAGCCAGTGGTTGAGTGAATGTAAGAGCAGAGTGTAAGGCCAATGCACCTCCTTGGGAGAAACCTCCTAGCAAGATTCGGTTTGCTGGAATACCAGCCTGAAAATCAGAAACACTTAATCAAATTAGTTTTTTGAACCAATCTATTTTTTGTAATTGCATCATTTGAAAATTTGATTTCAAGAAAATCATATTCTCTTATTATCAACCTTTTCAACTAATTATGTCAAATACAAAATGTGACAATTACAGTTTAAACATGTTGGCTATGCTGCAAATTACAAGTTAATTCATATGAAACAAAGACCTTGCTGTGGAAAAGACAGTGGCCGTTGGTGGCGTCAGTGGCACAAAACAGTTGTCGGCCAAACTGAGGTGTTGAAAAGGTTGAGCAAAATTAAAATATAGATTTGTTCCATGGGGTCCCGTTAAATATGCTTCAAAAACATATCAATATAATTTATTGGGACTAATGTACTCATTAAAAAATAACTTATAATTCTTCTTTTTTATTTATGACAGTGCCATAGTGATTTCGCTTATGTCAAGTGAGTGGAATCAGTAAAAAATAAAAAATAAGAACTGCCAGATTACTTTTTATTTTTAGTTAAAAAAAAACACTTACTTTAATCTCATCAGTAATTAAACCATGGATGAGATCAGTGGCTCTCATGATTCCCTCCTCATCCTCTGGAGCAGTTGCATCCAGGGTCCTTAGGTCGAACCAGGAAGGCATACGGAAACCAGCATTTAGCGTTACTGGGATCGTGGCAGCAGTGGGGCAGATCACCTTCACGTGAGGACCCCGTATAGCAGCAATCGTGCTTGCCCAGCCATGCCTATAAGGTATTTTCCGATTAGCTTAAACAATTGGCACAAAGTATTTGAAATCGATGGATATCATACTAACCCAGTATCACCGAGCCCGTGTAAAAATATTAGCTGAAACATAAAAAGTTCGTAAGAAACAGGACTTTAATCTCCCTTGTATAATTATAGATAAAGAAAACGACATATTGATAAACTTACAGATGCTGTTTGCTTTACAGTTGCTGCAATAATTACTGGATTCGGTTCCATTTCGTAATGAAATTATCGAATTTGTGATAATCAATAGTTTCCAGCTACTGCGACAGACTAGACAGCGGAGCTGCCACACACGGACTTGCCTGCGAACGCTAGTGTCAGCCACACACAGCTGTCAATTTGACTGATCGTGATCTGTCGGAGTCGGATCGGATTCGGGAAAAATCCATAGATAAGCTAAATTATGACACCGCATGGACATCGCGTAGTTAATTGGTCATTCATGTTGGCAACAGTGCATTTATTTACTTCAAGTCCAAGGCGAAGGCGCCCGCTTTGCACGCAAGCCACACGCTATGTTATCTGTATTGTATGATACTATGCTGCGTGGTGGTGTGGTGTATTGTGCTATATACTCATCTGTGGGGACTGTGGGAGTAATAAACAAAGCGAATTCCTCGCCAATTCGATATTAATTATTAAAAAGCATAAATAATTTGATTACAAGGTTCTTCAATTATAATATTTTTCAAGTAAGTAGCTTTATTTTCTTAGAGATGATTTCGAAACTAGGTTTATAATGTTACGTTCGTTCTAGAAATTGTCAGTGTTACTTGAAATCGTTCACTCATTGAATATTTTTCTAGTATTTTATCAAGCATACTATCGCATTAAAAAGCAATACTACTAATGTTTATATTTGTTGTATATAACATTGTGTATAAAACTAATAGTCACGTTTACGTCAAAACGTACGCGGGAACGGGAAGTGTTCTATATCCTTTTTTTCAAGATTTGTTTTCACCAAAACATCAGATTAATTCTTTTCATTTATTACACTTCTTTGCATCTTTCTCATGTATACCATGTAAGATATATGTCTGAAGCCCTTCTAATTTCACTATAGCCAACTAATTTGTCTGGTGTTATGCAAATTTTGCCTTTACTCTTGGCCCAAGATATACATTTTAAGAATGCTGATCTTTTAAATGTTATTACTTTTTCAGTATACATAATGGCAAAAGAAGATATATCACTGCCAGTAGAAATGGGAAAACTTGAAATTGAACCAGTGAAAAATAAGGGTAGTGCCGACGTCAATCCATTTTTTCACTCAATAAACAAAAGGCATTTATTTACTAGAAGTTCCATACAAGCATTGAGATGCAATTGCTTTACCCAAAAGAATAAAAGCTCCATAACCATCTGCAAAAAGAAAAATAATAAAATCCTTAAGAAGCCTGTTTTAAAATTATTGTATGATTATTGCAAAGATGCAGAGGAGCCACACAGATGTGATTTATATCCAAGTAAGTTAGAATCGTCAGTTTTAGAAAGTGTTAATTCAGAAAATTCTATTCTGGGAGCACTTGTAGATAATTGTAATCAATTGAGAATCTCGTCTGAGCGGGAACAGGCGCCTGGAGAAGCTAGCGTGAGCAACGACACAAGATGGTGGCAGAAAGATCTACCTTGCAGCAGTTTGCAGAGCAGAGAATCTGTTTCAGATAAGAGCAGAACAGGTCCGTCGTGTTCTCAGGAGGCACTAAATCCCCCACCGTGTGATGTTACAATTGATGAACTAGCTTGTTACTTTGAAACATTTGTTCACATACCCAAGAAAATGTCATCAATGGCTGAAATGATGTATATTTGAGGCAGTCACTTTAAATCATAACATAATTAATTGAATGTACCTGCCAATGGTGCAAGAGTGGCAAAGTGGCCTACAATCGGGTTTGTTTTCAAAGTTATTATTTTATTAACAATATACTTAGGCTATATCTATATCAATACACATTGGAAATCACTCTGTGATAAAACTTAAATAAATTTCATCACTACTTTGAAAAACCTTATACCTAGTATTTTGTGATGTATGATTTGAATCTACTTTTTTGTGTTAATGATTAAAATTGTACATCACAATTTTTAAGTGTTATTATGTTTCAAGGATAAATCCTGTAATCTGGGATAGGTAAATAAATATATACCAATATGTTAAAGTTATATCGACATAGAGAAAATATACTGTACTGTAATTGTACTGTTGAACTTTAACCTTTTGAACGCCATTGACTTGATACAAATGTCGTCCTCATACGCCAATGACAGCTGAAAACCACAGAGAATGTCAACCTTACGTCACAAATACTCGGGTCAATTTTGCACTGTATCTGTGACCACTTTATAGGTCAATGGTGTGGTAGGCATGACAGTACACAACCACTTTAGTGGCTCTTGGCGTTCAAAGGGTTAAGCTGGAATTGCACACTCTTAACTAAACACATTAACCATGTGGATCCATTTGCCTGGGTATATCATTAATGTCACTTTGTGCAAGCGCTACTGTAGGAGTATCTACATAAATTTTGATACCCACATGTGTGCAATCATGCAAAATGTGGTTAAAGTTTTTTTTATCAAAAACAATTATCAACTAATTTTTGGAGTTGTCGGTAATTATGTAGCTCTGCCTACCCCTGGGAAAGAAGGCATGAGTTTATGTATGTATGTGTGTGCATAGCTCAACCGTGCACCAAAGTATAAGTCTGGCTCTGTACTTATATTGATTTTAAGTTGACACATTCAGTGTCAATGATATGAAATCAGGAGTTTGAGTTCTCAACCCTACAGACTTTTGACATTAATTAAGTGTACAATAACATCTATGCCTGATTATGAGTTGTGATTGATTTGAAATTTTGAAGCCCTGTACTGATGTCGCTTAGCTTTTTTTTTTTCTAGATTGAGTACATGTTGTGTAGAAT
This sequence comes from Acleris cristana, assembly GCA_948252455.1. Taxonomy (NCBI): domain Eukaryota; kingdom Metazoa; phylum Arthropoda; class Insecta; order Lepidoptera; family Tortricidae; genus Acleris; species Acleris cristana. The sequence continues at coordinate 8,521,425 of OX411784.1, read as the reverse complement.
AAAAAAGATTAAATACTCAGCACAATAATATCTTAAATATCTGGTTTGTCTGAGAATTATAATGATTATTCATTAAGTAACCCTATTATTGCAAAGTGTGTGTTATCTCGAGTAGGGCATGCATTCCCTTCCTGGTATTGGTTTGTGTGCAGCATCGGAACTCATTCATTGTAATCATGATTCTATAATATATTGACCATATTTAATTTTGGGCTCTGCATGGCCATAAGCAACATGCTATGCCTTGAACCCAGATGATGGCTTTTAAGCATACTGGCTAGCACTTGCTTGTGTGCTACCCAGTATGGACCAGATTAAAGAGTTGTAGCGAAAAATATATATGTGATTTAGAGGCTACCACTGAATATGGTGAATGTTGTATGAATCCAAGAATAAGGAACATTCATTTACAAATTAACCCATTCATTGCCGACGCCTCATATTTTTACTCATCACGCAGTGCCGCCGCCGCCTTCCACGCAACATTTTTTTTTTATTATCAGCCTTTAAGTACAGTTGTTTTCTAGCAAAAAAAAAACAAATTACTCGAGGACGCGAAATCGCGTCGTCCTCGGCATTACGATTACACATACATGGGTCGCTAATTCGCGTCTTCGGCAATGAATGGGTTAAAAACAGTATTTTCGTTTTCAGACCATCGAAATATAATAAGTATGGAAGAGTAACGTCTAACAAAAACGACTGACAAATCCGCTCCAAAGCGCCCACTTTTTGAAATGAAAAGATCTTATGTATCGAGTGGTTTCAATAATCAACTAAATATTAATTGAGTTAAGGTATGAAGTCATTTATGTCAGATGCTGGTATAACGTTTGAGTAGACAGTAATTTCAGTAAGGTTTTATACCGTTTGAAAGACAAAAATCTGCAATTGGTTACAAGCTCTCTGACACAAGATTTCCATTTGTCAATAATTTTTTTCATAAGGGTTATTTGAACGCGGCCATGTCTTTCAACATTTGACGTGGATGGTTTAATACAAAAACAACACAGTAATTGAATAACGAATTTTATTAATATTTTTTTATATGATTGAATGATTGTACCCCTTGAATCAATTAACATACTTATAAAGTTGTAAAATAGTATATCAGAAGATATTATGTTGTAAGAGTAGTCAGCGTCAAATAGTCTTTAGCATCTAAAGTGCCAAATATATTGCAACCCCTTTTTTATTCTTATAGGCATAAAGATACGTGACAGTATAATACCTATAAATAGGTATATAGTCGCTTTGGATGGTACAGCCTATTTGATGCTGCCGAAAAAACATGACAAAAATTAACTAATAATCCGATTCATCAAAATGGATGCTGCAAATCCTGCAATGTTTGCTAGGCATCCAATTCTCGTTTCGCAATTCGCGACGAACTGCATCCACCCAAGCCAGTCGGCGTTCTTCATTTTTTGGAAAACTTAAAAAGGTCATATTTCGTTTTTTTTATTATGTACATAAACTAACGATAGTAAAGATGACATAAAATTTAATTTCCTATTCATTCGAAGTAGTTGCTTGTAATTCACATTTTTCAAAGATATATTGCATAACATCGGCCATGACATTTTGGTATGGAATATTAAAAATTCAATAACTTAGTAATGAAAATAAATATCGCTTTGTTTTGCATCTGTGTGGGTCCTGCACCAATTTACAATGCAACTTGGCATGGTTGCAGCGACATTTAAATCCGGTAATCATTAATATCGATTTTTTCTTTTGTGATTGTAAACAACTGTTTGACACTACGTCAGAAAGTCGACTGATAGACAGTTCGGCACTCATTAATAGCTCCACCCCCGCCGGCACTAAGTCAGTGGGGCAGATTTTGAGCGTCGATTACTCTTCCATACTTATTATATTTCGATGTTTCAGACTCCAAGAGCTACCAGACCAAAACTCTGGTTAATTTAATTAAAAAGATGAGTAAATGATAATTTTACATCATTGTGGTAACTTTATAGATTTAAATGATTATATGTAAATGCAGGTCATCTTAGCATGTGAGGCCACTTTGTCTCGACACTAAACTAGACCATTACGTACCTTATTGAATTGAATGTGTAAATACGTAGGTACCAATATAATTGTTGAACAATAAAATATTTTATACTAAGTAGTGATTTCTCAAATGATAATGATGAATGTATAATTATTTTAATTAAAGGGCTAAACAGAAATACTTAATTTACCTTTTAATTCATAACCATTCCTTGTTTAACTTTTAAATTTATGCAAATACTATAAATTTGATACAATCTCTTCTTTTACAACTTCATTCTTAGATGAATCCATGACGACCTTGTTGTCGTTCTCGGAACTCAAACTCTCCCCCGCAAGTGCACTGACGTCCGCGACGCTGCTCCTTGTGTTGGAATGTTTACTCATTTTGAAAATAAGCTGAAAAATAACATATTAGATTGTCAAATTTGAATGACATTTATTCACTCAAGAGTAAACTTGCAAAATATTTAGGTCATGACCAGGCCATTACCACCTTTACTTAATTCAAAGCTACGAATTTAATCATGTGACTCAATATTTTATTTTTTGGAGCATCAATAACAATACTCGCCACTAGCACAGAACATTGGCTAAATTCAATATAATATAATGAAGATAGGCGATAAATTAGTACGTTAGTTAGTTCGTAACCTAGATATCCTACGATGCACGCACATTTCGGTTCGCGGTCACGACTTTAGAACTGTAAGACAACGTAACTAAGAGTTCTGGTTCTGTATTTATTTATTTATTAATATCACCAACAGTAGAACTAATGTTTTTAATACCTAAGCTAGCTTAAATACAACTAACGATATCGTTTTAAAATTTGCAGATTCAGCCCTTTCATATGAAACCCCATATGCTATAACCAAACCACTTTCATTTTTCAACCCCCCATTCTAGGCCCCTTTTCAATTATTTATAAAATTAATTTCATTTTTTTTACTTAAAACGGATGCGGGCAAGCAATCAAGCATGTTGTACAACTATGCCAAATTTCAAGTTGATAGCATTTGTAGTTGCTGAGAAAACCTGCCGTGACATACAGACAGACAGACGGATAACGAAGTCTCACCATAAGGGTTCCTTTTTTACCATTTTGGTACGGAACCCTAAAAAGAATAACATTTATTATATTACTAGCTTTTGCCCGCGACTCCGTCCGCGTAGAAGTCGTTTATCGCTGCTCCCTCGGGATCTGTCTAATTAAGAAGTAGCCTCATGTATGTCCTTCCCCGGGACTCAAGCTATCTCCATACCAAATTTCATCTAAATCGGTTCAGCGGTTTAAGTGTGAAGGGGTAACAGACAGACAGACAGACACACTTTCACATTTATAATATTAATATGGATTTTTATTTTTACTTGTGTCAAAATGGACCTAACTGCATAGAAAATAAAGTTCATAAAAATTGAGAATTTTATTTTGCTGTTACCAAGCATATTATCTTAAACACGGAACCCTCGGTGCGTGAATCCATGAATACATGAATCAGTTTTTATTAAGGCTGTGAAAAAAGTCATGATTAATCCCTATTGTAGGTACGCGATAAAATAGCTACTATAAAACGCGAGGTAAATCTTATCACTGCTCGTTTCTGGAGGAGTTTTGTAGTAGGTAAGCAGCTGTTTTATAGCCTGCAATAATTATCATTGCGAATTTAGCTTAAGTAAGCATTAAATATTTGCCCAGATTCAACCGTAAAATCTATCAGAGGTGACGCCAAGCAACTTTACTAGCATCTAGCGTTTAAACCTAAAGGTATTTTTGGTATTTTTTTGGATAAAGTAGGTATATAGTTTACCTTGTAAAATCTAGGTTTTTCATAAAGCCATAAGCAGAAAATTGAACCAATTACAATAGCAATAGTGAAAAGTAAGTATTTTGTCGCGTATTTGTAAGCTTCTATTAGTAAACTACGCCAACAGTTAATGGTCTGCATGTTTGCGACTGACATACTGACATCGTCTGACGTGACGGTTTTAAGTCATCGTCATCACCATAGAGAATATAATACCATTATGTGATCGATCAGAGGGTGATCTGATCAGGTAGAAAACAAGAAACTAAACTTCGTTTTCTAGTTTATATACTTATTACAGAATAAAAACGCAGTGTTGTAAGTAGGTAGACAGGATCATTGGTAATGTGACGGATTCTTTGAAGAGTTCATGTTGAGGAGCGTATAGTACGTTCAGCTCATTTATTTGCAGTAGGATTTCAGGTCATGTATTACATATCCTAAAACAAATATTTTCCGAGTAGTGGTTTTTATGTACCTATTTGAATAGATATCGTAAATTTTGATGATATTGCATAAAAATATATTTTTTATAAATAAATATTACCTACTTACCTACCTCTTCAGGGGCTGAAATCTACCTACACAGTAAAACCTTATTGATTTTGATGGGTTATCGTTTAATGGTTTATCGTATTGTCAGCTCTAATTTATTTGTTATACTTGGGCCAAACTGGGGCATACCTACCCGTAAAATCATTAAGCGTAGAATGGAGGAAACAGCGGCGTTGTACAGTCGGTTACAAATATAATGTCACTCACACAACCAAGTCGAATCTAAGGACGTAAGGACACCTCAATGTTCGGCTCAGGGCGACTTTGTCCACAGTCCTATTTCGTCACCTTCTTAACTCGTCCACAATGACATGTCGTTGGCATGTAATTCTTAAATTGTCACCTTCCTGACTAACTCGTCCACATTTTTATATCGCCAATTTCCTATCTTGTCCACATTCCCATATTGTCCATAGTGCTAACTCGTCCACATTCCTATATTATCCACAATGCTAATTGGTCCACATTCCTATATGTATAGTCCACAATGTAACTCTTCCACATTACTCAAACGTGGTTTACCTAATGTGATGTTCAATTTTAAAGCGATTAGAAGTCAAATACCCGAATGAACCAAATTTCTAAAACATCCATAAATGTAGTAGGTACCTACTAATTAAACGTACAAAGAGTTTTATCGATAAATACTTTGTTTTTTTTTTACCCATTCCCTTAACATATGCGTCTTGCCCGGGCTTCCCTAAGTATATTGATTGACCTTTCCCAGCGAAAATTTCGTGCAAGATATGAAGGGCCTCTTAGAGGCTTAGACTGCATAGGCAGAATAGTCCGTTTATACTAAACAATTTTTTTGTTATATTTTCTTCTTTGATAGATTTGTTTTTGCTCCCGCGATAACGACGTTTTTACTTAAGGATGAGTTTGTAACATATCAAAAAGTTATAAATTGTAACACACCCGCGGCATCGCATTATGGGATTTGTGAAGAGTAGTGAACGAGTTTAGAATTTGACCACACAATAGAAATGTGGACGAGTTGGCACTGTGGACTATATAGGAATGTGGACCAGTTAGCTCTGTGGACGAAATAGGAATGTGGACCAGTGGCCCGTTTCACGAAGCTACAAGTTACAAATTACAAGCGGAAGTCTCTTTCTGACTCCTTTTGCTAGTAAGAAAGTTCCGCTTGTAATTTGTAACTTGTAGCTTCGTGAATCGGGCTGCAGTTAGCACTATGGATGGACGAGTTAGGAAGGTGACAAGTGACAATATAGAAAATTGCACGAGTTAGGAAGGTGACAATATGGAAATGCCGACGAATTGGAATATAGTGGACCATATGGCATTTTGGATGAGGTAATAAGGTGGCGAAATAGGACTGTGGACAAAGTCGGTCTGAGCCCAATGTTCAAATCCATCAAGCCGTTTAGGCTGTAGAGCGTGCCGGAGACATGTATTTCCATACACTCGAAAAACACAACCCTCGTTCTGACGCAGTCGGCTAAAAACGTAGAAATGAATCCAGTAGTTGGTTTAAATGAGATTTATTAGATCTAGGTAATTATGGATAATTATATTTGGAGCGACACAACCTTGAACGTTCTGACCGTTGAGTAATAACGTCCAAAAACGTGGTAACAGTCAGTATGCCCCTCAGCAAATCAACTAGATATTCAATAGAGCAAAACCCCCGATATAAAGGTAATTAATTCTATTAGAGCTGCATCTCAAGTTTGATATTCCTGCTACTTAAGAAAGGATTATTGAGGAAATAAATAAAATATCTGAATCTGTAGGTACCTTTTATAATCGTTAATAAAAAGAAAATGACATCTGGGTTCTTTTTACAATCACGATCTTTGAAGCATTCACTAATTTTGATTAAATCTTATCAACACAAGATTATTAACATATAATAAAAATTAAGAGGAAGTACCTATATTTTTATTTATAAGATCTGTTTCAAAGCTATGAGCTAAACATTTACAAAGTAGTGACTACGTTTCGTAGTCGATAAAGTATATGTTACAATCGCCAAACGAACTATTAATTGAGCATAACAATTTGAAAGTGGGACCCAATGAGGTAACCTATGTGGGGCTGGCACAGCTGGGCGCGCCCGGCCGCCGCTCGGCGCCGGCTACAACTAGTCTACAACGATAAAGACGCCGAGCGGCCAGCGAGACCACGCGACGCAGCTTGTGCCAGCCGATCTGGTATGTTCCATATTTATTTATTACCAACGTGTAAAATTGTAATCAATGCATATCAATTTGTATTTAGAAACCTAAATTGTACAGGCTACCTACAACCTAAAAATTGTACAATGCTACTTATAAAATTATTTCAAACCTGAGAATTATGCAGTTATCCATAGTGTTAGGTTGATTCTTAACGAGTATTAACATCCAAGTTCCTTTATATTTTATATGGTTTCATATTGGATTAAATTATCAGTATTGTCTTTTGAAAAATTTACATAATCTAGAGAACACTTCAGTTAATGCATTCTAAACAGTGATGACAGTTGTGTTAAAAAAGTACGACAATATAACACTTACCAAATAAAATATTCACATTGATTTCAAAACTTTTACCTATTATACAATCATAATTCATTATAATATGATTTCATATATGTATTGTACACTACCAAAATATTAGGATCACAGGTATAAATTTTGAATACCAAAAAATTGGAACACAATGCGTGATTAAATAGGATGTTCTTGTGCATTTTGTTTTTGAAACTTCTGTATAGATAATATATTTTAAAATATATTTAACATGATTGCCTACAACACCCCATATATTACGCAGCCAAGCAACGCTGCAGCAGGGAGTTTAGTAAAGTAAACGTTTTCGTACACAATTCCACAGCTCACAATGCGCACCATTAGAAAAATAAATTATAGATGCTCCTAAACTACTATTTTCAATTTATCTTGGCATGTGTTCACTGCACACCTGAAACACACAATCATAAATAAAACATGGAGGAATACCTACGGTAATTATGTATTGTTTAGCGAGGTCGCGTTTAGTACCAATTTTACCAAACGATGTTAACCACTTAACAGACGATTAGAGCGTTAATAGCTGTCAAAATGTATGAACTAACAGTCGATTAACATTGATTAAATTTAACATCGTTTGGTGAAATTGGTTTTAGCCTACTTGGTACAGACCCGGTCTATGAAGCTAGCGGTCCTGGGTTCCATTCCCGGTATAGGCAACTACTACTGGAACGAACGTGAACGGGAGTATTTTTTTGTTTTCAAGTCTTGGATGATTTGTTTATATAAGTATGCTTATCGTTGTCTAGTACCCGTATCAACTACGCGCCGGTTCTGTAGAACGTTTCTGGCGCGTACTATAGGAATTTGGAATGAACTTCCTGGTGAGACTTTCCCAATGCGCTACAATATGCGGCTTTTTAATAATTAATTAACGAAAAGCAAGCTTTAAAAAATCCCAACTGCGGTTTGGATAATGTCGTCAAAGTAATGATACTTATCATGTATATATTTTTTATTTCGCCTATTTCACATTTAAATAATTTTAATACAGCCTATGATACTCTAGTGGTTAAGACGAATCTAACCACTTATAATTTATTAAAATCGGTTTAGCCGTTTAGTAGTTACGACCGGACATTGAGTCGGACATATGTATAAGTCAAACACATAACCCTCCTTTTGGGCTTTGCCGCAGTCGGGTAAAAAGGATATCATTCAATTTCTTACAGACCGGCAACGCAGTCCATAGGCTGCGGCCACTTTCCATCAGGTGGGCAATCTCCCTGTTTGACAGTCAATGGCAATAATAATAAAAAAAACCCTAGTATAAGCCCAGTAGGTCAATTTGTGTGTGATCGTCCCGTGAAATAAATGCGAAAGTAACTATGTCTGTTTTTTGTTTGTTACGCTTTCACATCTAAACCGCTGAACCGATTTTAATGGAAGATAGCTGGAATCCCGGAAAAGGGATAGTTCCCGCCAGAATACCGGTAAACTAATTTTATGCGGACTGGTAGTAAATATAATGATGACATTTAATTTATTTTAAGGAACATCACACCGGTGAATCATATTTGCCCAGTAGCTTTCTCAAGACAAGAGAGGTGTGTTAAGTCTTCAGACTGCTATGGAGGTCCGATTGCATGACCAGGTAAAATTTAGTTTCATGACTTATTCAATACCTTTCAGCTTGATAGGCGTAAACGACATAAAGGACTTAAGATATTGAGGAGGATAACTTACTGCAGTCGAGCAGGAGAGCGGTGCATAATTGTTCTGCGGGTTAGATGTCCCGGGAAATGTGTTCATTTGCATCTGCATTTGAGGCGGAGGCGGCGGGTGCGTGGCGAGCGGGGAGACGGGCGGCGCGGCGGCGGGCCCGCCCGCGCCGCTCGGGCTGCCCGTCGTCGACAGCCGCGAGAACGCCGCCAGCGCGTCGGGGAAGTTGGGCGGCGTCGCGGGAGTGTTGCACGGCGTCATCAGTTGCTGGAATCCGATACATTTACAATTATTTAGTGTCAAGCACTTGTCCCTCTGCCGGCGAGGAAGCGTTTAGCTATCGACTATTTATTTTCTCCCCAAGAAACGAACAAAAGATATACACACAGGAGGGTGACAGGAAGGTTTCCCGCTCATCGTGGGCGGTGGGACCAGTGCCTCAGAACTCGACGGTGTAGTGGCAGCGCGACCATACTGTGCCGAGGGTACTGAACTGCATTTGCAACCAACGAAGTCATCACACAGTAGAAAGTTGAGATGGGGCAGCATGTGTGTGTGTGTGTGTTAAAATTGATGTACCTGACGAAAATGTGGTGCAGCTATGCCATTTGCCCCCGCAGGTATGGCAACTTCTTGGAAGAATATTGATAACGCCGTCTGTAAACAAATAATGTATTTGAAATAGGATATCAATATGGTGGTTTAAAAAAAATCTGTGAGGACAAATGACATGTTTAAAACAATGTATTCGAAAAAGAGGCAAAACATTTTCTTAACGGTTTTTTAACAACCAATGCCGCACCATATGGGTACGAGGGGTGATCAAAGTTTTTAGAATCGGTATAAAAAATAGGAGATATGTAAATCAATATATTTTAATTGAAATATGCACACATTCTATATTTGCAAACATTTATTAACGTCATTTAAATGTTTTATTTTACCCCTATAAAAATATGTTTTCTTTTGGAGGTCAAATTTTGTACCTTCACTAAGTCATCATCAGCTTGTGATTTTTATGTAGTTGTTTTTGAACATTGGTTAATGAGAGGTAGTAGTCAAAAGTTAGGGCTAAATAACAGGGGGAGCGGTTATCAATTCTGAACTTAGGTCGGAGAGCAGCACCCTTCTGAATTAGAGGTCTCTAAACCATAATTCCTGCCGAAAATTCGTTAATTTTTTTCATCAGTTTTTTTGATATTTTTTTTCCATAATTATATGGCAGAATAATATTATATAATTCTCCTAGGTTATTTGATAATTGCTCAAAACTAATATCACAGTATTTATTTGTAGGCCTCAATAATCCCGGAAAAGGCCGAAAAAGCCAGCCTACATTTTGGTGATCAAGCTGGAAATAAAAAAGTCCACTGCAAACATAACCTGTTTATCCTTTAAATTATAATGATAAACTAAGGTTTCATTTTCAATAACATTTTTTTTATAAGATCATCAGAACTTTCTCATCACCGCTCCAAATAATTAAAAAATTAACTCTTATTTTTGCCGTCTTGTAAAATTGTTGATACAGATGTTTTTTGTTTAGCTGTCACAGAAAAACAAATGAATAATGTAAATTATTTTTTTCTCTAATTTAATGTTTATTAGTGCCATTATGAGGATGGTTCATACCGATTCTAAAAACTTATTGATCACCCCTCGTAATTACATAAACGTAATTAATTCTTCTGGAGACGTACATTAAGGAAAGCTGCCCATGTGGGACTAAATAACAATAGATTTGGGAGTATTAATTGTATTGGATTACTTTAACTACATTTGCTACGGGGTGGACGAAAACTGAAATTTACACCTATTTATGCATTTCACTAGTTTTCAGACAGCAGATTAATAAATATAGTATATATTTGTTTGGGTTCAAAATAATATCTATGTTTTAAGGTAATATGACAGAAAACTTACCTTAAGTACCAATAAGAGATATTGTTTTAGCCAAGCAGATTTTTTTTACTATTTCTTCATCTACAAAATGGTACAAAACTAAAAGACATGCAGACAATAACCAAAATTAATGGACAGAAATTGGTACTTTTATATAATTATCATTTTTTATAAAACAAACTGTGACAATTATAACTTAATGCATAATCTAAACTTAAAATAAAGCATATTAGCACTAAAGTTTTTTTTTTTTAATATACATTTTATAACTCGAACATATTATTTTGGACCTTCAAAGCTAACTGGATGTAAACCGGCTAAACTACCAAATAATATCTTAGCTGCCATATGTGCCATACAAGTATTTAAGTTTATTGATGATTTTAACCTACTTCATAAAACATTAATGCATTCATTATACTTTTTTTTTTTTAATGTAACAAAGCAAAAGTGTATACCTATCATTCATCATTTATTTATTCATTTCTATATTCTATATTATTTTGTCTCTTTCTCTTAAATTAAGAGTTTTTCTCTTTTTGGTGGAGTAATTTCCAATCTTTTCTTCTTTCTTTGGGACCTTTTCATTTCATCAGTTTCATCACTCATTATAAACAAATCAATTTACCATTATTACTCCATATTCACATACTTTTGAAGGTTGAGCATGGTCATATTATTTCATTATACACTTAATCATTGTCTTCATGTTTTTTTGAGGTAGTAATCTCTATTTAATCTTGTATTTTTTGATGAAAAGCACTCTCGGGGAAAATACAAAGACACTGACTGATGTTTGTCATATACATTTGGTTTTTTCGAAATATATTTGACATGAAAAATGTAGTGATGTTTTGATAGATTTGATTGATAAGAGAGGTTTTTGTCTCTGTCGCACCAAGCATAGTAATATAATGATGATGATGAATATATATTCAACCTTTTTAGTAAACTAATTCAAGGTAACATTATTCTCATCACTATATTTTCATTCTCTACCTAAAGACAATTACATATATTACATACATACATACATACCTTCATGCCTGTAATCCCAGAGTGGGTTAGGCAGAGCTACAGAATTACCTACAATTTTAAAAAGTTTTTGATAATTCAGTAACCACCTTTTGCACAAATAGGCCAAGATGTTTACCAGAATATTAATGACAGTACTACAAGCCTATATTCTCTTAGTCACCTCCTATAACATTCACGGGAAGACATGGAGAGGCACTATTCTAACCCGGTAACCACACGGGTCCTGAATACGAACAGACTTTAATCAACCTTATAAATGAGATTACATTCTCCGGTTACATATTTATTTGTTTGGATACACCCCTAACTTAATGTTAATAAAAGTGTTTAGGGGAATGGCAAGGCATGAAATATGTTTAAGTATTTGGTTTTATGTAAACTGCTTTTGACAAATTATAAAAACATGACCTATATAGATAAAAGCAATGTCTTTATCATTTATATACCTATTATATATTTTAAATTAAGGTAAACACATCAAAATGATATTATTTAACCTAAAATATTTGATTTTATCGTCATCCATATAAAAACAAGTTACATTATACTAAAAGGTTAACATAATAAAACAAAACAATGCACTTGATCATGAAATTAAAGCAATATTAATTATTTGTTCCGAAAAGTATAAAAGTAAACACAGGTTTGTTATCAAACACAATATTGTCAGTAGCCATGAATGCTACGATCCTACCTATTGCGTATCATTTCATTCATCAGCATAATTATGTACATATTGGGTAATGCAGGTACGCATAGAGGAATTTTCCAGTAGAGTTAGAGATTACTAAAAGGGTAATACCAAATCTCAAAAATAAGTACTCGTAGGAACACCTTTGATACATCTAAATCGAATCAAGGCTATTGCAAAACACTTCGTCAAATTATGTAGCAGCCATTTCATGATTACTGTTTGTTTACATATACCAGGAAATTTACCTCAAATTGCCAATGAGCCGCTTGAAGCAACTGTTTTGCTTGTTCTCGAGCACATCCTGCTGCTAGAACGAATTGATTAATCATAACTTGCTCACGTAAAGCTGAATCCATTGTACTAAAAATCAAATAATAAGTCCACTACAACCGGAGTAGGAAATAAATACTAAGCTGATGAGTAATGATGACAATTTAAGTTGTAGCATGAGTAACTGTAGAGAAGAGATATCCTTTTTTAAATCTGTGGCGCTAGTGAGGTTTTTAAAACTCCTGGAGCAAAAGAGAGGTTAGATACGTTTACGTTTTTACCGTATTTCGTACTACACAGATTATACAATGAATTAAACACAAATAAAAAAAAAACAAATGTCAACCTCAATGCAATAGGTACGTTATAATGATCCATGATGTTATCGTTTTGCACAAAATCTTGTGAAACCTTGGATATTTGTTTATTCTATTTCCCACTTTTATATGACTTCCATAAGAACCCAGAGGCGCTACTTTGAAATCCGTAATTCGAACTTCGTCTATTGCTATCCCTTTTGCTCTCGACGCGTCACTAATTCGCAAGAAAGTGACGGGGCGATCCGAAGTTCGAATTACTGATTTCAAAGTAGAGCCCCTGCCCACTCTTTATGCAGTTTTTTATGCACTAGTAATACAATTAACTGTTTAATCAACTATAAGATCGGACATCAATTGGTGAAATATGATTTCTCTTTTTTAGCCAAAGCAAGTTAAATATGGAATATTCATGACTTTTTCACAACTTCAATAAAAGTTGATATTGGCTTAAAGTAAAGGTGCAAATTTCAGTAATAAGAGCAGTTTCCATCAGGGTAAGGGGAACGAGAAGACACATCAGAGCATTCGAATGCGAAGATGGAGCCGGAATCCACTAATAATCATTCTAATTCCAATCATATATTATATTATATTGATTTGCCTTAGCTACACATATTCATAAGTTTAGTAAAGAAATGTTTCATGTATGGTTTGAAATAACAAAACTCTAACGATTGTAATAAAAAGCTGATTCATGTAAAAATCAGTTAAGAAATAGTACATTACTTAACAAGGGCTGTAAAAGAAAGAAAGCCCGAAATCGCAGGTATTCAGGCGAGGGTCGTAAATATGCGATAGAGGGCTTTCTTTTTTACTGCCCGTGATGAGTACACAATTTTACGTCTTCACCTGGCCACAATGCGAGTTTTACCGTGCGCGCAGCGTGCGATAAAACTCACATTATGGCCAGGTGTTACGTAAAATCATTTTTTGAATAGATATAAAAATAAACCGATACATAAGCCAACAAAGATTTTTCCTATCTCTTTCTAGCAAAACAGAATTTAACATGGAATTTATGCGGCCGACGTGTTACATGATGTCACAGTGCATATCGGATCTCTCTGTCTAATCACTGTATAAAATAAAAGCAGTTTAAAATGCTTGTATCATCCGTATTTCGGTCGATTTTAATTTTAATGTCACTTTCGGCGATCTCTTTTACGGTACACCTACCTATTTTCATAATTTGTTGAGAAATGCGATTTAAAGAATCCAAGCAATTCCCTATTGAATCTGAGTTTTTTGCAGGAGGTGAAACAATCAAGACCCTTATCACACATCCATGTTTATCACGTCACGAGCACAGAGGCTGTTGAAATCCGTAATTCGAACTTCGTCTATTGCTATCCGTTTTGCTCTCGACGCGTCGCTAATTCGCAAGAAAGTGATGGGGCGATCCGAAGTTCGAATTACTGATTTCAAAGTAGAGCCCCAGAAATAGAATACCTACTCAGTATTCTATTTCTGTGGTCACGAGTCAGCCAAGAGGCCCGCTGTCATTTGTGTCATCTGTCAAGCGAAATCCCCTCCAAACTGGCTTTTATTCCACAATAAGGCCGTCTAGTCAACTCTACATATAGAGTTCGCTCAAGATTTTATTTTAAGTAATTTCAGCTAAGTTTGCAAAATGATCCAGTTGAAATTGACAGTGATTTGTGTTAGTGTTTTCCTCATATTTAAGATATCGTACGCAGAAAAAAGGTATGCAGAGCTTTCGAATGAAAGTCAAAGCAGTGGATCGATATCGGAAGATAATTTACAATCGCAATTAATGAATTACTATGGCAGCAAATATGACCGTATGTTTCAAAAACTTTCAAGGTCGAAAAGATTGGCCGAAGCTAGCTCTAGCGAACCTAGTGTAATGAATGAAAGAATAAACACATCATCTACGAGTTCATCAACGGAAAGCTCTCATATTGTTTATGAAATTGGTCCAGGCAACAATTCCATATTATCTGTAGTACAAGTTACAGCTTCTCCTTCTAGTGCACCCAACGAGTCGGCTGTTGGTGCCAGCGACGCTGCGCCCTTGCCTGAAAAAAGTTCGGCAGAAGATGAACACAACAGTTCCATGGCTATATTTTTTGTTTTGTGTATCCTAGCCCTGGGAATACTATTGATCCATCTCATGCTACAAACAGGGTTCTCTTATCTGCCTGAGAGTGTTGTTATTGTTTTCCTCGGAGCCTTGATTGGTATGATCATAAACCTTATGTCTATCCGCAATATTGCGAATTGGAGGAAAGAGGAAGCATTTTCACCAACTGCATTCTTTTTAGTTCTCTTACCACCAATTATATTTGAATCTGGGTACAATTTGCATAAGGGCAACTTTTTCCAAAACATTGGGTCAATACTGTTATTTGCTATAGTTGGTACCGCTATATCAGCATTGGTAATTGGGGCGGGGATATATCTGTTGGGGTTGGCCCAAGTGGTGTATAAGTTAAGTTTTGTGGAGTCATTTGCATTTGGTTCCCTAATATCTGCTGTGGACCCAGTAGCCACTGTGGCCATTTTTCACGCCCTTGATTGTGACCCAGTCCTGAACATGTTGGTGTTTGGGGAAAGCATTCTCAATGATGCAGTGGCTATAGTGCTGACAACAGCTGTATTGGACTCTAATGACCCCCTCATGTCTACTGGTGAGGCAATACTCTCAGCTATAAATCGGTTTTGGTTAATGTTCTTTGCATCAGCTGGTATTGGGGTTCTCTTTGCACTGGTTAGTGCTCTTTTATTGAAACATGTTGACTTGCGTAAAAATCCTTCTCTGGAGTTTGGAATGATGTTGGTGTTTACCTATGCACCATATGTCTTGGCAGAGGGCATTCATCTTTCTGGTATGTTAATATAGATTTTAATATCTACTTATGTAAAACAAAATTTGTATAGGATTTTAAATTTACAATTTTTTTTCAGGTATAATGGCAATATTGTTTTGTGGTATTGTGATGTCACATTACACTCATTTTAACTTATCCACGGTCACGCAAGTCACCATGCAGCAGACTATGCGGACTCTGGCTTTTATTGCTGAGACTTGTGTCTTTGCTTATCTGGGATTGGCGATTTTCAGGTAGTGATTATGCAACCTTTAAGATTACTATTCATTACTGAAGGATTAGATTAAAACAAACTAGTTTATGTGGTTTATAAATACTAGTTCATTGTTTATATTCCATGGTATTTTATCTGATAATGTAAAATGCGGAACACAGCAATTTTGTTTGGTGAATGCAATACAATCTCCAATTTTATTTACCTTTGAACAAACAGAATGTAAGTCACACCTAAACCAAATTTCAGCTTCCGACACCGAGTGGAGCCAGCATTGGTGGTGTGGAGCATAGTAATGTGTCTGCTTGGTCGAGCCGCTAACATATTCCCACTGGCACTACTCTGTAACAAGTTCCGGGAACACAAGATCACTAAGAAAATGATGTTTATTATGTGGTTCAGTGGTATGTTATTGCGTTACCTTAACATTTATTTATAAACTTTGTTAAGTCCAATGTGCAATATCTATGTAGGTACGTCCATTTACAGTGGTGGTCACATAATTAGGGACGCTTATGTTTTTCCCATACAATTGCCTACAAATAAGACTTTTCAAATTTGATAGCCAATCAAAAATTTATAGGGTATTTCCCATTGACCTAGAACTTTGTAATTTGGCAAGTAATACTAAAAGTATAGGGAAAAATCTGAAAACTATACATTTTTAGTTAAATCACAAAAAAACAACAGGATCTTATCTTTATGCAAGGAACGGCGGTCCAAATTTTGAATTCAGAATTTGTATGGAACCCTCGGTGGGCGAGTCCGACTCACACTTGTCCGGTTTGTTTTTACATTATATCATCATTGAGTTTGGTGTCATTGGATAGCTTTTAAAGGAAAGGAAGGAAAAGGTAAATTAACTCGAAGTGTAATTTTCGTTAAAAAGGCCCCCCCCCCCATAGCCAAAACTATAAGTACTAAAAATCTGAAATACATCTTAAATAAAATATAACGAACTTAAAAGGAATACTATCATATGATACAGGCGACTAAATAATTTATACCTATTTAAAAATCATCCAATAACTTTAAATAGAAAACTCGTTCATAGGTAGTTGTTGTTTTTGTTTTTAGTTTTTTGTGTTTGTAGTAACGGCGTCGGAACCGTACTCTGAGCGTGGTCCGACATGCTCTTGCCTGATTTTTTGATACTAATATTGCATGCTAACTTTCTTCAGGGCTACGAGGGGCGATTTCATACGCCTTGTCACTGCATCTCGGGTTTTCCGACGAGACTCGCCACGTGATTATCACCACCACTCTTATCATCGTTTTGTTTACGACACTCTTCTTTGGTGGATCCACTATGCCATTACTGAAATTTTTGAGGGTAATTATGCTTTATCCTACTAATTCTATAAATGTGCGAAACTGCATGGATGCTTGTTCCCACGCATAAACGGATTTGGATGAAATTTGGCACACAGGTAGTCTATATCCATTTGTTTAAATTTTCTAAGGGAAAAGTAATAAACGAGTTCTACGCGGACGAAGTCGCGGGCAAAAGCTTCAAGTCTATTACATATCTTAAAATAAATCCGATTAACTAAACCTGGGGCTTAAACCAGTTCAAATTCTCAATTTAAAAAATAAACTATTGTTGCCAGTCTAAAATTTGATAATTTTGGGTTCGTGCACATCTCACGAGGCGCAGCGCAGCGTATTTTAGAGTTGATATAATATCGAAAATTCTGTGGGTGTTAATTTAGTCCAAAATTAACAACCGCGTGTGTGCAGTGAGTAATGTAATGAGTAATAATTAAATGCAGGTTGCGGAAATGGGAGGGCTTACTTTAAGCTACACCGACAAGTGTATGATTCTCCCAAAAAAAGAGAGATATATGTATTAAATGAAAATATTTTATTTTGTAGGCAAACAAGAAACCGAAGAAATCACGTTCATTACGTAAGCAAAAGGAAGTAAGTCTGTCCAAAACTAAAGAATGGGGCCAGGCTATTGACTCTGAACATTTATCTGAAATTACTGAAGAGGAATTAGAGGTAACTTATATAACTTCAGAAAAATCATAACATTCATAACTCGCATACCTAAAAACATAATGCTACTTTTATATTTAAGTTGAGGTTTTCAAGGTTTTCTGAACAGTCCCGTATTAATATGACATATTATAAGAAGTCTCGTTTGCAGGTAAATTACTCGCACGCCGCCAGACTGCGCGGTTTTGTGAGGCTGGACATAAAGTACTTGATTCCGTTTTTCACACGAAGATTCACCCATCAGGTAAGGTATAAATTTAGTAGGCTGCGCTAAACCAGCGGCGCGTAGTGCACAAAATCGTGTCATCTTACTTAAAATTGCGGTGCGACTTGCGATAAACGTTCTAGGCAACTAATTGAATTACCTACATTAATAATCAGACTATAGTATAGCCGGAATTACACAATTAACAACAAATGTTTAGACTTGTTGGTAATTATGTAGGTCTGCCTACCCCACTCTGGGAATGAAAGCGTTAGTGAATATGTATGTATAGAATATTCGGCGATCCTGTTTACAAGGCAATATACCTACTACAAGTTTTTCTTACCGATCTGCAACCATATACCGTGTTTCCGCGTTAAACCTTCAATATTTTCATCAATAATCTCTTGTCGGCTACCGCCATCAGTGACTAGATTTAATTACGCTATAAGCAGTTTTACAATTACGTCGTACGTACGTCGCGGAAAATAAGCTCGATCTGAAAAGGCCCTAAGTGAGAACATGTACAATTCCTAGTTACTGTAAGGCCGTATTTTAAAAATATTGTTATAAGAGGTTAATTGAGATGTTAACTTTTTTCCATTGTAAGTATAACAAAAAATACCATCTAACTAACTACCATCGTTTTTGAAATTCACCCTAGTCTTCTCCAACCCCAAAGACGTACCGTAGGTAAGTACGTTAAGTATAGTAGAGGAGTTGTATGAAAATTTGTAGGTGATAGGTCAAAATAATTCCCACAAAGACAGAGTTTGTTTTTTTTATTTCCTTGTTTGTATTTTTTTGACATACTAAAAATATAGAAAAATATAAGTGTGCAAAACGCGTTTTTTTGAACGCCAAAATTTTTTACGTCAAAAAATTTAAAAAATATTAAATATCGTGTGTGGTATCAAATTACAGGAAATCACACACTAAAAAAGGTTATGAGATTGATTTTATAAACCAAAAATAAATAACAAAGTGGTGGCTGCTGAAAAACTGAAAGATTTTTCAATGTAGAAAATTATTTTGTACATTGAAATCTCAACTTAACTATTATAGTTTTACACATCACAATTCGTTTTATAAAAGAAAAGCATATTTAATTGATGAATATTTTTATTTATATTAATGTAATATAAAAAATAGAGGCTGTATATTAATTTAAAAAGTTTTATCAATGATAAACTCATTCCGGGACTGAGTCGTCAACGTGACAAAATGTCCAGTGGACGAATTGTTTAATGGTCTTAAGTAAGAGTGTCAAAACGTACGTACGTAACGTAAAATGTATAAAACGTTTATGCGTAAACGTAAATGTTTTGGTGACAAATTGCTAAAATGTATGCTAGTTAGAATGTGTACATGACAAAATGTCCAAAGCATTAAATGTATCATGGTCAAAAATTAAAAATGTCAAAATGTCCAAACGTCATAATTATTCGTAAGAATTTGAATAAGTACTAAAATTTATATATTGTCGTGTAGTAGGTGTTGAATAAAGTCGAGTGCTGAGATATGGTACAACTTACTAGGTACTTAGGAATAGCACTACATACATAAAAATTAATATTAAAAAAAATAGTAGCGAAAGCAAATGTTTTAACAAAAACTAGCCTCTTAAACAAACAAACAATTAAAAAGGTTCAAACTTAAACAGTATCACGACACCTACACAATAGCAAACATGAACATGAGCATTCCCCTGATCATTGTATGTTGGCTTGTACGTTTTAACATTTACACATGCTGTTACTTTTTCATTTTGGCACTTGGGTTATTTTAACACTTACGTATTTAAACGTCTGCACATTTTGTCACCTATTTATTTTGAAAATTGTACGCTTTAACACTTACACACTCTGTCGCATTTACATTTTGGCACTTGGTTATATTTACACTTACGTATTTAAATGTCTGTACATTTTGACCCCTATTCATTTCGACACTCACTTTATGGGCACTTAACAATATATCCCCTGGACATTTTGTCACGTTGACGACTCAGTCCCAGAATGAGTGTAATTTATAATATGGAAAAGCACAAATATCATCAGGTTTTGGTGATTTCTTTCAGCGATGTCTTTTAAAAATACAAAATGCCAGACATGAACTGTATCTTGTGCTCTGAAAGTGAAAACGAAAGTTCAAAGTGTGTAAAATTGACTACCAAAGGTATACAAGGTATCATCAGTGCAAGTAAAAATCTAAAAGACAGTATCCATGAGTTATTTAAACCATTGCCTGATCATCCCGTGAGTGTCCATGTCGAATGCCGCCGTTTGTACCTAAATCCCAATAATATCAAGAGTGAACTGAAATCAAAGTTGCATATTCAGGATGAAGCAAGCACCAGTAGAGTATTACGGTCGGTCGGACATATCTAAATTTACATTTAAAGAACACTGTTTGCTTTGTGGTCGTTTTATTACTGCCAGTGAGAAACGTTTTAAATCTAGCGTTAGTGAAGTCCGTACAAAAATGTTTCCAAATTCGGTAATGAAGGCGTGTAACTCCAGAAATGATTTATGGTCAGCAGCACAAGCCATTTATCACCAGGCGCATTTTTTGGGATAATTACGACAATTGCGATATTTTTGTAATTCAGGGTCTTCTTACTAAGTTTCTGGTAATCTAAAACAATATTAGATACTGTTTGACCTTAAGTTATCACATTAGTTATTTCATCATCTTTGGAAACGATAATGTTACCAGAAAAATGTTCTAGCTTCTGCAGCATCCTCACATTAGTATATGGTCCATTATCAAATGGCAGGAAGTCTTTCATTTGAGTCACCAGCTGCTGGACAGAAACAGTCTCATCATTTTCTTGAAACCAACTACATACGCCCAAAAAAGCGTCATGTTTTTTTTGTCTGCAGGTCATCCAAGAGACTTGCTAGGTAATATATCTTGGAAACCAATGTACTTCTTTGGGACTGGCTCACCTTTTCGAAAATTTACACTGCATGCTTGATGATAAATGATATTTGTGCTTTTCCATATTATAAATTACACTATTGACAATACAAAAAAAAAGGCAAATCTTTTTCCCACCATTCGAGTACATACATCCTTACTGCACTCTGCACCGATCTCTATAGTACAATAGTTTTTTTTTAATATTCTGCCAAGCAAGTTTCCTTTGAGGTGCGTTGAGTTTATAGATAAAAAATATATATACAGCCTTTATTTTTTATATTAGATTAATATGTATAATAGAGAATGTCAACCAGTTTAGATTTTTGGCTTATCGTATTCTTCATTAAAAACAAAAAAATGCTGTAAAAAAATCATTTCGATACGTCTAATAGTTTCCGAGATATTGAATTTTAAACTTCGTATGCGGCGCTCGAAACCCGGCGGCTAGCGCTCACGGATGATGACGTCATCGTTTGGCTGCGGTACGCGCCCTTATATGAATAAGTGAGTTTACAGGGCTTCTATCTTTTTAACCGTAATAAATAGACAGTTGAAATTTTCACAGAATACGTGTTATTATAGATTCTATCGATTAAATTTTTAAAATGAACAATAAATCAAATCCCAAGAGGGGTCCCCATACAAAAACCATGAAAAATACCATTTTTTTTTGCTTTTTTATATGGATTGTATTTCAATAATGGCTTCTTATTTTGATGCGATTTTAAGCTTAAGTTCTAGTCTAATTTTCATACTTTACGACTAAATAGAAATCTCAAGTAAAACTGCTACAAATAGGTGACAAAGCTGATTTTATCAACACGATGTTTTAAGCGGTCACCCATCCTGTTTTAGACTACGCTCGTAGTTGCTTAACTTTGGAAGTCGTAATTTTTTACGAATTCGTTTTGATGTGACTATGATAGTTATGATGGTTATCTATTGTTTTGTTTTACATACAGTTTAACCTGTTTAACTAAACTAACTGTCCGTTGCTGACCGGCTTTTCTGTTTGTAATGTTTGTCGAATAAGTTGGTTAAATAAAAATAGAATAATAATCAAGCACTTTTAATTTAGGGTTCACCGTATTCTACATAAAAATACCAAAACATTAATGCAAAAAACCGGGCAACAGCCTGTCGAACCATGCTCAGTGTAGGGTTCCGAAGCCGTTACTACAAACAAATTAGACCTCGCGACAAACTTAACTTTGCCGTTGGAAAACTGTTATCCCCATACATCGATATAGGTCGCGGCTCGCGGTCAGTTTACCAACACCGCAAATAAGTTTTCGGCAGGTATAAACATTCAAACCGTTTAACTCAAGAGCCAATGAAGTCTACTTAGTCGTGATAGTTTTCCTTTGAAGATATTTTTCAAATTTTTTATTTGTAGTTTTGGCTGTAGTGGGGAGGGGACGACGACACTTGACTCTAACAAAAATTTGCGCTTTAAAGCTTTTCATAAACGGATACCTTAATTGAAATATTGTTTTCACAAACCCGCAATATTTTGGAAAGACCTATACAACGACACCCCACACTATGGGGTAGACGAGAAAAAAAAACTTCCCCAAGATACGTAAAAAAAATTTTTTTTTTCATGATTTTAATTTTATTTAACTATGTTGGCGTGACTAATATGTATATTCATGCCAAATTACACGTTTCTAGTACTAAGAGTCTCTGAGCTAGGCTGCGGATAGACGGACACACGTCACACACACACACACACACGCACGCACGCACGCACGCACGCACGCACCCACGCACGCACGCACGCACGCACACACACACACACACACACACACACACACACACACACACGCTATCTAAGCTATCTTGCATACACGAAATAACAGTAATAAATAATGCTCAAAAATAGTTCAAAAACTACCTACTTGCTACAGCGGCCGCTAATACCAACAACTAGCGAGAGAGAGAGAGAGAGAGAGAGGCGGTCTAGGTACCTAACGTATGGCGAGTGAGCCACTTGGCAGCGGCCGCCCGCGAAATTTGAAATCGATGAAATGAATAAGTACCTACACAAAATATCAGAACTACTACCTAGGTCAATCATAAACTCATGTTTTATAGTTCATTATTTTATAGGGTACCTAGCGATATGAATTCTACATTAGACACGACATTTGTAAAGAAAGGGCTATCACCAAAGTTAAGTAAACACCGCTTAAACTTCGTGTAAGATTTTGTTGTTTGTTGTTTCACTACAGATTACTGTTTGGTCGTAAGTATGGAGTTTAGATTATTGTGTGACACCGAAATAAAAAGCTAATACAAATACAACCCGTACTTCGGCTTCCAAAGTTAAGCAACTACCTACTTACAAGCGTATTCTAAAACAGGATGAGTGACCGCTTAAAACATCGTGTTGATAAAATCAGTTTGGTCAAATATTTTTAGCAGTTTTACTTGAGATTGTTATTTAGTCGTAAACTATGAAAGTTCGACTGCAATTTAAGCTTAAAATAGCATCAAAATAATAAGCCATTATAAAAATATAATCCGTATAAAAATGCTAAAAAAACTGGTTATTTGTCATGTTTCTTGTATGGGGACCCCTCTTGGGATTTGATTTATTGTTCATTTTGTAATTTTAAACAATAGAGTTTATAATAACACGTAATCTGTGAAAATTTCAACTGGTTACTTATAACGGTTAAAAAAATATAGCCCTGTAAACTTACTCAATCATATAAGGGGCCTTACCGCAACGAAACCATGACGTCACTCCAGTAAGATGGCGCCCGCACCCTTTAATATTTTTGACCGTAATTTCATACGTTCGTAGAATCAAAACTACTGGGTCTATTTGAATGAAACAAAAAGTAGTATGTTTGTTTATTTATAAGCTTTACTCTTACAAAGTTTCAAGCGATTTGGCGTACCTACTGACATTCTTCATTAAAAATACTCATGAACTAAATATGTTTTTCTTTTATAAAACTAATTTTGAAGTGTAGAACTATAATAGTTTAGTTGAGATTTCAATGTAAGTACAAAACATTTTTCAACATTGAAAAATCTTTCAGGGTTTCAGCCACCACTTTGTTATTTATTTTTATTTTATAAAATCAATCTCATGACCTTTTTTAGTGTGTAATTTCCTGTAATTTGATACCACACACGATTTTTAATACTTTTACAAATTTTTCAAATTTCAAATTTTTGGCGGTTAAAGAACACATTTTGCACACTTATATTTTTCTATATTTTTAGTATGTCAAAAAGATACACACAAAGAACTAAAAACATCAAACCCCATCTTTGTGGGAATTATTTTGACCCCAAAGGCTATATCTCCTCTACTAGTAGTGGGGCGCGTCTTCATGAAATGAAAGCACTACATTAGGTATGTTTTTTTTTTGGGACACGGTTTTAAAACGGTTTAAATAAAAAAATGCTCTTGTAATAGCGTCTAGTACTTCACCATCAAAATTGATTGTAGAGTAGCACCCGCCAGGCTGACGCAATGCAGACCAATTGATTTCGTAATTCGATCAAGGCCGCAATTACACGTTTGTCGCACTCGCACTCGCATACTTACCTACTTAAGTTTTTCTGCTGTACCTATACGTAAACTTTGTTTGCTAACTGTGTATTATGTTTGTTTGTAGAAACGTGTTTTTAACATTACTTAATACGTTTCGGATTGAAAATGTTGAGCTAGGTATCGCAAAGGCAGATGAATAGGTCTTCTGATATTTGATCAGGTTATCTTACTTATTAGATACTTTTTTAAACTTGTGTAACAATTTTTTATTATTATTTTTGACATTTTCAGGAATTAAAGGATTGTAAAAGCCAGATGACGGACCTGACTAACCAGTGGTATCAGGCGATAAGAATAACGAATGACCGCGAAACGGACGAAGAAGAAATATTACCGCAAAGTTTGTCCAACTCGACAAGCAGTCTTCAGCGGGGCGTATAAATAGGTACTCGCGGTGAAACTTAAGTACCTAGGTTTCACCACGAAGACGCGCCCCCCTACATAAATTTATTTATTTATACTTGACCAGGAAACTCTTCTAGTACTTTTCGGCTCTATTTGTATGACGTTAAGGACCAAAAATGTTAATCGAGTTTTTTGGTCGACTATACATTGATGTAATCGTGCCAAGTTAATGTTAATGCCAAGTAAATTTAAGTGGCAGGGCGCGATTCGTGGATTGAAAAAAAACAAAACGTGCAGTCATAGTATAAATAAAAAAGTAGGTAATCTCCGGCCCTTTAGGAGTTTCTGTTACCAGTCGGTTACTCAGGGTTGTCAAGATTATTAATAAACCTAAGATGGCTTGATTTTAAAGGAGTTTGGGCAAAAGTGGTGTAATTGTAAAAGTTATACATTTTCAATGTGAGCAGCCACACGGAAAAGTGGTAAATTATGATAGAACTAGAGGACGCCCGCGACTTCGTACGCGTAGAATTAGTTTCCCGCTACTCCCCCCATTTCTTCCCGTCGGGGGTCGATTTTCGGAAAATCCTTTCTTAGTGCTCACTTACATCTTAAAAGAAACCTCTGTACCAAATTTCAAGTTTCTAGGTACAGTAGTTTCGGCTGTGCGTTGATATGTAAGTCAGTCAGTTTTGCCTTTTAGATATATAGATTATTAAAAAAACATATTTTGTCATGTAATGTAATCAGGATCACTGTCTTTTACCCCAATATTGGGTTCAGAACACCATTTTAAAGACCCTTATTGCCTTAAATTTCATGCCAAATTGCCTTTAGGGTTTGTTGGTTACCCCGAAAAGTGCTTAAAAACAAAAATTTACACTAAACTTATTCTTCTATTTTAGTTACCTACCTGGTCATACTTTGACCTATGATATATATTGTAATGCTTATATTACACAAACCTAAGGTACCGATACATATTGCTATTTAAATTATTAGACATACCTACTTGTTAACTGTTGACACTACATAAATATGTTTATAGGGTATGTGATAGTGATACGAGGGGTGATCAATAAGTTTTGAGAATCAGTATGAACCATCCACTTAATGATATTCTTTTAATGTGGAATATACCACGGCACTAATCAAAATTAAATTAGAGAAAAAATATATACATTATTCATTTGTTTTTCTGCGACAGCTAAACAAAAAACATCTGTATGAACAATTTTACAAGACGGCAAAAATAAGAGTTCGTTTTGTAATACTTTGGAGCGGTGTGGAGAAAGTTCTTTTACACTAATAAAAAATATTGTTATTAAAAATGAAACCTTGATTTATCATTATGATTTAAAGGATTAATAAGTTATCATTGCAGTGGTATTTTTATCTCCAGCTCTGTAACCAAATTTTAGGGTGGTTTTTTCGGCCTTTTCCAGGACTATTGAGGCCTACAAATAAATAATGTGACATTCGTTTTTAGCAATTGAGTTAAAATAATCTAGGAGAGTTATATAACATTATTCTATCATAGTTATGGGAAAATATTAAAAATAAGATGAAGAAAAAAAAAAGAATTTGCGGCAGGAATTGTGCTTCAGAGCCTTCTAATTGACAAGGGAGCCCCTCATCGTCCAAAGATCAGAACTGATAACCGCTGTCCTCGTTATTTAGCCCTAACTTTCGACTACTACTTCTCATTCACCGATGTTCAAAAAAAACTATATAATAATCACGAGCTGGTGATGACTTAGGGAAGGTACAAAATTTGACCATTTAGAACTCCAAAAGTAAAATTATTTTTATAGTGGCAAAATAAAACAATTGAATGAAGTTAATAAGTGTTTGGAAATATAGAAAGTGTGCTTATTCCAATTAAAATATAACGATTTATATATTTCCCATTTTTAATGCCGATTATCAAAACTTATGGATCACCCCTCGTATGTAGGTAAGTTCCTTTTCGGCATCTTTTGATCATCTACCCTTCATGTGACACTTCTTTTGACTATATTGGCAGCACGCCCCCGTGGCAATACAAGGAATGCCTATAGATTTTTGCCTCGATTCGCTTATTTACCGCTACTCGCGATACGTAGCCAAAAGCGGCGACGACGCGGCCACGACTGGAACCAGCTTGGCCGTCCTGTTGAGTTTGAATGTGATCGCTCGCGGCGTGTACGGTCGAGGCACGCACATATGCAAGCCGCGCGAAGTACCTTTGTTTAAAGGTGAACTACTGTTATATTTATACTATGATGCAGTGTTTCTGTATTGTGAAATTTAAATGTTACTGTTAGGTTTTCGCCAACCTACGCCTAATACTATCAATAATTAATAAGAAACTGAAAAGTGAAATACACTAATTTATCGTTAAGTTGCTAACGCGCTAAAATGGCAGCGGCGTGGCCCGGTTTTTTCGTTGAGGGCTCTTTTAACCGTCCGGTTTGTTGCGGTGTCTTTCTATACATTCATTTGTATATATTCGATCTTTACAGGCGTCATGCTACCGCTTTCGGTGTTTTAGCAGCTGTAATGTGTGCGGCGTATGTGAGGCGAAGCTACTAAACCGATTTTTGGTGTAGGTATTTAAAGTTAATTTACGCGTGCCTTATGGTCGCAAACTGGCAAGGTCCTACTAAAGTTAGACTAACGAGACTAGACACTGAAACGCTGCGACTATAATATCTTACTTGACTTCTAGCCCGCAAATATTTCCTTTTTGTTTACCTCCTTATCTTAGTAGTATGTTGTAATGCACTGGGTATGTAAAAACGGCCATAAGGCATGGTTTATTTCTGTGACAAGACTACAGGATTGCAGGAACACCCAGTGTAAAATTAGTCTTGAAATATTTTTGGTTAAGTAGATAAATTATTTGTTACTTATTTCACTTATTTGTGAGCACTTATTCATTGTGATTTGAATTTGTATGTTATAGATATTGTGATACCGAGTCAGTGATTGTGATAGCATAAATAGTTAATTTACGTTATTAGGAGGTTGTATGTTAGAAGTATTAGCAATGCGTTGCCTATTTTAGTTCGTACCCATTTCGTATTAAATTTTAAATTATACATACACAACACATGCCGTGCTCTCTCCCGAAGTTAGATGAGAGTCTGTTTTTTTAAATATTATTTGTACATTACAGTAAAGAAAAGTTATTGATTATATAATTTATTTATGTTTTTTTGAATAGTATTTTACTTAAGAATCGAAATAATATTCACATTATCTGTATATAATACTTTTATGACGGTGTTTAAGATAAAAAGTGTGATATAAGTTATTCTTTAAAAGTTTGACAGTTTGTATTAAAAATACAAGGCTATGTATTTATACCTAAGATTCGTGTAATTTGGATTGTTTACTAAGCTTTATTTTAGTTTAGTTAAACAAGCATAATGTGCCACTGGTACGTATGTAAGGTTCCTTTGTTTAGTTTTCAGTACAATTATTAGGATTCCATGCTATTATGTTAAAACAGGCACCCTTATGGTGAGACCATGGTGTCTGTGTGTAAGTCACAGGGATTACACTCTGCAACTAAAGAACGCACTTTTTGATTTATAGCCAAAAATGTACAAAAATGATTGAGGTTATTAGCCGAAGAAATTTAAATTAATCAGACTTCTAGACATTTATTTAAATTATACCTACGGGAAAAGTAAGATGTTGTGAAAACGAAGTTTAAAAATGTAGTGATAAAATATCGTCCAGTGTAAATGGACTTTATTGCTTACGGAATAAAGTTCATAAATAATTTCGTTGAACGTGATTCTAGCTGATGCCTGCGACTCCATCCACGTAGAAGTAGTATATCGCTATTCAATCGGGACTGTGCAATTTTAGGGGATAAAAAAAAACCCCATGTCCTTCCCCAGGACTTGAGCTCTCCATACCTAATTTAATTAAAGTTGGGCAGGGGATTATCCGTGAAAGCGTACCAGGCAGACTAGAGTCAAGATCGTATTTATAATATTATGTATGGATTATTTAAATTACACAGAAAATTTAACAATGTTATCGAAACTGATTGCGTCGAAATAAAATTCACAAATATTTTTCATTATAGGTGTTGTACCTAATAATAATAGAAGCTCTAACAATTCCATTCAAATTTAGATCCGGGCGATAACGTCTCTCACCCCCTAATCGAGTCCGATTTCGACGATTTTTGAATATGTTGTAGTTATTATAAAGAACTAGGTCTGTACATTTGTTTTTTCTTTTTTAAATTTGTTTCATTCATAGAAATATTTTCTTGGAAAGGAAAACGTGCAGACATAGTTTTTCATGATATCTACAACATATTCAAAAAACATAAAAATTGGACTAGATTTAAGGCGGAGAAACGTTATCGCATTTTGTAGGGGTTATTTTTTTTAGCTTCTCTTAAGGGATGGCAAGAAACAGATTTTTTAATAAATCCGGTTAATGTTGTCTCCACACATTGTGTCTGAATAACACACCTAATAATGATTCGTTCTATGTAAAATAACCTACCACCTACATTTTACTTTACAAATTTTATAATAAATAAAAGGTCCAGTGTTTATTAATTTACGTAATATATTTATTCAAGCCATTTATTAGTATGTGAAATAGTTTTTAGCATTCCTATTTACGATACGAAAAGCAATACTACTTTTAGCTTCTTAATAGCGTTCAGCTGGAGATCTCTAACGCTTGCAAGTGTTTCATAGAAAAACGGAGATTGCCGATTGCTATTAAGAAACTAGTACTGTAAATGTTTGTTACAGCACCAGTTAAGTTGGGAACTGCTGAGTGCATCCTGGTTATACATATTAATGTAATCAATCAACTATTTCCTTCTTTTATTTTACAAAACATCTATGTACTTAATTCATTGAATAAACATTGTATTATTGCTGTGATGTTTTCATTTTATATTATTTGTTCTGTCATTCCTCCTCATTTTCTAAATTAATATGGCTGCCAAATTTCCCATATAAGTGTGCTTTCAGTTCACCCATTTGTGTTTTTAATTCCTCACACTTTGTTTCAAGTTCACTTATTTCATTTTCTTTCTTCAATTTTAATTCTTCTAATGATTTCTGAAATTATAAAAGATGCTTCATTAAAAGAGGCAGGTGGTGTTATTCATAAACTGCATAGATTCGAGAGAATTATGAAATTCTAATAGTTGAAGTGGCCAGTTGAGTAACACATTCAGTGTCACAGACCTGTTAACATTATATACAAATTAAAATCTGGCTGTAATTTGTAAACATTTTGCATGCCTTGTAAATGCATTTATAAAAGGAGTTGCTATTGGTACAGTCGAATTCATAAACATGTGTACACTTTAGTACCTTGTCACTTTAACTGCTGTGACAATTCATATATGGCAGTTTAAACATGACATTAAACAGACAAGGTAGGTACTAAAGTGTACACATATTTATGAACTCTACTGTATAATTTTTTAAGCAACAGAGTTTGTCAGTCTGTTTTTGATAATGTCTGGTATGATTGTCTGTCATTGGGTGGGTTTAGTAAATACTAAAGACTATACATGTAAAAGGTCACTTGATACCTCGGCAGAGGGAAAAGTAGAGACTTTTCCCCCAACAACTAAGCCATTTTTATTTTTTATATCAATAAGATTTAAAGTTTAACAGCCATTTTACAAGACACTATTTAAGACTAGCTATAATGCTAGTTGTAGCTTGTATGATGTTCTACCAATTACTATCACATCAAAGAAATAATTACCATTCAAATTCTTAGATTTTTCCGTCACTAGTAGTAACCACCTAGCAACTAGAGCTCCCGATACACGTGTTGCCCGCCCGCACGGGTATCATCGGGGTGGTCTTAGCCGGGCGGTATTAAGCGTCTGTTGTTAAGGGTGAAGCCACACGAGCGTAATTTTGTGAGTTGTGTCCTCAGCCAAGAAAAGCCCTTTCGTTATAACACCTCAGTTCGAAGGCACTTCCCTCGCCATCAAGCCCAATATCGGAATCCTAGGCGTTGAAATATCACATGATATTCAGATCCGTAGTCATTTGGAAGATAAAGCCAAATTGGCTTCCAGGAGGCTTGGCGTACTTAGTAGAGCTAGAGGGTACTTTACAGCTGACCACTGCCTCCAACTCTATAAGGCTCAGGTCCGGCTGCATCTGGAGTACTGTTCTCATCTCTGGGCTGGGGCAGCCCAATACCTCCTTCTTCCACTTGACCGGATACAACGCAGAGAGGTTCGAATCGTCAACGACCCAGCGATCTCCGTCCGATTGGATTCCCTCTTTATCCGAAGGGACATGAGTTCACTTTGCGTGCTGTATAGGCTTTACGACGGGGAGTGTTCTGAAGAATTATTTGGACTTTTACCGGCCTCTGAGTTCCACCATCGAACTACTCGTCGTAAAGCCAGGTTCCATCAACATCACCTTGATGAATGACGTTTTTCCACCGTGCCTTTCACTAGGCACTTTTTGCCTCGTACAGTGAAAATGTGGAACGAGCTCCCTTCGGCGGTATTTCGCACCAGTTATGATATGGGTGCCTTCAAGAAAAGAGCTTACATTTCCCTAATTGGCCGGCAACGCACCGACAACTCTTCTTGAGCTGTTGGTGTTTATGGGCGGTGGCGATTACTTCCCATCAGGTAACCTACTTGCTCGTTTGTCTCCCACTCTTATATAAAAAAAAAACATGTGTCCGTGCAACAGGGAAACGGATACCCGACTAGTCTACACGAAACCCGGCCTCGACCGCGAGCCCTAATATCAACTTGTGAACTACGATTTTATACAGTACTGTATAAAATGATCATCATTGGCCTGTATCAGTCCACTGCTGGACATACGCGCTATTTTACCCTGTCTTCGGCCTGTCGCATCCCTCATCTGCCAGCGTCCTTTCGCAAATTGTCACTCCACCTAGCTGGAGGGCATCCTACAATTTTTTTTTTCTTCTTAATGGCTTTCACTCCTTGTTTTAACAAGGTGTATTTCGCCAGTATCGAGTTTTAGACAATCGCCATGAACTTATTAGAGAAACAAGTCCATGGATATCACACGCGAGGACAATTGTTCGGTTAAAGAGATTAACTCTGGTGGACTAAACAGAAGCACATGGGGTTAGCTCCACGCGCTTCTGTCAAGTCCGCATCCTACAATACGCTTGCCGAGTCGCGGTCTCCACTCAAGAACTCGTTTCCCTCAGCGGTTACCAGTTCTTTGACAGATATGGCCAGCCCACTGCCACTTCAGCTTGCTAATCCTGTGTGCTATGTCGACTGTATAAAATAAAGCCTCTACATTTCAGACATACGGAATGACAGAAACATACAAATACTAAAATTATACTTTGTCCAAGTGCTTTTTTGCAAAGGTCTCCTCCTTTTCTTTCATTCCATTATTTCCCTTGCAAGTCTCATCCATGTTTTTTCAGCAAATCATTTTAGATCATCTATCCATCTTCCATATTGCTTTCCTCTTTTTATTATTTTATCTGTCGACTGGTTGGCCATGTTGTTATACTTGAAGTTTCCTTACTAGTGTTTTGTAGGTTGTAGGTTTCCTATGGCATCCATAAGCCATTACTAGTAAAATACATGAATCAAATACTTTCTTCGAAGTTTTATACTGATAGTTGTGTTTTTCATAATCTCTTTTATCTGTTTCATGCATAATTATGTTATTCTTCTGATTACTTCTTAAGGCATCTAGTACTCAAATGATATTGTTTGGCCTAAATAAATTTTTTGGTCTACATATTCAATGCCATTCTGGTTTACTTGTGTCTATATTGAGTGGCAAAATCATTGTTTATCCTCATGTATTGTTTGTTCGAAAGTCATTTGGTTGAAAATGGTGTTTACAATTGAGTTTTTGGTAGATTATTTTACTAATTTATACAATAGATGTTTATTAAATTATGTAATTTCAGCTTAAAAGGATGTTAGGTGAAAAGATTTTAGGCAAAACAATACTTTAGGACAAACAATTTCATGCGTTCCAAAGGGATACCAGTACTCTAATGGGTTTCTTGTTCTAAGACAAGACATAATTATTTTTGTTTTTGTAACATTAACTTCTAATCATATTGCTTTCATTTACCATGTATACTTTAAACCTAAAAAAGTCAAGTTTAAAGCTTACAGGTAGGTATGTCACATGTTGCTAGGTGGTTACTATGAGTGATAGAGAGTACCTTGTACATCTTATGATCTTACATCATACTGCGGCCAGAGAGATCACAAGACAGCAAAGTAGGAACTATTTGAAGAGTAATTGGTACATATAAACATTTAACACATTCAGCTTCAACAACCTGATATTGGGTATTCTGTGATGTTGTTCCCACACAACATCTGGTACACAATACTATAGTACATGACTTAGCCCACGCCAGAGGATATTATTTGTTTTACAAAAAAGGGTGGTGACAAAAAGATAAAAAAATATATAGAAGAGTATGTAACGGCTATTAATTTATTGATTAATTAGTAAATTTAAAAGAGGGTCTATTCAATTTAATACCTTGTGTTTTAGCATGCCATAGGTACAATCGAGTTCATGAATATGTATACACTTTAGTACCTTTTCACTTTAATCATTGAGACAATTCATACATTGCAGTTTAAACATGACATTAAATAGACAAGGTACCTACTACAGTGTATACATATTTATGAACTCGACTGTACTCTGTTAATACATGTATCTAAGTTATTATTTATTTTTATTTTAACCAATAAATTCAAAAACTATTCCTCAGGTGAAATAGTATATTATTTAGTATATTAATTATATGGGTCTTAAATAGTTCAAAATGATTAATTTATTAAAATCATTGCCGAAGTAAGTACTCGGTTTTAAGTAACATAACAAGAGACTTTTATGTATTACTATCTCCGTCAAAAAATCTATTTAGTTGAGTGTATAATAAAAATAAAACATTCATTTAGCACATCCCTGCAAAGAGATTGTGTGTACCTAATATCGGGATCTCGGCGTGTAGCGTCTGTATGTTCGACAAGTGCGAGATGTACCCGGTGGGGGCTTATAGTGTTATTTACCGCTATGCTAGCGTGTGGTAGAGGTTTTATGGGTTGACAGTGAATGTGTTAGTCCTTACATACCAGAGTGTCCTCTAAGCTCTGGCAAATGAAAACTTCCCCAATAAGGTAAGGAATTTTCTCGGTGTCGTCAACTAGGGTCAGCTCTTCCACAGCTTCCTCTAGATTCTTCATGTCATTTTGAATTACTTTCAATTCGTCTTTAAAATCATCTACTTTTGCATTCAGTCTCGCAAACTTGTTAATTTTTTGCTGATCTTCGAAAGAAATATGAACATCAGAATCCTGGAATCAAATAAACCCAAAAAAATGTTAAAATAGATGCAGGTGGTGGCCTGGTGGCAGTCAATAGAAATCAAAGTTCCCTTTAATATTTATTTAACCAGCTTAAATACTCACCGGCCTGAAGGTTCCTTTTCCAGAATTTGCCATTATATACTTTTAATATTGAATTTTCTACCCAAATATTTGAATTCCTGTTTTCAGACTAAAACTAACCTTTTCTAATCCACAGATTCAAACACAGATTCTCAAACATGTCATTTTAAAACAGGCAGGGATCCCAGTAACTAAAAATAAATAACGTTTCGTTTCAAGCAGTTGTAGGCCCTCCAAAATATGTTTTACTAGATCCTGTCCTGTCACCTCCTTGTTGCGAAATTTCAGTGGGTCATTGGGTAAATAAAGTCGGGTTACCTACTCCGAAGGACCTACAAACCCTCCTATATATTAGTACCTATCGTACCTATATAATAATAAGTGGTTATTAAATAAAGCCTGGCCAGATAAATAAATAACCCTCCTTCTGACGCAGTCGGGTAAAAACTTCTAATGGGTTCGCCACTAGTAGTTTTTTTATCTGTGTTTCGTGAATTGCAATAGAATTTACAGTTCATAAATAATTTCCGCAATATGGCGAGGTTGTCTTTTTTTCCGGTCAGGCTTTGCATTGCATGCCAGAATCTCCCAAAAAAAATGGCAATTTTCGCACGTCAATTCAAATTCCGCGGTATATCTAAGTTTGTAATTTATAATATTTTCTTTTCTATGAGTTTGAAATAGAGTTAGTCTTTCTTAAGACATACCCTTATAATCTGTGCTCATGGAAATAATAATATACACGGTATATAAACTTCTTAGCCGATTGTCTAAAATGTGACAATAAGTTTTTTAGAGTTGTTGATAGTTCTGTAGCTCTGCCTACCCTACCCCACCCACACTCTGGGAATTAAGGCGTGAGTGTATGTATGTAATGCACCTCGGAAGACGTATCCTTTTTAACTAGGGCCACAAGTAATGTATATCTAACACATTTTTTGATTTTGTGTCGTGTTTCTCAATTGAACGGTGAGTGAAGCAAAATTATACATAGGTATTAATACTTTAAGTTACATTAGGTACTTATACATTTGCAGGGACGTTTCTTATCATCCTACCTATCCTGATTATTGACATGTTAGTAAAAGTTCGTTAAGAATGCTTAAAAATAGGTTGTGTGGTGGTCTTTGTGATCCGTAAAAACCGGGCAAGAGCATGTTGGACCATGCTCATTGTAACTCCAGTGAAAATTACACTTTCGAGTTCAATAGATCCTAAATGATCCCCCAAATCTAATACTTGAAAATAACATGTACAGTCAAGGACTTTAATTGTTATGCCACTATGGAACCCTGTCGCATAACGATAATCATTGATTTTGGCGTAATTTTTTTCATGTGGTTTGAGGCTGTCATTATGACAGGGTTCCTTAGTGGCACAACAATTAAAGTCCTGGACTGTACCTACGTAGGTTCATAATGATTTATAATGCCCGACCAGACTTTCACGCGAGTCGACTCGAGGCCGAGATACACTGCCGTCTTTAAATACGAGACGGACTGTAAAACTTTTATAATAACATCAATGTATCTCGGCCTCGCGTCAACTCGCGTGAGAGTCTGGATCGGGCATAACATACAATGATACCTCACTCGATGTTATATTGTAAAAAAATACCCTCGTTTTACTTTTATGGGAGATACCTACCCGTTTTTCTATTTCATGATGTTATTATACAAGAAGGAGGCTGAGGAAGCCCGCATAAAGACGGACATATATATGGGCAGACGGACTGACGGTCAGACGGACATGGCGAAACTATAAGGCTTACCAGTTTGACTTCGGAACCCTAAAAAAAGTAGAAGATAGCTCAGCCATTTACGACATAGCAGCGCCAGGGTCTGCACTAGCAAGCAGCAGAACTTACGCCGCGTTCCCAAAGCGTGGTTGACGACGTGTTTTTAGTATAGGAGGGCAGGCGCCGTAGGTGCCTCAGCCACGATAATAATCGGACGAATTTTGACCTCCCCAGGCTTAGAAACTGTCCATCTTTCTGTCTTTTTACATACCTATATTACATAGTCAAAAGGTTTTTTACTGAGAGTAAAATCATTTCTTCGTTCATAATAATAGTGTAGGTACAGTAAAACTGTATCAGTGATAGAGAAGTACCTACCTTGCGTTAGATCCGGTAGTTCTGGGTTTTTGCTAAGTTGTTTAGGACATAATATAGGTAGCCTGCCTTTTATAAGATAATGACATCATGCAATTCACCCAGCAGGAGGACTTTATTAAGTTTCTAATATTTGATACAAATAAGACGTAGGTACGGTCGACCTCGGTACATTTTAATATCTTGTCGCAGCTATTGATAATTATACTAAATTAAAACCACTTTTACGCTAACACGTTACTGCTACGAAGTACCTACTAAATGTACAGCTACTTCTAAAGTTCGACTTTACGGTCGTCGTTGCTCGAGTCCGGCTCGCACTTAACAGGTTTTTTTTTCTTGAATGTCATAAGTGCTAAAGCTGCCTCTTTTCTACATCATTCGTAGAATTGATCTTTTGCCCTTCTAAATAAATAATTCCATATATTTTAAGTTCCTAATGATAATGAAATGATTGCACCTACTCTCTAAATAAGAATCGTACCTATTGGGATTTTTGGATTTTTGTTTCTTAACATTTATTTTGGTTTACCAGTTCGTACCTATCAAGAATGACAAATGACGAAATCAAACTCCTACCTAGCGAGAAAATGTAAACCTACAGTCGGCCAATAATGTGGTGCCACCCCAAAAAATAAGGGCGATAAGATGGTTGATTTTTCGCGTCAACTCGAAGTTCATGTCCTGATGACCTAGGCGTAGGTATGATGAAATGGCGATGATACCTAACGATAAAATTAGAGGAAAGCGTCATTCCTGCGCATCTTTTCTTGCCGCCGCCTGTGAGCGTGTGCTGCACGGCTAGCAAAAGTTGTATTTTCTCGCTTGTCGCTCAGTGCGTCTCTATCGTTACTGACTCGATAGAGAGGAAGATCCGAGCGACAAACAAGTCGCGGGCAAGTTGTGCTAGCCGTGCAGCACATCAATGGTTTTTTTATAGCACTGACTTAAGCTGCGCCTGTATTCCCCGAATCGTATAACCTTGGTGTTTTCAAGACAAGAGTGAATAGCCTTTTTTCTGGGTAAGCTTGTACCGCCCTCGACCTCGTCCTCGTCGTCACTTAACATCAGGTGACACTCAGGGCAAAAAAAACTGGCGAATCATGCATTCGGCTGTGCCATTATAACAGATTTCTGGAGGCGCGCGCCAGCCGTCAAAGAATGCAACTTGACTAGGCGATACTATACTCCATTTACTTTAACGATAGTATACTGGAAAAGCGCAGGTGCACGTGATTGGCTAATGAGAATCAGCTAAAGCCGCACGCACTATGGAGCAGGTAACCAATCGCCAATCGGCTCTTTACTTCTGTACGGTGCGGACGCGTTTGTTTCCCTTCTTGCGACTTATTTTTTATCGTTTACCTGTGACTTGGCTTTTGAAACGGATCGATGTCTCCTTAATCTTTTATATTCAAATACCGTGTGAACGAGTCCTAAGAAGATTATCGTTTGTTGCCGCCCACTTTGCTACCTGCCTCTATCTTTTATCCTAGTCATTTGTATGACACTGTGCGAGTGAGAGAAGCCTATACTAGGACATTAAAGTAAATGGAGTATAGCTGCTAACTATAATAACATCATAAAGCTCGTTAAGAATCTTGCATCAGTCGATTGACTTACCTACATACCTACGTCCTAAATTTAAATGGAGCAGCTCTATTCTGCAAAGACCCATCAGGAATTCAGGCGTATCAATCTCAGAACTTATGCGGTAATACTGTTATGACGTCAGCTTTTTTGAGTTTAACGCGTGGGTGTTATTAAAATAGATCTGATTGAACTGAATCAATAATCGAGTGAGGTTGGGGGATATTGAATTGACTGCGATTGCATTTTATTATGAGTGCTCAATGAGTAAGATAGGTACCTACTATGTAAAGTAGGTATTTTTGAGGCCTACTATGAAAGGCTAGATTTATCTTCACGATATTTTGGACATACAGACATGTCGACCAACTCTGGACCAAGATGCTGTGCATTAAATAGGTACTAGTTTAAATGCTTTGGATGATCTCGGCTTGTAAGTGAAAATAAGTTATTCTTTGTATTTTATACTCAGCAGTTTAAAACATTACACCGCAAAATACCTACCTACCTCTTTAGCCTACCCATGATCATGGCGAATGCACCACGTCAGTACATACATACATACATTAAATGTTTCCCAGAGGGGTAGGCAGAGACCACTTCTTTCCACCTGCTACGATCTTGTCAAATCTCTTTTGCTTCTTCCATATTCATACATCGAGTCATGCACGCACGTCTGTTTCGGGTACTTAAGAATCGGGCCCTTTTCCAGTATTTCTCTGATTTGATTCGAAAAAGTACGCCTAGAGCGGCGCCTTCCGACCCTTCCACTCACTTTCGCTCTGTATATCTCTTTCGTCAATCTTCTTTCATCCATCCTTAACAAATGACCGAAACATCGAAGCATGCCCTTTTCAATCTTAGTCACTACATCTTCTTTTAGTTCACATTTCTCTCTGACTTTTTCATTCCTTACTCTATCAATCATTTTCACACCACACATACAACGCAAAGAGCGCATTACAACTGCATTTATACGACTGTCATGCTTGTCCTGCCACACTCAACATTCACTACCATTCACGACACCACGTCAGTAATATTGATAATTATATAGGACCGACCGACCACTCTTCTTGAGTTGCTGGTGTTTAGATATGGGCGGTGGTGATAACGTCCCATCAGGTAGCCCGCATGCTCGTTTGCCTACCTCTCTTATAAGAAAAAAAAAAGATTTCTGAATATAGCCTATTGTTAAGTACCGCCCGCAACATATAAATAACCGATTGTAGTTACGGGTTCTTCATTTACAAGGTGATGTAAACAGAATAGACTAGTCGTACCGGATTCCCTTTTTCATAGGAGAAACAGTCCATTTAATTCATGGCGGTTGTTTTGAATGTTGTCATGTTATCTATTATCTTTTACTATAAGTAATTGTTGTATTCATTAAAATTATTGTAAATAAGACTTATTTATGTTAACTATTCTGATCCTTCGAACCGGATAATTGATGCTCGCTTAATGTGGCTTGTAACAATAGCTTCCTAAGCGAAGATTATTATGAATAGATAAAAATGTGTAGGACAGGTTAACAATCGGTGTGAGGGGTCGCCGGCGGTTCTGCGCGATTGTCTCCCATCGAGGTGAGCGCGTCGGCCCCACCACGGCTGCGCCTACGCCGCGCAGCGACATTCACTCCTGCGCACTTCTACTTCGAACGTCAGACATCGCGCGCGCACATAAAGCTAATTATTATTCGTGTTCAGTACTAATTTGTGATGGAAAAAGAGCATCAGCCAGACTCGATGGCTACCATCACCATGAAGCCGGAGTACCCGCCTTCCGAGGTGTACAGCGCGTCCGAGCCGCCACCGGTATGTATTTACCCGTTACTTGCTTTGAATAATGTTAGGCACGTAACACGGATCCACTTAACGTCGCTCTTTTTGAGCTGTGACATTTAAAGGCTTTAATTTTTACTGGAAATATTAAATGCGAAGTTGTAATCGAGATAAAAGGTAAGGCGGTTATTCAGTTAAAAACGATTTGATGAGTGCGGGAAAGCGCCTTTCTCCTGCAGCGCTAGCTGCAGCGCTGACGTGTTCTGGCTGCTTGTTTGTAAACAAGGGTCTAATTTGTCCTCGACACATACTCATTCTCGCCGAAACCGTCTATACCTTCATTAATTCACCAACAGTTACGAAAAACCTTGCTTTCAAGTTATGTTTTCAACAAATTTACACGTGAAACAGCGTACCTACTGTTTAATAGACGAAGTAAACTGACAGGTCCCAATGTCAATTTATATAATAATATATTAATCTGTTCTAATGGTATGAGCGAGTCTGTTTCTGATTTTGTATACAATTTTTGTTTAACGTATTTTTATTTAAATTATTAACGTATTTTGAAGTAAATTAAGCTTTAATTATCACTACTTATCACTAGGTAGGTATCTATGTTAACAAAAAAAACCTTGTGTAAGAAGTACCTACTTGAAGTATTCTTACTTACCTTCGGCATGTTCCATACATGCCATTATGTCATACACTACCTGCCTTCTATGAGTGTATTGACTCCATGTATAGTCGTCGATTAAGTCAGGGCCCTCCTTCAAAGCGAAAGGTAGTAGAGGCTAGAGAGGCGCACAGTCGGTAGACCGAGTCTATTCGTTACTAAATTTACTTAAGTTTTCATATTTTTTTTCATTTTTTCCTCAGGCTCAATGGCTAAACAGCTAATTGAATCTATTTAACGCAGTTCTTTTATGCAACTGCCGTTCGTTTGATCCACTGACGCACCGTTATCCGTAATAGGATGTTTGACAACCGGCAACAAAGGCCGATAATGTTGAGACAGAAAATAATCAAGGTTATGTTACAGAGCCTCAGATGTTATGAAAACAATTAGGAACTATTTTTACTGCAATGTCATTGAAGAATACTTATTATATTAATTATTATATTGTTAAAGCTAAAACAAGTTTCACAACATTCAACGTAGCAATCCAAGTTCTATTATTAAATACCTTAACCTACTCGTATTGATCCAAAACAGTAAAATTCAATAAATTCGTCGAAGTTTGTGAATATTTTTCGGATGTTGTTTGGTTGTTGTTGTTGAGTCGATGTGCAAAGCAAACAAACACGGAAATTTTGATAACGGCTCACAAACGCGCCTGACTTATCGACGACGTAAATGAATTCTTAAAAGCGCTCCTTTCCGAGAACTGCGGCGCGTACGAATGTGGGAATCGCATTGTTCTATTGTCCCTGGCCATCCATTAACACCGCCACTTATCGCACTCCTTCAGCCCACGTCTTTATCTAGCTATAATATAACTAAAAGTTTACCATATAACTTAAAAATGCAGTGAATGCGAAAAAATAGCACTCGAGAACGTGATCCTTCAATGCTCATGATTTCAGCCCACATCCACCTACTGCAGGGTAAAGGCCTCTTCATTTTCACACCATTTTGCCCGGTCCATCCTTTCCCAACTGTCTGCCAAATGTCATCAATGTGAGTGTGCTTCTTCACTATAGTTAATCAATGCTAAAAACACAAAGTATTATTCATTCGGCTTCGAATATTTCAGGGCAGCTACTTGAGCTTCTGCAAAACAGATAAGTAGCTACTTAAATAAAACGTGCTCTGGCAGCGATTCGTCGAATTAATGATAAATGGCAAGC
Organism: Acleris cristana; assembly: GCA_948252455.1. Lineage (NCBI taxonomy): Eukaryota > Metazoa > Arthropoda > Insecta > Lepidoptera > Tortricidae > Acleris > Acleris cristana. Next base: position 8,479,727 of record OX411784.1, on the reverse strand, counting down.
AAAAATCAATAGAAGTAGAGTTCAAATATTGATACAAAATACAGGCTCTGTAGACACAGATAAATAACAAGAGTGATGGGGTGAAATCGTTACTAGGCCAGGCCATTGGACCGAACGTGGTCAGTAGTGTGGTCACCGTTGGCGCTGAGGGCTTGCGTCACGATCCACTAGTCCCCTTCCACGGTGGCTACAACAATGCAACACTTTATAAATAATACTTCTGAAACTTCTGATATTTATTTGGCAACACCCAGAGGCGGTAAATTTGACTTAAGCAAATGTAGAAATGCTTTCTTCGTTGTTTTTAGACTCTTGAGGTTGGATAATACCCGTCCTTTCACCAGTACATGCAAACATTTACGCTGTCGGTTTTTTATGCTTTCCGTGTCATTCTTATTTTTCTGCATTGCCGCAAACGTTTATTTAAATGAATAAATATTTCAGCTTTATGTAGTACCTCCTACTGGCCACATATTTTATTCATTTTAGAGTCGCGACTTGTAAACATAATGCAGTATTAATTTGGTGATTGTGTGCGTGGAACATTATGAATATGAAGTAGGCTGGTTGTGCGATGAACACACGTGGACAATGGGTCGGTTTCTCCGGCACACGCGTTAGTCACCGCGTCAGTCTGCCGATCTACGAACTACTAATATGGCCTATACGCACTAGAAAGCGGTTACACTGAATATGGCTGTTGTTATGTGCTAGACAAGGCACGATTCTGTATTGGATAAGCAATCACTGGGGAATGATGAATTCAAATGCATATCAATATGAAATTGACATGTAGCATTAAATTGATTGACATTAAATTCATATTTCATAACATCGCAACCTTTTTGTCAATAATTATTTTGCATTTATTAACGTAAATTCTGATTTAGGATAAGAATGGTCTGGATCTTTAATTTCCAGGATGTATTTTGCACCCAAACATTTATTAAATATTTTCATGCCAATCTCAAACATTGACGTAACCCGAACTGCATGTTATTTGTTTACGTAAGTACCTTCTGAATTAAAGTTGTATTTTAAACAAAAACACGTAGGTATACTTTTACCGAAGCAAACATGAGTAAAAAAAACTTTGTAAAAAAATCGATTTGATCACTTATAGCCGTTCCAGAGCCACGTTTCCAAACAAAAGAGGTCCAATAATTTATTAATCATAGTTATTTAGGTAGTAATTAGATAAAACAAATGCGTAAAATAGATAAATATCGGCCAATTTCACACAAATGACATAATAAAAATATATATTCAATTTAGCATATATTTAATTTAGCATTGTAAGCAATTTGGTGTCCTACTGTTATGCCTGGGTACAGTTAGGGTTGCCACCTTTTTTTTGAAGAAATATAGTATTTTTCTCAGAACCTTGCCAAAATATAGTAATTTTGGGAAATTTTGAAAAAAAAATAGTACACATTCATTCATTTATCATGTTTAAACATTATATACAAATTACAATCCTATATCACAACGCGTCACTACGGGTACGTTCCAATTTAGGCGATGTTTATACAAAAAAGTGCAGCAGTGGAGTTAGCAATGAAAATATAGTATTTTTCGTACTATATTATATTTCTATAATATATAGTACAATTGACCGCAATATAGTACGATACTATATAATATAGTACAGGTGGCAACCCTAGGTACAGTCAGCATCAAATATATAGACACAGTAAAACTTTCAAAAATATGTAAACAGGACTCTGCTGCGGGGGAATAAGGATGTATATATATTTCTGAAACCTTGTTAACGTATATATATTTATGACGCTGACCGTACATTATCCAAAATAATCCAAATAATCTTATTAGATACTGAGTTTACTGAGGAAATATAATCAGCTACAGGCTTCGTCAAAGAATCAAATTTAAGCAACAGCATAAGTAGCATGACTCAAGTACACATAAATAAACAAATATCTGTCAAACCGGTTGGATAGTGGCATAAATGTGCCCATTACGCTGGCAGCGATTACCGCGCTGTATGGCCAATGAAATTAGATGCAAAAGAAATGATCCGAAGCGACTAATAAATTGCTGGGCTTCCGCCCCCAAGGACCTGCCATCTCCATGGCAACCGGCACAAAGTCATACCATGTCATACCTACCACAAACTAAGCTCTAAGCTTGTGCTGTGGGTGGGTACCTACAAGCTCGACGAAATGCTTATATAATTTTATTGGTTGATATACCCTGACTCACAGATTCACATCATACGAGCATGTAAATGTAGTCTGATGAACTGTTACTCATTTGTTTAGCGTAGTCGAGTAAAATAACGATCAATTGTTTGAAGCATCATACATATACAACCGATGTAATGGTCCCTTTTATGTCTTGGTTTTAGTTTTCGTAGTCATCAATCGATTTAAACGCGAATATATTTTAACAAACTCTATTACGAGCATCATAATATTTTGAGCAGTTTACCTTTGCAATAAGGAAGTAGTCTTGGTTAGGTACATGCCGCGCAAGAGAAGCGCGTTGTACGTAAGCATACATTTTATGTAAGGTATATGCTGTTTTGTAACCGTTTAACAACCGCAAACATGAATGGTTACACGTATGAATACACATAAAATCCGAAAGAGGGAAGTTTACGAAAGACGGTTTTTAATGGAGTCTTTTGTACATATCTGCTAGGTTTACTTTAAAAAATGTTAGTTATCTGAGTATTTCTTGTAAATGACGTCGGTTTCGCTCTAGCGGTTTTTAAGTAGAGCAAATTATAAAGATCTAAATCCGCGGCATTTGCACTCGCGAAAGATGTTGATGGATTTCTCGAATGCAATCATGGAAGCACTTTCACTGGGCCCCGGCGCCGGTCCCTGCAGTACGCCGGTTATGTAACGCTGCAATCTGTGAAACCGATTCGGAGTTGTTAGTAAACCGTCACTTCATTAACTTCGCCTCGCTAAACCAACGGTTACTTCATGCGGTGCTTGGTGCGAAATGGTTCGTTTGTGATGTGCATAAAGTTCACAATATGCACATGTAGAATTATTAAGCTCAAAACTTTTCCCCGGGTCTTCTCGTTTATTATGCAATTTGTAAAGTCCCTTTTATACTCGGGTAAACGTTTAAAGCCTTGCTCAGAACACTGATGAGACAGCAAATATAACCAATACTTTTATGTTGGATCTTCTATAGCTGGGTGTTTCGGTACGACTGTGTATTAATAGTTTTTGAAATAATGTATTTTCTCCACCTATTCGGAAAAGGTGATATGATTGCTCAAAAGAGGGATCAAAATAGCCATCTACGTTGGTCCAGTTTGAATGGCGCCGCCAGCCTGCACTCCATGGGCGACGGTCGGTGCCGGGGCTAGCACGGCGCAGGGGCCCTTTTTCGTATAATCAACTATACTCCTTTTTAGGGTTCCGTCGTCAACAAGAAACCCTTATAGTTTGGCCATGTCGGTCTCTCCGTCTGTCCATCTGCCCGCGGTTTAACCCAGAGACTATTGGTAGGTACTATTAAGCTGTGATTTGGCATTGTTATAAATTTAAATTACGCCGACAAAGTTTTATAATAAAATCTTAAAATGTAAAGCAATATTTTTTTACATTAAGTTGTAAATACATCGAGTGAGGTTATCATAGGATAGCTCTTAAAAATCATTATGTTTATGTAATTATCAATTTTTAGATTTAGGTAGGGGACTGTTTAGGAAATATTGAACTCGAAAGTGTCATTGTCGCTGGAGTTGCCCCCCTCCCCACTACAGCCAAAACTGTAACTAAGTAATATAAATCTGAAAAATATCTGTAATGTATGCACATATAACGAACTTAAAAGGAAATCTATTACGGCTTGTATTATACAGGACAACGATAAATAAAAATGCACATTTTAGGTTCCACAAGAGGACATGACACTCTGTTTATTCTTTTTAAAAACACACCCAGTTATGACAAAGGCTGACGGCCATACAGCCTAGCCTCATATGACACATCCCCCTTCTTTAACATTCATAATCAACCAAATAGGAAGGAGGTTGCACAGACCGTCCACTACGAGTAACATATGAACTGGGTTCTCCACCAGCACCTCTCAACACTGACTGCTGAGTGTACATAGAGCTTTCTTTACTCGCAGTCTCTCCACCATTTGAGTCATTCACCGGTCTTACATTAATTGGCACATCAAACTCTACCTCCTGCCTTTGATTAAACTTATTTCTACTCGGTAACATATGTTTTTCATTTCTTCTCACATAATTACCTTTTTCATTTTGAACAATATAAGATCTAGGACTTGTCTTCCTTACTACCATTCCTGGCTGCCAATCCTTATCAACCCCATTTTGTATTAATACACCCTGACCAATACTATAAGAAGCCCTATTTTTGGCTGTTTTATTATAAATACTTTTAGATTTTTCTTTCATTATTTGCATTTTTTCATTGATATTGATTGGCAGTCTGGGTTGAAGATCTATGTAAGTACCAGGTAAGTTAGTTCTTAATAGCCTGCACATCAAAAGTTCAGATGGGCTATATTCTAAGCCAGCAAGTGGTGTGGTTCTATAATGTAACAAAGCCATATTCAAGTTCTCATCATTTGCCCTGCATTTTTTCATCAAGTTTTTTACGATACAAACAGCTTTTTCCGCCATGCCGTTGGACTGATGATGATGAGGGCTTGAAAACAACAACTGCATATTAAAATCTCTGGCAAACTGTTTAAATTCAAAGCTGTTGAATGGATTATTATCACAAACTGCAAATTTAGGTATTCCATGTGTAGCAAAAATTATTTTTAACTTTAATATAACATTTTTAGCTGTTTTTTGTTGTAATTTTTTCAACTCAATCCATTTTGAATAATAATCTACTACTACTAGATAATCCTTGCCAGCAAAGGAACAGATATCCATGCCTACTTTATAAAAAGGTACCTCTGGCACATCATGACTTATGAGAGATTCTTTGCAGTTACTCAACCTATATTTCTCACATTCCTTACATGACAAAACAAAATCCTCTATTTCCTTGGACATTCCTGGCCAAAATAAAGACCTACGGCCCCTTTTCTTGGACTTCACCACACCTGCATGAGCCGTATGTAAAATAGTAAGTATTTCTTTTCTCATAGAATATGGCACCACTATCCGGTTGTTATAATATAAAACATCATCTTTAAAGTTCAAAAAATCTCTCAGTTTGTAAAACACTTTTAACTCTTTATTCATAATATTTTTATCATTAGTTGGCCACTCATTATAATACCATGTCTTAATTTGCATTAAATTGTTGTCACACCCAGTTTCAAATTGTAATTTTTTAAGTTTTTCATCTGTGACTGATAAATCAGTTTCAAATCCATACACAATCTCAGTATCAAAAGAATGAACTAACTCTTGCAAAGTCAAGTCATTTTTTCCATTATTTAACAAGTAGTTTCTTGACAAATAATCAGCAATAAACATTTTAGGACCTGGCACATAGCGAATTTCAAAATCATATTTTAGCAATTTTAAGACCATTCTTTGAAGTCTTGCTGATATTTTGTTAATGTCCTTTGACATTATTGCCACTAAGGGCTTGTGGTCCGTCTCAACAATAATCCTTCTACCATACACAAATTGGTGATACTTCTCCATAGCAGCACAAACAGCAAATAATTCTTTTTCTATAGGTGCCCACCTATTTTGGCATTCTGTGTAAACTCTGGAATAAAAAGATACAGGTTTTCCATCTTGCAACAGACATGCACCCATACCAGACTTAGAGCTGTCAGTCTGTAGCACAACTGTACCGTTGTCACTCAGAATTGCCAAAGTAGGTGTACAACTCAATTTTCTTTTAAGTTCTAAAAACGCTTCTTGTTGAGAAGATTCCCATTCCCACAATGTATCTTTTTGAAGTAACTGTCTCAAGGGCAGTGTAGTTCTTGTATAATGTGGTATGAACTTACTCAAGTAATTGCACATGCCAAGGAACTTCTGAAGCTGCTTGATATTTTTTGGTGACTCTAATTGAAGAATAGCTGATACATGTTCAGGGTCTACTTGTATTCCATTTTTTGATATTATAAGCCCTACATACTTTACATGATCAAGTTTATACTGTAACTTCTTACTGTTAAACTTTACACTATACTCTTTTGATCTATGAATTACTTTATTAAGAATTGTATCATGTTCTAACTGATCTTTACCTGCAATAATTATGTCATCAAAATATATATGAACTCCTGGAATGTCCCCAAAAATTGAACAATTTATGCGCTGCATTACTTCAGGTGCTGATGATATTCCAAAAGGCATTCTTTTAAATGCATATCTTCCAAACGGAGTACCAAATGTGCATAATTTCTGAGGATCATCAAGTTCAATCTGAAAAAAACCATCCTTCATGTCAAGAACTGTAAAAACTTCTTTACCTGACAAACTGTTATAAATTTCTTCTGGACTAGCAATTGGATAATTTTCACGTAGAATATTTTTATTAAGATCTTGTGGATCTAAACAGAGGCGAAGGGACTTGTCCGGTTTCTCCACTATCACTAGATTATTACACCACTCAGTTGGGGATGTTACTTTTTCAATGATATTTCTCTTTTCATAGTTATCTAAGGTTTGCTTCAACCTACCCTTTAACGCTTGTGGAATTCTCCTTATGGGCTTTATAACGGGTTCAGCATTTTCTTTTACTTTAATCTTGTATTTTCCAATACTCCCCAATCCTGTAAACACATCCTTATTTGTTTCTAGAAATTTTTCTGTTTCTGAACTTGATTGTGTAAGGTCCACTCTTTTAATTAACCCAAGCCTGTTACAATCAGGCAGCCCTAATACTGGCTGCACTGGTAAATCTATTACTGTAAACTTGAGTTTATGTTTTTCATTTTTTATAATACAATCAAGCTCAACTGTCCCAGCCGTTTCCACTTTTTGGCCATTGTACACTAGTAGAATTGTCCCAGTGTTCAATAGACTTTCTTCTTTTCTCAATTTCTCAAAAAGTTCTAATGACAAGGTATTGCAGTCAGCACCAGTATCTAATTTAAATTTGACTTCATATCCATTCACTATTAGTTTTTCTTGCCACTGAATTTTAATTCCATCTACTGTGAACATGCTTCCGATTGTAAAGTTTTCTTCGCTGTCATCTGTATTTTCTTCAATCACATTGACTCTATTTTTTCTATTATCACTGATTTTTTCACTCCTGTTATTAATATTTTTGTTTCGGCACATATTAGCAAAATGTCCGTAAACTCCACATACAACACATTTTCTGCCATAGGCTGGACAGTTCCTGATTTCATGAGTTTTCCCGCATCGGCTACAGTCTATCATTTTTTCTTTAGGCCTTGCCCCTCTGCTGTATACCACTTTATGACTTAAGGCACTCACTTGATCTTCTATTTTATTTCCTTGTAATGTCTGAACTTTTTCTTTGCCTAACTCTGCTGCTCTGCATATGTCAATTGCTGCAGTGAGCTTCAAATCCGATTCCCTTAACAGTCTTTCTTTGACATTTGTGTCTCTGATGCCTATTACAATAACCATAGTTATCAGTCGATCTTCAAGCTCTCCAAGGTCACATTTTTTAGCCTGGGTAAGAACTCTGGTATAAAAGTGATCAAATGCTTCGCCATCTTGTTGTTTCATGGTGAATAGGTTATATGACAACCACAACAAATTTTTCCGTGGCTCGGCATATTCTTTGAATTGATCAATCAGAGCTTGCAAAGTCTTATTAACCTTGTCTTTGTCAAATGTATTGTACACCTCTAATGCATCTTCTCCAGCACAGTTTAAAAACAATGCAATTTTTCTTGACTCAGCCGCCTCATCTAGGTTGACAGCTTGTAAATACAAATTAAACTGCTGCACAAAGCGTTTAAAGTTGGCTCCATCTCCTGATAGTTGGAGACCTGATGGAGGTTTTATACCATCCATCGTAAACACACCTGACACCATGTATTATACAGGACAACGATAAATAAAAATGCACATTTTAGGTTCCACAAGAGGACATGACACTCTGTTTATTCTTTTTAAAAACACACCCAGTTATGACAAAGGCTGACGGCCATACAGCCTAGCCTCATATGACACACGGCTACTTCACTTGGTTTATGTCATGACATGAGATAGATACCTACAGTCGGTTAAATAAGTGTTTATTTTAGCGTTGTTTTCAAATTAGGTACTTACCCCTTAAGAGGTGAAACGTGGGATGGATGGGTGATTTGGATTTTTAAACTTGTATGTAAACGTGAAATCGATCGATCGATGATTAAAAATCGACGTCTATTGGAACCCTTGAAGGTGATAAAAAAAACTGTACTTATCTGTAATTTTTAACGAAGTCGCGAGCGAAGAGCTGAGTTTAGTATAAGTAGTTAGTAGAATTTTGAGACCAATGCTGCAGAGTGACACATAAGTACAATTCATGCTTTTTACTCTACTTATGAGGAAACTTTCTATCTTAAATCCATATCTATTCGCAAAAAACTCGAATAGCTTACTTTTTTTAATTTGCCATATGAATACGTCGCATAAGAATCAAGTAAAAAAATCCTGCGCATATTTTTTGCCATTATTTCTTGAGACATTAACATAAACATCAGTTGTTATGTTTTTGCGCATAATAATTTCAATGCATAAGTACCTATCAATCCTCGTAATTGTATAAGTACCTAACTAATAACGTTGTGAAGTCGTCACAAGACAAGTGTGCCTCGTAAACTATTTTATACATAAAAATCGGGTAAGAGCAGTCTCAGTGTAGGGTTCTAAAGCCGTTACTACAAACACAAAAAACTATCTCAAAAAACAACATGTATGTACAAATTTTATATTTAAAGTTAGTTTGGCGTTGTCTTAGATGATTTAAGTAGGTATAAACACCTTATATTATTATCTGGAGCCCGTTTCATAAAAGCTTATAACTTGTAATACGAGTGGAAGTCTCTTTTTAATACATACTGTTAGAAAGAGAGTTCCGCTTATAATATAAGCTATTATTTTATATGCAATAGGCCCCTGATATCTCAGGAACCAATAAAATCTACTTAGACTTCATAGTTTTCCTTTTAAGTTCGTTATGTGCTTTCACTTACTTAAGATATTTTTCAGATTTTTATCACTTGTGGTTTTGGATTTACCGAAAAATAAATAAAATACACATTTCTACTTAAATTTTTCCTTAACAATCCCCGAAATATAAAAATTTATAATAACATGTAGGTATAGGAACGTAATTAATTTTAAAGACCTATTCAATGATCCTCACTCCATGCAATGATGATGCAAAAAAAAACGGTCCAGTGCGAGTCGGACTCGCGCATCGAGGGTTTCGTATTTTTAAGATTTTCATACTACGACACGGTTAACTTAATTCAAAATTTGAACCGCCGTTCCTTGCATAAAGACCCGGTTTTTAGTGTTAGTGTTCTAGTTTTTCCCTATAGGTACTCGTAGTATAAGACGGTTCTAGGTCAACGGAAAATAGCCTATAAATTTTGATTCCCTTGAGAGTGTCGAAATATTGATTTTTGCGGCATAAATGCCGTATCTTTTATTTTACGTTAACGTAGAAGTTTGATTTTTTCGGCTGGAGGTATCCCATCACGCATGTTAATTAGTAAGTCACAGTATAATCTTTGAGTCGTTTCTGCTATTATAAATATTTAATTTATATTTAATACATAAGTGGAGCCACGGAAAGTGCATAGTTTTATTTGACATTGAAAATCAGACGAAACAGGAATCCGTCAAATCGGAAACAAATCGCTCAATCGTTATATCGGACGGGACGGATGCGATCAAGGTAAAAACATATAAATATACCGCGTTTAAACGGGAAAGAGCTCTATTGCTTTCTCATAACCATAATACCGCGATACAGAAATTCCAAATAACATTAACTCATTTTTTAAGACTTGTAGGTAGGTAATTCTGTAGCTCTGCCTACTGCACTCTGGGAACAAAGGCGTGAGATTATGTTATGTTAAGTATGTTTATTAACTCAATTATGACCAAAACTACAATTAAGAGCAAAATAAACAAACGCATTTTATTAAATAGAAAGGTAGTCTCATCACAAAAGCGTAGTCAAATTAAATATCGCATGTCAATCGCAATCTACGCTCAATTCTGCGTAATGACGTTATGATCTTCACGGCAGCTGCAGAAGAAAGTAGACGGCGGCGACTAATGCCGTTTTGTTATCCCTAAATTGATAGCAGTGGCGTAAAATAAAATCAAATATTGCTTATTATATTGAGATGGGCTGCCTGATATTTTCTACTTAACGCAGTGCTCGAATTTTATGATGAGTCCAGTGGCGCTTAACAAGATATGCATTTGGCGAACGTTATGGTTGCCGAAAATATATTATTATAGGATTGACGTAGGTAAGCCTGCCGAACAGTTGCACCGAGCGCTGTGTCAATTCCATACATTGTATCTCGACTCGACTGTTTTCGAAGATCCCCCTTTCTTTAGCATAATTTTTTTAAAATTATTATGTATTGCATAATAACATTAATAACTTTAAGCATAGAGGTACAATACAATACTATACAATACAAATATTTTTTATTAAATACATGGTAGGCGGTTTAAACTAATACATAAACTAATGCGTACGTAACTAACTAAGCATAAACTCTTATGGCATAGGTAGGTACTTATTGTTTGTCAAGCTTCGCATACATTTACCAGTAGGTCGCATAAAGTCCGTTAGCCAAAAAACCTTTATGCATAACATTGATGATCCAAATCGTTTCAAGGACAATTTTTTTTCTCATAAAATTATGAAACATAAAATTATACGGCATATAAATGCTATAACATATTCAACACAAATAATAAAGCAAGGTTTTTGGCTTAAAAAAACCTAAATCGAAGCTGACTAATGCCCGGTTTTATAAAGGTCCGTTAGTAAATATGTCAGATCAAATTTTAGTAACTTCATACAAGTTTTGACATTCCTGACCGAAATTTGATCTAACGGATCTTTATAAAACCCAGCCTAAGCCTAAATCCTAAACTCTCCCCTGTCTCATCTTGCTCGCTTGTTTCGCTCGCTCGGTTAATGCCATTCGCCATTTTATTAAATAAAAATAAATAAATGTAACATGATTATTATGCTTAACAACGTTTTCGTAATGAAATTCAGCCTTGTCAGAGTACTTGTGCTTTTTAAAATATGTTATCGGATACGGCTTTGATTTAAAACAAAATGACGAATAATTTAAGAAGTTATTTAAAAATCAAATTAATCAATCCTTTTAGTTTATGGCGTTATTTAACATTCATGAGGATTAACAATGAAGGTTGTCAGTTGTCAGATATTACATTACAAACAACGGTTTTAAAGACCTTCAGAAGTTGTATTGTAGGTATAAGTAGGTATGGTATGACCTATTGTGAGTTCGTTATACCTGCTTACCTATACCTATAATATTAGGTACACCGTCAAATTTTGGCGGACTATTCTGTCTTGTAGGTTATAAACACAAACAAGATTCACGTTTAGTTAAAAATCTAACTAACGTTCGACGAAGTTAGTAAGTTCGTGCTGTTTGTCCATCGTCCCATTTCCGATAGAATTAATATAATCCGCCTGTAAAGTTCGGTTGCTCTACAGAGTCCGGGGCAACGACGACCGGACGCTCTCGAAGTCCGGCCAACACTCGCTTGGTTTATTTTTGCTATTCATGTATTGCACGTCAAAAGGAGAAATTAATTCTCAAAACTATTTTTTGTGTCGAGTTCAGAAAATCGGGCGAAAGTTCCTCGCGAACGATGTTTGAGACTGAAATACAAAGTAACCTAATCAATATTATAAAGAGATAATATTGTTTGTAGGTATGTAAGTTTTTAGGAAATTTTGTGGAATTGATGATTCTACATTATTCTCAACTGTCAAAGACTAAATTTTATCTAGAAAAACCACGTAGGTATGTAAACCGCGTGTTTACAACCCTTTCCAGTATTTTGGACTATGACCTAGGATAGAAATTGGGCTGTAGCTGACTCGGTACTTATTTGTTTCATTACTCTTACGCATTTGTGGACTGACGTCGCACCTGCGACCTTCCAGGCATCCGCGAAAATACCCTCAACCAGATTCATGTTACAAATGAATGCAGATTCATGTTACAAAAGAACGCTATGGCTTTTAATATTTTAAGCAGTGTGTTTTTGACCCCATCTAGTCCGGTAGAACAACGTGATTTAAGTTTTCGTATCAGCCTCGTAATCTCAGATTCGTCCATGGTTCCATAAAGAAAGTAGACCATGGCGAGGAATTATCTAACTTGGTATTTTTAGCTAGGATAATCTTGGGTTTTATTAATACGATTTTTTCCGCGAGACTGACCGACGGTCGTGAAATACACATTGCAACTATTTAAGGACCGAGTTCTGATTTAGAAGAATTTAGCAGCTGTGTGGCTTTTGATAGGGTTATAAGTGATATGTCTTATGCACTTCCAGAGCTTTTTGGAGTTTATTTTGTTCTATATTTTTCCTTTCGTATTCATTTCTTAATTCACGCAAGAGATCATTGTAATTTTGGTACCGCGTATAGCTACTCGTAGTTATTGCAATGACATCGTCTGGATTCTTTCGAGACTTAGCGTGAAGGACGTGTCTGTGTCTGGAACTCTGGAATATCTTAACAGGGCTGTGGTCATCTGGTCATCCAGGGTTGTACAGTAAATTTAGTACAACTGACAGTCACTTCCTTGGTATTATTATTTACGATTTGGGAAATAGTTTAGTTAAAAATCGCCGTGACATCGTGTAATGAGGTTTTGGATGTTACAGTTGACCAGTCTAACTTCTGCATTTTCATTTCAATTGCTTGGAAATCGATCCTTTGGTGACTCGATTACGGTTGCTCGCTTTAGATACCTTAACATTAATATCAGCAATGATGACATCGTGATCAGTTACGTCTGTTTTACATACAATATAAATGAGTCAGCGTAGAATTTTGATATAACATGACTGTGATCAAGACATAAATCAAATCATAACGTGTTGGTTTGGTCACAGTTAGGGCCAGGCCTAGTTCTGCCAAGAGGCAGAGATACCTTATATTAAGTATCTTGTTTATTATTTGTACAAACGTTGTCGTTTATATCTCCAGTAATTATTTTATGTGCTGATTTTTTGCTAATTTAACATTATATTTAAGCGAGTCGAGAAAAGGTTCAATGTCACCGAAAGATGGAAAGCGATATACCGCATAAAGGTTTTTTTTTTACTTTAAATTTAGACAAAGAAAGCATCGTAAAATTAGGCTCCACCACAACTGCATCCCATCCTTTTGTACACCACGACCCGCGGCCGGGAAGGGCGGACTGAATTAGAATATAGCGCGGCTTTAACTGCGGCCGCGTTAACTGATTCTCGTCCCGCAACGGCCTTTTTCCCGGTCTCTGCAGTAATGTACTATTATTTATTCAGTTATATAAAATGTTCCTTATTGCTTTGGTTCAGGCGTATCGGCAGCGAGTGTCGTCGTCGGTGCAGATTGCGAGGATCGCGGCGCTGACCGTGGTGGCCGCGTCCTTCATCCTGGGCTCCTTCATTCTGGCGTCGAGCTGGATCGCCGCGCGCTCCTCCTGCCACCAGCTTGAGCAGCTGGATGCCATGCTGGACAAAGAGCTCGCACTCGAGGGTAGAGCGTACGGAAACGACGGACTGATGGCGGTAAGTACACTTAGATAATTGAGAGTTTCATCATCGATAGAATAGAAATGAAAATATCGTTATTAGATTCTGCTTAAATATACATATCACACCCATATGCTGCCGTCATACCAAAGAAGGCGTCTAACTGCATGGTAATAGTATAAGCATTTTAAATTTAATGTGGTTACTTGTAGAGTATAGAATGCTTCGACTACTACCATGCAGTTAGCAGCCTTCTTCGGTATGTCTACGAGAACTCCTTTTAAGTAAAGTTATGTCTGTGCCAGTAGACCCCGCTCTCCTATAGCAAAATGGTGTAAACAGTAATAAATTCAAGGACTAACGATTCCGGTTTGAAGAATCACACTTGTGGTCGCATAAGAAATATTAAATAGCGTGACTAATTCTTGCATCTCATCTACATTGAGTGTTTGTATTCAAAGGATGTGACAAAGCGAATACTGAGAGGCGTATGTCGCTTTGTCGTTAGTGTTCAGCCTTGGAAGTCGCCGCCTCGCCGCTTACAAGCTTTTTTAGGACGCCTTGTATCGCATCTAGATCGTTCGCAAAACTTGCGGGGAATTGTTAATCTTTGCTTTGATTGCGACGACGCTTCATATGGTACGAATACCTATGACAGAATTATTTACTTTTTATGTCAGTAACGATGTGATTGCCGGCGTTGTTATGTAATAGTTGCGAGTCTGTCACAGGCGGTACGAAGGTACTAGAGATGAGTACACATCAACGAATACCTACTCACTCACCTCCTGATTGCGTTTGTACGGAGACGGCCGAGCCGCAGCGAGCGTCGCCGCGACTGGTTCACCTTGAATCTCTTCTCGAGTGTTACGCAAAGATGCGATTCTAAACAAAGTTTTTTAGAATTTATTCCATTGATGCTGCAGGATGATAAGAGGTTCATTATTCAAATTAGCACTAACACATGCATTATCCATAATAGGCTCATTGTTTGTAACTTGATTCTAATATGGAAGTGGAATAGAGTTCTAGTCTTCTTGATGTACGCGGTCGGTATTTGCTATAAATATATCGTGTAAAGTTAATGTATGTTAACACCGCTTGGCATTGTCATTCGTTCGGCGAGGAAATCGAAGTCGCTATTAGATTGCACGCAGACACGGCGAGCGACTTCACGCGTGAGAATCACTTCGGACAAAAGATTTGACGCGGTAAAGGGACTCTTACGAAACCGACAGTGTTTGGACATTACACTACTTTCATTTTTCAAACCGCTTGTTTGTACGGCGCTCGATTCCATTGAAACCAAAACACATTAAGCTTACAAATAATCTCAAACAAGCTCTGTTTGAACATTAACTTGGAGTAAAAAGTACCCATCTGCTTCTGGGATTGCATCATCGTTACCGGGTGCAGAGAAGTGAAGTTAGTCAAAGGTCATGTCAAGCTTAATAAGGCTTTACAGAATTAATGGCTGCAGGTTATTATGTATCTAACTTCGTGTCGGGGACATTGAAGCGAAAGTTGCGGCCGGCTGGTCATTGAACCCTGGTCGCGAATCGCGGATGCATCTTCGACTAAATGGTGTTCCTTGTGCATTTCGAATATAACACTTACTCGTTGTGTGTGTATGCATTTGCGTCATTGTGAAAGTACAATTATTTACAAGAGCTCGACGAGTTAAATATGAGAGTTACTACTCATATTATGTACCTATTTATGTAGTTACTCATACTTATTCTAGTCAAGTAACCTAACGTAAAGAAACTTTACGCTAAATTGTTCCAAATGGGTATTTTATTGGGTATGGGTAGTGTATCTACGTGTCATCGGATAATATTATTTTCCTCAAAACATGATCGGTTTTTATAAAATACGCTAGGAAATTATCTAATGTGTTTTATACATTTTTGTATAATTTCCTCCTGTTAATTGAAAAAATAATTATAGTTGTGTACGAGTAAGCCTCGGTGGAAACGTGGATTCCCCGACTCGTAGGTGTTATTGTACCCCCTTATACCTTCTAGCCAGCTTGTAGGACAATCCCACTTTTCGAGTCTGTAAAATAACGTACTTACTATTGCATAATTATTGAATGTCTTACTTACCTATTAGTTTTTTTTCGCGTGTGGCCTGCAATTTTTAGGCAAAGCAATATTTTTTTCATCTCACTTGCTCGGAAAGCCCTTTTTGTTTGTTTGATATCTATTGAGAAAATCGCTTTTTATCCACATGTGAAGAAAGAGATTTGACATTTGAAGGCAGCTTAAGTGATATTTGACAGCTAACAAAACGTAAAACGTGAAAAGTGAATTTTTAACATCACAATTAATGAATTGCATCGACTAAAAAACACTAAATACAGTCTTACAACTTTTTTTTAATTCATAAATATCAGCATTCAACATTAACCTTCATTCTTGTTGTAAAAATGGATAAAATGTTCTGACAGTCCAAGTAAATCGATGTGCGAACAAAACGCATCCGAAAAAAAAAAAAAAAAAAACGGTTCTCTCGTGGTCAATCATAGAATCCTTTCGCTAGCTCGTGTTTCAAATTTCACACTCGCAGGTAAAATATAACTTTCCCCCCTTGTATAACAAATAACTATTAACCTATTTGTTACAATGACTTCCGTAAGGTCTTAGCAATGTTTTCTTGCCATCCAGAAAAAAAAATACATTTCTTGCCATTTCGCAGATAGTCTTTTTATTGTCTTTGTATTGCATGTCAAAACATCTTTTATTCCAATTGTAATCATTATGTCTTTTCAAGCTAATGTTATACCTGATTTAGTACAAGAGGACAGTTATTCCTCTCAACAGGCATGGTGTTTCACGACTTTTGTATGCGCGTTAACAGCCCCGCATTTAGTCGCAATGCGTCGCTCTCGTTACAGTTATCCGTGCATAAATTAATATTGTTCTCTTATTTTAAAAAGACTGGCCATACTTTCTTTTCGTCTCGTATTGTTCGTAAGTTAGAACGATGTAAGTGTTCACACTTATTGTCATGCTAAGTGCCGGCTATGAACGGCCGCTGGCGACACGCTGCTGCGTTTCGTGAATTTTGTTTAGACCCACCACCGAGGTTTTTTTCTTATTTTGCTGCATGTATATATTTTAAATACAATAGACATTTAGCTGTTTGGGTCGTGGTTTCTGTGGTAACAGGAATTTGTATTTTATTTTTAAGTGAACTTTAGGTTTTATAAGTTTGTATTTTAATCTTCTTTATATAGGTAATCCATAAGTTGACTGCTGCTACTCATGGGGTTTTATTTTTAGAAATGACAAGTACCTATCGAGTATGATGGTCTCAATTATTGTTTTTCGGATTAGCTTGATGAGTATGTCGTAGACACTACCACTTCTGGAACTCTGGACTAGGTAGGAATTCAGAGTTCAATAAAAACTTGTCGTTAACTTTATATGATAAGAAGCTATTAATACCTTTTGCAATGAAATTTATTGCGTTCCTATTCACGACACCATTATTTACTTCTAATATAAATGTGCGTCGACAACGAGTGGATAGAGGATCTTCTTATTGTAAAGTAATTGGCGTGGTTCTAGGTTGGACGTCACTTGGTTACGCTTTGAAGACGAGGGCCTAATCGTTCGCTCGCAACGGCTCTGTTATACCGCTAACTTTCTGCTATGACAATAAACGAGCCCTGCATAACACCCGCATACATATCCACATTCAACAGTAATACCACGTATTCTATTTTCTGATATTAAACCATATTTAACTCATAATATTTTGTAGTTGATAACGTCGGAACGCAAACATTAGAGAACCGTAAAGTCCTTGATTCACCCGCCATGACCAATGCATTGAGAATTAACACGTAGTTCTGTTGAGTAGTACAAGGTAACTTTTCGGTTGGCTAGAGCGAGCGTCGCGAGCGGTTAATGATAAATTAGCGCAGGCCATTCCTAAAGAGGACGCGTTGCTAACGTCTTGGGGGCTGGGGTCAGCTCCGAACCGAAAACAGTAAAACCAGCTGACCGTGTTAAATATATTAGCTAATCGAAATAGAGTTTAATTAAAATGTACCTACTCGAGCAACCATGGTTAAAATGTTAAAGACTAAATTTTAAATGGCGTACGTATTTAACCATCGCAACTTCAAAACAATGACATAGTGGAATGTCACGAAATTATTTGCACGTGTGTAGGCAGGATGGCCAGCGGAAGCGGGCGATTTTCCGCTCGCGCGCACCACAATGATCTTCAGCCACATCCGTCCACCGCGGCCCATGCGATGCAGTCATCTAGCTAATTAATGACTTGGTACGCTCTGAGAGTAACAAGTGCTTAAATGATTGTATAGTCTCCAATGATACGATCACGGAACACCTTAGAACACGCGTTACCTATACCTAAATCGAACAACATTTGTTAGTGATTAATCCATATATATATATATTATATATAGGTAGCTCCGTAGTAAATGTCATAAATATAATAATTCATAAAATTATAAATGAAGTTGTTTTTGGAATGGAAACTAAAGCCATGTTTAAGCATAAAGCATGGAGTTTATGCTTTTAATCCCTAAATGCGACGCGTCCAGGATGTGGATTGTGGGTCCCAAAAAGGTCGTTATAATTATTAAAGATTTTTGTTTGATCATTCCCGTTATCCGCCGCGCCAGCCTCATCCGTCTACACTTCCTTATTCCTAAAAACTTTGGCAATACCTAGGTACCTCTACAAAAATCCCATACATTGGCGTCATCCTATAAGTTTACAAAATGTTGCTTGGTTTATTGCCTCAATTAATTAATTAATTAGTCTGTTCTAATTTGGATTGGCTTTCTGTGTTCTTTCTGAACTGCGGTTGGGAGATACGACTTCATTTCGCCTTTAATTACCCTTAGTTTTTACCCGACTGCGCGAAGAGTTTAGGTATGTATGTATATATTTAACAATAAAATAGGTAATACAAGATTCATTGATAGGTTTAAAAAAATGATAAGATGTATGTGGCAATAATTTATACGTCCTTCTAAAACTTGAAATAAAACAAAAAGTTTGATATTTGGTAGGTATCTTTAAACGTTTCTCCATGCAAGGTGCAATTTCCTCGCTATCACGCAACATTCGAGGCAGACGGCAGCTAAACGCCATAAAATGTTTCGCAAAATCCATCCAGTAAAAGTGTTGTGGGCGGCGCACAATGCGACAATAGCACCAGCAACGTAATCGCCGTTTTCTATCGGTTTGGCTGCGGTGGTGTCGCGCTCGGCTGCGCCGGCGCGGCGTCGACGTCGCTCAACGGCTCGACACTTCATTTTCACACTGCACAAACTAACAGCAACTCGAGGATTTGTGTTTTGCACAATCGGTGAGCGCGACGTGCAAAAGAAATTCGCGTGCACAACCGAACCATCCTCAGTGGGATCCTTTGTTTCCAAATTCCCACAACGACAATATATCTTTACCTTATAACGCGGTAATATTTACAATCAATCATTCCAACGAGGCCAAGCGACCTTGCACTTTTCCGATGATTGTTTTTTTAAACGCTTTGCATGATTGCGTAGTCGACTGCGGCGATTACCCAGTGAGAACACCGCAATTGTCGTGAACAATGACAAAGCTCTACGTAGGTATATGTTCGTCTGTACTGCGAGTAGCTAACCGACGTACATTAAAGTTACGTACGTGCAGGTTATCTTGCAAAGGTATCCGCCATTTTGTGAAGCGTTTGATGTTTAGATACTGTGCTACAGTGAACGGGCGGTGGCCAGTGTTTTTGATTTTGTCATGATTATAAATAACATTGTCTTTGGTAAAGACCCGGTTTTTACAACGCTCGCTAGTCAGTCTTAAAAACTCACCCCAGTCGGGCGATTTATATTTTTGTAATTTTTTACTGTTCCTTATCATAACAGCCAAAAGATGACAAAAGGATCGTCACAACACCAACAAACAAACAACCATTCACTGATTCGTTTTAAACTAAAATAAACAACATCAGTACAAAATGATATCAATAATAGTTGTCGATGACAGTAATGTGGAGTATAAGCGCCTGTCAAATGTGTCGTGTTTGGTGGGTGGGGTGGGTGCTATTGCTTGTTTGATAGACCAATTACATTACATACTAATCGAAAGTATGAAGCCTATAGAATATGCAAACGTTAGGTTTAGTGCAAATTATTAGTACCTTACCGACTTACCTACCTACCCAATGGTTATGATGGGATAAAATAGTCAACCTAACGTTTGCATATTCTATAGGCTTCATACTTTCGATTAGTATGTGGTCTATTAAACAAGCAATAGCAATTTAAAAAAAAAGTTCTTTTTTTTTTAATTATGCACTTTACTGGACTGAAATTTATCAGTCAACCTATTCGCCATATATTTCTTAACATATTAAATTTATTATAATATACTTTTTATCGAATAAACTGTTGGGTAAAGGTCGTCTCCTATTCGGATCTTAGACCTTAAGTTCTTTACAACATTTTCTGTTATGATAATATGACTTATGATATGACTGCCAGCCAAGTCACTTTGGTTGTAAAACGCCTTGAGGCTGATATTTCATCTCTTGCCATACTTAGCAGATCCGAATGTCGAAACACATCTCGGGCGGAATATCAACCAGCGACTTAACGGGTTTTAGCATGACTTACATGCCGCGGAAAATTACAGAATCTGCTCAGATGTGTACACTAACTGGACTAGCCGGCCAATTTACTTAAAGCATTACAATACAATAAAGGTATTATATTATTAAGTAAGAGTACCTATTAACCTCAACAAGGTTATGTATTTAGGTACTTATCACATCTGGCATACAAGTAGGTAAATAGGTTTTCCTTTAACAACTTTGGTAATAATAAGAATACTTTTTAATAAGGGTGTTAGGTAGAAGGTTGGACAAACTTCAGGGACTAACTCTGTAGGTCATACTCATCAACTTTTATTATGGGACCAACATCTAAATCGCGGAAAAAAAACAGCTGTTCTATACAAACATTGAGAGCTAAACAGCCAAAATGTATGGAACAGCAGATTTTTTTTTCGCGATTTGAATGTTGGTCCCATAATAAAAGTTGATGAGTATGACCTATCGAATCTAATGACAATATAAAAGGATGCAGTCCGACATGTAAAGCTTGCTTTTTGTTTCACTTGTTGTTTATTATCTTCATCTCATCACATCACCAAACAAACGTCCACTGCTACCTAGCCAGCATGAGACAAGGATAAATTTATCTTCATCTGTAATCTCTTAGTACGTACCTTGTAATTTAGTATGACCTTACTTCTAAAGCACTTAGTTTACACCGCCTGCCATGTATATTTCCCTACCTATTTCAAGATCCACGGTTGTCTGGAAGAGATCGCTATTTAACGGTAAAACTGCCTATTGTGTTTGTTTTTATGGTGTGTACCTAAATAGTATTTGTCCGCCTTGTAGGTAGGGTAGACTGGGTACGATTGAAACAGTTTAACTTTAACAGCGTATAGTGAAGTATCTATTATACTCACGGATTTAACATTTTAATCATATCAAGTGTTGTTATCTGGGTTATAAATACATTATATTCTGTATCTCTATCTCTATCAACTACGCCGTTATTACCTAATGAAGAGGACCAGGTAAATTGGTTCAATTGACCCCATGCTAGGAACAATTCAAACAGTACAGTCTGTGAGCACTTAAAAGGTGCTTCGGTTTTGTACTTCTCTCTCACTCGCTCTTAATAAAAGCGTATGAGAGCGAGTGAGAGACAAGTACAAACCCTAAGCATCTTCTAAGAGCTATCGTACTGTGCGTAGGATTAATTGAAACACTTCCAATAACTTTTAAATAATTGAACATTTTTAATAGGTTTAAACGGTTTTCTATACCTACACAAGTATTGTATGAGATCATGATAAGTTGGTAAGAAATAACTATAAATATTTCTATAATTATTACTGAATCAATGTTTTAGAGGGAGAGGTAGTTGATAATTATTTTTGTATGCATCGATAACAAATGGAAGTTGAACTAATAATTAACATTTCACAAAACCAAAATAGATTGAATATATTATTACGTTAGATGGCCTCATATCATAATGCATAAAAAAGGGATTATAATTTTTCATACAAATAAACATGTTTCAATCATGACGAAAGTATGTATACGTACCTATAGGTTCACAGGACTCGGAAACCGGTTAAAATAACTAAAAAAAACTCCAAAAATACAAACAGAATAACAGCTCTAATGAACAAAAATGAGTTCCACTTTTTTTTTTCTTTTGCGAAATGGACGAAACACTTTTGTCACCATATTGTCGATGTGGCGAATGTCTGTCGTGGTGTTTTGTATATTCGGTTCGGTTATTCGGTTTCGGTTATAATCGGTTTGCATTCCCTAGTAAGTTAATAGGTGCCTAATATATGTGTATATAAGACGGTGCAAGACGACCACATAAAAGATTCGATATGTTTTCCTACATCAACGGTGTCCCCTAGACAAGATAAAGGTTTTACATTTGAACAAATTATTATTGACTAAGTTTCGAGTTTAGGCCATGCATTTTTGTCTGTTAGATAATCCTCGACCCTATAATACGCATTATACATTAACGACTTTTTCAAGTAATTTTTAAATGCTGAAAAGGGTAACTTTAGAACTACGTCAGGTAATTTATTATAGAGATACGTACCTACCTACTCCTTGTTTAAACATATATTTACAGATTTCATCAGAGATATATCGTTATTCAATATTGTATGATATTTTGTTGCAGGACGAGCCCCTGCCCATCGCGAACGCGCACGCGTTGCACGGGGTGCCGCCGCCGGCGGCGCCCGCGCCGGTGGCCGATGCGCCGGCGCGCAGCGCGCCTGCGCCCTCTGCCTTCAGCCAGACCAAGGACGATGCGCTCAATCACGCGGAGTCAAAAGTAGACGAGAACAAACTACAGGTACTAATGCTTTTTCTTGCTCTAAAAATATCTTGTGCCTCCTAACTTCCGAAGCTTATAAATGTAAGACCAGGTTCACATGACAAGCGCTTAACGCGCGTAGAACGCGCGTTAGCATGTGTACGGCCTGAATAAAATGTATGTAGTTGTAAACGCGCGTTGGTCCTGAAACCTGGTCTTAATTTTAGCCCCTTTAAACCAACGGATTTTAATTACTTATTATAATCCTTTGTTTATGTTCAAGTAATAAAAAAAACGGATTAGTTATTAATTTGTTCTATACCTACTATGCATAGGTCAATCAAACAATAAAAAGCCAAATAGGTTAGCTTAGTTATGTGCTCAGTAACACAACACAGTTACTAATATTAGGTTTAATTTTTAATTTAACTTATTAACACTTTATTATTATTATGATACGTTCGTAAAGTAATCAACTATGAATGTAGGTACCTACTCGAGTACAAGCTATTAAAATACCTATCTCGTAGGTATATTTTGAAACTAAACTCTAGACATCATTGTTTTTGGAAGATGATGATGAAGGGACCTGTCCCTTTATAAAATATCAATAAACACAAAATACTTAAAGTACACTTTATGGCTATTCCGCGTTTATGAATAAGAGGGTGTTTTTTTTAAATTTAATGTTTTATTAGTCCTGATACTCGTACCTATAGTTTTTGTGGTGTTGGTGTGTGTGAACCTGCCTCGTTCCTGTTATATTTGTTAAACTGTATTTAAAATTATTACTACCTGTCGGGATTGCTAGATTAACTACTTACCTACCTACTTTAAATGTGTTTAACACCGATGTCTCAAATAAGAAGCTTTAATTTTGACAGTTTGTTGGGGTTTAATTTACCGTATTAATTAGGTAGGTACTTTGTCCGTGTTTATCATGTTAGCCACGTAATGTAAAACTTCGGAAACCTAGACGTTTGGATAGGCTCTGTCCGCATCAACCTTTTAACGCAGAATATACTTATGTTAGGTTCCATTATTCCATAAGACTACTTAAGTTAAATATGAAAAGAAAGCAAAGAATCGTTAATAAAATTTGCCGAAGGCAAGTTAGGATCATGATGCGACGATATTTATTGAATTATAGTTATTGCCAAAAAGTACCTACTTACGTAACTTTGTTCAGCTTTTGTAACTTATCTCATTAACACGGTTTAGGGTAACTTAGTTTACGAATTCAAACGGATCCACGAGAGTCAATATTTAATATAAGTCTCAATTCTCTGTAGGTATGTACAAATAAGTATAATTACTTAGTCTCCACATTTGCAACATAATATATATTTGTGGTTTGCGAACATGCAAGCGCGTAACTCTAGATAGGTATAAAGAATATTTAAAATGTTCTCGCTTGAAACTACAAACTCTGAATTGATGTTATTTAAATATAATTGTTCAGTTCAGATTACCATTACAATAACTCTTTTGTGATATCCGCCTGTCGTGGAAACCTTATTCCACGCGGGAATGCCACAGGGAATTGGTTTTTAACCATCAATCACATTATGCTCTATGAGGTTATCTAGAGGAAGTCGGTTATTTGCCGGTTTTTGTTCCGTAAAGTACAGCAAATATTTGTCGGTTATATATGACTTTGCCCACGATTTAACGTTATTTCTCATAAAACTAGTTCTTTTTAGAATTAAACTTATTTATTACTTACGTGGTCTAGGATATGAACTACTTGTGTGCCACATTATTTATATCGAAATCCAAATTATATTGAAATCCATTTATGTACTCGTGCGTGAGTAAGTCCAACATTGAAACATCCTCTAAACATTTAATACTTACTATAGATCGCGATTTGACTAGACTACACCTAGTTCAAGTTGGTTGTGGATCTAACATTATGTTTGCGAAGGTATGCCAAGAGAAGGGCGCTCAATCTCGTTAAGAGGAAAGTCTGTTTGAAACACTTCAGTAGTCCAAGCTAGGTTTAAATACCCGGAACCGCTTCCACAAGGGAGTATAAATATAAACACTGTAGACAGCCCGTAAACCGCTATTTAATCATGATTTAATCCATTAGAGGCGTCATTGTGGAGCAAGCTGCGAACGCAATGACGATATTGATGGCGTGTAAATTACAATACTCGTACCGATTATCGGGTTTCAATTACGAGCCGATGTTCACGTGTTCTAACAATTTACATTCAGCGCGTTAGGTTAATCTTTTGTGTGAGAATCGAGAGGTTCAGTTAGTGCGCACTGAAGCGCAGTGGTTGCCAAGTGACGTCACCGCTTTCACTCGCCGAGCCTACTACTGCAGCCGCTGCACCGCGAGAAAGCAACAGCAACCGTTTTATTACTTACAGAACCAAAATTGACCAATTTTAAGCAATATACGCTTTAATGAGGCTTGACACTTAAGTCTCGTAACTGTCTAAGTGAAAAGAAAGCTCACACAGACACACACATTTGCATTATGTCCAATTTATTGATATTGCGTTTGTACGACATTAAATGCCTTAACTAAACATGTCTTGAAAGACCAGGCAATATCATGATCAGGTTTAAATTTTCCAATCGCTATTAAATGAAACTGCTTTAACGTCAGTGAATTATTTTCATAGTAATAAATTTGAATGTGTACCAACCCGCTAACTTCGTAGGATATTCATCAAGATTTATGAATTCGAAATCGGTTTTAGAGTAGCGGCATTAACAGAATAAAATCTTAAAATAACATTTAGGTGATACGGTCACGATTTTTAATTGCTGCACTACTAAATACTCGTAGCCTTGTCGAAAAAGTGAAGAATTAAGTTTTACGTAATTTTGCGCCGTGATTAGACTTACGTCATTTTGACAAGGTTCAATTAAAACCCGTGATTGTTAATACAATCAAATTGAGCCCGATTATTCCAGTGAAGGTTTTACTCTTTTAAACAAGTACGCAATCAGTGCTGGGGCTGTACCTAGTAATACGGAATAGGTGCTGGCGAGTAAATGCCGGAATCGGGGCAATTCTCTAGCGATGCGTTGTTCAGCAAATACAAAGGGTTCGGGGCCTCTGTCGGGATCTAAATGCTGGTACACCGACTTAGCCCGGTGTTTGGTGTCTAGGGCAGACGACGTATTCATTTGTGTACCAACATGTTAAGCTCTGAATGCACTCGTTTTAAGGTAGTTAGCTACGATACGATAAAGCCGTAAGAATGCAGTTAGAAAACCAGAGAGAAGAAAAGTTAAAAGCGATTTATTAGCAATGGTTTACGAAAACCTATTATAATTATACGATTGAAATAATAGCACACGAATCGTAATTTACCTGTCTCTTAAAAATATTTCATTTTAATGACTGGCTTGTTTAAACGATAGCATTAAACTCCCCCAGTAATTATCTAGACGAGCGCTTTCAAAGGCTTACAGTAACGACGTACTAAAATACTAAAGATTTGATGGAGTTGACTGGCTGAATGAAACTCGAAGCTGCAAAGCAACATAACGGCTGGTTTGGCGGGCTTGGTCGAGCCATACTTCCATATTGTTATAAGTATTATAAGAATTGGGGACCGGCTGAATTATGATCTTGTATAAAATGCGATCAACGTTTACATTTTACATTGCGTATGAGTACGAGTAAACCTTCTAATTAAGAGAGGCACTCATACGTAACAAAACACAATACCTTTACAGAGAAAAATAACAATAAAAATAAAATATGTAAACATAAGGCGGTCTTATCGCTGATTAAAGGTCTCTTCCAGACAACCTTAGAAGGGATATGGAGATGTTAGGTTTTAAACATAACTGTAATATAAGTTATATGGAACATTGCTGTATTTATTTTTAAATTTGTAATCGCGGCTGGACAGTCTTTTGTTACGACAACTCGTGACCTTTTGATGTGGAATAAATAGATGATGCCTCATACATTCGGTTCGGAATTGGGACCCTTGTTTGTTTTGTTTACCAATATTGGATTGAAGTACCTACGAGTATACGACAGAACGGTTGTTGTTGCTGTCTGTTGAACAGTTCACGACCCCGGAAACAGCGGTTGCAGACTTTCGAGAAGGCGATAAGGAAACCTTTAACAACATTACAAGACTGCCATGCGTTTTCAATGGAATAAAAAAAACACTTTTTTAACATTACCATCATAATTTATCAAAATCCTTAACTTTTAGCAAGTAAGTGAATACTGCGTCGCAAATAAAGCTGTAACTACATCGGCAGAGCCATTACAAGCTTACGTCAATTGAAACAACGCCGACTAACAATTAAGACTGGAAAATGTTGTGTAAGATACTGGTTTTCCTTATTTGCGAACATGAAGCATTCATGTTCGTTATTTTATTTCTTTTAGGCACAAAATACAAAGTTCATCACGATGCTGATGAGTAGGTAGATTGGTGTTGGTTTATTTGTTAGGTTGTTGTTAAGGTACGTAGTTCAATCATAATTATTAGATGCGCCGAATATTCGTTTGGTATTCGGTATTCGGCCGAATTATTCGGTTTTGGTGCCGAATATATTCGGTTCGAGTATTTCTATTTTCTTGGCTACACTACACTGTATAGAACTAAAAGACAAAACTTCTTATGTAAGATTTGTGTTATTTTTTGTAATAATAAGCACCTTTGTTTTTATTTGTAACGTAGTCGTACTAGTCGTGCGATGATTTAAAGCAAAGTGACAGCGCGGTGTGCGCGGGTGAGGTACGGCTCGCTCGTGATCTAGCCAGCAGCGACACGTAGCGTACATGGTAGAACCTGTTTACGCGGCAAAACAATGAATTGGTAAACCGAATAATTCGGCCGAACATCCGGTTCGGTAAAGGTTAAACCGAATAGTATTCGGTATTCGGCTATTCGGTGAAACCACTATTCGGCGCATCTCTAATAATTACATGATATTGGCTGGGTCATCCTCTTCGTCTGGGCGAGACGGCCGCTTTTATAGTTATAATAATTCAACACCTAGAAGGTCAGGTGGGACAAGTGCGTCTACAGGGCAAGTGCATCAACCCAACAATATCAATATTTGGTTTGATGCACTTACCCCGTAGACGCACTTGCCCCACTTGACCGTACGCTTAGAATCGTGTTGACTAAGTTCTTAACGGTTTTTAAAATTTCATCTTGTCATAATAAGTTTTTTTTGTTGATATAGAATTTAGGGAAAGTAGGGTAATCATTTTCATCATATTTATTGTATTTAACGTAAATTTTCAAACCTTTATAATGTATTAGTTCGTTTAACAGTCTAGGTCCTCTAAACTCAAAGCTCACGTCTTAGGCTAGAGTTAGATTGTTAAGATAATTTATCTTCTAAGTCGCGATGTCATGTTTTTTTTTACTGCACGACAGCTTTGCAGTTCATAGAAAAAAAATTAGTCAAATAGTTTTAAATGGCCTTTGAGTTAATCAATTGGATAAAGACATGATAAAATTAAAACTGGCTACAGCCAGTTTGTTTACAATTAATGGCGGAAACCTTCAATTTTGTTGTGTTTACGCTTTTACGGGACATTATTTAGGTTGTTCACGAAACAATTATTACTATAACATCTGTTGTTTTCAGTAATGAATTTGCTTTTACTTTTATATTTTGATAAGACGATTGAGCTATTTAAATGTTGGTGATATTTACAAACGGCCTAACAATGGCGCCGGCGCATTGTCTCGCGCAGGATGTCCGAGCCATTGTAGCGCGTAACCAGCACAGAACGAGATCTGGTGTCCATGTTTCATATCGTTTCATTGAGTGTCCGATGCAATTCGACGCATAATTTTTTTGCTGCAATTGACGTTTATTACGCAGAACGTTATCCAGGACAATTGGTTTCGTATTATCTACCTTGACGACGCGTTAGCCTAGTTGGTAGTGACCGCCTACGAAGCTAGCGGTCCTGGGTTCAAATCCCGGTAAGGGCAGATATTTGTGTGTGAGCGCGAATATTTGTTCCTGAGTCATGGATACTTTCTATGTATTTAAGTATATATTTCTCTACATAAGTATTTAGGTATATCGTTGTCTATTACAGTACAAGAGCTTAGTTTGGGACTAAGTCAATTGGTGTAACATTGTCCCCATGTCTCCTGATATTGACCTATCTGAACAGACAAAAGTTCAATAAACATATCTTTAGTGAAAAGGGCGTACAGGGCAAGTTAGACAGACTGAGTAAAGGTTATTTAAGGGCCTTGCCACGCCAATGTAGGTACGTATTTGAAATTAACTATCTGCTAAAGTCTAGCAGAGGTGTCTGCTATCAATGCAAATGAGGCTATTTAGTCTAGAATTAACTATAGGTATTAAGAATAGGTAACTGTCAAGAAAGAAAATAACTGTTCTAATGTTTTGCAGACAATTTCAATATCCTAAACTATGAAACGAGCAATATTTGTATGGATATATGTATAATATTGTATGTATATTTATAATCATATTCTCGACCGCTCTAACGATTTCGATGAAAATTGGAATATAGGGGTTTCTGGGCCGTAAAATTGATCTGACCTGTCAAGTGGTCATCTTTGGGAAAATACATTTTTAACCCGAGCGACTCTCAGTCTTCCCACGGGTAGCACATCTTGTATTTTCTCGCTTGTCGCTCAGTGCGTCCTCATCCGTGCAGACTAGTAAGAAAGGGAGATCCGAGCGACAAACATGTGTTAGCCGTGCAGGTACTATATGCTAGTAACATACACCTAGAATCAGGTTATGGTAGGTACTCATAGCAACAATTAAGAGCGATGAAAACGGGTCACTCCCTAGTGTTCTATTACTTACGATGTTCCCACCGAACTGGACACCGTTTATTAGTTTTAAAATAAGCATGATATTATTACAATGAGTAAATTAAGTACCACTGCACGACTTTAATATTGTGGTCGTATATCAGATACCTGCACTGCACTGTACGTGCCCAGCTGACGGCAGAATCATTGATGCAATTTATTTTATTTTCCGTTTATGGTACCTGTTTGTTTGCGAGGTCAGATTCAATAATGCAGGATTTTATTTTAGCAAACTATGTACTTATGTATGTCGATGTTCTATTGTTGCAAACTACGAGTACTAAGGGGTTATTACGAGTATGACGTAGCTATGCAGTTCAGCGTCGCTATTGCCTAACGCACTCGCAATCGCAATCGACTTCAAAGTGGAACAATTGTTTTCATTTTGTATGCAGACAAGCCTTCAATTTTCAAAATGAAAACGTTTGCGATTGCGAGTGCGTTAGGCAATAGGCCCTCGGGTTACGCTGAGAGTAAAAGACAGAGGCCTTAGCCAAGGTGCATTACGCTATTGGTAGATGACTTGATACGAATGCCTCCACTACACGTCGACAGATTCATCGGCAGATGTTATCTGCGAATGCATCCGCGGACGTGTAGAAGGGGTAATTGGCTCGTCTGTGGTAGGTATTTAACGTCGTCAAATGCATTTGCCACGGATCCGTTTGTGGTCGGTTTTTGTGGCACGGATCAAAGGGTTTAAGAGCGAGCGCACTGCTCCGACCACACGTCGGCTGATGCATCTGTCGACGTGTAGTGGAGGCAGAAGAGTCACATGATATACTAGTAACACGATTGGTTTAAAAACGAAACGAATAGAAACGATAGTTAGCGTACCTAATGCATCTTTGCTAGGGCCCCAGAGCTGCTATAGCTCTGTCGTTTACGCTCCCCGTGAACTTCATACCCATGTCATAATAACCCCCCCTGGAGCAATTTTCCTAAATAAGGTAAAAAAAATATTATTTATAATTCGTTTTTAATTAGTTTCGTTATTTTTTTAGAATAATGTGTAAAAAAACTTTTTTTGCAGAAAATTGACGGTGGCATTCATAAATACGAAGCTCCAAACTCGGACAGCGACGAGAGCTCCGAGTCCGAGGGCTCCGACGAGGTCGAGGATGAGCTGGAGGCCGTCCGACCCATGTTCAAGCTGCCCGTACAGTTCGACCTGGACGAGCTCGCCGGGGCCTTCCTGGCCAACAACCAGAAGTAAGTTATCGTATGTAACAGGGGCTGGTCTAGGATTTAAAACAGAGGATGCCCCCTCTTAGCTCACAATCAGTACTGAGGTCAGCCTAAGTTCCCATAATTTATCCCCCTTGATATACCTACTTCTAAGAGCGCCCTCATTTCCCAAACTCTTTCCAAACTAACAACAATCACAATCATGTTAGAAACATTGTTTAAAGTCGAAGCAAGAAGCTTGTATAGAAATAAACCTTCAAGTGCGAGTCGGACTCGCGCACCGAGGTTTCCGTATTATGAAAATACTCATTTTGTTATGAACTTTTTTTTTATATTCTGTAAGGTCCATTTTCACAAGTCTAAATTTTTATATAGATTTTCAAAGTTTTTTAGAATTTAAAATTTGAAAGCTTTATTTTATTTTTCGCGTGAAATGTAAATAATTATCTTTAAATCAGGAAGTTTTTAGGTTTTTTGGTCCATAAACTTAGAAAATAAGAGGGGGGGGGGGATGGTTATTCTTTTTACATTTTTGGCTATAAGTAGGTATATCAAAAAGTACGCCAAGGAAAATTATAAAAAAAATAGATTTTCAGTTTGCAGATCACTTTCATTTGTCAACCCCCATTTTAGACCCCTTTTCAAATATTTTAAAAAATAATTTCATATTGTTTTTACTAAGAACACATGCGGGCAAGCAAGTTAAACTCTCTAAACTTTCAAAGAAAAACTGCTGTGACATACAAACAGACAGACACGGTCTCACCATAAGGGTTCCTCTTTTTACCATTTCGTTACAAAATCCTAAAAAAGAGCGATATAGGTATCCCGAGTCTGATGTGGTTATAACGTTTTGGGTCTGGTTGCAGGGGCCGCATGAACTGCATGGTGGAGCGCCGGCGCGACGAGCCCATGGAGCGCCGCTTCCCCTTCAACATCCTCGGGGCCTTCGCGCCGCGCGCCTCGCAGGCCGAGCGCATCGCCATCATCTGCCACGGCGGAGACGAGCCCAGGTAAATACACTAGTTATACATTTATTATTATTTTTATAAGAGACGGAGGCAAATGAGCATGCGGGTTACCACCACCGCCCATAAACACCAGCAACCCAAGAAGAAATAAATATCTCTCACGCAAACTACCAATGGGATTTAGACAAAGATAAATATAAATTAATATTTCATACCTAATTTAATTAGACAAACATCCAAGACACATTAACATTACACAAATATAACCGAGGATCGTACGCGGGACCACTAGTGCACGGGATACTGTGTTAGTGTAGGGTCACTATTAACTTCGCTAATCGCATCGTCCATGTTTCAAATCTTTCAGTAGATAATATCCATCTGTGTCTACCGTAGACTGCGGGATAAGTGACAGGGTCTTTATGCTTTATTCATCCAGCTGAATAAATAAGTATAATACGGATATATTCTTTAAAGGCGAAGTTTGTCCCCATTGTTCAGTTGTACCAGTGTAATAAAGTCGCTTCCAACTTGCAGTTTATGTGCAATTTAAACTGGTAACTAAATACAGCTCATTGACGAGCTGTGAGAGTAAAAGTTAAAAAAATGTTTAAAGTTGGTTATATAATATTGTTGACGATATTGAATGATGATGAGGTACCCATTGGGATAGCTACTTACGTTCAAAAAATTAGAAGGATCGTGTTTGAACGATTTTTTAAAGCATCCGACAAAGTTTAAATAATCGTGTTTCAGTAAAATAAAAATGTATAGATAAAAAATATTTAACGCCATGGGTGTAAGATAATATCTATACATATTATAGTGCAAGAGGTCTTAAAAAGACTTTCGGGTTTGGGTAAAGTCGGTTAGACTATGTTAAGAGCGTGATTTAATGTATGTATGTATGTATGTAAGTAAGAGCGTGTGAGAGCGAGTGAGAAAGAAGTACAAACCCGAAGGC
Organism: Acleris cristana; assembly: GCA_948252455.1. NCBI lineage: Eukaryota > Metazoa > Arthropoda > Insecta > Lepidoptera > Tortricidae > Acleris > Acleris cristana. The sequence continues at coordinate 8,447,206 of OX411784.1, read as the reverse complement.
ATTTTTAAAACCTATAGCACTGTACCCTCGTGTAATTACTATTATTTTGTTAATAACAATTTTCGGATTTCAAGACCTTTTCGATGACCTCAAAAATCTCTAGTATATCTGTATCTTATTTGGTTCTATAGGAAAATTTAAATAAAAAAAGTTAAGGATCGAATTTGTTTTCATATTTATATTGTTTACATAAAATTTACATTTGTTATTTATGCATTTCGGCTTCAAAGAAAACTTATTTTATAAAAGTATCATTATATTTGAATCGAGTTTGTCTTGGCGTTCTCTCGATGCTGTTGTAAACTCAAAAGTTGGTAAGGGTGTTTAAAACGCAGCATCGCAGAAATAATTACTACTTAAATTACTTTTACGATGCTGCGTTATTGATTCCGATGAATTAGCTTTAGAAAACATTAACATTAACACCGTGAACAAACATTTTTATAATCTAATGAATAGACTACAGACAATGTAACCTATTGGTAATACTAGTTATACATAGGTACTTAGGTTATTTGGTCCGGGGGAATAATAAATCCAATTAGGTAGTCTACTTCAATTCAATATGGTATGTCCCTGGTTGCACACTGTTTGATAGACAATTTTTGTATAGAATTTCGGTTCATAGAAAATGTTTATAATATTATTAGTTCATAGAATAGGTAATCAATACGCAGAATACTTACTTAAAAAATATTTAAATTATATATTTTTGTTACAAATAAAAATCAATGCTTCGATATTCATAACAAAGAATATCATATCAAATATTCTTGATCCGCATATTATTTATTTAATGTAAAAATGATTACCAAAAATATCATTTTATCGACAGACAGTTTCTAAACGTTTTAATTCATACCTTTGACAAAATGCATACCCTCCTTTAAAATTACAACACCGCGTTCACAAAAAGAATGCGGGTAAATTCTAGTCAAGCAGGAAAACATTATTGTTATTCTCATTTTACCTACTTAGGTACCTGTTTACCAACTTTATAAAATGTATTTTATGACTATTCAATAAATTAACCTAACCTAACCTGACCTACTGAGGGGTTAAGGGGGAGAGAGTTGCGAGGGGGGGGGGGGGAAGTTGTGTGGTGGTCTTTGAAGGAGAGGCATACCTGTCAGCAAGTCGACGCTTTTCCGCTCTGAAGGATACAAGGTAACTAACTAACGAACTTACCTATGTAATGTTGAGGCCATTTTAGGGGGTGTTCTAATGCGGGGGGGGGGGGGCTCCTCCCCACCGTCCCCCCTTCTCTGCTCTGTCTATGAACCTTTGTTTTGAAGATACTCATTCCATAGAACGTATCTTCGCAGATAACCTGAAATCAACACGGTTCAGCAGAAAATAGCTTTCTATATGTAACGATATCTCTGAGAAGTTCTATGAAAACAAGGGGACACCAAAAAACACCGATCAAACAACATTCTTTAAAAAAAAACTACTGTTTGATTACTTTGTTAAATGAAAACAAGAGATTATAAAATTCTTTCAATTATGTTTTATTGAAGTAAATAGTCGTTGAATAGATAATATTGAAATAAAAATACAAGAACCAAATATTATGTGAAACATTTTCTGCGAACCAAATTTCTATGAAATTTTTGTCTGCGAAACAAGGGAACACCTATGTCCCTTACTTCTCTATCCTGTCTTAGCAAAATAAAAGTAGTTTATAGTTGTACTGTTACTGTACGGATCACTTCGCTCTTCAAATTTCCAAAACAACCAAAACCCTACTTTTCAAATCGAAGTTCGAAGTTACGTTAGCTCCATCCCTTTCTCTCGATTTATTCTCGAATGGCGAGTGACAGAGATGGAGCTAACGTAACTTCGAACTTCGATTTTCAACGTAGGGTATCTGTAATAAAACAAGGCCTAGAGAGAAGTAGATAATGGTTTGATATTATAGGCAATTTTACAGTTTTTATTTATTTATTTTATACAGTTTTGCGATGAATTTGAGATCCGCAGCCGCACGCGTCATTAATTCCGCTTCCTAAGGAGTTGCAAAGTTGAGCGCAGCACGGTAGTTTCTCACGACTCCGCTAAAACGCTCGACAAACAAACTTCTTGTTATACACGCATTAGACGCTTCAAGGGGAAATCGCATGATGAACTAAGTTTCCAGTACCTAACAATATTATGATTTATGCACATAACGGCTTAAATAGAAATATATACTTTTATAAATAAAGATTATTAATGCATGGATTTTCCGTCAATGCTTAGAACAAAATATGCAAATAGACTCCTACGATCAAGCTGCAGGAATGTTGCGGGTTGACTATTAATATACGGCAGCGAATAAATAAAACTTAATTATTATTTTATCGTGCCAGTTAGTTAATAAATTATGCAGAAACTTATAGTAACATAAAACTGCTGTTACCCTGACCTTAGCACTACGGTTTAAAATGTAACATCCTAGAATTTGCAGTCCCCTGCGCATAAACGCAACGAAGCCACTGCGCAAGCGTGTGGTCAAAAATGCAGACCGATTTATATTTTATGGAATATTCATATCGTCCTATAATAATCGTGTAAAATAAAAAGGTTGTCTTATTATCCCCTCCTGGACCTGCATGGCAGTCTACTATTGTGCGTTTTATACGATTTTTTTTATCACGCACAATAGTTTTATAGAACCAGCTAATTGCGGCTGTCCGGACGACCACACTCTTTTTCAAAAGCCTGGTGTTGCGGGTGTCCATGGGCAGTGGTGATCACTTTCCATCAGATGACCTGCAGGCTCGTTTGCTTCCTGTAGATACAAATAAATGACTACCTACCCCCTTTTCTAAATCTTCTACCGCGTAGAATTAAATAATTATACCTATACATATAATATGCGTTGTTTTAGAGCAATCAACTTCCCGGAGCCGCAGTCTCAGGTGTTTGCGTTCCCGCTGGCGGGCCCGATGCGGCTGCCGCTGAGGCCGCAGCCCGAGCGCGCCGCGCCCGCGCCGGAGCCCCGCATGCCCTTCGCGCCCATGGCCCAGCACCGCCCCGGACCTTTCCCTCTCCCGGTGAGTACCTACTTTTCTACACTTCCATCCACCTTGCCTAGCGGATCCGAATACACTTTTTCATTGCCAACCAAAGGGAGAAGTGAAGTCAGTCGTCAGTCAATCGTATCTTCAGGTTAGGTTGGTAGTAGCTGGATAAGGGAAGCCGTGAATCGTGCTTAATGGCGTGCTTACGGAAAAGACAGTACATTACAATATAATGATGATATGATCATTCACATTTTTACTAAGACTTCGGTTTAACTTTAATATGATATGATTATGGTAGCCGTTTCTGCGTTAGGTATAACCTATGTTGTTGGAACAACCTAAGTTTTAACGTAAAAACGGCTCCTTTGGCATCAAGTTTAGTGTGGGTATGGGGCTGTAGAGTAAGTTTTCATACCAGAAAACAGTGGGTTACTTATTCACTATTTTTTAGTCTCTCTTATAAAAAATATTTAGTTCTTAGCTACTTCAACGTGCACTTAGGCGGCACAGAAACAACAACGATGTGAGGTCACAGGAGGTGGGTGGTGAAACTTTAATTATGGCCGATACGAGTATGCGGTCTATCTGAAAATCAGGTCACGATAACATATATTATGTTATTCCAGTTAGACGCTATAATTAATTTCTCTTCATGGCACTTACAGCACGGCTAGCACAAGTTGCCCGCGACTTGTTTGTCGCTCGGATCTCTCTATCTATCTAGTCAGTAAAAATAAAGACGCACTGAGCGACAAGCGAGAAAATACAACTTGTGCTACACGTGCAGCACGGGTAGCACAAGTTGTATTTTCTCGCTTACGAGTCTACAAGTAATCCGAACTTGGCCCGCGTCGGTTGCACTTGTATCGTGGGATAACGAAAGCTTAACCATGAATATCGGCATTAATAATATTATTATTCATGACGATATTCCTGGTTAAGCTTAATGGTAGGTATTTATTCCCTGGAATATTTATAATATTAGTAGTGCGCTACTTTTTAGTCGGTGGTCTTGTAAGATTATTATTTTTAAAGGGTGATCCAGAAGTAAACAGGAAATTTCCATAGACAAAATTAGTCAAAGAGAAAATATCCAAAAAAGGTTAACACAACTGCCATGTCGACGAACGAATCTTTCAAATAAGCCGGGAGTCGCGTATTAAATATTTCGCTTGATAATAAGGGTGCTTTTCCACCGGCGAGGCCAGAATTTAGAATTTAGAACTCGCGCATCTTAGGTGGATATAGCTTTTAGAGTCCCGTATCCAAAAGGTAAAAACGGGATCCTATTACTAAGACTCCGCTGACCGTCTGTCCGTTTGTCTGTCACCAGGCTGTATCTCATGAACCGTGATAGCAAGATAGTTGAAATTTTCACAAAAGATGTAATTCTGTTGCCGCTATGACAACAAGTACTGAAAACAGGATAAAATAAATATTCAAGGGGGGCTCCTGTACAACAAACGCGATTTTTATGCCGATTTTTGCTAATATTGTCAGTGGCGTAGCTAGCATGAGTGGCACCCGGTTCGGATATTGTAGGTGTCACCCCAAAACTCAATTACATTATTTTATTGTTGGCGGTTATGCAATCTGCCACAGTTTTATAAACTGTTATAGATGGCACTCACTACTGATGTCCACGGTTGGGTCAGGTGTCAGTGTCACCCCTAAGCGGGTGACACCCGGGGCGGGCCGCCCCTGCCGCCCCCCCTAGCTACGCCACTGAATATTGTTATATATAATGGTACGGAAACCTTCGTGCGCGAGTCCGACTCGCACTTGGCCGGTTTTTTAATACAAATAAAAATTCTGCGCCGCCTCAGCTCGCCGGTGGAAAAGAACCTTTATTGACCCGTAAGCGAGCGGAACAAGAACCAATTTAGAAAAAAATTGTTTAATAATATGAATGTCACGAGAAAATGCACACAATACATCATTTTATTCAAGAGGAAGCTAGAAGAACAAGTACTAACAGTTTATTTAAAAAAAAACATTTTCTAGATCTTGAGAAGCTGTGATAAGACAGGTAGCAATTAACCTTAAAAAAATATTAACAATATTGCAGTAGGTGCTAACAAATAAACCTTAGTTGGTGGCATTCCTTATATTAAATAGTTAAGACCTAATTTTGTGTTTTTCCTTCTGGAACACCCCAGTATACTAATAAACGAGTATAAAAAAAAACGTATAATAGGCCTTATGGCCACTACATCAACATAGAATAGAGATTTTTAGTGTAAAGTAATTAGAATGTAGAGTTTTGAATCCACGACGCCCTGCTATTTAATTTAAAGTACTTAAAACCTATTTATAAAACACACAAAGATGTAATGAAAACCATAAAACCGACTACTTTGATGTAATTTGTCTGCCCCGCGGTTTGGACCCCGTTACGCTCGTCACATGTCGCATTTGCCCGTGAAAAGGAAAGTAAAAAGGTAATAATAGGATTTCACGGAGTTTTCCTCCGTCGTAAATCAAGTGATATAAGTACTCGAGTCTTCACGATTGTTAGCGTGGAGACCCACATCCAGCTTCGTATCTAGGTATATTCTATTTCACTAAACCTTGAGCCGATGTTTTTTTTGTACCTACTTAATTCTTGACGTTGTAGTAGTTTTTCTATTTGTTAAACTAGCGTTTATCGGTGACTTTCTCCACGCAAAACTCGTTTAACATTCCTAAAAGAAGTATCAAATTTGATATTCCTAAGAGGAATATCATTTTATTCCTTATAAAAAGTAGGAATCCGGTGGTTTCAACCCGGTATATGGACTAGCATTAATTGTTACTTTTAGCCAAACCCATTTTTGCGTCACTGAACAAAAACATCCTCAAAATATTTAAATTTATTTATAAAATTAACTAGCGACCCGCCCTGTTTTCACCCTGGTCGATTCTAACGTAACTTGAACTGAAACCGGAACTTAACGGACAAACAGACATACAGAATAGTGACTTTGAGTATATTATACTATTTAAAAATAATTGTATTAATACGATTATTCTTCAAATTATCTACGTCAGTCATAGTTAAGTAATGGTTTTAGATAATGCTTTGGCTACGTTGCGTGCTCTTCGATTCCCTGTAGGCCTGTACACCTTATAGTAGCATACATATATGTCCGAAAATTCTAAATTAGTTTGAAAGCAAACCATAAACTGCAGTGCACTTTTAATGGCATTCACATAGAAACGTCAGCCGGTTTATGGGTCCCTTAACAGCATGCAGTTGCTTTTATTAGTGTGAATTGAATAGCATAGGTAATCCGATTGAACATGTAACTAGACTATTCATTCATCGGCACAGTTCCTAGGTAGGGAACATGAGTTGCCATTGTTTCAGGCTTCATTATTTAGACACAATAGGAGCAGAGATAGAAATGAAATTATTGAACTGCATATTTTATTCGCTCTGGAATGAATATTTTACTGTTGTTCGAAATTGAGCTTTATTTTTCATTCAGAAATTGGAATGCGATTGTCTTTCATTTGAATCCTGTTATGAAAATGCGCGTTGTGAATGCAAAGTATTGCTGTCGGGGATGTTATTATCGGTTTATTTAAAGAAAATATGGGTTCAGATGGCGTCGCTTCAGATTTACCACAGTGATGCGTGATATTTGATATAGAGGTTTTGTACTTTAAATATAGAACACCAGAACCTGTGACTGCTGCCCTGGCAAACCTGTTTAAAATCGGAGTTTGATCCGTCCACGAAGTTTACTCGTGCCCGAAATACTAAATCAACTTCGGTTAGCCAAATAACCGTTGAAAAAGGTTTTCTTTGAACAAATGTAAAAACAAATAGGGTCACGTAGTAATACGACATTTACCTGCAGGACAAAGCAATTTTGTATGAATGTCTTTGCCTTGATTTTTTTAGTTCTAGTTACATAAGTACAAGTAGGTACAGTTGTTATTAGCCAAACAAACGTGAGGAAACTAAATGTTTTCAAAGAAAACTCCGTACTTACCGTATTTTGATAAAAAGTACCTGTAAGCGGTTAAAATTAAAATCGAGTATTTTCTAACATTGAACATGATTGAACTTAACAGATCGATAACTCGAGAAGATTTGCAGAACTACTTGTTAAAAATTCCGATGTCTGTTTCTCACATACCTACGTATAAAATCAGTTAATATAAGAATTGTTTACGTATAGTACGAATTTTATGAAGTGTATAGGCAGGCGGTCTGACCATCGTCGTCACTTGGCAGTCGGTCGATCTTAAACTGTCATGAGGTACAGTTTTAAAGCCAGCCGTACGAATGTTGTAGCTTGCAGCCAGGAATAAGACGTTTAATTTGTGCGGTACATTAATTTTGGAATGTCAGCCAGCCTAACAGACTTGAGACTGCAGCTGTAAGTCTGTAGTGCAATTTAAAAAAGCATATCGAGCCACTTCAATTTATTTAAATCCAGAACAAAACCCGATAAAGTTGGAGACTACTAGGTAGGATGGGCAGCATTGCTCCGATGTTTGATACAGGCAACGTACATAGACTAATCTCCTAATGACACTATAATCATACGCATTAGCGGCCTTTACACGTAAAGTTCGGAGCGCGGGAAACGCCACGTGCCGTTCCAATCTTCGTTCCGAACCGTAAATTTTTTACTATTTTACTATTACAGTTGCATTTACACGTACGGTTCGGAAAAAAAGATTGGAACGGCGCGTCGCGTTTACCGCGGTCCGAACTTTACGTGTGCAGGCCGCTATTGCGTATGGTCAAGTTATGATTTTAAAGCCTACAAGACCTAATTATATATATATATCTCTCTTATTAAAGGTATATATTATATGTTTAGTCAAATGAGACTGAAGGTTTCAAAATAATTACTTAAGTAGTAAAAATTAAACCATTTTACCTTGATAAAAACACCTGCTCATAAAATTCGTGACTTTAATAGTTTACATTTACCTATTTAATGCTAAATTACAAAGTAAGGCAAACTTTTGGACTCTCTTGATAACTCGAGTCTGGTATTCCGTCATAATTATTTAGATTATTTAAGCGGTATTAGCCATGTTTCCAGCGAGATTGGTCCTTTGAAATACATACATCAAAACGACTTACTTACCAAAAATATGCCTATACAATTTTGATATTTTTCAATGTGCATAAATCACGGCTCAATTTATGTCAAAATGTTTTCAAACGCTAAAGTATTGATTGATTGATGTTATTTGTTATGATATTTCTTAGACAGTCTCGGGGATTGACTCGTGATCGTAAGGTACCAAGTTCGACCCCCGCGGTCACCATGTACAGTCGAGTTCATAAATATGTGTACACTTTAGTACCTTGTTTATTTAATGTCATGTTTAAACTGCCATACATGAATTGTCACAGTGATTAGTGACAATTAGTAAAGTGGTATACATATTTATGAACTCGACTGTACGTATCAAAGACATAACGGACCCGACTGTACATAACCCGATGCTTTTACGATGACGGGAAAACCTCGTGATGAAACTTGCACTTATAACAACTGAATGTGTAAGAGGGTAAATGCACAAAATACTCTAAAAGCGGTCAAAGTGTATTCGAAAGGGCCCATATCTGTAAGATAAGATAAGATAAGACCATTTAAGGTGATATTTCTGTCTACCTATTTACCCGTGATCATGGCGAAACATAATGCAAATACCTATCAAGAACTCATAAAAGATATCTCAAACAATGTGTCATCTATATATACGTATAAAAGGCAAACCTGACTTACTGACTTATATATCAACGCACAGCCGAAACTACTGTACCTAGAAACTTGAAATTTGGTACAGGGGTTCCTTTCATGATGTAAGTGAGCACTAAGAAAGGATTTTCCGAAAATCGACCCCCAACGGGAAGAAATGGGGGGAGTAGCGGGAAACTAATTCTACGCGTACGAATAGTTTGGTATATAGTTATTGTACGATGTACGACGACAATGGATTCATATTAATTCATATTTATATTTAGCTCTACTTTATGTCAGTAATCCTTTTTTTATAACGGACTTCATCTTTAGCAGAATCAGAAAGTTTATTAACTAGTTAGTTAGTTTCCATATTTTAGTAATACCACAACACTAATGATTTAAGAAAACATGCTATCGGAGTTGCGGCCTTGTCCTTTTTAAATCTTATTAACGTCATTGGAATAAAACTGTATTTGCACTTAAAGTAAGTCCGTTTAAATGAAAATAGGTATATTTAGCGCTTTGGCAAGAATCAATATTAGATCTTTATTATTTACATACGTATACTTAGCATAATTATTTTTTATAAATAAAAAAGATCGTAATGTAACAAAAAAACAAGGTGCTTGGGTACTTATGTTTTGCTTCCGACAGGCGTTTAGTAATCTCATGTAAAATTCTTTGAAATAACTTGAAGTTACATTTATTTGAAATAAAGGTAATTCAATAAATTTTCCGGTAGGTAAAGCTTTCTAACTTCAGACAAGGGTGATACTTTGTTAATAACGGAGGGTTCGTTTCGGGGCTATCGGCAGTGTTGTTCTTACGCAATTTTGTACTCTTGTTTAAACTCAATTTGAGATCACCCTTTCAATAAAGATAATAAAGTTATCAGTTATCATAGACAGATCCAGTTAGTCCAGTGTTTCATAGACATTCCTTTCATAGACACTATCACTTCACAGAATTTTCATTTCATAGAAAACTACCCGCTGCTGAACCCGTGTTGATTTCAGTTTATCTTGTGATGGTTACAAGTCTAACCTAACCTAACCTAAGTGAATCATAACACGGGTTCAGCAGAAAATAATTTTCGATTACATTAAAATTCTGTGAAGTGATAGTGTCTATGAAATGTTTGACTATAAAATAAGAGGATCCCTTTTAACATAGCAAAGTTGCATTGTTACTCAAACAAGAAAATATTTCCAAATGGATATTTATGAAAGTATTTGTAGTAATACCTACCTTAGAAGGTGTATTAAAGTTGTTGAGAACTCCAACGCGTATTGTATCCCCATGTGATCTAAAGGGAATTATATTTCCATTGTGTTATTTTATTCTCCTCAAGTCTCTGTAGCTGGTCAACAACGTGTAAGGAAGAATAATAAAAGAGCTTTTAAAGAAAATAAAATCCTCCGTTTTGTACTTCGTCGTTTCCGTTTGTGTGTTTATTTTATTACTTACCTATATGTGCTATTGAAAAAAGCAGGCAGAGTGCATGAAATATCTTATGGTCCTTAATAATACCGCTGGGTCATAAATAAAAACCATTCGTCTAACTGAGCTAAACTGAATTCTCGCCTCGAAGCGTAAATAACAAATCTACATATATAAAAGGCAAACCTGACTGACTTATAACAGCCGAATGTAAGTGAGCACTAAGAAAGGATTTTCCGAAAATCGACCCCCAACGGGAAGAAAGGGGGGGAGTAGCGGGAAACGAATTCTACGCGTATGAAGCCGCTTGCGTCCTCTAGTATAATATAAAATTTTCCAAGGTCTAAAATATTTATTATGCCCATTTATTATTATTTTTGTGAGCGAAACGTAGTGATGCTTCGACTTTCATTTGCAATGGTCAGTTTTTGTTGCATAGTTCAGCACAAATATTTTATATCGGCTAGCCAATCTTATTTAAAAATCGTAAAGGTTGGTCTTGGACTGCTTAATTACTTTTATGATCTGCTTTGATGAAACCTCAAAGACAGGTTGCCTATTCATATTTTCAGACCACAATTTAAAGTAGTTCTTGAAATTCTTCAGCGAATCTTTAAACTTAAAAGCAGCGGTATAAATTACGCAAAGGCAGGGAGTATTTAGTGCGAGCTTGCAAGGGGAGGTCTCTTTGAGCTGCAGCGCGCTGCTCGGAGGCATCCTCGCCTTTCATCCTCTCCGACGTATCTGCACTGCATTATCTTCATCATAACTAAAATTAGAAATACGAAAATGTTTTTGTTTGTCCTTCATAACCATGATAACCTAAAGCAAAGTGATATGAACTACTTTATTCCGCAAAAGTACTCCGGAACTGAGGGAATAGCTATACGAGAATTTACGCTGACTAGTGCGCCTACTGCATAAATCTATCGTTTCAACTATTACTTAATTCACTATTTTTTAATCTTTCCTTACTTAATGATTTAAGTTACAGAACAACTTCGAAAAGTTTGGTAAATCAGAAAGATAAGATAATTTTCATAATTAATTAACTGCGAAGCTGTGAGTTGAAACGGAAGACATTTTAATTATTTTAAAGTATGCCTTTTTACCCTATTCCCAGGGAAGGGGGGTTTTTGCGGGTTGTAGGTATACATATATGTATATTTAGCTATGTGGTTACGTATTCTTATCAGTTTAAGATTGTAGAAATTAGAGATTTATACCTCAGTAGAATGTAATTGACGTGAGTTCACATGGGCCATCGTACATTTTTTGATTCAGTCGTTAACTTTCGTAGTATACCTATGATTGTATGCAACTGAAATACGAGAACTGATGAAGCTTTACATAGCTTTATAATAGGCATACTATTTAATCTGGATCACTTACTGAATGGTTGTATTTCAGTTGTCCAGTTTGTACAGTGATATCGAAACATTCGGTCGGACGTCTCGCTTCGCAGACGTATCGATTTGTCCATTTGACGAGCCCTTAACTCCTTTTAGGGCATATTTCGCGATTCCTATATAAAATGGATCGCGTTCTTGGCACTGGTATAGCCATAGTATAACAATAAGCTTTGATATTGCTTTCAAAAACATCTAGACTCAGCAGGTAATCTAAACGTCACTTTACGTTACGTTCGTGTACCCGCCAAAGAAGGTGTTCAACGATCAACGATCGATAATAAATATCAATCATTCCAAAAAAAATATTCCTTAATGGGTTGGGTCATCGACTCATTGCTCACCGTACTTTAGGGTTTACAATCCACGAAATCGCTCTCCAGTTAATTTTGCGTACCACTAAAATTAAGATGGGTCTTCGTGGATTGAATTTTAAATTTGCCGCTAATGTGCTTATTAAAACAGCAAGAAAAACAAAATAGTTATTGAAATTACATATTTTTTTGTATGTATAGACATGGGGTTTTTTGTTTAGCGGTTGTTTGCAATGATTATTGTAGATTCGGACGCCGGCCCGTACGTGACCTAATGCCGGCGAGGCTGCGGTCGTAATTAGTGGACGCTCGCCGGCTCCATTGTGGCCTTTGTATTACTTGTTCAATTATAACTACTAAATAATAGCGTCGGACAACGTTGCTGTATTACAGGCTTTATTTGACGTGATATGTTTTCGGCAAATATTGTCGCTACACTTAAGGCTCAGACAGAAAAGGTTAGTTATACCTATGCTCTTAGAGGATTATTGCAAATAGCAGACACTATTATTGGCCGTTTTCTTTACGAAATGAAGCGTGTCTTTTTCCTTCAGTTATAATAAGTAAGAAAACTCACCTAGAGGCTTTTTCAAAGTTATTACTAATTTTCGTATGATCTGAGTTGGGAAGAAGCGAGAAGCGTTATAAATAATACCAAAATCAGAAATCGGGCTTGTATTCAAAGTTATTGTTGTAGGTCGATAGTTCTATAATATACTGTTCTTACTTTCTTCAATATACTGAAACAAACAATCTATGCAATTCTCTTAAAGGCTGCAAGAGTCTTACTAGTGAGATATTAAAATTTATACCGTAGATGACAGGTTATTTGAGAAGTTATCAACGAATTGTTAAGTTAAACAGAAAACAGTATACATAAATAATGCACAATAAATATTGATGGTAATGTTTTCTAAAATGTAACATATTAGTTTTGATGTTTATCTTTCTTATTTTTAATCCCTGACAAAATAAATATTACGTGTGTGTGTATCTGTGTATGTGTGTGTTTGTGCGACTGTGTATCTATGTGTCTGTCCTAAACAGATGGACCGATTTTTACGCGGAAATTATAAACTATTTTTATTGTAGTTTTTAGCTAGGTTTCATGAACATCGGTTGGTCCGTTTGAGAGATATCAGTTCTGAAAGAAGATGTCATTGTAACGGGTTCTTATTAACTATTTTATAGTTTTAGTACAGACAGTAGAAGGCGATCGCCGAACAGCAATAGCCTCCTATTCGTCTTGCTCGTCGTTTCTGCGTTTTTCGAGAGCAAAATATATATTAGGTTAAATATTAGCTTATACAGGACTTATTTCACACGAATTGTTATGCTTACTCGCTTATTCATAACTGTCTGATCAAATATATAATACAGACTGCTAAGGTGAACTCAGAAGAGAAAGGCCTTAATAAATACGAGGCAGGTACAGATATTTTAAGCCACTCGCAAAACACCAAGTCATTGCACGGTCACCAAGAACTGTATTCTGGGTGTTTGCTGACTGTTATTATGCAGGATTTCCTTTCCAATCTTTACTTCTGTCGGTTTGCATACAAGAATATCCCGTTATGTGGCGAGAAATAAAAAACGAGTAATTATTGCGGTTTCAAAAAATTACAAAAATCAACTCCGTGCGGTCGTTGCTCCCATCCGGTTTTGCAGCCTGAATGCAGGAGAACTTTATGTAATTTGTATAATTACTTGTTTGTATGCAGACGTAACGTTTCAAGATTTAAACAACCATCCCTCTTCTTTCTATTACCTATTATCTTCACTTGATGACTATCAGAATGTATATTTGACTAAGTACATAATATTATGTTGTACTGCTGGTAAAGCATTCTCATTGAACTCGGCATCCATCGGCATCGGTGTACATCGATATCGATAGCAATTGCGACATTTTAGTCACTTAGCCGTGTCGAGTGTTCAAACGTTTTAATTTAACAGCAATACTTCCCACGTAGTTTAATAAATCAACATACTGCGCGGGTGGTGCGGGTGCGGTAAAAATGAAGGCGTTTGAAATTGGAGGGTGAGAAGCGTAAATAAATGTAAGCGCTCCGGGCAGAGCAAACACGATGCGCGTGCTGCGGGGGCGCGGCGCGGCTTTGAAGGGATGATTTCAAAGATTCTGATTTGTTCCATTTTGCCATGGGACTTTAAATCAAGATTTTTTATTCATTTACCTACGTCATTTTAAGGAAGTTGACAACGTGACCTCAGTATTATTTTAACTTTTATTTACCTTCTCATCTTAACCAAAAAGTTTAACGGTCTCTTGAGAAATGATTAAAGTACACACGCCAATAACCTTTTTATTGCTTTGTTACGGGTTCACATAAAGTCTCGTTATGTACGTATCAAAAAATACATAAGCTATATGTTCTATAACAATCTGCGCTACAACGTGAAGACTCGCAATTTTACGTGTTCATCAAGATCGTATTGATACTTGTGTAGCACAGACGGCAGTTAACACCGAGGCGACGAGCTATAAAAACATATCGGAACATATCGGTCTAAATATTGACGTGGGACCGCGAAGTGTACGTGATCTGATCTCATTATTAGAGGCTGCTTTGGTCGGAGCTGTATTCTTTTCTGCGGCGGTCGGGAGCGGCGATCTCCTCCCTTTCAACTACATCTAAGTACTTACATTTAACAACCTCCTCACACGCTAAAATAGCAGACATCCACGCTAAAGTAGCAGTAAGTTCTAGTTGAGAAGATATACGCGTACGTTCATGGGTACGCTCAAATATACATATGCTTAAATTAAAAGCAATCTTGGTATCACAACTTGATATTTCCTCATCGCTACGCATCATTTGTATTGTATCTGTACGCGCTACACGTCGTTAGTATCTACTACCTATGTCTATATTCTATACAACGACTCTTCCGTGACCGACTGACTGACAGAAAACGCACAATCTAAACCGCTGGAACTAGGGGCTTGACATTTGGAGTTTATATTTCTTGAGTACCCTACGGTTGCACTAAGAAAGGATTTTTCGAAAATCGTCCCCACCGGGTTTAACTACGAGGAGAAACGGAAAACTACTTCGAGGCGTACGAAGCTCCCGGCGTCCTCTAGTTAGTAATAAATAATGAATTAAATGAGTTTTAAAGATTGAGCAATTATATTTTTTTATTCAATTAGGTACACCTAAAAATAAAATAAATAAACAGTTTCGAAATTAAATCCTTCATTTGCCGAGACTAAATCACAGGGATCCAAAAACAATGGTTGGCGGAAGCCATGCCTGAAAGCAGATAGTGTGCAAACAATAAGATATTTATAAACACAATGGTTGCGTTGATCGAGCGCGACCAGTGAGCCATTTACCCAAATTTCAGGTGTGATTAAGCGAATACTTTGTTTAAACAGTTGACCCGACCACCGTAAACCGACCTGCTCTACTGAATATGTACATATTGTACCCTGAGCGAACAGAGGTGGTGAGAGCAAAGTATACCAGTGAATAGCGGTATCACCACCGGGTCGAGAGCGAACATTAAACAATTACCTGGTGTCAGTGGGGCAGCCAACAAATGAACGCTCATCTTCTACACTAACTGTACATGACGGTTCCTTGACAGCTACCTAGATTCGGTGATCCGTAGGCATCTCTCGGTTGAGACTAGATATTAATCGCTTTGAAAACGTAGACGGATCGTATTTCTACCTAATTCATAGATATAATATATAGATGTTTGCCAGTATTTCTAATTGGGAGACAGTGCTAAATATTTACTTATCGATCGAGGTAGGCGATGTTTTCGTTATTCCGGGTTAACTAACTTGTTAAGTATTAACATGTAAATATATTATTATGTCGCCTTAAAATAATAAATAAACTTGAGTACCTATCAGTATGTTTGTCATAGACCATTGTCAAGCAAAAAATACAAAGATACGACGTTATGAGATCCATGGAAAGTCCACGGTACCTAGGTACTTCTTGATGATATAGAGTCGGTTCATTGTTTTTTAACTGTTATAGTATCTTTAATAGGGCATAATTATATGTTAGTAACGCACAAAAGAATACCTTTCATTACCATATATTATATTTATATTATTCATTCATGTTCGAAATAAATGCTTAATATTATTATTATTATTATTACCAAAACTAGTAAATGACCGTCAAAACCCCACCCTTTTTAATTTTAAAATGATTTAAAATGATATTCAAAAATAGATCATCTTCTTACCGGAATAAAGAAAAACCCGAAATTAGTAATCGACCACCAAAACGTTATCCCCATTTAGTTTCAAAATACTAGTCCAAATATTGATCCATCACATTTTTCTATTAGTAAATTAATTCAAAAACAGTAAATTACGTTCGTAATTTTGCTCGCTAACATTTGCTAGTCATTTACAAAATTTGGTTTCAGAGGCAATTTAATTCAGTGGTCGTTTTCTGAATTCTGGTCTCACGGATAATCTTGGTGTTTATTATATTTTTTGCCTTTTCTAAGTAACATTTTTTTTGTTCGCTGTTTATTATTTAATTCCCAGTGGTATCTTTACGATATAAAGTGTAGAGCCTGTTGACTCCGCGTTATTGGCATCAATAAGAAATATCCCTTCATAACGAAAGCCGACCTGCATCGTACAATGCGCAGAGCATTGCTATTAAACTTTATATAGACCGGGACAGACGGCATTGCTGCTGAGAAAACATTATTATGACAAAGTGAGGCGCTGGCAGCGGGCAAACGGCGCGGTCGCCGATCCCGGGTCCTTGCTTAAGGGGAAACACCAAGGTCAGCTTTCTATATAGGCTACGATCAACATCGAAAATAATTTAAAAAAAGAGAATTACTATCTTTTTTTTGTAAACCATTTGTAAAGAGATCAATAAATAATTATGAATTATGAATTGTCTTATCATTATACTGAACACCCCTCCAATGTGGCAAATATATTTGGATGGATTTTTCATAGGTTTATTAGTGGAGTGGCGTTTGTTTTTGAATTAGATTATCCGTACTAGAATTTTGCTTTCGTGTTTGGCTTATCTGGCCGTTTAAAACGGGACCGAATCACGTCGTTATTTAAATCTTATGTTTGTTAAAAGCGGAATTTGCATAAATATGAAAAGTCATCACATCAATATATATTTTCAGGAATTTAAAGTGCGAGGTATCGTTGGATTGGTATTCACCCAACCAAGGACTGTCATACGCAGGCTATTGTCTTCTATGTTACCCTAATAGGTATAATGAACAATGAACAACATCGAAATGTAGTTTTTTACAGTTTAAAATACAAGAGGGACAGTTATGCTTAGCTGGTTTTTTTTAAATTAATTCCTACTAATCTTGCCTAGTCCAACACTTTTAAAATTTAAATTAAATATTTCTTTTATTATACTTACATTAAATGTGTTTATTTAGTTTTAGGTTTAATAACACATAATTGGTCGGTTACGGATTTTCATTTTGCTAATAAATTAATTGCGCAGTAAACCGATTTTGAATTTCCGAAATCATGATTACGAATCCTGGCATTGTTATTATTTTGTTTAACGTAACCTAACATTGCCGTACCCCTTAAGACGTGACTATATTGCAAACTATCACGGTCTCGGTCGTTTACTAGGCTTGTGAGTGGGATATACAATGCCTCAGCTGGTGCAGTCCTAGGTGCGTCCGAGGACGAGTCGCTCAGACTGCATGTCTGTCATCCCGTCGAGCGGCTCTCGCGCACGAGATCGTCGAGATCATTGTCACTTCTAAGAATTACGTTTCTTTGTTATAAAGGGGAAAATCGCAACGATATACTTGAAGCAAAATTGATAACTGTTTTGCCTTGCCATATTCAAAGATTACTTATTTAAGTCCCTAAATGTTTAAAATATTTTGCATGGTTGAATATCGTCTTCGTTAGTAACTTCGTCTGGAGTCTATATTTTAGTACGTGTTTTGCGATGTAGGGACTATAAATATAACAGCATGTAATGGTAAAACCCAACTTTACTAACTTTGCTTCTATTCTGCTTTATATCTACCCCCAGAGGATTGAGTTAGTATAAAAATGTGAGTATAATTATATAAAGTTAAGTTTTATTACAATTCTAACTGCATGTCGATGGCTTTTTTGCGCTAACAAAAACCATTTCATATCATTATTTTTAATTGGTTTATGCTATCGGATAGGCGATAGCTGGTTACCTTGGCTAGTGAAATCGATTCAAAACTCGGATATGGGCTCTCTATAATTAGATATTGCCGATGGGTCAGTGCGTGTGCCCAATAACACACCCCGGAGCGAGTGAACCGTGGCTCGGATTGTGCGCCGGCGCCGGTTTGCGCCACCGTGCACCGGCGGAGCCTGCCGCCGCCGTCGTGACACCGATCGTGTTGCCTGCGTTTTAATATCTATGCATTATTACAAGCACTGGTACCTGCTTCATTGTTCCCATTACAACACGATAGACTCTAATTACTGTAATGTTCTCTAAGTGCCAACCTGTTGCAGTTAGACGCAACACCTTGAATAACATTATGTATATTGGCTATACTTGTTGGTGCTTATTGAATTGCAAATAATTTAGTGCTCTAGATAATTTATCTAAGTTCAGGACTTGATCAACTACGATGTTTTATAGTTGGTAATTCTTCAATGCATTTTTTTAAAATATAAGCTATTCAGTCATTGACTTGTGAATTGAGTGGAGTCATCTTCATGCAAATAGTTCTAGGTCTACTTCATTTGACTGGAATATTTGTATAATATTATTCCGATACGCAAATAGAATTCCATAGTCACCATTATTGCCGGTTAGGAAGTGAGCTAAGATCACAAATATGAACCAGGATATGTATTCAATATTTCGAAGTTGCGTGATGTTTTATATAACCTTCACGACACACAAAAAAAGTTGAATGTAATTAATTCTAGACTCTTTAACGTTTGTTTGTTGATACAAGGAATAACCAGTTTAACCAGTCACGAAATTAATGAGAAACATAAACAAAAATAAATTTCTTATAATACCTTATAATTCGATGTTCGTTTACAGAATTCGTAATTTTATGACTTAATTTTCTAAATAATGTCTATACGTTCTCTATATATCGTTTCAAACCGCTCGAGATATGGCATAACGGAGCGTCAAACACAGCCACTTCATATAAATAAGTACAGTCCGTGATCGGCTCTAGGCCGACCCGGGGAGGCGCTCGAGGCGGCGCGGAGGCGGTCCCCAGAAGCATCAGCGCAGCCTTGACATTCGAGGCGGGGCGGCGCGGGCGCTAGCCCCAGCGGCGCAGGCGCGTGAAGCGCGCCACAGGCAGGTACGGGTGCCGCGCCGGCACCTGCACGTGCTCCAGGTTATACCCGCGCCGCCGCCGCACCAGCTCCGAGCTCGCCGACGCCTCGCTCACGCCTCTCGCCGGCCGCACAATCTTCACCACATTAGATTCTAGTAACACATTGTCCGCCGCAACTGCCTCTTCGGGCCTATGTTTAGTCACCAACTTAGCTCTATTTTTTTGAGCCGCAAGATATTCGTCGTTCAGAACGTAGTCCAACAGCTTGGGCACTTGGTTAAATCGCGTGGCGTCTATCTCCCGCTCGTAGCCGAGGCGGTCCCGCGGGCCGGCCGCCGCGAGCGCGACAGAGAGCACGGACGCGAGCGCGAGGTACGCGTGCATTGTGCGGTGTGCGAGTCGAGTGTTTGAGCCCCGCGCGATCAACACACACTTTATATATGCGAGCGAACGACACCATTCGTTCCCAATTCGAGAGTATGTTTTTTATGATCGATGCGAGGGGCGCTCTTGAACTTGAGAGCAGACGAGGCGGAGATGCAGGTGTGGTGCGCCTAGCGGGATCGGACCTCAGAGGCTCGGGTCGTGTCCGATGATTCGCAGAATTGCAATTACTTATAATTTGATGTACACCGCAGCTCACCCGTGGCTATGAACGCACATGAACCTTGTTCCACATACATTATCCACATCGCCTGCCATTGCTCTCGACTTTTCAAGGTGACAGCCACGACGTGTGTATATATCATACGTATCACACCTTGTCATTTTTCATGATGTATCTAATTTACCTGTTCACATAACAGCTAAGAATTAGGAATTGTAAATTATAAATATTGCGCGCGATATAGAATTGAACCCGTCACTCCATTTGCAAGACCCGCATTTTCCTACAACATTATGTATCGAGATATAAATCTATAACTCTCTTGTCTCACGTTTGGAGTTATATTTTTATGCTTTTTAGATACAGATATATTATTTATGTGGGCCTTAGTACCTGGTAGTTGCAATGCGACTGTAGGGTAAAAGTAAGATTATATGTAGGTAACTAATTGATGTCACCAAATAGTCATTCAGTTCCATCGATAAATAAAACTGAGGAATAGTATCTAATTTAAAGATCATTCTTGTTGAGGATACATTGTGTGTGCACTGTGTTGTGTGTAATGAGCACAAAGTGCCCATTTACATAGCACACGATTTCTTTAAGGTACTTGTCGTTGATTAAAGCATCTAGGATAAACGTTTGCCACGTTGGGGCCAGATTAAGTATTAAAAGCAGGTCGAGCGAGAATAATATAGACACTAAATTATACCTTAAAATACCCATTGTTTTATTTGTACTAATATCTTTGTTCAACTATTCTTGATTTCAAAGTTTTTATTACTAAATAACCTTAGTCGCATACTCGTAAGTACCTATAACATACTCCTTCTGGTAAAAAGTAAGTTCGCGCCAATAATCCAATATGCGACAATTGCGCGAAGGCCCGTTGTTGTTGAATAAGGAATGGAATAATTATTTCTATTGCATAGGCTTATTTGGCTTAAACCAATAGTCGATTCCTTGTGTTTATTTAATAACCATCAAAACTGATCCTTCGCAGTGTTTAGTCTTTAGAATATTAATAACAAGGTATCATCTGGAAATATACATGGACTTTCTATAGTTTCCGTTATTTTATTTAGTGTTTTCAATCCACGACGGCATCCCCACTAATTCTACTACCACACCAAATTTTACGTACCTACCTACCTCTCATACAATTAATGCGACCGTGCGACGTCAATTTTAGTGGCGAGGCGTGCCGTCATGGATTGGAAACACTATATCGGTATTACGGTATTTCATTTTATTCTATTTCGTCCGGCACAATAAACAAACAATAAGCTCGCGTTGTAAAAGGCGATTTAAAGGAACATTCGCTTTAGGTTTGAAAATCTGTTATAAAGATTGTACACAATCACATTTTACTTTTAAGTTTTCCTATCTAAGTAAAATATTTTTTTTGAGGGATTTCGATCCTACCTAATTTAACTTTCATACTACTTAAATATTACACTAACCTAACGATCCAAAGAGTAACTTTGCTCCTTTTCGCTCTAAGTGACTAAAACGGCAAAGTGTGGCATTGATCTCGCCAGTTATGATTGCCATAGGTATCCAAGTCCAAGACAAGCGCATCCAGCTCATTATTGGTTCCAGAACCTTTCGCCAGATTTTCCTCCCTACCCCTAAGAGCTTATCCTCCTGCGTCAGTGTTCAAGCCTCATAACTTTACCTACAACACGATAGGTCTATTATGACTGTTTCTTAAACACGATTTGTTTGCTGATCAGCTTGGGCACAAAGGCTCCGATCTTCAGCTTGAGTCTTGTGCTTCAACCTCCTCTACCCTGCTGTGCAGTTTCTGAGCAACAGGGTACTTGAACCGAGGAACTTTTAAAGAATGTACCTACCTGACAATTGAACCCATAAAACAGTATAGTTAGTGGATACATTTTGTCAAAAATTAGATCCTACTAGTCATCCCCATAGTCTACAGTAAAATATAGTACAATATTAAAGCGTTGAATGTGCAAAAACCGGGTAAGTGTGAGTCAGACTCTTACACGAAGGGTTCCGCATTATATTCTCTTATGGGGCCCTTTCGTATGTTTTCCATTTTTTATTGTTAGAGCAGCTATAAGTACGAGGGGTGATCCAAAAGTTTTGATAATCGGTATTAAAAATGGGAAATATATAAATCGTTATATTTTTATTGGAATAAGCACACTTTCTATATTTCCAAACACTTATTAACTTCATTCAATTGTTTTATTTTGCCACTATAAAAATAATTTTACTTTTGGAGGTCTAAATGGTCAAATTTTGTACCTTCCCTAAGTCATCACCAGCTCGTGATTATTATATAGTTTTTTTTGAACATCGGTGAATGAGAAGTAGTAGTCGAAAGTTAGGGCTAAATAACGAGGACAGCGGTTATCAGTTCTGATCTTTGGTCGATGAGCAGCACCCTTGTCAATTAGAAGGCTCTGAAGCACAATTCCTGCCGCAAATTCGTTTTTTTTTTTCTTCATCTTATTTTTAATATTTTCCCATAACTATGATAGAATAATGTTATATAACTCTCCTAGATTATTTGAACTCAATTGCTAAAAACGAATGTCACATTATTTATTTGTAGGCCTCAATAGTCCTGGAAAAGGCCGAAAAAACCACCCTAAAATTTGGTTACAGAGCTGGAGATAAAAATACCACTGCAATGATAACTTATTAATCCTTTAAATCATAATGATAAATCAAGGTTTCATTTTTAATAACAATATTTTTTATTAGTGTAAAAGAACTTTCTCCACACCTCTCCAAAGTATTACAAAACGAACTCTCATTTTTGCCGTCTTGTAAAATTGTTCATACAGATGTTTTTTGTTTAGCTGTCGCAGAAAAACAAATGAATAATGTATAATTTTTTTTTCTCTAATATAATTTTGATTAGTGCCGTGGTATATTCCACATTAAAAGAATATCATTAAGTGGATGGTTCATACCGATTATCAAAACTTTTGGATCACCCCTCGTATTACCTACTCACTTGTTTTCATCTGCTACCTATAACGGTTCAAAAGATACCACATTGTTATTATTATTTATTTATGGTTTTGTTTTGTTTTTTGTTGTTGTTGTTCGGAGTTTTCATTTATTTGTTACGAAAAATTCAACTGTTTAGCTATTACGGTTCATGAGATACAGCCCGCTGACAGACAGACAGACAAACGGACACCAGAGCCTTAGTAATAGGGACCCGTTGGCACCCTTTGGGTACGAAATCTTAAAAATAACTAAATTGATTTTTTGTTAATGCAGTGGTTATTCGTTAACCCGGTGCCAGCATCGAAATAGATGCCAGACAGTAAAAAAGATGCCCCATACAAACATTACTAAACTGACAATACGAGTACCTCAACCTGCATAAATAATTAAATATCTTAACGATTAATTCTTCAATACTAAAAAATCGTTTAAGTACTTAATTAATTTTGGTACACGAGGCGCGAGGGCGCTCCGCCTACGTCCGATCGAGTTTTACTTATATGCATATCGAAATCGAAATTGTCCATAAACAGACAGTAAACATTGGTATCTTTAAATAGAAAGCCCAACTGACGAGTTATTCCGGAACTCAAATTCGAGGTCATCTTCCAATATAATATAGAAAACCAGAATACCGGAAGCCATGAGTTACCAACCTTCTGAGATTTGTTGCTCCGGTAATTACTTACATTACTACAGTCATAACGAGTAACAAATGGCCGTTTTAAAATATTACTAACGATAACTTTAAATCGTATAAGTAAATAAATCTGTTCTCGTTCAGGGTGACGTACGACAAGGGTCAAGGCGACGAAAGTCGACTTACAAGTTTTTGTAGTAAATTGTCTTCACCATGAGTTCCATGATGTAATCTTATGATGTACACTTTTTATATCAATCATTGTGGTTTTGCAGTATTATTTCATTATATCTTATGTTATATCATGAAATCAGTGTTATACATATAAACTCTAGAGAACGATTAATGGCCAATGGGGATTATTAATTTTAAATGGGTTAATGATTTGAAATTTCATAACAGGACGCTCAATTTAATTAGCAATTTAGTTTATTTGTAATTAGTAGGTACGATAATAAAAAAATTGAAGGCATGAGGTGAATGTAACAGAAACAAACCAAAGAGGCATTTTACTTATTGCGAGTAAAACGGATGCCCGACGGGACGAGATTAACGTTAGAAGCGACCGGCATATCCCTTGGTACACGTCTCTTCTACGTGCTAATCAGGTTTTTGATAAAGTAAAACAGCGGAAACAACTTGAAAATAAACGGAAGCAGAAGGAGTTGGTACTGAAACCAATGTATTTAAGTACCGGACGTTTGATTTAGTCAAGGTAAATCGCACGCCCGCGCGGTTACTCGTCTGTGGCGGCTTAAATGGGGTTTATGTTAATACCATTTAACTTACATGTTTATAAAAAATCTGGTCAGGTGGGAGTCGGTAGTATTTTGTATATTCCGATTTGAATTCGATTTCGGATTGAATCAGCGCGAGCGCAACTCACACTTGACCATTTGTTAGTGTATTTGTTTAT
Organism: Acleris cristana; assembly: GCA_948252455.1. Classification (NCBI taxonomy): domain Eukaryota; kingdom Metazoa; phylum Arthropoda; class Insecta; order Lepidoptera; family Tortricidae; genus Acleris; species Acleris cristana. The sequence goes on along the minus strand of OX411784.1, from coordinate 8,422,883 downwards.
ATTCACAAAATAAAAATACGTTGCAAAAAAAACGTCTCGTGCATCGAGACCGCCTTTATCATTTCACTTTCATTAATTGTTGGTAAATCTGCCGTACTATAAGTAACACATATTCTGAAAAAATAAACTCGCCATCTATTACGGTTCAAAAGATCTTTAAAGTTAGTACAGACGGACGAAGTTCGGGTTAGGAACCCTAAAAGTGATCCAAATGTTAGTTTGTTTAATAATTCAAAAATATTTAGAAATCTTAGCAATAGTCTTACTTGCGATTTGCGATCTTGACTGGTTACATTTTTAAATCAGTTTTACCTAGGCAATGTCGAATTAGACCACGGTTGGGAAATCAGGGCTCGGAAACCTGGTATTTTTTTAAACCAGGCCGTCAGAAACGCCATACATTTCAAGTAGAGGATTTTTATTTCGGTTCCGCTCGAACAGAATCGATAGTATTTCGGTTCTGATCAAAGAGCAAAAAAAAACTATTCCAGGGGGCTAGTATGCTACGCGAGATTTACTGTCATATTTTACGTCATTCATATGAAAATAAGAAAATATGACATAACGTCACACTTTAAGATGCTTAGTAACAAAAGGACTCAATTCACACAAAATACACTTTTATTTAAAACCTTAAATGTTTACCCTTACGTTAGAATATGGAATAGACATATTTGACACTAAATCGCGTTTAACGAGGTTTGACGTATTCTCCTCGCCTCGCATGCTAAGCCCACTGCTCGAAATAACGGTTAATTCCGCTGGCTAATTTGTTCGCACCGCCCACAACCGCCATTTGTTTTTTCGTCTTTCCTACCCTATAAGCTAGGTCTTTAGTTGCATTTTAACTTGCTGGAAAAATCAAAAACCAAAAATCGATCATCGATCGATCTGCGATCATAACGCTCGCGAATCGATTTCACTCCGAGCGAGTGTTTACGAAACACTGTTCCCAATGCTTGCTCATAATAGCCAAAATTTGCCTATTTTAAAAAATTGACAATCTTTTGTAAAAATAAAATTACAAGGACACATTATTTTGGTGGCAAAAAAAGTCGAGATCCAGACCGCAAAGAATTAAAATTTTACTAAGGATATTTTCAGTCATGCAATTGTCCTTATTGCACTAATGGACAATTGCATGACTGGGGCGGGCGCTCAGAATGACAGCGATGGTTGATTTAAATACTTTCCGTTTTTTTCAAAAGTCTCACCGCTGGCATTTCCTTCTAAATGTTCACTCACAGAGGAGCTAATAAAGCCATGAATTTAACGTGGTTTTACTTCTGTAGTACTGTTTCGATAATCGCCTTTGAATTTCATTGGTACGACCCTACGCCGCTGGACGACATCGTGAATGAGATTGATTTGTAAATCAATCTCGGAACCATCGCTGAGTAATCGTTTTTGTGTACAAACGGTGATTTACCTACCTCGACCAAACCCAAGCAAATAGAATTTAAAACGGCTCCATACCGTGATACCATTATAAAAAGGAGAGAAGAATAAGGACTAAACAAAGAAGGACCTTTTTGCGTAATTAAAATAGTTATATCATTTTATCTAGAGCCGTTTCTACGTACTTATGTCGCTCACAAAGGCTGAGTGCATTCAGAAGTAGCGATAAGACGATAATTCTACGCAAAGCAAGCTTACCAAACGACACCTGCCCAAGGATCCGTGGACAATGCGAGTAGCGTCCCTCTTCCGCATTAGCTCGTTCCGCATTACCCGCAGCATCACCGTACGAATATTAATATTCCTTAACCAAATCTGATCGAATGCTCAATAGGTGACTCGCCTTTGTTTAACTACCTGAACGGGTTTTTGTAACTTTATTTTTGGGACCTTCTTTACTTTGAAGACTCACTCGAGCTTAAATACTGGTTTCGAGTTTAGAGCGCCGTGAGTTGTGAAAAGATTATTTTGAGCTGCAGAGCTTTAGTTAATTAAAGAGTGCATGACTTTGAAACCCAACGGTGTAATGACCTTGACACCAAGCACGAGTAGTTAAAAGCGCGACCACCGGTAAATTATATAGATAGTTTACAATGATGTGAGTGGTATGGTATGCTCACATGTCCGTATGACTAAGATCTCCCTACCATAAGATCGCCTGTGCCGCATGCGAGCATCCCGTTGGGGCTGAAAGATTATGATTTCGAGCATCGTATTAGGCGTGGTTTTGTAGCGTTCAATAACCGCAGAGGTGCGTTTTTTACCAGTTCATGTATATTCGCGGGGAGGCCGGGAGGCTTTGTTTTCGGTAGTCGCGTGGCGGGCCGTCCTCGCGCGCCGGTCATTGCTTCCTGCTGCCGCGGGCCCGCGATGATGCGTCGTTGCGTTTGCGTAACGCCGTATACATTATTCATCACCGACACGATACAGCCGCTATTATATCCTTTGTTCTCTAGTAATTTCATCTCACAATGCTAATATGCTTATCATCCTTACGTTGCGTGCAGTCGATGGATTTATTATCATTGTTCCGATTGTTTTATCGAATAACTGATGCCTCAAGCTAAGTCTTACTTATTATGAGTAGGCAGTTTATTCACGTTCATTTTATTCACTTGATTATAATATCCATACCTACTACGATTATACGCAGTTGCCTTTCTATAACAACACGATGGTGTAAATATGTTACCTACACATTTTTAATTCAATTCGGGTGGGAGGATGACATGTAGCTTTCACATCTTTAATGTCAGTATAAACATGTTTCTGTCAAGAGCGTCTCTACACACTACAGGAAGCAGCAAAACCGAGCATTATCATTGTTCTTACTTATTTGGCGTCTACCGTGGTACTAAGGTTGATTTTCCTTGGTGCAGATGCCATGGGACTCGTCGGAGGAGCAGATGGGCCCGGCGCCGCAGATGCGCATTCATGTGCAGCGCGTGATTGCCATCCCCGCCCCGCACAACATGCCCCCGCCGCCCGAAACCATGGGACCCTTCGCGCCGCCGCCGCTGCCGCCCCAGGACCAGAACGAGGTAAGCTTGGCAAACAACCTGAATTTTAGGACTGTTTTAATAATTGATTTTAAGTAAAATGGGCGTCTATAAAAGGATTTTAAGTCATAGAAAACTGTAATTTCTGACGGGACTTGCTGAAGAGTCTTAAGACGTCCTACTTACTTCATTCAGATTTAAAATTGTTAAACCACTCTAGAACGTAGCTGACAAGGTTCTATCTAATAAGATGCGCCGGTCGTCACATTTCATATAATTCTCGATGCATGTTTTGATGAATCTCGTTTAGATTAGGAATTATCTGTACGAGTAATTAGCTGCGTGATAGTGAAGTTAATCTTGTATACTCGTATGTACCTAGGTCTCATAGTCATTTAATTAGATTGTAACTGACTGACAAAGTGGTTATTTCTCTCACCGCTACCACCATGGACATCTCCAGTAAAGTGGCTAGATCAATCCGACTGATGCACAGGTACTTAGATAGGTAATTCATTATTTATACAACACGATTATTACTTTACTATTTAATATTTAGTGTACTAAACTATAAAGTTCAAGAATGCGGGTGCGTTCATCTAGGTGTGTACTATAGTATTTTATGTAACTGATACATAAAGAGGGTCCTTAAAATACGAGTGTGGTTTTATGAAACGAGCTGAAGGCGAGTTTCATAATAAGATCACACGAGTGTTTTAAGGCTTAATTATGTACAGTTGCATACATTACTTTATCTACACATCATATTATAAGTACTCTAAGATGCGTTCAGTAGGCGGCAAAACAAACAAAATGGCGGCAAAGCTATTAACCTGTGTCACGAATATGAATGTGTTTTTTAAAATCATAGATAAACTAACAAAGTCCCTATTCTAATGTCATTCGAAATCAAAATGGCGTACGACACTTTACTTAAAATATACAGAGTCGACGTTTAATTGATACTAGAATTGGCCCCCTGTTTGAATTGTATTGGTTTTGGAAGATGTTCCAAATTTGAACAACATTACTTTATCAAAAGTTGTATCGTAATTTTAACTTTTCATTACAACTACAGATAAGAAAACATATTGTATCTTGTAATGCTGGTCATTGTCTACGGATTCTGAACGCATTATAGAGGACTTATGATATGAGTGTAGATAAATTTGTTTACATCTCAGGAAATACAATTGCTATTCAGTTAGTGAACTGAGTTTCTGAATTTTATCGATGGATACACGTTTACGCTTCGCATACTGCAAAGTGCGTTCGAGCGTATTGACAATTTATAGGACTGCCCAGGAGATGACTTTCAAATCAAATATTCACATTTATTAGGTTCTTGGCTCACGATCAGTTTTAATTGTAAATTTTCACTGATCTGTTGAAATCTGTGTGTAAAGAAAAACGGTCAAATCAAAAAAGTTTTCATCCTACACACGCTCAGTTTTAACTAACAGTTTAATCAGTTTTTGTTTTTTTTTTCACATCCGAATAAATGATTCTATTCTTTTCTGTTTTGGGTAGCGCCTTAACGGCAGATTTTTCAATTCCTTGATAAATATATTATATCTGACAGGTATCTAATTTAACCTTTTTCCTTTCTCTTGTACAAAAGAAAAGGAACGCTAAATTAACTGTCAGACGTAATAATTATTTCAGGATTGAAAAATCAGCCCTTTTTATTTGTTTCAATAAAGGAAAGTAGGTACTTATTAAGAAGTTTTTATTAAGCAATAAGTAGTTAATTTTTCAACAAACCGCATTGATTAACGTTATTATTTATTTATTTAAACTAAATATTATATATTACATTGCGCTATGTTAATTAATGTGTGTGTACCACGATGTAACAACAATCGGATACGACAGGCAGAAATATGCGGCCTTAAAATGCATGGTCAGTGTTTTTTTTTATAATCCCAAAAACGTTTATTTTTACAATAGACTTAAAACACATTCCTAAAGTAAATGCAAGTGTATTCTACGAAGCGTGTTGATTTTTCTGGTGATAGAAACGTTTTAGTAATTGGCGTGTATTTTTTCATTGTTATTTTAGATAAGACGGATTAAGTTTATCCGTTGTTTTATTTGTAGCTACTAGCTAACATTGTTACCTATTGTTGGCTAAACTCGTTTAAATTTTTAACGCAGTTCTCAGCTTCATTTACCTACTCTGAATTCAATTTAAAAGTAGCTTGATGCTTTCATATGTTTGTTGATGTTTGTTATTATGATTGGAAATAGTTGACGACACACACTATGGACAATCAATGATCGTAATCGCAACAAAGGAACAAATGTGAATTCATATACTTATATATTCATACTAGCTTCTGCCCGCGACTTCGTCTGCGTGGACTTCAGAATTTGATGTTACCAGGATGAATAATATAAGTTTAGCCTAACCATAAAGCTTATAATTGCGCTGTATAGGGAAAATCACTCAACCACCCCGGGCAGCGACTTTAACCACACCAAAGTAACAATTCGATACCCAGCTAGCGCCATCTAGTTCGTATCCATATACTAAAAGTGTGTTTCCATAGTAACTTCCGTGTACGCACACATCAGTGGATACAAACTGAAAGGATTACAGGATGACAAACGTAAACAGAAATTAAAACACACTACTCAAACATGGCTACCTGAGATTTCACCTTTTTAATTTTGATACTCGTCCATGTAAACTTTGTGAGCAAATTCACATCTTTTAACGATTAATTTGATTTCCCGTAGGAATGAGATGTTTTTTTGGGATAAAAACTATCCTATGTCCTATTTCAGAACCTAACCTATATGTGTGCCAAGTTTAATCTGGATCCGTTCAGTGGTTGAAGCGTGATTAACAAACTTCCAAACTTTCTCATCCTTACTAATATTATAAGCGCGAAATTCATAGTAAGTATGTGTACATATGTATGGATGTATTTTACTCTTGCAACAGTTGGACGGAATTGGATGAAATTTGGAATGGAGATGGCTTATACACTGGATTAAAACATAGGATAGGTACTTTTTATCCCGGAAAATTTAAAAGTTCCCGAGGGAATAACGATAATCGAAATCAACGCAGACGAAGTCGTGGCTCTGGCCAGTTTATAATATTATGGTAAGATCCGTCAAACCCAATTAAGTGTTCTAAAGACAACTCAACTGAACTCCTATTTTCTACTTTGAAAGACAAAAGAAAGATCAAACCTACCTATCTTATCTACCTTCTATCTATATATATAAAAGGCTAAACTGACTGACTGACATATCAACGCACAGCCGAAACTACTGTACCTAGAAACTTGAAATTTGGTACAGGGGTTCCTTTCATGAGGTAAGTGAGCACTAAGAAAGGATTTTCCGAAAATCGACCCCAACGGGAAAAAATGGGGGGAGTAGCGGGAAACTAATTCTACGCGTACGAAGTCGCGGGCGTCCTCTAGTCTATATATAAAAGGCAAACCTGACTGACTTAAATATCAACGCACAGCCGAAGCTACTGTACCTAGAAACTTGAAATTTGGTACAGGGGTTCCTTTCATGATTTAAATGAGCACTAAGAAAGGATTTCCCGAAAATCGACCCCCAACGGGAAGAAATGGGGGGAGTAGCGGGAAACTAATTCTACGCATACGAAGTCGCGGGCGTCCTCTAGTAACATATAAATATGTCGGTACGGTGTATTTCTAAAGGAGGGGCTACCGCCCCGAGCCCCTCCTGTGTAAACCTTTGCCTTGACTTTACCTAATATTTACATGCCTAATGTAATATCTTATCGTTTAGACTCGAATACTTAACTCAAACTAACGCTGATTTCCGCACGCAAAACGAAACGAACGAAAAATCATCAGAGCTCCTATTATCTGCTCTAGAGGAAACATGAAAACTAAAAAACTTACCTACCTATCTTATTAATAATGTCGGTAAGGTCCTTTCTTTAAGGCGGGGGCTGCGCCTCCGAGCCCCCTATTTATCACTTTGCCCCCGCACCCCCCGGCTCGTTTCCTTAAAACTTGATTTTACAACGTGTAATCGTTTAAACCTATAACTAAAACTAACGCTAATTTCCGCACGCAAAACTACCCTCATATTTTTCATAGTAGCACAGTAGTTAATCAACCGCCAAAAATTATGTGACTACCCGTAAAAAAATCAAATGATCATATTAACCGCCCTAATATTTAAATAACAACTGTACAGTACGACCAGTTTCTTAATAGCACTCGGCAATCTTCCAACCGGCCCAGAGCTACTAAGAAGAAGGAGTACTGTAAAAATGGTAATATTGATAAGCCTTGACGAAGTCCTGACAATATTCAATTAAATCTTTCGTTTGTAGCTCCATCGATACTATCGATGATTCCACCAATGTCAGGAGACGAAGTCTTGAAAATGGCGGAAAAAATTATAAAATCCGAATATGTCAACGTCAATCTGACATCGCTCATTTTGACATAGACTAACAAAACAGAATGGACAACGCCTGTGTTACAACATGGGTTGTCACACTGGGTGGCAGAAACCATTGGAGAAATAAGTTAATCAATTGTACATTTTTGACAAATAATTACTAATATAGAATAAGATTTAATGTTACTAACAATCTATGGAACTCTATGATCCTGAAATAAATGCATTAATTCAAAAAAGTTTGCGCTATTAGAGTTAGTTTATTCAGAAGATAGGTACTGATTCTTTACTACAAACGAAATAATTTTTTATTTCGTATTCTGATTGATAAACAACTAATGTTTATAACCAAAAAAATTAGGTATATGTGACATATGTTTTAGATAAACATGAACATGACGAAATTGTACGGTTTCTCTTTTCGCTATAATGCTGCGGAACCCAAAGAAGAGAATAATTAATGATCGAAATTGTTAAACCCAAGCTAAGTTAATAAAATGTTTGAAAAAACAAAAAAACACCTTCAAAAACGCAAAAAATTACTTCTTTTAAAATGGTAGGTACATATAAGTCACTCAAACTGAAGTCGGCTTTTGGTTAAAAATATTGTGAGTCACTGACCTAAAGGTACCTACCATTTTAAAAGAAGATATTTTATGCGTTTTTGAAGGTGGTTTTGTGTTTTTTAACATTTATTTAATTTAATACTTTTTAGTGATCATAGTAAGCTGTCATGTAGTCCCACTTTTTAGTTGATATGAAACTTTAAGACATTTCAAGTTCACCGCAAGTTAAGTCACAGGAAAGTCAGTCATATTTCAACAATTAAATGTTCTACGTTATAGTCGCTCAACTATCTTAATCGAGATATCTTAACTATCGCCACCCTTGCAATAGGTACCATTGAGGAGTTCCGTTGACCATCTGTGGTCTTCTTCATCAGTTTCAGTTCACCAAATGATATTATCTGAATGCAAATGCTGGACTTGTTAGTAAAAATACTACCTATAATATTTGAGGAGTTCCCTCAATTCCTCATGGATCCCCTCATCAGATTACAATTTGGTGACAATGAGACCACTTCGGAAGTATATACTATAAACAAAAAGGAATTTTTGAAATCGGACCATAATAAAATTGACGGAGAAATCGTTGAACATACATAAAAAAATTACATACAGTGGAACGTATAATCTCCTCCTTTTTTTTTCAGCGGTTCAAAATAGGAGTTTGGTTGTCCAAATATTCTTAAATATGTATTCGAACTTGATCTTTCGTTATTACGCATTAAAACAATGTTTTCAAGCATCAACGCGACAATGTAAATTTCAATCATTACTTCGCTTCTATAACGTTTATCTCTGATCGCGTGCTTTTCTGTCTTGATCTCTCCAGTTATGGGAGGGATATGGTTGTCCTTTTCTTGTCATGCATGTCATCATGGCGTCTCATTTGTTACATTACAACAACGTAATGGAATAATTTATTTTGTCTTTTTATAACATTTTGTTCATTGAATTATAAAAAATCCTTGCATTTAGTTTCTATGTAATAAACGGAGAATAAAATGTTGATATTTGTAATCACGTAAAGTCCCCCGAATAGGGTTTTAAAGAAATACATGTAATTGGCCTAATTTGATAATTTCTTAGTTGTTTTAACTTTAATCGAGAAATCCTGAAACAGGTATTGTTTAATTTGTTACGAAGAGTAATTATACAAAGTTTCAAGTAACCAGCTCAATCCGGTAACTTTTTTCCATACTAACTTTAACCCCTCTTTTCCCCCACTTTGATTGTCATATCTTAATTTTTTATTACGTATAAACCTGGTCACCGTTTACTGAAATGTTTTAGTGAAAACCGCATTAAAATTGGTTCAGTGGTTTTCAATTGATGCGAGGAGAAACAAAATTAAGCAGACAAACAGACAAACAGACAAACGGACAAACAGACAAACAGACAAACAGACACCAAGTATAAAAATTGTAGAAACGTGTTCTGCTGCTCATTCTGAGGGCCCCTATAGTATTTTTGAGTATATATCTCGAATGTACAGATTTTTTCCCTTCTACAACTTTATTATATGTATAGATGTTAGTGCATGATTATGATTATGATTTCGTGGATGATTCTTTGTTACACGAGATATTGAATGTCATCTTAATATTCCTGAACAAAATGTAATATGTATAAGCAGGTATTGTACCCTGATGCGTGAATATTTTGTTATAAGAACGTGGGGATGTCTAGCTTGTTACAATCATAATAAAGTCGATACATCTGTTCACTCATCTACGATACACCATTAATTATTGCATACTTCCTGTACATAATCGTAATATTTATTAACTTCACCAATACAACTTGATAAGTAATAAGTGACCTAACCAGTGATTTAACCCGTTGTCCATTGCTCAAGTATTTGTTTAATGTTGATGTATCAGCGCGCATAATTAAGAATAATCTTCTATACTTCCGTAAGGACTTGTTTTGGTCTAAAACCCGTTTGCAATGACGACATAACCCTGTGCTTAAAATGCATATCTATTGCTTTTATCTATTCGTCTTAATATGTCATTAATTATACGACTGATCACACAGAGGCACAAATGTACTACACCGCTCCTAAGCACCTTTTTGTCTATGTAATTATCTAAATTAGGAGTATTAGTAGTGTGTGAAGTACCTTCTGTATTCACCTGTTTTTTGTTGTTGTTGAGTATATAAGTTTTAGTTAAGTTTGGAGCTTTAATCAGCTTATCCTTTATCCATCTCCCAAGCATCAGTGTTTGCATTATTGTGTTCCTGTGTGGGTATAAGACAATCGGTGAAGTAACTAGCTTAGAGGAATTCCATCTTAGTCCTCAGGGTTGGCAACGTATTTGAAGTCTTAGGATTGCGGTCTTGAGATTGTTGTCTTGAGAATTCAAATATCTATATAACCCAGATCCTACTTACCATCAGGTGGCCTGTGTGCTCGTGTGCCTTCTTGCCATAAGAAAACTTATTGCTATTGTCTTAATATTGCAAACAAGTTTGAGGCTAAACAACAAGCCTTAATCTACTTTGTTTAAGCCCATCTTACTTCTATATTGTATGCATAATATTGACGTGATGCTAGCTCTTATTCCATAAAACTAACAGCGTCTACAACATCAACACTATAATTATGATAACAATGGTCTATTTTGAATGAAATTTGAATTGAGCCCCTGTTCTTTTACAACTATTTATTTAAAGTTTACGTTCACGTCAGGTCTGGTTATGAATCCTAGTAATATTATAAATGCGAAAGTTTGTGTGTGTGTGTTAGTTTGTTACTGCTTCACGCTGCAATAGCTGGACGGATTTAGATGTTTTTTTTTGGATGAAATGGAGATAGCCCTGGATTAACATAAAGGCTACTTTTCATCCCGGAAAATTAAAATTTTCCCACGGGAAAAAACATAATCGAAATCTACGTGGACGAAGTCGCGCACAAAAGCTAGTCAGCAATAAGTAATAAAATCCATTGATAATGGTGGTTGTTACAACTAACTTCTCTGTATCAAACTGAACTTGTGTTTATAAATGTACCAAAAACAAAGTCAGATTAATCTTCATACAGCAGTAGACATAGAACATTTTATAACAAAATTATAGAGATGTAACATAAATTTTGGGTATAAAATCGTTGTAATAGGTGAGCATTAAGCACACCGACGTCAGTGGAGCGTTTTCTCCCCGAAGGTTAAGGAACCCTCGACACTTGTTAGCATACGAATGCCGTGAATATATACGTTCATTTACAAGCATTACTGGAGTATTCCCAGCCATTGCCTCTCGGATGCCGTTTTACGATTAATAAACCGAATAATTATTGTTCGTCTGTCCGCAGCAACCCACCGTCCTTCACCAGTTCGTGCCCCAGCCCGCTCCTACGCAGGAATTGGAACAGCCTGAGGTAACTTTCAAGATAAACTTCTTGTAAAAAACGAATATTTCATTAATGATTTAAGTAGGTACCTGGTTGTCTGTGTCCAACCTACATACTTTGATTTAATTTACTATATCTACTACTTTGTAAAAACACTTATTATCAAGTTATAGATTATCTAACTGAATAACGCCAAGGTCCTCGTAATTCTTAATAAAAACTTACTAGCAGTAAGGTCATTAGGCGATCAATAAATCGACTAATGCCTCCATTGTTTTCGTTTAATGTATCTCTAATTGCGTGTCAGAAAATCGCTCCATCACGTTATTGAGTTCTTGCTCGGTTGAGAATTTATTCATGCTATAAAATAAAGTTCTTTTTACCTAAGTTTCACAAACAACTCAGCTTACGGTCAGAAAGTTTTTTTTACTCCAAGATATCGAATTAATCTTTAAAAGCGTACGTAATAGTTTTATGTAGGTACTCTCCTTTAGTTACATTCGCCATTGGAAAGAAGTGTCAAATTTATCTCAGCGCCTTTGGTTTTGGAGTATTTATAGGGTCATAAATTAAGAAGAATTAGGCGATAATGCAAATTAATTCGTTTAATGTAAGTATCTAAAGGATATTTCCTCCAAAATGGCCAGAAAGAAGATCTTTATCATTATATGTTAAAGATATGAGCTTCTTTAACATATTGAATGAATAATTAGTGGTAGTTTATTTATAGTATTAACATATGAAACAAAAGTTTTACTGTTATTAAGTATACTGTTCACTTGTTCAGTTCATGTGATGGCAACTTCGCGTTACCCTTCGTTTGGCTATACCTACTTATATATTATATAAGCTTGTCAACATCATATTGGGTCCAATTCGGATAACCGTTGTCTAATTTTAAACGTCTGTAAAATTAAATTTATAAACGTCAAACTCGATTTTGACAGGTCTAAACTCAATCCGTATTCGGGAATTCTTAATTTTAGACAGAAATCCCTAATTTTAGAGGCACCTTAATTTGACATTTCTAAATTTATAGGGATTACAATTTGACATTTCTAAATTTAAAGGTAGATTACAATTTGGTATTCGGACGCACATTACGTTATATTTTATCTGCAATTTTAAGCGCCGCTTGAGACTTTGTAGATAGATTTTGAGACTAGAAAAATCTTTAGGATACATTCTTACATGAAAAAAACGCTTTTCGTTATATGAAATAGCTTAATTCTATCAGAACCAACCACAGACAAGAGAGTAGTTTCTAAATTTAGAGCTGTCATTTACGGCTAAAAAGTTATAAATTTAAGTGAATTTTAATTAAGAGTTTTTCCGAATACCAATTGGCGCGTAACCTAAAGTGACATTTCCTAAATTTATAGATTTAAAAGTTAAGTTGAAACAAAGTTGTTTTTTTTTTGGAAGGCCCTAGAAACATAGTTGTCAGCCTTTGACGGCTTTGCTATATCAAAGAAAATTACCGGCAGAATTGACGACTTTATAAAATAAAACAATAGGCATTCTAATTACTTTTTTGCTCATTTATTACAGTATTAAATATTATCATACCTTTTACCGTTAACCAAGTTGTTGTGAAAAAAAAACGAAAAACATAGGTACTTAACTTATATTTTATTTACTATTTTGTTGCAATTAGCAACATTAGTAATAAGAAAAAATAAGAAGTAGATACATACTTACTTACACTTGTTTTGTTTGGTCTTTATTAGTTCGCCTAGGTACATCATGCCTACATACAATGTAATGTAAACAAACAAATACCTATGTATAGTTTCAGTTTAATGCCGTACCCACATGCTTGGTGCTTGCCACAAACACTGAGGGTTGCAACTATTATATTAAAGTGAGCACGACGTATTTCTATCTCACTCTAACGCAGAGTTACGTGCGTCCTGAGGCGCGTTTCACGAAGCAACAAATTACAAGCGGAAGTCTCTTTCTAACTCCTTTTGCTAAAAAGAGAGTTCCGCTTGTAATTTGTAGTTTGTGGAAAACACCAAGCATGTGAATACGGCTTAAGCCCGCTCCACATTCTCGACAAAACTACACGAGATAGGTTTTGTAGAGATATTTGCCGAGATCGGGCGAAACCGAGCGCGGCCCACTACATTCTCGCCTTGCGCAGTTGTAATTGGACTCTCAACCAAAATGGACATCTTCGAAACTTCTGTCGCTGCAGTATTATGCGCTGTAGCGTATTACAATGACCTACCTACTGATCCGTGAAAAAAAAGTTATCAAAAGACGGTGGAATAGGCGAAGATACTGGATGACTGCGATACATCGATAGATGCGATACTGCGCTTCTTACGATTGCCGTCGGCCGACTGACAGGAGCGCAGCGAGAGTGTAGAGGGGTAGTTTCGCGCAAACACGAGACTTCACGAGAGCCCTTTGATGTTTGGCCTTTTTACCGCCACGAAATGGAGACAACACGAACATACGCGAGACAATACGAACATAGACGGATACTCACTCCACACTCTCGTATTCGGCAAGTCTCGTGTAGTTTTGTCGAGAATGTGGAGCGGGCTTTAAGAATCTTAAAAAAATACGCAAGATTATTTTCTTATCATGTAGTTATAATCTGTGGTTTTCCCTGGAATGTGGAATCTGGAATGTACCTATGTGGACTGCGAACTGCGATTATAATTTTATAATTTTCTACAAGTCTAATATTTTGGCGCAGCCATTAGGCAGTAATTCAGTCTTACCTATGGATGGGCGCAGCTGCATAATACAATTAATTACTCCTGCATTAGCATGCTTCGTGAAAACTAACTTCGTTGTTGTGTTATAGTCGTTCGAAACCTGTATGCGGTTGTCAGTTTAGTTTTGTATACTAGACTAAATTTAAGTTAGTAACAGTCCTCGTGTAATAAAATAACTGTAGGGACACCTATGATGAGTAATATCGGGCTGTACCTACCTAAAAGAAACAAAACACTAACCTACCTACTTATCGCAACGATATCATTGACTTATCCTGATTTTGGCATCAGCTTAAGGTTAAAATTTAAAGAAGGTGCTTTTCCACTGGCGATCCGAGGCGCTAGGCAGCGTGTACCTAATTTAAACGTTTGTATTAAACAACCATTTCCACCTAGGATGATGTTGATAGATTTTTGATACAAATTTATATTATAGTCTAGCTTTGCCTCGCCATTGGAAAAGCACCTTGAATAAGACTATCTGGACTGTACCGTATTGGGACTGCAGCTAGTACAGTCACCAGCAATAATATATTATCGAACATTGGGCGCAAAAATATCTGACACGTCTTTATTACTAGAGGTATAAGAGCGTGTCAGATATTTTTGCGACCAATGTTGAATCATATATTATTGCTGGTGACTGTACGTACTCCAAGCTCAGCAAACTATCACCAATTTATCACCTACTGACACAATTCTAAGTGACATACTTGCCTCGTGTAACATACAGCCACCAAATCGGCTCAAGGATGTCATTACCTCTTGTTATATCTATTTTCTCCATTTCTCAAAGATAATAAATAAAACACACATCATGTTACCTAATAACTATTAAACAATAACATTTAATTTGGAAATACACATTACACTAGCTGCAAACAGAAAAGCGTTAGCGCCCGCCTGATAGTAAGCTGTTACTGTAGCCTATATCAAAATGCCCAAAACATAACCGAGTCAAAAGGCCCAAGCTGGTATTCAGGTGCTCCCGCCCAGAGATGACAGCAGTAATCCATATGGGGCTGGACTTGGCATTTATACAGCAACAATCTTTGCCTTCTTCGCTCTTTTCAGCACACCAAGCTATTAACCTGAAAAAATAATTAAGTATAATATAAGATTGCAGGTTTTCAATATTATATTCCCTTACTTATAAACGAGGAGTAACCATGGAGTAGCCATGCCATGTTTTGTCCTTACCGTTGTGACATTTGAATTCGACAGATAGGGCTTAGCTACTCCATGGTTACTCCACGTTTATGTAAGGGCAATAAAGTTTAAAGCAATAAGAATAAAAAAATGGGTCCAAGTGAATTGTGGCATGTCTTTAGTTAAATTGTTAAACCATAATCTAGGCACTTCCCATTTTAAGATAAAATTATGCATTAGAGTTGGATCATACTTTAGGTACTTTAAGAAAATATGTGCTTTTTTTCAGTTACTAAATTATACTTATAACTAACTTTAATTAACATTGGATAGGGCTAAACTTTTTGTACTGTAAGTAATATTAAAATACCAGCATTGAGTCATCAATATTTCATAGTTGTATGGGAAACAAACAATTATGTAGTTACATAGCAATGTAAATTATCTAATGCTTGTATTTAAACTAATTTAATTTATATTTATAATAAAATTATTGAATGATCATTATATTTCATAATAAAAAAATCGATTACATAAAAAACAGCATTCAGCATCAACATGATAGTTATACTATTTAATAATAGTTTGTTTAATACATAATTATGGAAGGTAGGTGTATTGTATTGTAGTATATCCATATTGAAGTTATTCATGTTGTTTGTATGGAGCATTTATAGATACATACAATGTATGTAGAAAATTGAAAAAATGTATTAGAATATTGAGGATATTATTATTTTAGTGGTTCATTTCAAAAGTGTTTTTTTAGGAAACATTAATAGGTGCTAGTAGGTAGACTCACAACTAGTAATATAGCTTAGAGAATAAAATTAATTTCAATCCTACACTTAGGTAGGTACATAAAACCATTTATATTTTAAGGCAGTTCATAACATAACACGGGTCCCTACTTACCAACAGGTATCTATGTACTGATACAGCGTTCCTTGTGTTGGTCTGGTGTTTTATCTTATAACATGGGTGCAATATATCACTGCATCATTTACTTTAGTGCCTTTGTCATAACATTGTTGCACACTAGAAAGACAGAAATTGGTGGTTAGTTGTTTATTAGTAGGTAAATCATAAGTTATCATTGTAAGAAATATAAATAAATGGGTAGGTAATAGTAGGGGAGACTGGGTACGGTTGAAACAGGGTACGGTTGAAACAAAGCGAATATCCGAGAAACTATCAGCTGTAGGTTGAGGGGTGTAAGGGAAGAAATGCGTGGTATGTTAGTGCGGACATGTTCCACAGTATTGCATCAACCATCGCGCGTTGTAGTTGTAGCAGGGGGCTCTATTGTATTTTGGTAATCAAAAGTTAGTATTTTCAGTTGACATATTTGTCGAATAACTTTTTTAATTCTATCAATTGAATATTGAGTATTTTTATGGCCATTTGTCAGATGTTTATGATAAAATAACAATGTTTACTTTTTGTGTTGGGTTCTTTGTCTCGCCACTATGATTTTTCTTTGAAGTCATAGGGGGGTGGGTACGGTTGAAACACACGTAAGTGTTAATAAGTATTGATTGATTGATTTAATTTGGCACTGAATGAATTGATCCGGGAATAAGCAATAAAACAGGATCTTATAATTACTAGGCCATTTAGTTCCTGGTAACTTTTTTTTAAGAAGAAATGCTTTGATTTCATGTTAAATACCTTTATTTGTATTGATGAAGTTATTTTAGGTTTTTAATACATTATAGGTGTTGATCTAATTTGTGACCTGAGTTGGTTAATTCATAGTATGAGCAATAAAGCAGGTTTAAATATAGGTTAAATATAAAATCTTTGTGTTTCAACCGCCCCTGGGATGGGGTCGATTGTAACAGAGGACAGACTTTTTCAAAAACTGCTCCTGTGTGGAAATGAATGTATCTGGGCATAAAACAATAGTACACATTTCAAACCAGATGTATGCCCTCTCATTTTTGACATTTTATTCAATCCTCAATAGCATAATGTTGATGCTATGAGCGATCAAAGCAAAATTGTTTCAACCGTACCCAGTCTACCCTAGAGAAAAAACTTTAGCAAGTCTAAAGAATTTCACAAAGAGATGTTAAAACTAGCTCTCTAATTATTTGCACAAGTATTAAATAGTATTTACCTTTGATGGTCCGGGAATAAAATCCATTTGTGCAGCAAACGGTCTCGAACGAGCTGACTCGAAGGCAAGCCCTTACTTCTTTCAATACTTCTTTCAATGAAACTTATGCTCTTATTTATAACGTGTTAGGTGGGTACCTACATAAAGCACCTGTGATTGTTGATATTTTCATTTTCACGATAGGTTAGGTTTCACTCAGTTTTCACATTTTATTCATTGATTCTACAACATAACCGTATCATTTGCGTTTTGCAAATTTGCAAAATACGTACAGACACTCACTAGAAGTAGGACACTTTTTACACTATTCAATTAATAGGAATCCTTTTTGGAATTCAGGAAAACGTAAAAAAATGCAATTAAAACAGTTAGGATCCTATTTACGAACGGTAAGATCAGTAAGGCTTCGATCCGATTTAGAATCCTAAGTACCTATCGTATAAATTTACGCGGCACTGTTTAGGTGGCGTCTAAATTTACAGAAAATTTCGTTTAAAAATCTGTAATTTGACGTTTCTGATGTGCATCCGAATACCAAATTGGCGATATCTCTAATTTAAATATATTAAACGTCAAATTTAAGCGATTCTCTAAATTAAGACATTTTAATGTATGGCAACTTCAACATAGGCGGTAATCCGAATACCAATTGGCGTGTAACCTAAAATGACGTAACTTAAAATTACAGATTCTTAACTTAAATTTAAATTTAGACGTCACTTATCCGAATTGGACCCATTACCTACTTATTTTTTATTATTTGGTAGGGCAGGAAACTCATCACCTGTGAAATATTTATTTTTGTCTACATGCAATTTGTTTCTTAATCTTTACAAGCCTAATTTATACATGTTTAACTCTTACTGGAGAAATCGCAAATCACGGTAAGTTGGCACGTTTGTTCTGACACGTGTTGTTTAAAGGAAAAAAACATTACCTTACTTTTATTAATAGTTCTTTCACTTGGATGAGGAAAAACAACGCAGTAAAGCTTAAACAAAACAGCATTTAAATTCATTATAAACATTAATTCTAAAACCATTTCCCTGTTATTGATAAAATGGAAGTTGGGATTTGATTTATTTATGAGCAGAATAAGTAATATCTGTTCTTACGAAACCCGAAAAGTTTTTATTCGGTTTTAATGTCTTACATCATCTGTCTTCTGAAAAGGATATAAATAATATAGGTGAGCCCTTATTCTCAATTGTCTAAGCTCTTGCTTAACATAAATAAACTAGAAGATAAGAAACTAGAATAAATATTAATTTAAGGGATGATTGAGGATTTATCAATTACTTATTAGTAACTACACGAGCTTTTTGTGTTGGTAGATCTAGGCTGTTGCCAAATACTTAGTGGTACGAAATAGACGGCAACTACGTAAAATATTGGAAATACTTACAAATTTTACACAAAGGAGACGTTTATTTTAAAGGTGTATGTTAATATGGTATGTTAATGTCATACAAATACCTCTTTAAATAACCCTCTCTATCTTCTGTTAAATAAAATAAGGCATGGTTTTATTTTATTATATTCCCAATAAGGACACACGAATTATCAAAAAGATATGTATGCATTATTGCATATTTTCAAAAATAAAATGTAAGTCTCCTTTATTTAGGTACCGTAAAATGGGGTGAATAGGGTTCGCGGGGTGAATAGAGTTGCAGCCTAAAACCAATCATATTCTACTAATTAAAAGACTGAGATTTAAACGTAATTTTCCAAAAGACTTGTCAATGTAATACTAGTTCTTATTAGTAACAAGTTATGCTTTGTTTTAGGCTGTAACTCTATTCACCCCGCGAACCCTATTCACCCCATTTTACGGTACCTAGAATTTGCTATTTCCAATGAGGCAGTTGCCCCCCAAATGGCGTTCGTTTTTTCCACTCTGTCCGTCCTTTTTCCTTCTCATGTAGTCCTTTTTATTAGGGTTCCGAAGTCAAACTAGAACTTATAGTTTCGCCATGTTCGTCTGTCTGTCTGTATGTCACACTAACTTTTTCTGAGAAATTATCAAAGTTACAAATCAAATCAAGTCAACACAATTAGGGATACATAAGGAAATAAGTAAAAAAATATTTTAGTGTACGTAATCGAACCGCTTATACATGTAAAGCAAGGGTAAAAATATTTTTCTTACTTTACAACATTGTGTAATATATTGTTGGATAGCTATTAAAACCAATATGTATGTCATAGTTAATTTTAATATTTGGGGGACCGTTTTGGATACATTGAACTTTAAAAAGTTCCATTTTCGCTAGAGTTACGTGTCCTCACCCCCTACAAAACAACGAATACTAAAAATCTGAAAAATATCTTACATAAAAGCACACATACCAAATTTAAAAGAAAAATTATCACGAATTACTTAGTCGACTTCATTGGTTCTTGAGAATCTTGAGATACAGGCGACTAGCGTTTATATCTACCAAAACTCATCTAAGCGCGATTGTGCACTCCAAGGAATTTTACCGTCCGGCAGTCCGATTTTTTATGGTTACGCTATAAATACTAAGCCATAAGAGCTAGTTTGTGCAAAATCGGACTGGTAAAATTCCTTGTAGTGCACATTCGCCCTAAGACGGCAGGAAATAACTAAGTAGAAAATTCGTTCATACTTGTTGCTTTTTAGGGTTTCGTACCGAAAGGGTAAAAACGGGACCCTATTACGAAGACTCCGCTGTCCGTCTGTCCGTCACCAGGCTGTATCTCATGAACCGAGATAGCTAGACAGTTGAAATTTTCACAGAAGATGTATTTCTGTTGCCGCTATAACAACAAATACCTACTAAAATCAGAATAAAATAAATATTTTAGGGGGGCCCATACAACAAACGTGATGTTTTTGCCGTTTTTTGCTAATGTTGTATAGATACGGTACCGAACCATTAGTGCGCGAGTCCGACTCGCACTTGGCCGGTTTTTTTAGTTTTTTTTGTGTTTGTAGTAACGGCGTTGGAATCCTAAACTGAGCATTTGTCTGCTCTTGCCCGGTTTTACGCTTATATATGTAGTTAGGTTTTAGTAATTTTTTGTTTCTGTTTATGCTATCATTTAATAACAATTTTAACTTGATTACGCCAAACCTATGTGACTTCATGCAGTATTTTAAACTAATTTATGTCCGATTATATGTTTCTCGAAACCGATCTCGCTCAAGTTGATTAATTGATATGGGTTATGGGTCTTAGAGGATATTATAAAGGTGTGTATAGATGAATCCCCAGATGCAGAAAGTGAACATGGAGAGCGGGGCGCCGATGGGCCTGCCGTGGGGCCTGACCCCCGAGGACCTGCACGTGATCCACCGCACCGCCGAGGACGCCGCCGCCAACCAGCGCCGCGACCAGCAGATGGACAATGACATGCAGGAGGTACGATTGGCAAGTCTTCCTTAATCATTTATATATTGGTCCAGTCCCAGATCGATCCGGTAGGTACTTTATCCTACAGGATCTTTTAAGTACAACCCCAGAGCCTGATTAACCCTAAGGCTAATTAGGCTGCAGCCTAGGGCGCGAGGATCGGGGGGGCGCGCTGAAATCGTGTCTTCGCATGCACTATTAATCTAGCATCATTGCATCTACCCTACATATTTCAACTAGACCTCATAATTAGCCTAGGGCGGTCAGAACTCTTGATCAGTCGCTGTGCAACCCTCACAGTTTCAGTTACAGTCAAGTGTAAAAATATGGTAGAAGGCAACATCTCAAAAATATGATTCCAGTGTAATAAGAACTTCGTAACATTTATGAGAGGATTCCTTCGATACATATCTTTGTAATCTATAAACAAACGTGCAGATTTTTTCACAAAGTCTTATATTACGATAGGGGCATCGGTTACTACAATGAGTACTGTAGTTAAAGCAAAACTCATCGATGACTGGTTACTGTTAGGATTAGCGGCTAGCCTAGCTAGCTTGCCGATAATTTAATGTGATAGAGTATCTAAAATCGGTTTCATTAGTTAGCTTAAATTGATTGATGAATGTAGAGGAGGCGAAAGTTGTATGTTTAGACCGGTGCACCTGGCGTTCCATAGTCTCTGCCTACACCACTGGGAGACAAGCGTGAAGGTATATGTATGTATGTATGTATTTAGTTAGCTTAAAGTTAACGAGTAACTTGAATGCATCAGGGAATTTTATTACTACGCGCTCGAGGCGTTGAATCTCTATCTCGCCTGTAAATTATTAAACGGCGAGCTTAAGTTATACCGCGTGCTCGTAGCTTCCCTAACCCGTTTGGTTTCGACGACAAAACATGCCGCCTAAGTGTATGTATGAAAATTTCGAGTGGTATGCTACTATGCCGGCTGCCTGTGTAGTTTGGTTCTAATTGTTATAAACTGAACTTATATTAACACATTAGCGCAACGAATCTAGTAAAAAAGTGTACCTAGTAGTATCCAAAATGTTCAAGAATATTTGATGTTTATATTGTTCGTCTGTATTTGCAGGTCAAGACGATCGTGAACACCCTGGCGGCGGCGGCGGAGGCGGAGGCGGAGGCGGAGGCGCAGGAGCAGCGGCGGCTGGGCGACGCGCCCGCGCCCGCCGCGCGCACGCTGCTGCTGCCGCGCGACCTGCCCGCCGAGGAGAGGCCGCACTGTACGTTTACCACTACAATTATTAAGATAGAAAAACCCCTCCCCTCCGCTCCCAGTTATAATGGTGACCCCTATCTTTCAGAGCTAATATCTCTTCAACGGCCCGACCGATTTTCATCAAACCTAGTTAAGAACTCCCGCTAGAAAACCTTCTAAATATACCGCATCTAAATCGGTTCACCCGTTTAATAGCTACGGTGCCACAGACAGACATGCAGACACACACACACACATCACACACATAGCGGTCAAACTTATAACACCCCTCTTTTTGTGTCGGGGGTTAAAAATAATCTGTTTCACATTTGATAGGTCACCAGCTTTTACCCGCGACATTTCCTAGGTTTGCCTAGAGTAATGGTTCGTTTACATTATTACTACAGCTGTTAGCTACATTATACCCACTGAGATATTTATGTTAGTTTAATAGTTGTTATATTAAAAGTTCATTATACCTGATGATAGTTAGATCATATCAGAATATGCCAAATATTGTTACACCAAAAGTGCATTATATCCCTTAATCGTTATATCTAGTGAAAATACTTATATCAAAAGTTGTTATACCGACCGTTACGCACCTACCAAAAACGATGGCGACTACCTATTCACTACCCCCCTTACTAATAAACGTTGAGTAATGCTGGTATAGCTATACAATGTTTGGTCCTTATCTGTCATTGTGATATTTGAATTTGACAGATAAGGACAAAACATTGTATAGCTATACCACCGTTACTCAACGTTTATTAGTAAGGGGGTTCATCTGTAGATACTCGCTTATCTGGACAGTTAAATATTAGTTAAAAATAAGACTTTGAGGCAGTAAAGTTGGTGAATGTATGTTGTCAATTTTCGGTATCGCAGACATGCAGCCCCGCTCGGTGCGCAGCGTGGACGCGCTGCTGCCCGAGAAGCGCGTGAAGCGCTGCGCGTGCAGCTGCGCCTGAGCGCGCCGCCGCCCGCGCGCCGCGCCATCCGTCCATCCGTCACCGTTCATCCCTCCCACGGCTATTCGTACATGTAAATAAAAAGTAACGCCTCAACTCCGAACGGTCGTTCTCAATTATCTCAGGTGGTTGGTTGTATAAATACGAATTTTAATATTTGTTAAATAATTCATATATTTATAATCCGTTTAATTGTTTTGAACGTCGTCCATTCACTTGCGATTCCATTAGAGCGTGTAGGAATGCAATTTGTTAGTTTATAATGTGGTAAATTATCTTGCATTCTGTATTGTTTGTATTGTGAACAATGCGTACCTAATATAACGTTTCAAGAAATCTACTCCACCGAATTTGCTTAAAACAACAAATTTCGGCGGCATTTGACAAAAATAGTCTGTAATTTCATCTAAGGTAGGTTTGTTTGCATTTCTTGAAGATAAATGGCATTTAGTTTCAAAACGAATTTTGCCAGATGAAACCACAAAGGGCTTCTTAAATTATGATAGTTTTTAATCTTTAATAAAAACTTATGTTTCATTTGTGATCCTAAATTAAATTTTTATTTTATCTGAATGTTGTTTTATTTTTTGTAAGTACCTACAAAACAAAAAAAAAGAATTGTGTCATTACAGAAGGTCAACAATCAATGGTCCATGAAGGAGAAATATTTCAAATCCTTGAGAGAGCTCATTTTAGTTAAAGTAAACATTTTTTTTAAGATGAATAACCTTATTGACATTCCAATCGAACCAACTAAAAATGCAGAAAATAATCACTGACTATACATATTATTATAACAATCAATAGGATATTTTTTTTGCTAGCCTATGCTAGTGCCCTCTGTCTGCCCCACTCATCCCTATGGAGAACGTGCTTCCGCCAATCCCACATAAACGCGTCCAGGACATCCCGCCATCTCTTTTGGGTCTACCTCTGGAACAATATCCGTTTCGTGGATACCAGTTGGTAGTATTTTTGGCCCATCTCTTTTCGTGCATGCCACTGCATGCGGCAGACGTCTCCAGCCCAGGCCCACTACAACATTGCGGTCTTCATCCCGACATCGGCAATACCAGTCCTGAGGGGCTAGACAAGATGCACTACGCTAACTATCGTTTCTATTCGTTTCGTTTTTAAACCAATCACGTCACTGGTAGATCACGTGACTTTTCGTATCACGTCATCTACAAGGGACGCGATTGGTTTAAAAACGTAACGAATAGAAACGCTGGTTAGCGTAATGCATCTTGTCTAGCCCCTCGAACGTAGCTTAGTTGTTTCTACCCTGTCGGTCCTCCGAACACCCAGTATGCTGAGCTCCATTACCTTTTGGCAAAACTCGAGTATGGACTTCTGATTCTCAGTTAATGATCAAGTTTGATCACCGTAGGTTTGGATAGGCCAGATGCACATATCGATGAGTTTGCGCTTTAATGTGGGAAGTGTACCCTTCATTTGTTCCTTCATGGACCAGAAGCTCCTCCAAATAATAGGAATAGGATCAATAATAACGGTAAAATCTTTCCAAGAGACCTAAGTCTTAAAAATAAAAACGTCCATGACATCTAACGTAAGTGTAATTTGGTTGTCAATATACGAAGGATACGTAGGTGTACCATATAATGTACTACGGTCGAACTCGACGTATCTGCACATTTTAGGATTTGGTCGCAGTTACTGACATAGGTTCTAAATTGGTTTACCTTTGTTTCACCGACACTTTTTTTACTTTTATTCTCCTTCTTTATCTTTTCTTCTTTTCATTTATGTTTCTTTGTTTCGCAGAATTTTCTTTTCATAGAAAGCTATTTTCTAATGAACCCGTGATGATTTCAGGTTATCATGTGATGGTTACAAGTCTAACCTACGTGAACCATGTTTTATTTAAACCCCTTTGCAAATATTTACATATTTTTTTTTACTAAAATCAGATCCGGGCATGCAAATTAAATAACTATGCCAAATTTCAAGTTGATAGCTTCTATAGTTTCAGAGAAAAACTGCTGTGATATACAGACAGACAGAGACCGATATATCACCGTAAGGGTTCCTTTTTAACCGCCTTCAGAAAAGGAGGAGGTTATACGTTCCACTGTATGTTTTTTTTTTTTTATGTATGTTCACCGATTACTCCGTCAATTGTGGACCGATTTTAAAAATTCTTTTTTGGTTTGATAGAGTATACTTCCGAGGTGGTCCCATGTCAGCAAATCTGAATCTGATGAAGGGATCAGTGAGGAATTGAGGGAACTCCTCAAATATTGTATGCAAACATATAGCGATTTTAGTATTATTAGTAACAAATGTAGCATTTGCATTCAGAAAGTGTCACTTGGTGAAGCGGAACTGATGATGAAGACCAGAGATGGCCACCGGAACTCCTCAACGGTACCGATTTCAAGGGTGGCGATAAGATATCTCGATTAAGATAGTTGAGCGACTACAACGAAGCACATTTAATTGTTTTAAAATGACTATGATTTTCCCGCGGCGTTGCTTGCGGCGAGCTTGAAATGTCTTAAAGTTTCATATATCAACTAAGAAGTGGGACTACATAAGTTTATTATTATCACTAAAAAGTGTAAAATAAAATAAATGTTTTAAAAAACAAAAAACCGCCTTCAAAAATGCAAAAAATAACTTCTACTACTAGGTACTTAGTAGTAGGTACCTATCCTATTAGGTTAGTCTAACTGAAGTCGGCGACCACAATATTTTCAACAAAAAGCCGACTTCAGTTGGACTAACCTAATAGGATAGGTACTGTACTGAAATAAGGTTGTAAATAGTAGAATAGGCCTTATTTCAGTATACCTTTTTATATCTTATGTAAAGTTTGTTTTTAAATTTTTAAATTTAAAAATAAACTTCGATGGAACAGCGATCGTCTGTTTTCTGGTGAATTTTCAAGGAGTTGCTCCAGAGCTATGATCAAAGTTACACCTACCATGTATTACCTTAATCAAATAAATAAATAAAAGAAAGTTGAATATTGTACAAGTAAATATCGTTTTTATTTATAAGAGGGCTCGCCCCTCTTTACTTGGTGGCACAACGGAGCTACCCGATACTTCTCGCAAGCAAAAAGTGATGCTCTACCAGGAGAAAGGAGAGAATGAAGAATAAGTGAGATGAGTCGACGCTGTGCCTCATCATTTTCAAGACCCACCCCGAGGACGAAAGTTACGTACCAAGATGTTTCAGGCGATATATAATAGAAATAACACTACATCATGATCATTTATATATTTATTGTATTTCATCGCCTATAGCACTATTTTATTATAAACGACGATATGGACGAAATGGAAGTGAATCCACACCATGGTCAAGATCGACGCTTATATTCACTTCACTGCACCGAGAAAAAAAAAATGGGGCCATCAAAAGGGGAGATTAATGTCACTTGGTTATAATATGGACCCCTAGCACGGGTCAGTAATATTTCAGCCCCACTGTACATCGCGACAAGACGGAGCGCAGGCAGCAAAGTTTCAAGTTTTGCAGCATTCATCGGAGATGGATCCAAGCGCAAGAAATAATCCACGACGCAATCACGCCAGGAGGGGAGTGATGACTACCAGGAGACGCAGCCACGGAGGATTCCCGTTAAAAAGTCAGATCGTCCTTGTTTGTTAATCCATAGGAATTCTCGTAGGTATAGGTAGGCGCGTTAATTTTAGACGTGATAGATTTTATAATCCTGGTTTTATATGATTCGTATTTTTTTTTTTAATTACTTATATTTCATTTTATAGCATTTCTATTTCGGAAAGAAAAATATTTTCTGCTTAGAAAAAAATATGACGTATTTAATTTTTATGTCATACATGACGTGACGTTGAACGTAATATTTAATGGCATCTAGCGTTATAATAGATGAAATGTGAACGCAGCCAAATAGCTTTTTAATTTTCGTTAGCTTAACTGTGAGTTGTCAGGAAAATTCTTGACCTTGACTTTTGCGTGTCATGTCAATCATTGCGAATGATTTATATTATAAACAAATTAAAAAACATGTTGATATAATAATTTAATTTGTTATTCATCCAGGAAAGTGTTGTGAAAAGTGAGTTAGCAGGATTAGGAATAGGAGAAGTATAGGCTTATGGAATGTTAATGTGAACGACCCGACCGGGATATTTTTTTTATATTAAGGTAAAGTAAAAATCGCGTGTTAACTGTGAATGAAAACCCTAAATGATTTCATAGTAAATCAGGGGAAAGATGCATTGTCTTTCATCATTCACAACGGCAAACGGTTTATATGGGGTTTATATAATTTTTTATAGTTTAGGTGGGCCCATATGAGTTCATAGTAAACTCGGGTTATAACAATGGTTCGATGCCTTGTTCACTTATAGCTGTATGAATTATGGGGGTTAGGTTTTGTATGTATATGGTCGTTATCTCGTTGGTCGTTATAGTAGAAAGGTTTAGGAATGTAAAATGGATAAGCAGATATGTTCGAATGATGGATGAATAACTTAATAAAATGTATTGAGAATAGAGTAAACAAGATAATATCATATAACTCTATTGAATAATAAGTATGAAAAGGAATGAATAAGATATTTTGTATAATTAGGTAAACGTCCCCGTTAGGTAATTTTTATGAATCATATAGTATGGAATGGATAATTAAAATGGTAATGAAGAATATAAGATGTGATAATAATTGTATTTTCCTTTTATAGTACAAGTTATGGAAAGCATGAGCAACCGTTGGGGAGAGAGGAGAAAAGAGCATGATGTGGATATATCTCCATGGGGTCTGGTGTGTCTGGGGTTGTGAGAATTCCTTTATGCCTATAAGGTTGGAAGAAGCTTGTTTGGTTTCATCTCACATATCTCATGGCATATTGGTTCCTTCGTGGTAGATGGGTCATACATTCATGTTGAGGTGTGATATGGTGGATGCTTGTTGATGCTCATTACTTCCAGATTTTCTGATTAATTTAAACTTGTTATAGCATGTGTGTTTAATACCATTTCTTTTTCATGTAAATAACTTCTTGAACTGCGAGAAGCTGCGCAGTCCAAGCTTGCGTTCGCCAAGGATGCTGATGCTGCAATCACCTGATGTGTCATCAGGAAGAAATTGCAGTTCATCATCATTCTGCGAAGACGCTGTGTCCATATCTCAGGCCGAGATGTGAGACACAGGCGCGACTTAGTTTTGTATTGGTGAATTTGTAATATTTTCATGTTTTCTGTTTTTTTTTATTTTCTAGTTAGGGTGTATAAAAAAAAAATAGAATTATTATATTTTCAGATGCTTGAATCCGAGAGTGACTTGACAAAGGTCAGCTCACTGACGGATGAAAGTGGACAAATGTCCATAAACAAATGAATTTCTTTTTAAATAAAGAAATTCATTCACTGTTCTATAATTGTGAGACAATCCAGCATCTTCCATGCTTGATTGTTGAATTTGTTAGTAGTCCAGCATATACCATGCTTGATGGTCAAGCCTATGTTGGTAATCCAGCACCATCCGTGCTTGATTGTCGGATATATGTTAGGGATCCAGCATCTTCCATGTTGGATGGTCAGTAGTCCAGCATCTTCCATGCTTGACTGTCGAATCCATTTTAGTAGATCAGCATGCTTGACTGTCAAGTTCTTTTTGGTGGTCCAGCATCTTCTATGCTTGGCTGTCAAATTTCTTTGTAGGGTTAGGCAGGTAGGTAATTAGCTTCTATCCGCCGATCTTTTTTTAGTGAGGTTTTCAAGGTCGAAAGTTTTTTGTGTTGAAATATCGGTTTGACAAGTAAAGTTTCCACCGATATATTGATTACACAGAAAGCTATTTCCTAGAGGGAAACGGATAGTTATAATCCTCACTTAGGTAGTTCTTTAGGCCCGGGTAGGTTCCGTTCCTTGTCCCCAGAGGGACGAGGAATGTACTGAAATAAGGTTGTAAATAGTAGAATAGGCCTTATTTCAGTATACCTTTTTATATCTTATGTAAAGTTTGTTTTTAAATTTTTAAATTTAAAAAGTAAACTTCGATGGAACAGCGATCGTCTGTTTTCTGGTGAATTTTCAAGGAGTTGCTCCAGAGCTATGATCAAAGTTACACCTACCATGTATTACCTTAATCAAATAAATAAATAAAAGAAAGTTGAATATTGTACAAGTAAATATCGTTTTTATTTATAAGAGGGCTCGCCCCTCTTTACTGTACCTACTACTAAGTACCTAGTAGTAGAAGTTATTTTTTGCATTTTTGAAGGCGGTTTTTTTATAAGTATCACTTTGGTACGGAACCTTAAAAATGAAGAATTCGGTGAAGATGTTTTTCAAGCAATAATGAATCCTTATCAATTATTCATTAACAATGAGGAAACTCCATAGTTAATTGTACTTGGTATGACGCACATAGCTGCATTGACGCTCGTGATTGCGGTTTAATGAAATACATTTGCTTTATCCTCATTATGTATAAACCATAAAAAAATGCCAAAATATAGCAGCGTAGGTACCTACTACTACGTATTTTTCTTATGCTGCGTATTACTATAGTTTGTGCATGTGATTGAGATGTTGGCTAATCTTAACCCTAACGCCCCTCCAATGTGTTTATGGTTGAGGAGCCTTCAGTTTTCGACGATATTTACGAATTTAAACAAATAAACAGGGTTATTTATTAATTTTATTATCAATACTTATTATTAAAAACTTAAATATAAATATAGGTACAGCTGCATGGGAATCAATATTTATTCCAGGCAGGAATGAGTCTCTTTCACAACTTTGCAGCTGGGCTGAGATTCTACATGGTAAAACAGTATTGTTTCTGACGTGTTTATGTATTGTCAACGTTTTGATAGCTCTTATTTAGGTACTTGACAGTGATGGCGGCCGAGTTAAACGCAATATCATATAACGTTAAAGGCAATATGGTTTTACCCTGTAGAATAGAGGCCCTGATAGCTGGACACTACAATATTATGTTATGCATTTCATAGCGATTTTACTTTCGAATACAATTTACGAGTAGTGTTGCGTATATTTCATGATCATCTGACGCAGACCCGGATCGCTTGTTGACGTCATGGCCCAGTTACGTTATTTCTTAAAAATGCGAAAACATAAACGTGACACTTTATTTTTATCATTGAATATTTTTAAGTGGCAGCAACATTCTACCATTTTATTTTCAGACAGGCTTTGGCTAGCTGTTTCTGCATCACCATCACCATTCTCAGCATACACGTTAACAATTAGAAAACTAAACAATCAACACTTATGTTACAACAGTCGATATTCATCTGAGATCAACTTGCATCATCATCTGCGAGCACTGTGACTCGTTTATGACTGTATACTTTTGTGCCACTTCTAAATCCAATTCTCTGTTGACGGCACCCACGCTGTGGTTAGACATCGCGTCGCAGTGCTTCACGCGGTGGCTAAAGTTAGATGATATTAGCAGTACGTACAGACACAAGAAGAGGCAGTTTAATATAAAACCTAATACATACTTCATCATTACCAGTGAAAAACATCGGAACAGTCTAGACACATCTCCACAGACTATGTACAAGTTAATAGTTAAGCAGAGCAAAAATGTAATAACGGCCAACTTCATTGCAAATTTTCTGGACTTGTCTCGTATAATCTCATGTAAAATACAAATGTAAAGAATGGTCCCGATAGCAGTGAAAGTCCACTTAAATAGAGAACAGAATATTAAGTCGACCAGCTGTCTCTCCAGCACGGCGCACTCGAGGAACGCCACCCACGCCCCGGTCAGAGGAATTGGAAATAACCACGAGAATAATGACACTTTATAAAAATCGTTTTTGCTAATTTTTGCAAACACTACAATTAAAGTATCGTACATGTGTTTTATGAGAAAAAATATTAGGAATATCGTGACAAAGTTAATATATATTATTAAGCTTAGATTTACTATTGACGGCTCATGCAGGTATTTATTCTTTTTCTCCAGAAAAATTGCGTATCCGATGATACGCTTAAAAAAACGGGCAACGCTGATTTGTGTCAACATTTGGTTTCTGTAATTTCTTCTCCATTGCTTCAACTTTGCAGCTAGCCCGAAAGATAGCAGAAGTTCCGCAACTAGCATGATGATCTCTATTATGATGAACACTTCGAACACTGGCATCGGCAGCTGCTCGGGCTCGATCATCGAAGTGATATTATTCGCTGGGTTAAAAAACGTAACATTTTCTTCTGGAGTGAAGTCTGAAATTTGAGAGGGCTGTGTAGAGTCAATCACTGAATCCGTCGGCATATTTGTCTCCGTGGATAAATCAGTAGTATCCATCGTTCCAATAAAATAAATCACTCAAGGCAAGGTACACTTAATTATTTTTATAAATTGTGTCCATAAAGTTTGTTACACTGGTACCTGTAGGTACCCTATTAAATAACAACGATCGACACGACTCACGTCCATGCTTTTCAGTTAAGACTGGCGTCGCTGTGGCTGAGGTATGATTCTAGTACAACAGGAAAATACACTGAAATTACGTTTACATGGTAGTGTACCGCCAAGTACAAAGCCACATAACCGCTTTTTGTAACAATCATCTCGGTTTCATAAAAAAAATAAGTAAATACTTAATTCGATTTTTAAATATGAAGTCCTCAATGGATGCTAGCATACATAAGTAAAAATAGCAACAGGGGACAATATATTTTTAGTTTGAATATTTTATATTTTATCTAAACTCTTTTTTACTAAGCTATAACTGTCCTTGATGATTAATAATATTTAGGAACCTTAAAGCTTTTAGCAGGGTAACCGTAACTTGGCTTACTATTTACCAGAAGACGGGTCTGGCATCATTACTCATTTCCCGTGCATTAAACTATTTGTTTATTTATTATTATTACGCATGGCGGCCACGATGTCTATATACTCTATTCAGGAATCCCCACAAGCAATTCCTTAATTCGTGGAACTGTAATAATGCAGATTCAGTGAACACGTGTACAAACATAATGTATGCACTTTTACACCTTAATCCAATGAAATACGATATCAAAATACCACCAGAAATACAAGCAGTCATTTATAGGGTTCCGTACCCGAAGGCAGCCCAACGGGACCCTACTAATATGCCTGCGCTGTCCGTCCGTCCGTCCGTCCTAACTTTAAAGACCTGATCTTTTGAATTTTTGTATTTTTTTTCAGAATATGTGTTATTATGGCGAATTTTCTAACATTTTTTTTAAAGAAAGTGAAATAATAAATGTAGTTCCCATATGAAACGTTTTTTTCCAACTTATTTTTATAATGGTTGTATCGTAAAAAAGGTAAAAAATACAAACGTCAAATTTGGTACGATTATTGTACAAACTCTGAAGAAAAGTAACATATTCAAAAAATGGTCAAGCTCGCACTTGCAGCTCGCGCTGATTAGATTCGAAATCGAATTCACGTCGGAAAAAAAAAACTTACGTACTGTGTGGCGGTACGGGACCCTTGGTGTGCGAGTCCGACTCGCACTTGACCGGTTTTTAAACTTGCATGATACACTGTCCACGATCACCATATTTTGACGTTGTGTGACTTATATATGTATTCAACAAAGTGAGTTTGCATATTTTTGAATTAAATATAGTTTTACAATATAAATAACTTTCTCTTATCGTATTAATAATTTATTCCGCTAATTATAACAGTTCGCTTTATACATATTGCACGATGCACTTATCTGAATCTAATTAGTTCACTTGTATGAAGCTGTTGAATCTACATTGGTTATATTAGTTTAGTAAAACATACTATTACGATAAAACACGATACGATACTATACGGTAAAACATATAAAAGCGTCAAATTTGGTATGATTATAGTACAAACCCTGAAGACATACATACATACACTCACGCCTTCATTCCCAGAGTGGGGTAGGCAGAGATAAAATTACCAACAACTCTAAAAACTTGTTGTTAATTCTGTAACCACATTTTGCACAAACAGGCTAAGATGTTTACCAGAGTATACTAGTAACAGGTTGCAAGCACATCGCGTTACAATACCTACTACAAATGCCTTTATTCCCTTAGTCGCCTCTTACGACTTCCACGGGAAGACATGGAGTGGCAATATTCCAAGCCGGCAACCACGCGGCTTAAGACTACGCCGAGCGTACGCCGGATGTACAGTGGCGCCCTCATTACTATTATGGTGTTTTCTAAGTAACTGAAGTATTTTCTTGAAATCGGACAGTGCTTCTTCATGATATCCATAAAATGTCTGCTAAATAAATAAAGATATTGATACAAAACTATTGGGTCAAATACAAAATTAATGAAATTGGTATCTTAATATTACCCATTCTTTCAAATTAGAATGTAAAAACCGTGAGTTATTTTTTTTGGTCTATCCCTATTGACCTTCGAGTTATCAACTTAACGGAAAAAAATGGTCACCTTTTCCCGTTAAGCTGACTACTCAAAGGGTAATTGTTATTAAATTTTGTTACGAATCCCATAAATTGTGTTTTTACTTGCGCTACAAAATAGCATCGTCCGATTCTGAGGAAATTCTTTTGTTAATTAGAAAACACAATAATAGTAGAGGGCGCCACTGGACGCCCGACGTTTGCTCGGTGCAGTCTTAAAAAAAAACAACCCCTGAAGAAAAACAACAAATAGTAAAAATGGTCAAGTGTAAGTTGGGCTCGCGCTTATTCGATTCGAAATCGGAATAATAATACCTACTGTGGGCCGGTACGGAATTCTCGTTGGGCGGTTTTTGTTGAATATGAATATGGTACAAACCTAGTTTTTAGTAATAACAAACAAGTTATTAAAAATAAAAAATATTGGAAATCGGACTTGATTTAAGGAGTGAGAAACGTTATCGCCTGGAGCTGAATTTGTATGGCTTTTGTGACAGCTACGCGATATAAGCGTTAAGCGTCGTTTCATCCTCAACGTACCATAATGTAATGAGGCGTAAGTGTTACATGCGTAAGCGAATGGTCGGCTTTAGATGTTTGGCACACAGATAGTCCTCATCCTGGATTGACAAATAGTATTATATTTATCCCTGACAATTTGTGAGTTCCCGAGGAAAAGCTATGAACTACTACTTGTACGTGAGCGAAGTCACGCGGCTAAAAGCAAGTAAACAATAATGGAGTACTCGTATTAGTTTTGAATCGATAATTTTGAAAAATCGTATTAGTTAAGTGCTGATACTGGATAGGGTGTTACATGGGATAATCCAATTTGAGTTCTCTAGTGGTTTTTTCCAGTATCAGTTTCACGGAACAACAAATGACCGTATGACGGTGTACGCTTACTCAGTTAAACACAAGTTATTGCGTGCAATTCTCTTTATTGAACGTGTGTTTCTGACTGGATCCTGTTGTTTACTGTAAAATATTTGTACCGATTTCCTTAATTTATATGAGTCAGAACAATCGAACCTAAACATTTCATTTGAATTACACGCATTATTGATTATAAACTCACTATCAAAAGACAAGTCAAATGAGTCCAAACTAGGCGAATCTTCTAGGAGCTTTGAGGAGTTCCTATGGGTGCCTTCCGTCTCCATCATCATACCAGCTCGGTCATCGGAATTGCATAGTACCTATGCCAAATTTCAAGTCAGTCCGACGGGCCAGTAAAAATGGGTTAAAATTGTTTTAGTGATACTTTTAGTTTGTAAGTAAAGTTAATACCTAGGTATAAATCGTGTGATAGGAACAAGCAGAACGTCCAACAGCGCGACCATTCATGCTAACAGCTTTAAAAACGGCAGAAAATGTATACCTATTCATAACTGGGATATATATATTTGCTAAGACTCGCGGATTCCACAGTCAAACAGTGAAAATGAGATAAACGGTTGCAGCCATTCGAATGCGATCTTATGGCTGATTTACATTGGTCCAGCAAAAGCATGCCAGTAGAAGTACACTGCGTGCGTCATGACAATAGCTCTCGCCTCAAACGTGAAAACCAACTCGTCAATGTATTTGTACTTCCATAATTTAGCTGGACCAATGTAAATCAGCCATTTGGGCTGGCTGGCCTCTATTCGACATTTGTCGTGACAATAAAGTCACAAACTTTACGTTAGGTATGAAATGAGATCTCCATAATTCTACTTTAACGAGTTGCCTTTTGATAACTTAGCCTGAACGTAAGGAGCTTAAGAAATTGTTCGAGAGTGAACTAAACTAGTTATACGAGACTCATTGATAAGCGATTCATGTTTCTTTGTGTACAATCGATAGAGGTAGATATGTAAAGAATTTGTTATTCCTTGGCTGAGCCAAGACCACTAAACTGCGAAATTGCAATGATGCTGCACACTAAGTATTCCAAAATACGAGTAGGTAATGTAAGTGTAAGATTGAGGAATTGTAAAGCTACGTACGAACGAAACATATATTTGGTTACATTAGATTACCATATTGTTGATGTTATGATGGCTAGCTCTTACTGTAACATAAATAAAAGTTATCATAACTTTAACAATTTCTATGAGTATAATATCGAATCAAAGCGCAGTCGGG
The DNA here is from genome assembly GCA_948252455.1 of Acleris cristana. Classification (NCBI taxonomy): domain Eukaryota; kingdom Metazoa; phylum Arthropoda; class Insecta; order Lepidoptera; family Tortricidae; genus Acleris; species Acleris cristana. The sequence continues at coordinate 8,387,504 of OX411784.1, read as the reverse complement.
TTAGACAAGAAGTATTCGGCGAACGTTATCGTTATGGAAAATGTATTGGATCGACGTAAGGTGCCATACATGGCCATACTGTCGTTTCGAGGGCTTGTCAATTCCATACGAATTAACAGTTAGCGGAAATCGTTTACTTGGCGTTAAACATTTTGTCTAGGGCGTCAGTAGTACTTTCATCTCGGATCACTTGTTCTTGGTTAAAGTGTTCGTTGTACTTTGTTTCACACTATTTCTTGTATAACATATATCTGTACAAACATTCCAGAGAGAGTCTGACACTAAAAGACAGCCGAGAACTATTATATAATACTATAAGACAGCCACTAAAAGACTGACACTAAAAGACAGCCGAGAACTATTATATATAATACTCTGGTTTTAGTGTACTTTTGTGATGATAGAGACAACTTTGACTTTCTTCGCAGAGTTTCCGTTACTACCTAACTTACTGTTATGAGTCAATATGGTATGCATTAATTAATAAAATAAGTTACGATAGCAACAAGTCCTTTAATTCAAATATCACATTTGATTGGGAAGTGTATCACTTTCAAACAGCAACGATGGGAGCAGAGTAGGGGGCAGCAACGTAGGGCGACGCGACGTAGGGAGAGGCGACGTAGGGAGATGCAACGTAGGGCGCCGCAGCGGCGACGTAGGGCGCAGAGGCCACATAGGCGGGCGGGGCGGCGACGTACGCGGCCAGCCCGTTGTTGATGCGGTGGTAGTACTGCGAGCTGGTGGCGGTGACCAGCGGCGCGGGCGCGGCCAGCAGCGGCGCCGCCACCACCGAGGGCTTCGCCGCACAGAGGGCGAAGAGCGCGGACAGGGTTACGATCTAGGAAACAGATAATAACAAAACATAATGTATAAGTCGTTAGTTTAATTTACTTTTTATTATATGTTTAGTTCTCGCTACCAAGATATCTGAAAAATTAAATTAATCCGTGACAAAATGGCATGGAGAAGGCAACCGAGCAGACGTTCCACTTGATGGTAAGTCGGTTCTGATGCCCATATTGCCCATGGACATTTGCAATCAGGAGATGGCAAATGCATAGCCAACTGAGGACATAAATGGAATAACTAATGACTTGTCGAATGAATGTCGTTTATAAAAACTTAAATCCAGAGAAATACTCACGATCTTCATCATTTTGTTGCTTTTTGTGGTGTAGATGCGTGAAGCAGGCGCAGGAGTGGTGCCGCAGCGCCGGCGCGCCGGGCATTTATACGGAGCGGCTCGTGGCGCAACCGGCCTGCTTCGGCGACGTCTCTGGCATTGGCCGACGCGTGACGAGAATCAAACCGCGTTCTGATCAGCTTCTGGAGGATAAATTTCGTACTGCATTGCGGAATACTGTTACATTGTGAATTCTCTTAACGCCTAGCCTGGACTAACCAGTAAAGATATTAGGGTTCCGTCTTTCATTACCTACATAGGAATGAGGAACGAAGCTAACAAGATACACGAGGCTGACACTATCTCTCACACTTTTCCTTTCATCATGTTTCAAGTAAGGTCAGAAAAAGTTGGTATCGACTGTATAAATTATAAATAAATAAATATTTATCAGATAAAAACCCCTATAAGAATAACGACCCCTGTTTTCAGAGCTGATATCTCATAAACAGCAGAAAGAAGTTTAATGAAACTTAGCAATAGCAAAGAAACATCTCGATAACAATAAAAAAAAAAACAAGAAAGTCGCGTCCGAATCTGTCCATCCGTTCGAGATCTGCGGGAGGTACTTCCTTTGCCTTTTGTCTGCGGCTCTGTCCGCTTATACAAAGCTCGTTCCCAGAATCGTTCTGGCTCCCAGAACCGGTTACGCTCGAGTGCTAAATCTACCTAATATTTGCTTTTCCTGCTTTTATCTTCTGTATCTTTAAATGTTGTACGTTCAACCATCCGTTTGTGTTTCAGTTTCTTTTTAGTCTGTTATTTTTTGTTTGTGCAATACACAGTATACGTTTATCGTTTTGAGACAGCTTCACGTGGGCGGACAAAGTTACGGGTAAAAGATAATCTCGTCTATACAGATGAAAGCTCACTAAGCAATTTGTAAGTTATACATATGTACGTAGGGCCTATTTTTGTTCAGTAGTTAATTAAACTAATGGATTAAATTTGAAAATCGAATCAAAAATGTGACACATTGAGTCCAGAAATAACAAGTGGTTTTTCCCCCTATATAGACGATATCTGATACAATGGTTTTATTCAAGATTATTATACAAGTTACTACTTACCCAAGGCAAATATTTAGGCCATCGACGTTGTTACTCAAGTAAAAGAACATCTATTTTTAACAACTAACTACTCACCTTTACAACTACTACAGAGTATTCGAAATCATGTTATCTCCGATTTGCAAAGGTCGCTTTATAAAATGCTTTGTTCGCTGTTAACGACCCTTAAAAAACAAATGCAGCATTTAATAAGAAACTGCAAAGATTGCGTTCTCTTTTCTTTTCAATCGGCATCGAACCGAAGAAAATCTTGGAAATAATGCCGCTGATATTTTTATTCAGACCTTGGTCTTTAACATCAGGGGCCCGTTTCACGAAGCTACAAGTTACAAATTACAAGAGGAAGTCTCTTTCTAACTCCTTTTTGCTAGAAACAGAGTTCCGCTTGTAATTTGTAAATTGTAGCTTCGTGAAACGGGGCACAGACTTCGTTTTTCGAGATATTCAATAAAATCAAGTATTTAAAGAATTTATTTGCACAAAAGGTTTTAAGAACATATAATAAAAAAGATCATTGTAGTAATGATTTTACACGTTGCGTGGCTAGCACATGTTGTCCGCGACTTGTTAGTCGCTCGGACCTCCCTTTGTATCTAGTATGTAATGAAAGAGACGTACTGAGCGACAAGGGAGAAAATAAAATTTGTGACACCCGTGCATGTTTATTGTTCCCGGGAAATTTAATGGAGTACGTAAGAGGAGACACGCGTGAAAAGCTTGTAATGTTACCCATAACTTTACAAGCTTTAACAATTATAGGCCGAGATGGCCGTCTAACAATGTACCTACTGAGCAAGACATTAAATTAGTAAACAGTATAAAATTACAACCATCATTCTCGTAGTTACTCGTGGTTGACTTATCAAAGAGCACATTATAATTATTACGACATCGTAAAATATCTATTCCCCTCTTAATTCTCCGCTAACGGCTTATAATGACATGTACGTCCCTGCCGACGCTTATTTTTTAGCTTAACTTATTAACTAAATGATTAAAAAATATTAGGTATTCTATGTCCTATTTCTTAGTTACAAAAAATTGGTATTGTTCATATTTTTACAATTACTCTAATTCGAAAACCATTTCGAGGAATAGGGTTTTAAAGCCGTTCTGTATTATTAAGTTTTTGTAATATTTATCTATAATTCGGATATTTTGACAAAAGTATATTTAACCTTTGTTTGACTTTCGTTTTCGGCTTGAAGCCATCCTAGGTGTATCTTACGGGTTAGGCGAAAACCGCTTAAAGTAGTATGTTTTAATACACTATTACAATCACTTTTTAACATTAGATATCATTTAATTGTTGTAATTTATTAGAAAATGCCAACTCAAATTTAAAATAATCATGTCATCCATAAAATGTCTGCTAAATAAATAAAGATAAGTATTAAAACAAAACTATTGGGTCAAATAAAAAATAATAATGAAATTAGTCCCTTAAAATTACCTATTCTATCGAATTAGAATGTAAAAACAAAACCATGAGTTATTTTTTTTGGTCTATCCTAATTATTAATCGTTGAGTGACCGGCGAGCCCTGTAATTTCATCTCATCTACATATAATTAACCAAGTAACGTTAAGTTGCGTAAAGTTAACGTAAATTCAAGTTTACATAAATTCAAGTTTTACAAGTTAGAAATAAATCATATAGTACATAATTATAGTCATGATTTGCTTACAACGACAAAGTTATACAAGGTTATACAATGGTATATATGCTAGCGTAATTATTAAAGTTTATTTATTTATTTAAGGATTTCCAACAGATAATACATCATAGCCATATATCATAAAGTTCGTTTTATTACAGAGCGTGTCAAATAAGATTTTAAATGTATGCAGACCACACATTGAATAAATATAAAGCGTGCGCTGGTTTTAATATCTTAACATCACAGTAGTTTTTTCCAAAGACGCCTAAATTAAATATTTTTTCGCAAAATGTTACCGTCTAAGGAAAAAATGTAATAAGGACTAAAACGGTTCCCGCCTTCCCGGAGGTGTCTGTTTGTAATAACGCCACGCTTGTTAGATTAACAACAGACTAGACACGTTGCTTCTACACTATCTACAGAAACACGCCTCGGAGCGACCGAACTCATCTGTCAGACTGTCAAAGTACGAGGTGAGTGAACACTTTGTTTTAGAAACAAGAAACGATCACTAAACACAATTAGTCATTTTCTTAGGCGTATCCTTTTAAGGTATTCCTCAGTTGTTTTTATTAAAGGTACATATTATTACATTCGGGGTGCTCGGATTAAATATGGGTCAAATGCCCTCTATGCCACTAATCGTGGACGGCCGCCTTCATGTGTAAACACCCCGAGGTTTTATGAGCCTCGGTTTTCGTTTCGGAGCCTTCTGCTCTGAATACTAATCAAAAAGCGATTTACTTTGAATTTGAATCTAAATCGGGCTAACGAAAGATAGGATTATTTTAAAGTGGAGACATTAAACCTTCATTATATTTAGATGATGGAATACGAAGGATAAATATTTTATAATTTGATTATTTATTACACCTTTTTTCGCGCGTGAATACAGCGGCGGCGCGGTGAGCCCAGTTGTTGGGCCACGGGGAAATATTTGTGTGGTGAGACCGCCAGTATTTTTTTTCGAGTTTTGGATTTGTTCTGTCTATTAAAGTAAGTATGTACGTACCTATGTCTCTATTCAATTGGGATAGACCATGAAAATAACTCACGGTTTTTACATTGTAATTCGAAAAAAATAGGTAATTTTAAGAGACAAATTTCTTTAATTTTGTATTTAACCCAATAGTTTTTTTTAATATCTTTATTTATTTAGCAGACATTTTACGGATGACATGATTATTTTAAATTTGTGATGGCATTTTCTAATAAATTACAACAATTAAATGATATCTAATGATAAAAAGTGATTGTAATAGTGTATATATACACTATTTCAATCGCTTTTCGCCTAACCCGTAAGATAAAACTAGGAGGGCTTCAACAAGACCGAAAACGAAAGTCAAACAAAGGTTAAATATACTTTTGACAAAATATCCGAAATAGATAAATAATTTACAAACTTAATAATGCAGAACGGCTTTAAAACCCTATTCCTCGAAATGGTTTTCGAATTAGAGTACCTAATTGTAAAAATATGATCAATCTCAATTCAGCTCGTGTATCGTTGTCTACCACCAATATAGTAACAAACCTAGTTCTTAGTTTGGGACTAGATCTAAGTTGGGATTTGGAACCTCACGTTACGTACGGTATATGGCGCTGTACAATCGAAAGCATTAATACCTACTACAGAGCCATCGCATCAAATATACATAATATATACATAGATCCTATTGTTAATGTCATAGGGGCGTGTAGATATTATTAGTACCTAAATGAAAAAGTCAGTAAGTTTTATTAAGATTTTACTCATGATAACCCTCCCATCGCTCAGTCAGTGAACCATCTCGTGTCATACATACCTGTTCTGGTATAGTAGCTGCCCGTCTGTTTGTTTAGCGGGCTATATCTCATGAACCTATAGGTAGACACATGAAATTTTCAATAATTGAGTGATACTATTACCGCTGTAAAAACAAATAATAAAATAATAAAGGGGGGACACACATACAAGAAGAGAAGAGAGAGACCAACTCGCACTTGGCCGGGTTTTTTTAAACAACATAAAATAATCAGCACGGACGGATCTATACTGATACGAGGGACGTCTGATAAGTAATCTCCTTGGTCGTAAAATAATGCAAAAATAGTACTAGCCGGTTTTGATTGGTGTTCATTGGTTATACTTATTTTTTTTTATTTTTTTTTGCATCTCGTATTTGTGCGACTCTCGAACGTTTTCAAAATGATAAAAATTGAGCAGCGTGCAGCATTCAATTTTTCACTAAAGAAGGAAATACGCCCTCGCAGATAAGACAGCGTATGTGTGTATTTGGTTATTCGGGTCCTTTCGAATTTACTATAAAGTTTTGGTCCTTCCAAGCAGTTTAGATTTGGTCGCAAGATCCTGGAAGATGACCCTCGTAGCAGAAGACCAGTTTCTGCCTTCACGGATGAAAATGTAACAAAAGTAAAATATATATAATTTTAGAAGACCGAAGAGTGATGCAGCATTGGAAGATAGCTGGAGACGTGGGTATTACTAAATAACGCGGAAATGAAATAATTCATGAGCATTTGAATATGTCCAAGGTTGCTGCTTTTTACAAGGAGAGACGTGTCAAATGTTATAAGAAGGTTTTGAACACGCGAGTCACGGGAAAGAGGAAGAAATTATTTCAAGAGTCGTGACGTGTGAGGAGACTTGGATTCAGTAGTGGAACCCGGAAAGTAAACAAGAAGTGGAAATTCAAGGACGGAAAGCCTCCTCGAAAATTTAAGGTACGTCCATCTACTGGTAAACTAATGGCTACAATATTTTGGGATAGAGAAGGGATTTTGCTCGTCGATTATTTACCAACAAAAACAAGACACTCAATAAGTACTGATTATTATTCCAACTTAATACACCAGCTACGAGACGCATTGAATAAAAAAAGAAGAAAGTAAGTAAAGGAATTCAGATTTTGCACAATAACGCAGCGCAGTGCATACCGCCCGCACAACAATGCTTGCATTGCAAGGAAATGTCCACCCCCGGTATAGCATAGCTCCTTGTGACTATTTCCTGTTCAGGCTTCTCAAGAAAAATCTCCGAGGACGAAGATTTTCGACCGATGACGAAATGAAGGATGCGGTTTATGAATTTTTTGACGAGGAACCGAAAGATTTATTTTCAGGGGTTATGGTCAATTTTTGGCAAGTGCATTATAACAAAGCGTTGAAAAAATATTTTGTTTAATTATTAGGTTAGGTTAGGTAAGGTTAGGTTTCATTTTAAGTTGGCCTTCGTACGTCGCACTGCTCGGCACAAGTCTCCTCTTCGCGGGCCAAGTGTGGATTGGTGACTTCATAACCACGAGTTGATTTTTCAGAATTTTAGCTTGTTTTCTTATACCTATAATCTAATCAATAACTAATTTATATCATCCTCATCATCATCAGCCGCAAGACGTTCACTGCTGGACAAAGGCTTTTCCCAAGGTTTTACACATTTCATGCCATTCTAGAACCTTCCCGCTCCAACGGCCATCGGTTCTACGAGCAATATGCCCCGCCCACTGCCACTTAAGGTTTGCAATTCGGTGAGCTATATTCGTTACAAATTTATATAGGTGCCGAGAAACTCGAGCCAAATTAAGATCTCAAAAGCCATTTTTAAATCAGTATGCCACTTATAAATCGATGACATGTTATTTCTACCCTGTAGGAGTATTGGGACTGGAGGGTCCGCGGCAGGAAGTGAGATGCCAGCGGCGACCGAGGAGGGGCGCCACTCTCACTCGCGCCTTTCATTTCCGGACGGCAATCGATAATAACTTCGGTGATGAACATGCTGATTGACTCCGTATTTCGACTAATATTGCCGGAGTTAAGTAGTTAAGAAAATATCTACACGTCCTAAAATGTAAGCAGTGAAAACCTTATCACTAAAGAAATCAATACACATGTATTAATAAACGTTACCATTTAAAATATATTACGATCATAGAAGCTTCTTTCAAAATTAAAGTGCTTCGTGTGACAACCACTTTAACTTTAATTTTTGATCCACCTTAGAACCCTGTCATAATGATAGCATCAAGTCACGAGAATGAAATTACTTCAAAATTAATTGTTGACTTTGTGCATTAAGTTTCTATAGTGGAGTATTAGGGCGCCTGTCGTATCGCATAACGTTTTTTGTCCTAAAAATGTTTGGCCGAGAATGTTTGGAATACTGTTGAATGGCATACTACTCGTTTGTCCTAATAATTTTTGCGCATACTCATTTAACGTCCTAAAGCAAGTTTGTCCTAATATTGATAACTCTAAAGTCTAATTACCTAAAGCATAATATTCCTAACATGAATTGTCCTAATAATTATTTTGCCTATTATTAAACTGGCTATAATTACAGCCCCTAAACTAAACTATGGTAGGCGTGAAGTCAGAATCGTTACGTATTCTACCTTCCGGCAGGTCAGATTTCGGTTAGGTTAGATACGACGACGAGCGAAGCGAGGAGGAGTGTTAGGTAGAACTGTGACCCTAACGAGCGAGCGAAACGCCAGAATCAACAAGTTTGACAATATGACATGACAATGTAGTCAAAACAATTGTAGCACATTAAATATTAGGAATATTACAATTATGCACATCAATCATTCGACAGTTGAATCTTAGCCACATCAAACGATAGGACAAATAATATTTAGGACAAACGATAATAGGAGCAACAATTTCGGACAATCAAAAATATGCGGAACAAAGTGTATGCCATACGTTATTAGGACAAAAGACGTTATGCGACACAACGATAGGACTAATAATTGTATGCCATTCGATATAGACCCGGAGTATTAACTAGTGTTACCATGCCATACGTCCCGAATTACGAGTTTTTTTTTAATTTTTTAGCGCCAGCATGGGGGTTATTATGACATAGCAATGCAGTTCATTTTACGGCAAGCGTAAAGGACAGAAGTATAGCAGTTATATAGACTGTCCTTTTCTCAACTTATAATTTTTAGACCAAATGCGCAGTCATTTCTTCTGGAATTAATTTATTTCTCATTGTTGTCATTATATGCAACTAAACACAACCTAACAACCAGTATTTTTGAAAATCCTAAAATGTTCTCAGATTTGTCTGGAAATATTGTTTAGGACAAATGATAATTCGGGCCTGCGATTGTATTTTGTTTCGTTTACAGTAAAAAATACATACGCTACTGTATACTTATGTACACATATGTATTTATACATTAGGATGAATTATGAGCTCTGTGGTGGCCTTATCTCCCTAAGGTAGTAAGTTAAACAATATAAAAATGAAATTTTATTATTATTACTTGCAGACGAAAATTTTGTAAACAAAGATCACTCGTGACACCGCTAGACTCAGCCTTTGGGCAAAAATGTACTAGTTTTTCTGATACCTCCTTGACGAATTTTTTAGTGTCAACAATTTGGAGATTTTTTTAAAATAATTTTTAAATTGAAATAAACGCCTTAGGGAGCGAAGTATTGATTGGGTCTGATCTAGGCAAATTAGTTGGAGTTTCTTGTAGCTCTCCTGAAATTTCAGGCGTCATTCGGTTATAAATTATCTCATTTTAAACTGGGGTTGGGATGAATCGACTTTCAAACTTCATTAATTAAAGACGTTGCTATTTGAAATGTGATTTAACGAAACTCTTGAGAAAAGAGTGGAATTTTGACTTTGGTACAGATGCCTAATGGTCTTGACTTTTAAAATATACCTACTTATTCGTATAGCTAGAAAGGTTCAACATTTTACTAGAAGGTTTCCATTTTTGCAAAATGCAATAGCCATAACTTTTACGTTTATAACTACTATTTTTATAGAAAAAGGATTACACAATTAAAAATTCAGTTTCATTAAGTTGCTTAGTCAATTACCTTGTACAAATATGGCAGTGACGTTGTACTACAGAAAAAATATAAAGTTACTTAAGAGACTCTGTGCCGTATCTTGAACTTGACTCAATCTCAGCTCAGTGTTTCGAAGAATTGAGGTCTAGATATATAGACACAACTGGCACTTACACAATCAGAAATGTTCTCTGAAGATCTTACCGCACGAAAAGTCTTTGCTTGATTTCCTCAGCGTGATAATATACAGTAATAGTATTATAAATAATAATATGTCAAATATCAAAACATTAATACGTATTTTTACAGCATCCGAATGATCGAAGACATTAGGGTACGCCACCCACGCCAGCGTGAAGATGCGCCGCGCCGCACCAACTGCAAAGGTTGGATGAAGACCTCGCATTTTCGTATTTATAAATCCGTCAAACCTTTAGTCTACACTATACACACCTACATACATACATACCTATATACACCCGAAATATATATACCCTTTTTGAGTGTCGGGTGGAATCGTTTGGTATCACAATTCTGTTTTTTTGGTCTGAGGCGTTAACTTCGATGATATTTAGACTGCAAAATTAAATAGTTATCTTAAATACAAATGAAAGTTAAGGGACGTTTATGAATCTTAGGTTGTCTATCAACCGAATAAGAAAAGTTCTACACTTCTGAGAACATTTAAATATGTTTTGATTACTTAAATAGGTACTTATTCTTGAAAACTTTTGTAATAGCGGCTGGTGTGCTAGAGTAGGTAGATACTCGTACTTACTTGAAGTTACATAAAAATATTTAATGTGTGCATTATTATGTATTCATAATTTCAAAATACTAAACCTGTTTCAATTACTAGCTATACCTACAACATCAAATATGTTGGATGTTTCTAATACAGGGTTTATCAACCCACACATATCGGAGCGTTATCATTTGATGTCCGATAAAATATTAAAACAAACATTAACATATTACTGAATTCTATGAAAAACAATATCCTGCCTCTGGAAATGTATTGGCAAAGCTAAACCGGGATCAAACGCTTTATTTCAAAGCGATAAAGTACTAAAACGGAAAACGATGGATTATTCTGTTTTTATATTTTCTCCACTGGAAAACAACGGTTATTTTAGAGATAAAAGCAAATCATTGGCTAATAACATCTGATCACTTAACAGACGTAGTTATGTAGATAAAATTAAAGTGGAGAAAAACATGGTCATACTTACATTACATTATTGACTTAACTATAATGTACTTACCACGATATAAGCCTTTATTCAGACATAAAATTTACAAATATACACATATAAATAAATCCATCTATATATATAAATGGCAAACTTGACTGACTTATATATCAACGCACAGCCGAAACTACTGTACCTAGAAACTTGAAAGGTGCAGGGGTTCCTTTCATAATGTAAGTGAGCACTAAGAAAGGAGTTTCCGAAAATCGACCCCCAACGGGAAGAAATGGGGGGAATAGCGGGAAACTAATTCTACGCGTACGAAGTCGCGGGCGTCCTCTAGTAGATACATAATATGGTTGACTTGATTGTATTCAGTCAACATCGACAACTTTGTTTATTGCCCAACTTTGGCAAAGGCCTCCATTTCCTTCCATTCCGTTCTATTTAGAGCTGTTCTTGTCCGTAGGGGTGGAACAAAAACGTATTTTTCAAAAAATTAGGTACCTTTAACTAGAAGAGATAGGAGGAGTAAAGGAAAACTAATTCTACCCGTACGAACTCGTGGGCGTCCTCTAGTAATTATTTGTAATTGAATTAAAAACTAAAACTCTTTAGTATATAGTCATTTAGTAGATTAGTAGACACCTGAAAACGGTTGCCACAGAACTTTCAATGATTTGTCATAGAGCTTTCTTGATTACAGCCAGGAAAGGGTGTTTTACCCCCTCAAGTAACTACGAGTATTAACAACCAAATAGCTCGTTAAATTAGAAGCTTCATTTGTCGGTTTATTGCGTCCGATAATCGTCGCTGTCGTCATTTTTGACGTCAAGTGTTAGATTGTTAATTACTCTGGCTATAAAAAATATATCTATAGACTGAGTAGTTAAATGTTTTATTGTTTCCAACTATACTAACTAATATTTATTTCTGTGAGGAATTTGTTTTATTCTCTAAATATAGAGACAAGTGGGTTAGCAGAAAACGTTTATTCTTGACTATTTATGTTGTAGTATGTATGTGTGCCTAACTTAATATGAACATTATTATAAACCTAGTATTTATTTAGGGACACAAAAATATTCAAGTTAATACATAATTACAATACAAAACTAAAATTACAATTTTAAAACTTAATTATATTTTAAAACTAAAAATCTTTGAAATTTCCTTGAAGAGGCTTTGAGCGCTAGGACCCCTCGGACCAAGGGTCTTACTTTAATATTAATATATATTTCATCTTAATTTATACAAAAAATAACTTGTCACAGAGTGCGGTTTTAGCGTAAAACTAAAGATGCATATGCGTTTGCGATGATCGCGATGATTTAGTCTAAGTATTTGAACTGGCTGATTTTGCCTTGCATTCAAAACCCAACTCTCTCGAGCAAACAAACCCGAGTTGAAAATTGTTAGTACCAAAAATCACGATTAAAATTTAGCCGTCTTAATCCACCAGCGTTTCAGTTTAGTATCTATTGGCCGAAAGTAATCTAAATGTAAGCGGAGTGCAGTGACACAGCAAGCAGAGGATGGACAGTTAATTGACAAAGTGTGGAGGGAGAGTGTTCGGTTGAGGGGCACTAGGGGCAGTTAGATTAAGCAACGAGTTTATTGTAAAACTACTTATGAATTGTTGTTGCGTGTTGAATATTGCAATGTAAGATGAAGAAATCTATGCACCTCCAAATCCTGTACTTCAACACTTGAGTTCTTAAGAGTGTTCTCCTTTAGAAGTCAAACAAGCATGCAGTAACTAAATAAAAATATTCAACGTAACAACTGTGTTATTATCTTAAAAAACCGGTCAAGTGCGAGTCGGACTCGCGCACCGAGGGTTCCGTATGTAAGATAATATGGTTGGATAACGCAATAGTACTTTCTTCATTTTGTTATGTACTTTATTATCTATGCAATAAGGTCCATTTTGATTAGCCTAAATTTCAACACAGATTTTTAACTCTCTGCGACTGACGTATCAGACGCCGCCAAAAAAAAACTCCGTATAGCGTGATAATTGGCTGAATGGTGAAGGCCTTAAATTTACTATACAACTTAAAATAATATAAATTTGAAAATTAAAAGCAAATAATGCCCTTTTTACAACGTCATACAAAAACCAGTTTAAGCTGACCTCACATTTTAGGGGAAATCAGCGTACAGGGAGATCAAATTATACTGGATATTAAGTTATTTCGTTAAAAATAGCTTGTTTTTCAACTTTTTATAAATATGGATATTTCTAGCTTCAATGTGTTGAGTTTTGATCTTATATTTAGCGTCAAATAATATTATCCACCTAGATCGGGCTCTTGTCGCACTGTACGCCGTTCCTTGCATAAAGACCCTGTTTTTTTGTGATTTGGTTAAAAATGTACAGATTTCAGATTTTTTCCTATACTTGCAGTAAAAGACGGTGTTACTTGCCAAATTTCATAGTTCTAGGTCAACGGGAAATACCCTATACATTTTGATTCCCTCGAGAGTGTCGAAATACACGTTTTTGCGACATAAACGGCCGTATCTTTTTTTTACGTAAATGTAGAAGTTTGATTTTTTCCCAGCTTCAAGGGACTGCAGATTTGAGTATATGGTTTAAATTTCAACTCGATACCTCCACGCGTTCCCGAGATAAAGGGTCTTGACAGACGGACAGACGGACGGACAACTAAGTTATCTTATAAGGGTTCCGTTTTTCCCTTTTGAGGTACGGAACCCTAAAAACAACAAGCATGAACTAATTCTCGATTTTAAATTATTTAGTGGTGTCTTAGATGATTTTAGTAGGTATAGGTATACACACTTTAGTCGCCTGAATTGCAGGGACCAATTAAGTCTATTTAGTCGTGATAGTTTTGCTTTAAAATTCATTATTATGTGCTCTCATTTAAGATATTTTTCAGATTTTTAGTATTTGTAGTTTTGGCGTTTTTGGAGAGGTTCACTAATGTTCTACCAAATCATCATTTGACAAACTGTATCATTTTACAAATTATCAATTCGCAAAGACGTACTTCCCGCCACATATTTTTATATTTTTTTGTGGTCATAAATCTAACCTAACCTAACTTATTTAACAAGCCCATGTAGCCTATCTAATATGTGATGGTTTAAGCACATTTAACATTAACATTTTTGCGAAATGAAAGTTTGTAAAATTACATTGTTTGCCAAATGATGATTTGGTAAAAAGTCAGGATACCAAGGAGGGGCACTTGAATGTAACAAAAATTTGCATTTTAAATCTTAATATTTCATAAACGGATCCCTTAACCGAAAAATTGTCATAAACGCGCAATATCTTTCAAATACCTATTCATCGACACCCCCACACTAGCGTAGACGAGAAAAAAAACATCCCCACGTTACGTATAGGAAAGGTAACCTAGTTTTTTTTTTTGTATGTTTTTATTTTACCAATTTGTCGGCGTGACTAATATGTAAATTCATGCCTTATTTATTATAGCTTTCTAGAATTAAGATTATCTGAGCTAAGCTGCGGACGGATGGACATGGCGAAATTATAAGGGTTGCTAGTTTGACTACGGAACCCTAAAAAGGGGTGTCAATCATAACAAGGCAAACGTAGAATAGTAAAGACAACACAACAGTGATTCAGGTATTCAGTCAAACTTATTACGTTTGCTACTACTTGTACACCTTAACGCAAAGCGATTTTGGCAAAAGTCTTCTAATTATTATTTAGCATTGGATTACATCCGCCCCAGAATATTCCATTGAAACCATCCCCCTATCAGGGGGATGTGATGACACAAACAAAGCAACGGTTCCTGGAATTATACATGCAACGCGCCGATTCAATTAGATGCAACGCAATACCTTGTTACAGGCACGCAATTATTGGATGTACCTACTCTTTATTTCCAGGAATATGTTTGTTTTAACATGCACAGTGTTCTGTTTAACATTGTACTCGTATAGCTACGAGAGGATGGCGTAGGGTTTTAGCTGAGTGAATGTCAGCGAGTGCGTGAACTCGTTATGTTTTTATCGACATTTTGCGGCTTTCGTTTGTAAGTGCGCGCTGAAAGCATCAGTTTCATTTGTACCGGTGTAGGGTGGTTAAAAATAGAAATAAAAGAAGTAATTTGGTTACGCATTTACGGTTATCAAAAGAAAATAAGTAAGTATATACATATATAATATACAAGGCACTCGACATAACGTCGGGGCGAGGCACGTTGCCATGTTTTAGTAGCGCCTGAAAAGCTCGTGAAACAATGCGATAACAAGAAACAAACATAAACCCATATCGTATGAACAGAATCCGATAAAAAATTCCACATAGGTCAGTAAAATTATACATTTTACCTCGCAAAAGATTGGGCTTCCGCCATTTTTGGACATGTGCTTTAAGTAAAGCCTAAAGCCTTTATTAAAATCTAAGTTTTCGACCTTGGGGTGCTGCCGCGGGCTCTGCCATGTCCATAAAACACCGAAATGTGAGGTCGAAACCTTGGATTTATAATAAAGGCCTCTATAAAAATGGGGGATACCCGACCTCTTGCGAGGTATAAGGTTCCCCTCATTCATACAAATTTACTGAACTACATAACAACTAAAAACCAAAGATAATAACGAACGAAGAATAAGCCACCGGCAGACAACAGCCGTGGAGCTGTCAAAAAGTTATACAAGCTCTCTTCACAGCGTGTAAAAAAAGGGACAAGTTTTATTACATTTTTACCCAGACAAAGCAGATGATTAATAATCATAAAACCTATACTATGCAGACTAATGAATTCCCTGCGTAATTAATTAGCCAGAATATTTACAGATGCAGCTGGGACATTGTTTTTAAATTATATTTATTGAAATTATAAACGTGTTCAAGCTTAATGTGAGGCTTCACTAAAATGATTCACTATTTTTATAAAAAACGTGGGCAGTTGCCTTTTGAATCAAACATTATTTGCACTAACTATAGTCACCAAATCGGTATCTGACGCCTTTGTAATAAAGGGGAGATATCTTATCGCCACATCGCCACCCATGAAATAGGTACCATTGAGGAGGTCCGGTGGCCGTCTGTGGTCTTCATCATCAGTGCCACTTCACCAAATGATACTTTCTGAATGCAAATGCTAGACTTGTTATTGAAAATACTTTAATCGCTATATGTATGCCTATTATATGTGAGGAGTTTAATTCCTCACGGATCCCCTTATCAGATACCGATTTAGTGACTGTAATGCAAATAACCTTTCATTCAGAAGGTAACTGCCCACGTTTAATATAAAAATAGCGAATCATCGTAAAGCCTTACCCTAAGCTTGAATACATTTATAATTAAAACATTTATTTTAAGTATCAGTTTCTGTACCTACATTATAAAATAATTCCACTTACATGTTCGTACTTTTCACTTGTTTTGTGAATTAAAGGACCTAATTTTGATAATAAGTATGAGGAAAACAGGCAATAGGCCACATATAAGTTCCCGATAAACATCATTTGGCTCTTCAGTGCCACTTAGCGAGCTGTGGCGAGCGGCGAGCCGTAGCTCGCTTACCGCCTCATCGCGATGTCAAATTATTTGCAAACCCAAGTTTAGATCCGCAAAAGTACTTATTATATGTAGGTTACTTAGTAATTGTAAACAACATGTAATACCTACTTAGTAGGTATTATAATTATAATTATGTTGTATTTATCAAATATTTTACGTACTTTTGGAAACCAAGAAGCTCTTAAATAGGAAAACTCCACTTATGTTTGAGTATTGAGTATTATCGATAGGGCTGAATAAAGTTTGTTAATCACCGACCGAGTGGGCACTCGCTTGAGAATAAATTACTGAGCGGAACTTGGAAGTAACGAAGTTACCGGCGTCAAGCTGCTGCTTGCAGGAACTCAACGTATTGGAAATCGGAGTAACCCACAGCAAAATGGCTAACGAGATAAGTTCTCTTCAAGATCAATACATTTATTTTTTGAGTGAAAATATATTCAGCTTATGTACGTTTTCTTCGAATGTACTTATTTTCAGTAAGTAAAACATTCTTACGCGACCTTATCCCTTCAAGGGATCTCTTCCAGTTAACCTTGGAATGAATGGTAAAAAACAAGTTGAGCTCAATAATACTTGTATGTATACAAAACGCAATTACATTTACTAATTATATGTATAATAAACTGAGATATAAATATAAAAAAATATGGATACAATATATATGTATATCAACTACGTAACATTATCTAAACACATTGTATTTTAAAATATTTAAACAGTAGGAAAACTAAATCCGTTTAAGCGAAACATCCAGCAGGGGACTGTCTCAAACTCAACGAAAGGCTCATACACAATTTTAAGATGAATTACAAGAGTCTTATTGTGAAACGGACGCCCGCTACCTTGTGCTAAAAAGAACTAAATCTTTCGGAAAAGTAGAGATAAGAGGACGAAAGGAATAGAATATTAAAAAGAAGTGACAGGACATGTGCATCCCTGAGAACCTGGGACACGTGGTCGTACTTGCACAGGCCAAATATGTATCTGATACAGACATCCTGCAAACGCTCAAAAGCAGATTTAGGATATTTAATTTAAGTATCATCGAGAAAAAAAACACATATTGCAAGCTTAGTGCTATCAAACTTATGCAATGCATATAAATAAATAGAATTCAAGAGGCTATATTCTATAAGTATCTACTCTATTCCTTTGAAACCAAATGACAAGATACAGCGCCGTCCTAGATTGAAAACAGACTCTTACAGTCTTGTGAGTCTTGTGACTAACAAGCTACGCTTAACTTAGAAAGACAAAAGGCATATAGTAGAACTATAAAAGCTTTAGTCAAGATATTTTATTTTTGTTAAACTAAACAAGTTAAATAAACCAACTTAAATTTTAGTTATAAAAGTTTGAAATTAAGTTCTATTACAAATAGAGTCCCGTTTAAGGAGTTATTAAATTTCGTCTTAAGGATCGGAGGGCCTGTTTGTAAAATAAAGCAAGGCTTTTAAATTAAATCTCTTATAAATAAAGCAATTACCCGTAGCAAAAATGTTTACAAAATAACGAGTCGTTCTCAATTATCCGCATCTGCTCGTCTAACCTGCCGAATAATTAATCTAGGATAATTGTTCGCTAATGACTACTAATACAAGTTACAAAAATGTCTACTTTTAAGAAAGTGCTTACTGATTACGAAATTTAACAAACGTATCTCGTTATACAGTCTATAGATACAATATTTTCCATATAAAAATACGTAAAAGTCGTGAGATAGCGCAAAGATTTTGTTTAGTAAATTAGAATTAAAATATCATAACTCCGGGCTCAACAGGTAATAATAAATAAAAGTAATTAAAGTGTGGTATCGTATCGAAAGGGTTCTGGATCACCTGTCGCGAGCACGGCGCGGTGCGTGGAGCGGCCGAGCAACAGGAAGGGCTCCGGGGCGGGAGTCTCCAGGACGCGAGGACCGAGGACGACAGTCGTCGCCCAGCCGCCCTGCCGAGCGCGCGCCCGCCCGCCCTACGCTCTCAACGATACACCTCCATCATCGCATCTCGCTCGCTACTAGGAAATATAATAATCCTGGACCCCATCCCTAACTATAGTACAGAGTTCAAAAATAACACAGTTCGAAGTTAAAGTGCTAACGGACAGCGGAGGACTCTCGGAGTCCTTAAAAGCGTTTTCCGCTGGAGGCGAGGTAAGTTGTAAATGTATTGAGAAACGATTTTATTTTATTTTCTCTTTATCAATCAGATTTAATCTTCAATAAAGGTTAAGCGATAAGCTTTTAAGGATCAAAAGGTTATTTCATTGAATTATAGAAGTTGTTTGGTTGATGGCTTTGAATTGGACGTATTTTTAAATTGTATCCTTTGTTATTTTCAAAGCACGTGTATTTTTTATGTTTATTTATGGTTTGTTTTTGTCTGCGTCTCCGTTGTGTGTCTCTATTGGTCGTTGTTCCCTCGGTATTGCTTAAATTTTCCGAGAAACGAATAATACGTACTTATCAATCTCCATCCTTCTATCCAACTACATACCTTTTTTTAGATCAGGTTTGATAGCTAAGTTTTAGTTTTAATTTTGTTCAGTTTCCATTATTGAATTATAATTCGGTTTAAAACATATCTTTTTTTACCTTTCCTTTGTCAATACAATATTATATCGTGATTTTTGTATTAAGTATCTTATTCGTGTTTGGTTTAACAATCGTAATCGCGTCAATTCGTTCTAATTTAATGACTTAACTTCATATCAATTCGATTTATTCAATGCAGTTTCCGGAAATTTCAAGTTTTTAACAGAACCTGCCAATTAGTTACTTATAATGTTTAAAAATTTCGCTAGTGATGTGAATATTATTTCAATTTTGTAAAAATGAAACTTACGGAATACGATGATCCATTTTGCTGCTTGTTTTTTTCATAACATTACAGTACCCATCTATGGGTTTTCACTAAATATATTATTAACGCACTCCATTCCACCGTGTTTTTTTCGGGATACAACATAAACAAATCTCTATTTCAATTTTTACAATCATCCGAGCAGCCGATTCAGCTTGAAGGAGAGAAACATATTAACTCATACACACGCTAACTGACAGTTATAACACTAGCTTCTGCCCGTGACTTCCTCCTTGTTGACCGTCCCACGGAAACAGTGAATTTTCTCAATTAAAGGTAACCTTTTAGGTAGGTTAATTCAGTGTAGAATCTATTTTAATTCCAAATATTATCTAAATCCGTCTAGCCTTGTTAGTGTAAAAAGGAAACAAACACACTAACCGTATTATTGTGATACGATAATGTAACATAATGATATTAGCGCGAGTCAAATGAAGAAAATTCATGTAGGTATTTTCCATTCATTTAACATATACTTACATCAAGCATTTCTCATGATAATATAGGTATAAAGCTAAAACATTTTTGGGTAGAACGGACTTCAATCCAGTTTTTTTTAATAATAATTGCAATATATATGAATAAAAATAGTTAAAACTAAATATACGCGGCGTACCATCTACCCTAAACACACGATTTACTTACTGAAATCTTAATTAATAAATAATACTTTGGCTTTTAGAGCGATGTCACTCGCGTGATGCCGGTGCGTTGCTTCATCGCAACGCAGGGATTTTGACATAGAGCGAAGCAAGTGATTCAACGCATCATGTGGCATGTCGTTTTAATTTATATGTAGAACAACGCAGCGGTGACGACGCAACGCTCGTGTGGCATTCCTCTTACGCGTCGATATTGACTCAATAGTTACATAGGGACGTCTTTTCAATTGACGACAGATTGCCCCGCCAGCCAAATCGATGTTGCACTGTTGCAATATGTGACAATTTAATTAATGGGGCGACACATAGTGGATTGAAAACACTATAGGTACCTACTTTAACCATGGTCCAATTATCTCATCAATAAAAATAGCTATGTAGGGAAGAAAAAGGTAATCGGAGGGAGAGGGTAATGGTGGTCGGCGTTCTCCAACATCAAGACGAAAGCATCTAAACAAACGAATAACGGTCTACTCGGGGACGACGGCCCAGTCGGGGAAGTGCGAGCTGTCACGTAAAGAGTCTTTTAGGCAGATATGAGTTTGTTTAGATACTTTCATCTGGATGTAAGAACGCTGACCACCTTTGCCCTATGACTCCCATTACCCCTTTTCTCCCCACTACTTCTCTGGCATACCTGATATTCAGAATTTCAACATTTGAATATTTCGAATACAGGGTAACCGACACAACTCTCACACACGTGCTGTATGAGTTCTCGGCGTGCCTGGAAGTGAAAAATTTTTAAACGGCACTATCGTGGCTTTCATGCATCGGTCACTTTTAATTTGTTGTAAGTGGTCACCGCTCGCCGCCGCCCACTGATAGCGACCGCTCCAAACCATCCCCTTTCAGAAATTCCTCATTTAGTTCTTACAATCAAACCATTCATAGATTGAATTAGGGCGACTTAAAACTGCCTCTACTGCATTTTCTCTCTAATAACATTAAGGTATGACTCAAATTCACTTAATAAAAGCCAAAACGGTAAAAACAAACCATTAATGGCTGCGGGATGATAACAGTGACATGGAAACAGATAGTAGGTATACCTACTGGATTATTTTTAGATAAGGAACTTGTTGGCAGAGGGTAAAATGTACTTGTACAAGTTCACTTCGAAATTAAACGAGGCATTTATTGTGCTGAGAAGCGGGTATATTTCTATAACACAATGGAGTAAGGGTTATTTATTCAGGAAATCGAAGCACCAAGTCCTCGAGAGTCGAACCTCTAACTGCGTGTTACGGAGTGAACCCCAGCCTTGGTCGCATTTTAATCACCAGTGTTTCCCGCAGCGAATCCCGTCAAGTTGTTCGGCTTTTTCGTAAATACTCAGTCTGCGGCCAGTTCTCGTTTATTGCAAGCTCATGGCATAGGTTTCATTAAAACTGCCCCAATCAACGGCTTTGTAGCGTCGTGCTTGTCGCTACCTATGTACCCACTCTGTAACCCACAAACTCTAATTAGACACATTCTCGATGTGCACGTAATACGTACCGCAATCATTAACAATGCATGTAATTGCTACACGAGTATTATGAGTATGTTCGCAAATGAGTGTTTACAAACGCGGAAAATAATTTAAACTGAATTGAATTAATAACAATGATGAAACACGTGTGTTTGTTGGATCTGTTAGTTAGAAAAGGATGTTTTAATTAATCGTGCTATAGAAGCGAGGTCTGAGAGTTTTATATTAGTAGGTAATTAGAGGGCTAGATGCTGCCGACCCCGCAGCGCAGGGTGCTCGGTTCGGCGCACACGCCTCATTTGTCCTTCAACCTCTCTAAAAATACCCGTGTGAGGTTATGTATGCCTCTTATACCGGGTTTGTCTTTGATTGGCGTTCTCAAGTGAAATAGTGATGCTCCATGGAGGAATAAATCCTTTCTTCTGAATAATCAGTAAATTAAACATACTAAAAGCGTTTTATATATGCGGTTTTTTTGTTTGGTTGACAATGATCAAAAGCTCATCGTTTGTATGGCAACTTTTATTCTATTTAAATCACGTCCGTTGGTATTTGATAGTGTCACGTCCAATATTCGTCGGCTTAATAACTTTGAGTGGCAGCGCCGGGATAGTACGAGGGACAGATTAAAACGCCTACTTTTCAGTAAGAGTCTTTGTAAACAAAAGCGCAACTTTGTAGATTTTCGATGAATTCGGGAAGGCGCCGTAACACTCAAGTCGCATTAGTCCTTTGAGTTAGACACATTTAAAATGCTAATGTTTTTAAGTTTTTTTTATTTACTTCACATGTTTTGTATAAATAATTACTTACTTACCTACCTTTGATGTTAGGTAAGTATAATATATTTTCCAACACTAGAAACTTTCACAAAACCTTTCAATCAATCATGAATGTGTGTTCCACCGGGAATTACGTGCTCGTAAAACTTGCATTATGGTAGCAAGTCGTCCAAGTTTCCTAGGAGTTGTTTCTGAACTATGTTTTCGGCATTGATTAACGAGTGTAGAAATTAAAAGTCCATTAAAATAAGGCAAAACTATTAGCACCTAGCCTATCATACCTTCCCTTCGCCTTCAGCTTCGTTTAGTTTATTATTAATTGTTGACGAGTGAAATAAAAATAACGTTAAGGCTCACCTCTCGAATGTGTAAGTTTACGAGCGCCCGCTGGGAAGTGTTTTCCCCACCTGCTGTTTCCGGCTGATACTATAACTATTACGCAGTTACGACGAAGAAACAAAGAGTCGAGGAAAACGGACCATATTATCGTTTGTTTCGATTTGGTATCCCTTTTGTACCTACCTATCGTGGCGGGTAAACGGATTCCTTTGGTTTTTAGGGTTCCGTAGTCAACATTATAGATTTGCCATGTACCTACATCTGTCCGCGGGTTAACTCAGAGACTCTTGGTACTACAACGTTGTAATTTGGCATAGTTATACATTTACATTACGCCGACAAAGTTATAAAATTAGGTTACAAAAAAGCATATTATAAGAACCGTACCGAACCTTCACTTCGTAAGTTTTTTATAATAACACGGATATTAACCCAGTTGTACAAACGTTAATAACATTGAATGCCGCCTTAAAAATCGCCCAAGTGCCTAAATTATCTCGAAAGCGAATGTGAGTTTGTCTGTCTGTTTGTTATTAACGTTTATACGGCTAAACCGCTGGATCGTTGAGTGATTTAGAGGGCAGATATCGATAATCGATTAGTTCCCGATTCGCCGGATTCTGGTTTCGTCGGATTCTTGTTTTGCCGGATTCTTGTTAACGATTAAGAGTTCAGACTGTCAAATTTACAAGTAAGTAGTTCCGGCGAAACGAGAATCCGACGAGACGAGGATCCGGCAAATCGGGAACTAATCCGATCGATTGAGTTCTACGCTGACAATGAAAGAGAAAAGAATAAAGAAACCAAACATAACTTAAATAACTTGTCCAAACAAAAAAATCCGGGCAAGAGCATGTTTGCCCATGTTCAGTGCAGGGTCCCGAAGCCGTTACTACACAAAGTCTATCTCAAAAAACAAGCTTTCAGAGCTTAGGGCCCTGCCAAGATGCATTACGCTAACTAGCGTTTCTATTCGTTTCGTTTTTAAACCAATCGCATCACTGGTAGGTCACGTGACTTTTCGTATCATGTCATCTACCAGCGATGCGATTGGTTTAAAAACGAAACGAATAGAAACGCTAGCTAGCGTAGTGCATCTTGGCAGGGCCCTCAGGCGACTACAGTGTTTATACTGACTATCCTACTTATGACCCAAGACAGCACCAAATACCTTTAAATAGAGAATTAGTTTAAGTCTTAATATTTCACAAACAGATCCCCTAATCGAGAAATTGTGATTACAAACCCGCAATATTTTTGAAAGACCTGTCCAACAACACCCCACGCCATAGGATATATACGAGAAAAAAAATACATCCCCTAGTCACGAGCACAGGCGGCGGCCAAAAAAATTTCTTTTTTCAAGGTTTTATTTTACCACTTTTTTGGCGTGACTAATATGTACATTCATACCAAATTACAGCTTTCTGTTTGTCACAAAGGCTCAGTAACCGTCTCCGTCTGCCTTCTCACCATGCCTGCGATGTAATGGTAACAAGGTTTATCAGACGATATTATAACGTTCGGACTACGACTGACGCTTTTAACTTCCCAACAACGAATGAAGCCTTTATTCATAAAACATTTAATGCGATAATTCAACGGTATTTTTTTAATAAAACCAGTGGGTGGGTGGTCCTTATCGGAGATACCACAGTTATACTAACACGTGGGTCCTAAATCACCAAATATTTATCCCCTAGCTTTAGCAATTAATCCTCTCGGTCGGGAGATGGTAACATAATACGATATATGCTTAACTACCCTGCCGTTGACATTTTCGTAATGTACAGAACTTACATATGTGCTTTGTTATTGTTACTGTAAATACTTGACGTAACAAAAGCGAGCCCAGAAGGAACACAATATGCTTATTTTGTGCAGTGTAAAACGACACCGACGATGTTTGTTTAAAACCTTCAATCTCGGATAACAACGGAGTTAAATCTCATCGGGAGATGTCTTGTTTCTCTTCCAATTTTCTTTCGCCGAAATTGTTACGAGGCATTTCCAGAGAGTAATTATTACCATTGTTTAAAAGTATCCTGCTCTGTGATGCAGACGCAGCAGACTTGCTTCATCTTGCTAACGCTATGTTGCATTTAATCAACAAGAAAGACCAACCCACTAACTAAAGAACAAGTTTACATTCAGATTCTTCCTTCATCACGTCACGCTTAATTCAGTAGGATTGCATTTCAGTAGCTAGTCACTATGGAATTTGATTCATTTTATTTCGTGTTGATAAAATAGTATCCGTTGACCAAAAATAGGTACTTAGTACTCGTAGCGATTGTTTAAGTATTTGTTTATTTTGCGATAGTTTTTCATTTATGCATCCGTTGTCGATAATTTTTCAACCAAGAGTGTGGTATCGACTAACTTGGCAGTTGCATTTAATTGTTACGTAATTGTCACAATTTCCTAAAACAGCTAGGTATGTTCATTGTATCCCACGTACCTAATAGCCGGATCAAGTTTTACAAAAAAAACACAAAAAAAATGTCTTTAATCTTTCAATTGGAAATAAGTAAATATTTTCATATTCCTTTATAACTAACATTTGAACTGTTGTTATTTTAACTAATTAATTTTGTACCTAGTTTTCGTTTAATAGGTAGTGTATTGTTATTTTCATATATTTATAACATTCCTACAAAAAATAAATACAAAAATTGTAATTAGGTACTCATTAACTTCCGTAGAATGAATGCATCTTGCCTTACCCTACATCTGAACATTTGATACTTATAGCTCAGAAATCTGTTGCGTAGGTACCAAAGAAAATGTAAGGACGATTTATGAGACATTTAGTAGGAAACTTAATAAATATAAAATGTTGCTAAACACGATATTGGTGGTCTTTGTAAACATTTGGAATTTCTTTCGTCCCTAATCCAGTCTTTGTGTTTTGTGAATTTACTGTTGTCTTCAAATCAGTCAGAAAACAACGTTAATTGAATGTGAATTTTTGTTCCATCGGACAGAAGATTCGACGCAATTTCGACGGCGAAGAATTCGTCCCACGTTCTCTTACCCCAACTTTTCCCACTTTGGGGTTGACTTTCGAAAATTTCATATTTAGAGCATCACTAAACGGAAACGTGAGCAATAAATTCAAAACATCACTTTACTACGTGTGTAGTTTCAAAAACGCGTTGCTGTTAGCCAATAAGGCGAGGGTTTCCTGGGGTAAGTAGTCGATACCGCTATATCACGGGCGTTATAATATGGTAAATTACCTACTCGCTAAATAATTTTTAATGCAACCTCCGGCCTCTTAGGTCACGGTTTCCTAGTAAACGCTGTCAAATTATCGAGACCACCATAGCTTGTTTACGTAGACAGAGTTTTAGTAACGTCATTCATCGCTATTTTTCGTGTGGTCTGTCATAAGGCTGTACCGCTACCCTAGGGAAAACTAGCTTTAATAACGGAACAGTACATGTATAAAATCAAAAATACAGGTCGCCTTTCTACTTAAGAGACAAATTAAGCTAAGTGCACCGTTTTGGAACTTGTCAATCCGTATTAGGAGAGTAATCAACGACCCAGGTTGAAAATTAATAAATTAAGTGAATTTAAGGAGAACGCCACAAGGGAATTGATAACAAGTGACGACGAAAAAATTGTATCACTTTAATGTTATTTTATAGACCTTTTACTAGTTATTAATATCCTTTTAATTTATTAATATTACCTACAGATAATCATAAAAATATTTAAGTAAGTTAAATGTATTTGAATGTGTGGACTGTGGATGAGTACATAAAGGTACATGCATGAATAAAATACAAAGTCCGCTTCCATAGCACTCAAGAGCAGACTAAACTAAACTTTAGTTAAAATGGGTCTCGAATACCCGATATTTAGGTACTCAACATGTTCTAAGATCCGAATAGGAGACGATTTGCACCGGGCTGCTTATTCGATCAAAAGTATTTTATATCAAATTTGATACGCTAAATAATATGTTGCGAATAGGTTGGCTGAAAAATTTCCAGTACTTATATCATTAATTTTTTTATTAAAAACGAACTTTTTTTTAAAATTGCAAATGCTTGTTTAATAGACAAATTACATACCTACTAATCGAAAGTATGAGGCCTATAGAATATGCAAACGTTAGGTTTGGTGCAAATTATAAGTACCGACTTACCTGTTTATACCTGCCTATCAAATAGTTTGACGGGAAAAAAATAGTCAACCTAACGTTTGCAAATTCTATAGGCTTCATACTTTCGATTGGTATGTAATTTGTCTATTAAACAAGCAATCGCATTTTTTCTCGGTCGGTAGGTATTCGATGAAGTAAAACAGAAACAAAGCTTCGATTCAAACACACATTTAAAGTGTAAAAATAAAATCTTCAAAGGTAACTGTTCGTAAAAACCAATATGCCGATACCGTGAAGTGACAACCTACCTATCAATCATTTTGCAACCTCAATCATTCATTATTGTCAGTCGCTGACAGACTACATAATTCCTATTCAGACGGAAATAAAAGTCGCTTGGATATAAAGAGCTCCTACGCCAAATGACTATTGCTCACTGGAAGCCAGGAGAATTCGAAAGCGTCTGATGTTACATGAAGTCAGGGGATTCTGTAACTAGTAATAAGTAACTAGTAGTAACGTGTACTTTGTTTGTCCTATAACGATTAATGGATTACGAATCTATTTAATTATATTAGGATGAATTCATTTTATTATGCATAGTCCAATTAGTTTTAAGATAGTTTTCAAGTTTGAACCTGTTGGCTAAATATGCATGCATTTAAAGCGTCACTTCACAACAAAAAAAAAGAACTTCGGAAAAAAAAAGAAACTTTGTTATAATCAATATTTTTTTCCTCGCATTCAAAGTTAAAAGTAAAGTATTTAACGCGAGACTAAACAATAAACAATCATAATGACATTAATGACACTCGAGCTATAGCCACTTGGGTGGCTAAACATCTCGTGCCATTATGGCTGTTTTAGACCCTTATTGAACAATCTACATGTTTTTTACTTAAAGAGCCTATGTTACATGAAGTCAGACAATCCTTTAACCTGTAACATCGCTTGTAGGTATTTTGTTTAAATTAAAATGGTCGAGATTTAAATAAGTTTTTGACGTTTCAAACCAAACAAAAACACGACAACCATAATGACAACCATTATGTTACAAATACGCTTTAAAATCAATAAACCGACTTTTTCAAACATTTTATTTTTATTTAATGATATGAAGAGATTTTGTTGCTAAAACAAGACAACACGTGGTAAGTATATATAAGTAATTATATATGCTAGACACATCAAAAATCTTGGATTTTAAACGTTATTTTGCACTCCGCCAGTTTTTAGGGTTCCGTAAACAAAGGGATAGGGATAAGGGAAGGGAGGGAAGAAAATACTATAAACGGGACTCTATTACTAAGCCTCCGCTGTCTGTCTGTTTGTCTGTCAGCGGGCTGTATTTCTTGAGCCGTAATAGGCAGACGCGTGAATTTTTCAAAAAGTTAGTAATACTACTACTACTTTTAAAATTATAGCAAGAGTGGTACAGAACCCTTCGTGCGCGAGTCCGAATAGTTCTTGGCGAGGTTTTTCCATTTCTTCTTCACGATGCCCCCTCCCATTGAACCTAACATTTACGCTTAACAAGATACAAATCTTTTAAATGAATTCAGAGTCAAATAAGCGTTAGATGACTTTAAGAGAGGAATCATTTTTAGTAATTTATTTACCAGGAATACTTTGAATAAGAATTAATTGACAGGAAGGGTTAAAAAGGACCTATAAGGAAAATGAAAATGTTTTGGAGAAATTGAGAGCGTCACTCGAGGACAAAGAATCTAATTTCGCGGTTATCGATCTGTGCTCTCGTGGAATACCTGCAAGATATTTTATCTCCTAAAATAAAATTCACGTCTTATTTTATTTTACGTTACTTTGTAAATGTATGTAGGGATATATACTTTTTTGATGACTTTCTGTGACCTCATGATTTGAAATACAATATATTTTACAATTTAAATTATGGTCATTCAAAAACCATTTCAATGTAAACGCTCACCGAGCCACGTTCGATAGCATCATCAGTTGATGATTGACACTCTAAATAAAAACTCATCAATATCTTGCTCTAATTTAATATGACTCAAGGTTATGTTTGTAATTTGTTGTAGGTAAATTCACTAGATTACAAATATTTGTTTAGATGGTAGGGGTGTGGCATTCCATCTTAGTCCTCATAGTTGGCAACATATTTGCAGTTTTAAGGTGCGTTTCCACCTCACCTCGACTTGTCTCGTCTCGTCTCGCTAGTGGGTAAGACACTTACACACCTTTGAGATCGCAGTTTTGATTGTAAATTTGTGTCAGTTATCATCAGGTGTCAGGTGACATTTGTTTGATTTCTCCATGCAAAAAAAAGCACATCGAGTAAACGTTCTGTTCTTTGGTTTCGGCATGGCACTTTTAAAATTATCAAACTTGTGTGATAAGTAAGAAAATAATTAAATATTTTTATTAGTAATGATTATTTTTTATGAGCGGTTAATTTCGAGCAGCCTTTGCCAGAATTCTTTGATCCGAATTCAGGTAGTACTTAGATCAAAATGGATTGCGAGGTTGTAAGTATACGATAAAATTCATAATTATAAGGTTTGGCTAACCATTCACTTGGTTATTGTATGTATGTACGTAATATTTTAATAACAACTGCTCGTCCGACGGGGTTCACTTTCTGGCATTTTCGGATTAGGTATTGCTCACGAAGACGTGACACTATCTCTTTGTAGGACAAGGGTCGCGGGCCACTGGGACCGGCCTCCCGATGAGGATCTTCCTCCGTTTTCTACGAAATCACTACCCGAACGGACCCTCGGAAATGTTCAATCACATCATTACCATCCGAGAATGATTGAACGAACAGTACAGAGAGAGTTAAGTATAAATATGTGACCTCCATTTTTTGCATGCTGGATACAGCTAAGTGTGCTATCTATATCAAATATTACCTATTTAACAAATACTAACACTGTCATCCATACTTACAGCGAATAAATAATGATTTATTCATTCATAAATTTCACATGTCATAATATTCGACAGTGGGATACAAGTAAATCGTTTGAATCGGTATAGGTATGTTGTGCAAATTAAGGGGGACCACATCACGAATTATTGTGGGATACTATATACTTCTGTTATATCCAAGGATATTTTAATTGGAGGACTAAATATTTGAATAACTTTAAAATTATGTACAAATTCTCAAATACAAAAGCAAAAAACGGGGCCCGATAATTACGTTTTTTTTTTAACGGATCCTTTTTGAGAAGTTTGTTTTATTAACGTGTAACGCGAAGAAACGGGTGGGTCCCCCCTTTGTTAAAGAAACTACTTACGATAAAAAACAATAAAATGACTATTATCTATATAATCGATATCATACAGAAACAATATGAGAGTTGGCTTGACATTTATGATTTTGTATAAAACAAAAAGGAATTTTATATCATCATACTTATTATTTAACAGCGCAGAGTATAAAAATGGTTGTACACTGTTTCATAAACAACTTTTGTATATAATTTCGGTTCATAGAAAATGTTTATAATATTATTAGTTCATAGAATAATCAATACGCAGAATGCTAACTTGAAAGATATTTAAACTATATATTTTTATTACAAATAAAATTCAATGCTTCGATATTCGTAACAAAGAATATCAAATCAAATATTCTTGATCCTCATATTATTTAATTAATGTAAAATTTATAACCAAGAATATCATTTCATTGACAGTTTCTAAATGTTTTAATTCATACCTACCTTTGACAAAATGCATACCCTCCTTTAAAATTACAACACCGCGTTCACAAAAAGAATGCGGGTAAATTCTAGTCATGGAGAAAAATATTCTTGTCATTAGAGTTAGAGAGCTGAGAGGGGGGGGGGGGGGGGTTTGAAGGAGAAGCAAACCTGTCAGCAAGTCGACCAAGCCCCGCTTTCTACTTTCCGCTCTGAAGGATACAAGGTAACTAACAAACCTACCTGTGTAATGTTGAGGCCATTTTTGGGGATTTCCTAATGCGGGTGGCTTCAAAATGTTGTTTAGTTATACCACCGTTACTCAACGTTTATTAGTAAGGGGGTTAATCTCTTGGTGGGATCTAAGGTCTGACTGAACGTGTTTTTAGTACCTAGTAACATTTCAATTGGGTTATCCCAAAAAAAATAACGCCTAGTTTTTTTTTGATAAAATAGACTAATTGAAGACACTAATTTCATGGTTTTTCCATTTAAATAAGTATATTAATTTTTTTTTTTTTTTTTTAATGGCGTTTTGGCGTCACTACAAAATTGGATTGTTTGAGACATGCTTTAAAACGTTTGAGAGTTTCTTTAAAACGTTATTGATTGTTTTTTTTGCCTGGCAGTACTGTGCGTATTTGTCAGATCACTTCAAGTTTGACAATTTCACCCACAGACTATCCTACGGCGGAGTGTCCAAAGTGGACTTATATTTTGATGATTCCATTTTTTTAAAGATCTTACATTGTCATGTTTACATGCAGTTAAAAATTATCTTCATTTTAATAAGCGTTAAACTAAAACAGAAATAAGTAAGATAAAATTCGATGTATAGATGAATTACCGAGTGCGTGGAATTGCTTATGTAGTGGTTGTACCGTTCGCATGAAAAGGAAAACAATTTAAGTTTTCTTCTTAATTTAATGAAATCTCATTAACCCTAAACAAGTGGAATAAGTATGTCCTTTTTTTTGCTTTTAGTCGCTATCATTTATTTAAATTTTCATCTTTAAGGTTGGAAATTGCTTGATGACTTCTTGATTAAAATCATCTACTGCCGACGGACCGTACGTAACTTTTCTTACTCGGAGAGAGGATTTTTTTCTTTGTTTTGAATTTGTCACTCTTACTCTCAGTCAAAATTTTAGAAATAGTCGAGAGAGCAACACCTGTAGCTTTTTCAACGAATTGGGCAGCGGTGTAAGGTGAATTTAAATTTTTCATTAGTTCGGGTTCAAAATATTTATGACAGTTAAAATTATTTGTTAACTTTGACTCTCAATCGGACCAAAATTACTGTTACTTTCTGCCATAATTTTTGCAAACTGTGTAACTTACCTACAGCACTTTAATTCTGCAAATTGCGAGTATCCAATAAAATAGTTTTAAGGTTGTGGGTAATTCTATAGCTCTGCCTACCCCACTCTGGGATAACAGGCGTGAAGGTATGTATGTATGTACTATGAAATAAGACTTATATTTGAGTGCATTGTAAAAAGTATTTAGAATTTGACACTGACATTATTTTTGTACTTATTATTTAATATAGGTATAACAAAACTCTTTTTATGCTGATGGTATAAGAAGTAGAGGAAATTTAAATAAAGAATGCCTGTAAAGACATGTTACCACTACATATGCAATTCCACGCTCTCGGTAATTCATCTATACTGCATTTCGGACTCATATTATATGCAGTACTATCATATGGTGGATCACAGAATTCACAGAGTAAATTCAACTTACCAATCAAGATCGTGACGTCACTACATTAGAGGTCAAATAACGTCAAATGATACATTTAAAATAACTATTTAATACTACATACATACATTAAATCACGCCTGTTTCCCAGAGGGGTAGGCAGAGAGACCACTTTTTTCCACCTGCTACGATCTTGACAAAATCTCTTTCGCTTCTTCCACATTCATACATCGAGTCATGCACGCACGTCGGTTTCGGGTACTTAACATTCGGCCCTTTTCCAGTATTTCTCCGATTTGATTCGAAAAAGTACGCCTAGGGCGGCCCCTTCCGACACTTCCACTCACTTTAGCTCTGTATTTATATCTCTTCGTCAATCTTCTTTCATTCATCCTTTCCAAATGACCGAACCATCGAAGCATGCCCTTTTCAATCTTAGTCACTACATCTTCTTTTAGTCCACTCTGACTTCTTCATTCCTTAGTCTATCAGTCAGTTTCACACCACACATACTACGCAAAGAGCGCATTTCAAATGCATTTATACGACTTTCATGTTTGTCCTGCCACACCCAACATTCACTACCAAACATCAGTGTAGGTGTAAAACCATTTCGAGAAAAAGTGTTGTAGAACCATTCCCTGTTATCTGATTATTTTACAAAATTAGTATTAAATAGTGTTTAAAAACTAAAAAAAATAAACACTATTTAATACTAATTTTGAAAAATAATCAGATAACAGGGAATGGTTCTACAACCCTTTTTCTCGAAATGGTTTTTGAATCACCATACATTATAAAATTATGGGATAACCCAATTTGGGAGTGTAGAGCGGGCGCAGAAGGTGCGTCGACAAAGCCCGCTATAATCAAAAGGCAGCGGCTCGGGTCGGGCGGGTCGCGCCTGCCGTCGGCCATTTTCCCAATATCGTAACCAATGAGGTGCCGGATTACTACACTTTAATGGATTTATGACCCACAGCTTCTCTTAAACACAAATCCTCTGTTCCTATGTACAGATTGTCTTTCCTAAACGCTTAAGTTTCTTTCCTCGCGCCTCCAATAAAGTCTTTAGCGTAATTCAATTATATTCCTTTACGCATGGTGTATTAATAAAAAAGCGACGAAGACCTTTTCGTGGAAATTTCGCTACGCACATAAAAATGTTTATAACTTGAAGTTATGAAAAGAAATATTGCGGCTATTTGTACTCCCCGGTCCCTAATTTTAATAGCCTGCATTCTTGACTTTTGTGTTTTTTCTCTAGAGGTAAAATTTAGGGAAGAATATAGATTACTGTCGTACACGTGTATCACGGTGTTATTATTTAATATAATTTATATTTTTACTTTTTAAGAAGCAAATTTTAGTTGAAATTTGTTATTTTTAACCGACTTCAAAAAAGGAGGAGGTTCTATGTTCCACTGTAAAGTTTTTTTAATGTATTTTCACCGATATCTCCGATATTTGTGGACCGATTTCAAAATATTATTTTGGTGGTCCCATTGTCACCAACTCTAAATCAAATGAGGGGATCCTAGAGGAAATGAGGGAACTCCTCAAATATTATAGGCATACATACAGCAATTTCAGTGTTTTTAGTAACAAGTCCAGCATTAGCGTTCAGAAAGTATCATTTTGGTGAAGTGGAACTGATGATGAAGACCACAGAAAGCCAACGGAACTCCTCAACGGTACCCATCTCAAGGGTGGCGATAAAATATCTTGATTAAGATAGTTTAGCGACTATAACGAAGAATATTTAATTGTTTTAATATGATTATGACTTTCCCGTGGCGTTGCTTGGGGAGAGCTTGAAATGTTTTAACCCTTTATAAGGCCCCGTTAAAGTAAAAATACTAGACGAAAATGAAATACAGTCATGGAATCGCAAGTCTCTAAAGAGTAATAATAGATGATGTTATATTTCAGGAAAATACAATTAAAATAGTATCATAAAATGTAGGTAATAAAGTTCAATTTCAGCTGATTGTAATGTGGTCAATATAGAGCCTCTGCCTTATAAAGGGTTAATGTTTCATATCAACTAAGAAGTGGGACTACATAACAGCTTATTCTGATCACTTAAAGTCAAATAAATAAATGTTAAAAAAAATAAAAAACAGCTTTCAAAAACGCAACAAATAACTTCATTTAGAATCCAACCATGGTCAGTCCAACTGAAGTCGGCGACTCACAATATTTTTAACCAAAAACCGACTTCTGTTGGACTGACCCTATAACCTACCTAGGGTCCCATGTATCTAGTAAACTATTTACCTAGTTATTAATTTGTTATTGATTCTTCACCAATTATTAAGGCATTTGAAAACAGACTTTCTACTTTACATTATGCCGAATTTCACAACTTTCCTGCTGTTACGTTAGGTAACTCTTAATCTGCACGTTGGAAGAAAACTCATCAATTTTAGATTTCACCAAACTGGCACAAACACGATTGAAGCGAAATTGATGATACAAAAGCATTTTAGGTGTTTATTTTTAGCTAGATTTTTACGAAAATTGTGAATAACGGTAGATTGCTTTTGTTTCAGGGTTACGAGAATGGCAAGTGACACTTGAGCGTGTACGTGACGAATACGTGGTGTTTTTTACGTTTAGTGACAACCAATGAGTGATATATACCTGCGGTGAAGTGGTGTGTTAGTGATGAGTTTCCTGTCGTCACTGGGGCAGTACGTGGCGGGCGTGGCGGACAGCGTGGCGGGGCTGGCGCTGTCGCCGCGCCGCGCGCCGCCGCCCGCGCGCCACCGCTCCGCCGACGAGTCGGCCAAGCCGCCGCCGCCGCAGCCCTCCACTGCCACAATGAGAGGTAATATCTCTTATCCACTTGGGAAGATGCTCGTTAAGGTGCTTTCGTAATGTACCATTGAACGACACGACATGATTCTACTGTCCATGTCAACGGTAAACGTTATTCGCATGCCGTTAACCTGGACGGTAAATTAAAAGCTTATCCATACAAAACCATAGATTCAGAACGTCTATTCAACGTGTAGATAAGGCTAGGTTAGGTTAGGTTTGATTTATAAAAATCCTGAAAAAGTCACAGTTACTGAAAAAAATACGTTATGAATTCCGATGATTATGACTTAAAACACTATCGGAGTAAAAATTATTATAAGAGTCTATATGTACCCGTCCGTCTGGCTGTCAGCGGGCTGAATCTCTTGAACCGTAAGGTAGACAGTTGAAATTTTCACAGAGTGTGTATTTCTATTACTGCTATAAGTACCTACAAAAAAAAAAAGGATGTCCCCATACAATAGTGGTATACAGAACCCTTCGTGTGCAAAGTCCTTCTGGCACTTGGCCGGTTTTTTTACAGAACATGTGGTAAAGCGACGAATTTTACAACTAATAAAAAATGAAAAGAAAAAGGAATGCCCATAATTAATCTGTTTTTTAATCGTTTTGTATTGTTTTTGTTCTATTGTAAAAACTGTAATTCATATCTACCCACAAGTGTCATTATATGATTATTTGGTCATAATAAAAACTGGTTAAGAGCGAGTTGGGTGGTATAGAACCCTCGGTACGAGAGTCCGATATATAAACTTCTACTTAAATTTAAAACTTAATTATTTATTAATATATTATATTTATATACCTATGTATTTATATGTAATTTCTTTTTTGGGCTGAAATGATGAATAATGATGATATTTTAATAACACCGTTAAATTGATAGATCGCACATATTTGACACATTTATTATTTGAACACTCTCACTCACTGCTGAACTAATATTTAGAACGGAACGTTTTTTAATCTTATACATATTGTAATTGTAATAAAATAATCCACACATCGTAATTAAATATTGAATAAAAAACAGGAAGTACCGAAAGTCTTTACTCATTGTTCCAGCTAGGCTTGACCCGCTTCTCAAAGAACCAACTCGTTTTGTGTCTTAGTTCCGTATTATGGTCGCTTTTATCGCGGTGAATAGATGTGTATAAATCATTCGTCACCCTCGCACTTATGTACCAGTCAGAAAGAGACAAATGTTTTGTCCACCTTTATCCACATTTATGAACACTACTATAACAGGGGCCGTAGCCAAGAAGCACACGCTACTAACGTTTTTCTTTTCTATTACTCAAAATGAATGGGATGACATTCTCTTGCGTTACGATAAACCACGTGATCAGCGGTCATCCCATACATTTTGTTTTGATCGATAAAAAAGAAAAACGTTAGTAGCCTATGTTTGCTACAGCCCCAGGCCCGCAGCTCATATTAAACTCCCTCACTATTGAATAAACTCAACGGAAAAAGCAAAGAAAGACAAAGAAGCTGTAGAAATAGTTACTTTGCACACTAATTACAATCTAAGTAGGTTGCACCGACAGGCTTTGTGAAATGCGGGTTATATTATGTTATTAATAAATATGTAATACGTTTTTAATCAAGCGTTCCATTAAGCAGTTAGTTATTTTTACTGAGATGATGATGTTGACCAAAAATAAATTCGCCGAAAAATATTTGTTTTCGGCGAATTTATCTTTGAATGAGTAGATTTCTATCGTTAGGACGTTTCTGAAACAAACTCGACTGTCTACAATTTGAACCCAAAACCGTTTCTGAAAACTTTATTCTTGTAGTTTTCGAGATACTTATCGGTAGCTGTGCGACTTTTTCACAAATGTAGGTACTTACAGTATTTTTGTTAAAGAAAGAATAAAAACAAGCTTTTAAGGCCACTGCGTTCCAGTTAAGTAGAGTAAGATCCTATTCCTTTCAAAGCCTCGCAGCCTGCAGTCGCAACTTTAAAACAATAATACCTACAACTCTCAACGATATCGATTATCGGAAAAAGCATATCTATGTTTGTTTGCGTACAAGTATAAATAATAAATACGTTTCACTAAACTGTTTTGTTTGCGAAGTCATCATGATGAGTTTGTGGGACTTTGTTTACAATAATGGAGCGAAAGGGTCTATTCATTTCAACTTGACTTGCGCTACTTAAGGTGACAGTTTGAATAATTATGTCCACGAAATGAAGTTATTTTCTCGCAGTTGATTCTGCGATTGTAAACAGACGTCAGTTACTTGCGCGTAACAATGGTAATAAATAAACTGAAATACTACAAATACGATTTGTACGGGCATTAAACTCGGAGTAACAGAGGGAAAACGGTAAGTTTAGGAATAACAGGGTAAAGGTTTACCTACTTAGAGATTACATCTCAAAACTATTATACTAAAAATAAAACAAACGGCTTAATAAACTAAAACAATATATTCGCATTCAGACCTTCTAACTAATTTAAGGTAATGTACTTGTAGGAGTAATTAATAATGATAAAGTCAATAACATTCCGTAAAAGTTAGTTGCGAGTCAAACAACACCCCTAGATCACGCACTCGAAATAAGGCCGTGATTGTTGAACGCGTAAAGCTCATCATTTCACATTTACTTGTATTAAAGTACAATTTATTCAAATTACTTTATCTTTGTACAGTCGAATACAATGAGATGTATCCACTTTTTCACCTTGTTGCATTGTAATAACGTCCAAAAGTGGATACATCTATGTACAGTCGACTGACTGTACTGCATCTAGGTCACGCTGTAATACTGTGCAGTCGTCCACGTTATTTATAAACTTTAACCAACTTTATGTCATCTGCAAACAGTAATAGAAATTAATTTCGAACCACGGCAGGAAAATCATTTCAGCAGCTCGTATTTACTTGATAGTAACATAATGGCGACCGGGTTAAAAAAATACGATAGCAGAAATCGTAGAATAGAGTTCCATGATCGCTTGTGAAAGAATGCGTGCTGCGCGTTGGTGATATGGGGCAGGCATAAGATGGGCTAAGATGTTTGCATGCAGTCCCATCCACAGGGACATCCACCAGCCGCGTTTGTATTCTCACTGCTATTATTATGTTTC
Source organism: Acleris cristana (assembly GCA_948252455.1). NCBI lineage: Eukaryota > Metazoa > Arthropoda > Insecta > Lepidoptera > Tortricidae > Acleris > Acleris cristana. The sequence continues at coordinate 8,349,472 of OX411784.1, read as the reverse complement.
TCAAAAACGGTAATGCGAAGCGGGTAACCAAATATGTTTAACAATTCATTACATACACACTAAAGCACGACGTTTTTAAATTGGCTCTTATCTTGTTTTATAACAGTAACGGCCGCACTCAGACCCAGGTAATGACATCTAAGGCGTTCCATAGGTTAGTGATGATATTTCTTACACAAGTGGAAAATGAAACGAGTTATATCTCTTAAATTTCTCTGAGCGGTATATCATTTGGGTTGCCGTGTGTGAGTTTGTTTGTCTTGTTTGAATTAATAACCTCTATAAAACCAGTTGGTGTCAGAACCCTTAACGGATTTTGTCCGTTTTAAAGGACACATCAATTAAATGCTCACCCTTCTAATTTCAAGGAACTGTCGCATTGATTCAGTTCCAAGTGACATTAATTAGTTTATCTCTTTCCCACTTATGCATTAAGAACGACTATGCGCGAGACGAGATCAAGTCGCGAGCAAATAAAAAAAAATACAATTTAATCACTTGAAAATTTACATGATATTTTTCTTTTCTAACCTTAATTTCTTACTGTAGTTAAGTATAGTTTAAAAAAAACAACCACTGAAACGTAGAGAGATCATTTAAGGGTTAAAACAGATAAGTAGTACAATAACCTAGATGAAATATAATTACTTAATCACTTGGATTTCTTTACCATGTTACAATGTTAGAAAGTTACGGGCGAAGTAAATTTATGCATGTTTATAAACAAAAATCGACGATGTTCATCTTACTTATATCTTATTTTTTATAAAAACCTCTCGCTGTCTGTACTTCAATGTTGCTTAAGGCTCACGCAAGAATCGAATTTTAAATTTTAAATTTGGAGCTTCTTTATTTTACATTCCAGTGATGCAACCGTACAACATCGATTTGCCTGGCGGAGCGGGAATTCTTGGGTGGAAAATTGAAAACTCTATAATAGCTATCTAGTTTCAGTTTGAGATAATATTATCGACCTACTCGTACAGCATATTTTCTGCATGTTGTTCAGAACTACTTGTGTCATTTCGGAGCCGCTGGAGCTGTTAAAAGCGTGTTAATAAAGAATACAAATACATAGGTCACACTTACAGTTTTGCAGTTCTGGCCATTCATAAATATTTGAATTTCGAATGGTATTGTTTTAAAAAATGGAGGATTTAGTTCATATTATGTAAAACAGTTTCTGGTGTAAATGTAGATGTAAATTTTTTAGGGTTTCGTGGTCAAACAAGGAACCCTTATAGTTTCGCCATGTCCGTCCGTCCATCCGTCCGCAGCTTAGCTCAGAAACTCTCAGTTCTAGAAAGCTGTTATTTGGCATGAATACAAGTCACGCCGAAAAAGTAATAAAGTAAAATGTTGAAAAACCAATCCCCTACACGTAACGTGGGGATGTTTTTTCATATCTCGTCAACCGCATAGTGGGGTGTCGTTGGATAGGTCTTTCAAAAATATTGCGGTTTTGTATGAGCGAAGGCCAACATTCGTCCCCATAATCTAAAAAAAATTTGTTTAAGATTTTATTTCACAACTTTGTCTACGTGATTTATATGTAAAACCATGCTAAATAAGCTTTTTAGTATCGAGAGCCTCTGAATTAAACGGCGGACAGACGGACAGACGGTCATGTTGGAACTATAAGGGCGAAACACTTCTTAGTCAGACTCTTCTACTGACCATTGAAAACACCCCATACAAATTCTTAAATAATTATAACGTCACTGTTCATTAACAGCTATAATAATAATAAATAATAATAAAAATATTTTATTGAAATCAAAAGTGCACCTCCATTAACTTAAACATAAGAAACCTAACATTACATAACATAAGCATTGGTGGTGCTGCACCCTGACGCCAAAAGGAGTCCACTCAGCATGTGTTGCGGCACAGGTGCTGCAACGCTGATTTTCAGTTGATCCCGAGTTTGCGTGCGACGATAAACAACATCTTAAGAAAATGTTATAACTTGCTGTCCTGTTGAGTGCGCTCGCATTGTTTTAAAAGCTGATTGTGTAAGTGTAGTGTATGGAAAAAAAAAGGCATACTAAAATATGTATTTAAATGTATAAATATATAAAGTAAAGTGTGTCTTGGAATAATAAACTAATACTTTAATTTTAGAAATCAAACATAAAATAAATCATCATAAATATATCTATTAAGTATAAATTATAAATTCCCTGTTTGAGCGTACGCGCAGAGTGAAGCCACATCTAGTGGACGTGACTCAGTGATCTCGCCAACTGGTTTACTTACTATTTAACGCATGGATTGTTTGTACCCGCTTTGTTTAAATGTATCGGCGTTTAGGCCATTGTAAGTGTTGTAAAACTACCTGAATTATTTTTATGTTCTTGCGCTCATTACATTATTATGTGTACTTTAAATTTAAGTTCTCATGCAAGTGAATTGTAAATTCTTAATGAGAATAAATGATCTTTAAACCTAAAACTAAATAAACATATGACTTAATAATATAATAATAATTTAACTTTCTTCTGCGTATCTGTCCAAAACCAGATTTAAATACTACTGCAAACAAAGTTTGACACTGCACGAACTGGCTATGGTTGGGATTTCTGAATATTAAGTAGGTATTTTTTAATTTGTACTTAAATGATCCCATTGAACAGGAATTTCTAATTGACGGTGGTAAATTGGGATACACCCATTTTTAACAATGTATGAAAATTTCAAAACCATTTCGAGGAATAGGCTTTTCGAATCGATCCCAGTAGTTACATTAAAAAAATATGTTACAATGAATTAATTATATTAAAGTTAAGAAATTACCTTCATTTGACCCCTAAATGCCCGTCCCAATTGCGCTATATCAAGCACTTTTGTGATTATACATAAAACATATAAAACCTCTCCAGTATTTTATTTTATAAGTACAATTTAGATATCTAGCTGACACCTACATATGAAGACAGCTGTTGTCATGTCAAATTTATTTGTTTACAAATTGACTGTAATTCTAACGATAAAATTAATTTATTAATGAGACAATTTCTCTTTGAGTTATGTGTGATAAATGTTAACAATTTGTGTGGTAAGGTTTAACAAGAGGTTCAAAAAGACGGCATCAACATTTATGGTAGAAACTCATGATTGGAAGTATGGAATCCGCCTTTTCAACAAATTTAATGTGATTGTGTTAAGTAAATCTAGTCTAGAAACAGGGTCATGTAGGAAGTGTTGTATTAACTGAGGTCTAGGTAATAAGCAATGGTTGAATGCTTTTAAACTCTTAAATAATAAATTATATCATATTGCGATTGTTTGTTTACATTATGTTTGAATGACGTTCGTCTATTATGACTTTGAAAACAGATCACAGATAATAAAAAAACGTCTTTCTAAATCTTAAACGAAGTATACCCGTTTTTTATAAATATCTACGTCATCTTGTCGTTACAAGTAGGTAAGGTTACTTTAATTTAATAAATTATTTTAAATATTAATAATACATTTAATCATGGAATGCTTGAAATTAGTTTCTTATAAAAGGCTATTCTTTCGAATAAAAATGTAAAATCAAGCAGTTATTTTTTTTGGTGTATCCCAATTGTTCCAACATTTCGTGGCAGCATACCGAAAACTACCACGAAACGCAGCCGAGCAGTGTCTAGGGCAAACAAGACGAGTCGCGGTTCGCACCTCGCGCTTGGAAAATAGAAGCTTCTAATAGAGGTAGACTGGCTGGCGAGTGGTGATCACACCAAAGAGCAGCGTGGCAAAATGTAAAGAACGCCTTGCGTTCATCTTCATCAGATTGCTGCTGTTTAGGTACGGTGAGACGCGAGTCCTAGGGGGAATCGGAAAACAAAACCGTGCGCAAGCGTTCTGTACACGTTGGATAAGTGCCTTAGTACGAGCTAGAAGGCAACCGCCAATAACTGTATCGACATAATTGAGCTTCGAAAGAATCAAAGTGTCACATAATTTTATCCTTAAATCTACACTCAAATAATTGCGAACTCCGTATAGGACTTTCAGCCTAAAGAAACACTGTCGTACAACATTTAGAACATGATGTTCAAAACGGAGCTCGGCGTCCATGTGCAGGCCGAGATTGGGAGCAACCGTGACTCGCTCCAAGAGTTCATCACCCAGCTTCACTTGGAGGTCAGATTTAGGCATGTTTTTCATTTGAAATTTAGTGCCGAGATAAAGAACCTTTGATTTTAAAGGATTGAGAACTAAGCCATTCCTCCCCGACCACTCAGATACACGTTCAAGGTCCCGATTAATCGCTTCAACCGCTTGTGAGACATAAGTAGGCTTAAATCATAAATCATAAATGGAGATCATCAGCATACATATACGGTAATCGCAATGTTCCAAGCACTTTGTTTCAGCAGTGTACAAAATAAACAAAATGGGGCCCAAAATGGAACCCTGTGGAACCCCGCAACTTAAAGGGACTACTTTAGAGAAGACTGTGGATCCATCAGCATTAGTCAGTCCCACACACTAGGTCCGACTAGCCAAATAACTCGAAACTACCTTACCGTGGTACAGTCAAACCCGTAAAATGACAGCTTAGATAAGAGCAGAGGGATATTAATTGTGTCAAACGCCCGTGAAAAGTCCAGTAACACGAGGAGGGTTGCCTCGCCTTTATCCCTTGCTCTTAATATGTTGTCTATAACATCGAGCAAGGCGGTTGAGGTACTTCGCGCATTCCTAAAACCAGACTGCTTTAATGGAAGAATGCTATTAGCTTCGAGATATTTTGTCAGTTGTGAGCACAATACCTTCTCTAAAAAATTTGACAGAAAACATAAAATGCTAATTGGTCTTAAATCTTTAAGGTTAGACGGATTAGTAGTTTAATATAAATGGTGCAATTTGTAATTTTGGTCGTAAATATTAACTACGTATACGTACGTACGTAATATTAAATACTTGTGATACAATTTATCTTTAAGTAGCTGTCCGTGCCCGGCGTTGCCCGGTTGTACTTTTTCTTTCACACAAACCTTGTCCTGACGAAAACGAACACAACTAAAATAAAACAACCAAATCGGTCGAGCTGTTCTCAAGTGTTGCTCCGTCATACATACATATGGCGATGGATTTTTATATAGGTACATAGGTTGAAGCGTAAGGGTCCTGAAAGTGTTTGGTGCAAATATGCCAAGATATTTGTAACTTTGCTTTTATGCGTAGTACGAATACAAATAGCCAGACATTAGTTTCCTCATATTAGTGGAGTGAAATGCAATAATAAATGGGACCCCATATAAGAAACTTTTTTTTCCAACATATTTTTATTTTTGTTGTATTGTAAAACCGGTACCGAATTTGAAAAATTCGGTATGATTATATTACAAACACTGAAGAAAAACAACAAATACTTAAAAATGGTCAAATGTGAGTTGGGCTCGCACTGATTTGATTCGAAATCGAATTCAAGTTGGAATTTAATAAGAGCTAATGTGCCTCGGTACGGAACCCTCGGTGCGCGACTCCTACTCGCACTTGACCCATAGATTGCTGGTGATTCCTTTTTTGTGGGATTATAATCGACCTCTTCAAATGTGCGCGTAGCAGTGCTCAGAACTATATTTACCGGCCCCCTCTTTAGAATCCGTTTTCAAGCTACATTTATAGCATTCTGCGATATAAAAACTTTCACGTCTATGCGTGTCGTTTATCAGCCTCTTTATGTTGAAAATTAAAGTTATTTACGGACTCTTTCCTATACACTATGTTACAATTAACAGCTCTGTGAGGCTAGACAAGTTGCTTAACGCTAACGTAAACGATTTTCGAAAACTGATACTGTATGGAATTATTGAATGTCAAGGTTTCCCCCGCGTGGTGCCGACGGAGGGTGCGTCGGCGCTGAGCACGCGCCGGCGCACGCTGGACTGCCTGGCGCCCGCGGCGCCGCCCCGGCGCGGGGGCTCCCTGCGCGCCGCGCGCCAGCCGCCGCCGCCCGAGAAACCCACAATGGCTTTCTGCAAAAGACGCCTGTCCTGGCCAGAGGTCGACAACTCGGTCAATTCCGGGTAAGTGCTACGTATGCGGTTTTTCTAGCCAAACCAAGGGCTTAGGCACTAAGTAATTTCGTCTTTGCGGTATTCCGTCAGCGTTTTGCAATCTATGCAACGTAAAGTAAATGCGTAAGTCCCTTTCTTGAGTATTCAGGTTACATACATATAACTTGAAATTTGAGATGTTTCAACTTCCGAGACTAAAATAACACACGTTTTTTTTGTCACAAATTCTCGCCGTCTACGCTGCGCTTGGTTTTTGACACGCTTCTACTTACTATTAATTACTTGCCCGTTACGAGATGAGACATGCAGAGCCCTTATCACCTAGCCCTGCGCTGGAGCGCGTTGAAAAAGTGTGAGCGCTAGTCTTTCGACACATCCTTATAATCTGTGGGATTTTTACCTAGCGAAATAAAAGGAACACAGGACTATTGGTCGAAGATCCGAATAGGAGACGATTTGCACCGGGCTGCTTATTCGATCAAAAGTATTTTATATCAAATTTGATACGCTAAATAATGTGTGGCGAATAGGTTGGCTGAAAAAATTCAGTCCAGTACTTATATCATTAAAAAAATTATTAAAAATGAACTTTTTTTAAATTGCAAATTCTAGTTTAATAGACAAATTACATACTAATCGAAAGTATGAAGCCTATAGAATATGCAAACGTTAGGTGGCCTTAAAACACAGTATTTAACTAACTGTAACTATGCTTGAGGGTCACAGTTTTGCCACTTTTTAAATAGTTACTCAGCGTGTCCTTGTCAAGATTTAACTTTCTTTTTGAAGTTTTATACTTACAATAATGAACTTTAAGACTAGCTGTTACAATAATTTTGCACGTAAATGTAATTAAAATTTAACCTAAATAGGTATAATTTTATTTGATTTGCCGTACTTACTGCGATTTCTTCGTAAAGTTTGATGTCTTTTTCTACGTCGGTGGAACTTCTACCTTTATTGAATTTTTTTTTGTACTAGAAGCATATTTTATAACCTGTAATCGAACATGAATGAGTTAACACATTGCAAGAAAATATTTTTGTCATCGTTCATATTTCGTAAAGATTCCGAACCATGCAAAAAATAACATTTTTTTTGTCCCACAAGCACGACGCACGACGGACGATAAACCATTTATCGTGTAGCCTGCATCACCTTTGGGAATGAACACGCTATAAATTCATTTTGGACGCTGACACCAAAACAAAGATAAATAACAGTATCGAGAAGTCACGAGCCAAAGGATATTAACGTGTTCTGTGGGAAGGGAATTGCAAATCAGCGGCAAGTCCTTGCGGCCGCGGCCCGGGAGTTTCTATCAAGGCCGCCCCGGTTCGGATCGCTGAAGGTGCTATTTATACACAACCACACACCTTTTAAGTGGAGATCTCCTCCGAGCGGGCACAGTATATCCCTGTTAGGTCTACTTTAATTAACCATAAGTCGCTCTATACCACCTTTTATCATGTTAGTAAGGTAATTGATTACGTTCGAAACGCTTGCTCGGGTATTAGGCGCGCAACTAGCAATCTCGCCGGGGTCGAGTACAAATTAAGTTTATTTAATTTAGACCTGAGTATTAGGTAAGGAGCGTCAATAAACAAAGTGGGTGAAACGCAGAATAGCAAGCGGTCCTCCGGCGTTAGATGACTCGATTTATCAGCGCGAGCCTCATTTGGCCGAATGGAATATTTGATTAAAGTCTGGGGCGCGATCGCTGCTTTTATTTCATTCGACACCTGCGTATTTTAACTTTGCTTATGTTGCTGTAGTAATTTCCGGTGTTTATAACAAGTTTATTTCGTAGACAGTGACGTTGTGAGTTATTTCGGTCGAGTTACGCATTTATAGAGTGTCAGATGTTTGGTGCTCCTGGCAAGGCTGATTGCCTCATCAGCTCATCACTAATAGGGATGAATTAGGGATTCAGCGAGCGAATCATCTTCAGTAGGTACAAGAGAAATTCAATTTGTTATGATTTTGATACGGTTTGCTCATCTACTTACATTGACAGTACCAAAATATTATAAATGCGAAAGTTTGTGTGTATGTGTGTGTGTGTGTGTGTGTGCGAGCGTGCGTGCGTGCGTGCGTGCGTGCGTGCGTGATTGCGTGCGTGCGTGCGTGCGTGCGTGCGAGCGTGCGTGCGTGCGTGCGTGCGTGTGTGTGTGCGTGCGTGCGTGCGTGCGTGCGTGCGTGCGTGCGTGCGTGCGTGCGTGCTTGCGTGCGTGCGTGCGTGCGTGCGTGCGTGCGTGCGTGCCTGCGTGCGTGCGTGTGTGTGTGTGTGTTACTACTTCGCGCTGCAACGGGTGGATTTGGATGAAATTTGAAACGGAGATAGCTCATACCCTGGATTAACACATAGGCTACTTTTCATCCCGGAAAATATAAAAGTCCCGAGGGAGCAACGATAATCGAAATCTACGCGGACGAAGTCGCGGGCAGAAGCTAGTAAAGCTATACATATAGCAACAAAACCCTTAAGAGAGTCAAAAAGCACCAAACGTATTACAATCAAGATAGCTATATCAAGCATTTATATATATTTGTGCCTATTAGATGTGTGTGTTTCATGAATGGTTTCATGCGATTGGTTATACACAGCAATAACTTGGCATAATGCCTGCAACCTACTTTCTCTGCGTCCACAGGATGTAGGTTTATTATGATTAAAGCAACAACTTATTAGCCGATATAGGTCATCCAGCGACCTGTTGCTGGTCCCAGCACGTGCGCTCGGCCCTTAAGTGGATGTCCTCCCGCTATGCGCCACCCTCACGTTAGCTTGTTTTCTGTAGGCGGCCTCACTCGAACTTTGTTATATTTAAATACTCGTAAATTAAGTAATTATACCGACTGAAATTAAAGCAGCTGTTAGTAATTCTGAGAAAAAAATAAATGGCAAATAACACTAACACTTATCGATATTTCGTAAAGTTTACGTAGGTTTAAATGACCTTTTAACTATTGATATTGAAACGTTTAGGCTATTGATATTGAAACGTTTTTTTAAGTCATATCGGTAATAACGATTTCCCGGTAAAAATACGACATAATAATATTAAATGTTGTTCTTTTTAACGCACCGGTTAACTAAAGTGGACCTCATGGATCAAGAACACTATAATTTATATTAGGCGGAAGTTAGTAGCACGGTCAAGAAGCACTGCACTTGCAGAAATGAAAAGGCTGCCGCTCAGTTAAACCGCCTAATGAGAAAGCGCTCATAGACAACAACGTCGAGAAGTATCGGAATAAGATACATAGGTACCTATACCTACAATAGTAAGAGCTTTGTTGTGCTACACGTAATTCCGATTACTATAACCACAGGGCGTCTCGAACAGTTATGTCAGCACAGGGCTGTAGTAATATACATATTTACTTAGTTGTGAATGGGGACATCGGTCTGCACCAATTTATACATGTTAAATACCTACAAATTAGGAGTATTATTTTTCAAATAGCAAATCACTTTACATTTTAAACATTTTCAATAAAATTTGAGCTTTCGACGCGCATTGTTAGATTGGAAATAATATCATTTAAGCGTTTACTTATAGCGTCCAATCCGGATAGGAGAAAATAGTTCAGAGAATTCGAATTTGAAATTGTGTATTTTCCATTTCGCAAGGAACCACGACTAAATAATAAAGACTACAGCCACTTGAAATTAGTATTACATCTAATTTAAAAAAAAACCGGACAAATTAAAAAGCCGGACAAAGTCTAAACGTCCGAACATTTCCGGCCTATTCCGGACGGATGGTAACCCTATTTAATTATTTATTTATTTATTATATAAAAAAAAGAAGACAAGAAGCACCTCTAATTTTACACCTAGTGAGTCTTAAAACACTTCACTTCGTAAAAACCTTATTGGACACCTTTGTTTTTTTCATACCAAAGGAAAAATAACCGAGTAAAATTAGATGACAGAATAAATAGTTGACCGAGTAGGTAACTAAGGCGGTGTAAATCCAACAAATTCCATGAGTATAGGATAATACTACATAGTAATACTGAATTGATTTAAATACCAAAATTTTATAATTTTGAACAACATTAATAAATGGAAATAATTCGGAATATTCCAAACTAAGTGCATAGCGTACGTCACCTAATTTAACTTGCGACATAGTTTCACATCGTTTACGAAATAAGTTAGGTACCTACTTGTTTAAACTCATTTTGATTTTGTGTTCTTCAGATAAGGCTACAAACTTCTTGGACGCGGTTCGAAAACGGCTTGACAAACGGCTTTCTGTCCTATACCTAGTTTTTTTTTAAAGTATCCGACAAAAGCACTAACGTGAACATCCATCTTGTGCCAGCACTCATTTTCATGTCACGTTTGCCGATAACGAAGCACGCTCGATCCATTTGAAATTTTGAATGAATGACAGGTTGCTTTCTTGTTTTTAGCTTTATGATTGTATTGAAAGTCTCGTTGAATAGAAATGTTGGCACGCGTGTCCTAAAATATAATTTAAAAAATATCAATAGTAGGCTTGACATTGTTAAAGTTTTTACTGCTTTTTGTATTAGGTTGTTAAAGGGCTTGGCTGATGGTGTTTATATTGGTTTAACTAGCTCCTGCCCGTGACTGTGTTGCGATGTGTTAATCCAGTCTATAAGCTATCTCCATTCCTAATTTCATCCGAATCCGTCCAGTCGTTGCTGCGTGAAGGAGTAACAAACTAATACACACACACACACAAACTTTCGCATTTATAATCGGCTATAGTCGTCATCAGCTGGTTAAGTTAAGACTATGTGTCAGTATCATTAACATTATATGAACATCATGGTCGTCATCGTCGTCGTGCGTGATTATTTTGAATAACATTAATATTTGATATTATTATAAGCGTCGCCTATAGACCTATTATGGCAACCAATATGCCACTATGACAGCCATACATTACATTTTTTCAACCTGTTTTCTAATGTACCTAACCTAACCGCTAGTAGGCTAGTAGAACGCGAGCATAAGTACAGTCGAGTACAAAGATATGTATACATTTTTGGACCTTATTTCAATGGAATAAAGTGAAGAAGTGTATACATCTCTTTGTACTCGACTGTACAAGTACGAGTAAGAAAAGTATCGCAACAGTAGGTATGTGAACTTAATTTAAGTCGTGATCTCGTGATATGCGTGTTTTTTTTTGTAAGATTTCACTTCTGCCGATGTGATGATGTGACACACTCGTTTCTTTTGTAACCTATCATGATAGAAACATTATTAGGTACCTACATTAATTCTGTGAGAAGAACCAATTAATTACAAATTATTACTTTATTAAGGTCAGGTGTGACTGTGACACACGGACGAATAGACCGCCCGAAGAATTGAAAAACTGGGTTTAGTAGAAATGAAGTAACATCACACTCTCATCCATAAAAGAATAGCCAAGAAAATCAAGCCGGGGCAGCCGGCACTAATACAAGTATCTTGTTGTTTCTCATTATTCACCTTCCTGGAAAGAAATGTTCGGCCTCTTTCGGCCGTGATACATGATCGGCGGGGAACTTGCGAAACTTGACTACTACCGACTTTACCGAACTTTCATTGGTTGCGAAATCCCTTCGTATTGATTCCTCGAGGTGTTTTATTTCATTTTAAGGAGAAAAACTTCAACGTCTTCTTATGAAACGCTTTGTACTTAGTTTACTATGCCATTATTTGAGTTTCATAGGCAGTTGAAAGAAAAATATGAGGTGAATTAAACACATGGGAACTATGTTTAAAATAAGGAATTTTATATTATCATGTGTAGGTATCAACGCTTAGGGCCGATTAGTAAACTGAGGGCCCTGCCAAGATGCACTACGCTAACTAGCGTTTCTATTCGTTTCGTTTTTAACGAATTTCGTCACTGGTAGATGACATGATTAGAAAAGTCACGTGATCTACCAGTGACACGATTGGTTAAAAACGAAACGAATAGAAACGCTAGTTAGCGTAGTACATCTTGGCAGGGCCCTCAGATCTTAAGTGATTAGGAACAAAATATTCTTTGTGCAAAACTTGCAGTGAATGAGAATGTACTAGTATATGACAATTTAATTGAAATTAATATTTTGTTAACTTTAATCAATGTTGTATTACATTCCTAATTAAAACGAGATTCGCTTGGTAAATGAATATATAACATAGGTAGATAGCTTAAAATCATGGACAGAAACTAATAAGTAATATGGGATGACTGGTATTTTAAAAATCATCCCCCATGGGAGGTAGACGTTTGTATTGAGCTCGAAAGTTAGAAACAGGAATTCGAATTGGCACTGATTGAAAGAGGTAGTTGCATATTGTGGGTTACCCTTGTTTTATAGACACTCATTTCACTTCACAGAATTTGCATTTCATAGAAAACTGTTTTCTGCTGAACCCGTGTTGATTTCAGTTTATCTTATTACGGTTACAAGTCTAACCTAACCTAACCTAACCTACGTAAATCATATTTAGTTAAGATAAACTAAAACCAACACAGGTTCGGCAGAAAATAGTTTTCTATGAAATGAACATTCTGTGAAGTGATAATGTCTATGAAATGTTTGTCTATAAAAGAAAGGGATCCCGCATATTGTACTTATGGTAATTGTATAGTTTTGAGCGGTAAAATGACAGAATTGGGTAGGTGCGTGTGGGCAGTTAAAAAATTGGAATTGGTCGGGAAGAAATCTCATTATATTATGTATCATGTGATACGTTTTATAATGAAATGTCAACGTTGCGATCACACATGCACCTTGGATCACCGATAGCGATATCGTTAGAAGCATATTATTCTCCGCGAGTAGAAAAAAGCTATTAGTTTTAGAGATACGGGTATTATAAAAATCTATTCCCTTGGGGTTGAAATAGATCGAAGAAGTTTGTATGCGAACAATGCATGATGTTCATGAGTTATTTTATTTTATATTTTAATATAAATTTTACACAAACTTCGCCTTCGTTATGAAGGACAATAAATCAGCGAGGTAAATCAAGTTTTCGTTTCATTTTTACATTATTTTTAAATGTAGGTACGTTAATGAAGTTGGAACTCTATTATGCCTCTTATCTCTGCCCGTATACTTTTTAAATTCATCGTCTTTCCTCCGATAAATTGGTAAAAACTTTTGCAATTTCTTGCGGAAAGTTTTTACACATTACGTGGGAAACTTTTTCGCCACGTTAAATCACTAGGGAGCAATAGGAGAGCACAAATATCTCGTTTGTTAGGATACACGCGGGGAACTACTCCTAGGCTGTAAGCTGATTAGAGGAACATTCGGGATTAGTGAAATTGACTTGTCTATATCAAAAGCAGGAAATACAATACTGCAATAACCCCATAGAATCTAGGCAATGAGCGAGCGGCTTGCTGCAGCCGTGGGCTTTCACGTTTTACCTCTAAACTGAATTATTCTCGCAAGGTGAGCTCAGTTCAGTGTATTATGGACAGGTATTTAACGCGAACAAGGTTAGCTGCGATGGCATTAATTATACCCTGGAGACCTACAAGTCCATGGTCAGGTAAGTTGATCAGTTTAATGTGACTCAGAGGTAGTAGCTATACCCTACATAATTTGATCGTTAAATTGGTTATTTTGCTAACTTGGCTTTCCTCTTGCCTCTACGTTAATGCACAGTGAAGATAGTCTACAATTTAATACAGTACAATGCTCTTTACTGCGCATCAATGAAAGTTACAATTGGAACAAATTGTAAAAAAAATATTTAGCCTAAAATGGTAAACAACTTATCGCTGCGTAGCGAAATTTTCTAGACCATTTCAATCAAGATACTTTATCGAATTTATAACCTGAAAGCGTTGCACTATTTTGAGATTCATTGTTACACACACGCACTGAGTGATGCCCTAAAGTTCAATTGAAGATTAAGGTCTCTTTGAATGCTGTCATAGGCGACGATCTCAAAATTTGTTTCCAAGGGAATCTAGTGTTCTCCATATTTTCTACGAGAGAATAGCGAAAGGTAGGTTAAAGGGGGTCGTCGTCGGGTTGTTTAATCTTAATAGTCGGGGTGTTGCCACACCAATCAATCGATTCATATCGCAAGGTCGGACGACCTATACCACTACGACTTAAGCGTGAAATGGTTCCTAGTTTAGTACGCCGATAAATCGAATGCCTGAAACGACCAAAAAAATAAGTGTTTAGCTACAAATATTTTTTATGACAATAGGTACTATTATTACTGAAGAAAAAATGAAAAAAAAATCGAAAATAAATGTACTTATGACAACAGCTAGCGTCCATACAATTTTTTTTAGCCATAACTCCCTTAGTTTAAAAAACAATAGTCTAATAATATTAGTGGTTTGTCTCATTTTGTAGTTTTATTTACGAGACAAAACACTAAGAATACTAGACTAAAACTATAGCTTTAAAAAATGGGCCCCAGCTCTTAAGTGAGGTATAAAAACGTAAATAACATAAAATGTCACTTATATACCTACCTTTGTAAATCTGAGTAGCGTATTAGAGGTAAAGTCAAATCGGCTGCCTAGATCGGTTTATTAGTATACTCTTAGTTACATACACGTGAACCTAATAAAAGCGTGTTAAATTAAAAGCAACCAATTTTGTGTCCGATAATAATGTCGGTCTGTGCTGTCTTGGAGGCAAATAATTTGGTGTACCTACTCTTCGTTTTTGCCGTAACGCTAACTCACAAAAAATAAATGTTTACTTGAGCACCCCAATCATAAAACAAACTTTGGTACATTTGTAACAGTAATGATGTTATCAATAAGAAGAGCTCGTAGGTAGTTAAAAGTTCAACATGGAGCTGATCTAACTTTAACATCACTTTGTGAACAAATTGATGACATTCTTTAACAAGATGGAAAATATAACTGCTGCGTAAAAGTTCAGGAGAACCTAATTCGATTTTTTTTTGCTTTTTAAAAGTGATTTTACCCATTTGACGAAGCCTTATCGAAGACGGAAATATAAATGCCCTCTGAACACTTAATATTTGCTTGGTTGAGAGAAAAACCTTTTAACATATTTTTTTGCATTGGTACTTTTTGAGCTATTTAAGCATCTACGTATGCACTTTTTAAGATAAATTTATCTCGGTGGTTTTAATTACAACATCGAAAATAATGTCACTAATGATACCGTTATAAAAGCAACAGGTTCATAAAACGCTGTACCTGAGTAAACACCGATGGCCGATGGCTTGACTCTCGATCACTTTATCGCCCCACGTAGGTATAATAATAGTCCGACAAAGCTCATTATTACAAGTTTTGTCGCAGACAACAAAGGAGATTGCGTCGGGATCAACACAAATATAATCAGAAACACGTAAAACTGTATATGTTTACAAGTTGGTGTAGGTATCATTTATCTGTCTTCGTTACATCGTCGATATAGTATTGGAAAGTAAACTCCTACACATCAATTCTGCCTACCTACCTATACATTTATTTTGTGAGTTATGGAACTAATGCGTAGTTTTTCGTACCTAAATATTAATTGGTCTTTAGTAGCTACGAGTACCTATACTACCTATTTCTATTCTTTTAGGATGTGGAAAATGAGTAAAAAACATCACATTCAAATTCTTCTTGGTTCTTGAATTTTAAGACTGTGTCAAGGTGCAGATTGTTCCTAAATTGCATTCTACGAATCGAAGCGACTGTAGAAATTCGACAAAAGGCGATACGACAGCAAACACCAATCCCATACAAATTGTTTGATTTCTGCAATCGTTAACGTTTGCAAAATGCAACTTGGTTGAACGCATCTCATTTTCGTTTTCCATATGTTTTTTATTTACAGTGTACAAGATACTGACGGCTCGTACTTCGAGAGCTTCACAGCGTTGTCCTGGAGGCAGGAGAACCGCCGGCTCGCCGCGCTGCGACTGGTGGAGGCGCGCGCGGAGCGCCCGCCTCCGGCGCCCTACGATCTCGGCCTGCCCACCACCTCCGCTCGCCTGTCGCACAAAGAACACGAACATCTCTACACTGAGGTTAGAAAACGTTATTTGTCTTAAAGGAACTTGTGATTTTGAGGGTGTACTGCCGTTTGGTCAAAGTATTTTTCGCCAAATTTCACTTCCCAAAAAACTTATCGCAGTAGTTTCATTTCCCAAACGAATCTTGAGCACATTTACATTTCGCATTTTATTCATTTGGTCAAATTATCGTTTGGCATCGTTTTACTTTGTCAAGTTTTATTAAGACAAACGTTTATTAAGCAAATGTTTCCCTTTGGCAAATATTATATCCCAAAAAAATGTTTGTTCAAATTGTTATTTCGCACACTCAATTTATAGCATGTCCAGTTAGGTTAGTTTAGGTTAAAATTAGGTAAGTAGGTTTAGGTTAGGTTAGATTTCATCAGGCCCGAAAGGCCAACCTACGCAGAATAGAAGCCCCGCGTAGCGGGGCTTCGTTGACTGTGCCACAGAAATAACTCCATCGTACGATTATCTTCACTTTCAGTGAAAACAAATGACAAGTTTGCGCAAATACGATGTTTATGCGCCAGGACGCAGTAAGAAAACTACCCACTTAACGAAAGATAAATCATACCCTAAATTTTATCCTATGCACTAGGTACTCAATTAGGATGTATATCGTATGCCATATAATATTTTGGGAAGAGTATGTTATGCCAAACGATACATTTGACTACATGAAATTTGGTAAAATAAAACTTGACCAAGTAATTATTTGTTAAACAATAATTTGCCAAAACAAAATTTGCTAACTGTTAAATTGCGAAAAGTTGTTTTGACTTATGATTTTTTGCCAAATGATAATTTGAGTAAAATAGTTTGGCAAGTGATACTTTGGGAAAAGTCTTTTGACCAAACATTAGTAAACCGATTTTGAGCTGTATTATATTTAAACATATACCCCCTAACTAATAATCGTTGAGTAACGCTGGTATACTATACAATGTTTTGTCATTATCTGTCATTGTGACAATTGAATTGACAATTTGAAATATAAGGACAAAACATTGTATAGCTATAACACCGTTACTCACATGTTACTCAACGATTATTAGTAACGGGGAAACACTCTTATCCCAGCGTGCTAACACAGAAGTTAGAGCCCACAAGCTTATAATTTCGCCCAAGAAGCATAATTATTATTGAAGTCTACAAATAGTCGCAATGATGTAAGTTTTGCTGCTAGGTACTGAGACAGGAGTTGTTTCCGTTTGATCACAATGAACAAAGTGATCAATTTCAAGTAAAATGTCATTACTTTAATTAAGCAATAAAGTTGATTGCATTGTAAAGATTTATAGGAAGTATCAGTCAAACTAATATGACAAGCATATACCACTGGGGCTAGAGGTAGCTTGCATTAAATAAGTTGTCGTTGGCCTCCGGCCGCTTACGGTCCCCAGGCACGCAAGTCCCAGTCTCAACTCTTCCTTCCTAGCACACATTCCTCAACGTCGCCATTTTTTCATTAGCGAGCCACCTTAAGCTTTCCCTGTGGCGTAAATGTTTTCTACATTCACCTAAGGCCACGAGATGTATTTTAATACAAAGTAAGCTTCATAGCTAGTGCAATATGCTTGTAGTTCTCGTCACTGTCTCAACTAGTTTATATTTGTACTTGGCGTATTTATTTCCGCCACTATAATAGAGCTTACGCTTAATGGAGCGCGGGAGCGGAGTAGAATAGGGTTGAGTTTTATAGAACTTTTTATGTAAGAAGGTTGTGAGTGCACTTTGTTAGCCTTAGGATTATATAATGATTTTTTTTAGGTGTTGTATTGCATTGAGAATGCAGTGGGAGCTCCGAATCCGGACGGGCTGTTCGGTACTTACAAGGAAGAGCTGGTAGAGTACGCTCGGAGGGCGTTCAGGGTGGCTCCCGAGGTGCACGGGCGCGCCATCCGCGCCGCGGACAGCGAGCGCCCGCCCACCGTGGTGCTGGCGTGCACCGTGCTCGAGGCGGACGGGCTGGAGGCCAAAGACGCCAACGGTTAGTCCGAATATTTATAATATTTAATATCAATCTTAATTAGTATTGACAAGTAAGAAAAATGTATAATTTAGGATAATTCCCATTTAAATATTTCTGTGATACAATGGGGTAACTGAAAAAGATACCGAATTTCTTTTTTTTTATTATTCTGAACAATTTAAAGCAAATTTAAGATACCAGTTTAGTTTTTAATTTAGTTTAGTTTATATCTACTACATTTTTTAATTCTAAACTTTTTTGTCGTGTATTTTTTAAGAATAACCGCAATATTGTATATAAGCTTTGAAATAATGCTAATAACTAGTAACTTAAAGATTCATACATAATGAAATCGAATGATGAGTAACTTGTTAAAATGCCTATTTACGTTTACTAATCGAAGTTGTTCACGAAGTTTATTTCTCCAAATGGTTTCTGAATGTCCATATGCTGTAAAAATCAGGTGTACCTACTTATCCCAACTCCCAATTGTCAATCCCTAATCTAATTAAACAAGGCTCGAACAAAACATAAACATACTTCAAGAAAGCCAATATTTGATTAGGAGACCCACGAGGATCTAACGGAACTCTTTCAATATTTAAAGTACACATTTGCAGAGCTAGAATTTAAAATAAAGTTTTAAAAAATATAGCTGGCGAACCAGTTCTTAAGCGGACTAGTCGTTAGGGTATCAAAGCAAAGCAATCAAGTCTACAAACTTGCCTGCATCCTTAGAATCATCGTCACTAGTACTGGCCTGTCACGTCTATGGCAGACGATTAATTGCAATATCTGTGAGATGTTACAGACATTTCCTTTGAGGGCTATACAAACCAATACGAGACCGAATATTCGGCCACGTCTTATGCATTTGTGTGTTTTGATTAGAGATCAGATATCAGGAGCTGTTTACCTACGGCTCCGAGATTTCGATTATGTTCAGTTGCCGTTGTTGCATGCATAACTACTTACTTCTGTTAATTAGATAGGTACATAATTTGTAGCAATCAATGTAATA
This sequence comes from Acleris cristana, assembly GCA_948252455.1. Lineage (NCBI taxonomy): Eukaryota > Metazoa > Arthropoda > Insecta > Lepidoptera > Tortricidae > Acleris > Acleris cristana. The sequence continues at coordinate 8,330,468 of OX411784.1, read as the reverse complement.
CTCATAACTTTAGATTAAATAGGTACGTGTATAGTGGGATAGCCCGTGAAAGCCTTTCGGGTTTGGGTCAAGTCGGTTGGACTCAGCGTATCAGAGCGAGTGAGAGAGAATTAGGTACAAACCCGAAGGTTATTTTAAAAGTTAAGGTTACGGTAGGTACTTGGTCTTCGTATTAATTAATAAAATTCCGGTTTGATAAATAGGTATTATTTTTATTAGTTTTATTGAGGTTACACGAACTTAAAGTAAATTAACTCTCGAATGTCTAAACTCTAGCGACTCATGATGGAAATTAAAATATTCTACAGTACATTTATTAACGGGTGTAGCAAGTAACAATTAACACAATCATAATGCATTCGAGTATTTTCCAAATCTGTTAATCTTTTAGAAGTGTTGCTTTATTAATCGGAATCTCATTAGGGCTGAACTTAAGCAAATGCTTGCTTATCTGTGAGGATATCGTTGAAGGCGCTAACGTATGTTAAAAGGAAATGTAACGCCGAGCAGAGCGAGGCTGACACGCGGCTCATTTACATGCAAATGGATCGACAGCACGGACCCGGCTCTAGCCGCACAAGCTGTGCATCCCTAAATAGCCTGATAAAATAATTGATCATAACTTAAAGGTCGTAATGTCATAAGAAAATAATCATAAAGAAAAATGAAATTTCAGATCTTTTTTTAAATTACATGCTAAAAGCAACCATAATTTTCCCTAATAATACAACCATGAACTTATTTGTCAGATTTTAATATTTAGTGGTTACGTTTTCGGCCTATATTCCTCCCACTCTTGAGCCCTTACTACTATGAATGGATTAATGGTCCTTACGCGGTCATCGGGCTGGTTGGGAACACAGAAGAATTTTACCTAAGCAACCCTCCCTTTGCATCAAAACACCCAATTTATATTATATCAAAGATACATACGCAACAAAATTACGATTCTTTCCGCATTCGTTACAGAAGCGGAAAGAATACCATTTCTCTTTTGCGATTGAACTTGGTAGGCAGGATGTATGGATGGAGTGATCTTTACAAAGTTTTCCACTCGGCGGGGCCCGCGGGTCGCGCGGGTAAATCCCGTCTTTTTGCTCACGCATCAACGCTCAACCCCTCATCTCATCATATTCGTAAATTATAAATATGTAGACGTCGGCTGTCCTTTTTTGTTCTTTAAACATTCAAATGAAACCTGAGATTTACGTAAATTTAACTCGTAAGTGGATGTGAGAGCGGATTAGTTTGTGAAGTGTAATACAAAAACACGTGCATTTTTTAAAGGATACGGATTCATGTACCTATAGGTATATATTACTATGTTGTGTCTATGCTAAATTCACAATGGTTGGTTCTAGTGTTATAAAATTATTTGAACAATTGTTCCATTGTAATATTCTAGGTTCATTGCTACGCTTGCTAACGAGAAAGAATTATTCTACAGCCGGAGCCATTCTCATTTTGAACTATAAGTCACTGCAATGTGTCTGCGTTTTATTACAAAATATATATCGGGGTCTAAATGTAACACAGGATTTATTTACTGTGGTTCTAGCTAGGCAAACAATGTAATCACTTACAAGACAGCGGTCTAAGACAGGGTGATAGATAGATATACTTAACAATATTTATTTTCTTTTTTGTTACAACCTGTGTACTAGTACCTCTATAGATACGAGAACTTTGGCTTATGTTTGGTATTGGTGTTAAAATGATGACTTTTTTTTTAATTTTAACAGAAACGTCTGTACGTAATTCAATAATTCGTAATTCGTAATTTTTCGCTTTAATATAATTATCAGTGAGAGCTAATATGATAGCCCGCAGGTTCACTCGTTGCTCTGCAGCGGTGAAGATCACCCTGTTTAGAGCGTACTGCACGTCTCTGTACACGAGTAGCCTGTGGGTAAAATACACCCAAAAAGCATTCAGCGCTCTTCGCGTCCAATTCAATAATGCGTTCAGGGTGCTGTTGGGTCTGCCTCGCTTCTGTAGTGCGTCGGGAATGTTCGCGGAGGCAAGGGTCGACTGTTTTTACGCAACACTCCGCAAGCGTTGTACTTCCCTGGTGCGCAGGGTGCGGGCCAGCCCCAACAGTATCCTCGCAATGATCGCGGACAGGTTTGACTGTCCCTACATGAACCGTTGTTGTAGTTTGCATGCCCCTTACCACAAATAATGTTTAATGTGTGTTCTAACAAATAGATTATAAGACTGTATATTACTAACAAATATGAATCGAAATCGACATTCGAAATAAATTAATTTGAATTTAAATTTATAAAAATGTGGGTAGGTATTCTCGAACATATTAGTTTTTGATGCCTTAAAATAAAATTAAATGGGTTTTAAGGATACATATTAATAAATAGATAGCGGGCTATCGACACAATGTGTGAAAAAACATGAAAATCAAATTAATTCTAAAAGAATACGCAATATTCAATCTGTTACGCTTTTCCAGGCAACTGTCAGGAATGTCAACAACATTCTTTCTTAGTTCAATACCGTATGGCCTTCCATTTTTCGACTTTTGTGTTACCAACAATACACAGGATGGTACATACATTATGTTGTAATAGCTGTCTGTATTTAAACTTTTGATTTGTGGCAATATTGCTATTCTTATTCTTCTTATTTGTTGTTTTATTTTTATTTTATACATTTACTATTTTCGTGCAAGAATACAATAAAAATACTCTTTATTGAACACCAAAACAATAAATTAGGAACAGTACAGTAGAGTTTATAAAATTGTGTACACTTTAGTACCTTGTGTATTTAATGCCATGTTTAAACTGCCATATATGAATTGTCACATCGTTTAAAATGACACGGTACTAAAGTGTACACATATTTATGAACTCGACTGTACAATTAAATAATATGGTCTCCCAGACCACCTTGGAAAGAGAAATACATAGCTAAGGACACAGAACTATATCGACATAGTTCAAGCGACTACGCCGAGCGTACGCCGGATGTACAGTGGCGCCCTCATCACTATTATTGTGTTTTCTAATAAAATAAAGTATTTTCTTGAAATCAGACGGTGCATTTTTGTACTACAAAAGAAAACACAACTTATAGGACATATCACATAGTTTAATAACAATTGACCTTTGAGTTATCTACTTAAACGAAAAAAGTGGCCACCTTTTCCCGTTAAGCTGACTACTCATTGGGTAATTGTTATCAAAGTCTGTTACGTATCCCATAAATTGTGTTTTTACTTGCGCTACAAAAAAGCATCGTCCGATTGCAAGGAAATTCTTTAGTTAATTAGAAAACACAATAATAGTGATGAGGGCGCCACTGGACGGTCGACGTTTGCTCGGCGCAGTCTTAAACTACAATACAAATTTTACTTCACTTTTTAACCGACTTCAAAAAAAGGAGGAGGTTCTCAATTCGACTGTATGTTTTTTTTTTTTTATGTTTGTTACCTCAGAACTCTCGACTGGGTGAACCGATTTTGATGATTCTTTTTTTATTTGAAAGCTGGTGCTTCCCATTTGGTCCCATTTTTTTCAAAATGAAGGTTTGATGATGGAGTCCATGAGGAATCGACGGAACTCTTCAAAACTTATAGGCACACCTATAGCGATTTTGGTATTTTTCATTGTAACTCGTGTATTTGCTCTTGGAAAGCACTATTTGGTAAAGTGGAACTGATGATGAAAACCACAGATGGCCACCGGAACTCCTAAACGGTATATATTTCAAGGGTGGCGACAAGATATTTCGATTAAGATAGTTGAGCGACTATGACGAAGCATATGTACGTTTAAATATATGACTATGACTTTCCCACGGCGTTGCTTGCGGCGAGATTGAATTTCAATGTTCTATAGTTTCTTATTAAATCTTATTAGGTAATTAAAGTGGGACTACAAAACAGCATAATTATGACCAGTCGGCGTCCAACAATATTTTAACCAAAAGCAGACTTCAGTTGGACTGACCTATTACCGACCATTTTAAATGAAATTATTTTTTGCTTTTTGAAGGCGGTTTTTTTGTTTTTTTAAACTTTTATTTTATTTTATACTTTTTAGTGGTCATAATTATGCTGTTTTGTAGTCCCACTTTATTAAAATGCCAAAGTGGCAAGGCCCCACAAGCTAATAGGCTGAATCGTGAAGAAATTCGCGTAAAATTTAGAGCAATACAAATGAATAACAAAAGAAGGTAAGCTCTGATAAAAGTGAAATAATTGAAACACTCTTTCAGGAAGTTAAGTTGTTTGCAGGATTGAAAAGTATGCCGCAGAGAGACGGTTGAAATGTGAAAGTTACGACCACAGGTTACGACGACCACGGATAAGGAGCTACTCGAGTTTATTACAAAAAATGGAGACGTGGTCATATTTCCGCAGCCCTAATGTGAACCATGCAACTATATTAAATACCTACGCTTAAGCTTCTTAAGTTGCTCTCGGTTGTATCTAAAACACACGGGTCTATATTATATGGCCTTAAATCATTTGCTCTAGGTAAACTAATTTACGCTATAATCATTAAATTTTACTTACAGCATAATCTACAATAGGAAGCAGTAATGTTTAGGAATGGTAAGAAAGAATAAAAAATGTAAAAACGTATTGTTGCGTTTGACTCACTGACCCAGGCATAAAAAGCAAGCTCTTGTCATGAAAGTAGAAAGTCGTGCGAGACGAGATTCATGATTCGCGATTACGCTTTTAACATTTTTTTGTAGTGTACTCAATTGGTCTGACAAAACAAAACACGTCGTTTCGTGGCTGCCCTAAAACACATGCAAAGTGCAACAAATTTTGTTGTCAGTGCGGCTCACGGCAGCGTGTCGTATCGAATTACTCGAGAGCAATGCGATAGCGCGACGCAACGACAGCCGCGCCAATAGATCGCGTCACAGCTTCTCATGATCATCCCTGCAACATTGGACATTTTAAGCCTGAATTCCCGATTTCCCTCCCATCTACCTTTACTTTTTACCTAAATATCAATCATGTTTAGTTAAAGGGGAAATCGTGCTTAAACGGTGACTGAAAGCAAAAATCAAATTTCCTAAAAATAAACTTTGTAACCACGGTTTTAGAAACGTTTACGAAGTTGAACATTATTCTATTACGTCTCTCAGAGTTGTACAAATCACATTAGGTATACTGTAGTGGGCGGCGTAATAGAATAAGGACGTAAAAATGTAAATATAATATAAGTATTATTTACCCGCGGGAAATGTTTCGCTCGTGTAAAGGATTTGATCCGGGTAAGAGGAAACGGTTGAACTGGCCCGAGTCGAGTTTCATCAACAAGACAATATTATTGTTCTACTTTGCCACCAACGTCTACCTGTGTATCTGTTTATTATAATGGTATACATTCAAGTTTCTAGTTATTTTAAAGGTCATAGGCACCTTCCGAGAAAATTACTGTTATGTAAATTACTTATCATTAGCTGTTTAGATTATTATATCAATACACGAGTTAGTCGGTGGATGCTTGTAAATGTTTTTTTTTTGTAAACGTGTAAGTAGTATAATGAACACCCAACTTTGTACAGTATAAATAAAGCTGTCAATTAAGCAGGAAACGAACCCTTTATTTATAGCACTTAAGTAATGTGGGTGGTTGTAAAAATATCTCAGTCTGATAATATACACAGAAAGCAGCTGTTTCAGATCATTAGGTAGGTACTTTGATTTGAAAAATACTGGAATTTTACCCATAGTAAATAAACACCGTTTGTTTTTGTGATACTTGTTCTTGTTGTACTTACAAACTGAATCTTATTAATCCGCGCGGCGTAGAGGACGCGAGTTGATAGTTGTCCGTTTTTTTTACCTAAGTATTTCATGAAACATGTACCTACTTGTCGATATTTACGTCATCATAGTATTTACGATATCTTGATAAAATGGTGCAATTTGCGTGTATTATATTCTATACTGCCTCCTTTACTACACACCGCTTAGTAACGTATTTACCTAATCCTCAACACAAATAAGAGCGGTATTATGCTACGATCCAAATAATATACTCGTACCTATTGATACTTAATTATTAGTCTCATAAGTCATAATCGATCTCTCATTAAGGCGCACGAGCAACTTTGAACGGTATTTGATAGCAGGCAACAATATTAGCAGTCTTACCGCCGTAGGTAGGAACTCAGGGACATTTGAGAGGCAATTAACTTATTCCTTTTCCAAACTTGTGTACTTATGGAAAATCTAATCTAAGGAACGACTTAATCGTCATTGACTATTTCGTGTGATAGAACGAGAATAGCCGCCGCCGGCTAGCGAATGCTGAGTTGGGACCGTTTCGCAACAATTTCTCACTGTCTTGTTCTTATTTGTATCTATGTAATGTAATTTTGTATTGTTGCGAATAAATGTCTCTTTATCTTTATCTTTATCTTTAGATGTCCATAGATTACAAGCCGTTAAAAGTTGTCCGTGTAATTGCACCTATAGGATTTTTAAAGTTTATTTATCCTATTTATAAGTGGTATTGATGTGGAAGGTATTCATAAGAGATTATTTCTGTGATTTCGGTTCAACCAGGCTCTAAAACTGTGTAGACAGTTGTATGAATTCTACGCGACTTTTCAAATGTATTCTCTTTTTCCACCAGGCTACAGCGATCCGTACTGCATGCTGGGCATCCAGCCAGCTTCGCTCCCGGCGTCCCCGCGCGCCTCCGAGGACGAGGGCCGCAAGCACGGGTTCCGGCTCAGCTTCAAGCGGCGCGACGGGCGCCAGCAGCGCGACAGCCTGGGGCGCCTGCCCGCGCGCTACATCCGCGCCACCAGCGTGCGCCCGCACACGCTGTCCCCAAAGTGGAATGAGACTTTCAAATTGTAAGCAGAGCACAACTTTTTAAACGGGATAACGACAACAGAATGTAATGTTGAATGAAAACAACGTATTTCTAGATGCTGGAAATTCCGGTTGAGAACTACAATTAGAACACTTGCTCAAAATATCTAATATCTTGCAAAGGTTTAACTAAAATAATTGTAGACTATCGCAGCTGAAAACATATTTTTGACTTTATTGGCTCTACTTTTTCCGTTTGCTGTTTATATTGTACGACTTCAGAAATAAGGAATAAATAAATAAGCAATGCCTCCTGGCACATGTATAATCACTTTCATAGAATGTACGAACGTTAAACATGTACTTAAACGAGAAGAACTACAAACCTTATTAAATATCTGTCAATTATTTTCGGTGCTTTCCGGTGCTAGGGGAGGTACGAATAACTTTATATCTTGCTTGCTCATTTAGGGGAAGTGGTAACGAAAAAGCAAACAATAATAGCATAAATTTAGTAAATATTTATTAGGTTGTTGTAGTTAACACAGTTCATTAAAGCAGTAATTTAGCTTCATACACATAAAAGACAGTTTACATTCATTCTAGCAACACTTCCAATGCAAACACATAGAGTATTTAATCGCACGTTTACTCAATAGTCCTAAGCTATATCAATTATTTACACACTTCAGGAATATATCAAAAGTTCATCGTACTGCTAAACTCGTTTTACGGTATCCATAATATCCCCAGGTAGCTGTTGCGGCGTTTTAATTTTACATGCCGTTTACACCGTAACTGTAGTACCCCCGAGGCCAATATCAAGCTTCACGTGTAAAGCCAGGCTCACACGTACCTTTATGTTTAAGCCTATGTCGTGCCGCTATAACTACCGGTAAAGGATGATTAAATTAGCGACATTAAACCTTTTTGGAAAAGTTATTGCGTCGCTGGTGATACTGGCCACTTGTAAAACTAGATAATTTATTATATGCTTATCGATAGTCTTTTGTTTTTTTTTTCATATGCTTGCTAGACTCAGCTTCCATTCCATTGCATTGAATAAAAAAAATGATGTGCATCATTTAGAAACAAAGTCGCACGTTTATTTAAATTTAAAATAATTCTGCATCTCTCCTCTTGATAATATTTAAAACTTTTTAAATCTGTTGGTCTGGCCATTTTTGCTATAAGCTTTCCATTTCAACGCCGTATTCACATATTACCTATTGTTTTCTCGTAGTGACATCGACGATGTCTCATCAGACGTGCTTCACTTGGACATCTGGGACCATGACGACGAGAGCTCGGTCATGGACGCAGTCTCGCGGCTTAACGAGGTGCGAGGGGTTCGTGGTCTGGGAAGGTTCTTCAAGCAAGTCTGCCAGAGCGCGCGGCAGGGTAGCCAGGATGACTTTTTAGGTATGATTTATTATTTGCATTCAAGTAACAGCACTTTTTCTGGTTCTAAAAGCTTAGCGGCATTGTTTTTGCACCGTGTACGTACCCACTCCAGTAAGAATCACAGTATCAGTATAAGAAAAGATATACATATAGTATAAGTAACTCACTATTAAAGATGAGTTAACGAGTTCATACTCGACGGACGTACTGAACGTATTTCTCATGGAGAAGTTCCTATGGCCACCTTCCATCTCCAGACTAGTTTGACTGTACCATATTATTGTATTATCATCAGAATTATATAAGTGTGAAAAATTTCAAGTAATTGATTTCCTGGATTTGTTACATTGTTATTTTGTTAGTTACAATACAAGTGATGGTCCTATACTCGTAAGTGTGTTTAGTTAACCTAACCGCGCAATAAGCTTAAACAACTTTTAGTCAAAGTCTTCTTTGTGACTTTTACTGTCAAAGTGAAAATACAAACTTGACGATTTGAAAGTCAGTTAGTATAAAATTACTGAGTTAGGTTGACACCGTGTTTATTTTGATTTGGAGTAATTTTATGTTAGATCAAATAAAGTTAATTGGGATAGACCAAAAAAAATAACTCACTGTTTTTACATTCTAATTCGAAAGAATGGGTAATTTTAAGAGACCAAGTTCATTAATTGTGTATTTGACCCAATAGTTTTGTTTGAATATCTTTATTTATTTAACAGACATTTTATGGATGACATGATTATTTTTATTTTGGGCTGGCATTTTCTAATATATTACAACAATTAAATGATATCTAATGTTAAAAAGTGATTGTAATAATGTATTAAAACATACTATTTCAAGCGGTTTTCGCCTAACCCGTAAGATACGCCTAGGAGGGCTTCAAGCCAAAAACGAAAGTCAAACAAAGGTTAAATATACTTTTGTCGAAATATCCGAAATAGATAAATATTTCAAAAACTTAATAATGCAGAACGGCTTTAAAACCTCATTTCTCGAAATGGTTTTCGAATTAGAGTAATTGTAAAAATATGAACAATCCCAATTCCTTCAAGAAACCAGTGTACTAACTCGTACCGTTTAAAAGACAATCAATTATTAAATTTAATCAATAATTTACGTTAAACCGATGTAAAAGGTTCATAATCCATAAACAAATACTTGCTTTCAACATCCTGTGAGTAAAGAATTTCTGATTCTTACGTGGGCCTCTGCACCAAAATCGAGATCGAATACTCGTAGTTCTGTCCTTTTCTCTCGCCTTGTCTAAGAATGGAGAAAGAGTGTGACGGAGCTTCTTCTTCAATTTTTCGGTCAAGCGTGAGCGTGCGTTACGTTTCACTGCTCCTGTACTTTGACATATGGCATCATAAAGTTTTAACACTGACATTAAATTACAACAACTTGACACTAACTTTTGCCTAACTCAAAAGGACCTTTTACAATATCCATCAATTAAATATGTAATTATTTTTCAAGGGATGAAGAAAAAAATTTTTTTTCTAATATCTTAAAACGGTTTAAGGGATAAGTTTACGTTAATATTCCAAGCACTATGTCGAAGTTAAAGCAAATGGACACAGACACCCTGTATAAAGTATTTTTTTATCACTAACATCCGTCATAGATTTATTTAATTTTCTCACCATGTGTATTACAACTGCTTGATACTTACTACTTTTTACAATTTTCGTCGTGACATGCGTCACCGCAAGTTAAGTTTAAAATAATAGTTTAGTACGGCATTTAGTTACAGCACTACTTCAATGGATTATGTCGCGAGTAATAAGACTTTGTTCCGACGTTTAATGCCTTTTCAGGTCACGGATAAACAAACACCATAAGCTAAAGCCGATGGTAACGCTTAAAAAAGTAACTACTTAACACAATATAAGTTAAATAGCTCTGCCATGTATTGATATGGGTTACAGGACAATTGTAGTTGCTTTAAAAAACAAGTACCCGTCGCGCAGAGGCGGTAACTGAGATATGCAATTTCGCTTATTGGTATTTCTCTTAATCCCGCTAAGTGCCAGACACTGGGATCCTAGTGTAAAAGTCTTCTGAAGATCAAGTAAAAAGGTTTTAAGTCTAGTATACTCCATTCATGTGTATACCCTTTTTTTATCACGAGATAAGTCGACTTGTACCTACCCTTTTTACTACGACCCCAGCATTGTGAGGAGTCTTGTGAATTTGGACAGTAAGTATTCCTATTGCACTGATCTCGTTTGATCGCGTTCTCGTTTCCCTGTCAAAGGATGTTAATGACCTCGGCTGTTCTCTCTAATGGGATGGACAGCTCTCCAAATTGAGTCGGAAGGTGACTGGTACTCTACGCGCTCTATAAAAGTATAGGATTTTCTCCCAGTAAGTACCAAAACATCACTTGTTAAGGCGCTTGTGCTGCCTCTCATCAATGATGCTGATGTGTGCACCACTAATAACAGCCATTCTTTCGTCAGGGTAGATTTCCTTAAAAATGGCATTTGTAATGTTTTTGGTCTCCGTCAATTATGACCACATTTCGTCTTTTCGGCGTCAACTTAACTGGCTTCCATTTCGTCATCGTAGGTCCCTTAAAATACCATCCACTCTTTTCTTGGTATTTTTTTTTAAACCTTCAACCCCCTTTTATCTTAAACTTAAGTAAATTTATTTACTTTCGTACCTTCCCGTCAAGGGGGTGAACTTCGTCCCTCCCGCTCTCTTAAGCTCGCTATTTCTTTTCACCCCACTAGTTTCTTGCTAAAATCTTTCGCCCTATAAAAATGATGAACTGTCACTTCATATTAGACGAGCAAGCCCCTGCAAGCTTTCTTTCAAGCGCATGCTTTATAAACATGTGCTGGAACAAATTGTTATGTAGAAAATATAATATAATTTTTAGTTAGTATATTTGTATTTATGGAACAAATTGTTGCGAAGAAAATATAAGTAGACCCTATAATATTTACTTTTCAGTCTCGTGGTCTTATTTTTAAGTATATTTGTATTTATTGTTTTAATAATATTTGTTAGTACTTTTTACATACATACATAAAATCACGCCTGTTTCCCAGAGCGGTAGGCAGAGACCACTTCTTTCCACCTGCTACGATCCTAACAAATCTTTTTCGCTTCTTCCACATTCATACATCGACACATATATTATTATTTTGTACGTATTCCTCTTTGGTTTGTTTTCTGTAGACAAATTGTGCTAGTTTCTGTGTGATTACTTGGACGACTTGTGGAGAATGCCATGAACCATTACGTCGGCCATTTGTAAGTTTTGTGCAAAAATGATTAAATATTAGCAAGAAAAAGAAACATATAAGTACATGAAGATTTCCAAATATAAAGTTTCCGTCAAAAATTCATTGAGTGGTTCATGAGTTCCAACACGGTGGTCTACATTAAGTATAGCGGAGATCCTGTCAACGCCTTCCGACTCCATCATCAAATCAGCAGTTGGGTACCATAATATTGCATTGTCATCGGGTTTACATACGTGATCCCAGGCTGTTCCATTAACGGAAACTACTGCAAAATTTCCTTGCACGATTTGAAGCGGACAATTTACTTACATACATACTAGTAATACTAATAAATATAACATACGAACAGTGCGAGTTAAATAAATGTTTGCAAAAATAGAGTCTTTCAATTCCTCGGATTCCAACACGATGTTTTTTTCCTCTTTAATATATTTATAGATGTCTGGCGGTATCCAAAATCATTGCTTTTGTGTTAACCAGGGAAAACCGGGGGTTAATGCCTTATGTTCCAACCGCTATTTCCTCTTAAAGATAAATTGTAACGTCGCTTATTATAGCGTTGGAGAGAACATAATTTCTCGTTTCCACAGCTATTCCGCGCAGTTGGCGTGGGCTTATTTGAGTTGTGGAAGTACTTAACGTTGTTATGTTCCCAATATCGAAATTAACTTATGTGTCAACACGGTGCTGGAAGCAGGAACACCTGTGCCTGGAATTTGCTGTCGCCGAGACTTTATCAGGACTAGAACCCTCGATTAGGAAGGCGTATCGACATATACTGTCAAATAAATAACATTATTTATTTAAGTGCTTCCCTAGCATTAGAAGAGCATCTAGTGGCTTAACGCTCTAATACAGGACTAAGTACGTAATATAGGGTATATTTTATTTGATTAAACCGGAGTGAAGTAAGTACCGGTCCCTAGTAGGTTATCATTGGGTCAGATGACAATGGCTTCGTTGTTGTAATATAAAGAATAACTGGACCTTTCAATTGAATTCTGAGATGATCACAAAAAGTACCCACCCTAAAAAATCATAACAAATAAACGATGGAATGACGACGTTTTTTTTTGTCTACAGATAATTATATCGATTCAGTATACAACTAGCTAAATTCAGTCAACGTCTATCTACAGAAAAAAACCGTTGCATGAATCTAGGTCACACGAGTATGGACTAATAGACTACGTGCATGTTACATCGATAAGTAATTTTAAAAAATGCGGTTTTTCCGTGGTTGCCAATATTTGGGTTCTTCAGGAGGGAGACTAGTTAACGAGCCACCCGGCTGGACCTCTATTTAATAACTGTCATAATATTATTGGAGAACTACTTAAATAAGTGTAAGCCATTCCGTTTATTTTTCAGAATACTGGATGTAGATGTGTTTCTGAATGAAATGTCCTCAATAATATTGAATGAATGGGTGTTGTGGTCCATGTAAATAATTTACATATTTTTACGCAAGAGCCGACGACGGGTCGGTGCCTTTGCCTTTTTCAGCTGAAAGCGACATAAGCTCGCATTTTCCTACCCCAAATTCAATTTTATTACGGTCCAATAAATTTTTGGAACTTACATTCTTATGTACGTTTGAATTTGTCACTTGTTTATTAGTTATGTTTTTGAAAATAACATTTTATGGAGTTGACTTTAGGGGTGTGTTTTAAACCAAATATTTATAAAACCTTTTGTTTAATTTGACACTTTAAATGGTAATAAACATTGTACCTAATGTCCTATAAGTATAACTCAAACTTGACACATCATGCATAGGTCGACGCGATACTTTGAGATTTATATTCTTTACCTCATCAATATTATATTTCAGCCATGGCTCACAACACTTTATTTGTGAAACCAGTCAGCGGAATTGGCGGATTGGTATCTTGTCCAATGAACACAAACATAAAATCCTCCTACTGTTTTCTGTGGACGCGGTAAAACTAGGTATCGTAAGTTTCATCTATAACTGGCGATATCGGTGAGCTTCCCGAAGTGCTCCCGCGGGAGACAGCGTCGAAACCCCACTCGAAGACGAATGTAAACAATACTTTTCGCGATGTAGACATTTTAGTATGGTATGGTATACCATATGGTTCATATAATCAAGCTTTTATGGGTTCCGTACCCGAAGGGCAGCCCAACAGAACCCTATTGATATGCCTACGCTGCTGTCCGTCCGTCCATCCTAACTTTAAAGAGCTGTAGGTATATATTAAACCGTAATAGATAACGGGTTGAGATTTTTTAGGTAAAATAATAAAGGGGATAATAATGAATTTTTTTTTTTACTCGTCGATTAAAATCTGTGTATTAAGATTTCATAAACAATACTGCAACGTCACTCATTCCATCGTTGAATAGTTTATGTTACTTCCGAAACAACCGAAATAACTGTTTCGATACGCTCTGGACAACCGAAAAAAAATTAAAAATAGAACTTCGTATTTCAATAATATGTGTCCTTGTTTAAGGAGACTCGATCCGATACAAAATTGCCAATCTATGACGTATCGGAACGTAGCAGCGTCGCGTCATCTGTCAAAAATATACTTAAACTTGCTGCTGTATCCAGGGCATAAAAAAAAAACGCTTTGTTATTGGCTAGTATTTAGCCAATCACAGCACAGTACTGCAACATTACGGACGCCGGTGGTGTGATAACTTTTCTTTTCAAAGCTAAGCGGAAGCTACGGAACCCTCGGTGCGCGAGCCCGACTCGCACTTGACCGTTTTTTTAAAGTATATCGCGATGTAGCGTTCTCAATCTACGATGGCACGTAGGTACTTAATGCCAGTCAAATTTACGTTGCACAGTTGCGTCAATGTAGTTATGATAAATAATCTGTGTTAATGTTGATAGCCAAACAGAACAGCATAACAGAACGAAACTAAACAAATAATAAGTACCGAAGTGGTATTCTAGTTTGCTGTACAAAATAAATATTGCTTCGGCTTTTTCAATAAACTAATACCTACCTACCTGTGCCTAAAAACTTTACGGCACGTTGGCTTCCCGGAATCTTCCCGCGGTGTGAGCCGAAATGCGTATTCGCGTCAAAAAATTGGATATAACAAGATTGATGGGCGCGAGCGCAAATTCAATATTTATTTGCCGTGGGCTTGTTTGATATTCATTTCGAATGGAAATCATTTGGGGCGGTTGCCTTTTTGTAAAACTTATGCACTAGAATGCTCGTGTTTTGCAACGCAAATGAATTTGTAACTATAGCGAATATAGTTATTTTCACAATAGTCGGGTTATTGAAAACAAAACACAGCGTGTGGTGATATAAAAGGTGGATAATCAATAAGGCATTGTTTGTCCAGGCTGCGTGAACATTCCGCTCCGTGATATCCCGTCGACGGGCGTGGAGTCGTGGTACCGGCTGGAGGCGCGCTCACAGCGCTCGTCGGTGCAGGGCCGCATCCGACTGCGTCTGTGGCTCTCCGTGCGCGAGGCGGGCCGCCGCGGCGACGAGGACAACTTTCAACAGGTCTACCATTCATCACCCTTAATTCTATCCGCTGTCCTGCGATGTGAATAAAACAACAAATTTCTGTATTCTTTGTCGTCGTTGGTTGTTAACTTGCAGACCCGCATTTCATATTTTCCGCCCTGGGACCTGATTGATTTGTGGTCGTGTTTAATTCAAATGTCAACAGCAGCAGGCGCAATGATTTTCGCAATTTTATTTCCTAAACGCTTCAATACTTATTTATGAATCAAGCTTGCTGATCCTTTTTATTTTTAAACTATTACCGCCAAACGTCCGGATCAATGAAACTACACGTCTGATTGACATCGTGATACAGAAAGCCATTGAATATTGCGAAGTCGGGCGAAAATGGAAAAGGAACGCACTTTTTCGTTCGAATAGACTTAGATCTATGATTTCTTTGGTGCTCCGTTTAGTGTTAATAACACAAAATGGTCTCTTAATATCCAGTAACGTCGCCATCGTAGCCTAATGTTGGAAAAGCTTAATATATGGGCACTATGGGTAATAAAATGAGGATTACTTCGTATCAGACCAATATTGCTAATCTGCTGAGCTACTGCACGGAGCATTAAACTTTTTATGGGCTTTTCGTAGCGAACCATTAGTTGGTTTTCGTTACAACTAGGCTGCATAACTCGGAAGTAGAGCTGCGTCCAGCTAGAGAGCCGTATCGATTACTACACTCTCGTACTTTATGCTGATTAGATTTTGGTCTATTAAGTAACTCTCTACTCTTCAACATTAAGTTTTTAAGCCCACTGTTTTTTTATAGGTGCAGTTAGTTAGAATTTGTGCGAGAATGGTAAAAAAACGTATTTAATTCAGAAGGTTAAGCCTTGTCACAAATGTTTATTTTTATTTATGCATTTGAGAAGGCCTTCATTGTCAAAGTGAAGTTAACAGCCAACGAAACAAATGTGAAAAGAAAATGTTTTTCTACTTGTTTTGTTTAAATTATCTTATATCAAAATCAACGCGATATAGGTACGTAATTCTTTCAATTCGGTTTACGAATTAGAATATGTGGAAGGGAGATGACTGCTACCAACCACAATTTTACTAAGGACCTTTTCACATGGACATGGACATGGACATGGTATCTCCGAAGTTTCTTCCCATGGTATCTCCGACGTTTGTGACCTATTCATTTGTAGTTTATTACCAGCGCCGTGGCAGGCGAGGAATGCCATGGCATAATGCGAGTGGCTCCCTATTTGACACAATTTGGCATTAGATTATTATTTAAGTTTACCTTTTAGTTGTTATAAATGTATCCAAACATGTGTCAAATAAACTATTTCTATTTCTATTTCTATTTCTATTTACCAAAATAAATTAAAGTTCTAATGGGTACGTGCAATGTAAATTTCGATGTGCGAAATAATTGGCGCATGAAGTCTTTAATACTTCGGACAGCCTAACCCTTTTTGATATGTTACATAGATTGAGAAGGACTTTTTACTTTAAAAGTATTTTTTATGAATTCAGCAAGCGAACTAATCGTGCAGAATCCCGTAATCGACGGAGCACGATGAGTGATACGGGCCTGCGATACGTATCTACGTTCGGAATAAATCCAATCCGGTCTCCGAAGTCGTATGTAGTATACCTACCTACTACGTAAATACAATTCCTCCACCCGCTGCAAAACTCAATGACACGGCTCTTTTCGCTCCGCAAGTTTTCACATCCCCTTTCATTATACAGGGCCGCTGTTATTTTCTTCCTATTTGAAATTGAGTGGACCATCTTTTGATACCAGATCGTTTTTAGAAACTAATTACACACTTTGCCAAAAATCTCCATTGTATTTTGGCATCTTCACCATTTATTATGATGCTAAATTTCCTAAAAACTTTTCTGAAGAGGTGGCTAAATTGAGATTGGGTGAGTTTTTCGCCACCTGCGCAACTCCAACGAAATTAAATCTGCAAATTAATTTGAATAAAACATTTTTTATTGGTACAAAAAAATTGCTTCTCGCAGATGGGTTTAAAGATTTTACATAAAATAACTTTCGTAGGAATCAAGTTCCTCATTGGCTTTTCTCATAATTTATCAAGTCATAGAAAAGGAGTAAAATATGGTACAGAAATTTTCATCAGCTGTACAAAGAAAATGGCAAAAACCAATAGGCAAAATGTAATAGTAGGGTAGCCCACGACACTGAACCTAGTTCGATAGGACTAGTCACTAGTCACTTCATTCATGGGGGAACACGAAATGGTAATGCTACAAAGCAAAAAACTCAAACAAAAAAAAAAAAAATATGAAGACTCCCAAGTTTTGTTTGTTCCTCGGAAAAGGGGAGGGGTAAGGCTATACGACAATGGAATGCTGCAAGCCCCCTGATTGGCCTAATCAGTGGCAGCAGCACGATAAGCGACGCCTCGTACTTAAGTATCTAGTAAGATCGGATGACCTCATATCGTGTAAAGTAATGTTTATCATAAAACAATGAAAATCACACATTTAATAAAAAATACCCTAAGGTATAGAATAGAACAGAGGGCTTATTGTCTAACGCACTCGCAATCACGATCGTTTTCATTTTGAAAGTCGAAGGCTTGTCTGCATACAAAATGAAAACAATTGCTCCACTTTGAAGCCGGTGCAATTGCGAGTGCGTTAGACAATAAGCCCTCAGGTTGTATATTTTTTAAATTTCGGTCACTATCCACTGATCCTACGCTAAATTTACCGGTCCAAATTTAATAAAATTTATATTATCTCATTATGTCTATCGGATTACAGCATTCAAATGTATATGTAAGACATTATAGGTGTTATTATTACAACGAGCACTAATAAACAATATAGGATATCTACTTACTCCCCGTAGCACCCGTTAAGTACGGGAGCTACGGGGTAAAATTAAAAGTTGGGATACGAAAGAACTTTTACCCCGTCGAGAGGTGAGGTTGATAACATAATTTTAAAATCGTGTAGAGTTTTATCTTACCTTGAAACACGTAGCACTTCTGCAGCTCACTAATGAATTGCAAAAATTGCGTGTGATGGTTGAATTGAAATTCAATGTTGATTTGTCATTTCCGCGCGGGCGAAGTCACGTTTTAAAAGGTAACAGAAAATAAGTTCATCTTTTCTAAAAGTGCTACGGTATTCTAAGAGAGAGTCGTTTTTAAATAACACTTCAAATATACTTATTCACTTGAGAGTAAGAACTACTTAGTACAACGCCAACAGTATCTATCATTACGATACTCGTATAGAAGCAAATGGGCTAAATTCAATTAAAATAAAACCCGTACTGTTTTTTCAAAAGTCTGCAGGAGATTCCTCTTGTATTACGAGTGTATGTGGATCGCGGTGATCACTTACTAGCTTTCATTTTCCATAAAAATGGTTACAATAATATGTATGTATGTATGTAAACTCTTTATTGCACAAAAATATAAATATTACAATATTGTTATTAAACTAATGTAAAAAGGAGAGCTTATACCTAAATGGGATCTCTTCCAGCTAACCCTAAAGTAGATGAGTAAGGACAACGTAATATTAAGTAAACGTATCCTCTAGGTCCGTCAACATGAGCGTCTGTACGGAGTGTTGGTGGCCACGGAGCTGGAGGCTCAACGAAACAGGGCCGAGGCTGAGGGCGAGCCGCCGGTGGGGGAGATCGAGCTGTGCAGCGCAGCGCAGACGCTGCTGCACCAGCACGCGGTGCAGGGCGACGTCGGCCCGCTGCAGGCCGCCATCGCGCGGTTCGCCGCCGTCTGCCACCTGAATAACGATACGCCGATCGATCCCAAGTTAGTCATTATCAGTACCTAAATATATAATAAATGATTTAACCGTCTGTTGGGATGTCCCTTAAAATAATGTTTTGCTACGTCGCAATTGACGGTCATCCCCGCGTCATCCCCCAAACTATTTTTTCCGAAAAATATCTAGTAGTTTTTGAGTTTGTGCGTCCTAAGGTTTTTCTAAAAAACGAGTAACGTAAGGCCGCGCACATTTATATTGACTTGCCAAATAAGAAAAAAATACAGAAACATTTATCGATTAACCAGTTTTCTTGAAGTTAATAGTGACCTGACGTCACATAATATTAGTTGAACGTAAATTTTGTGTGTAACGTTATTTTAATAGCACAGTTTTGGATAGTAGAGGTAGTCCTTTAACCTGCATCATCCGCAAGTCTGCCAAAACTCTTCCGTATCCTGCGAAACTGGTTTTGCCATCTTTATTTTTGTATCATACGTTCTCCCTGAAAATTATTAAAATGTCAATAACGTGCACAGGTACATGTACAAGCTCCTGACCGAGCTGGAGCGCATGTGGTGCGCTTCGGAGGGTCTGCCGCCGCGCGCGGAGGCGACGCCGGGCGTGGAGGGCTCCTGCCCCACCACCGACGAGGAGCACTGGCTCGGCGACTGCTTCGTCGAGTTCCTCCAGCGAGCGCTGCACCAGCTGCGCCTCCACCGGGACTTGTATCCGGTGCTACACCACCAGAGCCTGAGCAAGTAAGTGTTCAACAAGAACAGAGGCTGTATTATACGCGTAACGTTAAAACCTACCCGTTCCCAGCAGTGGAAAGGACAAGTTGCTTTAGGAAGCATTGCACTGACTTCACCGGCTCTGCGACTTTCACCCGGTGCTGCAGCATGTCTTACCAAGTGAGTGGTAAATTAGAAAAAAAGCCGTATTTTGAGATGTCAAAACCTGCCAAGTTCCAGAAAATAGAAAGGACAGAGTTAACAGTCATAAGTTAGTCCAGCAAGCATTGCACCTACAACAACTCTGCCTGCTGTATTATACCCGGTGCTGTATTGCCAGAGCCTCAACATCCTCGACTTATTATCGAATATATCCTTTAATCAATCCTCGACCTTTTATCGAATTCGTCCAGAGCGCAATGCACCAGCTGTGTGTCTCGACAACGACTAATACTCAGAGCTGTATCACCAGAGCCTTAAGATAAGCGAGGCTTAAAACAGCATCTACTTGTCGACGCGTCGTCAAGTTAGTCCAGCGAGTGCTGCACCGGCTATGAGAGCACCGTAACTGCTTCGACAAATCAATTCTGTTTTAAAGCTAATTACATACCTACAGACAGGATTAATTTTTAATGTAATTAACTATCACCATGTAATCCAGTAATGGTGAAAATGTACTATCTGCCGAGGTATTGTATAGTTTTGCTTGTTTCAAACAATGTGAGGAAACGATAGAAATAATAATATAAGTATTTGTAAAAAATATTTCAACGAATTGAGAGAGAATCTCCTTTTTTTGAAAGCTGCGAGTATTAGGATAATTTCACGCACAATGAATCGCCGCCCGCCGCCACCCGCAGCCTACCTATCTACATACTAGCGAAACAGCCGCGTCTCCGTCCGTGTAGAATTCGTTTATTTTGTTTCCCTAGGGAACTATACAATTTGTCGGGATTAAAAGTATCCTAGTTTTATTGTAGTACTTGCATGGAATACCTGTGTGTTAAACAAGTTTTACATTTATAATATTAGGAGGATAGGATAGCGTGATGTTGAATTGAAACATTTAAAAGTATTTACACTTAAACACGTTTTGAAATGATAAATGATTTGATCACGGTAACAACTCTGTAAATTCGGTCCGTGCAACATCTAAAGTGGGTCACTCACGTCTCTTAATGTAATCAAGGGCTGAAAGTTAAGGGCGCTGGGTCGGCAGTGCAAAGCGATGGGTCAAAGTTCAAGAGAGTTTTAACTATATTTTTTTCTCAACACTGTTCGGAAGTATGAATATTTTTGAGCTTGGGGTCAGAAAACATCACTTTTATGACATGCCGTTTCCATACAAAATAAAAATATTATTACATAATTAATTTAAAAATTGTTTTATTTCCTCGCTGTAGAAAGAAGATTTTATAAATATGTGGTCGCGTTTATCGCGGTGAATAAAGCATCCGTCACTCTCGCACTTACGTATTGATCAAAAAGTGACAGATGTTTTAGCCATGTTTGCATGTTTTAGCATTATTGTTGCCACATAGATTAACACAACTATACGAGTACCTGATAGGCCCGAAAAAACAGTTGATTTATCTCACGAAAGCGGTTGTGCCATACTTGTACGTGTAGGTGCACGTGCACGTTGTCTCTGTGTGCGTAAGCTGTCATCGCTATGTTTCATCGCCGGTCGGGTTAGTACTGTGCATGTCTATTCTTTACGCCTTTGAATAAAGCTTTACACATTATATAAATAAAGCTTTATACATTACAACTACAAGTATGACCCACCAGCTTCTATGCGATAAAACAATTGTAACACTATCTGCCCGATATTTTTTTTACCCTTTTCTCTCTTAAGGCAGAGACAAGTGAAGCAATAAATGTAGCTGTCGGATAATTTTATCTGGAGATTAGAAAAGAAATTACGTGTATGGAGTGTCCTAGAAACATATGTTTTTGTTTTTTAACTACCAAACTATGTAAGTAGCGGCTTATAGTTTTTGAGTAAAATGTCTGATCCGTTTTAGCCATTCTGGCTACGGAAGCCTAAAAATAAAATTAATAATAGCTTTCATATTAAAATAAGTAGGTAATGAAAATTACTTAATTTGTTATAAAATAGTACAAATGCATGCCAAATTCCATTCCAAGTTTATGTGGATATTTTTATTAACTTCCAAGCACTATTATGAAACATCGTTCGTCGTACAAGAAAGATTGGATTAATAAGCTTAATCAACTTTCCAATTGTAACACTAGAATCTTTCTGTGAGCTTGTGGAAAACTTTGAATAACTTAGAGGTAAATAAATTGAGCGAGAACTTTTCTCTTTCATTAGAAGTAACTTCGACAAAATGACAACGGTCATTAAAGTACCTACAGCAAAATTATTATTGAAATAATTATAATATCATTAACGTACCTTTAAATGTACCCCTCATGATTGGATAAGACATTTTTTTCGAAGTCTCAATTTTTTCACTTTAGCGATTACTGTTAACAATACTGTTAAGGAATTATTCTGTGGCTCTAGCCCAGAGGGCCTAGCGCACTCGCAATCGCAATCGTTTTCATTTTGACAGTCCAAAGGCGAGTCTGCTTACAAAATGAAAACAAACGTTCCGCTTTGAAGTCGATTGCGATTGCGAGTGAGCTAGGCAATAGGCCAGCTGAGGACCCTGCCAAAATGCACTACGCTAACTAGCGTTTCTATTCGTTTCGTTTTTATACCAATCGCGTCACTGATAGATGACGTGATACGAAAAGCCACGTGACCTACCAGTGACGCGATTGGTTTAAAAACGAAACGAATAGAAACGCTACTTAGCGTAGTGCATCTTGGCAGGGCCCTCTGAGCCCCTAGACAAGATGCGTTCGGCGTTCGTTATCGTTATGCAAAATGTATAGGACTGACAGAAGATACTAGACGGTCGCGTCGAGTGCCTACATCAACATACATTTTATCAGTTTTCCAAAATCCTTTAAGTTAGCGTTTAGCAACTTGTCAAGCCTCACAGTTATTTTTATCGAAAATGTATAGAATTGATGTAAGCTGCCGGAGGTCACGTTGAGCGCTTCTTTCATTCCATAGATTTTGACATTGTCGAGAATATTTTGTAGGGCCCGACGTTATAAACGTAAAGTTTAAGTGAAATATTTTTTCAAGGAAAAGATTGTGCGCCTAAAATGCTATGGAATGTGCATGTTTAAATTAGTAACGGTGACAAACCTTGAATAGTCGTGAATAGTCACAAATGATACGGAGCTAACCAGCTTAGGACAATCTTAATTATTCGTTTCGTATAAATATCGCGAGTATGTACGCAGCGAGAAACGTTTAACGTCTCTTGTGATTTAGATACTAGAGTTAATGAACAAGCGCGGAGTGTAAAGCGGTGTTTAATTAATAATGTAACATTTCACTAATTATTTTACTGACGGCCATGCCGAAGTTGGTTTATCTGGTAGACAGAAATTTAATTTTTGCCTATAGTACTCGAAATAATACTCATGAGCTTTATTACTTACGTGTGTGTTTCATCTTAGACAATACAACATTAGTACAGTCACCAGCAATAATATATTATTTAACATTGGGCTCAAAAATATATGACACGCTCTTATGCCTCTAGTAATAGAGACGCGTCAGCTATTTTTGAGCCCAATGTTGGATAAGTAGTATATTATTGCTGGTAACTGTAAATTATTTATGTGTAGGTAACGATCATGCACGATCATGATATATCGATACTAATTTTGGATTTGCAGACTGTTAGACCGACTACGACTGTGAGTCGCTGAATTTTTAGTACTTTAAATGTAAATTATATGTATAGCTATGTATATATACTAAGTTGGCATCCTTTAAGTTATGAGGCCACATTATGCTGCCACGCCCTCACAAGAATCACAGGGATGGCATTAGGTGCTTTCGCGCAAAAAACTCACGTCGGAGATAGTTTTCACGTGCTTTGATTGCAGTGACAAATTCAAATAAATGCTGTTTACCCTAAAACTAACTTATAAAAAAAAAAGTTCACCAAGATTAAGAAGTATTAAGCACTGAACTATTGAATCAACAATCATGATTAAAGATCGTAGAGTTTCGAAGGTTCAACCAAAAACATGCGAAAAAGGTGTTATGTTTGAAAAGTGACAGTATCGAGGTTTTTGTGTCTAAGTAATCTTGTTTTCACGTTTAAATGTTTCAAGGAAAAATGATCAAATTTAGGGCCTGTTGTTTGATCAGTAGTTAAACTAACTAATTGTTAAAAATCGTTACTAATAGTTAAATTCTCAAGGAAATGTGTCAAATTTTCGATTCCTTTTTCGAATTTTAACAATTAGTTGAGTTAACTACTGATCAAACAACGGGCCCTTAGTGTATTCATAATAACAGATTCATAGACGTTATGGTTATTGATATCCAGATCGCGAAACACTGCCGACTTGATCATAACGTGTGGCCTCTTAATATCAAATAACCAATAATAACTACCGTACGAAGTAATTAATAACTCCCTACTAACTTCCTTACTTTTAAAACATTGGAACTCTTCTGAGTGAAGCGTTTCAAAGAGTTTGCCTTATTAAGATAATTTCCGATTTTAACATAATTTTTTGGTAATTGTAACCGTGTAGGGACGACAATGTGACGCATTTGTAAGTGTGTAAGGATCAGTTAACATTGTTTGCACGTACATTGTCAACTCAAAGTCACTGTAATGCGGTTAGACGGTTAGACTATTCTACGCAACTCCTCGACAAAGTCATTTAAAGCAACACCCTCTCTTTGCTTTACATAATACTTGAGTATAACCGCTCGCACATCAGATGTATTATAAATGGTAATTCAGTAAAATAATTAAAGAGTAAGGCTTTATACAATTTTAATTACGTAATATTTTTATGTTTCTCTTATTTTTTTAATATAATACAAAATCTTCGTCCAGCTTTCGCGGTTATAATTACTTTTGCATAATTTTGCAGGTTGGAATTTCTCCTGCGGTGCCTCAGTCAGCTGTCACAGATGAAAGCTTTCTGGCGCTGCTGTCCCTTCAGCAAGGAAATAAGGTGCGCCCAGAATTTCATTTGCTTTTTAATAATGCACGTTTCCTTAATATTTAGGCTTGGTTGCTTAGTACGCCTGTTAATAAAGAACGCAAAATGTTTCTGTAATGGTTCATTGAGTTACTTAAATGGAAAAAGAGAAAGATGTTTTCGTATTAATTTTGTCTTTAAAATATAAGTCTGTCACTCTTCACGACCAAATGTACTCGCTTATTTCGTTTACCCGTATATTTACGGGTATAAAGGCGGTAACAAATGGACTGGGTAAAAGAAATTCATCTTGTTGTATGGTGACTGCGCGAAAAAAATGTTTTCGATGTGTCCATGTGTGAAATATTATGTTCTTCGTAATGTTTCTCTAGAATTGATTTAAGTACAGATTTTTATAAGTACTCTTCCTGTAGTTACCTAAGAGAGTTACGATGAACAATCGATGTTTTTTTTTCAGATATTTCTATTTTAAAGCAGCTTAGTTTATCAGATGTCATTTTAAAAATGTTTGCGTATTATAAATTGAATTCGCAGGTGCCATCGGCCTGCTCGATTACTCATTACTCTTAGACCTGATTTTCCCAATCCCCTAATAAAAATACTTTTTATTTCTCGTTTACCTCAATACTAACACAAGCACTAAACAAGAGCATACCTAGGATACTTTATGATTTTTTGTGGATTGAATTAAGACTTATTTCTGATGAGACCTCCTCAGAGTACTGTTGGGAGAGATTAGGTCCGCAATACAATCTAGCTCGGTATTGTTTACCATCGTTTTTACTCCCCGACTGCGGTTTCATCAGCGCAAATTGTAGCCTCAGAGATGGGGATAAAATATAAGATGGGCACTCTCTGTGGAAAAAGACTGTCTATATTATGAACTCAGGAAACAAAGAGCCCCAGTTTGCCATAAAAATAAATGAAACAAAAATGTCAATGTGAACTTTTAATAAAGATCACATTTTACGTAACATTTTTTTCGTTTAACCTGAACTTACACAACCATACTCTTAGGTTTGGTTTGTGTGAGTTTTCTGTAACACCCGTACATAAAAACCAGAATTTTGCATAAGGAGCGTCCTCACTGAGAGCATTCGCGTGAATATTCGAGTGGTGTGGACGTTGAGCCGAGCGTTACAAAGCTTACACACCACTCGATGTTCGCGCCGAATGCTCATTACACGCGAATGCTCTCAGTGAGGTCGCTCCTTTACATAAAAACCCTTCTCTTGAATCAGTCTATCTATTGTTGACAACCGCATTCAAATCCGTTGCGTTCCTAGTTTAAAAGATCTAAGAGTACAGAGGGACAGGCGGCAGGAAGTGACTTTCTTTTATGCCTACTACAATATAAAAGATGGAATTTCTACGTAACAACCACGACGAGATTACTCTCGCCTTTGCGCGCGCACGCGGTGTTTTATCGAGGGACCCAAAAATATGAATATTACATCCATTTGGTAATCCGTCAATGTACCTACCTTTTATTATTGCCGGTTCTTATAAGGATGCACTGCGGGTAGATGCCTTTTTTATTTATGTAGTTTTTTTTGCCGTGATACTAAATTACTAACAAAACTAACCTACGCTGTAACTGGACTGAGAGAACACGAAATAAAATTCAAAACATGAACACACGATCTTTTGTTCTCGTTTATACAGAAATGCATTCACGTTTATTAGTCAATTTTTTTCACATCCTGGACAACAATATTAAGCTTACTGGACCAATGCACTCCCAGTGTTTTAATCATTATTCATACACTTACGTACCTACTTTTAAGTTTAAGTTAACAAATCCCAAACTAACCCCCATGTTTAAAATTAATTTATTTACGTTACACGCCAGTGTTTCGGTCACAGACATACATACAAGTATGCGTACCAAACAACTAAAGTCCAGTGGATGCAGAACAAATTGGCTATGACAGTCGGACGGACAGACAAACAGACAGGCACACGAGTGATCCTATGAGGGTTACGTTTTTTCATTTAGAGGTAGAACCCTAAACATATCAATATAAATAGTTCCATGAAAACTGGTTTGACCAAAAAATACTACTTTTGTTCCCGTCGAGTAAATTAATTTGGACTAGGTTTGGGACAAAGCGAAAAGCTCGCAGGAAATTATGTTACCGACGTGCATAGAACGTATTCCTTATTCTAACTTGTTTTAAAAACAGTTTTTTAATGGTATCCATTTATGCTTTAATATGAGTTTTAAACTTAGATTACATATGTCTTTTGGTCTTCATTAATATGATTCTTGATCCAGTGAGTCAATAGAAAAACATCAATGACACTATTTTCGTCAATGTAGGTACTGAGCATAACAGCTATATTTTTAAGTGCGGTAACATGATTACAGATCAATTCACCATAGTGCTTGACTAAATGGGTCACTGACGCTCAAAGTAACTAAAACATCACAAGTAAAATTATAATTTTATTGTATTTAAACTTTAACTATAATTTGACCTCATATTGTCTGCGCCCGAAATCCTTACACTAGTATAGCATTTTTGAACTGCTTAAATATTCGATCATTAATATAGTTCTTACCTATTAAGCTACGTGCACTAATTGCACTATATTACTTAGAGTAGATAACTAGGAAATAATGGTATTGTTAGAGTCCATTAGGAAATACTTGATCCCATTGTTAACATCACCAACATCGATCGCTAAGTGACGTGTTTACACGTATAACGTTTAATTAATCTCAAATTGTTTACTTGGCAACCGATTATCAAGTAAATTCCATATGATATGACTGCTTTTGAATTTAATTCGTGTAACAGAAACGAACATTTGTGCATTTATTTGATAACATCAATTATTAACGTTTACAAATAATGTATGCCCTACTAATAGTATAAGTTTTATTAGTTTTTACTTTGTTATTATTTATTGTAATTATGCCTATTTAAGTACAACTCTTATCAAGACTGGGTGATCTTCGGCGCTTGGTTGACGCATTAATCGTCTAGGCCTACGCTAATTTACCTTACCTTACCTTACAAAACCTTACAATCACTACAAAAAACAAAGTCGCTTCCCGCTGTCTGTCTGTCTGTCCCTATGTATGCTTAGATCTTTAAAACTACGCAACGAATTTTGATGCGTTTTTTTTATAGATAGAGTGATTCAAGAGGAAGGTTTCTATGTGTAATAAATGCTGGTTTTTTGAACGGGTATTACAGAAAACTCAAATAAACCGAAGGGCGGGTCGCTAAGTACCTTATAAAACTGTAGTATCTGCATTTTAATTAGTTTACTTTTATTTAGCAGTCATCAGAAAACAACTTGCATTTTCAATCAGTACGCCTTGAGCCGTAAACGGGCAAGAGCATGTCGGACCACGCTCAGTGTGGGATTCCGAAGCCGTTAATACCAACACGAAAATCTATCTCAAAAAATACGATGTGGAAAAGTGCACCAGCAAAACAGCGTATCTTCACGGCACTTACGTCCTCTTATTGAGAAGCGCAGTTTTTCGGCAATAACTCAAAAACGGTATATCCGATCATGTTGAAAATAATTTTCTTTGAAAGTATTTATTAAACCTTTGTGATTTTTTCATATTTTTTGGACATAGGCCTACAGTTTAAAATAAAAAGGGGCGGACACAATTTATGCAACTTCCGGAACGATTATTTCCGAAAAAAAAAACACTTAATCAGAAAAACTGCTTTTGAACCTTAGATTGTATTGTAAGAACTGTCCAAATATGCCTTATGCTAAAAAAAAGTACGGAACCCTAAATAGCTTGGCGGAGGCGTTTTAACCCCCGACGCAAAAAGAGGGGTGTTTTTGTATAGAAGCGCGCTGCACCGCGCCGCCTCCGCTCTCAGTGCGTTGGCGGCTCTATTTATGAACTAGTTAGAGAGTGTCATACGTAGGTACCGAGAAGGTCACGGTCGCGGGCAATGAGTGGCATTGGTCTCCAAATTAAAGTTAATATTTCCTTAAAAAACTACAATTCAATTGATTGTCAATCAGGTGTACTATTCTCCCTGAAGACTGTTCTTGTTAATAGGTCCGAGATCGTGGCGGCTCTACGCAAAGGCACATCTGAGTGGTACGAGGCGTTGTGCGCCCAGGACACAGAGTCGGAGCGCGGGGAGGACTTGGTCAACCTCATCACCCTCGTCCAAATCGACTTGCAACAGGGACTTACGTACTACCATCCAGTGTTTGAGACGTGAGTGCCAAAACAACGCGATAACACTCCCATTTTTACCAGATTCCCCAAAGGGTATGGATGACCCGATTTTGACAAACAAGGTGTCGTGATCGTCTTAGTGTCGCGAGATTCACTGGTTACGGGTTTAAAAGAATCATGGGTAATAACATATACTTATCAAGGAAAATATCATAACTAATACAGTCGGATATTAAAAGCTTGCTTTTGTTAGAATTGTTTATAAAAAGGTTTAGTACCAATTTCACCATACGATGTTAAATTTAACCAATGTTAATCTGCTGATAGTTCATACATTTTGACAGCTGTTAACGCTATAATCATCTGTTAAGTGGTTAACATCGTTTGGTGAAATTGTTACTTAGGGTATGAATTATATTGTTGTCCGGTAAACAGGTTTATAATGGAAACTTGCGCTTCAATTAACGTTAATTAATTATTCGTTAATGGTTTGCGACAGTCAGCTGCTAATAGAGTTTTAATAGTTTTCCCTCAGTGTTTTCTGCGCGGAGAGAATATTTTTAAAATTGAATTATGCTAAAAGCATTTTTACTCACTTAATCATCACAAGGATGTTCTCAGTAAAAACTTTAAGTGTAAAAATGTAACTACACAAGTATAATTACGTTACTCTACAATACTTTGTTTTTTTTTTGCAGCACCAACAACGTTCCCTACTTCAACGTAGTTTTCACACAGATCGACAAAATGGTAAGTGTTTATTCGTTGACACAACCGCTTAAAACACGTAGCTACGCCGACGCGCTGCCACTCACGTACTTGACCTATTTCATGTTTAACGTCGGTTTGTATTCGACCTAGTACTACATATTATACTTAGTAATTCGTGCATTATTATAATGGATGTCCCCAAAGGAATGCACAAACGTCATTTCACATAAAACATGCATACGCATTGCGGACAATGTACCTACGCTTTGTGGTACGAGAATATAATAATCGCTAAGTACTTATTAAGGAAAAAACTACGTAGTACCATCACTATCAAATATGCTTAAAAGTATCTGAACATGCCTTTAAAAATATAGTCGAATTCTGATATTTTTATACACCTTGTCTTCTCTTACTGTTTGCAGTACAAATAAGCCGCGTTGACCAGGATAGGTACTACCTTTTCACAGTACTTTAGTCCAAAGTAGTAAATTCTCCGTTTAACTTTAAAGAAAATATTTCGTGGTCCCTTTTTAACGCTCGCATTCTATTTTGACTAAACTCGTGCTCAGACGGTGCGATAAATGGTTATTTAGTGTTGTAAGTGTTCGTAAACACATGATTGATGACCATCACGACCCGCTGTTCATTTGGCCCTACTCCTACAAAATAAAGCTTTTAATAAAACCTTTGCTACGTCGAGATAGTGCGAGATAATTCTCGCTTCCCCAGTTTCAATAAACTCCACGCGCGTTTTCTTGGAATATGATTGACGGTCCCTTATGGCAATGTCAATCAGCCGATTACATACTTGTTCGCTTGAGGAAAACAAAGGAAAATACTTCCGAGATTTCCTTCAGAAAAAATAGAACCACGAGATACTTTAATAGCCTGTTAGACATGTAATTATTTTTAGTAACTGTGTTGATCCGCTAATTGTCTAACCTATTAAAGTATCTGCATTTTGTTTGTCAGTTGTCTGAAGATGTCAGGCTTTGCGTGGAGCATTGGGTTAACGAGGGCTGGTGCGGCGTGGCCGAGGAAGACGTGTTCGATGAGCAAGGAAACGGAAGTAAGCGGCAAACTTCTCACCACAATTACCTGACGCATTACAAGAAAACTTTTTTTCTCCACTCACAGTTTTCTTTTGTTTTGTTTCGCGAAGTATAAATAAATTACTCTTATGTATTTAGCTGTCAGTGTTTTATATTACATATTCCATATTTAAAATATAACTGAGTATATTTTCCTATTTATTTGTCAATAGTACTTATAAATTATAATAGAAAAATACTGTTCGAGAAAGATTATCGTAAGCAGAATAAGATTATCCTGAAGAGTACTTGTCTGTTTTAAAAGACTGCCCAGTCAGCGATTGTCTTCTCTTTTAACTGATGGTAAGTGTCGATGAAGTTAATAATAGAGCTTCCTGGTTTACATAGTGGCGGCCTTCACTCCTGTTTTAGGGCTTCCTCACTTCTAGCGTTTTCCGAACATCAGCGTATTCATTAACGTCCGCGCAGCGTCGCCGCTAACTTCGCGCAGAACGTGGCGTTCGACGCTGCCCGGGCGTTTATGACACGCTGACGATAGGAAAACGCTAGATATGTGGGAGCCCTAAGAACATAACTCACTTATAAACTAGCACCCGTTTCGGCATCGAAACATCTAAGCACTACATAGTTTTTATTCGTACTTGTATACACTATCTCAAGTATTCATTGAATTATTCTGGTGCTATATTTGCTTAAGGAAAAACACGTACCACAAATAAATCACGCACTAGGTAACACCCACGTCTCGTTAATATTTGGAAAGCGGCGAGGCATTTTATTATGTCTATAAGTGGCAGTTTCTTAGGAATAACTCACGTCACGAAAATAGAGCTCTTGGTCTTGCATGTCTCCCGATTGTGTACTATTCGCATTGAGTTTCCTTTTATTTACTTAGAAGTATTTACATCTACATTTTTTACAAGGTGGAGGGAAGGAATGCCACATGGAGGGAAGCTACATACCTTAGAGCGATCTCACATTAAGCGGTTTAGTCGCACTGCTTCGACGCGCGTCAATAGACCATACAAACATCAGCAGTGCGGTCGTCGCGCGGCTGTCGCGCTACAGTCTAAGTAATAATTCAAATAAGCGTTAATGTGAATGACGTCGATTGCTGCTGCCGCGCGACTATTCCGCTCAAAAATCGCTCAATGTAAAAGCGTTCTTAGATAGGTACTAAGGATAGCTAATCGTTGCTATTGCTACTGCGGATTTTTGGTTTTTAGTCTAAAGATCTCGACTAGACCTCAATGACAACACACACCTAAACCTCGTAAAAAACACGTTACAAGACACTGTACATACCTACATAAGAAACATACGTTGGGTTTTTCTTTTCCACACTCTTTCCCAAAATCGAAGTTCAAAAACTATACAAGCTCCGTTTCCTACTAATCGCATAATAACTGTGGGAGTATGCTTTCGAAGTGGCGTACTACCTATGTCGCAACGCGCAATATACAGGGTGGTGAATAGTGCCGTCCAATTTTTTTTACCTCATACTTACCTTACACCAAGGTGTATCCGAAAAACCCCCATGTATGTTACGTGATTTTTGTTACAAAAATTCCGATTAAAATGATCAATATCTCCGAAAATAACAAAAATCGCGTAACATATATGGGGTATTTTCGGATACACATTGGTGCGAGGATTCTATAAAAAAAAATGGATTGTTTTGTTCACGTTTATTCCGTATACAGCATGCGTGGTGTCAGCCAAAACGTTGCCCTTCGAGGTGCTGGCGGCGGTACGCGAGCTGTCGGCGGCGGCCGCGCCCGCGCCGCCCGCGCACCCCGCGCACCCCGCGCACCCCCACGACACCTCCACGCAGCTTCTGGACGCGTACCTGTGAGTACCTGGCATTAATCTGTGGTTACCTCGGCTTATGCTGGTTTCACAGTGGGGCAGAACAGTGGACAGCAGAGTACTGCTACTGTGTGAACGCACAAAACAGTGAGTGCTGGGGGGTTAATATGTCATTATCATCTCTCCACTGAGCGTACGACGTTTGACGTTTTGTGGTTTAAGTATCGGGAACCCAAACAACCCAAGTCTTTTCGCGGTTCCATTATTTGGAACGGCATATGATTGACAATGATGAAAAAAATACCGATCAATTGTGTTAACTTAAATCAAACGACTGACTGAAACCTAGGATTCAATAAAGAAAAGCGGGGGTGTATTGTAAGTCAATGGTCGGTTAAAAAAGACGACTTTGCGCACTTAATTCCCATCATTTCTACCTGTAAGCCACACAGGTTGTACTGAAAACCTCTTAGGGGTAGGAATTGATCCAATTAAAAGGATTTTCAACGACCCGTGGCGGTGAGGAGGATAAGATATATTTACCTACCTCTCGGCTGCGAGAGCTCAAACAACGATCTTAGGATTAAACCAAGACTAAACGCACTAAGTATTTCATTTATATATCATTACTGTAACCTATACTTTATAGTTTTCAATAAAGTTTGACGGCTTCGATATAATTATTACGTGTACCTTTCTAGAGGTCCGGAGTCAAACTAGGAACGTCCGTCTGTCGGCGTTTTAACTCAGACTCTTGGTACTACAAAGCTGTGATTTGGTATATTTAATCAATCAAATTACGCCGACAAAGTTCTTAAATAAAAGTATTAAAAAAAAACGGGTACATGTAGAGCAGCTTTTACATTTTAACATCAAGTGAAGTATCATTGAGTACTCGGAGCTCTTAATAAATCATGATACGATACTTATAGATATTAATATCAAATTTTATATTTGGGAAACCGTTTAGGAAATATTGAACTCGAAATACGTGTCATTTTCGCTAGGTACAGTCGCGAACTTTAATTTGGTACCCACCTTAGTTCCAAAGTCAATCTGACATTCTACAACAATAAGGTTGAGTTTCCTGAAAGTTACAAATGAATTGACATCTCTAATGACATTGATGACTTCAAGCATATTTTTCTTGAAATGGGTCACAAATTAACGTTCGTGATAGTGTGTCCAACAGGCTCTTTTTTCAAGATTTTATTTTACAACTTTGACAAAGTTTGTCGTAACGACGTCGGACCCTACACTAGCATGATCCGACATACCGTTACGTTTTTTTTTTATTGTGGAGGTTTTCGAACTACCTTTAATAAGTTCGAAAGGATGTCTGTTTGAATTTGTTATTTTTTTCTCACAGAGAAAGTTCGTTAGTGAGCAGTGATATTGGCTACTTTTCATCCCGCAAATTGAGCATTCTCGTGGGAACTAACCGCAATACCGACACAAACATAAACTGCATGATAAAAATAATGAACTAGCTAGATGATTTTGTATAATACATTTAGTGTATACTCCATACCATCTGACTTGTCTTATTTAGTAAACTCTTTTATAACCTCAAAATGCTCCCTTTTCACCTAAAATTACAATTTTGTCATAGAATTACCATCCATGATGTAAAATCAGGAAAACAGTGTGCAAAATGTGATCTCTAGTTGCTTTTCACCAGAAAACGGCCGTTTCAGCCAAAAATGATGCATTTTGAGGGTACGGACCATAAGTAGGTACCTAGTGTTTTGCTTACGCAGACGGTAGTTGAGAAAAACAGAGGCTTGCTACATAAGCTGTTTGTGCTCGTGTAAGCTGCGCATTAGCCCTGCGGTACGTAGGTACCTACTTACGAACAACTTGTCCTTGTCAGCTACCGCATTGCTTACTCAACTATTTTACTGTTAATGGCTAATATGTGTAAATATATTTGGTAGGTTAGTAAGGAGTAAAAATTACCCTTTCGGTAAAGGGCAGATTTAGGATTTTCGGTACGTGGGATCAAGTCTATGGCCGGTAGTGCACCTCAATACTCAATTTTTTTTGCAATCATTTTATAATATATCTGTAAAGATGGAAGTATGTAGGTTTATAAATGGTTCATTATGAACACTGTTGGGATCAGAAAAAGTATTTAAGTAGTTAGAGATAGAGAGACTTATCCTTTTGATAAAATAGACTTAAGAAATGTCTAGTATACTTAGGGCAGATTTTTCAATCCCCAGATAAAACTATCCGTCAGTTAAATGTATTACTATCCTTTTCTGAAGTCATATGAAAGAAAAGGACAGAGCTAAAATTTTCCTTCCGGATACCTTTATCTGGGGATTGAAAAATCAGCCCTTAAAGTAGTATTTACTTATTGCTTATGTGTAATTTAATTTGCATCAATCTGTCGTCTAAAACATTGTAACATTTATTGTGTAATCTAATTAGCTTTGATTATTAGTAGGTAACTATTTGAGTTTATTTGTAAAAAACTGCGTTCATTTGTTTTCTGTCTTAATATTCCAGATAGATTGTTGTACATTTAATAGTACCTACATCTCGACATCATATATTAATTCAATTCAATTCAATTCAATATATTTTATTTCAGACTCTGGGTCCATAAGAGTGTTAGTAATACAGTAATCTTACAATCTAGGTTTTAGTATAATGAATATAAAGGCAAAACAATGTCAACAATAAATTAAAAATTACAAAGAAATACATATCACAAAAAAAAATGATATTATTTTTGTGTTTTTAATTGGTAACTACGATTTTAACAGGCACAACGCTCATAAAAACATGCTTCAACTTCAAAATGTTGACACATAATTATCAATAACAAAATCAAAAACTAGTGTAGGGTAAAAATCTATCTCCAAAAACCACACATCATAATAAACTTGATTAAGGAACCCTAAAAAGGGCCTCTGGCGCATGGCCACTTTGTTGAGAGTCAAATAAAACTGAATAAAATACCATTTCGCATTCTGCACAAACTAAACAGGATCGCTAAGGTATATTGCATTCTATGTTTTTATATATTTCGTTGGTACATTAAAATTGCATTGACAAGTTCCATTAACTTTAGCAAGTTGTTCAAACCCCTATGGGAGTCAACTGGAGACAGGTCAGGCGAGTTAGAAGCCAGTTAGTTTTGTTTAATTAGACAAGTCGTGCAAGCCAGTTAGCTGCATGTGGCGCTGTTGGTGGGAATCATTGTTTAAAAGTAGGTGGCAATAATGCCAACTTTAATTAGAACTCAACTGCGAAGTACTAATTTGAGTTTTGAAACAAGTTCATTGATGTATCGCCGTAGTTAGAGACATTTTAAACACAATTAACATACTGGTGTAAGAAAAATCGTCAGAAAGAAACGATTTAATCGTCATTAACTCGTCATCGACTCTGACTGCGGGCGGCCGTAAGTTTGACACGTTATACTGAATTGTTCAACAAAGAAAAAAAATAGGTAATATTTACAATTATTACGCTGTTTGTAATAAATAATGGGCGGACGACGGATGCAATATGGTGACGAAAGCACAAGATGGATAAGACTAAGACTTTTATTAAATTTCGAGTATTATTTATGTTTGAAAATGTATGCAGTTTTTGATATAAATCAGTACATATTTTGTATATTAAGAAAGTACTGAAGTATCATTTTACGAATACGCCCTTTTTAGGTTATGTATAAGTAGATAGTGAACTATAAAAGGAATATACTGAAAATACCTAATAAAGAAAAAAAATGTGAATTTCCTCCGACAGTAAATTTCTATAACTTTTTTGCAGTGATGTTCTCATTTTTTTTAATCAATTGTAGTCATATTCATATTACGGATATCGTTCGACATTATTTTGAATTAATTTGCATCCGTCGACCGTCTATTAATAATAAAATAAATTGCAATGAAAATTAGAGGAAGGTAGGTAAAGCTTGACAGAGATAAAAATATATGTTTAAATAAATACAGAACGCTAATGCAAAAGCTGTGAATTTAGCTGTAAAATATTGTCTGTATGTAAGTAAGTTGTTTGTATATTTTGTAGTAACTCCGAAAGAAAGAGGCATCGCTTCAGACGTTTACATATATTTCTATAAATTACTGAATATAGTAAGGTAATAGCACCCGTATTAAAACCTTTTAGCTGATAGTCACCAATAATGGCATTGGCATTTAATTGCTTGTTGGAAAATAAATGAATTTAATCCTTTTTATTCTTTAAAACAAGAATAAAGTGTCCAACATTGATCCTTATCCATTACCGGTTCATTGCCTTAATCTTCTTAATCATAGTAATTAGTCATTCTAACTCTCCCTGAGCATCAATCAGGATAATCTTTCCACTCTGGCATCATACGTTCATATTGTTTGTTAGATGGTTCGAGCCGCTGGTGGATCGCTGGCTCGCCGTCACCAAGACCATGGCGCTGCAGCGGGTACGCGTGGCCGTCGAGCTCGGTGAGTACCAACTACTCCATTATCTTGACGCAAAGGAAATAGGTACAATGGATTACTTAAAGAAGCTAGTAGGTACACTCAGGTACTGGCCGGCCTTTGGGAGTGCCACTTCTAGGTAGTTGTATGATCAAATTTCACTTGGTCAGCAAGAAAGTTACGATAGACTTTGGTTGGTCTTTCATAATGAAGCTCTGTCTCATGCTACTGTT
The DNA here is from genome assembly GCA_948252455.1 of Acleris cristana. Classification (NCBI taxonomy): domain Eukaryota; kingdom Metazoa; phylum Arthropoda; class Insecta; order Lepidoptera; family Tortricidae; genus Acleris; species Acleris cristana. Next base: position 8,293,548 of record OX411784.1, on the reverse strand, counting down.
TATACGCGATTGGTTTCAAAACGAAATGAATAGAAACGCTAGTTAGCGTAACGCATCTTGGCAAGGGCCTTTGGTTTATGTAGTCCAAACGATTTCAGTATTGTGCGACTAATGATAGAGACTAACAAACGAGTTACCTATACGCTGATTCGGATACCCCATGGGCCCATGGCATCGATATGAGCCAAGTGCAAAAAATCTTGCATAATAACGCCATCTTGTTGATTAGTGACATGAAATCATACAAAAATTCGACGAAGGATACTCAAATGATGTTTTTGAATGTATTTGATATTGGTGATAAAAGTTGATTTTACAGTTACGATCCCAAAACAAAGAAACAATATACTCAGTAAGATAGGTAAGTTTATATTATGGATGTGGGTGGGAAACAGTAAACACGGCTATTGTCTATACGTAGGTGCTTAAATTCGTTCAGCCGTGCTTAATTAAGAGCCGAGTCAACGACCAATGTCCCAATTATGTCACTACGCGGTCTGTAGTTGTCTCTTACACAAATATCTACAGCGTCGAGAACTCGGAACTACTCGGCCGTGATACCTAAAAGCCCCATCTACTGTCGAGCTCCGGGAGTAAGTTTAACTTTACTAAAGCGATTAAATCTGCTTTAGGTATTGATTTTCATATGTACCCATATTTATAATAAAGGTCTATGCACAGTACACCTACGGTCATTATTAGTCATCGTAGGAAGAACCTATTTCTTCAAAAATGTTAAATACTTATAGCTTAATATATAACAAAAACATAGTAGGTAACATTTAAACCTTAATGAAGATGGAGAATACTTTGTTAATTCGGATTTATGTCGCGCTTAGTTGAACTCGGTAAACATGGTGATCCTTCTACGGCTGAAACTTTGCCTGCTGGATACGCCTTTCATTAGAGAATGAAATGTATGAGCAAATGCTAAGTAAGTGTTTTAAGTGCATGTCGGATGTCTAAATACATTGACTCATTAGTCCGTATTTCATTGCGAGTTGTGTCAATACTGTATGATATATTAAGTATGTACATATAATAATAATGCCTTTTAAGTGAGTACAATGTTTAACAAGAGACTAAAATAAGTTAACACAACACGTTTAATGTAAGTATCTATCTATGTAGCGCTAACGACATAAAGTTTGAGTAATTTTTCAGTTTTGGCTTTTCAGTCACATGTTAAATTTCATTGCGAGGAAGAAAAAAAAAAGGTATATTTTGATTGGTTGTCAAAATTGAAAAGTCATATTTGTAGGCAATGTATGGGAAACACGCAAGCGTCCCTAATTATGTGGCCACCACTGTATATATAGGAAAACTCGTTTCAAGGTTTTTTTTAATGATTCAGCTTTCTATTGCATAATGCTAAAGAAGGATTAATCTTGTGTCACATAAAGACGAGTTATGCGACTTATTTAAAGTTTTCTGCTATGCAAAACGTATTTTGGGTTAATAAAACTGGCAGGTTGTAAAAACTGAGGGGAAATTTATGACACCGAATAATGAACTTAGGTGTCGTAACTAATGACTTTTAGTTGAGTAAAGTATTAAGTAAAACCAAACAAACCGTATAATTTATTTGTCGCGATAAAAATCTCTTAGGTACACTAACCATGAAACTGTCAGTTATCAAAACATTTCCGAAACAGAGACGGATACAATCGATCGCTATGCCGTCCTAGTTACTCCTTGGGCCGTTTTTAAGAAATTGAAACGTATTGTAGGGTTCAGAAGATTGGTTTTAAAATCGCGTTGCGTTGAGGAAAAGGACAAGGTTCACACCCAACGGTTGGGCCGGCGGTTAGATAGCATCGCGATCTAAACGGTGTTGCAACACGAAAGCTTTTACCACTGCCCGCGGTCAACATTCAATAAATTACCTTTTTGGACTCAAAATGTAATCGTACGATGTAAATTTAGTGCAAAACGATCACTTAATACCGTCGCGATTTAATGTTTTATGCGGCTAGCATAGCAGCGGTGTACAATGCAAATGTTTAGATGCCATCCTTTTCAGTAAAGTAACTAATTTGTTACTACCAAAGCTCACACAGCACTTACAAGTATTACGGCGTTTTTATTGAAGGAAGTATACACGTCAACCCAAATTTAATGAATCATGAAGGAAATATAATTTTCCATTTTCGCGTGGTATGAGGATAATCACGAAATCAAATTTGCGTTATCGAGTAAGCACATAAGAGCTCAACTGCTATATTACGTGAACATTTTATCGAAGTTTTAATGGGTTTAATTAAGTGCTAACAAGAGCTCTCTTATTAAATGTTTTATACACGAGCCTGCGTCGATGTTTTAACATTTTAATTTCTTTTTGTACTTCAATGACTTTCTTTCATTTTCCTTCTTTTGTAAATATTCTCCAACTTTATTCACGACCGTTGATGTATTTTGGTCTAAAAACCTTAAACTTTAGTCAAATTAAAATATTAAAATAAAAATCACTTGTCAAAAAAAAATTGATAGATAGTAAAAAAGATAGATTGAGTGAACCACCATAATAATATTGTACATTGACAGCATTATTTAGCGCTTTAAAAAAACACTTAATACTTCCGTTTTATTTTTATGTCAGGTTGGTTCGATTTTAGTTACTTGAGCAATGCAGTTCATCAAACAACTAAGGAGCAAAGAAAAGTGGTTTTTTTAAACCTTGCTACTACATAAAATTCCATCCCTTTCCCAGGGGTGTCCCTCGGAATCCCTAACAACGTTTGTCCTAACACATCGTTTGTCAGAATTTTCATTGGCCCTGAACTGGTTTTCAGATAAGTCAGGCAATTTTTAAAGATTTCCAATTATATCTGCGGTTTGGTTAAGTTAGGGTTGTATTATAACAACACTAAAATGTTTTAAAATTTAAGCGGAAATGGCTTTAGGATAAATGAAAATTCGGACAAACGATGCATTAGAACAAATGACGATTAGGGATTCCATAGGGGAACGCTTTCCCAGGTTACATGTTTAAATTTTCAGTAGGTTCAGATTCTGGTCGGATAAGTTAGTATTCGTCTTTCTTTTTCAATTAGCTTATCGATGGGTACTAAAGCTGATAGCGAAAGCAAGTTAAGGACCAAATTTCCGACCAAAAACGATTACGTATGTTTATTCACAACATCTGTAATAAAACTTGTTGTCTGTGAGCTAGTTCCGAATAAAGTTGATATGTATTTACAGTCACGGAAATTAGAGGTTCGTCATTTTTCAACTCTTTTTTTAATAGTGGAGACCGTAGATCGGAAATCGAAATGTTAGCAGAATGACCTCTTACAAGATAGACCGACGATCTGTCAAGATCGCCGAAAACGGAGCGATGGATGCGAGTAACGCAAAACCAAGAGATCTTTCGGCTGATATGATGAAGGTCCAAAAGTGACTTACCTTTTTATTCCACATAATTTTGATATTTATACAATTATTGAGAAAATTTACGAACCTCTGGTAAATTTTTTGCCCGAGTCAGCACCAACAAATGGCTTTTATTCTTAAATTTAGCACAAAACTTTCCCTTGTTTCTCAAGATGTCTTAAAAAATACAACTCCCAAAAGAAAAGACTTCTCGATTAACAACATAAAGGGAATGCCACACAATAAAACCGTGCTATAAGCATTTTTGCGCGGCGGCAGTTAAGTTTATTTCATATTTGAAACCGTTCAACAAGACGAGGTTCAGTCTCGACAATGCTAACAATTTCGTTATTACATAAGAAGCACGCATTTCCTGAATATTTATTTTAACTTTGATTCGGGACTCTCTGCATCTTATTATTCTTTTCTGTTATAAGGTACTTTCAAATAACCCCGACAGTGTTTTTTAATGTCTTGGGCATTGCTCTCAAATGACAGACTCAATGCCCTTTACTTATTATTCTTATTATCAAGTTAAGTATGTAGTTTAAAGTGTTAACACTCACCAGACAAATATTTATTTGGTATCTTGGTTTTTTTAGTACCTACGTACATGTTTAACTTTTTGTCATTAAGCACTTTGTGCGTATTTACACTAGTACATTTATCGTTGTTCAATAAATACCTACGTATAGTACAAGCTTTGAGCTTAGTTTGGTACTACGGCAATTTATGTCGGATTGGCTACAGATTTTTTTGATACTTTATTGCTTCCTACAAGTAGTAAATACAAACGGTGGACTTAAGATACCTTAAAATAACTTTTTTAAACTTTCGCGGCTATTATTATTATTATATTATTCATGCATTCATTCATATATCAGGAACTCATAAAGGTTATTCAATTCAATTACTTGAGGTTGGTGCTGCTATTGAGTCTATATTTTAAAATTACAGTTCACCATGTCAACAGTACATGGTGAACTGTATTTCGGGTTTTAATCATTGTCTCGGCTGAAATCGTAACTGACACAAATTTAATTACCAAGCTATCGCTCGCGGATCCATTCTAATCAGACGTACGTGCGTCTGAATGGATTACAAGCCCACCCTATACTTGCCTTGTGTAATATTGTGTATCCATTGGGGTGAACTGGTCTAATAATTAGTTTACACTAGCTTTTAAGTAAACTGTTTGCAATGATATAATATACATTAACCACACCTTATACTCAATTAGATGTCGAAAAATGTTTGTACCCAATATCGTCTATAAGTTAATGTAGAAGTTATGCAGAAAAAAGCGAGGTTGACTACTGTCTTAATCTAACTTTTAAATTGTAAAAATCAGTCCAATTCGCGCTTAAGATAAAAACTTTCTAAAAATACTATGTATAGCCAATTCGGTATTGTTTGGCTCAAAATATATATTTATAGTAAACCACTGGAGCAAGCAATATACATTTTACATATTAAACTAGTCAAGTATGTAAGTATATTAACGCAAAAAGCAGCAAGGAAACGTGTGAAACTGTAGCCGTAGTTACCGTAAATGGACCAAACACAAGTCTACGAATGTGGCTACGGCCTACGGCGTAGCGGTTGGGGCACGTTCGTAGCGGCGGCGGCGAACTGTGTGCGAGTGTGAGCTATAACCGTCATTGTTATTGTACGTGAAGATAATAATGATTCCTTTTCCGTAATTATGGGTACATGTTTAATGTGGAATTTTACCCGAACATTATTTGGTACTAACAAAGATAATTAGAATAGATAAAAATGATTAAGAGCATAATGGTTTTGAATACCTATGTAGAGAAATATAAAGAAGCAAAGCATAGGCGAAAAATTAAGCTAAAATTTAAAAATTTTAAAACTATCACATTCTCACGCAGCAAAAAGATAAATCCAGATGAATACTAAAGCTTAGTGAGTCAAAAAACTGGAAACGGTCAGTCTTAAACCTAGTATTGATAATAAGACTAAAATTAGATTTATCTTTTTCGTGGATGGGAATGTAAATGGTCCTAAAAACTTTTTAGCTAAACTTTTTGCAACGGCTTTCGTTTATTTAGCATTTCTCAACATAGTTCCTCAAAATCATAATGTTTAGTCGGCCAAATATGTAGTCTGCAATAAGGTCTATAAGGTGTATCTGTCAATTCGAAGCGCAGTCTTTAGAGATATTTTCTTTCCGCAAGAATTTGTGTTAAAATTAAAAGATTACTTGTACGGCCGACTAACATAACGGTTTAGATACCCTTGTAAATCAATTAACGATTTGAATTTTATTTGAATGCATTATGAGGTATCAGGCAGGTAGTTGAGGTGATTGAAAACAAGAATGTTTTGAAAAAGTGTTCTGAGTGTACGCCCCTTTGACTAGTGGTCGGAATGACGTCATTTTGTTTGTAACCGCGTTTTGTTGTTTTTAAGTCTTGCACTAACTGTGACGAAGAAAAGACCATTGGCCTTAAAGCTCTTGCCACTAGCAGAATCTATTGTCGATGGCGTTTACGCCGCACTGTATTACGCGACGTTGTATTTATATCGGAGCATCGTTAATAATGGCGGAAGCGCAATCGACAATTAGGTCCCTTTTCATAGATAACGCCACATTTGTTCATTTATTTACTCAGCATTTTATTTTTTATGTATTCTTTTGAGGCACACCCCTATAAGCGTGATTTTTTCAGAACACCTTTTAACCCTTAAATGCATGATGTAGGACGCATCACACTATTACGTGTAATAGAACTTATAGGCGACAAAAAAAACATGCATTTAAGGGTTAAAAAAGTTCGTGTTGTCAATTAAGTGGTCTGGCTCTCAAGTATTTTATAGCTGTCGTATTTAGCTAGTATGTTGTTGTTGCAGACCGACTGGTGGAGGGCGAGCACATCGTGAAGCACAGCACGTCCTCGGTGGACACTGCCGCGTGGTGAGCACGTCTGTTCCATCTATTATTACTAGCCTGGCAGCAACTCGGTTCACTAGAAAATGTCGACAAATCCAACTATTCTGTAGTTAGTAATATCGAATAGGTAAGATGTGCTTAGGTATAGTCGACTGCAAAGAAATGTATCCACTTTTGCACCTTATTAAACTGCTATAAAGTAAATATTTAAATCTCTAGTTGACTGTACAATTCGCCAACTTAAACCCTGACCCACCATAGAACTGTCACGATGACGTTATAAATAAAACTGTTTGAAGTGTCAAACAATTTGTTTAATAATTTATTTAATTATATGGCATACATGTCGCATAAAATAAAAAATGTGAAAATATAAATTGACATCTAGCTCCTTCACCCATCGGGCTGCGTTTTTACTTGAAATGAATAAATCCAGGGATACCCCAGCGTATTTCCGATATGGGCAGTTGTAGATGATGTGGTGAATAGTCTGCACAGAAGCTCCGCAATCACATGCCGGTGAATTTCGTCACCAATTTGTTTTATAATGTCACCGCGACACGGAGTTCCATTTCGCCGATTGTTCATACATAGCGTCTTCAATACGTCTCCTAGTGAGTTTTAAACTTTAAATACAGTAACTTCACAAGGGATATCTCTAAAAAGGAGCAGTTCTGTTTAAACAAAGTTTTGGTTTTTTATAAGTTCCAACATAATAATATTGTAAATAACTTATTGATAATATAAATATTTAAAAAAAATCAAATGTTGGATGTAATTACTAGGTAATTACTTACACCAATATAGGCTACCTGATAACCATATTTTTTTACTTATCAATTTTTTGATTTCTTTTACGACTGAGAATTTTACAAGGTGTCTTTAAACAACAACTGTGTGTGAACAACTTATAAGTATGTGATTATTTAAGTCTTTTGTCACACTCTTGAGAAACTGATGCAATATTATCATATTAAAATCCTTTTAAATAGCTATTAATCAAAAGTAAGCGTGAGTAGCCACAAGCCAGACTACTCCAGATTACTCCTCTCCTCTTGTATTATGCTTGGTCACGTCTCTCTGAGCATGACAATTGCTTGCTATTCATACTAGTCACACTTCCCAGAAAATATGTAAGACTTTACTAAAACTTTCTGCCTACCCCTCTGGGAAACAGGCGTGAAATAACGTATGTATGGACTTTACTAAAAACGTTTTTTAAAGTAACTGTGAGGTTATATAAGGCCTTTATATCGTAGCCGGTATGTTTTATACTACCGAATTTGTCTAATTAAAAGCGCTATTCTAAGGTGACAGTTTAAGGAGTAATCAACAAGGGTTAATCATGAGTTCTGAGTAGGGCAAGCAATCCTGTGATTACCAGTTCCGGTATTGCATACACACAGAGAAATGTCATAAGAATATGAAATTTATGTTAATCTTAAGAACCGTGTATTTTGTCTTAATGCTAGTATCATTTTAAACAAGCTCATATTATGAAGTAAAAAATGAAATTGGTTTCCACCGCAATTTTTTATTTGTACTTTATTATATTTTGTGCAAAAAAGTTTAAATAAATAAATAAATAATATATCCGGCGGACAGGACAAGCATCGTATACAGAACCTTATTTAAAACGTAGACGCACATAATCAAATTAAAAACCTTATCAAGTTTCTCTAAAAGTATAAAATGCCATCCAAACTAACTAAAGTTATTGTTTAGTTATAATTGCGGGAACCGTATCGTAATGTTTACCTAGACGAAAATAAAGTTATATTCATTATTATTGTTTGAGTATTTTGAAACGCAAACCTGACATAATAACCGTCAATTATAGAATGTACTTCAATTCTTTTTATTGGTATTAATTAATCTTTCTTTTACATTTGTGAGTCGAAAATAAAGTCCCGTTCAACGAACAGTTTATTTATAGAATCGTAGTTCCAAATCGCAAAAAAGTTTTGCAAAGTGAACTGTCCAAACCAGACATATTTTGCTGGCAGAATTGTTACTATGAACGGATGTGTACCAGTTAATTAAATATTGGAAACAGACAAATGGACCTAGTGCCGAGCAAAGGTTTATAGGCTTGTACTTATATAAATAAATAAATACTTAAGAGGATTGTGAAGCACCGCTATATGTAGCTGTCAAAAAAAACATGAAAATTTTGCTCCGGGCGATAAAGTTTCTCACCCCCTAAATCAAGTCCGATTTCTACGATTTTTGAATACGTTGTAGTTATTATAAAGAACTAGGTCTGTACATTTCGGCTTATTCCAACTCTGCTTTGTTTACACTGCGGACAACTGGGAACTTTTATTAGAGCTAAAGTCGAATTAGCGGCTCTAGGGTGCGGACAACTGGGAATTTACCGACGTTTCTGTTATTTGTTTTTAATTTTGTTTTCATTCTACGAAATATTTTCCTAGAAAATCGTAAAAATCGGACTAGGGAGTGAAACGTTATTTTGTATGGATTTTTTTAGCTTTACAAGCCTCAAGTCGAAACCCAGAAACGAATTCTCACGCTCATCACACTTGCTCTGAGCGGAAACCGAACACGAACTAAACCTTATTCATTCGAAAATTAAACCATTTATTCAAGTTATGCTAGAAAATCTTTTATTTCCAAATTCATTGACTATGAGATTCAATTAAAAAGTTGAGGAAGTAATATTGAAGTTGCGTAATTGTGAGTCTAACTCATAAAATCTGCGGAGCCGCGAGGCGCGCGCAATTTATGCCGCCTCATCAATATTCCTTAAACGCTCTCCCAGATACTAAATACTGTGGCCGTTTACACTCCAATGAAGACAAGTCGACGCTACTAAATAACTTTTTAAATTTCAAAATAAGTTACAGTTCTATTCCAGGAAAATGCGTTTGAGAATTAAGGATGGAAACATCATATGCTTTATTAAATAGCTTCCTAAAATAATATTTACTACGCAGTAGGCGGTGACACGTATTAATTGGTAACGATGCACATGTTAGTATCAATCTCAGGGCTGTACACACTGCGAGCCGTGAGCTGCTGCATCTGAATACTTCGCCCTAATTGCCAATTATGTTACATACCTATTGAACCGGAATAGTATAGTTATGATTTGCAGGTAATATGCGTTAATATCTTAACGTTAGTTGGAATAGTTATCCATTATTATGATTCTGTTTACAGGGAGAGTATGATTTTGTGAAACAAATGATAAGAAACAGGCGCAAGTTTATTATGCTCAGAAATTAATTATATCTAAAACGGAAAATGCTATCCATCTTCGTTTATGTTGGTAATTAATTTATCTCTTACGACACCGCCTAAATTAGCCGAGCTCTCTCAACACGCGCGTAACCTTACAAACTTGTTTTGGAATATGAATGTAAATTGAAATGTTTTATTTAAATTGATACCCATGTTGTTACTTATTTATTTTAAAGTTATTGCACTGTACAAAAAGTAAATACAAATGGCGAACTTAATGCCTTATTAAGGCATTCTCTGTCAACCATTAAGCCAAAAAGAGCCAAGTGGAGACTTAAATGCATGTTATCATATTATCATATGCATGCAGTCATATTCCATCCGCGATGTGTTGCCCTCGGGAAATACTCGTAAGTAATTACGCAGAGCCTTCAAATTACAATTACAAGACATACAAAATGTGGATCTAGTTGTCTGAATAAATAAATTATTATTATTATTATTATTATACATCAGGGTAGTGATTCTTTCAAAAGCAAAGGTGAGCGAACGCTGGAGTGAATGTCCAAGTGGCGAGTTTAAGTAGTCCCGTCAAAGCGAACAAAACACATTTCAGCGCGTGTATTCAATTTGGCAGCATGGCTTCTCGAACGTATAAGGCTGCCTAATTGAGAATGCACGCGCTAAAATGTGTTTTGCTGGTAGGGCGTTCAGCTGTCTGATAGGATAAAATGACGTCAAACTATTACGTATGCCTTATTATTCTAGCAACCTATCGAGTAAAAGCTTAAGTAGGTATATCGGCACAATTAGAGAACTTCGTTATATTTAGTTTCTCTTGATTTTGCGTGTGTAAACAAACGGCATATGAATTTGGTACTCCAATTATATATCTTGTGAGGAGAGCTCTAGCTGTGGGCTGTTTTAATCTCCGTCACATTCCACCGAGCACCTGGTGCCGACAAACACTCACAAAATCACTTGTGGGTGGGTAGATTGCAAATATTTAGAAAAATATTATACTAATGGCGGATTTCACCAAGCGAGAATAAGGTCTTATACCTAGATTAAACGCCGAATTTGTATAGACTAATCTCGGAGTAAGTCTTATTCCAGTTTGGTGAAATGTGGCCTAAAAGTGTTATAAGTTTTATAACAAAATAATCACTGCTACGATTTACTCACGTATCAATGTTGGGAAACTGCCTGACATGTTTTATCCTTATACAAATAACCGTCTCATCTGATCCGAGGATTACTTTTCATGGGTTTTGATATGTTTATTAATTAAATCTCAGTCTTGTGACGCATCTTGTGATGGGCATGTCAGCCAAGACGAGTTTATTAACATGGGCTGGTTAGGAGTCAATAAAACAAAAAGAAAACTAGACCATATGCGGGTAGTTCGAAAAACTCGCACCACCCGCAGTTATTAATACCCGCCTATTGAGTCTTCTCGTATCCAATATCGGTGCAAAACGATCGAAACGTCGAGGTTGTACTAACAATTATTTTTTTACGCAATTAAGACCTGTTTGACTACAAATATGTCGTTAGAAATCCTTCAGATAGTGTTATCGCGGGCGCGGACTCCCTTACACTTACATACTATTACTTCAATCTCAAAAATCACAATCAATCTCACCATCGCCAAGTTAAACATATAATTTAATTATTATTTAATCTTAACATTTAGGGGCCCCGTACCCTAATATTACGTATTCGGCATTAGAAGGAGAGTAAAAAAAAAAGATTTCAAGTTACAGTATCGTAATTCTAAAGACTTAGGCCGCTTCCTGACTTGGCGGTATGCTTGCAGTAAAATTAACTGTCGGCATAAACGCTGCGCGTTGATTGGTAGATGCCACTAGTTGCCTAGCAACCCTTACCGATTCCGTGTTTTACTGCAAGTATACCGACAAGTCAGGAAGCGGCCTAAAGTGGGGCCTTTTTTACGTTTCATGTTCACCGTTATCGTTGTGTATGAAACGTCCGTTACTTTTTGACAAATGCGTTAGTACAAGAGTGACGGATAAGTACTTTATCCACAGCAATAAACGTGACCATAATAGGCCCGCAGCTGATGACTTGAGGCACTTGTCCCACCGCTGGCTATGAGCGAAAACCGAGTACAGCTTGCGATCAACTATTTATATATGTGTCTCTTTTATTGACACGGGTTCTATATCTTTCGTCGGAGAGTTCTCGCCGGCAGTGAGAACAGCCAGCGATCAACTATTAATATATGTGTCTCTTTTATTGATACGGGATCTATATGTTTTGTTCGTTTTGTGAGCGAGAAAATAGTATATAGGTTATCGCTTCATCGCCGGCACATCGCCGGCAATGGGACAAGTGGCTGACAGTATACTGTTTGGCGGCAGCCTGTACCACATGCGGCTGGTGTGGCGCGCGGTGGGCGCGGCGGAGGAGGGGGCGGGCAGCGGCGGGCTGCGCCTGCTCGAGGCCGCCTGCGCCACCGCGCTGCACTACGCTGACCTGCTGCACGGCGCGCTGGCCGACCAGGGCTACTACGACAACCACGGTAAGAACTAAATTTAATGGACACAATACTAGAGGATTGTCACCATGTACCTAATTAAATAAAAATTACCAGGGGGCAATGCCACACCAATTGCACCTAGTCCCAAACTAAGCTCTAGGCTTGTACTATGGGTACTAGACAACGATATAAATACTTTATAGAGAAATATATACTTAAATATATAGACAACATCCAAGACTCAGGAACAAATATTCGCGCTCATCACACAAATATCTGCCACTATCAACTAGGCTAGCGCGTCGTAGATGTACCAATGCGTTAAATGTATAAATGTACATCGTGACGAAACCTGCACATTCGAACAGCTGAGTGTGTAAGAGGGTAGTTGCACAAAAGATCCTGAAGGAGTCGAAGTGCATCCAAAAGGGCCCATCTGTAAGATAAGATAATATAAAATCCGGATCTATTTTCTAAGAGCCGTATTACCAAACTCACATTCGCTTCAGAAATATCAGTTTTCTGTGATACGTTTATTTGACGTGTTTTATGACAGAAAACTCTTAAGATCATTTTATCATACATACATACATTAAATCACGCCTGTTTCCCAGAGGGGTAGGCAGAGACCACTTCTTTCCACCTTTCATTTTATCACATGTTTATAAATACGGGCCTGAGAGCCCTGACTGAAGACGTTTTGTCGGACGATTGTGTGGTCGTCCGTGTCAATATTTGCAGTACCTATATGTGGAGACAAAACACAATCGGCCGACGATTGTGTATGCCGTCTACTGAGGTACTTTTCGATCGTATTTTAATAATTTAATCAACCAAATGGATAGGGAGCGTTATTGTTTTAAATTTAATTATTAACGGTTAAAAATATAACAAAATGACTTTCTTCATTTACAACGCATTTTTAAACCATTAGGGGAAAAAATCTTATTTAACCGTCCGCGATTTAGGAATAATTGCTTTACTTCAATACTTAATGTTTATTGATTTTCCTAATGATAGTTTTAGGATGTTTGTCACAACACTGATAGTTCACGCCATGACACGTAAATATACGTGACAGAATGTAATTAATTAAAAACAAGATGCCATCGTCACTTCCATTAATTTCTTTAAATTTAATATTGACGTTGATTTCATATTCTGTCGAGTCATGTATTTAATATTGATCTTGATATTTCTCTGGCGAACCAGTTGTGTTGTGCCTTATTCAATGGAATGGGGCAAACTTAAAACATTTTACAGTAAGTTACTTACAGCTTTACGCTCCAGACGTCTTAGGTACCTTCTTTACATTTTAAACAGAGCTTTAAAAAATGTACTTATACCGGATTTGTCATTTGAATAAAGCTGATTTTTTTCTCCAAGAAATCTGTGTGTTACAAGATAGCAAATTTGTATGCAGGTCAAAACAAAACGACGGAGGAGATATGCACGATCGTGAACAACTTGGAGTACGTGCGGCGCTCGCTAGCGGAGTACGACGACGAGCACATGTAAGTGATGAACTCTGCAGCGACGGACTTGCAGGAATTATATAAAATTAAGTCAAAATTCGCGGTGAGCCAGATGAACGTAAATACAAAAAATTCAAAAATCTTTTTTTTCCTTAAAAAGGTTCTGAATGTGCTCCTGCATGAAATGCCAAAACGAGGTAACGGGAAAAAAAATGAAGATACGTTCATCTGGTTTTTACACCGCGAATTATAAGTCTGGTTAAGTCTGCAATACGGCATCTCGGTTACTCAATTTTGCGATGATACCGAGACACATCATTCGCAAGGCAAGGGCTGATGCTCAAAATTTGTGTGCGTTGAATGTAGCAAGTATATATTTTAATATTGCTTATTTACAATAACATCTTTGTTTTTCCCCATTTCTGACACACGACGGTAACACAGATCTTACGCATGTACCCCCTTACTTATAAACGTTGAGTAACAGTGGTATACCTATACAATGTTTTGTCCTTATCAGTCATTGTGACATTTGGATTTGACAGATAAGGACAAAACATTGTATAGCTATACCACCGTTATTCAAAGTTTATTTAAGGGGGGTAATGTACATTACAAGTTATCTTCAAACTCCGTAAACTTTGTGTAAACTACGTATCTGTCAATTAGCACCCTCGTGCCCTGTGCTCTCACACTTCACCTGTCTGCGCGGGAAATGATCTACTCCAAGCACTTACTTATGCGTCCCGCTCGGGGCACAATGGCTCTTGTAAACACCCGCTAAAGTTCGCCTGGCATCACCGCATGTCGAAAAGAGGAACTACTCTCTGAAAGCGGCTTTGCAGAAATCTCCCAACGCGGGAAATAAACTGTAACATACAATTTCCTCTATCCGTTATCAGATAAATACATTAACAAACTACGTTTAACTTTTATGTGTTTAAATTTGGCCTTAAGCTAGCATGAATCGCGTGTCGTGCCTGATATTTGATCTGCCTATTTCCGTTACTCGATCCAACTTCAAACTGTAAAATTACGCTGCATTTAAATTGAAGTTAATAGCAGTTATTAACGACCTGTTATTACTGACAAAGTTAAATTTCAAATTTAGCTCGGTAGTTCTGTTTGCGCTATACTTTCACTCAATAAATAGTAGTAACAAACAACCGAACCAATAATTGCAAGAGTTAAAAGGCTTCCGAAATGCTTTGTCAAGGACAATTTAAATGTAACGGAATATTCCGTTGCGGGAAAGCCTACATACACAAACAAAACGCACTAGTTTCATCAAACATCACGGAACAAATTAGGGGTAGTACTTTTTTTGAAAAATAATAACCTTAATTGAATACCTAGATCGGAATATACACGACAGTTTTTTTCTTTATAAAAAGTACCTACTAAATGGGTTGTCACCAGAAGTTACCCAAATATCTCCTCAGAGAACGCCAAAATTAACTGCAGGTAAGGTTTTTACGCATATTTTTATCGATGTATGGTGAATAAGTCGGTACAAACCACGCGTACTTTGTTATATCTTATCGCAAAAATACAGTCGAATAAATACCATACACATAAGAAGCAACAATACAGATGTTACTTAAAGCAAAAAAATACGTTGAATTATACCAACTTATTTAAATTGATTTACCGTGATCAATGAGCGCGTCCGCAACCTCCCTCTACACACTGCCTCTATCATTATTGTAACAGCCTTGTTCGATGTAACCCTGCGTTTGCCATTACACCACCTCTCCCGGACCATCAAATTACCCGCGTCTTCATCGGGTTTTTATAAATAAATCGTGTTTAGTGCGAACGACGACAGCGCTCGGCAGCTGGTGCGCGGCGCGCTGGGCACGCTGGACGCGCGCGCCTGCCGCGCCGCCGCGCCGCTCACCGCGCGCGCGCGCCCGCCGCTGCGCAAGGCCGTCTTCCACCTCGCCTGGTCGCCCGACACCTTGCCCACACCGCAGGTACACAACTCGATATCAACTTCGGCTTACATTGATTATTTGATTAATACTTTATTTACACCCATATCGTAAAATAGATCTTGAAAAGTCTTTGGGGTCGGTTAAAGGCGGTTAGACTCGCATTAGATCATATGAGAGCAAGTGAGAGAGAAGTACAGACACGAAAGATATTTTTCATCTCACTAGCTCGGAAAGCCCTTTTTGTTTGTTTGATATCTATTGAGAAAATCGCTTTTTATCCACATGTGAAGAAAGAGTTTTGACATTTGAAGGCAACCTATTTTTTTTTCTTGTGTTTTATCCCAGAGGGAAAAGGCAAAGGACATTGATCCATACAGCCTAGTGAAGGCAGCTTAAGTGATATTTGACAGCTAACAAAACGTAAAACGTTAAAAGTGCTGAATTTTTAACATCATAATTAATGAATTGCATCGAATAAAAAACACAAAAAAATAATTAAAAAGAGGTAAATAAATAATCATTGATAGTACAAATTAACCCTTTTTATTATTTTCCTCGCTGTAGTGAGGTGAAAAGTTTTGTGTTATACACGGGTGAAAAGTTATTTTACGTCTCGTGTGTTAAAACACTCGCTACGCTCAGGATTCTATTTTTGAACCACTCGCTTCGCTCGTGGTCAATCATAGAATCCTTTCGCTAGCTCGTGTTTCAAATGAACACTCGCAGGTAAAATACAACTTTCCCCCCTTGTATAACAAATAACTATTAACAGCTATCGCTCAGTACGCGATAAAACGTAATTGGCAATATAATAAATAATACTCGAGTTACAACCTTGTCATCACGTGGCAGTCACGCTTCTATTACACAATGCGGCACTCATAGGTATAGTGCCCGACCGATAAGAGGTTAATCCTGAATTCCTGACGCCTGTCATTTCAGAACAAATTATAACCTCAAACCCAAACGCCAAGCGCACCGGTCTAAACAAACAACTTTCGCTTCCTCAATATTCATCAACCTATTCATCACGTACTTCGGTTTCGGGTGCTTTTGTTTTGGCCCTTACTTGGTACATCGCGAATCTGATCAGGATCACTGAAAGGGCGGACGTCGTCTTATTTCTACAATGGTTGTTATAAACCCGCCCATATCCTTCAGGCCATTACTCCACTCCTGGAGTTCCTCGATCAGCACCTCTCATCTCTGAACACGTGGCTGCTGCCGCGCGTCTTCCTCCGAGCGCTGGCCGGCTGTTGGAGCGCCGTGCTCAAGGAGGTGTCCACCCAGGCCGACGCCGGCGGGGCCGAGAGGCCCAGGGTCTACCACTCCAGGCTCAGAGAAGCCCTAGACCTACTCGCGGAATTCTTCCATGCTGAAGGAAAGGGTAAGTCAAAGCCACCCTATGTCAGTTACCTTTGCTTACTCCTCCGAAATTAGCTGGGTTCACCGTTCAACTGGGTCAGCCGTCATCATCAACATCTCAGTTACGTTTCTTAAGCTCATAATATAAGGCAAAGCCATAATCCTGTGCAAACTGCTGAGCGGAGTCGGTATTACATCATCAAACATCACTAACGACCAAGCAACGTACAGAAATTATATTTTTCTTAAGATCCCTCGTGGAGGTCTTAATTTTATTCCTTACTTGTTTTTTATTTATTTCGCTAGGTTTACCGATGTCAGACGTACACAACGCAGATTGGGCTCGGGTGGAACAAAGGATGCAGTACCATCAAGCTCCAACTGAAGAGCTGCTGGAACTCTGGCTTATCGACCGGCTCAATGCTCAAATCCACACTCAGATACCATCCCCGTATGGATCAATATTAGTAAGGTAGGATACGTGAAGTAGTGGTCTTAAGGGTCCCCTAGGCTAGCAGTTTACCTGCAGTCCAAAAGCTATGAAGACTGGACATTAAAATTAAACGATTCATGCCTGCCCGCAATTTTCGCACGGCCGGTCACACAGTATTCAGGATATATTAAGATCGGTCGCCCGAAAAACCTTGCCGCTGCCGCTTGCTTTACCTATACCATGGATTTGGCCGACGATACGTCGATACACTTGCAGTTCGAGGAAAATATCAGTCGTAAACCTTAAAAGGCACTGATAATGTGTTCTAATCTAACGCTGAATATTTAGACAGGTCAATATCGGTCGAACAACTGTTAGTCTATGAGATCCTTTAATAACAATGGATTCTTGCTTTTATTTTCGTTTATTTAAATTATGACTTGTAAACAGGGTATACTTTAACCACGACTCTTTGTCCGTGGAAGTGCTATCAGCTCGTGACGTCATCCCGCTGGATCCCAATGGCTTGAGCGACCCGTTCGTGGTGCTGGAACTCCTGCCAAAGCGGCTGTTTCCGAAGGCTCATGAGCAAGTTACCAACGTCCATAAGGTAAGTTTTTTTTTCTACAGCTTGAAGTGCTATTTATGAAATATCTGAAAACCTGCCATGAAGCAGCAATGTCGAATTGTTGTATTCCGGTGAGGTGCTAGGTGAACTGGTCGAATTAGTAGCATTGTGTGCACTGTATGTTATTCCTCACGGTTGCCAACGCATTTTCAATTATCAGCCTACTTAGATCTAGATAGTTCAGCAATGATACGTACAGTCGCAAAAGTATTAAGTAATTGCGAGTAATTATAATGATAAACGAATTCTGCAAAAAGTGAGCCACAGCCATAAGGCATAAATAAGCTATTTTTATACATGAAAGTTATAATCACATAGGGATTGACAAATTCTAAAAAGCAATCTAAAGTTTTTTCCGATATGATTCTAATTTTATTCATTTTAAAAGTTAGTTAACTATTTGCAGCGCGGTTCAGTTAAAAAACTCAGAATGACCTTTATTAACAAGCGCGATGTCGAGGGAAAATATTATGATGAGGCCGGGATTCTTTCTGAGAATATTATGTTGAACATGTAACATCAGACATTTTATAAAATGATCTAATTTAGGAAGCTATGAATGGGTAACCTATCGATGTTTCAAAAAACTTTTGTCCGCTGTTTCGTTTGTCCTAAATTTCATTTGTCTGAAAATTATCTTTCTCTGAACCCATTAACTTTTCAAAATGTTTTAAAAGATATACCTATAGAACCTGTAGGTTAGGTCAAGTTAGTTTTATAACAATCCAGGAAAGTTAAACGGTTTCATAGAAAATTTATTTTCGGACAAACGAAACAGCGGACAGAACTTTTTGGACTTAAGATACCTAGGCAACCCTATGAATGTTACTTATTACGCAATTAATAAATCAGCAAATTTCACAAACAGAAAACGCTGAACCCTGTGTGGGACGAGTGTTTCGAGTTCACGGTGTCCCTGGAGGCGTGCCGCGCGTCGCCGGCGGCGCTGGCACTGTCGGTGTGGGACCGCGACGTGCTCACCGCCGACGACTTCGCCGGCGAGGCCTTCGTGCCGCTCGCGCGCGTGCCCGGCGTCAACAGCCACGCGCCGCCCGACCCGCTGCGCCCCGTCGAGCTGCCGCTCATGCAACTACACGACCGCAGTAAGTCACGCCCGACACTCGACACCATGCACAACTGTTACTGACAGACTGACTGTCCATGCTACTGCCCCGCGCCGCCCGACCCGCTTAGCCCCGTTGAGCTGCCGCTCATGCAACTACACGACCGCAGTAAGTCACGCCCGACACTCGACACCATGCACAACTGTTACTGACAGACTGACTGTCCATGCTACTGCCCCGCGCCGCCCGCGCCGCCCGACCCGCTGCGCCCCGTTGAGCTGCCGCTCATGCAACTACACGACCGCAGTAAGTCACGCCCGACACTCGACACCATGCACAACTGTACTGACAGACTGACTGTCCATGCTACTGCCACGCGCCGCCCGACCCGCTGCGCCCCGTCGAGCTGCCGCTCATGCACTACACGACCGCAGTAAGTCACACCCGATACTCGACACCATGCACAACTGTTACTGACAGACTGACTGTCCTTGCTACTGCCACGCGTTGCCCGACCCGCTGCGGCCCGTCGCGCTGCCGCTCATGCAACTACACGACCGCAGTAAGTCACGCCCGACACTCTTGACACCATACACAACTGTTACTGACAGACTGACTGTCCATGCTACTGCCACGCGCCACCCGACCCGCTGCGCCCCGTCAAGCTGCCGCTCATGCAACTACACGACCGCAGTAACTCACGCCCGACACTCGACACCATGCACAACTGTTACTGACAGACTGACTGTCCTTGCTACTGCCACGCGTCCCCGACCTGCTGCGCCCCATCGAGCTGCCGCTCAAAACAAATTTTACTTGTACTAAATCGCGAGTACTATTATAAATAATTAAGTATGTGGGGTCCGTATGTATCAAAAAATTAAATTGAAAATGTGTACGAGCAGCAGTGAGCATGCAGACTATGAGGCAACTCTTCAGAATATTTACAATGTGAAATGATATAAGCAAAGCGCCGTGAAATGTTAATATTAAACATTAACATTTACCTATAAACTTGGGAATATTTTGCTACGTGCTTGCAATTTCACTCAAAGTTGCAGGAACACGGAATAAGTCGGTTGGAAACTTAGGCACCCGAGTAGATTTCTGCAAAAATAATCTAGAGTTTATAGGATTTTCAGACATTTGTCTGTTACATGTAGTTATATGGTGTCGTTTGCTACACAGGCTTGTACCAACAAACAAAGTGTGTGTTAATAGAGTCGTATTTTTAGGTCATCCGATATTGCAAATTCTGGAGTCACGCACTACGGACAAACTTGCAATGGACTTCGTCAAGAAACAAAAGCTGAGGTTTGCGGAGCAGTAATTACCTAATGAAAATTGAAGAATGTATTTTGTTATTTATACTGATTGAAATTAATTTTATTAAAGTTTCTATTGACGCACAACGTCCATTAAAATGTCGACAATATATTAAGAATATTTTACAAAATTTCAATCTTATTGAATCAAAGTTTATTTATTATATAAATATTTATAGAGTAAGAAAGACAATGGTGGAATGTATAATATATTTCTATTGAATTTTTATCAGTTGCAGGGCAGAAATCAATTTTATACTACAAATAATGGAAACCTTACCTTGAGAGCATGAATTATAATTTCACCATTTATGAAGGGTGTCTCTGAACCTGCGTTAATTGTTTTTAGCTAAATTATATCTACTCGAGTGATTATCTCATATCCTAAAACAATAAAACACAAACGTGTCAAATATTCACACGTATTATTTATTTGAAAGTTTTTCAACCCTTAGCCGCTGCCTTTAGCGGACCTTATGCAATGTAAAACCCTATGATGACGATGTAAAGTAGGTCACCTGGGTTAAACCAAATCATGAATAAACCTATGCGAACATTGGCGTCGAAGCGTTATATTATAACTATATTCGCGCCCAATGTATTAAATGTCCCACTCGTTATCCTACTCTTACTTATACGAAGATGTAAATCGCATCAGTATTAATGAATTGAATACTATAAAGACTGTGTAATTCTTCTATTCACGAGAGAATGTTATTGTGAACATGTACCTACCTATAATTAGTATGCACCCTCGGAGCTTATGTCCCTAGACGTAGTATCTATTAGAAATTCCTGACCAAGTACTTTAAGACTCGTCGTTTGACATTGTATCCACAGCCATTTATTTTATTGACTTTACATTCGGAATGTTTACCTGCACTTCATATTATAGATAACCAGCATAGAGTTGCACCAAGCTTATCGTGGCTTTCCTTCAATTCAATCTCGATGATGTCCATTTAGACGCACTTTATCCTCTAACCCACAAGTCAGGGGTCAATTTTATTCAAAAACCGGGCAAGAGCATGTCGGACCATGCTCAGGTAGGGTTCCGAAGCCGTTACTACAAAAAAACAAAAAACTGTCTCGAAAAACAACAAGTATGAACTTAGATGATCTTTTATAAGTATAAAAACCGCCTGTATCTCAAGAACCAATCAAGTCTACTTAGTTTGAGTAGTTTCCTCTTAAAACGAATTTAAAACACATATGAGCTTTCATTTAAGATATTTTCCAGACTTTTAGTATTTGTAGTTTTTGTTGTGCGGGGTCCCGGACACGAAACTATAGCGAAAATGCCACTTTTAGAGTTCAATATATCCTAAACCGTCCCCCAAATCTTAAAATTAATAATGACATACACATAATGGTTTTTAATTGGTATCCAACACAATATATCACACTAAAATATCCTTGCATAACATTTACCCTAAAAATGTTTTTACTTATTTCAGTTTTGTAACTTTGATAGTTTTTGAGAAAAACAGACGGACATGGCGAAACTATAATGGTTCCTAGTTTGACTTCGGAACCCTAAAAAGAGTAACTGTCGAAGGGTTCCTAACTTAAGTCTTGCCGTTGGCAACGGGTCGCTCTTGGATAACAACCCTGATGTTAAGGTATAAAATGTGTCATTGCATTAAATCAATTAAGCAAATTGTACTGCTGTAGGTTGGATCCTCTTGCCGTAAGTCACAATAAGTGTCTATGCCCAACTATGAAACATAAGTGGTAACAACATGAGGGTTATTGTCATTTGAACTACTTGTATGTAGCTTTGTAAAATTGGCTCCTGAAGGTATCGTTTCAACGAACTTCACTAACATGATTAGGCGGTAGTGACACAACTGAAAGAGCTTTGTATCATACACTATCCGTCATAGTAATCTATATAATAATTATTTACATTGTCGTGACGACTGATTTTCATCGTAAGTATAATATTGTATGAAAGTATTCAAAATTTTATAACTATATGTGAACAATGTTTATCGAGTATGTATACAAGTATACCTATTGTTATTATAGAGGAAATGTATTGATGTGTATAAAATAGAGATTAACTTATATTAGTATAATACTACTATTTAACAGAGAAATAGTCACATTCCTAAGTATATTGATTGATATCGTATTAACAGAATTTTACTCAGTGTGTAGAAAATGTGTTACCTTCCTCTTACGTGTTCTTAGCTTTCTATCTTAAACTACTTGGGCCGTTTCAATATTATACCTAAATGCAGGCTGCATACTTGATTGCATTTAAATTGTTGCCAACTTAATATTCCTGATTCAATATTAGAAATGAATATTCGTAATTTAGTTGTGAGATCAAGCAACCTTCGTATTTTATTTTACGAAACATCACAGAATGATCATATCCAACAACCAAAATCCATATCACTGAGCTTTTAATTGCTCGTTTATATCTTCGTAAGAGACAGTCATTTTATTATGAAATCAAAATTTTACAACTTTTGAATAAAATCAAGACCATTCCATAAGTCAATTATTTAAAATAGGCTTTTCGAAGAAATATTATTTTATATTGAACAAACATATTTTGGAACATATTCCTGTCTACTAAGACGAGCTAAGGTTTATATAAGGTTTTTGAGTAGCTCCTTGCAAAATGTTTAAAGGGTCTGTTGTTAGCTAAAACAAACGGTCTATCAGGTTCGTTTCTTTAACGCCATAAAAGCTCAGGGCCCCTATTCAACACGGTACAAAAATATTACCTTTGACCTGTTATCTTATCCTCAACGTTACGATAGTTCTTATTTACTTGACAGTAATGGCGGCGGAGTCAACAACAATACCATAACAGGTCAAAGACGATATGGTTTTTACCGCCATGCCATGAATACCGGCCCTGGTCACAGAATATTGTACCAACGAAAATTAACCAATGTTAATTTAATAAGATCTCTATATTAAAATAGACCGTTTAGTTGTGACATCTAAATAACCGTTTTGTAAACATAATGAATAATTAAATGTTTGTCAATATCGTTAATTCCATTATCGTTTAGCATTACGAATGTGGAGTAATATTTATTCAGACAAATAAATTACCTATGTATGTCTATGTATCTAACTGGGTCTATCTGGTAAATGGATTAGATATACTTTTCGCAACATTCGAACAATGCCGAAGTTCTGTGAGGTAACTTTTCCACCTCTTCTACATTCATTTGAAAGTAATACGCGAATGTTCAAGTAAATGACATGTGTCTAGGCGTATATTATATTTGCCGCAACGTAAACCTACTGTAAACTGTAATTAACACTTGTGTTCCTGGCTTTAATAAACTATATGGATGAACAGTGTTTTGTTTATTTACATTTTCCTAATTGTAAAGTTGATGTGTTTGACTACGAGTAGGTACAATCGACTACAAAAGATTTATCCACTTTGTACATTATTACAATCCAATTAAATAAGATAAAAAAATGCATACCTACATCATTTTGTAGTCGGCTGTACACGATCACAAGCATAAAAAAAGTCTATCATATAGGATTACTTCCCGCATTCACCGGATTCTTGTTTCGTCGAGATTTTTCAGTCTCAGATAATCAAATAAAACTACGAAATCATGGCTTTGTTTATATGTGTCGGTACTTTACTAAATACGATTTAGGTAATTAGTTTCAGCTAAGTATACATAATTAAACACCTCGAACCACTATAGTATCTATAATTAATATTCGGAAGTAAATCCTGGTGGCTGGCGATGACTATTCGCTATTTAAGTTAAGTTTTCGCTTAGATGAAATTCAGCAAAATAATGCACTCTAAGTACGAAACGTTTATTCTTATTTTGAGAGTGTACTGAAGATGAGAAAATATGATACAACTTAGATATAGGTCGGTACTTGGTCCATCTTAATGGATTTGGGATAGTAAGTGGATCAAAACATGTTACTTTTTCTGCTCGACTTTGCGTTCTTTGCTTCCTTTTATCAACATAAAGACATTACGAGGCACTGCCTGAGGCAAAAGGCAGACAAATTAGATTGTTAGGCTGTGATCGTCATGCAGGATTTTATTCGCACCCGTAGTCTGATGAAGTTAACCGGGCCTCGATTCTCGTGCAGCACGTGTGGATCAATTGAAACCTATTCTTAAGGCCTTCAACGATCCCTTACTCTCTCTCTACTCTCTTATTAGTTAATATTTGGGAACGAATTTATTACCTACCTATACGATTTTGACAATTTTGAGTAACTTTGCTTTTTGGCTCAATTATACCACTACCTATTCCAAGTCTAGGTTTTATTAGTGGAACCAACCAACCAAAGTAGTAATTGGACTATTTTGAAGCCGTAAGGCATATTAATACCGTAAGCCGAATATATTTTTAATGGGGCACTTTACTGCCTTGTCGTAGGTACTAAACTTCGAACTGATCATGAATGAAATTACAAGCACGATAATGTCAATGAGAATCGTAAAATGGTTCTAAGTATGCTCAATAAATATTTTCTCATCCCGAATAATTTTAGTTCCTAAGATAACATCGTAAACTCAGCCGTAAAAACTGGGAAAAACAGTTAGGTCTAAATAAAATAAATACCATTAATTAGAGATTATTTGTCTGTACCCTTTAATGCACACGACGAACATGCTCACAGCGAGCATGTTTACCGAGCGCTCAACTTGCACGAAAACACCTACACGTGCGTGAGATGTTGACATGAAAATAACTTTCCTTCGTTTCAACCATCAAGACGGAGCCGACAGAATTTATCTTGTGTAATCAGTTTAAATGTTACCTTCGGGTGTCAACAGCGGACCTACAGGCACGTCTCGCGTGAAACGTTTAAAGTATCATTTTAAACAATTTTACGCTTTGTGATTCTGTTGTTTAAATTTAAATTCCGAATTCTTAAAATGAGCCTCTAGAGAAGTATATTTATGGGATACTTACAAAGAACTAAAGTTATAGGCTTTTCTTGACACGGATGAAAAAGAGCTTGCGGGTTAGGTCACGCCCACGTTAGGTATCCGATGGGAAGTAATCACCTCCACCCAGGAATACTGGCCACTGAAGAAAGATTGTGTATCCATTGCCGGCCTTTAAGGTTAATAGCTCGTTTCTCCAAACAGAGTTGATTGTTTAAAATTAGTTTCACCGTACGAGGCTAAAATACACGATATTATATGCATAGTGAAAGACACGATAGAAGACTGTCACTCATCAAAAAATAATTGATGGAGTATTGAGTTTCGTCGGGTCGTCGAACGAATAATAATTAATTTGAACAACTCTTCAGAACACTTCCCATTACAAAGCCAATGAAGCCAGTACAAAGAATGACATTTATCCGGGTTGCTGGCGACTCATGATTTCGTGACCCCCGCTCTACATTGAATCGTGTCAAATAGAAGAAGGGATTGGCGTAAATGATATAGTATTAAGAGTCAGTCACTCACTCACTAGAGTGTACGAGAAGTAAAATATATATAATATATATAAGTATATCCTAGACCTGACAAGTGCTTGCTACCGTAAGGGATGGATATACTCTACATACAACACATGGGGTTACCAAAGTGGTAAAAAGCCCCACTTTAACATGAACCATATAGGTTCAAAAAATCGTTAGAAATTGTCAAAACTGCGTTTAAATTACTACACTACGAGCTTTCGTTTTTCACATAACATGACTTGAAAATTTATTGACGGTGAAGCTACTCGCGAGGCCTTGTTGAAACGCTCCATACGAGATCGAGCAAAATGTATGAGCTTGTATTGAAAGAAAGTTGAATAGTAAGTGTCAGAAGTCACTGTTTTTGTAACATTCTGCTCCGATAATTATGGGTGGAGCCCATAGCGGGCGGCGGGGAATCGAATGACGGCTAGACGATATTGACGCGGTGTAAAAACATTCAAAGTACCTACGCTAATCGAGCTGCCGCTGTATATCTACTTCATTTTAGCATAGTATAAATAGAAATGTAGATCGTCTTCAAACCAAGGTACCAAAGGTATGAACCATGTATGAACACTATTTATTTTACAATAATAACAAAAATATATTTGAGATCCTTATAACGAGCCCTTTGTTTTGATATATGAGACAGTAAGGTTTGCAAATATATTTTTTTAATTTTCTAATTTTTCCACCGAAAATGAAAATTATTAAAAAAAAATACTTTGCATATCTGTGTTTGGGTCATCAATTTACATGTGTACAAAATTTTAACTCAATCGGCCCAGAAGTTTCGGAACAAATTGGCTGTGACAGACAGACGGACAGACAGGAGGGTTCCGTTTTTTTTTTTCATTTTTTATACGGAACCCTAGAGACCAATCAAGTCTACTTAAGTCGTGATAGTTTTAATTTATTTTTTAATTCATTTACTATAAACAGCAATTATAATTTCTTACATTAAGACGTGCTTCTGAAACCTGTGAGAAAGAAAATATCTTTTATGATTTCACAAACACATACATTAAATCACGCCTGTTTCCCAGAGGGGTACGCAGAGACCACTTCTTTCCACCTGCTAAGATCCTGACAAATCTCTTTCGCTTCTTCCACATTCATACATCGAGTCATGCATGCACGTCGGTTTCGGGTACTTAAGATTCGGCCCTTTTCCAGTATTTCTCCGATTTGATTCGAAAAAGTACGCCTAGGGCGGCTTATTCCAATCCTTCCACTCACTTTCGCTCTGTATCTATCTCTTATCTATATATATCTCTATCTATCTATCTGTATGATTTCATTTAAGATATTTTTCAGATTTTTTGTATTTATAGCTTTGGCTGTAGAGGGGGGGGGACACTATTGACTCTAACAAAAAAAAATGCACTTTATGTCTTAATATTTCACAAACGGGTCCCTTAATTGAAAAATTGCTTACGCAAACCCGCAACATTTTGAAAGACCTACCCAACAACACCCCACACAATGGGGAAGACGAGAAAAAAAATACATCCCCACGTTACCCTAAAATGATATTTTTTTTCAAGATTTATTTTACCACTTTGTCGGCGTGACTAATATGCATATTCATGCCAAATTACAGCTTTCTAGAACTAAAAGTCTCTGAGGAGCTAGGCTGCGGACGGACGGACGGACGGATGGACATGGCGAAACTAGTTATAATGGTTCCTTGTTTAAAAAACAAGGTGGAAGGCCCGTTTAGTCCCTAATGGATAGACATACATAAAAGATCGCTACAAATACAACGAACGGCACCTACTACTACCTAAAAGTGTAAGAATTTTTAATCCTAATAATTTATTTTGTAAGTTGCTAATCAATTCAAATAGCTACCATTAAATGCGCCCATGTTCCCAAAATAAGAATCGGTGGGGAAGTAAGGTGAAGTCGCACCCGCATCTCTTCGGCATTCGTACTGAATTCTAAATAGCAATACTGATTGTACCACTTATACGCGTTCCTCTTCTTGCTTGCAAGAGGTGTAATAGGTAGAGGTGAGCCAGTGAAAGCAGAGTCCGAAACTGGTGGACATTCTCGCTTTCCGTCGACAAGTCGTAGCTGAAATTAGGACACAAATTGGAGCATTCAAACCGCTTTCCGTGACATTTTTCTCAACGCGAGGGTCAGCGAACCGCGAAATTTCCTTTTAGCGTCTCCTTATTGCTTTACATTTAGGTCTATAAATATATCCAGGAAACTGATTCTGAAGAACATTTAGGGTTCCGTGGGAGCCCATGATTTGCTAAATTGTTCATCATCCTAATTTATGTCCAAATGATTGTGTGTCGTTAAGAGATTTTCTTTTAAATCAGAGGTGATATTCTCTTAAAAAACAGTTTAATTTCGAACGGTCGATCGTTCGAGCGAAGTACATACGAGCGGGCTTACCATTAGCCAAGGAGGACCTCCTATGGGCAGCCGCCGCCATTATTTTATAAGTACTTAGTACGATAAAACGTTAACACAACTCTAAGTGATTTTCCCTTTAGATAAACGTTTTTCTTTTAATCAACTCAACTCAACTCGCTTTACAACTCGACGGACGAATTTGTAACAATTAAGTTCAAGTTGTCTCGTCAGAGCGTACAAACAACATTTATGGCGTGCATTATCAATTAGGTTCAAACTTCCTATTCAGAATCCACGCCAGAAAATCACTTAGAGTTGTGTAAATGTTTTATCGTACTACTTATATGATGAGGGAGGCGGCTGCCCCTAGGAAGTCCTCCTTTGCTACTGGTAGGTCCGTCGGTTTGGACTCGTTTGACGCGTTTTTTAATAGTGAATTAGTTATAAACAGTACTCGTTAGCAAAACACACTTAGATATTTTAAGAACATTTATAAAAATGAAAGAATTCCACGTGGAGGAAACTAATTATAAAGTAAAAAGGACCACCACACAATGAAAGCTTGATAAAACTCTGAAGCCTTTGTCACACAATTTTTCTAAGCGGATTTGCGCCAGCGATATGGCTACCCTAGGTAATAAAAGAGTATTAAGTTCCTACCCCTAACTAATCCTTTCCTTTGAATTTACAATGAAATTAGAACCTTTTGAGCTAAGGAGATAAGTTGAAAAAGATGGTTCTCTTATTACTAAGAGCATTTTTTGCTTAAGGTTAGTGGTATTCGTTATGTAAGTACGTATTCGTTAACTCAACAAACGCAAGTCATCGAGGAACCTCGTGCCAGTCAGTTTTCTACATAATGGCTTGACGTTTACTTTGACGTACCTATCTTACTTCTGACGGGCATTACGGCTTCATGGCCAAGATAAGTTTTACTGTACGGCTCTTATTTGAGCAATTGACGCGCTAGCCGCTGTATGTCGCACGGAATCCTTTAATTTCTCCGTGTTCGACGAGCACTTAGCCGTATTTAGGGGTCCGTACTAAGTCCAGGAAATTGGATCCCGTATAAAGAAAGAGACTAGGAAGTAGATAAAGACTATCACAGGGCTAATTTTGGAGCAAGGTTTGTAAGGTTGGCTTTTGTTTACTTTATAGAGTGGTAGATATGTCCCGTACACTAATACTCTAGAGCCCAGCAGCAGCAGGCCTATATTGGGTTTCTAATTTCATACAAGTAAGATTTACATAAGTGCGGAACACTCGGTCCGAGTCCGACTCGCACTTGACCGGTTTTATGGTACGAAACCCAAAAATTATTACTACTATGTTTTTTTGACAACTTCGTATTTAACGAATCCAAAATCGTTCCAACGCGGGAATTTTATGGCCTTTATTTTGCGAAGGCCTCTTGAAATGCGCGTGTGAGTCTAACGAGATTCGCAGAACAGTTCGAGTGACAGTCGCATTGAGACGTGGACAAGTCTAATTTTGAACAGCAAAAAGCGAAATGTGTGAATTTATGTCACATTACTTTAAGCCTTGCTACTCATTAATGCGTACCTACTTACCGCATAGTCAACTTACTGGGGTATAAAGCTCTAGGATATTTTTACACGACTGCCCATAAAAAGGAGTGTAATCTTTTCAGGGTTCATGTATGTACGTTTCTTTATATAGTCTAAATAAATAAAGTACACGCCTAGAGTTTAGTTTGGGAATAGGTCAATTTGTGTGAGATGGTCCCCTGATATTTATTTATTACAACAGTACTTACCGAATTAAAATAAAAACAAGAATAAACTAAAGTAAAAGTAAAAAGCTAAGGCTGGGTTTTATAAAGATCCGTTAGATCAAATTTCGGTCAGGAATGTCAAAACTTGTATGACGTTACTAAAATTTGATCTGACATCTTTACTAACGAGCTTTTATAAAACCGGGCCTAAATCTAAAAATGGTCCCTGTAACATTGTCCCAAAGATACAGGCAGCATTTCTTCGCTCAATTGCTAAACTCATGCGTCTAACGACTTCGGTCGGGCCGTGAATAATGTTCGACATTTTCTATCCGACTTTGTAAACGGCCATTCTACCTATACCTATACTATCAAAGGAGCAATATTAATTAAATTAAAAGCCTCATTTTAATAATCTCAGGTCAATAATAACGTAATTTTAATATTGAGTAAGTCCATCGAAATCAAGAACCATTTGTTTTCATTTGAGTCGCTCTAGATTTAGTGAGTAAGCCCGGCTGCGCTTGGGTTTGCTGATTACCCGCGCCCGCGCCCCCTGCTGAATAACAATCGCTCATGAGTGATGTTCAAGTATTTTTTTACAGATAAGTGATAACACCGATAACGCTATTAATTTTGAATATATCTTTAGCTGGCGATAAAATGTTCATGATTCATGTATGTTTTTATTTGACTTTCACTTTATATCAAATTACGCGTCATAAATATGTCGTATAGAAGAAGAATCAGCGCTACACCATTCCATTTGTTATTAAAATGTTTATTTATTTACTACCCAACAGCTCGAAGTAGGAGGGATAATGTTTTTGACCTGTTACGTTTGGTTGGTACGAGGCTAAGCGGATGGCCAGATTTTGCAAACGAGGGTCGATAGTTTCGTCCTACCGTCTCGAAAAAACTTACCTTACTTACTTACTTTTTGGGTACCTACTTGAAAAAAAACTTAACCGCTAGTTAAAAAGTTTATAACATGGGTATTTAACATACATAGACTACGATATTAAAACATGTAGTGGAGTTTTTAAATCTTGCTTTTAGTTATTTAACATCTTATAGGGATCCGTTTTTCAATATTGTGTACGCAATCCTTAAAACCCGAAAAAGCGCTAGTCGGACTCCAGCGCCGAGAGCTCCACGCGGTTATTTTATGAAATACTAGCAACCCGCCCCCGCTTCGC
Organism: Acleris cristana; assembly: GCA_948252455.1. Taxonomy (NCBI): domain Eukaryota; kingdom Metazoa; phylum Arthropoda; class Insecta; order Lepidoptera; family Tortricidae; genus Acleris; species Acleris cristana. Next base: position 8,262,579 of record OX411784.1, on the reverse strand, counting down.
TTCGGTGTATGTGAGTTTTCTGTAACACCCGTTCATAAACCAGAATTTATTAAACATTAAACCCCCCTTTTGAATCACTTTATCAATCTATTTATGAAAACCGCAATAAAATCCGTTGCGTAGTTTGAAAAATCTAAGGATAAAATCAACGTTTTAAAAAATATAGCGGGAAGCGATTTTGTAAAGATTAGAAATCCAATAAAGCCCTGCTGCTGCTTGGCCTCTTCATCTTTTGCCTTACTTTACGTGACATATCTATAGCTCTTAAAAGAAAACAACATTCATTATAAAACTCTTTAAAAAATATTATTTATGATCTTATTTAACTTAAGACCTTTTAAATGATATAAAATCTTTTTTTTCAGTCGCGCTGTTTTTACGCTGCTAAAATAAATAGGTAATTCCAATTTCTAATAACGAGGCTTTTTTTAAATTTAAGAAAACTGGTTTTGTAAAACAGAACGACAGACGGTCAACAAACTTATATTGTAAGGGTTCCGTTTTTCAGTATTTGGCACCCGTAAAATTAAGTTTTATAAAGAGAGGTTTTTTTCCCCGAGCATTGCAACCCATACCTACCTATACATGCCGGCCACACCAGACGTCGACGTTGCGTTTAATCCTGTCCTATTAGACGTACACTACACAGCACTTACAAGTACGCGCGTATCTGTTGTGTTTGCGTATCTGTTGTATACCTGCAAGAGTGGAGTGGCACTACGCAAATGACCACGCAGGGGCGCCGGTACACAACCTGTTCGTCTCGTGAGAGCTGCATTGCGTGACGGAACACATAAAAGCATTACGCACACGTGCTTGTGTACGCAACGCAAGCGGTGTGCCATGTCTTATACATTTCAACAGATTCGTATGCATCCATTGTACCCATTAAATGAATGTCCGGCCTTTGCCGCGATGTCCAATAATTAACACAAAACGGTAGGTAAGTGTTAAATGTATTCAGTTTTTGTACCATCAAAATCTTTATAAAAAATACTTTATCGGAACTAGTTTTGAAAGGGACCGCTCATCACTGTAAACAATATTGTTATCCTTGTCAAACGCAAGTCCGTAACCATTTTCGACGGGTAAAACCTTCTGTAGTTGCTTGTTCTGCCGGTCGATCCTGAAAATTCCATCTTCCGCAATAAAATGCGGAATTCCGTATGTATCCACGGCCGCTCCTCTAAAGTTCAAATTGCTTTCGGGGTACATTGTAGCATTTTTCGCTCCGTGAGGCATTATAAAAAGTCCCATAGAATTTACAAAATATATGTTTTTCTCGTTGTCTATTATAAAATGCTGAATCAAATGTTCCTTGAGTGTTTTAATAGGGAATTTTCTACAGTTTCTAATGACGCACAGATTCTGTGAAGCCGTATCGACAAAGTGAATTTCATCCTTGAAGTACATATCGAAAATATCTGTGTTCTTGCAGAGCGGTGTCTTGTCTATGTCTAGGGTCTCGTAGTTGTACTTGAATATGCCGTCGCTGCCGCCGAGGTAGACGTCGCCCGCGGCCAGGTCCACGGCGCTCGCGAACCCGTTCCGGATGCCCGGGATCACCGACCCCACGCCCGTCGCGAGGTCCAGCGCCACCGAGTGGAAACTTTGATTCGAAAATTCATCCGAATTTATACAGAAAAACAATTGGTTTCTATTACGATCTAAAGTAAGTTTATAGGGTACGTTCGCATCCGCTAAGATAACTTGCCTCCTGTATACCTTCCCATGGAGCGTAATAAAGTTATGCTTTGAATCTACGGCGGAAGTTGTCAAGGGTGCATTGAGAGGCTTATTCATTTTGTTAAAGCATTTGTGATAGAATTACGAAATCATCATTGAAACTTACGATGTTTGTAAACACCAAATAAATAGGGTGTTACATTCCTTATTACGGTAGTTAATAGCCTTCATCCTAATTGGTGAAACACTGTTTGGTGCGGCTTCATCCTCGTTCTATTTTGATTCGGTGGGTTATTTTCTTATACTCTAATTTTATTTGATTGATATGCCAAAAAAAATGACGTATAATAGGCAAGCCGCTAAGTTTTCATGGCCGTTAAAAAGTTTTACTTAACAAACAGAATTTAATCACTTTGAAGCTTGAACTTGAACATGCTTGAACCCACTCTTTCTAAAAGCCGTATCCACGTGCTTGGTGTTTGCCATGTATTTCCATCTCACTCCAACATATGGTTGCGTTCTGCAGTGTTTGTGGCAAACACCAAGCATGTGGAGCCGGCAAAACATATTAAAGATATATTTTAATGATTTAAGAAATAAGCTGTAGGTATAGGTAGGTACCCCATAGACCAGTCGTGGAACAAAAATAGGTTTTGATAACATTAGAGTTTGTTCTCTTTTGATATGTCGTTGCAGGCATGCTAAATAACAATAAAATAAAAAGTTAGAAAATTTTAGTTGGGGGTTTCGGACATATTGATATATTTTAATTTTTGCCAACATCTCTGTAAATATAGAATTAGAGTTTAAAAAAACTGTGGCATATCGTATAATACTTTAATTTCTTTACAATATTCCGATTTTAGAAATCTGGAACACCTGCATAATTTCTTAATTTCTGTAGTATGGCTGCATAGGCTTCTATTACTCTAGTAGACTTATCTTTACAGACTCTAATTCAATATTAGAGGTTTTATGACAGCAAACGCATATATATTTTAAAGCAGATATCTTATTGCTCTAAATTTTTGGGTTTGTCTATTAACTTAAGAATTGAGAGATATTGTTGTTGATTTTTCAAACTCTAATTCAATATTGGCACAATTATACACCAAAAGGTTTTTTATAATTATTATTAAAAATTAAAAATTAAAACTATGGCAAATTAAAAGATAAATTAAACCAAAAATTATAACTAAGCTAAAAAGTACAATGAAATTAAAAATACTCGTTTGACAAAGTTCCACGCTAAAAAAAAAACTAACAACTTAATAGCATAAAGTGACCAACATATCATAAATGATGAAGCAAAAACTTTGTACTCTAATTCAATATTCATTAATCAGCAATAAAAAAATATAAATACCTAATTTATACCTAAAGCTCGTTCTAACTTTTCGTTATATTTTACAAATATGCTTAGAAATATGTACCATGCCATATAAGCAACATTTTTCCAACATTAGAATTGTAAAAACTTTTAGGGCAAAAATCCGGTCCCACTATTGGTCTTTCTTTCTATAGGTATACCGGGATCTCATGACAAATTTAAAAGTAAAAATAAATCGATTTTCATATGGCAATATTACCTTACGCCTTTCCGTTCAGACTTCAACGACTGCGATTGTCAAAGTTTGTTATTGTTTGTTGTTTTTACTCAAATATAACGTTAGTTGTACCACAAAACAAAGATCTATCTATCTAACGATAGTTGTCCATATGGACAGAAGCCATTCCGAGGAAAAACTGAAATTGAATTGAACGTTAGTTATCACGGAGACGTCTGAAAACCCCTCGATCTTAAGCGAATAATATCGTAAATCATGTGTACTGAAAATCAGTGAGGAAGATGTAAACCAACACACAAACTTTGATTTAACCATTTATACGTAAATTTTAAAACCTGGTCCTAAAAATGACCACTTACTACTGATACTTTTTGTATTTTTTGATAAAAGAATTTTGTGGGAATAAGAGAAACCTACTGAGGCTAGAATTCAGTTTTATTTTTAGATTTGGCCTATAAAGGGTTAAGTAATGTGATTATGTTGATACTTTAAGTTCCGTTGTACATTTGCTAATACAAGACACCTATATCTATTCCAAATTTAATCAATACCAATAGGTAGGTATAGGTAGGTAGATGAATACATCTTGTAGTTTTCGAGTAAAATGCCTGTGACATATGGACAGACGGACATGACGAAATTAGGAGGGTTGTTTACTCCGTTTTAGCTACGGAAACCTAAAAACGAAAATTAAACTGTTTTTATTACTTAAAAAGAGAGCAAAAATGCTATAATTATTATTTAGTTTTAATGTCTTATTCATTCATTTTATTTTTACTTTACTGTATCACAAAAAAACATTAATTTGCAATTAATTGCATAGCTCGAATGAAATAAATCATATTAGTTCAAATTTCAATCCATCCGAAAATAAAATTGGATAATTGAGAATAATTACCCATTTTTGGATTTTAGTTCGGTCCATTATTCTATCATTTTTGCTGAAATCTCTTTTTATGGTAAATAGGAACCACTTTTTTCTAGTAACTTCCGGTATGATAATTTGGTAGGTCCAATAACTAGGTATTAATTAGATATATTAAAACCTCCGATATAATGGGGACCCCTTTAGTTCAGAGCTGATATCTCTTAAACAGCCCAACAGGTAAGAACCACCGCTGGAAAACCGGCTTTCTAATAAAAAAAACCATCAGTCTTTAAGAGCTACGGCGCCACAAAGAAACACATACGCACACGCACGAACGCACGCACGCACGCACGCATGCACGCACGCACGCATACACACACAGCAAGCCTTTTAACCTAGTTGGTAGTGACCTTGCATACGAAGCTAGGGGTCCTAGGCTTGCCAGGACAGCGACGGTACAAAGGCTTTATTTATCTAGGTTATTATCGACAATTAAATCACGACTCCCGTTATTTATCAACAACACTTTAACTGCCGCCTACCCGCTAGGCGAGTCCATTTTGTATGAAAATCAGAGCTCTTGGCAATGAAAAAGCAAGATAGCAAGTCTGTCGTTAATCATAATTACATGATAGTATACTTACAATAATTGATTGTTTATCCGTCTTGTAGAACATTGTTTTTCCCAGATAAGGCTTTCTTAATCTGAATTGTGATTTTGTTATGCTTACGATTAACTTAATAAAATTAATGCTAGAAATCAGTAAGTACCAGGGAGCGATTATAATTGAATGAATTTTTTTTTTTATATACTTTTTTTAATATTTATTAATTAAACATATTGGGCGTTCATGACTGAGGTGATTTGTGTTGATTTACCTCCGGTTTGGTTAAACATATTTTAAAACAACGAAAATAGGTAACATTAAAAGACAAAACCAAATTCAACCATTGCCAATTTTTAATAAAAATCAACATAATATCTTATAATTTTCGTCGTGGTCATTAAGCCAATAGTAATATAATTAAATATTCACTGATATCAATCCATAGACTTAAGTAAGTTAATAACCCTACTATATACTAGATCATTTGCATCGATTCCCCACATGAAGTCCAAATGGCTAAAAGTAGGATGTGGAACCCTGAATTTCCCAACCGGTCTGCCAAGGTTGGCGAACAGTCTGTCGACGTCCCTGACGTCGGCCAGGGTATCAACGGGGGAATAGTGGAGGAAGACAGGAGTTGTCACTCTCGACAGGTCGTAGCTAGGTGCCCTGATGCTCCCGTATAGCCGCCTGTTCTTGATCAGGCCGTGATCGAAGCGGCTAAACGTCTTGGCCGATATACTTTGGCCGTAATGAGCAAACTGCATCACTGAAGCTCCCGCAGGAGTATGTCCGAGTTTGACGGGAAACATGGTCTAAAAACAAACAACACAATTTTATCACACATCAGCTCTATCTGACCTCAACTGTCTAACTGAAATAAACCATTTTAAGTTGATCTCTATAAACTACGTAGGCAGTTAAAACTGATAGATATCTTACCGCGTTGTGCTGATCTTCGTTCCATCCTCCCATCAAAAACAGGATATTACTGCAAATTGGTTGGAATATAACTTCATCCATGCATAGAGCCTGACCAGCCCAAGTCATTAAAAGGTTGTTCGGCAAGAATTCACCCATGCCGATCAAATTTGCAAGAGACTGTAAAGAAAAAAAAAGTTAACATTTTTAGTCGCTCTTACCCACTTTTAATCTATAAATCAATGCGCCTTTGTTCAGTTGTTCAGTAAAGTACAAAGACCTGTAAAGACAGGTATAGAGAACTACACTTTTACACCTTTTTCCCAAAGGAATACAATCAAAATTGGTATGGTTGGATAAAGCCTTAAAGTAGATCGTACGGGTATGATACAAAGTTCTTGTTTAAATTAAGTGCCCGCTGCTGGGTAAAATTTGAGCGTCGACGTCACTCTGTCACCGTGTGAGAGCGATGAAAGGCATACAGTTTTCATGCATTCATTAGGTTCTTTTATAGCAGAAGGAATGTCAACTCTCAACGGAAAAAAAACATCATATTCGTGTACCGTTAAGCTACAATACTAAGAGGAAAGATTACCTTCAAACCATACTAACATACATAATAGTGGAATTTAAATAGCGATGGTCATCTAACAGTTAATGATGTCGCCAAATAGTTATTGCTGTGACTGTCACACAAATATACAAATAACAAGACTGGAGTGTTTAAGCTATATTACTTGACGGGTCACAGGTTGGAAGTCGAGGTAAAAAAAAAAGCCCGAGCGATAGGGAAATGTCTGCGTGAAACCCATTTTTGACGTGAAAACTCGCTATAAGTAGTTAAATATTCCATAGAATTAAATTCAAGGTTTACTGTTGAGTTAGGCTCCTGATCTAGTAGGTACCTACAAATAAAGCGCTAGATTACTTACGTTGAGTGAATTCGAGTATTGAGCAATAGCCCTCAACAATAGGTTGCCACTATCTGCCAAAAATGCCACTGGAGCCAAAGCATGCATAGAGATGATCTTCTGGTTATATTCGGGTCGGAGCGAGCCCATTACGAAGAATGCAGTAGTTCCCTGAGAATGGCCTATGTAGTGAAGTTTTTCCTTGCCCGTGTGTTGAAGCGCGTAGTCAATCATCGTAGGCAGATCTATGTTTCCTATTTCATCCCAGGAAAACTGCCAGTAATTAGTATTGAGCAAAGCATCTGGGCGAAGATGCGTGTGTGTGCGCGAGTAGTAGTTACCACGGGCATTGCCCAGCCAGACGTCATAGCCTGCTTCAGCAAGCAAGTAACCTTAAACATTAATAATAAAATCAAGATAAGTAAAAAAAAAATAAGGTTCTGTACCTAAAAGGTGCCGCGAATCCCTATTACTAAGCTTACGCTGTCCGTACGTGTGACCACAATAAAAATCTATCTTTTGAACAGTAATTAGCCGGGTTTTTAGGGTTTCGTAACCCGCCGAGACCCTTATAAGTTCACTTTGTATTCACGTTCGTCTGCAACAGAAGTGTTTCCCGTAAACGAAGCAACTTATAGTAGGTACCTACTTAGAACCAGAGTATTAATAGTAGGTACTCGACTGTCTATCGCTGTCACACTGTCACTCTCTCTAGCAAAGATTTACGTTATAATTTTAAATTCAAACTAATCATCTGAATTTACCAAATGCGCAGCCAGGTCCCATTAACACCCAATCAGCTGAAGAAGACAGCAGGCCATGCATCACAAAAACGATGGGTCTGTCAACGCTGGGGTCGTTGTTCTGGTCGCGGCCGTGAGGGATCCGGTGCATCGACAAGATGTATCCATCGCTGGTCGTGACCTGGTGAACCTCGAGGGGATACTGGTACTTTCTGACCAGCTCGGGCTGAAATAGTTCGTAATATCAACAAATTATACTTCTAATCAACACACACACATAACACACATCACAGCCGTACACACATCATTAGACATTTTTGTGATATTGTACGTAAGTATGTGTCTACAGATACCATTGTTGAGAGAGATTAGAAAGATACATTGGACTACCTATTAGGATCAAATATTTATATAAAAGAAGTTTACTCACTACATCCAGCCTGGCATCTTCTAGGACGTCGTCAGATATTCTTGCGTTAACCTGGCCAGATTTAATAAGTAACTCTAATTTATCAGCATGAGGCGAAGACCCGGCTGCGGCCAGCGCCGTCACCCACACGCAAAGCACGAGAAACTCCCGCAACATGTTCGACGTCGGATGAACTCAGGGCCAGGTAACAAATCATTCATTTTTATACAGTAGCAAAAAAATCTGATAAGACAACTGACAATTAATGGCGATTCAAATTATAAGATTAACAAGATAAGCGCGTTAAATACACACATTTAACAACAAGTGTTCGTCAAAATACATGAGTACTTTGATACTAATCTATCTACCTAATAAAATATTTTACTAGCATCAAACCGAATTTACAATTCATGGCTATTTCGCAGATTATTGTGACGAGCTAAGGTGACAGTTAAGTAGTCAAGGAATTTCAACCTTTGGGTCCACAGTACACATAAAAAACACGTGAAGTAATTTGTCATGGTTGTTTATCCATATTCATTTTGGGACTCACCTGTTGAGGAACTCCTACTAAGGTCATCGAGCATTGTGCAAATCCTCCAGGGTCTGAAGTGAGTGACGTATGGCCGTTGATGTAATAATGCCAACGTCCTCCATCAGTTTTACTCTTCTGTCTTCTGAGTAACTTACCGCAGCGTGTGGTTGTAGTGGGTGCGCTTCAATCAGTAAGTATAAAAAATATTTTGCATAATTTCATTTAACTAACCACGAAAAGCATAATGAACGTTTAGCATAAAAACCAATTGTATAATTTTAACTGGCATACGATCGAATAACATAACACTCATTTAGCATAACGTCGGCCTAAAATGTTAACCTGCTAAATCCATTTTTAGGATTCAGCAGGTTTGCACTTTATTTCATCTATTTAGAATGCAAACCTGCTAAATATTAGAAATGGATTTAGCAGGTTAACACTTTAGGCCGACGATAACTTGTATTTTTAACCGACTTCAAAAAAAAGGAGGAGGTTCTCAATTCGTCGGAATATTTTTTCTTGTTATTATGCATTTTAAGTAAATTTCTTCTAACTAGGTTAGGTTAGGTTAGAACTGTGACCACATTAATAGTACTTAATGAAAGCAGTTAGAAATATTTATTTTTCAATTTATAAACATTATAGTTTTTGAAATTATGCATTTCGTTTTATGCATCATGACTATTATATCGATGGTTTATTATGCAGATTGAAATTATGCAATTAGTGTTATGCAAAATGATCATTAGACCATTTGTTTTTATGCTAAACATTACACACCCGGTTGTAGTCTATGTTGCTGAAGCCTTTACGAAAACCGGTTTGTTTGGTAGGCTGGAAGTCATGCGTGCAAGGCGGTTCGTGATTGACTACCCTTGAAAACAGCTTATAGAGATATGCCTTAAAAAGTCTTGACTCTTTAGCTTTAGCACTGGTGCTCCACCGGCTTTCGGAAGTTTAGCCGTAATTCCGTCATAAAACCCCCGTTGCCTTGTTGTCTTTAAGCTGTTTCAGAGCCATACTTATCTCGTACAGACTAATATTTGGGGTATCTTCGGTATAGTGCCGGGTCATCCTAGCTTTCGGATGTTTTGCTAGGATGTTATAACAGGTAATTGTGTCGTGCATAGATACAGCTGTCCGTAGAACCTTTCGATTACTTCCAACAGCTTAGGCTTCGACGCCGACGGGACGACTTGCCTTCGTCGTCCTTTGTCTTTGCTAATTCATTTCTTAGTTTTATGTTCTTGTCTTGACACTCTATAAGATGAGATAAACAATTTTTTTTTAAGAACCCTCTATTATTAATAATTTTTAGTTTTTTTGTGTAGGATAGGTACAGTCAAGGGTAAAAATAAATATGCGCACAAAGGTGGAAAAATACGTATACCTACACATTTAGACCTTATTGCCAAAGTAATACCTAGTTCCTAGTAATGTTTTCACTGTACCTATGCAACAAACTAATACGACAAAATGTGGTCCCTTTTGCTTGGAAACGAACGACACATAGGTACGTACAATATCAAAAATGTCTAATGATATGTGTATGTGTGTGATGTGTGTTATGTGTGTGTGTGTTGATTAGAAGTCTGTCAAGGTATGAAATATTCTAATCTTAAGCTGAACGCCCCGAACGAACTACATATGTTTACTTACGCTAAATGTGGTTAAGTTTTTTTAGGGCGTTTAGTGTAGGGCATTCAGTTATTTTTTCAATGAAACAAGGTGCAGAACAGACCTGTTAACCTGTTAAGGTGCTTTTAGATCCAGCGAAGGAGTAGTACTCTAGAACATGTTTTGTCTTTATTTTTACAAATAAAACGTAAGAGTAATGCATAGAATTCTTGTTCGTTCCCTTGGTCTAACTCGGGCCTTATGGTATTCTTTAACACGGCGGCCGCCATTACTGTCGAGTACCTAAATAAGAGCTATCAAAACGTTGACAATACGATAACCCGGCAAAAACCTGTGGCAAAACCCATAACGTTTTACTGTGTAGAATCACAGCCCTGGGCCTCTATTCTACTGGGTAAAACCATATTGCCTTTTGATAGCTCTTACGAATTTACTTGATAGTAATGGCAGCTGAGTTAAATCAATACCATAACCCATCCACAGTAGGATAGAGGCCCTGCAAAGTTGTCAAAACATTGACATTTTTGTACCTACGTAGGTGGCCTGTGTGAACGGTCCCCAAACCGTGCCATAAAAAATTTTGGACGAGTGGTTGTGTAAAAATATCTAGATGATACCCATGGCGATATAAAGTAGTTTTATTATAACCTGCCAAAATCAAAGAAAGACGAGTACAAGGTATATTTGGTGTATACCTACATTATAATTTATTTATAAAGATTATCTTCTTGACTCTATTATTTTATAGCTTGAAACATGGCAGGTATTTTGAACCGACTTCAAAGAAAACGGAGTTTCTCAATTCAGTTGTATTCTTTTTAATGTTTGTTTCCTCGGAATGCCGTCATTTATAAACCGATTTGAAATAATATTTTTTTATTTGAAAAGTTAAGATTCCAGATAGGATCGTTTTTATCAAAATCCAGTTCTGATAATGGAATCTATGAGAAATTAAGGGAACTCCTCAAATTTATCTACTTCCTGTATACTAAAATAAAGATGCCTGGTTTGCTAAAAATGTAAATACGTAGATAGGTTTCGGTATGTTAGTTTTGCAGCAGGCCCGGGAATAGGAGCTCCGCGGTAGCGGAGCTCCGTCGACATTCTCATTTTCAAAAGCTCCTATTTCTGGGTTGTGTGGCCCTCCGGGCCTGCTGCAAAACTAACATGACCGAAACCTACCTACGTATTATATTATATTCTATTTACAGGACGAAAATTTCTACAACCGTAAATACTAATGGGACTACGAGAAACATTTCTCCCTCGTGGTACCATTAAAGGGACCACGAAAAACGGGGCGATTTTGGAATTTTCAGTGACAGGTCAAACATTTGTATTCAGAAATTATCATTTGGCGAAGTGGAACTGATGAAGACCACGGATGGCCACCGGAACTTCTTTATAATACCTATTTCAAGCGGAGCGAGATATCACGATTAAGTTCGTTATCGTTAAGCGGCTATGACGAAGGAAATTCATAGTATCCACAGCGAGCCAAGGACAATAGCCAAAAAACCATAACCTACCCATAAAAGGCGTTAATAAAGAACTCTTTCGTCTCTCCTTCAACACCTTCCAATACTTACTTTGTTTGTAATGTGAAATTTAAAATGGTCTTATTGTTATTTCTCCATAGCTTGCTGTGGATAGTATATGTTTACACTATTGATAGTGTTATTGAAATTAAAACCGTAGTAGCATATGATCTAAAAGAAAATAAATACCCTTTTTGTATTATTTAAAAGTTATAATAAAGTAATGAATATAATTAGAACTAAGACAATATTTTTAATTTATTATTTAAACAAAGATATCATGCTTAACCAACTTTTTAACACTTGGTGGTTAATAGATGGTCCAGCTTTAGTGCTTTCTCTTAGAACAATTTACCACCTTTTTTGCATGAACTTTGTGACTGATAAATAAATAATAACAGTGCAATGGTATAATTATTTTAACAAATATGTATAGAGTTATTGAGCTGATTGAAGACATACACTATATTTCTCAATTTCTATTTCCATTTAGCTATGAACACATATCATCAATGACCTTAAGATATGGTTTTACACAATACTAGATGAATGTTCAATTTGAAAATTTCATGTGTCTACCTACCTATCATGGTTCATGAAATACAGCAATTTCTTAAGATCAGGCAAAAACGCCAAAAATCACAGTTCTGGTATGGGAGCCCCCTTGAATTATTAATTTCAATTATTTTAATATTTGTTATAGCAGCAATAGGAATACATACTCTGTGAAAATTTCAACTGTCTACATGTTACAGTTCATGAGATACAGCCTGTTGACAGACAGATGAACAGTGGAGGCCTAGTAATAACCCCCCTTATAGACACTCCCATGGACTTATAACTTGACATTGGCGAAATACACCTTAACAGGAGCGAAAGCCATTAATTAAAATTATAATTAGAACCCCCCTTATCTTATCTTAACTTTTGCTGTTAAGTTGTTATTTGAGCGTTTAAACCACTTTTGTGGACATATTGCTTATTAAAGAATTGGGCGTATATTTTGATGCCGTTTTTTGATACTTATTATATGATATCCAGTAAACTTAGATACCAGAGAGGAAATCGAAATCTGCAGCTACTGCTACAAAAATGTGACCACAAAATCAGAACAAACGCCCAAATAATGACCTTGTTACTAGAAATGTATAAAAGCTGATAAAAATTGTATGTCTATTAGGCAATTAGAGGTGTCTGTGTCTGTTATATTATGTAAAAGTAAGTACTAGCACTGTTCATTAAGTGTGCTACAAATCATCATCATCAGAATCGAGCGCTGCCCTTCTCCTGTCGAACTTGACGGTACTGGCTGACTTGGGCATTTGCTGGTTGAGAGACTCCAGCATCTGGATCAGTTCTGGCTCCGAGATCTTGTTGCGCACTTGCCCCATCTGAGCCATTCTACAGATCATGTTTTCCACCATTGCACCTTTCTCTGGTCTGCTGAGTTTGATAGTGTTCACTGTAACATTCAAATTATACTGATTTTTATACTTATTTACATTTGTTAATACTTAGCCTCCTGGCTGCCCTTGTTCATTTCATGGAACAATAACTTTGAATAGTGACCAGATATATTTTTTTCATACTTAGATGTATGGCCCCATGTTCCTGTATAGGAACAAGATAAATTCCTGTCCATACTTTTTAATCCTCCTAAACATTGTTTTATCATGTTGATATGAACTGTCCGTTTCTACAAAATAAACGATGTTTTTTTCTTGCAAAAACAGTTGTATGTAATAAAAATTTAGGATGCATTGCTGTAAATTAGGGCCTTGATCATGCAAGAGTTCCCTTGGGCGTTTAGTACCAGTTTATTTTTGTTTCTGTTTAAGAGCACTGGGTTGGAAGCAAAATACAGAAAAACTATACCTGGGGCACTAGGAGGATAACTATACATCACTTCCAATCTAAGTAATTTCCAAATGAAAAATTATAAACATAAGTGCCCTGTCAAACCCTATCAAATATTTTTCTGGGTAATGTTCAGAGATCGGAATAGGCAGAGCTAATTTGCCTAAACTTGACACATATTCATTCATGCGTGAGTGAGATGGGAATACATTATTGAATGAACATGCATCAAGTTTAGGCAAATTAGCTCTACCTATTCCGATCTCTGGTAATGTTACATCTCTCAAATAAGGAAAACTAACATTGTATATGAATACATATTTAGTGGGTTTTATGGTAGTGAGAGTAAGTAGGTACAGAAAATGCATAATTAAATGTAAATTAAAGCAGTTATTACAACTAAGTATGCTTTACTAAAATTTTTAGCTTGTGTGTGTGGTAAAATTATTCTGAATGATAAACTCTCTTACATCTGGCGCGGGCATCTTGGCTGAGTGCTTGTGCAAGAATTGTGTGTTTGGCTTCTTCCATGGCATGCATTCTTTCCTCTTGCGCTTTAACCTGGTTGGGATCTCCAGTTCCCTAAAAAAATCACATAATTTGCATTAAAAAACAATTAGGTACAGTGAGTGTTATTTTTTTTTTTAGTATATGAGACAAACGAGCACACGGATCGCCTGATGGTAAGCGTTTACCGTCACCCACAGACCTGCAGCACCAGAGGAGTCACAGGTGCGTTGCCGGCCTTTCAAATTAGAGTACGCGCTTTTCTTGAAGGTTTGAAGGTCGTAACGGTCCGGAAATACCACAGGCGACAGGCCATTTCACAGTTTAGTTGTGCGAGGCAGGAAATTCCGAGTGAAATGCACAAAATAACCTCAATAATAATAATACTAACCCCATGTTGAGCTTGAAGCTGAGCTAGCCGCTGCTTCCTGATTTGTTCTAATTCTGGATCATCCATGTTTATTGCAATGTTATAAGTTGTTCACTATAAGATAAGTCAAAAATACTTATACTATTTTTAAACGTTTTGATCCATAAAGCAATGAATGAACTAATGAACTTCAGATTGACCACAGATTATAGGATATGTCTAAAGATTGACTTGACGTTTTTTTTTGCTAACTTGGAGCACAGATTATAGGATATGTGACTTGGAGCACTTTTTTTTGGATTTGATGGCCTAAGTCCCGTTTCACGAAGCTACAAGTTACAAATTACAAGCGGAAGTCTCTTTCTAACTCCTTTTGTGAGAAAGAGAGTTCCGCTTGTAATTTGTAACTTGTAGCTTCGTGAAACGGGCCGCTGGTTGCAAGACAGGGGCTCTACTTTGAAATCCGTAATTCGAACTTCGGATCGCCCCGTCACTTTCTCGCGAATTAGTTACGCGTCGAGAGCGAAAGGGATAGCAATAGACGAAGTTCGAATTACGGATTTCAAAGTAGAGCCTCAGGCCACACTTAGAGCACTCGCGGACATACTGTGTTGCCAGAAACGAAATAAATAAATATACAAATGAATAAAATTCACTAAAGCCGCGTCCACTGCTCCGTGTTTTTGATGTTTTCAAACATTTAACATATTATCCGTCAGTTTCGGCAAACAAATAGGGTATTGTTTTGATTGGCAAAACATTTTTGACATTAAAAATCCACGAAAACATGGTGCTGCGGACGCGGCTTAAGGCCGGCCGGCCGCATATATGTTTTCCAAGCATGGAATTCAAATTCGTTTTCCGAATCATGATACCCGACTGCCTAAACTCTATACAAAGCCTAATCAGGTCAGTCAATCAGTGAGGTATTTTTCCGTACGGAATTGTTCCGCCCATTCGTTTCGGAATTTACCCCGCGCCTTCTGACTGAATGCCGGAAAAATTTGGAGGTGGTAACCCTGGGGCTCTACTTTGAAATCAGTAATTCGAACTTCAGATCGCCCCGTCACTTTCTTGCAAATTAGTGACGCGTCGAGAGTAAAAGAGATAGCAATAGACGAAGTTCGAATTACGGATTTCAAAGTAGAGCCTCTGGATGTCAGTCAGTCAATCTCATCTCATCTCTCTCAGTCTTATGTCATTGCTTGCTTGTCAGACATATCCTATAATCTGTGCTTGTCAGACCAGACAGAACCGGAATCCACAAAAACAATGATACTGATACGAAAACATACACATTTATTGATAATTTTATTGCTTACACGTTGCTTATTTTAGTAATATCGCTCGACTAGACAACTTTGAATTTTCAATAACATGATACCGCTCTTTGTTGAAAATGGAGTAGCAAATGTGTGGAATGCTGAAGGTTGTATAATAAATAATCTGATATTGTTCCGTCATAGTCATAGTTCTTTATTTAGCAAACATTTTTACATTTTATTAATAACCAGTCTCACTATTATCATCTGTTTGACTTTAGGATATTGTATTGTAAGTTAATGTGTGCTTTTTTGCAGTTTAATATAAACATTTTTAATTTTCCTTCATTAGATTGGTTCGTCCTTCGCACTAAGTTCCGAATATGTGGCGCTCTTATTGGATCGTTACCGTCCTTTCCAAGGCAAAATGACTTTATGGGTATATACCTACTATTTCTTCTGTAAATTAATAAATATACTTAGTAGTAATTGACACATCCAATACTTTGATAATTATATAGGGTTACTGCAGGGTCGTGATCCTAACTTAATTTCCCCACCTCAGTACATGATTGAGATTCTATTAGTATAGTGGTTTGGGAAACAATTAAAGTTTTCCATTTTACTAAAATAATATTATGTTTCCCTAATTAATACTAAAATTATAGTCACCTAACATTTTCATGTTAAAATCTATTTGAAAATCATCCAATCTGACAAGTAAGAAATTGAGAATTTAGGGTGGCCATGATCCTGAATAATAAGATGTCATTTAATGTTTGTATAAATAAAAAATGAATAAATTGTCTTATCATCTTTAAATCTAATACATTATGTTCCTAATGGTGTAGTGAGTTTTAGTTTACTTTGTTGCTACAGGATGCCGCAGTCACCCTGTATATGTTTAACAACATTACTTAGGGCTTTCTTTTTCAGGATTGCCAGTAGCACTCATATCTGAGGAAGCAGCTTTATTAGTTGCAAGGGGAATATGTGAATTGTATGAACTTCCAAATATAACTAACAGACCTTCTGAGATGGAGAAGCAAGATTCAAGAGCCATGGCAAAAAAGTAATGGTATTTTTGGGTTGTCAAGAAATACAATAAAATCTGTCTCTTCATTTCAGCTGTCAACTAGAGCTAACACAATAGGCAGAAGAATCTTCATAATTAGTTGATGATTAATCCCTCATATGCCTAGTCACTGATCCATGCTCAAACTTTGTATAATTGTCTTGTGGACTATATCTTAATAAATAAAACAGTACCATGACCGAGTGACTGACTGACAGACACTGCACAGCCTAAACTGCTTAACCTAAGGATTTGAAAATTAGAGGGAGTATTCCTTGGATAAAGGGTTTTCCGAAAATCCACCCCAGCAGGAAGAAATAGGGCGAGTAGCGGGAAACTAACTATACGCATACTAATTTGCAGGTGTCCTCTAGTCATAATGTAAAGCGACTACCTATTTAGAACTTGTTTTTTTTAACCTTCTCATATGAGGGGTTATTAAAAAAAACAGATCTTTCGATATTTTGTTGGTTGCATAAATTGAGCGGGCCAAATGAAGTGTGTAAGGGGCTAAGGGGTATCAGAGAATTAAAAAACTGGATTTTCCCTTTTTTGTTCTTGAGTTATTAAATATTTTATTTATTTTTTGCAGAGTAGGTACCTATCTATACTCATGCTTTTCCATTATGTGTATATTTTAAATAGTAAGTAACAAATTTGTGGGTTTGTACTCAAATAAATATTCTTTTTAGTATTTTATGTCAACAAACAGAGGCATTGAAGAAAAGGAGAATAGAACAACTTTGTCAAAAAATAGACATTATAGCTGCTGGCAAAAGAAAAAAACTTCAGGCAAATGGTGACTCGGGTATGTTTTATATTAAAATAAGCTTATGTAACAATTATTGTATGGAAGCCTAGTAGCCTTATAGGTTTATTTTCTTTTACAGATAAGCACATTGATAAGCATATATTATTACAAGAACAAATTAAAAACTTGCCTCCACTGGCACCTAGTCACGCATTGTTGCATCTACCCACGCGGCACTACATTAATACAGGTAAAATTATTAAAAAAAACCACTAAGTTCCTTGTAGTGTATTGTATTTGCTAGTAAATTAACATTAAAAAAAAATGCTGAAATTGTATGAAGGTTTTTGAGGTAATCTAATGGAAGTACATGAAATATTTGGACCAAGGGATGAAACCCAATTATGGTATGGAGCTTGCAGCCCACTGACCATTAGTGTCTTGTGTGCTTGTTTGCCTTCAGTTTCATCAATTATACCTAGTCAAAACTGATTTATATCTATTACTATACTAATTACTTTAGATGAATTATCATTATCATTGTCATTCATCAAATCGTCACCATCATCATCATCATCATCATCATCATCATCATCATCATCATCATCATCATCATCATCATCATCATCCATCACCATCATCATCATCATCATCATCATCATCATCATCATCATCATCATAATCATAATCATCATCATCATCAATTCTTATTCTCTTAATAAGAAGGTGCAAAAATATGTACACATAGACCTTATTGCCATATTAATAAGTGTGCATATCTGTGTACATATTTTTAAGACTGGGGTGAATACATATTTATGCCCTTGACTGTACATAAAATAATTCTCTGCCTGGAACAATTATTAGATACCAGTGGCCCGTTTCACGAAGCTACAAGTTACATATACAAGCAGAACCCTCTTTCTAGCAAAAGCAGTTAGAAAGAGACTTCCGCTTGTAATTTTGTTACTTGTAGCTTCGTGAAACGGGCCTCAGATTCTCATACCAATCAAATGTTATTTTAAGGTTATTGAATCAACTGTTAGAGCAGATTATAATTTGTTTTCAGAAAAAAATAAAGTTAACATTGAGGCATTAACCCCTAGTGTGACGGAAGGAGACAGGGCTATTCATTTTTCAATTTTTAGTGATTTATGGGAACAGGGATATTATATTACGAGTGGTTCAAAATTTGGATCCGACTACCTTCTCTATCCAGGTACCAATAATTTAATTAAATTATTTAATGTCCAGATTAGGGCATGCAAAGCGCAAATCAAGTAAAGGATACTACTATTGTACTTATAAAATTTGCACCACTCATTTTATTTGCAGGAGATCCAGTTAAATTTCATGCTATGTATATGGTTTGGTGTGTTAAAGACCAGAAGACATGTTTTCGCCCAATCAACCTTATTGCATTTGGAAGATTATCAGTGGCCGTCAATAAGACAGCTCTCATAGCTTATAGTGACGATTCTGGTAACATTCAATACCAATCTGTTAAATGGCATGATAATATGATTTAAGTGAAGTTTAAATTATCCTAGTTGTTTTATTTTGTGATACAATTATAATTTAATCCCTATGGTCTGGCCTTTTGCTGACCATGATAACTTAGTAGGTCCACAATTCCAATCTATAAAAAGAAATAATGTAGATAATATTAAATCGACACCATATTATTACATTTTATCAACAACACCATGGTACTTTAACATAACATTAAATAAATACCAATTCAGATCAGCTGGCTTAATGCCTAACGCACTCGCAATCGCAATCGACTTCAAAATGGAACAATTGTTTTCATTTTGTATGCAGACTCGCCATTGGACTGTCAAAATGAAAACGATTGCGATTGCGAGTACGTTAGGCAATAAGCCTGCTGTGGCCCGTTTCACGTAGCTACAAATTACAAGCGGAACTCTCTTTCTAGCAAAAAGAGTTAGAAAGAGACTTACGCTTGTAATTTGTAACTTGTAGCTTCGTGAAACGGGCCACTGGTCGTACTGAGAGCCAAACGTCAATGTTTAAAAAGTATAAGTGTGTTAAATAAAATGACGACTGTGCCGTGCCTACTTCATATTGCTTTTTAAATTTAACAGAAAACTACATAACTAAAAAAACCTTAAAGGTGTCAGTCATTCCGCAGCCGACTGCAGACGGCAACAGCAGACCGCAACCACAGGCGTCCGACGCCGGCCGTCTGCCCTTGCCGCCTGCGGTCCTGGCGCCGCAGACCGCACGCATCAGCAGGCGTAAGGCCGAAGGGGCAATCGCCCGTTGTTGGTGTCCCATCACTTTACTAAATTAAACTTGTCTAAAGGACCTCTGCGTCTTGGCCTCGGCTCCATGTACGCCTTCCAAAGGTCCTCGCATATTCCCGTGATTGGTAAAGACATAAGTACAAATAATACCTAATTAAGCCAATAAAGAAAAAAAATGGCGTCTTGTCTTAATGAATGACATAAGGTAGTATCCCGTTATTTCGCGGATATGGTTTGAGTGTGATGGAGATGGCGCGACATTAGCTGCTATTTTAGAATCTTTTCTTTATTGGCACGGTCTTTTACACAACAAATAATTAATGAAGACCTACAAGTTCGGAATCTTTCGCGTGCAAGTTTGATTCGCTCTTGGCCAGTTTCAGTGTTTGCAGTACGTACGTACGTACTAACGGCAACGGTACCCTACACTGAGCATAATCTTACATGCTCTTCAACTTTAATAGGTAAGTACTTTATTTGTTTCTTCGTAAAAAATGTACTACAAGCATGCATCAAAGCGGTTTGGGTAACAGTGTTAACATCAGTAAGTAAGTCATATATTTTTAAGATGAGATGAGCGGCTATTCGTAAAAGTGGTCAATTCAAAATAAATATGTTTTGTTATTTGATGTGTATATTTTGTTATTAATTAAGTATCTAGTACGCCGGTATAAATATTCAAATATCTCTATTTGAATATTCATACCGGCGTACTTTCAGTACCAAAAACTTAATAGGTACAGTCAACCAATTTGATTTCTAGGCCACTTTGGACTATGTTAAAGTGACGTTGACAACCAAACCTTACAGACTTCTTATGATTTGGTTTACAACTTCACATTGACAAAGTCCATAGTACCTACTTACTGCCGTACTCAGAGACGTCAATTAAATTTAATGCTTGATTAAGTAGCTGCTGTCACTTTCTTTGCTATAAGTAAATAGAATAAGACAACACATCACGAAACGAGTATCAAATTAAGGGCCAATTTCACCAATGAAATTAAACGCGATCAAATTTTTAAACCGGGTTTATGTCGCTAAAATGACAGTTTTCGTATGAATCTGACGTTTACTAACCACAGTTAGGAATTGATCGCGGTTAATTTCATTGGTGAAAGTAGGCCTTAATTGACTTCTCGGAGTGCGGCAGTTAAATCTTTAATATCCGCTCCGATATTATTTAACCGATTTAAATGCTTATACCCATCAAGCCTCTATTATCTATTGATCAACATAATTACACGATGATTAGAAGTGTCACGGGCAGTTTAACCGCTCAGGGGCTCTACTTTGAAATCAGTAATTCGAACTTCGGATCGCCCCGTCACTTTCAAGTAAATGGGATAGCAATAGACGAAGTTCGAATTACGGATTTCAAAGTAGGTAGAGCCTCAGAAATTGGCCGTATCCACTCTTTCTGGAACTGGTGTCGTCGTTATTTCCTTTCGAACAATAAACAAAATCTAGGCTAAAAAGTATCCCATGTTCCTCCTCAGAGTTCAAGCTATATCTAAACCAAATTTCTTAAGAGGTTTAGCGGTTTGGGCGTGAAAAGGTAACAGACAAGCAGAAAGTCGCGTTCGCATTTATTATTAGTGTTAGGTATATGTATAGTCGAAGTCCCGCCCCAGTCGTGCAATGCCAATTTGAAAATGGAACCTCCTTCTTTTTTGAAGTCGGTTAAAAAAGGGACGCGTCGTGTCGTAGGTACTAAATACTATATGCCTATTAAAGGAAAAAAAAATGTATAGGCAAATGTTAATTTTTAACCCGAAGTAACCTTCTCTATCCACGGTTTGAATATAGGGTTCCGCCGTAAGTTAACCTAATTTTATCGACAAACCGACATCACTGTCTGCCGACTTACTACGCTCACTAATGAAAAATGACACAAATTAACTGCCGCACTCAGAGACGTCAATTAAATTTAATGCTTGTTTAGTGACGTGCTATCTTATCCTATTATTACTATCGCAAAGAAAGTGGCAGCAGCAACTTTAATCAAGCATTAAATTTAATTAACGTCTCTGCCTGAGTGCGGCACCAACACACCAACAAAGTGGAACACTTTTGGAAGCGGTCATATATAGACGACACTTTTTAACGAAGGGCATTTTGAGTCGTTTTTATACTTATATATTCCCCTCTATGTTTTCTTACCTCTGCACTGAGCAAATTAATGTTTGTGCAAACCATTTCAGTTACTAATAAAAACGCTATAACGCTCCAAAATCCTTCTGAATTTACAGTTGAGTTTTTGACAGTCAGTCATGTAAATAAATACCTATATAGGTAGAATCCGCTGAATCCGTATTCAAATTCAAAAAAGAATAATCGACTACCTAACTAATCATATATCACGAATTTTTACATAACCTGCTCAAAAAATGTTTAGTATGTTAGTAGCGATAATTGACCTCACGACTTGCAAGTTGATTTGAGAAGTTTCCTAAAATAAAGTCTTATGTAATTTGGGGTCGACAATGTCAACTAAGAAAATTCTTATTGGTTGGTATTATATTCGTTTAATTCAATATTAAAAACAGACAAATAAAATGAATAAAACGGCGTTGCGCACTGTTTACCACTTACTATATTTATAGGTGGAGGCACGGGCTTCATCGGGCGCCACTTGGGAGGGCTGTTATTAAAAAATGGGTACAATGTGATTAATGTAGCTCGAATGCCGGGCGCAAACAACATCTCTTGGTCAATATTGGGGATGAGTGGCCTGCCAAAAGAAACCTGTGCCGTAGTCAATTGTGCTGGACAGCAATTCATGGACTTCAGCAAAAGTTGGACACCAGGGTTTGTTGAGGAACCTTGGTTAATTAGTGTAATTGGTTTACCTTATCCCAAACCTACCTACCACTGACCGCTTCAGTGCATTTGTGCAAACCTGACAATGCAATATGTTTACCTCACTGTCAAAGGAGGGAGGGCTTTTATTTTCCCTGACTGGTGCCAATTATGTGAATCAGCTTAGCTAGGAGATTCCTGTATTTGCTGTACTCTTGAAAGTTTCGGCCGTGTGTGATGCGCAGTCTTCACATCCGTCGCTAGCAGGCCTGCATTTTCCAGCAGAGCACCATTAAGTGATTCCGATTATAGAAATTTTTCAGTCATGTAAGCCTATCTGGGTACTAGAGAAGATTCCTGTTGCATTACTTATTGTATAAATATGCAACAAAATAATAAAACAGTTTTTGTTTTAGATTCAAGCAAAACATTCAGAATTCTCGTGTGTTCACAACAAAAGCACTTGCTGATGCCATTAACACCAGCAAAGTGAAACCAAAGGTGTACGTTGTTGTGACTGGAGTGGGTGCATATGAACCCTCAGAGATTGCTCAGTATGATGAGAGCAGTGCCACCACTGGTATTGATTTCTTCTCGAGGTTGGTTATAGAATGGGAAAAGGCTGCCCTTGTGGATCCACCTGTCAGACTTGTGAGTTTTTTTGGATAAAACCCATTCTCGCACCCCTGCACTTATTGTTAGTTTTCTAAAGAGTTTTTGCATGTTATTATTAGCATTTCTATATATTCAAAAACATTTGAATTAGTTAATACAAAGACACCCTAACTAAATATGGTTTTGTCTATAACTATTGTTCTCACATTCTTTTACAAACTTTGTAGGCCACTCTTATATAACCTTACCTGGTGAATTTGTTATATATCTTGTTATTGAGTTAAAACAGTGTATTTTAGTTAATTAGAAAAACAGAACAAAAATAGAAAACAAAATTTTCAATAAAATAAATTTTGTTTTTAAATCAACACATTCAGTTGTGTTCGGATTGATGACTTTCATTAATGTTGCTATTTCTGTTTCATTCACATGGCTTAGTGAATTGATAAATGTAATAAATACACTTGTTCTTTCAGGTAATTATTCGATCTGGAGCTGTGATTGGACGCTGGGGTGGTATGATAAAAAACATGTTTTTACCGTTTTTCTTTGGCCTAGGGGGTCGCATTGGCTCAGGCAAGCAGTTCTTGCCTTGGATACATTTAGACGACCTCACCAGATTGATACATTTTGCTATAGAAAATGATAAAGTAAAAGGTATACTGAATGGTGTTGCACCCCAAGTCATAACAAATGAAGTATTTACAGAGGTAAGATTAAAACAGCATTCATTATGGTGTATTTAATGCACAAAAATATGCCCCATCAATTAATTTTATGTTGCACGGTTTTGTCAATGTACCAATGTGTAGGTGCATATTACATACTTAATATTAAGTAGTAGGGCATGAAAATCTGGATTAAAAACTCAATACCTGTTCAGGACTGCATACTAAAGTTTGTGCAATTTAATCTTAAATTTCTCATTTGCTCATCTCATGCCATTAGAAATACAACTACTAATAGTAAAACTAGAGTATTCATAGTTCTCAGCTGCAATTTTC
The DNA here is from genome assembly GCA_948252455.1 of Acleris cristana. Classification (NCBI taxonomy): domain Eukaryota; kingdom Metazoa; phylum Arthropoda; class Insecta; order Lepidoptera; family Tortricidae; genus Acleris; species Acleris cristana. Next base: position 8,238,635 of record OX411784.1, on the reverse strand, counting down.
TCCTTTTAACCAGATCAAACATACTTAAAAAAATCGCTTCGGTATAATTGTGAACTACAGACCTTGAACTTTAACATTGATTAAACTTGGCATGATAATATAACTGTCATGTTTTTAATTTCAGAGCTTCGCAAAGGCCCTGAACCGTCCAGCTATAATTCCAGTACCAGAGAAAGTTCTAAACTATCTACTTAATCCGGAAAGAGCTATGATAATGACAAAGGGGCAACACGTAATTCCTAAAAGAGTGATGCGCTATGGATTTGAATATAAATTTAGCAAAATTGAGGATGCCTGCAGGGATGTGGCCCACTTGTTCCCGAAACAAAACCCACTTGAATAGATGCAAGTTAGAACAATCCTTTCATAACATAGTCAAATATAATTTAGTTCAAAATTAGGAAAAAAAGTGTTGTTGAAGTAAGGTTCAATTAATAATATTAAATTCAGTGATAACTTGATAATAAATCCCATGTTTAACCATATCACCAATTCTTACAAGTCTACTTGTTTGTTTGCAATTGTTAAGAGGAGAAGTTTCCACACAAACAAATGATAATGTGTAATAAGGCTGGTATGGTTATCTCGATTTGACAGCAACTCTGTACAAAATATTTGTTTGATAGGCATGCTATTTCGTGTTCAAATCTACATGTCTATATTTACCTAATTAACTAAATAATATATCAAACATTACTAAAATTTTGAAAAACACATCATTTGGCTGCATTAATTATTATTATAACCCTGTCAAATGAGAAACATGTATTTTATTTATTTCTTTTGCGTTTTATTTCCTCTTTTACTGTCTCCAGAGGCCCTTGCCAAGATGCATTATGGTAGCAAATACATGTTTTGATTGATAAAACATTTAATTATTTAAAAAACAAAAAACCCGACTGCAGTAAATTTGAACGAATTTTAATTTTTGATATAATTTTACATTTGAATTTGCTTGTCCCTGCCTGCAATGCCTTTTCCAATATTCAAGTTAAATTTAAATTGTTATAAATATCAATAAGTACATTGCTATTACAATTTTATATGTATAAATTACAGAGCTTGTTTTTCGCTTTTCATATTTTTTTATTGCAGTCGGGTTATTTAAATTATTTAATTTATATTACTCTTTTTAATTTTATTAATAAATAAAAAAATAACGGGACGTTTTCCCGGGATAAAATGTAGCCTGGACATACATTCATACATACATACATGACGGTGAAAAACATAACCCTCCTTTTGGGCTCCGCCGCAGTCGGGTAATAAAAAAGACCGGAAGATTTTATTACAAAAAAATAGACCTTATTTCGTGGAAAATTTGTAACGGTCCAATTTATACCCTAAAACTGCTTATAAATAATATGGTATGGCTTACATGTGGTGGTTTACATTTGAAAATATTGAAAGACGTGGTAAGGTGGACCCGTGGTGGACCCCGGTCCACCTTACCACGTCTTACTATTTGCTACACCTAAATCATACTTAATTATAGGACAACTTATTACCAAGAGGTCATAACGAAAGAAAATAAAGTTTGCATTTTTACTGTAAAGTAGTTTAATTTTCGCTTATAATAATATATGGGTAACAAAATTGTTTTCACAAGTTTACTTATTTTTATTTTATATAGCTAGTTATCTATTGTTTTCCCCATACTTAACAAGCTAGTAATTATAAGCAGTTTTTTTTTCAATTCAACATAATAACACGGACAGAATTTTGTATCTTCCCCCTACCCTACGTCATGATCGTCACGGCAAACCGTGCCTATCTGGGTGTGATTCTCTCAAAAACGCGGTTGGTCGAACGAACGAGTGAATGTCCCAGCGGCGAGTTTAAGTAGTCCCGTCAGAGCGAACAAAACTCATTTTACCGCGTGCATTTTCAATTTGGCCGCATGCTCCTGTCTATGAGATCGACCGTATAAGGCTGCATAATTGAGAATGCACGCGCTAAAACGTGTTTTGTTCGCTCTGACGTGACTACTTACTTACTTAAACTCGCCGCTGCTGGCACATTCACTCGTTCGTTCGTCCGACCGCGTTTTTGAGAGAATAACACTACTGGACCTTAAGAGGTTTGTGAAGCTAAACATTTCCATACAAAATGCGAGAACGTTTCTGTTCCCTTAAAAAACTAGTCAGATTTATACGATTTTTTTTAAATATGTTGTGTATATTATGAAGAACGGTCTAACGCTAGGGTCATTCATTACGTTTCCCTTTCTAAGAAAACATTTCTTGGAAGAAAACAAAAAAAAACTGAGAAGTACGTACTTAGTTTTTAATAACAACTACAAAATATTGAAAAATCCTGGAAATCGGACCTGGGAAACTCGTCCAGAGCTAAATTTGTATGGTTTTTTTTTGCAGCTTTGTATTTAAGCGTCACCTCACCTCACAATCCCCTTAACGACTGAACGAGAAAGGTTCAAACAGCGTTAAAGCGATAAGGACGAGCAGCAATAATGTGTCAACCCACAATCATGTGGGTTAACATTTTATTGCTAGACTGTGGATTGAAACCGAATGTTTTTTAATACATGGGTTGCCGGATTAACTAACCTAACCCTAAAGTCTCTGACAAGTAATATGAATGCCTAGTAACGTAATAACCATTAAAATTAGCACTAAATTGATTTATAAATTAGCATTAAACAATGATTCCTTAAGTAATAACACTTTGTACTTCCTATGCAAGTTGCACATATTACTTAATTGAGGGATGCTGTCTTGTAAAAAGAATAGATTTTAGTCACCCTCTCTTACATAATTTTAGCTTAGCTTAACCTAATGTCATCGTGCACACAGTAATTCATTTGTTTTTTAGTAGGTATAAGGAACTAAAGTTGAAATTGAAAATTGAATAATAGTAATTTCATGAAGTGTCTGTCCCAGTAATAAATAGTTCCCTGTGTTCTGCGGGCCGGTTGTCGGCGTTCACTTCCTGGGGCCTGTTTTATAAAGCTAAAAATTACAATTTACAGGTTACAAGTTTACATTTGACACAACCTCGACCAATGACGACCAGCCATTTGAGCAGTGTTGCCAGTTTAGACCTGTAAAATTGTAACTTGTAGCTTTATAAACCGTGCCCCTGTATGTCACGCGGCGTGCTACATCGGGGTTTCCTACCTTACTTCAGGAATTTCGTGATGATACTTAATCTTTGGATTGTCAAAATGTTTTAATTGTTGTATTGTAGACAATATTCCATTCTAGAAACAATGAGGCAGTAGCAACATTTATCGTCAATTGTATGGAATATTTAATCAGTGATGCCATTTTGGCGTGGTTTATTTTGCAGTGACAACCTCGTGTTTTTTCACTATGGAAACGCCTGTGAGACAATATGAGTCGTCAGTTTAAGTTTAAGATGAAGGTAAGTAGGTATGTAAAAAGTACTTCCATAACTTTATGAATTTGTCTCAATTTTAAATAAAGGGCAGCATAGACTAGCAGTCCACTGGCCGATATTAGGCCTGTCAGTTCATCAGTTTCTTTTAAGGTTTTATACATTTCTTCACAGATTTTGGGCTAAGTTAGTCAGTGGTACCCTTATGAACGCTACAGACGCCTCTGGCCGTCAACTGAAAGTCGTGCCACTGACGCCACGACGGCTACAGCCGTCACAAGCTCAAGATTAAAAGAGCCTTTGTTTGGTATCAATAAGGTGTAATTTGCATAGCATAGCAAACATGTGTGGCGTGCGAGTGACACATTTTGTATTCGACGTAAGGCTTTCAAAAAGTTAAGAGCTAGAAGTGAGCCTCAAGGTATACCTACATTATATTGGATTTGTTGGCGGTACCTACGCACTATGACCCGATGTAGCGCTGTACCGTATGCTTTAGATCACCTATTAGCTATTAAAGTTAATTCATGTCGATGCATCCAACTTGGCGAACCTCTCGACCAGCGTGGCGACGTACTTGCGCAGGATGTCTTGGCGCATGCGCCCGACGTCAAGCACCTCCTCGTGGTTGGCTCCGTCCGCCTCGTCGCTGGTCACGCATTCGTTCGTGACGAGGGACATTCCGAATACTTTCATGTCACAATGCCTCGCTATGATAACCTGAAAACATTTAACGTTAATTCTTGAAACGCACGTCATGTGACATGTCTCAACGTATCGTAACTCGTCCTCCAAATAAAAATCATGATAGATACTTTAGCTCTGCCCTTGCCTCTCTCGAGTCGAGTAAAATGTGTCTTAATAATCAGTGATTCGGCATTGCAATTGCAGGGTTATTTTTATTTTGTAAATTTCTGAAATGTATAATTTTGCCTTTGACTTTAACGGTTGTTTTTTTAAATAAATTATTTCTTAATGCATGTACGAAGTCTGTCGTACGTTAGTTAGTCTTACCTCGTGAACAGTGGACATCCCAACAGCATCGACGCCCACCATCTTCAACATGTTGAGTTCAGCTACGGTCTCGAAGTTTGGTCCTCCTAGACATGTGTACACGCCCTCCCGAACTATGTTGTCAATGTTCATTTCTTTGGCTACCTGTAAAGACATTTTACGGTGAGTAGGGGATCATGTTGAAGTCAAAACCATTTAGACATTTTGCTTTATACACTTCATTCTGTAAACACAAATCGTGTGAGAAGGTGCCGATCAAAAGTTAATTTCTTACATTTAAAGGTGCAAGTGTGAAAGTGACGAAAAATCGACTTGTACAAAATCCCGAGCTAAGTTGAAACAGTTGATTTTTAAGAGAATTGTGATCTAAAAATTTTCATAAAAAAGGCGTAACGTTTCTCTCTCCTTAAACCTAGTAAGATATTTACGATTTTTTAATATCTTGTAGATATAATCAACAACTAGGTAAGTACCTAGGTCTGTAGGTACGTTTTCCGTACCAAGAAAATATTTCTTGGGGACAAAAAAAAACGGTAACGTGCCGACCTAGTTTTTCATAATAACTACTTACAACATATTCAAAAATCGTACAAATTGGACGTTATGGTCCGAAGCTAATTAGTATGGAAAACTTTATACAGCTACGCGATTTAAGCGTCGTCGCGTCGGTTCACAATCCTCTTAAGGGGCTTCTAAACGGGTCATATTTTCACTGCAATATGTGGCCGGCAGCTATTGGTGTCTTACTCGTATGATAGAGAAAGACACCAATAGTTGCCGGCCACATATTGCAGTGAAAATATGGCCCGTTTAGAAGCCCCTTTAAGTAAAGTACCTACCTACCAAGAATATGGTCGGACTTAGGTTTATGAAAATAATCTGGGTTCAAAGGCATATGTATACTTTATTTACTAAACAAAAAGGTGCACCAAGAATTCTGACAATGAATTCTTGGTGCACCACGCAGCGTTGAACTCTCACAATGAATTGTGTACCTTTTCGTGCAGTAAATAAAGTATATTTTGAGTCGCATGTGCGCGCAGCATCGCGTCGCGTCCCGTCTCTGTGTAAATTGACCCTAAGACAAACTCGTAAAACTCGTGATATTTTAACCTCGGCTTTCTTATCTCATTTCTAGAACAATTACAGGCGATGCTTTGTTTTAAGAACATTAATTTTGTGATATGCTCAATAGTTCGGACCTAAACTAACTAGTAACGTTCGCTTACTACTGCGCATAACCCGAGATAACCCCACTTAAAGATAACTTACTTTACTTAGATGTATCGATAATAAATCTGGGATAGAAGGCATATAATCTTAACACACACAAAATTGTTTATTTCTGGATAATTAGTGAAATTTACCTAGAATGTTATTCGATAAAAGATTTGGTTTCATTGTAAATTCTAGAAGCAGTACGTAACATATTTATTAAGCCACTTCGAATATACTTACAGAGTTATTGGGTAGTAATTTTATCTAACCAAGGGGTAAAAAAAGTATTTTTGCAGTAATATTATGATCATGGGATCATACATGACCATAATATATAAAAAAAAGTTTAATAAAGTTGCCCGTGCGGCCTACTTACTTTACTTTAATTTTTGTACGGTCTTTTTTCTTTTACAGGCAGTTCATTCAATGAACTTATTTTTTTAATGAGGTAGTTACTTACCTAATATTTTCCGAGTCACAGAAAAGCGTTATTAATTCAGTCGTAATACATTTTTCATGTCATGACATTTCGTGTCATTTCATCGCGATAGGGTTCGGGATAGGGATAGACAGATCCCGAGGGAGCAGCGATAAACGACTTCTACGCGGACGGAGTCGCGGGCAAAAGCTAGTTAAAAATAAACAAAGAGAGAGACAACTTTAAATGGCAGATAAATTTACTCGTCGATTGTGAAACAGGCCCTCAACATGATAAATCTTTTAACATTTAGGTACTTATAGGGGGATTCGTCCGCTTCTTGTTGAGGGTCGCGAAGGCAATCAGTTGTTGATTGGTTCATTAAGGCTCTTCCTGGTTCATATGGGGATTACATTACCGAGCGACAAACAAGCCGTGGGCCAGTTGTGCTAGCTCCCTGAATTATTGAAACGGTCATGGTAGAAGGTACTTACTTGTTTCGCAACTTTTCTATATCCCGAGTCATACGCTTGGTTCATCGGTGGGAAGCGAGGGCCGAACCTCTCGTCGTTGGGGCCGTGCAGCGGGTTGTTCCCGGCGAAGCCCATCAGGTTGATGTGGTCCTTCACGATCATCAGGTCCCCGATCTTGTACCCGGGGTTGAGACCGCCCGCAGCGTTGGTGGCGATAAGAGTTTTCACACCGAGAAGCTTCATTACGCGGATCGGTAGGCAGCACTAAAATAATACAAGATTTGGTCATAAATTTCGGTTGTGAGACAAACTTTTTTGTGATTGTTTCTTTTTCTTGCATACTCATCAAGAAACTTTTTTAAATGGTGTGTCTCAGTTACATTAACTACATAACAGCGGAGGTCCTACGACCATGAACCTTTCATTTTTACCATCAGGCCAGCTCAATGACGTCATAACATTGCATTCAGTCTTTATTAATTAATTACATACTATGACAAATTTCAGCTTAGGTATTCATGTAATCAATGCATTTTTTTGTCTTCTGCTCATATTGTGCTTATATGTATATTATACAGATCGCAATACCTACCTAAAGTACTAAGTCGAAAAAATTATTACTTATTTTTAGCATAAAATTAAATGAGCATTTCTCTTTTTTTTTTCCACTATGAGTGACATCTCCAGAATTAAAAAAAAAATGGCAGGTGGGTAGAGAACATCAAACTATGCAATAATTAAATAATATTCTAATGTGTCCCAAAATATTTGTATGGAAAATTCCTGTGGAAAATTCCTTTTGTGTTACCGATATTCATACGTTTTTGGAAACACAAAAGGAACTTTCCATACAAATATTTTGGGACACATTAGAATATTATTTAATTATTGCATAGTTTGATGTTCTCTACCTACCTACCATTTTTTTTTTAAATTCTGGAGATGTCACTCATTGTGGCAAAAAAAGAGTAATGCTCAAATCAGACCCGAATACGTACAAAGCAAGTTAAAAAAACCTTGTACCAGTAAATTGATAATTCAGTAACCACATTTTGCACAAATAGGCATTAGGCTATATTTTCCAGCGAATTAGCACAGGTATTAGTGACAGGTTGCAAGCCCATCGCCTAACAGTACTACAAGCCTATACTTATTTCCTTAGTCCCCTATTACGACATCCACGGGAAGACATGGAATGGCACTATTCTAACCCGGCTACCACAAGGGGTTGTAAGTAAGGATACCTATCATAAAAACGAATTGTAAACAGTACCTAAGTAGTTGGAAAATTAATACATTCGGGAATTATTAGTCAACTTAACATTTTTAATCACGGAGTTATTTACCCTCGCGAAATACCGAGAGAAGTATGCGGAGCTGACTGCCAACCTCTAATAGTTGGAAAGGCACAGAGAGATAAGAAAACAAAAAATTATACCTACCATTGGACCATTTCGAGTGTAGTTTCTGGCAAACTACGCTAAAGAAATATTGGACTTAAAAACTTCGCAAATAAACAAAGCACTAGCAAGCGACAAATTCGTATTATCATAACGCGACGTTTACCCTCCATTGTGATGATAATGAAACCAAGAGATAACCTCGCCACTGGGGGTCGACTCTGGCTTGCATCAGCTATTTATTTTCCTTCCATCGATCGGAGGTCTTTATCTCTTATTTGCTTATGTAACTTCTTGCTTGTTTAAGTACCCTAAATTATTATTGTTTATTCTCCCGAGTGTTTTCTTATTGCGACCCATTCCTCAATAGTATAATTTTAACGATTTAGAGAACTGTCTTTAGAAATCTCTCGAAAAAGACCTCGTAAATGCTCCTCTGTTAGGTGACCGCATGATACATTATTTGTGGACAAACAGTAAGATAACAGAAAGTTGCATCATTGAACTTATTTTTAAGTGTTATATAATAATAAGATCAGTGTTGTCGATTATCATGTTGTTTGTAGACAGAGTAAATCATTTGGAGAACTTTCCACGGTCAAATCATTTATCGTTGTCAATAAAGATTAGCACTCGGAAACAGGTTGCTGTTGCTACGAGGATAATGCCATAAAAAGATAATTCTGCCAGATATTGGCTTGATTACTAATACAACAAAACAGTTGAGCGGTTGACCAACCTGCCTTCAACGACTAAAGTACTATTACTTATTCTGTGGTCGCGTGGACATTAATTTAGTTCTTATTATGCATGGCTCTGTTTCTGGATGCATCTGTTTTAAGCACCTATTCATATTAATTCTCGTCGAATAGGAAATGAGGATATGATAAAAAAAACTGTAAAATATAGATAGATCATTCATTTATGAACTAAGTAGGTACCTACTCTAATTTTACCTTGTTTTAGAAACCAAGAAAGAAATAAAAAGACATTTAATGACATCAAAACAACACACGATACACAATGAACAATGGGGTAACATATATATTATCTATTTTATTCACATGTAATGTTGCCGTGTTTACTTAATAAAATCTTGGAAGTCGATTTTAACCTAATTCTAGAAGTCAGATTGGCTTGAAACCTTACATACCTACTTACATATTTAATTCCGATCGCAATATGTACTATAACATGGTCATTTAATGGGACCATTAAGCTGATGATAGAGTCTGAAGGTGGCCAAAGGAATTTTTCATGAAAATTTATTTAATCGAAAATAGGTTCATCAAGTTTGGGATCGTTTGGCTCGCCTTTGAATAGCAATAAAATATATTAAACATTATTGGTAATTGGGAAAGAACCTCTGTGTTCCATTTAGGTAGGTGCAGGAAGTTTGAAAAGTGGCCCCTGGATACCATTATATCGTAACACAAAATACCTAAAATATGGTACGATCATGTCGTAATTAATATATGTATATTGATACCCACCATCCAGAGCGGGTATCCCTCGTAGTAGTGGAACCTCCCCTGCATGGCCACCACAGGGATGCCATTGAGCTTGCCGAACACCAGTCTCCCGTGGTGCCCCTCCACGGTGCTCACGGGAAAGTTCGGGATCTCTTCATAGTCTATACTGTCCGGGGTTTCTATCTGCTCAGCCAGAGATCCTGTAATAAGGAAAAAGTTTTATATATATAAATATTTGAAACGCTACAGGCACACGATAATTAATATTCTTGTAATGTAATTTGACTGGGAATTTCGTTTTTGCGAGCCGAGTTACCCTCTACTCCAGCGGCCGCATTCAAAAACGAAATTCCCAGACAAATAAGTACAAGAATACCACGAGTCCCGACTCTCCCGTGTTTTATTTCTTGATTACTATGAGTACTTACTAACTTATCGTAATTATTGGATATATCATCTAACTTAATAGGATGATTGTATCAGTCATGATTGCTTGTGCTGCTCAATATTAGTTACGTTAATACAGGGTGACACCTAAGTCGTGATACAACTTATCACCAGGGTGTACTACCCACAAATATGATCAACTTTCACTATCGGACCAACTCTGAAATCACGAAAAAAAAACAGATGTTTCATTGAAAAGTTCAATAAGTCCGCGACCAAAATGTATGAAACAGTTGTTCATATTTGTGGGTAGAACACCCTGGTGATAAGTTGTATCACGACTTATGTGTCACCTCGTATACTCGTAGTTAGTAGGTAGCTAATTGATCGAGATAAATAGTTAAAGACGGAGTCTTCTGTTAACTTCTAGAGCTGCCAGACTGTCACCGTGACATTGACATTAGATAACAGCGGCTCTATTTTCTAGGCGTTAAAATCCAAATCGTATTTGACCTGTTATGGTATTGTCAACCGCCGCTACTATCAAGTAAATTAGAGCTATCAAAACGTTGACAATACGATAACAGGTCAAAAACAAATTGTATTTTACCGTGTTGAATAAAGGCCCTGACCATTTATCATTTAAGATGTTCTAAAATTGAATTGATTGCTAATGCAGGTTAATAAACGGAGCGTCGTCACAGTCATCAAACAGCGAGCATTACTTTTTTAACGACGTACTTTCAGTAGAATATTAAAAGTATACACAACAGAGCTAATTTCCAAAACGTAGGTATAATCTATATATTAATCTCTGTCTGAGAGCATTATTTGTTTGGTTATTTAATTAAGGCTTTCACTTGGTGCTTGGCTTGTGGCTTATGCTACGACGTACTGGCTGGGGTCACTATTCAACATTATTGGTATAAGTGATATAAAAGCTTAGCAGACGGCAGGTACCTACTCGCGCCAGGTCAGGGTCTGAAATTGTTTTACAGGATTTACTGAGTTGCTGATTTCACTGGTCGAATAGAGGCCCTAAGTTTTCAACTACAATTAGTCATACAAGTACCCACCTTACCTGATACATCAAGCAAGGTTCATGCAGAATACGTCGTATGGAATATATCTCCAATGTTATTCATTTTAATAATATAAGTAGCATGCCTAAGGATAAAAAAATAAATACCGTCTTTCCAATACGCACCCAACCCAGAGCCGCAAATGATGCCGACGTGTGGGCGGACCGATGTACGCGAAAGCAGGAAGTTGGCCGTCTCTACCAGCGTCTCGTACGAATATCTGGTATAGGAAATGCTACTGTTAGAAGAAGCACCACAAACATACAAACTATTTTTTTTTTAATTTCAAACACAATTGGCTACTTAAGGAGTTTGGGAAAAAATCACCTCATTCCTAAAACACACAGAAAGATGAGTATTGAAATCTTATTACAACCAGTTCACACTAAATAAATTGCGGCGTAAAATATGTACTAGTTATTATATTTTTTAATACCCGTAAATGTCGTCTCCGAATCTTTTTACGAAAATATATGGAAACCCATTCATATTTACACTAACTCTGACCCTCCCTTTACGATATATAAATCAGCTTTTTATATAAATCGGAGTAAATGACAGGAATATTTACAAACGACACCATACACGTGGGTGAGACGTGGAGTCTCAGATTTCTGATGTCGTGAATGTTCATTTGTTTTTAACGTCAACATATGCATGTGTTAGCGGCGTGCATGTAGGTGAAGAATAAATTACTATAATCCAATATTATAGTCTAAGTGAAGGAAATACGGTCCAAAGTACTAAGTGATTCTGTTGTATAATAAAGTTCTCGTATTGAACGTTGGCTGCATTATTCTCGTGATTATGGTCATTTCGTTTCTTCCGCGCAACGTTAACGAGCGCGGCCTAAACAAGATACACGACTGACCAGATTCCTTTGAGGGTACTGGTACTAAAAATACCGCAGGTTTCTCAGTTAAGGACAAATATTATTGGCTCCATAAGTCCGCACTTGTTGAAAGGATTTAGCTTAGCCCGCTACCTCTCTCTGTTTAGTCTTTTTTTAGGGTTCACTCGGCAAACTCGGAACCCTTAAAAGTTTCATCATCCGTCTGCCTGTATGTCACTCACTTTTTCTTAGAATCTATTCAACTCTTGCGCACAAATCAATAATTGTGAAATCCATAAACACAGTACATCACACAGTAGGTAAAGAGAGGGTGTTTTTAGGGTTCCGTACCCAAAGGGTAAAAACGGGAGCCTATTTCTAAGACTCCGCTATTCGTCCGTCCGTCTGTCCGTCTGTCTGTCAGTCTGTCTGTCAGTCTGTCACCAAGCTGTATCTAACGAACCGTGATAGCTACCCAGTTGAAATTTTCACAGACGATGTATTTTGTATTTCACTTGGCCATTCTTGTAACATACAACACCAAAAGAGTAAGTATTATTAAGTAGTCTTGAAAAACGATTATTTGTATGACCGTTTAGGGAACATTGAACTCAAAAAGTAATATTTTCAGTTACGTGTCCCTACATCCTACAGTCAAAACAATAAATACTAGAAATCTGAAAAATATCTTAATTAAAAGAACATAATAACGAATTTTAAGGGACACCAATTAAGACTAAGTAAACTTAATTATTGCTTGAGTTAGAGGCGACTTGACTATGTATACTTAAAATGATATACTTTATATAAGATAAAAAGAAAAAAAACTGACCGTGTGATTTTTGTGTGGGTATAGTTTTTGTATTTACAGACAGAACTCTACATTAATAAGCATGACCTAACCTAGTCTTAACTTGGGTTTTTATAGTATAAGTAGTAGTAGTGGCTAAGGAGGTTGGAAGCTCTCATCAATCCATAGATGAGTAATTAAATATTATATTCAGCAAAATCATACGTTACATAAGTGTATGTAATTGTCTCTCTCTCGTCGATACACGCTCTTTTTATAAACTATAAAGTGCTTCTGATTGATTCTAGTTGACACTAGTTGACATTTATCAAACATTTTTTTAATGAATTTTTAACGAATATTGTACAAACGAATTAACTTCAGTAGGGACTGCTTTGCTTACTAGTAAGGTAGTAAGAGACATTTACTCGTATGCACCATTAACATCAAAACACATTAGTTTAAATCGAAATGTTTTGATTGATGATTTGTTTGATTAGGGACCTAAAACATAATTAAGGTTTCTTTTTCTCATTTGCGGCCTGCTATCCTAAAGTCAAATTTTTTAACCACGTTCTTTTGCAATAGTGTCACTATAATTCTTAAGACCAGATAAAGTACTTAAGTGCTACTTGCAGAAAAAAAAAATGTTTATTTCTAAGTACACCTTCGTTGTGGCAAATTTTATGGAACTGACCGTCATTTAAAATTATTTATATTATTATATCTAGTATTAAAACCATTTTTTTCCTGCAAGTATAGACATCATGTATGTATGTATGTATGTGGTGTATAAAAGTAAAATTATCATACTGGGTTTGACTGTTCCCGTTCCCGTTTCCGTTGTCCGTTTCAACTTCCGGCAGGGTCTTCTTCGCAGGCACAAACTCTGCGCTGTCCAACACCTTTTCATTGACGGGAGCCATCACTCTGGTTGTGTTTGAAAATAGATAAGGATACTTAAGCGTTCTACAACGTTCGATGTCCAAGCATGCAATGCCGGGTGCCTGGACCGGCGGTTAGTTTTATATAGCGCCGATAATGATGTGACGCTCGTCATTTAGGTTCATCTTGTCCGACTCCCGAGTGTTTGTAGCGGTTATCAATGGACGTACATTATTATTTCGTCATGGTTAACTTTTAGGGGTCATGCTTTATATCTCTGATAACACTTAGGGAATCTAAGGGGCGGGAATCTAAAAAATATGCAGGAATAGGCAAACCGAAGTAGATGTTGACGTAAACATCTCTCAATTACTTGTTCGAAACCTATGCTGAGAAATAAACTAATAGGTAGGGAGTGCAATTTGCTCATGTTTATAATATTGTGTACCTATGTTGTTTTTCTGTATTAAAGCGTCTGACATTTAAATTCAATTAAATATGTGATTCTCCTTTTTTATACATTGGTACCTACTTCGATTTTGCACTTAGCGATTTGCATACCTGTAAAAAAGTAAAATTTAATGACACGAGAGTTGATACATATTAGGTCACGTAGTTACTGAGTAATCGAGTTCTTATTAAAAATAGAATGACGTTTATATTCGCTTCGCTTGCTTACACAGAAAGGATTAGTTGGGTTAGCGTAATCTTTTTTCATTATCTTATGTTCTTAAATAGCCTTGATAATGAAAATACCGATACGTAGCTATGATAGAGCGTTTAGGTATCTTATAACTTTGGGGGCTTGGTCGTGCTGCTGCTGCGTAAGTAGGTATGTGAGATTTAACTATAAGAAGAGGCAGAAGTTTGTAAGAGAGTGGAGTAAGTAGATGAAAGAACATTCTGATGCACATCGTGTTAACAGTCTTGACTTACATCTAAAGTGTTGTTCTATTAAGCACGCAGCAAAAACGAGCTCGTTTTAAAAAAACACAAACAATTTTGTACCGTAGGTACAACGTAGGTATATAGCCCAAGTCACTTACGACTTTTTTGAAAGGCATAGGTACTTACTTCATTTTTAGCCTTTGAGGGTTCTAGACCAGAAGGTCCTTTCTAATAAAAGTTTTTTCCAAAAAAATATGCAATTTTCAAATAATATGCTAGATCTGTTCAAATAGTCGATTATAAAAGGATTTTGTAAATCTCACTTGCCTAGTTTCGGTACTACAGGTATCTTATCTCGCGTGAATACAGAAACAATACGACATTAAAATTGACATGAAAGTTATAAGGTTACACTGTTACATCAACAATAATAAGAGGATTCCATATTTATTCATACCAAAGAAAATAAATACATATGTTTACGTGTACGTACCCAGTTACGAGTAAAGTAGAAATAATATTCCTTCTACCATTATTTTCCCCTATTTTACGGAATTTACTTTATAATGTTTTTTCCGTTAACTTCGCGGTCATCAATGTACACGGTGAAGTATACCTAATTAAAACTAGGCAATATTATTTTTGATGTTAGCAAAAACTGTTATATATGTATTCTTGTGTAACGCAAAATCGTAACTGCCTATGTTGACCTATGTGAGCACTTATTACCGCTTGAATTTACTTGGCGACCTGTCTCTTCGACTTTGGGTTGCTTGTGGCTAGGATTTGTCATTGTCGGGGACACGGATAGCCGCGCAACCCTTAAGCATGCACGGATCAAATTAGGCTAGTTCGCACACAGCTCGACTGTAACTTCATAAGATGATAACCGCTGATATGATTTGCCAGGACAGTACCTACACACCTGACCAATGTCTTCCTCGTCATTATCAATCATACTTAATCTATTTGTTTATTATGTTCTGACATATGTATTTCATTTGAGAAACGTTTGTTCTTGGCATATTATTCATGATGTAGGTACAAATATGCGGAAATGATTTATTTTTTATCATTCTGTGCCCCACTCAGAGACGTCAATTAAATTTAATGCTTGTTTAGTGACGTGTTGTCTTATTCTATTGCTATAGCAAAGAAAGTGACAGCAGGAACTTTAATCAAACATTAAATTTAATTGTCGTGTATGAGTTGCGGCTGAGAGGCACAGTTTCTTTCAAATACTATCGACGTGGGAAATAGCACAAAAATGTCTACATTGTGTCCCATGGTATTTCACTTCAATAAAAAGCATGGATTTATTTTAAATGCGTTGATATTTTGGAATGGTGTAATTCAATACATTGCTACGTTATTGAGGATTCAATATCAAGTATTGGATTTAAAATTATACTTAGCCAGGTTTAGCCAAGGGAGCCAAAGTAGGTGAACCGCGGGGTAGCGTTCTTTAGCAGTATCATTAAAATCTTAATAAATCTAAAACCAAATTAGGAAAGTTAAAACTATACAAGGTGTAACATGAGGAAACCGAATAATTTTAACAGCGTATGCCTGAGGTCGTAAGAAGCAAAAAATGTTATATGAACCCAGGTCGAAATATGATTTTTATTTTTTATCCAGCATGGAGTTGTAATGAAATCTCCAGTACAAAACTCCCTTATGATAAAAAATAAAAATCATATTTACACCTGTGTTCATATAAATTTTTTTGCTTCTTACGACCTCAGGAATACGCTGTTAAAATTATTCGGTTTCATCATGTTACACTTTGTATATTTACGTCAAGTTCTGAGACATTCTGTATGTTCGAGAATGGTGGACATTTTGGTAAAGCAGCTGTAATTTACTTTAAAATAAATCAATAAGTATTAATAATATCGCAAATCTGAGGCATCTTAGAGACAAGTATCACATTAATCTCTCGAATGTCAAGCTGCTGCGGTGGTTTAATAGTAAGGTAACGCCTTGGCAAGGTCGCCTGGAATGAGTGCAAAGTGATCGTTTTCCAGTGGCGAACTACCTACGTAGGTCAGGTACAGCCAACGTCATACTTTTGTTGCTGTTGTAGTTTAGTCCTTGTTTTCGATCGATTTGTATTAAATGGATTTGCAGTTCAATTCAACTTCTGTCTAATCGAATACAAAAAAAAAAGAAAAAATTATGGCGTGACGGCGAACCCAAACGCCCTTTCTAATAAGTTTGGGTATCTATTCTTTTTTTGTAGTGTTACCAAATAAATAGGTAACTTCTTCAAAGGGTTAGTTATTTTATCATATTTTTTTTTAACTTTTTAGTGTTCCGTACCAAACACTGAAATTTTTGGTCCGTCTGTATGTCTGTCCTTCTGTCCGTCCGTGCGTCTGTCCGTCTGTCTGTCAATACCCTTTGCCTCTTAAACGGTTAAAGTTATCGGGCTGTAATTTTGAATATTTGTAGTATTTAGTAGTGGAAACAAAGCCTCATCAGGTTTTTTTTCAAATTTGGAATGATTTATTATTGCAGCGAAAAAAACCGAGTATACCTAACTGAAAAAAAAAACCCACTCGTACATTCGAGTCTTAGAGAATATATTACCTGGAGCCGCCTTATAGGTCATATTCCAGTACAATCATGTCTGCCGAGATTTGCGGGGGGTGAAGAAATAACACATGCAAAAGATTACTTACAAATGCAAAAACTATCTGTGTCATTACACACGAATATTTTGACAAAAATCTAACACATATACATTTTAATGCACACAAACATATCACACATGTAAATACTTTGTATAAACGCAGTTTAAGAATACGTAAATGCGAATGTAAGCGGCATAACCTACGGTGCGAGGATTAGGTCGATAGCTAATATCGATATTATTACTGACATTTGCACAAGCATACAATTTTAGTACCTATAAACTATTACGAGCATTAGGATATTATTGGTTAATTAAATAGTAAATAAAAATAACGCAAAAGTTTGATGTTTTTTTATTTATCTTTGTTAACAATTTTATACATTTCAATTACTTAACTAAATACATATATAAAGTAGCGAGTATTATTATTATCAATAACGGGGAAACACATTCGAGTTCTGTGATACGTAACTGAACCTGATATTCACCACAATTTATTTATTTAAACTTTATTGCACTAAGAAGACATTTCGTATAAGGGGAGGACCTAATATTATAAAGCATCTTCTACCAGTCAACAATAGGCCAAATCAGATAAATTATCACTATCGTTATAGCGAAGGAAAAATAGTCTAAGAAATTTAAAATTATATATTTTCACAAAGTTTGCCCTCTTGACCACTCATGGAGATTATAGTCCAATGTTTCTTATTATTGTTTTATGAGAAGAAACCTTATTGACTGTATTTGTATTAGATCATATGTGACAAAGTTATGAAAGTTTTAAAATACTATGGTCATTGGTCTTTATTTGTATAAGTAAATATTTAAGAGTGAAACGTGAAAAACTTACTAAAATACTAAATATACCTAATTTTTCATATAAACATAAATTAGGTACAGCAAAATCTATTAACTTTCGCCTCTTGCTTGGTAGCGTTCGATACTGACTTGCATCAAAATGTTTCGAACATATGGAACTAGGTAGTACGCGAAGGCACCCAATTTGCTTGTCTGCTGCATGAGGCGGTCATATTTTTTTCAAATCCGGGTCTTTTGGAAAACTGTAAAATATACAATTAGAATAAATTGTATTCAGTAGGTAATTTCCAGGTCCTTAGTAAATCTTCCTTATTGTCGATAATTATTTATGTAATCGAGACTACCCTCATCACTATAACCGAGTCTCGGGGGGAGTACGCCGACGTCATCATTTTTATGAAAACAATTATTTAGCTTATTAGTATTATCGACTTTATTTCAAAACCGGTTAAGTCATTTCTTACAAAGCATTAAAACCGAGTCTCGTGAGGAGTACGGACTAATCCAAGTAACAATTGGAATCGATTGCATATAATCGTTAATTTGACGTGCGATGAAAATATTTTTATAAAAATATTATTTTACGTATATAAAATTATAAAATTACTTACAAATGAAATGTTGTACCATCTTTTTCGAAGCTTGAAGTCGTTGATCGTTTTTTACACGAACTTACAGCCCATGCAGGCATTTTTCCAATGAGTGTTCTCTGGCTAGCGGCGATTTTGCGA
Source organism: Acleris cristana (assembly GCA_948252455.1). Classification (NCBI taxonomy): domain Eukaryota; kingdom Metazoa; phylum Arthropoda; class Insecta; order Lepidoptera; family Tortricidae; genus Acleris; species Acleris cristana. The sequence continues at coordinate 8,220,228 of OX411784.1, read as the reverse complement.
ATGACCATTAATCGATTTTGAAATAGGTTTTGTATAACTTTTTGCACATTGTGCAGGTTTTTCGACAGAGGGGTAATGTACTGAATGGCGGCTCCAGGTAATATATTCTCTAAGATTCGAGTTCATAAAAATGCACTTTATACACTTTAGCACCTTGTCACTTTAACCGCTGTGATTCGTATATGGCAGTTTGAACATGACATTAAATAGATAAGGTAAGTATATAATCCTTGCGTTTCTCGTTACTTACTTAAAGATATCAAAAACTATCAACTTTTTACTGGTTTTTTTTTACAGCAAAAAACTTCTAACGGTGAGGTTTTGTTTGGACCTCGAGATACTAAAAATGTTTAAAATATTAAGGCTGATATTTTTAGCCGTTTAAGAGAAAGAGCATCGTGACGGACAGACCGAGACGGATGGACAGACGGACGGACGGACAGATGGACGGACGGACGGACAACACTGTCATTTAATAAGGGTTTGGTTTTCTAGTACAGAACCCTAAAAAGAAGAAGAAGCATACTTACCTACTTTAGCTATTGCACTTTTATAATTTTATTTTATGAATGAGTTCTTGCGCTACATGCCAGTGAAATACTCAAATACTGTTTGAATAATAATTGTAAGGAAGTACAATAGATAATATTTTGAATTTAACTAATAGAATCGCTACAAACGGCTTAGGTATGTTTAGAGATGCCTTCTATTGATAAACTGTATTCAAGTGCATTCTTATACTATTGTGACCAAAATAGTAATAATTTTCATTCAAATGTATTTGTATTAGAGATGGTATCAGGGATGCGGCGTTATTTTCCCGTTCCAGTACTCTCTTGCACAACGAAGAGTGACGATGTGGATCCTAACTATTTGTTCGATTTTAATATACTGTTTTATAATGATTTTGGTGCCTGGCAGGCCTCGTTTCTACCCACCAGGTAAAAGTTTCCTTATTGTGATCACTCATCGTCTGGATCTTTAATCATGTTCTGCTTTAATCTGTTTGCGCTATCATTAGGTTACACTGGGAACTACTGTTTTTTTTCTGGGCCGTTAGGTACTAATTTAAAAAACGGGGGCATAAAAATCCCAGTAAGTACTTAGTTCATTTTGAGTTTTGTGTTACAGTGCTACAATGTGAAAATATTAAATAACGAAATAATTAAGGAAAATCATATTGAAAATACTAACTAGCAAAAACTAAATTTTAGAGTACCTATATTTCTAAACTGAACGGACCCTTGGTCTAAATATTTATTTATAAAGACATACTATTTTTAATGGCTTTTTAAGAGTTATCCAACCATACCTTAAACGATGTGTTTTTTTACTTATTTCATTACTAGTGTGCGGTTTAAAAATATATAGGTAATTATGTGTATCGTCGAACTTAGAACTAGCTGTAACTTTTGACCGAATTACTAAATTCAAACCACTGTCACATAACAAGTATAAAATATGTACACCTACTTCTGTTTTCGACTGTAAAAACATCAATTTCAGAGCAGAACATACGGACGAAACTTAGCATGACAACGGAACCCTAAAAAGGGGTTTTTGGCTATTTTATTATTAAACTGCCCGGGCCATCAAACTTATTCGACTAGTTCATCGTCACCACTCCACACTTTTCTGTTTCAGCCAAAAAATTATGACTAAATTAACAATTTGTTTTTTTTTAGGTCCACTTTCTTTACCAATTGTGGGTAATTTAATAGCAGTATGGTTCGGTTTGAGAAAACTAAAATTCCATCACCTGCTGTGGCAATCATGGGCGAAGACTTACGGCGATATAATGGGTCTGCAGCTGGGCACCGAAAATGTGGTCATAGTCTCGACAAAAGATCTGATCAAAGAGGTCTCTTTAAGGGAAGCGTTTGAGGGGAGGCCGGACGGATTCTTCTACACGGTGCGATCATTTGGCCAAAAGATTGGTAAGTTTTGTTATGAGTACCTCAAAAAAGTTTCACTATCATTTTCGTCACCCTGGTGCGCTCCATGATGCAATTCCAAAGTATCATAATGCCAAACTGATTGAAATCCCGAATTTATGTAATTTCGAATGTAATTTTTTGATTGATGACTTTATTTTTGGGTATTAAACATATCCTGGGAAGATTAATTTACGCATACCATTTGGGTCAAAGGGGACCCGAGTTATATGTGGGAAAGCGGCTCGAATACCCACAAAATCTCTGTGATTCTAACTTCACACCGTGATTTTTGGCAAGGGCCGCAGGTTCTGCTTGCGCATCGATTACGACCACAACCTAACCTTTAACCCACTATTCTTTGTGCAGGGTTAGCATTTGCAGACGGGAAGGCTTGGAGTTCTACCAGACGCGTGGTTCTCAAGTATCTGAAAAGCTTTGGATACGGCTCCCGTTCCATGGAGGGCTTTATAGCTGAAGAGTGCACAGCGCTGGTCAACCTCCTGGCAGTCACCAAGCATCCCGTGGCAGCCAATGAGATGTTCGACATCTCTGTTATTAACATATTGTGGCGACTCGTAGCTGGCAAAAGGTCACATTTATTCAGTTTTAATTAGATTAGATATGTTAAAGGGCATTGGGTAAGTTTGTATGAAGAAATTATTATTTTTCAGCGGCCACGGGTGATTTTCACATAGTTATTTAGAGGACCTCTAAATACACATAGATATATAATATATTTTATGTCGTTAAATAATATCGGAGCGGAGATATTAAAGATTTAAGTATTCAGTTTTAATACTAAAACTACGCCTAGGTAAATATATTTAAATATCTCGGCTCCGATGCGCTTAAGAGTATTACATTGCATAACAAAATATGTTTATTTTGAATAATTCTATCACAATTTATCACTTTTACGAATGGCCGCTCACCTTGAAAATGTATGACTTTTACAAAGGACACTTTTACCCAAACCCCTTTGTACTTGTTAAGATTAGTTCGCTTGTCTTTAAGAAAAAGAATAATTAGACAAAAAGAAAATAGTATTATCTACGGTATAAACGTATGCGAAACGTAATTATTCTAATGTGAAAATAAACGAACTAAGTATAAATTATCGACGTCCCACAAAACTTGAACCGTATTTTGTGGAGACTAGTTCGTATGAACGCTGTGCGAAGCCACTAGAAGGTAAACCAAGAAGTGTACAAGTATTTGTTTTAATTCCTAGGTATGAGCTGAATGATACGCGACTGAAAAAGCTGGTAAAACTTATGAAACGCACCTTCAAAGTCGTGGATATGAGCGGTGGCATCCTCAACTTTATGCCTTTCTTGAGGCACTTCATCCCCGGCGCTATCGGTTATACGGAATTGATGGAAATACATGACACCCTGTACAAGTTCCTTAGGGTAAGTATTATATGAACAGGAATTTAAGGTAAGTTAAAAAAATACTGGTAAAAATTCCAATTAATTTCTAGCAAATAATAAGCAATAATAATAATTATGTACTTAATATATTTTTTATAAAATGTATATTATGTATAAAGTGATGTGCAATAATATAAATTATTCGAAGTTTAATATTTAAATATCGACACAGTACCTACTATCTGCCATATGTCACCGAGTCTTGTTTGAAAGCTCGCATGAAATTATTGAAAGTGTCAACGCAGGGTAGGTGTATGTACGTATGACCTCTGTGCAGATATGTTGTAAAGTTTGTCGACATTAAAAGTTCCATAACCCATTACTAAAATAATTTCGACCAAACCGTACAAATAAAATACGTCACAACCTATGTCCCCCGATTAGTTTAAAAACAAGAGTTCAAGTTCACAGCAATTAAAAATACGGTTTTATATTGCAAATGATAAATGTTCAATAACAATCACTATAAGTAGATCACGGACGTAGGCGTCTTGTTTTTATTATAAGTTCTTAATTAAAACCGCCGCTTGATCTTAGTAATTTTAATTCCGTTTTGTAAGTTCATGTCGCTCGTAATTATGTTGTATATATTGTGCATGTTCTGTATTTACATTACCTACATGTCTACTTGAAATTTAATAAGAATACACTTATAGGTTATAATTATATTGTAGAAGGTTCTAATTCACTTGACACTGCGTTTTTGAGTGTAGGATAGTTTCCCAATCGAACTAGCCTAACTTGAACCGTCTCACAGAAACGTCGCGCACCCAATTTTGAGCCCTGTTACCTAAATCGGGTGAATTCGGGTGCTCGTTTTTCTTCTCAATACCATAAACAGACTAAATGAAAATAAACATACTATAAAACATAAGTAATTATACTCTTTTGGTTTCACAGGAAACTATAACAGAACATGAAGCAAACCTTGACGTTAAGAAACCAAGAGACGTCATCGACGCTTTCCTAATTGAATCCATACAAAACAAAGCTGACGCATGTAAGTGACACAACTTTTCGACAGCCAATGAAACCTCTCTCTGCTGTCAAAGTAATTTAACCGAGTAGGTAGAGCCCTTGTAGAGCACCTGTCTACAAGACTCTATTGTCAAGATATGAGCGTGGAAGTATGCTTACATTATTATAATTTTGAACATTGTCTCCGCTTCAATATTTTATACATCTTTTAAAACATCCCTAGACAAAACTTTTTAATGTTATCGGTATTGTCGTGGGAATTATTCCCGCGGCAGCCTAATCGTATCGTAAATATTTATAAATGGGTCCAAATGTTTGCACATTCTGTATGTTTAAATAGATAAAAGGGACTTTATCGTTTGTTTATTGAAATTACGCCCTTATTTCTTTGGATTTTTCCCAAACACTTAATGTTATAAGTTGACCCATTATTTATTAGATTTAATTTATATTGAAACATCTTAGTGACATTACTAAGGCGCTTTGACAGTTATAATTGTATACGCCAGAAAACTTTTTACTAAAGAAGAACATACAACCACCGTCACCACCGACGGTATTCGCTTATCACAGCGTGGGTCTATAATGTTCTTCCGTTACAAAATGATGACCGTATCGGTGCCCTCCACAGTTTCAGAAAAAGAGCTCCAGGTAGTGTGCCTCGACTTGCTTGAAGCTGGCATGGAGACTGTGAGCAACACGGTCGTGTTCCTGATGCTGCACGTGGCCCTCAACCCCGGCGTTCAGGATCGGCTGAGGCGCGAGATCGACGAAGTGATAGGCCATAAGAGGTCGCCAGCATTAGCAGATAGAGCCAGGTACAGTAAACTATTAAATGATCAGGCTCTATCTAGTTTGTGTAAGATTGATGTGTGATTTGTAATAACTATTAGATAGATAAAACCCCCAATACAAGGTGACCCACTTTCATACTTGATATTTTAATAGATTTTCATTAATCCTAACTAAGAACCATCCCGATTTAACCAGCTTTCTTTAAAAACATCGCGTCCAAATCGGTCTATCTGTTCGGAACTTGTGTGATACACACACACATTAATTTTGGAACCTTAATGCCTATGAATTATAAAACACCACGACAAAAAATCCTATTAATGAGATTCTTATTTGTTCTTCTTAGTCCGTTTTATTCGGTGTTCCACCTAATTTTCTTCATAGATAATATTTGTGGTGTAGGTATTCCTAATAAATAAATAAATAAATAAATATCAGGGGACAATGTCACACCAATTGACCTAGTCCCAAACTAAGCTCTAGGCTTGTACTATGGGTACTAGACAACGATAAACATACTTATATAGATAAATATATACTTAAATTCATAGAAAACATCCATGACTCAGAAACAAATATTCGCGCTCATCACACAAATATCTGCCCTTACCGGGATTTGAACCCAGGACCGCTAGCTTCGTAGGCAGGGTCACTACCAACTAGGCCAGCGCGTCGTCAAATCAAATGATTATTCCGTGACTATCAGGATGGTGTACACGGAGGCGGTGCTGCTGGAGACACTTCGCATCTCAAGCGTGGCGCCCGTGGGCATCCCGCACATGGCCCTACACGACACCAGGCTCGGGGACTACATCATCCCGAAGGTAAGATATTGGCAGCTCCAGATATCATCCTCTTAGGGCTCGTAACATAATAAACCAGCCTTAATTAAACTCTCCTGCTAACCAATTTTACGAGACTTCTAGGCGCCACTGTAAAATTTCTCATCTTAGGGTAAGGTATGCTATGTCGACGAGATCAGAGGCCCTAGCGAAATGCAAACGCTACTAAGGTTTTTTTTTATATCGCTTTAAATGTACGGGGTATTCTTGTGCGTTGCGATAAACGACGTGGTCAACTATCATCCCATACATTTTGAGCGATAGAAAAGAAAAATATTAGTAGCGTTTGCATCTTGGCTAGTTGCGAGTGCGACAGATGCTGTTCCGTCCTGCAGTCTTGGTAGCCAGTCTATTAAACCATGCTCCATCATGGCATCTGGCCTTCATTTACGAGGGTCAGCCACTAGGTCCAAACCATGCTTCTACGCAGTTACTAGTTTACTTCCATTCGGTAATTACGATACTATTCATTTCAGGGAACATCCATCCTACTGGCTGTACACGACCTGCACAACGGGAGTCACTGGAAAGACCCGCATCTTTTCAACCCTGGACGTTTCCTTACCAAAGAAGGAAACTTGATACAGGATGAGTGGCTGATGCCGTTTGGGACTGGTAATTAAGAAAGTAACACTATAAGGCTTCGGGGCCTGTAACACAGGGTATCCTAGCTCGGTCCCCAGAGCCGCTGTTTCGATTTATAAGTTTTTATGTAATAAAAATAAACATTTTTCATTTTCATTTTCAAGTAACGGTAACGATTTTTCGCAGCGGCAACAATATTATGCATCGATTTTTTAAATCACATTTCTCAACAAAATATGAAAATACCGTAAAAGTAATGACTAAAAGTGAAATTAAAATCGGCCAAGAAATACTGATGATACAAGCATTTTAGACTGCTAGACAGAGAGATCCGATACGACGTCACACGTCGTCATGTAACACGTCGGCCATATAAACTCTATGTTAGATTCTTTTTTGGTAGAAAGAGATAGGAACAAATCTTTGTTGGTTTAAATCTTGGTTATTTTTATAATAGCTATACAAAGAATATTTTTCCTCAACTGTTTGTTATACGAATCAACTTTTATTGAAGCTGTGAAAAAAAGTAATGAATAGCGTGCTTCAAACAACTCTCTTTATGCGTTTGCTTTTTGTCGCTCGCTGCTGTCGTGCAAAGTCATCGTCGGAGCAAAAAACAGGAAAATCCCTTTGTCTTTTCTTTCTTGGAACCAGGAATTTTAAAGAAAATAATACAATGTTGGTTTATTTCTACGTTAATTTCCTTAAGGCACTTGTCCACCGCCGACGATGAACGGGAAGCGAGTAGAACCAGCGATCAACTATTAATATATACGTCTCCTTCATTGACACGGAATCTATATCTTTTGTTTCGACAACCTGAGTTGAGTAAACAGCCAGCGATCAATTATTATATAATATATGTGTATCTTTCATTGACACGGGGTCTATATCTTTTGTTCGTTGCTTGAGCAAGAAAATAGTCGATCTAATAATCGCTTCCTAGCCGGCAGTGGGACAAGCGCCTAAGGGACCATATACAGATTGTGCAGTGGTGTGGTGGGATTAAAAATATTTAATACAAATGGTACAATTATTTAAAAGTTGCTATTGGAAATGTATAGGATTGATTTAAGCTGCCGCCGGACGGTCGCGTCCAGCACTTTTCAATACCATACAATTAAATTTTCGATCATCGTTTACGTTAGCGTTATAGCTAGCCTCGCAGATATGTATCTAAACTTAAAATAAAAACATACTGAAACAAGACTAATGAATCACTCAATTTCTCATAAACATATTTTTAAAACAGATGCGTAGTTCTGCAAGAGTTAATCTGAACTTTAGTTTTGAAGAATATATTTAAATAACAACGAACAAAATAAAATGTTGCTTGCGGATGCTTTATCCACCGCGATAAAGGCGACCATAATACCGGGCCAGCCTAGGTGTTCTCTAGGTATTTTTATAGGGGTAGCTATTATTCTATCGAAACAACTTTCAACGAACGTATTAGTACGCAGAATTTTCGTTTGATCGAAAGGTATTTCTCGCCGTATCAGTTTTTTTTGTCGTAGTCACAAGTCTAACCCTACCTAACCTCCGTAATTAATATTGAACACATCATGGTTTCAGCAGTAAATGGCTGTTTCTTAGAAAGATTGTACCTAGTTAAGGACTAAAATTAAGAAACGTTAACTTTTCCGAAAATTAAAATTACAAAAATTTGCTATACTGCTATAAGACAAATGGTGGTATATCAGACAAAACTCAAGGAGGTAGCAAGTGCAAGCATATTACTAACGCGTGAGGATTTAATCTGCTTTATATTTAATTTGTGATACCTACTGCTAATTGGCGTTGAGGGTAGTATATAAATGTACGACTAATTTTCGTTAAGGGGCTTCTAAACGGGCCATATTTTCACTGCAATATGTGGCCGGCAACTATTGGTGTCTTTCTCTAACATACGAGTAAGAGAGGTACCCCAATAGTTGCCGGCCACATATTGCAGTAAAAATATGACCCGTTTAGAAGCCCCTTTACTCAATGGAAAAGTTAACGTTTCTTAATTTTAGTCCTTAACTGAATACAATCTTTCTAAGAAACGCCCAAATAGCGTTCGAGAAATGATACAATCGATATAGTGAAATTCGATAAAATGATGGGTTACCATTAAATAGGTAATAGGGGCTAGTTTTGTGACAATTACAATTATCTTTTTTTTTGTAGGTAGACGGCGTTGCATAGGCGAAGGGTTGGCGCGCTCAGAGCTGTTCATGTTCCTGACGTTCCTGATTCAACGGTTCCACATCACGCTGCCCGAGGGGGACCCTACACCTTCGACGGAACCCGTCAACGGAGTCTCGCTGTCCGCTGCTCCATTTAGACTTGTATTTAAATCTAGGGCGTGACTTTTTAATTTAGAGCCCTTATCGTTGCATATCCTACAACGAAGCATGCTGTTTAATAATTGTGTGTGATATGGTTATTAAAGCATTATTGAACTAATTTGTGATTTATTTACTTATTTTTATTTTTTTACCACTTTGTCGGCGTGACTAATATGTATATTCTTTCTTGCCAAATAACAGCTGTCTAAAACTAAGAGTCTCTGAGCTAAGCTGCGGACGGACGGACGGACGGACGGACAGTGCGAAACCTTGTACTATTAATTATTCTATGGCGAAAGTATAAGGGTTCCTAGTTTGACTACGGAAAACATGTGTGGTTCACTGAACAATACCATAATTACGAGTTTCTGGTAGAAAGCATTCTCCTTGGCACTAGCCTTTTCTCTTTACAGCAGACAGGTACCTATGCAATATTACTGCCCCTAAGAATATTAATAAACAAATTTTACAAATATTACACTCGTACTTACCTACCTACCTTGTATTCATATTTATTTATATTCATTTAATTACATCCATGTAGGCGCGTTTGTTTATAGTTTAATCAGTCAAACAAATATAGGCCAGAAGTGCCGATATGGGCAATAAATAACTATATCGCAATTTATTTGCTTGTTTTCTCATCTAAGTAGTTTATGTAAACGCACACGTTGAAGAAAGAACTAAGTTAAATTCGTTTTAATTCTGTCCGTGACACGTTGCTTGTATTTTTCTTGATTATTAAAGTAACATTATTAGAATTTCACATAAATAATCTATAACTTCTGACCGCGTCTTCATCCGTGTAGATTTCGATTATCGTTATTAAGCCGGGAACTGTTAAATTTTCCGGGATGGAAAATAGAATTATGTGTTTATCCAGGGTTATGAGCTATCTCCATTTCAAATTTCATCAAAATCCGTCCGGCCGTCAGCTTGAAGGAGTAACAGACAAACACGAACTTTCGCATTTATAATATTAGTAGGATTAACTCTGGACAACTGGTTTATTGAAATGCATGTCTTTACGGGAATTCTTTTCGAATGACTCGAAACTTTTCTTCATAAGTATTTTTATTTAATTGTGAACTTAATTAAATATACAATTAAAGGTATACAAGTAAAAGTACGACATGGATCATCATAAAGTTGTATAAATTTCACTCATATGATGCGGCAAACGGCGGTCTTAAGGTTGAGTTTCATAGGTCAATAGCCCGTATGCTTTTCGTGATACCTTGCATCGCTGCAATAGCTCCCGGCTCAATAATGCTAAAGTAACTCGTCAATGGCAATGGATTGCTACAAGCATGCGGGCTCTTGAACAATGAAACTAAGCCTTTACCATCCCCGCTACCTGGATGGATTAATGGCAGCTAGTCTACCTATCACTGAGCGTTACATTCGTTTACGTTACGTTTCACGACAGTGTTTCGAATCAGCTTTAGCATACTATTTTCTCAAAGGCCGGCAACATATCTGCAATTCCTCTACTGGTGTTGGTATCCCTGGGCGGTGGTGATAGTTTTACATTTGGGGTCTAGTCAAGAAGCATAACAATAAGTTAGCAATTTTCCAAAATCAATAGCATCGCTGCAATAGCTCCCGGCTCAATAATGCTAAAGTAACTCGTCAATGGCAATGGATTGCTACAAGCATGCGGGCTCTTGAACAATGAAACTAAGCCTTTACCATCCTCGCTACCTGGATGGATTAATGGCAGCTAGTCTACCTATCACTGAGCGTTACATTCGTTTACGTTACGGTTCACGACAGTGTTTCGAATCAGCCTTAGCATACTATTTTCTCAAAGGCCGGCAACATATCTGCAATTCCTCTACTGATGTTGGTATCCCTGGGCGGTGGTGATAGTTTTACATTTGGGGTCTAGTCAAGAAGCATAACAATAAATTAGCAATTTTCCAAAATCAACAAAATGTATAGGATTGACGTAACCGCGTGACCGCTTATATGTCAACTCCATACATTTCGAATCGATAGAAAATAGAAAAGTAAGCAACGTTTGCGTCTTGGCTAGGCCACAACTGACCCGCTAGCTCGTGTGCCTCCTCTAGCATTAAAAAAACACACATATAAAGACGCCAGACGCACTGAGTTTCCTTCAAAACTAAAATAACCCCGCCCGTGTACTTTTTGTAAACGACTTTTTCATTTATAGGTTGGTAGGGTGGTAAACGCTAGCTAGCGCTCGTTGCAACACCGATATTTCAAATATTTGTACGTTACTTCAGATAATTTTAATATTTCATATAACACATAAAACATTTATTTATAGCATTTCATGTAACATATTATCTGAATTAGAATTTAATCTGCAAGCAATTAAATATCATGTCGTTTCTTCATGATTAAATTTCAAACATATCTAGCAACACTAAGCTGTCAAACTAATCCGTCGATATATACATTATATTAAAATTATAGACTGTATCAAAATACATAGTGAACAAGCAAATGTTAAAAAAGTTCTTACTGAGAATTAATTGAGCAAAAAGAAAATTTAAAAAGAAAGGCATATTTAACCAGTGTAGGTACTATTCTTACATTTCTTTTGCTTTAAGTAAGGGTTAAAAAAACCAAAGGTTACGATTTTAGGTTCAAATAAATATATTTATTTTCATAACATTTATTTAGTCTTTGCAAAGTACACATATTTCCAAACTAATTCATGCACTAAAAATCAATGTCGACCACGCATGCGCCGCCGGCTCGCGCTTGACAGCCGCCTCCGCCGGCGATATTTTGTTGATAATCCCCGTAAACCCAACAATAACCGTAATACCAAGTGAAAAACTTAATAAACATACTAAAACAAATTCAAACAAATAATATCACATATCATTTAACACCTAGGAACTATCGATGAGGTTTCTAAAAATACATATTGCAATTTTTTTTGCCCTGATAACCAACCTTGGCCTAAAGTGTGCATTAAAAGCAACTAAATTTCCAAACGATGGGGCTAAGTGAGTCGGATTGATGATACGTGTAGTGTGAGAATTTAAGTGTGTGAGAGGAAGATGAATGAGACGCTGGGGCGCGGGTACGCTCGCATCGAGGCGATCCGCGCGGCGCGCGACGAGCCCCTCGCGGACATGGAGCCCGGCGCTCCGCCCCCGGACCAGTACAACACCGTCTACTGCACGCTGTTCACCGCTGGCTTAGCATTCCTGCTACCTTTTAACAGGTAACTTAGTTAACTTAGCGCTGGTAGGACCTTGTGCAGGATCCATCGGGATAGCTCGCGCCTAGCCTACCATCTTATCCTTTAACCTACCCCCGTACCGTTGTGTTCCGGTGTGGGGATAAGATAACCGGTGAAATAACTAGCATAGAGGCCATCCATCTTCCCTCAGGGTTGGCAACGCATTTGCAGTCTTAGGATTGCAGTCTTAATATTGCAGTCTTGAGAATGCAAATGTTTATGGGTCACAGATCCCACTTACCATCGGGGTGGTCTGTGCGATCGTTTGCCTAGTAAAAAATCCGGACAAGGCGAGTCGGACTCGCCCACCGAGGGTTCCGCACATGACACGGTTAACTCAATTCAAAATTTGCACCGCCGCGCCGCCGTTCCTTGCATAAAGCCCCTGTTTTTTAGTGATTTAATAAAAAATGTTGGGTTTTCAGATTTTTCCCTATGATTTGTATAAGTAGTATAAGCCGGTATTACTTGCCAAATTTCATAGTTCTAGGTCAACGGAAAATACCCTATAAATTTTGATTCCCTTGTTGAGAGTGTCGAAATATACGTTTTTTGCGGCATAAACGGCCGTATCTTTTTTTTACGTTAACTTAGAAGTTTGATTTTTCACAGCTTCAAGGGACTGTAGATTTGAGTATGTGGATTAAATTTCAACTCGATACCTCCACGCGTTCCCTAGATAAAGGGTCTTGACAGACAGACAGACAGATGGACAACAAAGTGATCCTATAAGGGTTCCGTTTTTTCCTTTTGAGGGGTTTTCCCTAAAAATGAGATGACATTTGAAAGGGTATAGTGTAGATTGCCCCCAACATGTTTGTCGTCAGAACGTTAGACCCTTAACTAGTCTATATACATAATAAATAACCAATTAGGTAGTACTGTATTTCAATGAGTATTTCCTGATGATATCTAACTAACTTTAAAACCCGGGCAAGAGCATGTATGACAATGTTCCGAAGCCGTTACCTACACAAAAACTATCTCAATTCAGCAAAATAGCGTATCTTCAGGGCACTTTCGCCCTTTTGTTGAGAAGTGCAGTTTTTCGGCAATAACTCAAGACCGGTTTATTCGATCATGTTGAAAATAATTTTCGTTGAAAGTGATTCTTGTGATTTTTTTCATATTTTTTTGTACTTACATTAAAAGATTTTTACAACTTTCGGAACGATTTTTTCTAAAAATATTCACCTAATAAATAAATATTAATCGAAAAAAACTGCTTAGGAGCACCTTAAAGTGTTTTTTTAAAGACATGTCGAAATATGTGCCGCACGATGATTTATGCTGAATTTGTTTTTTCATCTTCTGTTGGATGTATGGAGTGCCCCTAGAAATATTTATTTTTATTATTTAACTACCAAACAAAGTAGCCGCTTCTAAGACACCTATACCTACTCCAAATTTCTTCAATGTACCTTTTGTACTTTTCGAGTAAAATGCCTGTGACATACGGACGGACGGACCGACATGACGAAACTATAAGGGTTACGTTTTTGTCATTTTGGCTACGGAACCCTAAAATCCAGCTAAACGAAAGAGTCCAAACTTGACGCACCACTATTTAGCCACATTGAGGAGTTCCAATGACTACCATCCGTCCATTACCCATTATACCAGCTCGATGGTTCCATATAATTGTAATGTCATCAGAGTTACGTAAGTATACAAAAATACAAGTCAATCAATCCTAAAATTAAAATAAAATTAAATTACATTGACTTTAACTATTGCATAAGTAAGTAGGATGAAACTTGGCTTGCCTTACTTTAGTAGTAAGGTACTAACAGCATCACTGGTAATTGACTACTTGCGAGCCATATTGGAATGTGACAAGATCCACAAAATTGCTCTGTCGGTGTCAATTGAAGTCGCCAAAGATGTAAACAAGTCGGTATCGTTTGACAGATAGGTAACCTTAAATTTTCATCGAGCGTTAGGTAATTGTAATTCAATCCTTAGGTTAATATGAAAGTGACGATCAAGTGTATAAATCATCAATAAACCCACACAATGATCTTCAAAAGTACGTGATTATGGAGTAATAATGGTAAATTGGTTTGTTTACATCTTTGCCCATTCCAATTAAAACCGACCAAACATACGATTAAGAATTTGACGCGCCTACAATTTCCGAATAGCGATTAGCTTACCGGTTTACTTTGCCCACAGTTTCATAATGGCGGTGGACTACTTCCAGCACCACTACCCGAACACCACCATCATGTTCGACATGTCCACCGTGTACATCGCCTCGGCCTGCGTCGCCGTTGTCACTAACAATTTCCTCTTGGACTTGTTTACGTACAACACCAGAATAACATTCGGTAAGAAAATGGTAACATTGACTTCCTTCGCGTCTACTATTATCTCCCGCCTATAGGTACTCGGGCTAAACCTAATTAATGTTGACATTCGTATTGTCAACGTTATGATAGGTCTTATTTACTTGACAGTGATGGCGGCCATTTTAAAAACAATATGATAACAATTATGTACGTGTAGAGGCCAAAAAAAACAGAATGGGAGCCCTGCAGATCAATCTAAATAAAACGGACGTTTGCTACTTTTGTTTATTTCTATTTCTTTAGCCCTAAATTTAGAGTCAGCTCACAAAGCCGTAGGCATAGCAAATAAGCGTTAAGGTAGTCAATGTGACGGGTGACACAATAGCGAACTGGTGCATTTTCACACATCAGCAGTTTAAACCAGAAGCTATTGTTTTTAGCAGAAGATCTTCCGTTTTTAAGTTAGGGAAACACCCCTGGGCTACATTTCGTTATGACTAATATGATTCCGTTTTATTAGATAGTAAAGTTAGGGAGCTGATGATTTATAAGCACGTAAAAAGTTTTACGTCAGACCTGTTCATTACTTTAGGCAAACGGTTACATCAGTTAAATATGGATAAAAAAAATAACACAGTCTACTTACATCATATTTTTCTTAATTTCTAGGCATCCTGGTGTCCATAACGTCAATGCTGTTTGTGACGGTGTGCAACATAGGCTGGGACGGGTTCTCCCCACAAGTGTCGTACACCATCAACCTGGTGGCTATCGGCGTGGTCGCCTTCGGTTGCACGGTGCAGCAGGCCTCCTACTACGGGTTCGCTGGCTGCCTGCCGCCGCGGTTCACCCAGGCTGTCATGGCCGGAGAGAGTGAGACAGCTTTATTTGTCTCTACAAGTCCTATAGGTGCACTTACACGGGCAACTTATAACGGCAATTTAAAGCCGGCATCAATCAAATCAAATCACATGGCTCTTTATATTTTATATTTCGTGACTGGCGGGCCGCGCTAATTACTGTTTGATAAGACAGTAGCCACCTTGCGACATCTAGCGACCACTTTGTTCCAAGTGGGAATCAAGCAACTATGAGCGCCGCCAGCGTCAGACAATGCACGGCATCTGTGCCTGCATACAATCGTCATTTTCTGACCAGTAAACTTCTAACTCCATCCCAATGGACTTCATTCCCCAGGCATAACACCCGTCTGGAGAGAGATCTCTCTATTGCCTTCAAGTCCTACATTGGTGACCCCGACGTGGTAGTATCCTACTAACACCATACCTCTAAAATTTAACAACTAAGGCAATGATTATCCTAGGCGCCGCCGGTTTCTGGGTTTCCCTGGACCGCATCGGGACGAAGTACACGTTTCGTCAACCTCAACGCAGCACCTTCATGTTCTTCGTGTTCTCCATTCTCATCCTCCTGTTCCACTCTATGATGCACCACATCATGATGAGGCACCCACTTGTTATGCATTACGTGAAGCTGACCGACGAATCCAGGCAGAAGCGGAGAATCCAACTCCATCTCAATCCTAACGAAGATGCCACGTTGGTAAGTCTATAAATATATTTATCAAGAAACGACATTTTTTTACTAAAAACTCAATTCTTGGAAAGGTAGGTACTAAGGCTGCTAGCTATAGCAACGGTGGCAACCAACTTTATGAAATAAGGTAACGGCACCAGTGTTCGACAATTTTAGCTGACAGGGACCAATAATCGACAAAAACTATTAATTCAATGATCATAGAGCATAAATTTATTTTTGCGAAACAAATGAATAACCCTTATCTTCTTTGAATAAGAATCAAGTTTCGAACATTGGTCCTTTGTCGAGTACTGGTAATGACCTTAGGTACATAGGTACTTACCTATAATAAAAGTAACAAAAATGTAAAAAAACATGTTTTTTGTAAACTTTGTAAAACTTTGTATGGACACGTTAGCACTAAGTTTTAAATCCCTGTAAAATATAAGGTCCGTTTTTAACAGTAGTTCACGTACTTACATCAGTTTAAACTTTAGTTCATGATCTAAAGTAAATTGTATTTAGCAATAAAATTGGTCAAGAACTTTTTGATTGGGTGTACTGAGTTGACAGCTGTCAAATTCAAATTGGGACTTTTAGAACGACGCGACTATAATTGTTTTTGATATGTTATCGTATTGTCAACGTTATTAGGTCTTATTTACTTGACAGTAATGGCGGCTAAATACGATACGATTACATGTCAAAAGCAATTAGGTTTTATCGAGTAGGTAGACTATAGTTATTGTACAACATTATAGTTTTAGGCCTTCATGTGTAACTTTATATTTTTACTTCCAGATAGAAGGTGAGTCCGCTGAAGGTAACTACGGCGTACTTAAACTGCAAAGTCCCGCTATGTCATCTGCAGGACAAGGTAAGACATCGAAGATCATTTTATCGTATCGTTACCCAACTGATCTGATATAGTAATCCATAAGTAAATAAAACCGGCAATAGAACCAATCAAGTCTACTTAGTCGTTATGGTTTTCTTTTTCAATGTTTGAGATATTTCATTAAATTAAATTTCCATTTTTCAGTGGAGATGGAGGGCAACGCATTCAGTTTCGCCAACCCGCTATACTCGCCGACGGCACCTGCGCCTGCGACGCTGGCCTCCCCTCCGAGCGTCTCCGAGCCCTCCACCTCCCCCCCGGACGCACTCCGCACCCCCCGGCCCTCGTACAAAGTGGAAGATGTGATGTTTGAGTCCCCTGAGAGACCTACTTCGTGGAGTGCTTTTAAGCGTATGTATACCTGGTACTTATACAGATTAATAAAACAGGTTTATACATACATAAAAATCAAGACTCAGGAACAAATATTCGTTGTAATAGTTATTTCTCAATCGCTCAAAGGTTAACTGGAAGAGATCCCTTAAAGGGATAAGTTCGCCTTTGTACATCCCTGTTATATTTTTGTCTATTTTATAATTGGTATCTCTTTTGTTTGTACAATAAAGTGTTTACATACATACATACATACATACAAATCTTCTATGACTATTAATTGAAAGATTAGCTGGTAAAAATACTTTTTAAAGGGATTAAGTTCGCCTTTGTACTTGTTTTATTTATGATTTGTGTATTTGTAAAATAAGGCAGAAAAGTACGTGGACGGTCGAAGAGCTCAAAATTATTTTAATTAATTAAATATACACGATCCTATGCCAAGAGAAGAGCGTGTGTAGACATTTTTGAGCTCTTCTTTCATCTATTTCTGCTGCCGACTGTACATAGAAATGCTCGTGCTCATCACACAAATATTTTTCCTTTCGGATTCGAAGACGTGACTGCTTCGTAGGCGGGGCCACTACCAACTAGGCCTTCCGCATTTGCAATATCTATTTATTATAATTTGAAACTTATTAAACAGGCGGTCTGCAAGCTCGGTGGGCGGTGGCCCGTTCCATCTACCCGTACATGGTGTCCATCGGCCTGGTGTACTTCACTACGCTGAGCTTGTATCCCGGCATCGCCTCAGAGGTGCCCTCCTGCCGCCTCGGCTCCTGGATGCCTATCATCCTGATGACCGCCTTTAATATCTTCGATTTCATAGGAAAGGTAGGTCTTTGAGCATTTTCTAGTCAAATTTCAGACTAAAATACTAAAATACAAGTTCGTCAAATATTTACATCCAAATCAAATTACCTACCTTTTAAATGACTTTGACGACCATAATATACCCACTTTGATATACCTATGGTGATTTAAGTCAAACAACGGCACATGTATATGTAGGTACCTATACCTGTTTAATTACCATGTTAATTATTATGCTAAAACGTTGAAACTTTCGGCTGAAATTATGAATGATGACTTATAGCCGTTATCTGTTGATGGACAGATAGCAGCGTCGTGGCCGTACGAGTGGAGCCGCAGCCAGCTGCTGATGGCGAGCGGGGTGCGGCTGCTGCTGGTGCCGCTCATGCTGCTTTGCGCCGCGCCCCGCCACTCTCCGCACATCGTCGGAGACGTCAGTCATACATCAAATAAATAAAAAAACGGGACAATCTCACACAACTAAGCTCAAGGCTCGTACTAAGGGTACTAGAGAACGATAAACATACAAAATATCCAATACTCAGGAACATCATACATCACACAAATATTTGCCTTAAATGCATTTTGACGAGCATTAAATTACTTAGCAATAATATTAAAGTAATCGTATAACCCGTACCCGTGAAATAGGTACTTAGTATTGAGTAGTGTCCGGTGGCCATCTGCGGTCTTCATCATCAGAAGATAACGATAAGCTTATATAGAAAAATAATTAGAAAACATCTAAAACAAATTCAGGAATAAATACTCGCTTTCATCCCACAAACATCCGACCTAGGATTGCGATACATTGCAAAATACTAAATAAATAGGAATATTTTTAAACCTTAGACATTTTTGATGTGTGTAGAGTAAAACTAGTAAATGTAGGAATCTTCTTTTGTTTCAGATCTATCCAATCATGTTCTCCGTGGTGCTCGGCTTTACCAACGGAGTATTTGGATCGGTGCCGATGATAATGGCGCCCTCTAGGGTCGGCCGCGAGCACCGCGAAATCGCTGGTAAGTTAACTCTTAAGGCCGCCATATACGGAACGATCCGTCGTTACGATCGATCTGAAACGATATCGTGACGATTCATATTTGTATTAAAATTTAGATGAGATATTGCCACACACGTACAATCCATCGCTCGATTTCAGTCTGAACCGACGGATCGTAACGACGGATCGTACCGTATATGGGGCCCCTTACGTAGAACCCAAACTATACTTAAACAAAGATAGCTAAATACATAAAACTTTTTTTTATATTTGTGTCATCTCTATTTATACAGGGAGTAAACTATTTTACGAAGTGGTATGCAGATCCGTTCAGATATTTTTCCGATTCATAGGTAAACCACTTTGATGTAGGCGTGTACAAATTGATGATGATGAATGATTCTGCATAAATAACAATGTATTGTTAAAAAATAATGTATTGACAATTTGACACACTAACTACCGCACTCAGAGACGTCAATTAAATTTAATGCTTGATTAACGTAGCTGCTGCGGCAGTAATACGCTCAAAGACTTTCTTGGGGTGAATCACCAATACCTTTTCTTGATTTCAGGCAACATGATGACACTGTCGTACAACGGCGGGCTTCTGTCAGGGTCCTTGGTGTCTTACCTCCTACTGAGCATGCTGGGCGCGCCGGCGGGGGCGCCGTGCCGCGTCTACCCCACCCCCCCACTACCCACCCTCGCGACCCCCACAACAACCATCGCCACTAACATCACTCACCTCGTAACTACTTTCCACTAAAAGTAGTTTACTATTATACCTACGTGGATAACTACAAGTTAACTTCAAACCAGGACATTCTCAACTTGACTGTTTTATTTTTACGGGTAACTCATATGGATCTTGTAAACCAACGAAAAAATCCTCGATTCGGAGTTACCCGGGCCACAAACGCGGAGAGTAGACGATTGGATAAACGAGCAGTGGCCCTTGCTAGACTAGAAAAGATGCATTGCGAAAACGTTATCGTTATCGAATATGTACGTCTACAGGATTAACGTAAGCTGCCGTACGAGTAGCTAGATCTAAATCTAATCCTTAAAGTCGATAATTCTGCGTAGCAATTTTTTCAGTCGCGTTTTTCCCCGTTCATGTTTTACTCTATTGCATTTCCCCCCATTCATAATTTTAACCACAAACGTAGCTTTTTCTGAGTCGCATGATTGCCTATTTCAAATATACATTTTACAGAGTCGACGGAGCTCTGCTTTCGCGGAGCTCCTTATCTGGGTACTTTGGCCCTTCGGGCACCTTCGGGCCTGTTATAAAACCAACATAACCTTAAACCTATCTGTATTTTCCATTGTAATAACAATAACAAATTATGCATTTAAGAGAAATTTATAGCGCAAAATTTTACCTCGGAAAAAATGCGATTGGATAAAATTATGACTGGGGAGAAATGCGACGTATTGACAAATACGTTTGCGACACTATGCGTCGCTTATAGCCTAGGTGTTTTTTTTTATGAAACATGTCTCATAACAAAAAGAAATGTTACGTGCGTGCTTAGGTATATAGTCTGTATACTATGCTGAATTTGCAATTACATTTTTTAATGTTACACAATGTTGTAGATCAGGCAGGGAGTGTACGTAGGTTGGGGCCAAAATATTATTGGCCAGGACTGAATGAATCGAAACCCATGTGTTAT
Source organism: Acleris cristana (assembly GCA_948252455.1). NCBI lineage: Eukaryota > Metazoa > Arthropoda > Insecta > Lepidoptera > Tortricidae > Acleris > Acleris cristana. The sequence continues at coordinate 8,199,540 of OX411784.1, read as the reverse complement.
GGTTAGGAATCACTAAAGTGTAAGAATAGTCAAATATTATTTAAAAGGTAGGTACTTAGGTGCCTTTAATATATTTAAATATCAATCTAAAATAAAATTCGACTATAATACTCATTCTGCCGAATATATTAGTTTCAGCACGTAGCACGACGAGTCGACGACTGAACTTGTTTGATCTCGCATCCTCTTAACGCTAATTGGATGCCGTTATGGAATAACGAATTAACCGACAATTATTTAACAATTAATTATCAACCTTCAGTATTCATCATTGTGGGTTGACATTGCATTGCTGCATAAATTGTCGGTTAGGTCGTTATACCATAACGGCGTCCAATTAATCTCATAAATAAAACATTGTGACAAATAAAGAATTCGATAACTTCAGTAACCCGCGCCGCGTGCGTGCATATCACGTCGTCTGCGACATTATACGAGCGCTACGAGCCGCTGTCTCCCAAAACACCTCTACGCTACTTCTACGCCGCGCCGTAGCAAATTACTTTCGTTTCGGCAAAAAATAGAAGTCACTTACTCCGAAACTCCGGAACGACTATTAATAGGTAGTCCTATGATAAAATTGCGCGAAATGGAATCCGTAACGAGTAGGTTCCAATTTCGTGTTCCTAAACGAAGATTTAGTCTCGAAGTTATGTCCGTATAGTTACCAAATTTTTGTTACATGTTTATATAAATTGCACCGTAAGGTTCTTAGAAGAATAAGCAAAACTTGTTGATATTTAGTAATATCTAGTATAGGACTATTTTTTTTACATTTAGATAATAATAGCTCGTTTTTAATTGAGATTAATTGTAAAGATAGGTACAATCATTATAGTAATTACGTCAATGTCGACCTATGCTTTTTAATTTTTAATTACTTACTCGGATAAGCCAAGAACGTAAGCAATTGATATTTCCTAATTAAGGTATCTGTTTACAGTTGGGTAATGCGCGGAAGACTCCTATCAACGTCACTATGGGTTTACCTACTTAGCTCCATACCTGTGCGAACAACGACTTATTTGTGGTGGTCGTAAGGGGGTCTATACTGTCTGCCATAATTATTTTTGGTCATAATGTGTTTTAGGTCATAACTGTCGCAAGTCATAACGTATTTTTTAAGAAATTGTAAACTTTCAGAATTTTTAAAAATTAAACCTAACCTAGCTTTGTCTACACGTTAATTTAAGAAATTCTGAAAAGTTTACGGTGCCAGCGATATAAAAAATATGACTACCTATCAATAATTATGTCAAAAATGACATTATGACCAACAAAATTATGGCAAACAATGGGCTCCCGGTGGTAAGACCTTATGTACCTATGGTCTGTCCTTATTGCTACCACCATCTTATTTTTTAACCTTCCGCCAAGCACCAGTGTTGGCATTGTTGTATTTCGTTGTGGAAATTAGACAACCATTGAAATTACTAGCATAAAGGCATTCCATAATTCCATCTTAGTTCTAAGGGTTGGCAACGCATTTGAAGTCTTAGGTAGGGCCGATTAATAAACTCATATTAGCTGAGATGCCCGTCACAAGATACGTCAAAGAAAATGTCAACCATGAAATTTTTTATGCATCTTGAGACGAGCATTACAGTCGAGATCAGGGGAGTTATTACGACATGTCAATGCAGTTCATTTTACGGCGAGCGAAAAGGACAGAGTTATAGATAGCAATTATGAACTGCACGGCTAGCACATTTTGTCCGCGACTTGCGGGCGAGCGCGTGCAATTCTCAATTAGGTAGCCTTATACGTTCGAGAAGCCATGCTGCCAAAATGAATACACGCGCTAAAATGTTTTTTGTTCGCTCTGACGGGACTACTTAAACTCGCCGCTTGGATATTCACTCGTTCGTCCGTCCGTCTGTCATTGTTGAGAGAATACACTTACATTTACATACATACATACGTAGGTACATTATTTACTATTTTACGCCACGGTCCGATCTTTACGTGTGCAGGCCGCTATTCACTCCTCTGAACTATTGTGGTTATTTCTTCACCGCATTAAGTGATTCGACTTTTAAATATTATTTAGGGGTCTTCCTCTCATTCCGCAACTTAACTTTTTACTCCAGTGTTTAACTGTATACGTAATTTTGTATATAACGTGTAAATATACCGTCAAACATATCCTGTTTTTCTAATCTTCAATGTTCCTAATTCGATCGTGGATAACTTAAGTTAAACTAGTGTAGTATATGAATAAATAACACATGTTACGTTTGTGCACAAAAAGTTTTTGTATGGTAAAACCAGCGAGTATAAGGACGGGGGAAAACCCCCCAACCAATTCTATTTATTGGGTAAAACCATAATTGCCTTTGATGTGTTTACCAATGTTTTACCAAAGCTCTTATTTACTTGAAAGTAATGGCGGCCGAGTTAAACAGTAGGTACCATAACACGTCAGCCATATTGTTTTACCCAGTAGAATAGAGGCGCTAGATAATTTAATATGATTAGAGATTAGCAATAGCATCAAAATACCTACTTACAATCAAAAATAACGGGGTCCCGATCATTGTACTTGCTGAAATTATTTACAAACTGACCCGTCATTGGATGTTTTTGACAACAGGAACTTTTTTTAAAGTGTTCTTGAAAAAAACATGCTTATAGAGGTTTGTTTGAAAAGCATTTTTTTTCATTATTTACTGATTCCTACAAATGGCTTAAGAGCTTAAAAACGCCACGTTGTTTTTCTACGACACAGAAAGTGCCAGATTTAAAAAACAAAACGCGATAACAAACAATACGACGTCATTCCGACCACTAGTTCGAAGCGGACACTGCAGCGTACACTGATAATATTCAATATTTATTTTCTCAGTAATAACTAATAATAAAAAAAAAATGCTTTTGGGTCAAACCCTTATCCTATAAGCATGACTTTTATTAGAACAACTTTAAAAAAAAAACCTGTTGTCAATTAGGACACCGTGGGCCCTTGGGAGAGTGTGGGTATATCTGTCACTAGAATGCGTTGGGACTTGGGACCATAGATAAACAAAAGAGCTCAGTGTTGCCAGGGTAATTTCTAAAAGCGACCACACTGTCCCAAGTATTCACGTTTGACGTTACAAGTTGCGCGTATTTTGTTATATTATATATGTATACCGCTAGGTTTCAAAATAATATGTAGTTAGGTATCTCTACTTGAAATGTAACGGGTAACATCACTGACTTTTTGTCGAGAACATTTTCCTGAAGTTTTCTTAGTGTCAGCCATCATATCACATTATGTAGTAGTATGGTAGTAGGTACCATCAAATCAAAAGGTTGTAAAACGCGACAAGGTGGTTCATCGTGTTAAAAAAGCTCGTTAGTGTATCACTAATTCACTACACTATTAACCACTGCAGTACACGAAATCCTTCGCTGGTTTTACTAAAACTTTGTGTTGGTTTAAATAAATTAGCAAAAGTACCTACAGTCACTATAATAATATAATATTACGCTGCAAGATATTTTTGAGCCCAACATTATTATTTCTGTAATCTTTAATCGTTTCTCGGTCAATACTTATTTCTGTTAACAGTACGTACACTAGTGTACAGGACATTATTAGCGGATGTGGATAATTTATGATGTACGCCTCGGCAGCGAAGTTACTTACTTTATGGTGACACGATATTGAGAGATAGCTTGTATTCATAACTTATAGTTCCACTACTATTGATCATTTTAACGGGGTCTATATTAGAATCCCTAATCGTCATTTGTCCTAATGCATCGTAAGGCTGCGGCTCCACTGAGGGGGAGACGGGCGGAGCGGAGTTGTGCCAATATTACCCAATAGAAGTCGAGCGCGACTTGCACGTTCGTTTAGATTCTATTGGTTAATATTGGCACAGCTCCGCTCCACTCCGCTCATCTCCGCCTCAGTGGAGCCGCAACCTTATTGTCCGAATTTTCGTTTAGCCTAAACCCATTTCCGCCTGAATTTGTTTTTTTTTGAAAAGTTATCTGACTCGACTGAAAACCAGTTTATGACAAACAATAATTCGGACAAACGATGCATTAGGACAAACGTTATTAGGGATTCCGAGGGACACCCAAGTTAAGTATTTGACATGGCATTGAAAAGGCTAAATTTAAATGAATTAGTGAAGAATGTTGTATACTTTGTAAATACTTAAATTTAGTTATCAACATACGTAGCCCGTGGTAATTGTTCCAGCCTCTGCCGTGCAATGAAACATGGACGCAGATAAACCCCTTTGCAAAGATTCGCCCTCTTACGCTTTTTTCGAGTAGTTTTAACATTGTGTAAGTACCTAATAAAATGGAATTTTATTTTGCAAAAATAATAAATTAAATTTAATAGTATAAATATAAAAGATAAATATAATTATAAATTTGTTTACAGTACATAATAATAATAATATACAAGATAACTTATTCATTATTAACTAAAGGCCTTCTTTAATTTTAAGGTCAGTACCTACTACGTTTACAGAAGATTTTATCATTGACTCTATCGATTGATAGAATGAAATAGCCATAGGCGTATAAATATCAGGGGACAATGTCACACCAATTGAACTAGTCCCAAACTAAGCTCTAGGCTTGTACTATGGGTACTAGACAACGATAAACATACTTATATAGATAAATATATACTTAAATACATAGAAAACATCCATGACTCAGAAACAAATATTCGCGCTCATCACACAAATAGGTATCTGCCCTTACCGGGATTTGAACCGCTAGCTTCGTAGGCAGGGTCACTACCAACTAGGCCAGCGCGTCGTCAAATATATGGGGCCGTGCGCACCCCAGGATGATCATTGATCACTTGTAAATAGGAAGCCGAATGAAGTCTAGCCTAATGTATCTGACCAAAGCGGGTGCCAGGCCCCCGACCGAAAATATCTTTAGATACGCCAATGGAAATAGCAAATGTTTCTTTTTTCTTTTTTTGCTCGTTTGATTCCCGCCCGGCTTAAGGATTTGTTTTTAATCTGCAAATGCAGTTATTTAGGAAAATAAGCTACATTATGTATATACTAGGTATGTATTTAAGGTAGTTTACCTCCATTAGTTTTTAAATTTTATAGCGTCTTGTGCTCGTTATCTTTGCGAAGGGGTTTATTATTGCTCTCCGGGTTACAATACTTAAACCAGCGGGGGTAAGTACTCGGCTAACGAAATATTCGGTATCATTTCGAGCACCTTATGTAACCACGCAACGCGTCATTCCAGTACGTTGACCTTATTTTGTGTTACTAGCTATTTCAATTCTTCAGTAATAAAGCATAATCAGACTGCAAAACAATATTTTTTAATTTTTGGACAAATTAACTTTTTTGACATCGTCTGGTAAGTATACCTACAGCCTTGAGGTAATTATAAATGCACCTTTGATATTTGAATTTTTATGTACTTACATTAATCGCAAATCACACCGGTACTATATTTCTACCTAGTAGTGAGTTCTTTGAGTTTGCGTTAATGTACGTAAAATTCAGTAAATTTAAAACGGAATAGGTGCACGCAATACTTTCCTTTTATTAGCCTTTAAAATCTTCCAGAAGTAAAAGATCAGGGTAAGTAAATAAAACATCAATTATATTTTAAAATGTATAATATACACATGACTAGCACATCATCACATACTAGGGCGAGAATAAATCAAAGAACCACTTAAGACATACACCGATTGCACAGCGCAAAGCGAAAGCACCTACGGGTAAGTAGACCCGTTATGAAAAACCAGCAGTTGACGCAATGATGTCTACCTCTTGCGCCTGCGCGTCCGGGAGCGGGTCGACGATCGCGAGCTCCACTCCAGGCTGAGGTCGCTGGATGACGGCGGCGTCTCAGGGAACTGGGCGTCCGATGTCCACCGGCAGGAGGCACAAGCTGACTTGGGGGCTTCTAGAACTTTCGCCGGCGCCCCACTTCCGTAGGACTCCAAGATGTGCTTGTACGCGCACTGCAATGGCTCGGGGCTGCGGCCGCGCGCCGCGGACAGCCGAGCGCGGACGCAGGCGCCGCAATACCCGCAGGTTTCACCACGGAGAACACTTTTCATTTTAATAAAGCACGAACTTATCGGGGGTGACAAACTCCGGAGACTGGCACGATCGATGCCTACTCGCTGTATTTATTTGCCGTGCATGGCGTCGCGCACGCGCCGCATTGATAACCCCAGGCCCGGCGCCGGCGTTACCGGCCCGACCGCGCTCCTACTAAAACTTATTTACTGTGATCGATGCTCTTAAACTGTATACTACGTGGACGACATGTGCCCCGCTTCAGGCCTCGTATCATATCACAGCCGTAAGTAATAAAGGAAAAAGTATACGTCATTTGTACTTTATGTTACACAAGCGTTTGGCCAATCATGTTTCGTACAACGAGGATGAAGAGTTCGAGGCCCGACTTGTTATCAAGTTTAGTCGCGACGACAAATAAATTTAATTAATTAATAATTTCAATAACCACAGAGTGAACGAGACCCTGAAACTTTTTATAAATTCATATTTTTTTTTGCGTAATAGGTATATCGCGCGCCAAACAGTGGGTGCTCGTTGCTATAACAATCCTAGCCTTTGACTACGAACAATATTTTAAACAGCTTCCTACCAGGCAGGACGACGATCCCATGGATGGAGTTGTACTCACATTCCTACTTTCAATGTCTTGGATTTTCCTAAATATGGCCTCTACGTCATCGTACGAGGACTACCTCGGAGTGGTTCTATTGTAAATCAGATAGCATGGTGGTAAATAGTGTAAAACATTACAAAGGTCCAAACTTGTTACGTTCTTTTTTGTACTCGGGTTTTTTTTTCTTTCCTTGTTTATTATTTTGTAATGTACCTACCTACTTATTGTGTCCTATGTTTTCTTCGGTGCTCAAGCTATCTCTATACTAAAAGACAAAAAGTATGAAAAAAACATTGTTAAAAGAAAACTCTCTTTGATGAAGTTGACAACTTTAATGGTTTATACTACGTCCAGAATTCGAGGTCTTTCGGCTGAAATGATGATGATGATTATACTAATTTATATTTTTAAAGATTTACTTCTTTATTCGTAAAATCACAAAACATTTGAATCTTTTATTTATTAAAGCTGTCGCGCGACTCCGCCCACAGAATTTCGGTGACAGAATTTTTGAATGCGGGCCAGTAGTTTTGAGTTTATTTGATACAAAAATACAAATCTTTCCTGGGCAGGGTAACTATTTTCAATAGTCATCGACTAAATAACATAAAAAAAAAGATTATGCCGTGTATTTAGACAGGTTTCAGCCATATATATATATATTTTTAGGTGACCCGGAACCCTAAAAATTAAAATTACCTAACCTATTTTTATTTTGTAAAATTAGGGAAAAAATGCTAGTAGTATTATTTCGCTTGAGAATATCTAGATTAAAGTAATACTTTTTTTTTCACATACATATAAAAACCACCTATTTTGTTCCTGCATCACAAAGAAATATTATCTATATTGCAATTAATTGCCTAACTCGAGTAGGTACCTCAAATAAATTTTGGTGTGCTATGTTTCATACACGCTTCTTGTCATATATTGAAGTGAATCCAACCAAAGATACACAGGATATTTGAAAACAATTTTAACTACGAAAAAAATCAGCCACTTTCGAATAATTTCCAAAAAAAAACGGCCGGGTTTTTTTATACTCATCAACATGTAGTTCCCCTATGTTGTCAATTGTTTTCCCCGGAATGGACACTTGCACAGGGGTGTTATTCTCTTAAAAACGGCGGTCGGTCGAACGAACGAGCGAAAGCGCAGCGGCGAGTTTAAGTAGTCCGGTCCGAGCGAACAAAACACATTTTAACGCGTGCATTCTCAATTAGGCAGCCTTATACGTTCGAGAAGACATGCTGCCAAATTGAATACACGCGTTAAAATGTGTTTTGTTCGCTCTGACGGGACTTCTTAAACTCGCCGCTTGGATATTCACTCGTTCGTCCGTCCGTTCGTCGTTGTTGAGAGAATCACACCCCTGAGGCTCTACTTTGAAATCCGTAATTCTAACTTCGTCTATTGCTATCCCTTTTGCTATAGACGCGTCATCAATTCGCAAGAAAGTGACGACGGGGCGATCCGATGTTCGAATTACTGATTTCAAAGTAGAGCTCCTGTATTTACGGTCGCAATGTAGATAACACAACCCGAGGTCTAGTGGTAAACAACGACCGAACCAGTAAAAACCCGTTGTTATCCTAGTTGCGTAAACTCATTGATATTGTCCTTTCCCGATATTGGCGGAGCTCTAGATCTGTAGGTACCAGAATCGACCGGCTTATCAGCGCAGTAGCGTGGCATGCAGTTATTGCTCTTAATTCGACAACCAATTACGACGATATGGAAGATACTTGATAGTTACGTACTTTATAACATAACCTACTTTTTTGATAAATGCTTTTTAAATTGCCCATGGGCACTGAAATTTTTATTGAGTCATGGTTTTAGTTAAAAAGGTTACTTCCTTCTAAAGTTTCCAATGCGTCAAACAACCGAGTATTCTAGGTATATCCTGTTAATTTTCCCGGGGCAACATGTAACTAGGTACTGTTGAAAATATTAGACCCACGAATATTACCTACTCATAACTCAAAATTGTAACCATTTCAATTCGATTAGGTACTTAGTGTGTTGTGGTTTTATCAGTGGGTACCGTAAAACGGGGTGAGTAGGGATTAAGGGGTGAGTAGGGACACAACCTAAAATGAAGCATATGTTACTAATTATAAGACTGAAATTATTTCTAATAAACGTAACGTTTTTGTAAATTTAATACTTGATCTTATTTGTAACAAGTTATGACTTATTTTAGGGTGTGTCCCTACTCACCCCTTAATTCCTACTCACCCCGTTTTACAGTACCTAGATACTAATATACTAATCAAAGAAGACATGTTGTTACTAATAGGACTCCCAACACTCATCAGAATTTTCGTAAGGGAATGGTACCTTGGTACAGTCTGTGAGCACTTAAAATGTGCTTCGGGTTTGTACTTCTCTCTCACTCGCTATTATTAAGAGCATATGTGAGCGAGTGAAAGACAAGCACAAACTCGAAGCACCTCTAACTGCCGCACTCAGAGACGACAATTAAATTTAATGCTTGTTTAGTGACGTGTTGTCTTATTCTATTGCTGTAGCAAAGACAGTGACAGCAGCAACTTTAATCAAGTATTAAATTAAATTGACGTCTCTGAGTACTGCATTAAGAGCTACATAACATAACTGTATTTAATTTACCTTGTAACACTGAGCTTTTGTCATTCCCTGACAGTCTACTAACAGACTCGTGATGCCAAATATCTGCTCATTTGTTTTATCTAACTACGACTGCTCCCATGAACCCGTTTACGATATTTCCAGAAAGTCGCCCATCAATCTAGAAATCAGTACCCCTACCATGAGTCACAATTACCGCACTCGCTAGCGAGTAGAATGCTCTGTCCCTCACAGTATTATAATAGAGTGCGAGGGACAGAGCATTCGACTCGCTAGCGAGTGCGGTAATTGACTCATGGTAAGGGTACAGTTTGTCAAAGATACTTTATCGCGGGCGAGAGTAAACAACCCGCTATTTATAGAACGAGTAGCCACATGCGTGGCCATTGATTGGTGAGCCAGACCTTTCTCAAACCTTCAGCGTGGCATAACTGTAATGTACAGTCGCGATAAAATATATTGGAGCATACAAGGCGGTCAAATATATTTACCCCCTTACAAAAACGATGAGTAGCGGTGGTATAGCTATACAATGTTTTGTCCTTATTTGTCACTAGCTACTGCCCGCGACTTCGTCCACGTAGATTTCGATTAAAGTTATTCCCTCGGGAATTTTTAAATTTCCCGGGATGAAAAGTAGCCTATGTGTTAATCCAGGGTATAAGCTATCTCCATTCCAAATTTCATCCAAATCCGTCCATCCGTTGCAGCGTGAAGAAGTAACAAACACACACACACACACACACACACACACACACACACACACGAACTTTCGCATTTATAATATTATATAGTAGGAAGGATAGGATAGGATTGTGACATTTGGATTTGACAGATAAGGACAAAACATTGTATAGCTATACCACCGTTACTCAACGTTTATTAGTAAGTCCGTTAATGAGTAGAGTCGAGATTAGATATTTCAGAGCACCTTGTATTTTTACTGATATTTTAATGGCGACTGTACATACATGAAAAGTATAAAAACAGTTATAGCCAGTTCCATGCGTAAAGGAATGTCATTAAACCAAACGGGCGATAAAAAAGTGACACATGTCAGTTTCAGTTTTAAAGAGACAACACATCATTAGGTCTTGACAGAAGCGCGTGGAGCTAGCCCCATGTGCTTCTGTTTAGTCCACCAGAGTAAATCTCTTTAACCGAACAATTGTCCTCGCGTGTGATATCCATGGACTTGTTTCTCTAATAAGTCCATGGAGATTGTCTAAAACTCGATACTGGCGAAATACACCTTGTAAAACAAGGAGTGAAAGCCATTAATTAAGAAAAAAAAAACACATTACATTTTTACCGCCTACGAAAGAGGCCCTGCCATTTAGCCGTATTAGAACACAGAGTGCTTAGCACAAAACACTTAATTCGAAATTCGGGTGCCGAGTCACTCGCGACTAAACCGAGAAAGGGATGCAGCTAACGTTACTTCGAACTTCTATTTATATAGAGCCTCCATAGAGCCTCAGACTATCGGTTTCTGTTAAGGTTTCATACATTTCTTCACAGATTTAGGAATCAGGACTGTCAGTGAACTGCAAGTAAACGAGCCTTTAATCAGGCAATCTAGTAAATCATTATTGCGTCATTCATTAGATAAAAAAGATAAAAGATGTTTATACAGTAAGCACGGGCACTTTTACACGTCAAAAATCTACCAGCGCTTCGGAAGAGACCACTGCCACACCTCGGACAATGGCGATAAAATGTATGAAACAAATGCGTTGCTACGCACACAGTCTAAGCTCGTGTACTTGAACGCGTACCATGCTTGTGTGAGTGAGATAAGACATGCTAGGGTTGCCGCCATTTAGTGCGTTCGCGAATCGGGAACGCAATATGAGATGACCTTGTAATAGCGGCGTCGAATTATTTTGTATACTTGTAATTGCCTTGATTCATCCAATGGGAATCTATAGAACTTTCTTTTAGTTTTGTCGTTTATAGAGCTTAAACAACCGGACACAGCACAACACACGCCCATTACAAAAGAATTTGAAAATATTTGTTTGATATTTATAGTAGATTGTTCAACAAGAGACTAAAAAAGCAATTATGGTTGTTTAGTCTCGCGTTAAACACTCTACTTTTCACTTTGAATGCGAGGAAAACAAACAACGTTACAATATTTAGAAAATAATTATGTATCCAAGTTTCTGTAAAATTTGCTTTGCGGTTGTTTCTTTAATCATTGCGGTAAGTGACACTTTACAAAGTGACACAAATGCTTGCATATTTCGCTAACAGATATACATTTGAAAACTATTTGTACTATGCCTAATAAGATAAAATTATCTTAATAATATTAAGTTCCGCAAAAATATTTCAAGAATAACGATTTAATTTCGTTTAAATATATTTAAATAGATTCATATTTGTAATCATTAATCGTGTTTCACGAAATAAAATCGTTATTTTTTAAATATTTTTGCGCAGTTGTCATTTTGAGGTTATTTCCACAGCCTAAAAATAGAGATTAATACGTAGTTTTAGTCCCGATGTGCAGAGACTAAAGTAACATTTTAAGAGCATGAGAAGTGAAAAATATTTTACGTGGCTTTGGGCACCGCGTCGTCGCGTCCTTGCCATCCGGTAACTGTGAGGTAACCGAGAGCGGGTGGGCGGCACTTTTGACGGGAGGGAGAGAGTGACCATACTGTACGCTAGTACTCTTTATTATACTGTGCCACTGCTGAGAAAAAATGCCACAAGAAACTCAACAGTCAGTCGTTTTTAAAATATGTAAGTATTTGTTAATGATTTTATAAAATTTATAATACTTAACCTAGCATTATATAAAACAATGAATTTAACATAAAAAATAAAATATCATACGTAGTAGCTAATGAATATTAATACTAAAAGAATAAAAAATAGAAACAAAAACTTACCTATGACGGTGCAAGATAACCACATAAAAAGTTTCGATACGTTTTCCTACAGAAACCGTGTCCACTAGACAAGATACAATGCTTACATATTTGTATGACAATAATATATTTAATGCCTGATTAAAGTAGCTGCTGTCACTTTCTTTGCTATAGCAATAGAATAAGAAAACACGTCACTAAACAAGCGTTAAATTTAATTGACGTCTCTGAGGGCGGCAGTACGTTATTTAGGTGTTTGGTTTAGGCCAAGCATTTTTATCTGTTAAATAGTTAGTCCTTTGGTTACCACAAACCACTAAATTCGAAACTTCGAGTGCCGAGGCTTGTAACTCGTCACTAGAGACTAAACCGGGATAAGGGATGGAGCTAACGTAACTTCGAACTTCGATTCTCAAAGTAGGGCCTCTGATCTCATCTATATATATAAAAGGCAAAACTGACTGACTGACATATCAACGCACAGCCGAAACTACTGTAGGTACCTAGAAACTTGAAATTTGGTACAGGGGTTCCTTTCATGATGTAAGTGAGCACTAAGAAAGGATTTTCCGAAAATCGACCGCCAACGGGAAGAAATGGGGGGGAGTAGCGGGAAACTAATTCTACGCGTACGAAGTCGCGGGCGTCCTCTAGTTTTACTATAAGTAGATAGAAAGTAACGATTGACCACTTGTTGGTGTGGTAAAGGTATCTTGTGATTTCTGAGAAACGTTATTTAAAGAAAATAATCACATTTTACGCAATAAGTAGAAGATTACACAACTAATTATTCGGCAAAGTACTACATAATTTGTTCGCGTTGGAAATGTGATCAAAGGTTAACACAACATCTATATTTTTAACGCATTCAAGTTGCATAACGTTACGTAACATAGATAAAAAATATGCATCATTAAGAAATTACATTAACCAGAACAAAATAGGGATAAAGAATGATAGGAAAATTATTACTTACATGGGTTACATGCGAGTCACGAGTGTCATCTCTTCAGTAAACTGGTTTTCTGGATTATTGATGTGAAATTTAGTAGGTAGGTACCTAATCCTTTTACATAATGTATTAACTATGTGCGTACATAGGTACAAATTGCATGCATAATGATCTGATCGCGGAACCGATATTTTGCAAACTTCACGAAAAAACTAATTACCGCGTCAAGGCAAAAGCTGATTCATGTAACAAACAGTTGAGAAAAAACATTTTTTGAATAGCTTTAAAAATAACCAAGATATAAGCCAACAAAGATTTGTTCCTATCTCTTTCTAGCAAAACAGAATTTAACATGGAGTTTATATGGCCGACCTGTTACATGACGTCACAGCCCATATCGGATCAGACATGTAAAAGTGCCTGCAGGGCCTACTTACTGAATAAATTATTTGAATTTGAATTTTGAATTTGAATTTGGATCTCTCGGTCTTATCGCTGTTTAATTAGCAGTTTTAAATGCTTGTATGATCCGTGTTTCTTGGTCAATTTTAATTTTACTTTCACTTTTGGTGATCTCTATTTCCTACGATTTTTTCATATTTTGTTGAAACATGCGAATTAAAAAAAAAAACCATGCCTTTTGCTTTACGCGATTCGACTGTCAGTTTTTAAAACTTGCTTTTAAAAATACTCTTAGGTAGGTACCTACTAAGTTTCTGTTTACGTCTCATAGCGCCACGGGACCCTATTAATATGCCTACGCTGTGCTACACTTGACCGGTTTTTTCATGTTTTAGGGTTCCGTACCCAAAGTGTAAAAACGGGAACCCATTACTAAGACTCCGCTGTCCGTCCGTCTCCGTCCATCTATCTGTCACCAGGCTTTATCTCATGAACCGTGATAGCTAGACAGCTAAATTTTTACAGATGATGTATTTCTGTTGCGGCTATAAGCAAATACTAAAAACAGAATAAAATTAATATTTAAGTGGCTCCCATACGACAAACGTGTTTTTTTTTTGTCCGGATTGGTACTTACTAGTTAGTAAGACATAAGTCTAAAAATAATGTGTAGATAAGTAGTTACGTAGCAATGCTGTTGTTTTAAAGTTTTAATGTTTTATATTTTTAAATTGTATTAGGTAGGTACATCAAGCATCAAACTGAGCTGGTAGGTACATCGTCTCGGCGATTCCGTGTTTTTGCCAGAGAATGGTCTATTTTAGTTATATTATGTTAATTTTGTAATTTTAGTCTCAAGTGGAGTAGAGTAGTATTTTAATAGCTAAATAAATATTATTTATTCTTGTATTCTTTTTTTATACCAAAAATTAGGACATGATAATACCAGCCAAATATTAACCCTCTTATGGTCATAGTTTATCGAGCGCTCCGAGATCGGATCCGCATCTTACGATGGCAAATTCAGTAAAATAATTATAACAGTTTAAAGTTCACATTTATGTCCGATTATACTAAAGCTAGGGCGGTGATAAGGCAGCAGATAACATATAACCTTAGGACATTGTGTTGTGAGAGTAAACTATAGTAAGAGATCCCCTCTTTTTTCCGCAAGTACGTACAAGTTCGAGCATGGACATATTTTTTATAAATAAATTTAATCATTATCTTCAAGTTTATTTTTTATTTTGATGTAGAAATCTCTATTAAATATTGTCTTTATTGACAAAAATCACTACCGGTTAAAAAACAATGAGATCTCGCAAATGGTTGTCATGATGTGTAACTTTTTGAAATATTCTTGTCGTTGATTTATGTATTGTATTCTTTATCTAAAGGCAATTAGTCAGGTATTCTTGTTATTATCATTAGCAATTCCGATAGGAGTCCACTACACATTTGCACTACATTATGTTACTAACTAGCTTTAGTCCCGCGAATTTGGCCATTTACTAATTCTAATGCAGAAAGTGTCGATGGTTATATGATGAATATCGAAACTATGGGATTCAGGTTGACTATCGCCTAACAGCACATATTTAATATTTATTGTTTAAATAAATATTAAATTGTCTAACTAGGCTGCTGTGAACCAAGAGAGTAATAAATTTACTACTTATTATATTACAGATGATAAGGTATCTCGGTTACAAGTCATTGAAGTGATCCGTAACCAAAAGAGGATAACGCGAGCAATTACTGCTGTTGCTTTGCACAACAACAGAAGTTCGCAACCGAACTGTATCAATTCATTGTTTCATGTTTAGTCGCTATCTCCCGCGATATACGCCGGCCCCGGTTATATTTGTAGCATAGGTAGCCAATAAAATATATCTCTTATTAATAACAACTTGATAAGTCGAGAATAGTAAATTTACTCAAAACGAAGTCAAAACAGGAAATAATAATATCATGAGACCAGTACATGGTTTGTATTGTTTTGTTTTGTGTGTGTACAAGAAAAATAGGAAGCAAATCGATAATTTCGATTCTAATCAACATTATACAATGGGAAGTAAACTAAAAATTCGGCAAGCATAACTAATAAATGTGATGTCACATTACCCGTAATAAACAGGCTACGAAAATTAGGTCTCAAAGTGCACTTAAACTGGCAATGGACATCTCATTCTAATAGGTACACAAAACTAGAATAAAACAGGAATTGTTACCGGTTAAAAATTGCCGTTAAAAGTTGCCTGTGTAAGTGCACCTTTAGAAAGGAATTGTGTAAATTAAAGGGGGCAGATACTTTTTATAACTATTAAAGTCTACCCACTTCTTTTATACACATTTTAATAATCTATCCAAAAAGGCTAAGGGTAGGGTAAGTAAGGGTAAGACTGTAGGTATAAAACTAAAAAAATATAATGGTTAGCAAATGTTGAATGGAAGAACTATATAGCTATCGAGAATGTCTTAAAAATCACAGAATAAAAAAAAACATGTAGTATTGTAAAAGTTAATTTATTTTACACTACTATAAAATACCCATTCACTTTAATACTAAACAAAAAACCATATCTTTAAACGACCTAATAGTGCAGTATGCTACTTTCAAAAGTCATATGATTAAACTAAACATAAATAACAGGATAGTTTGTATAGCGCAAGCTTATTGCCTGTATGCCATGCATAACATAACGCGTGCTCCTGAAATAACTTACTTATTATATCTAAGTTATATAATATTGTACATACCTATATCTTTAAATATTTATTTTATCTTGCAAAGTAGCAAATTAAAAAACAGGGTGTCGATTTTTGAATCTCATCCGATGTCTAAAGCTCACCAAGATGGCTCATTTATTAAGTTTTTATTTTGAATCTCGCCGGTGAATAAAAGTATCATACGAGTACCCCCACCTACTCGTTAATAAAATCACCATATGACATTATAGTAAATTACTTCATTAATAATCAGTGAAATTTAAAAACCTACTTCCAGGACAACTATCCTATTTGTGGTTAAATATCAAGACCTTTATGTGGCCGAATTATTAGGGAGTGATATTTTTTTAAATGCGACGATTTTACAGAAATTAAAAAAATATGTGGGAAACCTTACGCCACGAAACCGTGGTAGCGAAACTCCGAGACTGTTGGGACTGTTTCAAATATCACGATTTCGCCGTAGTTCTGTGAGATTTGAAGATTTGATCTCAAACTAAACAAAATGAGTAAAGATATCAAGAAAAGAAGGAAACAATAGAATTTAATCAAACGGAAAGATATCCAGCAGTATCTCAAATATTTTTAATAACAATAGAGTGGCATCAACGTATATGTCGCTTCCAAGTATCTTGAAGGATGAACGGTAAAAAAGTTTCACAATGGAAAATAAATTAATGTGAACTTTAAACCAAAAGTATACAATTTTGTTATTAGTATTCAACGTCATCGATCATTGTGATAATAATTAATAAGCTAAGGGCAAAAAGGGGTATGCTATTATGTTTATAGCAATAATAAATTAATTAATACGTTTCTATTTACACTACAAATAAAGAGCACATTTAAAAATACTATGTTCTATGTATATTAACCACTCACCGCCGCACTCAAATAAATTTAAGAGACAATTAAAAAGTTCCTTTTTAAAACTTACTGCTTTTGGTTAAAAATATGGTTTGACGCCGACTTACGTTTAACGGCCAAACCCTATATTCAAACCGCGGA
This sequence comes from Acleris cristana, assembly GCA_948252455.1. Taxonomy (NCBI): domain Eukaryota; kingdom Metazoa; phylum Arthropoda; class Insecta; order Lepidoptera; family Tortricidae; genus Acleris; species Acleris cristana. The sequence continues at coordinate 8,182,320 of OX411784.1, read as the reverse complement.
TAGATAAGGCTTACCTCAGGTTAAAATTTGACATTTGTCCATACAAAATGTGTCAAATTTTAATCCGAAGTAAGCCTATTATCCGCGGTTTGGATATAGGGTTCGGCCATACGTGGAACATGGAACCTTATCCTTTTTTTGAAGTTGGTTAAAAATCGTCGTCAAGGAACGACTTAATCCTCATTAATTGACTCTGATTGCGGCCGTCAGTGCATCAACTATGTACGTCAACCAACATTTACACCCAGTTCTTCTTAGTCTCTTTGCCAGCAGAAAGGTTATGTGGGGTGGGGTGCCACACGTGGAAGCGACTTATAGACATTGATAAAACGAAGGTGTTCAGTAGCGAACTCTCAATATTTTTTTCTAGTAACCAATTAATTGGAACCTTCTCAAACTTGAGCATCGTTATCCTTAGGACATAAACTTTCGCCGAGTTTATCGAACACGTCATTCTTACACACCGTTTTAAGGGATCCGAGGTAATGGCTGAAACGGTTGTTCCTCTTAGAATTGGTGTCAGTTTTAGCCTTCTCGAACCTGCATATCGACCGGCAGGACGACCAGTAGTCGAGAGCCAGCGCTCTCCTGTCCAGCACCGCAGCCGCGCACAAGTGACTCGACACACTGTCATGCCGAGAAACTACTCTGTCTTTATCCCTGCAAAAGGCACATTCAACTTATTATTAAACTAGTTTTGCACGCGTAGAAGCAGTTTCTCGCTATATAATAAATAACAAGTCTAACAAAAAGTATGCTTTGAAAACCCAACTGCTGTTTGAATGATGTCGTCAACATAATGGTAGTTTTCATGCCGCGCAATTTTATCGCAATCCGCCATTTTGATTTACAATAATTTTAATATAGTTAAGAAGAATCTAACCACGTATAATTTATTAAAATCGGTTTAGCCGTTTAGTAATTACGAGGGTACAAACATACAGGTCAAACACATAACCCTCCTGTAGTGCTTTGCCGCAGACGAGTAAAAAAAAACAAGGGACGATCTCACACAAATAACCTCGATATCCTCGGGAAGTTTCCAATTTTCCGGGATAAAAAGTACTACCCTTTATGCTTTACCAGACTATGTACTATCTATCGGTTTACCCTCGTTCTGGCGACACTCATTTCATAGAACATATCACTTCACAGAATTTTCATTTGATCGACAGGCTTTCTAGGCGCAGGAGTTTAGATTTTGTGATAGTGACAAATCCAACTTAACCTAACTTGCGTAATTAATAGTTAAGATAACCTGAAAACAACATGGTTCTAGCAGAAAATAGATTTCGATGAAGTGAAATTTGGTGACAGAATTTTAAGCCTGATGGTACGGGGGGGGGGGGGGGTTAATTTTAATTAACAAAATATATATTTTATATATATCGAAAAATGCAGTCGGGTTTTTAAAGCTTGCTTTTGATTACTTGTTAGATACAACAACGGCGCGACGGATTGACGTGATTTTTTGCATAAAGATATCTAGAGGGCTGGGCATAAGCCAAAGGTTACATTTTATCCCAAATATAGCGATAAACGATGTATACGCGGACGGAATCGCGGGCAAAACCTAGTATTTATTAATCATAGAAAATTTTGCGCTTGCGCTTGCGCAAACGATGTAATACCCTTGATCCTAATCACCTAGACTTATTTTGAAATACATAGGTACGTTTGTAGTACGTTTGAAGTTTTAAGCTCGACCTCTACCCAATAGTCGTTAGTACTGGGCCGTCAACTATACTGCTTCGGTAGGTCTGGAATATTTTCTTTAGTTCCGAGTCTCAATATTGGCTGTCATACCTAAGATTTACCTAGGTAAGGCGAGTACGCCCGAAATTAACGATTTCCACAATTTTTTTGCCATTTGTAACAACTTTGTTGACCTTAGATTATACTGGAGAATCTTGGGATTCACCGTTGTTTGGAATTTTACAGTAACATATACAGAATGTACAGTCAACATAATAAATAAGTGATCATTTATGTACCTTGTTAATTTAACGTCGTGTTTGAAATGTTATACGAAATTTTGAAACGATTGAAAGCGACAAGGTACATAAATGATCACTTATTTATGCTGTTGACTGTACACTAGTGATATTTTAAAATTAATTACCCACCTTTGCACTGACATTCCGATTGGTTTCACATACAATTCAGTGTCACACTGCAGGCTCCTCTGTGCATTGCAAATTGATCTGACTACAAGCGTTTTTGAAATGTCATCATTAACATCAAGACTCCTACAGTAATAGTTTTGGTTCTCAAATTCGGATGAACTATCACCTTCAGATGAATACCATGGTTGAGAACAAATATTTATCCTTCCATCTGGTCTTAAGCGGCTAAAGTAATCCGCTGCTGAAATGTTATCTGATATTTCAGCAATTTCCCTCAGCTTACGGGTTTGCTTGTGCTTATCTTCAGGAATATTTGAAAATTTGCTACTAATAAAAGCATTATTTAGAAAGCTAGGCAGATTCCACCACACATCCCACATGTCTGAGGGCCATTTTATATGTAACAAATGTGACTGTTTTTGCATGAAATATTTCCATATTATATCGGATTCCTGCGAGGTACATGGGAATTGACGCTCATCTTGATTATCTGTGTCTGCCCAAGACATACTGGAGTTTTCATCATAACAATGACTAGTTGGAGTATAATCATCTAGTTGAGTGGACCCTGGTTGTATGTAGGTATTAGCATAGAATTGAATGCAGTTAATGGTTTTCCTGATATCCCCTTTGAACAGGTCTAATAAAACTGACCCTAAGCCTGGCCAGCATGTTCCACCATCTGCTAAACACATTATATCCAACCATGTTCCAAGCATTCTAGGCAAAAGTGGCTTCATTTTCATAATCTTACCGCTTTGCACGAATCTCTGCAAATGCGGACACACCAATGACGTAGTAATCAATATGACTGGTCGTTTGGAATATTGTATTAGTTGACTAATAGCAGAACAAAAACCATCATCTTGTTCAAATACTATATCTGCATCATCTATTAAAATAAGTGACATGCCAGTTCTGGCGTTATCTTGGCTGTTAGTTGATTGACTGAAATTCTCATTTTTAGATTTAGGCAAATCCTTTGATTTCTTAGGTCTTCCTCGCTTTTTAGTTTTAATCAAGAAGTCAACATCAATAACATCCTGGGATTTTTGAGAATTTTCAGCACTACTGCCCTTTCCTCTATTAACTTTATGGGACTGTGTAGCCTCTTGCAAATCCTGTAACATAATTTTACCATTTCGTTTACTACTGGCATTAACCTCTATCACTTTTATAGATAACTCTGCTGCCACAGCATATACACACGAAGTTTTACCGCAACCAGTAGGGCCTGTTAAAATAAGAAGGTTGTCTGTGGTCTTCATGCTATCTCGACTATCTTGATCAGAGTAACAGAAATCAGATGAATCAGAGTCATCTTTATCATTGGCTTTTCCTTTCGTCTCATTGGCAGACCAAGATTCTAGCCATTTTTTCAATTCTTTAGTTGTTTCAAAATTTCCTATTATTTGATTTGTTGCCAAGGGTTTATATTTATCAGTCCAATTCAATTTATCTATTTGCAGTTTACTAAAATCTGTTATGTTGTTAATTATTTCTACACTATCATCTAATTCTGGAAGGTGGCTATCTGTTAACTCTCCCTTGCTTTTTGCTTTCAATATGTGATATGTACGGTAGACTGGAAATTTTGGATAAGAAAGCTTAATATTTTTTAATATTTTACGAATATTGTTATCAGCTTTAGTCAATTGTTTGTAATTTGATGGTCTTTCAGGGCTTAATAACAGATTAAGCTGTTTTTCTGATGATTTAACTGGACTGAAATCAGCATCTGAATCACATTTCAATAAATCATTTGTTACATTATTGTTTATAGTATTACCGGTAGTAACAGTCTGTTGGACATGCACTACTTTAAAAAAACTGTTCATTTCTGCATCAATCTGTTTCTGCTGATTAACTATCTTTTTAAGTTTTTCCGGGACACCACTTTGGAGAAATTTCTGCTTAGCTTCTAAAGCTGCTTGATCTAATTGTGGTTTGGGTGCAAATATAGGTGCTAACTTTACATTAACCTTCTTATTGATGTCACTTTTATTTGCAGATTTATTATTATCTTTCATATGTTTTTTATCTGACTTAATTACATTATTAATTGCAGTTTTGAGATCTTTGCTTAAATTAGGTGGATCCATTTTTTTATCAACATGTTTTTTCTTTTTCGGTGTAAAGATATGATACTCCTCATCTGAGCTTGATAAAACAAAGTCATCATTATATTGTGCAGGTTGCTTCACATTCCTTTTAGGTCTTTCTGTTTTACATTCATTTTGATGACTTCCAAAGTCTTCTGATGTTCCAATGTGTTTTAACTCAATGATTTGCTCACGTTTTCTTTTTCTTGTGTCTCTTTTATTATTTGAATTTGTAATTACTGTAGTAGGAATTTCAGGAATATCATTTTTTAATTTATTTTTATTACATAAGTCTTCATTTTCAATCTCACATATTTTATCAGTCTGAAGTCTTAGTTTTTTTTTTCTCAGCTGTTTTTCTAATTTATTTTCATTGGATAAGTTTTCATGTTTAGTCTCACATGTATTATCAGTTTGAAGGTTTGTTTTTTTTGTCCTCAGCTGTTTTTCTAATTTACTTTCATTGGATTTGTTTTTATCTTCATTCTCACATGTATTATCAGTTTGAAGGCTTAATTTCTTTTTCTTCAGTTGTTTTTTATTCCTTGAAGAAAATTTTACTTTTATAATTGGACTACTTTGCTCAACTTCCTCATTTGTACTTGGAGGAAATGATTCATCATCTTTGTCGAGTTTCTTAAAATAACACAGCATATTTTCCTTTTTTTTGATTGAGGGTGACAACTTTTTAAGGAATTCCAAATCTTCTCTGGGCACATCCTTTTCTTTTAAAAGATTTGTTTTAATTTGAACAGGCTCCTCAAACATATTTATTAAATTAAGTGTCCCATTACTCTTTACATTTAAAACCTGTTTTCCATTAGCTACCTCTTTATCAAGTGCAGGATGTGTTTCTTCCATTTCAGTAGTAATTAATATTGGTTCATCCACTCCTCTTACTGTTTTTTTACTTTTAACAATCATATTGGTCAGCCTTTCTGCTCTTTTTTCCATTTTCTTATTAATAGCATCTGCTAAAGCTTCTTCTTTCTCCTTTTTCTTAAGAGACCCCTTTGCTTCAGCCATTTTCTGTAAAACCAAAAGTCTCTTAGCTTTAGTTTTCTTCTCTTCTGCCATTATTTGCAATTCAGACTCGTCTATTTTTCTTTCCTTGCCTGGTGAATTTCCACCAATACTTTTATTTCTAGATTCCATCATCAGTTTAAAAACATTAGTATGCGTTTTATCCTGACTATTTGGAGTCAGTATTTCTTCATGGTCCATCTCAGCACAGGATACTTGATTTACTGTAGTGTTATTGCCAAGAACCTCTTTAAACAGAGTTTTAGCAGTCTTGCTGTTCTCTACATCTCGCTTTCTTCTAACCATTTTGAACAGGTAGTTTGGTGGGTTTAGTTCATCATTCAAGAACTCTTTTGTATTGTTATTATTATTTGGTGATTTAATTTTTAAAGAACATTGGAATGTGTGTGACACATTTAAAACTTCAGGGTCATCTTTGCCATCATGCCTGATTTTGTATTTCTTTAACTTATTTTTAAGAACTTTGCTACATTTATGTTTAAAATAATTTTCTTTCAACTTTTTGTGATTTTTTGAATTGTTTTTATAAAATAGTGAACTTGTCTTCAATATATTATTAGATGCAGCATTTACTTCCTGGATATCAATAATTGGCTTGAGCACAGTTGACATTACTTGTCTGGAAAGAAGAAAAGCAATATTTAGGAAATGCAAACAACACAGACAGAAAACCCGTTGTTTACTTTTTAGTACACTAGCCCGCCCTTGCTTAGCTTCGTTTTATGTGAGTTTTCTGGAAAACCATAATGTAAACCAGAATTAACTATACATAAAAACGTTCCATGTAAATTCATCTAACTGATGGTGAAATCCTCATAAAATCTGTTCAGTCATTTTTGAGATTATCACAAAGATGTGGCGGGGGATTTTGTTTCACAATATGTGTGTATGTAGTCTTGACAAGTTAAGCCAAAATCAATTAATTTCTCCACTCCACCTTCAGGTATGCAACATAAAATCAAGTGGTGTGGCATGGATTGAAACATGTTAATTAATGTCTTATGAACATACGTATTTGTATCAGAAGAGTGAGTTACTAAAGGTCTTGCCTATTAGCAAGAACTATCCACCAGTCAGTACTTATCCTATAGCCAAAATAACAAATGTTGAAAATGGTCCATTTTATCATGGGTAAAAATATTCTCGCCACATAAGCGGGGACTAAAAAAACAACCAAGGTAGCACAAATGGGCTAAGGAATATGAGTTACAGTCGCTGTCAAGTGTCAACGCACAGGTACTAAAGAAAATTGATAGGTTACATTGCTTAAAAATAAGTAGGAATGCGCATAGCAATAACGTTTTGATTGTTAAAGAATTAGAGAAAATAGTAATCATGTAAAGCTGAATATAAGTTCTGTCTGGGTTATATTTCAAAACCATACTACACAAACAAAACAAATGAAAACTGTTGGAGCTTGCCGTGTTGTAAATGTGTGCCCGTTAATTACCTAAATTTTGTGAAATACTTTCAGTGCACTCCTGCAAAACATGTGTCCACGAACACTATTATCGACTACGTTTTTTTTCCGTCATCGCTAATCCCATTTTTCTATACTTAAACCACAACAACTATAGGCACAGCAAAATTGGCGGTAAACAGCTCAAGACAGCAGCACTGTCAGTCAAGAAACAAATCAAATCAACCAAAGTGAAGTGTCAGTCAGTCAGTGTCAGCCACATTTCATGTCACAATTATTCGGGTAGCCTTTCACAATCAAGTGACTTAATCAGGGGAAATGGATACCTAAATAACGTAATGTAACTTCAAATTTTGATTTCCACATGACCCAATCAAAATAATTTTGCTCACTAACGATGTCCGGTACCTAGTCCATTTGTTTTATTAATCCACAAAATGAGGTCGGTTTGTCTATTACTATATTTCATAATGTATGAAAAAAAAAACACCCGGGCGGGCGATGCCGGGCGCGGATAGCTGGTACCTATTAGTCTGGATTTATTTTGATTTGGATTAGTCGGCAGCAAATTCATGCTGCTACTCGACGGCTAAAAAGCTTTGAACCCGAAGCCTCACATTTGTACATATCTGTCAAATTTATGAAAAAAATTTTTTTTCGATCGCATTGAATTGGAATCGCGAGTGCCACTGCAAGTGGTTGGAATCATATAAAATTTAGTAAAATGGCATCCCATGCACTCAAAAACACCCTGATTCGTCATGTCGGGGTAAATATCGTGTAGTAAAAGAATTACCCCTGTTCTAATATATTTGAGACCTTCAAACTTTAGTGCAGAGTTCCTAGCTGTCAAATGCCTGTTATGTAAAAGCAATTGGCTGTGAGATTATTATCCCAGGCCTATTTACTGGTATAAATAAGGTGAAAATGTTTTCAGACAAGAAAATTCGCAGCGCAGGTCGCTCCAGCTACAACGCCGATGGAATGCAAAGTGCAAAATCTCGTTTTGCCCAATAAAACTAAGGTTGTCGCCCTAGACAACTGTACTCCGGTCACACGGGTCACGGTTGCCTTCAGGTGCGTACAATATAGATCTACCATATAATGCTATAAAATAATGTCTTTAAATAATCCATACTAATGTTAGAAATGAGAACGTAACTTTGTCTGTTTGTTGCGCTTTCACGGCTACACTGCTGAAACAATTTCAATTAAATTTAGTATGTAGATAGCTTGAGTCCCGGAAAAGGACATAGGATACTTTTTATTCCAGAAAAATTAATGTTTCCTGAGGGGATAGCAATAAATGACTTCTACGGATGGAGTTGCAGGCAACATATTATTCTATAAATTCATATGCCATAAAATCATTTGGTTTATAACTATTTTTTTAACATTTAGTAACAATTTTTTTTTATTATTCTTGATATATACACATCAAAAATATCCTATTATATATTATTTTGATATATTTTTATGTACTGCATTGTGATACATTGCAGAATTTCAAAATAATGTGAGGATATTTTTTTAAATGTTGTTTTTGTGTATATAATTTAAAATCTGTGTAAATGGTTTTTATAATGTTTATTTTTTATAGACTTTACTTTAGCTAATATTCAAAATCTAGAATATAAATGCCTAATTGTTAAACCTATAACTCAAATGCGAATTATGAAGGTTATATTTTATTAAACTAATGGCTAATAAATAATTAATGTAATGTAATTTGAAAGTACATAAAAAATAATTTTAGAGCATTTAAAACTTGATTATAGTAATTCACTTATATAATATTTGGCTAATTCATTTAGAAAAGGTGTAATTATCGCCATTGATTTTATAGCAGATAAGGGGATTATGTATATAATACCTATAGTATATTGTGTGCATAAATTTAAACAATCTTTCTTTGGTCTCACCTCTCGCTCAACAAGTTTTTTATCTTTTTTGCAAACCCCTCTTGTTATATTCTTTGATTACAATGGATGATTTTTAATTGATATATTTTTCGTAGGGCTGGATCTCACTATGAGTCTCCATCTGAGCTTGGGCTAGCACATGTTCTCCGAACATCTGCGGGCCTGACCACTGGGAAAGCTAGCACATTCATCATCGCACGTAAAATTGCACAAGTTGGGGCTGCAGTTACTGCCTCTGGAGATCGCGACTTTCTTTATTACACCCTTGAGGTAAGTTAAATACATGTGTTTATGTGCTTGAGTGAGTATAGGAGGGAGGTCTGTGATAGAAGGTAATCTTTGTGAAAAACATTCAAATTTTATTTTTTATTTTTAATGTTTACCTATACAGATTGTATAATGAAGTTAAATGTCAATTGCAAGCATTATCACATGCATTGTATGACTATCTGAAGTAATATTACCTTAAAAGCAATCACAAAAGTATTGTTCTTAATTAAAAAAAAAAAATCCAGTTAACAGTTTAGCGGTTTAGTTAGCTATCTACATTATAGTTAAGATTTAAACTATTAATCAAGAAACATTTTTTTTTAAATATTTGAAATATAAGCACTAATTTAGATCTCTAAACAAACATTAGTTTTACGGTGATATTGCAGTTATGACATAAGTAGTGGGAGCAGTTAGCAGCAGCAAACAGCTTTTTGTATAGAATGGTGTTACTTCATACACTTAATGCCTAGGGCTATTACAGTGATTTCAGTCATAGAGCTAGAATTTATTCGTCATGGCTTGAGTTATCATTATCACTTGCAATTTTTATTCAACTCCCGATGAAAACGTATTATGTGTGCGTGTCTGTGTGTCTATCTGTGGCATTGTAGCTCTTAAACGGGTGAACCAATTTGGATGCTTTTTTTTATTAAGCAGGTTTTAGGAGGTAAAATCGGTTGGGCCGTTTAAGAGATATCAGTTCTTAACAGACAGTTCAGTTTTTACCTATCTAAACATTTGACTGCTTTGATGATGAGTTTTGCATTACCATCAATTGATAATATGTTTTGGCTCTTAGACAACTTCTCTGAACTTGGATGCTGCTATGGAGTGCCTGATAAACCTGATCTCCAAGCAGGAGTTCAGGCAGTGGGAGCTGACCGACAGTGTGCCGCGCCTCAAGTATGAACTTGCTGGTATCAGCCCTCAGGTAAATTAATACATACTACATATATACCTTAACGCCTGTAATCCAAGAGTGGGGTAGGCAGAGCTACAGAATTGCCTACAACTTTAAAACTTGTTGATAATTCAGTAACCACATTTTGCACAAATAGGATAACTACCGCACTCAGAGATGTCAATTAAATTTAACGCGTGTTGTCTATTGCCATAGCAAAGAAAGCAACAGCAGGTACTTTAATCAATAATAAAATTTAATTGACTTCTCTGAGTGCGGCTATAAGATGTTTCAGCGTATTAGTGATAGGTTGTAAGCTCATCGCCTAACAGTACTACAAGCCTATATTCCCTTAGTCGCCTCTTACGACATCCACGGGAAGACATGGAGTGGCACTATTCTAACCTGGCAACCCAAAGGGAGTAAATCGCGTAAATTTAATTTAATTAAATCTTACCTATTTTTTTAATGTGAACGTTTATAAAGATGTTTGCATGTTTGCCTTTAAATCTAGGAGTACCTATACATATATATAACTCTTTCGTTACTGATTGAGTGATCGTAACTTTTAATTTATTACCTAACGCACTCACAATCGCAATCGTTTTTATTTTGACAGTCCGAAGGCACAAAATGAAACAAATTGGTACAAAATGAAAACAATTGTTCCGCTTTAAAGTTGATGGCGATTGCAAATGCTTTAGGCAATTGCAATATAAAGAAGTTATCCATATCCAACATGTTTTCCAGTGGCAAAACGATTCGAAAATTATTCATACATAATTACTGTCTCGTATAGTTACGCGCTGTGGATCTTCTTCACAAGGCGGCCTTCCGCAGTGGCCTCGGCAATTCGCTGTTCATCGCACCAAAGAAGATCGGCAAGGTTTCGACTGAGTCGTTGCAGCATTACGCTAACATCAATTTAGCGCCCATGCGCTGCGCTGTGTCCATCGTTGGCGATAACGCGGTATATATATCTGCTTTCTACCAATATTCTTAATAAAATCTGTACATTGTTTTACTTAAAATGAAATCAAATTGGTCACTCAATTCACATTGTTGTGTTAATAATTAATTGTTACTATAATTATCTTTGCGCATAATTGTATTTTATCTAGAAGTAATGATTTTGTTTTTGTAACCAATGAATATTTATTTATGTAAATTATTACCTATGAAGATTAAAAAAATAGGAATAGAATAAGATGTATAAAATCGAATGTTTCAGGAACGCGCCTCCATGATTGCAAACGCATTAGAACTGAATTGTGGCGGTGATGCTAAGACTCCGCCTACCAAATACTACGGTGGAGAACTGAGGTATGATTACAAGAAGCCATAATAATGATAAACTCATCCTAATACTATTGGACTATACCCATCTGTTACCACCCCCACACCTTCTTTGCAACTTTGAACTTTATTAATCACTTAATCAGTTATTGGGGCATCAAAAGTGAGGAGAGTAACAGGTAGAAATTGCCCATTTTCTGAAATTATCTATAACTATCAGTTAATCCGTTTCACACTTCATGGCTTAACTGCTATTTCGGATACTCTTGAGTTTTTATGAGAATCTATTTAAAAACATTTTATGATTGAGAATGTCAGTTAAAATAATTAATTAATAAACTGAATTACCTCCTAACAACGACAAAAGGACGTAGCGGTTTTAAAAGAAGTTTTTTTATGCCTGTGATTTGTTTTCAAGGATGATAGACAGGCGTCATTTAAACTAATCGTAACAAAAAAATCGCAACACATATTTATGATTTAAGAGCATTTTTAGTATTTGACCATTGCTCTATTAAAGACACGATAAAATCTGGCCATGCATGCTCTGGTGTATCTTTGCAATGAATGCATATTTTCAAGCAGTTTTTTTTAATAACTTGCATAATTATAATGCTATATAATAAAATAAAATCGTATAATAATGTATGAGTATGTGTGAGTTTTCGCCGAATATATTCTATCATACCTTTCATCTCCTGTCCAGCGTTTTTTGACAATCTTCACTCGCTTCCTGCTACAATGTCATAACTGTATTTATATTTTTAAAAGCTGTTTTACGCACATTTGAATGTCGTCTTATCAAAAAAATACTTTTTGAAACTCATTTCTATTAGTAGTAGTCAGGAATACTTTTTACTAAAAGCACTGAAAGTTGTTTTTGTATGGGAGGCATTTATTAGTCAAAAAGTCAAATTCGCCAAAGTTAAAAAACCTCAGAACTATCTGAATCTGAATACAATTAGAAAAGTTTAAACTATTGTAAAAAGATAATATAATAAAATATAATTTGGCTTGTATAATTTAAAAATAATAAAATGTTTTTACAGTAGAATTTGGTAAAGACTGTCAGAAAACCGTGGACAAAAAAATAATGGTACTTTAGATTATATAATGGTCTAAGTCACAGACGCTCTAACATTTTATTATGTTTGTATTTTTATTATGTAGTTTCATAACCACTGACTATTACAAAAAAGTGCGGCTTGAAAATTAGCATTAATTAAAAAAATACACTAGAGCATGCATGGCCGGATTTTATCGTGTACAGTCTTTATAATACCTAGACTTCAATTTACAGGGTTATTCCCACCTGTTACCACTGAGCGTTTTAATATTGCCATTTTTTTCATCTGTAATAAGCCAGCAAAAGTGGCCCAAATTACACATTTTCTAAACAAATTTGTCAAACACTTCATTTAACATTTAAAAAACCGAGGGTTCCGTATTGAAGATAATATGCTCGGTAACCGCAAAAGAAAATACTCATTTTGTTATAAGCTTTATTTTCCAGGTAATAAGGTCGATTTTGACTAGCCAATATTTTAATACAGATTTTCTTAGTTTTTTTGTTATTTCTCAAAAACTGTAAATAATGAACACATTATTTTATTTTTCCCAGAAAAGATAAGTATTTATCTATACGGTAGGATTTTTTTCAGAATTTTTGATCAATAAACTTCGGAGATAAGGGGGGGAACGGTAATTTTTTGTACATTTTTGGCTATAAATCAAAAAGTACATAACAGAAATTTTTCAAAAAAATCCTTTTGAAATGTGCAGATTAAGACCTTTCATATGACACCCCATTTGCTATAATCGAACCACTTTCATTTTTGAACCCCCCATTCTAGACCCCTTTTCAATTATTAATAAAATTAATTTCATATTTTTTTACTACAAATAGATGCGGGCAAGCAAGTTCTACAACTATGCCAAATTTCAAGTTGATAGCATTTGTAGTTGCTGAGAAAACCTGCTGTGACATACAGACAGACAGACAACGAAGTCTCACCATAAGGGTTCCTTTTGTACCAATTTGGTACGGAACCCTAAAAAGGGACCCTCTGTGAACCTCTTTAAAACTTCACCAGACAATTTGTTATTAATTATCAGTATTATAATTATAACACATAACTTAAAAAATATTAGTGTCAGCAAATTATTAATTTAATATAAATAATATTAACAATCGCCGGTTGCTCTCCCATCACTTTACTAAATTAAACTGTAGGGCCTCGGCGTGTTGGCTTCGGCTCCATGTACAGTCAACCAATTTGATTCCTAGGCCACTTTGGACTATGTTAAAGTGATGTTGACAACCAAACGTTACAGACTTCTTATGATTTGGTTTACAACGTCACATTGACAAAGTCCATAGTGGCCTAGGAATCAAATTGGTTGACTGTACCTACGCTTTCCAATGGTCCGGGACACCCAAAGTCCCGTGTTTAGTAACGACAACGACATACAAAGAACAATTGTGTCAAAGAAAAGAAATAAAATCTACATGATAATTACCTGTCGTCAAACCTTTTTTACCTTTTACTGCAGTCTCTTGTGGCACTTCTTCTAAGCAATGATAGTCTTGCCCGAAGGTCTAGTTGATTCACTCAATATAACCAACGTGGAAAAGACACTTGAAATAGGCAATTTGTTGAATAAATGTTTTTTATGTAAAAGATTTTTTTTTATATGTAAGAGATGGATAAGTTTTTTTGTTATTAGGAAGGAAATGGGCGGTAGTTTGTCTCACATAGCTATTGCGCTGCCGGGCTTCCCTGCGGGCACCGTCCAGTCTCTTGCTCTGGCGATTGCTGCCAAGGGTAAATATATTTTACTTTCTTACGTTAACTCCGGAACCATTGTTGGGGCCATGCTATCATTTAAGGTACAACCTCTCTCTTTAGGGTTCCGTACCTAGGGTCCAAGGTGTCTTTGTTGTCCGTCCATCTTTTAAACCGTAATAGGTAGCCAGTTGTTTCTCTTTTACAGGTTGTGTGTTATTGTGGTAGATTTACTAACAAATTATTAAAAAAAAAACAAAATGTAAAATAAGTCGCGATACCAGAAACGTTTTTTCACCATTTTTAGGGTTCCGTACCTCAAAAGGAAAAAACGGAACCCTTATAGGATCACTTTGAACCTTGAAGATGGGGCAGTAAGGGTAGCTACTAGATCCCTTGCTGCTTCGTAAAAATGCTCTTAGTAGACCTTTACTTACTAGGTAGAAATGGGACCGATTTGCATTAAAAATTATAATTCTATAATCGTCGATTTTCTCGCTGACTGTATGTTCTATCAAAAATCTGTGAATGTCGATTATCATCACTTAAAAAAATAGTAAAGGTCTCCTAAGAGCATTTTCACGTAGCAGCAAAAGGGATCTAGTAGCTGCCCTTACTGCCCCATCTCAACTTTCCACCCTGTATACAACGTGTCCCCAGCTTATGAACACAGAATTAACACCCTCGTAAGGCTATGCGCGCACGAGCAACTTTTGTCGCGGGCGACAGTACATCTGTCTTTTTTGCACGCTCGAAGTGAGAAAAAGAGAGATGTACTGTCGCGGCGACAAAAGTTGCTCGTGCGCGCATAGCGTAATACTACTTCTCACAAATGCTGTGAAAGAGTTTTTGTTTTAATTAGAAGTAAAATCAATAATATTTAATTAATTTCTCCTTTAATTTTTAAAAATTCCTGGTAAACGAATAAAAAAAGTAGCATACTGTATCTTTACATTATTGACACGAATAAAATGAAAGGAGACGCCTGTGTGAGTGTGACACGCATGTCAAAGTCAAAGGTAGGAATATGTGTGCGTGTCTACAGGCAACACACACGATCGGAATAAGTGAATGTCTGATAGAGTATAGAGGTGATCCAAAGGCTAAAATTTTAAAACCATTGTTTTCTTGCATATTGGTCAAAAATACCCTAATAAACGTGTAGTGTTCGTCTATGTCCATAGGCTGAGGGCTAGCGTTGAAAATTACTTGTAAAATACATGTATCTCTCAAACGCCCCTGTATTTTTCGATAGAATACAGAATCTTTCCTTCGCATTATTATATTATACCGAGACATTGATTCGATTACATAGAGTACATTACTGTTCAATTAAAATAAATAAGCAAGATTATTCCCCTTTGATTGTTAATATGAAGAATACATGTATAAAAAAAAGTATTAAACGTGTATAATTGTATATTTCAGACGAACCTCTAATTAGTTTTTTTCGAAAATTACATGTATTTTATGGGAAAGATACAAAGTTTCGGAAAAATCAAAATATATATTTCCCAATTTTCATCGCTACTGAGGACATGTTGTATAACATACGAATTGAAACAATGATAAGTATTGTGTGGTGGTACGTGACCCATGTGCGCTATTCAGACGCGCACCTGAGGGGCTAGACAAGATGCACTACGCTAACTATCGTTTCTAATCGCTTCGTTTTTAAACCAATCACGTCACTGGTAGATCACGTGACTTTTCGTATCACGTCATCTACAAGTGATGCGATTGGTTTAAAAACGTAACGAATAGAAACGCTGGTTAGCGTAATGCATCTTGTCTAGCCCCTCTGACCAGTTCTTTTCACAGCTATGCCCTGTTTTAAATCCTTGTGTTCGTTTAGGTTTGGGTAACGGTCCAGTCATCAAGTGGGGTGCTGATATCTCTACCCTGGCTAAGTCCATCGGCAACATCGGGCCGTACGCCGCTGCCGGCTTCAACGTGGCCTACAGCGACCACGGCCTTTTCGGAGTCGTACTGACTGTGCCCAGTGATGAAGCTACTAAAGTAAGATTTAAAATCAGTAAAGATTTGTTAATCAGCATTTAAAAAATATATATCCGTTAAATATCAATGCATAATATTTTTATTATAAAATTTATAAATGTCAAAATATCTGACATTTTGATATAAATCTGATATACATCAGATAAATATCATGCATAATTGAAATGAAACGTGAATTTAAATTTGTACCTATCCATTTATTATTAATCTTAGTCCATGGTGATATGATAAAGTTTGAAATTAAATATAAAGTTAATAGAATACGAACGAAACTAGGTGTTCCCGCGAAACTTGAGTTCGGTAACAAAAATTAAAGTGAAACATTTTCCTCTAGTGTTGCCTGTGTAACTATGGAAAAAAACAGTTTTTTCAATAAATATCCACGTCTATTCTAAACTATATTAAAGCGAAATAAAACACCAAAATGGGATAGCCAGAGGAGATGTAGGTTCGGATCCTACCTAAGACCGTCGCAATTTTTTCGCTTTAATATAGTTTAAAATCATTAAACGTATTTTTCCCCAATTATTTTTAAAATAAGGAAGAGCTTAGCATGGCAACGAAAGTGTTGGGCGCCCAGTGCCGAGTAGAACGATGCTATGACAGTTACTAGAAATTCCGAATATCTGGTTAAGTTAGAAATATCCAGCGGTGGACTTACGACGGCTGATGGTGACGATGATATAGCTTAAATCCATAACGACGAGCCTTGTCTCTCAAATTGACGTTGCACTTGCACTGTTGTCTATGTATGAAAGATGATTGGGGGGCGTCGTGGATTAACAACACTATAATTATCTATATAATTGTTTTGAATTTACTTAAAAATTGCTCTTTATATGCAATAGCAAGGTTTAGTAATCCCAGTAATTTGTAAACTTAAGGTGCCTTAACCCTTTGATTGCCTTTGACTTGATACAAACGTCGTCCTCACACGCCAATGACTCCTGAAAATTACCGCTAATGTCAACCTTACGTCACAAATACTCGGGTCTATTTTGCACTGTATCTGTGACCACTAAAATGGTCGATGGCGTGTTAGGCACGACAGTACACGACCACTTTAGTGGTTCTTGGCGTTCAAAGGGTTAACACGGTAATTTTTTGGGCGACAATTACTCGTGAACAGTTTGGACGTCTCATTTCATTTCGTCCCAGCTATTGCTGTGCTACCGGATAAAAATTGCCGTTAAATGTTGTCCGTGTGAGTGCACCTTTAAACAAAACATTTAAATAATGATGCAAGTTTTCTGCTGACTGTTAACATAGTCCACTACTTGTAAACTAGCAACTTGGAATTTCTACTAATAGTGTCGCGTTACTTATTATGTTTTGCAGGTTACATCTACCAAGTCGTGGCCTAAATTTATTTAAAATTTCAGGCTGCTAAATGCGTGGCTAAGCTGTTGAAGTGCGGCTCGCTGCCCTCGGACGCGCTCAAGGCGGGCAGGGCTCAGCTCAAGGTTCAGATCCTCAGCGAAACCGACGACTGCACCTCCCTCTCCGAGAGTCTTGCTGCACAAGCCCTGTACTCTGGCTCCCCAAAGTCACCTTCTGATTTGGCCTGCATGATTGATCAAATTTCGGATGAGCAAGTTAATCAGGTAATTATAAGAGAAAAAAAAAATCAAAAAGAGAAAAAAGTAGTTAAAATATTTTTCCTGATTTAATTTTAGGGAAAAGATTGTCATTTTATTGCCCTTACCTACTTTTTGATTTCTGTTTCACTTAAAGGTGGAATTGTAGAGAATGCTTAAAGCATCAAGTCCGCTTTTTGTACACTATTTTAATAATGCCAGCTCAGCTCAGTAGGTTGCTGATTTTGTAGCCAGCAGGCGCTGGCTTTCTTGGCTGGTTGGCCGGAGACTGTTTATATGTCCCATGTATAGCTCTTGCAATTTAGGATGGCGAGTGGGCTTTACTTGTGGTAAACACATATCTGTATACGTGTCAAAGTGTGCGTGAGAGCAAAAGTGGGTATTGTAAAAAAAAAGAGAAACTTATATTCTTCTTGAAGAAAGTGAAAACTTTGGCGATCATTGCTCGTCTCTACAAACAATATAAAATAAGATAAAAAGGTTTGTTAGACGTATTTTATGATATTTTTATTTTCTTGTATAAAAAATTCAGATTGCCTTCCTTTTCTATGAACATATTTACTGCTACATATGTGTCTTGATAGATCATTTTCACAGAAGACATTTTTGTCTTAGTAGCTAATTTTTCCCAATAGTAATTACATTGTAATACGTAGGTAGGTTAGGTTAGGTTCGTCTTTATATCAGGCCCGGAGGGCCGAAAACACCCACCCAGAAGCGGAGCTCCGTCAACTGCCGAATTAAATTCGGAAATTCTCATACAAGAAAATATGTCTATAGGGAAAGAAGGCGTTCGGAAATTTTTATACAAGAAAATAAACATATCAGAAAATATGTCTATAGGGAAAGAAGGCGTTCGGAAATTTGTCTATAGGGAAAAAAGGCGATCGGATTTTTTATACAACAAAATACATCTAACAAATCGGATGAATCATCCGTCACTCTCGCACTTATATACTTGTTAGAAAGTGACGAATGTTTTATCCACATTTGGTCACGCGATAACAACGGATAGGCGGGGAGTTTCCGTTTTGTTACCAGGAAACGTATTGTATTTTGGTAACAAAACGGACAATTCCATACATATTTTTGGGGACATATCGGGAGTACTATTTTTTCTTGTTCAGAATGATGATCCCAACCAACGTGCAATTTTTTTCCCAAATCTGAAGAAAAAGTCAAAGGTGTGCTATTTTTTTGAAACTCCCCGCCCACAGTTCTAAATTAATTTACTATTTTTATTTTAATGTACTTCAAAATAAAAATATATTATATCGCTATGAATAACTGCGTTTTTTCCGGAGATTAGACATGCTGACGGTACTTCGTGGCAGTTAGCGTCGTGGAAACATACATATTATTATATTATGCACAAGTGAGTTGAGCGACGGCGCGCTCGCGAGTCGCGACTGATCGCTCCGACAGACACTCACACTACCGCAATGTGCATGTACACGTTCAACCACTAATAAAGCCCACTCGCCCTCGTGAATTGCAAGAGCTATAATAATTCATTTATGGGCAAAAAAGGGCATGATACGAGCTTATTGGGCATAAGGAGCTAACTGTATATTTCTAGATCTGTTTAATGCTGTATGTACATGTTGTATTCATTGACCATTTGTTTCAGACACTTGGTATCGCGGCAAAATGTCCCTTCGCAATGGCGTCTGTTGGAAACCTGGTGCATGTCCCTTATGTGGACGATCTTTTATGTTAGAAGTATTGAGTGTTACCTCCTTAGAAACCAATTTCCGAAACGATAATTAAAATAGAATTGTGGGGGTTATAATTTATTATTGTATCAAAATAAAGAAATGATTTGTTATAGCTGTATTAATCTAACCTCAAAGCCACTAATGTAATGTCTAGATGTAATACTCAAATATAAGTAAAAATAATTAGGCTCATAGATAATTATTTTCGTGCTTTACTGGCCTTGTCCTTGTCACCCTGGTGTGCACCAGGGACCCAATTCTCACTTCCTTCGAGATAAGGTCTATTTCGAGATGATCTCGTATTGTATATCTCTATTGTAAATGTCACGAAAATGTCGACTACCACAGAAAAATCGTATTCTCGCTGCCAATAGAGATGATTGATATTAATGTCGTAGGATAATAAGTTGTCTATGGAATGTTGCGTTTTGTTATCTCGATTGTGTGTTAGTTATAATCGATAAACAACACACGGTAGTTTGAAATATATTTAAAAGATTGGCATCTACATAAAGTACTTTATTAATAAACTTCAATGAAGTCTAATTTACACAAAGTCCTCTTTTGTTCATTTTAATTATTTTTGACACTTCGTTCAATATCAAGTACATGAAGCGAAACGCAAAATTTTCGTAGTACCTACCTACAATACGA
Source organism: Acleris cristana (assembly GCA_948252455.1). Taxonomy (NCBI): domain Eukaryota; kingdom Metazoa; phylum Arthropoda; class Insecta; order Lepidoptera; family Tortricidae; genus Acleris; species Acleris cristana. The sequence continues at coordinate 8,162,461 of OX411784.1, read as the reverse complement.
CGTCGTGAGACTCGCGAGTTCGGTGTAATCAAACTGAGGCTCTACTTTGAAATCAGTAATTCGAACTTCGGATCGCCCCGTCACTTTCTCGCGAATTAGTGACGCGTCGAGAGCAAAAGGGATAGCAATAGACGAAGTTCGAATTACGGATTTCAAAGTAGAGCCTCTGTCCAAAGTTTTATGAATATTGAAATGGAGTTATCCGAGTTAAGCGTCTTCTCGCCATAGCACACGGCACCGCGGCACCCTTTTCGCCAATTCCGCTTCTAAATCCACTAAATTTATGGAGAAGTCCGCCATAAATTCGTGGGCCATTTCTTCATTAAACCTTTTTCTTAATCTGAAAAATGTTTCCAACTATCTAGACAGGGAAGACCACCAATACAACAGTGACTTAACACATGAAATACAGTCTCGACCACGTGAACCACGTCTCGACTACTAAGGACCACACGTTGCATGTCGAGCGCTGAGAGTAGACATATCTCTATAGTGAGATGACGAGAATATCAAAAATGACTTTTAATCGAGATTCGCCATTTTTTTTCGAGATATCTCGAATTCGATCCGGTCTCGAAGTCACGAGAATTGGGTCCCTGATCTGCACACAAGCGCATAAAGGCAAAATATCAATGTATATCTGGCCCTGGAAGTTGGCGTGACAGCAAGACTACCACTGCCTCTAAAGACCTATAACCACCCCCCCACCCCCCCCTGCCTCTATAGACTTTTTCCACATATGCATGAACACTACACGCTAAACGTGAAAAAGCAGTAAATAAATCAATTGAGCATGTTGGGCTATGCACTAAAGCATTTTTAGGTGTCCGTAAACATATTAGCCACTAAGGGACAATGTTTGGTGTAATCATTTTGAAAAAGCATGGGAAAATCAGCCTGGAAATCTAAGACAAATAACATTATAAGGAGGAAGGTGGAATAAAAGCGAGGAAGCAATACAGACAGTATCTTACAATTTTATAATATGAAACTTGATATATTTTAATATACTGATAAGTAAGGGAAGTATTCGAAAAACTTTGGATTAAGATCTAGAGATTAAGCATTAGACCAGAGGTAAGAATGAATCAGCGATTAGTAGAACCTGTCTAGACCTGTCTGTCTGTCTCTGTGTGTGTAGAGTCAGTCTATTCATCGTCCTCGATGCCAGAGTGCCGGAATCCAAATTAAGTATAGTTTAGTTGTTCCAGAATGTATGACACTATCACTATCGGTCTTGGACATTGTCTACAAAGGGTCACTTGCATTAAAAGGATAATTTTTTTGCCTTGCCTGATCTAAAACAATGCCAAGTTCCAGTGTCTATTCATTTTGACTTGGCCAAGAATCAAACCTCCATAACATCCCTACCTACTAGAAACAAGCATTGTGGCCATGACTATAACAAGGTGTAAACTTTTAAATTTTCCAGGATGACAAGTAGCTTAGGTGTTAAACCATGGTAACTACAAGCTATCTCCATTTCAAATTTCATCCAAATCCGTCTAGTTGTTGCAGCGTGAAGGAGTAACAAACTATCAATATTAGTAGGATGATGATCATAGTACTACATAAACTGCTCCAATAATAAATTTTAAAACACTAAGTCAAATAAAAAACATACATTTATAGTAACTAATTTATTGCACTTCAGCTTCTGTTAAAAGCATATTTGGGATGCCCTTTGTTATAGGAAATTGTCTGCCTGATTCTGGACATGTAAGATGACCTTCTTCGACTTCAATCTCTAATAATATTCGATGCGCTTTCTTTAGAAAGTCTTCATTTCCTTCGATATTTTCTAACGTTTTAGGTAACCCTTCGCTGTGACCAATACTTTCAGCCGCGCTCCATATAACTTGCCAGTCGAGTTTTGGTAAAACACGAGTAATGAATTCTGGGTTAAAGTCTACTTCCGTAATTTTGATGTCTGTTGCGTTAATAGCTAGAGGATAGCCGGTTGTAACACCTTTTAAACACTTCGACGTTAGCATATTATGGGTTATAAGCTTCATGATGTTTAGTTACGAGTAGTGCCCACTTGCCTAGTTAGACATACCACCTTATATTATAATCTGTGGTGCTTAGTACAGATTATAAGTGTATATCTAAGGCCGGCCACATACATTGGTTTTCCATATACGGTTTCCGAATACGTTTTCCGCATTCGGACATCCGCGGCCGGCCGCATACATACGTTTTCTGAATACGGTTTCCGCATTCGGAAAACGTATTTATGCGGCCGGCAGCATACATTACATACGTTTTAACGTAAAAGTGCTGTCTCAACGTCAATCAACTCAAAGTATGATTCCGGTTTTAAAATTTAATCGTAATAGGCGCTTTATATACACGCGCGAACGCGCGAATGCAGTACGCGAACGCGTAAATGTGGAGCCGATTCGCATATTTTGCGCGGGTTCGCGCCTTGTTAACCACTTTTTGTCGGTGTTTTAGCCCGCGTCAAAGAGCCTGCGAACGCGCGAATTGCGTGTGAACTCTTCTTGGCTCCACATTCGCGGGCAACTTTTATAAAACATTAGCCCAATACGACAAATACTGGTCAAAATATTAGAAATATTGTTCTATTATAATGAATACTCGTCATCCACCATCTTTGTTTCCTCCATTTCTTTTTAAATTGTTTTTTTAATTTTTATGCAGACCTAATTACATCGTCGAGCGCGCGAACTATACTGTGAACACTGCGAATGTGGAGCCAAAAAGAGTTTACGCGCAAATCGCGCCGTGATTCGCGCCCATTAATTTCTATCTTATGCGCTTATTACACCTTCCTAAATTAGTCACTAACAAGAGGGACGCAGCAATACATTGGAACGAGATGGAAATATCTCCATACGTATCTAACGTATTGCGGCATCCCTCTTGTTAGTGACTAATTTAGGAAGGTGTAATAAGCCCTTTACTCTAACGTATTTAAGTTCCGTAGCAGTGTTTGTAGTGTTGGCAAACACCAAGCATCCCACATGCTGCTCTATGGTACATTTCGAGTAGGTACAATTTCAAACAAGCCTTTTTTTATTTGGTGAATTTAGTCCTCACCTGCCCCCAGCCAGACAATATCTCATTATCTGTGAATCAGATCAGTCAGTTCCTGTGGTCAGTTAGTTAGTTCTGTCAAATGCATAGTAAAGTAACGACCAGAAATATCTACGTGTCGTGAAAGATTTTTGGTATATTGAACCCAAAATTATCAGTCTTCTTTCTTGTGTATACATATATATCACACTTTACGGGCATACTTCACAGGCACAATCATGGCAAGCAGCGATAATTCCATGGAACAGCAAGCAGAAACGAATAATCCCTCGGCGTCGACCTCATATGTTCCTGTAGCTCGACCTACCCTAACAGAAAAACAGAGTAATAATATAAAAGACGGTGAGTTATGTAGGCTTACTGAAGATTTATCATTACAGCAAATAGCCACTCAAGCAGGGGATGGGCAACAGACGGCTGACACGGCTGCTAAGCCGTTGTTTACAACCATAAAAGAGAATTTTCGTAGTGAAGTATCGAGTTCAGGCATCAGACCCAAAAAAATGGCTAATGAGAGTTCTACCCCAGGGCCATCAAAAATAAGTGTGGTAAAAAGAAAGCATGCCAAAAAAAAAGAAAGGCTGAAACAGTTGCAAATGCCTCAACCATTTGTTGCGTGCCAACAACCGCAGACTGCTCCAGTAGCGTCGCAATCCCGACCGCTGCCTCCAGATTATCTGTTGCCACACAATATTGCATCGGTCCAGGATCTATTCACCCGACACATTGGCCCCATGTATGCTAATACTGGTTACTTGGAAAACTTGAGTTACCATCCACAATTCCAACTAATGAACGATTTGCAAGTCAGAAATATGTTACAACAACAACCTCAATCTCAATATACAGCAAGTACCCCAAACTCTCCTAATGTACAACTTCCGCAATATAATTCAGCTCATTCTGTCCATCACCAAATGAGTCCAACTACTCCAAGGTATTTTCAAAATGTGATGCAACACCCGTTGCTCAGTAAGTCTTATTCTGTAGATAACTACAAATTATATCAAAACCAACAACAGCAGCAGTCAGAATTGCATTGTAATACAGGAAGCACTAGAGGACCAACCACCCCAAAACGAAAGAGTGCAGGTAGGAACAAGACTAAAGATTCAAATTCTAAGGACAAAAAGTTTGGACTTTACATGGAAATTAATGATGTAGAGCTAGGGCTAAAAAATAAAACTCTTGTTCAGGGGGTTTTAAGAATAAATCCTAAACAATTTACTCATGCTTATGTATCAAGTTTAGATCGAGATGAGCAAGACATCCTCATAGAAGGTATAAAGAACCGAAATAGAGGTCTGGAAGGTGATGTTGTTGTTGTTGAACTGGTTACTGATCAAGCACCTGATGATGAAGATAATAATGACAACAATGATGTTGAAAAAGATAAAAATGTAAATCATGATGAAAACTCTATGAGTGGTGCTGAGAAAGACAAAACTGATGTTGAGAATATTGCATCAGATGCCAAACAGAGAAAAGGCAGAGTGGTATACATAAGAGAAAAAGTACACAACAGAACCTGTATTGGGTTACTGAAACTGATGACAGACAAAAACAGGCAAAAAGCCTTATTTGTGCCTAGGGACCACAGGGTACCACGCCTCAACATACCATTTACAAGTTGGCCTGACAATTTCTATCAAGATCATAAAAAATATGAAAACACTCTATTTTTAGCGAAAATTGTAGACTGGTTTGACCTTAGATTTGCCACTGGAAAAATTCTACAAAGCATTGGTCAATCTGGTGATATGGTTACAGAAACGATGGCAATTCTGGCACAAACTGACTTGGATGTCTCACCCTTTGGACCCGAATATAGACATTTATATCCACGACTAGACTATACAATCCCACAAGATGAAATTCTGCTAAGGGAAGATTGCCGCAAACTCTGCATTTTTAGCATTGATCCATCAAACTGTAGGGATATTGATGATGCAGTTTCTTGTAAAAAACTTCCCAATGGGAATTATGAGATTGGAGTACACATATCTGATGTAGCCTTCTTTCTGACTGAAGACACAGAGCTAGACGAAAAAGTAGCTGAGAAAGCTACTACTATTTATTTAGTAGAAAAGGCTTACCACATGTTACCTGATGAGCTATGCATGCTTTGCTCTCTATTTCCTGGTGTTGACAAACTAGCATTCTCAGTCTTCTGGGAAATAAATGATGATGCTGAAGTAATAAGTCATAGATTTGCAAAAACAGTTATTCACTCCTGCTGCCAGTTGGCTTATGAAAATGCACAAGCTATACTTGAGGATAGAGAAGATTCAGAATCGGAATTTCCTGAAACCTATAATGGATTTCAGTACAAAGATGTATATGAAACAATAAAAATATTAGGCAAAATTGGTGCTAAATTTAGGAAAAATCGATTTGATAGCGGAGCATTGCGGATTGATCAACCTAAGGTTGCTTTTAACCTTAACGCAGAGAATGGATTGCCAAATTCGTTTTGGATTTATGAGTGTAAAGAAAGTCACCAACTTATAGAAGAATTCATGTTACTTGCAAATATGACTGTGGCTGCTAGAATATATAAAGATCATCCTAGGTTGGCATTTTTAAGGTGTCATCCCCCACCTAGCGGTTTCATGCTGAGACAGCTAGCCAAAGCTCTAAAACCAATGGGTATTGAATTAGAAATTTCAACTGCTGGACGTATCCACAACTCATTGTTGCCATATGTAGGTCCTGACAATGATGATAAAGGTAGAGCTATGGTGCTCAGTATGCTTTGTGCAAAGCCGATGGCTCGCGCGAAGTACTTTTGTGTGGATGGCGTTGATGACGACGACTTTCACCATTATGCTCTTAATGTGCCTCTTTATACACACTTCACCAGTCCCATTAGGCGATACGCTGATATTATGGTTCACAGGTAATTATAAATTTATTGCACACAAATGCTGCTAGTTAGTTTCATGACAATTGTAAATTTGGATGTTTTATTTTTAGGTTGTTAGCGGCGAGTATTGACTTCCGAAGTATGCCGCAATGGGAAGTGGATAAGGTTCGGATAGTAGCTGCTCAGTGCAATAAACAAAAGTACAACGCAAAAAAAGCAGGCGAATTGTCAACGGAGCTTTATACATTGAAATACATTGAGATGCATTCTCCTGTCGTGACTGACGCCGTAGTCGTTGAAGTCCGCGAGAAGTACATTGATGTCATTATCGTAGCTATGGGGCTCAACCGAAGGATCTACTTTAATAATGTAAGAAAATTTAGTACTTAATTAATATTTTTTAGAATAGAATAGAATAGATGACACGTCTTTATTATAAGAGCGTGTCAGATATTTTTGCGTAAATGTTCTAGTACTTTTACCAAGGCTGGCATGGTGAAATAACGAACATGGGCTGTCGGAATGTAAAATAAATAATTTTGTACAGGACTTTCCGGGCGAGTTCAAGCATGTGAGAAATGAAGCTGGTACCAAACTGTCCCGCATGGAGGTCGACTGGCACGGCGACGAGGTCCCGCCAGTCACGCAGGTCATAGAAGTATTCTCGATTGTGAAGATCGAAATGAGCAAAGGGAACGAAATGGTAAAGGTTGAGACTAAACTTGTGAAACCCGAGGGCAATGTAAGAAATTGATTTCATGAATCCTTCAGCTATCGGAAATGAAATCTCCACTACTTATGGCAGATCATCGTTTGATCGACGATTACATAATATGTAGACCTGACTTTATGGCGTTTGGGAATAATTAGAGTAATTGACCGGCATCTAAATCGGACAAATGTATTAAACAAAAAAAATACTTTTACAGAATTGAGAACGATTTCACGCTATTAAATTTACTTTGACTGTGAAGTACAGGGCATTAACAGTGCATAATCGTAATGATTGTCGTAAAGTAGTACTCGTTACCCAATGTCTGTGTAAGCAACGTTTTAGATAACTTATGACTACGTAAATAACTTCTGATGTGTCTTTGTCATCAGCTTTATAATGAACTGTTTTAGAATGAAATTAAGTCTAATTTATGGCAATGTTTGACTGTATGTGTATTAAAACAGTTTGAATATCGTACACGAATAAGTGAATTTGTCTTATCGGTACATCTCGACTTAACTACTGTTGACCTAAGAGTAAGAAGAGCAGTCTAGTATATTTTTCTTGCCGTTAAATTGCGCATTTACTAAGGATATAATTGTAACTGATCATCAATAATAAATTAATGTTATTTGACATAGATTCGCAGATACTAAGCTAAGAGTATGGAATATTTTGTATTATTCTGGTTTTTGTGACAAGACTCTTTTGTAGAATGAAATTGGGAGTTTTATGGATGCAGAATTATTACAATTATGAAATAGGTTTTAAATTTTATTATAATACTTTTGGTAATTTGCTCAACATAATGGTTTTGTTTTATTTTACATTACTTGACTACATTATTCATAATGATGTTGAATTACATAATTTTAAATAACTATAAAATAGACCTAGACCTAGAAGAAAAGTACTTACTTTTGTAACAAGTTTTACGGTGAATAGATTTATTTACAAATAAAATGAAATTACTATTGAACTTCCTGGCACGAACAAAATAGCATTAAGTGTAATAATGACAGTCATTCTCCATTTTGGTTCCGCCATAGTTGAATAAATTCTCGTCTCTCTTCTCTCTCGTGATCTCCTCATTGAGGGAGGGAGGAGGATTAACTTGCTATTTATTTTATTTTAATCGTCAAAAACAAAGTACTTATAGCAAAGCCAATTGTTGTGTTGTCTCGTTCGTATCGCGCGACACTCTTAAGTATATGCGAGATGTTTTTATTTAATAAACTCTTACTAGTTAATTATTATAAAAATAACGGTACAATATTTGCCTGGAACCGTAAGCACCGCCGAGTCGAATGCTCAATTTGAACTAAGTTTGTTACTTATATCTTCCTCCTGTTGTACCTAAATAAATACAATATTTGACTTATATAAACGTTTATTAATTTCCGAGGTACTTAGTGTCAAAACCTGCAAAGTTGTAAGCTGTGAACAGGACTGAGATATGCAACTGCTGTAGCATCGTCCTTTTCACCACCTGTGAATTGGCAGGGTTGGATACCTCACAATTACCTCTACGGCCTTAAGTCTACTGCCACCCACCCCCTGGATTCCTATAGTAAAGTTTAGTGGTGGTATCTTATTATTTAACCTACCGCCAAGCAGCGGTGTCCACCTTATGTTCCGGTGTAGGAATAAGGTAAATGCCGACTTTAATTGGTTTTATTTATTTTTCTAAACATAATATCGATTTAGAGGCTGTAGTTTTTTAAGATTGGAATTTCTAGAGTACGTTGTTGTATTAATTATATTCTTGTAGTTTGAACTCTCTTTTTTATTTTATTTTTTACAGACCCCTCATTTGAACGCAAGTTTGTGGCAATTTGGTTCTGTTTTTAAATTAGTGAAGCATGCTTTCTATTTCGGGATAGGTAAACTTTTTAAAGGATTTGTGTACCATAATAGGGAATCCTCAAATTTCAATAAAAGCTGATTCATGTGTAAGTGAGAAAAAATCTTTTTTTGAATAGCTATAGAAATTACCAAGATATAAATAAGCCAACAAAGATTTGTTCCTGTCTATCTATCAAAAAAGGATTTGAATGGAGTTCATTTATGGCCGACCTGTTACAATGACGTCACAGTGCACTTCGGATCTCTCTGTCTAATTAGCAGTTTAAAATGTTTGTATCATCCGTATGTCTTGACCGATTTTAATTTTAATTTCACTTTTGGTGATCTCTGATCAGTGGCGTAGCTAGTAGGGACGGCTGGGGCGGCCCGCCCCAGGTGTCACCTGACACCCGACCGTGGACATCAGTAGTGAGTACAATTCGTAAAACTGTGACAGATTGCATAACCCCTACCAACAAAATAAATATGTAAGTAACAATAATAAATGTAGGTGTCTACTTGCCTAGAAAGTTTTTTCATTCAGGACCATGGAAAGAGTTTTTATTTGGTTATTCACGGTGAGCTCGAATAGGTGTCACGAGCATAAATTGATAATTAAAATTGTTTTCAGTGTACATTCTGTCGGTCGATCGGGATACCCCCAAAATGTATTTGTTTTTATCTTCAAATTTCACTACATTACTGTCGCTAGTCAGGGGATTCCCCTAAAATAGCGATTGCTTGGCACGGCACCTGTGGTGTGGTGGGCTTGGGAAATTTTCGAATGTAAGGATTTTTTAGGAATGCAATATTTGAATAAACAAAAATTAAAATTACTTTTATTTTTTATTTTAACAGTTTTGATTGAGTTTTGTGGTGACACTTACAATATCCGCACCGGGTGCCACTCATGCTAGCTATGCCTCTGTCTCTGAGGCTCTACTTTGAAATCCGTAATTCGAACTTCGTCTATTGCTATCCCTTTTGCTCTCGACGCGTCACTAATTCGCAAGAAAGTGACGGGGCGATCCGAAGTTCGAATTACTGATTTCAAAGTAGAGCCCCTGATCTCTTTTACGTTATTTTCATATTTTGTTGAGAAATTCGATTTAAAATATCCATGCATATTCCCTAATATTGAAATAAAAATATACCTAGATTAAATGGGATTTATAATTAATAGTAATAGCAATAAGAAAACACTAAATGCTTCTATAATAAAAGTCCAGCTGAGATCTTTTCGTCCAAATTACCGCAGTGTTTGAAGTCAAAAGTCTTTGACCAGTGTGTGTTGCCAGTGATGACTTACGAATATGAGCCGTGGGCGCTAACAATGTTATGGGCCTCATAAGGAAGCTCAAAGTCAAGTCACTCAGAGGGCTATATAGAGAGGGCTCGGGGTTCCTCTGCGCGATAGAAACAGAATGATGATATCCGCAGTAGAACTAAGGTTACCGTCATAGCCCGAACAATAGCTAAACTTAAGTGCACTTGCTACTTCACAAAGTGTAAACTAGCCTTAAATTATATTGATATCATCGAGTGACAGTTATGACAGTTAGGTATTAAGTGTAGGGTAATATCGCCGAAAAATGCATAAATTGTGTCCCCGACCTCTTTATCTTTTAAACCGTATGTCCAAAAATAATATATAAAAAAAACACAAAGCTAACGCTTGAACGAAAATTATTTTCGACATGATCGGTGTACCGTTTTTGAGTCATTGGAGAAAAACTTGCGCTCCTCAATAAAAGGATGTAAAGTGCCATAAAGATACGCTATGTTGCTGGTGCACTTTTTTACATCGTACTTTTACATTTTGAGATTTTAGTGAGTGTTTTAACCATTTATTGTGTATGTAGTATCGGCTTAGGAACCGTTCACCGAGCATGGTTTTTAACTTGTTTATGACAGTTGACATCATGTTGACATTGACATACTTAAGTCAAATCAAACGGCTCATATCACGCTCAAATTGCTCGTAATCTATCTTTTGTGATCTGCATATCTGCATAGAACCGTGTTTGAACGACTTTTATGGTGTTATGAATAGCAATAAATACTGGGTGCTGCAAGGAAAACCTTAAATTACCACAATGGAGAGAAGACAGAGAGCAGAAGTAGTTAGAAATCTTTTAAACAGTGAAAAGTTTATTAGTTTATCGGCATTAGTAAAAAGTTTGCAGTCTTTACTGTTTAACAATTTACATACATCGGATTCTATAGTCTGTGATCTGGTAGACCCTGAGTTTCTAGAGGAAATAAGGGAAATAATCCGATTAGAAAACGTTCTGCTTTTTTTCGGCGAAACTCTAAGAGAATTAAAATGTGTGATATCACAGGACGGGGGCTTAAGAGAGCACGAATTCATTATTCATTATAAAGGTCCAAAGAAGTTGCGTGTGTCTGCAGTCGCTCTTCCAGATTCAGCCTTACTAAATAGAGAATACAACAGTATTATGGACATAATGGCTAGTTTTGAGCAGCATGTAGAAAGCTTGTCTGGTTATTTCTACGAGCTTGAGAGAATTGACCGTTTTTGTACTGTCATGGAACCGGCTAAACCATCATTTAGAGAGAACTACAGAAAAATACTTTTGGGTAAATTAAGTTGTATTTTTTTGTGATGGTGTTATGATATTAATTTTGCAAATATTTTTGTTATTGGGCAGATGACAGGACATGGCTACATGTAGAAATCACACCCCAGGGCTTTGCAACTAATATCCATCTCTTGGGCCATTCTGAGCAGTGGCATGATAAATTACAAGCAGGGCTTCTTAATTGGGATCATGACAAAGACATTGTTGAAAATATAACAACTGTTTTCGGTAAGGATGTTTTTTTTTTTTCTAGAAATTTATTGTAAATCAATAGGAAAGGCTGAACAAGTAAAAACATCAATTTATCATAATATATTGATTTAAATAATTATAACTATCAGTAACTTTTGATGTAAAAAGCAGCAGACCAAGGGGAGTTTCCATTCCATTTAGAACTAGGAAGTTATTGTTATTATTATTTATGTCTTAAACCAGTTCTTTTCATTGTCAGTATAGTTATTTTTGCAATAAGCTTATGACTCTGGCATTGAGCAAAAAATCTAACTGACCCAGAATGTGCAGACTATTTTGGGTCTATTCTCATTTGTCCTAAGTGGGGAAAAGTGGGAAAAAAACAACCCATTAGTCATTTGTTACAAATGTGGAAAACTGGGAAGAATCGGTTGTTACCACTCAAATAAACCATAATGGAGTTAAATTTAATTTTTCCGTACGTCAACTTAGGCAGATAAATTTAAAAAAAAAAACAATAAATCCAAATCTTATATTTTAGAGAAATAATCTCAAAAACCAATGAAAATTGTAATTGTTAATACTACGTTGTTACCCCTTTGCGTTGCTACAGTGGGACGGATTTGTATGATATTTATAATTGTGATACCTTATACCTCGGATTAACACGTTGGCTACTTTTTATCCTGGAAAATTTAAAAGTTACCAAGCAAATAACGATAATTGAAATCTACCCGGACAAATAATATTTATTAAATGATCAAGACCATATGATTAAATATGTTGATTTTTACAAACAGGATAATTTGTCCTGACCTTTATGGTCACAACAATATTTTTTTATTCAAATCTGTCGAGCCATTCTCTAGTTTTTGTGACACTAACGAACACGGCAATTCATTTTTATGTATAGGAAGATATAGAATATAGAATAGGAAGGAACATAATGTAAGCATATGTAATGTAGTAATGTATGTAAGAGACGTGATCCCTTACAATGGGCCTCATTATAAAGCTCAAGGTTACCCTAAGAGCAACGGAAAGGGCTATGCTCGGCATGGATTTTTTTCCCACTTATCCCCACTGGGTACTAAAAAGGGGTGACAAATGGAAATATAATACCCAATTTTGAATGCCAGTGGTTCAATTATAAAAAGATTTTGTCGGAGTGAGAGACTAAACTGCTTTGTGTCTTTAATGTCTAGATGTTAAGCTTGCATTTGCTATATTAATAAATTAGAGACTATCTAGCTAGGAAGTAATAGCTATTACTTCCTAATTTAATTTGAATGTCACAATGGCATCCACTCAAATTTAATATAATTTCAGATATAATGAACTTTCCGACTGTGCAAAAGTCTCCATGTTCATTGGAAGTGACAGATTCCTCAGATGAGACAGTGTGCAGTATTTGTCTATGCCCAGAGCTACCGGACATGCATGCCGTCCCACAACCCTTGTGCCAAAACCCTGAATGTGTAGTTTATTTCCACAGAAATTGTTTGTTTCAAGTATGTATAAGCTGGTAACAGTTTACATGATTATTACAATTACAGGCTGATAAGTTAAATATTGACTCTGGGAAAGTAAAGTAAATTTGGACTTTAAGACCATGGTGCAAGGCACATTGCATATTTAACTTGTTAGTCTGTATATTACTACTTTAACATTTTTATATGAGTACATAGTTGAACAACTTGAGAAAGGAATTCTCGCATGTACTAGTTTTGGGTACAACACTAAACTAAAAAAGTTTTACAGCTCAATATTACCTTTGAAGTTCGCATTATGTTAGTACCTAATCTTCTCTTTTTTTTCTAGTGGCTGGTAGCCTGCTCCGGTGGTCGGCCGCCGGCGTTTGGGGTAGCATCCGGCATCTGTCCCACCTGTTTAGAACCTACAACGTGCAGTGAAAACGACACCTGAATCGAGTTTTTTTGTGAAAAGCAAGTAACATCTAGCAACAGGATCGTTTTGGGAGTCATTATATACCTACTTAACATGTTTTAAAAACTTTTGCCATCGTCTTGGCTCTACGCTAACATTTTTTGATGTGATCATAAGAAATTAATTGTGATGCTCAAGTATCTACCTATATTATAGGTTGCGGCGGGCTCTTTTCCGCAACTCGACGACTTAAATGTGCGCCTATTTTGCGTGAAAGTATCTATATTAAGGCCCGGTTTTATAAAGCTTCGTTTATCAGATCAAATTTTAGTATCTTCATAGGGACAAGGTTTGACATTTCTGACCGAAATTTGATCGTATCTTTATAAAACCCAGCTTAAGAAAACCTTTTAATAAATTTGTATAAAAACTTAATAACTCGTTGTTATTTTCTTTATACACATGACTTCACATGAGTATAGATAAGAGTTACATTACGTTATCTTAGTTATTTGCTACCTATCAGACTAGAGACTCTATACTTCAGCATTAACTAAGTTGACCTCTGACATCAATTTGACTTGAGTGTGTTATCGTAACAACGTATTTGGTGTGTGTAGTGGATAAAATCTTAAATTCCTTCAGGTACGTACCAGCCATAATTCAATAAGTCGTGCACCTAATGAAAAAGTTGATTTGTATAGTTAAGGAAAGAACCCTAGTAAATAACCCCGCTTTTTCCGTCAAAGTTTGAATAAACATATTTTTCGATAAGCAACTTTGTCGTCTATACTTTCATGCTTGTAAGTGTAAGACTGCCTGAATTTGTCATCGTCTTGTATCAATGTGACAGGCATGGGAAATGTACTGGGGTTCTATTCTACTCGGTAAAACTGTATCGTCAATGTTATGATAGCTCTCATTTACTTGACAGTAATGACGGCTGACTTACAAACAATTAGGTAGGTACCGAGTAGAATAGAAGAGTGATAGTAGAAATCGTATGTAATATATGGATAATAACTTCGTCTGTGTAGATTTCGAGTATCGGTACCTATTTCCTTGGTAACTTTTAAATATTCTAATAAGTAAGCTATCTCCATTTCAAATTTCGTCCAAATTCGTCCAGCCGTTAGACAAGGGTTACACGATCAGTTTGGCGTCAGTTCAGTCCGTGCTCGAAAGGGACGCAGCTATATTAACATAATAGCTGCGTCCCCCTCGATCATGATTGAACTGACGCCAGACTGATGAAATACTGAGCGTGTAACCGATGTCTTATAGGCTTGGTGTTTTCAAGGCAAGAGTGAATACTTAAGCATTTTCTGGGTAAGCGTGTATAACCTTCGGCATCGTCGTCACTTAACATGTGAGACTGCGGACAAACGCAAACCCATTTTTTTTGTAATATTTCCATTAGGTACCACTGGGGACAACTGTAATGAAATAGGTACTTTTTATTTGTCTCCAGTGTTCTCAAATGGGAATAAATACTCGTTTGAAACGGTGTTATATTTAATTAAGTACTTTTTTTTAAATATACCGTGTCGATTTACATGCGTGGATAATATAGGTACCTATATAAATATAAAATGTGCGCAGGTCCTTTTCGTCCGATGGTCGAGGAAATTAAACTAAGCGTATATTTGCAGCTAGCGGTTTTCTACTTTTGAGAAGTAAGCATTGGACGTAGGTACGACGATGAAAATGCACTCTTCTCTTGTATGGCAGCAGAAACTATTCATAAATTTTGACATAACTTAACTGCACTTTATTAATTAAACAAGAGTTATTTTTTGCAGAAAAAACTAAATTCAAGTAACAATAGTACGACACCTGTCTTTCGTTCATCACTCTTGCACTTACATACTTACATGGTTCAAAGTGACTGTTTTATCCACGTTTATCCACATCGATAAACGCGGCCATATTGGGCCCGCTGCTATATCGACCTACAACACCTCAAGCTAACGATGTTACGGAGGTATTTTATCGGAGTTGGAACCGGAACCGAAGTCAGTCGGAGGCGTAGGTAAAAATAGTTCCAAATAACAATTGTTTTTGGCTTCATTGTTCAATTGACAAACGCGCGAACACTCGTCGAAAACTCTGATAACTTTAATTGAAGCGCGGACGCACAAAACGAAACCAATGACTCGATTTCAAATGTATTTGAAAGACTAATCGAAAGGAACCACGCAGGACGCGGGGTTGGCTGCGCGACAAGCGATCGCATTGCTCGACTTGACCCATGGGCATTGCGGAGGGAAGCTGCGTCCCGTTGCATACTTTACCGTTAGTATCATGGGGAGTGCTCCGTACAGCAGTAGTATTCTGCCTCCGGCTAGGTTCCTTTACCGTACCACTCACAAACGGGTGTCCTTTCATCCCCACCACCTCGATGGATGGTAGGTAGTCTACCGATGTGAGTTTTAAACGAAACTGTTTGCAGCGCACGACAGTGTTATGGAATCGTCGTGGATTGGAAGGTGCGCCTCGCTAGTCATATACGTTGTATTAAGTAATTGGGCGGATATCCGGGATTGAAACACTGTAGTATTGATAACATAGAATAAATAAATATTAGGAGACAATCCCACATAAATTGACCACGTCCCAGAGACTTAAGGCTTGTTCTATGAAATATTGTATTGTATTGTTGTATGTATGGGACTATGGACTTTGTTTGCAACATTACCACCTGGATCTTATGAACTCGAAACCCCTGTGCTAAAATATCGCTAAGGGATCAATAAAACCAATATTACCTTTACTTTTTTAATCATATTAAAAATTATGTAGACATAATATTTTGTGGTTACATAGAATAATTCAGTATAAACAATGTTGAGAAATGCTTGCACCAGCTGTTAAAGTTTTGTGGTTGCCAATAAAACATTTAACTTAAATCAATGACGGCAATTCGCAAAGGCTATATTGCTGGGACCACAGGGCTTACCTTCCCTTTTTGTTAAACAAAAAACTAAAGCAGTACACAAAATGAGTTATTTTTTGACGTCAGATTTCACATGACAATATAATTACATTTATGCTTATTTTGAATCATTAGAACTCGCTAATTGTTGGGAAAGAGGGTTGCATTACTTGTGTGAGCAGAGCATAATTGAAATTGTCATGTAAAAGCAATATACATAGTTTTCTATCTTACAAGTTAGGTCATCACAAGGGCACAGTGTCAATGGTGCGGAGAGCACAGGAGAGGCTGGTGCTAGAGCCGGGCGCTTCTCCGCTTTGGGGGCCAGCCTCTCGTCCCACATTCTGTAAAAAGAATAATATTCATCTTTCAATCTTGTAGTTTTGGGTTCATTACGGGTTAATTTCGTTTTACCCTTTTACCAATACTCCCAAGAACACAAGAAACATCCCAGACTAGCGTAAAACTACACCACTATGGTCCTAGCCTGCAACAATAGCCCAATTTTCCTCATAACATTATTCTAAAATATTATACCTTACTGCTATTATTGCTTGGTATTATGTACTGTTTGGCCTAAAATCGATTGCTCTAAACCAAAGGCCCCAAACTTTTTTGTCTCATAGACCACTTTGCATTTGTTTCGGTTTTGGGTGGACCCCCTGCTTACCTAATATTTACGTTATCACGTAAAAACGAAGTGAAAAAAAACGGGATCTTTTGCACATAAGAAAGTATTACGTAAGTAAGGAGGTGCCTACAACAGAAATACATCTTCTGTCTTGAAAATTTTAACTGTCTAGCTATCACAGTTAATGAGATACAACCTAGTGACAGACAGACGGACAGCGGAGTCTTAGTAATAGGGTCCCGTTTTTACCCTTTTGGGAACGGAACCCTAAAAATTATCTGACTATGGGATAATAAATAGGAGGGATATGTCTTAAGCCTTGCAGATTAAGCCATGTATCTTAAATATAGCATCACAATAAAAATAATGTATAGCATTGGACATTTCAAATAGCAGGACTATTGGGACATTTCACTCATCCTTGGATTAATTACCTACTGGAAATGTACTTATTATAGTTTTGGAACAAAATTTGGCTTGTCCCTGTGCAACTTGGAGGATTAGATTAGACACCCAACAATCACTGGGCTGGTAAAACTTATTAATAAAAGCAAGTGGAAACGAGTTTAGGTACTTTGAGACTGTGACATTATGCCTTTCCGGTGTTTTTGGCTTGGGTTATTTTGAAATTTTGACATTATGTATGATTTGGTGTTTGAAGAAAATGTACCTTTCAATATTTAGGTATTTCGGGAATGTGATGTTTTAAGTCAGTCATTATGACTTTCGTGCATTTTAAAAATGAGACGATTTGATATTTGGGCATTTTTCCACTAATTGGAAAATTTGAACAGTCTTCTGCCAACTTTCTCTTCAAATAATAGTGAATTAAACAGTAAAAATGGTTTTGCATCACAACTGCAGTGTCGTTTATACCAAGATCAATGTATAAACAAAAGTTAGTTACTTTTAAAAATATGACTATAATTTGACACAAAGATCTTTTATATTTGACATTTATGAAAAGACACCTGTGTACCACAAATAAATGATTTGATTTGATTTGATTTGACATTGTCCCAAAAAAGTGACAGACGGCGCTTTTCCAATTAGTGGAGAAATACCCATTTACGTATTTTGGGACCATGGCATGGTAAGGGCGGATATTTTATGATGAACACAAGTATTTGTTCCTAAGTCTTGGATGTTTTCTCTATATAAGTAAGTTTATTGTTGTCCAGTACCCCTAGTACAGTCGAGTTCATAAATTAATATGTATACACTTTAGTACCTTGTCTGTTTAATGTCATGTAAATTGTCATAATGATTAAAGTGACAAGGTACTAAAGTGTATACATATTTATGAACTCGACTGTACATGCCAATAGCTTACTTAATTATTTATGTATAACAGATAAATTGGACTGCAAAATTTAAAAAGTATATCTATAAAGACTACCAAAAAATTTAGTACATACCTTGACATGTATTTGATTCTTGAGCATTGCAGTACGCAGAATAAGCAAGGATGTTCTTCTCTGATAATCCTTTCCCATAGTAAGACTTCTTTCAAAAGTAGTGCTTCTCTGATCAACATCCTTTGCATACAAGATTTTATTGTGAGAGTCAATGCGAGCCTGGATTTGACCATCAAGAATTAGCTGCATTAACTCATCTTCTAGTGCAGTCACTGTGCGGTTGAACGCTGCAGCCATGAGATGCATGTCAGCAGAGAGGTATGGACTGAAATACTGAATCAGTGCTCTATTGCGTATCTGCATGTACAATGAATTTAAATGTGGTGCTAAGTACATATCTAACAGAAGATTGTCCCTTATCTCATCCAATAACCTTAAGCAGGATGCATACTTTGATTCATAAAATTTAAATATTATGTCACGTAACTGCGGTTCTAGTTCTAAAAATAATTTAAAAGAACTGCTAACTATGACCTGTTTCTGAAGTTCAGAGCGATCAAAGGTGGCCAGCGCACAGAGACCTCCATAGATGGCAACATTGTTACTACTGAGCAGTTCGGGGTAGTCACAGTGGTCAATGCTGGCAGCCAAAAAGTGTTTTGCAGCAGACTTGTACTTCTTTGTAGCTAGTTCTGCCAACCCAGCAGCACATTTTAAGCGCGTCAAGATAGTTTGGTTAGTGTCTTTACCAGGTACTTCACTGTAGTCAGGTGTGTTTTCAGCTTTTGACACATAATTAAGGACATGGGACCAATTTTGCAAATAAACTGACACTTTCACTACATTAAGACACATCATGATGATATGCTTGCCGCTGGTGCAGTAATCTCGGGCTCTGGAGTAGCACTTGAGTGCACTCGTGAGGTCCCCACAATCTAGGTAATGGTCCCCGAGATCATCATGTCCTCTTCTGATGCTTTCTTTAATTGAATTAGTTTTATAATTTTTGAGGTCTGTATCTAACTTTTCCAACTTTATTGCAGCCTTTTTGGTTTTTGATTCCACCCATATAGTATCTAAAACTGGGATGTCCTGGGAGCCCATTTGCACAGCTATGTCAGGCAGGCCTGCACTAGCTACTGCTTCAGCAAGCTTCTTGTGTAGGGATTGGTAAAGGCTTACATTATAGGTAGTCATGACATAAGTAATAGCCATTTTGAGAGCTTCTAATCTCAGTGAGGGGCAGTGATCTGCTACAAACATTAATCTGTACAACTTGGCAAAACCTGTGTAGGCTGCAGAGTAGGTCTCTAGGTCCAAGGTGGGATTTTCGACTACATAGCACTCTGATTCATTGTTTTCATTGTCCTCCACCGCCATAGGTTCCGCAGTGTTCTGAAATAATGCCATTGATAAAATACAGCCAATGTCAAAACGTTACAATAAAGTGTAATATAAAAATAATTAGCTCACCATTTCAAGCATTTTATAACGTATAGTTATTTACGATAATATGCGAATTCCACTGTCAACGCAGGAAACCAACCTAAAACACAATGTAGGTATTGAATTATGTTCCTATCGCAACAATTCTGACCCATAAGCCTTAAGATTTTTTTTAAACAACACTCACTACTATAAAACGGTGATGAAAACTAGCTTTACAGCAATAATTACTACGAAGATACCTTTATCATTACGTTTCTTATTTGCAGCGGCATTTTTCTTTTAATTTAACAGAGAAGAGAAGTTAATCTATTATGTCGCGTTCACACACGCACAATTCATTAGACGCGTATACATTTTTAACATGAACTAAAATGATCTTTGAAATTACTGTTTTCTTAAAAAAACATTATATAATTAAAAATTGGACATAAACGAATTACCAACCAACATTAATTCAATAAACATATCAAAAAATGTAATCGCGTGAATGTGCGCGATCCAGCGACTTCAGGCCTCATTCATACGGTCGTTTTTTAAACGCGCGTCTAAAAACGCGTATAATTAAGGGCCGATTTCACCAATGAAATTAAACGCGATCAAATTTTTAAACTGGGTTTAAGACGCTAAAATGACAGTTTTCGTATGAATCTGACGTTTACTAACCACAGTTAGGAATTGATCGCGGTTAATTTCATTGGTGAAATTAGGCCTAAATGGACCACTTTGCACTGTATGGATTTAATTAGACATAAACGTGTTGAATTATAATATCGCTGACGTGCGGGTGCATCAAAACAAAGCCGATTATCCGCAACGCAATGTAACATAATAGATCCCGTGTAGCCAATGGAATTTTGTATGTATATTTCAATGGGTTCCTGGGTGGTTTGAAAACACAATTGACCCGGTAGGTGGCGCTGCTGTCGGTATGCTTATAACTCCTAAACGGCTGGACCGATTTGGATGAAATTTTGTGTGTATATTTCAATGGGTTCTTTGATGGTTTGAAAACACAATTGGACCCGGGAGGTGGCGCTGCTGTCGGTATGTTACCAACTCCTAAACGGCTGGACCGATTTGGATGAAATTTCGTGTGTATATTTCAATGGGTTCCTGGATGGTTTTAAAACACAATTGGATCCGGTAGGTGGCGCTGCTGTCGGTATGTCAACAACTCCTAAACGGCTTTACCGATTTGGATGATGTGAGTATATTTCAATGGGTCCTTGGATGGTTTGAAAACACAATTGGACCCGGGAGGTAAAAAAAAACAAAAAAAAACTTGTCATCCTAGAAAACGTAGGTGGCGCTGTATATGGTAAAATCCATATAAATCAAAACAACATGATTGTTAAAGAATATAATTTAACTAATCGACGACAGATGGCACAAGCTGGACTCGTTTTCGATATGGGATTAAAGTATTTTGAAAATTTTAAAATTCGAATTAAAGTCCAATTCCTTTCTGGTGCTCATAGCCAAAAAAACATTAGGTAATTGAAACAACATTCTTGTCAACCATTTTATTGTAGCTACTTGACAACAGATGGCGCAAGCAGTACTCATTTTCGATATGGAATAGAAAGTATTTTTACGGGAACGAGTGCGGCTGTCGCCATTTACGATACGAATTAAAGTTCAATTTCATTCTGGCGCCATACATGGCAAAATTTCCTTATAATTATGAATCAAAACAAGTGATTATGTTATCGAATGTAATTAGGCTATTTGAAGACAGATGGCGCAAGCCATTCATGAATTAGACTAAACACTCAAAATTGCGAAATAGTTCTGATTTTCGGATGCGAACCATATAAAATACGGAACCCTCGGTGCGCGAGTCCGACTCGCACTTGACCTGCTTTTTAGATAAGTTTTGTGATGTTATATGTGTGTTGTGTTAGGTGGCTGAGGAGCGCTGGGTGTTGCGGGCTACAAACAACATTATGAAGGGCCTCTTGCTGCTAGTGTATTTGTTGTACTGCCAAGGAGCTCTGGGGAGCCATGTGGGAAGTTCCGAGGAGTTCTTGAACAACCGCCCTATCGTTGGAGTGTTGTCTCAGGAGCAGTCAATCTTCCTGCACACCAAGTACCCGGAGGAAAACTACACCAGCTACATCGCCTCGTCCTACGTCAAGGATGTTGAATCGGCCGGAGCACGAGTTGTACCTATTATGTATGTAACAGTTTTTATCTACACACATAACATATACATTATTATTATAGTCCTCTATAATGCGTTCGGAACCCGTTGTAAATGACCAGCATTACAACAATAAATTTTACTTTGATATTTTTTTCATCTGTGATTAGGGTTGCCAACTTTTTCTTGGGAAAATATAGTATTTTCCAGCCCAAGTTATAAAAAATATAGTACACAGAAAGAAAATATAGTACTTTGAAGAAAAACTTTTAAAAAGTGTGTAAATTTATTCATTAAATCGAATGTACAATATTTATTACTTACTAACATTCTGCCTGCTATTGGGGCAACTATCCGAGCTGAAAAAAGCCTATTTCTCCAACCGAAACGGCATATGTTTAAGGACTGACCGAAATATAGTATTTTTGCGTACTATATATTTCTTCAACAGTATATAGTACACAGAGTCAAAATATAGTACAATACTATATATTATAGTACGGTTGACAACCCTATCTGTGATGGTGTGGTTGTGGTGGTGGGTGTGCTGGCTGTAACGTAATGTTCTTATTACGATATCAACTATGATAAACTTATGAGCTTCAAATTTGGAACATCTTCCAAAAACAACACAACAAAACAATAGCACCATAGTACTGTATTCCCCAATAACAGTATTAATTGAAATTATGTGTTTATTTCTTATTATGTTTTGATTTATTTGTTATTTGGGTTCATACCTACATTAGCTTAGCACCTATAGATATGTTGTGTAGGTCATTTACTTTCGGATTCTGAACCCATCTTAGAGTAGGTACCTACTTATAATCAAATCAAATCAAATCAAAATCATTTATTTTAGCTATCCTTGGACCATAATAATAATAAAGTAAAAAAAGTAGGTACATAATTAGGCCTTAAAACACTCGTGTGATCTTATAATAAAACTCGCCTTTGCAGCTTCGGCTCGTTTCATAAAACCACATTCGAGTTTTAGGATTTCTCACTGTGTATCAGTTACATAATAAACTACTACAGTAGGTACCTACTATGTAACCGAATCATTACTGGTGTTAAATAACTCGTACTCATAATATTTATATATTTACATTCCCAGGATCGGCAAAGATCGTTCATACTACAAAGACATCTTAGGAAAAGTAAATGGGTACGTACTTACCCTTACTCTACGATACTGAACTGAACTTTTGAATTTTATATCCAGTGAAAAACTGGAAATTATCCTAATAAAGTAAAAATAAAATGATTTGTGGACATGAGACCTTAAAGTTTCGAGAACCTCTTGTTTTTTTGATCGATAAATAATTTAAAATAGTACCTACCATTCTTGCCATTAAATAAAAAAGAAATTGTATGTCAACTATGTAATACTTAAACGCAGTTTTTTACGAACTAAACAAATTATTTGTTTTTTATTATATTTAGCACAGTGTTTACTCAATTGGCAAGACATAGTTGAGCATCAATCAATTTGTATGGGGCGTTTTCAACACTTGGTCGGACTGTTGGACTTTGACTATTTCTGACTTTTGCAGCTCTGATTGCAGTTAGTACAATACGTACATTTGATCCTTACAAAAAATTGGATCGATTGGTAGCATATAAAACTCATCTAACCTATTGGTGAGAAACTGTAATGACCACTGATCCTTAACTGTTTGAAAAAATCAGTGTAAGATGCTTTCTAGGTTGTAGAATCTGATTGGCCGTTTTTGCTTCTCTCTGCTCCACTTCTCTTGAGTAGACCCGCACCCTACGAGTAATACTAGCGACTGTTTCCAGCGTTCTCTTCCCAGGGGGAGCGACATACTTCAACCAGTCGGACGGCTATGCCGACGCCGGCCAGCACATCTTGGAGCTGGCCCAGGAGCTCAACGACGCTGGCGACTACTTCCCGGTCTACGGCACCTGCCTCGGCTTCCAGCTGATCATCGTACTTGCCTCGGGGCGCGGCAAGAAGGAGAATAGGAGGAGTTGTTACTCCTTCGAGAATTTACCGCTTCAGTTTACTAATGGTAAGGACACAATTTAATACTACTTATTTGAAAGTGTTGAAGAACCACAAATCATTATAAACTGTAACTTTTATTATGCGGTATTGTTTGATGCAGATGTCCGCACTAGCAAGATGTTCGGAATGGCCGAGGAAGGCGTCCTCGACTTACTAGCTACAGAAGATATTACAGTAAACTATCACCAATTCTGCATCACGGACGACGTTAGTTCGATTCATATTTTACAATAATATTTTCGGATACCCACTCATCAGAGAGATCAGGCAGTTATTGACGACAATATTCAGGAGATTCGGGTACTTTTTACACATATCGATGATCTAAAATAGAAGGCAAATACGCTAAGTAGGGACATCTTATTTTTATTTTAATGCCAAATGCAAAACAAGCATGCTAGAGCCGTTTGCCCTGCATTAAAAATTTATATAAATACATTGCTCTTATGTTATGATTATGACTTAGCACATTTGGCTATTAGCTAGCCTAGCTAGACCATCGATATACCTACTCGTAGTATTCTGAATGTTCAATGTGTTCATTATAATTTATTGTATTTTGTAAGTAAAATAAATACTTTGTCCACGAAATATTTTTGTGCTCTAATACGAGTACATTTTGATTTTGATCATAGTCACTAATCAATTATCCTGCTGGAAGTTGACAACTATCTGTGTGTGTGAATGCGCAAAGAGATAGAATAAAAAAAATGCTTTTTAGAACCTGAAGGCCCATAACCTGACAGACGATTGGCGCGCCACGTCCTACGGAGACGATCGGCACGGCGTGAGATTTATTGCCAGCTATGAGCATACGAGGTACCTTCATCTTGTAATCAAAAGTTGAAAAATAATTGACCGAATGTCGAATATACCTTTAATATAAGAAGCTCTGTATTTAGCGGTCTGCAATCAACAATTTACTCGTACCTTTGATATAACCTAATTCAAATAACCTATCATAATAACCGCAACTGGATGATTATTTTGATTTTCCTCTTTTCGGCACCTTGTTTCAGTTTTTTGCATGCCGTTTTCATAACTTTTATTAGGAAATAGTTTAATTTTTAAAAATAAACTTGCAGACCCTGGCAATAATTAAGTTTCTGACCCTTACACCCGTATTCTCAAACGTCACTATGAGGTCTCACAGTACTCACAAACGCACAGGGTGGTTCAAATCGTCTCATAAACAAAAGGTCAGTCAAAAAGGACCAATCACAAAGCTGTATTGAACGCATTGCTTTTACTCAGTGAAGGATCCCTTAAGTATTGTTTCTGAAGACGGGTGTAAGAGTCTTAAAAAAAAAGGCATGTGACATGATACCTATCTGATGATTAATAATTCAACCAAGACAGAATTTTAAGTCTTTTGCGCGGGCTTAGTTACGTAACTTTAGCCGTTAAGATTCAAATCTATTACTAAATAAGATATTAATTTCAAAACACATTCTTTCCCAGATACCCTTTCTATGGCACGCAATTCCATCCCGAGAAGATGTTCGAATGGAAACTGTCGATGAACTACCCGCATTCCAAAAATGCTGTTAAAGCCAACCGTTATTTCATGGAGTTCTTCGTGGATGAATGCAGGAAGAGCCGGCACGCGTTCGCGAGCGCGTCCGAAGAGAACCAATACGTTATCTACAACCACCAACCACATTTCACGGGGGCGCTGGGGAGCCCGTACCACCAGTGCTATCTGTTTGAGCCTCGGGGTACCGTCTCAAATAATTAATAAATACCTACTAAATACCTTATTTCACAAGATTGCAATTCAACTTATTGTTATTGTTAGTAACGATGTTTTTTTACGGTTAGTTACCAAAATGGTAAACAACCGGGCAAGAGCATGTCGGACCATGCTCAGTGTAGGTACCACTTGCAGTTTTTGAGTAAAATCCCTGGGACATACGGACGGACGGACGGACATGACAAAACTAAGGATTCCGTTTTTGTCATTTTGTCGTGTTTTTTTCTGAAACTATAGAAGCTATCAACTTAAAATTCTGCATAAATAGTTGTTATAACTTGCTTGCCCGCATCTGTTTTTAGTAAAATCAATATGAATTTATTTTTCTAAGTATTTGAAAAGGGGTCTAGAATGGGGGGTTGAACAATTAAAGTGATTTGATTATAGCAAACAGGGTGTAATATGAAAAAGCTCACACAGCGAATTTGAAAACTATTTTTTTTGTAATTTTTCTTCATGTACTTTTTATTTTATAGGCAAAAATGTACAAAAATGGTTCCCCCCCTTTCTTATCTCCGAAGTTCATGGACCAAAAAATCTGAAAAATTCCTTAAAAAAAAGATAATTTTGTTAAGTATTTATATTTTGCGCGAAAAATAAAATGAAGTTGTAAAATGTTAGGTAGGTACAGTTTTGGAAAATATATAAAAAAACTTTAAAAATCTGTATTTCAATTTAGGCTGGTCAAAATTGACCTTATACAGAATAAAGCATAGAAAATAAATTTCATAATACAATGAGTCTTTTTTCATTTATTTCCCCTGATAAAGTACACTTTTTTTTTAAACACTCTGTGTAACTATTTAAATTAATAAAAAAAAAACTAAAATCCATGGTAGGTGCCTTCCTCAGACTAATCAGAGAAATGCAAGCCATTAAAGAAGCATTAAAGTTAAGGAAATACGGAACTCTCGGTGCGGGAGTCCGAGTCGCGCTTGACCGGTTAGCAAATAAGAGCTCTACGTTGACAATACGATAACAGGTCAAAAACGATATGGTTTTTACCGTGTTGAATAGAGGTAGAGGCCCTGGCCTTACCCTGCAGGTACAGTCGGCCTTATAAGACGCTGAACACTTTTGTACCTTGTCGCTTTATCGCCTGTGACAGATTAGTGCAGCAGTTTAAACATGACGTTAAAGTGACAAAACACTAAAGTGTGCAGCTTCTTATAAGGCTGACCGTACGAGAATACCACACGCAGCTTAAACTTTCCGATCATAAGTAAGTAGAATTTTCGTTTTCAAACCTTAACTACTCATGAAATTTTGAATACCTACATTATCTACTATTATGACGTTTTACACAATTACGCATTTTCCAACCAAGATCTTAGGTCATTTTGTTTACCTACATTGCAATCTAGTCCTTACGAACCTAACCCAAATACATATCCAAAAATGGCGGATACCCGACCTTTTTCAAGGTACCTAAAATATATAATTTTATTGGACCTTTTTCGTAATGAATATAGACTACTAAAGGAAAAAATAAACGCCCCGCGCATGCGTCTTTGCCGACATCGATTCAGTTGACAACTGAATGTCTTTGACTTTCAGCAAAACAGGAGAAAATAGCGTTACTTGGGTGTCTTAATAACAAACAACAACAATGATGATATTAGGCATTTTAGATAATATATTACGGAAATTATACATTGCAGTACGCGCATATTTAGACGACCGGTGGTTGAAAAGCAATGTTTGTTTACTGTGCAGGAGAAGGATGAAAATTAATTGTAAGTGTTAATTTATAGAAAATTAAAAAAAAAAAACTCACTTATTCCCACACTAAGTCTTAAGTCCTTTCCTAGGTTTTACAAAGGTTTCATATGTTATGTAAAGAGCTGATCATCGAAATATAATAAGTATGGAAGAGTAATCGACGCTCAAACTCTGCCCCACTGACTTAGTGCCGGCGGGGGTGGAGCTATTAATGAGTGCCGAACTGTCTATCAGTCGACTTTCTGACGTAGTGTCAAACAGTTGTTTACAATCACAAAAGATAAAATCGATATTAATGATTACCGGATTTAAATGACGCTGCAACCATGCCAAGTTGCATTGTAAATTGGTGCAGGACCCACACAGATGCAAAACAAAGCGATATTTATTTTCATTAGTAAGTTATTGAATTTTTAATATTCCATACCAAAATGTCATGGCCGATGTTATGCAATATATCTTTGAAAATGTGAATTACAAGCAACTACTTTGAATGAATAGGAAATTAAATTTTATGTCATCTTTACTATCGTTAGTTTATGTACATAATAAAAAAAACGAAATATGACCTTTTTAAGTTTTCCAAAAAATGATGAACGCCGTCTGGCTTGGGTGGATGCAGTTCGTCGCGAATTGCGAAACGAGAATTGGATGCCTAGCAAACATTGCAGGATTTGCAGCATCCATTTTGATGAATCGGATTATTTAGGTACTTGTCGATTGTGAAACAGGCGGTTAATATAAATTATACTCTATTGTATATGATCTAACTTAAGAGTTGGCTTCACATCTCTAACTGTAGAATAGAAACAGTGCCAAATGGATTATTTGTGATGTTTTCGTCTTACTACTCGTATAAAGTTAATTTTTGTCATGTTTTTTCGGCAGCATCAAATAGGCTGTACCATCCAAAGCGACTATATACCTATATATAGGTATTATACTGTCACGTATCTTTATGCCTATAAGAATAAAAAAGGGGTTGCAATATATTTGGCACTTTAGATGCTAAAGACTATTTGACGCTGACTACTCTTACAACATAATATCTTCTGATATACTATTTTACAACTTTATAATAGTGTAACATAAGTAAGTATGTTAAATTATTCAAGGGCAACAATCATTCAATCATATAAAAAAATATTAATAAAATTCGTTATTCAATTACTGTGTTGTTTTTGTATTAAACCATCCACGTCAAATGTTGAAAGACATGGCCGCGTTCAAATAACCGTTATGAAAAAAAATATTGACAAATGGAAATCTTGTGTCAGAGAGCTTGTAACCAATTGCAGATTTTTGTCTTTCAAACGGTATAAAACCTTACTGAAATTACTGTCTACTCAAACGTTATACCAGCATCTGACATAAATGACTTCATACCTTAACTCAATTAATATTTAGTTGATTATTGAAACCACTCGATACATAAGATCTTTTCATTTCAAAAAGTGGGCGTTTTGGAGCGGATTTGTCAGTCGTTTTTGTTAGACGTTACTCTTCCATACTTATTATATTTCGATGGAGCTGATAAGTATTATAAAAATATAATAATGATTTTTAATTACTTCACAATGTTTTTTTACTACTAATAATCTTGTATCGTTTAAATTGAATTATGAAATTGATGAAATAGCAGTTGGCTAAAGTCATTGTTATCTTAGTTAAGTAATAGTAAATTATATATTAAGCAATCATGGATCAGTTTCAATAGTGGCCACTAAATAAACAAGAGTTATATGAAGTGAACACTAAGTATCTAAAGTTAGTTTACTTGAGACCACAATGCTTGTACAGTAAACTGTAGGTATTAGCTATTAAAATACTTGCCAAGTTAAGGTCAGCATTATACTTAACTACCAGTTTCACCCCCGCTGCAAATTCCCGATTTCCCCGGTGGATTACTCAATTTTTTTCTGACATACAAACCTGAGGGGCTATTGTCTAACGCACTCGCAATCGCAACCGGCTCCAAAGTGGAGCAATTGTTTTCATTCTGTATGCAGACAAGCCTTCGATTTACAAAATGAAAACGATCGTGATTGCTAGTTCGTTATACAATAAACCCTCTGGTCCTATCAGTAACGAACACAACAAAAAAAGAATTATCCAATTTGGTGCAGTCGCTCGGAAGTTATGCGTTACGTACATTTCGGCAATTATTTTTTATTTATATACCTAGGTTAGACCAGTCGTGTCATTTGCCAGCATGTTGAGAACGATGATGCTGGGTAGTGATTCTTTCAAAAGCAAAGGTGAGCGAGCGCAGGAATGAATGTCCAAGCGGCGAGTTTAAGTAGTCCCGTCAAAGCGAACAAAACACATTTCTGCGCGGGTATTCAATTTGGCAGCATGGCTTCTCGAACGTATAATGCTGCCTAATTGAGAAAGCACGTGCTAAAATGTGTTTTGCTCGCTCTGACGCGACTACTTAAACTCGCCACTTGGACATTCACTCCTGCATTTGCTCACCTTTGCTTTTGAGAGAATCACTACCCCTGACTTAAAAGCAACACTGACTTAAGAGCACCACAGAGTAACAGAGTTCACCTGCAGTCCTAAGTATGTCAGGCCGCCCGATAGTCCAAAATCTGTGAAGAAATGCAGGAAATCGAAATTAAAACTAATTTCTAAATACGATGGACTGAGAGGCGACGGAATGTTAATCGTACTAGAATACAGACTATCAGTTTCTCTTAGGATATAGGACTGAAGATTTATTCGAACTGAAAGTGTGGGGCGCGCAGCGATTTCGGCCGGACAATATGCACTACTGCCAAATCCGCAATGCATTAGCCGGCCGGCAGGCAGCCGGACGATCGTCGTCACTGGTGGTCGATCGACGATCTTGAACTGTTGTTTAAATTTACACACAACGCTACACACACTAACACTAGTGGAGTTTTAAAACCGGTGCCTGTACGACTGTTGCCGACAGGCATAAATCGTTTGATGTGTGTGCTCCTTTGATTTTGGACTGTCAGGCGGCTTGACAGACTTAGGGAGTGCACGTGATCTGTAGGGTCTGTGATCTCGTTAAATTTGTTGAGCAGGGTCTGTATTATGGTCGCTTTTATCGCGGTAGATAAAGCATCCGTCGCTCTCGCACTTACATACGTATTGGTCAGAAAGTGACAGAGGTTTTATACACGTTTATCCAAATCGATAACCCTGCCGACAGGCCTGCAGTCATCTTTCGATTTTTAAAGATTAAAGATATTTAAGTGTTAGAATGGTTTTGTGATTTGCGAGGAAACCAAGAAATACTTTCTTATATATATCTTGTTTTATACATGGTTCAATATGTAAGAACTGGTGCTAGCCAATTCTTATCTGAACCGTCATAGATACAAGAAAACTAGATGAAAGAGAGCCGACGCTGTTAAGTAGTAATCATATCAAAAATTAGCCGATAATCAACTGTGATTGTCTGATGTTTTTTAGATAAGCTTTGATTAATATAAATGTTGTAGATGGTTGACTAGCGCTGAGTGTGGCCAGTGGCACTAACAGCATGATGAAGGCTGCCTTGCTGTTGACAACGGTATACTTCTTGCAATGCCAAGGTGCGCCGGGGAGCAGGTCAGGTGACGAGGAGGTCAACAACCGGCCCATTGTGGGCGTGCTGTCCCAGGAACAGTCGGCCTATCTCCACACCAAGTACCCGGAGGAAAACTACACCAGCTACATCGCCTCGTCCTACGTCAAGGATGTGGAAGCCGCCGGAGCACGGGTTGTACCTATTATGTATGTAATAATTATCTATGATTATTTATCAATGCGTTGTTTAGACCAAATTGACTGCTGCCTCTTCGGTCCCAGGCCCCATTTTCACTAACTGGAGGGTAACAGTTGATATTGTTGACAGGCGAGAATTCGATGTACATTGAAAAGTTTACCAGTTTAATGGTTGTTGGGCTTCATATAGGCGACGCCATGTACTTACACTGAATTTTCCTATGTCACCTTCATCTTGTTTATGAAATAGAGAGGGCTGGTTTAAACAAGCTATGTTGTCAAGGTTTCTGAAAAACTGTAAAAGATGCGATATGGAAAAATCTGGAATATACGAAGTATTAAGTGCTTCTCAATTGCCTTATCAATTGAATTAGAACTAGGTAACTTAATAACTATGTACTTCACAAAGCTTATTAACTAGGCTTTAAGTACCTACTGGTGTATCAGGGATATACAAACCTCACTATATTGCGGAAACGAAACCATCTGCAACTCACACACCTACACAGATAAAAAAAAGTATAAGTGGCGTCCTGATTTGAGGTATTATACATTATTCCTGGTATACCTAAGGACTAACTGAGGGTATCCTTAGGTGTACCAGTGATGTAGTTTAAATGTCCCGCTTTTTTTCGGTTTCAGGATCGGCAAAGACCGCTCGTACTACAAAGAAATTATGGGGAAAATAAACGGGTAAGTAACACTTTAATTTTTGATATTATACTTTTGCAAAGGCTGGAAAGTACGCAATTTATGGACGAATCCTAATGGAAGCCGAAATGAAGGACTTTTAGTGTACTTGTCCATTAATTGCCTTTTCTGCCGAAGCAGATAGTGCTTTTCACAACTACATACTGCGAGTAAAATTCTTTATAATGTGGCGTTATCTATAAAAAAGGGACCTTTTGTCGATGGCGCTTACCCCGCACTGCGTCACGCGACGTTGTATTTATAACGGAGCATCGTTAATAATGGCGGAAGCGCCATCGACAATAAGGTCCCTTTTCATAGATAACGCCACATATTAATGTAACCAGTGTCTTACCTAAAAGCAACTACCACTCTAACTCGATGCGACGCAAACAGATCTAAAACTGGGCAAGAGCATACTATGTAAGTGTAGGCACAAACATAAAAAACTCAAATCTTAGTTTTTTGAGTAGTTATAAACATTTCTAAAACCAATGAAGTCACCTTAGTCGAGTTTTTTTTATTATTTGTTATTAAGTAGTACAGTACCTATGTGAGTGAGTTATCCAAATAAGATTTAATATTTTTAGTTTTGGCTGCCTCCAGCTACCGCCCCTAGGTGGGGACAGACAAGTCTATGGGAATGTCATTATCAATTTTATATTTG
This sequence comes from Acleris cristana, assembly GCA_948252455.1. Taxonomy (NCBI): domain Eukaryota; kingdom Metazoa; phylum Arthropoda; class Insecta; order Lepidoptera; family Tortricidae; genus Acleris; species Acleris cristana. The sequence continues at coordinate 8,130,172 of OX411784.1, read as the reverse complement.
GGGGACCATTTTGGATATATGTACATACATACATACATACATACCTTCACGTCTTCATTCCCAGAGTGGGGTAGGCTTTTTAGAATGACCACCAACTCCAAAAAGTTGTTGCTAATTCTGTAATCACTTTTTAAGCTTTTTAGGCTAATATGTGTACAGTCGCCCACACACTTAACTGACCATTAAAGACGGAGCTGAGAATAAGTGTCAATGCTTGAAAGGGATGTAAATATATTTAATATGAAAAAAATATCTACATCCCTGTCAAGCATTGATATTTTCTCTCTGCTCTGCCTCCAATGGTTAGTTAGGTGTGTTGCTGTGTGTACCATGTGTACATAATACTAATAATAATAAGGTTCTACTAACTAAACATCACCAAAGACAAGCACCGAATTACTTTTTTTTCTTCATACTTGGCATATCTCAGAATTATCGTACGTGTCACGGTGACTCGCGTCCGTTTGCGAATAGCTTACGTAGAACACTTGCGTTACACAATTATTAAAAGAATAACCGCCCCGTAACGTAACGTACGAGTACCTAGACTACCTAGAAGTATATAGCGATTAGAGGTAGTGTATAGCGATTGTTTTTTTTCAAGTTTGTAATCTTTTCTTAATTTTTTATTGCTGTTTTCTCACGATTTATATATTTTAAATCTTAAAAAAAAAAAATTAAACTGTTTAAGTATTTCAAAAATAAAAATTGCGTTATTACAATAATACTTCTTGTTACAATCTTTACTATTTTTAATACTCAATACTCAATACTCAATACATTTATTGCATTCCACATAAATTTTACAGATGTTGTTGTAATCATAGGTATACATGTACATGATGATATGTGGACCCTGTTGGGCACAGCAACAGTAGTAGAGAAAACAGAGAAGAGGGCTTAGTTTTATAATATTATAATATGTTATTTACTAACTTTAATTGCACTTTAATTACGTAATTATTTTATATTTATTCTACAACATTTACTATATATATTCTATTCTTTGAAGTTATAGCTATGGATATTATTAATCTATCATATCATAATAATAATTTACACAATTTATGGAACATTATAATATTTTGAATTATTTTTTGCTATAAGTAAGTAAATTTATAGACATGGTATGTCATAGGATTTTTAATTTTATTTGTATTTTTTACGGTAAGTATATGTTATGATTATTTTTCTTTGTATTATAACTATAATTAACTGTATTATATTTGCCTGATCATTTTTTAATGTAAGGATTAATAGTTTTGTTAGTTTTATAACTAATATATTCAATTTAATAATGTCTTTTATAATAGTTTATCTTCTAAATATGTATTAACTGTGTAGTAACATTTGGTGATAAGGAAATCTTTTAAAAGTTTATTAAATTTATTTTCATTTTTTTCACATTTTATTTTATTTGGTAGTTTATTGTAGATTTTTATGGACATAGTGTAAGTTCCATCGGAATAAAGTTTGAGGTTTGATGGTGGGAGTATAAGTCTGTCTCTGTGTCTTAGGTAATGAGTTGTGGGTAGGTCTTCGCGTTTTGTGTAGTATTCGGAGTATTTACGTACGAACTTGCAGATCTCTAAAATATATATACATGGTAATGTAAGTGAATTAAGTTCCTGAAAGTGTGACCTGCAACTGTCTGTGTTGTCAATGTTGACGAGTATGCGAACGAGTTTTTTTTGCATTGTGAAGATAGCTGGCGCGTTGGTGCTATTACCCCACAGGATAATGCCGTAGCTAAACCACGCATATGCGTAGGCGTAGTAAGATTATATTAAGATTATATTAAGACTACGCCGAGCGCACAGTGGCGCCCTCATCACTATTATTGTGTTTTCTAATAAAATAAAGTATTTTCTTGAAATCGGACGGTGCATTTTTGTACTACAAATGAAAACACAACTTATAGGACATATCACATAGTTTAATAACAATTGACCTTTGAGTTATCAACTTAACGGAAAAAAGTGGCCACCTTTTCCCGTTAAGCTGACTACTCATACGGTAATTGTTATCAAAGTTTGTTACGTATCCCATAAATTGTGTTTTTACTTGCTCTACAAAAAAGCATCGTCCGATTTCAAAGAAGGGGTTTTTCTAAGAAGGGGTTACCCTACTCCACAGCTTACTTTAAATATTAAGTATTCCTTAAAACTATGCATTAATGTTTTTTTAATTGTATTTTTAATTAGTTTAGGTTTCATTTCAATATGTTGAACAACATTTCAAGGGAAATTGTTAAAAGTATAAGGGAGGTAGTTAGTCCAAACTGTTTTGCCATATTGGTTGGTACTTCTTGGAACTATAAACAATGGCTGGTTAGGCATGTTTCGGAGATTGGTTGATCTCTTATACCTTTCCATATTCCCTATTTTATCCTTATATTCTAATATAATTGCCAATTTAACTTTATCAAAAACATTCAAGGTTCTACTATATTGAAATAATTTTTCGTAATCATGCCTGTATTCATATTTTACTTTTAAAGGAACTATAGTTTTTAACATTTTTAATTGAATATTGTCTTATTGAGTGTTGTGTTAGCCTGTAAAATGTATGCATGCGTACTTACTTGTTTCTCTGCCTCTGTTATATAAATGTATTTCGAATGTGTATTGTTGGCCTGCGTATTTAAAGTGAAACAAAATAAATATAAAAGTGGCGAATGACTTGTAACATTTCAGTGTAATGTATCATTCGCGGCCCTTATCTAATGGGTGCGATAAGATAAGTAGGTACCGCAGGTGATTCATTTATTAAAAGCATAACCGCCCGTGGTTCCGTGTCGTTGCCGGGTTATATTAGTGCGACTCCATGTCTTCCCGTGGATGTCGCAAGAGGCGACTAAGGGAATACAGGCTTGTAGTATTGTTAGGCGATGAGCTTGCAACCTGTCACTAATACACTGGTAAACATCTTAGCCTAATTGTGCAAAATGTGGATACAGAATTATCAACAAGTTTTTTTTAGGGTTGTTGGTAATTTGGACTTCAAAATTTGGTTGAAGTACGCAGGTAACATATTTATAGCAAACGAATTTGCTTTTTCGTTAGTAAATATTTACATATTTTCCCGAGATTTACTTAGGTACCTTACCTACTTAGTAAGTAAATTATAAACCACTAATTTTGCGTTGTGAATACTTATTATAAGGTGAGCATTTTTATATCCTAATGTCTAAATTAAGCAATGTTTTGCGATGGCGTTCGTCGTTTTATTTTTATTAGTCGTCATGGTCGAAAACAAATTTGCTAACGGTCCCGACCATCATAGGCAATTTTTCCGAGCACTGTTGTGAAGACTTGCATTTTTCCAAGTAGAGCTCGTCTTAGTTGAAGTGATGCGTCGCTAATGCAATTTCTATTCAAACCTATGGTTTCTGGTTTCTACGATTTTTCCGGTGAAATTGCAATCGAACTTAGAATAACTCTTATAATCTGTATAGAGCTTAAGCTTAACTTGATGGAGAGCGGTCATTCCGTATGACTCTGTTAAAAGCTATAAAATTTTGCTGGATTGTTGTTACAAAATACAACACTATAATAGGTCCGAGTAAACACAGATCGGACGCCGTCATCATACGAGTTCTATACTAAGTATACTAGAGGACGCCCGCGACTTTGTACGTGTAGAATTAGTTTCCCGCTACTCCCCCCGTTTCTTCCCGTTGGGGGTCGATTTTCGGAAAATCCTTTCTTAGTGCTCACTTACATCATAAAAACAACCCCTGTACCAAATTTCAAGTTTCTAGGTACCTACAGTAGTTTCGGCTGTGCGTTGATATGTCAGTCAGTCAGTTTTGCCTTTTATATATATAGATAATATACTCTGACCGTGTTAACACGGCTTCAGTATACCTATTTATAATACTGGCGACTGTTTCCAGCGTGCTCTTTCCGGGGGGTGCAACCTACTTCAACCAGTCGAATGGCTACGCCGACGCCGGCCAGCACATCCTGGAGCTGGCCCAGGAGCTCAACGACGCTGGCGACTACTTCCCGGTCTTCGGCACCTGCCTCGGCTTCCAGCTGGTCATCGTACTCGCCTCGGGCCGCGGGAAGGAAGAGAACAGGAGGACTTGCTACTCCTTCGAGAATTTACCTCTCCAGTTTGCTAGCGGTAAGGACATAAGCATCAGGTTAGGGTTGCTTTTTGATCTTGATGACCAGGACATTAATTAAGGTACATATAAATATGTAAAGGTTTATTTTAGTTGATAAGGAAACAATGAAAAAGCGATATGTTTAACCGAAAAAACATGAACGTTCACTGCTATGTACCATACTAACGCCTTTGTACTTGTTTTTTTTTGTTACATTGCCTGTGTTTTGTATTACTTTTTTATTCTTTTTTTATGTACAATAAAGAGTATACCTACATACATACATACACATACATACTATATGAGCCTAACGTTCGAAACGGTAATTGTTACTGGTCCAAAAACTTTACTGTCTTGACAGTAAATTGAAATATGTATAGCGATGTAAATATTGTGAATTAATTACATAATCTAGTAATGATCAATCAGTAAACTTGGTTGTTTTTTGTCTTTCATTGTTTTTCAAGCACTTGATGATACTTTTCGAGATCATTTATTCTAAGAGTTTTTTGCACTACTGTTTGTAGTAGGTTTTTTTTTCTGTGAATCAATAAACCTGACGTTTACTTGTATAGTTGGCCAAAAGTAATGTTAAACATGCTTAGAATTTGAACCTTTGATTTTAAATGTCATTGACTAATGCCCGGTTTCAATATTCAAGAAACGAATCGTTTTCCTTACGTCTCTTTAAAATTTGACATTTGCCACGTACAAAATGTGTCAAATTTTAACGAGACGTAAGGAAAACGATTCGTTTCTTGAATATTAAAACCTGTCATAAATCATCATGCTTGTCATCTTATATTTAGTTTAAAGTTTATTGTGACGTGGCAATAAACTGCTTAACGTATTTTTTGGGTAAACTGTATAATCTAATTCAATTTTTATTACAACCGAATCTTCACTTGGGATCTTCATATTCCACAGATTTCCGCACCAGTAAGATGTTTGGCAACATCGAAGACGACGTGCTTGACTCGTTAGCAACAGAAGATATCACAGTAAACGCTCATCAATTTTGCATCACGGACGAGGTAAGTTGCATTTATACATAGGTACATTATCTATACCTACAGGGTGGAAAGTTTAGATCGGATGAATAAGATCGAATAGCAACATTTTTCTTTCACGATATATATTTTTATGTAATACGTATTTATAGTGATGTTCAGAGGATAGCCGTGGTCATTATATGTATTATGCAACTTTGCCCTAAAGCTTATGATCGTTTACCACTGGTAGAACGTATTGTTTTGTTAGGGTATTATCACAGCTCACTAATATGATTCATGAAATTAATTGCCATAATTTCGTTTCGCATAGCAACCCTTGGCAGAATCATCATTTCCTAGAATTACTTTTCGAATAAATTTCTTAGCATACTGTCATTTTGCACAATTTTCAAGGGCAGAATAGTACATTGGCATAAATAGAATAGAACTATGATGGAATAATTGTTTCGGCGAAATTAGTATTGCATACTATTTAGTAGGCATAAAATAAATAAAACAATTCTATTGTATTTATGTGTTCTGTGTTTAATTTTTAATTCGGTCCTGGCAATCAAAAATCAAAATCAATATTTATTATTATTATTATGGTCCAAAGATGGCTGAAATAAATGATTTTAATTTGATTTGATTTGATTTGATAAAAAGATGTAACGTGTAATTTATTAAATGATTCATATTGAATAGTTTGCACATAACAATTTCAGACGAGAATATTTTCTTGTTTCATACTTTTTCAGTAGTCGAGCTTTAGATCTTGAACTGATATTTCAATTTTAAATTAACTTTTAACCATAGGGTATATTCACTGCGTTATTTAAAATAGCTAAACTAAGACCTTGTAAATATTTTGATTTATGTTCTAGAACTTGAAGGCCTACAACCTGACCGGCTGGCGCGCAACTTCGCATGGGGACGACGAGAATGGCGTGAGATTCGTAGCCAGCTACGAAAATACAAGGTACGTATGTTTAGCTCGTGTCCTCGTGATCAAGAATTACAAAAGAAAAAAAAAATATATATATTTTATCACTATCTGTTACAGGTACCCATTCTATGGCGTTCAATTCCACCCCGAAAAGACGTTCGAATGGAAGCTGTCAAAGAACTACCCGCACTCCAAAAATTTTGTTAAAGCCAACCGTTATTTCATGGAGTTCTTCGTGGACGAATGCAGGAAGAGCCGGCACGCGTTCGCGAGCGCGTCCGAAGAGAACCAATACGTTATCTACAACCACCAACCACATTTCACGGGGGTGCTGGGGAGCGCGTACCACCAGTGCTATCTGTTTGAGCCTCGGGGTATAGTCTCGGAAAACTAGAGCTCAATGTGACTTTACGTGATTTTAATGTGTTTAGTTACTTGTGTTTCGTTAACATCAATGATTTTATTTAAAAAAAGTTGCATTTGTATTGTTGTTTTAATTTTCCGCTCTCTGAGTATTAAAGTTTAGCCTTGTTGAATTTTTTTAATTATAATATTTATAATCCAATACAGTAATTCAGTTAAAATTATAATACACAACAAACTTCTAAAGGTGTTAACAAATAGTTGAGCCCAAAGTAGGTACCATTTAGTTGTGATAAAATGTAAAGTCTCAAACTTAACTAACAAACTTAACGTTTGAGTCCTAAGGCCTACTATACAATAAAATTTAAGGAGTAAATTTTCTAATTCAATGGTCAGTCATAAAAAAGGAGAAACCATTTTATCTCCTTTGCAATGGATGTTTATTCCAACACGGCCGTCTTTTTTTTATGCGGGAGGCCTTTACGAGAACTTGATTAAAAGTTCAACAACTTTAAACAGGTATTATATAATTATACTGCAATAACTAAGTTCTTCAAGCGGCTCTATCGCTCTACTCCTTTATTATTAGGAATATCGGGTGACTTTTGGTAATCCAAAATCAATGTTTTACTCACATCTTCCATAATTAAAACTAGTTTTTCAATTTATTAAAATTCTTTACTTAATGCGGTTACCCTACCACCATGCTTAAATTAGATTGATAACATCGAGGGACAGGTAACTGAGCCACAATCAAGTGTTTTGTATTACCGCTTTGAAGTCACCATGTCACCTACAAAATAGCCTGTCCTTCCGTATTTGAGCATAATACGACGGTACGAAAGGATGAAAATGTTCGAATGGTCAAAATGAAGTATTTACGAATAGCAACTTGGCACATATTCGTGTCTGTATTTCGGTAGACCCACGAACCAAGGTAATGTGTACACATTGGAGAGAGTTAGCATCAATGGCTATTTTCTACTGTTACGCAAGTTTCGGTATTAACGTGGTGAAGGTCTGTATTATTTATAAGCGTAAGTAAATACATACATTATCGAAAATCTTAAGTACCTACTTAAAATAATGCAGTGCTAAAGTGCAGTGCTGTAACAAACTTCATACTGAACATCAAATGATAAGCATGACAATGACAGTGACATTCACAATGACAAGGTTCTAAATACTCTCAATTTATTGGGTGAGTCTACCTACAACAGTACTAGGTATGCAGATAATAAGTCAATCCTGGCATATTGCACGACCATGAAGTTTCTGACTATTGGGATTGTTGACAGCAGTAAAACAATGCCAAACTTATTTGTTGCGTGTGAGGGAATATTAATAACAGCATGGTTTGACTGCTGTCAATATTACCTATATTCAGAAACTTCATGATTGTGCAATGTCTCAGGATTGACCTTATATCGGCCGGGCACTACCTATAGGTAATTAATTATCTAAGGATAACTAAATCCTCTTAGGCCGCATTTCACCAAACTGGAATGCCGAAATGCTGAAATGCTGGCCGAAACCAGCCTAATTATAAAATACAAAAATAAGACTTACTCCGAGATTAGTCTATACAAATTCGGCGTTTAATCTAGGCATAAGACCTTATTTCAGTTTGGTCGAATGTGAACCTTAAATAGCTAATTCTGAGTACCTAACAGCCTCGTCTAAACATTTCGTGAATTTCGTTTAGTCGGTTGTCGGTTCTCATATACAAGTCCCGTCCAGTCTTATATACAAGTACAGGTTTTTGACGATTCGCAATTGACTCCAAAAATGTTATATTAGGAGTTTATGATAAACACATCAAATGATTAATAATACGTTTCCAAGACGTCAATAATATAATATTTGTACTTCTTTAAACTACTGACAAAAGAGTCTATGTTTACATAACACTTACTTTTTTTACAAACTAAATGAATTAATAGGTGTATAGATCTTCGTGCCTTCGACTGTACAAAGCTTACAAAGCATACGCGTAAAAAGCAAACTGTGCATGCTTCTCTAGATAGGTGGAATGCGGAATGCAAAATGGCTTTTTCTTGGTTGATGTTCGTTTATTAGATTCCATACCAAACAGGTAAAAGAGAAACCTATATGGTGCGACTTTGTCGCGTAGGTACCTACCTAAGTGTTTCTAGATATGGTTTACAGCTTATTATGAAATAAATTTCCATCGCTATTTTTAACCTCAATAAGTTTTTTTTGTATAACTATTCTAGATACTAGTTTTAAAGCAAACAAAACAATTGCGATCACAAAGATGTAAAATTATGGAAACAAACACCTGTGTCATAACATAACATCAACAAAGCATAATCTATAGTTTGCTCAATATAGGATGATGCCTGTGACAGCCGCATTTTGTAATTTCAATCACTTACTACACTCGCAAGCGAAGCAATTAAAAATAGGTGATTAATTATTTAAATTCCTGAACGGCGTCGCTAGGTTTGTACTAATGTAGTAAATGTGTAAAGTTAAAGAAACAATTGTAATACGTGCGTATAAGAGCTGTCACAGGCATCATCCTATATTGAGCAAACTATAACACAATAGGAGTTAAACACAAATCTTATTTGCGTGCCCTAGTCCCGAACCGAACACATCATTACGCAAGGGATTTGTGTTTCCACTCAACAAAGATATGTCTAGGATAACAGCTGAAATCCGTTACGTAATGACAACACTAGGCATTTAATGCATGAATTTGGCATGTCCGTCATTTGCACACATGGAACGTATCTTGTTGGTATAATTACTTGTCATAATGTCTATGTTAGAGGTGATATTTACTGGGCATATCGCGTACTGAGTCCAGTACCACGAGTATTTAGAAGTATATAGTATTGTTATTATTATGAGCCCAAAATGTTCCACTGCTAGGCAAAGGCCTCTCTCCCCCTCTTCCACTCTATCCGATTGGTTTCCCTCCAATTCTTGTCCCATGATCCCAACTCATCATTTAATAATACAGCTATAAAATGAAAAATAAAAATGTGTAGGTATTTTGGTTAAAAAACACTTAAATTTTGAAAAGGTTGGGAGATTGTGTTGTGTTCGATTTACAGTACCTACTTAGGTATTTCCGACTTCTGTGTATTTAAGAATTTAGAGTTTTGTCTCGGACGCGGGTGCTAAATAGTCCCGACGCCTAAATAGTTGAATACTCGGTACGCGTTGGCGCCCTCTAAAAGGGATCGATCACATTGCACGTCCAAACAAAAACCTATTCCAGTAAAAACATCTCATCTCTAATATCTATTTTAGTTATGGAGTAGTTAAGTACCTAGTTATATAATAATGTTTATTCTATGGGATTAGTGTAGTAGTATTTTATGGTCTAAGATCCGAATAGGAGACAACCTTCACCCAGCTGTTTATTGGAAAAAAAAGTATTTTATATCAAATTTAATATGATAAGTAATATATGGCGAATAGGTTGACTGAAAAAATTCAGTCCAGTACAGTGCATAATTAAAAAAAAAAGTAAATATAAACGTTTTTTTTAAATTGCAATTTCTTGTTTAATAGATCAATTACATACTAATCGAAGGTATGAAGCCTATAGAATATGCAAACGTTAGCATCCGTTGTCCCCACTGATCTTTTTGAATTCCTTGGCCACCATAGTGTCCCGCTCATCGCCACTTAAGGTGCGTTTTTCGGTCCCTGACATCAATTATCTTCGTTCTACGTCGAATCTCAGTATTTGGAACCCGATCTACAAGAAAATTCCCAGCTACTCGCACTTTGTGTAAAATCCCTTTGGTGAGAGCCCACGTCTCCACACCATAAGTAAGAGTAGTTAAGACACATTACAATGCAATAGGGTGAAAATGGGATATACATCTTTTTGTAGTCGATTGTACTAAAAATCTTTCTATTAATCCGACAAACTTTCTGGCAATCAACAACAGACAGCAGATTTTTTGTTGCCTAGTAATAGGAAAAACGTCCTGAGAGACTGGTCTTTGACCTCTATATTCGAATTTAACTCGGGCACGAAAATACGAACTGTTTACGTCTGTCTGTCATGGGGTAACCTACGGGTTAAAATAACGTATGGGGTAAGTAATTTGTTTGAGCATCAGGGCCCGGCTCTCTCGATCTCCAAACAAATCGGAGCTAAGATTGTTGTTTTGGCAATCAATGTGCTAGTTTTCGGTCGGTACACTCCGAATTCTGGACGAAACCACATCGGTAGGGCTGCAAATAGCCCGGGGAGGCTGAATGGATTCATTAAAAGGCCCGACGGGGTCGCCGCGCAGCGGGGGCCGCGCCGGTCTGTTGGGACAGGCCCGATTACCGGCTCAAAATAACCCGATGAAAGATGGTTCGTCATGAATAATCTCCATACAAATTGCGATTGACTAACGGTGAAGTTACGTATGTATATTACACGTATTATGCTAAATTCCAACAAAAATAGTTTTAATTATACAAAAACACAATTGACAATTGATCAAAATCAGCAAAATAAAACTAATTGACGTTAAAAAAGGGGATTTTTTTAGTACTACAAATTGTACTTATTGAAACAGTTTTTTGGAATTGTGACTTTTCTAGTACCTTATCTTGGTTGGTCTCAAAGAGCAAGTTTGATTCTTGGCAAACTGAAGTTTATATCTCCCACTGTGCATTTTTCTAAAATCTTTGATTTTTGATTGACATAATTTAGGACTGAGAGGTTAGCAATGGTCTTCTAAAGTCACTTTTGTGTGCCGGCGCACTGTGGAACGAAAATGGCCTCTCCATAGAAATAGGGACTTAATTTTCTAAGTGCCTATTTTTTAATTGAAATCGAATTTACTCCTCATAATTAGGTAAAAAAAAAAATATGGGCCAATTTGGCTGGAAAACCGCCGAGTAATAATTTTTTTACGAAAATTTTGTATGGAGCGTATATGAAAAAACGGAATATCTCAGAAAGTGCACAATTTCCCGTAATATCTTTCCGCACGAATTTATTACCAATTATTTATGATTTTTCGGCGTACTCAAAATTTTCCGGGAAGGTGCACTTTTTTTTTTAAATCAAAAACGTTTTATATAGGGAAAACTTGGTTTTAAGTAGGTATTTAAGTTTTCAAGACACGTTTAATCATGGAATAAAATTAAATAATGGCTTTAGATGAGATGGATCATTGGAATAATGACATTTCTCACTTTTTGGCCCTTTATCTCTCTCGTACATTCGGTGCTCATTAAGTGTAAGATTAAAAGTAAAAATTTACTAAATTACTGTTAATTATTCTTATTGAGTTGGCATTAAGTAAAAGTATAAATTAAATATTATCTTATTATCATTAAGGATGATAATTACTTACCCAGATTTCAAAGGGTTCTCATTAGTAATATGCAATAAATAGGTAGCAGTTAAATTTTATTGTTTATTCCTTCTGGAACATTTTATTTAGAACATTAATTAATAATAATTAAGAGTCATTTAGTTAATTTTTACTATTAATCATACACTTAATGAGCACCGAATGTACGAGAGAGATAAAGGGCCAAAAAGTGAGATATGTCATTATTCCAATGATCCATCTCATCTAAAGCCATTATTTAATTTTATTCCATGATTAAACGTGTCTTGAAAACTTAAATACCTACTTAAAACCAAGTTTACCCTATATAAAACGTTTTTGACTTAAAAAAAAAAAGTGCACCTGCCCGGAAAATTTTGAGTACGCCGAAAAATCATAAATAATTGGTACTAAATTCGTGCGGAAGGATATTACGGGAAATTGTGCACTTTCTGAGATATTCCGTTTTTTCATATGCGCTCCATACAAAATTTTCGTAAAAGAATTATTACTCGGCGGTTTTCCAGCCAAATTGACCCATATTCATTTTTTTACCTAATTATGAGGAGTAAATTCGATTTCAATTAAAAAAATAGGCACTTAGAAAATTAACTCCCTATTTCTATGGAGAGGCCATTTTCGTCCCACAGTGCAGCGGCAAGAGTTTCAGCAGCTGCCCTTACTGACCCATCCTTTCCGCCCTGTAGATACCGGTAAAGGGGCACTAAAAATAATCGCACAATGTTAATTAATTTAAAAGGTAGACGCTATCAAACTTAAAATAAACCTACCCGGACTATTTTTAAATATGCCTCAGATATTTTTGCTATTTTTTGCACCGCTAGAGATATAAATACATTAAAAACCCCCGATATTAATGGCGATCGCATTCGACCGCGATTCAGGAGCTTATATCTCTTTAACGGCGTGTTTGATTTTTATGAAACGTAGCTAAGAACTATCCCAATTAAACCACAATCAGTGCGCTTCAATCGTCTAAAAGCATTATGCATAATAAAATAACAACCTAATAAAATTAACAACCTACGAAAACACTACATATTATAAAACAAAGGCACGTGCGCGTCTGTTTGTATGTTGTTTGGTCACCTGTATTTGTATATTATACTTGTCCTCAATAAATATTTAAGATTTGGATTTTATGATTTTCATTCTAAAACACGGAATAATTGACTGAATAGATTTTGGTTCCTGTACTCCATAATTCTGTAGGTACTAGAACTGTTTGGTCTAGGGAAACCATTTCGAAACAGCCAAATTGTCGTACTAAGTTTTCCCAAGTTCATTTTTCTTTTTAAAATGTTGAAGCCTAACCAGTGTTTACAATGTCTTTAAAAATGTCTCAAATATATTTACTTCTTTTTACGGTTCCGTAGTCAAACTAGGAATGCTTATAGTTTTGCCATGTCTGTCCGTCCGCAGCTTAGCTCAGAGACTCATAGTTCTAAAAACCTGTTATTTGGCATGAATATATATATTAGACACGGCGAAAAAGTGGTTAAAAAAATCCCGTATGGTTGCCGGGTTAGATTAGTGCCACTCCATATTTTCCCGTTAATGTCGTAAGAGGCGACTAAGGGAAAAAAGGCGTAGGGGTGGGGTTGTAGTACTTTTAGGCGATGGGCTTGCAACCTGTCATATAAGTACACTGGTAAACATCTAAGCCTATTGTGCAAAATGTGGTTACAGAATGATCAACAAGTTTTTAGAGTTGTTGGTAATTCTGTAGCTCTGGGAGTAGAGTAGCCCACACTGGGAATAAAGGCGTGAGTTTAGGTATGTATGTATGTATGTTAAAAAAAAATTTTTTAGTGTACCCGTAATATGGGGATGTTTTTTTTTCTCGTTTACCGCGTGGTGTGGGGTGTCATTGGATAGGTCTTTCAAAAATATCTTAAATGAAAGCGCATATAACGAATTGAAAAGAAAATCTATCACGACTAAATAGACATCATTGGTTCTTGAGTTATAGGCGACTAAAATGTTTATACCTACTGAAAATCACCTATGATTAGTTTTAATAGAAAATTAGTTCATATTGGTGGTTTTTAAGATAGTTTTTTTGTTTGTAGTATCGGCTTCGGGACTCTACGAGAGACTCTACTACACTCAGCTACACTGAGCATGTTTCGACGTGCTCTTGCCCAGTATTTTTAAACATCTTGAGTTCATAACCGAAATAAAATGAAAACTTAACTTACACGTTTATTCACCAAATGCCATTTCTGGTGCCGCCATATTGCAAAACAGCGGAAGCGCCGCGCCGGTTCACGCCGTTCACGCCGATTTTACGCCAACGCGGCATAGAAGTTGTCAGCGGCGGCGTAAAATCTGCGTGAATCCGGCGCGGCGCACATGTCTAAGCCGAACTAATTATTTTATTGATTTTTTTTAAATTATTATATCTTTTAACATATTTCGACAGAAGTATATTTAAACCTTAGTTTGACCTTCGTTTTCGGCTTGAAGCCCTCCTAGGTGTATCTTACGGGTTAGGCAAAAACCGCTTAAAATAGTATGTTTTAATACAATATTACAATCACTTTTTCTGTTAAGATATCATTTAACAGAAACTGTAATTTATTAGAAAATGCCAACTCAAATTTAAAATAATCACGTCATCCATAAAATATCTGCTAAATAAATAAAGATATTAAAACAAAACTATTGGGTCAAATACAAAATTAATGAAATTGGTCTCTTAAAATTACCAATTCTTTCGAATTAGAATGTAAAAACCGTGAGTTATGTTTTTTGGTCTATCCCAATTGATTAAACATTTAAATTGTTGTAAAACAGTTTTTAACAAATATTATAGGTATAAAAATGAGATATCAGTTGATCGTTAAAGACCATCTGTAACTATGCTATAATAATAATTATAAAAGAACTGTTATTACTATGGGAATGCTCATTATAGAACTGTTTTCACGCTATAGGTGGTATTCTGATACCGTTAACGTTATCAATATTAGGCTTGGTAATTTATACCAAATTATAAACATTTCTAAGTTTTATTTCTCACTAGAAACTTTCCGAAAACATTTCTCATTTTATTCAGTTTCACCCACAGCTTATTTAGTTGAGTGTAGAATATAATAGCTTCTAAGTAAGTAAATACATGTCGGGACATTGAACCCCGCTACGAGCATTTAACACACCGTTGTTATAACCCCTGGGATATAAGTTTTAATTGGCGGAAGTACTGTTCCAACCGTGTTTTGTATCTCTCAGGTCAATAGACGCTAAAACCCATCTAAATTCAGTTTTAAGGCGATAAACACCTTTACCCAGGAGAGCACCGGTCCCAACAACACAACACACAAGGATTTTAAGGATTGGTAAAAAAATACCCTTACCTTCTCTTGTACCTATTTCTTACCTACAGTAAGTGTACTACAAATATGTGTATTGTTTATTTATTTAATCTTTATTGCATAAAAATACATAAATGAGTACAAAAGGGGAACGGAATGGCATTCTCTACCAGTTGACCTATGGGCAAATCAGAACATTGCTGTAGGTAGGGCAACCTATTGTTCGAACGATCGCTTTAAGAGATTAAAAAAAAACATCATGTTTAGTTGGATTCTGTAAAATTAGCACCAACTTGACTGGTTTTTGCTTGTCTGGTAGGGGAGCAGGGAGTGCGCCATGCCAATGGTAACGCCGCCATTTGCAGTTTAGTTTTATTGGGTTGTACAAAATATAAAATCAGGACATGAAATCGAGAAATTTTTAACTACGTTTCATCTTATTTCAACCCAGTGTAAACTTACAAAGAAAAGGTAAGTGCCCCCTTTCATTTTAACTTTCTACTTTTTACAGTATAAATGTTTGTATAGTACGTTGATGATTTTGTACAGATTTTATTTTTATTTTATTTCACCCTGAATATTGATAGATAGCGCGAACGCACATTTTTTGAAAACACGTCAGGCTAAATTAATCATTGTAGGTACAAAACATACACATGTTTAGTTTAAAATTGGAGAATAGTTTAAATAAAACGGTACTTTTGATTTAATAATACCTATTGACGTTCGATCTACGATATATACTTTAAAATACCCACTTTTTGGTTCCGTCCTCTTAAAGTAGTTAGTATTTAATTTTCAGTACCGAACAGCTTTTTATTTCTAGTTATTTTATGAGTTCCATGTCGCCATTACCTTCTCAATATTCCCACGCCTCCATATTTCCGTTAAGAGGACTACAAAAGCGATGCAAAACAATTGCCATTCTCTTCGAAAAGAGCCATTAAAATCGTTGTTCATGCAATTAGATAAAACATACAGTCGAATTGAGAACCTCCTCAATTTTGAACTCGGTATAAAACTCAGTAGGCCTACCCAATCGCAGCTAACGTTTCTATTTTCTATCGATTCAAAATGTATAGAATTGTCATAAGTGGTCGACGCCATCTATCATCAGATTACGTCAACCCCATACATTCCGTCGATTTTCGAAAATCGCTAACTTAGCGTTATCTTGGCTAGGCCCGAGGAGTGTTGCGTAGACAACAACCTGTTGGTATGACTAACGTGAACTTAAAAAATAATAATGTGAAAGTAAATATCACATGAAGCCGATGAAAACCGAGTATCTGACTTGATTGATGAAGAGCTGTAATGTAATAAAAGGGTAAAAACAAGGAGGTGAATAGCCGGTAAACTGGCCTTGACTCTCCCTGCTGAAACGCGATTAACACGTTCACTGCCACGAACTCCATATTGAGTCTATTGTGTATGTTGATCAGGGAGCCTGGCAGTAGCACGACATGTAACGTGAAACGACGCGCAACATATTGGACTGCTGTAAATTAGTCGGACGTGACATGACTGACACTTGCAGGGGCAGTGGCCTTTTAAAAGAATTCCTTGTTAACAAATGGCCCGTTTTTTACACGTCCCTGTCTCTCTCTATCTACTTCCACCTATCGCCATATAATACCCACTGAGTGTAGGTCTCTACCAAAGCGCGCCAGCTCTTCCGGTCTTGGGTTTCCGGTTTCGCATCCAATCTTTTCCCCCTATCTAAACGAGATCATTAGTCCTTCCAATGGAATGGGTTTTAACTCATAGCCCTTTTTTGTGTTCCGAAGTCTAACTTATAGTTTCGCCATTTCCGTCTGTCTGTCTGTCTGTATGTCACACTCACTTTTTCTCAAAAACAATCAAAGTTACATAAAACTTACATTTTGTACACATTTAGACATTTGTACCGCACTGCATGATCAACGTTAAAATAGTTTTTTTTAATGTTTGGTACCGGTAATCTATCACTTTATCGAACTTTACTTCATCGAATGTATTATTTCATCAAACGCTATTTCCTGTTGAAACCATGATGTTTTCAGGGTATCTGAAACATTAATTACGTAGGTTAGGTTAGGTTACACTTATGGCTACCAAAAAAAAAAAAACTCATGCCGCGGAAAATGCCTTTCGATGAAATGAAAATTCTGTGTAATGATACGTTCGATTCGTTGAAAGGTGTTTCGATAAATTACTAAGTACCCTTGGTACCTCCCGTACATGAAAAGCAAAGGCAACTTGTTTTTTTTTACTTTAATATTTAGTGTAATATACCTATTGTTGGATAGCTATTAAAAACAATTGCGTGTATGTAATTATCAATGTTTGATTTGGGGGACCGTTTAGGATATATTGAACTCTAAAAGTACCATTTTCGCTAATGTTACGTCTCCATACCCCCTGCAGCCAAAACTACAAATACCTGGAAATTATCTTAAATGAAAGCACTTATACCGAATTTAAAACCAAAATTATCATGACTGCGTAGACTGATTGGATCTTGAGTTAGATACGACTAAACTATTTTTACCTATTAAGAATCATCAAAGAACTAACCTAACCTAACCTAACAAGTAATTTTAAATAGAAAATTCGCTCATACTTGTGGCTTTTCGAGACTGTTAAGTTAGCGCAGGGCTTGCAATTGTGACATTGCAAACATCTTCGCGCCCTTGAGTCTATTTAATACCAAGTTGCGGTTGTCTATGAGCTCACACCACAGGTTTTGTACAACATTTTTATGACTTTTGTAGTGCGTGTGTGTGAGAGGTAGCGGTTTTTTTTTATCTTCGCTATGGAAAATGTTTGGATCTTATTTGTTCGGATCGTAATATGACTTTCAGATTTGTGTGATGACGGATATACTTGCCTCATCTAATAGAACACTTAAGTATCAACAGGTTAACTCTTCTCTTGGTCGATATCGTTTACAAAAACAACAAGTCAATTTTATTAAGATATAAAATTGACTTGTTGTTTCTGTAAACGATATCGACCAAGTTACTTAGATAATAATCCATACTTGCATGTTTATATCCGTATAATTTTGATTAAAAAAAACAAAGTATCTATACCACGATAATCTTCTCTTGGTCGATATAGTTTGCAGAAACAACAAGTCAATTTTATATCTTACATTACTTAGATAATAATCCATATTTACAGGTTTATATCCGTGTATTTTGATTAAAAAAACTAAGTATCTACACTACGATAAATCCTCACGTCTGCAAATGAAATACTGATTCAAGATAAATCATGTTGTTCCGGTCGTTCGTGCCCTACCGTGGACATTCGAATCCCGAATAACAGCTAAAATATAACGGAAGTTAAATAAAGATGATCGGATAAGTGGAAAAGCGTTTTATTGTTAGAGCAACAATAAATCGTTTCTTTTGTATTGGAAACATCTGGGTCAGTGAACTCATGTATTATCAGTGCACCCCTTGTAAAAAAGGAGCCGAGGGAGCGGTGACCTTTTTAATTTATTTACATAACTTGTAAACAATGATCTTTATCTGTGTAGGCAGGGATGTTTTCCAATTTATGTTTGCATAGAGTTTAATGATATGGGTTATCGATAAACAAATGTATGAAATACTGCTACAGGTGCGCGTAGAAGCTTCTGTCAATGACTTATAGAAAGTAAGAGAAACTTAACGATAAAGATACATTTACCCCGTTCGTTAAAATAATATTGAGTACAATTTAGTGTACAATATAATACGTATTCAGGGTGAGCGGATGGCAAGTGCAAAAACTAATAGGAGCGTCACTCATATCCCTTTCTACAAACCATATTTGTGACAGTCCGAATTCAAAAAAGACAACGAGGGCTGGCGGTCATGATGCTGTTTTCGATATTATTGAACTAACATAGTCATGATAATCAGAAAAGAGAGCGCTGGCCGCGAGGTTTCTTTTGATTAGGATGGAAAGAACTATAGGTATGCCCTCCGATCGAAACTTTTTTCGCGTAGACCCGGACAAAAAATATTCTATGTTCTAATCCTTTATACTATGGACGAACTGTTAGTGTGCCAATTTTACAATTTAGTTTTATACAATACTTGTTCGGCTCCGTCCCTCACATCACAGGTAACTGTTTATAATACCTATTATTCGTTAATATATAGGTAACGGGAAATGAATCGTAAATTAAGCATCCTAGGAAGTAATGCTAGTTAAATAATAACACAGTGTATATAGTCAAAGATAGAGGAAAACTCCCTAATTAATTTAAATTGCGAAGCTGCGAGTCGATAGTCCCGAAAGTTTTGATCCCTTTTAACCCGGAAGTCCTCTAATTATTTTAAGTCACTTACATGATTATTTTAATGTATCTACAACTACTGGCACGATTCTTGTAAGTTTGCAACACAACACGTTTGCAAATTGGGGTCGACAGAGGTCTTTGACTTTGCAGTTAGGCGTACTGCGTAGGATTCGGTGGTCATTCTGTACCTACCTTCAGGTTGGAGGAGAATGAATGAAAACAAACACTGCCTCGAATTCAAAGGTTAAAATTAATTGTGGTAACGAACAAAAGATTCGTTAAAAACGTGAGGGGCGTTTTCCAATAAAAGTTCCCGTAGTTACGGACTAAAACTAACAATGTTAACTTTTCCATTAGGTCACGACAGTTATAATATAATTATAATTCAATATAGGCTGTATCTCGCTTTCAATAACCGAAGCAGTTTTAATCCTCACTCGTTAGTAAAATGGTTGCATTTGCTACAGGAGTTACACACACATACACACACACATACACACACACACAAACACACACACACACACACACACACACACACACACACACACAAACTTTCACATTTATAATATTACTAGGATTTTTTTTGGAACAACTAGCTCATGCCCATAGAATTAACGATAACAAGATTGCAATCTTACGAATACGAAGTTAAAAAAACCGGCCAAGTGCGAGTTGGCCTCGCACACGAAGGGTTCCGTTTCATTCTTGTATCGGAGCCCCCTGCGACATAATTCTCTGCATAACGCAGTGACGATACTGTTTATAGGTCTTAGAGATCGATCAGACGCCGGCACGTTTTACAACCGCTGCGATATCTGCATAACGCTGTGACGGTAGTGCATAGACACTTTTATTTTCTGACGACGTGGTTAGGTTAGTCGGTAAAGAGCCTAATATTTCATGAACCTTTATGCATACTGTGATACGTACGAGTATTTGGATGTTCTCTATGCATTTAAGTATTAGTATATTATCTGGATGCATGTATATGTACGTAGAGGCAACATCTTCATTTAAAGGACCGGCCACACCGACGCGTATAATACGGTGACGTTGCGTAAAGAAAGTGGGTCATAATAATTATATGGCGTCAATTTTGACAGACCGTTATTTACGCACCGTTAAGCTCCAGTGTGGTCGTACCCTTATTTGTTTACCCACTATAAAACTGTGTCGCAGAATGTCAATGATTACTTAATTTCACAGAACAGAAAAAACAGTAGAAGTGTCAAGTGGACGTGTAACGTGTGCCATAGTTATATGCGGAGTTTCGCTTAGGGTAATGCATCATGTCTAGGGGCTCAGAGGGCTTATTGTCTAACGCACTCGCAATCACGATCGTTTTCATTTTGAAAATCGAAGGCTTGTCTACATGCAAAATGAAAACAATTGCTCCACTTTGAAGCCGGTGCGATTGCAAGTGCGTTAGAAAATAGCCCCTCTGGTCTGATACTAAGCGAAGCTCATGCCACTTCCACTGTTTTTTCTATTCCGTGCTTAATTTGGACATTATTTATTTCTCTTGACTTGACGCTGTCATTATGACTGGCCCTCTATTCTACCGGGTATAATCATATTGACTTTGACGTGTTATTGTATTCTTTGTAATCCGGCCGCCAATACTGTCAAGACGCTGAACCTGCCTACGAAGGTAGCGGTCCTGGGTTAGATTTGAATACTTATTTGTTCCTGAGCCTTGGAGGTGTTCTATGTTTTTAAGTATGTATATTTCTCTCTCTTTTCGTGAGGGTAGGATCGAATGTGTGTTAATGGCACGGTCGCGTAAGCCACTTTGTCGTCACCATTTCCTTGTTCTTCTCGTAGTTGGCTTTGTGGACAGATAGAACTTGTTCTCGAGTGTGCGCACCGACGACCACCGACTACCTTAGTTGAAAAGTCAACAACTGTTTTAATGATAGAGTCAAGTCACGAGCATTCACGAGAAATTTTCGTCAAAATTATCTATGTAGGCATGTAGGTAACTATACTCTTTATTGCACATGAACAATTACAAAACATTTTGAATTACTATAGATAATTTCACCCATATGGGATCTCTTCCAGTTAACCTTGGAGTAGAATAATCAAGGACAATGCACAATATATCGTTGACTTTCTGCAACACGGTTCTATAAAAGTTCCCAAAGCCTCTTTTTTATTTTAATGGGTAACACAATATTGTTTTTGACGTATTTTCGTATTGTTGTGCAGCTAGTAATAAGACAGATTTATAATTTATTTATGTGAACTTCTTTGCACAATACAAATTAATATAAAAAAATACAAAGTATCTAAATGACTCGAACGCGTCGAAAACGAATTCTGGGTTCCTAGTGAAAAAAGTTGTAAGTCCTCTGATGATCAAGTGAAAAAGGGTTTAAGTCTTGTATACTCCGTTTATGTATTTAACCTTTTGTAGAACAAGTTAAGTCGACTTATACCCTTTTTCACTGGGACTCCAGAATTTATCCAGGTCATATTCAGAGAATCACATTGATTGGACCAAGTTTTCCGAATTGACGTAAGCGCGAAAGGTCACTTCAAACGTCGTAGCACCAGAAACTTAGGAATGCCCCACTTATTGAATAGCAAGAAAGAGGTTGTCGGACGTTGACATCGGAAAAACGCGGAAAATAACAAGATTTGTTGAGTGCTCAAACATTTGAAGCCCTCAAAGGTTGCACTCATGTAGGGCAAACCCGAAACCAAGTTAAACAGGGGTCAGTTCAAACTACTCGTTGGTATTCATTGTGTTTCGTTGTTTTCGATCATTAATGGTATTTCTAATTACTCAATTGTATTGTAACATATCTGTAAAAAATATTTGGGCGAGCTCTTTTTTTATAGCCATTACAGTTAAACGAGCCACCTGGTGACATGCCACACGACGCGTTGAAACACCGATCAATGTTGAAATCACAGCGTTGTCATGCGACGACGCAACGCGCAGGCAACGCACGTGTGGCATCCCTCTAAAGTTGTTGACCGTACGTTGTGATTACGCCGCTACTTTCTCAACTGGCTGGCCGCTGCTAGCACCCCTGGTTGGAGGGCAACAAAATTGTCGTTGTTCGTTGCAAGTAGCTCAACATCTCAGGGCCTCTTTTCTTATGGATAAAACCATATTGCCTTTTTAGCATGGTATGATCTTATTTACTTGACAGCTGAGTTAAAAGCAATACCATAACATGTCACAGGCAATATGGTTTTACCCAGTAAAATAGAGCCCCTGGTAGACTTTGCAGCCATCGTCCCCCAAAGCCGTCAGCAATTACAGGTACACAGCCAAATAGCTACCTTCAGTTCATGAGCTTTGAGGAAACACTGTAGAGGCGAGTTCATTTCATAGGTTCAAAGTACGAGGACAACAAGTCAACAAGAAATACGACATACTCGTACTACAACATTCTTAACAATTTACTAACGAGCCCTAGCTCCGGACATTTCACTTTGACATTATATTAAAAAGCTTCATCCATACACAATGACAAATCACTAGGTGGTGTACTTTTTTAATCATGCCTTTTAAATGTATGTATTGAGCATGGAATTTTTTCCGGGTAAATTGAAAGTTTCTGTAACAAAAACATCATTAACAAATTATAGACCTGTGGCTCTTCTTCCTATTTTCTCAAAGATCTTAGGAAAACCGGTTCACGAATGTCTACAGTTATTTTGATGGTTTAAAAAACATTTACGCCGAAGAACAAAAAGGCTTTCCATAAAAATAAAACAATTAATATGGCTGTGTTTGTTTTTTTTGCAGAAAATTATGAAAAGTGTTAACCAAAGACATGCAATATGCGCACTGTTCATGGGCATGAGTAAGGCGTTCGATCATGTGGATCATAACATTTAATATCAAAATTAGACCCTTATGGCGTTCAGACATTGTTAGTATTAAGGTAAAGCTATCGAAATTACTTACTAATAGATTTTTTTATTATTGTGTAACTGAATTTTTAGTAGATAAATTTTAATATATTTAATACCAATCAGATTTAAACTTTGATATTTTATACTTTTATTCCTGTTAAGTTATTGACATTTATTATAGCATTACGTAGTTGTATTTCTTTATAAATTTGTACGCCTATCGGCAATATACTGTAAAACTATACATGTTTTACTATCTTTTGTAATGATTACATAACCTGTAAACACATTTTTTTTTGATTGATTGATTGAAAGATAAACATGTTGATTATTGACCGATAACATAGAAATTGACGGTTTGACATAGCGATAGAAAGATGTGCACTGCTATACCTGACTCACTGTTGGCCCTTCTGAAGCTCGGCAAAACTGTCTAATAAGTAAAAGAAAAAATGTACCAGGTTTCAGCTAAGCTTTTATTACCAAGTAAAAAGCGATAAGCTATTTTTAACATTTATGACATGGGAGACCATTAGCGCTGCGGTCATAAGAGGTTGTTCCTCCTGAACTCGAGTGCATTGTGAGGAAGGATTGTTGGGACACGAGTGACAGACACCAGCGACATGCATTGTGTATTCGGTTATATTTAGTCGAGAAAAATCTAAGCAGGTTGAGTGACCTCGATTTGTTAACAGTGAGTAAAACTAACTTGTGTTTTATTTGATGTAGGTGTTAATTTTTCCTTTAATATGAAAGGAATATTAGGGATCCCTCAAAGGATCGACGTGATTAGATGAAGACCGATCTTGAAGGTTACATGTCTCTCGATCTCGTCATTCATATATCAACTGTACTTTTATTATCCATTTTAATAACGATAATACGAGTTGAAAGTAACTTGTGTAATGGGCTTCCTGTTTTCAACGGATTTTCAAAACGCTAGAGTATCTATAAATTATTTAACATGAATAAGGCTTGCTTCCGCCATTTCGCCAGACAAAACAGACAATCAACATGTTTTTTTTAATTTACATGAACTTAAAAGTTTTACAACTCCTTGTATTTTGTAAAAATGAGTAAGTACTTAAAACCTAAATAAATCTCGTTATTATTTAACTCCTTGACTGACTAGCGACTGACTTCTATCTCACCTGTAGGCTATAGGCCTAACCAAGATGTAAACGTTGCTATTTTTTTTTATCAATGTGAAATGTATGTAGTTGACATAAGCGGTCGACGCGGTCTGTTATCTATCAGCTCACATCAATCCTATAAATACTTATGCACCTTGCCTGGGCCTACGAAAGTATACGAAGTCGAGGGCGGAGTTTGCTGGCTCAGTTACAGTCTATTCACTCTCTTCTTAAAGATACCCAAGTTGTATATCATTCAGGAAATACAGATGAAGGAAGCGATATTCACTCCTTAGCAGTTCGCATTCAATATGAAAAAGCGAAGCCCTTAAAATAGAATTCTATTCCTGTCATACCAACAACATAAACCTTTAAATTCATCCAAGTGCGTAATACCATATAAAACACGGGTGAGTGCGTTGTAACAATATATTAATAGTCCAGTCAGTAGGTATTTATGCTCTACAAAAGGTGGCGTAGAAAATGTTTTGAAACAATATTGTTTAGGTATGGCAGGTTAATAAAAATCCAAGTTCTCGACCTTGAAGGACCCAGGCGTTAGCCGCCATCTTGAATTAAAGGTGCCAAAATTAGGTATATTTTAAATAACTTCTCAATTGTTTACTAAATCACAAAAGTGTCTATGAGAGGTATAAAGAAGACAAAATTGTTTACATTTTTTGCATACATGTTTATTCTGTAAGTCTTAAAGGTAAGAAGTTACAAGCGACGGAAATAATAATATTTACAAAAATCATCAATATAATTTTAATTTTGTTTAAAAATTGTATAGCTATCATTTTTTAATTCTTTTTGATGGCCCGGGCTGGTTAATGGTGCCTTCTTCATTATTGTCGCTGAAGTTTTAATTGTAATAGAGAACTTACATACCTATTTTCATACTTCTAAGTCCTAACTTCCCCCCCCTATTTCACCCCCTTAGTGGTTGAATTTCGGAAAATCCTTTCTTAGTGCTCACTTACATCATGAAAGGAACCCCTGTACCAAATTTCAAGTTTCTAGGTACAGTAGTTTGGGCTGTGCGTTGATATGTCAGTCAGTCAGTTTTGCCTTTTATATATATAGATATAAGAACTAAACTCGCAGTGTGGCCAAGTGAAGACGTAAAATTGTGTACTCATCACGGGCAGTAAAAAAGAAAGCCCTCTATCGCATATTTACAACCCTCGCCTACGGCTCGGGTCTCAAATACCTGCGATTTCGGGGTTTCTTTCTTTTACAGCCCTTGTTAAGTAATGTACTATAGTGTAATTAAATTATTTTTTGTAAATATTGTTGTATCTGTCGCTTGTAACTTTTTACCTATAAGACTTACAGAATAATCATGTATGCAAAAAATGTAGGCAATTTTGTCTTCTTTGAACCCTTCATAGACACTTTTGTGATTTAGTAAACAATTGAGAAGTTAATTAAAATATACCTAATTTTGGCACCTTTAATTCAAGATGGCGGCTAACGCCTGGGTCCTTCAAGGTCGAGAACTTGGATTTTTATTAACCTGCCATACCTAAACAATATTGTGTCAAAACATTTTCTACGCCACCTTTTGTAGAGCAAAGGCTTTTACAGTTCCCCACAGACTGACCTATAAGCGAGACAACGAGAATCACTGAAAAACGAACATGCTGACGTCATGCACGCGTCAGTGTTACCTGTTGTTATGACAAAGTTTAACCTGAGTGGAACCTGGCGCGTGTAGTGCATTCAGTCAACTTGAATGTGATACCTATCGAATGACAAACAACAAAAGACAAGAATTGACATTCACGCGTCCCGGGACGCGCGTGTAACCCTAAGCATTGTTCGCGCTGAGAGCTTTCTTATCAACTAAAGATAGAGTCTCTATCTTTAGTTTGTTTTTAAATGCGTTGTACGTTGATATCGGCACGTGGAGCCGATGAACTTATATGCCAATCAATTGCCTCCGGAGAAATACAGTTTCATTTTTTAACGTTGCATAGGTTGCATGAAACGTCTAGTGTTGTTTGTAGAAATATTAATTGTTAGGTTAAATTAATAAGACGTTTGAAATATTCTATTTTTTTTTGCATTAACCTTTACATGATACGTCGTACATAATTTACTTTCCCTGGAATTTTCACGATGTTTATACAATTTATTTATTTATTGAAACACAAACAGTCACAAACATAGGCTTTAAAACCATTATCAAATGCAATTGATCATCGACATACGTATTTATGGTTTTCGGCTATCTGCCGTTTGGGCGGAATAGTTTTGCTCAAATTTATCGACGGGAAATACATTAATTTTATAATAATATAAAGCATAGGTTCCCAAAGTGGTCCCTACCGCCCACCTGTGGGCGCTGGAGGTATCCAGATTGCGGTAAAAAACAAAGCTGTTTAGGCGGCGCTGCCCTTATTGGTATAGTACAATAAGCTTTATAGTAAAGTATAGTAGTATTTATAAAAATATAAAGCAAAGTACA
The DNA here is from genome assembly GCA_948252455.1 of Acleris cristana. NCBI lineage: Eukaryota > Metazoa > Arthropoda > Insecta > Lepidoptera > Tortricidae > Acleris > Acleris cristana. The sequence goes on along the minus strand of OX411784.1, from coordinate 8,103,337 downwards.
GTAAAATTAGCAAAAATGTGATAGATTTAACCGAAATCCCATAAAACACAAATGACTTTGAAATCAATGTATTTTAGTGCTTTGACAGCAGGTTATGTTTTCACAAAAAGCTTGGTTAACTTTCTTTGCGCTCGTCCCACTAGGTATAATTTCACTCCAAGTCATTATCAAGTGCGCGTCATAGGAAGATAGATTTGTTTTTTATATGGTACCGATACCTACTCATAATGATATTTGATATAATCCCAATGTTAATCCATGTACCAATTTTCTGTTAATAAAAAGGTATGTAGTACCTTTTCTTTCCAATTGTTTTTTTTTATGTCGAAGGGTGGTGAATTTTTATTGTATTGCTAAATGGGCGGTCAGGCAAAAAAGTTTGGAGACCTATGATATGAAGGTATTAATAATTATTAACAATTATCGGTTTTGAAATTTTTTGATTTTGTATTTAGTACATGGAGCAGGCACCGAATACTCGTAACTTATTAACTTTAAATACCTACAATAAATGTCTTACTCACATAATGAGAATATCAGTGACCTGATCTTGACTGACCAGAGACAAGATGCATTGCGAGAATGTTAAATAGGACTGACGTAAGCTACCAGACGGTCGCGTCGAGCGTTTATGTCAATTCCATACATTTTGACAGTTTTCGAACATCGTATTCGTTTGCGTTATGCATAGCCTCGCAGGACGGTCCAATCAAAATTACCATTTTTGACTGGAACGCCCCGGAGTTGTGTGGATTGTATGACTTGTATGCTGTATAGGTATCGCAGCGCTGTTAAATCCTGAGTCAACAGCATGTCCTAGATTGTGAAAGTGCACGGGCGGTCTAGTTTCAGCAAACATATCAGTAACTCTTCTTCCTGCTCCATAACGAAGCAAACAATCGAACAGTTCTAAGTAGCACAGCGAGTTATGGAAAAAGCCATGCTCCGTATCGTAGAGATACGAAGGACGACCAAAGTTATGGACATAGCAATGAGGATAGCGTCCCTAAAGTGAAAATGGGCGGTTCACATAAGCCGAAGAGATGGCGAGAGACCGGGCAGGAGGCTGCTGGAGCGGAGACTGTGGTTGGATCGCGGGAGTCGGGGCAGACTGGCAACTCGTTGGAGCGACGACATTGCCAAAGTGGCAGGTCTGATGTGGAGCGGACTGCACAAGATCGAGGAAATTGGAATGCATTGAAGGAGGCCTATGTCCTGCAAAGGACGAATTAGGCTGAGCATGAGCAAGAAGAATAAGAATACTCTCCAAAATCCACAGGCGTCGCAAAAATCATTTATATAAAACCAGACAAACAAGTGACTGTAACATACAGACAGACATATAGACAGTTTTACACAACTCTACACGTAGACACTCTACTTGCATTTACATGAAAAGATCATATGACTAAATAGGACAATTTTTTCACTCACCAGAAATATATGTTTTTACGAATGGTACCTATGTATTTTTATACTAATTGTGACTGGAACAAACGAAAAAATTTAAGTAACATCAAAATTGAGCTTTCTTTTACAAGATTAATAATCGTTTAACGGTTTATCGATCGTATCGTTTCGTACGGAGAGTCTAGTAGGTTCCATGTACCTATGACCTACTTTTTATTTAGTACATCTCCTGATATTATAGAAAAGGAAGAAAGGTACTACTTAGCCACAAACTGAAAACTTGTTTCGGGTACACCGCCTTCAAAGTTCAATTTTTAAAATAGGAATTGCTTTTCCTTTTCAACTCTAGAGTGTACAAAAATAATGCAATCGCTACCAGCATAAAAGATTACAAATTATATTACAAATGTAAATTATTTTAATAATAAATTTAAAAATGGCGTTATTTAAATCTCATCAGGTTTTTAAGAGATTTTATTTTAATATGACGTAATTTTTCAGTACCTACCTCGGTTCTCTCAGTTCTCGGTATTAATTTGAAAGTACCTTCAGGTCTATTTATAGGCCGGGGCTTTGGCAGCACTCGGCTATTTCCAGGGTCTGCTCATTGACGGCAGCCCATCGACCCGGGGGCGGGGCCTGCGCTGCAGCACCAAGCTTTGACCCAGTTCACACGCTCAATGAAACAAGGGTATCAGCAGGATGCCCGAAAACAAACCGACATCTTAAAATCCGCACGAACCGTTGAGTATGCCCTTGTTCACCAATTTGTCAAATACTGATACCCATTTGTCGATTAAATTCGTAGTAATAGCAATGTGACTAAGCCTGAGCATAAGTTTTATATTAATTAATAAACTAAGGTTTTTTTATACACATATTTTTGGGATAATTTTGTTCCTTGACCTTAAATTATTTTTATTTTTGTTTTTGGCGACCTTAATTTGACATGCCGTGTAATTTATACTGTTACATTATATTGAGTAATAAAATCTGAATCTGAATTTGTGAAATTGTCTCAGGGTTGGCGAACGGTACCTTGCGTAAGATCCGGTAGATCTAAATTTTTGCTCTATTGCGTATTTTCCTAATGTATTTTTCCCAAGTTCCAACCTTGAGCAACGAACGCAACCTTGTCAAAAATAAATATACGCTGAATTTTTGACCATTTCAGGTAGTGTCGATGTTAATACAGACTGGTTTTCGATAGTAATTGAGTATGTGGGATAGTTTTACACACATACATACATACAATCACGCGTCTTTCCCTTAAGGGGTAGGCAGAGACCACTTCCTTCCATTTCCTACTGCTTATGCTGCTTTCTTATGGTTGCGGAGCAAGCGAGGGAAGTTTGTCTGGATCTTAGCAAGGGAAGGAAGGATATTTTGGAAGAAACATAATTTTCTATAATTTGAAATAAAATCGTCTATATAGAAACAGTTTTCGAAATACAACTGCCTGCGTTAATTTACCGTCATATGATTTTAAGTAAAAATAGATTACAAAGTTAGTACCTAATAATAGATTTGTAGAAATATCAGAAAGGAGGAAAAAATTACACGCTCTGTTGTCTATAGCTCCTTTCGGTATGTATTTTTCTTTTGTGCAATAAATAAATCTATTTAAATCTAAATAATGCCTATGCTTACAAAACCATGTGTGTAAACGATGTGAAATGCCGTTAGGTACTTTATACTTGTATATTATAGTAGATATATTGAAGCGATTGTACCATCACTACCGATAGAGAATCTCAAACAAATGCTTGTTTTAATTTTTTCGCTGCAACACAGCTGATTCAAAGATCAGTCTTCTTTAATGTGACATAAAAATGGGCAAATACTTTTTTTTTGCCAAAAATTTGAAAAACCAAGGTTACGTCCATTTTCTTAGGCCTGCAAGGACAAACGCGGTACGACTGCAGCGGAGGCCGGGGTCGTTGGCCCCGCGCCCTAGATTCCCGCTGACGTCATGGAGGCGTACCGTGACGTCACGCCGAGCCCCCGCGAGCCCATTCAAAACTAGAACAGCCTCGCACACCCCTGCAGCGCTGCTACCTCCACACACAATTATAACCGAGGCCGCAGGTACCTGGAAGTATCGGTGGAGGTCATTTCACTCTGTGTCCTTCCTATATTTTTAAAGGCGAAAGGTCACGGGAGAAAATATCACAAAATAATTGGGAGCGATATTTCGAATTATGTTGACTCTGGGGACCAGAAGTGCTCTGGCCAAGGTAGATACGGATGGTGGCTAGTGTGGCTGCGCAGGTTTCATAGCATATATGAACGAGGTAATTGCATAAATGTGAGGACCTTACCCAATATTTTCTAGTTTTACGGGGGACTAGAAAGAAAGAAGAGACATGAATGTAATATCCAGCGTAATCCGATTTGACTTATTTTCAATAAGGTACGTTTTATTCGACATTTTTTGCCAAAAAAAAATAAAGATTGTGAAATTTTAGGGAACTTTTTCACAATTAGCAATAGCTTAGTTTTGATCAAAATAAATATATTTCTCAACCGCCATAACATAAATGTTATCATGATGCGTTTGGTAATTTTAATACTTACCTGGAAATAATGCAGCCGAAGTGGAGTGGTTTAGGACATTAATACAAGTATCTGAAAATAGAACATATTGCGGTAATTGTACCGGGCAGTTGTATCTAATTAAAAAAATACCTTCAATCCAGATTTGTCACATTTTTAAAATCGTTTACTTAAACCTATGCATCTTGTCTAGGCTACCTAACAAACGACGATTACCTTAAAATTTAAAAGAACAAACTTATTTTAAAACTGTATCTCTGCGTACCTGTGAAAATACAAATAAAATCGAATAACTATTTTGTGCTTAACCAAGTTAGGCCAAGTATAATAATACAATATAAATAATATTAATAACATAGACAATCTCACGCAAATTGATCTAGTCCCAAACTAAGCTCCAGGCTTGAACTAAGGGTACCAGACAACGATATAACTTATACTTATAGAGCAATATAGGTATACTTAAATACTTAAGAAACAAATACTCGTGCTTATCAGTAGGTATCACACAAATATTTTTCCCATACCGGGAATCGAACCTGGGGCCGCTAGTTTCGTAGGAAGAGTCAACAACTAGGCCAACGCGTCGTCAACTCGTCGCAATTATCTACCTAGATAAAGATAACTTTCAAAGTCCAGGAAAAGCAACATTTTCTTAGAGTTCCTCTATTTTTATGATGAAGTTGAGTTATTGATTGCAATGCCAAGACCGCCGGGGCGTCGTCGCGGGAGATAACTCCTGCGTTTGACAAGATTTTATTGAAGCAGGAAAATAACCATGCAGACTTCACAAGCGTGAAGTTCTCCGTTGTACAACCTTTATTATTTTAATTGTATTGTTATTGTACGATAAAGTATTTTACATAATTATACGTACACACTTTAATACTGGGTGAGCAATGAGCATTAGTGAGCAATCCATATGAATCAGTAGGTATGGCGAATCCAGAAACTATAAGAGGCTAATTTATCTGTTTCATGAACGCAAAACCTTAATTTTGTAAAAGGGAAAAAATGCACTAAAGAATAAAAAATAATAATAGTTAACCGGTAATCGAACCAATTTTTTTTTTTTAAATTTATTTACAATAAAAAAAATACATTAAAAAATTTAGCATTTACAGCAGGCGCAAACTACGCAGAGTTTATCTGCCGCTGGTATCACTCGTTTTCTCTTTAAAATTAAGTAGTATTTCCCAAAAAAAGCAATAAGTAGACAAATTTAATATACGAAATAGTTGTTTTTCATTTGTATTTTTTTGGCGTGTAATAGATGATAGAATAAAGTAAAAAAAAACTTTTTAAGCTTAAAAGCGTTTGGGTAAAAGTGTTGTCATTTGTAAATCTTTTAATGCTTTAGTTGAGCGGCCATTTGTAAAAGTAGTATATTAAGATAAATCAGAGTGCATCGGAGCCGAGATATTACCTATACTTGGGCGTATGTTTAGTACCAAAAATTAAAAGTGTAATAAGTAGGTACAGTCAAGGACTTTAATTGTTATGCCACTATGGACCCCTGTCGCATAACGTTAATCCTTAATTTTGGCGTAATTTCTTTCATGTGTTTTGACGCTGTCATTATGACATAACAATTAAATTCCTTGAATGTACCTACGAGTATCTTTGCTCCGATATTATTAAACGCCTTAAATTATATAAGAGATTTAGTATCGATTTCACCATACGATGTTAAATTTAATCAATGTTAATCGACTGTTAGTTTATACATTTTGACAGCTGTTAACGCTCTAATCGTCTGTTAAGTGGTTAACATCGTTTGGTGAAATTGGTACTTAAATATGTTTATGTAGAGGTTAAAAAAAATACTAATTAATATGCTCAATAAACTTTTCCAATGCCCTTTAATTTACTTTAGCAGTTGTAGCATGCAAATTGGAAGTATCGGTTCACAGGGACCCTCGGTCTCCTTGACACGGATCGGAGGGTCATTCCGCGCGGGCCCCGGCCCCACCATGAAGGCTCTTGGTTATGACGCGGGCGCTATAAATAATGACCTGTGTGTATTGGCTTCACTCGAGGTCTAGTTTCTAGCCTACTGCTATCCTGGTAACCTAAAATAGATGTTAATGATAGACTTTAAAAAAAAATGTACAATGGTTATTAATACGTAAGTAAATGATAAAAAAAGTGTTTTTAATTAAATAGGTACATTGACGAAACCGTATAACATCAATTCAAATTTTTAACCCGTTATATTACTTTTGTAAATGGAAAAAAGAAGAAGACGAATCTTTGCACTCAGTTCGTTAATCTTCAACACGATCGTTTAACCACGTATTAGGGTCGAGCTTTGCATTCGGTCGTTTTATTCCTTTTTTATTGCTCGGAGAAAGCAAGCGAGAGAACGGGACACCAACCCCCTATTTCACCATCTTGACAATGACAGGTGACAGGTGACATCAGTGTACATGGCGCAGTTTATATGAAACCCAGCGATGTATCAGCGTGTTAACTTTGCAATGAATACCGAATTGTCACCTGTCACGTGTCATTGTCAAAGTGGTGAAATAGGGGGCTGATGGTCAGTATGAAATGAGATCTATATACATTTGCATGTACAACTACATTCTCAAAGTTACAAGCTTATATAAGGCTGCAAATACGTTAGCACCATAAGGATTAATCTGGAATGCCTCTAAACTAATTTTACTGGTTGTCTTACTCCCATACCGGAACACAATAACGCGAATTCGGCGGTATGTTAAATGGTGAGATTTTTTTTAGGCCATGGATAACCTGATTGTGAATGGACTCTGAAGCCCATAGATATTTACGATCTCAAGATTGCAATCTTACGATGACAAAGATGGTAGCGATCCGGACGGACGCTGCCCAAGGTCCCATCACCACCTAAACCTTGTATGTACCTTCCCTGCCTGAAGTTCATATAGGGGGGTTATTATGACGTAGCTATGCAGTTCAGTTTACGCCGAGAGAAAAGGACAGCGCTATATAACTGCTATATCTATGTCCTTTATGCTCGCCGTAACATGAACTGCATAGCCATGTAATAATAACCCCCCAGATTTGATGTAGGCGTCCGAGGATTTTCCAAATCACAGTTTGGTCTAAGATCCGAATAAGAGACGACATTCACCCAGCTGTTTATTCGATAAAAAGTATTTTATATAAAATTTAATATGGTAAGAAATATATGGCGAATAGGCTGACTGAAAAATTTGAGTAAAAAAAGTAATTAGGGAAGAAAAGTATTTTGAAAAAAGAAGTATGTTAATGGACCTGTGCAGTAGCATAGGCCTATGCAGACTCTCTAGTTATGTAATGAGATTATTTAAAAAAATAACTAAGATTGCACTGAGTCTTTCCAAAATCTAAGACAACCACTTTTTTGTAAAACTATACCGAGCCTTACTTATATTATAAGTTGTATCATCCAGTTTCCTCATAGTCGACATGAAAAGTAAAGTGTTTAATTCGAATTAAAGTCACCAATTAGGTTAGACCAAAAAGAAATACTCACGGTTTTTACATTCTAATTCGAAAGACTGCGTAATTTTAAGAGACCGATTTCATTAATTTTGTATTTGACCCAATAGTTTTGTTTTAATATCTTAATTTAATTAGCAGACATTTTATGGACGACGCGATTATTTTAAATTTACGTTTGCATTTTATAATATTACAACAATTAAATGATATCTAATGATAAAAAGTGATTGTAATAGTGTATTAAAACATACTATTTCAAGCGGTTTTCGTCTAACCCGTACACACCTAGGAGGGCTTCAAGCCGAAAACGAAAGTCAAACAAAGGTTAAATATACTTTTGTCGAAATATCTGAAATAGATAAATATTTAAAAAAACTTAATAATGCAGAACGGCTTTAAAACTCTGTTCCTCGAAATGGTTTTATAATTAGAATAAATGTAAAAATATGAACAATCCCAATTATTTCACACTCAAAATATTCACGCTTTGATCAACTGCTAGAAAGTCTCGTGAGTAATTCTTGCCTTTCATCCCTCGGTTAACAATCTACTATGTCTTTCTAATGTTAGCGGGAGATACGAGTAGGTATTTGAAGAAAAATGCCTGTAACAGGTAAATCTAGCTACTGCCAGACACTGCGTGTTTATTTTCGTAAACATCATTACCACCTAAGTGGTCAGCTTTGTGCAGACATTGAATAATTAAAAGGCATTGTATTTGATTAGAAAAGTTTAAAGTCGGCTTCAGTACCCATCAATAAGCTAATTTAGAAAGCAAGGTGAATACCAACTTATCCGACGAAATACGATTTCTTTTTGATTATCCAACACGTCTGTAAACCTATCCTGACACGACCTAGCCCCAGTTCTCGAGTGTTGGATCTCGTCGCCTTGTAATGGAACTATAATCGTGATATCCTCTGACTTACCTTTTAAGTTGATACCGTTAGGGAACGATGGCGGGGTATCTTGAATAACGATATAATACATTTTAATTTTTATATTTATTTTTATTTTAGTCGTCACAAACTGACTCTACTTTTGTCTCCATTAGTTTTACTGTGTTATTAGTATAATAATCGGGGCTTAGAACTCTAAACAATAAAGTACTTGTACATGGAAAGTAGTTTTTGTATACATTTTCCAGTCCTTTGACAGGTACAGTCGGTACCGAAGCCCACGAAGTGTGTGGATTGTTTAAAGACGATGACCGAATGCCATCTTGTGTCGTGAGTCACAATAAACCCTTACATCGTAGCCTTCAACTTTATGGGCAATCCTGCAGCTCGGTAAACTTTAGTTGATAAACCTATCCTGACTTCAATGCCGATACCTACTAAGTACTTAAGTACTTTAAGAAGAGTATGAATATACTATTATAGAAAATGGTTCGCCGACTTCTTGTTATTATTTTCTTGACAGTTGAATAGCGTCAAAATGTCATTGGCTTTTCTTGATACAATGGACGGGTCATTGTTCAGAAATATGAGACTAAATAATTAAAATAAACAGAGGCTGACTTCGAATAGGTGTATTAAAGACTTGACCATTCAAAGAGAGTTCGTTTAGCGAGTTCATAAATGTCATTCGGTGCTCAACCCTATCGTCTATCAAACTGCAAAACAAAGAAGGACGTTATCACAAATTTTAAATAAAATACGTGTTTAGTTTTACAATACTTAGCTCTTTATTATTTATCATACAACTGTGGAAACAATGTTAATTCCTATCATTACAGTTCTATAAAAGACACTTACTTATTTCTAGTTAACAGTATCTGACATATACGTTTTAGCTATTACATTTGACAAAGATAAGGAAAGTAATTAACTTTAAAACTCAGATAACTTCTTAAATTTCTCTTATTTGCAGATACAATACGAGTACCTATATATTATTAATACCTAGTCATTATATAGGCTTTATATCGCTAATATTGCTATCATTCTCGTTCCCGCATCTTATAGATAAAAATTCAAGTAAAGCCCCTTTCCAATTGTAACATAAGTAGGTATGGACCGTTCGTTTGACATTCTATATTTGAAAGTTAACATTAATTTCACATTAGTTTTGTATGCAACTATTTTTTAGCTATGCAGTACGAGTAAGTGCATGTGTACAGTTAAGGACTAAAACGTTATGTTTTGCATGGAATAAATTGAAAGACTAATGTTTTGGAAATTGTTTTAAATAGGTATATGTACAGATATCGATACATAAAATGTCGAAGTATACTAACGCTCCTTGCGGCATATTTACTACATACTGGGGCGTATTGCATAAAAAATAATAGCTTATATTATAAGCGGAACTCTCTTTCCAACAGTATGTATTAAAAAGAGACTTCCACTTGTATTACAAGTTAGAAGCTTTTATGAAACGGGCCTCAGGTCTCGGTTGATTTTGTCTCCGAATTACGGTGCATTTAAGCGAACAATTTTTTGAACAATAATTGCCCGTCATCAGTAAGGAGTCTCATTAGGTATAATACACCAAATTAGAGCAAGACAAATTTAGGATTAATCAAAACTTTCGTATAGTTGATAAGAGTTCCTGACAGTAATTTGGGTAGAATCAGAAATGGTGAATGACGGCCCCAAAGAAAGAAAACAGAGCTCATGTGCTCCCGTTTAGTCCTTTAAAAAAATACATCCAATAAGTCAATGGGATTGGGTATAAATAACTTGACATTGGCGAAATAAAACTTAAAAGGAGAGAAGTCATCAAAAAAAAATAGGAAGAAAGAAAATTTAATTGACCAATGATATTTGGCTTTGTAGAAAGATTGTAGGTAGTTTGGAGTCTGCCATCCTATCGAATATGGCAAGGTGATGACACAGCATGGTTGCAACTGATAAAATGTGGATAGCATCCGTCACTCTCGTACTTATATACGTGTCAAAAAGTGACGGATGTTTTATCCAAATTTTGTCACGCAATAAACGCAGCTCCATATTAGGCCCCTGCACGGTTAGCACATAAGCCCAAGCGACAAAGCTCGGAAGAGGTGCAGCCATTATGTTTGCGTCGTGTCAATGGGACTGCCGCGCGTCTTAATCCTGTAATAGTAGATGGATCCTTGCCTGAAAAGATGTTTGAGCAGTGCTTCTGAGTCTCAAAGAACCACAAGCTCACGGTCATACTAGTATTTCACCGTGTTTGTACGTTTTTTGTGCGATGAGCGTCTTGGATGGTTTCTTTGTATTTCTCTATGTAAATTAGTTTGTCATTGTGTAATTACCCATAGTACAAGTCTAGAGCATAGTTTGGAACTAGATCAATTTGTGTGACATTTTCCCTAATAAAATATATCCTCAAATTCTTTATTTGTTTTAAAACGTAACGCATCGAAGTACATTGCAAAATATCAAAATAATGTAAGTTAAGGATATTTTTAATGCCTCTAAATTTTTGATGTGTTTAATGTAATGAACAAAATTGTACCTACATCGCATTTTTTTACCTTCTTCGTGGCACCGGTTATATAAAAAGCAATATTAAAATGGCTCGAGTACGAGTGAAGCCATTGTGGCTCGTTGTGGGGACCTTGCAGTCACGTTACGCAGCACGAGGCGCCCGCGGCCGCAGGGGACTAACTCCTCGGCTCTTTAAAAAAAATAGGCATAAAACGCTGGTCAACAACGTAAAAACCATCTAAAGTCACCGTCAAAACACGAATATGGCCATACTGTCAGATGTGAGAGTGGGCGTGATAGATTGAGACGGCCAAAGCTTATTCATTATGAGACACAGTGTTTGCAGTTTGTAACATTGACCAAATGAATTTTTGACACCACCCTTATTTATGAAAAGAAAATAAGTAAGTACAACTAAATTGAGAACCTCCTTTTTTGAAGTCAGTATGTCACTAATAACTTTGTTATTATAATTATATTTAAATATACTTTATTTAGTTTATTTTCGTGCCCGTAAATTGACTTTGTGAGACAAAACACATTATATTGATATGAGACTCATGTCGAGAACCACGCTGTAGGAAGAAAGCATGTGCATACACGTGCGCTTTATACAGGCGGAGGTTTTATAAAACACCGATGCCGGCTTGAAGGCGCGGACGGCTAGCGACTTGAGGAAAGAAATGTGATCCGCCACGTGATGTATATTTATAAACCCCTTCTTTTCCAGAAAACGTGCCTTACAACGCACGGCTCTGTCTTTTACAACCCTTAATATCTTTATTTGTAACGTCTTGCTTTAAATCAAATCTGATACAAGTCTACCTAATTAGTGTCTACGTAAACCAAGTGTGTAATTTTAAGGGTGAATTTAAACAGTTTAATATGAAGCAAAATGTTTAAGAACGTTTCATCTCGTCCATCATTATGCTATACATCGATGACATACGTAGATAATATTTACCTAATTACATTTATGATAAACCTGACACTGTTTTATGATTTGTATGCCGCTCATGTTGAAAAAGCTTTTCCTTGCGCGTGTACCAGTAATTCGTTAAATTTAGTGTAGTGAATAATATACAGTTTAAATTAGACAAATAATTTTATTAATAATAAAAAAACTGTTGAGTTTATTCAAGATATAAACAAAAATACCGACTCATTATTGTACATGAAAGAATACCTCTTGATAAAATAAATAAATATGAAATAAAATAACCTATATGTTATTTTAAGTGGCAGTGCGCATGATTCTTACATTTTCAAAGTGAGGTAAAATTGCCAGCAGTCGTATTACACAATGTTTTGACACCTTCATAGATATACCAAATAAATATTTACTTGTTTGTTTGTATCCGAATTGCGTCCAAAAACCAATTTGATGCCTTTGAGAATCGTTCGCAAACACCCACTTGGAATCTACGCCGTAACGGCTACGTCGTAGCAGTTTGGCTACCTACGACATCTTGTAAACATCTTGTGATAATAGCAATAATTATGGCTGTGAATGATTATTCGGTTAGATAAACTTGAGATAACACTTTACGTTTGGGTTGTGATTACTGATTACCTTAAATGGTTTTCACGTAAATAGGAATTATGATGCTTATGTATTTGTTAGTATAATATTTACATTTTAAACATTGGTTTAGACTCAAATTTCAAATCGATTATTTTAAGTTTATAAATATCACATGGGTAAAATATATCAAAGACAACAACAAACCGGATAGCGTTAGATATTTATATTTTAATGGTAGGCAATGAATAAATCAAATGACAAAGTACAAAAGTAGCTCCGGAGATCCTAGAGCTGGTGCTTACCTCTCCCAAAGGATTGGGCTATCCAGAGAGGTAATGCAGCCAGTGTCATAGGGACCATGCCGCGAGCGGACCTGCTAGAGGGGGTGTTATTTTATAGTGGTGATTATTATTTAAATCTTTAATATTTGAGTAGCTTAGTTTTATTTTAATTTAAATAAGTTTAGTTTTAACTTTAAATTACATTAATTTAATAAATGGCCTTTTAATAATCAAATTCCTCTTCAACGATTTGGCAATTTAGAATTATGGGTAATTTTTCCAAGAAAGATTTCCCAAAAAGAAATAAGAATTTAACTAATAAGGAGCCTCAAACCCAATCCATACAACGTAATTACGCCTAACATTACGTATCATTACACTTTATTGAAATGGCATAATCGTTCTACAAAGTAGGTACCTACCGAAAATTACAAGTGAATTTTGTGGATCAATTTCTTTAAAACAATCTTGATTTTTCATTTTATTTCACAACTTTGTCGTCGTATAAGTAACTCCCTAACTAATAAACGTTGAGTAACGGTGGTATAGCTATACAATGTTTTGTCCATATCTGTCATTGTCACATTTGAATTTCACAGATAAGGACAAAAAATTGTATAGCTATACCACCGTTACTCAACGTTTATTAGTAAGGGGGTAAATGTATAACTATTTTAAATTACAGCTTAGTAGTAGCAAGAGTCTCTGAGTTAAACCGCGGACATACGGAGAGACGGACAGACGGACACGGACAAACTATCCTCCATCATATCATATCATCATATCTTGTTTTTTGCCATCCTCGTGCGTTTTCCTCACCCAGTCATTACAAGGTAAGCTGGAAGAGATCCCTTAAAGGGATAAGGTCGCCTTTGTACATAGTTCATATTCATAATAAGTGTTTATTTGTAAAACGATTTCTTTTTGTGCAATGAAGAGTTTACTTACTTACTTACTTACTTACTATAAGGGTTCCTTGTTGACTACGGAACCCTAAAACTGAGTGAAATTAAGAAAAGAAGACGTTATTTTATGAAAGACCGAAAATAAGATATCACTTTTGAAAAAAGAAACCTAAAAGCAAAAGGGTTATTTTCAAGTGAATTTATCGCGATGTGGATTTTTTACCTGGGGCTCTATTCTACTCGGCAAAGGTATATTACTTTTAATATTTTATCATATGGTAAACATTACGATAGCTCTTATGTACTTGACAGTACTGGCGGTCGAGTTAATAACAACACGACAGCATTTCAAATGCAATACGGTTTTACTAATTAGAATAGAGCCCCTGTACAACAAAAAGATATTAAATAAGATAGTTAACTTAATTCTAGAAAATTTTACCTTTTGTCAAACCAAAACTCGATTTTGTAAATTTACATACATACATAAATTCACGCCTTTATTCCCAGAGTGGGGTAGGCAGAGCTACAGACTTACCAACAACTCCAAAAACTTGCTGATAATTCTGTAACACCATTTTACACAATCAGAATAAGATGTTATCCAGTGTATAAATAAATGAGTAACGTCTTGGGAACGTGTATATATTTATGACTTTGACTGTACGTAATGAATTTTATAAATTATTTATTTATTTTATTTTATAAATTTAGATTTACGGATATTTAAAATTAGAAAACGTGATCCGAATTAGCCCCAATATTAAGATAGATAGATATAAGATAGTAAATTGATGGATTATACCTTCTTACATCATCGCCGAACTTGTTTGCAAACACTCCATAACATCTAAATTTATCTTGCCAAACAATGCGGGGTGAGTATAATCATAGTATGTATAATGTATGAATAGGATGTGTGAACGTCAAGTAGGTATAATCTCATGCAGTCCATAATATTATTTTTGGTGTAAACTCCTTGTTGTCAGTTTGACGGTTACGCATGGATAGATTATATAACCTATCGATGGGAGCGCTTTCTTTCATATAAGTAGAAATAGTTCGCGAGTAACGTCTTATTTTTAGATCAATCAATCAATCAAATATTTATTGCATGAAAGCACACGTCAAAAAATGCATTAAAAATAAAAAATAAACAGTTGGTAAAACAATTATCAAAAACTAATTCCTAATCCTAACAAAACACTATTATTCAAACATGTCCCCTATACTTATATATTATTACCAATGGATGATATTTATTATCTACAATTATAATTATGTTATCTAAACATTAATTATAAATTATTTATTATAAAACTCCTTTACACTATAAAAACCTTCTTTTAAAAGAAAGTGTTTTAACTTGTTTACATAAACCTGATAGGAAGGCGCACTTTGTATTTCCGGTGGTAGATTTCACATTCGCTATCAAAATGACGGTTGGGTTAACGTTTCTTCAAAGTTCCTTTTTGACCAATTTTATCTATAAAGATTTGCTCTTTACTTCTACGACACCCTTTATGAGATACTAAATTCATTATGTACAGTAAAGTCATTAATATCTACACGCTTCTATGTCACTCAAAATAAGGTCTTCTTGACATATTTGACGCGATAGCTGCACAGATATTTATGCTTTACTATACGTATTATTATAGTAATTGTTAAAATAATGAAATGTTATACACTTTTACATAATTATAAGTATGTAAAGGTATATAATAACAACAAAAAGTGATAAAACCACTGAAATATTATTTAAAAAAACTAATGTTGATAGGTGTTTATAATACGGTCCAAAAATAATTTGTTTATTTATACATGGTTGATCATTAATGTTATTTCTGTAAAGAAGCCACAATCTTGTTTCAAAATTTCTAAAAAAAGTTCGTAAAGGGTCTTTTTCCGACCTTCTCGTGCGTCAGCAGGAAACCTTACAGCGGCCGCCGTCGCGGTCACCGTGCGGGCTGCGTGACTCCGCCGCTCACGCTTGGTTGGGTAACTTGGCGCACGTTTATACCGCCACGGGGTACCAGGGGCCTGTTTTATAAAACTACAAATTACAATTTACAGGTTACAAGTTTCCATTTCACACAACCTCGACCAATGACGACCAGCCATTTGTAACCTGTAAAATTGTAACTTGTAGCTTTATAAAACGTGCCCCTGGAGGCCAAAATGGAATTGTTTGGAGACGCTTTTAATTTACCGTCCACTATAACGGCATGCCGCGGGCTGCCGTGCCATCGCCGTAGCACACCAAGCTTCCTATCAACCTTCCATCGCGGCGCCTTTGAGTTGGTGTTTTTGGTGGGCGGTTGGGCGATTCGGTTTTAACCGCCTCTATATTTTGATGCAGTTTTTGAATGTTTGTTAGATCTCCGGTAAACTTAGATACCTAACCAGAAACGAAATCGGAATCTGCAGACACTTCTACAAAAATGTGTCCGTAAAATGAGGCGGTTGAATCGCTCGAAGAATCACCCGGTTATACTTTCCAACAGGTAACCCGCATGCTCGTTTGCGTCTCTTTAGTTTCATGATTTAATATTAAGATCTATGATAGATTTGTAATGAAGTTAAGAGATTATTATTTTTAATATTTGCAAGTCTTTACCAATCACAGGACTATGGGAGTCCCGGACCTTTGGAAGGCGTACATGGAGCCGAAGCCAACACGCAGCTAAGCCTTTTAGACAACTTTAATTTAGTAGAGTGATTGGATACCAATCGGCGATTGTCCCTTCATCCATTACAAATTTAGGACATTTGTCAAAGTGACTTTTGGCT
Organism: Acleris cristana; assembly: GCA_948252455.1. Lineage (NCBI taxonomy): Eukaryota > Metazoa > Arthropoda > Insecta > Lepidoptera > Tortricidae > Acleris > Acleris cristana. The sequence continues at coordinate 8,086,980 of OX411784.1, read as the reverse complement.
TTAATTGACTGACACAAGATTCTTTTTCGAACTAACGAAATTTGACGTGGGCCTTACGAGGTTATAAAAGTATGCTTCTACAGACCATGACAGGTAATTGTAGGACCATTTTAGAGCTATGGAAATATTAATAATAGGCTTTATGAATGAAATAATATGGATTGGTGAACTAGGCTATCGATAAAACTATGGGGTCTGCCTGGCCAATGCCTACTCTGGTTGAAATGGCAGACGGTGACCCTCCAACTCACGGGAATGGGCCTCCTAAAATAACCGCATATACATAGCAGCAAAGAGGCATCAGTTCCAGAGGCGCTAAGGGTACAATAGAGAGATGCTTCTGCACTTTAAACGACCATAAAGTGCCCACTAGCCACTTTGCAACACATCCGCCCTTCGAGGATATAGCTCTTGCGACTCCATTCTGAGCGGCTAATTAAAGCAAGAAAAAGGTGAGAGTCTGTTCCTCGTCATCGTACACTCCAGCCAGCCGGTGAAGGCAAGCATGAGGTGACAAACAGGACCTAACTTAAAAACGATGTTGCCACTTTCGCGTGATGTATGACAACTGGCGTTATCATGGTGAACAATGAGTCTGCTCTTGATTGTTTTTTAATTTCGGGATCATTCGGATCAGGATTCAGGATTCATCACATGTATGGATATTATAAACAGCTTTTGAGTAACCACCGTTATATGTTTTCAACATTTTCATGCACCATTCGACACAAGACTTTTTTTGATCCTTAGTTAAGTTGGGATCCAACGCGAACATTATTATTTTTACAGCTAAATATTCATGTAATATACTATTAATGCTCGTCATGGTAATGACCACTTACCACCAGGTAGCCTTAGTGATCGTTCACCTTCCCAATGCCATAAAAAAACAACTAAAAAATCTGGGTGTGAGCCACTATAACCTCCAAATATAAAATCATGTATTTACTCATAAGTAAAAACTCTCTTAATCTTACCGAACACCTATTTTGTAAATAAGGAACGTAATAATTGCCTAGAAACGTGTCACGCGTATTAAGTTAATTAATTTTATTTATTAGAAAAGGAACTAATCACGGCGGCGTGATCGGCGTCACGTGTATTTTAATTAACTCGGCGGCAGGCGACGAAAGGTGCTGCTGGAAAATAAAATAGGGGGCTAGCCCACTACCTAAGTAATAAAATGACGTAAATATTGTTACATAGCTTAATTTTAGGATTTAAGTTAACCTGCCTACGAAGCTAGCGGTCCGGGGTTCAATTCCCGGTATGGGAAAATATTTTTTGAGTATTGAGTGTTTTCTATGTAAGAGTTTTTACGTATTTATTTCTCTATATAAGTATTTATATCGTTGTCTAGTACCCATAGTACAAGCCTAGAGCTTAGTTTGGGACTAGGTTAATTTGTGTGAGATTTTCCTGATATTTTATTTATACATTTATCGATTTGTTTAAAAATATCGCGATATTAAATTGCTATAGGATATACTCGTTAACACTGCTTTAAATTACACGTTTTAAGTTCAAGTAAAAGTACGCGAGCCTTACGTACGTGTCTTAGAACACTCCTTAAACATACCGAATCAAAATGTCCTTTTTAGTCAAGTTTTCCTGTACATCCTTATTAAATGTGCGAAGCAAATGCTTGACAACCCCGGATCTTTACAAGAATTCCGGAGGTTAGGTATATGAGCATTGAAAAGGGAACATAATGGCAAAAAAAGTATTAAATCAGTTCGTACAAAAGTGTGTTCTAACTTCAGCGCCTTTGCAGCAAAACGTATACCTAGCTTTTTATTTAGAAGAAGAAAAATTAACTTTTATTGCGCTACTAAACTATTAACTTACCTACTAGTAACATGCACCAATTCTAAATAATAATTTTCCTTAGTGAATATTTAAGTCGTAATACTCAAAATTTTACAAATCGACCTCTTCATTCATCATTCACGCGGTGAGGTATGGGAGGGGTCCAAGGCTCCTAGAATGACGTCACTGTTGGGTTTAAAAATCATGCTCCCCGCTCAGCACAACCTAGCTGCAGTCCCCTCTAGTGACCTACTAACCCAAAATGGTATCCAAGTGACGTAGGCAATCGTACACCCCTCCTAACGTGTTGTCCTCCGAGGTACTGATATCTGAAAGGAACCCGTATAAACCTGGGTGCACTGTACGCGTTGCGTTTTCAATGAAAGTTTCACGATAGAGCATACAGCTGCTACCACATTGATTTAAGGATGTGTGCGTCGGAAGTTATATTTGTTCTTCCGACCGAGCGGCCATGGCCTGTTATAGGAATAACTACACTCCTAAGACAGGCGTACTCGAAATAACCTTCGGTATAGCGTTTGAAATTAATGATCCTTTTATCAAACTTCTCAATCATAACTTTGGTTAACATCATGTAGATGAAATCTATTGCCTAACGCACTCGCAATCGCAATCGACTTCAAAGCCTTCCATTTTCAAAATGAAAGCGATTGCGATTGCGAGTGCGTTAGGCAATAGCCCCTCAGGGGGGTTATTATGACATTGCAATGCAGTTCAGTTTACGCTGAGAGAAAAGGACAGAGCTATATAGCTGCTATAGCTCTGTCCTTTACGCTCACCGTAAAATGAACTGCATAGCCATATCATAATAACCCCTCAGATATAGTTCTTTAATACTAAGTGTTGCTTGCGAGTCTAAGGGCAAGTTAAGCTGGGACATCGTACAGCTCGTCATCAACTCCGCCTTTGTTAGGTTTGAGAATTCCTTCAAGTTTACCCGAACGAGCAGGAAAGTCCCCAATCGGCCGACGACCTCGAAGATACTTCGATGATGTAAATTTCATTTGATGTTTACACTCGAATCTGTGCGTGTTATCGCTGCCTCTTCCCTTCCAATAAGCGTATGTCATTGCCCGCTGTACCTTTCTAATATAAATCAATTTCGTATTGACAAGAATTGGTTATTGGTTCATTGAATTAGTACTTGGGTTGAGTAGAGCTTGATTTGAATAAGAAATATCGGGAGACCCGGGACAGTCTCACACAAATTGACCTCATCCTAAACTATGCTCTAGGCTTGTACTATGTGTATTAGGTAACGATAAACATACTTACTTAGAGAAATAAATACTTATATACATAGAGAACACCAAAGACTCTGAAAAAAATATATACTCGCTCTCATCGCACGTTGCAGTTATTGTGGGAATTGTAATTGTATATACGGTTAATACGAATAATTTATAGATTTAAAAATAATGTCAGATATCCACTACAATACACTTACCATTTTGCCATGATGGTACCTACGTAACATATTTTAAAATTAGTCATAAATATGGTCATTCTCTTGTAGTGTATTCTATGGGAAATTAGTTTCATCTATTTCTAGCGACGACGCTGTGTTCCAGGAACGCTTAAAATGAAGAACCTCACGTTTTTCAATTTGAGCGTTCCTTGCTGAAGCGATCACGTTATACTAAAACTACGTGGACGAAATTGAATATACGTTTACTTTAGAAAAATAAATATAATCACGCCAAATACTTGCTATAACAGTGGCATAACTGTTTTACTTCAGCCAAACAAACCTAAACTAGTTCTCTAATCGTGGCAGGCGGAAGTTGCGGAACCCAACCCCTTGTTTAGGCTTTCACCTCGATCAATAGATGCACCGGGGTCGTCGGCCGCGCTGGCTCAATTCGACATTTAAATTCAAGTAAACCTTGTGTTCTACTAACCTATAAAACGCATACTACTGCATTGCAGAATTATTATATTTGTCGCTTGTTTTACAGGGTGCAATCGAAAGAACATTTCGTAGCTATCGTATCGTAGGTAAATTAAAACTTTTATAATAATAAAGATACATACATACATACATACCTTCACGCCTGTAATCCCAGAGTTGGGTAGGCAGAGCTACAGAATTAGGTACCTACAACTTTAAAAACTTGGTGATAATTCAGTAACCACATTTTGCACAAATAGGCTAAGATGTTTACCAGCGTATTAGTGGCAGAGGCCCTACTTTGAAAATCGAAGTTCGAAGTTACGTTAGCTCCATCCCTGTCACTCGTCATTTGAGACTAAATTGAGAGAAAGAGATGGAGCTAACGAAACTTCGAACTTCGATTTCTAAAGTAGGGCGTCAGGTTGCAAGCCCATCGCCTACGTACAAAGTCATAAAGATAGCTACGTCGAAAATAATTGTTCGAGGTACATACAATTAAAATGGATTTGTTAACAAATTCTAAAATTAGGAATTCTAAAATAAATGTTTTCGATTAACCTAATAGATTTAATTCACAACGTCCCACCCCATTGTTTTAGTACCTATTATTGTCAAAGAACAGTCGTGGGATTTGATTGTTCAGGGGTTTAATACGCCGGGTTCTATATGTCATTCAGTCTCGTGTCCTCGTGTCACGCCGGAAAATGTATACCACGGCTAATTTACGTAGTACCATTATGTTAAACAGCTAAATTTCCTTGACTATGTATGCAATTGACACGATAACACATGCCTTAAACTTGATTCCAAGTTATATTTCGTGTTCCTGTAATTTCGAGGCACTCGGGGCACTCTACCTGCAGCGAGTACGCCGCCTTCTTTGTCAAAACAGGATATGCTATCACCAAAATAGTTTTCAGGTTGTTATGTTCGTTATACATTTATGTTACTCGACAAAGTAAATAATTATGTAAATATCTGGTTGCCATTTGAATTTAACATAAAGGTTTGGCATATGAATTTAACAAAATATGTGTGTGTGTGTGTGGCTAGTAATGAAAAACGTTTTGAATCACGTTTGACGACATCGTGGGCGTTTCACGCGGCTGCAGTTGACTGCACTGTGTGAATAGTAATGAACATGAGGCGGACAAACTTTCCGCTGGGTGATCATACAAACTATTTGCAGTGTTTTTTTTAAATTGATAATGTGTTTACTCTTGACTAACCTTTGCCCTTGGAGGAAGAAAATTTTGTCGATAATGAAGTGAGCTCACCCAAAAGATGGTTATCATCCTAAATACATTCAGATCGTATGCATTTGGAAATGTAGGTATGCACCGTGTACTGTATATTAGGCCAATACATTTTATAAGTTTGTCATTTAATGTTCAGTTTGTTTATTATGACAAGGACCAGAGTGTTTTGTTAACTCGTCCGACTTAGTTTATGACATATGAGCTAGTGTGTATATCTGCCATTGCCAAAACATTATCATTTTCGGAACCTTTTTTACTGTGTTTAGTCTCTTTTTTGCTTACTTTTCTTCAAGAGGAGGACAAATCATGGTGATATGATTTAGCAAAAGATCGTTAACAATGTTGATGAGGCGATGATGTGGCCTACTTTATCAAATATTCTATGAGCAATATTTCGATGGGTCCTACGTATAAGGGCCAAAGCAACATTTTGCCAATTTTGAGTTTTTTGTGTTAAAAGCACCACAAGACAACGCTTAATAACATTATCTAAAAAAAACACCAATATCTTACCAACTAACAGAGATTTTTCTGCAGTATAAAGCTCAATGTTTAGTCAATTTAAACGTCAAAGGGCCAAAAGAGAGTTTGATACTTTTACGCCGGGAAAAACCCGCGGTTCTTTTTAGTCTATGGGTATATCTGTCACATTGACACTGGTACGCCACTCGAGCTCGTGGCGTGTCATGAGATTGCACAGTTTGGCCTTTTTTTCCAGAGCAACGAGGGGCAACGAGCTTAACATTCTATGTATGGATGTATATAATATGTTTGTGTGTAAGTATGTATGTTTGTATGTATGTATATATGTAGGTATATATTATACGTGATCAAACTCTGACGTTTTAATGTTGCTCCTAAACTATTGGACCGATTTTGATAAATGTCATTATGATTCGTCAAGACGGTGCGGAGCGACTGTGTGAGTGTCATAGATGAATACATACGAGTATTATAAGGGTGTGTCATACTCTTCGGCAGTCGGGTTTTATTTTGGATCTTTCTTTTCACTTTAACTTTCCTGTTAGCTACGTGTATACTGCAATTATTGTTATTTTAAATCATCTGCGTTGCATTTTACTGCCACTAAGATATTGGAAAACCCTTATTTACGTTTATTTCGATGACGACCATTTTTAGACCTTGAAGAAGGTTACTGTGTTACAAAGAAAAGTCAAAGCCATATTACACGTATTGACATCACCCCCGAAAACTCACTTGATGTTTTATCGCCTGCAAATAATAAGTCTTTACCGTTCACAATGATGATGACCACGGCCCTAAAAAATACGGATGTGAGAAGCATGCACGGTCGGCACTTTCGTTCTTTACGCATGACACCACACGCACACAGATACATTAGGTAAGACAACGCGCCGAGCCTCACGAGTGGCAGTTTACGTGTGTGCATGTGCACGCACACAGACAGCCATTTTGCATGCTTCACTCATGATTAGACGAGGTTACGTCCGTATTTTTTCAGGTCCGTGGTCTTTACCTACTACTAAAATGTTATAACACCGGTGTATCATCGGGTGAATCGAGCGAAGTGTTGGCAGGCCTTCCACAAGGTGGCCGCATGCCGCAGCCGATGGATGTGAATAGCACAAAACCGGCCGTCGTGGAGATCCTTGGGGAGGGCCTATGTCCAGCAGTGGACGTATTTCGACTGATATGATGATGATAATGATCATTGGGTACTACTACACGCTATGTACCTACCTGAGAGTAGGTAGGTACATAGCGTTTTGCGTATTAACGTTTAATTTGGAGAGAACCTTTCCATTTCCATCTGGGTGTGGGGTTCAAACCAGTAGAAATTTTGACTGCGTCTGATAATTAAAATGAAGAAGTTTTTAATACAGTTGCTCAAAAAGTGGTACTTTTTGTACCTGCATATCTTGCGGAAAGTTGGATTTTTCGCACTAGTGTTTTTTACTTTTCCATTTTTTTTAATTTAGTGTTGTTCCAAGCCAAGCATTTAACCAAAAAGTTCGCATGTTCAACCACTTTAAGTAATATTTTCTCTTTTGATTACAAATTTATTTTTGTTTCATTGACATTTTTTCGCAAATGTGTTAGAAAACGTCGTTTGATACACGTGCGGAACTGTCATTTTCAGTCGTCCTGAGTCTAGTCCCTCGTTTACAGCTCGGGCCAAGACACCTCGGGACAGTCGGGATACCTGTTTTAAATGACATACTTTCCACATTTGCATTAACATTTGCCAGACTATAGTGACTATATTAAAGATGATGGTGATATGCCTGGGGGTAGTACGAAGAATACACTTATCGACGACACTCCCAAGTTTTAACACCCGCATGCCCTAATAATCACGAGTGTGCTCAGAACCATAATGACAGTTGTATCACTGAGTCCACGTGATGTGTTTTCGGATCCTAAAGGTTCCCCTATGGAATCCCTAATCATTATTTGTCCTAATGCACCATTTGTCCGAATTGTCATTCATTCTAAAGACATTTCCACCTGAATTTTCCAACTTTTTACTGTTATTATACCTAATTCAAACTATCCTAGATTCAGGGTCGTAAGTAGGTACTATAACGTCACAAATGAAATTAATTAACGTATAAAGACCAAACTGGTTTATTTAACGTAAATTATCATCGTTTTATCATGTTTAAGATAGTTTTTGACTTTATTGTGCAAGTTAAGTTGTTTTAGGTGAGTTTGATAACGAAAATTGTAATATTTAAGGTTTTGAAGTCATACACATTGACATGACATTGGCCTTTGTATTGGTTTATTTAATTAAAATATTTTTTGATAAATTCACGTACAAAGGCTTAAGTTGGCTAGTTTTTGATTAAATATATTTAAATAAAAAATTGTGTAATACGATTGAACCTCATGAGACTTAAAACTGATATGCCAAGTTTCAGCAGAAATGGATGAAAAACCTCTGAGTTATGACCTTTTCCGACTTTAAAGGCCCGTCCTGTAAAATTAAGATTTTACACTTAGGCCCTTATTCGTAGGACCCATCGATTTAGATATTTGTAGTAGCGTTCTCGAACACGGTTCTAATGATTTTGATAATAATACGGGTTTTTCGGGTCAAGTAATGAATCCGTTGCTACCCCGAGCAACTCTCTGTCTTCTAATACCACGAGCACCAACTATTTTCTTCTATCGAGTAAGTAACGTCAACGTAACGTCATTACGTTTTTTATATTGATTGGAATCAGTGCTCGGTATCCGTAGCAAGTACAAGTACAAAAAATTCCTAGCACGTTGTATAGTTATCGAGTAGTGAAGGTCAAATATAATTATGTAAAATAATGTATGGAAATATGATCTTGTTATAAAAGTTTGAGCTGATAGATTCCGTAAAGCCGTACACGTTTTTTTTTATAGTGAAGGCGATTCAAAAACGTTACGTACGACTAAAAGGTTCGTGCTAGGATAGATGAAGTTAATATAAAGTTATCTATGTAAGTGATAAATACCAAAAATATTCTTCTCACCCCGCTGCAGACTGATGATTCTTGAAGACCAGTGAGGTCGGTTGCAGCGGAAGTTAATTAAAAATCAATTGTCCATCCCATCACAATTTAATGTAGCCTTTTAACATACAATGCTTACAGTCTTGATGAAAATAGCAGTAGATATTCACAGTAATTAACGAACAGCTTGGGAACACACAGCGTTCCATTGAGACGCCATAGACCAAAAGAGAAAGAGGTCTCTCACAGACAAACTATCAAACATATAACTTAAAGCTAACCACACACTATCTATCTTGGTATTGTAAGGGTGGCTATACATTATAAGATATTTTAACACTTCCCCTCACAGCTTACAACACCATTATAACATGCTTGAACACAAATGAGACAAGAACTACACAATAACAAGGCAAACAAACATTTGTATTTTTGCATCTCTAATGTAAGGAACGAACCTAATAAAATATCAATTATATTAATGTTTACATTGATCACAATATTTACCTAGATAGAGACTTCCGATTCTATACAAATTTACACAATAGCATGCTCTGACTATGACACAAACATGTATCAGGCAAACGGTTATACATACTATCACATGGCTGTACTATTTTACATTCATGCCATGAATAAACTTGGAATGTTTACAAAAACTCAGCGGCTTCGTAAGTACATCAGCTATCATTTCTTCGGTTGGTAAGTACTTAACAGTTAATACATTATTATGAACTAAATCTTTTATGTGATGATACCTGACATCTATGTGTTTGGTACGTTTATGACTGTATTCTTTAGCTAGCAACAGTTTATGTGCACTTTGGTTATCATTATACACAGTGATGCTTGGCTTCACACATAAAACTTCTGATAGAAAATTCTTAATGAAACATAAGTCCTTACAAACATCATTAATGGCAATAAATTCACTCTCTGTGGAACTAAGTGCAATGCAACGTTGTTTTCGTGATTCCCAATTTATAATGCTTGAACCTAGTTTTATAACAAAACCAGTATATGAACGTCTATCTAGAGTATCATTAGCCCAGTCGGCGTCTGTATATGCAGTTATATTCAATTCTTTACTCTTTATGAAATATAAGGAATAATTGATTGTTCCTGCTAAATACCTAAGGATTCTTTTAGCTGCAAGCCAATGACTCTTATTAAATTTAGAATTATACTGACTCAAGTGGCTACATGCATAAGCTATATCAGGACGACTGCATACAGCTAAATATAGCAGTGAACCCATGAGTTCTCTATAATTATAAGTTTCATCACACAAAGTTTCATCATCACTATCGAGCTTACAACCTACTGTCATAGGTGTTGATACAGATTTACAATCTTCCATATTAAACCGCTTGAGTACTTTCATAATATATTCACTCTGATCAAGTTTTAAAACATCTCCTTCTCTCGTGACATTTATCCCAAGACAGTTCTTTAAATTGCCTAGATTTTTGCAATTAAATTCTTTATGTAATACATTTAGTAGCTCCTTTTTTAGCGAGCTGTTGTTAGAGAAAATGTAAAAATCATCTACGTACAGTGCTACAATTAATAAATTATTCTTATTTTTACTTATATAAATGCATGGTTCATATTTACTTTGTAAGAGCCCATTTTCACATAGTATTTTATTAACTTTATTGTTCCAAATTCTACTTGCTTGCTTCAGACCATAGATCCCTTTTTGCAACAAACAGACCTTATCACTGTTATTGTTATTAAAACCTGGTGGTTGTTCCATGTATATGGTTTCCTCAAGTTCTCCATTGAGAAAGGCTGTGGTTACATCAATGTGATCCATGCTTAAATCAAATTGACAAGCTAAAGCAAACAGTATTCTCATGGTACTGTGTCTCACAACTGGTGAAAATGTGTCCTTATAATCTACACCATGAACCTGTGTATAACCCATGGCAACAAGACGCGCTTTATATTTTTCGAAATTACCAGATGCATCTTTTTTAATTTTATATACCCATTTCGATTTTATAACGTTTGTATCTTTAGGTCTATTAACAAGTTTCCAAACTTTATTAGCTATCAGGGAGTCATACTCACTTTCCATGGCAGTAGACCATTCTGTGCTAAGTGGACTATTAATAGCTTCTTTATAGGATATAGGTATACTTTCACTGTTGACAGACGAGACATTGTGCGCGACCAGCGAATAGTCAGATGTATAATCATCATACCTTTTTGGTGGTTGTGACCTTGTAGAGCGTACAGGTCTAGGCGAATGGACAGTAGGAGAACCCACTGAGGGTAGCTCTTCCCCAGAAAGTGATGGTCGCTGCGACAGCACTACATGCTCGCACGACGAATCACTCGGGCCCGAAGAACACCTTGATTCTTCTTCATTTTCGCTGCCTGTACAGTATTGCTCTGGGTCTGAAAAAACCACGGGAGAATTGTTTATATTATGACTAGATATTTGGGTTTCATTCATTTGACTAGGAGTTAAATTATTTTCACTACATGAATTATTTATAAAATTATTATTATCTTTAAATATCATTTCATGTTCATAAAATAAATTATTGTCAATTTCATTAAAATTCACCTTATCTAGATTGTTGTAAAAATTGTTTTCTAAAAATACTACATTCCTGGACAAAATTACTTTATGGGGGTCAAGTGGGTCCAATAACCTAAAACCTTTTGTTGTTCCACTGTAACCAACAAAAATGTAAGGTTTACTTTTAGGATCTAGTTTGCGACGTTTCTGTTTAGGTATAAGCGAGTAAGCAATGCACCCGAAGACATGAAGGTGACTAAGGTCCGGTTTTGAACCTGTCCAAATTCCTTCAGGAGTTTGTCCTGCCAAAGCACTAGTAGGGCTTCTATTTTTCAAATAAGCTGCAGTCATCACTGCTTCACCCCAAAAACGCTTGCAAAGACCAGCTTCTAACAACATGCATCTCGCTTTCTCCAAGAGTGTCCTATTTAGACGCTCAGAGACACCATTTTGTTGTGGGCAATAGGGCACAGTCTTTTGATGAATAATACCCTGTCCTTTAAGAAAATCAGCAAAACTATTATTACAATATTCTCCCCCCCCGTCAGAACGAAGTATTAAAATTGGCAACCCAAGTTGTTTTTCAACTTCATTTTTAAAATTAATAAAATGGTTAATTACCTCAGATTTGTTCTTCATCAAGTAGATGTAGGTCTTCCTGGAGTAGTCATCCGTTAGACTCAGCATGTACCTTGCACCTCCAAAGCTGCTCTCTTGCATCGGGCCTGCTACATCGCTATGTATGATTTCTAAGGGTTTTATAGCTCGTGTAGCCTCGCCCACGGGGAACGGCAAGGCAACTTGCTTCCCGAGTAGACAGGTCTCACACTTCGCTTCTGAACATACCTGAAATTTGATACCAGTTGCAACATCGTCCCTTAAAGCACACATACCTTTAAGATTAAGATGGCCAAGACGCTTGTGCCAGAGCTCGGCTGGCAACATAGAGACAGCAACATTAGCACTCTTTGATTCTTGTCTGTTACACAAGAACATGGAAGAATGCACTTCCTGCAAAGTACCCCGACTACACCCTTTCCACTCATATAACCCATTCTCACTAGATGCAGAGGTAACAACATTGCCATGAATTTTACAACTTTTATAAATTTTACATTGCTCTTTGTCAAAAATAACGGTAAAACCTTTATCACAAAGTTTACTAACAGACAACAGATTAGCTGACGAGTTAGGAACATACAGTACCTTGTCAAGCTTATTGATGCAACCATCTACAGTCATTTCACCGATGCCCTCTGCTTTCATTGACTCACTATTAGCTAGTGTAACCTCGCCGCCTTCGCCTGGTAGCTCTTCATAGTTTCTCAGTAATTTTTTGTTGTTGCAAATGTGATTGGAGCACCCGGAGTCCAAATACCACGATGACTTCTTGACGAAGAATGCTGTCGCAGTTGTATCCGCAGCCAGTAGCGAGCGATTCTTCATCTTGTCTTTTCTGTATTTAAAACATTTGTTTTTAAAGTGGCCTGTTTTCCCACAGTAATGGCACGTAGGTTTCACGGCTTTCATAGTAGTATGATTACTAGATTTAGAAAAGAAAGCAGCCTCTTCATTGCTGGAGTTGTTTGCCTTCCTCGACTCTTCTTGTAATAGTCTGGAGCGCACCATTTCTACGGTCAGCTCAGCATTTGCTATATTTGCGGTTTCCAAGTTACTGACAAGGGCGTCAAATTCTTGAGGCAAACCGCTCAGCAACAGTTCGACGATTTCCTTATCCTCAATAATTTTGTCTATGTCTGCCAATTGTTGAACGAGCGACATTATTGATTCTATGTAACGCGACATGCAGTTGAATTGACTATATTCCGTTTTATGCAATTGTCGAAGCAGAAGAATTCTACGATATAAACCTTTATTTTCAAATACATTTTTTAAGTTATCCCACGCCGTCTTAGCTTTGTCGGCGTTACGAACGTATTGAAGGCATTGTGATGACACGCTTAAACCGATGCGGGCAAGAGCACGATTAATACGAGATGCATCAACGTCTGTTCCAGTGACGGTGTCCCATAAGCCGTCAAGAATTAATAGCATTTTCATTTGGTATTTCCATGTGCAGTAATTTTCAGCTCCACGGAGTTTCTCTATAGAGTTAGCGTTACTCGGATAGTTTGTGGTTGTAATTGGCTGATCATTAGCCATTTTGTAATTAAATACCTTGAGCGTTTCAATCAATCTCCCGATGCGATGCGACGACCACGCCACGTGTACGAATGTGAGCACGGCGAGGCGCACGATAATCACGACGACGGAGAAGATAACGCGGCGAGCAGTTTCGTCAACGCTAGCGGCACTAATGGTGATGGAATTGAATAGGCTGGACAATTATGGCGCCTGGGCCACCATAACCTCTTGAAGACCAGTGAGGTCGGTTGCAGCGGAAGTTAATTAAAAATCAATTGTCCATCCCATCACAATTTAATGTAGCCTTTTAACATACAATGCTTACAGTCTTGATGAAAATAGCAGTAGATATTCACAGTAATTAACGAACAGCTTGGGAACACACAGCGTTCCATTGAGACGCCATAGACCAAAAGAGAAAGAGGTCTCTCACAGACAAACTATCAAACATATAACTTAAAGCTAACCACACACTATCTATCTTGGTATTGTAAGGGTGGCTATACATTATAAGATATTTTAACAATGATTACAGCAGCCGGTTTCCTACTGTAGAGGTTTTTTTTCCAAATTTGTATTTTTTATTTTATAAGGAAGTCTGCCATGCTACAGCCATGAGGGTTGTATAGACTCATGACATTAAGATTCTGAATGTATGAAAGGCACTAATTTTCAAAGTAATGGTAGGTGATCTTTAGGTTCTCGCGTCTAAACAGTTCTAGCGAAATTAGATGCTTCTAGTAAAAGGGTAGCGGCCGCACTCAGAGTCAGTTAATGACGATGAAGCCGTTCCTTACTGACGATTTTTCGAACGAGTTAATTGTCTTTAAAATCTGAGTATTGCCGTAAGAGACGGGGTAAATGAGAATTCAAAAGTATTTTGTTATTGTTTTTATATTTTGTTAAATACGAAAATCTAACTTAAAACTATGATAAAAATTACTTAAATTTACGTGATGCAATATTTAGACTTCGGTACCCAGTAACATTCCTTCGAGTACAACCACTGGATTTGACGAACTAATTCGAACCAGTTCACAGCAAAGACACCGGTTTAACAATTTGTTAGGTGACATCTTGTTACTAGGTAACTCAAATTATCTGATGATGACTCTAAATCGTTTAGAAAGTACATTTTATGTAGTATATTTAATCTAAAGGCTGTCTTAGTATTTCAAAACGTGAAAGGCACTATGCTTAAAAAGAGATACAAATATTTTATTCTAAGTAGTTAGGTACATGATTTTAATTTGACGAGTTATTCTAAACACTGATTAATACTTGTTAAACTGTGCCAAAAAAGTTAGTATAATTGCAGTGATTCAAACATGTTTGTGAGAAATATTAAGTCTAAAGTTAAGTTCACACTAGTGTACTAAAGTGCAAGTTTGTTAGTATGGTGTATACCGGAGAGTGGTAAAAAAACACTATTGAAGATGTTCATTAGTTTAACGGCTCATTTAGTTTGAATCAGTGTAACAGTCTTAGTTCTTAGTTCATTGTGTGACGTTAAACAGGTCACAGCAAAAAGTATCCATCATACGGGACCTTTTACACCATGAATCTCCAACGCCGTCTCAATCTTGGTCCTATCAGTAGACAATATCGACAGCTACCCCGCCAAAATCTCAGTACTCGTCACTGACATAAAGAGAATCCCGAATTTCTAGCCAAATTATTTCTACTACTACTACTTTAACCAGTCTTAATCTCCCGTCAGTATTTTTTTCACAATAGGGTACAGCCGTTATCACTTATCGATGGAGGCCTGAAGCAGGGCAGTATACGGCATGTCGGGGCACTCTCTGTGTCGGCAGCCCGGACAGGCCGCGCACATAGGTGTAGGTGACAGGAGACCGAAGGATGCGTTTCGGTTGAGCTTGCTTCTTGGGTTGACGCTGGCGCTCGATCGGGGAACACGATAGGGACCGCGACGTCAGGCTCAGGCTCTGGAAGACTCGGCGGAGCGAGACCGTGGAGCGGTGGCGGCGGGGGTGGTCGGAGCTGTCGCTGTCGGATTCACTGGTGGAGCTGGAGGAGTGGTCGTCGCTAGTGGCGCGGCTAGGGTCGCAGGTAACGCTGTCGCTGCTGCTGGAGCTGGCCATTGAGCTGGTGTCTGCCGCGCGCCGCGTCAGGCGCCGGCTCAGTGCGTGAAGCAGCCGCGCGCCGCGCGGCGCTGGCGTCGGTTCCCTCATCTCCTCCGTCGGCGGACACACCACAATTTTAGGTGTCACTGATTTCCGCCTCGGGTTTGTCATCGGAGGATCTCCGACAAATTTTTCACTTTTTATAAAACTGTTTTCGAGAATATTTTTCATAACTTCGTTAATAATCACTTTTAACGTGAAAATAAATTTCTAGAATAGATGCGGCAAATTTTGTAGATGCTCGAAACTTTTCCGAAGTCGGTAGGTTGCGCTGAGTAAAGGTCGCTTCACGAGGTTGTGTTGCGAACTGTTGGCGGTATGACGGGCGCGCGGCTTTTAAGCTTTTCTCTGATCATGCGCAGTGGCGAGCTTGGCACAGTATGCAACGGAACTCGTATACTTTTACAACCTACTGCTCCTAGGGTAAAGGTCAGAGTTTATTAGCGAAATTCATTAAAAAGGTTTACTAAATGCAAGTATAACTATAAAATAATTATTATGTAGTAAACAAATCTAAATAACTAAAATAGTAAAAATCTGCATTAATGATGATTAACACAACTTATTGGATATTCTTGATATCTATTTTCTGATCACAGTTAATGAGCTCTAGTAAGCCTTACTGTAAGGTGACAAGAATCATATTAGGTCACAAATGGTCAGTTAATTGTGTTACTGTTTGTATAATCAAACACACATTTTGTTTGCCTGAAGTAAATTAGCTTTAGACATCCTACCACCAAGACTAAGTACTTACTTGTAGGTACCTTACAGAAACAAACTCTAAGCGTTACAATTATCAGTATGATCTTGAAAAATGCTGTCACTCCATAGCTGGCTTATAGTTAGTACCTAGCTAGACCATCACTCATATTCATATTGCATAAGAAGCCGGTAATAATTCCTTTAACCCTCAATGGGTAATACCAGAAACATCTGGAAGTTTCTCACTCTCAGATATACTCGTAGCTAAAACCTACTTACATTGTCCTTCGTGGGTTTTCATCTCTCACGTGTGCACGTGAGGTATTGAATTGAAACAGTGCTATTCTCGCAATTTGTAACAAAATAAGACACCTGACAATATAAATGTAGCAAAATAGACACAATACGTTTGGTTGCTCATACGAAGAATTCTTACATGTTCTGACTGAAAAGAACCATTGGCCATTGAACGGTTTACACGACCATCGACATGAATGCCCCGAGAGTATAGTGTGTTATTGAACTACAATTGGGATTGTTCATATTGTTACAATTACTTTAATTCGAAAACCATTTCGAGGAATGGGGTTTTAAAGCCGTTATGCGTTATTAAGTTTTGAAATATTTATCTATTTCGGATATTTCGACAAAAGTATATTTACCCTTTGTTTGACTTTCGTTTTTGGCTTGAAGTCCTCCCAGGTGTATCTTACGGGTTAGGCGAAAACCGCTTGAAATAGTATGTTTTAATACATTATTATTATTACAATCACTTTTTATCATTAGATATCATTTAATTATTGTAATATATTAGAAAATGCCAGCCCAAATTAAAAATAATCATGTCATCCATAAAATGTCTGCTAAAGAAATAAAGATATTTAAACAAAACTATTGAGTCAAATACAAAATTAATGAACTTGGTCTCTTAAAATTACCCATTCTTTCGAATTAGAATGTAAAAATAGTGAGTTATTTTTTTAGTGTCGAAATACACGTTTTTGGCGACATAAAGGGCCGTATCTTTTTTTTACGTAAATGTAGAAGTTTGATTTTTTCACAGCTTCAAGGGACTGTAGACTGGAGTATATGGTATGAATTTCAACTCGATACCTTCACGCGTTCCCGAGATAAAGGGTCTTGATATACAGACAGACGGACAGACGGACAACAAAGTGATCTAATAAGGGTTCCGTTTTTTCCTTTTGAGGTACGGAACCCTAAAAACAGACAAGACCCTAAAGACAAGACAGATATGAAATTGACATAAGCACTCGACGCGAACGTGAGGCAGCATTGACGTATCGTATTTATTTTCGATAACGATAATATTCTCGCAAAGCATCTTTTCTAGGGCGACTGCAGTGTTAGATACATTACAGGCGAATGCTCCGTGTTCCTTTTACGTCACGTGTTTTACTGGATACTTACTTTAAAAAAAAAACAGATTTAAACATGGGAATTTAACATATTACTATTGTCGAAATATATGGATCAAAACATGCTGTTGTTACTTTTTACCCGACTACGGCAAAGCCCAAAAGGAGGGTTATGTGTTTGACTTGTATATATGTCCGACTCAATGTCGTAAGTACTAAACAGCTAAACCGAGTTTAATAAATTATACGTGGTTAGATTCGTCTGAACCACTAGAGTGTCATAGGCTATATTAAAATTATTTATATGTGAAATTGGCGAAATAAAAAAAAAGTACATGATAAGTAACATTACTTTGACGACATTATCCAAACAGCAGTTGGTTTTTTTAAAGCTTGCTTTTCGTTAGACTTGTTGTTTAATTTGTCACTGTAACCCCTCGTCCGATATCAAATAAGAGTTGCTTATATGAAATTGTTCAAACATACTCACGAGGAAAATAATGGAGTCATTATTCAATTATTTACAAATTAGTCGGCATGATTAATATGTGTAACTATGCCAAACTACAGCATTGTAGTAGCTATCAAGAGTCTCCGAATTAATCCGCGAACAAATGGACAGGACAGGGCGAAACTAAAAGGGTACCTACCTTGTAGACTAAGAAATTCTAAAAAGATAAAAAATAGTAATATAATCCTTACTTAATTTTTCCCGTACAAGTAAAGCAATAATGTTTTATAATCATACAACATTTTTTTTACCGTGCAAAATAAAATATCATTGATTTTATTCTGGTGTCCTAGTTAAAAAGGGTAAGTACAAGTCGAGTTAACTCGTAATAAAAAAGGGTATATACATGAGCGTAGTATACCTACTAAACTTAAACACTTTTTCACTTGATCTTCAGAAGACTTTTTTCACCAGTAAATGATAATGCGTAAGAATAAAATTATATAGGTACGTAAAAAAATCTGCAAAGCATGACAATAAAATTCATACAGACAGACGGACTTGGCGAATTAAGGGCAAATTATAAGGGTTCCTAGTTTGACAAAAGACTAGTTGTGCGTTATTTCATTTCTTTTGTCTTAGAGAGTCCCGGACCTAGCACGAGAGGGCCCGCTCCCACTCGTGGGACTTGTATACCTACTGTTTAATACACGTAAGGTACCAATTCCATTTAAGAAATTCGAAGTCTCTTTGAGTAGGTACTTACCGCGAAACAGCTCGCATGAAATTATCTCCTTTGATTCCTTGGTTAAGAATCTGCTATTTTACTACACACATCAAAAATTTCAAAGGATCAAAAATGGAACATTCCATAGTATCAAAATAATGTAGGGATAGTTTTGATCCTTAGAAATGTTTGATTTGCGTATTTTCAAGTTGTATTTAACTGTAAAAATCAGTGCAATTAAAAAATCTGTGATATTTTGTTATTGGTTTTTATTTTTCATAAAATAAGAAATCTAACTTAAAATTACTTAAACTTATGCAATTTAGTATTTAGACTAAATTACCAACTAAGCAACACTTGCTAATTGTTCTGAAACAACTCAAAGTCATTAAAATGACGGTGACATGTTAGTTTCTAAGTGAGTCTCGACATTTTACCTGGTTTAATTATTCTTAAGGCTCTATTTGACTTCCAAATGTGAAAGGCACTTAACTTGAACACTAAGCAGGAAAATTACAGATATTTTAGTTAAGTGATTTTAATTTGACATAAATAACTGTGGTAATTCAAACATGTTTGTTTAGTCTAAAATTATCTTAACTTTAGATCATAAGGATCTAAAGTGCAAATCTGTAAATAGTGTAAGTACCTGAGTGACTGAGTGGTAAAAAACAAATTTAATTTAATTTATTTTACCGGCTCTTTTTACTGAAATGAGTGTGACTATTTCCTTGTTCCGTGTGACGTAAAACGGTCACAGCAAAAAGTATATAAGCATTCGGAACCCTTTACAGCAACCGGCACCATCTCAGTCTTGTTCCTATCATAGACAATATGTCAGATACCCCGCTCACATCTCGGTCGACACGACACAGATATGAAAGCCTGACTTTCAGGCGGAATTACTTCTAACTATCTACCAGTCTTGATTATTATATCCACTTTATAATATGGCACAGCCGTTTAGTGAACTGCAGGGTTCATCGGTGGAGGCCTGAAGCGGGGCAGTATACGGCATGCCGGGGCACTCTCTGTGTTGGCAGCCCGGACAGGCCGCGCACATAGGTGTAGGTGACAGGAGACCGAAGGATGCGTTTCGGTTGAGCTTGCTTCTTGGGTTGACGCTGGCGCTCGATCGGGGAACACGATAGGGACCGCGACGTCAGGGTCAGGCTCTGGAAGACTCGGCGGAGCGAGACCGTGGAGCGGTGGCGGCGGGGGTGGTCGGAGCTGTCGCTGTCGGATTCACTGGTGGAGCCGGAGGAGTGTTCGTCACTAGTGGCGCGGCTAGGGTCGCAGGTCACGCTGTCGCTGCTACTAGCGCTATCCATCGAGGTTTCGTCTGTCGCACGCCGGGTCAACCGACGGCTCAGCGCGTGCAGCAGCCGCGCGCGACGTGGCGCCGGCGTCAGCTCCGCAATCTTCTCTGTGGGCGGACACACCACTATCTTTGGTGTCACCGATTTCCGCCTCGGATTTTCCATCGGAGAATCACCAACTAATTTGTCACTCTTTACAAATCTACCTTCTTGCATATTTTTCAAACTTCGTAAATAACTACTTTTAACGTTAAAACAAATTTCTTAATTTGATGCGGCGAATATTATAGATGCTCGAAACTTTTCCGAAGTCGGTAGGTTGCGTTGAATAAAGGTCGCTTCACGAGGTTGTGTTGCGAACTGTTGGCAGAAGGACGGGCGCGCGGCTTATAAGCTTTTCTCTGGTCATGCGCAGTGGCAAGCTCGACTCTATGCAACGGAACAAGTAAGCTACCAACCTTATGCAGCTAGGGCAAAGGTCAGTGTATTTATTTCTATAGATAGGCACCCATAATTTACTAAATAATTGCAGTAGACGTGTCGTATTTTAATAGTACCTACCTAGTTACTTAGTAATTTAAAAAGTGGAAAAGCTAAAAAAAGTAAATAGATTAAAGATTAGTTACTTATAATATTTCTACATTATCAACCGGACACTTAGTTTACCCAGTCTAGGCATTTGGTAATGGCAAATATTTCTGGGAACGCTAATATTTGTTCCTGAGTTTTGGAAGTTTTCTTGGAGGTGGTATAGCAATAGAAAGGATTGTTTGGCTGAAAATATCCTTACAAAATGCGATAACGTTTCTCTTCCCTTAAACATAATTCGATTTTTACGATTGTGGAATATGTTGTAGATATTAAAACCTACGTAGGTACCTAGTTGTAGAGTTTTTTGTACTCTAACAGGGTATTACTCCCAGCCAGCAACAACCTTGCGAATTTATTTATTCTTTTGTTCGCTTTTAACACGTCACGTGTGCACGTGAGACGTATTGTCTGACAATAGTGCTATTCTCGTGATTTGTGATAAATAATACGCCTGACAATACACATTTAGCAAAATAGACACAAAACGTTTGGTTGCTCATTCAAAGAATTCTTACATGTGCCGGTTGATAAGTACCATTGGGCATTGAACGGTTTACACGACCATTGACATGAATGCCTCGAGAGTACAGTGTGTTATTGAACCGCAATTATAACAACTGCTAATGCTTACTTAAGTAGAACAAATAGGCTTATTGTATTAGGATCGGGTCATCTGACGAGTCGGGGATTAGTATCAAATTACAGACTAAAATTTGCTTGTTTTCTAATAACGGATTAATTATTCAGCCATATGATTACTAATCGTTAAAATCTACTTACGTTGTAAGAGGGTCCGACCGAAAAGTTTGCGGTTTGGTAACGTTTTTATGGTGATATTGTAGTAAAATCATCATTATTTATTTTACATTATTTTCAATTTTGTATGTGAGTTTATTGTATTGTATTTTCATGTCCATGGCATACTTATTAAGGTGAATAAAGTTTTATCTATTCTATTCTATTATATTTCACTAAACTTAACATCACTGATTTATAAGTCTAATTGGGATATATAGTAAGTGTAGCATTGTTTTGTCATATGTTTATCAGTTAAAATGTTCCAATAACAAATGGAAACGTCCCAGTAATTTAAAGTACCTGTAAGTAATTTCAAGTATTTTAAGTAAGTAGTAAGTAAGTAAGTAAGTAAGTAGTAAGTAAGTAGTTTTTTTTTGTTTAATATTGTAATAATGAGTTACTGCTATGTTTTTATAAAACCGTTTTTTAAAACAGTGTTACTTTTATTAAGCCTAATCTAGCTATTTTGGGACGCTCTATATAAAACAATCGCCTTATATACAGTACAAACGATAACAGGTTACAGATTATCCATTAATTTCCTAACACCCCATGTAACAACCGAAAAACATCATCGTGCATCGGCACGACCGGTCGAAACTGTCCAAGTACATTATGATGATTGATGATGAATTGAAATCCTGCTGTTTAGCAGGAATACTTACAAGTCAATAGTGACGTAGGTACACGAAACATGTGCAAAGAAAACGTAAGATTTGTGCCGTCACCGTATTTTGTAAACACGTTTCTACTTTACTACGGAACAAATAACCAAAGAAGCCGAACGCCGTGCGTCGGCTCTCGGTCGCATCGCCGCAAAACGTGACGCCGCGCGGCGACGCGGGCGATGTTACACCACCAACATGTTTTCCTTATTCATTTATGAAATGTTAATTAACTTTTGTCAGGTTATGCTTACCAGGGGCTCTACAAGAATGCGTTTAATGCGTGATAAAGTTTAGATAAGACATCCGTCACCTTTTGACACTTAAATAATAGCTTTATCCACATTTGACACGCGATATAGACGTATGGTAGGCCCACAGGTTTATTTCTTAGCGATTATAGTATATAACAATGTTTCTTTAGTTTTCAGAGGATGATTCCATATTCCTCTAATGCAATTGCTATATGAACTGTTCTGTTATTTTTTGCAATTCTTTTCAACACTACCTTCTTGCTTCGTCGGTTGTTAGGTATATCTAACTTATTCCTTCTACATATTCAGTTTTTGACTAGATTAAGATACCTAATCGTATTCATGCGCAAAATCTAGATTAGACAAACGAATGATCCAGTACTTACCAATTGACTACATGAGATGGCACTATCGTCCTCCGACGTAACGTAGGTACATATCTCAGTTAGTGCTAAAGAGTCTGAAAAATCCTGTGTCATTGATATCCAGGTCGGCCAATTTGAAGCTGGTGCTTCAAGCAAGAGCTGGACTCGATGAAGAATTGTGATTGTGAAAAAAAAAATAGTACATTTAGTTTTTATGTATCTCAAAATATAAATACTTTTTAAGCAGCAGTCGGCCCGGTAAGGTCTTTTGACTGCCACTGGCTGTTCACGCTACGTGACACGCAGGTGTGATACACTTCTTAGACGATCACCAAAAACAGGGTGGTAGCAGCATGTTACTGGTGTTTTGCTGCGACTCCGACCACTGCTTATCGGTGTTGCCTTCGAAATGTTTCGGCGAAATCTCTAACGCTTCGGCCAAATGAAAATTACTCGACCTATTAGACGACACGTTAGTCTAGTTGGAAGTTACGCTGCCTGGGAAGGTAGCGACCCCAAGTTCCAATCATTTAATTTATTTATTCGTTACTGAGTCGATCTTAAACGAGAAATATTGTTAATCATGTATCACTGTAAAGTTTGCAGGGAAGAAGTAAATAGAAACACAATCATTAATTGAAAAACAGTCGTCACTTCGAGAGACATCTCTTCAATCCTTAGGATCTTGAGTGCACTCGTGCCATACGATTTTTGTACATAGCATTTTGTTTTAGCTCGTGCATTTTGTTTAATTTACCTTTTAAAGAGCTTGTGTATTATTAATTACTTGCAAGTAAGGCACGTGACGCGTGTTTCTGGCAATTATTTCTTGCCATTATGTGACTTGCTCGCTCTGCGCGCAATAACGTGATCGTGATCCAGCGATACGCAGGATTCAGAGTTTCTGTTACTATTTAATTAGGTATTGATTAATGACGATTGATTGAGTTTTAAGGTAGGTAAGTATGACATTAGCGTTTTGTTTTTACGGTTCCCTTATAGTTTCGCCATTTCTGTCAGTCCGCGGTTGAAAAAATGAAACTCAGAGACTCTTGGTTATTACAAAGCTGTAATTTGGCATAGTTATACATTGTTTAAGTTGTTAAATAAAATATTATTTATGACATCCAGTGAGGTATCAATTAAATAGGTCTAAAATAAATGATGTACCACTATAGAAAAAATAGAGAATTTGTTATAACTAGTGGTCCAAATAAAGCCTAATCATTAGAAATTTGTCATTTTTAGCTTTTTAATTTTGAAACGTAAAAAGACAAGTCACTGGAAAAAATAACTTTAACCTATCACTTGACATATCGTTTATAAGCTCTTAAGTTAAAGTTATATATGCTAGAACGCCTATAAGCATTAAGTCCACGTATTAAGATTACAATAGTTATTTGTGCAACAAGAGAGCAAAGTTGGTTTTTGCTGCTAGTGTTGTTTTTGAATCCCGAGTAAGCGAAGGATTCTATAAATAGAATCACGAGCGTAGCGAGTGATTCTAGGTTAGAATCCTGAGCGTAGCGAGGGATTCAAAGACACGAGATGTTAATAACTTTGGTCTCGTGTGACACATACAACTTTTTACCTCAGCAGCGAGAACATAATCAAATGGTTAGTGTGCACAGACATATATTTTTATACTTATGACGGATAAATACACGTTTGTAGCGAGAAAATTGTAGTCCGGAGCTTCATAAAAAAACTTTTTAACCTTAGATGGCAATTCGTGCCCTACCGACACATTCTCTCCAAAAATGCAATAAGTTTGGGATAGGTTTCAATGTGCACGTCAACTTTTGTCTTTATTGTGGTTTTTAACATTGCGTAAATACTCCACATTGTAGACGCTTGTTCCGTTTGTGATTGTGATAATTTAATGAAGTAAGTACGCTAACGGTACAGTGTTTGCACCCTTTGCAAGTCTCCTTTGCTTAAAAATATCATACTTACGCTTTTAGATATTTTTCGCGAGACTTTTCAGGCAGGAAACTTAATTCTGCATTTTTTACACGCTCTGCTTTAATGCTTCCGGTGTTAAATAGCAGACTTCGTCACTGGACTCACTCATATTTATTTATTATTTAGTACTTTTATAATATTCAACGTGTATCGAAAGTAGATAGCGTAACAGAAACTATAAACAAAAGCAATAAAAATAATCCCGCTATTTTTTAAAGATGCGTTCTGATACTGCACCCGCGGTTTATGTAACAAAATTAAAGATTGTTAAAACGATAAATCATGTAGATGGGTACATGATTAAATGCGTATTTTTTATGAAATATTCTGTTTACTTCATTATAAAAAATATAATTCGATTATAAAAATATAATAATCACATTTAAAACTTTTAAGTTTTTACAGATTTTTACAATTTTACGGTTATAAGTGTATCCGAACGTTTTATTGTTTGTTTCTTTTAGGGCCTACTAGGTATGAAATTTGAAAATCGAACTTATAATCAACTTGTTTCTATCTCTCGCTTTTTTCGTATCGAAGTGAAAGTGATAGAACAAAGTGAAGTTCAATTCTATCGAATGTTGTGAGTAGACCCAGCACTGCTCACGGCATTTAAAAAAAAAAAAAGCTACTTTGCCTCACGCTCGCAGCAAAATTGAATTTTGCTCACTGTTTTTAAGCAGCAAAACCTGCTTGTTTGAGCTACTGAGGTGAAAAATAAAACTTATTCCAGCGACTCGTTTACATAAGGTAAATGTTGAGGTGCCAATTGTTATTAAGTAAGTACGATTCTACAATAAATTAATATTTAATAGTTATAATTAAGTACTTTGTCTCCCTACACTTAACATCACGTTTAAATATGACGCTAAAGCGACGGGCTAGATATTAATCAAGGTGGCTGAGCACGTGGGTCGCGTGGGTAGCGCGATAAAAAACTTGCAAAGACGGTTTCCAGTTGAAAGGAAAATGGAAACTCGCTAACGCAGACCGTAACTTTTAAATTGACTATTATTATATTATAATCAATCGTTTTATCACCCACTTTAGTAATAGTTTAGAATTTACAAGCGACCTGTGGTTATTATGGTCGTGTTTATCGATGTGGATAAACGTGAACCAAACATCTGTCACTCTCTGACCAATACGTAAGTGTGAAAGTGACGGATGTTTATCCACCGCGATGCCTAGTACGGTCTATGGTTGCGTTTATCGCGTGACAAAATGTAGATAAAGCATCCGTCACTCTCGTACTCATATTACGTGTCAAAAAGTGATGGATGTTTAATCCACATTTTATCACGCGATAAACTGGGGCTCTATACTACTCGTTAATACATAATTGCTTTTGTCATGTTGTCGTATTGTCACATTAATGATAGCTCTTATTTACTTGACAGTAATGGCTGCCGAGTTAAACACAATACGATAACATGTCAAAAGCAATTTGAGTTTACTGAGTAGTACAGATTCCCTAGCCTAGAGTGTTCAGCGACAAGAAAAAAACTATTTGCAATTAATTAATTTATTTACATGAAATGAGTGCGATTAACCAATATTTCACACATAGTTACCACAAGATCAAATCATAGGACGCGAAAGCGCAGATAGTTAAGTTTCTCTGGTAATTAAGAATGAGTACATTATCAATCGCATTTTTTTTAAACGGGAAATCGGTATCAAGATTGTATACATATAGGTATGTGGTATTTAGAGAGTTTTAACGGAAGTAGAGAGCCCCAGCGGGCAGGCCGGAGTAAGCGACGGGGGCGGCAGCAGGGTAGTTGTAGGGCAGCCCTGCGACGTACGACGGCACGGCAGCTCCCGGGTACACGTAGTCGACTCCCGAAGAGTACGTCAACAATTGGGGCTTCGGGTTTGGCGCGGCGAAAGCCACCGCCAGCAGAGCGAAAAGGGCAAACTGTAAACAAGGTAAACATTATCAGTAAGTGATTTTTTCTAGAAAATAACTTGTATATTCCATTGGTGATAAAATTGACGCCTTTGGAGACTTCGTTATAATATAGTCAAGAGCAACAAATTGGGTCACTTTTTATTGAATTACCATACAAAGTGACCTGCTTTCATTGCCGCTGAGTGTAATATAATGTATGAATTGGTCAATTAAACACCTAGTGAAAGTGTTAGTATTACTATTTAGTAACAAGCTTTTTTCTATAAGTACTTACTATTTTAGCGAACATGTTGTTAGATGCGATGCAGTGTAGAAACCGAATCATACTCTGTCCAGGAAACTTAAGCTTATATATCTTAATTTTAGCCTTGATCTTTGCAGTACCTACATGATCTATTTTGTCTGACGCCGAATGACAAAATGACACGGCAAGGGCGTATAGCAGTTCAACGATCTTTATACAATAGAAGCTCAGAATTACATCCTGAGTCGCCTTAGATGTAACTACTGGTATTGTTAAGGTTATGAGCTTGTTTTGCCATTAAAAGGCTGTCTGCATGATTTTCAAGTTAAAAACATATTCAAAATAGTTACGTGAGGTTTGGCGCATAATGGCCGCTGGTTTTGGTGATGCTTAATGCCTTGAGTCCATTACATCTTTGTCCCAGTGACTTCGTTTAATTTTGTTACTACCATAAAATAAAACCATACATAACTTCGTTTGTTCTGAGTACCGATTTGTTGGAGGTTTTGCGAATTGACAAAGGAGACCTAATTGCTGATGCCGGCTGCGTCTTCATTGCGTTTGTATGAGTTCATAATAATTTACATTTGATCCCTGCGGAGACGTTACACGTATTTCTGTTATTGTTCCAACTGCCCCAAGGACGGACACTGGCTATATAAATGTAGGCGGAATTGTAAAAATAAACAGTTTAAATTCAAAGGCAAAGTCGCGAGCTATTCGGGAGGATCTTCATCTACATATAAATTCAAGTAACGCAGAAGATACATATACTCGGAAATGTTTGCGAAGTTGGTGAGTGAATGCGTACAATTTTGTTTCCATTGTTTTATTAAAGTTCAAAAACTAAGCATTTTTTTATAAAACACAGCTGTACCTATGTATAAAATATTTAGGATTCTATGGAATTTGCGTGTTATTGAATATTTCCATAGAGGCCCAGAAATCCTTTTTTAAAGATAAAGATAAGATATATGTTTGTATGTTTATCTATCTATCTATCTATCTCTACTTAACTTTTACGATTGGCTTTAACTAGTTATATTTCCTTTACAAAGGACAATGCCATAAAAACCCAGCGCCGATTAAAAAAAGTAATCATGTCTAATGAAATCGAGTATAAATATCTCAAATATGCTATTTTACTGCTGTAATCGACTTTGAGTTTTTGGCCCATAATATTTTTTGCCACTACCCTTTCACCCATTATTACAATCATAAACAATTATTTATTCTGTAACTTACTTGAATAAATTATTCTCAATAAATAACAGGATGTATTTTTTACTTCGGCTACTGATACAAAAAGTTAAACATTGTTAACGATAGTATTATGTCAACCCAAATCAGATGGCACCGTTTCGGTAACAGGCGGTTACGTCCCTTTCGATTTTATTCGTATAGATAATAATTTGATATAATTTTTAAAACAACGTAACCGCCAGCTGTCAGAAATATTTCTTTTGACGTATGTTGCCATTACGTAGTCTCTAACGTAGCCCAACTAGTTTCCCAAAGGCAATGCAAGAAAATCCTGCACTTTTAATATAATATTTCTCAAAATATTAACAAACTTTTGACAAACAAGTAACGTAGTAGACGATTTATGAAAATATAATTATTAAAATCCTGCCACAATATTTTGAAGCCGTTTGTTATGTGTTCCTGTGACCTATTTAAATGACTAAATGTTTCTTTTGTTTGACTGGTATGATTCCCAGGATGATCTGAACTGAAACCGTTAACCATTCCTGGGTTGTTATAAAACAACCTTACCTAACCTACAAGTTCTAAACAGGTTCTATATCTCTTTAAACGTTTTGAAAAGTTAATGGGTCCAAGAAAAAATAATTTCTAATTTATGAATTTTCGGAAAAATTAAGCAGTTGGAATAGTCAGCCTTATGATATTAGATAATAGGGTACACGCAATAAAATATGGCCGTCTTTAATAAAAAATCTTTACGCGGTTACGCTGTTCTTGTTAGAGCTATACCACAAAAAATGTAGCAGCAACATTTAAAACAGAGTAAACGCCACCATTATTTCCAAGATCCATTTTGATCAGACCGGCTACAGTAATAAGTTTAAACATTTAATATTTATCATTTATTCCCCAGGTATTTTTGTTCGCTATGTTGGCTTTCGCCATGGCTAAGCCGCAGTACTACCCCGGCTACGGCTACAACAGCTACTCTAGTGGCTACCCCGGGTACTACGGCTACTCTGGCTACTCCGGCTACAACAACCCCCTGTCTTACAGTGGCTACGGGTCTTACGCTGGCTCACCGTATAACTATGGATATAACTATTATTAATACGTTTTATTTTGGTGTTTGTAAAGTCATTGTGCCTAGATGTTAATATATGAACCAATATATATTATTAATATAACTTTATCAGAAAACAAGAACTCCTTTTATTATAACCTACCTCGTTTTTTGTCTATTTACATTTACTATTCAAAGTTATTAACAACTTTGTTATTAACAACCTAGCGTTTTAAGGGTTCCGTGGTCAACAAGGAACCCTTATAGTTTCGTCATGCCCGTCTATCTGCGGTTTAACTCAGAGAGTCTTGATACTACAAAGCTGTAATTTCGCATAGTTATACATTTACATGGAGGCGGCAAAGTTGTAAAATAAAATCTAAAACACAATACAACATACATACGTAAATGCACACACACATGCAGAGCAAAGCTTTTTTTTACATCATAACGTCGAGTGAGTTTGAGGTATAATTGGATTGGTCATAGAAAACCATTATGTATATGTTATTATAAATTTTTAAGATTTGGGGTGGTCCGTTTAGGAATATTGTACTTGTAGGTAATTTTCAATCGTGTTGCGCCTTTTTTCATTGTCTTAGGCCAAAACTACAAGTAAGTACTAAGAATCTCAAAAAAAACTAAAATGGAAACGTATACAAAGAATTTTAAGAAAACTATCACGACTTAGGAGACTTGATTGTTACATGAGATACAGCACCAAACCACTATAAAAAAAATGATGCATACTACTTACTTGTTTTTTGAGTTTTTTTTGTGTTTGTGGTAACGGCTTCGGAACCCTACACTAAGCGAGCATGGTTCGACATGCTCGTGCCCGGGTTTATTATTAAGGTTTTTTCGAATGGTGCAACAGAACTAGTATATTTTTTATACCAATTAAATGTCAGAGTAGTAAACCATGTCCACTTTACATATTTCGCAGACTAGAAGCTTCGTTCAGTTATAAAACATGCCCTTATCTAAAAATTGGATAATAGATTGGTCCTTTTCCCCCGTGTGGTTGCCGGGTTAGTTAGTGCTACTCCATGTCTTCCCGTGGATGTTGTAAGAGGCGACGACTGAGGGAATAAAGGCTTGTAGTACTGTTAGGCGATGGGCTTGCAACCTGTCACTAATACGCTGGTAAACAGCCTAATTGTGCAAAACGTGGTTACAGAATTAGGTATCAAAAAGTTTTTAGAGTTGTAGGTAAGTCTGTAGCTCTGCCTACCTTTAGGATTACAGGCGTGAAGGTATGTATGTATGTATGTAGATTTATCCTAAATTTACAAAGCAGATTGTTTTTGCTGAATTTAAGTAGCATTAGGCTATGGGTACTTTATGAAAATTTCATGAAAGGATGCATTTGTTTATATGACACGATAAAATACTTAGTATTTAAATAAGAGATAAGATGGATTGACCATGTATTCGCTATATGTATCGTTATTCGAAGACAATTCCGAATATTATGATTTTAGAACTGTTAGAATATTCAGATTGCGCTTTGAAAGAACACAATGACAGATATTCAATTACCTTTGCCTGCAGTCCTCGTAGGTGTGCAAGTATCTTGTAGGTTAAGCGAAAATCATTCGAGGGAATTTATATATACATACATATATATAAAAGTAGGCGTCGTGCCGAATCAGGGTGTTAAAGAGAAGGCTTGGAATAACTAGGAAAGAATGGAAAGTACTACACCAGCACGAGCATAGCTCTTAAGTAAATGATGATCTATACATATAATGATGTATCGTGGATGTATTAAAGAATCCTTTTCCTTTTGCATTGTCCTTACTATAAGGATAACTGGAAGAGATCCCTTATGGGATAAGTTCGCCTATGTATATCATCTATATTGATGCAAATGTCTTGTAAATGTGCAATACATTCAAAATCTAAAATATGAGGTCATCTATAAACTTATACTAAGTACATAATTTAAAATTATTAAAACAAAAATGCTAAGCATTTTAGCCAACTCGCTTTTCAACATGACGGTCATATCATTAACCGGCGAGTTTAAGTTGTCCCGTCAGACCGTACAAATAACGTTTTAGGGCGCTCATTCTCAATTAAGTAGCTTAAAACTCACCCATATGACTTCACTTGCTCGATCGATCGTTTGATAACCGTTATTATACAGAATAACAATTGGGATAGACCAAAAAATGTAACTCCCGGTTTTTACATTCTAGTTCGAAAGAATAGGTAATTTTAGAGGACCAATTACATTAATTTTGTATTTGACCCAATAGTTTTGTTTTAATATCATTATTTATTTAGCAGACATTTTATGGATGACATGATTATTTTAAATTTAGGTTGGCATTTTCTAATAAAATACAACTATTAAATAATATCTAATAATAAAAAGTGATTGTAATAGTGTATTAAAACAAACTATTTCAAGCGGTGTTCGCCTAACCCCTAAGATTCACCTAGGAAGGCTTCAAGCCGAAAACGAAGGTCAAACAAAGGTTAAATATACTTTTGTCGAAACATCCGAAATATATAAATATTTCAAAAACAATAATGCAGAACGGCTTTAAAACCCTATTCCCTAACCCTATATTAGAGTAATTGTAAAAATATGAACAATCCTTATCATAACTACAATAATTCGTCCGTCGAGTTGTAAAGCTAGATCGGTGGAAGGAATCACCTACCTGGAAGGAATCGGAGCAAAGTGTTTGTGTGGGCAGGCGCAGATATAGCTTTTATGACGCACTCCTGATACATAACTTCTACGCCTACGACGAGTGTAAATCAGACTGCTGCTTAATCTGTTTGTAGAATTTTCACGACTCTACTGCCAAACTGCTTTGACAAAGACTACCTACTTATTAAGAATCTACATAAGTTATAATGGTTTACCCTTGGATCACCGACGCTCATTTCGTAGAATGTTTTACTTCACCGAATTTTTATTTCATTGACAGGCATTTACACGTGCAGGAGTTATAATTTTTTGGTGGTCACAGGTCTAACCAAACCTAACCTACGTAAACCATGCTTTAAGATAACCTAAATATAATAAGGTTTCAGATGTATACTTATATAGAGAAATATATACTTAAATACATAGAAAACATCCAAGCTTCAGGAACAAATATTCCCGCTCATCACACAAATATCTGCCCTTACCGGGATTTGAACCCAGGACCGCTAGCTTTGTAGGCAGGGTCACTACCAACTAGGCCAGCGCGTCGTCATTTATGGGCAGTATGAATGTACTTTATTGATCATAGGTACATCATACATGATATGTATTCTGCGAGCACTCTATGTATGATTATTACTATAATTAATAATGTCAGAAGATTTACCCGCTGACCACGAAAAAACTCGTAACACCCAGTTGACTTCATATAATCGTTACACATGTAGATAGTCACGGTAAAAAATGTGACCATTAAAATATTTTTTTTATACAATTTATCTAATCACATCATTCCCTATTATAATTTTCGACCATCAATCATAATGTCTACTCGTAAATAAGATCAGCTAAAGGATGGGTTGAATCACGGATGTTGATTGTTCGGGCAGATAGAACAGTAGGTTTGTCCACTGCATACCCGATTAGTTGAAGATCAAGGACACTTTTTGTCTAGATACGACAAGAACCTGTACTTGAGGCGTGGTCGGTCCTGCACTATATAAGCTAGTGCTGATGGTCGACAATTATCACTTGTTACCAGTACAAGCACGATATCAACAATGTTCTTCAGAATCGTAAGTACAATACATCTTAGTTTTATGCCTTTGTCTATTTTGATTATTTTATTTATTTATTTATTTATTTTTGTCGATGATACAGAAATGGTGCATTTAAGATTATAGCAAATGCAATTGCTTTCATTTTTTTTTAAAGATTGCGTGTGACTGAGTAAAAACATAATGTTGATTTTTTTAAAACTACTTGAACTTTTTTTATGGTACCTAATCATGAAGTAAAAGTTGTTTTTTAAATATAAGTACATGTATTTTTGGGCTATGATCGATAAAAACCAAACTTTATTAGTACAATAGAAAAAAAAAACAAAAAAAACAAATTTACTTCACTGTTGAAATTTTATTTGCTCACGAACTCAGAACTTATGAAGTTTCCTTAGTCATATTAGTTTTAGTACCTCGAAGACCGAGCGTCACTCGGGTTGGAAACGAACTTTTCCCAGGATGACAACTGGACATATCGCTATAAAACAATAATAACAATAGGGTGTTTAATAATCGGCCTACCTCAAACACGTCATACCCCCTCGATACGATACCGAGAACAAAGGCATGCATGGTTGCTATAGAGCGAAAAGACCGAGCTTCAGTGGCATTCCACTTCATTAAGCATCATTGACATTTAGCGAGGGATTCATCCGGAGAGGCCTAGCTATTTTTACTCCTATATCTAAATATAAGTCTTTTATCCAAAGACTTCTGTGTATACTACTAAACCGACTATACAGTGTCAAAACTTGCGCATAGAGTTACAGTGCACGCTCCGATACTCGTTTAGTTTTGCCCATAGGTAGTACTTTTTACGATGTAGAAATCTTATTAACTGCGCCAACTTTTAAAACAAGATGCCACATTTGTCTAGAGCAAATTTGTTTTAGCACGAATAATCAAAGTTGTTGAATGAAAAACTAGAAATACTTTAGTGACTTAGAAAGTATGGAATTTAAAATTTCGTGAAGATTTTAGATATATATACTGCTATTATATTGAAGATTAGATATCAAGATTTGGTAACACAAATTATAGCTATTTTTAGCCAAGGGATAAGCCACTAGGCAGCGTTTTTACCAGTATCATTAAAACCTTAATGACTCCGAAACTATTTAACTACATATTGGAAAGATAAAACTTTATTATTGACCGGTAAAGAGGGGTTTTTTATGCCGTAATAATATATATACTAATATTACGTCAATTTCTGGGACACCCTGTATAAGTCTTTTCCCCTCTTCATAAACGCACTAATCGCACTATAAACCAATTTTAGTAGTATATTTGGTCACCTTCTGTACAATGCAAATGTCATAATGACAGATAACGACAAAATATATTTTTGAGGGACTTGTCAGAAGCAAGTAGAGCTAACTCCATGTGTTTCCGTTTTGTCCGCAAGAGAAAATATTCTGTAACCGAAAAATGTGTCCTTGGTGTGATATTCGTCTAAAAATGGATATTGGCGAAATACACCTTGTGTTTATGAATAAGAGGGGCCTTTATCAAATTCGTCATCAACACCACAGTCATTGCGTCATGGTCGCCGCTGCGCTTGGTGCATAAGCCGGGCTATTTCAATGGACACATCAACTCATCGATGCCTACTCAATTTCTGTCCCGTAATAGTCGTAATAGGATTATCATTTGTGGCAAATAATGGTGGATACTGAAGGGTATTCAAATAGATTAAATTGCATCGTTGTCAATGAGTTTCATTCAAATCGAAATTGAATTAATTAACTACAATGCGATTAAATTCCATTTGGATTTGACTGACCGTCAGTGGCCACCATAAGGACACTTATTTGTTTGATACTGCGAGCGAACTGCTCTCTCGCTCCAGTATACGGAAAAAATAAAACCTACATTTACACATTCATAGTGCCTCTTTTAAATGTTTAGCTAAACTAATTAACCCGAATATGGTTGCCAACGGATTTGGCGTTGTTACTAAGGAAATTACCATAGGTACGTCGAAAAAACACTAAAACCTTTTGCAACCTAGTTTACCTTTTTTATGTAAAAAGATAAATTAAATACAATGTACTAAGCTGTTTGCTGTCCTACTAATGCAGCGTGTAAATCCGTAGAAAACCTGCATTGTACCACCTATCATTAAAATAGTATTATACGCAGACGATGTAATTTTTGCAGTACTTACACTTACACTTAGTAAAAACTTTAATGTGTATTATTTTTTCAGTTTGCTTTCCTCGCGCTCGCGGCCGTCGCGTTCGCCAACCCCAAACCTGACCCCCAGTTCTTGGCCTACTCCGCGCCAGCAGTAGCGCCCGCGGTCGGCTACTCCCCCTACTCCGCCGTCAGCTACTCCGCTCCGGCCTACGCTGCTGCTCCTGCCTACCCCTATGCCTACTCCGGATACTACCTGCGTTAAGAATTTACATACCTACGCGTTTGATAACGGACTCCGATCTGCCTCATGATTTTCAATAAAGTTTCTTTTGCAATTTATAATCTGTTTTAATTAATAATAGGGTTTTATTAAAATATTTGCACAACATTGATCACGTTGGGCGAAAGTCTTTAATTAATATTTAAGTCACACCATAGCCCATGTCTTTTTATGCAGAAAATCATGTCTGTATACAGGATGTACTAGAACTTGGCGTAATATGAAGGGATAAGAAAGTCCCATCTATACCGGTCCAGAATATAGATTTAACTTTCCAATTTGTGAAATAGCGGCTTTGCAATTAGAAATTCCAAAACTTGATATCTCATTCTCAATAACGTAGCAATATATTGAATTACCTACTGCACAATTCCAAACCTTTCTGCAGGCTACAAGTGATCAAAAGAATGAAGCGAAATAAATTTAAATTCGCACTACTCGTACAAGCGTTAATTAACCATGGTATTTACAGAGGTCTCTACAATTATTAACAATGGCTTGCAATTTGTGTTGAGACACTAGCCGCCGGCAAAAAGAGACTTTAACATAGTGATCTAGACCCTAACTAGGTTCGCTGTACCTACTGACCCTCCCGAAGTCGTTGGCAAGAGGTCGAGGTGCCACAGCTGAATGCGCTTGTTCGTGGTCGCGTGGTATCTCTCTGAAGGACGCAGATTATTTATTACCGCTAGGTTTTTATTAGGTATTTCGGCCGATTTCAGTCCCGCAAGTTCCACCTAACCATCCCCCCGGATTTCACGAAAAAAAGGTCCGCTATACTACAATAACGAAAGACCTAGTACACAGGTTTAAAGCCGTGGCCTTCAAGATCAACACCGTACTCGTAACATGTGAGGTTTAATGTACAGGATTGGGATGACCAAGACAAACAAAGCCTAGTCATACGATAGTGGGCGCGGGCAATACAAAACAATTCGAGTTATGTCACCACGCGGAAGGTATAACTTGTTATGTGTCGTTTCATACAAAGTACTTGGTTTTTGTTAAGGCTTCTCTTCTAGAATATGTGTAACACTAAAGGTCAAAATCAAGGCGGTAAGTATTTAATAATTAGGAAATAGCGACTCCACGGATTCTACAACCACGTATAGTAGACAGATACAGTATAAGCCAGCAAATTCCAACCCTAATAATAAGCCCGCAGGCTCCGGCAGAGGTCGTTAGCTCTCAAAGAGTGCAACTTAGCTAGTTCTTTCTGGTTTTAATATAGGGCGACATTTGCTTGGTCCCTGACATTTACTATTTTTAATACGCTTTTATTAGCTTCACTTGTAAGTACATGTAAAAAAATCGATCGATCGATTAAAACCAATCATACATGCAATTGCATAGGAATTCCTATGACAATACTATAATGTGAAACCATCGACGTAACATAATCACGGGGACGTGGGGCAGCCATAGGAAATCATTAATGGCCAATAGTAGGTTCGTTGAGTTTGGACTTGTTTAACTTTGGAATAAAGTTAAGTGGAGTAGTAAAAAGCTCAGGTTTTAGCAAATGTTTATACAAATATACTACTTAGTAATAAACTTAATTGTTAAATTTATATTTCCCTGTTTCTAAACAGTTGGAGTCTAGTCCAACATTGCTCGTAAAAACTTCCATGGTCACTTCATCTCTAATCATCATCGCTTGATAGTACATACTTGACCCATGCGCTCGAAATTATGAGTGACGCGTTAGTTAGGTATCTATAGGTAAGATCTTAGTGAGCTGCGTTGACAGACGACCAAGCTTTCCCAAGCACGCAGTTTATACGTACTGAAGGTGAAGTTAGTCGGCGAAATGAGAAGCGAAACGTGACGACCAAGTTTTTAAGAAATATGCCGAGTTTGGAAATAAATAGGACGCTGTTCGAAGCGAAAACTGTAAAAACTGCTCCATATTGTGGTGAGGCATCACTTGAGAATATTGTGATTTCTTTTGCCACCTCGTCTAACACATATTTGAACATATTAGGCACTGATGTAGTGAACAATTATACCACATCGTATTTTTAGCTCCCCACGCAGAAAGATGATGATAAGTTTGACCGCAATGTGTGTGTGTGTCTGTGTGTCTGTCTGTGGCACCGTAGCTCTTAAACGGGTGAACCAATTTGGATGCGTTTTTTTTATTTGAAAGCAGGTTATCTTTAGGTGGTTTTAAGCTAGGTTCGTGAATTCAAATATTACTGAATTCTTTTTGTACCTATTATTAAAAGGATTACTCTCCCTCTTTCTAAATATGTTCGATGTGCCCAACAGGGGGATACATCTATTATATTTCCATCTTTGTAAATATTATGATTGCAATGAAATATTGAATATTGAGTATTGAAATCGGTTGGGCCATTTAAGATATCAGCTCTGAAAGAAAGGTCACCATTATATCGGGGGTTTTTATTTATGTAATGGTTTTTTATCGGATAAGTCCGTATTCATCCTTCTTTCTCAATTATAGCTTATCGATGGGTATTGAAGCTGACAGAGAAAGCAAGATAAATACGACCTTTTAGTTTTCTTAGACTTTTCTTATTCTTATTATTTTCCTTAAGCATGCCCTATATTCTATTAAGTAGGTAAAACGATATTTCTATTAAGGTGTTATATATTATTATTTATAGTTCGGCCGCTATTACTGTCAATTAAATAAGAGCTATCCTAACGTTGACAATACGATAACATGCCTAAGGCAATATGATTGTACCGTGTAGAATGGAACAGGGGTGTGATTCTCTCAAAAACGTGGTCGGACGAACGAAAGAGTGAATGTAGCAGCAGCGGCAAGTTCAAGTAGTCCCGTCAGAGGGAACAAAACATATTTTACGCGTGCATTCTCTATTAGGCAGACTTATACGTTCGATCTTATCGACAGAAGGCTACCAAATTGAAAATGCACGCGCTAATGTGTTTTGTTCGCTCTGACGGGACTACCTACTTAAACTCGCCGTTGCGACATTCACTCGTTCACTCGTCGCGAAAATCACACCCCAGTTCATTTTAAATAAAAAACCAGGTAGGCGGAACGGTAATTTATTGCAAAACTATTTGAATCAGTTCAAAATCACTGCCGATTGAAAGTGCATATATTCGTCACAAGGTGTCGGCTCAGTAGTTGGCGTATGTTAAGGGTCCGGCGGGAAACAGGGCCGGGTTGGCGAACCCAGGGTTGGGGTACGCCGGGTTGAGGATCACCCGGCCAGGCAGGTAGGGCGCCGGGTATGTGTTGTAGATCAACGGAGCCACCTGCGGCTGCGGCGCGGGCGCAGCGAACGCCAGACCCAGCATGGCGAAAATAAACAACTGAAACAACAAAAAACAATAGTTGTGACACGTTAGCATAGTTGGGGACCCTGCCTACGGAGCTAGCGGTCCCGATTTTTGAGTGATAAGCGCGAGTATCTGTTCCTGAGTCTTGGATTTTATATGTATTTAAGTACTATTTGTTTCTCTATGTACACTTGTAGAGAGAAATACAAAGGTACTTATAAGTTTGTCTTTGTTTAGTAGGTGCTCGTAGTACAAACCTAGAGTTTAGTTTGGAACTAGGTCAATTTGTAAACCGCGTTTAAGCGAGAGAATGACATGTTATTGTGCTGAGAAAACACTCGGGAGACTACTGGAGACACATTCAATTTTATTAATATGTCAAATACAAGGGACTAAATACCTCAAATCACTTACGTATTTACGAATAGTCAGATGAACCGCTACTGAGTGTAATTGTTTCTAATAGCTGTGCCGTAATGACAGTCTTATACTATAACCTACCTTCGAAATTAAAAACCTTTTACAAAGTACAATAGGACAATAGTCCACAGTAGGTATGTTTATAATGGTAACCCATCATTTTATCGAATTTCACTTCATCGATTGTATCATTTCATCGAATTTCATTTTTACGAACGGTAGTTTCCGCTGAAACCAAGATGTTTTCAGAATATCTTAAACATTAATTAACTAGGTTAGGTTTGGTTAGAATTGTTAAAATCAAAAAGAAATAACTCATGCGGCGAGAATTGCCTTTCGATGAAATGAAAATTCTGCGTAATGATACGTTCGTTGAAAAGTTTTTCGATAAAATAATAGGTACCCGTTTATAATAGTACCTAGTTCCTCTTCAAACAAAGATATTTCGCGCGGCTTCCATGTGTGCGAGCCACCAGTGCCACCACAAGCAAGATCAAGAGGACCGACCATTCGGACCAAGCCGGTTTAGTTGGGACCGCGCTGTCATCGCGTTTGGTTGTGTGCGTAATAATAAGTATTGAGTTGCGTCGATGCAACCCTAGCGCCCAAGCAGCAATAGGTAACAGAAACTCCTACAGGGCCGGAGACGAACTACTAGTCTATTTATACTTTCACAGAACTTTAAAACTAACTATAATAGAAAACCAAAAATATTACAAATTAAAACTGAAAGCGAAACATAAACGAAAGCAATTATTATTAATACTTAATTAAAGCAAAATTGTCAATGTGTAATATTTTTTTTGCATTAAGATTGAACTGATACTTACTACATAGCTAGGTAATAACTACAAAAAGAGCCTCCGAGGCAAAGTACAGATGCTGGCAAATAGGTTAGTGTCCGTTCGAGAAGTTATTTAAAATAAAAATAAAACCAAGCTTACCGTGAGGGTAAGGACTCCAACAGAGAACTACATTTTATTTTGTTTTGTTAGAGTATGTATTAGTAGTTATAAGGGGTCCATATTGACTCTCGTAATAAATTTTTACTCATAAAGTGTTTTAAGTCATAATCGTCGGAATTCATAACGTATTTTTTTCAGTAACTGTTACTTTTTCAGGATTTTTATAAATCAAAACTAACCTAACCTAGCCTTATCTACACGTTGAATATTTAAGAACTTCTGAAAAGCTTACGGTTCCAGCGATGATAAAAAGTATGAATAAAAACTTTATGAAATCCAAATGATTATGAACAATAAAGTTATGTGAAAAAATGCGCTCCCAGTCATAAGTGCGCTCTTGACCGCACGATTGTTGTAGTAACAATATTATGATAATAGATAGGTAGCATTGTCAATATATGTAGATCTTGGAAAAGAACTGCTTGAGCTAAACTACTAGGCTTCATATTAAATTGAACATGAACGTAAATAAAGAGAAAAATACGAAATGCTTACGCATTCTATTCTTAAAACAGTGCAAACAATGTTTTTATCTAAGAATAAATAATTAGAATAAGTTTAAATTTATTAAGAAAAAATACACGGTTTACAAAAAGGTACATATCTTTAAGGTATCTTTGCTTCCTAACTACATCGGTCCGCGATCTTTCTTGGGTTAAAATAAAAGTTTACTCGAAATTTATTCTAGACGAGCTATTTAAAAAAACCTTAGTCTGAGATTTTCTCCGAAGTCCTTAAACAAACTCATCTATAATTAATTACCGGGTTGAATACCCAATAATACTACCTCAACCTCCGTTTAAGCTGAGCTTTAACAACGAAATTAATTAAAGTTAGTGAGCGAAAATGTCTGCCTAAACTTACACATTTGATAATGCTTACCACGGCCAATTCTTTCCATGCAAATAATAAAATATTTAAACTTACCAGCTTGTACATGGTGCAACTAGGTCGGGTGTGTAGGGTTGAATGATACCCTCCGGAGGTAGGCCGCTTATTTATATCACTCCGGGACTGTGCAGGAATGCAAATAGCCAATGCAATAACCTTTGCAACGCCCGGCGCTGTAGAACCTGGGCCACGTCCGACGGCACCGGGAGTAAAAAACTATACCTTATTATGTTCCTAAAGGTTACTGGAAACTTAGTAACAAACTGGTATTCTTTGTCTGTTTCATGAGCCGGTCTATCAATAGATTGTGAGCGGCGGCTTGGTTAGCCTAGTCATGCTACCTAGTTGGTACTTGGTAGTTGTACGTGTAAGACGATAGAGCGCTCCTGGGTTCGGTTCCCGGTAAAGGCAATGTGTGGATTTCTATCTTTATAATTTACGGAAAATTAAGTAGGTATACTGTTCTTGACATTTGCAAATGAATCAGTTTTACAGTACAAGTACCTAAAGTAAAAAGTCTGGAAATTGGTTATTTGTGCAGTTCGTTTTATCAAATGTTTTTTTTGGCGTAAGGAATCCCTAGTGCGCGTGTCAAACTCGCACTTGACCGGTTTTGTAGTACCCATAATACCTTCTATAACGCACAACTAAACACACAACGAAACCTAACACTAACAACTTAGGTAATGTAGAGACATTAATTTACGAGTAAGTACCTAAGTAGGTACCTAATAAAAAAATTGTCTCAGTCGTTATTTTCAAATTAGGAATTATTGGAGTAGCTCATACATTTTCATCGCAATCTCGAGGGCTCTCAGTGTGTTTTTGATTGGAAAGGATTACTTCTATTTCAGTTCCTTTGAGAGAATTAGAGGCCTATGAAATACTCTATAAATTATTTGTTATGGACTCAAAGGCTGTTGACCCCGACAATTTAAATGGCGTTCCGTTGTTTTTTCGTTACAGATTAAAATTAAAATTTAAAATAATATTTAGGTGCGGATTAATTAAACGTGAATGTAAGCTTTGCGTGGGTAATCGGCGACACCCGAAAATATGAGGCGTTTTAAGGTTCCATAACCAAAGGGTGCCAAAACGGGACCCTATTACTAAGTTTTGCTGTCCGTTCGTCCGACCGGCCGTCCGTCTGTCTGTCAGCATACTATATCTCAACCGTAAAAGGTAGATAATTGAAATTTTCACACAGTGTGTATTTCTATTAAGGGGGTGCCTGTGCAAGAATGGTACGGAACCCTTCGTGTGCAAGTCTGACTCGAAATTGGCCGGTTTTTGTTTCCCTTCATTCAATTCGTTCTAAAATACGGAGCTATGGTATATTATAAAACAGCTCTTTATATTCTCGAGGGTTCACTGACACAAACAATACTTTTATGAGGTTTTTTTTACAAGTATAGTCGCGGTATGAGAATGTTCGTCACTTTTGGACCTTAACTGCATTGAAATAGAGTCGAAAAGTGACTAACGTTTTCATATCAAGTCTATACCTACCTATACCTATAGGTACGTAGAGATCGTTTATGGCGGAAAAAAATACCCTATGTCCTTCCTCGGGTTTACTCTGTTTAAACCTGAACGAAGCGAGGGCGGGTCGCTAGTAGTTGATATTTACGATGCAAGAGGTCTTAAACGGTGTTCGGTATCGGGTAAAGTCAGTTAGACTCGCATAACAGCGTAGGTATAAGCACAAGACGTTTCAAGACAAATGTACAGTCAGCCTTATAAGAAGCTGAACACTTTTGTACCTTGTCGCTTTAACGCCTTTGACAGATTAGTGCAGCAGTTCAAACATGACGTTAAAGTGACAAAACACTAAAGTGTACAGCTTCTTATAAGGCCGATCGTACCTATATAATTTGTTAATAATAATAATAATTTATTTTATTTTACCTATAAAAAGACTGTATTAGTAAGAATAATGTAGCGCCCTATTAATTAAAAAAACGGTTCTGTACCTAGTTCTAAAGTTTACCCCTATCATACTTAAACAAACACAATTTTCCCACATAAGTAATAAAATAAGTTTAGATATAGATACACAGACTACTTGACCGATTTTTTTTTTCTTTTACTATGTAAGACAGTAAACCTCCTTTTTAACATGTTATGGTATTGTTTTTTATCATAGCCATTACTGTCAAGTAAACAAGAGCTATCGTAACGTTGACAATACGATAATATGTCAAAAGCAATATGGTTTTACCGAGTAGAATAGAGCCCACCACAAACGTGAAATGGCAACTTGAGATAATTTTATTGGAGTGTTCTAAAAATAGAACTTTCGTGGGAGATCGAATTAAATAAATTGCGTAAGTATTTAAGATAAAGCGGGTCACGCTGAATCGGACTTAGAATACATAAAAAGGTAGGTACACGAATCCTGTTGTCCCTAATAAATGGTGATTTGACTTTTATTTTCTGATCTGAAGCAGTAGGCGAAGTGTACCGTACTATTTAGTGCAGACAGACAAGTTAGATAGATCCGAATTATAAAGTTCAAATATGTAAAAAATATTTTTTAAACCATGTCGTCTAGAATAAAAAATAACAGCATTGTAATTCTAATTTCTAATTTCTGTATATGAATTAAACAATCGCACTAATGTGCTGGATCCAGGGATCTATTCAACAAAGTACAACCATATTGATTTTGACCTCTTATCTTATCGTTTTAACTCGGCCGCCACTGCCAAGTCAATAAATAAGAGCTATCATAAATCATATTGTATCAAATACGATGCGTGACAATATGATAACAGATCTAAAACAATATGGTTTTATCGAGTAGAATAGGGCCTGTAGTCCGGATCATGAACTAATAATGTGTACATTGCAAAGACCTTGCATTTACATAAACAACGTCATAGCATAGAAGTAATGTTCTTCTATTTAGCTCAAGGATTATAAAATGAGACACCACCAAAACTATAACGATGTAAATAGTTTATTAAGTACGACACAGCTTATATCACAACGCTACAACAAACGGCAGTTATGAATGTAAACGGCATTTTATCAAGATAACATTGTGACGCACAATAAAAGATTATATCTGCTCACCCACTACACATAAGAACGTAGAATATTATTATCTCCTCGAAGTATTCGTGTTACGTTCTTTGTTAAACGGTCATATAACAAAATAAGTTATCTACGATAGAACAAGTCTGCGTAAGAGTAGGGTAGGGTGTACGCTGAACTGTAGAGGGGTGCAGCGGGGCTGTTGACTAGAGGAGCGTAGTCTTGTATGCTGTAGGATGACCCGTAGGAATACGCTGATACGGTGGAGAGAGGGAAGGCGCCG
Organism: Acleris cristana; assembly: GCA_948252455.1. Classification (NCBI taxonomy): domain Eukaryota; kingdom Metazoa; phylum Arthropoda; class Insecta; order Lepidoptera; family Tortricidae; genus Acleris; species Acleris cristana. The sequence continues at coordinate 8,043,030 of OX411784.1, read as the reverse complement.
GGGGCCACTACGGGGCCGGCCGGGGCCACCACGGGGGCCCCCGGGGCTACCAAGGCCGCTGAGGCGTACGGGGATGCGAATGGCGAAGCCAGATATGGAGATCTGAAGAATAGAGGCTCAGCCACAGCCGACGCGAACACAGCTAATACTAGCTGCAAATAAAATTTTAACCATATAATACAGACAAAATGTACCGTTAACGTTTAAACAATATCTAGTTCTAGGTACAATGTAAAAAAAGCAAATTCAAAATATACTGAAGCACTGTTTTGACGTTTTTGAAAAGTTCGTTGGTTGTTTTGCATTCTATTTAGACTTGTGAAATTCAATTTCACATCTTTTTTTATTTCTGTAGTCATTAACTTTCATGGAATGGATTTCCTAAACAACAGTTTCCACTTCTAATTTAAAAAGTTGCAATATTTTACCTTCAAGACATAGAAAAAAAAAAACTAATAATAAAAAAATATATATATAAATATAAATATAAAATATTGAAAAATATAAACTAATGACAAAGGTAAAATTATCAAATTACTTATTTGTAATTTTTTACTTGAAAACCTTACAATACTTGAGTCTTAAGTTGGTTTTGTTACAAAATACAACTGTTACGACTAACAAACACTTACCACTAAAGCCTTCGTCATATTTGTTTACTCTATTTATGTATGTATCTAATATAATTCGTAACACCGGCAGCTCACACAGCTGTCTCTGAAATGCATGAAATAACATGGTGACATCGTTATTTATATACATATTTGGGTCCGGCTGTAAAAGAAACATAACGAATGGATATGAGTGTGAAAGAATTGATGCTTTGAGAACTATTACCAAGGTCTCGTCAGATGGTCCGGTTCATAACAAAAGAATGTATAATCACAGCAGAAAAACGTGTCTTCTATGTCCAAAAACTACGTCTATCCTCATTGACCTTGTGTTTTCGTGGAGTTATTTAAAGTGACAAAAGTTAAACGTATGCAGAAACATTAAAAGTAATGTTAGTTTGCACCGACCATGATATTTAATGTAGAAATTAAACACAGTAATTGCTTATATTTATAACAAAACGTTTATTGTTCATCAGTTTCACAGCATTGTCGAAGAGTTGTCATGGCGGAGAGATTAACAGGAATATCAGGTTTTAGTTTAACGTTTGTAGTAGGCGAAGGGGCTAGCGGCGTAGGCGACGGGGGCGGCAGCGTACGGGGAGTAAGCGGAGTAGGCCAGCGGCGAGCCGTACGACGCGTACCCGACGGGCGCGGAGTACGCCAGGGGAGACGAGTAGGTGTACGCCAGAGGAGAAGTGTAGGCCACTCCTCCCCAGGGCTTGGCAGCGACGAAGGCCACGAGGGCAGCGAACACGGTGAGCACCTAATAATAATAACAAAAACAAATTATCACTATGAAGTGATGAACGTGATGATAAAATTACGAGCATTGTGCATGATGATTGATGATTTTTAGGATATTAAACAAAATGGCGATGTTACAAACAAACACATAAGAAGTCTGTAACATTTTGATTGTCAACGTCACTTTAACATGGTCCTTAGTGGTCTAGGAATCAAATTGGTGAACTTTATATATAACTTACTGATCACTTAGCAAGTTTTTACTCTATATTGACAATTATGGTCTTTCACATTTTGTTAAAACCTATACCTATTAAAAAGGTCATTTTAAATCCTTCTATTATAATAACAAAACCATTTATAATATGACTGTGATAAAGATAGTTTAAGTACCATGTTCACCAAACGATTTTAAATTTAATCAATTTTAATCGAATGTTAGTTCATACATTTTGACAGCTGTTAACGCTCTAATCGTCTGTGAAGTGGTTAACATCTTTTGGTGAAATTGGTACTTACTCTTGTTTTTTCGACCCTCATTTCATAGAAAGTATCACTTCACAGAATTTTCATTTGATAGGCTTTTATAGACGCAGGAGTTTAGATTTTGATAGTCACAAGTCTAATCCAACCGTACTACGTAATTATTATTTAAGATAAACTGAAAACAATAAGGCTTCAGCAGAAAATAGCATTCGATAAAGTGGAATTCGGTAAAACAAGGAGACACCATTATAAATTCGAAAAGTTGTAAGTGCGTGTATGAGTTTGTTTCTTACTCTTTCACACTGAAATGGTTAATTTTATTTTAATAACATTCAAAATGCTGATAGCTTATACCCTGAATGAAAAAATAGACTAGGTACTTTAATACCGAAAAAAACTTACAGTATTTTTGGTTGAATTGAGGTTTGGATGCTTCATTTTCAATTATTTACACACAAATAACTGAACCGATTTAGGTAAATATGGAACGCAGGTACTCCATGTAGGTACTAGGTACAGGGTGAAGGATACTTTATATTCTGAATATATTACGAATATCTAAATATCCAGCGTGATACTTAAATTTTAGAAATTTTGAACATCCCTAAACCATAGTTTCACGCAGACAAAGTTGCAGAAAATTGTTATATCGTATTATAAATGTAAAATGTTAACAGATGTTAGAATGTTTGTATTTTAATCTCATATGAAATAAAAATATCCTGCATTATAAGATATGAAACCTGAGAAATATACAAATGCGACGAATCGAGAAACTCTATCTTTTGGTTTTTGTTTTGTTTGAAATAGGTTAAAAATTAAAATTGATAGCTATCTAGAAAATACAATTAAAACAATGCATGGGATGCATTGAAAATAGAAATAAGATAATAACATAATATCCTTAAATATATTAAACTACTCATAACTTACCAGTTTGTACATGGTTGAGGGTAAAGTTGTAATTTGATGAATTCACAAGAAAAACACCGAATCAAATGATGATGCGGTCACCCCAAACGCCCAATTTATACTCAATCCCGAAGCTCGCGCGTCCGTTTACACTCGGTAATCATAATATACACCTTTTGCTCGCGATCGAAGATTGAATTCGTGTAATCAATAAGTTAAAACAAACGATTAATGTCATACATCGATTCCAAGGTCGTTGCCAAAACTGGATCAATTAAATACTCGCGAACTTCGATTAGCGCAAAAAATAGATATATTGCGGAAGTCATGGTAATATCGATGTACGTAGGGCTAACATGCTGATTTGTTATCTGTTTTAATAAAATAAAAATATATTAGAGCACAATCTTACACAAGTTGATCTAGTCCCAAACAAAGCTAAAGGCTTGTACAACAGTAACATACTTATATAGAAAAAACATTCTTAAATACATAGAAAACATCCAAGACTTCGATAAAATACTCGCGCTCATCACACAAACATTTGGTCATACCGGGAATCGAACTAAGAACCAGCAGCTTTGTAGGCAGGGCCGTAAACGCGTCGTTTTAAAAAAATGAGTAGTACCAAGCAATGAGAATTAAGAATGCTACTACGAGTAGGCAGAAGTTTTAAAACTCCTACCTTAATGCTCTGACAGGGAGGTGAAACAAACTATGAATTCTTTATACATATGGCCTTGGAAATAAAACTAGAAACTTAACTTCCGGTTAAAAATAATCTGGTAATTCTGAAATTTTCTCTCTTCTTTATGCCACTGTATTATTACCGGTTAATCTTAAATCATGTTCATTTATTAATTTATATAATGCAATGATTCAATATAATAAATAGTGTTCAATCATTTCCCTACAATATGTTCAGAAACGATAAGCAAATGGCCTATATTAAGAAACCTGTATCTGTGATTGTATTTTAATGTTAACATTAAAGTATTGCATGTCATCAAAGTATCGGTTATCGATGTGGTTGCATCTTAATGTTAACATTAAAGTATCGGTGACCGATACTTTAATGTGAACATTAAGATACAAGTAAATTAAGATACAGAGCACCACAGATACAGGTTTCTCACATATTGTAGAAAACTAATGATATTCATATGGCGGGCTAAATGAGAAGTGTAAAATTCACGTTAAGTGTATGTGCGTTTCATGTTCTTATAAATGTAATACAACACTTAATTTGAACATAACTTGGACCGCAAATATGTTTTTTGTAATGCCTGTGCTGTTCTCGGTTAATATTAAATGTCAATGCTACTGACATAATTATTATTCTTTTAATCTTTACCTATGACAACTATGGCCCGATCGACTTTTATCTTCTGATTGATCAAACATTTTCCATACTATAGGATTTCATCCTATTTATTATTTCGTGTTATAATTTTTTGTAGGTACCGGTTTGGCCGAATCAGGATTGGTGTTTGTCGTTTATGCTAGGCGCTAATTTGTAATAAACTGTAGAATTTATGATAATGAGGAGTCTTATTACATATTTTGAGATTTTAAAATAAAATAAAAAAATGAATAGTTGCCATTTTTATAGGTTTAGTCTCGTTTAAAAATAGTATTGGGATTAGTTGATATACCTACAGTACACTGAAACAAACAAAATATGTAGGTATAGATGCATCATTAAAGCTTTTAACTATGCCCTTAAAACGCTCGTCAGGTTTTTATTACTCCCTCACTATAGTAGTGCCCGGCGATAAGACGTCATTCCCACCTGTCTGTCATCGTAGCACAATTTATAACCTATATGGGTTATAATTTGTGCAGAAATTACAGGTATTAGGATTGACTTCTTGCCGGCGGACACTATAACCCCTATACATTTTTATAAAAGTCTAAGTGCAGTGTTCACCAACAATTAAACGGACGGTTAGCGGTTTGACGGTTGTCAAATGTATTGACTAATGGCTGATTAAGACCTGATCGTCTGTTAAATTGGTTGGTGAACTCGGACCTAATTGGACTTTAATTAAAGACCAAAAAACAGTTTAAGTCCTCCTGCACTTTAGGCATTGTTTTAACCTGGGCCTCTATTCAACACGGTAAAATCAATATCGTCTTTGACCTGTAATGGTATTGTCAACGTGTTAATAGCTCTTATTTACTTGACAGTAATGGCGGCCGAGTTAAAAACAATACCATAACAGGTCAAAGACGATATTGATTTTACCATTTTGAATAGAGGCTCAGGACCAGACAAACTCAAAAACAAAATCAAATAAAAAGACAAAATAACTTATCATTAACATTTATTCGGCATCATAATACGGAGCGTAGGTCGTATTACATAATCAGTAAGTCTCAAATTGCGATAAATAAATACACTAGCACATTGAGACGAGGTTCTTAGATGTAGTAAGCGGAGTAGGGTGAGGCGTAGGTATAGGGTGAGTACGCGAGCGGCGCGGAGTAGGCGGAGTAAGCGGAGTAGGCGACGGGCGCGGTGTACGCGGCCGCCACCGGAGCGGTGTACGCAGCCAGCGGGGACGCGTAGCTCACCACCAGGGGCTTGGCGGCGGCGAAGGCCAGGAGGCAGGCGAAGATCAGCTGGAAAACAAAAGAAAATGGTTAGAGTTATCGAGCGCCGAAATTAACTAGGAGGTAACTACTCAACATCTACAGGGGGATACTCCTATGTAAAAACAGTCCTTTCCAGTTAATAAACGAATTTAGAGCGAAAAGTAAATTGACATTACAAACACTTATTTACGTTGTACAAGCGAATAGGTATACCGATAATAAAATTATAGTGAACTATTTCGCTGGCGCTAGCACTTTGTAGACGGCAATTTGACGGCGAATTCTATCTGAATATTGCCTCTGCGTTTCGATAATGACACAAACACGACTAAACCGCTGCGCCCTTGAGGTTTGTCCCGAAAAAGCCGTTTATGATTACAAAACATTACTTATATCAAACGAAAGTAGCAATCCATTAATGTGATAAGTTTATTAATCGAAAAACTGCACTTTCTAATCCCAACACTTATAGCACTTTTCTCAATACTTACAATTTTGTACATATTGATTGTTTGTTTAGAGAATGCTTGTCTAACACTGATGGTAGTGCCGCGTCCAGGCTGTTTTATACGAATCGATGATGACCCCCATTGTGCTGGCAGCGAGCCGGCGCCCGCGCAGCTCGGGACGTGCGCGGCCAGGACCTCTACGCGACTTGAATAATTTTGATTGCGCTACTGATTTTTGTTACACAGGGTGATGGTAAGTAAACAGACATCATAGTCACATGGATATAGGTAATTATGCCAACCCCATTTTTGAGCGGCAGACGTGTTGGGATGTGAAGTACGTGTATTGGAAAACTATTTATTCTCTAGATAATATTAAGCAAAGTACCATGTTCAGCCAAAATTAAAATTATTAATAATTTATCATATTTATCGTAAAAAAATATTTTATGATTTTAAGTAAAAGTAAACTAGGAGCAGTGTTAATAAAACTGTCCTAGCGGAATAGTAAATTTTGATGGTGAATATTGAAATTGATTTTATGATCGGACGAAATTGATGAAACAAACAAATATGGCGTCAGTTGTACGTTCAGTTCCACTCCAGTGATAAATGGTGAAAGATTCGTATCATTTTGCTGCGTCTTCCCGGTAAGCACATAAGTATCTAATTTTGGTGGTATGGAAGATTTTTTTTAATTGTGGTAACTAAGATAAGTTATGATTAAAGTTTTATTAATGTGATAGTTGTTTCAAGTATGTTTATGGTGTATTTTTAAATGTACTAAGTTAAAGGGCATTGGGTAAGTTTGTATGAAGAAAATTTGTTTTTTTTTTCAGCGGCCATTTCGTTCAGTTTTATGAGTATATACAGCAAGCTATTGCCTGCGACTTCATCCACGTAGAACTCGGTCATCGCTTTTCCAGAAATATCCATTTTTCCAAGATAAAAAATAACTATCTAGTGTGCTTAAATGTTAAGTTTATCGAAATCCGCTCAGTCATGAAAGACAAATATACAAACATCGTAACAAACATCCACATTCATAACATTAGAAGAAAGTGGGATGAGCTCGGCTAAAAACATTGTCAGCTCAAGAAAATAAGAATATGAGATCTAAAATATCTACATTATCATTGTGAGTAAATACTTTAAATTACGGCTGTAACTGCTGTTGCTAAATGGTATTTTGTATTTAATTTACATGGTTAAACTATACGTAGTACGTGACATTTTTTTAAATCCTTGTCGGATTACAACAACCTGTATATACACATCGACAGAGTCACAATTCGTCGCCCAATCAAGGTCGTATTGGGCTTGAGTGGTAGAACATTCTGCCACTGTATGTGATTGGAACTTAATTATGTGTATGGTACCTATCTATGTTTGCCTTAAGGACGTTCAAGGCCGCCATTAAAACCTTGCCTTGAACTTCGAATATCATTGTTATTCTTTATGGAGCATTGTTTATGATAATCCTTCTGTGGACTGTTTATTTCATAGAAATAACTTAATTAAACCTTTTTAAATAGAAAAACGAGGAAAACGGCTTCGTCCCACGGCGTTAATGATATTTAGACTACCTGCTAATTGTGCTTTTCAGTTAATTATTCTATTTCCGGAATATTTAAAAGGCAAATAGTGGGTAACTTTTGGTGCCATAACAATGGCAATAATCACGTTATCTTTAGTAAACAACATTTGCATACATTTAATGCTTGGACTACAGCACACAAACAATATCTTACGGTACTCGTGTCTTCCGTAGTACGCCTGAATTATTCAAGTAATTACCGTAAAAAATATTTAAATTTTAAAGTCGATTAATTATACAAATTATTCGGCTAATAGGGTCTGAAGTAACGGAAATTATTCATTTCGGAATCAGAATGTAGGATGATCCTAAAAATTCAGTTAAGTACGAGTTGGGCCCCGTTATAACATCTTATGATTTAGTGGTCGTATATATAACCGTTTAATACAGGTAAAGTAAGACTAAATAATGACAGTTTGGCGGCAAATTGTGTACATCAATGAAACTTCGTTTATAACTTTATCTTGGCACTAGAAATGAGGATCTGTCGAGTCCTATCAAAATTTAGGGGTCTTACCCCCTTCCGAGGGGTATGGGCAGGGGGGAAATAAACTAGGCGTGTGAAGTGTCATTTTCCGTGTATATTTTTGCGCTGAATCTAATGAGCCCATCCTCATACTTATAGGATCAATATTTTGCGAGATATGAAGGGTTTTAATAGGCATTTAAACACTTTTGTCGCCTGTATCTCAGCAAGGAACCAATCAAGTCTACCTAGCCGGGATAGTTTTCCTTTTAAATTCGTTATATTATGCGCTCTTATTTTAAGAGGCTGTATACGAAATTTTGGCGATTTCGCTGATTTACGTGATTTTACAAACGTGATTTTACAGTTGAAATACTGTATTTCTACAAGTTTTAATGCACAACACGAAAGATAATTTCTAATTTTAACGAATGTATGAGCTACTTTTTGTTTTTATTATTTTATTTTGATTAATCGATCTGACACCGGCGACTGTTATGTGAATTTTGCTGGAAGAGGTTTAGAATGTCACATATTCATGAATCGTTTTGACGTCTTAACGGTATGCAAAATTTACAATGTATTGCTGAGAAAGTCGTCTAAAAAATGTATGAATTACTTTTTACCGCTTTCATACTTATAAACTTTTCGAGTAAAAAAAAAATAACTTGGTGATTTTTTATAGAAAACGGGCAAAAATTATTTTTGTTTTCGGCTACTCAGAACTCTCGTTCATAAAATTAAAACAACAGAAATAAACTTTAGTTCAAAATCTGTCCAATACCTAAAAAAATATCCCAAGAGTTCAAAAGAATTGGCAATAAATAATGTTTTAAAACAACCTAAATCTCGCATTATAATACTCGACAAAAATAAAAAAGTGGCTCATTTATGCGATCATAACTAAAATTACATTTAATGTTGAGCATTAAAACTTATAGAAAAGCAGTATTTTAACTGTAAAATCACAAAAATAAGCAAAAGCAGCAAAATTTCGTGTACGGCCTCTTAAAATATTTTTCAGATTTTTTAGTCCTTGTAGTTTTGGCTGTAGGGTGGGAGTTCAATATTTATTTAGTCCCCCAAATCTGAAAATTAATAATGTAGGCAATACATAGGTAATGGTTTTTTAATAGCGAATTAACAATATAGCACACGAAGTTGTCAAGTAAAAAAAATCCTTTACCCTACATGTACAGTAACCCAACCAAAATGTTAAGCACTTTAGTGGGTTGTCATAGTAAACTTCAAACACAACATCAAATGATACACATGACAATGACAATGCCATTCACAATGACAAGGTATGCTCAACATTTTTATTGGGTGACTGTACCTACAGGAGCTACCATAAAATATATTTTTTTCCTTATTCCATCTTTTTTCTTAGTGCGCGGTAAAAATATCTATGTGTAGTACAAAATTTTGTCATAACTTTGATAGTTTCTGAGAAAAAGTGTGTGTGACAAACAGAAAGACAGACAGACATGTCTTAACTAAGAGTTCCTAATTTGACTTGGGAATAGTAAGAACGAAGAGTGGCGATCGTTTTTAAGAAACTAGTAGTACTGTATGTTTGTATGGACGCGAGCGTACTGGCGACTCAAGAGCTTCTAATTTTACGCAGGAATGTGGAACAGGTTTATTTTGTCTTCATTAGTCTAGTTGTTGTGTTGTTGCATTTCTGTGTTTTATTTCCTTTAAATGCTTTATTTTACTTGATATAAAAAGGACAAGAATAGCAAATTATATAAAGTTGTTTAAAGAAGTAGAGATACACATTTGGTAAAGTAAAACTCTTCTCACTAAAACATTTGGGTTTTTACTAAACCTTCAAATAAATAATTAATGTTATTTTAATTTAATGAGACTAATGAAGTAATTATGAACATGAAACAACTTACGGTACGAAGTTTACACTCTTAGTGTACGGTGGACGTCAAAGAAAAGCTCGCATTTTTTGCCTTTTTCCATTGAAACAAGGTGCGGAATTGTGAGCTGCCCCTGCTTTCAAAATCGGTAATCAAAGTTATACCTTCACCTTATTCCTTTTTAAGTGCTACACTAGGAGAATGGAAAATCAGAGTTTCCAATGAGTAATGAAAAAGTTTTCAATTAAGTATAAGAAATGATTTAAAAAATCAAGACGAAATTCACTGCGAGTAAAAAACTAACGGGTGAGTTCGTAAATAATTGCTATTCAACGTGACCCCGTTATTTTCTCATGAGTGTTTAAATTTATCAACTGAAAGGAGTATATAGTGTATGAAAAGCGGTAAGTTATTAGAAACATTCATACGCATACATACGAGTACATACACTTACGCCTTCATTTCTAGAGTGGGGTACCTAGGCAGAGCTACAGAATTACCAAAAACTCTAAAAACTTGTTGTTAATTTTGTAACCACATTTTACACAAACAAGCTCAGATTGTGTACCAGTGTAGATTAGTGACTGGTTGCAAGCCCATCGCCGAACAATACTACAAGCCTTTATTCCCTTATTCGCCTCTTACGACTCCCACAGGAAGACATGGAGTTATTAGAAATTGAAATAGAAATAGAAATATGTAACTTCTTGTACATTACTTAAAAGTGTAACTAGGGTTTACTAAACGAATAAAAAAACGTTTTTACTTAATACGTAATGATTTAATTCACTCTCATTAGAACCTTTATTTAACAACGTAGGTCAATTTATTTGCGAAGGTACGCGTACGCAGGTGCCGTGTACGCAGCCGCGTAAGGAGATGCGTACGCGGTGTACGCAGCTGCTACGGGAGCGGTGTATGCGGCGGCCAGAGGTGCGGTGTAAGCGGCGGTATAAGCAGCGGCAACGGGGGCGGTGTAAGCAGCGGCTAGGGGAGCGGTGTAAGCGGCGGCCACGGGGGCGGTGTAAGCCGTGTATGCTGCAGGGTAGGCCACGGAGTGGATGCCGGGTTTAGCCGCGGCGACGGCGAAGAGAGCTGCGAATGCCACCTGGGAAAAAAAAACACCTTATAACTGTTATGACTAACAAGCTGAAATTATTAATTGGAGATCAAATAAAATTAGTATAAGCTAATCCTACTAATCTTTTAAATGTGAAAGTTTGTGTGTTAATTTGTTAATCCTTCACGCAGCAACGGTTAACGGAATAGGATGCTATTTGGAATGGAGATACCCTACATTAAAACATAGCAATAATCGAAAACAACGCGGACGAAGTCGCTGGCAGAAGCTAGTGTAAAATATGATCTTTCCAGCACAAAATCAAATGGAGGAATGTGCTATCAGTGACAAACATATTTAAAAATATATAAGAGAATTAAAAAGATGACGCACAAAGCGGCTCGTTAAATAGAAATATGAATTATTGATTGTAGACATAGTAAATAATACGCTCGATCTTGGCGGGGGCACTGCGCTTTCCAACCAAACACATTTCCCACTTAGAGTACTTATTAATTTAGTACGCACATTCGTGACGCGTAATAACGTCACCGTAACCCATTGTAAGCCTTATAAGTGATTAGCTAGCTAACAAAAACGTGACGACCACCTACGAATGTTCCTACGTAGATTTTGTTCAACTTTTTTGGTTATTACACGTTCATAATACAATGACGTTATAAGGGGTACCTACTTTGGTTTTAAAACCCTTGTTATTAAATTTTGTTAAGTCGTATTTACCAGTTTGAACATGTTGGTTTCGTTTGTATGTTGCAGGATAAACCGGAGTGAATGATGTCTAGGATACAATGTAGCCACTTTAAATACTGTTTCAATGCGAATGAGGAACATTTCGAGACAGTACGAGGGCTGCTTGCGCATCGGCGATGCTCCGAATTCAAGATAATCATCGCGGATGCAACCAAACCATAGGTCACCAAGTTTTCCATGAAAAACTGTGCATCTTTTTACTTACACCTAAACCTTTTGTCCCATAATCTTTAACAATATTCGTTTAACTTGTTTTCACTTTTTTTAGGGTTCCGAAGTCAAACTAGGAACTTCTAGGCTGAATGTAGGTCACATTCACTTTTTCTGAGAAATTATCAAAGGTACAAAACTGTTTTTTTTTACAAATATAGGTGCCTACTTTGTTATCATCTTTTTAAAATCAGGCGACCATTCATGAACATTGAAGTCTAAACTAAAAATCTACAAAATATCACGATAGCAGATAAATATTTGTATGTATGTATGTAAACACTTTATTGTACAAAAGAAAAACCAGAACAATACAATTAATATAAAAATATGTACAAAGGCGAACTTATCCCTTTAAGGGATCTCTTCCAGCTAACCCTTATATTTATTACGGATTTTAAAGGAAAACTATCACGACTAAAGTAGACTTAATTGGTTCTCAAGATTCAGGTGACACATTTTTATACTTCCTAAACCATCTAAGACAGCACCAAATAACTTTAAGTAGAAAAATAGTTCATAGTAGTGATTTTTCGAGATAGTTTTTTGTATTGTAGTGACGGCGATGAACCCCTACACTGAGCATGGTCTGACTTGCTTGTACCTGGTTTTTATAATGTGACCTAAGTTAAGAACATTAACGAAGTATATCGAGGCAACACTAAAATATGTAAGCAGTAGTACTTAATCTTAGGAGACTAGGATGAAGTAAGCTTTTTAATATTCAAGCATAATTTGTAAACAGATCTCTGAATTTCAATGTCAATACTCCTACGCTCTTTAGGGTATATAAAGCTTTAAGTGAATAAATTATCCTGGACTTTACTAATAATAATCTCGCACTTATTGTTTCTGCATTAATTACATTGTAGATTATAATTTGATAATAAAATATTTTTAGTCACATAAATGTCCTTGCTTTCAATTTTGCATTTAATATGATGATCACTGTCATTATTTTCGGACATAAGCCTAAAATATTCCCGTCAATTTACGATGTAAAGTCGCCGGCAACAGAACTTGCAAAAGATGTAAACAAAACCAAACGAACCAATTCTCCATGATTACTCGATAATCACGTAAAGATCAAGTGAGGTCTTTGCAATGATTTATACACTAGATTATTATTTTCATATGAAGTTTATGGTTAAATAACTATTCATTATACGTTATTTTTAATAAAAACACGCTTGGTGAATATTTGAGGTTATGTGTCAAACAGTACTAATTTGTTTACATCGTTCACAAGTTCTATTGTCGGCGACTTTAGAAACCATTTTAAAGTGTTAATTTTCGTTTATAAAGTTGGTTCCCTCGTGCATGCAGCTCCGAGAGTTGGGCATGCAGGTCCGGTCGCGTTGCATCAGAGGTTAGCCCGCACGTGTCCGCGGTGACAATCCTCGGGCTTGAGCAACTGTTGGAGGTCAATGTGCGTGCTCACATCAAACCATAGAGGGTCATTATAGAGTTTATTTCCCAGGAGGAACGGTGTTGAAGCACATTTGAAAAGTTTGTATGCGATTTAAAGTTTGCTTGTTTTGTACACGATAATGTTTACGAGTATAATATTATGTAGGTATGAAGTATTTTGACAGCATGCGATGTAGATACAATATTGAATTGAGGTGTTTGTCATTGAAGCACAGTAGGTATTACTATATTACGAATGGAATTCGATTTCAAACCTAATTAGCGCGAGCCCAACACACACTTGACCGGTTTTTAGTATTTGTTGTTTTTCTTTAGTTTTTACGAAAAAATAAAAATAAAACATGTTAAAAATACTTTTTTTAATCGGTCTACAATTGACGGAGAAATTGGTGAACATACATAAAAAACATATATATATTATTTTATTATATGTATATAGTGGAACGTAACCTCCTCCTTTATTGAAGTCGGTTAAAAAAAGGTTTTCTTGTAGGGGACCCCGATATTTTTAACTTTTTTTTGTTATTAAATCCGCCATGGTACAGTACAGTACAAATGGACGGACAGGTATATAATTAGTAATAGGGTTTGAAACCCTTCGGGCACGGAACCCTAAAAACCTACTACTGCTATTTTTTTTTTAATCCCCGTTATTATTATTTTATTATGTTCTATAACAGTGCTGTTTTTTTGCAAGCCATGTTTGAGTGGACATTCAAAAAGCAGAGCAAAAAATCCACGAATAAGCTTGTAGACTCCTCTGGTACTTCAAGTTAGAGTTCTTTTTATGGTAAGTGGGATCTGAGACATTTGAATTCTGAAAACTACAATCTCAATCTAGAACATACAACAATGCGAAATTTGCAACATGGCGCTAAGATAGAGGTCCATGATCCGGCCGGACCCTGCACAAGGTCGTACTACTTACTATTAAATGCACAACATAGGCTTATCACTACATATTATTAAACAAAGTCGTTTCCAGCTGTCTGTCTGTCCCTATGTATGCTTAGATCTTTAAAACTACGCAACGGATTCAGATTCGGTTTTTTTAAAATGGATAGAGTGATTCGAGATTAAGGTTTTTATGTATAATAAATGCTGGTTTATTGTACGGGTGTTACAGAAAACTCAAATAAACCGAAGCGAAGCGAGGGCGAGTCGCTAGTTCATAATAAGCCAGAACTGTAAATAAGCAAGCGGTATTCCTACCTGGGCATCTAATTCAACTTGGTAAAACCATATTGCTTTTGACGTGTTATGGCATTGTTTTTAACTCGGGCGCCATTCATCATCATCAGGTTCAAGACGTACACTGCTGGACAAAGGCCTTCCCCAAGGTTTTCCACAACGATCGGTCCTCAGCTGCTGTCATCCAGCGGTTTCCCGCGACCTTTATCAGATCTTCGGTTCACATTGTGGAAGGCCTGCCGACACTTCGTCTCCCGGTTAGCGTCGCGGTGGTCACTCTAGAACCTTCCCGCTCCAACGGCCATCGGTTCTACGAGCAATGTGGCCCGCCCACTATTACTATCAAATAAATAAGAGCTATCAAAATGTTGACAACACGATAACACGTCAAAAGGGATATGTTCTTTACCCAGAACAATACGGGCCTTGTATTTTATTTTCATAAGTCTAATACAGCTAAGGAGAAACATCCATCTTCCGCTCAATGACTTTATAGATGTCGAGTATGTTACCCTAACCACTTCTCTCTCACTGAAAAGGTTACGTTTAAATGCCATTGGTGTAGGTTTTTAATTGTTTTCTCTTTTATTACCTCTATCACTAGTATTCCTGGAGAACCTTTACACAAACCTAAGTATTTAGACATGTTGTTAGAAGTGGATCTTAAATAAAAATCTGTTACTTATATAAAATCAACAAGACCTGTGACACTTTATCACACCAATTAGTACAATAACTAAAGTCAAACACGATAACTGGAGTTGTTTTAAAACAATATACCTAATTTGTCATTGAAAAATATGACTCTATGGCTTTACCTTCAAAATCGTGGTTTGAATTAGTTGTACGAGTAGCTCATCTTTTTGACGACGCGATAGCCTAGTTGGTTAAACCTGCCTACGAAGCTAGCGGTCACGGGTTCGATTCCTGGTTCGGGCAAATATTTGTGTGACGAGCACGAGTATTTGTTTCTGAGTCTTGGATGTTTTCTATGTATTTAAGTATTTATTTCGCTATATAAGTGCTTATATCGTTGTCTAGTAGGTACCCATAGTACAAGCCTAGAGCTTTGTTTGGGGCTAGGTCAATTTGTGTGAGGTCGTCCCTTGATATTCATTTATTTATTTATTTATTTATTTTAGGCATTACGCAGTAAGTAAAGAGCGAAGGAGATTTTTTTAGTAAAAAGTTTAATAATTAGTATGGTCCTCAGTAAGTATAAATAAAGTAAAAAATGAGTTATAAGTCGAAACGGATCTTATTTTTTTAATATCTTGCTTAATCTTGACTTGTTTATTATTCTACGCACATTTTAATTTAGGAAGCAGATTTCTGGCCTACGCTGAGGGCCGCCGATGCAGCCCCGGCCTTCGTAGCGGAGTATAAAGTTGCTACCGACGATAATTGGACATCACTCAGCTCAGCAGCAGCCCCGAGCAAACAAACCTACAAAATGTTTAAATTGGTAAGTAACAAAAGAATGAAGTAGTAGGTAATTTAAATTAACAAGAAAATCTCAGAAAACCGCATATTAACTGCAGTAAAAGCGTGAATTATTTTGCAGTTGTAAATGCCTTTTATATTAATGCATCCAAACTACCGTGTCCTGCTTTTGCCACTGAATTTGATAACAATTAAATATTTTTCTAACTTCTGCTAAGTCAGAAAGACGAACATAATAAGAAACCATTAATTAAAATGAGTCAAGTTTTTCGAAGTTATGCGTACAAATGAATACATATCTCCTTTTTTACTTAAGCCGGACACAATTTAATTATTGTTAAAACGTGATTAAAACATTAAATTACCTAAGGACCCAGAGTCGGATTTTCCAATAGGCGATATAGGCCACGGCTCAGGGGCGATAGAAGGGCACATACTTTTAAGCTGTACCGGAAAGATGGGCATAAATTGAATACCTGCTCGAACTACCGGTGGTTAAGGCTGAAGAGATACCCCGTGCCTAAATGCATCTTGTGAGAGTCTCTTGAGATATTGGTCGAGACCCTGCTTTTTTTTTGCTTCTGACGCAAATCTTTGTGTCTGTCTGTGGCATAGTACTAGGGAATGCAATTTAACCGGTTTTTAACCGTATTTGCATGAAAATAACCGATTAAAACCGGTTATTACCGGTTATTTGCATTCCCTACATAGTACTGCTATAATACCAAAGAAGTTGGCTATCTGCATAATAATAGTATGACTGGTAAACATCTTAGACTGATTGTGCAAAATGTGGTTACAGAATTAACAACAAGTTTTTAGAGTTGTTGGTAATTCTGTAGCTCTGCCTACCCCACTCTGGGAACGAAGGCGTGAGTTTATGTATGTAAGCTAGTTTAATAGGTATGGTTTTAAGCAAGGTTTCATGAACACCACCTCTCAATATGGGTTATTCATTTAATAGTATTAATTAAATACTTGTCATTTTCAGTGCATCTTCGCCTGCCTCCTGGCCCTCGCCGCCGCCAAGCCTCTGGTGCTGAGCTACGCGTCCCCGCTGGCGTACACGTCGCCCGTGGCGGCCGCTTACACTGCACCCGTCGCCTACTCCACTTATAGCGCGTACTCTTCGCCTCTCGCCTACTCCGCTTACGGTTACGACTCACCCTACTCCACTTACTACCTGCGTTGATAAATAGAGATGGTTTTTTAGTTAATGTAACCAATAAAATGTACACCAACCCAACATTTTTTCTTTTTTTTTTTAAGTAAGGAGTCATAGCCACGTTAACGTAGTTTGTCGTGACCCTGACTATGAAGCTAGCGGTCCCGGGTTTTAATCCCGGTAAGGGCAAGTTTATCTAGTACCCATAGTACAAGCCTGTGTGATATTGTTCCCTGGTATATATTTATTTATATCTATTAAATTAAAAAAAACCGATATAATATGGCGACCCCTTCTTTCAGAGCTCTGAAAGCTATGTCTCTTAAACGGCCCCAGCGATTTTCATTAAAACCTAGTTTAAAACAATTTTGATTATACTTGCTTTTATTAAGAACCGCGTCTAGATCGGTCTATCGGTTCGGAAGCTACGACGACACCACAAAAAGACACAAATATGCAGATGTCCAGATAGACACACACAATTGTCACATCTTTAAAGATCTACAGAGATACACACGCTGAACTTATAATACCTCTCTATTTTGTGAGATTTCTGATAAAACAGGATCTCAAGTGTTTTTCATTTACACTTATTAACTTATTCATTTGATGATTGAAAAGTCCGTCCTAAGAGATGATTTTGAAAACTTAAAACTTTTAACATAATTTAGTTGAAACCCATGTTAGGTTGTTTAGATAGAAAAGAGGCTTTGTACAGGTTGGCTTTGAATCTTCAAATATAGGACACCCTGTAGACCTACCGGGTTTCAACTTTTTCAATTGGCCTCGATGAGCGGTTGATGAAATGATGGCTGCATATAAGTTCAGTCGGGAAAAACACCATTTGATAAGCAGCAGCCATAGCAGTACATTCTAGCCAAACATTTTATATCCTTTGAAATAATGTATTAAACGGCTGCTATTTTTAATTATTTTCACTTCACCTTTTTTGGAATATCTGACCTATCACCGCCGTCACAGGGGCCACCTTTTTGATCACAGGCAAGCGATGGCTGAGATATGCGTCATACTTACTCGTGAAAGGGTGCTGTTTATAGGGTCCGGTCTGTTCACGCTCGCAAGAACATATTTTACAGTCCGTTTTTTAGTTAATGTTCGTGACGTAGACATCTCATCGTGCTGTTCTCCTAGTCATTATTAATATAGTACGGGATGGAAGAAAACGGAGGCGCTTTCCGAAAATATTACATACTTGTATTATATTATACAGACTTATAATCGATTTATAATAGTTAAACCGTACATTTGTTTTTTGTACATTTATTAAGGTTTTATACATTTAATCGGATTTCGAGCTGTCAGGCGGCCTGAGCCTGTTGGACAGGGGACTGCAGTGTAGGGGCTCTATTCGACTGTGTTTTTGCCCCGATTGAAATCATATTGTTAACACTTGACCACCGTTACTGTCAACCTAATAAGAGCTAATATGTTTACAATATGATAACAATAGGGGTAAAGACAAATAAAGAAAAAAAAACAATCAAGGACACAAAACAATGTAGGGTAAGGGCCCACGTCTGTGGGACTAAGAGAATTAATGGTAACCTATCGCAATCCTGAAGTTTTGTTTCGGAAATGTTTCATTTGTCATAAGTTAGAAAAAAAAAAAATCTGCATCCTTTAACTTTACGAAATGTTTAAAGAGATATACCTATACGTATTGAAACTATAGGTTAGGTAAGATTTTTTTTATAAAAAAGCCGGGTAGTTTAACGATTTTAGTTAATAATTTTGTAACTTATGAAAATTCGGTTTTATTAAACAGTTGGAAACGGAAATTCTACCTTGTTATAGGTAACCAGATTAAATCTTTATAATTATTCGTGGTATGTTACTTTACTTGAAACTTAATTACAGTAAGTTAACATAATTAAATTAATATGAATACGTGACACGGTAAGAATAAACAATATAAATTCGACTCTTTATTTTATCAAATTAATTTATTTTTGTGTGTAGGTACTGAGACCACGTCAAGAAAATGATAATCAAGATATAACTAAGTATATTTAACTCGTATAGTTTGTATAATGAACGAATGTTCAAATCAAAAACAGGTATATCAACATAATACAGGTTGAAAACAATCAATGGGCATGAAAGGGAAATACCTCAAATCCTTGAGATATCTACCCTATTTGTTTCCACCCATCGAAATATAATAAGTATGGAAGAGTAACGTCTAACAAAAACGACTGACAAATCCGCTCCAAAACGCCCACTTTTTGAAATGAAAAGATCTTATGTATGGAGTGGTTTCAATAATCAACTAAATATTAATTGAGTTAAGGTATGAAGTCATTTATGTCAGATGCTGGTATAACGTTTGAGTAGACAGTAATTTCAGTAAGGTTTTATACCGTTTGAAAGACAAAAATCTGCAATTGGTTACAAGCTCTCTGACACAAGATTTCCATTGGTCAATATTTTTATTCATAAGGGTTACTTGAACGCGGCCATGTCTTTCAACATTTGACGTGGATGGTTTAATACAAAAACAACACAGTAATTGAATAACGAATTTTATTAATATTTTTTTATATTATTGAATGATTGTTCCCCTTGAATCATTTAACATACTTACTTATGTTACACTATTATAAAGTTGTAAAATAGTATATCAGAAGATATTATGTTGTAAGAGTAGTCAGCGTCAAATAGTCTTTAGCATCTAAAGTGCCAAATATATTGCAACCCCTTTTTTATTCTTATAGGCATAAAGATACGTGACAGTATAATTTATATTAACCGCCTGTTTCACAATCGACAAGTAAAGCGTATTTGACAGATAAATTTAGCCCTTTCTCTTTCTTACACTTGAAAATAGACAAGGAGAGAGCCAACTTTAAATGGCAGATAAATTTACTTGTCGATTGTGAAACAGGCCCTTACAATCTTAGCTTTACCAACTCAGTTATTGTACAAGTATCAATTAATATTAAGCCTATTGCTTTTTAGGGTTCCGCACTTCGAAAGGAAAAGGTCATATTTCGTTTTTTTTATTATGTACATAAACTAACGATAGTAAAGATGACATAAAATTTAATTTCCTATTCATTCGAAGTAGTTGCTTGTAATTCACATTTTTCAAAGATATATTGCCTAACATCGGCCATGACATTTTGGTATGGAATATTAAAAATTAAATAACTTACTAATGAAAATAAATATCGCTTTGTTTTGCATCTGTGTGGGTACTGCACCAATTTACAATGCAACTTGGCATGGTTGCAGCGTCATTTAAATCCGGTAATCATTAATATCGATTTTTTCTTTTGTGATTGTAAACAACTGTTTGACACTACGTCAGAAAGTCGACTGATAGACAGTTCGGCACTCATTAATAGCTCCACCCCCGCCGGCACTAAGTCAGTGGGGCAGATTTTGAGCGTCGATTACTCTTCCATACTTATTATATTTCGATGTTTCCACCCTGTATATCAGCGTAGGTGGGATCTATCTAAAGCAAAACAAAAGTATTGGCGTAATGTCATGGTTTATTGTGGGATAAATCGTATTTATTTCTTAAATAACATCATTTGCAGTTTTCAATTTCAACGCAGGTAGTAAGCAGAGTAGGGTGAGGCGTAGGTATAGGGTGAGTACGCGAGCGGCGCGGAGTAGGCGGAGTAAGCGGAGTAGGCGACGGGCGCGGTGTACGCGGCTGCCACCGGAGCGGTGTACGCAGCCAGCGGGGACGCGTAGCTCACCACCAGGGGCTTGGCGGCGGCGAAAGCCAGGAGGCAGGCGAAGATGCACTGTAAACAGAAAAACGAGTTAGGTATATCACCAAAGCAAAGCAAAGTCCGTTAATGTCACTTGCTCTTAAGTTACCACCTGTAGACCTTAATTCTGGTAACCGGTAATTGTAAATTTTGTTATATATATTGACCCAGAAAGTCCCAGCTAAGATCACGGAAATTGGCGATGGTTATGGAATGTCTGTCGCGAAGTAGTTTTTCAGCTGACATTATTAATTTCGTGACAGTAAATTGTGCCTGCACGATGAATATTTTTACCACTATCAGTAATATGTATAAATAGGTAATGCAAAGTTTTCTCTAGCTCTATAATATATTTATGGTTTCTATAATCTTATTATCTCTCTGTCAGTTTAGCGTACGATTATTTAATAAGTGTAACTATCTTGCAGCGTAGAGCTCTATCTTACTCGGTAAAACCAAAATGGTTTTGACATGTTATAGTACTATCAACGTTATGATAGCTCTCATTTACTTGACAGTAATGGCGGCCGAGTTAAAAACAATATTATAACATGTCAAAAGAAATTTGGCTTTGCCAAGTAGAATAGAGCCTAGACTGAGTAACTAGGCGGATTTAATTAAAGAGAAACAGTTTTAACTTACCAGTTTGAACATTTTGTTGGTTTGTTTGCTCGGGGCTGCTGGGCTGAGTGATGTCCAATTACCGCCGGGCGCAAACTTTATACCGAGTTACGAAGGCCGCGGACGCAACGGTGGCCCCCGGTGCAGGCCGCACGTCCGAAGAATTACTATTAGGTGCCGGCAGAAGCGAACCAAAATTTTATTCTGGCATTGAATGATAGCACGTATAAAACAACACAATATAATTTAAGAAATACTTAGCTTATATTAAATATTTTGTATATTTTTAAAGTGATTGAGAATCATGTGATATAGACTAAAACAAACTAATCGAAACAAACAGGCAAGCATTTCTAAGCCCTACAGACATTTGTTATCTTAAGCCTGCAATTTAAATACCGCAATCTCAAGAATGCAATCTCGAGACTACAAACGTTCAATACTATGAAGATGCAACGCTTCTACGCTAGTCAATTCACATGTTTTGTGACCCCCAGATCGAAGCACAATAACGTAAAACTGCTGCTAGTAAGACGATGGTAGCGATCCAGGCGGATCTTGCATACCTATTGTTCTACCACCGCATAACTCGCAACTCACATGCGTGATCAGAGCTGGTTTGATGTGCTATTGGACCAGGATTAAGAGACATGCAGGGCTCTCTTAGCCTACTTCTGCACAGTTCTCTTGCCGTTGTTACGTATTGGTACCAACACGGGTATTATAATTGTCGTGTCGCTGCCGTTTGAGCTTATTCAGCCAAGAGAATTTGCGGTGCAAAAATAAGACGCAGCTTAAATGTTAAGGCTTATTATTATGTTTGTGTATAACGGTAAATTAACAATCAATTTCTAAAGAAATATTCCCAGAGGAAAGGGTATTTTAAGTTTCTGCTTTCAGTAAATTTTGAATAAATTATCAATTTGTCTGAGCACTGAACATAACCCACGAAGAGAAAACATGAAATTTTATAAATAAATTTAAACGAGGTATTTTTAAAATTGAGCCCTTTATTATATGCGTATTTTTAAATTAGAAAAAAATAAACACCCTAACGAAAGTTCACCTTAATTAATAAGTCAGTACCTGCACCGAGGTAAATTAGACTTTTTATTGCTTTTTGTTGTTAGTTCCTAGGCATATTAGATTGCAGTTCACCCTATTGCATTGTAATAAGGTCCAAAACTGGATATTTCTTTTTATAGTCAACTGTACAAACTAAATTTAATTCATACACTTACCCACTAAAGAGCATTCAAACGTTTCCAATTGTTTTAATGTGTACCGATAATACAAAGGCAATGTATAATTTTATTTAAAATATTTGTGATTTTTAGTACCGGTAAAATGGGGTTAAATTGATTAATTTTAAAAATAAATCTCTGGTAACTCCCGCTTTTAATCATAAAATAAATTATTAAAATTATTATATTAGCGACTACTCATTTGGAGTAACTTAAAGCAACTAGAGGCAGATTACGGTAGACGGCTTTGTAGAAAAAAATATATTAGCGGTTTAAAATCTCGTTTCTTAAAATGGGGCTACTTTGATTATCCCTGTGTTAATACTACAATATCAAAGTCGCCCCTGAAGCATGTCAAAAATGAGTGGTTTTTTGTTTTGCAGTTTTTAAATCCAATTTGTTTGAAAATACTTCAACTTGTAACATCCAGGTCGCGGCACCAAAATTGTACCATCCTGGTCACGGCACCAAATTGTAACATCCTGGTCACGGGCTGTGACACTACGACTTTAGTCTTAGTCGTCTGTGTCTCTCACAAATATTAAGTCTATGATTGAAGCGTAGATAAGTAGAATATCAGTTAGAGGTAGTGTAAACATAGCGGCTTTTTCTTAGTCGTCTGTCCCTTTCATAAGTAAGCAAAACTTTTGCCATAGGTATATTTACAAAGGATAAATTTAGGCTGAAATAAAAAGCTAGAAGAAGTAAAACCATGAATTTTGAAATATTTAAATTTTAGAATGTTTCTGGATTTGAAGCATCACAAGGCAAAAAACGTCAGAAGATTTTTAGGTATATAATGGATGCACGGAGAAGACTCCAGGTCTTTCGTAATGGCTCTCGGAGCGTCGTGACGATAAATCTTTTATTCTAATTTTGGGGTGGGTAAGCTTTGCTTTTATTTTGTCAGTTTTCCTTAACAAAAGGGAATTATTGAGAAAATATTAAATTCATTTCTAAATTTTAAATAAACAATTTAGAAGTACGTTATAAAGGACATGCTACTAAATTAAGTGGGAAATTCGATTTAAAATAACTAGTGCCTTTTGGAAAGTAAAATTCACCAAAGATTATCGTTTACAGCGTGAGTGCGCTGGCAGAGTTGGAAAGCGCCTAACGGTGCCAACTCACTCTGTTAAAACCCTCACGGGTTAAGCCTGCTTCCTGTGCAAGAAGTAGCCACCTTTAAAGGCTGCTGCAGTGTTGTAGCGGCTTGGGTGTTGATTTGCACCTGGTTTCTCCTGATTCGCTACCAACGCAATGGGTCTTGCCCTCTTTAGGGTACTGGCACGAGGCGTGGATTCGTCAACCATTGCCTGATAGAAAATCAATGATCTCAGTCCTGATGCTTACCCTCATTTCCTATTCCCGAGAGAGTCTCATCCCAGGCTTCGGCCGAGACTTTCTCACCAACACATATGGCTTAGGGCGTTAGGCACACACGAGACGCCATCTCAGTCCTATAGTTTAGCTAGATGTGGATACGAGTTTAACGTAAATGTGAGGTCGGACCTCTAGTTTTGATTGGGGAGGGTTTTAGAAGAATACTTGGGTTCTCAGAGTTAGATAGGAGTAAAATATATGATCCGCGTAAAATCTAAAAAATATTAAAATATATTTAATCCGAATAACATATAAACTAAATTTAGAAGGTCAGTCAATATAGTTTAGGGATCTAAATCTACAATTTTAAAATGTTTCGAATCAAATTCTGTATTATTCTAATAACAAATACTTATAGATTTTTCTAGTAAAATTCTAAAAAACAATATTTATTTAAAAGTTGCTTACTGAAATGAAAAGAAATAATTTTTTAAATCTCATTGAATATATAAATTTTATTTCAGCTAAAACAACAGGGATATCCAGTTGTCATAACCTAGAAATGTAATTTATTATTAGCTGCTAGGTATAGAATATTGTTGAATTCTAAGAGTCTATTTAAGGTATTTAAGCTATGATAACTATTTACCATTCTGAGGATTTTATTAAGATATTTATAATATTTCTTTTCCTGAGTCCTTAAGCTATTTGCAGTCATGAAGTTTCCTACAAATTCTTAAACTGAAAGTTTTGCATAAATAATTTCTCTTGGATATAATAAGAGTCTTTGAGAGTCATTGACTGGACGCTGGATGATGCTCCAGAGTTCAATAGTAGATCAAGGTCACTTTGAACGCTGTCCGTAGGCAATGAATCTCATAATAAATTCCCACGGGAATCTACAAACATATGAAATGATCTCCATATTACTTATATAAACTGGTCTGATTACAAGAGAATTGTATTTATGAGACTAATTCGCTGACAAATGGTTGAAGGGACTACAGAATGAAATATTATTTTAACTGAACCTCGGATCTGAATATAAGCTATCATCCTTTCATCTTTCATCAATTTTCTTATCTTTCTACGACTTGTTTTAGCAAATTTTGGGATTAGATTTATTTCACAATACGGAGAGTTTAGTCAAAAATTAATTCAAAAGATTATATAATATCCACTCTCCTTTGGTGATCCCTCTTGTCCATTTCCTAAGAATACTGACTGAACTACCAAGACATAGAGTCAAACGTCTTGTTGCAATCATCTTAGAAGCAGAAAATAGCTGGGGCGCTGTCCAGTCTGGGTCGAGGCGCACAATCCATGAGGGTACTCAGGGCTGTATAGCACAGCCTAGGGCGGGGAGTGAGCCCGGATCTTGGCTAAAATTATTATATTTTTAAATTCTGAACTTTGCATACATCATTCATCAGGTTCTCATCATAAAAGAAAATGGGTTATTTCACGGTTTCTAATGTAGGTTCTTTAATCCCTAGACAGATCAATTGGCCATATTTAAGCGTATTTACTATAAACAAGATCAATTTTCAATAGGTTATTATTTAGGGTATAGTGTGTGCATAGGGTAGGGAACATTTCGGTACACGTTGACCAAGTTTTGGGAAACGTAAAGCCTTGGTTAGGTAGTTCGGTACAAACTATTAATGTTTTTCGCTTGCATATGAGACATATGATGATATGAAAGTAGGTAATGTCGCGAAAGAGCTAAATAATAACTCAGACATTACACAAAATCCATATTTAAAAAAATTATCAAAGTCGCCTCGCGATTCTAAAGTCACCCCATTTTACGGTATCCTAAAGTACCGAGCATGTATAGGCATATTTTATCGACGTTATCAAAATCACAGCTTTCAAAACATTGCCCTTCTCTACAATAGGTAAGTACCTGTATTGTTTACACAAAGTTAAAAATAGAGCGTAGACTCGTGTTTTAAGTTTCTAACTATGCTATCCCAGTTTGCAGGATTTCATTTTATCTCCAATGAAATCTAAAGTATAAACAACATGAAGTTTATTATGTTTAAATCTACTCATGTACTACCTACTAACAGCTAAAATAATAACGCTTGAAAGCTTTAAGCGAAAAGTTCCACAAATAAAAAAAATACTAGCGACCCGCCCTCGCTTCGCTTCGGTTTATGTGAGTTTTCTGTAACAACCGTACAATAAACCAGAATTTACTATACATAAAAACCTTCCTCTTGAATCACTCTATCTATTGTTTAAAACTGCATTAAAATCCGTTGCGAAGTTTAAAAGATTTGTGTGAAGAACCGTACGTGTAAATGCAGCTGTAATATTAGTAAAAAAACCGATCAAGTGCGAGTCGGACTCGCGCTCCGAGGGTTCTATATTTAAGAGGTAAGGGGGAGGGGGGACGGTAATTTTTTGTACATTTTTGGCAATAAATTAAAAAGGACGTTAAAGAAAATTTTAAAAAAAATTGTTTTGAAATGTGCAGATTGAGCCCTTTCATATGACACCCCATTTACTATAATCAAACTACTTTCATTTTTCAACCCCACATTTAAGACCCCTTTTCAATTAATTATAAAATTAATTTCATATTTTTTTTACTAAAAACAGATGCGGGCAAGCAAGTTGTACAACTATGACAAATTTCAAGTTTATAGCATTTGTAGTTGCTGAGAAAACCTGCTGTGACATACATACAGACAGACAACGAAGACACCATAAGGGTTCCTTTTTTACCATTTTGGTACGGAACCCTTATAGTTAAAAAATGTACGATTCGGAACGAAGATTGGAACTCCCGCGATCCAAACTTAACGTGTAAGGGCCGCTAATGTCCCCTGTATTACGATTTGAAATCAATAGGGATTCACATCCTTTCGGTAGGAGCTAAATCACGTGACTATTGGTATGTCGTTTTGCCCGTGGTCAAGGTAATATTATATTACCCCCAGATTCACGAGTGGGATCACATGCCGAACTTCGCACTATTGATTTGATCGATTAGATTAGAACCGGCACGTGATTATTCCCAGAGAAACAATCCAGTCAAATGGAAACCAATAATAATAGCATGGTCACCCGTTCCCAAAATAGAGGTGTGTAATAAGTTAAATTAATTACTTGTATTGAATAACACCATTCGCTGTGAATTCTCGGTAATTAGCATTGAGATGCTAGATTCTCATTTTAATATTCAGGCGTTTTTTGTGTTTTTAATTCAGGCGTTGTGTTGTACTATTCAGCTTTAACTTTTTTACCCAAAGCTGAAAATTTCTAGAAATTAAACATCATGAATTCATTATCATTGATCACGATCGATACTTCTTAAAATAGCTAGTAAGTAGGTAAAGTCTAGGAATTTGATTCCTAGACCACTTTGGACTATGTCAAAGTGACACTGTAAATAAAATCATAAGAAGTCTCTTGCGTTTTGATTGATAACGTCACTTTGACATAGTCCAAAGTGGTCGAGGAATCAATGTCCTAGACTGTAGCATAAATAATTTGGATTTCAAGAGCTTCTCTCTTTAGGAGGTATGTACTACACACAGTACCAACATTATCGTGGCCTCAGTATTTTATTTGATCAGAAATAAGAAGAGGTAGATACATTATATTTTAGTTCCCTTCAATTACATCCAAGTTGTCATTAAGGCAAAAATAGTCAACAATCACCCGTTCTATTTTGGGCCAATTTTATTTGAGTGCAAGACCTGCTAAATTTAGCAATTATTTTTTCATCACTCACTTCTAAAAGGGTGTTCGATGACTTATTGTACGCTTGACGTCAAAGATATGTTTACATGTTTTTACTTTATTCCATCGAAATAAGGTGCAAAATGTACATAACTACCCACTCACATTCATGGCGACCATTTCTATTTTCGTACGACTGTTGTGGTTTAAAATAAATGTATAAAGGAGACCAAAAATAACGAGTAACAGAGAATTTAAGAGTTTCTTTTAATTGTACTCACGACTTTTACCAGCTCTGCGGTCAAGATTTTGTAAATGAAACTGTTTCGATTACTGTTGAATTTGGTGTTACGGTTACTGGGAAATACTACAGGAAAAATATGGTAGGGATTGATTGTGATTGAGCGCTTTTAAGAATCAATTAAAAATAAACTATGACAAAACGCCCGGTAACGTCATTAAAAAAACGAACTAAACTGGTTTAGAACTGGTAATTGGAGGTGGTAATTGATCATGGTATCGGTTATAACATTTAAAAAAACGTGGATTTAATCAGTAATGGGCATATTGTAAAGAATTATATTATACTACAATATCGTTAACATCTATAAAAAAAAATTGAACTGTTCATCAAACCTATATTCTCAGTCTCAGCTTTCCGGCCAATTGTAGTAATGCCACGAATGAAATACTTTGTTGTTTTTTTTACCTGGCCAGTTTGTTGACTGCTGCAACAAGACTGCTGGATTCAAAGAATATTCTTATTGTAAAGGTGAAAAACATATTTTGTACATTCAGGTGACAGATCATTTATTCGTTCATTGCATGAGGGTCATGGTTATTTTGGCACGTCCTTAGGATTAACGGCGTAGGTAGTACGCAGAGTAGGGCGCGGCGTACCCGTACGCGGAGTACGCTGAGAGGGGTGCACTGTAGGCGGAGTACGCTGGGTACGCTAGCGGGGAGTACGCTCCGGGGGCTGTGTACGCAGCGGCTACAGGGGCGGTGTAGGCAGGAGCGGTGTATGCTGCGGCCACTGGGGAGGTGTAGGCGGTGTATGCGGGAGCCACAGAGGCAGAGTACGCAGCCGCTACAGGGGCGGTGTAAGCGGCTGCCACCGGAGCGGGGTAAGCAGCTGCCACCGGAGCGGTGTAGGCAGCGGCGAAGGGAGCCAGCACGCTGGGCTTGGCGGCAGCGACGGCCAGGAAGCAGACAGCGATCACCTGCAAAAAAATATGATGTTAAATCACTTACAATTATTGTATAAGCACCTATCTCTAATGGTAACTTATGATAATTATGGAACCCCTTGCTTTTACGCACAACTGCAGTGAATAAAATAAAATAAAAATAAGTAATTTCAACTAAGCACTAAATAAGAAGCACACAATCCGGATATAATCGAAAAATCAAGTTTATTGCTTGATTCTAATTTAAAAGCACTCGTGACTTAGTAACTGGTATATTAATGGCATCTCATATTTCAACTTACCAGCTTGAACATTATGTATTTACTTTAATGTATATTGAACAAATTAAGCAAGTATTCACGACAGAGGACGTGTGTGTGGTGTGCCGTTGTTCTGGTGGCCGTCCGTTTTATACTTTTACATTTGTATCGGCGGACTGCCCGGCTGTGAAGAAACAGCCTTGTGGCACCTGGTTAGAATAACAATTTGCCGTTTCTGTCTCAATTCGGCCATATTGTGGCGATGACTGGGTGGCGCTAATTAACAAATACCATATCTAATTAAAGCTTTCAGTGGCACACCCATCTTTGACTATTTGGTTGGTGTATGCCTCAAATGGGGTGGCATATAAAGATGAATTGCACTAAGACACAGTAAAGTTCTTTCACAATCTAGTTTAATTCGTTGTTGTATCGCAGTATTTCCTTGTTTAAACTTAATTAGTGTTTTAATAAATGGTGATTTATATTATACTCATAGTGTAGTGCAGTTATAAATTATTTTTGCTCTGTTTTTTTATTTTATTCCTGTTAATAAGTTCTTATATATGTATCACTCAAATCGCTTGAGTCTCTGAGCTCTGGATAATATTTTAATTAGTTATTTATTTATTGCACATTATAATATATTTAATACACAAAAGGCGAACTGAATCTCGTAAGGCATTCTCTACCAGTTAACCTTTAACGACCCGCCCACGTTTCGCTTCGGTTTATGTGAGTTTTCTTTAAGACCCGTACATAGTCCAGAATGTATTTTACATAAAACCTTCCCCTTGAATCGCTCTATCTATTACACTTCTATGCCGTGTGGTGCCGGGTTTAGAATGTTGCCACTCCATGTCTTCCCGTGGATGTCGTAAGAGACGACTAAGGGACTAAAGGCTGTGTAGTGCTGTTAGGCGATGGGTTTGCAACCTGTCATTAATACACTGGATAACATCTTAGCCTAGTTGTGCAAAATGTGGTCACAGAGTTATCAACGAGTTTTTGGAGTTGTTGGTGAGTCTGTGGCTCTGCCTACCCCACTCTGGGAATGAAGGCGTGAGTTTATGATGATGATGATGACTTCTATGTACTCATTGTCATCACATACTAATATGGCTTCGTTTATCGCGTGAAAAAATGTGGATAAAACATCCGTCACTTTCTGACACGTATATAAGTACGAGAGTGACGAATGCTTTATGCACATTTTTTCACGCGATAAAAGCAACCATACTAGGCCCGCTGAGCTTACTTTAATGTCATATGGGATATTATTCGATAAGTACTCTCCCCTCGGACTGGGTTCATAGCCATAGTCTTATTTAGCATAGCTATATCACTGGGTCAAAAAATCAGGGTGGTTATACATTTGTAAACGTCAGCTATCTTTAAAGAAATGCAAGAATTAGTTGACTTTTAATGATTCGATTGTAATTGTTAAAGAAAACTGTACGTTTCTTAGCAAATAATAATTTAAAAATGTGTGGGTTTGAATGGCTGCGCGCCAGAATTTTAGTTCTTGTTTAGTGCGCCAGTTGCAACCTGAAGTCTAGGCTTGTGCTATGGATACCAGACAACGAGAGAAAGAGTAAAGATCCAACACTCGGGAACAAATATGCATTATGAACGATCAACCAAGAGTACCGGGAATCGACCATGGAAACGCTATCTTTGTAGGCAAAATCACTATTACCAACTAGGCTCACTGTATCATCAATTTCGTATTATTTTTTATTCATTATGGATACGTTGTAAAACTACTGGTATATTATAATGTGTATATTATACCAATTATGTGTTGTGTTTGATAACTTAATTACTCTTCTTCGTGACTTTCCTTCCAGTTTCCACCCTTCTTCACAATTTTCCAGTTAATTTCTTAAACAGCAAGCAACGCTTCGGCGATTTCTCTAGCATTTCGAGCATCACATTTTACTCGTTTCTAACAGGAAAAGCCGGTCAAGTGCGAGTTGGACTCGCGCTTTGAGGGTTCCGTACCATTTGTCTCATACTTGGCCTGTTGTTATTATTTATCGATTTTCTTTAGAGTTGCCACTATACTCGTATAGCAACAAATTTGGCGTTTGTATGTTTAATTTCTTTTACGATAAACAATTACAAAAATTGTTTAAAAAATGTTTCTTGTGTGGGAAACCCCCTTATTATTTATTTATTTTTATTGGTTTTCATTATTTGTTCCGAAATCCAAAAAAAATGGGCTAGTATACAGTAAAAAAAAAATTACGTTTCAAAAGATCACCTTTTTAAAGTTAACTAGTACAGAAGGACGGACCACGTAGGGTTAATATTAAGGTCCCATTTGGCACTCTTTGCGTACTGAATCCTAGGAATCAATCAACGAGAAGTTTCTCATTAATTAAGGTGAGTTAGTCACAGTACAGATTGTTTGACACGGCTCCTTAAACCTAATCGCCTGCGCAGTACCCGCGCAATATAATGCAGGTGAACTGCTCTTGTTACTCAGAGCTTTGTGAAACATGCAGATACAAGCGGTAAGTCCGATACTGATACATAAGTACTGGTTTTCCTTTTAATTAGAAGAGTTCTAGCTTTGTTGCTTTTTAAGCATGTTTTAATCATGACCTACTCGTACAATGAAAAAATTACCGTCCTATTTTGTAATATTACCTAGTTATTGTTGTTTTTTATGAACTTGACCGAATGTACTTTTGGATGAAGAACCTTAAATCTGGCAATATTAAATATAGTAGATAGAGTACCTACCTGTGCTACAAGCACTAGCACTCGAAAATCCAGTGTAACTAGACATGTACTGCCAATTAATTACAACAGATTTCCGCATCTCATACGTTTTAACTCATTAGTATTTTTAGGATACGGGTCGAATTTTTCGTTCAATCGTCGTTTCATGAACGTGTATAAAGACTAGTGAGGTACATAATAAAAATTAACCGCTTTGATTTCCCCAATGCTAAGTGTGTTCAACTGTAAGCTACCAAGCAAGATTCACGGCCATTTTCATCCATTTATTGCGAACCACCTTGCGGAGATCATCGTTCTACCTTGTCTATGAACGCCATATTACTGCTTTATAATAGGCACAATTTATGAATTACGCATTAAATACAAACCACTCTCGCTTTACACTTCTAGGACACAAAACTGTTACTGTCTACTTATTGTTCCAGTGGTTCGTGGTACTCCTAGTGGCATTCATGGCCATGACTGCCGGGATTCACGGGAAGCGCGCTCAGCGAGTCCGGCCAGTGGTCGTGCCCAAGCCGGCAGCGTGTCGGCCGGTTATAATACGCCGCTGTTAACAAAGGGATTACAAGCTGGAAACGCTCGGAGGCAGTAGCGGTGCGGCGTAAAAACTGTATTCTTAGAAATGTTATGTAATGTGTCACACTGGGCTGCGCCGTTTAAGCTGCCCGCTGGTGCCGCATAAAGCTACTCGTTTGTTGTTATAAACAGGATACATATCCGTATTTTATTGAAAAATGTAAAAATCATGTGTAATTTTTCGTAATATGAACAAATTATACGTTTTTATTTACAAGTAACTTAAGTCAGACCAAATGTTTTTTGATTTTTGTCAATACCCTTTTTGTTGAATAACTATACCTAGTTGTTATGAAAAGAAACAGCCAGTTAAGATACAATCAGGTAATCTAATGATCGGTTGAATAGGTAAACAAACACATCGAAAAAACTTAATCTAGTTTGCTTAACTTAGGTACCTATAGCTAGGGTTACCATTTAGGAATTTGAAAAGTCCTGACAAAAAGCCTGACATTTCGATAAAAGTCCGGACTTTTTAGTCGCAAAATGGAAACATTACTCACTTAGTTACAGTGGTATGATAGGCCATCTAATTAAAATAAACCGGACAAATTAAAAAGCCGGGCTAAGTTCGGACTAGAGTGTAAAAGTCCGGTCATGTCCAGACTAATCCAGATGGTTCGTAACCCTAGGTATAGCACGCCTTGTCTACTCAGATAACCATCGAACCATTCGAATAAATAATGCCACACATGAACAGGTTTTTTTAGAGATTGTCAGTTTCTATGCGCCATAAATGCCTTAACAACACGCCAATTGTTTCATATTACCATAAATTTCATATTGAATGCCTTTGAAATAACGATTTCATACCACAGACATCAAATTACAATGGTCTGTTCTTGACTTTCAGTTTCAATACGATCAATATGTAAATTATGTAAACACCGCTTTAAAGACGTCTAGATTTTAGAATTGTTTTCACAATGAAAAATTGTTTTGCAATGATGATGGTACTCCTACTAAATGACCGATATCCGTCGTTCGTCGACGAGCCTCGCTGGTAAATCGGGTTAATTGGCCTTAAAACTCGGAAGAATACGCTAGTTTGCCTGAGCGCAAAGGTGGTAAACAACAACTACTACTACTAGGTATACTACTTATGTATTGTACTACATGTACTATACTAGGGACCCGCTCTCGCATCGCTTCGGTTTATGTGAGTAACACCCATACATAAACCAGAATTTATTGTACGGAAAAACCTTCCGAGAAAAATTATCTAACCCGATAGTGAAAACTGCATCAAAGACAGACGCGAAAAGTGACTTTGTTTTATTCTATGTAAAGAAAAGAACACTATGTGTGTACTGTCTATACTAATATTATAAATGTGAAAGTAGCTTTGTCTGTATGTTTGTTACACTTTCACGGCTGATCCGATCTCGATGAAATGTGGTATGGAGGCAGCTTGGAACCCGAAGAAGAACCGATAAACCTCTTCTACGCGAACGGAGTCGCGGGCAACTATTATAGTAATATTATAAATTTGACAGTAACTTTGTCTGTCTGTTTGTTACGCTATCACGGTTAAACTGCTGAACTGATTTAGATCTCGTTATATGAAGATAGCTTGATCTCCAAAAAAGTTGGATGCCCTTCTAGGTTGATGGTTGCTGAGGTAGCTTTAATTACTTACTTACTTAAAAGCCACATGGCCTTGCTGTAAAATTCGTGTTCAGGGTTCTGAAGTCAAACTGGGAATCCTTATAGTTTCGCCATGTTCGTCTGTCAATCTGTCTGAATGTCACACTCACTTTATCTCAAAAACTATCCAAATTACAAAACTGAAATTTTGTAAACATTTGTATACATATTTATACCACGCAATAAGATCAAAGATTTAATAAGTAGAAAAAATACATGTAAAGCAAGTGTATTTTTTTTTCTTAAGGCCAACGCGTGATATATGGCAGGGTTGGCATGTGTATGTCATTATCATTTTTACCGGGGACCGTTTAGTTACGATATATTGTACTCTAAAAGTGCGATTTTTGCCAGAGTTACCTGTCCCCACCCCATATAGCCAAAACTACAAGCACCTACAAAAAAAATGAAAAAACACTTATATTAAAGCACATATAACGAATTAAAAAGAAAATAACTATCACGAATAATTACCTAGACTTGTTGACAATACGATTACATGAGGCAATAATGCTTTTATTACGGTGTTGAATAGAGGCCCTGGCTTTATAACCGTTTATAACACATTGTATTTTCTTAGTGACACCCAGAATCTATAGTTATTAAAGATTGGCGATCATTAAGAAAAATATTTTCTTAAAACTTTCGAATGAAAATGCCTTTTCTCTAATTACCTTTAATGGCAAAAAGGAAAATGGAGCGACGAGTATAGACATCGTAAATATCCGCTAATTACCTCGTCTATATTAAAATCTTTATTTACATAAGCTTTATAAAGATATCAGATCACAACGGCACGTGCACGTCCGGTTGACTTTCTGTGACGCAAGGTAAAATGGTGACGTCTTGCGTTTGCAATCTTTACATACCTACAGGGTATTGTACTGGGTATACACCATATTGCCATTGATAGATAGATAGATAGATAAACATTTTTATTCTTCACAAACATGCACACGGCTGTTAAAGTCATATATAAATTAAAAAAAATATGCAATTAACCAATTAATTAATAAATAACATACAACTAAAAGTAATTTATAAAGTAAAGTAAGTATGTTTCAAACGCAATCCATTACGTTTGAAAAATGGACGTGTTATGGTATGTATTTGATCGGCCGCCATTATTGTCAAGTAGGTAAGTAAGAGCTCTCAAAACGTTCACAATACGATAACAGGTCAAAACCGATATTGTTTACCGTCATAGAATAGAGGCCCGGGCCTCTTTTCTACTGGTTTAAAACCGAATTGCCTTGGACGTGTGATAGTATTGTCAATGTTTTGATAGCTTTTATTTCTTGATAGCAATGGCGGCCGATCAAATACATACCATAACACGTCTAAAGCAATATCGATTTACCGAGTTTGAGTCCAGCTTCTTCATAGCGTTCGGTTGGGTAGCTATCACATTTGAAGCGTCAAAATTATATTATCTTTGATTTGTTATCGTATTGTTTTGAACTTGTCCGCAGTGTCACGTAAATAAGAGCTTTCGTGAGGTTGACATTACACTTTAAAGGCAATATGGTTTTACCCAGTCGAATAGAGGGCCAGTATATTGCCAATCGGGTTTCATAAAAAATCTAAATTCTTACTAGCGATCTCTTAAGAAACGGTTATAGGTATATCTACTGTGACTCTACGTATTTAAAACCTAATGGCTTTTGATTTACAATGTATTGTTAGCTTTTATTTACTAGACAGTATTGGCGACCGAGTTAAAAACAATACGAAAACAATAAGTGTAGAGACAAAGTAGAATATGGCCCATGTAGCTCGCGCACGAAAATTTCAATCATACGTCACGTTTTCGTATCGAGTTTATTATTCAAAAACATGAAGGTACCTACAACACTTTTTTGGAATCTATCCGTAGTATGAACCTCTTTACAGATTCATGTAATAAATAAATAAATCAATATCAGGGGACAGTGTTGCACCAATTGATCTAGTCCCAAACTAAGCTCTAGGCTTGTACTATGGGTACTAGTAGATAACGATATAAATACTTACATAGATAAATTTATACTTAAATACATAGAAAACATCCAGGACTCGTGAATATTAATTCACGCTCATCACACAAATATCTGCCCTTACCGGGAATTGAACCCAGGACCGGTTGCTTCGTAGGCAGGGTCCAAACCAACTAGGCCAGCGTGCAGCGCTAGGTCGTGTTCCTATACATTATTTTACGTATACTTCACGTTTACTACAGTACTCGATACGATAGTCAACGTCAATGTCAATGGCGATCAAATTTTACTACACGGACTCGCGGCGCATACAATATTCTTCTCGATGACGATACGTTAACGTCTCTTACTGATAGAAATAATAGTCCGTGCTCGAGGTACTGTACGTGTGTACGGCAATCGCACCTGACATCGCATCTTTTATCGGCATCGTGATACTTGTGTCTCAAATTATCTTGTGTATCGTGATACTTGTGTCTATTCTGAAACATTGATATATTGTCTTCACTACTGTAGCCGCAACGCAACCGCTTCTTTTCTCTATACATACTTAGTATAAACCATCCCCTGTGGTTAGAATAGTGCATGTCTTCCCGTGGTTGTTGTAAGAGGCGCCTAAGGGAATAGGTAAAGGCGTAAAAAGGCGTGTAGTACTGTTAGGCGATGGGCCTGCAACCAGCATATTGCAATATGCTGGTAAAATCTTAGCCTAATTGTGCAAAATGTGGTTACAGAATTATCAACAAGTTTTAAGAGTTGTTGAAAATTCTGCTAATGCTCTGTCTACCCCACTCTCTGGGAATGAAGGAGTGAGTTTATGTATGTAGAGGACGCCCGCGACTTCGTACGCGTAGAATTAGTTTCCCGCTACTTCATCGAGAAGAATATTGTTCATTCTTAATTTCTTCCCGTTGGGGGTCGATTTTCGGAAAATCCTTTCTTAGTGCTCACTTAAGTACATCATAAAAGGAATCCCTGTACCAAATTTCAAGTTTCTAGGTACAGTAGTTTCGGCTGTGCGTTGATATATAAGTCAGTCAGGTTTGCCTTTTATACATTATTATATAGATTAAACAAAGTCGCTTTCCACGTCTGTCTTTCTTTCTATCCATCTGTAAAGTAAGATATTTTTTCAGGAAAACTCACATAAACCGAAGCGAGGCGAGGGCAGGTCGCTCGTTATGTATACAGGGTGGAAAAAACGGACGCCACGTGGACGGCAACTACCTTAAATATTGGAAATAGCAATTTCTACGCAAAGGAGACTTATTTTTATTTTTGGAAAAAATAAATCCTGCATCTATGGATACATCCGTTATTTGAATATTATTAGGTAAATGCCATGGAACTGGTCTAAAACTATTAACTACTCGGTAGTTTTGTTTTAGTCCTTGCTCTTATAATTTTTGTAGCGGTCATCCCGCAAGGTCGCACATGACCGTAATACGTAATGTAGAGGATATTTGTCTAGTTATCCGGCCGGCGTCCGCGCATCGGCCGTATAAAAAGACTGCATCATTGGGCAGTCATCATTGTGATTTAGCGGTTGGCTTTATCAGTTCACTTGCAATCCTCTCCCGCCAACACACACCAAAATGTTCAAATACGTAAGTACGTAGTGACAATTTAATAATAGGTAGGTACTTAAACATTAACATAATGATATGAAAATCTGTTTCAAGCGTTTCAGACGGTTTTTAAATTGTTTAAACTTTGATAACACAAAGAAATAAGTGAAATTCAGCATCAATCTTAACAAAAAGCTGGTTACTCACAGTATCTATTCAATAAGTACTTCATATAAAAAAAAAGTTTCTTTATTATTTGTCTTTGCCCATTACTAATTAATGCGAGCACTTAAAATCCACATGTTTGCTCAAGTTTTCCCATATCATACCACGATATTTTATCCTATTGGATTCCCACCCACTCCCACCCACTCTGGGAATGAAGGCGTGAGTTTATGTTTCATTACCTTACTTATGGGGCTCTGTTCTACTCGGTAAAACCATATTGCTTTATGGCGGGATCCTCTTGAAACACCGACAGACATTTTAATTGAATGTATCATTTCATCGATTTTCATTTCATCGAAAGCTAAATTCTACTGAAACCTTATTATTTTAAGGTTATCTTAAGCATGGGATACTTAGGTTAGGTTGGGTTAGACCTGTAACCACCAAAAAATTATGACTTATAACTCCTGCACATGATCCTGTCGATGAAAGAAAATTCGGCGAAGTAAAACTTTCTATGAAATGAGTTTATGGTAACTTTTGATAGCTCTTAACTATTTACTTGGAAATATGTGTCTTAGGGCTGATTTTTCAATCCCCAGATAAAGCTATCCGGAAGGTAAATTTTAGCTCTGTCCTTTTCTTTCATATGACTTCAGAAGAGGATAGTAATACATTTAACTGACGGATAGTTTTATCTGGGGATTGAAAAATCAGCCCTTAAACCATATTTGTTTTTACTAAGTATAATAGAGACCGTATCTTTACGCCGATGGCACAAGTATTGTATTGTTTTGATGCGGGTATTAGATACATGGGAATTTCTTGAAGAGCTTAAACAGTGGTAGAAAGAACTTACTAGTTTTCATGTAACGAACTAAAAGTTAATTTAAATAAAAGCTTTTACATGACTTTTCACCGTACTGCAAATTGTATCGATTTTTTTTTCTTTTTTTTTCGATTTTTTTTTCTATTTAATCGATTTCTAGGCCTAAATCTTGATCCATATCTGAGGTGCAATAATCACATAGACCACGTGAACATGCTATCGCATGCTATCAAAGGCCTCTATTCAACACGGAAAAAAACCATATCGTATTTGATCTGTTATCGCATTGTAAACGTTTTGATAGCTCTTATTTACTTGATAGTAAAGATGGCCGAGTGAAAAACGATATTGTTTTTACTGCCTAAAAATGCCTAAAATAAAGGCGCAGTGAAAGCATATTGCAAAAACAACAGAAAATAGGTACGTACTTTAAAAGTAATTTACTATTCTTAATTCGAAAGCATTATTCGTTTTGGTCTTGAATTGTGGGTAATGGAAGTACCTAACAACAATTAAGTGTTATTTATGTTAAATTAGTGACACGCCCTCGCTCCGCTTCGGTTTATGTCAGCTTTCAGTAACACCCGTACATAAACCAGAATTTATCTAACCTTCCTCGTGAATCACTCTATCTATTGATGAAAACCACTATAAAATCAGTTGCTTAGTTTCAAAGATCTAAGCTTACATACAGAACAGAAGGCGGGATGCGACTTTATTTTATACTATATAAAGTTTAGTGTAATAATAACAATGGCAGTCACAATGACAAGGTTCTGAGTGTGCTCGACGTTTTTATTGGGTGACTGTACCTACGGTTAATTCTTATTGCTCACTTGTCTATCGCATAACGTAACAGCCTGTAATGATAGATTTAAGTTATTTAATAAATAAATAAATAAATAAATATTTACTCATTAAAGATAATTGTCTAATACTACCTACAGATATGTATATTTATATACCTACTTGTCGCAAATAAATTGAATTCGAAGCTGAATCAATTTGTTCCATACCCTAGTGCGTATTATTAATGTAATTTTTTCATGTAGCTAAGGCTCGTTCGATCAAACTTAAGTTGTCAAGATGTAGCTAATTTGTCCTTCTTATCGCAACACAACCCAACTAATACCTACTACTTCCTTCTAATGTGTAGTTGATGTTTAGTTGTTTCGGTGTTTAGTCACAATGACGAATCAAGCGAGAACGACTATAAATATCGGGAATGAAATATTAAACTAAAATAGATAACGTTCCGGACCAGGATTAATCATAGGTATGTTTTGACAAGGTAAATTGCATAGCTCCTTAAGTAGGGGTAAGCTACTCTACCCTTACTCACAAATATTTTTGACATTAGGTATCTTATGACTAATGAGGATTTTGAGGGCAATGTAACTTGGGTGTTTTATTTTATTTGAATTTTGTTCCAGCTGGTTTTCGCCGCCCTCCTGGCCTTCGCTTCCGCCAAGCCCCAGTACCTGGAATACCCATTAACCACTGCATACGCTGGCTACTCCGCTCCGCTGACGACCGCATACTCCTCTCCGTTCGCGTACTCTGCCTACAGCAGTGCCTACGCACCTTACTACAGTCCCTACTCCTACGCTGCGGCCCCCTACACGTACTACTACCGTTAAAAACCCAACCGGGTACAATAATTCATTCTGCTCAAGTGTTAAACACCTCTGTTTACTCTATGTATTTATTTCTCAATAATATAAATGAAACAATAAAGTCAATGGTAAATGTCACTTGAACTAATTTCAATGGTCCCCTTTTGATCCTTTACCTATTACGTTTAATAAATAAAATTCTTAATTGTTACATATTAGTATAAGCTGGAGGGTAAGCTGGTCATGCCTACTCATTTCTACGCTGCTGAATGGTAAGGACTTGTAAGACGTCTATTAAATGTAGTATTATGCCATTATTAGGTAAATGGAAGCCTGTGATGTCTATACAAATGTAACTTTACTCGTAATTGTTATAATGCGGCGTACGTCACAATGTACGCAATTGGGAACTAAAACAAGCAAAATATGGGAGCCGATTCAACAAGCATTCGACAAATTGGCGTTCAGGAACGATAAACATAGGGAAAACATTATTTTTGACGAAAATGTCTTCAATTCTCTATCTTCAGGTTTAATTACGACTACATAACTTTATTAACCAACTGACCAAAATCAGGCAGAAAAGTAAAATATATTCTTACATAATATTTAGGTATTTATTAGTAATATTAGTCAAATGATTGACAAGTAACACTTTGAAAAGAGATGTCACATAGAGAAGTCACATTGCAAATGTCATAATTAAATTACGACGGTAAATGTTATCGTACATTCTGACGCAGACCCCTCCAGAGACGCGTTATCAAAACCTTCTAAGAGTGAAAAACACGTGCCTCTCGACACGTGAATCGTTCGCGCGCGACTTGGCTCGCGCCTCAGAGCGTCACCGTAGCCGCACATTATTAGGGCCTCTATTCTGCTGGGTACAAACCTCATTGCTTTTCACGTGTTTCCGTATTGTCGATGTTTTGATAGCTCTTATTAACTTAACAGTAATGGCGGTCGAGTTGAAACAAAACCAAACATCAACAGTAATATGGTTTTACCTTGTTGAATAGAGCCTAATTTAACAATGTACTTGTAAACTAAAAGGCTTAAATAACAATGCGGTCCCTAAGCTGTTGGTTGGCCTAAAAAAACCTACATCTAGTACTATAAGAACGACACGGTGATCCATGCGATGGCATCGTCGTTACAGTCTCTCAAATAATGTTCCTGAAGCTTTAAAAGCTTTAGTAAGGCCCTGTCATCCCGGCTCATAGACTGCTCCGGAGATCCTAGAGCTGGTGCTTACCTCTCCCAAAGGATTAGCTGGCTGGCTGGCTGACTAACTATCCAGAGAGGTAATGCAGCCACTGTCATGGGGACCATGCCGCGAGCGGACCTGCTAGAGGGGGTGTTCTTTTTATAGTGGTAATTATCATTTATATCTTTAATATTTGAGTAGCTTACGTTTATAATTTAACTACGTTTAGTTTTAATTTTTATTATTGTTGAATCCTAATGTAAATATTTTTTTCTGAGAATAAATTACGTAGGTATTATTAGGAATGTTCCAGAACAATCACAGCTTAATTTGTAAGCCTGAATGACTCAATCAATGGACATGCTTGTGTCATGGATGCATACTAAGCGCCATTTTGCAATCGTCGCACGCACTTGTCGATTGTTGTTGTTTTAAGGCTGTAAAATAGGCAGTTGTTAACGATGACACATCTTAAGCTCCATATCGTAAGAGGTTGACGGATATAATAATATAA
Organism: Acleris cristana; assembly: GCA_948252455.1. Classification (NCBI taxonomy): domain Eukaryota; kingdom Metazoa; phylum Arthropoda; class Insecta; order Lepidoptera; family Tortricidae; genus Acleris; species Acleris cristana. The sequence continues at coordinate 8,001,087 of OX411784.1, read as the reverse complement.
TATTGCGAATTAAATACAACGAAAGCGAGATCATTGTATTCGACGTACAATTGCCATGACTTTTTGAAGTCAACAAGGAACCGCTATAGTTTCGGCATATCCGTCTGTCCATCTATCTGTCTGTCCGCGGTTTAACTCGGAGAATAATTTATATACATTTACTCGTAAATTACGCTGATGAAGTTGTAAAAAAATCTTGGAAAAAATCGGGAATCTCTCATATAATATAAGGTATTATTGTTTGACTTTATATTTACACTTGTGGTTTACCCTAACTAGAACAAACTGATTCTTGAGACTAAACAAATCCCGGGTTCTTCCCCTCGGACCGTGCTACTTTTGTAAATAGAAACCTTAGAGTCTTCGCGCCCTCATCGCCAGACCGGCTCGTGCGTCACTCGTAAGTTGTTTTTAGGGTTCCGTACCTAATAGGGTCCCCCTATTGCTGTCACGTGTTCGTCTGTCTGTTCGTCGACGGTCAGACAGGTTTTACAGCCAAACGATTGAAGTTACAGTCTTCAAATTTTCAAAGTGTACCAAAACCATAAATTTTGCCAAAAAATGTTTTGTAATGCTCCCATAAAGCTAAAAGGGGGCGCGAAGAAAAACATTGACCTATTTACTAAAAAATATCAATATATTGTTAAATCAATTATTTTCAGAAGCAACAGAAGGGATGGGGCGGGTACATTTGGAACGGAACCCTAAATGTGCGAAGTCCGACACACACTTGGCCGATTTTTTTAATCATACGCCTGCATCGTTTATTTGAAAGCCGTTAAGTGACGTTATTTGTTGCGGCTCCGGCTGCAGCACATGCTGATCTAAGTCCTACTCGTATTTGTGTTCTCACTACACAGTGCAATATTTCTAATTTTGCTGTAATCTTACTTATCTTGTTTTTTTTTGGTACTAAGTAGGTACCTATGTCTGTTGTGTCCAGTAATAGACGTCATTTAGCGCATCTGATTATGATGATGAAATAAAAAAGTGCGAGACGGACTCGCGCACCAAGGATTGTTTTTGTGTTTTAATTTTCGATGAACGAGTTTTTTTTCAATTAAATATGTCTTGAAAAATACTATGATTAATAAAAATAATAAAACAGTTTTGTAATTTGTGAAGCCTTTCAAAGACACCACATTTGCTGTATTACTCAACCTTTCATTTCTACCCCATTCAAGAACCCATTTTCACACCTATCTATGAAAATTATTTTTACGTTTTGTGTTCATTAATTACAGCATCGGACAAGCAAGTTATATAATATTTTTTTTAAATTTGATAGCTTTTGTAGTTTCTGTGACATACAGAAGATAGACACGTTTAGTTTCAAAGCAGTTGATATACAGTTCCCGGAATCAATACATTAACAACGAGTCTCGAACAAGCGTCAAGCTTTGTTTATATTAACTTTCTAGTTTCAAAGTCAACATAATTAACATCACTACATTTCTCGAAAACACATTTCAATAACCATGTTGTTGCTACTAAAGACGCAGAATACTCGAATGTTGTGCTATTTAGTGCAGTCTTCTGGAGCCTATAAATGTTGCATGTAAAATAATAGCTTAAGTATAGTTATTATTTAAGCGGAAATCTCTTTTCAACAGTAATGTGTTAAAAAGAGACTTCCATTTGTATTACAAGTTACAAAGTTTGCCAATGTGCCTATATTAAATTATGAGAGATCTGAGGTGTCTAATTGGTGTTAATGTAGGTAAGTAGAAGTTATAAAAAATAAACGTTTCTGTTGCACCCAATTGTATGCCTTACCTACGTGTAATACGTATTTAACTTTTGACTTATGAATAAACTACCTCAACTATACCACCGTCGTCATACCAAATCGGCCACATCATTAAAGTTTTAAAAAAATACTTCTTACTGTGATTATACTTTTAACATGATTTCATTACTTTTGGTTTTAAATGCTCAATTATACTTAAAGAAAATACATAATCTATTTCAATTGAGCATACGTTAACTAGACTCTAGTATACCATTGTTATACACGAACCTACCGCTGTCATAATCAGGCCGTCACAACGGGGCTACCTTATATAGATGTGTCATCTATTACCGAACCTAGTCATCTCACTTGGCAGCCATTTCCCGGCCCGCCACCGCTCTACGCCATTAATTGCAAAAGGCTTATTACGGAAAAGGTGTATTTCGGGCTACACATATAACCGGACGACCGGATTATCATCATTTAATTAGCTTGTCACAGATCGTTCTATTCATAAGTATCAGGGGACAATGTCACACCAATTGACCTAGTCCCAAGCTAAGCTCTAGGCTTGTACTATGGGTACTAGACAGCGATATAAATACTTATATAGAGAAATATATGTATTCTTACATTCATAGAAAACATCCAAGACTCAGGAACAAATATTCGCGCTCATCACACAAATATCTGCCCTTACCGGGATTTGAACCCAGGGCCGCTAGCTTCGTAGGCAGGGTCACTAACAACTAGGCCAGCGCGTCGTCAAATAGTCGTCATAGGATTCATAATAATTTTATTACATTCATGATATTAAAAGATTGCATTAGATAGTAGGAATGGTAACAAGTATTAGGGTATAACTAAAAATCGAAGTATGAAAGCAAGGATTTTTAATTTATTTTTTACATAAAAAGGCAATTTAAAATATTTTCTACATCTAAGTAATTAAATTTCTAGGTATTCTTGCACTGTAGAAAATTAAAGTAAGCCTTTTTTTAAACTTGAACTTTGTTTATTTTTTACCCGACTGCCCGAAGGAGGGTTGGTTTTTCGAGCGTGTGTATGTATGTATGTCTATTTGCTGCAGCCTATCGGCTTGATTTTAACATATATGAGGCGTCATATAAGTTGCTCACATTGCTCTAAAATTTGTTTTTTTTGCAGCCGGGTTTTTTGTTTTAATAATTGAGTTAATGCTTTAGTTCTAAGTCAATTATTACTAAATCATCATTTTAATACATACATCAAAATTCCTAAAGAAGGTGCGTTACACTAAATCGGCCTATAATAATATTACAAAATAAAACATTGACATTTCCGTTGATCAACCCTTTTCCACATTATTTTGACAGGAACAATGTGTCAAGTCTTTCACCGGCAGAACACGAGGTAAAATTTGACATGTAAATAAATACGTAACGAAATGACATGTGCGGTAATAGCAGTTGTCCAGTGCAGGCACCTGCGTTACCTACACAGGTATTCTCTTTAAAAAAAACGTCGCTTACTTTGTCACTGATTTCGCCTGTATATTATAATTTGAATCCGGAGCTGATCCGGTGGCGAGCCGTTATGTCTGCGACAACCTTAACAGTCCAATCGTCTATTCAACCCGGCTGGGCTGCGTTTGGTAAGCTACGCATCTTCTCATCCTAATTACTGCAGGGTTTAAATAAAAAAGCATTTAAGACACGTGCGATCAAGTAATTTACTAGTGCTGATGGGTCAAATAAAATTAGACTTGCTGGCTGTTTGTCGACAAAGTTATGGGTGCCGTATTACAGAGAATAACCCCCCCAGGACCGTCTTCTCTTGTTATTACGTAACCCCGTCGCTCCCTAAACGGACAGCTGTTCACAACATCGTGAAAATAAAACGTACTGTTTACGCGACATGTTTTCCTAAATCAACATCTTTTTTAGGGTTCCGTAGTCAAACTAGGAATCCTTATAATTTCGCCATGTCCGTCTGTCTGTCTGTATGTCTTCTGTCTCACTTTTTTACACGACTGTCCAAAAAAAGGAGTGTATTGTTTTCAGGGTTCATGTATGTATGTACGATTCTTTATTCCACCATAACCTCTAAACGCCTGAGCCGATTTCGATGTGTGTGGTATCCTTAGAATCCTTTCACCATCCGGGGTGACCTAAACTATTAAAATTGAAATAATGACCATGGCAAAATGACAATTGTTATAATAGGGATAGCGTTGAAAAAGTCCGGAAAAAATCCCGTTTTATTCCAAATGACTCGTTTTTTTCAGATTTTTATAGAAAAAAACCAAAGAAAATTTCTGCTGTTATTTTAATTTATATTCGGTCTTATTTGCACCTATAAAAGGGCGACATCGACGACATGAAGGCAGAAGCAATTAAAATAGGTGGCGAGAGTGACAGTGATTGACTATGAATAAATTGTCATTATTCATTTGTTATTTTCCTAAAAAACCCGAAAAAAACGGAAAAAAAACGAAATATTCATAAATTTCGGAAAAAAATATTTGATTTTTTCCGACATTTTCAACGCTAAATAGGGAACCCTTATACATTCGCCATGTATAGCTGTCCGTCTGTACGCGGTCTAGCTCAGAGACTCTTCATACTGTAGTAATTTGGAATAATTATACATATAAGTTACGCCGACAACCGACAAAGTTGTAAAATAAAATTTACATTATTTTTTTATATAACATACATCCATACGCAACGCAAAGGAAAGGAAATTTTTGTTTACATAATAATATTGAGTGAGGATTTGGATAGTTCTTAAAAAAACATTATGTACAGGCAACTAAAGTGTAGTTATAAAATTATGTAGTTTAAAGTGTTTAAATAGATAGGTAACTACATATATCTGATTTGAAAAGCATCGTGTTACACTAATCAGAAATTCAGACAGGAGCTCTAATCTACCTACTTGGTAAAACCATATTGCTTTGACATTTCATCATATTGTTTTTAAATCAGCCACCATTACATACATACATACAAGCACGGCTCTTTCCCATAGGTGAAAGCAGAGACCTTATTCCTTCGACCTGGCCCATTCTTAATACGTCCCCGATCTGGGACCCTATTCTCGTGACTTCGAGATGATTTTTCATGCGATATGCACTGTCAACTGCGTACATTTTTTTGACATATCTCGCATGAAAAATCATCTCGAATTCACGAGAATTGGGTCCCTTATCGTGAGACGTTCGGCCGCCTCCATTAGCTTCAATTAAATGAGAGCTATGCTCTCATAACGTTGACAATACGGTAAAAATGCAAAATAAATATGGCTTTACCGCGTAAACAAAACGAATCAGTGATAATGTAGAATTGTGTTACCCTTAATGTCCCATTTCAGTTTAATCCAGTCCCAACTGCACAGGCATGGATGCAAGCCTCAGTCAGCTAAGCCAAATCTGATCTGATGCAGACTGATTTTATCCGATAGATCCCCCTCCCGCAAATGAACACGAACATGTAATCGCTTAGCGAACCCTTTGTTACCCGTTCGGCTATTCAAACAAAGGGACTTTGAAACAACGGGCAAAATATACGGTTTAGTGCGAATGTATTACGCAATCCTACATGTAATTGTTATTAAAATAGAACTACTAACCTACCATTATAATTTTGTTCAACAACATTTTAAAACGGAAATCAAAATAACAATTAATTTACTAGAAGTTAAAAATTTATCTCTTTCGTATCACCGGATGAGCAGAGCAATCTTCCTTGAAATTATTTCTTAAAAGCCACGGGAAGTTTTAGGTGATGCGCGCTCATGGCCGCGTGCCTTGTCAACGTTTTTTTTACTTTTACGTTTTTATTACCTCCTTCTTCCCTTGACTTATTTATTAGTTTGTTTGTCTGTTCTGTATTAAACAAAACTCAGAACTTGCATTTTTTGGGTTCCGTACCCTAAGGCCTCCGCTATCCGTCTGCCTGCCTGTCTGTCCGTCTGTCAGCGGGCTGTATCTCATGTTCCTACCGTAACAGGTAGATGTAGGATGGTTGTTTGTACTATGACCATTAAGTATAAAATAAAAATACCTCGTAAACATTAACATGTTTTTGGCCCGATCTTAATTGTAAGGTGGTAAGGAACGTGTAGGAGTCCAACTTGCATTTTACCCGTTTTTCCATTTGTAAGTAAAAAAATAGTTTAGTAAGTATTAATATATTCTGTGTTTTATCAAAAATGAGATGTAGAAGCTGATCAGACCGCGGTTTGATTCTCGTCACGCGTCGGCCAATGCCAGAGACGTCGCCGAAGCAGGCCGGTTGCGCCACGAGCCGCTCCGTATAAATGCACGGCGCGCCGGCGCTGCGTCACCACTCCTGCGCCTGCTTCACACATCTACCACCACAACACACAAAAAACAACAAAATGATGAAGATTGTAAGTACCACATTTTTAACGCTGCGGTGCTTTTAAGAAAGACCTTTTTTTTATCTCCTAAACGAAGTTGAATCTGGAATGGATTATCACCATCACGTCAGCAGAAAGTCGTTATCAGCTGTACATAATCCTTCCATAACTATCAACGGACCAGCGTGACAGTGACGTTTTTTACAGATCGTAACCCTGTCCGCGCTCTTCGCCCTGTGTGCGGCGAAGCCCTCGGTGGTGGCGGCGCCGCTGCTGGCCGCGCCCGCGCCGCTGGTCACCGCCACCAGCTCGCAGTACTACCACCGCATCAACAACGGGCTGGCCGCGTACGTCGCCGCCCCGCCCGCCTACGTGGCCTCCGCGCCCTACGTCGCGGCTGCGGCGCCCTACGTCGCGTCTCCCTACGTCGCCTCTCCCTATTTCGCGTCCCCCTATGTAGCAGCCCCGTACTCAGCCCCTATCGTAGCCGTTTAGAATAGACCAAGCCAAAAGCACACCATGACTTTTATGTGATATTTGAAAATAAACGTTTTTGTTGCTATCAATTTGTTGCCCTGTTTTTTGTTCCCTTACAAGACGCTTGGAAAAACCAGAACACATTTTTTTGAAACACATAGGAAATACTTAAATTCAGAAGGAATTTGATTGGTTTACATAGTTAAAAAGCAAACTTATTTAAAAGAGGTATCATCATGAGTTTAGCCCTCAGTTGATTTATACGTAATGGATGATACCTTCACTGGTTTGTCGTTTTAAGCTGCCAACTATTAATAGATGAAAGCCCGATTTAACGACGAAACACAGTAAAGGTCAAAGTGAAAATAAAGCCTGATTGATTTGCGTGATGCGGTTTGCGTATCTAAAATGCACCTATTAAAAATATTACATATTTAACCAAGTATTTGGCTCATACTTATTAAGTAAGTATGGATAATTAATGATTATCTATACCTGACTGGGTATTTTTTCTTTGACCCTGCATGGTTTATCTTTAAGACGACGATGACGCGGTTGGCCTGTTGGCTGAGACACTAGTGACCCTGTCTACGAATCTAGAGGTCCCGGGTTCGATTCCCAGTAAAGGAAAATATTTGTGTGATGAGCAAGAGTATTTGTTTATAAGTCTTAAATGTTTTCTACATATTTAACAATATGAGTAAGTACCTAAATAAATAGTTGTCTAGTTTCCTCCTCGTAAGGCCCAAGTTAAATTTCGACAAGTTTAAATTTCGAATGACAGTCATGTTAAGTTTAAGTAATTTTGACAAACGTTCTTATACAGTTAATTATTATTGAAGAGTATGTGATATGAAGCAGATACATATTTAATATAATACAATTAAAAGTTAAAACTAAACTTATTTAAATTAAAATAAAAAACTAAGCTACTCAAATATTAAAGACGTAAATAATAATCACCACTATAAAAAGAACACCCCCTCTAGCAGGTCCGCTCGCGGCATGGTCCCTATGACACTGGCTGCGTTACCTCTCTGGATAGATAGCCCAATCCTTTGGGAGAGGTAAGCACCAGCTCTAGGATCTCCGGAGGTGTCTATGAGCCGGGATGACAGGGCCTTAATAAAGCTTTTCATATCAGCTGACCAAGGTCCCATGGTCTCCACTGCAAGCGCCACAAATTCATAATTATTTAATAATGATGAATATTTGCGGCGCTTGATGGTTTGGGCCTGATCAGCTGCTGCACCGGCCCGATTACGGGTTGACTGGACGTGGGACAGGGCGAATGTGTCAACACACGTCGCGTCCCACACCAGTGCCCTACCCAGTTTCCACGGCACCAATGTAGCTCCGTCTGGTCGCTTGCCATCGTCTCTATGTAAACCTGCTGGTTCCAGGACAGCTGGTACAGAGGCAGTGGCAAGCGAACGACGGATCAGATCATTAATTGTGCCATGGCGGTACAAACGGCCGGCACTTCTAAAGCATGAAAGGCCATGTCGTCCCAGCTCACTCACTTCCTTCCCGCACGTGCAAGTATGAGGTTCACAGATTCTAGCTCCAACCCGCAAGCTTATTGCTATGCGCAAGCAGCTTGGGTCCAAGACTGTGCCTATATGAAGGTTCTAAATGATTGAATATCCTAACATTTTTTATTGAGCTATATTTTTCATGTCTAAAGATGAACAAACAAGGACATCATATAAGTACCACCGTCGTCTTGCTTTAGATATGAAGATTTGAGTATCTAAGTCAAGCATCTGACATAGGTTTCAATTTCTACACGTCTTATATAAAAGATCTTATTGTAAGATCCAATTTATTATGAAAAATAAGAAATTTTATTAAAGGGTTGATAGTAACATAATAAGTAAAAAAAATATTCAAGTTATACCTACTTATCTAACAGTGTGTCCATAATGTAAACCTATTTTTTTTTTCAATTTTATTCATATGCTATAAATAAAATTACTCATTCGACATTATGTACCTATGTATAACAATTTTGAGAAGCTACAGCACGTAACGTCCAATTTCTAAAAAAACATTTTGTTACCTTTACTTTTTAAGAACTTCTTAGCACTTATCCTATTCCAATTTTAATTTATGGCTTTTACTTCTGTCAAGAGTAATACTAGAGGGTATTACTAGCGAAATAAGTCCATAGATATCACACGCGAGGACAAATGTTCCGTTAAAGAGTAAGTAAGTATTATGTCTTGTGGACTAAACAGAAGCACATGGGGTTAGCTCCACGCGCTTCTGTCAAGTCCCTTCTTAGCTTCCCGAACGTATATTTTAACTAAAGTGCCCGGCAGATAAAAGGACAATCCTGACACATGCACTACCCTGCTGAATATGGATAATGTTGACAGCAGTCAAACCATGCTGTTATTACTATTCCCTCACACGCGACAAATAAGTTTGGCATTGTTTTACAGCTGTCAACAATGTCAATAGTCAAAAACTTCATGGTCGTGCAATGTGTCAGGATTGACTTATTATCTGCCTAGTACTGTAGTCGCTGTAGCATGAAACAAATTATATAGAATGCTGAAACACTTCCAACTGTTTCTGAATGAAAGTTACACTTGACACTAATTTTTATGACCGTTTAAACATATTTTGTTTCAGGTTGACGACGCCGAGGAATAACAATGAATGTCCCTCGTGCATGGGTCATTCTGAATAGTCGGCCATCTTCTCCATGCTAATTTAAATTACGCAACGGTCTCGCACTGTCAATGTCAGCGTTTAGATAGGTAACTAGCTAGTTTGTTAGCTACAGTTATATTACTTGTGATTGTAGACGGGTACAAAGTGTAAATAGTAACAGTTAAAACTTAACAATATTTAACCAAATCACCCACAAACTGCGCTTATGGGAGTCTCTAGTCGGCGCCTCACTGGCAATGCAAAATAATGTTACTTCCCTTATACTATATTTAATTTTACCGCATCTATCATCAATATGGGTGGAAGTAGATTTTCACTCAGTGGAAACTAAGCCACAAGAGAAGAGGGAAGAAGTATATGGCAGGGCAAACTGGGTCAGCGTTACAAAGATTGGACTCAGTAGTCAATAGATAGGGAGGCCTGAAGGAGGCTTTTTTACCCAGCAGTGGGACATAAATAGCTAGCTAAGATAAAAAGAAAAATAGATAAATAAAATCAAATCGGAGAAATACTGGAAAAGGGCCGGCGAATCTTAAGTACCCGAAACCGACGTGCGTGCATGACTCGATGTAATGTGGAAGAAGCAAAAGAGATTTGTCAGGATCGTAGCAGGTGGAAAGAAGTGGTCTCTGCCTACCCCTCTCGGAAACAGGCGTGATTTAATGTATGTATGTAAGATAAAAAGATAAGATAAGATCATGGGAAATGGATTGAGAAACTCTTGGCGCTACAGCCTGCATCTAGGGTTCTTCATCACATACTGTCTTTCCATCCTAATCGCCTCGATGTATGGGACATATCGCTGTTCTATGGGATTAGCTTATTTCCGGAATGATACGACTTTCAGGCTCCTAAAGAGATGAGCCTATTTTTTTTAAGGCGGTATTAAATAGACACTTTATGGATGGCAGTAATTTTCTTTCTGCTGCGCAGACTCGTTTGGAGGCAAATAAAAGATAGCCAAATCAGTCCAGTGGTTCTCGAGTGATTTGAAAATATTGTACCCATATCGACGGCACCAATTTTGGACACTTTTAGCAGAAGGCACCAATAATGGACACTTAACTCTTAATTCAAAGATAATATGGTCATAAATTGTCTCAAAATAAATGAATAACCCTTATCTTCTGTAACATAAGAATCAAGTGTCCATCATCGGTCCTTGTTCATTAGTGTTTCCATCTCCCTAGTCTTGGGGCCGCCATTCCGGGGCTCTATTTTACTTGTTATCATATCGTCAACGTAACGCTCTTAATTAATTAACAGGGAAACCATTTTACTCGGTAAAACCATATTGCTTTTGACATGTTATTGTATTATTTTTAACTCGGCCGCCATTACTGTCAATTAAATAACGTTTACAATACGATTACATGTCAAAAGCAAGATGGTTTTTACCGAGTGGAATATAGAGTTATTTAATCCCTACTGAATCTTGCATAAACAGCTAATCAGATTTGCATGTTTTTACACACAGACCATGGCCTCAATGAACGTGAAAACACTTTTTATCTCTCGAGTCTATATTTCCCGGAGGAGGAGAATTCGATTCGTTCATTTGTATATTTAGAATGTTGTAACTTGGATAGGAGTGAATAGGTCGTTAATGATGCGAACGTAATCCCCGACCTCATTATTATTAATGCCCGTTCTCAATATTTCAAACAAGAGATTAAACCGAGGATAGATTCGGTCACTTCTGTTTAAATTTGACGCGATTTGTAAATTGCAAATGTAAGATTTAACCCGAAGTTACCAGATATACGGTACCTATCCGCGGTTTAAATATGGGGATAGAGAATACGTGAGATAAGGTCAGTCGTGGGTCTTAAAAGGAGTTGCGGAAAAAAAACGACATAAAAATAGTCATCACCATCATCATCATCATCATCGTAGGGCTTTTCCGCATTCTTTGGGGGTAAAAAACTGAAAATGATACAACGCATGTTTATGTTTAAGTTAATTTGAACAAAGTTAATGAATTTTATTGAAGGTTTCTCGCTCCTATCCATGTAGGTATTTTTAAGAGTTTAGTAATTCACTAAGAAGTTATTATAAAAATAAGTTGAAAGCGCGAGTTGAAGTTGGGCGAGTTCTTTGATAGGAAGTTAGCTGAAATACTTAATGGTTAAAATTCAATAATCGAATAGAAAATATGACACATTTGAAAAATTCACCAATCATTAAATCTGAACAAAATGCGTCACATTTTGGACTCGAATTTTGAATTTTATCCATTATGTTCAGTTTACTACCGACCAAACAATTGGCCCTAAATGAAACATTTTGAGTACAAGACGGAGAAAATCGGGATAAAAGTGAAAATAACCGAACTGCCAGTAGGCGCCTGCATCGTTGGTATTGCAAAGTCAGTCAACGATCTTTTAGTAGTGAAGAGTCATTCAACATACGCGTATCAAGGAGCTCAGGCCCTTATTCCACTTTGGTTTGGTTCATACTGTGGACGTTATGATAGTTCTTACTGTCAAAATAATAAGAGCTACTATAACGCCAATATTATGATAACGTTGTAGAAACCAGATGGCGTAAAACAAAGCGTAATAAAGCCCCAGGCGATCAAAATAAACTACGGTTTATTCTATCAAATAAACGACGTTGCTATCAATTTAAGTAAGGAGTTTTTTTGTTCATGTTTACTAGGAGATTGTTGAGTATTCAATTAAAATTTTATGATAATAGAATAACAATAATTTTATGATTATATTTTAATGGTGAATAATTGCTGTATTTAGGTAGTATATATTATGATTATATTATTATAAGAAAATTTAATTTGACGATCTCAGTATGTTTGCGTATTTTTTTGTTTTGTGCTAAAGTAATTTTATACTGTATGACTATTGAGAAATAAATAAATATGATATGATATGATATGATATTGTTATTTATTTAGGTGCATTTTCATATTAAAATTACAGTGTTTATTTTTAACTCCGATGCAGAAGGGTGTTATTAAGTCTATTGTGAGTATCTGACTATCTGTGTGTCAGTCTGTGCCATCGTAGTTACCAAACAGATAGCCCTAGTTTATAACTGGGGTGTTTCTTAGCTGGGTTTGATGAAAATCAAACAGGGTGTTTCAGAGTTATCAGCGCTGACAGTAAGGTCGCAATTACAACGTTTTTAATTTCTCACAGCACGAAAAGCATCCTTCAGCGAGAATGTAAATAATAATAAATAAATAATAATAGTTACACATCAGGGGAATCTCTCACACAAATTGACTATGGGTATTATGGGTTGGGAATATGGGTTGTACTATGGCTACTAAACAACGAGAAACTTATTTATATAAAGAAATAGACACTTCATAGAAAACATCCAAGACTCAGTAACAAATACCTACTCAAGCTCCTCACATAAATATACCTTTACCGGGTAGTAGGTCTGATGTGGGGGCGGACTGTACAAGACCAAGGAAATTGGAATGCATTGGAGAAGGCCTAAGTATGTCCTGCAGTGGATGAATTTGGCTGAGCAAGAAGAAAACTAGGGAAAAGTAATATCATCCAATTTTCAATTCATTTTTGTATAACCTTTTAAGTTCAGCACGCGTTAAAACTTCCACACATATTCTCTGATACTTGTAAAAGTATGGTGTGATTTTTAGATCGTGTTTCAAAATTAACTACAAGTAATTACAACTCAATTTATAGAAAGTTGCACTCTTCACCGGCTGAACGGAATTACATTTTATACTAAAATCGGTTTAAGTTTCAAGCATTATGGAATCAAGGACTGTATTGATTAATTAATCTGATTGATGCGCTCGTATTGCGACGCTCGCGTAAGAAATGGCAGTTTTTCATTAAATTGAAATTTACTTTAACCTTGATACGGGATACGGGGTCATCTCGCTCCTTTTATTTGATACGGATCTAAAAATTACGACAATATCCCTTTTTTAAATTTCATAAATAGTCTGTTGACTTGACACTTCAATGGTGTACCTATACGGGGCTGGTCTCGTGATAAACGTATCTGAGTCAGTCCCCAAAGACAGTTCTAGCCACCGTCAGCGCTCGTTACATTAAATTGCTTCCCCGATGTGACCAAAACAGCAAAAAAAGATCAAAGAGTAAAATTTTATTTAAAAAAAACTGTATTAAAAACACTCATCAGAAAATTTCAAGTTACTTTCACGGTACAGTTCATTTCTTTATTCCAATCCTCACCATAGTGCTGCAAATCTACTCTTATTTACCTACTCTCTCACATACAACAAATTAAAAATATTAGTGTACTCTCTTTTTAGGTTTATAAGTCTTTTGGGAGGTTTATAACTTAAAGGACGTAAATTTTAGTAGGAAAATCGATTGCTTGTTCTTGTTATGTTGTTATGATGTAACAAAACGCAATATATGGAACCTAGGAAGTACTTTCCCAATGCCCAGCGAAGTGTATTACTATTCCTTAGCCGTATTTTCAATACGATTTTCGTAGCCATTGAGGACCGTGTCCTTACCCATTGAACCATTAGGTATTCCGCAGCACCCGCCACGTTGCCTCACCTCCATGCAAAATTTGTTACACCTATATAAAAGCGTTGGCTCTATTTTCTAACGCCCCATTATTATATCAAAAGCGGTGTCGGAAGGGAGTACAATAATGCTCATAACGGTAATTTCGCAAGATTTTTAAGGATTTTTATTTTTTCTTCGGTACGTACATTAACCATGGGATTGTTTCAGGTATTACTACTTTTAACAGTATGCAGTTACGCACACAGTTCCGGAGTGGTAGCAGGACCCGCCCTGGCACCTGTTGTAACTGCAGCGAGCTCTCAATACTTCGAAAGAACCTTTAACCGGTTGATTGCGGCGCCAGCAGTGCAACCAGTGTTCCCGGTGGCTCCTGCTCCTCCAGTGATCGTGGAGCCAGTCACTAAGGCGATTCCAGTTCCTACGCAACGTATTCCAGTACAACCTAACGTGGCTATCGCTGTTGCTACCGCCCAAGCTGCACCTGTAGCCACCATACTCCTTCCACCTTATCCATTCGGCCCACCACCTTATCCATTCGGTCCACCACCTGCCATCAATTTTATACCTTCATCACCACCTATAGTTGTACCCGACGAAGATTCTAGAACGGAACCAACGACAACGACCAAGAAAGTAAACACGAAATCGACCATAAGAGAACCGGAACCCACGACGCCCTTACCATCAAATTCTGATAACAACTTTGTTCAAACCTTGCCGTCAAATCAGAATGTGGGTTTTAGTGAATACTTTGCGCCTCCACAGCAGTTGCCCCTAGAGCCGGAGAGGCCGCAGAAGCTGAAGACGACAGTGGAAGTTGAGCCGGTTCCTTTAACTTACATTGCACCTCCGCCTCTGAACCAGCTCCCGTTTCAACAAATAAAGCACGTCCATACATTTGTGCCAGCAAGAGCCAATTTCATAATAAGGCCCGTGCTTGGGCCACTGAGAGTACGTGGAAGGCCTGTCCGGATAGTAATGTACAGAAAACCAGCCCGATACACAAAACCACAATACCCTAAAAATGCTTTGAGGAAATCCAACAAGGCGAGGGACATAGAACCTACCACGTTTAGTCCCTTCATGAGGCCCATCACTAAACCGCCAAGACTGTAAAATGAAAAAACAATGTTATTTTAAAGTCACACTTGTTATATAAACACTTTGTAAATATGTTCGTGAATGATGAATCTTGAAATAAATTTAATTTATGACTTTTTAATGCCTTTTTTATTTACTTACTTGCAGTCTTCAGAGTTAAAATTCCTTTACTTATTTTCTACAGTGTAAAATACAGCATTAAATTATGGATAAAGGCATATAAACCGACTTTCCCAAATCTATCAATCTCGTTTGATACGATCCAATATTAAATTGACATGTTATAATATAAATAATAATAAAAGACAGATAAGCAATTTTTTATGTCCGTATTAGTTCAATAATAAGGCATTTTGGGACAAAACAAATTGTGGAAAATCCCCGGGAAAAAAATAGGCACGACAACGTGTGCAAGATCAGCTAGTAAATAACAGTTCGCATATCCCCGCACCAACTATGGCTATTAAATACATAATGAGATCCAAACAAACGGAAAAAATAACCCTCTACATTTAAATTACCAGCTTAACTAGTCACGTTAATCTGAAGATTAAACAGTACATTACATACAAATTTAGGCGAATCACTACAAAATCAACTTTGTAATTGGAATCTTGGGACGCCTACATAACAAACATGTTATTGAAACATTTGGAACGTGCTGATTGCTGGTTGTTTATGATGGTATACCTACTTGGTAAAGAAGTATGAAACGAAATATAGCTTATTATGACATGTGTTTCACTCAAACACTATTACGGTTCACGAGATACAGCCTGCTGATAGACAGACAGACAGGCAGACCGACACAGCGGAGGCTTAGTAAGTAGCTTAGGGTCCCGTTGGCACCCTTTAGGTACGGAACGCTAAAAACTAACGTAGAGACATATTAGTGGCAACACACCGCTCTGCTTGCCACGAACGTACTCGCCGAACTGAAAGAAAACCACTTTCATTTACCTACTATACTGTGTTAAAAAAACTGTCAAGTTAGAGTCAGACTCGCGCACTGAGGGTTCCGTATTTAAGATAATTTGGTTGGAAAACGTATATTTTTTTTTGTTATGAACTTTATTTTCCATGCAATAAGGGACTAGCCAGCCTAAATTTTTATCCACATTTTTGAAGTTTTTTGATATTTTTTCCGTAACTATAAAATTTGACAACTTCATTTTATTTTTCGCGTGAAATATAAAATCTTCCTTCTTTCTTTCTTTAAATCAGATTTTTTTCAGTTTTTTGGTCCATAAACTTAGGTCATTTTTTACGTTCTTGGCTAAATCAAAAAATACATCACGGAAAATTATAAAAGAAATAGTTTTGAAATTAGTAGAGCGAACCCTTTCGTATGACGCCCGTTAGCTATAATCAAATCACTTTCATTTTTCAACATTTTAACCCTGTTGTTTGTTTACCATATTCCAAATTAAGCAAAATTGGGTTTCATTCAGAGCGATAAAAAGGTAACCGCTTTTATATGTACAATCAAGTTTAACTTATTTTTGTCTTTTTTGCTATTAAGTAAGAACCAGATACATTACTGATGGTAAGTTTCAGATCGCCAACAAAATTTTCGATAATCAGTGCCTTGTTAAATTGATTCGAATTCACTCTTTTACTATCCTACGATTATTTCCTATATATTGCTGCGCAACCCATAGCCTGGTCATATTTTTTTTATACAACAGCATTTACGTAGTCAATTAGTTCGCAAAGGTTCCGAGGTATCTCCTAGATACCCTCATACGACGACGACGTGTTGAGCGTAGTTGGTAGGGACCCTGCCTACGAAGCTAGTGGTCCCGGGTTCGATTTCCGATATGGGCAAATATTTGTGTGATGAGCGTGAGTATTTGTTCCGAGTCATGGGAGGCGCTGGTAATTTTTTGACGTGTACATTACTGAATAAACATCTTTCATCTTTAGTATTATACCCACAGTACCTAAAAGCTGTGTTTTTTTTAAAGAGGTTGCTGTAGTTAATTTAACTTAAATATGGAAAATAATCGCAGTCTGGTGCGTAACGAAACAAAATTTGTATTCATTGCCAAGTGCGTCTTTCTAGCCATATTAGTGCAGTGAAAACAAATTAGAATTGCAAGTAACTACGCGCAGATATGCAAAACAATCTTCAGGAGAATCAAATCAAAGCGTGCATCAAAAGTGTATCATGATGATGAAGTTAACAATGACTTACTGGTCTATTTTTTGTAGGTTGTCCAGCTTTGTGTCGTAACGGCACGTGTCCCCGATGCGTGCCCGGAGTCTAACAAGCTGCAATGCCGTGACGAAACGGCCCGCAAGGTGAATCTTGCTGCAGGCTACCGTATAAAAGCTATTGTCACCAACTCGGACACATCACATTCGCATCTTCTGTCCGCTACAGAAATACATACCAAGAAAAATGTACAAAATTGTAAGTAAGAAAAATAGCAAGTAATAGAAAATAACATTACTTTAACTATATGTTATGTTTTGAAGGTTAGTGCTAATTTTTAAAATAACGTTTCTTATTACATAATTACAGGTGTTTCTCGCTATGGTCGCTGTTGCAGCTGCCAAACCTAGCATAGCTCCGGCGGCATTTGTGGCCCCGGCGCCCTTGGTGGCAAGCCCAGCGCGTCTAGTTGCTCCTGCACCCGTCGTGGCCCCTGCCCCCTTCGTAACTGCGACCAGCTCCCAGTACGTAGCGAGGAACTATAACGGACTTGTTGCGGCAGCCGCCCCAATCGTCGCTGCCCCGGCGCCTTACATCGCTCCGGCAGCCAGGATCGTAGCACCTGCGGCACCAGTAGTTGCCGCTCCTGCCCCCTACTTTGCCCCAGCAGCTAAGATCGTAGCCCCGGCAGCTCCATACGTCGCTGCCCCGGCTGCCCCATACGTGGCTGCCCCGGCCGCCCCTTACGTGGCCGCCCCGGCTCCCGTCTTGCCCGCATATGCCCGATATGCTTCGCCGTACTTTGCTTCACCGTATTACGCTCCTTCTGCTCCTTTCGTTGCCCTTTAAAGACTGACTATAATTTCTACATACAAAATATTATAAATGATATTTTTATACGGCAGTTGAGTTGTTTTATTTATTTAAGTTTATTTTTAAAGGACTCGCAACGTTAAATAAAGCTGTCAAGTCTAGCCGCTGTGAGGCATCCCTTCGAAGCAGACGGTGATATAACTAGCATAGTTTATACATTCATATTACTTTGATTAGTTTGCAACCAAAATAAACATGGACCTTGGCTTTAAACAATGATCTACACAAACAGGGTGGTTACGTATGCATTTAGTGGAAAATTTCCTTTGTTAGGCTCATGCGTATTTAACTTACGTTTGACAAAGTTTCAAGGAAGTCGGGTAGTCCTTGACGAAATTAAGTGGGTATGTGCGAATAAAGGAGACCTTGTTACATATCGAAGCCATACCTGAGCAGTGAAAACAATTGGAACATGGCTGACCTATTTATATATTTACAATTAACAGCTATGATGGGTACTTGCTGGAGTCGCGTCGTATGACCAAAGAAGTTGTCATGAGCGTAAAACAAAACATAAAAACTGCGTCGTTCACAAAAAAAACCTGAGGTGAGAAGTGAGTCGAGTCCTATGTGGTATCAACAAGCCATTAAAAAAATCCTAATTGAGAATGCACGCCGAAATGTGTTTTGTACGCATTAACGACGGCACGAGTTAAACTAGCCGGTTAATATTATAGGTAGCTACGTCCAGATGAAAAGTGATACGCTTAATAGAATCACATCCCAGATCCTTACAAGTCATCATTCGTATTAAATTTTAACCAAGACTTATTTTTAATACCTGCAATATAATCGTAAATTATGGTCAATATCTTTAAATTAAATCAATAGATGCTTAAGTGTTGTCCGATTAGCTGAATTATTCAAAAGTCACCAACTAAAACCCGACTGGCGACCCCCTTTATTAAAATCGGTACCATAGTTTAGGAGCTAGAGGGAACATCCTATTTTTGACATTACACGACTACCTACATTTGACAATTCATACATACATACAGTGCAGTTCACATACAGAGGTCTTAAAAATTAATTCGGGCTCGGGTAAAGTCGGGGAGACTCGTATACCTACACGCATACGAGAGCGAATGAGAGAGAGGTACAAACCCGAAGGCTTTTTTAAGACATATCCCACTGTAGACTGACAAACGTTTAAAATTTCTTCTGACTTATCGCGTTTGGGTATAACGGGGTAGAGGTATTTATTTTCTGGTGGTTCCGTGTGTAAATCCTAATTTAAGATCAGAGGTATACAAAATGCTATCATTTTATGATCTGATATTTCGATGGTAATATCGTTAACTTAAGCAATAAATTATTTATTATTCATTATTATTTGTATCAATAACAATGTACCTAAGAATGTAGTGCAGTGGGACGCAACAATGATCCATTTCTCTGGTCCACGCGCTTAGCTCTAAACCACGTTTGAATACCAAGTAGATAATACGACCAGACAACATAGCACTTCCAACAATGAGACTTAAACTTTATCTCAATGGGAAACAGTTCTTCCAAAATGCCTTGTGAGATTGTCATGTCGCAAAATACAACTCAGTTTTATCCAGTACTCATTAGGATTCAATTCAAACACGATTATGGATATTTTGCGCATTAAGCTTTATATTGAGGGCATGATTTGCCCGTGGACTCATTTTACGATGCCTATTGTTCAATATTTACAGAGTATATGGGTCAAGACTTGTGTGCCCATTTCTGTGTAATCAATTCCTGACGCCAACTAAAGAATTATATAACCTATAAAAATAAGATGTTTGTATTAAGAGGGCGCAAAATCGTAGATAAACCAACATACGATTAAACCAAAGCTACCGTTCTGTATAATTCAACATTGGGTTAAAAAAAACTATGAGATTCCAATGTTATATTACAAGTAGGTTTTATACAGTGATATTCTGTTACAGTATTTTGAAACATGTACAGAAACTGGTAATGAACGAGTATGTAGTCTTCGAGAAGCTATCAGTCTAGTCGAGCAAATTTACTTACCATTTCGCATTACCATTTATGTCAGAAAAACATTATCTACATCACAATGTTTATCAATTTGTCTATACATTTTTTTAATATTGAAAATTAAATAACACCTAACATTGTTATTCTATGAAAATTTTAAATATTTACTACTTTTTATCAAGGCCCAGTTTATTTACACGATCTTATTTTAATTACATTATTCTAAAAAGAACATTGTGAAACGGCGTGCATAATGTCATGTACAATTATAATAGTGTTGTTAACTTGAATTGATCTGGATTGTGATTTGTGTTGATATGTTATTGTGTTAACATCATGTTATCGTACCGAATTACGGTACCTACCTAAATCCGTGTTTAAATGATGCAAACTGTATTGAAGTTAGTTGCTATTCAAGTGAGGCACCCCACTTTAAATCCTGCACTGTGATTGAGTAGAAATTGACAAATTTATCGATTGCCGATTGTATCGATATTTACTCGACTCGTACCCCTTAATGCATCGATATATATTTTAAACATCTCTTGTGATCTCTTTAATACATCGAAATATAGATTTTAATCGGACACAAACTTACATATATGTGCTACGTTTTTCAACAATCCGCTTTTGTTTGTTCCTTACCTTTTTAGTGTTGTGAAGAACTTGACCCTTACAGTTTCGCCATTTCCGTCTGTCCGTCTGTCCACAGTTTAGTTCAGAGACTCTTGGTACTAAAAATCTGTAATTTGACATACTTAATTATGCACTAAAATTACGCTGATAAAGTTGCAAAATTAAAGAAAATTTAAAGAAAAGGTTTTTTTTTACGTTATAACATAGAATGAGGTGTCATTGGATAGGGTAGCTCATCTCGTCAGTTATCATCTACATATATAGTATATGAGTAACCATCTTCACATGAAAAAATCAAAAGTGATTTTCCTAATAGCTATCGGCAATCTTCGTTTTTCTATGACGCACGAGTGACAAATATACTGTCAGTTGCGAGTGCAAGCGTGATAGTGATAGCCAGCCGAAAGCTATTAAAGATCTGGGAATACCTCCTCATAGTTTAAAGCCCTGTTAACATTTTGTAACACCAACAAGTGTGGTTACCACACAGTCCCTAAAACCTCTTTAAAGTTATATAACTACCCTGTCAATGGGCAAGCATGACACATACGGCACCGATGGCGCCCATGTAGGCAACTAATTGGGCATGCGCATGTCCTGCCGAAGGAAAGTGAAACCCATCACGACTAACAAAGACGTAATACTTGCAACAGTGTGAACTATATAATGACAAGTGACACATTCATCAATACACAACTAGGCTGTCGCTCGGCTAATCAAGTCGTGCCAAAAATCAAAATGTCGGCTCTTAGATTTGTAAGTACCAGTAATAGTTCGATTTACATAAAAGGTCATAAAAAAAGAAACTAAAAGATATTTACTTTTTTTGCAGATCATCTCTTCCATCGCCATAATTGCTAGCTGCAACGCTAGTGGCATAGGACACATTGTACCTGCAGTCAGATCATTTCCCGTGGTGCGATATGCTCCGTTTTATAACTTTCCTCATGGGATTAGATCCATTCACGCCGTGGCGCCGGCTCCTCACATAGCTGTAGCCCCAGCGCCAGCATTACCAGCGCCTGTGTTACCAGCACCGGTATTCCCTGCGCCAGCTCCGCTATTTGCTCCTGCCGTACCGAGGTTTGCTCCTGCAGTAGCAGCTTTGCCGCCTGCACCTGTGTTTACAAGAGCTTTTCCGGCGTTACCAGCTGCTCCTTTTGCACCTATCGTGAGACCAGCCCTTGCTCCAGCTCCGTTTGCTCATGCGGTGCCGGCTCCTGCGTTCGCCTCAGCTCCATCATTTGGCCCAGCACCAGCCTTCGCCCCAGCACCGGTCTTCGCTCCAGGACCTGCCTTCGCGGCTGCTCCTGCCTTGGCACCAGCTCCAGTCTTCGCACCTGCGCCAGCACCAGCCTTTCTACCAGCGCCTTCACCTATTGGATTAGCAAGAGCTGTTCCCTACAACGTACCTCACCTACACTTATATAACAGATTCCTTGCGCCGGCGCCTCTGGCCCCAGCTCCTTTCTTCAATAAAGTCGCGTGGAAATGAATCTAGTCCGGCCCTAGTTTGTAAATGAATGGTTGTTTTAGTGTAGTTAAGTTAATAGTCATTTTTGTACATGATATAAGGCTGTTCTTTTGTATAAGAAATATAATTATGAAGTTAATTTATTGATTTTTTTTTATTATCCTAGAAATCATTCTCCATCAGTAATAATCACCTCATGAGCCATCGTATAATATATGTAATAATTATAATTTTTGTTTTGGTTGCTTTGTTTAATAAGATCTTGTGAATGCGTAGGTACAACTTCCTAGTTAGATTTAAGCAAGTTAGTATGAAGGCAAGACATTATTACTAATAAATAAATATTACAATATGAAGCAACAAAATAACAATCGTATTTTTGTTACTCGTAGTTAGTAGTTAGTTTAGTAATCAATCAGTTCAAGATGTACTTTTGGTTAGATCTTTTAAAAAGATAAAAATAGCGATATTTATTAACTTTGTGTTCCTAAAATACCATAAGGATAGCGAGGTTAAATTCCAACTTTTTAAACTGATACCTTAAAAAGATATCTTGCTGCCACTGGTCGGGCCATGATAAGTCTTTATATATTTTACTTACTTAGTTAATTTCTCTGAAAACACCAACAGTTCCAAGAAAAAAAACTCTAAATATTTTCTTGATTGATGCAGGATTTTAACAATTGATCAATTTTCACGGAACTATTATTAAAAGTGGCTTTAAATTAAATAATCTTGACCTAATAAAAATAACTAAATAGTAGCTAAACCTTGTCATCCACATTTTGGCACTTTTTGTGGATCTTACTGCCTAACCTATAAATTCTCGACAGTCTTAATTAGGTATATGTATACAAGGACCTATATTTTTAATTAAATAATAAAAAAAAATGAGAGACGCATATGATGTTGAAAAAATTTAATAATGTTAATTTTACAAATTATATGTAAGTACACACACAGTTTTTAAAAAACCGGTCAAGTGCGAGTCGGACTTGCGGACGGACGGACAGCGTATTGAAAGGGTCCCGTTGGGCTGCTTTCGGGCACGGAACCCTAAAAACTGAGGCTTATCTTGGACATATAATGACATATCCTTTAGCTTAAGAATGTATTTTTTTAAAGTCAGTGCTGCCGGTAATTAATAATGGTTTTTAGTCAAGTAACTCAATAACTTAGGTGCAGTGTAGGTATGAATGAATGTATGAATATGAATATGAATATGTACTTATATGTTTTTAAAATTAATCATCTTCATAAAATAGGAGTTAAATGTCTCAGAACATCATCACTACATACCATAAAAAACACAACATATAAAATATAAAAATTTATTTACACTCATACCAAATTTACAATTTACATTTAGTTTTAGGAAGGAAGGTCAGTCATGTTTTCTTAAATCTATCGTACAAACGCCGGGGCAACTCCGAAGGGGGCTCGGACTATGGGTGCCGCGGGGGCATAGGGGAATGGCGCGGCGGGGTAGGCCGCGGGAGCAGCGTAAGGGGCAGCGAAAGGCGCAGGGGCGGCGTAGGCCGCTGGGGCTGCGTAGGCCGCTGGGGCTGCGTAGGCCGCTGGGGCTGCGTAGGCCGCTGGGGCAGCGTAAGGAGCTGCGGCGTAAGCGGCGTAAGGGGCAGCGTACGGTGCAGGACCAGCGATGTAGGGAGCCGCAAACGGGCTGCCAACCAAGGGGCTCACTGCTCTATTAACCACGCTGACTTGGGACGCGTATGGTGGGATGTTCTGTGGCACCGCGTGCGCGTAGCCGACGTGCGCTGGCGCAACCAGCGGTGCCGCCACCGCGGCGGGCACCGCCACCGCGCTGCATTCAGCCCCAACGGCGAACGCCGCGGCAATCAGTACGATCTAGAAATAAAACAAACGTTTAAACGATATGTCGCGGGATTGGACATTTTATCAATTATCTGAGATTCCAAAACTAAAGAAGTTATTTAAATATCAGATAATCTTCTTCTTATATTGACAGAGTAGTTCCCGGAGCAATTAAAAAGCAGTGAATTTATTTTTTAAACTTAATTAGTTACCAATCTACTTACAGATTTGGAAGAGAACATTTTGCTTGTTTGTAGAAGACCTTCCTTGGCGAAAAGAAGATGTGATGTGTGATTGCAAAGAAAAAGTCGTTCCTTATATACGTTGTTTATTGTGATTCAGATAGCGTGCTTGTAAATAAACATTATTTGACGTATTGCAGCGGCCACTTGGGATTCAAGTGCGCGCGCGGAGAAATGGAGCACGTTGAGAAATTCTTTTCGATGCGAAAACTTTTGCAACAAAAAACGCAGTAAACGTTATGACTTTGACGGGATTTTTTAGGTTTTATTATGTGGCTTTTGCCCCTAGCTTAAACAAGAATCGGCACTTTAATAATCACTAACAATAACTGATTACCTACGATTATTCAACTCAGTACGGTTGAACTCAAAAGTAGCTACAGTATATTTTAATACCTTGTCGCAGCTATTAATATACTTAATTTAAACCACTCTCTGTTTAATAGGTACTCTACTGACCAAGGAACTAAAATGTATTGCTACTTTTGAGTTCACTCAAAAAAATAGTAGCCAACCAAGAGCGATTTCCTCTTAGTTGACAATAAATGAATACAAACTCAAACAACAATAGTTATAATATTACTTAGTTATATCAAACAAAGCTGATACCTAGTAATAACAGCAACTTCTTTATTGATTCATCTTTGTTGATGCATCTAACGTCTTGTAATAAGACGTTAGATACTCCACTAAGATGAATTTCTTGATTCTATAAGAGCCTAACAAGACTCATGTTAGGCTCGTATGGAATCAAGAAGCTTATTTATGCTCAATAATCACAACCTTGATAAATAGAAGCGACCATTTTTATTTCAGTGTTATACTGTACGGGAATGTTCGAAAAAATACTTAGTCTTAATTATACAGGGTGTCCCAGAAACCGACGTCAATGCGCCTAGGGCTGATAGAGCAGCTAAAAAGCTATCGATTTAACCCATATTTATGTTAAGCGATTTTTGCTAGTTTCGGAGATATTGATCATTTTAATCTGAATTTTTGTAATTTTCCCTTATGTCCATGTTTCGAAAAATCATTAATTTCATGTTTTATTTTATAAGTTTTCAGCGGTATCTTACATAATTAGAATCATTATGAATCAGCGAAGTTTTTAAAACTATTTGCCTTTTTTTTAGTACCTATTTTGTTTGAGTTATCACGTAAAGTTTTTTTTTCCATACAAAGTGAAAAGCAAACACTGGGATACCTAGTATGGAGTAACAAACATTACGTAATTACTAAAAAAAATACTGAAAAAAAACGGGCACATACAGATTTAAAAATGAAATCCTCAAATGCCGTTCGCTAAACACTATTTAACTTTTGTCTTGCTGTTTTATTTAGTAGTTACTTAAGTATTTAGTTTTTATATGCACCATAACTTAAACTGGCACAACAAGTTTTCCTAGTATTTTTTACATTCGCCACTTACATAACCTGCAGTGAAATTGGTGTGCACAAAGTCGAAATTAGAATGCATCAACCGTCATAGAAGTCTGGGTCAGGCGATGTGGCGGTTAGCCAGCGATGTCCTGTGCATTATTAAGACGCGCATGCGCCGCTCGTATTGTTGCTCAACTATATCACATTTCGTATAAAACGTGACGATGCCCTGGAGACGATACAGTCCGCCGACTCCTCCGCTAACGTCCAAACTTGTGAGCAGTCACATAACCCAAGCACAATGATCGCCAAATTCGTTGTAAGTTATCATTATTTCTGGGATATAAAAAGCCAAACTTGATAGAACTTGACCGAACCTACTAATTCTAGGATCATGTTCAAAGCATATCCCGATCATTATCGCCATTATATCAACCGAAAGATGTTCAATGCTGAACACAAACCTTTCCCTATCCTGTAATATGGTATGGTATGGTATCCTGTGGTATTTTTTAGTAAATTTGATTCCTAACGTTTTACAGGTTGTCTTCACCCTGGCACTTGCCAGCACCAACGCTAGCGTGCTTCCCCTAGCCGCGGCCCCCGCCGCCCTCGTGGCCCCGGCGGTTGCCCCCGCGGCGTACGCAGTGGCGCCCTACGCCAGCTCGTACTCCGCCCACACCGTCAACCACGCCGTGGCTTCTCCCGTGGTGGCCCCCGCTCCCGTGGTCGCCGCTGCCCCCTACGTCTCTGCCCCCTACGTCGCTGCTCCCGCTGCGCCTCTCGTAGCCCCGTCCCCTTACTTCGCTAGATACCTGTCCTCCCCTTACATCCTATAAACGAATTTGGTGATATCATTACCTAAGTGACTTGCTCAATATTTACTGATATTATTTTTATTTTTTATTGTTTTAACCAATTACAAAAAAGAACTATGTTTTAGTTATTTCATTTTACATATGAGTTATAGTTCCCATCTATATTCTACACAGGAAAGTGGTAAAAAAAAACATTTTTCGATCCTATTCCGTTACAACATATCTGATGGTGAATGTACCAGCATTGATTTCGATATACAACTATATTTGATAAATAATCTCTACAGATGTGAGGATGTCTCTAAGGATGATAATTCCTACAAAAAATTACCGGTACCTACCTTAAGTATTCTATGGTACGCTGAAACGCTTTTTCTGGAGTATAATATATACTTTACTTCTTTGATAAACAGAGTGTTTCAGAAGCGAGAATCCTAATTATCTACTTACTCCATTTTAAACCGAAAATACAGACTCGTGACCATCTTAATTGCAGATTTCCCAGTAATAAGGTGACGCTTGATAAATGCTCAAAACGAATATGAACACGCAATTTGCTCATTAATTAAGAAATGTTATTCAACATATCTGCGGAAATATAACTCAGCACGTGTTTGAACAGAATGAGAGAAATAAATCTTAATGTAAATATCCATACATTCGCAAGCAAGCAAACATATTGTACAGACGGACTTCTATACAACCAACAAAATGGATTTTATAACGGGCTTATAGTGTTTAATTGCACTATTTCGATCTAGAACAGCATCAATTACGCTCACAAGGGCCTAGTGAATAATGCGCATGCTCACCTAGATATGAAAATGATAACAAGTCATGTGGCCATGTGACAGAGACCAGTCAAGTCATGTGGCCATGTGACAGAGACCAGTGTCATTGAGAACGCCCTCAATTGCGTGTCACCTGCGTCCGGTGCACGCCAGGCACTTTTCACGTATGCTTTAATAAATTTTAGTCAACCTACAACAACTAACTGAGTTGTAGAAGGGACGCTAAGTCTTGGTCCACGTTATATAATCGCTACTCGCTAGTTCCATATATACTACAAATGAACAATTTAATAAGTTTTGAAGTTCTAGAATTCATTTCCATAGTAAATTTTGACGACACGTTAGCCTAGTTCAGTTATACACGTTAGCGGTCGTCCAGGGTTCAAATCCCGGTAAGGGCAGATATTTGTGTGATAAGCGTGAGTAATTCCTGAGTATTGGATGTTTTATATGTACTTAAGTACGTACCTCTGCATGTAAGTAAGAATATCGTTGTCTACTACCCATCATGATAGTACCTACAAGCCTAGAACTTAGTTAGGGATTTTTCAATGTCAAAAATAAACTAAAGCACGTGTTACTAAAAAAATAGAGAAAGGTATTCATGATCTTGATCACTTAGTAATTATACAAATTTCCCAAATGCCGAAGAAATACAAATAGAAGCAATGTGAAAGCCGTCGGTATAATTTAAAACTAATCAATCGCCAGTGGACGCGGTTGCAACACTTGCAACACACACGCCGACTTAGTGCGTTAACGCCAGAATACTTCATAGTGGTTAAAAGTTCTAAGATTCTTTCTAGTGTAGTGTGCAAATAAAATACGTAACAGGCCTAAAAATTATACTATTTAACAAGTCAAAATACCTTACAGTTTATGACGTAAAAGTTTTTATTATTTTTTCCTGGTATATTAACGTATGTACTTCATTAATATGAAATACTAGAGGACGCCCGCGACTTCGTACGTGTAGAATTAGTTTCCCGCTACTCCCCCATTTCTTCTTGTGGGGGTTGATTTTCGGAAAATCCTTTCTTAGTGCTCACTAACATTATTAAAGGAACCCTTGTACCAAATTTCAAGTTTCTAGGTACAGTAGTTTCGGCTGTGCGTTGATATATAAGTCAGTAAGTCACGTTTGCCTTTTATATAGATTAATAATATACCTAACATATTTAGTACCTACATTTCGCAAAAGTATCAAAACTATATCTAAAGAGTGATTGCTAAACTTAATACATGAGCAGACATACAAATTCTCCCGACCGGACCGCCACGTGTTTCTATCGAAGTAGCGTTAGTTTCTAAATAACTTTACTGAGAAAACTTATAAGTTATAAGTACCGTTGTTTGTTTCCGATTGATGTATTTCCCTTTGTTAAAGAAAATATCCCGGCAAAAAGAATTAAGGAAACATTCGTGTTTATTTAAGAAGCTCCGCTGAAAGCTGATTATTTTCGGAATTTCTTAACGTTTAGTGAGAAGTTATCTTTTCGTTGGTATTGCTGTCAAGTCAACTACAGTTAGGGTACAATATTTGTCGTGTAAAAATATTGGTTGTATAATACTGTTTCAACTTTTTCTTTACACTTAATACGAAAACCTCAGCAGGCACCTTCAGAGGACCGTGTAAAATTTGACTGATTTTACACGGTTTGATTCACTGCTGATACCTATAAGTAGATATCTACTGACCGAGCGTTTCTACCTTCATACTTGGTACTAACTTCATGTCTGTCACCACTGCGGCCCAAATATGATTGTGATATAAAGGTTTCCCTTTAGGTTTTTTTTAGCCATTCGTGCATTAGCAACAAAATATAGCATGCTTGAGTATGGCTTGCCAGTTTAAGCTATTAGCAGCCTGCACACGTAAAGTTCGGACCGCAGGAAACGCCACGCGCCGTTCCAATCTTCGTTCCGGATCGTACGTGTAAATGCAAAGGCCGCTATTAAGTGAAATCACTTAATAGCGGCCATTCTACTTTTATTTAAAGTTAATTGATGTTACTAAGTACATTTGTTTCAGTTTCTATTAAACAAATCCGAGTTCTTAAAGTTGAATATAAAATAGCACAGGAACCACAATACGTTTATCGAAATAAACGTCCTTAACAAAGATAAATGATATTAGGTTTTACCTACTTCATTTCCATTTATTTCAATAGTTACGATGTAATAAAAGTTAAGTGTTGTTGGTAATAATAACTCTACAATTTCCTGCTTTTTATGACGCTGTTATATATCTCAAAAATCCTTGTTAAAGCTACTAGTATATTTCAATTAAGTACTTAATCTAATAGGCTGATAGAATCTGTTCAGCGAGTCGTGTCTAATAACACAAAGGTAATGTATTATAGACGTAATGTACTTAATGCCTGCTTTTTTGATAGGAATCATTTAACAATGTTATCACTATAAGTATATAACGATTAAGAATCTGAATTTCTTGGTAATTTTCCCTACTGCTTAATCTCGACTTGTTTTATTGTTTAACAGATTTCTGCGCCCTTTTTGCTGTCAGTACATATGAAGCTGAAGGCTGATTCGAATGACCTAGGCCCAACCTGGGGTAGGGTTAGACGGTTTCGGCCGAGCCATGTGTCTAGGCACTATATAAGCTAGGCTGCACAGTCCCTTGGCACATTCGCTCCTACATCTCCCTTCTTACTTCTACAAGTCACCCCCACCTACCTTTCAAAATGTATAAGCTGGTAAGATAGTTTTTTATTAATTTACCTTTGTGTTGCCATTATTAAAAAAGTGTAATGTCATATATACATTGTAACAAAATGCATCAAAGAAAATATGTGGTCAGAGGGTGACGGCACCAATAATGGACACTTTTAGCTGACAGGCACCGGTAATGGACACTTCACTCTTTAATGGACACTTCACTCTTATTTAAAATTTCATACGGTCCTAAATTGATTGTTGCAGAACAAATGAATAACCCTTATCTTCTGTAAAATAAGAATCAAGCGCCCATCATTGGTCCTTGTCCATTACCTACTGGTTCCATCACCCTACCCAAACATCCAAAAAAATTCAAACGGCAAATTTGGTATCGTGCTTTGCTAGCAGTTAATAAAAACCGAAAAAGATTTAAGTGAAGGGATAGGTGATGTACACAATTGAAATACAATACACCATATTTTCACAATTATTGGTATTCAAAACCATCTCGATGTATCGGTCTGTTTTACTATACCCACCTAATAATTGACCGCTTTCTATTAAGTAATACGTCTGTTTTCCCTTTTTCGACGAGTTACTTATTCATATTTTAATCATTGACCCTTTCATGCTTGACTTGACGAATTTACTCATAGTCATTAAAGATCTCCTTTAATCTTCAATAGTATCACAACATTCATAACAGCTCGATGGTACTAATTATTGTATTTTTTAATTCAAGTTAACCACTACATTAAAGTTGAACAGATTCGAGTTAACAGATTTTATAAACGTTTAGGGAACCAGAAAAAACATCCATCTGTTTATCGTAGGCAATGTCAGCGATAAATTCAAATTATTAGGTCCCGTGATTGAAAGGTCCCTATTAGTGAACTTTTAATTGGCATGCATATCGTGTATGGTATAGATAGATATCTATACTATACGGATCATTTCATAACTAATACACATTCCAACCTGCAATGTTGCAAATATTTTTATTAGGCGCACGGAGTTATTTCACTAGCCACGTTATTTAATAAAACAACTGCAGATAGTTTATCAACTAACCTTAATGAGTAGATTTAGTCAACGTATTCATTTGTGCTGCAAAATTTTCAATATGTTTTATCCCAATAAAAATAGAAAAGGTTATCTATCTTTGATTTTGCCATCACATTATATTTTTTCAGATGTATCGAAAGATAGATGGCTACAGTGAGATTTTAAAAAGGCTTTTGGATTTGTACCTCTGTCTTATTCGTTCCCATATGCTTTTATGTAGGTCTAACCTATCCTCGCGCTCAAAGGTTTCCGTACCATTATCTATGCAACATTAGAAAAAAACGGCAAAAAAATCACGGAACCCTCCTTAAATATTTATTTTATTCTGTTTTTAGTATTTGTTGTTATAGCGTCAACAGAAATACATCTTCTGTGAAAATTTCAAGTGTCTAGCTATCACGGTTCATGAGATACAGCCTGGTGACAGACAGACGGACAGACGGACAGCGGAGTCTTCGTAAAGGGGTCCCGTTTTTACCCTTTGGGTACGGAAGCCTAATAAAACCATTCCTCCCCAAACTTTTAACGCTAACGTTACACTCAACTATATTAAAGTAAAAAAACGTTACACTCCTTACGAATTCGTATGTCCCTTTAGGAGCACGATCGTTACATATTCAAACAACGTTTACATTCGTTGTGTACTTATGTCAAGAAACAGATGACTACTTACATCTTGTAAAAAATAACAAAGCGATCGGGGTTTTTATTTGGTAGAAATAGGTATCCAATGTCGCGGAGCTCGCGGCAATAACCTCTCGAGGTCGATGGTATTTTTATCAGGAACCTAGTGTTTTTTGTCAATTAGTTTCGCATTATCTGGTCTGTAACAAATAATATGTTTAAATGCAATCCGGTTATTATTTGGCTACTAGCTGTCACTACAAGCCAGCGCTCAGGTATGTAAATAGGTATGTAATGGATCTGGTAACTTAAAAAAAAAAAATTATTAAGAAAAAAAACCCGACTGCAACAAAAAACAACTGAAAACCGAAAAACAAGCTCTATAATCTATAGAACATTGTAAGAGCAATGTACTTATTGATATTTATAACAATTTAAATTTAACTTGAATATTGGAAAAGGTGTTGCAGGCGGGGACAAGCTAGTCCAAATGTTAATGTTTTTTAAGAAATTCGTTTTTTAATTCATTGCTTGTCCCCGCCTGCAACACCTTTTCCAATATTCAAGTTAAATTTAAATTGTTATAAATATCAATAAGTACATTGCTCTTACAATGTTCTATAGATTATAGAGCTTGTTTTTCGGTTTTCATTTGTTTTTTGTTGCAGTCGGGTTTTTTTTCTTAATAATTAATTTTATTTCACACTTTTCAGTTTTATTAATTGATTAGCTTTTTAGAATTAGTAATTTTGCCATCCCACGGGAACACTGTAGCCTATGTATTAATCCAGTGTATAAGCAAATTCCAAATTATATCCAACCAAATTCGTCCATCCGTTTTAGCGAATTTCACACTTTTCAGTTTTATTAATTTACTAGCTTTTTAGAATTAGTAATTTTGCCATCCCACGGGAACACTGTAGCCTATGTATTAATCCAGTGTATTAGCAAATTCCAAATTATTTCCAACCAAATTCATCCATCCGTTTTAGCGAAGAAGTAACAAACTCACGCACGCATAACCATTCGCATTGATAATATATGTACGATAGGATGTAAATAGGTACATCCAGCGCACACAATCGCTCCGGCCGAAATAATAGTTGATAAAAATACCCTCGGTGTGTGAGTCCGACTCGCACTTGACGGTCGGTTTTCAGTATTTGACGCTTGTGAATTTTACCGTTATAAAGATACAACAAAAAAAATCGTTCGCAGATTTTTAATCTTAATTTTGTATAGAATAATACAAACTGACAATATCCCAAACAAAGCAAGTAGGACGAAGTTCTTCGATCCATGAGCCCGAGCGGGCTCTGCCGCTCCTATTTACACCCCGGCGTCCGCGACACGATGCGTAGAACTTTGTCGCTGTATATTATACTTTCATGTATAAACTAAAGTCGCACACTTTCAGAATGAACGAATTTTACGATTTAGATGTTAATGCGTAATGTATATTTTAGTAGATGTAAGTGCCCTAGTTAATAAAGAAAAGTTAGTGTATTTAATTTTCTACATGTTTAATTTTCGGTACTTGGTGGTCAAAAAATAACTTAACCTAACTAAGCCTATTCGGATTCTGGATGGTCAAAAAAAAAACTTTACTCTAACCTAACCATAGCTATTAGTTTATTTAACTTCGATACATACCTCGATCCCCCATTTCAACTCCTTAGGAATACCTATTGTTTTCAAAATCGCCAAAAGTAACATTTTTTTAGTAACACCAATTTTAACGTTTCTAACTACAAACATGACGAACTCTCATATAAAATTCTACTTCCCCCTTTTATTCCTTAGTCGCTGCAAGCTATACATTTTAGTTGTGTTTGTATATGCCAATTTTCACGTTTCTAACTTCACAAAATAAATGCGTTTTTGAAGGCGGATTTTCGTTTTTGAAGACATTTGTTTCAATTTGTACTTTTTACAGATCATAATACGCTATGTACCTACCTAGTCCCACTTCTTAGTTGATATGAAACTTTAAGACATTTCACGATCGCCGCCAGCAACGCCGCGGGAAAGTCATAGTCATATTTAAACAATTAAATGTCCTTCGTTGTAGTCGCTCAACTATCTTTCCCAGAGGTATAGAAGCTTTAGGTCTTCATCTCGTTAGGACTACGTAGCAAATACGACTAGATCGCTTTGCGACTACATCTCGATCTGACTACATCGCTTTGTGCCTAGATCGCTATACGACCAGATCGCTTTGCGACTACATCTCAAAAGGCCGAGTTGCAAATTGACCACTTCGCTTGCGTTACTAGGTAGGTTAGGTTTGTTAGGTAACTTCAAATGCCCGAAGGGCAAATTGCCCAGGAATAGGAGCCCCGCCATGCGGGGCTCCGTCGACATTGCTAACACAGACATAACATGAAAAAACATAGTGGTCATTTAGCGACTCAGACCTATTGAGATGTAGTCGCAAAGCGATCTAGTCGTATTGCGATCTAGGCCCAAAGCGATGTAGTCAGGCCGAGATGTAGTCGCAAAGCGATCTGGTCGTATTTGCTACCTAGTCATATCGAGATGTGGACGGAAAGCTTCTATCCCATCAATATCACCGAAACCTAGCAAAAATCGCGTAACATATTTATGAGGTATTTTCGGATACATGCTGGTGTTAGGATTCTAAAAAAAATTTGGCCGTCTCTATTTGGGCCACCCTGTATAAGTATAAAACATGTATGATAATCAATCATGTTTATTAAATCTGCAAAAAACTGCTTGTTTATTCGTAATCGTCAACATTATTTACCTATATGATAACAAAAATATAGAAAGTTTTTTATTTGATACTAAGTAGTGGGTTTTGTCATATTAGCGGACCTAAACGACTAAACATTGTAATTACCTATGTCTAGTTCCCATAGTACAACCCTAGTGCTTCGTTTGGGACTAGGTCAATTTGTGTGAGATTGTACTTCTGTTTTTTTTTAAATAATTTATTATGTACCGTATTGATCTTTTTACAGTATTATCATACAGGTACATAATGTTGACGATTACGAATAAGCAAGCATATTGTTGCAGATTTAATAAACATGATTAATAGCGGGTATACAAGTTTTTTACTTACACTTAGAAATATTATGCTATATTAAAAATGACAATTTTCTTTGAGTTTAGTTTAGTTGAGAATATAAGATTTGAACTAATCACGTTTATAATTTAAAATTGATCTGCCTACGTTTACGTACATTTCTACCTACGAAATTTTTTAAATAGTTTTTTTTAATTTAATACCATTATGGTTTGAATTTTTTATTCCCATTTGTGACCACTGAGGACAAGTGAGAATTATTATTACCAGTTGACCCCAGTGGACAAATAGGAAATATTTATTCTTAGTTTGTCCCCAGTTGTAACTAATGGAAATATTTTTTCCCATTAGTCCCTACTAACAAGGAAAGGTACCCAACTGTCCGGCTCCAATTTGGTTTATTTTGATATATGTTAGAGAGTAGTCTAAAATAACTCAACCTGTTGGGAGAAATTGACCTCGAAAGTACTGAAAAGTGACTACACCCTCTAACTTCTATAGAGATAAAAAAAAAATGCTATTTTCCTACTTTTTTTGATTATATGTTTAAGAACATGAAAAAATAATGAGCCCGTTTTTTGTTATGTCGGCTAACCCATATTTAAAAAAAATACCAAAGAAAGTTTATCTTCGATGAGAAGTAGGTATTATAACTTTGAAGGGTATTTTTTTTATGATTTCGCAGCTTTCACGATTTAATCTAATTGTAAGGTCATGATTCTTTGTATTAAATATTATTTCTAGCTTACTGAGAACTATTGGCTGAATATAAAACAACAAAGAAATCATATCAAAGAAACCTCCTAATTGTTAGAGGTAAAATGATATCTTCGGGTTTTATTCCCGTCGGTCATCGAACCTTTTAGCACTCTCCTGTACAAACTGGGTCATTACTTTTACAAGATTTCCGGAAAAAATATCCTCTTAATGTGCCCAACCCAACTTTAGGGTTTCGCAGAAAAAACTTTAGTAACTACGACTTGTCGAATCTGTAAGGCTGGGTTTTATAAAGATCCGTTAGATCAAATTTCGGTCACGAATGTCAAAACTTGTATGAAGTTACTAAAATTTGATCTGACATATTTACTAACGGGCCTTTATAAAACCGGGCCTAAGTATACTAGAAAATCTAATTCAAGACCAAAATCTGACAGTTCCCATCTTGATTATTTAGTTATTTTAACATTATTTCATAAAAACATGAATGTGCGCCCGTTGAGGTTAGGATTTTGGTCTTGAATTAGATTTTCGTGTGTAGATTCAACCAATTTGAGTTCTAGGCCACTATAGACTAAAGTGACGTTGTCAACCAACACGTATGCTTCTAATGATTTGGTTTACATCGACACCACACATCGACATAGTCATAGTGTCCTAGGAAGCAAACTAGGCGGGGATTCCGGACGGTAAGAACCATATCGTCTGTGATCTGTTATCGTATTTTTAACGTTTTGATAGCTCTTATTTACTTGACAGTAATGACGGCCGATTTAAAAACAACACCATAACAGGTCAAAGACGACATGGATTTCAACGGCTAGAATTGACTGTAATATAAAAGTCGTATAAGTATACCACATGCCTACTTATTTGGAACTTAAGGAAAATAGAATATACCGTGTGAAGAAGTAAACAATTGAGTCTTTGTATGCATTTTTGACGACACGCTGTTTTTCTAATAAGACGGAACAACCGAGCAATAGGTACACACTTTCATGTTTTATATAATATTGATAAGAACAAATTTTATAAAATAAGATTGCGATATCTATTCGCCAGTCAGGTTTTATTTTTTGACTTTTTTCACTCAAAATGTGGTCTACCACCCTACGGTTGAAGTTTATTTGCACTTCATGATAGGTACAACAAGTTCGATGTTCCCTTGCAATAATATTATGACAGTAACAAGTGTCAACCTTAGTGATAATTAGATCTCACAGAAACTGTTAGACCACTTTCTTACTGCTTCAAATGGTGTAATCGTTGATTCAATTATGTTATGAATATTATAACTTTTATCTACCTATTTTTATTGTCTCTCATTATTTTTTTCAGTTAAAATAAAAATCCTACTAATATTATAAATGTGAAAGTTAGTGTGTGTGTGTGTGTGTGTGTGTGTGTGTGTGTGTGTGTGTGTGTGTGTGTGTTAGTTTGCTACTCCATCACGCTGCAACGGCTGGACGGAATTGGATCAAATTTGGAGTAAAGATAGCCTATACCCAGGATTAGCACATAGGCTACTTTTCATCCCGGAAATTGTAAAGTTCCCAAGGGAATAACGATAATCGTAATTTACGAAGCTAGTATTTCAGTATGATTACGAAATTAGAAGATCACTAATGAGTTCAGGTTAAAGCGTCGTTGCTTAATATCGTACGAGACCTAAGTAAATGCGTATTCGACTCGAACTTAGCTGTTTTTTAAATATCGTTCAAACATATTAATAAAATATAATTCTTCTCAGCGGGTATCTGCGTTTTCAACACGATTTTCTTCGATAAAAACGTTTCACCTCTAAGCTCTGTCCTAAGTAAATATATAAGTAAAAAAATGATTTCGTGGTTATTAAAAGGTTTTGGAGATAAATAAGGCATAGGATACAGGAAATGTGGCATAACAGAACATAAATGATAACAAAATTGGTAAGATATAGGTAGGTACTAATAAGATCTTGAGCTGCCGGTGTTCATGGGAGTGGGGATCATCAGTATGCTCAATCTCCTCTTTTTCGTATAAAAAAATGTTATTTAAGTTTAACGTTGTATACGTGACTAGCGTTCTGCCCTCGTTCGCTTCAGTTCATGTGAGTTTTCTGTAAAGCCGTACACAAACATAATTGATAAAAACCTTCCTCTTGAATCACTCTATCTATTGCTAACGATGAAAACCGCATTAAAGAAAAATTGGGATAGACCAAAAAAAATAACTCACTGTTTTTACATTCTAATTCGAAAGAATTGGTAATTTTAAGAGACCAAGTTCATTAATTTTGTATTTGACCCTATAGTTTTGTTTGAATATCTTTATTTCTTTAGCAGACATTTTATGGATGACATGATTATTTTCAATTTGGGCTGGCATTTTCTAACATATTACAACAATTAAATAATATCTAATGATAAAAAGTGACTGTAATAATGTATTAAAACATACTATTTCAAGCGGTTTTCGCCTAACCCGTAAGATACACCTAGGAGGGCTTCAAGCCAAAAAAGAAAGTCAAACAAAGGTTAAATATACTTTTGTCGAAATATCCGAAATAGACAAATATTTCAAAAACTTAATAATGCAGAACGGCTTTAAAACCCCATTCCTCGAAATGGTTTTCGAATTAGAGTAATTGTAAAAATATGAACAATCCCAATTAAAATGAAAAAAAAAACGTTTATTGGTCACAACCAGTGTGTTTACAATAAGGATAGGGTTG
The DNA here is from genome assembly GCA_948252455.1 of Acleris cristana. Lineage (NCBI taxonomy): Eukaryota > Metazoa > Arthropoda > Insecta > Lepidoptera > Tortricidae > Acleris > Acleris cristana. The sequence continues at coordinate 7,963,193 of OX411784.1, read as the reverse complement.
GGACCTTCTAGTAAGTATGGCAATACTTGTGACAGATGATCCCGCTCTTCCAGCATCAACATTAATTAAGGATTAATATCCGTTGCGTAGTTTAAAAGATCTAGGTAAGCTTTCATACAGCGAGACAGACGGCGGAATGCGACTTTGTTTCAGTTATACTATTTATGTAGAGTATTGTAGAGGTGCACACAAACGGTTGGAAACAGAATTGCCAACTCCTATTTCCGATAGTAAATGACATCGAGGCCTAATACTTTTATTTTGGCTCATGTATAAGCGTGATGCTAGACAGGTGTAATTTTGTTCTAATTATATTATTAAGCCTAGCAAAATTATATCAATTAATAACTGTGTCCTTAAACATCTGTATGACCAAGTATGGTCTTTAATGGGCATTCGAAAATAACATTATACAAAATTGGTGGCTTTAATGGGTCCCAATAAATCCTAGGTTGGTTAGGTTTGTTTTAACTGTAATAAGACACGTAAAGGTGAAGTAGAATCTCCCTCAGGAGCTCGCCCTCTCTGCAATGAAGTAGTCAAAACTGTCAGACGCATCAAAAAAAACAGAACAAATACCATTCTAATATATTGTCTTGCTGTGTTAATTAATTTACTGACTTAACTTTACTGCGCATATGCTATAAATTTTGATCCAACTCTACCCTTGGACCTTATTTAGTAAATACCCGCCTTGGGCAGACCCGCCATCAGCTGCACACTGCAAGCCTGTTCTCGCAACTGGTTATCAGACAAAGCCTCCACGTCCAAGACAAAGTGCGCACGCGCCTCACGCGTGATTGTCTTGGACCGGTCGTGTTAGAAAGGCGCCGATCTAGCCCCAGATTAGATAGGCCCACACTCGATGTCCTTTGCGACCTAAAGGGCATTCGTAGGATGTGGTGACAAACCACTCAATACATAACAAACACTGTAATAGCTCGTTAAAGTGTTGCTATACGACCATTTATAGAGCTATGAATACATTTCTTGTGACGAACAAACACTTAGGTAACAATTAGGAAACTTAAGGTGTTACGATTAAACTATGTTCTTGTTATTTTTATCCGACTGCGACAAAGCCCAAAAGGAGGGTTATGTGTTTGACCTGTATATATGTTCGACTCTATGTCCCCTCGTAACTACTAAATGGCTATTCCGATGTTAATAAATTATACGAGGTTAGATTCGTCTTAACCACTATATAGAGTGTCATAAGGTATGATAAAAATATTTGAAATTGGCAAAATAAAAAATATATACATAATAAGTAACATTACTTTGACGACATTATTCAAACAGCAGTTGGTTTTTTTTAAAGCTTGCTTTTAGTTTCAATAGTTATGAAGGAGATCGGCAAACATTTAAACTTTCTACGTAAGATTTGAGTCATCAAATTATCAAACAATGTCACGTTAGTTGGACATTATTGACACGTGCGTCCACGGTTCTTCGTTATAATCTCTTGAAGAAATAGGTAAATGTCCCTTCTATGTTTTCCATTGTAGCTAGCCTATTTTAAACCGGATTTTGCCTTTGCTGCAACTAAAGCCACTGAACCAATAAATAAGTATGTGCATGGTTTTCTATTTTTTAGCCCATCTCATGTAACTAAAACACTTGAACACTAAAAGTTAAACATTTCTTTATCTTTCCGTGTCCTTACATATAACAATTTTTATTTATTTATGTATTGTGTATAACAACCTTTTAGTTTTTATTTAGTTTTAATTTAATCGTATTTAGCTTAGTTATAATTAGGTTTATTTTTGCTTTAATTTGCCATAGTTTTAGTTTTATTTCGTAATTTTAAATTTGTATTGTATTATTGTTAATATTTCTTTGTATCAAACTGTGTATTCGTTTTTGTCATATAAGTATAATCTTTTTTTAAATGTTTTGTAATTGTTTATGTGCAATAAAGAGTTTACATACATACATACCTACATAAAATGTAATATTCATAATTTTTCAATTAAAGTTAAATACATGTAAGAATGTATCATAAGGCAAAATTAAAACACATTTATTTATTTTATTTTTGCTCTCACACACGATTGATATCCGCAGGTCGTATTCGCCGCTCTGCTTGCCGTGGCCGCCGCCGCGCCCGGTCTGTACGGTGCTGCGTTGGCCTCCCCGTACGCCGCCCCGTACGCGGCACCCATCGTGTCCCCGTGGGGCCACGGACTCGTCGGAGCGCCCGTCGTCAAGACTGCTCTGCCGGTGGCTACCTCTTATGCCAACACCGTGAGGGTAAGGAAGTCTACTAGAACTTTATTTTTATTTCTCCAGAAATTATATTTACGGGGATGAAAATTGTTCTGTGTTATAATTCAGGATAAAGACTATTGTTGTGCCTCATTTCATCCTAATGCGGTTTTCCCTTCGAGTGATTAATACATATCGATTATTATAAGAAGGATGCTCTATGCATGTGTAAACTCGTTAACAGAAACACGACACTAGATATTAACATTAAGGAAGAATTAACATTAAAGCATCTTCAACCGCCTTTCAAAAAAATCAGTTTGAATTGAAACAAACATCACTAGAATTTGATTGTACCCTCATTGTCTCAATGCAAATCGCTCTATTACGATGCAACATAAGCACACAACCAATCAATAATCGTTTCTATAGGTATTTACGGTAGGCCTAGTTTCGCAGGGAATTCTGATCTAAAACATCAGTTAATAATACTCTTCATTAAAAGCTAAGCGTAGTCTGATCGGCAAGCTCCAGCTTAGTATAGATCACCTTGGAGTGGGTGGAGTTTCAATCTGCACTTATTTACACGAAGAATGCTTTTGTTTTTGCGACCAACGACCCTGGCATTTAGACTCTCGCTACAAACTTGACCATCCGCTTTTGAGTTACATTTACTAAAATAAAATCATTAAGTTTATGGTCTCAGTAATGCCGGCGACTGTCACTAGGTGCCGTGGTGCCGAGAATAACGAGTTCCTGTCATAATCGATTTTTTGCTCGTACCAATTGATACTTAATGTAATTTATTTGTGCGTCATCGACATTCATTGTACATTGTACAAGCAAAAAATATTAGGTTTGCAAACAACCTTTAACATCCTTGATCTTAATTTTATATTGTCTTTAATTTAAAATTATCTTTTACATTTTGGCAAAATATCCTTCTTTGAAACCAATTAGAGTATAGAGTATTAGAGTGTTTAAACCTGTTGTGTCTTGCGTTTTAGAAAAAAAGTATGATTATTAATTACCCTTGAGTTTTATCTTCGGCTTTAGCCCTCGTAGCTGTTTCGATTAAGTTGAGCGAATACTGTTTGGTATAATAGGTTTTAGCAGCCATATCTCTGCTATCTTATGATTATACTTCATTTTACTGTTTTAATTAATTAATTCATTAGTTATCACGATGCAAAACCTTAAACAATTAGGTCATCCATTAATTGATACTACACATGCTAAAATAATAAAGAATGAAATAAAAGTAGGTGGTAGGTTACTCACCTAAGAATGGCCTATTTGGAAATGAAACATCCATGTCATTCGTCACACTTCACGGTCTATCTGCCGTATTCAAACACATTTTTACAGACTGGTTCCTTTTTAAACTTGTGTATAAAAAGGGTCACTAACTGCCGCACTCAGAGACGTCAATTTAATTTAATGCTTGATTAAAGTTGCTGCTGTCCCTTTTTTGGTACAGCAATAGAATAAGACAACACGTCACTTAACAAGCATTAAATTTTATTGACGTCTCTGAGTGTGGCAGTAAGAAACGACTTAATCGTCATTAACTCTGATTAAGCCAACTAGTATACCGCCAAGCACGCTGTCCTGTCCACTTACGTTGACGACTTAGTTCGACATAGCCCGAACGGCATCTTTGTTACAAAGTGTTCTTTGGGCCATTTGATAAGAGCTAATTATAATTACATCAATGTGGTTTCCTTTTAGCTTGCATCCCCTGCTGTGGCCGTCGCGCATGCGCCCTACGCTGTTGCCCACGCGCCGCTGGTCGCGTCCCCCTACGGGCACGGGTGGTGAGCACCCTCCCCCCCCCCTCCCGGGCCTCTTCCACCCAGGCCCAGCAGTGCAACAGTCAATCGCTTATTTAATTTCATAACACTAAGCAAATTCAGAATGTCGGAAAGCCGTCCGCTCTTCAGGAAAGCTTTAATTGTTTTGAAATAAATTGAACTTTTGGTTTTTATCCTGTCGTCTTATTTATTGCTGTCGGCATTGGTGGCAGTCCTTTAAAGTATAACATGCAACTTAATTTTAATGAATCGTATGCAGTTATAATAAAGCTGTCTTAAAGATAGTAAGACCGGCTGCAGATATATTTAATCACGTCCAGGTGGGTAAGTTAAAGGAAAGAATATCGGGCGTGTCTATGCGAATGCCTCCGTGTATTGCGGTTGGATTCCGCATACCACTTGTAGTTGGTGGCATGTTGGCGTTATACATTTATTTTATATAGAGTTGTTCGGCAGCAATATGAATTATAGAATTCAAGTAAAAGTGGCCGAAACCGTGGTAGTGGAAGAGATCACCTTCTCGTTCGCTGATACTACTTAGTGGTAAACTAAAGTTGTATTCCGTGAAAGTAAACGACAGTAGAAAAAAAAGTGACGTAAGCTGTCATGCGTTGGCTAATATTAATTCGTAATAATTTTTTTTTTACAGGTTTGTACAATCTACGTATAATATTCTACTATAAAAGTAAAACAGATAATAAACGTACCGACCGTCCCTTAATACCATGCAATACAAAATATGCCGTATTCCTATTATTAAGGTGAATAAAAATATCAGCACAGAAATAAACTATTATGATTAATATTATTATTATTATTATTTTGTTATAATACCATTCCATATCAGTTTAATACTCGTTCGGATGCGAAATGAATATTTATGGACACATTTTCGGAACCTTCTTCATGAGTTCAGATGGTGCCATAATCCCACCGCGTAGAGAAACAATAACTTCAAATATAATATGTGTGAATATTGCGAAAAATTCAATTTCAGTAAGACAGTCCAATAAGAGAGCATGAACTTAGAAAAGTTCAACACTTTGGTGTATAAATCTGGAAGAATATATTTCTCCCTTATTTTGCGAACCCATTGGTTTTTACTGCTCTGTATTATATCTCCTCAAGCCTACGCAGCCGCGCGAAAGTGATCTCAAGGCTGCTTCGTTTAAACCTTACAATTTCGCTTTATCGACGGCGGCAAAAAATCCCTAATGACAGCTTGTTGCCGCTTCGAATTACTTCTCCGGCAGCTCACATGACATTATGCTCTTTTTTATAACAGGTTACTTTTATTTACGTTATCGCACAAACTACTTTACGAGCTTCCTTGATATTTCGAGAAAGGAAAGTTACTTCAAACCTTTAATAAATTATCAACTTCAGTAGTAGATTTTACATTTTGCGCCAAAAATTTGATAGTCTGTACTTATAATGTATTATGCTAGTTATAAGTACTTTAAGTTGCTAAATGGGGACGTTATCATAAATTTTATATATATATAATTTACAACACGTAGCGTAGCATATAAGTATTTATGAAGACCTAATCTTTATCTCTCTATTTATATAAATCAATATTCATATGCTTAAATGGCTATAAGTATGTAAAACCTTAATGTCAATCTTTTTAACAGTCTTTATCGTCATTATTTTTTTCATTTTAATCACGCATACAAGGTTATATTCATTCTTGAGTCTTGAAATACAAGAGTTTACTTCTCTATACATATACGTCTATCGTGGACTAGTCTAGTACCCATAGTACAATCAGGGGTAAATCTAAATATATCCAAAGGTTAAAGAATATGTATACAGAAATTTATTGCCATAATAATTAGGTCTGCGTACATGTTTTTGAGACTTTGACACCTGATATTTAATTATTTGTTTTCAGGCTAGGCACTTGTGTAAACTAGGGCGTTTCGCCCGTAAAGGAAGTTCTAGGTACTACATCCCATAACTTAGCTTATCGGTCCCATTTGCTAATCACATTCCAACGTTTCGCATAACCAATGAAGAATTACTAAATGTCCTTTAATTGTTGTGCAGGAGCTTGTTTATTGCAAACACCCTACAATTTACATGTCCATTTATTTCTCGAATTTAATGCATAGGTACTTTTTAAAATGACAAAATCTTAACAAGTACTTCACCACGACTACCACACAGCACCTACCACACACACCACCTTCGCATCCGATTCGGTTTCGATAAAAGTGCCAAGAAAATAAGGCGATCACCGTCTAAAATCGCATAACGAGTGCGCGAAGGCTCTTAGCCTCTTACGAATAGCACAGGCACTTTGAATCGGGCCTTATACGCGAATAATGTGGTGCGAAATCGAGATTATGGAGTATTCACACGGGATCAGTTTAGCCATTTGGCTAAATAATATTTAGACAAACGAATTATACAAAGACATAACAGTGTTCATATGGTGTCTTGCAAAGCGTTGACTCTCTAAACTGTGTCTGCTTGAAGAAAAGTGTAAATTAGAGTGGCCTAAAATAGGTAGTACGAAAAAAAGGTCTTTGAAATCAATCCACCACATAGATTACTTTTTGTTTACGATAAATTAGTATGTATGTATGTATGTATGTATGTATGTAAACTCTTTATTGCACATAAACAATTACAAGACATGTTTGCATCAATATAGATAATGTACATAGGCGAACTTATCCCATATGGGATCTCTTCCAGTTAACCTTGGAGCAGAGTAAGCAAGGACAATGCAGAAGGATAGACAAATTAACAAAATTACAGGAAATAACAAATAGTACATACAACAGAGATACAGAAAGAAAATAAAATATCTTCTTTAATAAAATACATACATAGATAATAGAATATACTAATATATACTACCACATACGAGGGTGGATTGAAAAGTTCTGAGCCGGGTAAAAAAAACCAACTGGCACACTTTTTATAACAATTTTATTTTTCGACATAGTCTCCATGAAGGTCAATGCACTTAGTCCACCTCGCCTCCAACTTCATTATCCCATCAAAAAAAAAAGAATCTTTGAGGTCGTTAAAATATGAGTCTACTGCTTCTTGTACCTCCATATTTGTCGAAAATCTTTGTCCTCCCAAGTGTTTTTTGAGGTTTGGGAAGAGATGATAATCGGAAGGAGCTAGATCCGGCGAGTAAGGGGGATGCGGCAGCACTTCAAATCCACAATCATGTATTTGTGCCATTGATTTCGCCGAAGTGTGAACGCGAGCGTTGTCTTGGTGAAACAGTACTTTTTTCGACAGCATTCCTGGTCTCTTTATTTTAATTTCCTCTCGCAGACGACGTAAAAGAGCACAATAGTAGTCCGAATTTATTGTTTTGCCCTTTTCGAGATAGTCTATCATGATAACCCCCCTGCAATCCCAGAAAACTGAGGCCATTACCTTATTAGCTGATAAAATGACCTTGGCTTTTTTGGGTGGTGGTGAACCTGGTCTTTTCCATTGCCTGGATTGTTCTTTCGATTCTGGTGTACTGTGGTGGACCCATGTCTCATCCATAGTTATAAAACGATTGAGAAAATCTTCGGGGTCACGTTGAAACATGTCCAAACAATCTTGGGAAATTGTAACACGTACTCGTTTGTTCTCGACTGAAAGCAGTCTAGGCACCCACCTGGCTGACACCTTAGAAAATCCAAGAACATCGGTGATGATGTTCTGTGCCCGCTCATAAGAAATACCCATTGCTTCCGCTATCTCCACAATCTTCAATCGCCTATCCTTCATTATCGCATCTAATATTTTATTGACATTTTCATCCGTAGTAGCCGTCAACGGCCGCCCACTCCTAGGCTCGTCTTGAACAGTCTCCCGGCCACGTTTGAAATCAGCTACCCATCTTTTTATGGTAGCATACGATGGAGCAGATTGCCCTAATGTTTTGTTCATATCTTCAAATATTTGTTTTGGTGTTAACCCCTTCTTTTGCAAATATTTTATGATAGCACGGTGCTCAATTTTATCCATTACTTGAAAAATCAGTGACCTTATGTAGCAATTCCAGCATAAAATGCAAAATTGTGACAGGAAAAAAACAAAAGATAGTGCATAATGGCGACTAAATATGGCACTTTTACCTGCCAGTATTTATTTGTTTTTTTTTTATTATATTCAACCTTAGGCTCAAAACTTTTCAATGCACCCTCGTACCTACATAAACAGCATTTTAAACCTACAACAGAAGTAAGGATCAACACTCAGACTCATCTTGTTGACTTAGCCATAACTTCTTTAACCTCTCCTTCAAAGAACCGACAATCTAGATTGCCTCAAGCACGGTGGAAGTCCATTCCATAATAAGAAAGTTAGTTACTTATGAGTCAAATTTAAACTAGTTAAGTGGTTGTTTACTGGTCGCCTTAAGCGTTTAGTTTATGCCAAAACGATCTCAGTCTCATACGAAACGACATCAAGTTAACTTAGAAAAAATTAAAAATAGAAGTAGAATATTCTTTGCCTACTGCTGCAACTCAGAATACAGTGTCATGATCTGTCCAAAGACTTTCTCATGCAATATCTTTATTAGATGTGTGAAGCTCTATACATTTTTATGTAAAACAATTTTAACAGTATGGGCAACCTGTAAAGTTTATTCAATTGCAACAAAACTTGGTAGGTATAGCATTTTTTCGTGTAAGTATTTTGAAATAAAACGAAACTTGTGGGGAAACAATATTACACACTTTTGTTTTTTGGACCACCCTAGTGTAAATAGTACCTAATAATTTCTAGTTTAATGAATGTATAAAAAGAAATAATAGTACCTATAAAATACACGCAACTTTGCGAAAAGTTCTTCGTAAACGGCATCAAGATGATACTTAAGCGAGGCAAACATGTTGAACTTGAATTTTAATGTCAAGATGCACTGAGTGAGGTATAAATACATACGCGGCGCGAAAGAAAGCATCAGTTCATCTGAGTCGTTTGTCGTTGCACCTGAACTAACACAGACCACGATGAACTCGCTGGTGGTGTTGTTTTCCGTGATGGCGCTGGCCGCCGCCGGGCACGCGAGCGTGCTGGCGCCGGCGCCGCTGGCATACTCCGCGCCGGTGCTTGCCGCGCCTGCCGCCGTCTCCCACCAGTCCCGGCTGGACATCAAGTCGTCGCCAGCCGTCGTCAGCACCTACGCCGCAGCAGCACCCGTCGCCTACACCGCGCCGCTTGCCTACAGCGCTCCTCTGGCTTACGGCACTCCCCTGGCCTACAGCGCTCCTCTCGCCTACAGCGCTCCCCTGGCTGCTGCTGCTATCGCGCCCGCTGCAGTCTCGCACCAGTCCCGCTTCGACATCAAGTCGTCTCCGGCCGTCGTCAGCACCTCATATGCCGCCGCCCCCATCGCCTACAGCGCCCCGTCCCTGATCAAAACCGCGGCTATCGCCACGCCCGCCTTCGCCACCGCTGCTTTCGCGGCGCCCGTCGCCGCCGTTGCTGCGCCTGCCGTACCCCTGGACACCCCTGAGGTGATCGCCGCTCGCGCCGCCCACTTCGAGGCCAAGGCCCTTGCCGGCGCGCACCTGATCAAGAAGCGCTCAGTACTGGCCCCGGTCGTGGCCTACTCTGCGGGTCCGCTCGCCTACCCCGCACCCCTTGCGCCCATCGCCCCCGTGACGTCGTACGCCTCCTACACCCCCCTCACCTACTCCTCGCCCCTCATCACCAAGGCCTACAGTGTGCACCCCTGGTGAGCGCCATCACAGTAACGAGGTCATTGTTACCTCGGTTCAATTGTGTGGGACGACAACAACGACTTGTAAATAATAATAAATGAAAATATTAAACTGATAATTTTTACTTTATCATTTAAATTATGTACACGCACATTAACTTTTCCTACTTTTTGAACTATTAAGTAAGTAGGTAGGTTACAACTTCTCCAAAATAATTTTTGTTACATTTGTTGTGTAGTGTTGCCTACCTTGTCTCTTTTAGTGTACAGTGTGTTAATTAGATTCGATCGAATATTTAAACTAGACGAAGCTTTACAAATTATACAAAGAAGGAATTACTTTAATAATAGTAGTAAACTTTTAAAGGTCCCAAATAGTCCCAATAAAGCAGCAATGTACAATGCACATTCTTACATAGAGCTGCCTTACATTGACATTCAAATTAGTAAAACGCCTACGTCTGAAACCTCAGTGATCCTATTCATGCACGCTTGCATGTACTTACATATCTTTACTGTCCAGTTCATCTTCTACCCGTCACAATAGGTAAACATAATTAACTCTTTTTAACCGACTTCAAAAAAGGAGGAGGTTATACTTAGTGGCACTGGTTTAATAAAATTTATGGAAAAGTATTACGCAAAACATTTAAGCGGATTTATGTGGTATTTATGAACAACTAACTGAAATTGTCATAAAGGTCATGAAAATTTAATGATGATTAATATCAAATAACCATAGACTATGAAGTGGTATTTGATACTATTTAATTATAATAAACAGTTCAGATAACAGGACTAGCACTCGATACAGAAAATAGAGACAGTAAAAATGAATTGTAACCAAATTTGAAATGTTGGTGGAAGTTTGTTAAAGCTCCTTTATTTCAAGTTTTGCATCTTACAATAAGTAGTAGAAATACTACATGAAACGAAAATACGTTCCATAATGTCAATAAGACAGAAAACTCTTTGCTGGACATTAAAACTTTTGTATACCTGTGGCCGTTAGTCACGGAACTATGACTATGAATTAATGTTGTTTGTTTCGGTAACCATTAGTCTTAAGGAGGGAAGATGGCCGTTGAAAAAATTTCCGGCTTTTACTTTTAATTATTTTATTTAACGCTCATACTCTCACTTACTTAATATTGGCGAAATCACTACGGAACTGTCATATGTAAAAATGAAGAAGAAGAAGAATCAATGTTGTTATTATTTGGTTTAAATTGTAACTCTGCGGTGTGCAATAAAGAGTAGGTATTATAATGTTTGTTGTTAGAATTAATAATATACCTAAGTAAATCAGCTTTTGATTGTTAACATTCAACATGTCGATGTTAAAGAGACTCATTCAAAAAGTATAATTCCACGGTTAACCATAAGAAAAGTAACAAATATTTAACTTGTCATAAAAAATGCAAAATAGTAAGAATCAGAAAATTTTGGAGCTCTTCTACCTTAGTCCTTATTCCAAGGTACAACGTAAGTTCGGGGTCCAAGGTAACAAAGGAACTTTTTTTTAAAGTAAGCTTCGTAAACGCACTTTGTACGCGACCACGCTATCTGTTAGCTATTTAATGTAGCTTTGACATGCATTATTCAGTTTTATCATAGATCTACGAAACACTAAATAATCGAGTTTGAAATAAAGTTCTAAAAACTCACTTTATGTAACAATTTTTATACTTTTGTCATTTTCTCGACGCACACGCCGCTCTCAAGTTTCGTACTAACTTTACTTTCACAGTCATAGAAAATGGTTCAAATGTTTATTTTTGAGGAGGTAAAACTATCTCCAGGGTACGAAACCTTCCCCTAATACTAAATTCTTAACTAAGTAAGGTTTAGACTCCGACGAGGGGGCTATCGAAACGACGCTCATAGATAATAATCCCATTGGTTTTATCGACGTCAGAGAAAAAAGAATGATTGCAATCAATTATGCAGACACACGCAACTGAAAAGTTCATCGTAAATGGTATCAAGATGACTTAGCGCGCCCAACTTGTTGAACTTGACTAAATGCCATGATGCACTGAGCGAGTTATAAATACATACGCGGAGCGAAAGAAAGCATCAGTTTATCTGAGTCGTTTGTCGTTGCACCTGAACTAACACAGACCACGATGAACTCGCTGGTGGTGTTGTTTACCGTGATGGGGCTGGCCGCAGCCGGGCACGCGAGCGTGCTGGCGCCGGCGCCGCTGGCATACTCCGCGCCGGTGCTTGCCGCGCCTGCCGCCGTCTCCCACCAGTCCCGGCTGGACATCAAGTCGTCGCCAGCCGTCGTCAGCACCTACGCCGCAGCAGCACCCGTCGCCTACACCGCGCCTCTTGCTTACAGCGCTCCTCTGGCTTACGGTACTCCCCTGACCTACGGCGCTCCCCTCGCCTACAGCGCGCCCCTGGCCGCAGCAGCCATCGCTCCTGCCGCGGTCTCGCACCAGTCCCGCTTCGACATCAAGTCGTCTCCGGCCGTCGTCAGCACCTCATACGCCGCCGCCCCCATCGCCTACAGCACCCCGGCTTTGATCAAGACCGCGGCTATCGCCACGCCCGCCTTCGCCACCGCTGCCTTCGCGGCGCCCGTCGTCGCCGGAACGCACCTGATCAAGAAGCGCTCAGTGTTCGCCTACCTGCACGCAAAGCTCAAGCCCATCGCCCCCGTGAGGTCATACGCCTCCTACACCCCCCTCACCTACCCCTCGCCCCTCATCAGCAAGGCCTACAGCGTGTACCACTGGTGAGCGCCATCACGGTGACGAGGCTACTGCAGCCTCAGTTCAGTTACATCGAACGACAATCTAACGAAATGTAAAATCATAAAAAATACAGAAAAATTGAAATTATTCGTATCTAGTAGTCATTTTTGTTTTGTTTCCTTTTTGTGATTAGGTAGTTGATATCCATATTCCGCAGAATGGCGAATAAGCAGAAATGTAATTGCGTATAGTAAAAATACAGACAGTACCTACGTGTACTATAAACTTATTCTGTGATTGTACGGACTAGCGAATGTGATCAAAATCTTTAGTGTGGAATCAAAATTGTGCAGAATGGCGAATAGAAAGATATGAGTTTGTCAAGAGTGTCGATGTGAAGAGTGTATGTGTCCATTCCAAACCTTAACTTCTTCGTATCAAAAGTAAATAAATAAATAAATAAATAAAAGTGTTCGATATACGATGATTCAACGTAACTTAATAATTATTGATGTACCTAGTCAACTCTCAGGCTCTCATCGGATCTTCGCACTTTAATTACACATTCAAGAATACCTATCTACCCTGTATGAGCAGCACAGTGGTTCTGCTAAACAAAATTCAACTCGATGGCAGAAACGTGTCAATGTGGAAACTTGCATGTAATGAGCTCTTTTATAGCCGAAAACTCTTAATTGGCCCAAAGAGGTTTCATCTATTCTCATAAAACCACTTTATGACGACAATTAACGATACGAATAAAAAACATACTAAAATACTTTCAGATGTATAGTCAAATGCTACAAATACACGCGCACGTACAGCTTTATATGCCGAAAATTAGAATTACAATGCGTTTCAAGTCGGTGTTAATGTAAACGATATCAAATGACAGTTTTATTTGCATCTTGTATCATCGATCATCGCCCACGCATCAGTTTAGTACTCGTTAAGTAACAGTAAACGTAAGCGGGTGTTTTAGAATATTGATGTCACGTTACGAGTGGCCCGTGACAGAATAGGCTCATGGATAACGCGTAAGGCCCTGGCCACATCACCGCGGCACAGCGTCGTTAACAAACGGCGCGGCGCCGCACGTCGGCGCGTCGCGCAGATAAACGGTGCCATGTTTCAGTATAACGCGCAATATAAAGTCTAATGTCCTGCGCGTAAATATTAAAATAGCTTCAAGATGTTGTTACACGGCAACGTGAATCTGCACGCCGCGGCAACGTGGCTTTCTACGGCGCCGCGCCGTTTCACGCTAACGACGCTGTGACGTGGTGAAGTGGCCAGGCCCTTAAGAATCCAGGAACCTTTACTATCATTTAATTTAAAGTGTATTCCAAAACACAATATGATGACGAAATGTACCTATGGGTACCTAACTTAGTTTCATGTACGAATACGAAAAGCACCCGTTTAATATTTTTGTTTCCTATTGGGTGCTCCAATATTGTTAATACTTAATATTAATACTTAATCATAATAAATTATTCATAAAGCCAATTTACATGTCAATAAAAAGTGATGCAAGGATTTCAAAAAGTAGGAACCTAAAATGAATTAAGCTAAATACGTAGCAAGTAAAAAAAAACATTTAAAAATATTTATTATGGGACCAACATCCAAATCGCGAAAAAAAAAACAGCTGTTCCATACATTTCGGCTGTTTAGCTCTCAAAGTTTGTATGGAACAGTTTTTTTTTTTCGCGATTTAGGTGTTGGTCCCGTAATAAAAGTTGATGAGTATGACCTACAGAGTTAGTCCCTGAAGTTTTTCCAACCTTCTGCCGAACACCCTGTATAACCACATCCCAAACTCCATCAAAAACATAGAAAAGACGAAATTAGGTTAAAATTTAAAAATCTTCAATAACTGGCCACTTGAGAAAATGTCATTTAGTTACTAGCCACCCATTATATATACAGACGCCGTTCGTAAAGATACTTTGGCAGTAGTCCAGACAACAACTCTGGATCTAGGTATTTTAGTTTAATCGCACAAATATCAGCATATCTTTTGCTTCAAACAGATTATTGCAAAGTGGCCAGTTACTGACGGTGGCCAATAATTGACGATTTACCCTATTTATAAGACAAATAAAATTATTCTTAATTAAAGATAAGATAAAGATAAAAAAGATAAAAGTCATTTATTCAGTAAGTAGGCCGCACGGGCACCTTTACATGTCAGGAGTCTACCAGCGCTTCCCAAGAGGAGACCACTGCCGAGAAGAAACGCCGCAAGAAACTCAGCAGTCAGTCATTTTTTAACCATATTTCCTATTACAATGATACAACTTAGTCTAGTATTATATAAAGCTATAAATATTAATTTAAATATAATATGCGTAGATCAGCAGGAAAACATGGCAAAAATATTAGGAGAGATTTAGACGGAGAAAAAGGCAAAAACAAAAAAAATTAATAATAAACAAAGTTTCGACATGTTTTCCTACATCAACAGTGTCCCCTAGACAAGATAAAGGTTTTACATTTGAACAAATTATTATTGACTAAGTTTCGAGTTTAGGCCATGCATTTTTGTCTGCTAGATAATCCTCGACCCTATAATACGCTTTAGACATTAACGACTTTTTCAAGTAATTTTTAAGTGCTGAAAAGGGTAACTTTAAAACTACGTCAGGTAATTTATTATAGAAATGAATGCATTGACCAACAAATGATTTATATACTTTACGTACGCGGAATTTTCGAATAGCAATTTTATTTTTATTTCTTGTATTTAAATTATGTATATCAGAATTTTTGGTGAAAGAATCTAAATTTTTAATAACATAAATAATATTCTCATAAATAAATTGAGATGCTACAGTTAAGATATTAATTTCTTTAAATAGTTCTCTTAAGGAGTCACGAGAATTTAAGTTATAAATAGAACGAATGGCCCTTTTTTGTAAAACAAATATAGTTTGTATTTCAGCTGCCTTACCCCAAACCAGAATACCGTACGACGTGACACTATGGAAATAACTATAATAAACTAAGCGAGCTGTTTCAACATTAGTTAGCTGTCTAATTTTCCTAACGGCATAAGCTGCCGAACTTAGTTTACCTGCCAGTACAGCTATATGGGGACCCCATTGCAAATTTTTATCTATTGTTATGCCTAGAAAAACTGCCTTATCTACCATTTGCAGACACTCGTCATTTATAAAAATACTAGAATCTACCGGTTTAACATTAGGCAAAGCGAACCTAACACATTTAGTTTTCTTAGCATTTAGTAGTAAATTGTTACTAGTAAACCAATTAAGTACTTTAACTAGTATGGCGTTTATCATACTGTAGTCTACGGACTTTCTATCTACCTTGAAAATTAATGAAGTATCATCAGCAAAAAGCACAATATCACAAAGTTTATCTACTGTTGGTGGTAAGTCATTTATATAAACGAGAAATAGAAAAGGACCTAAAATGGAGCCTTGAGGCACACCTAGTTTCACTGTAGCTCCAATTGATTGCGTTTTGTTTACAACCACTGTTTGAGTTCTGTCACTTAGATAAGAAGACATAAGACTTAAAGCTTTATTGGACAATCCATAGTGTTTTAATTTTAAAATAAGGGTCGAATGATCCACGCAATCAAAAGCTTTGGAAAGATCACAAAATATTCCTACCGCATCACAAGATTTCTCCCAACTGTTATATATGTATTTAATGAGAACAGATGCCGCATCAATTGTTGATCGACCTCTGGTAAACCCAAACTGGTTACTATTAAGTAGTTTATTTCTATTAAAGTGACCTAACATATCATTCAGCATTAGTTTCTCAAAGACTTTACTTAAAACCGGTAGTATGGAAATGGGACGGAAGTTCGTTATATCACTCATGTCGCCCGATTTAAAAAGAGGTATGACTACTATATTTCATGAGATCTGGAAAGGTCCCCTCTGATATGCAATTATTGTAAATTAATGCTAGGTGGGGTGCAATTACATCTATGATATGAAAAACTACTTTAACTGATGTGCCCCACAAATCCTCAGTCTTTTTTAAACTAAGCGATTTAAATACCTTGACTATTGAATCTGAATTTACAGGGCTGAATTCAAAGTTTATATTACATTTACTGACATTAGTGCAAAGTAATGATTTAGCTTCAACCGCGGATGATTTAAGACATTTTGTAGTATTGCTGGCTATGTTGGAAAAATAATCTTCGAATGCTAAATTAATAAATGTTTCTATAGTGTAAGTGAATTTTTCAATGATAAATTAGGCAATGAATAATTTATATACTTGCTTTTTATTGTATTTATTATTTTATTTTAATTCAAACAATTAGTTGTATTAGTTGTATTAGTTAGTATAAGTTGTTAATTCTGTGTGCAATACTTGAGTTAAGTATAATTGTAATGTAACGTGTTAACGCGTCTTATATTGCTGTGCCCTTGCAGGGCGTCACATGAATACCTTTTTGTAATTCCATCTATAAATATTTAGTTGTAAATGTGACATGCAATAAACCATTTGAATTTGAACTTGGATCTGCCTGTCACCATTGCGAACTTTGAACCGGAAGTACGATATACCTAAAAATGTGCCACCCATTTAACTTTTTTAGCGAAATATATTTTCCACGACCTCTATGAAAGAAGATATGGAATCATCTATGGAGTGCTACCGTCTAAAATTGCTGCCTAAAAGCGATTCCATAACTTCGTTCTTAGAGGTCGTGGAAAAAATATTTTATTCCAAAAGCTAAAGCAAATTTTGTGATGTACATATTGCCGCACTACAGTTTGCTCTAAAATGCACTAACACATAAATATGGGACTTTATCTAGAAAAAAAAAAGCATTTTTGTCGCTATCTCCCCATAGACGATTCCACAACTTCGTTAGGGATAGTGAAAAAACCTTGAACGCAAAAAAAAATGCAAATTAGCTCTAGCATGAGCTTTAACGAAAGGTAAAAAACGGAAAAAAGTGAAAGTTTTTCCAAAATTGTGGAAAACGATACAAACCTGGAGGGACGAAAAATTTGGGTAATCATGACCTTTATTAGGGTATTACCAGTTTTTAGGGTATGGGACAACGATTTACTAAATGTAGGTACAATTAAATTTTTAGTATGAGCTTTACCTTTTCCAGTACACCGTACCCGGTTCAAATTTCTTAATGGCGACATGCAGATCCGTATTCTGCAGGGTCAAAACCCTCTGATAACATTGTCAACCCAACTGTTACATGATTTGCCGCTTGCATTGTTTAGAGACGCGTTTTCCAGTTTTCGGCCTAGTCTATTATTCGTTCCTAACGTGAAATCCATTAAAAAAGCGATTTCAGTCAAATGTTTAAAATTACTAATGAAACCGATTAATTTGTCTGTTCGTGTCAGATATATAATAAAGCCCAATGTGAGTTTTAGTGTTTGCTGATGACTATGCTAATTCCACCAATAACTTTATCTAACTTAATTTAAACACTTGTGAGTTTTCTCTGCCATCGGTGACCACGAAAAACTCTCACGTATTACGGTACATATAATGCAATCCGCTTACTAAATGTATAAGGGTACCTAATTGCACAAAAGACAAAACAGTGTTTCCTCTTATAGGAGCAACTCAGCAAAATGATAAAAGTTGTTCTATCCATATCAATTTATTTACAAGTCATTGTTGTCGTCCCACACAATTGAACCGAGGTAACAATAACCTCGTTACCGTGATGGCGCTCACCAGGGGTGCACGCTGTAAGCCTTGGTGATGAGGGGCGAGGAGTAGGTGAGGGGGGTGTAGGAGGCGTACGACGTCACGGGGGCGATGGGCGCAAGGGGTGCGGGGTAGGCGAGAGGACGCGCGGAGTAGGCCACGACCGGGGCCAGCACTGAGCGCTTCTTGATCAGGTGCGCGCCGGCGAGGGCCTTGGCTTCGAAGTGGGCAGCGCGGGCGGCGATCACCTCAGGGGTGTCCAGGGGCACGGCAGGCGCGGCAACGGCGGCGACGGGCGCCGCAAAGGCAGCGGTGGCGAAGGCGGGCGTGGCGATAGCCGCGGTCTTGATCAGGGCCGGGGCGCTGTAGGCGATGGGGGCGGCAGCGTACGAGGTGCTGACGACGGCCGGAGACGACTTGATGTCAAAACGGGACTGGTGCGAGACCGCAGCTGGCGCGATGGCAGCGGCGGCCAAGGGAGCGGAGTAGGCCACAGGCGCGCTGTAAGCGACGGGAGCAGCGGCGTACGAGGTGCTGACGACGGCCGGAGACGACTTGATGTCGACGCGGGACTGGTGCGAAACCGCGGCAGGCGCGATGGCTGCTGCGGCCAAGGGAGCGGAGTAGGCCACAGGCGCACTGTAAGCGACGGGAGCGGCGGCGTACGAGGTGCTGACGACAGCTGGGGACGACTTAATGTCGACACGGGACTGGTGCGAGACCGCGGCGGGTGCGATGGCAGCGGCGGCCAGGGGCGCGCTGTAGGTGAGGGGAGCGCTGTAAGCAAGCGGCGCGGTATAGGCAACAGGCGCTGCTGCAGCGTATGTGCTGACGACGGCCGGCGACGACTTGATGTCCAGCCGGGACTGGTGGGAGACGGCGGCAGGCGCGGCCAGCACCGGCGCGGAGTACGCCAGCGGCGCCGGCGCCAGCACGCTCGCGTGCCCGACGGCGGCCAGCGCCATCACGGAAAACAACACCACCAGCGAGTTCATCGTGGTCTGTGTTAGTTCAGGTGCAACGACAAACGACTCAGATAAACTGATGATTTTTTTCGCGCTTCGTATGTATTTATACTTGCACGCGTTCCAGTGCATCATTAATTTCAAGAAAAGTCAAGATCAACTTGTTTGGATAGCGTGGTCGCACCGGCCGAACAAGAATCCGTTCAACAACTATAAAGAACAATTTTTAGGAGGCGCTTGATAATAAATATGATAGACAATTAAAGCTGTAGTTTTATGCTTAAACAATTCGAACATCTCCTTATGTACACATAAAATAAGTAAACAAAATGTAAGTCTTCAAGTTCTGGCAATCATGTAAGTAATATACTTACATGATTGATAAGGATGACTTTATTAATATTGGAGATAACGTTAGTTTTACAAGCAACAATTCAAATTGGAAAACATGATCGTAAAAAATGCTTATAAAGATATTTTATACACCTACAATAAAAGGAAATCATGCAGCGTTGGTGTAATTTAGGGCACAATACCAAAATCTGGATTTTATTCAAACTTATTGAAAGTTTCAACATAAAATCATGGATTTTCAACGTGTCCGGTTTCTGCCAATATGTAATTAACGGAATTTGTTACATTTTGTCATAAAGCGGAGTGTGGAGTGGAGCGGGAAGGTAAGGCTTTGGAGAATTAACGGCTGAGAGGGCATATCTACGAAATAAGAGGGTAAAAACTCGCCTCAAAGATAGGTCTTATGGTTTTTCTTATTATTAGTGAAAACCTATGTCTGTTTTAAGTCCCGGAACGTAGATTTTATGAGTAGGTAGGTACATAGGTGTAGAAAATTACATACCATTATTTTGCGTCATTTGTTTACAATAATTATTATACAGTTAAAATGCTCCAAAATGATGATGATGATGGCGATTCCTACTTTACTTTTTTACTTTCTTTTCTTTAGATGATATCCTTTAAACGGCCTAAGTGATGCGATTCTTATATCTTATAACCTAACCTAGCTAAGAACCATCCCCATTAAACTAGCCTAATTAAAAAAACCGCCTCTGTATCGGTCTATCCGTTTAGGAACTATTATACAGAAAAACACATACACATGTTAAACGTATAGCACCCCTCATTTAGCGTCGAGGGTTAAAAACATACACATACATAATGCAAATGTTTTGAACTAATTAAATACATAGTTAATCATCGGAACGACATTTTAATGCATAAAGCTTAAGAGCTTATTGCATGAAGTATAGTTGTCACATTAGACACAAATTAAAAAAGTGCGCAATAAATATTCATGACAGTACCTTGAATTTTGAAATAATTGTACGCAAACACTGCGAAAGCTTCCGGCTCGTGTAAAAAATTCTACTTGTCTCTTGATAGATAACAATATTACTTGAACAAGTCCAGGCGCGTTTGAAGGTGATTGCGTGGCATTTTATTGTTAATAGTTTGGCGTTAGACGGGTATATAAGCATCCTTGATTGCGGATTGGGCATCAGTCGATCCATATTCATCGGTCAGACAAGTCAACACAGACCACAATGTACAAGCTGGTGGTGTTGTTCTCTGTAGTGGCTATGGCGGCGGCCAAGCCGAACGTGTTCGCCCCGGTGGCTTACAGCGCGGTGCCGGCCGTGAGCTCGGTGTCGCAGTACAGCAGCAGCGTGCAACATGGAGTACCTGTAGCGTCAGTATACAGCAGCCCAGCCTTCGTACCAGCCGTGGCGCCCGCTGTCGTCCCCGGATACGGTTACGGCTTTGCCCAAGCCCCGCACTCCCCCGCTGTCGTCCTGGATGCCGTAAACGGAGTGCCCCTCGACACACCTGAAGTCGTCGCCGCCCGCGCCGCCCACTTCCAAGCCAAAGCTCTCTCTGCTCATCATCTTGGCAAGCGATCGGTCGCTCCCGTAGCTTACAGCTCCTACGTAGCCCCCGTTTCTTCTCTTGCTTACTCCGCCCCCGTTGTCTCTCCTTATTCCTCAGTCGTATCACCTTATTCCTCAGTCGTATCTCCCTACTCCTCCGTCGTGTCCCCTTACTCTTCTGTAGTAGCCTCTCCTCTTGCCTACTCCGCTGTAGCCCCCAAGGCTTACAGCGTCCACCCCTGGTAAATTTCAATACCAACGACTAAATATGATGACTCATAACGACCTTAGGCAATTTTTGTAAATAATAAATGGGTTGCTTCACTATTCTGTTTTTATTTTGATACTAACATGGTGTCGTCTCAATTATCGATTCTGATTGTCACTATTAAAATATTATTTAATCCATTAAGGCATAATCACTTAAAGTCGATAGAAGCAAAACCACTGTGATACTTACCTATGCCCTATTTCTAAATAAATACTAGCTGTCCCCGCGCGGCGCCCCCCAGGTGTATTTTTTTTACACAAACCTTATGAAAAATAGTTAACATCCTATTTTAAGACCTACCGAATATACGAGTACACACAAAATTTCATAAGAATCGGTCAAGCCGTTTCGGAGGAGTTTTGTTACAAACACTGTGACACGAGAACTTCGTATATTACATTTGGAAAAATTACATTATACATTTAGCGGGACAAAATAAAGGCTTAATTTTTAAGTCACAATCTTACGTTAAAATTTTCCGGTGAGATGTAAAACAAATATCTACATCTTTAGGCTATACAAGCGTTTGTTGATTCGAATCATTGCATGTTTCTTTGGAAATCTCATTCATCATTCTTCGAGACCGGCAACGCATTGGTGACGCCTCCAGCGTAGCAAATGTCAATAAGCGGCGGTGACCACTTTCCATCAGGTGGGCCGTCTGCCTGATTGCCCGTCGATGGCAGTAAAATTAAAAAAATAAACTTTACGAAACGGTTAACCTAGTAAACCTAGTTAATACGTACGCAGGTGACCCTACTTACGAAGTTAGCGGTCTCGGGTTCGATTCCCGGTAAGGACTCTTATTTGTGTGATGAGCCTTTCTGATTTTTGGACGTTTCCTATGTATTTAAGTTTGTGTTTCTTAATATATTATATGTACCTATGTTTATTATTTGTCTAGTTTCCATCGTATAAGCCTAGAGGTTCATTTTGAGCTAGCTCAATTTATATGAGAATTGACCCCTGATATTTATTTATCTTTTTATTTTATCAAGTTAAAACTAATTGTACCTGGTCCGATTATAGCTATACGTAACATTATCACACAAAAGCTATTAAAAAATTTCGGATGACGAACAAATAACTTGTTAAATAAAACCACTGGAGCAAAACCGAAATTACCGAAATTAATATTTTAAACTTGCCTATATGTAAAAAGGCGGGACATTTTTAGGCCATCCTAATTCTGCGCGTACGAAATCGCAGACATTTGTTATTAGGAGTAAGTTTCATTACACATTTTAATGATTTTGGTGCTAATTACACAAGAACGGCGAGTCTATTAATAAAGCTTAAACAACAATGGAAATAAATTATTCGATGAATATTCAACAGATTCTAAAACAACCGAATAAACTGCTGTATTATATTTTGGCGATATTGTTTGTATTATAAACAAACGTTGTTACTTCATTCAAATCCGACGGCGTTCACGACTTAAGCGCTCTTATTAAAAAGGAAACACATTGATTTAATTTGCATTTTATTGAAATAGAGTTACTGTAATGCTACTAGTATAGTTTCGATCTTGTATCCAGCTAGTTAGTTATCAATAATGTCCGCTGTAAGGATAGAATCCGCCGTGCAACCCCGCTCCATAGTGCAGAGGTGAAGCGACGACAGTTTTACCTAGTACTGGCACAGGAATCACAGGTGCCACCAGGGTCTTCACAAAAGGTACTGGAGCCACGACCGGGGAGGAGTGAAGATCCACGCTGGCCTGATGCGACACCGCGACCGGTGCTAAGGGAGCCACGTGCTCGGCGTAATACGGCGATCGCTTGATTAGGTGATGTCCCAGGGGCAACAATCCATGGTCAAATGGTCCATGCTCACCGTAGCCTTGGTGAATCAGTGGGTAAGGAACCACCAGACTGTGGTAAGAGTGCGCTGCTGGCACTATAGGTACTACTGCGTGCGCTCGGCATAAAGCCAAGCCGACGACGAAGAGCAATGAAATACGGGTGGCACTCATCGTTCAGTAAATAGATTTTCAACTTTAAGACCCAAGTAGGCAGATCCAGTAGTCTCGGTAGAGATTAGATCGGTACTGGTAGTAGTTGACCCGTGCTCCTGCCTTCTTATACTAAGGGTGTTGAATCATAGACTCGGGTTAATTTCCATTGAGATTATTTTTAGACCACAATCAATTCGTTACGGTCTTAAGCACGGTGACTGTTTACCATGGAAAAAACGCGAAGTGTTTTTAAAAAGCCTACCTATTGGTAGAACTATATATAACCAGCCCAAGATGTAAATAAAAAGATCTTTTCACTGAGTTAATTACATCAACAAAACGTAATCCTATACAGCGTAACCCTCGTAATCACGTGCTCGTATTCGCGTTACGTTTGTTACGTCACTTTATTTACATCTCGAATGATGAATGATGTTTTTATAATGCATCTTAATCCGGCCAGTGCCCTCGGGTCGGGGCCGTGACGCAACGACCCGTCGGGCGGCTCGGCCGAGAACTTGAACCAGCCGCGCCCGCGCAGCGCACCCGCTGTGCATCAACTACCGTTATCTTACTATAAAACTAACGCATCCACGTCTCACTCCATTAAACGTTAGACATTGGAGACGGCAGAGCGCGAAAATGTACAGAATAATCTTTTTTCTGAGTGTGGTATATCAAGTGCGGTGTCAAATACCACCTTTGATATACGCGGCTCCAAGTGCAGTGTCGCATCAATCCCGTATCGATATAAAGCACTCGCCCGGTTTTATCTCGGCGCCGCTGATATATAGTCCTGCGACGACGATCTTCGCGAGTCAACCGCAACGGCTAGAGATCGCTAGTAACGCCGTGCTCACTCCAATACTAGCCACCGACACGGTCCTGACACCTATAGCGTTCAGTTTTTACCACAATTTACCTTTAGCTCGGGCTCTTGAGCATCCAATATCGATAGAAGCCGCGCAAGAAGCGAGAAGCCAAAATCAAGGAGATGAAGATGTAAAAGAAATAAACAAGCCAATTATTGTAGAAGTAACCACGGAGCTACTACAGCGGGTTGAGGACCAGGAGCAGCCGGTTAACTCTGCTACTGTGCTATCTCAAGGTGCACAGTCTGATGAAGGAAATACGTCAGATAAAGTATAAACTATATATATATATATTATGATCAGTGATTATCAGTGGCCAGCGACCAATATCTTAAGTATGACCAGGGTGTCAATTTTTAAATTTGTTTTAATGAATGTTAAATCAGGCGGTGATCTCCTTTACAAGTAGGTGGGGCAAAAATATAAGTTTTAGGAATCGGTAAAATCGAATTAATTTTTAAGAGAAGGTATGTTCAAGTAGCATAATTAAATTACTTATTTATTAAACCGTATTAAATTATTAAAGTTGATAACTTTTTATTGCATGTTGTATACGACAGGCAAAATATCATAAATTATATAGTTAAAGAAAAAGCAAGTATTTTAAAAATCCAACCCTTTACAGATATACTATAACACTAGCATGCAAACAGTTTACAATCATTACCCTCATTTTTTCGCAATCAGAAAACTACGCAAGAGGTGACCACTGCTGAGAAGAAGCGCCAAGACCAAGAGCAAATGAATAAAAATTAAAAGTATGCCTACTAACTTTAGTTAGATAGAGCAGAGTAGGTTAATCGAGACAATAGAGTCTCTTAATAAGGGAAACATCGTTAGCTACTAAAATGATAGGAATATAACAAAGTTACTTCTGAATAACCGTAAGCACGTGGAAGTAGAATTAATAGATTCACCCTTATCAACTGAAACCGTAGAAAGTAGCACATCGATTACGTTTAGTTTTGACAGAATAAGGTTGATGTTACGTCATATTTCTCATCCATTTCGAGGAAATGAATGATTCATCGTGTGCACGAGTGTTCTAGTGGTTGCGGGAAGTCCATTTGTATCAAGGACAACGTCGACGCGGTCCGCTGACAGACGATGCTTACGTGAAATAAGATCACGGCTTGCCCTTGAACAAAATGTTTACAGGCTTTCTCTGTATGATAAATTTATAATAAACATTTTTTATAAAAAAAATACATTTGCTCAAAAGTGCGTATTATTTTGTCAGTATTGTTGACTTTAATAACCTTGGACTATGATTAAGTTTTGATCTAATCAATAATAAATCATTAATTGAGTTCTATTTTCATTTTAATCAGAATTAGGGCATATCTACTCGTATGCTAAGTCAAACACACATCCGCACAAGATGTAGATTTACTTGTTAGTCTGGCTACCAAAAGTTTGTAACATCTTGCAAACAGTGCAATTAATCTTTTGTCATAGTTATTATAGGCTAATGATTGTAATTTCTAATATCACCGGACATTGGTTTTGGGCCTTCAACATTGTTTAAAGCGGTATCGTATCACAGATTTTTCCTTTACGATATACGGTCGTCTCTGCTGACATTTATACCAAATCGTAGCAATATCGATTTCGTTTAGTCAATGTTGAATACAAAATTCTTGCCATTACGACAAAAGTCAAACAAACCTTAATCGTCTAGTAAGTTGTTGGTGACATTTAGCTGTAAGTATATATTTTTTTGCGTATAGATAGATAAATGGCTAGGAAAAACATAAATAATAGCAGAGTTACAGGGATTCGTTTTATTCAAAAGGTCGAGTTCATTTAGAACTATTACAATAATGACATTTTGTGCTTATACGGCCGTAAGTTGTTCGAAGGATCACTGATGTTATAAGATCCAATACACACGTTAGTGACTAAGCCACGCCATGGGCGATGTAAATGCTGGCTGCCTGAGCTGGAGATACTAGAGGAAGGGTGTGATCAATGGAGAGGAAGAGGTCCAAGAACGTTTACAATTATCAGAAGGCGATTATTTTTTGATCAGATGGGTGGCAGCGTAACCGTAAGGCGCAGCAGCAAGAGGAGCTGACAGGTAAGGCAGCGCTGGGGAGAGTACTGGAGACGAGTAATAAGGAGATGAGATTAAGGGTGTTGAATAGGTCAGAGGAGTACGATAGAAGTCAATGGGGGATCGCTTCTTGATCAAATGGGTGGCGTAGGCGTAGGGCGACGCGACGATGGGGGCTGACAGCGCCGGGGCGCCGTAGTAGAACGTTGGTGACGGATGCACGACGCTGCTGGCCGACTGCGAGATGCTGGTGAACCCTGGCGAGATCACCGTCGAGTGCGCCAATGGCAGGATGGCGCCGGCGGCCGCCACAGCAACGAGAGCGCTCAAAACTACCAGTTTCAACATTGTGATGTGTGTTGTTGTTCGGGCGGGATAAGACTGATGCCTCGACAGGGACTTAGACCTTTTTATATAGAAAGATGTCGTAAAGACGGCTTCGTTTTTTAAAACTAGTGCACCGACGTCCAGGAAGTTGGCATTTACCCGCGGCGAGGCCGACTACCCGGCCGCCACGCCGCCCCTGCTCGCGAATGATACACGCGTGCTTTGTCCCTGGCATTTAAAGTCATTGCCCTAGTAGCTCCGTATTTATGATAACTATTTTAAGGATGTCTACGTATACCACTGAAAAGTTTTGTTCTAAAATAAATTTTGTTGTAAAATAAACATAATAAAGAAAAATATTAATTGAAGAAGATATATGTGGGCGATGTATGGTGCACAATGTTAAATATCATCTATTTTTACGGAATTTAACTTGCTTTTTGCTAGAACTGTGAGTTTTAAATAAATAAACAAAAACCCTCATAATAATTGCGACGCTACTTTAAGAACTCTCACTCTTAAACGGCCTAAACAGTTTTCCCCGATAAACTAACTATCGGTTCAATCCATTTGGGAGCTGTGATGCAACCGACAGACACGCAGACACGCATTTACAGACGTTAAACTTATAACACTTCTCTGTTTGCGTCGAGGGTTAAAATGATAGCTGAAACACATAAAGAGTTTTACTAAAAAATCGTTTATGCCGCGTAGTGCATCCGAAATACTTTCACAAAATAAATAATTATACTATGAAGGAACGATCTCATACAAATTGACCTAGTCCCAAAGTAAGCTCTAGGCTTGTTTTATGGGTACTAGACAACGATATATATACTTATATAGAGAATAAATACTTAAATACATAGCAAATGTGTTAGTTTGTAAATAATAGGAAGACGTTTAATACTTAATTCAAGCGGACCGGCGCAATTTTTAAATAAAACTCAAAGGTAACCGTAGTCAAAGATTTTGGTTGTTGTAATTCTTGTTTATCGGATGGTTATGCCAAAACACGACGTAAGGTTTAATAGTTCTCACAGAACAACTGGTTCGCAAAATTTGATCATCTTAGTAATGAAATTAATTTAACTCTTCGGTATTTTATTTTCCATAAAATTTTAAAGTTTTTTCGCTACCTACTTGACCTAAACGCTACAAAACATTTTTTTTTCACCACAGTGCTTCAGTTTGGTCAAGAAATTTGACAACGCTAAGATTGAATGCAACTTAATTTTCTTGCGACTTGCGAGAAACTTGTAAAGTTTAAAAAAAAACACAGCGCCGTTAATTGACTTTAAACTTGAAATTATTTATTATTATAATTGGCTTAAGACATGAAAACTATGAAAAACTTACCACGAATGACTATGAATGTCTTTTACTTAACCTATGTTATGCCTGGGCCTCATTCTTCTCGGTAAAACAATATAGCTTTTGACAAGTTATCATATTGCTTTTAACTCGGCCGCCATTACTGTCAAGTAAATAAGAGTTATCAAAAGATTGGCAAATAAATAAAAAAGTAATATTGTGTTACTAAGTAGGAAAGCCCCTGAAGATAGAGCAAAGTAAAGGTTCGTTTGCATATTGGTTTATTGTGCACCTTTAAACACAGGGCGCTCAGTTTATTTTTATCTTTATGTTTGCTACACCGGTCACTGAAAAAACGCTCGGGGATCTTGCCTGAAGTACAAGTAAAATATCATGTTTTTATTTTGGTTCATAATTTGGCAACGGTTTTTCGAACAAATTAATTGCATTTACTTACGAACAACTTTTAGGGCCTGTTTTACAATCGTAAAGTAAAGCGTATCTGACACATAAATTTAGCCCTTTCCTTTTCTTACACTTGAACATAGGCAAGGAGAGCTACCTTTAACTAGCACATAAATTTATATGTCGGTTGTGAAACAGGCCCTTAAACAAATTGATGCAGTCTTTGAGTCTGTTAGTGTATTCTGCAATTTTTTTTGAGTTATGTTAATACGTATTGCCTGACCAGATGGGGCATTTGAGGTTTTTTAACCTTCTAATCTGGCTATAGACAGTAATACTAATACTATCTTGATCTTTGTTACGCCAGTTACGCGGATTATACCTAGTTTTCCTTTATTCCTCCACGGCGCCAAATTTGGCAAAATAATTGTTTTGTCATTTTGGGGTAAGTTTTATGTTTAACCCTCTTATTCATAAACACAAGATATCTAAAGTGTGTTTAAAATAAGCTTGATCCTTATTCTTCATCGTGACATTTAAATTTGTCAGAAAGAGACAAAGACCCTTTGTCAAAAATAGGTTTAGGTACTGTGCGTTTATAAATAAGGAGGTGCAAGGTATTTGTAATTATGGGCCTTGTAGCCCGTTTTTTCTTAATGAAAAACCTTTTTCAACGTCCTCGGGCGTGTTTCATCGACGTTTCTATGTGCGAGTAAATGCCAACATCCTGGACATCGATGCACTGGTTTTAAAAAGTCGTCTCTACGACTTCTTTCTATATAAAAAGGTCCAAGTCCCTGTCGATGCATCAGTCGCATCCCGCCCGAACAGCAACACACATCACGATGTTGAAGCTGGTAGTTTTGAGCGCTCTAGTTGCCATGGCGTCCGCCGGCGCCATCTTGCCCTTGGCGCAGTCGACGGTGATCTCCCCAGGGTTCACCACCTACTCGCAGTCGGCCAGCAGCGTCCTCCATCCATCACCAACGTTCTACTATGGCTCCCCGATCGCCTCCATCGCAGCCTCACCCTACGCCTACGCCACCCATCTGATCAAGAAGCGCTCTCCAATTGATTTCTACCGTACTCCTCTGACCTACTCGGCGCCTGTCATCGCATCTCCGTATTACTCGTCCCCGTTGCTGTCCCCGGCTCTGCCTGCTGCTTCTTTCGTGTCAGCTCCCATTGGTGCCCCCTTCGGATACGCCGCCACCCATTTGATCAAGAAGTAATCTTTTGATTAGGTATTTCCTATGTAAACAATTGGCAACCTTTTGAGAAATAAATCAAATCCCTGCAATTTTGTTTGTATCATTTAATTATGCACCCATTTACATGTATTATCTAAGTAGAAAGTTCTTAAAGTATAAAGGTATTAATTTATGTATAAGATATAAACTAAAAACCGGTCAAGTGCGAGTCAGAATCGCTCACCGAGGGTTCCGTATTTGAGATAATATTATGCTTGGTAACCGCAAAAAAAATACTCGTTTTGTTTTGAACTTTAAACTCTATGCAATAAGGTCCATTTACACTGGTCTAAATTTTAATACAGATTTTTTAAGCTTTTCTGTTATCTCTCAAAAACTGGAAATAATGAACACTTTATTTTATTTTTCCCATAAAATGTAAATAATTAATAAACTTCGGAGATAAGACGGGGGAACGGTCATTTTTTGTTCATTTTTGGCTATAAATCAAAAAAGTACATCACAAAAAGTACAAAAAATTGTTTTTAAATGTGCAGATTAAGCCCTTTCATATGACAACCCCTTTGGTATAATCATATCATTTTAATTTTTTTTAAATGCTAGGCCCCTTTTCAATTTTTTATAAAATGAATTTCATTTTTTTTACTAAAAACAGATGCGGGCATGCAAGTTGTTATGCCAAATTTCAAATTGATAGCATTTGTTGTTGCTGAGAAAACCTGCTGTGACATACAGACAGACAGACAGACAGAAAAAGAAGTCTCACCATAAGGTTTCCTTTTTTACCATTTTGGTACAGAACCCTAAAAAACAGGAATTATTGAAAGAATGAAATGAAGTTTAGCATTTCTGTATTATGGCCGCGTTTATCGGATTAAATATGGATGAAGCATCCGTCAATTTCGCACTCAGAGAACTTGTCATAAAGTGACAAATGTTTTATCCACATTTATCCATGGTGATAAAATTGATAAATGCGACCAATATTTGGTCAGCATAATGGGGTTTTAGTTGTTATCTGCCTTTTCCCCCTTCTTCTTTGAAATATAATCCAAATGGGATATACCAATTAAATTACAAAAACTAACCCCAGTTTACTATAAATTAACCCCATGCAGAAAAACAAATATTTAATAAAAACAGAATTAAATAATTACCATCCATTTTACTTTTCAATGGCTTATATTGACGCGTTGGATTCCAAAGTTCTAAAAAGCTTAAGGTGGAAAAAGTGTAAAAGGGTTTACCTTTGTTTCACCGATACTCGTTTCATAGAACCTATCACTTCGCAGAATTTTCGTTACATAGAAAGGTACTTTCTGCTGAATCCATGTTGATTTCAGGTTATCTTGTGATGGTTATAAGTCTAACCTAACCTAACCTACTTACGAGAATCCCATCACCTGAAATCGACACGGGTTCAGAAGAAAATTGTTTTCTATGAAACGAAAGTTCTACGAAGTGATACGTGCTATGAAATGAGTTTGAGTGAAACAAGGGGACACCGTTAAACTTGGGCCGAGAGCATTTAGCACTAATAGGTCGATATTCCAGGAAGCTGGTATTTAAGGCGGCAAGGCCGACCAGTAGCCTGCGTCAAGTCATCACCACCGTCCTTGCTCGCGAAAGACAATCTTTATCCCTGGCATTTAGGGTTATTGCCCTAACAGCTCTACATACATGTTAAATGAGGAAGCTCATATTTATTAAAAAGTAGCCCTTATCTACGACTTCGCGTGCGTTGTATATAAGATAAACTGCGAAGTGATAGATTAATCTATATTTAATAATTAAAGAAAGCACAGGAATAACAGCATGCCATCAGAGAAAGCAGAAAGAGGGCGGAAGCTAGATTAAGAGTATCGATAAATATACAAATAAAATGTCGCAAGCATAAATAAGTTTGTCGATTACGGTTAAGATTACATACTTAAACAGAAACTAGACTTAAATAGCCCAAAAAAAATTGTACCTATTCTGTTTTCCTCTCTTTTCTACTTAGTAAAACATATTGCTTTTGATACCTACGTTACGTAACGTTAACTGGGCCGCCGTCACTACTTATCAATAAATAAGCAAAAACAAAGAACAAGGAAAAAAGACAGCAAAATGTCAAAAGCAAAATAGTTTTACCCGTTTTATGGTTCACAGTGTAGAATACAAATAGGTACGGTCAACCAATTTGATTCCTAGGCCACTATGGACTGTGTCAACGTGACGTTGTCAACCAAATCATAGGAAGTCTCTTACGTTTCGTTTACAACCGTCATTTTAACATAGTCCATAGTGGCCTAGGAATCAAATTGGTTGACTGTACATACACTTTGGTTACGACTAAAGTTAATACATAAAACGCTTGTTTAAAATGTATGTATGCAGAATGTAAGACTTGTGGTCAAGTGAAACTATAAAACACTTATTTAAAAACAATCGACCAATATTATATTATTACTATTATAAATTGGTAACAAAATGTGTTTTAAGCCCTTTTCTGATACAATATTAAGGATGACGTAAAGACATTAAATATGTGTGAAATGAATCACGCGCTGAAATTATCGAAGCGGAAATGAATGGGTTGCCACGCAAGAAGAATAAGGTTGTCCCGATATGACGAAATTATCAAACTACGCAAGTTAATTAATATATTGTCATGACAAATTATTTTATTAAAATGGCAGATTTAGGCACACGACTTGGCTACAGAATACAATCGCGCTTTCGAACTGATAGATAAAACCAAGACATAACGTTAAGATGAATGTGCGAAGAAAAATACTTAATTAATCATCAGAGACCAACCTGAAAAGATAAAAGCCAAAGGCAGTTTTACGATGTCAATCCGATACTAGTGACGTCGTATGACCTTAAAAAAACTAGGTATCGCAAAAGGGTAACAGCCAAGTAATGAATCGTTTCTAAATAAATGTTTCAGGAGATTTACTTAACAACCTAATCTAAAGATACATGACTGACGATATTTGATCAGTAACATGAGGTACGAGTATGTCCCGCAACAATATTTTTTTTACCGAATATTCAGTATTCACCCCGTTTAACATGACCTTAATACCTAAATTCTAAAAATAGTACTTGTGTTACAAAGTTACAATACACATAATTAGCATTCAAGCATGATAATATTGCATTCTGCAGCTGACATTTATGTAGCAATCTGTTTGTGAACTATTAATTAAGTCCTTTCTGGAATAAAAAAGTATATGGTCACTGTGCTCTTTGTTTCTCGGCTAAAGTAGTAGTTTCATGGCCGACGGAGTCTTCCGGATTCGCCCATCGCATTAGTCTTATTAAACAAGTATAAAAGCTGCAGTGGTCAGTGCATGTGCATCAGTGTTCTCCTGCAGCCAACACAGACCGTACACAATGCTGAAACTGGTGGTGTTGTCCTGCGTGGTGCTGGCGGCGTCGGCCGCGCCGGGCCTGCTGGCGCCCTTCGCGCCGTTCGCGCCCCTCGCCTACAGCGGCGCCTACATCGCGCCCTACGCGTACGACGGCGGCAACTACCGCGGCCCGCTGTCCCTGGCGCCCGGCCAGCCCGCTAACGTGATCGCCGCTGACGGCAGGCCACTCGACACGCTGGACGTCAACCTGGACCGCTCCGCGCACCTCACGGCCAAGGCGCTCAGCGGCGGCGTGCACCTGCTCAAGAAGCGCTCGGCGGTGCTCCCCGCCCCCATCGCCTACGCCGGCGCCCCGCTGCTGCACGCGCCGCTCGCCTACTCCGCGCGCATCGCCACCACCCTCCCCGCTCCCATTGTACCTATCGGCTACCCATACGCTGGCACCTATGCCCGCTACTGGTAGGCAAAATGTCAAGGGTCTGAAAAAACTGTGATATATTTCTAAACACTACAATGCAAATAAATTTTTGACCGAAGATCTAATCACCTGTTTTTATTACTACTACTTACTTGAGGACGCCCGCCACCATACGCAAATAATTA
The DNA here is from genome assembly GCA_948252455.1 of Acleris cristana. Taxonomy (NCBI): domain Eukaryota; kingdom Metazoa; phylum Arthropoda; class Insecta; order Lepidoptera; family Tortricidae; genus Acleris; species Acleris cristana. The sequence continues at coordinate 7,929,851 of OX411784.1, read as the reverse complement.
CTTTCACCCCATTCCTTTCCTTTGGGGGTCGATTTTCGACAAATCCTTTCTTAGTGCACCCCTAGGGTGCCCACGGAATAGTCCCTCCAATTTCAAGTCCCTAGGCCCAGCAGCGGTTTAGGCTGTGCGGTGTCAGTCAGTTAGTCAGCCAGCCAGCCAGCCAGTCAGCCAGTCACGGAAGTGTTTTATATATATAGATTGGTAGGTAGTGAATAATGATTTGTAAAGACTCTTTGTCTCCAGTATGAAGCCAGAAGCTTCATACAAGCTTTTTCGTCACGTAGATTTCGATTTTTAAACAAAAAATGAAAAAAATACTTCTTCTCTTATTTTTTTTTCAAAGTTTGTATGCCGGAAAACCTTCTAGACTATACCATTACTTCTACAGTACGAGAAAATTTTGATAAAAGTCAAAATTGTCCATTTTTTTAAATAATAAATAAACTTTGAAAAACTGTGACAACAAAACAATAAAATTAAGAAAACTTCAAGCATTTCCTGGAACCTGGATCTGGTTGCTTTTATTAATAGAGTTTTAGTATTTATAGTTGTGGCTGTAGGGGAGGGGGACAATTGACTCTAAAAAAAAATAGCACTTTTCAAATCTTAATATTTTACAAACGGATCTTTCGATCGAAAAAATCCTGTGACCTATTTAACGGCATCCCCAATGATGGGATAGACGAGAAAAAAAACCCCACGATACGCGTAGAAGAGGTACCTTAAAAAAAAAACAGGTTTTCATTTTACCACTTGGTCGGCGTGACTAATATGTATATTCATGCCAAATAACAGCTGTCTATATAGAACTAAGAGTATCTGAGCTAAGCTACGGACGAACGGACATGGCGAAGCTATAAGGGTTCCTAGTTTGACTACGGAACCCTAAAAATGGTACCCTCGGTGCTCAAGCCTATATGTTGTAAGTCGAGTAATGGAAGAAATAAGAAGTTGGTACGAAAGTTCAGCCATTTTAAGAGCCATCAGAACAAGTGTTTATTTTAATGGGATTAAGTTATATGGGAAGAAGAAGGCGAACGAGCACACAGGCCACCTGATGGTAATTGTGGGATCTGAGACCCATAGACATGTGCATTCTCAATACAACAATCTCAAAACTGCAATCCTAAGACTGCAATTGCTTTGCCAACCCTGAGGATTAAAATGGAATGCTATAGTAATTTCACCGCGTTGTCCCGTCACACCGAAACACAGCAATGCGAACACTGCTGCTTGCAAGTTGAAGTTAAAAATTTGTGTTAAAATTCAAACTATCGATTCTATAAATAACTAGACATCATGAACATTTACCACATTTTAGTATTTTGACATAATTCTTTATTACATTTTTTATGATTGCTGACCACAAAAGCGCAAGCGAAGTGCCAATATATAATAATAATTTTCACTTTTAAGCAATAGGCTGGTAAAGCCTGACCTGGAGAAAGAAAAACCTTGACTTCATATTATTATATTCTTTTCAGCAATATGTCGGGGTCACTGATATTTCTGGTATCTACATGATTTTCGGGAAAACGAGTTGCTAAACAGTCTTCTGTATGACAGGATATACAGGGTGTAATCTTTAAGTGTAGTCAGGCGATTATTCCGTAAATATAACATAGATATCAAAAACTTTAAACGGATATCGAAAGTTACCCAATTAGTAAAATCACATCAATAACTTTTTTTTAATAAAACCAGGAATATCCCAAATATTAACTTCAAACCCTCCCATACATTTAGTACGCCGTTCGTTCAGATTATCATATTATCATTATATTAATCATTATCATATGATTCATGAATTGATTTATTTATTACAGTTTATCCGTGTAAATTATAAATCTTAAACAGTTTTATCTCTTATGGTAGGGAAATATAACAGACTCAAGGAACGTCGTACTAAATGTATGGCAGCGTTTAAATATTACTACTTTTATTTAAAAAAGTTATTAATGTGATTTCACTCATCTTTTCGTACTTTCGATATCAGTTTAAAGTTTTCTGATATCTGTTATGTGAACGGAATAATTGCCTGGCTACACTTAACGATTACACCCTGTATATATTATACAGAGTGTAATCGTTTACGGTTGAATTTCAGTTATCAACTGATTCGTTAAATTGATTTTTTTGTAAGTTAGTATATTGGTTTTTTTTCGAAACTGTTTTAATTTTCTGTATTATTATAAACACATACCTAACCTAATCCATAGGTTGTGTAACTATATTTCTCTAAACATTTTGAAAAGATGAAGGGGTTTAGAAGAAACAAATTTTGAAGGGAAACTAAAATTCGGATGTGCGACGGGATACCATACTACTCGTATATCACATATCATACTAAGATTATGAATGCGAAGTTTGTGTGTTTGAGATAGTATGTTTGTTTCTTCACAGTTTTTGTTTGAAATGAATAAGGAAGCAAGTAGGTAAGTACCTATACCCACTTAGTAGTAATTTATGTCAAAAATGATGAGATGGTCGACGCGGACGAAATTGCGGGTAGAGGCTAGTAAAATTTAGGTAATTTCTTTGTTACTTCTATAACTCGAGAACCCTACAGCTTCATTGACCATTAATTTATTCCAGCCGGTAAAATTAACAACCGTTCTGACTGCAATAGTTTCTAGGACGTCTTTTGACTAACACTGCGATGATGATTACATTACCTAAATATTATGTATTAAAAAATACTTGTTCGAAAATCAGTTCTTTATTGCATTATGGATTGTTTAACTCGCCACCATTCGTTAGGCCAGTAGAATGTTTACCAGTAGCGGGCATAGGTGCCAGCGTATGGGTAGCCGATAGGTACAATGGGAGCGGGGAGGGTGGTGGCGATGCGCGCGGAGTAGGCGAGCGGCGCGTGCAGCAGCGGGGCGCCGGCGTAGGCGATGGGGGCGGGGAGCACCGCCGAGCGCTTCTTGAGCAGGTGCACGCCGCCGCTGAGCGCCTTGGCCGTGAGGTGCGCGGAGCGGTCCAGGTTGACGTCCAGCGTGTCGAGTGGCCTGCCGTCAGCGGCGATCACGTTGGCGGGCTGGCCGGGCGCCAGGGACAGCGGGCCGCGGTAGTTGCCGCCGTCGTACGCGTAGGGCGCGATAAAAGCGCCGCTGTAGGCGAGGGGCGCGAACGGCGCGAAGGGCGCCAGCAGGCCCGGCGCGGCCGACGCCGCCAGCACCACGCAGGACAACACCACCAGTTTCAGCATTGTGTACGGTCTGTGTTGGCTGCGGGAGAACACTGATGCACTTACACAATACACAACAGCTTTTATACTCGTAGCGTTAAATATCAACAAGTTGGGCGATGCCGGAAGGTGTAGTAGGTAATATTGCAAGGAACAATTTCTGTTACAAAATAATGTATGAATGCATTTGCTTGTAGACCTGTACCTAGTATTTATTACACACCAAAAAAGTCAAATTCACTTTTTTTTTGTTTACCTCGTGTGTTCATAAGTTTTGAGACAAACTTTTACTTTAAAAAATAAAACATAATACTGGCAGCTGTCTACTTTATTCTTTTTTCAATTTTGAACTTGGAATGTTTGTGTTTTATTTGTATGTTTTTATTATTCAATTCACTTACTTTTCTTGTGATGATGGCGGGAAAAAAACAATTACGTGAGACTGTCTTTTCTCTAGATACATATAGCGGGAAAAAAGCAATGGTGATTTTCCGTGAGTTAAAATGTTTTGGGATTATCCGCAACTTTATATATTACACCATCAAACGTTACAAGGAGACTGATTCCCTGAAACATCGTGAAAGGAGTGGTCGCCCGCGGTCAGTGAGGACGACTGCGAACATCAAAATAATAAGAGAGCGACTTCGCCGAAATTCATGTCGTATCTATAAAAAATTAACTCTGCAGCTAACATTTGGCGTGTTGCGGTAAACAAAACACAGAAATACAATCTCAAGGTAAAGGCTTATTAGTCGTAAGAAAGTTCACTTCGTTAATGATCCCCTTTGTTAATTACGACGCGAACCTTGTCCGATCCGTCCGAGTTCAATCGACTCAAAACTTATGAACTCACGTAGCCTAAGCAACGAAGACCTAATACTGCCTCTCAGGGGAAAAAACTCGTGTATAAGCGAATTTTGGCATAGGTGTAGGGAATGGTGTTTTAAACCACATACTAAAAGTTCCGATGGGTGGGGGTGGAGCTAAAAGGTGGGGGGGTGTATAGGTCCCTTTTTAGTTTTTCGTTAACGTTTTTTTATTTCATTTAAAATCTAGTTTGTATCTATAAACGCTATAATAAACAACCTTTTACTTTAAAATTATCTTATTTTATTCAATAATGTGCTTGGTTAAACCTTCACGATTTAAAACTAGGTTGAAAGTAAAAGCGGCCGTGGTCCTGTAGGACTTCAAAGTTCGGCGGGCGTAGTGCTACTTTATACAGAGTGTCCCAGAACTTAACTTAAATATTATGGCATAAGGAACAGTGGCGTAACTACCTATAGGGTGGCAAAGTGGGCAAAATGCCTGGCCTCCGAAAGGCCGTGAGCACAGGAGGAACCTAATATTTATTTCATTTTTAGGGTTCCGTACCCAAAGGGTAAAAACGGGACCCTATTACTAAGACTCCGCTGTCCGTCTGTGCGTCTGTCCGTCTGTCCGTCTGTCTGTCTGTCACCAGGCTGTATCTCACGAACCGTGATAGCTAGACAGTTGAAATTTTCACAGAATATGTATTTCTATTGCTGCTATAACAAAAAATACTAAAAACAGAATAAAATAAATTTTTAAAGGGGCTCCGATACAACAAACATGATTTTTTTTGCCGTTTTTTGCTAATGTTGTACCTATAGGTAATGGTACGAAACCCTTTGTGCGCGAGTCCGACTCGCACTTGGTCGGTTTTTTAATTAAAGCGAAAGGAGGAGCCAGCTACGCCACTGATAAAAAAGCCCTTTCTATACCGACTCAGAACATATTTTTAACTTTTTAAAGTGTTAAATAGTTTAGGAGTTATCACGGTTTTAGTGATACTGGTAAAGCACGTTTACATTTCCGTAAGTTCTGGCACACCCTGTATAACTTGGAGATAAAAATAAGCTAGATTCGGTTTTCACAAATCGCACATTTTAAAACCAAACTACATTATAGTACTACGAAAACTAAATTTCCCTTACAATTGGGTCCCATTTACAATAAACAATATACGTACCTAGGTGTGTCTTTTTGCCAAAATCGGATATTCTTCAAATATGCAAATATGCATATCATTTTATTATACTTTCATCGTAACCGGGTGAATGAACACATACAACACAAGCAAACTATGCCTATGTACTTTCAAATGTAGCGTCATAAGCATAAGAGTACTAGCAAATGTGTAAACATTATCCAGTAAATTATAAATATTAATGATAGAGATTACGAGTATTACCGTTTCAGGACAAGCACGTTGATCTTTATTATTCGATGAATGCAGCCCAGTCAGGGTCGTCCTGTCTTCCGGCTTCGCCCATCGCGTTATCAATGTGTAGCGAGTATAAAAGGTGTTGTGTGTTGTACAAGTGCATCAGTGTTCTCCTGCAGCCAACACAGACCATACACAATGCTGAAACTGGTGGTGTTGTCCTGCGTGGTGCTGGCGGCGTCGGCCGCGCCGGGCCTGCTGGCGCCCTTCGCGCCGTTCGCGCCCCTCGCCTACAGCGGCGCCTACATCGCGCCCTACGCGTACGACGGCGGCAACTACCGCGGCCCTCTGTCCCTGGCGCCCGGCCAACCCGCCAACGTGATCGCCGCCGACGGCAGGCCGCTCGACACGCTGGACGTCAACCTGGACCGCTCCGCTCACCTCACGGCCAAGGCGCTCAGCGGCGGCGTGCACCTGCTCAAGAAGCGCTCGGCGGTGCTCCCCGCCCCCATCGCCTACGCCGGCGCCCCGCTGCTGCACGCGCCGCTCGCCTACTCCGCGCGCATCGCCACCACCCTCCCCGCTCCCATTGTACCTATCGGCTACCCATACGCTGGCACCTATGCCCGCTACTGGTAAACATCCTACCGATAACAACACATGTTACACGAGGAGCTGCGTTAAGCGACGCAAAATAAAATAAAGAACTGATCCTCAAATTTTGGTTTCATTAATAATTAGCGGCTCGTCATCTTTTTCGAGCACTGCAATTTTTATCACATAGCTTGAAACCTTTCCGGTCTTCTAAAGTAAAAATTTGTTAGATGACTTTCCCGAACGCATTTTTTCTTTGAAGCTAATTTTCTTTTCTCCACTATACTTTCACTGTCGTGTTTTTCTAATTCCAAAGATCTAATTTGACACAGTCGATGGAGTCCCTATTTCTGAGTTATGCAAAACTAACATAACCTAAACCTACCTACTTTACGATGTAATTTGGGAATAAGTGCGACTGGGATAAAAGACGAACCAGAACAAAAGCGTTGGTAATAAAACCGAACGGGGAAAAATTACATTGGGTCAAATTAAGAATAGGAAAAATTGCGAAAACAAAATATCGCTTCACGGAAATAAGGATTTTGTGAAAATTATCTAACAAACCGTCTAGATACTTTACTTGACATACTTACAAACGCTCACTCCCTTGCACGTTACTCTCTTGACAATTGATTTTCCAAACTGGAATAGTTTCGTGGTAGGTTTATCAAAGATAAATTAAGCAAATAATCTTATTGTTACGCGCAGTAGATAGAGAAAAAACAGAGTCGGACTGGCGCACCCACAGGGTTCCCGGCGTGAAACAAAACGCTGAGGTTCATTATCCTGTTCGCAGGGGCTCTATTCTACTCGGTAATGCCATATTGCTTGTATATTGTTATCGTATTCTTTTTACCTCGGCCGCCATTACTGTCAGGTAAATAAGACCTATCATAACGTTGACAGTACGTTAAAATGTCTGAAGTAATTAGGTTTTACCAAGTAGGTAGATTAGAGAATTAGATAGGTGATCTGTTTTACCAACTGCAATAGATATCAAGTTTTAAATGTGTTTTTTTTTTAAATTATTGTGCCTACTCAAAATAACTGTTAATTATGATTAAACCATATTTACGTGTACCTATACTAACTTATAGCAATATTATAAAGAGAGAGCGGATGTTGACAGTTTTTTTTATGTGGTTTCTAATTGAAAAACTTTTACCATTTGAAAGGTAGTACATTATTCCATATATGCACATAGTCTATTTATATTATTCTGTATATACATATAATTTAACCCGGGCAAAGTAAGAACGCGCCGCTATCTCCCATATTAACAGTAATACTTTTTTATAGTAGTATATTTTATGATTAAAACTGAACATTTTTAGTTCGTTAATAAAAACTTTGTGCTACTCATTGTTTTTATGATATATAAATAAAATAAAAATTTTTTTATCAAAAAATATAGGTACTTATACTAGAGGACGCCTGCGACGTCGTTCACGTAGAATTAGTTTCCCGCTACTCCCCGTATTTCTTCCCGTTGGGGGTCGACTTTCGGGAAATCCTTTCTTAAGGTTGACTTCCATGGATAGCGGCTGATGCGACAGACGCGTGCGGCTGACGTGCGCGACTGTCGCGCGCGTCTCGCGACAGTAGTAAACACTATGAAAACGTATGGTTCTTCCGTGGTTAACGGCTGACGAATCTGCAAGCCGTGCGCGGCTGAGCCGCTTACTACGGAAGCGGTGCCATACGTTTTCATAGTGTTTACTACTGTCGCCAGACGCGCGCGACAGTCGCGCACGTCAGCCGCACGCGTCTGTCGCATCAGCCGCTATCCATGGAAGTCAACCTTTAGTGCTCACTTACATCATGAAAGGAAGCCCTGTACCAAATTTCAAGTTTCTAGGTAGGTACAGTAGTTTCGGCTGTGCGTTGATAATATAAGTCAGTCAGTTTTGCCTTTTATACATATAGATAGGGACGAGTACATGCATGTTTTAAAAGTTACAAATAGGTAAATAGTGATGTGAATGTTACACTTTCGGATCTTCAAAATTTGAAAATCCAACGAATCTATAGTATTAGGTCAATATTTATTTAGACCCAGTCACTAAGTCAGCGTCAAGTCAACAAAAATGGCAACAGATATAAACTAAACCAAACGGACCAATTTAACATTATTACTTTATAGTCAAATACTTTTGGATACCGCGTGTGGTACTGTTATACGCTCGATCATTACTTTAATATTAGATATGTTTAAATAACTATTAATTATAGGCTTTTTAAAATAAACACTCGATTGCTGAAAATTTAAGGTTATGTATCGAACAATACTAATTGTTACCATCTTTTGCCATTTCTATTGTCTTTTATCAATGTTCAAAGAACGACTGGATTTAGTACCAACTTTGTAGTGCGAAAATGAGTTGACATAATGGTTTTTTTGCTACTCGATTTTTCCCATCGCGGGAATCATGACTTACATTATTTTTATTTCATTTTATGAAAAGGAGCTCATGAGCACCACAAGTCACGTGATAATAAGTGAGATCTGAGACCCATACACATATGAATTCTCAGGTCTACAATCCTAGGACTCCAAATGCGTTGCCAACCTTGAGGACTAAGATGAAATGCCTCTATGCTAATAATTTCACTGGCTGTCTTATCCCCAAACCGGAACACAACAATCCGAACATGCTAGGCGTAGATGAAAGGATAAGATGGTGGTAGCGATCTGGACGAACCCTGCACAAGGTCCTACCACCATTAAAACATGTATTAAATTTCTCACAATGTTGTATGATGCGAATGTGACTACTAAAACATTCTAAATTTCGACTCTAGCTTAGGCTGGTTTGGAACAATTAGACTTAAAACATGGTCTACGCAAGACGCAACGTTAACCCTAGCAATTTTCGAAAACTGATAAAATATATGAAATTGACACGAGCGCTCGACACCACCGTTCGGCACGATACAGTTAAATTAATTTAGCTGTTTTACCGTGACAGCGTAACAAATAGACAGACAGACAAGAGTTACTTTAACATTTATGATATGGGTATGGATAACGCAGGCCTAGCAAGAATTACTCAAGGATTAATTTGCTTGATGCATTTGCATGCAGTTAAGCGCTTCTTCAGTCTATTTAGAAGGCATCAAAGAAAGGCAGGCGCTGGGAAACTACGGAAATAATTTTATCCTTGCTTAATTTTCTTTCATATCCGGAAAAGGCCGAAGATAATTGCAATAAAAGATATGGATTATAGGTAGGTAACTCTCTTTATAATATATTAGGTATATCGATCAATATGCTAATTTGTACAGTTTCACCAGAGGTGTCCGAGAGGGGCGCCGTGTCCCAAGGGACCAAGACCAAGGGGCGCCACGCCCCAGGGAGCAGCAGCGCCGGGCCAACCGAGGGCACCGACGCCGGCGGGCCAGCCTAGGCCGCCGAGGTGTCCGGGCGCCACCAGGCGACCGGGCAGGTCGATGCGGGCTGTATGGGACACGGCCAGGGGAGCGCCCAGCACGGCGGAGCGCTTCTTCAGGAGGTGCAGGCCACCGTGGTCCACGGCCCTCGCGGTAAGGTGCGCAGCGCGGTCCAGGTTCACGCTCAGGGTGTCCAAGGGCCTGCCGTCAGCGGCCAAGATGCTAGCGGGCTGGCCGGGAGCCAGAGACACCGGGCCCCTGTAGTTGTAAGCCGCAAGGGCTGGTGCTCCCCAAACCGCACCATGGCCCGCTGCGCCCCAAACGGCCGGGCCCACCGCACCCCACGCGCCGTGGCCGGCCAGCCCCAGAGGACCCACCGCCGCCGGCGCCACTAGCGGCGCCGCCAGGCCCAAGCCCCATGGAGAGATGCCACCGGGAGCGGCAACCGCCAGGGCTGCTACACAAGACAACACCACCAGCTTGAACATTGTGGTCTGTGTTGTTTTCGGTTCTGCGAGAGACTGTGGCGTTTACCCCTTTAACATCGGCTTTTATACAATCTTGTTCTGTAGGCGTAATATTCCAGATACCTTTGTGACGAATTGAAATATGCAAGCGGGCGTTGGCTGCGATCATTGGAGGAAAGAAAAGCACCTTGATTGTGGCGGCCCGGAGGGCGCGGTGGCCAACTATCGCTTTCAACCTCATACCGATAGGGTTTAATTCGAGAACTCTGCTATCAGGAATAGACACGCAGCCGTTGTTTCCGTGTTTGCCTTGAACGAGTTGATAAAGGGCCGTTCACTTCAACGGAAAACATAAACAGATGTACTAACTTTTAAATTTACTTACATAATCAAGATTTACGACGTGACCTAGGCAAAATGATTAATAGTGTAATCAAAATTAACATGGAGAACATACCTGACGCATATCTGTGCTCTATTAATTCAGGGTTGGAAAATTACATAAATATGTATGTGTATACATATTTGCGGCTGTACAATTTAAGTGCCACCGATTAGTGTGTGCATTGTGCATGTCGAGCATAAAATACGGGGCATATAAAGGGCCCAACATTCCACTCTATCTTTTCCGCTATTGTTATCATATTGTTAACATTAACGGCCAAACCCTATATACAAACCGCGGATAGATAAGGCTTACCTCAGGTTAAAATTTGACATTTGTCCATACAAAATGTGTCAAACTTTAATCCGAAGTAAGCCTATCTATCCGCGGTTTGAATATAGGGTTCGGCCATAAGACAACTCTTATTAGGCGGTCGAGTCTTAAGAGGACTGTGAGTGAAGCACCGCCGCTTAAATCGCGGCTGTCAAAAAAATCCATACAAATCTTGCTCCGGGCGATACCGTTTCTCACCTCTAAAATCAAGTCCGATTCACAAGATTTTGAATTAGTTGTAGTTCTGAGGTTGTATTGATTATAAAAAAAAATTGTGACTTTTAGGTTTTGGGGTTTTTTAAATTTGATTCATTCTAATAACGTACAGACATTGTTTTTCATAATACTTATAACATATTCAAAAATCGTAAAAATCAGACTAGGTTTAAGGAGAAAGAAACGTTATCACATTTGTATGTTTTTTTTTATCTTCACAATCCTCTTAAACAAAACGATAAATATAGGCGAAAAGACATTGGAATATAGGCCCAAAGCCTCCGCAGACTTAATTCTCACTTCGACCTAACTATATCGCTCAAGTCAGGTTCTGTTTAAAAATAAATAATTAAAACAAGGTTATAAGTTAATTCTATTTATTGGCAAACAAATGACGAAAGCGGCCTACGAACTTACGTCATGTTCCTGTTATCAATACTTAAGCGTTTGTATTGCTTATACAAACGGTTCAAATTAAATAAAAGTATCTATATAAAATAATAATGCAGAAAAAGTGTTATGCACTGTTTTGTTGTCAATGTCAGCACGTGCGGGGCCCACATGCCAATATGCAGGCGTCGTAACAGGACAGGTAGCGAGCGCCCCGATATTAGTTTCATACCAAACTGTACACGTGATTTATTTTTATAACTAGTTACATGATCAAAGTTTAAAACTATTATTGATATTCTTTAAAAAAACATGTAGTTAACAGTACCAGCCAGATATAGCTAAATCAATACCTTTAACCCCTTTTCTTTTATTCTTATATGTTAAAGACAGTTTAGTAGACAATAAAAGAGCCATAAATCTGTAAAATATTTTTATTTGGGGATTGAAAATACTGACCAAAGTCAACATAATAAAATATCGTTATCGTACAAGTACATATAATCAGATACAAAATGAATCCTTTAATTAATTTCACAGGTTTGCAATATTGAAACTTGCCTATGACCTTTTAAGGGACACACTAGTGAGCTAAATAACGCACGATTGTATTAAGAAAGCTCAGTAGGTTCAGAGAGAGCGTTACTTCCACATTACATTGACAGTGCAACTCGTAATGGAGCGCAGCAGGGAGATTAGAAATGCTCTATCTTTGTACCAGGTAGATAGGTACTTAAAACACTCGTTATTCTACAAACCGCATTGTTTCGAAAACAAAGATAGAGAGCTAGGCGTAGCCAAGATGCAGACGCTGCTAATGTTTCTGTTTTCTATCGACTTGAAATACATGGAGTTGACATAGCGATCGACGCGATCTGTCATCAGCTTTCGTCAAACCTATTTGTCGATTTTCGAAAATCGCTAACTTAGCGTTACGCATCTTTACTAGGCCCCCTAGACTTTCAAGTGGGTACAGTAGAATTATTTGCAAAACGCTGGTATCATTTAAAAATAAAACTTATATAATCACACCTATTATAGTTACTGTTCTAATATAATTTCAACGTTTAAAATTTTTAACGTAAACTATGCCAGAAGAGGGATAACTTAGTGGTACGGAATGCGCTAGTGGCACGGACTCCACGGTGTAGACTGGGACAGGGCTGTTGTGGACAACTGAGCTAGAGTGGGCCGAGTAGCTGGTCACTTGTGGGCTCACCACGTGGGGCACCACATGGGGTACCACATGGGACACCACTGGGGACACCACGTGCACGGGGGCCACCGGCGCGGAGTACGCCAATAACCCACTAGGCGCTGGGGCACCCATGCAAGCAGCCACCGCGGCCAAAAGAACGATCTGCAATAACCAAAAAATAAGAAAAGGTTAACCACTTGGCCGTGTTACGAGCCGGAGTTTGTCGGTTTACTTTTAGTCCTTGGATATCCTTCTTAAATGGGGTAAACCACCGGGTTAAAAATAAAAACTTGTAAGCAGAGTATACTCGTAAAACTATCAAAGAGCTCATTGACGTGTGACGGATTTGAATTGTCATAATGCGCGTTAACGCTTATACTGATTTCGACGCACAAAGTTGGCGGAATCATCGACAATCTCATGGAGCCATAACCTACAAAATTGCATTGAATTGACGCACAAATACGAGGTGGTGATGGTGAGGCGGTGAGGCGCATCTTTGTAGTTTAAAAACACTAATTACTTGTGATCTCTTTCTAACTCTGCCATAATATACTATTTTTTCACTTACACACTTATATGTATATGATTCTGAGTTTTGATATTAAAGACAAAAAATAATCTCCCGAGATCTACTTGTACGATGTAGTACAAGAACATTATGATTTAAGTATAAGGAATTCAAAAGTTCCGCAGAGAGACCAAAATTATATGAACTTTTTGCCATCTAAACCGCGTCAAAAGACGGCCGAGCCAAATGCTCTTACACTATACCTTAATAAACCTCCCTAGATTGAAAAATCCGCAACGCAAGCCAATAACCGCGTTATCACCTATTTAAAGGGCATCTGCTGCTCTTATAGCTTACATTTTAGGCAAAATTTAAACATCGAAATGAAAACCTGGAGTTAATTGTTAGCAGCGCGAGGGTCGGCCGATGAACCCGCATCGCAATTAATAATGCGATGTGCCTGTTGCCAGATTTGACCTGGGGGGTTAATATGACATAGCTATGCAGTTCAGTTTACGCTTATAGAAAAGGACGGAGCTGTAGGTATAACTGCTATAGCTCTATTCTTTACGCTCGCCGTAAAATGAACTGCATAGCCTTAATAACCCCCTGAAATTAACGTAGGCTGAAAAACCTGAACGCTGAATGGATGAAAGCTTTTATGAAAAACTAGAATCACGGCTTTCACAGCTTTATACTCGTTTTAAATAAAATGTAAATGACGCGTGAATAACGTACCAATTTGTACATGATGCTGGGAGATTAGTTCGACCTCTGTCTGACGAGCGAGCTGTCACTACAGGGTGTTCGCGTTTGACTGATGATGTTTACCGGGTCAAGCTTTTATATGCCGGAGTGCGCAAATTCTGAGCCAAAAATATATGTACATTAGGTGTCTTCTTCCTACTATAGCCACGCGGAAACCATTGGTTAACGCGTATCTTAAACTGGTTATCTTTAGATGATTCGCGTTATTAATTGGTCGTTTATTACTAATAAAAACATCCTATAAATAAGCAAAAATCATGCTTCCTACTGAACCCGTAAACGGTAATGAAATTTAATTTAGTTGGCTACATCAATAAAAAATAAATTAAATTGGATTCGCAACAACTGGCTTGGGCTTGGTCCCGGTAAATCTTAATCACATTAACACAGTAGGTATAGTAGGTATTGCAATACCAGTAATGGATAGAATGAGAATACCTTAACTTGACATTCGATTTTAGAAATAATGACCGTTATTGAATAATTACATTGACCCGTCACAAGATGTACGTCCCAGTAAACGTTAGGTCATAGAAATCTATCAGTTCTGACGTGTCTTGAGACGAATATCCCAGTAAATTTTAGATCAGTTTACTAATTAGTTAACATTCATAGTCATATTCTATTTTTTTATTAATTATTGTACCTACATAATTAAATCGTCAAAATAAATAGTTAAAAATAATTAAAATAAAGCTGTAGTTAAACTTAAATGACAATAGGTAAGTACAACGCATTACAGTTATTAATAATATATCATTCTTTACATAATTACGACCCTAAGATCGATGCACATAGTTTAGGTCGAAAAAAGTTTTCAAGAATGTTAACGCCCTGCTCACCTAAGTGTAACAGAGATTTTTAATTAAACCGTAATTAATTGTAATCAAGATTTTTTTCTATATAGATTTTTTACATGCAAAATTGTTTTGTTTTGTTCGTTTGCTAATCCTCCACTGTGAATACGGAGCACATCAACCTGGTAGTCGAAATAGAGACTTAAGTGGTCGTAGAATAAAATAAAATAAATGTTTTAAAAAACAAAAAACCGCCTTCAAAAATGCAAAAAATTACTTCTACTACTAGGTACTTAGTAGTAGGTACCTATCCTATTAGGTTAGTCTAACTGAAGTCGGCGACCACAATATTTTCAACAAAAAGCCGACTTCAGTTAGACTAACCTAATAGGATAGGTACCTACTACTAAGTACCTAGTAGTAGAAGTAATTTTTTGCATTTTTGAAGGCGGTTTTTTGTTTTTTAAAACATTTATTTTATTTTATTCTACGACCACTTAAGTCTCTATTTCGACTACCAGGTTGATGTGCTCCGTATTCACAGTGGAGGATTAGCAAACGAACAAAACAAAACAATTTTGCATGTAAAAAATCTATATAGAAAAAAATCTTGATTACAATTAATTACGGTTTAATTAAAAATCTCTGTTACACTTAGGTGAGCAGGGCGTTAACATTCTTGAAAACTTTTTTCGACCTAAACTATGTGCATCGATCTTAGGGTCGTAATTATGTAAAGAATGATATATTATTAATAACTGTAATGCGTTGTACTTACCTATTGTCATTTAAGTTTAACTACAGCTTTATTTTAATTATTTTTAACTATTTATTTTGACGATTTAATTATGTAGGTACAATAATTAATAAAAAAATAGAATATGACTATGAATGTTAACTAATTAGTAAACTGATCTAAAATTTACTGGGATATTCGTCTCAAGACACGTCAGAACTGATAGATTTCTATGACCTAACGTTTACTGGGACGTACATCTTGTGACGGGTCAATGTAATTATTCAATAACGGTCATTATTTCTAAAATCGAATGTCTACTACTAAGTACCTAGTAGTAGAAGTTATTTTTTGCATTTTTGAAGGCGGTTTTTTGTTTTTTAAAACATTTATTTTATTTTACACTTTTTAGTGATCATAATAAGCTTATGTAGTCCCACTTCTTAGTTGATATATGAAACTTTAAGACATTTCAAGCTCGCCGCAAGCAACGCCGCGGGAAAATCATAGTCATTTTAAAACAATTAAATGTGCTTCATTGTAGTCGCTCAACTATCTTAATCGAGATATCTTATCGCCACCCTTGAAATCGGTACCGTTGAGGAGTTCCGGTGGCCATCTGTGGTCTTCATCATTAGTTCCGCTTCACCAAGTGACACTTTTTGAATGCAAATGCTACGCTTGTTACTAAAAATACTAAAATTGCTATATGTTTGCATACAATATTTGAGGAGTTCCCTCAATTCCTCACTGATCCCTTCATCAGATTCAGATTTGCTGACAATGGGACCAACAAGAAAGTATACCCATTCGAACACCGAAAAAAAATTTCAAATCGGTCCAGTAGTCTTCGAGTAATCGGGGAACATACATAAAAAAAAATAAAAAAAATCCGACGAATTGAGAACCTCCTCCTTTTTTTTGAAGTCGGTTAAAAATGAGCCACTTTACAAACATGAAAATTTGACTATATTCAAAGACAAAGAGATAGACGTTCTACGCGGACGAACCGCGGTTAACAGCTATGTAGATACATATGTAAGTTATTGTGGCGGTGGCGTGTGCCATAGCCCATGAACTTGACTTGGACATGCGCTGTAACCGGTCGCACGCGCATAATTATCGGAGACGGCGTCACACACGGGGCGATCAGAACTAGTTTCGGATAGTACACGAGTACAAGTAGTAATACATGTCTGTATCCGTAACAAGCTTATGCCGGTCTCTGATATTAGGTGGCTACGACGTGTTTCCGGGTGACGCATAGTATGAATTCTTGGCGAAGTTGCAAACATTGACACACTGACATTATGTGGTACTTACTAAAAATTGTTATTATTCATTATTTTATTTAACTGGTCTTCAAACCTTGCTAGCAGTCAAATTGAATATGCATTAAAGGACATCATCCGGGTTTCATACATTTTTGGTCCAAATATGTAAGTGCCAATATAAAATAATGCTATATTATGTTAGAACTTGTCTATCTGAGCATTTATTGTCATGGCAGTAAAGTTGTAGGGTCAATGACCTTGGTTTCATTTTAGTTTTGAAATTCTTTGTTTCGGTTAATTAAACTTACAAAAACAAATGAATTGTTCTACCATAACTTGACATTTAAACTTATTTTGGTAAGATACGGTGGCTTCAAATCTATTTTTGACATGAGAATCATGTGTTGCGTGTATTTGGGGTTTTTTATAAATAAACAAAGAAATCGTCTACATATATCATGTTCATTGTATGGTATTAGTGCAAAGTAGCCATGCGATACATTTTCCAGAAAAAGCACCCTCAGCTTATGGCTTGGGAATATTATTGTTGTTCCAGACGATGGTGATTCTTAGCCATTGAATTGAACGAAGATACGCCTGCATATATATTATTTATTTAATTAATATTTTTATATACTTACAAATTAATACATTTAATATAATACAATTAAAAGTTAAAACTAAACTTATTTAAATTAAAATAAAAACTAAGCTACTCAAATATTAAAGACGTAAATAAAAATCACCACTATAAAAAAAACACCCCCTCTAGCAGATCCGCTCGCGGCATGGTCCCTATGACACTGGCTGCGTTACCTCTCTGGATAGCTAGCCCAATTAAACTAAACTAAAATTAAACTCGTCGTAAGGTCCTCATAAAACCATGAATTTTGGTACTACAGCTTTGGTGCCATAAAAATAAATGTTCAGGTGGACAAGTTATAATTATTTCTTTTTGGCCGGCACTTTCATATTTGGACCAAAAAAGATGATGTCCTTTAGATCTTTCCTAAGTTTAGATCAAATATGAAATTCGTTCTATAGATACCTAGTTATATAAGGGAAATTAAGCTGTCAACGGAAGAAACCATAAAACTCCATGATAAATGTAATAGTTTGCACGACCAATAAAGTTTTATTTAAACGTTCAAATTACTTAATTTAATTATCGTTTAGCCGTAATCCTGCTCGTGAAACGAGTCTGTGCGTAAACAAAGACTTCCATGTTTCCCGTCTAGACTACTACTTTTATACATCATGATAAAATTCTAATCCCGGGTTCCTATACTGTATATAAAAATAACATGCTTTCGTTTGTTTAATTAAATCTCTAAACTGGAGCAAAAGGTGAATACCCTTCAAATTATTTTACATTCACAACCGTCTGTCAGTTGTAATTAAAAGTTAACGAAGTTCTGACCTAAACTTCAGCTGAATTCAGTTTCAGTCAATCTACCGGGCCCCGCGCGTCTCAATTGGGTTATTGGGGTCGGGACTACTCTTGAAACGGTTTCGTTTTGAAGAACGTGGATTTAATTATAACATTTATAACCGCTTGTTTAACCAAATTAATAAAACCTCTTTCATTGAAAATTAGAAGTTGTAGTAGGTAGTTAGTAGTAAATAAACAAAGGCACTTTACGAACTAGAGCCATATTTGTAGGGTTAATTATAATTAATCAACTCGCATATTAATATTACTTCTCGGACCATAAAACGTGAAATATTTATGTAATTAACATTTTGATTTGGATGGAATTAAAATCAACTTCTACGTATGTAGAGCGACATTTATATTAGCTTTAACGGAAATATATCCCGGAAGAGTTATGAATACTTGGTAGTTTATACGCGTTTCTTGAATAACAAACTATAACAATCTTAACTATGACAGTAAACATTAAACAGAACACATTTTGGCCACTTATTTATGCATTGCTATTTAATATTGATGTTCCCAAGTATGATTCATTTAACTCGTAGATATTTTAAGTCGGCGTTTATTTTGAAATATATTAAAACAAATGCAGTCGGGTTTGTGGAACTTGATTTTTGTTTGACTTATCCAAAACGTTAAATTTTAAAATGCCAAACAAGGTACTTTTCGAATTCCATTACATATTGGTGTATTACAAATGCAGTAAAATAAGGTACCTACCTATTTACTATAGTTCGATACTATAATGTAATATATTACTCGTAGTTGTGTTATTATATTTATGCTCCTACTTTGCAAACTACTTATTATATCCAATAGCCTGAGTTAAATATCAGTTTGCTTTAATTTATATTGAATCGTTCTCATACCGCACCGTGCTCGCCTTGATCTAGTAAAACTACAGACACAAGCAATCTGATTCTGGTTCGTTTCCACTTCGATTGCTCGTGATGTCACTGTCACTTGAGCACTACACCAAGACAAAACACAAACTTATGTCACCCAAGCAATCGACGCATCCCTCTGATTAAAAGCAATCGTAAGCTGTCACTTGTAACTTCTATTTATAAAGTTACTAAACACGTGACTCGACTATGACACAAGTGAACATAACAAAACATCTTTACGAAACACGTTTATTTTGAAAGAAACGTGTGTGAATGATGCTCCATTTCAATATCGTGTAATCGAATTTACACGTGACTTGGGTTCACGTCACAAATCATAAGGCTGTCCACTGCGAATGGCGAATATATAAACGTTTTCGAATGTCATGTCAAACATGCCGATGTTATTTCAATCCGTAGTCCCTAGAGGTCGTGTTAGCGGGATACATTTGATAAAATGTCGAGTTGTTCGTCTTAGTAGGAACATGAATGACACTATTGTATCACTATCTTAGAATTCATTTCCGATCAGTCAACAATACCTGGGTGGTTCTGCTACACTATTTAAGTCAGTAACACGACAGCTCGAGAAAACCATTCAGGATGCGGCCGACTGCTAGCGGGCTTTTAAAATTACTGGCCACTAACTATAGGTCCGTAGTTGCTTATCACTAAAGTCCCTGGACCCGTGACTCATTTGTTATTTTTATTATTTTCCGAGTCTCTTCATAAAGTGATGGTTGGTTATCAGCTAAGGTTATTAAGTACAATAAGTTAAGTAGCCGTAGCTAAGCAGAGAAAATGGTAAAAATAGATATTATATACGTACACACACGCGCTCTAGAGCTCCTTGAAATAGAGAAAATTATCTGTAAACCATAGTTTTGTATTTCTGTATGTATTGGTAATTTTCCTACTGTGTAGCGGTTTAACTGACTTTACGTTTAATCGCCATACAGTTAAAATATTTTTTAGTTTCGTTTTTCCATTATGTTCATGTACTTAGGTCCATAAAGTCTATTAATTATGAAATTAAATACGTACTTAAATATTTTTATAACAGTTATTTGTTGAACATAAATTGCTACCATTTTTATTTAGTTACTCTGTCATCGATTTGTACTATTTACCATAACCTGCCAAGTATATACACACGCAGTGTAGTATTAAGACCGGTATCTAGCTACATTTATATCGTCGTGGCTCTTCTTCAGTATTGTATTGGAGCCAAAATTAGCATAATTCAGCAGTGAAATACTTATTAGCCTGAATTGTACAATACATACACAAAACCAAGCAATACATTAATCAAATTAATCAAACTAATCTCCTTTCCGCTTTCACTCATAATGCGCCCTTCGGATGCGGTCTCCGCGCACAGTACCTATCAGATCGCTCCAGCCCGCAACAAAAGCACACGTTCCTTATTGTGACGCCCACCAGCCGCCACAACTTCCAACAGAACCGAGGGTTTGCGCATACCTAATAGCCAAGTAAAATATCAAAAAGGCTATTCAGTCATACTTGGAATGTTGCATGACACATATTATTAATTAATAATATGTAATATCGTATGATCGAATTATCATGGGTCTGATAATCGGGTTTACATAACAAATCATAACGCTATCCACTGCGAATGGCGAATAGCCCAATGCTCATAAATGCGATAATTTGGGCGCACTTAGTGTGAGAGCCAGATAATGATCCGCGCTACTTATTACACAGCCATGGTAACACTGACCATTCAGACGCATAAAACACCTAGTACTTAACGCTAATAAACATCGCATTAAAAGGTATGTCTCGGCAACGCACAGTTAACCCTGTTTAGTCTTGCAGATTATCTTCGAGGCGTGTCTGAATGGAGTAATGTTTGTTTGTTTTAACTTTTACAAAACAATGCAATAGCACTAACAATGATTTACGTACGAGATAGCGTTTGAAAGCCGACGGTAAGTTAGTTGGGCAACTCCGGGATGACGAAACGCGCCCGCAACTTGCATCAGGAACTTGACAACTTTTACCGGGCGTTTCCTGTACAGGTAGCGCACCATGTTCAAGGCGACGAACCATTATTGTATTGATAACGTCAATAAAAAAACTTCGTGATCGGTTATAAAACCAAGGAAGGAAGGAAGGAAGAATATCTGCCTGTGAAGGTTTGGTCGTAAAAATACCAGGGATTGTATGATATCCCTATTATCCTTACTAATAATGTAAAACATAAGATTTCTCATCTCTCCCTCTGTCTGTCGATCTGTTTGTTGTGCTTTTACAGCTACCTAGTTATACCACCAAACCGAGTAATTTGGTACGGTTATAATTCTGACCCCGGGATAGCACATCATAGGATATTGCGAATAAATATAGGTATATATCGATTGTATCAGGTTTTGCAGACATTATCTACAGTCTGGGATAAGGATATCTACATTCTGCCTGATATTGTTCGTTTTCAACATTCAATACGTAGAAAGATTCAAGTACCTACGTACTAGATGGTGTGAGTCGTGTCCCGGAGTGTATATGCCAGTCAAGAGGCATATCCAAAGAGCATCGGATACACCTCGCCTCATATCAATTCATTCATCTCTAATACAAAATAGTCCGGACGATTCAGATCGCGCCAGTCTCCTCGCTGTCTCTGCAGGTGAATCAGGTCACTGGCTCCACACTCTTCCTTCCCGAAATATAGGCACAGTCTTGGACCCAAGCTGCTTGCGCATAGCAATAAGCTTACGGCTTGGAGCTAGAATCTGTGAACCTCATACTTGCACGTGCGGGAAGGAAGTGAGTGAGCTGGGACGACATGGCCTTTCATGCTTTAGAAGTGCCGGCCGTTTGTAACCGCCACGGCGCAATTAATGATCTGATCCGTCGTTCGCTTGCCACTGCCTCTGTACCAGCTGTCCTGGAACCAGCAGGTTTACATAGAGACGATGGCAAGCGACCAGACGGAGCTACATTGGTGCCGTGGAAACTGGGTAGGGCACTGGTGTGGGACGCAAAGTGTGTTGACACATTCGCCCTGTCCCACGTCCAGTCAACCCGTAATCGGGCCGGTGCAGCAGCTGATCAGGCCCAAACCATCAAGCGCCGCAAATATTCATCATTATTAAATAACTATGAATTTGTGGCTCTTGCAGTGGAGACCATGGGACCTTGGTCAGCTGATATGAAAAGCTTTATTAAGGCCCTGTCATCCCGGCTCATAGACACCTCCGGAGATCCTAGAGCTGGTGTTTACCTCTCCCAAAGGATTGGGCTAGCTATCCAGAGAGGTAACGCAGCCAGTGTCATAGGGACCATGCCGCGAGCGGACCTGCTAGAGGGGGTGTTCTTTTTATTATTATTTACGTCTTTAATATTTGAGTAACTTAGTTTTATTTTAATTTAAATAAGTTTAGTTTTAACTTTTAATTGTATTATTTTAAATGTATTAATTTGGTAGTACTTAGTTACTTCTGTTAAATTTTTATTAATTCATAATGTAGGTAAATGTAAAATTTGGGATATCAGAGCAAAATCAGTATTGATTTGTTTTTTCCATTTTGATGTTAAAGACACGGAAACAATCTTTCCTAACTAAATCAATAATTCAAGAGAGATCCTTGAAGACACATATTTATTTAATAGCAAGACTACTAATGCTAAGTTTGTTACCACGTTACCTAATCTCGGTTAATGTCACGAAAGCTGTAATGACCAAACCTTGCGAGTGTAATGAGGCATTCAAGAGCACTATTAAAAGATACGAATACTAATTTTGCAACGCGCCATTTCTAGATGTAGGACTCGATAGCCTTATGGAGCTGCTTAATTCCAAAACAGGACCCGTGCTGACATTTACATTATAATTTAATATCTCTAACACAGAATAGGAGAAAATAACCGCACTTCGTTCGCTATACCGCTGCTTGTTCAAGTTACATGATCTTAATGATAAAGATATAATATTTGGGTGATAGAATTATAAACAGTTGAAAAATTATAGTTCACTAATCATTAGGTTTCTTGAAGAAAAAGGAGAAGGAACACGTCACAAAAGTTAGAATAATGGACTTTAAATAATAATAGTACAAATATACACAAATCAACAAATGACCCAGTTAGATAAACAGTTAAGCTGCATTGGAAAATAAATAGCAGAACTCCTTGTTAAATAGTTACGTGTACGGCCCCAAAGGTTCGCCATTTAACACTTCGATCATGCGTGAAGATCGGTCGTTCAGGATTGCAGTGTCATGTTTTACATTCTTGATGGTATCTATCGCTCACACGCAAATGATGCTATTTATATTAAAAGGAGAATATTTCCACATCACAATTACACTGTTATCATGTTACGAGTAATACTGTGTCTTTTTACTATAAACAATTTATTTAACTTTTGCACCAGTATAAACATGCTGGTAAGATTATTTTAAATACTGTCACAATAAGTTAGTACTAAGTTCTTTAGTTAATAATAAGTAGTTTAATTTGAACCACTGAACAATGCGTGTTAACATTTTGAAGTAATTATGCACACTCATAATCATCTGTTTACCACAGGGTCCGGCAGACATGATATACCATACATTTGCTACCTGTGACCCTGAAGGGCCTGAAATGAGTGTGTCGATGGTCCAGAAGAAATATAACCGAACGACTAATGTCCTCGACATAACTTTAACAACATCTTGGCCGCTGGACGATAGTGTTGAGGTAAACTCCAAGTAAATCAGTATTTCGATCATCCTTAATTTGTTTGCGTGATCCAGATCTAGAAGATACTCATTTTTTTTCTAGGTTAAGTATTTATTTCTAAATAGAAAGTAGAAATGCATATAACGCGATAGCCTAGTCGTAAGTGACCCTGCCTACGAAGCTAGCGGTCCCGGGCTCGATTCCCGGCATGAGCAAATATTTGTGTGTTCAGCACGAGTATTTGTTTCTGAATCTTGGGTGTTTTCTATGTATTTAAGTATTTATTTTCTCTATATAAGTATTTATATCGTTGTCTAGTACCCATAGTACAAGCCTAGAGCTTAGTTTGGGACTATGTCAATTTGTGTGAGATCGTCCCTTGATATTTATATGTTGCCAACTTTGGACCATTATTTTTTCAATCCACGACGTCCGGTCCCACTATAGTCACGCCGATCTAAAGACTCGATTTGACAGCTGCCAACTCAGTCCAAAATATGTGTTTGAGGCATGTTTGAGGTTAAATCAATTCAATTCAATTTTTTGTAGCTCATGGCACCATGAGGCTGTCGATGATTCCGCCAACGTCAATGTTAAGAAAGGCACGTGATTATTTAGATTTTGGCCGGTAACTTCCAATGCCATGTTTGAGGTTATATTTTGTACAGCGTTGACACCTGTCAAGTCGGGAAGACTCTTGGAACGGCGCGGCTATATAGGGATTAGGGACTTAATTTTATGTACATTTATCCAACCGTGCAAGGTTATTTTGAGCAGTAGGTATGGCGGCGCGAGCCGACGCTAATGGATGAAAAAACTATTAATGGGAATATACATTTTTTTTGTTTTATTTTATACTAAGATTAAGAGACTTTCAAATGTTATTGCTGGCATGGTGACAGTTCAACTAATACTATTTTTCAGTTGGAAGTAAAAACTGCCATTAAGAAAGAAGGGGGGTACAAGGAAGGGTCCTTTAACATGAAAGATAAGTTTTGCACGGTGCTGAAGACTATGCTGGGCGACGTGTTCCAGCTGTTCCTGGAGGTCGCTGGCGTGGAAGACTGCCCGCTCGGGGAAGTGAGTCAATTAGTTAACTATTACTAGGTACTTACTAGCGACACATTTCAGGGCTTACCTATTTGTGCTAATTAGTATCCTAATGAATTTCGGCACACATATAATAATTAATAATAATCCTTTAAAAACCGGTCAAGTGCGAGTCGGACTCGCGCACCGAGGGTTCCGTAGCGCCGCACAGTAGGTATTAAGTATTATATTGCAATTTGAATTCGATTTCGAATCGAATGAGCGCGATCCCAACTCACACTTGATTTTTAGTATTTGTTTTTATTTTTCAGGGTTTTTACTATAATCATACCAGACGCTTGTATGTTTTACCGTTGTTACAAAACAACAAAAATAAAAAATATGCGAAAAAAATACGTTTCTTGTATGGGTTCCTTTATTATTTCAATTTTTTTATTTTTTATATTAATTTGTTAGTAAATGCGCCGCAATAACACATAGGTATATTCTGAAAAAAACTATTACGGTTTAAAAAATACAGCTGTTTAAAGTTAGGACGGACAGCAAAGGCATATTTTTGGGGTCCCGTTGGGCTCCCTTCGGGCACGAACCCTAAAAAGTAGATATCAAAAATATGATGATTTGGTTTAGTTTCATTAGTTTTTGTATTTTAAGACTTTTTACACATAATATGCCTTGAAAACAATAAGTCGATACTTTTTTACATATTTTTGTTACTTTAGGGAACGTACGCAGTACCGGAGTTCTTCTTCGACAACAGTAAGTTCACCGTCCCGCAGCTGTACGGGGACTACAGAATGGAGGCGCTTATCTCCCGGGACGACGAGGTGAAGGCCTGCTACATGGTCTACTTCGAGATGGTGCCCAAGCAGTAGTGGGCGGGAACACACATCACAGAAACAGTTGGTAGTGTCCTGCCTAGGAAGCTAGCGGTCCCTGATTCGACCTTTGGAAAGGGCAAACATTTGTATTTCGATATTTACTTATGTATACTATATACGCATGTCACATCTCATTGTCCATAGAACAAGCCTCGAGTTGCATTCCATTAAGGTCAAGTGCACTTTTTGTAAACTAAAATCCATTAATGGAGTAGAAAAGGGCTTTAGAATAGAAAAGAATAGAATAGAATAATAGTTATTTATGTAACTGGTATATAATGTAGGTTCTTAAGGTACGAGCGCCGAGGTTAGAGCGCGAGCTTGCGAGCGCTCTAATTACAGGCACGAGTACCTTAAGAGCTAATTATGTACCGTTGCATACATAACTTTTTCTACAAGCTTAAAATGATACTGACAAAAATAAACTATCGGTAACGTTTCTTGTATACTTTAGCTAACAAATAACTTGTCAGCAAAGTCATTTGCATTATTTCGATTGGCGTTAATATTTACTTAGTTTTTTGAACAATAAATGTTCAATGTTTACAAATTTCATACAAATTTTAATAGTTAAAAACAGTTCTGTCAATTTATCATAAAAGTGGGAATGCCAAACGAAACGCCATTTTGTTGATATCCATATTGTACGTAACCATGGTAACCAAATAACAAATCAATGGATATTAATCATCTATGTTTTGTAATTTAATAAAAATGTAATTTTAAATACCTACATAATTAGTCTCAAATTTAATTTGGTTTTTAATATACGTAATTTTAATTGGTATTATTTATTATTGGTAGGTATTATTATATTTTTAACTGTTTATTATACAAATTAGGGTGAAAAGTGTTCACTGAACGCCAAGATTGTATCCGGAATGACCGTAACATATGGAGCTAACCGTATCCGCCTCTACAAAACTAACACAACTTTTACATTGCAATGTCCACATAACACGGCATCCTTGGCACGAAAGTGTATTTATGTACCTAATTGAGAAGTGACTCTAATTTAAAAAGCACTCGTCGCTACAGGAACATGTTACTGTAAATTACTACCTAATTATCGCAATAATTCAAATGTGAGTGTCATGCGGCGGAAATTATCAAAATTAACATACAAGTACCAATTACATTCCTGCTTAAGGAGACCAGCTGAATATATATTGGCTATTTTGGGTACATCCAGTCTATTACTTAGTATCGAATCGTCACAGATACTTCACGAATACTGTATCCTTATATATCTTTGGTAAAATTCCGATGGCAAATTATCAGATAGTTATGCAAATTCATTGATTGAAATGTTGATAGTTCTTAGGACTTATTTATTAGTCAAACAACACAGTGTCGTAAACTGTACATCTGGCATTTTTTTAGTAAATACTTGTACCCATATTACTATACTAGAATTTTATTTTTCAGAACCTTTTTTATGATTTTAATAGCATATTATCTCCTACCCTTTCCTACCTTTTTCCTTATTCTCTCAGGCACGGTACAGTCAACAGCATAAAAAAGTGATCATTTATGTACCTTATCACTTTAACGTCTTGTTTGAAATCTTTTTGAAATGTTATACAAAATTATGAAACGGTTGAAAGCGACAAGGTACATAAATGATCACTTATTTATGCTGGTGACTGTACAATCGCGGACACAAATAAGCCAGCAGAAAAAGTACCCAAGAATATGTAAAGGTAGTTAAGAGCCTGTATATATGTACCTAAGTATCTACCTATACAGGGTGACTGGTAACTCGACCTATTCCATAAATGAGGTTATACTAGAGCTAATTTGCTATAATTTTGTCCTAGTCAACTAAGGGTCTAATGCCACTGGTTTTGGAGTTATTTAATTTTTAAGTTTATTTTAAGAAATTCCGTCCTTTGGTGTTAAACTATCAATTGTGAAAAAAGTACCTGGCTTTGGGGACTAAAATGACGTTTTTCGAATAGCTGATGAATTAGGGAATCCTTTAAACAAAAATACTTTGCGAAAACTGCAAGAACCTCAGAAATAAAAGGTCCTTAAATCGCAATTCCGTTATTTCTTTTAAAAATGTTTACTTTCGGGGGGGGATTACTCCAAAAAAATGTAAGACACTTGGCGTACAAATTACGTAAATAACTTCCTAAATTCATAAGCTTTCCGAAAAGGTGCAAATGTTGTCAACTTTATTACAGGTTTGAAAAATTAAGCTTATTAAAAGAGCAGAGGGTGCGATGTAAATTTAACTCGGAAAGTTGATATCAAAAACTAGGTAACATTCGTCGGACTATGGTCGCAGCTAATGTGCCTCATGAGTTGGAGCCACGGGGTCTTAATCGCTCGGACCGCTGGTTATGTGGGCTAGGGCAGTCTCATGTGCGAGGCCACGTGCCTCAGCATTTTTCCTTCCTCGCACCTCACAGCCATACAATACGGAGCTCAGGTCGCTGCTGAAAATGGTGCAAGCACCAGCACACCGGATACTCAGAGCTCAAGCGGGCGTATGAGTTTGTTCCAGAGCTCTAGAGCGCAGTTGTTCTTGGTGCGTAGAGGCAAAACCTCTTTTTTAAGGCTTTGGGACAGCGATTGAGGGATAGGGCCTGTGACCTCCGGTCCGGTTTGTAATCTGTTCCATCACATTTCGTTGGCAACACAGCATAGCAATGTTGCCAGCATTGGATACCTTTGAACCAGGCGCTACCCGAGCCGCGGAATAATTTTGCGGAAGATTTATTGACGAAAAATGATACCGATTTAATTTATGTACACTGTTGACGAAGCATGTTGCTAATTAACTAATCGTAAACTCTTGACGAAACTTGTTGCCGATATTTTTTTGTAATTGGCATAAATAAAGTTTTAGAAAACATTACAAATCTTGTTCAAATTAGGAACTTGAAGTCGCGCGATGTTAAATGCAGACTCCTTATTGGTCATGGGATTGAGCCGCTCAACGAATCCAGGTTCAATTTAAAACAAAAAGAAATCAGTTAGTTTCAACCATCTTAGAGATCGCAATTTCCCTTGTTACCTAACATTTCTGTGCTAATACCGCTTCCTTTTCAAATGGCTTTGTACCAAAATGACATTTAACATCGCGCGACTTCAAGTTCCTAATTTGAACAAGATTTGTAATGTTTTCTAAAACTTTATTTATGCCAATTACAAAAAAATATCGGCAACAAGTTTCGTCAAGAGTTTACGATTAGTTAATTAGCAACATGCTTCGTCAACAGTGTACATAAATTAAATCGGTATCATTTTTCGTCAATAAATCTTCCGCAAAATTATTCCGCGGCTCGGGTAGCGCCTGGTTCAAAGGTATCCAATGCTGGCAACATTGCTATGCTGTGTTGCCAACGAAATGTGATGGAACAGATTACAAACCGGACCGGAGGTCACAGGCCCTATCCCTCAATCGCTGTCCCAAAGCCTTAAAAAAGAGGTTTTGCCTCTACGCACCAAGAACAACTGCGCTCTAGAGCTCTGGAACAAACTCATACGCCCGCTTGAGCTCTGAGTATCTGGTGTGCTGGTGCTTGCACCATTTTCAGCAGCGACCTGAGCTCCGTATTGTATGGCTGTGAGGTGCGAGGAAGGAAAAATGCTGAGGCACGTGGCCTCGCACATGAGACTGCCCTAGCCCACATAACCAGCGGTCCGAGCGATTAAGACCCCGTGGCTCCAACTCATGAGGCACATTAGCTGCGACCATAGTCCGACGAATGTTACCTAGTTTTTGATATCAACTTTCCGAGTTAAATTTACATCGCACCCTCTGCTCTTTTAATAAGCTTAATTTTTCAAACCTGTAATAAAGTTGACAACATTTGCACCTTTTCGGAAAGCTTATGAATTTAGGAAGTTATTTACGTAATTTGTACGCCAAGTGTCTTACATTTTTTTGGAGTAATCCCCCCCCGAAAGTAAACATTTTTAAAAGAAATAACGGAATTGCGATTTAAGGACCTTTTATTTCTGAGGTTCTTGCAGTTTTCGCAAAGTATTTTTGTTTAAAGGATTCCCTAATTCATCAGCTATTCGAAAAACGTCATTTTAGTCCCCAAAGCCAGGTACTTTTTTCACAATTGATAGTTTAACACCAAAGGACGGAATTTCTTAAAATAAACTTAAAAATTAAATAACTCCAAAACCAGTGGCATTAGACCCTTAGTTGACTAGGACAAAATTATAGCAAATTAGCTCTAGTATAACCTCATTTATGGAATAGGTCGAGTTACCAGTCACCCTGTATATATCACTTATCATAAAAGTCGCGTTTGGTAATTTATTTGAGTTCTTGGGCGCAACGCTACCATATTTTTGTTCTTATCTATATGTAGGTATATGGGCTTAGGTTCTACTCCCGGCACCGTAGTTAAAAATAAAGGACATCGACCCAGTTTTTTTCAACTCTTGGACGACTGAATAGTGAAAGGGACAACTCATCTGAAGTTTTAAATCAAGTGTTTAGGACTAACTGTCCAGAATAGATAACCTTCGGCAGGCTGCCCGTCAACCCTCGTCGAGTCGCTGCGGCGTGCGCTAAATCGCTAATCTTCTATTATTGTATGAAAACCTCGATCAACTCCGGAGCAGGTCCTTGACTGAGACGCGTTTGAGATGGCCGGGTCGACGCCCGGCCATCTCGTCCCATCACAAAAACTAATAATTATCGAGAGTGAAACTGCTCCACAGTGCTAAATGTTCTCGCAACTTCACTTTATGTATATCAGCCACGGGAGCCCGTTGTTTCCCATAATTGTTTTTGGTCATTATAGGGAATATTCAACATTTTTTTTACAGCTTCAATAAAAGCTGATTCATGTAAAAAACATGTGAGGCAAAATATAATTTTTAATAGCTATAAAAATAACCAAGATAAGCCAATAAAGATTTGTTCCTATCTCTTTCTAGCAAAACAGAATTTTACGTGGAGTTTATATAGCCCACCTGTTACAACGACGTCACAGTGCACTCCGGGTCTTTCTGTCTAATTAGCAGTTTAAAGTGCTCGTATCATCCGTATTTCTTGACCGATTTTAATTTTAAATTGAGTTTTGGTGATCTCATTTACGGTGTTTTCATATTTTGTTGAGAAATGCGATTTAAAAATTCATGCATATTCCCTATTACTTACTTTGTTGACATAATCATTGGTAGTCACATTTTTTATATCGCTAGAACTGTAAATATTTCCAATTTATTTAAATATCTTACGTGTAAATATGGGCTAGGCTAGGTTAGGATTGATTTCAAACAAATTCTGTAAAAGTAACATTTAAAAAAAACACACACATGGCAGACAATATACAAAGACTAGACCCTAACTATTTATACAAAGTGGTAAAAAAAGTCGGTTTTGAGGGAGACGAGTTTAAAAAACAAAAACACTTATCACAAAAGAATGTTTATGTAAATTGTTTACTAACACGTGCAACATAATTGCCATTATGATCATGTCAGGTGAACCGCATTACAGAAGGGAGACAGCTTTCCAAGAAGATCGCCATAACACGGACTGCACCGCCCGCTTCCTGCTAAATCACTTTCCACTTGGCAGGAGCCACCTGCACGGACCAGTGGTCCATTTTGCCAATCTGCCCAAATATAGTTGCAGCTATTTAAGTCACTCATAACACTAACACCCTTATTCACAAACGTCACTAAGAGGTCTCACAGTGCTCACGAACGCACAGGGTGGTTCACATCGTCTCATAAACAAAAGGTCGGTCAAAAAGGACCAATCACAAAACTGTATTGAACGCAGTGCGTTTACTCAGTGAAGGGTCCTATTCTAACCCGTATTCACAAATACGGGTGTTTGAACATTAATATACTCGTACGTATTAAAAATTCCTTGAAATTTTTGCCTTTGCAGGGTCCGTCCGGATCGCTACTACCATTTTATCCTTTAATATACAACGAAGCCGCAGTATTCACATTGTTGTGTTCCGGTGTGGGGTTAAGACAGCCGGTGAAATTACTAGAAATTAATAGAGGCCTTCTATCGTAGTCCTCAGGGTTGGCGACGCATATGCGGTCTTCGGATTGCAATCTTTAGATTGTACCTAGTCTTGAGAATGCAAATAGCTTAGGTCACAGACACCACTTACCATCAGGTGGCCTGTAGGGAATGTAAATAACCAAATACAAATACGGTTAATAACCGATTAAATTGCATTCCCTAGTGGCCCGTGTGCTCCTTTTCCTTCTACATGCCATGAAAAAGGAAAATAAGAATGTTGACTCTGCCAAAATGTTTGAATGTCAATATTGAGTTCATTTCGTCTCTGTCCGAGTAAACGATTTGAAAGAGGATACGGTCAGTTCTTGCTTGAGGCTTTCTAAATTAATGGTTTAATAAAACCTATTCAAATAGAATGAACAAAACAGTTAAGAACAAATCATGTAAATCATATTCCAAACGGATTACGACAGTTGGGTATTAGTTATTAGATTCCGGGCTCATGCCGTTGCCTACGCAGACTCATGACTGTTATTACACCAGTATAGTGACGCAATAATTACTAAGATTAAATTATACGTATTACAATTATCTTATACAAATATAGTCAACATCCTTACTCATGCAGATATTTTTATAAATTTCGATTGATAAAAACGGTTGTAAATAAAGCACGTTCTACAGATTAGGGTGCAGTAATTTAAGCTCCATAACAGTAAACTCTTTTGTGTCTTGCTGCTCAATGGATGACGGTCCGGTTAGGAATCAAACACTGAAAAAAACCGATCAAGTGCGAGTCGGACTGGCGCACCGAGGGTTCCGTATTTAAGATAATATGCTTGATAACCGCAAAAGAAAATACTCATTTCCTATGAACTTTATTTTCTATGCAATAAGATCTTGATGAAGATTTTGACTAGCCTAAACATTAATACAGATTTTCAAAGTTTTTTTGTTATTTCTCAAAAACTATAAATAATGAAAACCTCATTTTATTTTTCCCATAAAATATAAATAAGTAATTATTTATACGTCAGGATTTTTTTCAGTTTTTTTGATAAATAAACTCCGGAGATTAGGGGGGGGAACGGTAATTTTTTTTAACATTTTTGTCTATAAATCAAAAAGTACATCACAGATATATTTTTTAAATATATGTTTTGCAATAATACAATACTACAATACAATACAATAATAATGATTTTTCTCATAATTGCAGTTGTCTCCATATTTAATGATTTTAAAACTATAGAAAATTTCACTTTGTAACCAATTACGAACTGTATGGGAAAGGTTTTCTTTGATTTGTGGGTTTTCTAACCTTAGTTCGTCTCAAAGAGTGTTTTAATCCTTGACAGAAATGGGATCGATTGGCATTAAAAAAAATTACTCACCTCTGACGATTTTCTCGATGACTGTACATTTTATCAAAAATCTGTGAATGTCGATTTTCATTACTTAAAAAGTTAGTAAAGGTCTCCTAAGAAGCATTTTCAACACCAACGAAATTAATAAAAATATTAAACAAAATAAAGTACTTCTTCAACCGACTTCCAAACAAGAGGAGGTTCTTATGTTTGACAAATAGGTAGGTATGCAACTTAATTGAATATTTATCTGACGACTGACGAAACACGAAGTTTGCCGGGAGACGTTAAGAAAAAAGAAGCATTGTAAGATAATATTATGTAATTTCTAAATATAACTATTTATGTTCTTAGGTACTTAAAGGAATAATAAAACATGCAAAAAGAATAAAAAATATGTTTTAATCAGTAAAATTCTCAAAACCTTCCATTTCACTATCCGTTCTCTCATTGAGGTTAATATCACTGTCACTATCAGCCGTATTTATCACTAGTCTATTAGTGAAATGGTGTACACGTTTCTTACATTACCATCATCATTTTTTTTTATAACCGGAGCCGACATATTAAATAAATGAAGATAATTTCTAAACATTGTAAAAAATTTCGTGTTATTGGTCTCGTAAAGGTTTTCCCTTTTTTCCCATAGATGCCATCGTACAACTTTAATGGCGGATTTCCCCAAGCGAGAATAAGGTCTTATACCTAGATTAAACGCCGAATTTGTATAGACTAATCTCTGAGTAAGTCTTATTCCAGTTTGGTAAAATGCGGCCTAAGTGATTTAAAATTTGTGGTTTTAACAACTCTATATATATATTTTGGACTGGACGCGACCGCACTCTATCGCATCTGAACCACGACTAGCAAACATTATAAAAGTAATGTGCGATAGAGATAACGCTTTACGAAGCCGAAATTAGCCGATTCTCTCTTTCCAAAGGTCGATGTGCAATATTTATGGCCCGGCACTGTAAGTGTTCTTTGCTGTAAGTACTGTGTGTAGTAGGAACTTATTTTTTTCAGTGAAGCATCGATCCAAAGAAACGTATCCTATCGACTTGATTGTGTAAAGCAAAATTGCGTGTTTATTTCTTTCAGACTCAAATCAATGTAAATTACGCTTTGTTTTGCTTTATTACGTTTCTTCGGCTCTCATTGCCAAAATTGCTCTGTATAATGTTTCCGTAAGGAATTAAATAAACAAACTTAGAAGTTGACACCCCAGCTGTCGCGTGCCAAGGTTTATGAAATATTTCTAAAGAAAGAACATGCCCGTGCCTTATAAACCTAATTTACCTCTGTGTTCCAATTACCTTACATCATATAAATAATTAAGTTCTTCGTGGTACTCTTACTGTTCAAGCGACATGAATACAAATCGCAGTGAAGTTACCTTGAACCATTTTACCATGTAAAAATACTTAGGTCTGTAAGTTCCTACTTACTGAATTCGCAACCCTAAAGGCCCACCATGTGCCTATACAGGCAGAGTTCCAAGCAAATAAAAAAATAATCGTATATTGCAAAAAAATATATATAATAATAGTCTCATGAATGTAGTGAACGAATCACAAGGCGACCCGGAACCGATATAGTATTGGAATGATTAATTCTTTGTGCGGTCGCGCTTGACTGACCGCGCCGCGTGCGCTGCTCCTATGTACCGATCCGCGTGTTTACGTTCTAAACACTTAACAACAGATTCTATTGTTGAAACTATTAGAAAAGGGACTTGACATATGTTTTTTGACTAAAATTACATATTTTTTATATTTCGATAACATAGATTTTGGAACATATTATGTATTTTAGACTAAGCATTACAATGAACGTACATACAACCATATGGGTAATACGAGTAAATTTTTATTTAAAAAGTTATATACTGAATTCAATACTGGACTCGATTTCATGTGGTCAAGCAATCAGCACTAATGAATGGTTCCGGCAAATGCGTCACAGCGGCTTGTAAGTAAGTATACAAAGCTTTAACAAGCCCCAACTTTATTGACTTCTACGGAAAAAAGCCCGATATGTGCGGTTTTTTCGTAACACGTGGAATGCTAAGTACGATTTTTCAGAAACTAATTTAAGTACATCTTAAAATCCTCTCTGACATTTTAAAAGGCAGTAGGTATGTAAAACTCTCTTCTGCACGGGTGAAAATCAGAAGGTGTATTTAAATTTATATGTTAGGAATCTAGTAATCTTCTAGTAATCGTTTAATTTTGTCGAACATCAATTTAAAGTGATTTTTTTACGACGCAAGTGTGAAAACTTTGTATAAACAAAAACAATCAAACGCTACTTTAGATTAGCATATCCAGTAAACACCTCATTAACATAATCGTAGGTAATTGGTATGAATTAATATTCCAAAAGGCCCATCGCCGTCGCGCACTACATACTCTGACCGCGGCATTCCTGCACTTGGGCCGGCACACACGCGCGAGGTCACACTCCAATTTGACAACTGACATTGTTCTAGGTGTTTTTATTTCACCTTACGCAGTTCGTGCAATTATATCCGGTCAGTATAAATACGACGGAGGGCGAGTCAAATTTATCAGTCGACCGTACACGGTTTGAAGTGATCTTTGTTCGCCAGAAAAAACACAGACCACGGAAAAATGAAACCGATGGTGGTGTTGTTCGCTCTCGCCTCAGTAGCCTGCGGCTCGCTGTTGCCGCTGGCGCAGCCGCCGCACCACCCCGCGCTGCTGCTGGACCCACACGGCCGCCCGCTGGACACCGCCGAGGTCATTGGCGCCCGTGCCCTGCACCTGCAGGCCAAGGCTCTGGAGCACGCGCCCCTCGTGCACGCCGTCGCGCCCCTCGCCCACTCCGTCGTGGCCCCTGCTGTGGTCGCCCACGCCCTGCCCGCCGCCGTCTCCCACCAGTCCCGCGTAGACGTGCACTCCAGCCCCGCTATCATCGCGCACGCGTCGCCCCTGCTGGGCGCCCACTCGCTGCTCGGATACTCCGCTCACGGTCTGGCCGGCCACGGTCTCGCTGGCCACGGACACTGGCTGAAGAAGCGCTCCCTGGGCCACTACGCACTGAGCGCTCCCATCATCGCGCACGCTCCTTCCGCCGTCTCCCACCAGTCCCGCGTGGATGTCATCTCCAGCCCCGCCGTGGTGTCCCACGCCGTGCACGCCGCTCCCTTGGTCGCTCACGCCGTCGCCGCTCCCTTGGTCGCCCATGCCGTTGCCCCCGCCGCCGTGTCCCACCAGTCCCGCGTGGACGTGCGCACCAGCCCCGCGGTGCTTTCCCACTCCTACGGCTACGCTCCCCTCGCTCACGGCATCGGATCTCCCCTGGTGCACTCCGGGCTCCTCCACTCCGCCCCTCTATACCAATCGGCCCATCTTGCCCACTCCAGCCCCCTGGTCCACGCGTGGTGAATAGCGAACCTGGCGAACACCAATAATAATAAAATGTAAATAAAATAAATTAATGTATTTATTGACAATCAATAAAACGAACTGACATTGTAAAAAATATTCCTGTTCTTTTTATTTATGACTTATGACACTTAAGACAATAACGGAACAGTAAATAATTTTGCTAATTTATTTATTTATTTATTTCTGGAAAATCATACCGTTATAATTACAACATATGACACAAGAATAGGAAACTTAAAACCAATTAAAGGATTTCGCATATAGTGACTGTAGCATAAGTTTAGTAGTAGGTAAAAACTACAAAGTGTCACTCACTTACCCATAAACACGTGCGCAAATGACAACTAAAATTAAAATTAAAATTACTACTAATATCAGCTAGAGGTAGATCGCTAAAGGTTTTTCTTGTGGTAATTAAAAAATACTCAACCAACATATTTAGGGCCGCTACAGACGCTGTCCGTCTAATTTGCTAATTTGAACTGCAATCCGGCTGCAAAATGGCAGTTCGAGGGCAGTGCTCGAGCAGTTGACGTATAACTGCATCAACACTGAAAACAAACTGCGCAGTCCGTTTGCAGTCTTGCACGCCTGCAAGTGATTTTATAATTAATAAAATAGAGATAAAGTATGTTGGTTGTATGCGAATGGCAGTGACCCTACCTATGGGTACCGTGTTCGATCCCCGGTAAGGACAAATATTTACTAGGTATATCCTGACATTTACTTAGTATAAAAATGTAGATGAAAACGCAAAAAAAGCATTTTGCAATTTATATTTTAATTCACTTACTACCACTTTCCTAATAGCTATCGGCAATATTCGTTTTCCTATCACACACGAGTGACAAATATACTGTCAGTTGCGAGTGCAAGCGTGATCATAGCCAGCGGAAAGCTATTAACAAGCTGGGAATACTGTATGACTAGTTTGCTTGCATATAAACAATATACTTATGTAAGTTCATTAAAAAAATAGATATACATTATATTGAGAGGTTTTAAAACATATTTAGACGCAAACATGAAATATAAAAACTGCGAATTGGAATCGCACACGAAGGGTTCCGTAGTATTCCGTACAATTCTTGTATGGACCCCTTAAAAGTATTATAATTTCTTTATTAGTTGTTATACATACCTACCTACTCTGTGTAAATTTAAACTGTCTACCTATTACGGTTTATGAGACACAGCCCGTTGACAGACAGACGGACAG
Source organism: Acleris cristana (assembly GCA_948252455.1). Taxonomy (NCBI): domain Eukaryota; kingdom Metazoa; phylum Arthropoda; class Insecta; order Lepidoptera; family Tortricidae; genus Acleris; species Acleris cristana. Next base: position 7,892,499 of record OX411784.1, on the reverse strand, counting down.
GCGGACAACGGAGGCTTATAAATAGGGTCCCACCGTGGCACCGCTTGGGTACAGAACCTTAAAAAACAATATGTTAAGCAATCGTTTGAACTAATTTACCCAATCTCAAAAGTTAATCCGTAGCATACGAACATGGACCAATCCCCACAACCCACCAGGACCGAAGACAGAATTATTGTCAAATAAGTTAATAACTGCCCATTAAATCATCAATCTGTTAAATTGTTGCATAACAGGTACACTCAATATTTAGGGCGTCGAAATAGTAATATCAAGACCCATGACACAAAACACTCTAGGTAATTATTTTATTTACAAAGTCATAGCAAATCGAAGAAGTGCGGGATCTTGACAAACGTGTTGAAATTTAAGAATTTTCAGGGCTTTATTTACTACGAATAGCTCTTCACGAATGGTTTTTTTCTAAGCTTAAACAAACAACAAACTTATACATTGACAGCATAATTTTGCTATTCCCTATGGGTGTTACCAGACCAATCGATCGATCGTCGATCGACGGCATCGATCGATGGTAGAATTGATTAGTCGACGTCGATCGATAGTTCCTACCAGACCAATCGATCGATCGTCGATCGATGGCAGAATGGATTAGTCAACGTAAGCTATCAGACCAGTCGATCAACGTCGACCAGCAATCGATCGATTGGTTAGTCGAACGATATCCGTCGATCGATGGTTCCTACCAGACCAATCGATCGACTTCTATAGACGGCAATCGATGCCGTCAATCGGCGATCGATCGATTGGTCTGGTAACACCCTTAGAAGGCGCTCCGCAGATTGAAAGTATCGAAACCATTGTGGTGATGTTGTCAAAGGCGGGATCGGCTTGATCCGTACACGCATGAGCAACTATGTATAACGATGGTCAAATATACTCTCTAACACACAGGATTTATTTTAAGACATAGGTATTTCCGTTACATTGAAAATGAAGTCACGTCGCAACATTTCATTTCGAAAATCTTTGATGAATGTTTGTTAGCGTTATTTAAAGTATTTTTTTCTGATGATACTGAACTTATTCCTTTACCAATAAATCCATGTTAGCGAATATTTGATTCGAACGTAATAGGTACTTATAGTTTTTATACCGTTTTAGCCGTTTAGGAGACCGCGTTAAAACAGCGAATAAATTAATTGAATCGGAAGTAGCCTTGAAGAACTTGTTCGCACTTAATTCCGCAAACGACTGATGTCGAATTATTATTATTTCCGCTGGCGACGCTTAATCCTGTAACAGTTGCATTACGACACCATCTTGTAAGGATAGGTATATGCCCTTCACTTTTTTACCACAATAACTTTGTTCAAGTCAGACTATTAAATAGGTACATAAATTAATAGTCTCGTATATCGATTTCTTCCCATTCTCCCGGAATTCTATACATACTTTATCTGATCATTATTCAAAAAAGTTTTAAATGTAGTTTTGTTAGATTGGGCCAAGCGAAAATAATCTGGGTAGGTAAGTTTATGTATATTATTTTTTGATTAACAGAATAAGTAATAAAAAATATTAAAAGTCTTTGTCAAACTCGTACGTTCCACATTGTCCGATGGCGAATATTCTTCACAAAGTTTAATAAGGTCGAGTTATGCAGGTTGTACTCGTACTCTAATTTAAGACCTTTCGATTTCAACCATTTATAATTATGGAGGGCCTTGTCTTGTAACCTTGTTATAATTACATATCTGGTCGCGCCGCGCAATCAGAATGCATTGAAAAGCTTCTGTTGTATTTGCGATATTATGAATATCAAATATCGAATAATTTATGACTGAAGGTGAGGTGTAGGTAGAAAAAGAGAGTCAGTATAATTTATAATTTATTTATTTGTCTATTCGTTTTGATAAATTCAGCTAAAACGAAAACTACATTTTTCGTCGAATCAATTTTTCGCTTCACCAGTGGGCGGCATGGGCTAAGGGAGCGGAATGGAGAAGGCCATGGTGGGAAACATGCGAGAGAGGAGCGGTCCACACGGCGGAGTGTGCGAGGGGAGCGACGTGTGCGATGCGCGCGGGAGAGGAGATCACGTCGACTCGGGATTGGTGCGACACGGCGGAGGGAGCCACGTGCGCGACCAGGGGAGCGGCGTGGACCACGGGGGCTGAGTGGATCAAGGGAGTGGCGTGAGCCACCACAGCGGGGCTGGAGATCACATCCACACGGGACTGGTGGGAGACGGCAGCGGGGATGGAGTGTGCTACGGGAGCCCAGGAGTAACCCAGAGACCTCTTCTTAAGCCAGTGACCGTGGGAAAGACCAGAGTGAGCACCAATCAGGGAGTGAGCACCGATCAAGGAGTGATCACCGAGGAGGGAGTGAGCACCGAGGAGAGACTGGGAACCATACACGGAGTGGACAGGCGCAGCAAGCACGGAGTGAGATACCACGGCGGGGCTGGAGTGCACATCGACACGGGACTGGTGGGACACGGCGGCGGGGGCAATGGCGTGGGCAACCAAGGGAGCGGCGACGGCGTGAGCGACCAAGGGAGCGGCGTGCACGGCGTGGGACACCACGGCGGGGCTGGAGATGAGATCAACACGGGACTGGTGGGAGACGGCGGAAGGAGCGTGCGCGATGATGGGAGCGCTCAGTGCGTAGTGGCCCAGGGAGCGCTTCTTCAGCCAGTGTCCTTGGCCAGCGAGACCGTGGCCGGCCAGACCGTGAGCGGAGTATCCGAGCAGCGAGTGGGCGCCCAGGAGCGGCGAGGCGTGCGCGGTGACCAGAGGCGCGTGCGCGATGATAGCGGGGCTGGAGTGCACGTCCACGCGGGACTGGTGGGAGATGGCGGCGGGCAGGGCGTGGGCGACCACAGCAGGGGCCACGATGGAGTGGGCGAGGGGCGCGACGGCGTGCACGAGGGGCGCGTGCTCCAGAGCTTTGGCCTGCAGGTGCAGGGCGCGGGCGCCGATGACCTCGGCGGTGTCCAGCGGGCGGCCGTGCGGGTCCAGCACCAGCGCGGGGTGGTGCGGCGGCTGCGCCAGCGGCAACAGCGAGCCGCAGGCCACGGAGGCGAGAGCGAACAACACCACCATCGATCTCATGTTGACGTGGTCTGTGTTGTTGATTCGACGAGAACAAGATCACTTCAAACCAAACGGCTGACTGATACAGTTAACGAACATTCCACGCTATTTATACTGACGGTTAATTAGCTTATTATGTTACGACGCTTAATTTAAAGTAACCACAATGTCAAGTGTCATACGAAAGTAACCGGCCTCGCTCCGAGGGCAGCTTTAGCATACCGAGTGTAACTCGAAAACCGCTAAATCATTGCCTGGTCGCACGTCATAGGCAGTTAACGTTTCGACTTTCGACTCCAACTATCTGCAGTTTAAACAATATCCTGCGTCTGTAGGCTAATTACTCGTTGTGCTGAATTCTAGAAATCAATTGCATAAGCTCGCGAAGTTAGACATTTCAAGCTGTATCAAATATAAGAAAGTAATTTAATAATTTAATACAGGAATAAACATAACGAAGTAATGTTACATGTAAATTGGTGTAATACAAGTTATTTGCGCATAATGTGGATTTAAGTAAAGCTACAATTCAGAAAGTCTGTTCCTATGGGGTAAACAAAACAACCGTGGTTTTGAAAGGCATAAAATATAAATTGAAAGACATAAGATTTTTTTAATTCCCAAGATTACTAGGTACTTTTACTAAGGGGAACTGAACGAACACCCTTTTACCCATTTTAATTTCCAATAATGCTAACTAGACTGACTTGGTTAGAACTTTTGACGATACTTTCTATCACTGTTGAGTTTCTTCTTCAACCCAAAGCTGTTAGGTACCCGGTTGGGTGAGAACTTTGCGTGGCTTAAACGGGCTTCCAATTTAACTAAAATACTTCGTTTGGACAGCAAAAAGTAAATACTCTGTAACTATTAATTACAATGCAAACTGAGTAAGTACCTAAAATGTAGTGGTGTAACTTGTAGCTAATAAGCGACTTCAACAAGCGTTGACCTGTATATCTAAATAATTCGATTAGAGGACGATAATTTAATTCCCTAAATATAAATTAAATATTTTTACAACAGGTAACTAAAATACCATTATGACTCGGTTTGTAATGGTTGATATTTTATAGCAATAACTAAGTATATCCTATCTTGCATACACTTATATCCTGACAAATTGTTTGTGCAATTACATTGCGACCGCTAGGAATCGAATTCGGCACTTTACATCAACCACCAAGGCTCATTTGTAACAGAACTACACCATGAGAAGCATAAACTGGCGGGCTGCAAAAGTTAAAAATAGCACCACCGTATATCGCGATATTGGAACAAAGGTCTACGGCCGTTAGCAAAAACCAGCCAGTAATATAGCAATACCTGGGGTTGTTGTATCTAATACCTACAAAAGTGAATGAACGAAATCTTACGAGAAAACCCAAAATAGACCTAGGGTACTCTGCAGGGAAATGAATCGTACAGCCAATAGCAAATAATATCTGGACTACCATGTAAGAAAAAGGCGCTCTCGAATTCGTGAAGATTTGAACAAATCACCTATTTAATTAAATGGGCTTCTGTTAGAATTTTAATGTTACTTACTGTAATTCTAAGTTTTACCCAGATTGTTGCTTAACGTTAAACATGCGTATCAAAAATACTGTAATATTCAAAATATTTACATTCCTATTAGTTAAAATTTAGAGTGGCAAAAAAAAAGCAAAGTTGGCCTATACCGGTACTTCTACCCTATAATTTGCCAATTTTGAGCTAGGTAAATGTATAATTGTATAATAAAAAAGTATCTTATGAGATTGAGTATGAATTACGTCATTCCTTCGAAACGAGCTCGTAACGTGAGTAGAATGCTTATTGAATATTCTTTTATTTAGGACCACAAGGCTCTTCCCAACTCGTCATAACTGGAAATGAGGTCAGGCCGTTGACTCCTTAACCGTCTCTATAACAGTTTGGTAACCTGTCGTTGCGTTGTTTAGAACATGTTGTGAGTCAAAACTTTTGACACCGCTGGTGTACTGTACCCCACAGTGCAGAGACATTATCTTTCTTACCCAAATATTTAATATTTAACGGATGATTCATGGGGTATATTCAAGAATGCATTATTCTCGATGGTTTAACATGGATGTTGTTGTTGTTGTTATTCAGTAAATGGCCAATTTATCTTACTAATCGAACTTATTTATCTTATGTTCTCTTTGTACAAATTGGCGTTTTTGGATCCATTTCGACCCTATAAGACATTTTCTGCAATTACACTCAGCTGTTCCAATGTGTAGGTTTCCCCATGATAATTTTCTTAACCGTAAATAATTGGGTAATGTATCTAAATAATTATACAAAACTTACTAGTATGGCAACCGCTGGGGTTCGAACTCGGTACCTTAAAATCTCGAGTAGACTGTCTTACCCACTAGGCCACCGAGACGCTTCAAAAACGGTGACGGTAACTCCAAATTCTGCTTTTACTATTTTCAAAGTTAATTACAAAAATTATATTCCAAATCCAACAATTTTCCTTATTTAAAAAATACCATACCTTATGTGTGATTTACAAGAGCATATAAGTTGCATGTTACAATAATTGTAACAGCAATCCACTCCAACGCTAACTTAAAAGGTATATCTGTCAAATATTGTGCAGTCACCAGTGTTATTAAACGGTACGGAGATTAAAGGCCTTTAGATAATCTGTTACCCGATGGCGTAACTGAACAACTAATCCGGTAGCGGAGCGATTATAACCGTTGTTTGCTGCTATCACTTTGTAAACCAAAACTATTAACCCTTTTTAAGGTTCCGTCAGTCTGTCGGTCTTTCAACGGGCTGTATCTCATGAACTGTGATAGCTACACACTTGAAATTTTCACAAAGTGAGTTGTACTAGCTATAACTGATAAGTATAGCACAAACAAACTTTAAGAAAATGGTTTCCCATATAAGAATTTATGTTTGAATCCGAGGCGTACTCGGCCGGTTTTTTTTTCTTTAAGTATACTTATTTTTAATAAACAAACATCGGAATTCGGAACTCTATGCCATTGACACCTTTTTTATCACACAAATGCAAAACTTTACCCTCATCAAACGTTTCATTCACTTCCGAAGGGGTTAATCCTTATCGAAACCCGTCATCAGTCTAGAACGATTAAATAAATCCGCGTTATGCGTAGTCCCGAATCATTAGTGCATGAGCCGCAATATAAGGTGCTATAGTTGCAAAATGGAAGGAGAGACTCTTGGATTAAAATAATTTTCTTAAAAAACGATATAGCTTTCATCTTAAATATGGCCAGCTTAATTGATTTTTTACTCATAAATCTCGTACACTGTAGCAAAGGTAGCAAATTATCTAATATCACCAATAATTATTATTTATATCACCAAATGAATGACACTCGTTGCCGAATTCCCCACGCGAAGCACGGCGCGGCGGCGCTATCTTCACAAGACCTGAAACTCGGGTCGCTTCTTAATCTTGTGTCTTACGGGAAACTATGGAACTGCTCCGAGCAAGATCTCCGAGACGCGACAGTCAAATTCACGTGGCACGGTTGTGTATACCTATGTGTGGAAAAAATGTATGGGGTAGGATATCGTGGATTGAAAACACTATAGTAAGTTTAACTTATAAAACGAAGGTAATATATTATAGGGTGGAAAAAAACACCACATGGACGGTTACTACCTTAAATATTGGAAATAGCAAATTCTACGCAAAGGAAACTTACTTTTATTTTTTTAAAACAATCGCCTCGACCGGGAATCAAACTGGTCGAATATGACAAAACAACGTTAAAAGTCGTGTTTTTGATACAGATCGAATTGTCATTGATAAGTGATATCTACTTACAACACGTACACCTTTAAACGAAAAAAAACCTTAAAAAAACACGACTTTATCGTTTTCTTATATTCGACTAGTTCGATTCCCAAATTCGTCTGTCTTACAGACGAATTTTCAAAAACCCATAAATGCAGATACTATTCTTTTCAAAAATAAAAGTAAGGGCCAAGTTCACCAACAATTAAACGGACGGTTAGCAGTTTAACGGTTGTCAAATGTATTGACTATCAGCTGATTAAGACTTAACCGTCTGTTAAATTGGTTGGTGAACTCGGCCCTAAGTCTCCTTAGCGTAGAATTTGCTATTTTCAATATTTAAGGTAGTTCCCGTCCATGTGGTGTTCGTTTATTACACCCTGTAAGTATATATGTTTGTTTCTTTACGACAACGCTAACGCTATAAGCTGACGCCTGATACAATTTTATTTTTGAGGTATCGTTAAGATGGATGTTTATCACAGGATTGTCATAGGTGCTCTAATTACACACTTAAGGTTGAACCGCACTAGAGCGGCGCTGCAGCGGAGAGGCGCGTCGCGGCAAAATATTCTCGGGGAGTCAACTGTATCGCGTCGCGCCGCGCCGCATCACTGCAGTACGCTATAGTGCGTTTTATTTCATAAGAAACAGTAGCAAAAATATTTTTCTTGCCGCCGCTCTAGTGCGGTTCAACCTTTAAGGTCATTAAAATCTTCAGAAAACCGATAATGAATAAATAGCACCAATTTACAAAAAAAACCAGTTGAACAATTTGCAAACAATTTCCAATAGGTACTTGGGATAAACAATTAAATAAAAATGCTTGCTATTTACGAATATTTAAATTTAATTTTGTCTTTTCGTGACGATATTGTAAATCGAAAACTACAAAATCATCGCTTCGGTCGCTATGGTCGTTACCAGGTGGAGGAGTAGACGGTCGGGGCCCAGGCGGAGCGGGCGTCGACCACGGAGGGGTACGCCACCTGCTGCACCACCGCCGGGGAGGTGTGGACGTCCACGCGAGACTGGTGGGACACCGCCGAACCGCCGGCGTAAACAGTGGCCGCTGGCGCATACGCGGGAGCAGAGTACACAGCGGCTGACGGGGCGGAGTACACGGCAGGGGCCGAGTACACGGCAGGAGCGGGAGCGGAGTACACGGCAGGAGCGGCAGCCGAGTACACGGCAGGAGCGGCAGCGGAGTACACGGCAGGAGCGGCAGCGGAGTACACGGCCGGAGCGCGAGCGGAGTACACGGCCGGAGCGCGAGCGGAGTACAAGGCAGGAGCGGCAGCGGAGTACACAGCGGGAGCGGGAGCGGAGTACACGGCTGGGGCGGAGTACACCGCAGGAGCAGCAGCGGCGTACGCGTATGGCTGCACGACTGTCTCAGCTACGACGGCAGGCGAACTGTGTACGTCCACACGAGACTGATGGGTCACGGCTGTCGGCACGGAGTAAGCCACCACAGACCGCTTCTCCTTCTCCACGCTCGGAGCGGCAACAGCCACCGCGGCCACAGCGAACAACACCACCAGCGATCTCATAGTGAACGAGGTCTGTGTTGAGTTTGAGCGAAATAAGATCACTTCACACCTTGCGGTCGACTGATGCTCGGCTAGGATTCGTCGCGCTATTTATACAGATGATCTTAATCTATGCATAGCTCTATTGAGATCGCTATTTGGGCGTAGAGGAGTACAAAAGTAACCGTCCTTGCGAGTTGTCGCCGAAATCAGATCCGAAAAGGTCGAGTTACAATTGCAGGAGCCGACAGCAGCTAATGGAAGCTTGGCATTTGTCGATGATCCGCTGACGCCGAGGGGCCCACGCGCGCCGCGCACGCTGCGCCTGCGCGCCTGTCCATTGTCACTTCGCAGTTTTGAATCATACAAGGGCATAGCCTTAGGTACGTACTCGTACCCGCTCTACATCCGCCATAAGACAATACCTACCTAGTTACCGATCAAAACAAGATACCATCCGTTACAGCAAAAAATACAATTTTAATTAAGTTATTTACCCATTTGCATATCGAGTTTGGCAGGATATACACTTTAAAATCATTTTTAATGCCCATCAAAATATCAAAATAAATGGACTCTTAATATGTCTGATGCCAATAAATTTCTTGCGATTAGTATTCATGCTAATTTATTTACAAACTGAATTTAGACATCTTGATTCCATCTAGAACTTTCCGTGTGAATTTAAAATCGGTAAAGTTATATTCCATATCTATCTATGAATGTCTTCGGGTGTCCTAGAACTATCCGTAGACTAATTTATAATGATACAATTTAAAAATGTATTAATTTTTTAACTAATCATCGATATTTTTACGACAAATTATGTTCTCGGTGACGATACGTTAATGTTACTTACTCAATAGAAGGAAAAAGTTTGTCGTATTTTCTGACTCTTTGACGTAATGATTTCTATCATTTATGGTTGGGAGTGTTTTCGAAATTAGCGACTGATAGCTTCTTTAGGACAAAGTGACGACGAGTTGCCCTAGTCGGTAGTGACTCTGTCTACGAAGCCAGCGGTCCTGGTTCAAATCCCGGTAAGGGCAGATATGAGTCATGGATGTTTTCTATGTATTTAAGTATATATTTCTCGATATAAGTATTTGTATCGTTGTCTAGTACCCATAGTAGGTACGGTACGATTAATTGGACCTTGACACTCGGCAATTCTCGACGTTCATCGGGAAGGATCGGAAGTGCAAATGACACGAGACACATTGCTTCATATTCATAATATCATAGTGTGCATTTAACAGTTTAAAACAGTAATGTAGATCACCTGCCACAATGATATTTTTTTACAGTAGACCTATGAATAACACAGATGTGGCTTGATTTAATTATTACATCGCACTACTAAAAACACAAATATTCGATTATTACATTTAAATTACAGATAATTTCGTTCAAAAAAAAATCCCTTTGATTTTTAAAGTTGTCACATATGTCATCAAACGTTGATGATAGTCTATTTGAATATTTAGAATACCTATTAATAAAGTTTCTATACCTACTTAGGTTGATTATTATTAATAATACTGTCGATGTTTTTTTATCAATTATACTAAATAGGTTTGAATATTTTCTGTGAGTAAATTCTAGGATTTTATAAGTATACTCTACGTGAAAACACGAACCTTTACGATCAAAACCGAGATGTCCCGAGTGTCAAAGTGGAAATAATCGTACTGAACAAGCCTAGAGCTTAATTTGGGACTAGGTCAATTGGTGTGACATTGTCCCCTGATATTTATTATTTATGAATAATTAAAGTGCTAGTTATGTTAAACACTTTTTAATGTGAAAGATAACTCAAAATTGCCAAAGATAAAATGGATCGTTCATTACCTAAAGGTATGTAAAACCGGTCAAGTGCAAATCGGACTCACGCAACGAGGGTTACGAACAGCCGCATAAGTATTTTATCTACACACGTATCATAAGTCCTCTATTATGCGTTTAAAACCCGTAGGCAATGACCAGCATTACCTGTGGTAGTAGGTGACAGCGATGACAGCTGTTCATTTCGGAAGATGCTCCTAATTTGGATCTCATTACCTTACAATATTCGATAACGTAATGAAATTAAGTTACAGCTGTCATCGCTGTCACCTACTATCACAGGTAATGCTAGTTATGTTTTTCGGCTTCTGAACCCATCTTAGAGTACTTATAATATGTGTGTAGATAAAGTATTGTACGCGACTCTGCGTAATTGGCATTACGCAACCGTCACGTAAACTACTATTATCAACCATTTCTGTCGCTTGCAAGTATGTTCAACCGTTTTTAGGACAAAACAAAAACAAAAATTCGTTGAAAAAATGGTTTCTTGTATGGAGACCCCTTTGTTTTAACTTTATTTATTTTCATTTCTTAAGAAATCCGCTATCTCTTACGGTTTAAAAGATACAGCTCATTAACGATAGGACAGACGGACGGACATTAAGAAGTAGATAATCTGAATCTAAATTTGAATGGAAATAAGACCTCCATTATTATAACGCATTATGTATCAACACATTCTCTAATACACTAGTCTAGTCCACCGTAGTGGATCACTAGTTGAAACTGTACCCTTTGGTTCTTATTTTCATAATTATATAAATCTGAAAAAAAATTAGGCCCTGGCTTAATACATTTAACAGGGTTATTCTATACATTTCGTACAGGAGGGTCCTGTCCAAAAATGAGATGATACTTATATATTTACCATTTAACAAAATAAAAGGTAGCGAAGTAAATATTGCTCAAAAACAATTCTTACTAGTATTTTTTTTGTATTTTTACACTTTTAATTCAGGTATAAAAGCACTAAATGTTAAGATTTTTTACAAAAGATGAACTAGAAAACAAACCTGTATTTCCAAGTAACTTTGGTAAAAAAGTATTCTAGAACAGCGACTTACAAAACATTTTAGTAAGGGCCTGTTTCACAATCGACAAGTAAACTTATATGCCAGTTAAAGTTAGCTCTCTCCTTGTCTATGTTCAAGTGTAAGAAAAGGAAAGGGCTAAATTTATGTGTCAGATAAGCTTTACTTGACGATTGTGAAACAGGCCCTAAGTCTTATGAGAAAAGGGCCTTTATTTTTCTACAACTGAGCTCTCCTTTGCACCATAAACGGAATGTTTCGAAAACCAATCACCCTACATACGGTTCTTTCCACGAGTTATGTGATTGAAATAAGTAAAAAAAGACAATTATACTCTTGCTAGGCAATGACCCTCATGGAGTGATATGGAACTCAGGAAACACAATACTCACGGTCAGTGAATGTAAAATAATGTTGGAAAAAGGAATTATGTTACATATTATTGTAACACGAGCCAGTTACCTACTTTCAATTCCTATACTATTAAGCGAGTGTTCACGTTTACGAAAACGGCTGTAACGATTTTGATGAATTTTGTAAGATTTATATCTACGAGGGTGAAAAATCGATCTGTCAAGTTCGGGAAGAATGGAAAAGTACGTTTTCTACCCGAACGACATTCGGCCTTGCAGGTGCTATAGGTATAATCTATAAATCACCAATAAATATGCTAATACATACATATTTACACGCCTTCCTTCCCAGAGTTGGGTAGGGGAGCTATAGAATGAACAACAACTTGTTGTTAATTCTGTAACCACATTTTACACAAACAAGCTAAGATATTTACCAGTGTATTATAGTGACAGGTTGCAAGCCCAGCGCCTAAAAATACTACAAGCCTTTATTCCCTTAGTCGCCTCGAACGACTTCCATGGGAAGACATCGAGTGCTACTATTCTAAGCCGGCAAACACAGGGCTACTACGGCAAATAATGCTAATAAATAAATAGTAATAGATCTCGAAACGACTAGTAACTATAGATATTTTTTCAAAAGCTGCAACAAATGGACCGAAGGGCTCTACATGGTGTAAAATAAATATAGGTTATCATTTGAAATTTGAACTACGTTCCAAAAGGGACGGCAATCGTATTATATTCAGGTGTTTACATTAGTTTCGTTCGGTCCATTTTGTCGCAGCTCTTGTGAAACCTCTTTTACCTTGCCATTTGATCACAATTGTATAATGATATTGATACCAACTTTCGAACTCCCGTACGAATTTCTAACCCCCATTTCACCCTTAGGGGTAATTTTATCAAGATCGCCATTCATTTTTTTTATTTATAAAACAGTACCCCCAAACCCCTATTCGAACTTCTACTCCCTCATTTTAACACCTTTGGCGTAGTTATTCCTTAATCGCAGAAATTAATATTTTTTATTTATAAGCAGTTGCGTAAACAGCAATTTTCACATTTCTAACTTCGAAAATGGAAGACTTCCGTACGAGCTTTCACCCCCATTTTACTCCCTTACGGGAGGAATTTCCAAAAAATCACTCAATCTTCAAAAGGTAACTTACCTACATTAATTATTATCCTCATAAAATACTCAGAGCGAATTCGTCGACCAGATGCATCACATCAGCTGAACTTGATTCTCGAAAGTGCAAATAATGCAGAGACTCGTTCCGCATCAAGTGACCCGCCCGTGTGCTCGGGTGAACCAGTGTATAAAAGTGGATTTCCCGATTTAGCTTGACATTATTAAATTTTTCTCATTAGTGTCTTGGTCCGTGACATTTACAAAATCAGTTCGCTATGAATATAAATTTACAATGAAGTGTTGAATATTAAATAATTAATTAATTTTCGTTAGAAAAATAAGTTTAATCCCATATTCACGTAAAATATTGGCCATATTTTACGCGAATACGGTGAGATAATATTACTTAATGGAGGTACAGCACACAGACGAGACAGAGTATATCTCCATATAGGTACATTATTAGTTAGGATCTTTGTCAAAATTATCCTTTTTAAGGTTTCGTACCTAAAGGAGGCCGGATGCGCAGTCCGACTCGCACTTGACCGGTTTTGTTTGTAAATGTTATACCTACCTTGTATGTACTCGTATACTGTCAATGTCAATAAAATATTGTTTCTGTTATGAAGTTAACGCAAAACTAAAGGTAAATGCTAACGTGTAACGTTGCCATAAAATAAACAGAAATAGATTCGGTGACGGCCAATTGAGCTATTAAATTGGCATCTACGCGGTAATTAACTAACTGGCTAACAATTTTTTATTTCCTGATTTACTTTAATAATATTTGTATGTAATGTATGTACTGTAATGTAGGAGTAAAAGTAGGAGATTCGTTATATTCCGTATTTTTTATTTTGTTATTAGGTATTACTTTGCGAACCAACTTAAAAATTACTAAACTACAAAATATGTAAGTATAAATTTCAAAAATTCAAAATATTTCTTCAGTAAATGCCACATTGGAGCTCTTAAAGAGAGAACGTCGGTTATATGTATAAGTAGATGAAAGTAAAATAGCTATTTCACTTTTATCTAAGGTTATATGGAGTGAATCTACTAGCGCTTTGGACTAGACCTTCATTGCGAAGAAGATAAGTAGGTATATAAAAACATTATAAAATCGCGAAACAGACGTAACGTACATACACTGATCACTTATTCTGTTCTAGCCCAAAGTTAGGGCACAAAAATTCGCGCCCTACTTATTTGGGATTCAAAAGCATTCACCATTTTTTTTACCCAGAAAAGAAGTTTGTCGATTTTTTATAATTAACGCCATCTTTCCATTGTTGCCGTAACTTAATAGTGGCGTAGTCGAACGTACGGCCGCTTGAAAGGTCAGAAGAGGCAAGGCTGTTGTCCCACTACCCCTGTCAAATAGGTACAGCAAAGTAAGGTAGATGGCGACTTAGTCACCGTAGTATTCATGATTCTACTTTACCATCGTAGTTACTCGTTGATTGCCTAGATGGCAGTGTTCATGATTTATTTGTTCACATGTTTACTTTTGAAAATAAACATGCGAAGAACTCCGGAGGCTCTTCTCTGTATGGTTCCGCCTCCCAAACGCCAACAATATTGCCAAAAATATTACTTGAAATCATTTATTATTTAAAAATAATTTATTGTTATACAAAAATTAAATAATATTTTTAGACAATAAAAAATTGTTTAATTTGCTGGAGGAAGAAAAAGTTTTTAGGAGTTTGGGAGAAGTATGAGTAGTTTTATTAATGACTGTATTAAACGCATCATATTTTTTTTGCAAAGAGTTTTGACCATCTGCTTACAAGGCGTCTTCAAAAAGAGGTCTATTTTGCATTTCAGGCTAATAAAACGCGTGATTTAAGTAGTACTCCAAGAACTTTAGTCATCATGCATGAGTTTGCGTCAAATCCGGTAGTTCTGATTTTTGCAGACTTGTTAATTTATTTGTTTGTTTGTTTGTGATGTTTAGCCCAATGAATAATCCAAGTTTGTGACCTGGAGCGGCGAACGCAACTTTGTCAAAAATAAAAAAACCGCGAAAATTTCGGCCTTTTTTCAGATTTTGGCGATTATAACCCTAAAGGACTAGTATTTGATAGTATTTTCTTAAGACGTTTTTACTACAAAATTTGCTACAATATGAGATTAGAATTGTCTCAGTAGACCCAAAAGTTTCTGAGATAAAGCCTTTCAAAAAAATTTAAACTTCGCAATCTTTTTGAACAATCTCAGCTACGGTACCAACTATTCGCCAAGGCTGCGACAAAAACTAGCTTCAATCTAGCTAGGTTTTTAAAGTAGACTAGAATTGTCTCATTTGACGCAAAAGTTTCCGAGATTTATCCTTAGGCTTAAGCCTTAGGCCTTTCAAATTCAACAACAATTATTACAACTTTTACAACAATTACAACTTTTTAGTAAAGCTTTAGAGCTTAGTTCAGGCTTTCGTTTAGTTAGAGTAGGTAGCGCTTATTAGGTAGGTTAGAGTTATTCGGGGGGTTAGGTTAGGTTCGGCAGCTTTTCTTAAAGTGTTCTCCGTAAGGCCTCTCAAAGGCTTCCGAAGAAAACACACCCTAAAGAACATTGTTACAAAGTATTGTCATAAAATATTTAGAGTTCCAAAAAGGTTCCGTCGCGAAACAATATTTGCGAACAGCTGAACTAGAGAATAACAGGCTGGGTTGTTCCCGGCTCATCAGAAGTGGCTTTCTCCCGGAGCCCGGCGGATGTGGCGTCACACCGCACCGTCCCGCTCCGCTGCGCCCGCGCATGGCATGGAGCATTGCGCATTGTCTTCAATAGGAAAGCCGGATTTTTCCAACCAAGTTAATTACTTAACAAACAGTGAAGATCATTAAATAACCTCGCTAGGGCTTCTTGGAAATCGAAGACTTCAGTGTCATTTAACAAGTTTCTATAACTATTCGTGCACTTTACTATTCATACAACTCGTTAGCTAGTGGGTACACCTTGACTAAGGTTCAAATACCGGTAAGGGCAGATATTTATGTGATGAGCGCGAATATTTGTTCTTGAGTCATGGTGTTTTCTATGTATTTAAGTATGGATTTCTCTATACATATAAGTATGTTTCGCTAACTAGTACCCATACCTAGTACAAGCCTAGCACTTAGTTTGGGACGGGATGATAAGTGAAGGTTCAAAAATCCTTTTCAAATAAAGAATAACCAGAATTATGTTGCTATTTTGTTTCATTTGCATACTTTCAATAACATTTTATTTTGACAAACAGAACTTGGAGCGATCACTAGTATATGGGAAAAGCATCGATAATTTAGTTTATCGAGATATAAGCGATCCCTAGCTTTCATTCAATTTTTCCCTGCATATTCCGAGGTCTGATCATTATTATTTATTAATATTTTAACACAAATAAGTATATGTAATGCGATGAAGTGTTTAGCTTGTATTTGGTTATAGTACATTTAAGAGTAGATAGCGATAAGTTCATACTAAATGCTTAGTTATAACGAAAAGGATTTTGCACTTTAAAGGGATTAAGGTATTACTAAAGTAGCGTTTAATTTGTTTTCTTATCTTAGTCACGACGCTGGCAACCGAATGTATGTCACAGTTACTTTTTAATTGCGTAAGTAATCTAGTTAGAGATCCTAAAGATCCGCTTTTTTGTCACGTGTTAATTACTAGATTACGCTTACGGGCGCGTAGTTTAGTTTAGCGTAGCGGTGGCTGATAGAATCACGCCGTATAAAAGTGCCCGTGCAGCGTATTATTATAAAAATATCAAAATGTTCATTTAGTAAATTGGCCACATGAGGGCTCTTTTACACGTCGGTATAAAACAAAGTCCCCCGCTACGTCTGTCTGTCTGTATGTTCGCGATAATCTCAGAAACTACTAAATGGATTCTCATGTGGTTTTCACCATCAGTTAGATTATTGTTCACAGAATAATTTATTCTGGTTTAGGTACGGGTGTTACAGAAAATGCACATAAACCGAAGCGTAACGAGGCAGGAGGGGTCGCTATACGACAATAAATATGATTCGATCATTTAATTATTTACAACTACTACATCATTTACTACACGAAGTAAATTTCGAATCCCAAATGGTCCAAATATCCAAATATTAAATTACTGCCATAGCCCATGTATCGACTTATGGCGGAACCCTATATTCAAACCGCGTACAGACAGGCTTACCACGGATTAAAATTTTACAAATTTTGTATTGGCAAATGTCAAATTTTAATCCGAAGTAAGCCTTATCTATCCGCGCGGTTTGAATATACGGTTCGGCCATCACTCGTTGCTCGTCGGCTAAGTTATCAGAAAGACTGGCAGTGAATGGGACAAGTCCCCACGGCCACCCTCGCCGCGCAATCCTTGGCGGGAGCGCTCGGGAAGCCCAGCATGATGCCACGCACAATCGACCGAATCTAGGTCATCAATTGAATTAGCACAAGAGTGCAGTAGAGTCGCTTTACACTATATTTATATTTTAAAAAGGTCTCATGTCCAAGGATCGGAAAAAACGCCCGTCATTTTGATAACATAACCCTGTTCCGTACAGAAGAGACTTCCTTCTGATGTTAATTAAAAATATTATTAGGTATTTTATAGATTTATTATACAATAATCTATTTCGGAACTTAATCGCGTAAAACAATTATTATTATTATGGTCTCATGTTAGAGGCCATTTCTATAAGAACTTAATAGATTCATCGTATCGTTTATAAACCAACTTAGGTATAGCGTTATTCCTAACTACCAAACCATATTTTTCTGAGACATTTTGACATTTTAATTTTGTTAATAAATTAACAAAACAAAGAAAGACAAAGAAATAATGTCGATTTTTAACTATAATATTTTTGTTCGTAAGTACATCATTCCAACAGGCAGAATTCCTATAACCTGGCACACAGATCAAAGATACTTCTGGTCCTGGAAAATATGCTAATTCCTAAGACCACGAACGAATAGCGCACGCTAAGGTCTAGTGCCCTCATTCTTTGGCAAGCGGGTAAAAAATACCAACGCCTGAACTGCATATTTAAGAAATATCTCCTGGCAAAATATACCACAATTGTTAAGTAATCATTGCGTGAGCCTTCTCTTGAGAAAGCAAGCGTAGATTAAAAATAATGCAGACATACACACCATCAGACGAATCACTTTCAAATATAAGGATGTGTAGATTTCGTCTCTTTTTTATTAAAAAACTGTAAACGGTAAATGAAAATTTAGTAAACATGCATGGCTCCATGTATTGCGCTAGCCTGCGCTAACGCAGCGGCGCGCGGCCTTCAGCATGCCGCAGCGCAACCAATTCGGAAAACCCGAAGTTTAAAGTTGCAATATGAATTCCCAGTACTTCGCCTTCGCACGCCACACTAACTATCAATTCATTTGCAACACCGGTGAAAATTTCAGTAACAAATCGCATCAAAAAATTATCTATTAAGTGTTTTACGTATACGGCCTCAATACTGTGAAAAAGACAGTTTATTTATTACAATCATTAATAATGAGGAGAAATAATCATTTCCTACAAAGTGAGTTCGAGAGGTATGAAGGCACATGTTCCTCTAAACAATATAATAACGTATAATAAAGCAAGAAAACGTGCATTTCACTTTAATGACATTTTATTACATGTCACATTCAGCCCGGTAGAGCACGGCTACATTCGATACAATAAAATTACCCTACATTACATTTTACAAGCTTTCTTGACTCACCGCGTTACCTAACCACTACCGGCACAAACAAAACCGGTGCCGAGATGGCACAAAAAGAGTAAACATGACGTCAGCGATGACACGATTGTATACAACACTTTATCAAAGTCGATGGTCCTTTACTCACACCGTGATGTCTGAATACGTGCGAAAGGGATGTTGCAGATGATTAATTAGTCTGATTTAATTTTGGATTGAACATTGGACCAACGCCAGCAGTTGCGTCATAACCGTCATAAGTGGTGTGGTCGAGTAGTGCGTTGGACTGCCAGGTCTGAACTTGAGTTCGATGCACTTTCGCCTAATGCTAGTGCACTGTGCACTTAACGAGCTCATGGTGAGTACGCTAGCAGCGGTCAATAACTTACGCATTCTTTGGTAACGGTAGTAGACTATAAAGGAACTGTCTGTTATCTTTTTAAGCTCGAAAAAAAATACTATACAGACTTTATAGGTCATATAAAGTTAAGCTGATATGAACCACTTTCAAAGTCAAAGTCAAAATATTTATTGCATGTCACTTTACACAAAACAACAGATGAAACAAATTACAGAGGTATACATGTGACGCCCTGTAAGGACGCAGCAAAATGCGAAAGGACGACTATACATTTTACATATTAATTAAATTAGTTGTTTTTCTACTGAGACGTACAAACTGTCAAGTTATTTTTTTGTATGCACACATTTATTATGAAGAAAGTTATTACTATTTCAGAATCTACACTAGAAAGCTATAGTCTGCAGGGATATGAAGGCTTTACAAAAGGTAGAGCCTGTTTTTAACTTGGCTGACACGCCATCTTGAATTGATGGTACCAAATTTTATTGAAGATCTACTTATAATACATTTTAGCTCATTTTAATAATGGGAACCGTTAAAAAAATACAGTTTTTTATATAAATATGCAACTAAATCAAATGGTACTTATACGTGTACGTGTGCAATAATAACAACAAATACCCGACCCCACTCAAATACGTAACGCAACGTCTAATCAAAATAATAGACACAGAAGTGGTTCAGCGAACTCTTGCGCAAGGCTGCGTCCGCGTTGTGTCTTGGAAAACCCCTCTTGTGCAAGTACTGGATCCTGCTCGCCAACACCTACAGCCAAAGTGTGTCAATGTCAAATAAATAAAAACAAAATAAAACCGATGACTTGGTTTGAGGCAAAAGTGGATACAAGGATGAGAATGGCCTCAATAGACAAATATTTTTGCAAAATGAATCCATGACTTATTCGTTTCAAGGATTCCTAGAAAATGTTTTAGTAGAAAAGATTTTAGGTAGGTTACGAAATCAAACCTTTTAATTGGCTTGATTATGAAGTAGTGTACTAAACCACAGTTAAAACAAATGAATTATAAATAAAACAAACTCAAGAAATACTCGTAGAGTAGAGACTAGCTCTCTTATTCATAGACACACAATAGCTAAAGTGTGCGTAAGTATGCTTTGCCCCTATCTTTCATTGTGACATTTCAATTTGACAGTAAGAGACAATTTTTTTTAAAACTAAAATTGGTTTATTGTGCGTTTATGTATGAATAAGCGGGTAGGTGAGAGTTTTTTAACTTTTTTGGAAGCCTATTTTTTTAAGCAATAGACCGAAGCGATAAAACGTACCGACAAACAACTGTACCCTAACATACGTTAACTATAACACAACACTAAGTGAGATTTATACTAGAGCATAATTATATCACCACGATAGCGCGTTGAAGTCTTTTACAAGCTCGGCGCAGGAGTTCGCGGTGCTTTCTATGTTCTCTTTGTTTACCGCTCACTGGTTCCGTCGACTGCAAAGAGATGTATCCATTTTTAACCTTATTGCATTGTAATAAGGTTCAAAAGTTGATTCATCTCTTTTTAGTCGATTGTACGGTTCCTGATCTTTAAAGGTTCTGTATATGTATAGATCATTGGAAAGCACACCTCGATGATAAATTACACGTACAGCGAGGTGCCTAGTCCTTACCTGAGTGACGTCATGTTAAATAACAATTTCACCTTATTAAGTTAAAAACAACAAGATGACTGTAGAAATTATGAGGAGGCCTTTGCGCAGCAGTGGACCACTATATAACATATAGATAGAAGTTAATAGAAAAAACAAACGCCTGGCTGAAATAAAAAATTGGTTGCTCCATTGTACATGATTATTGTTAAGTACTGCATAAGCGTCTCGATTCCATACGAGCCTAACAAGACGTTAGATACATTCACTATGTTAGTTGAATCACTTATAACCTCAACATAACAAATATCATAATTATTCTATTCATATTTTGTCAACTAAAAGAAAATCTCTTTTGGTTGGCTCTCATTTTTTTTGAGTGCTGGCCTTTATTATATAGGCTCTGGCTAGGCACTTTGCTTACATAGTAGATTATTGTTAACCAAGGGATCAAAGTGATCAATTGCACCCCGAGACAATTAGGCTACACGAGCGGAAGCGAGGCGCCTATATTCTACTAGGCAAGAACTATTTCAGTTACGCCATTAGGCTGCATAAGGTTCTTACAGCGTCTAGCGAAAAAAAAAGAAAAGGGCCTAGGGTTTGAAAAATCTGTTTTTCAAAATCACTTTCCTCCCTAGATATGGATTTTCATTTCGCTATTGAGATACCCATGAAAATCCTTACAGGAGAGATAAAAACCAAATTGTTCTCAAATTACTAAAGATGCAGCTCCTTTACTGTCAGTTAATAAGAGCAACCTTTAACAATATGAAAACGATATGGTTTAGGACAAAGTAGAATAACTATAACAATTTATTTAATAGTGTAGATTCCGGCTGACACGATGATGATGATGAAAGTCACAGACCATAAACGGGGTGACTTCAAATTGGTAAAACAAAACACTTAATTGAGGCTCCGTTAATGACAAATAATGTTTTACTTAACACAGTTGTTAAAATTAGCATTTGTTAGTTATCGTTAATTTTCTAACAAAACGAACACTTAGTTCTAAAGTGTGGTTACCCTAAATTTAACACCTAACTGTAATACCTGTCACTCGATCAATGTTATCAATCTAATTTAAACATAGTGGTAGGAGATCCGCACTAAGTCAAGAAAAATGGGGTAAAGTAAATATTAGGAAAAAACCCTTTTTTTTTTATTAGCAGCATTAGACTTAGGAGAGGGGTTTAGTTTAAGGAAGATTTGTGTAATACATCGATTTTGTATTACCAATTTGGTACTCACCCGGTCACCAAGAGCAAAAACATCATCTCCGAGATTATCGACATCACTTACCATCAGGTTTATCTGTGTTCGAATAAAAAGAAATTTATTTAAAAAATATGATTGTTATCAGTGGTAGGTACTGTGGTTTTTCGCTATCGTTCAAGTTTCTCCTGCTCTTATCCATCAAACATCCCCTTTGACTTAGAAAAAACCTTAATTATTATGAAGATTTCCTATTATTGCAAGGTTTCGTTCATATTACAAAATTAGTAGTATCGACCGCAAAAATATGTTTTAGGTAATTGTGACGAAGTCAGTAGGTCATTTTGCCTTAAAAGGTTTAATGGATGATCCAGGGAAAGCGGCGCGCGCGCATAAGGCAGGACGAGTTACTAACGCGTTATGTCATAGCGCCGTAATCAAAGCCCCTTAGACAAAGGACCACACGTAATTATTGCATACGGTCCTTAGATTATACCTACCTACTTTTTTTTAATAATAAATCTCGTAACCCATTGTGCGAGCCAATCAAGGTAGACCATAGATGCTAAGGATTTAAGCTGGTTCGTTCAATTTTTTTTTATATCTGTGTCTTAATTGGTTAGCATAATAGGACTCATACTTGTTTGTTTAGATAGACTTACTTAGAAAATTATGATCCTTAGTCCTAAAAAATAAAAAAAAAATTAGAAAATGATTTACCTACTATAAAACCTGGAATTTAAAAACTCGTATTAAATTATCAAATTTAATAATCATACAATTTTGGTGTGTCTTCTACTAGATAAAGACCAATGATGACTCAACATTAATTAAAAGAGGCTAAACTTACTCGCAACGCAGTAAATTATCTTCAAATATATCTTGACATAAAGTTAGTAGAGAATTACCGACGTGGGGGCCTTTGGTATGTGTTATTGTAACCATAAATTTGTATCGAACGCCGGTTTCAATAAAACAAAAAAAGGATGAAAACTAACGTAGTAACGTACTAGTGGCAAGGGCCTGCAAAACTAGCGGTCCCTGGTTCGATCTCCGGTAAGGGCAAATACCTATCAGTATTATTTAGTTAATTGGCAGGCAGGAAATACATTTAAAATAACGATAACAGTGAAACAAAGTACACAAGCATACAACTTACACGTAAACACATTGTTATCTAAACAAGAGGGATAAAACCATAAAAATAGTTTTAACACAGTAAGAATGTGCAATAGTAGATTGTTCAACAAGGGACTAAAACAAGCCATAATGACACGAGATGTTTAGCCACGCGAGTGAGCGCGCGAGCGAGTGTGGCATTATGGTTGTTTAGTCTCGCGTTAAACACTCTACACTTTGAATGCAAGGAAAAAAACGACGTGTTATACAAAATTACAATATTTTACAAATATGTAACAAAGTTTCTGACAAATTTGTTTCGCGGTTGTTATTTTTATTGTAAAGTGACACTTTAAAGCTTGCATATTTAGCCAACAGATACAAACTTGAAAACTATTTGCACCATGCCTAATAAAATAAAATTATCCTTAATATATTTAAATAGATTTATATTCGTAATCATTAATCGTGCTTCACGATTTTTTTTTAAATTTAATTTTGCACAGATGTAATTTTTGGGTTATTTTCACGGCCTTAAAATGGTCCATACACAATCACTGAAAATGGCGATAATCCTCCAATCACAAACACCGTGATTGGCTGTTTAAGGGTTTCCAAAGTAAATTAAATAGAAAAAGTACTTTAGGCCCTAGGGAGTAAAGTGTGATTTTAATCCCTAGGGATTAAATAAGTCACTTTAGTCTGCCTTTATGAGTCATTTTAGAGCCTGAGAAGTGAAAAAGCTAATTTATCGCTTGAGGGATCTCTTCCAGTTAACCTTTGAGCGATTGAATACCTAATAATTAAAAACAACGAATAGCTAAAAATACAACACTAAAAAGGTAATTGTATACTAAGCCGAAATTAAATTGCTTTAAAATTTTATACACAAATAAATATATAAAATATACTAATACATATTATTTAGTAATTTACCACACACTTTTCGGCGTAAGAAAACATGGTGAGGATGGTGACGTTATTAGTAAAATGATAATAAGATCAAAATGGATTACAGGTAAAGCTGTGGAGGGATAAAACAACAACACAATCGAAATACGTACTTTCTCTAAACTAATAAGTTTCCTCCGTAAGGTTTACATGTTCACCATGTGTTAAATTTGCTATATTCCTACTACAAAATAGCACTTTAGTTCGGAATTTAATAATTCAAAGTAGGTTATCAAATATGTGCAATTTATTGGCCATAAAGTTGCCGTAAATAAAAAATACTTGTGCTAAAATATTATACCTACATACTTACCAGTTACAAAGGCATAAACATGTAATTAAAATGAACTTGCTACATTCTTTTTCAGTAGTGTTTGTTAAAAATATGAAACACTTCTTTAGCAGTCTTATATACAATACCGATTGATTATTCCCTCACAGCGATAGCTCGACATCCGCAAACGCGACCTGGTTGAAACCCCAATTGCCTAACGTCCACGAACGCATCATGAATGAACCAACCGGAGGGTTGATCAATGACGTCGTGCGTCATTGCCGGTACCAAGATACCTCTCGCAGCGCAGTCATGAGATTACCTACCTTGCTCTAAAAAAAACGGCGGGTTTTTTTTAAGAATGGCACCTCCATGGTTTCTTAAACCACTTAGTGCTATCAAAATGTCCTAGTACTACTTATTAACATCAAAATATCGCTAAGATCAGTACAAGATGTGACCATTTAACGCGATACGAGCAGACGTTGCAGTATCTTGGTAGGTAGGTTCGCCGGGTGTCTTACAAAATCCGCGCTCATGCAGGTTAAGTCTGGTCAAAGTATAAATCTCTCCGGTGGTGGAGGTTGCAGTCATTCGAACGCTGACAGTGCGCCGGTGAAGTAGTAAAGCACACCACAACATACACAACCAAAAGTGATAAACAAAGTGAAACAGTAAGTTTATATTAACTGTTTGCAAGTGAACGTAGAATTGGACCAGTGATTAAATATATTTTCATAATCAATAATAACAATTTAGTGAAGCCCTTAAAGAATTTTAGTAAAGCTCCTTTTAAAGTTTTATCAAAAAAAAACATCTAAAATGTGTGTACTTACCTATACGTCTAAATTTCATCTGATGGTTATCGTGTCATCAATATAAATAGTGCGCGCTATTTTCTTACAAAACGATAACAAGATGCGGGAATGAAGGCACTTTCACTTTACGGAAGTATATTATTTAAATGTCATATTATGACCGTAGGTAGGTACTGAAATAAAAACTGAAATTTTGGCAAAAATTTGAACAAACAAGTGACGTTCATTAAATATTACTTAACAAATTCGAATATTTTCGCAGAAACTTTCAAAACATTAATCTCTGCATGTTCATGAAAACCGATTCCCAGGATTTCTTTAACGCATAAAATAGTAGACAATGATATCTTTATTCAGATCTTTCGATTCTTGTTCATAACAATACAACCATTTTAAATTACTATCTAAAGAAAACTAAGGATCATTTTATCATTTAAAACAATAACACCTTTTGCGCGATTGTGTAAAGCGATGGCATTTGTATTTATTGTAACACGCGATAACTGTAATGTGTATACTCACATGAAGATATTTTTTTGTTTTAAAACGTCTACGACGTGACATGCAAGATTTCAATCTTAAACTATTGGGCATTAAGCTGGTCCCAGACTAAGACGTAAATCCGATGTTACGTTGCCGCATTGCGCAAAGAGCAGGCGCTTCAAAAGTTGCATAACGCATTATACGGTGTTACAGTAGTGTGACGCACCGGGCGGCAGCGTGCATACCAATACATCTTGTGCTGGTTTTTTGGTGACAATGACCCAAATAAAATCTTTTCTCCATAAAAACAAAACAATACCTGACATGAATACATAGCTAAGACATAGTCTCATATCTGCGCTAAACAATGACCTCTGTCGTTGGATATTATAGTGCTTCAAACCTTAGGGAAATTGTTTTAAGAAGATTTCTCTTTCACTTATTCATCAATATTGGTAGCGTACTGCGCTTAGTTAAATTAATAGCTAGTCATTGACCACATCAATCATCGTCTTATTTCACGTCTTGAATCTTTAAAGAGCCCATTCACATGGGCACGCGAAGCAAATTTATTAGAGCAATGTGTGTTTACATATTCCGTCATTTTCTCATTTTGTAAGTCCATGTACCTCTTCACGATTCCAGTCATACGTAACTTTATACGACAAAATGTGAGAGTAGAGTGCTTTCGCGAGCCCACGCCGTCAGCCGCGCGGCGCGGGCTCGGTGCACTGACATTATGGAGGCTTATATAACAACAAAGTCTGTTCGCGAAAGTAAAAGTGATTCTCCGCCTACTGCAGTTTCGAAACTACATGCTGTGCTAAACAACAACTCATACCTAACTTAGCTTAACCCGATCCTTTGTATTTTCAGATCATGCGGTGGTTTACGATAACGTGTTTATTGTTGCCTTTAATAGCCAGTAGTTCAGCCGACTGGGCGTGGGGCGGGGATAGTGAGAAAAAGACTGAGGTTCAATCTGAACAAAGCCAGAGCGAGCTGCTGGAGGGCGAGAAGGCCCCCGAGGCTGAGCAGAAAAGTGACTCCGACAGCACCGTGCTGGACGACATCGTGGACGAACTAGTCAGCAACAAGCAGGGCCGGAGCCTGGGCGGATTCGACAACGTTTACAGCGACCCCACTATCAAAGAAGCTTTGAATTCGGGAGACGATGCTGAAGCAAGAAATTTGATCAAAGGGCGACTTTGCGTCTTAGGTCTTGTTCAAGTAAGTTTTTAATAATGGAACGACTTTATGAAGGGTTTGGCAACAAGCAAGAACTAATTTCCTTTGTCTCTTACTTAAATTGAGTCAACTTGTAAAAAATTAATATTTTAATACTTTTCAGTGTGATGATGAAGAAGAAAATCAAGAGAAGCGTACCTATCTGTCACCAGATGAGTTGATATACGCGCAACCTGTGGATATCAAACCCATCGGTAGGCCCGTCGCTTCCATTCCTATCCGCGGCCCACCCAGAGCTTACGGACCAGCTAAACCCATGCCTCCATACATGTCACGCCCTCAGAAGATTCCACCGAAAAGAGTTGGTTACGGAGGCAATGTACGCCCAGGGTTTTCTGATAAATACGGACAAGTGTCAGGAAGCAACTTCCAGTTCTCTCAAAGCAATGGAGTGTATGGTGGAAGTGAAGGCAACTACGTAACTAGGCCTCCTAGCTACGCCAACGAGAGTCCCTACAATTTCGAAAATACTAAACCGCACTACAACAAGGTCCCTCCTACTCCGCAAACTGGCACGAAATCTGAAGTAGTGCAACAACATGTCCACCATCATTATGTTCACGGTGACGCCGATAAAGATCCTAGAGTGATAATCAAGCCTGTAGCTATACCGGTCGGGTCCGTGGGTCACTTGGGCTCCCAATCGCTTTCTCAACAATCGACTGACATTATAACCGCTGGCGGCGGTGACTACACAGGAATCAGTTCAGGTGGCTTCAAGCCCATGGTTGATGGCTTCACGCATCAAAAACCTGTTTATGAAGCCGACACAATCTACGGCTCCCAATTTGGTCATAGCAATGGCAACAATGGAAACAGCTTTTTATCACAGTCTTTGCCTAACCAGTACTCTGGCAATGGGTTCGACGAACAAAAGTACGGTAATTCTTTAGGTGCATTTTCGTCTCACAACAATGAATTTTACAAGAAAGAACTGAACGTAGGATCCGGTAACAATTTGTATCAGCAAGGTCCAGCAACCTTTGGGCAGAGCAACTCCTACCAACGTAACTCGTATCATGAAGCTAAAGCCCAAGGAATTGATTGCGTTTGCGTAAACTTTGACCAATGTCCAAGCCAAGAGATTATTGGCCGCAGAGATGACTTATATTTGCCTATCGATCCTCGTAACAAAGGAAGTGAGATCACCGCCCTTACCGAGGAACAGATAGACAACATCACTAAGAGCGACGCATCCGAAACTAAAGATGAATCAACTACAACAGAATCCAGTGTTAAAAAAGTGAGCAAACGTGAAACTAAAGCTGAGGCAGAGGACAAAATCGAGAAGGAAGCAGAACCAGTAAGTTAAAAATATGTTTTGTCATAACTTTCATATTCATCTTACTAATAATGCAACTACCAATCACAACCTACCCGATACATGGTGAATATAGTACAATTATGCTCCAAGCGTTGGCAAGAGAATAATCTTGCTTTATATTAAATCTTACCAAAAACGACTGGGGTAACATCAAGTTGTAACAATCGGACATTAAATAAAGATTTCACCAGAAGTTCAGAGTATAAAGTCCGATTGTTACATCTTCCAAAAGAACGACTAAACAAAGGGCACTGACATAAAGCTAACACCTCATAAAACGTTTCATATAAATATTACGTTTGACATTAGTAAATGTTACTGCAGCGCCTCATTGGACTGGCCGGCTACGGCGGCAATGGCGGCAATAACAACAAACAAGTGCAGCCCACGTTTGGTGTCTCTTTTGGGTTGCCCCAGCCTTCCCATACTGGTTATCCTATAAATCCTTTTAACGCAAATCCTCTGCACAACCCCTACGGTCCTGCATTGAACAGCGGTGGTGTCAATCTTGGCCTCGTGTCCGTTAACCCGTTACTCGCCGTCCAAGTAACAAAAAACGATTACGGGGAAAAGATAGTGAAGCCTTTCGTTAATTTACATGTTACTCCAAATGAACATGTAGTTAACAAACTAGGCAACTTGTTCCATGAGAAAAAACAATATCTGCTTAATAAACATGAACATTATCACAATTACAATCCTCACCACCACGAATATTATCATCACAAACCCGCTCCATATCCTCAGTATGGACCGCATATTCCCCATTATGAACCTCACATACCCCATTATGAACCTCATAATCCCCATTACGAACCACATGTACCCCACCTGTCACATCATTCTTTCGGATTTCATAATAATGGCCCCCCAGTCTACTCACCACACTATAGCCATGCTGAGGCTGGGTACTTTAAGCAAAATCAATACAATGCACCACCTACAGCTGGTGATGACGATTATTATGATGATGATAATGTAAATCAAAACGACGGCAACGATTTTCAAAACCCCTATGAAACTGGTTTTAATAATTACGGGTTCGAGAGAACCGCAAATGCTAGCGTAGATAGGATGCAAGGACATTATGCAAATCGTTATGGATATGCTCGTTCCCTTCCCCTTCCTAATAATCCTGGGGCAAACCGGGGAAGCCAAACCGTCCGATTTCCCGAGAATAGAAAGAAGAGGGAAGTCACTGTAGAGAAATCTAAAAGCGAAACCATAGAAGAGGTAAACTATCCTCAGTATTCGTTATTTACACCTCTAAAATGAGCAATGGTACATTCCTTTATTGAATTAATAGGATTTTTAGAAAGGCAGTTCATCATACATGTATTTTTATTACAGCGTCAAGGCTACTTCGGTCGGCCTCAAGTACAGCAATGCAAAGCCAATCAAGTATGCTGCCGTCGCCCGTTCCGCCCGCAAGCCCCCAACCGCGGGCAATGTGGCATCAGGCACTCGCAGGGCATTAATGGCAGGATAAAGACTCCGTCTTACGTGGATGGCGACAGTGAATTCGGAGAATACCCGTGGCAAGCAGCTATCCTCAAGAAGGATCCTAAAGAGTCCGTGTACGTTTGCGGTGGAACACTGATTGATGGATCTCATATCGTGACAGCTGCTCACTGTGTTAAATCGTAAGTGCCGTCTCAAACGACATTTATAAACTTAACCGCTACAATTATAATATAATATTTTATTGAAATTTATACTTAGTCATACACGTACCAATAGTTCTAATACAAATTAAACTAACATTTTTTTTGTACTTTCAGATACAAAGGCTTCGAATTAAGAGTTCGCCTCGGTGAATGGGACGTCAACCACGACGTCGAGTTCTTCCCCTACATCGAGAGGGACGTACTCTCCGTGCACGTGCACCCTATGTACTACGCCGGTACTCTGGACAACGACCTCGCTATCCTCAAGCTGGAACACCCCGTGGACTGGACGAAGTATCCTCATATCAGCCCTGCCTGTCTGCCTGACAAGTACACCGACTACGCTGGCCAGAGGTGCTGGACCACCGGTTGGGGCAAGGACGCTTTTGGGGATAATGGAAAGTACCAGAACATTCTGAAAGAGGTGGACGTTCCAATTCTGCCGCATGGCCAGTGCCAACAGCAACTGAGGCAAACCAGGCTGGGGTATAACTACGAGCTGAACCCCGGGTTCTTGTGCGCCGGCGGCGAGGAAGGCAAGGACGCGTGCAAGGGCGACGGCGGCGGTCCGCTGGTGTGCGAGCACGGCGGCACGTGGCAGCTGGTGGGCGTGGTCTCGTGGGGCATCGGCTGCGGCCAGCCCGGCGTGCCCGGCGTCTACGTGAAAGTCGCTCATTACAACGACTGGATCTCACAGATCACAGGAAAGTTTTCTCCCTACTAACGAGACTCATTTAATAGTCAAACTGGTCTCGAAGAGGATTGAAGTTAGTAGTATTTATTTCTAGGCTCTAGAGTTATTTAATATTTATGGTTATTTTATTAAGCTTTGGAGGTAATATCCAAAGAGTCCGAGTAATTGCTTATGCAGATTTTTTGTTGTATTTACATGAACAAATAAAAGATTTTAAGTAATAAAATAGTGTCTAATTTATGATTCTATGCGTAGCCTGACCAAAAGTATAAACAACCTTAATGCTGACCCTACTAATAGTTCTAAAATCTGGTTTACGTGAATTATTGTGGAAGGGATACTTAATTCATTATCTTTTCCGCAATATGGAATGGTTTTATACCTAGGACGGCACATGCGCAATCTTAAATTGTTTCTGTTTGGCCCATTGGTTGACTGGTGGAGCGAATGCCATAAGGCATTAAGCCAGCCATTATTATAACAGTACTTACTATACTATGTGTATTGTGCAATAAGGTCAAAAGAAATAAATAATAAATATAATAAATATTAAAATCAATGCAAAAATCGTGCATATACGAAATCTTATACAAAAAGCTTTCTCGTCATATTCCTCGAAATAATTGCACTGTATTTGGAATGTACGAGGTGGGCGTAAAATTCGCTTAATATCTTCAAAATCATCTAGTATAACTATAAAGTACTAGAGGACGCCGGCCCGCGACTTCGTACGCGTAGAATTAGTTTCCCGCTACTCCCCCCATTTCTTCCCGTTGGGGGTAGATTTTCGGAAAATCCTTTCTTAGTGCTCACTTATATATAATGAAACATTACTTACATAATTGTTTAAACCTTAAACGATCGATTAACGATATTTTCGTGATCATACTCGTATAAAAAAACGAAGAAATATACTTAGTTTCATCGGTTAAATGCTCCTTAAAGTGAAATTGTACTTTATCCATCACTTTTAGGTTAAACACAATAAAATGGAAGACGCTTTGAATTATATATTTGAAGAATATATATATATATATGTATAAAAGGCAAAGCTGGTTAACATTTACGTGCAAGCAGGCCTTATAAACTTATAGCCTCATAACGTAATGTTATAAGGTTGTAATGAGAACTTGACGTAGGTAGACAATCCAATAAAAAAATGAACATGTCGATGTCAACCACTTGGCAGGTGCCAAGTGTAAACAATGGTGTATTGTTGGAAAAACGTTGCATTTTCATTGCGCTGATAGCATACAGAGCATAGTTTCCTTAGTTTGTTTATGTATAGGTACCAACGCAGACGCAAAATTTACCAAACATACAAACGTCTGTAGTTCTGTTTACTATCCAACTTCATCAAGACATTTGTTGGGGCCTCTCATTCCGAAAACTGAAAAGAGGTCATAATCTAATTGATACGAATAACTAAAATGGCAGGAAAGGCCTCTGATCGCAAACAAAAGGCGAAAGATCTAAAAGGAGCCGAAACCGCGGACGCGCTCGCGGCGTTCACGCTGCCCAACAGCCTGCCTTGCTCGGAGGTGGACTTCCCCGTGCTTCTCCCGAGAAAAGCTAAAGCCAACTGGAAGGAGATCCTCGAGGAAAGTGAACAGAAAGAGAAAGAGCTTCAGGAATACATACTGAACAAGCAGGAGCCGATCCCGAAACCGGCATTTTTAGGTATTTATTCCTTTTTCTTTAAGTTGTTTTAGTTTGAATTTACTGTATTGCGTAGCATTTAAGAATCGGCTTCAAAGTCGATACGAATAAAAAAATGTGCTAGTATCTTAGTGCTAATGTAAGTACCTACTAAGACTTTGAATCTTGGACATAAAATAGTAATGTTCGATGCTCATTTGTAGAAAGGCAAAGCAAATCGTACCAAAAAAGTCTAAATATTTTACAACCAGTTATATGGCATCATCAAACCTTTGGTGATAAAGTAAAACAATTTTCATACACACAACATAATCAGCCTGCATATCAGACTAACTGCTTGAATTCACATAAATGCAACAAAAATATCGTATGTACCTACAGTCACCAGCAATAATTATATTGTCCAACATTTGGCGCAAAAATATATGTCATGCTCTAAACTTCCAGTAATAAAGACGAGCGCCCAATGTTGGATAATATACCTATTATTGCTGGTGACTGTACAAGAGTTCACATAAAACATAAATAGAAATGGAAGGATAAACTCGTATTTAGACCATCGAGATTATGATATGGCTTCACATTGCTCTACTATGCCTCTGGTTTAGAAACGACGCTTAGACGCTGATAGTTATGCCCAGGTGCTCTATCACGAAACTCTTATTATATTATTGGCACCAACCGGACACGGTCCACCATCCCCGTTTTCATTAACCCTTCGGGTGGCAGCGCCACCAGTTGAACGGTAGGAGAAGTGGCACAGCCATTTTGAAAAATATACCGCTAAGTGGCAGGTCCGGTCATGGTGGGGCGGGCCGCGGGAAGATGACACCGTTCTACCGTTATTGAATGCCATCTTTGTCTAGTGACGAATGCATCTTGCAAGTGTGACCAAGCCAATAATAGTTTTGACGGTTCTATTTTAGCCGAAATAAGACTTCGCGCAGGGTCCGGGATCTGGACCCTGCCACTCAGAGGCTTGTTATGTCAGGTCCGGCTCTCGGATCCCTGCTGCCACTTCAGGAAGGGCCCGGCTCCCGGATTTTGCCACCCGAAGGGTTAACTCAATTTGATCATGCGATAGCTGGCCTATGTGGTTCGAATACACACTCTGAAGAGCCCCGCACGGGTTCCGCGTGCCCAATCCAATCGATAGGATTGGATAATACATCCTTGGATAACCTGCAACGATTAGGTATTATGTAAGTCTCCACATCCTTCCCTAGAATGTACCTAATTGCATTTATTAATGTAGGATATAGCGTTAAACACTCACCAGGTTTTCATCGCCCGTGTTGCGCCCAGATATCACTCTTTACTTCGCGTTTCTTGAGACTAAACACACGTCAAATGCATTCACAAATGTTTCAACACAACTGAACCGAAAAGTACAAGAAATTACTTTAGAAAACCACAAAAAATTTAGGTCAAGGGGCAAGGGGATTTTAAAAAGGTTTGGGTTCGGGTAAATGTGGTTAGATAGACTCGCGCCAGATCTTATACGCGCAAGGGCGAGAAAAGTAAAAACACTAAAGCCGTTTTAAGCCCGCACTATAAGCACTAACATTTGAATTGTGAACTCTACTCTAAATAAGACAAGAAAAGAGAAATGAGCTAAAGAACAATGTAACGTAACTTAATTTTAGGTACTGAGACTGATTATATACGGGATGAAGTTTTCATTGAGCTATTGCCGGCACTGGAAGAAACTCTCAATAAGGCTAAGATATGGCAAGCCCTCGGAAGTCAGAAATGCTTCTTCAATGGCATAGATTGGATTGCACAGGTCAGCTAAATAGTCAATTATACGGTGTCCCCTTGTTCTAGAGACACTTTTTTCTTAGAAGGTATCATTTCACAAAATTTTACTTCATCGAAAGCTGTTATCTGCTGAAGCCCTGTTGTTTTCAGGTTATCTCAAATATTAATTAGGTACGTAGTTAGGTTAGCTTGGGTTACACTGGTGACTATTATCTTATCACATAAACTAAACTACTGCGCCTAGAAAAGCCTGTCGATGAAATGAATATTCTGTGAAGTGATAAGATCTATGAATCGAAATAAATGTCGACAAAACAACGGTAAACCACATCATACAGCTGGGCCATTCTACTTTTCGTTGTACAAGTTTTTAGCCACTTTCTCACTACACTATTTTTAACCGACTTCAAAAAAAAGGAGGAGGTTCTCAATTCGTCGGATTTTTTTTTTTTTTTTTATGTATGTTCCCCGATTACTCGAAGACTACTGGACCGATTTGAAATTTTTTTTCGGTGTTCGAATGGGTATACTTTCTAGTTGGTCCCATTGTCAGCAAATCTGAATCTGATGAGGGGATCAGTGAGGAATTGAGGGAACTCCTCAAATATTGTATGCAAACATATAGCGATTTTAGTATTTTTAGTAACAAGTGTAGCATTTGCATTCAGAAAGTGTCACTTGGTGAAGTGCAACTGATGATGAAGACCAGAGATGGCCACCGGAACTCCTCAACGGTACCTATTTTAAGGGTGGCGATAAGATATCACGATTAAGATAGTTGAGCGACTACAACGAAGAATATTTACTTGTTGAAATATGACTATGACTTTCCCGCGGCGTTGCTTGCGGCGCGCGCGAAATAACTTAAAGTTTCATATCAACTAAGAAGTGGGACTACGTAACAGCGTACCTATTATGATCACTAAAAAGTATAAAATAAAATAAATGTTTTAAAAAACAAAAAACCGCCTTCAAAAACGCGAAAAATAACTTCTTTAGAATTGTAGATACCTAATAGGTTAGTCCAACTGATGTCGGCTTTTTGTTGAAAATATTGTGGTCGCCGACTTCAGTTGGACTAACCTATTAGGTATCTACAATTCTAAAGAAGTTATTTTTCGCGTTTTTGAAGGCGGTTTTTTGTTTTTTAAAACATTTATTTTTATTTCAAAAAAGGGCAGCGTTTTCTAACTTTAAACTCGAAAAGACACGTAAATAAGCTTATATTTAGAATTATCCTAATTCATAAAAAGTTATTTGTAATAACTATAAAGTGAGTAACGCAGTGGATGTCGATGTCCCCGCCTTTTCTATGGAAACGGTGCAATTTACCACTGAGTTACCATGATTCTTCAACGATAATTGAGTAATTTGGGAGTTGTTTTTTTGGAAACCATTAAACTTAAACATTCAAAGTTTATGTTATTTATTTAGAAGCGGATTCATACTTTGGTATACTTTTTATCGGACGATAACGAATTATGTACACTGAAAAGTAGAATGGCCCACCTATACTCGTAGATAAATCAATATTATATAAGTACCTTCATAGCATTGATTGACTTGGTACGGACTAGTACAAATCTTGGTACCTACCGAAACATTTCGAAAACATAAAAATACACTATACCTAATGTAGATAAAGTCGAAGTTAGAAAAAAAAAAAAGTTCTATAAACAAGTAGGTACACATTTGCAAGACGTCATAAACACCTACCCATCAACAAATACACTTTTAGGGGAGACCAGGTATAAAAGTAACACGGGATGAACGTAACAAATTAGTTTTTGAGCGAATTATGTTGGTTGCACTAATGGCTATATCGGCGATATGCGCAATTTTGAACCGCCCCGGACCTCAATTGCGCTCACGGGGCTGTGATGTCAGGTTGTGGATGTAGCGAGTCGGTGCCGCAAAAACGCCTCCAAAGTAAGTTTTGACCGTTTTTATCATCTGTGTTTGTTTTTATTATGGTAGGCTTAAGCTTGCGTGTCTTGTGTCAGTAAATTAGCATAACTATTCGTCTTTCTATTTTGGTGGTCGAAACGGTTTCTTTCCAACGGTTTTTTGGGTTATAGGTTAGGTGTTTGTCATATTTGGGAAAATTTCATCGATTCGATTCGATTTGATTATGATCGTGATATATCAAAGCACGTTTTATTGTGTTTTTTTTTTATTGCAAAGTACTACAGATTTATTATCTTATTCTAGAATGCCCAATATACACAAACGAACGACCAGTAGAGGTTTACCACCATTGGTAGATTCACCGGCTTCGTTAGCTTCACCATTACTGCCACGAACCCCTCCTGAATTACCTTTGACACCAATAATGGCCTTGCCATCAACAACTATTTCAGAATTTGATGTGTCTATTTCATCGACATGGTCTGAACCTATCCCACCTACCTCTTCTGCCTCTGAGGACGATAACTTGACATTGTTTAGCCCATATGCAGTTAAACCCCTACCAAAGGCAGGACCCAGGTAGAACAATGGAAAGGGAAGGAAAAATAGTAAAAAAGCTATTATGACTGATACTCCAAACTGTTGAATAGTGTATATGCCCCTTAAATCTATGTCAATTATGTTCTGCATGCTCTATGGATAATGTCTGTGTCAACTTCTCTCTTGTCTCTTGTCCGCTACGCCCACCAGATGTGCTACAATATAATATTTAAGAATATTATATTTATCCATTAAGTTAGTAAGTAGTAGTTGTAAAAGGTGCAATCTACGTTTATATTGTGATAATATAAATTGGAGTATTGACGCGACCCGTGCGTGTATGATTTATGCCATCCACCTAACCTCCAACATAACCTCGCTTGTCGACTGACATCAAGAAGACTTCATGCTCCACGGATACCTCGGGTTCCAGGTTGAACAGGTTTTGAGCCCAGCAGCCAATAACTCTTGAGATCAGGCACGAAGAACTGCATCTAGTAAGTGTCACTACCACTAGTGGCGAAACGTAACACGCGGTCGGTTGTTACGTAATCGACCATGTCGACGTCAGCACAGAATCGCGAGGGAGCAGGTGGCTTTGGCTTGCAGCAGATGTTTCAAATCGAAAAGCTGGAAGGAGTGTCCAATTTTCTTCAGTGGAAATTCTGCATGCAAAATCTTTTGTCGCTTGAGGGGATTTGGTCTTGTGTCAAAACCAGCCCAGCCGTGGACGCAGATACTACCAAAGATGAAAGAGCTCTTGCACGGATATGCTTGTCTATAAAACCATGTTGCTATCAATATGTACGCGGTGCTAAGACGGCTAAGGAAGCATGGGACAAGCTTGCTACAGTATTCGAGGACACGGGCCTTTACCGGCGTGTTCTTTTGCTTCGGAAGCTACACAACACTGTTTTTACAGATTTTTCAACCATACGACAAGGAGATTGCTGAAATATTACTGAGTGGTTTACCAGAGGAGTATGACAATGTAGTGTCTACTCTGGAGACAGCAAACATTACTTCATCGCTCACAAGCGAGTTGGTGCGTACAAGACTCTTACAGGAAGAATTCCGCAAGAACAATAACAGGAAGGAGAATCAAAATCAGGCTTTTATTTCAAAGGAAAAGAAACAAATTGTTTGTCACTACTGTAAGAAGCCAGGTCATGTGAAGTCTAAATGCTACAAAATGAAGAGGGAAAGGAAGCGGCAGGATGCCACCACATTCTCTGCTTCGGCCTACCTTGTGACTCAAGATTCTATGTTCTTTGTGGACTCTGGCTGTACGACACATATGTGTAATAATAAGAACATGTTTGTTGGTTTAAAAGAATGCTCTAGTACTAGTAGTGTAACAGTGGCAAATAATCAAAAGCTTGACTGTTTAGGTTATGGAGATATAAAACTAGAAACAAATAATAATTTGGTAAGAACAATTACAAATGTTTTATATGTTCCTAAATTATCATGTAATCTATTGTCTGTAAGTTGTTTGGTTGAAAAAGGTTTTGTTGTGTGCTTTAATAAAAATGGATGCACAATTTATGATTCAGACTGTAAAGTTTCTGGTAACCTTATGTGTGAGGCTTCTAGGTATAAAGGTATGTATAGGTTGAATTTGAAGTGTGTGTCTGGTTCGTCTTTGCCAAGTGAGGACTCTTTGTTTCTGTATGACAGACAGAAATCACCGAGTGCTCTGGTTGCTGCCTCATTGGTGCCTGCTGACATTTGGCACAAAAGATTGGGTCATCTAAATTTGAGAGGTATGTGTGCTCTTAGGGATGCTAATTGTGTTCATTTTCAGGCTCATAATGACGCTTTGAAGGAATGCGTTCCCTGTTTGGAAGGGAAGATGCCAGCCAAACCTTACCCGTTGGGTAAGGCGACGCGTGCTACCCAACCATTGGAGCTCATCCATTCAGATGTTTGTGGACCCATGCAGGAGTGCAGTTTTGGAGGGGCAAAGTACTTCGTAACGTTTACGGATGACTACACAAGGAGGACCTTTGGATATTTAATGAGAAGCAAGTCTGAGGTAATGTCACATTTCATTACTTTTAGAAAATTACTGGAAACACAGTTGGGGTTACCTATTAAGAAATTTCGGTCTGATAATGGTGGTGAGTTTTGTAATGCGAAGTTCTCCAAGTACTTTAAGACGGAGGGGATTGTTCATCAGACAAGTGTCGCATACTGTCCTCAGCAGAATGGTGTCTCTGAGCGGGTAAATAGGACCATTATGGAGAAAGCTAGGTGCATGATGCGCGGAGCAGGTCTCAGCGTACAGTACTGGGGAGAGGCAGTCATGACTGCCATCTACCTGAAAAACAGGTGTCCCACTTCCGCTCTTTTAGGACAGACGCCAGAGACCTTATGGGCTGGGTCCTGGCCAGACCTCAGTCATCTTCGTGTCTTCGGATGCATAGCATATGCTCTGGTGCCTGAACAAAAACGTCGAAAACTTGATGCTAAGAGTAAACCGTATGTATTTGTGGGGTACAGTGAGACAACTAAGGGTTATAGATTGATGGATCCCCTTAATCCCAAAAATGTACTTATTGCAAAGAATGTTGCTTTCTTGGAGAATCGCTTTTATTTTAGAGAGAGAGAAACAATCTGTGATATTAATAATAATGAATCTATTTCTTTTGAATTTAATAATGATAATTTGAATGATAGTAAAATTAATTCTAATAATAAGAGAACAAATTCTAATGATGAAATAATTTTAAATAATTCGGACACTTTGCTGAATTCTAGTTCTAATAATACAACTAGTATACTGAATTCTAGCAGTGATACGCAGAAGATCCCTGATGAGAATCAAGAAATTAATTGTTCCATTTTAACAGATGATGCTGACGAGTACGACAGCGATTGTGCCGGGGGTGAGCTCGACGCAATCCCGGCGTGTCCACCGGCGCTCGACTCGCACCATGAGTGTGTGAAGTCTTCGTGCGGCGTGTCGGCTGGAGGGGAAGGTATTCCTTCGCCTGTTGTTGCGGCTCCCCAGCAGCGGCCGGTTCGTACAA
Organism: Acleris cristana; assembly: GCA_948252455.1. Taxonomy (NCBI): domain Eukaryota; kingdom Metazoa; phylum Arthropoda; class Insecta; order Lepidoptera; family Tortricidae; genus Acleris; species Acleris cristana. Next base: position 7,853,368 of record OX411784.1, on the reverse strand, counting down.
CTCGCTCTAAAATGCCTCCAAGGTATGAGGATTACGATCTTGATTATTCTCTCATGGTACAAGGGACTTCTCCATTTGAAGAACCTCAAACATATGAGGAAGCTACTACATGCTCTGAATGTGATAACTGGCAGGATGCAATGCAGGAAGAGTTCGACTCTCTCCTTAATAATAAAGTTTGGCGATTGGTGGATCGTCCAACGGATAAGCATATTGTAAAATGTAAGTGGGTCTATAAGAAGAAGCATGATTCATCTGGTCAGTTTGACAGATATAAAGCTAGACTTGTTGCCAGAGGTTTCACACAAACAAAAGGTATAAATTACAATGACACCTTTTCGCCCGTAGTTCGACATTCTACATTGCGAATATTGTTTGCTCTTGCTAATGAATTAAAATTAAATATAGACCACATTGATGTAAATACCGCATTCTTAAATGGAAATTTAGACGAAACTATATTTATGGAGCAGCCTCCAGGTTTTTGTAAAGATAAAAACAAGGTGTGTTTATTGTTAAAAGGTATTTACGGCCTAAGACAGGCCAGTAGGATTTGGAATAATAAAGTTCACTCTTTGTTGTCAGAGAATTCTTATATTCAGAGCAAATGTGAACCTTGTGTTTACATAAAGAAAGAAAATGATAATTTAATTGTGGTAGCACTCTATGTCGATGACTTTTATGTATTTTATTCTTATGAAAATGACTTGTTACCCTTGTTGGAGTGTAATTTTAAAGTTAAGAATCTGGGTGAATTAAAAAGTTGTTTGGGCATGAGAGTAACACGTGATAAGGTGAAAGGAATTTTAAAGCTAGACCAGTCGGAATATATTAAGAAATTGCTTATTCGCTTTGGCATGGAATATTGTAAATCCGTTTCTACTCCCATGCCAGTAAACTGTAAATTTGAAAAGTCTGAATCGGATTCTTTGTGTGATGAAAAATATCACTATAGGCAATTATTGGGATGTCTTATGTATTTATCAGTATGTACCAGGCCCGACATTTCATATGCCTGTAGCCAGCTTAGCCAGTTCAATAGTAGTTTTAATGTTAGTCATTGGCAGGCAGCAAAACGAATATTGCGTTATTTGGCAGGAACAATTAACTATTCTTTATGTTTTTATAAGGGTGGAAAATTGGATTTGTTTGCTTTTACTGACGCAGACTGGGCCAATGATCCCCATGATAGAAAGTCTTATACTGGATTTGTTATAAAGCTAGGGTATAATACTATAAACTGGGAGTCACGTAAGCAGCGCTGTGTCGCATTATCTAGCACAGAATCCGAATATATAGCAATAAGTGATGTATGTAAAGATATCAGCTTTATAAGGAATTTTGTGTCTGAAATTATATGTAAAGATTTGCATGTGATGGTATATAATGATAATCAGAGCGCACATAAATTACTGGAAGTGAAAGAATACTGTCACAAACGAACTAAACACATTGTTCTTCTCTGATACTGCATGTAGAGTTGTGCTCTCTATGTTTTAATTAAGAGATAAAGTAAGGTTCTTATGTACTATATAAGGAGCATATAAGGGGAAGTGTTGAATAGTGTATATGCCCCTTAAATCTATGTCAATTATGTTCTGCATGCTCTATGGATAATGTCTGTGTCAACTTCTCTCTTGTCTCTTGTCCGCTACGCCCACCAGATGTGCTACAATATAATATTTAAGAATATTATATTTATCCATTAAGTTAGTAAGTAGTAGTTGTAAAAGGTGCAATCTACGTTTATATTGTGATAATATAAATTGGAGTATTGACGCGACCCGTGCGTGTATGATTTATGCCATCCACCTAACCTCCAACATAACCTCGCTTGTCGACTGACATCAAGAAGACTTCATGCTCCACGGATACCTCGGGTTCCAGAGGCCCGTTTCACGAAGCAACAAGTTACAAATTACAAGCGGAAGTCTCTTTCTAACTCCTTTTGCTAGAAAGTGAGTTCCGCTTGTAATTTGTAACTTGTAGCTTCGTGAAACGGGCCACAGGTTGAACACAAACAAGCTACAAATTCATGAACGTGAAGAGAGAAAGCTTAAAGCCATAGCAGTAAAGAAACCCATTTTGCAAACTTCTAAAGAGACAAAAAAGCCAAGAGCTTCAAATATTGTTGATTATTTTAGAATATTGATATGTTTCCTTGACTTTTTAAATTTTAATGAAAATTGTGATACAAAATGTCAAACCATAAAGGCTGATAACAAATAAATGTTGTTGATTATGAAAGAAACTTTGGTTTTATTTACAATGTTACAACCATCCCCTTACACTGTTACAACCAACCCTAGGGGTAGGGATGGTTGTAACAAATTCCATTTCATGAATTTGGTAGTTTTTTCTTACAATCTGTATTGTATATTGCATTTAGGTAAGCTGTTGTTAAAAGATAGCTGAAATACCAACCTATCATGTGAACTGATTAGAATTTAGACATTTAAAAAACTTTGTCAGATATTATGTGAAAATCGAAAATTGTTACGTTCATCCCTGGTCTCCCCTACAAGACGTCAAAAATATCTACGCTCCCAGGCAACTGAGGGCCCTGCCAAGATGCATTGCGCTAACTAACGTTTCTATTCGTTTCGTTTTTAAACCAATGGCGTCACTGATAGATCACGTGACTTTTTGTATCACGTCATCTACCAGTGACGCGATTGGTTTAAAAACGAATCGAATAGAAACGCTAGTTAGTGCAATGCATCTTGGCAGGGCCCTCTGAACAAGGTCTTGTGTACATGTAGTTAGGTATTTGGCGCCATGGACCGGACGGTTAGATTGTATACATACCTCTAGGTAGGTACTGTGGCTCTTTTACATTGTATTATTCCGTCTTGTTACGATATCGTAATCATATTGTTAAATAAGAGCTGTAACTGTCAAAAGTATCTGTCCTCTTTGATTTTAACTAGGTAATAGACAAATAAAAGCACATAACTCAAAATCGTTGATAGTTTTGTTTCAAGTTCATACTTTCATAGAAGTTGTATTAAAGTTGATTTTAAAATACAGTTCGCACGTTCGGTACAAGGGCACAATTTTTGCCCTTTTTAACCGACTTCAAAAAAGGAGGTTTTATGTTCCGCTGTACATAATATTTATTGTACATTGTGCCCTGGTTCTAATGAAGGTGCGAGTTATATTTTGAGTTACTAAGTGCGATATTTGTGTTCTAGGTTTTGTGGAACAACAACCCGCGCTTCCCTGGCCGCGCTCTCAACCCGTTGCACTTGTTCAACATGCCCTGGGTTAGAAAATACTTGAAGGAGAAGTAAGAACCAGATCTACTACACATTATGCGACAGTGCTTATTTGTTTAACTACTTAATTACTTAATTTAGGCATAATTACCGGAAGACCGAGCGCCGCTCGGGTTGAAAACGAATTTTCCCGAAGAGCTTCTGGTCCATGAAGACGCTAATGGGTAGCCTTTTATTGTCACTGAAGCGTAAACTCGTTGACATTTGTATTCTCTCCATTCTAACCTACGGTGCCGAGCCTAGGTCACTCACCGAAGCCAGTCCCGCCCGAATAAAGATTTGTCAGTGAGCGATGGAGCGCAGCATACTACCTAGGTAGGTGTTCGCGTAGCTGATGTAATCAGAAGCACTGATCTGCGCTCCAAGACCGGTACCTATCGCGGATGTGGGTTTTAAGACCGCTAAGCTCAAGTGGGACTGGGCTGGACATGTTTGTCGTATGACTCGTATGTATCCGGAACCGTAGGCCAGAATAGGCTATTTGACTAATTTTAGAAACCTTTTTAAATGATTCTTTATTACATAAGAAGCACACTTCATTGATATTTCCGTTAGATTCTACTGTATTATCAATAAAAAATAATGAAGTTTAAATTTTTATAAACCGCGCTAAAAAAGCTGTTTCTGTCATGGCGCTGGCCATATGACAAGAGTGACGTCACACGCAACGCAAGTAAACAATACAAAATCATTTGAAGATATATGCCCTTAGGCCGGATTTACACTTGTAAATTATTACTGTAAGTTCTGAGACGCAACTATGGGTAAGAGTGAGTGGCAAATATCTGCATCTTGCATATTTGTTTCAAAACTTACGTAATAACTTACAAGTGTAAATCCGGCCTTATGATCTGTGGTTACCTACTTGCGTATGACGTCACCAGCGAGTAACCACAGCTACTAAGCATAGCGTTTCTGCCACGGATAAAATTTCAAAATATAAGTATTACAATTTTTTTCGTGTACCCAATTTCCAAAATAATATACATAATAATTTAGTTCAAAATAAAGTGAAATATGTTGTTTCACACTATTATCTAATAGAATGACCACAATTTGTAGTAGGTATATTTTCAATGTTGTCAAATAGCCTATTGTCACCGAATGGACCCCTCAGGTTGGCCCCCGGAGCAGACACATACCTAAAAGGTGGTGGCGGGACGTGTTTCAAAGCAACTAGCGAGAGTATGCAATCAGTATGGATAATGGAATGTATGAGATTGTCCCTGATATTCACGCAATACTCCTGGACCTACCTTACTATGTAATTCTCTAACTGACCGTTTCAGCCACGTTACGTGGGCTTGTGTAAAGTTTTGGGTCTTAGTGCTACATTCACAACAGGATTCACTATCAGGCGACGCGCGATTGGTTTAAAAACAAAACCAATAGAAACGCTAGTAAGCATAAGTAATGCATCTTGGCCAGGGACTGTGGATTGGCGTATGGCCCCTCTACACGTCGGCAGATCATGGGCGTGCGTAAGGGACGGAGCAATACGTAAGAGTGATATGCAAGAATATGTTGCTCACTCTAAGGTGTAAATGCGTCCCTTACGCACGCCCATGATCCGCGCACGTGTAGAGCGGCCTCTGATGACAGATCGCGTCGGCCGCTTATGTGAACTCCATACATTTCGAGTATGTTAGCAGCATTCGCATCTTCGTTAGGCCTACTGGCCGGGACACAAATAATATTGAGTTATTATTGAAGCGTGTGCATTTCACGATTTCCGCTAATCGCCAACTTAGCGTTATGCATCGTGATTAGGCCCCCTTTACGAAGCGTCCATGAGATGAGCGCCTGTGACACTTTTATCTAGTATCTACGTATCTTGACGGCTGGAGCCTTCAAAGAGCTAATACTTAAATATTAAAATTTTACAATATTGCAGCCCTCGGCCTTACTACCCTAAATCCTGGCTTTGGCCCGAAGAGTATGCAGCGACGTTGATCCAGAAAACTGTTCGCCAGTACTTCGTGCAACGCGATAAAGATGTGCAAGAAATGAGAGACTTCTGGAGGGTACGTTATACCACTGTAACAGGAGATCGTCTTCAAACGAAGAAATATCGCGCGGCTTGCTTGAACATATGTGAGCGACTGTACGCGCCGCGAGCCACCACAAACAAATTCAACAGTGGCCCGTTTCACGAAGCTACAAGTTACAAATTACAAGCGGAACTCTCTTTCTAGCAGTACGAGTTAGAAAGAGACTTCCGCTTGTAATTTGTAACTTGTAGCTTCGTGAAACGGGCCCCAGGACGTACCAAGCCGGTTTGGTCGGGTTCGCGCCAACGCCGCGTTTGGTGGCGCCCGTATTTTAAGTACTTACCGGCTAAAATGGGGTGAATAGAAATTCGCTTTGAGAAATACAGCTTAAAATAAAGCATATTCTTGATTTGTCCATTATGTAAATAGGTACTTGTTTTTATTAGTAACACGTTATGACTTATTTTAGATTGTATTTCTATTCACCCTGCGAATATCTATTCACTCCATCTCACGGTACCGACCGACGCGCATCGACCCAATCTTAGCGCTTGAGTGGCATTAGGTAACAGAAACTAAAACACGGTAACCAACTACTTTTCTATTTATACCTAGGGTAAGGGGACCAGTAATTAACAAGGACCAATAATGAACACTTGATTCTTACAGAAGATAAGGGTTATCCATTTATTTTGAGACAATCAATTTATAACCTTATGATCTTTGAATTAAGAGTGAAGTGTCCATTATTAGTGCTTTCAGCTTAAAGTGTCCAACATTGGTGCCGTCACCCTACTATGCTAATTATAGTCAGGTCAAATTATAAATCTTGTATCAATATTATTAAACTTTAGAAACACATGAAAATATATTTAATCATTATGTAGGTAAGTATAGTAATTAATTTAATTGACTTGTTTACTACTTACCTGTTCACTGATTATTAATGAATTCACATTCGCTTAAAGGTCAACTGGATCAAAGCCTGAAGGGGATAGGTTCGCCTTTATACGTTCCCATTTTCTGTTTACTTTGTATTTGTGTCCGTTTTATTTCACTTTGCCAATGAATGACCAAGGGACCTACTTTGAAAATCGAAGCTCGATGTGAGGTTAGCTTCATCCCTTTCTCTCGATTTACTTAGTAAAGAATGTGGAGTGAAATGGATGGGGTATTTACCCGAAGTTTCGAATTTATATTGGTTCGTGGTGGTGGTACCTAGTCATACAGGGTTGTCCGACAATCCGTGGTGCACTTGTCTAGCACTGAATTCCACGTTTCCTTTGCAACGATGAATGGGAAATCTAAATGGAATAGGTCTGATTAGAAAAAGTTTAATGCCTAAATAACTCTTTTTCAGAAACTGAAAGCGGAACAGTCACAGCCAGACCTAACCAAAAACCCGTTCTTAGCGAAAATGTTTGCTTCTATGCGAGACTTTTCAACTAAATTTGATCCCAAATAATAAACTTAAATTTAAGTACAGGAGGCATGATATAACTCCCATGACGTAACTTTTATTTTATTTTACTTAGAGCTGATTTTTCCATCTCCAGAAAAATATTAGCTCTTGCCTTTTGTTTCACATGGCGAAGAACAGAAAAGTAATAACTATGTCCGTCAATTAGTTTTATCTGGGGATTGAAAAAATCGACCCTTATGGCAGCAGGACCGTCTCACAATAAACAGAGGGAATTTTCCGAAGCACTAGGTACTTACCTATAAACTAGGTGAATTGTATTCCCAGTCACTTTAACTCTTCGTTCTCGACCGTGTCGAAAGAGACAAAGCTTACTTTACATTTAATTGTAGCCTGACAAGTTACATAAAAACCCGCGCAATGTTTTGGAGTCTTAATAGTTTTAGGGTCGTAAGAAGCTAAATTGTATGTCACCAAAGTAATTAAGGCTGCGTGTTTCCCTTGTAACCTCATAATCATAATAATAAAAATAATTCACAAAGATGGAAGAAAAAGTGTATTTATACATATTATTACACATCGGTAATCTTGACAGTACGAACAGATTGGTGATGTGACAATGTTTTCTGGCATGAGTAGAGTAAGAAAGAAAATAAATTAGAAAAAAAAAGTACATGGTATTCGTGGTAATTATTAAAAGCTGAGCTAAAAACAGTATTATCAAAAAATCCAGGAGGTCTTACGACGACATTCATTTTTATTACAAAACTAGAGGACGCCCGCGACTTCGTACGCGTAGAATTTATTTCCCGCTACTCCCCCCCATTTCTTCCCGTTGGGGGTCGATTATCGGAAAATCCTTTCTTAGTGCTCACTTACATCATGAAAGGAACCCAAGTACCAAATTTCAAGTTTCTAGGTACAGTAGTTTCGGCTGTGCCTTGATATGTCAGTCAGTCAGTTTAGCCTTTTATATATATAGATAAATAAATTGTAATAAAAAAAAAATAAGCTGCAACATTACAAAATAGTGTATTTTGACTCATTAGGTACTTACAAATTGGATTTTCTCAAGTAGAATAAAATAGGGTAACTTCTAATATTTTAGAACAAATATTAATTATTTATCATGAATGCTATGTAGGTATCTACTGAGAAAAAGCTTTTTCTTTCTTTTTCGATCCATGCAGGAAAAACATTGCCACATCCATCACTAATCTGTTCGTACTGTCAAGCACAATCTTAAGGGCAATTCACACAGCGGGCGGGAGCGGGTCGGGTGCCGGGCACGTCGTTTTCATAGCGGGACCCGCGCGGTCGTCGTTTTCACACATAGCGCCGAAATGCGGCGGGCCCGCGACTGGCCCGCCGCTCCCGCGCGCATGTAGTGGCAGGCTGCGGTCGCGGCGGGTCCGCCGCGCGCCCGTCGCGGGTGCGGCGGTCCCGACTCGCGCCCGACCCGTCGCGCCGCGTATGTGAATGCTTCCATATAACTCCATGCTAAAACACCCGCCGAACTACCGACCCGCACCCGCCCGCTGTGTGAATTGCCCTTTAATGCTACGAGATTACCGACGTATGCAATAATACAGAGAATACTAATTTCAGATAAACGTATAGAATTTCATCAAACAATATGTTGGTTGTTGACATGTCAGGGTTGATAACATACTCGTTTAGTGCGGGCGCGTCAATCCCAGACCGAACGATTTATATTTAATAAGTCAACCGATCGCTCAGTGGTCCAGAGATTGATAGATAAATTATCTGAAAGGATCTAGCAGTAGCATGATCCGAGTGTAGTGTAGAATATTGTAATAATGAGACTGCTTTTAGCCACACTTTGTTAGGGTACGCAACCTGTCAGACCATTAAAGGAGATGGCAATTTCCCGATATTGTAAATTGGTCTAACAAGCACTCTTAAATTAATGCGCCGTCGTCGATATAAATTGCTTTACGACTCTACGCTACGCTATTCTTAGGCCAAATTGCACAAATATGATAAATTTAGGTTTAAGGCTGACAGTTCAATACATTTGACGGAACTAATTGTACTAAGGCCTAATTCTAGATTTATTTATTTTCTGCAGCAAGTGGCGTATAGACATATGTATACTGTAGCATTGGTGTTTGGCAAGATGCATTTAGTCTCTGGTTTGTAAATACCGTTTTTTTCGAATGTATTAAAATATTGTCAACATATTGAAATCGTTTTATTAAATCTATCACCATAACTAACTTCTAGACTAAGATTTATCCATATTGTGTTTTTTATTGGCTGTCCTAGAGAACTCCGTTATAAAGTGAAGGACTGGCAGGCTTCCCTAGGCCCATAGTGAACTGTACGGTGGGTTTTTCTCCTGGTTTAGCAATCCTTGCTACTCTGTTTGGACTTGCATTGTAACTTAGGGGCATTGTAAACTCCTGCATTTGCTGAAAACAAAAATAATTAAAAATTAGATACTAATTTTAAAAACCAACACACGCGAGTTCTTTGCGATGTAGGTATAGGTAGATAACGCTTGATTGGCTGAATTTATTTTTCATACCCTTTTAACGCCGCGCCCGTATAAAAATTACTTGTATTGTAATAATTTGACGCTGGAAAGGCTACAGCAGAGCGATTTAATAGTACATTTTCATGCAAGTGCGGAACTGTAATTTTCACTCGTCCAGAGTCTTGTCCCTCGCTTGCAGTTCGGGCCAAGACACCTCCAGACTCGTGTAAAATGACATACTTTCCGTACTTGCATCAAAATGAACTATTATTTCAGAAAAAAAATATCCATTTTACTATACCATACTCAACTATTGAATCGAAAATCATCGTTAAAGATTATAGGGTTTCGAAGATTTAACCAAAAAAATGTAAAAAAGGTGTCATGTTTGAAAAATAAAACTATCGAGGATTTATTTCTAATCGTGTTTTCACGTTTGCAGGGGACTGGCAAACGTGAAAGATCTGATCAAGTTTAATATACTTATCGAAAGAACAGATACAAAGGCGTTATGGTCATTGAGATCCAGATCGCGGAACACTACAGACTTTAGCATAGGTGGCCTCTCAAATTCACAATACTATGGGCCTGTTGTTTGATCAGTAGTTAAACTAACTAAGGGCTGATTTTTGAATCCCCAGATAAAACTCTCGAGCATTCTCGAGATCATTTACAAAACATTTACCGCCTGTTTCACAATCGACAAGTAAAGCATATTTGACAGATCAATTTAGCCCTTTCTCTTTCTTACACTTAGGGCTTTTTTTTCAATCTCCAGATAACACTATCTGTCAGGTAAACTGTAGCTCTGTCGTTATTTTTCTTATGACAAAGAAAAGGACAGAGCAACAATTAACCTGACAGATATCTGGAGATTGAAAAATCAGCCCTTAAAAGGAGAGAGCCAACTTTATGTGGCAGATAAATTTACTCATCGATTGTGAAACAGGCCCTTAGCCTAATATCGAGTTATTTCCAAAATAATCGTAAGTGGCCTGGGGTATTTCACAAATAAAACCTACGAAACAAAAATATAGAGCCATAGACAAAGCCCTCCTTAAGTTATTGTTGAAAGAACTATTTAAATTTAAATTGTTGAAATATCAATTGGCAATCCGGATTATTACAAAGGTATTCTGAATCCAAGCTCTTTCTCTGTGTCTTTCGTTGTCTATTCGGCCGCAAATCGCTCGTAGAACGACGGCGATAGTTAATTCAAATTCCTATTTTTCAAAAGTCCTGGCTCAGTGGACCTGCCTAAAATGGTAACCGAGGAAGAAAAGCAGAAACAATACGAGATTTCAATGTATCAAACTGACCCCAAAATTTGTGACAATGGATGAGTCTCGTTGTACTATCCATTGTTGGTTTGACTGTTTAAGAAATTCGAAAAAGCAACCTGAATTTATCCTAAAGCAGAGCACACTAAAATCAAAATCTCTAAATCTGAAATTTTAAAGTACCGAATATTATAATTTAGAGTTTTCACAATTACCAAAGTAACACAAGAATGAATTTACAAAATGATGACTATACTCTTATCTAAAATTATTTATATTGCCAATTTTAAATAGATTTACTGCGAAAATTTCGAAATTGCACACTAGCTTAAAATATCATACTTATACTATACTTAAATAGTGTATACCTCTAATCCCTTTTTCTCATGGTCTTTTACAATGAACAACTTCATTAAGGGTGGCATTTCGATGCTGTTAGGGAGGATGACTTCAGGCAATTTGTTATGCTTCTCGACAGCTGCCAGCAATTGAGCTTCTTCATTCTTAGGTATGAGCTTGTAATCCGGTTTGTATGAGGTTCTGTAAATCTCTGTTAGCTTTTCACTCTGTCTACCTCTGAATGTTTTTTCAACCCAAATTCTTACTCTCCGTCTTTCCTGGAATGTGAATAATATTTTCTACAGTTTTTCATACAGCAAAGAACAACAAATTAACATGCTACTCAAAATAGTGTGTATATTATTTAAGATACTAAAATGATTAATTTTTAGTCTAAGTTTAATTCTTAAAGCCATTTGCCTGTTTTGGCAGAACAACTTCTTTCCAATCTCTAATTTTAAACAATCCCTGTTGTCATTGCTCTGTTGCTCTCTATTATTTTATTTATGTTAAATTTATCAGGAATATACATTAAGATGCATGGAGCATTCAGTTGTTACGGCCAAACCTAGTTGTAATAAACGCAAATAAAATAATATTTACAATTAAGACTGCAACAAGCGTCTAGTGGGCCTCTTTACTATTATTGTATTTTCTAATACTTAAACTAAAGTATTATCTTGAAATCTAGTGGTTTTTTGCTGTACAAAAAACCTTTAACTTTCCTGTAAGTTTTCCTTTAAGTTACTTACTCTTAGGTCAATCAATAATGTCATTATACCCTATAAATCATGTATTCATTTGTACAACAATAAAGCACTCTTTGATTTCAAGACAATACTTTAATTTCCATCGGTATGGAAGCATGCCCACGTTATCCACTTCCTAAATACCCCAAATCCTTCAACATTTGATCAATATCATCCGATTTCCATTCTTCCGACCCTATCCAAGATCATTGAGCATTTTGTTAATCACAGTCTCCTTTCCCATCTCAACAGAAATAATCTCCTTAATCCCTTTCAATCAGGTTTCCGTCCCAGGCATAGCACAGTCACTGCTTTGGTACAGGTCACCGATGACATTCATCTTAATATTGAGTGTAGAATGCTCACTGTTTTAGTTCTTATTGATTTCAGTAGCGCCTTTAACTCCGTGGATCATGATATTCTGCTTGTAATGCTTCATTCTCTTAATCTTTCTCATTCTCTCTCCTGGTTTCAAGCATACCTCTCTATGAGGCGCCAGCATGTGAGGCTGTATGATAGTTGCTCTGAATGGTGTGAACTGTCTGCCAGTGTCGCCCAAGGTGGGGTGCTCTCTTCCCTTCTCTTTTCAATTTTTATTTACGACCTCACCGATTCACTTGATTCTCTTATCATCTGTATGCACACGATTTGCAGATCTATGCGGCAGCTAGCCACGATGATTTCATGCTCTTGTTAACCAAATTAACGCTGACCTTAAGTTGATACGTGTTTGGGTGGAATCTTTTGTGATATGAGCAAATCTCAGGCTATAGTGATTGGGAGCCCACATTTTTTTGCTAAGTTGTCTGACATAGTGGTGCCCAGTGTTATCTATGATGGCACTCCCATTCCTTTTTCCATGACTGATAAAAACTTGGGCATCACTATGGACCAGACACTATCATGGTCAGCCCACATTAATGGTGTTTAATAAATAAATAAATAAAATAAATGTCTAAACGCGCTGGCCTAGTTGGTAGTGACCCTGCCTACAAAGCCAGTGGTCCTGGGTTCAAATCCTGGTAAGGGCAGATATTTGTGTGATTAGCGCGAGTATGTATAAAGTAAAAATATTTTTATAGCTTTAACTTGTTTTTTGCCATCCTTATGCGTCGTCCTCACCCAGTCATTACAAACAAGGCTAGCAGGAAGAGATCCCTTAAACGGATAAGTTCGCGTAAAGAAATAAATGCATTTATAGACACATAAACAACACGGTTTACAGTTAACAAAAAAAGCTACGCCTCGGCGAGTGTACAGGCTTGTAAGGACTCAACAATCTAGGATAATGTTAAGACACTCATTTGATTAATCTAATAATTCTTGTATGTAAAAAACAAACTAACCTCATCAGGACAAGTTTCCACCTTAACAATTTTCATATAACTAGGCTCAGGATAGCGCTCGAATACCGATCTCACAATGTACCTTCCAACACCTAAATTTTTAAGACTTCCTACAATCTCCCATAAAGTTTTACCCTTGAAGTCAGTAGTTCTCCCAACATATTTTACTACATTTGAAGTCATTTTTTATTATTTTTGATTTTGTGCAACTATTTTAAAATGAAAAATGGCTCAGTGATATCGCAACTACACTGACTGACACTGACTGACAGGACAGGACAGACCTGACCATAATGATAATATGATCTTTTTTTTTCAATCTGTCCGTTCTGTACAAACGATCTAGGGACCCAATTCTCGTGAGTTCGAGATGATTTTTCATGCGCGATATGTCAAAAAAATGTACCCAGTTGACAGTGCATATCGCATGAAAAATCATCTCGAAGTCACGAGAATAAGGGTCTAGGACCATATCACCTCGTCATGAATTTGACAGTACGATCTGTGAAATGAAGGAGAAGCAATGAGTGAGGCGAGAAGGAACACCAAGTGTCAGCCTGTGGTCAGCCTCAACCAATCCCACCCCAATTCTAGTGTCAATAGAGATAAAACTTTTCTATACTAGTGACATTAATCTCGAGCGTTCGAGTAGGTCTCGACCGACGATCTTTAAATCCCATAACTAAATTCTCGATCAAAAAATGTCATGGTAGTGCCGTCCCGCCCCTACTTATGTGAAGGGGAAAGTATAGGATGGTAAATCATTAAATTCTAAACTTCAGATGGCCGGTCCGGCCCCAAACTTCCTTTCGTCATCCGGGACTAAAACCTCGTTTAATTTGTATATATATATTTTTTTTATGATAACATAATAATTCATTTCTCTATACACTATAATACAAAGTAATAATATATAAAGAGAGAAAGAGAGAGTGAGAGAGACCTAGAATCCATGGTCAAGAACAATTATTAAAAAAAAAACAGCGTGTCTTTGCGCGTAGCTGTAAATGTCAAAATTGTCAAATTTGTTCACTGCTTTAAATGGCGCGGAAAAGCCGTTTACTTAATTTGTTTTTGTTTTAATACTGGATTCTGTTTTTGCTGTTTTTGGTAAGTTAAGCGTCCTAAAATTCATTTATTTACTCATTTAGTGTCGTACGCACTTACTTTTAACGATTCAGATACTGTTATAGTTTGTTATTCGCTCAGTTTTAATGTTTGTTTTTGATTGTTTACTTGTGTCTGATCTAAGAAAGTCCTTGCGAAAGATCTTAGCCGGTCTGCCGGCCGAGGCGCATTTCGCATGACCGTCAGCCATGCGGCCTTTGAGAACATAACATAAACTCTTTATAATTTTATACAAAGTTCTGAATCACAATAGTGCATTTGTAAAACTATATACCTACGTATTTTATTGAATATCAGAAAAGTGAACATGTTTGTATTTTTAACCCATGGAATTTAAGGTCTTGTTAATTGATAACCAAATGTATGCCATGAGATTAGATACAAAATAATAAGTGTTTTGTGTGTGATACTAACTAAGTTATTCCACTGGTTAAATTCTGGCTAGTGTAAGATCTTTATCCATATACATACTAATATTATAAATGTGAAAGTAACTCTCTCTGTTTGTCCATCTGTTACACTTTCATGGCTAAGCTGCCGAATCAATATCAAAGGAAGGACAGGGCACTTTTCACCAGTGATAAGCAACTTCTACACAGATGGAGTCACGAGCAATATCAATTAGTTCCTGATTCGCCGGATTCTGTTTTGTCAGATTCTCGTATCCCCAAAATTTCTTAAAAATGTGACTTTCAGAACTTCTTATTGTTAACAAGAATCCCACGAAACAAGAATCTGGAGAATCGGGAACTAATCAATGACTTTATGAAAGTACTTTCCTTGATGAGATTTATTGCTCAACTTCTATAAACAAAGCTGTGCAGTAACTGAAATAGAACACTAATTATTATTCTGATTTTATTAAACTCATAAAATAATTAATGGGTTGTTTTAATATTATATTGGATCAAGAAATGATTATAATATTTGAAAGGGTAAGGGTACAGAAAAGAACATGTTCAGTCAACTCACTGTATTAACTTTTTATTTAAATTGGCTTCTCAGTGTTGACAACCAATCAAAAAGTTCCTAACCAATTTAATTTTTAGTCCTAACCAATTTTATCGTTAAGTAATAAACTAAAGTTTTAATGTAATTACGTACAACTTATCTCTGTTGAAAATGAGTCTTTCATTTTACAAGGATTTGAAAATATAAATGTTTGGTGTTCATACAAAGTTGTAAATCTTTGTATTGACGCTATGTAGGTCCATCACTATGTAAAACATAAGGTCCGATTTTAACAGTAGTCCACTGTACATCAGTTTAAACCTTAGTTGATGATCTAAAGTTAATTGTAATTGGTAATAAAATTGGTCAACAACTTTTTAATTGGTCATCAAAATTTAAAAGTTATTTTGTAGCCAATTGTATGGAAAAAATGCAAGCATCCAGTCCCTAATTATGTGAGCATCACTGTACCAAATCAATCAATGAGCCTCTCTTCCTGAGCTTAATTTGTAGTGCATTTGTTTTTATAGTATGTCTCTTAGCTCAGTGTGCTTCTTGGCAAAGGCCTCCTCTAACATTTGCCATTGATTACTGTCTTTAGCAACTCGTCTCCAGTTGGGACCAGCTGTGCGCTGTGCGCAACTCATCTTCGCATCTTTTTCGTGGTCTACCCGGTCTACCGGGTTCTCTTACCATCTCTAGGGTACCAATCTGTCACCACTTTGCTCCACTTTTCCTGGTTTCCTCTTAATAAGTGGCCGGCCCATCTCCACTTCAATTGGTCTACTCTGATGAGCACGTCTGTCACTTTAGTCTTTGATCTTATGTAGGTGTTTCGTATTTTGTTCTGTTTCTTGATCCCAATCATGCTTCTCTCCATAGCCCTTTGGAAGTACAGTTCATTGCAAACTAGAATAAAATCTCATTTTAAAAACTCGCTCCCAAAATACCGGACTTCCTACTCTCTTTACCAGATTCCTAAAACAGCAGCTTCTAAATATCAGGTATGGATAATCAATGCTACCTTAATTTTTAAATGTTACATTTTGAGATTCCCGTAAGTATATCGTCTGTGTAAAGGTAAAACTCACTAAGTACATGAAAATTACTATTGACGTAATTGCCGCACTCGGACACGTCAATTTAATTTTATGCTTGATTGATGTTGACACTTTCTTTGCTACAGCAATAGAATAAGACAACAAGTCACCTTTACACCGACGATATTGAGAATCTGGTATTTTAAAATTGTGGTATTCTGGCAATGAGCGTTTAAAAAGAAAGTCGCTAGGCATGTTCTTGCCGTGTACCCTTCATATAAAAGACGGGCGTTAATTTTTGGCCTGCATAATAATAAAAAACTCCCAGTTACGAAGTATCTAAAGGGGACACCCTAAATCGGTCCCAGATAGCTCAGAGAATGAATGTTCTATCATGAGACTTAATTGGGTTGTAAGAATCTATTTTGGTCTTTAAGGGGTAGGTATTAACACCATCACTGCGGCAAAATATTTAAATAAAATAAAGGAAAATTATGGTTCTCCTTCCACCACAGTGAACATGTTAAGTTTGAAATTTAGTAAAAACTAGTATAAAAATCAACTTGTAATTTATTTTTATTTTATTATTCTGGTACTTATATTAAGAATTTACTCAATACAAATGTTGTAAAATATAATTACAATAGTTAACAGTTTTAAATGCAGAATTAATAATTAACAATGTCATGGAAAAGTCCGATAACGCTGACAACTATTGTGATTCATTGTCCGAAAACATTTTATCTAACAAAGGAAATAAGACTAGTGCTTGAAATACTATTTAATTATTCTATCCTTTTGCTAAATCAATAGTTACTTTTGAACTATAGAATTTTACATTATCCCCCTAATTTTATTATATCAGGCAAGTTGGCAAACATAATAAACAAGCCCTTAAAACAAAATGCCCATATTATGGGTCAAAATTTAAAAATATTATCATGACATTTCAGAACTCCAGATGTCAATTGTTCAATTAATACAAACAAAATATTTAAATTCAACCTAATTATGGTGACACTTTACGCAATTCTAGTAAGAGATGACAATATCAAGTAAAATATATTTTAATTGAATAATTTGTTCACACAACACAACATAGTAGCCACCTAAATGACTTAATCCGTATACTTTTGCTAAGTTTACCATTACGATTACAGTGCAATTTAATGCACGCAACAAGCGTCGCGGAGGACGGCGGATACCAAGTATCGTAGCCCTTCGTGGCTTTACGCCCTCCTCCGGCTCCCTCGCAATGAAGCTATCCTTCTAGTGGTTGGTCCAATTCTACAGACAATGTAGCAACTTGTCGGCCATACCTGATGCATCTTTGATATCATGTTATAGCGTTGTTACTGGCACGTAACTTGCAGAACTTAGAAACATACCAACCATAATTTCCTAATTTTTATATAACTGTACAGCAGTCGCATTCCGTGTTGGCAAATAAATAAAATTAAAATTTAAAAATAAGATTAATTTAGCTAAAATTGCCTAGTTACCAACCGGAACGGGCTATGTGAACACGCGGGTGGTGAATTACAAATCCATTCTTACAACAGGTCCGTATACTTCGAAGTCGAACGGCCCACGATTATATATAACACTATACCTATGCAATTGCAATAATAATTTAAGACAAATATTTACATATAATCAAATTTAAATAATCAAGAATTCACATTTAAATAAGAAACTTAAATTAGAGTAATAATTTAGTATAGTCGGAACATACTAGTAGGAATCAGTCGTCCAGTGAGGACAGGGATTGTGATCAATCGTTAGCTGATAGCGGGCGGCTCGAGCGGCGGGCGGCTGCGTCTCGTCGTTGCCGCGCGGCGGCGCGCAGGCAGCGCGCTGAACATATGTGGCGCGGCTCGCGGCCGGGCGGCGGCGCGACGAGTGCGCGACGTCGTCTGGACCCACGGTGGTCGATGCGAATTTCTTGTAGCGCATCGCCAATTTCCCTCCTTGGGGCCTTTCAATGTCAGTGAAGCTTCCTGGCTAGTTATCGTGCTCGTAACGATGGCTAGAATGTATCCTAGAAGTGTGCACTCGCCGCACAGGGGGCGGAGGGCGCGGTCACTGAGCACGGTGCGCGGCGGCGGCGCGGGCGCGTCACGTGGTGGCGGCCGCGCCTCCGTTTAAGTTGTATCCCGCCCGTAAGTACCGATGCGGACTTCATCGATCACTCGCGCCCACTCTAATGCATATGATTCTGGATCCTCGAGGTAGTAGGTGCGGTTTGGCTGGAATAAAAAAAAAACCCGTTAAATGAGTACAATTATAAAATGTAGAACATTCAATGTTCAGCATTATGTGTATATATGATCTGGATTCATAATATCTAGAATTCTTATCTATTATAACTTTATAGCGCGTTATTTAAAATGTACGTCATAAAATTAATAATAATGATCTTACCGTATGAACTAAAAATATCCTGAAGTTTTTAGCTTCAACGCGCAATTCCGACGACCAAGGTATTTCTCCTTTCAATACCATATTCACAGGGTCGACGTAGAACAGACGTGGTCCGGTAGTCAGCAAAAGCATGCGTCGTCGCGCAAACAACCCCTTCCTCTTGTCTACGAGTCCTTGCTTTAATATCAGCTCTCCGTTAACGAATTGGTGCCATTTGTTTTCACGTTCTTGAACTTCGAGACGACGTCGTCTTTCATCTGGACTGATGTTCAAGATTCCTAAAAAAGAAAACATGTAAGTTAATTCGAAACTAACAAGGCCAGCAACATCAGCTGAGTCTTATTCTCAATGAAGTTGCAGTCATTCAGATTCATTGCAACACGGCCGAGTGAAAAAGGCTGAGGAGCTGACGTCATCTCTATTAAAGGACTGTAAGCAAGAACAGTGAGGACATCCGTTCCAAATGCAAATAGTTGTGAGCGTGATGATGACGCAGCGTTACGATTTAACAACGTTTGCAACATATGGGAAGATTATATTTCACTTTGCCATGAGAAGAAAAAAACATATGGCATTGTAATTATCACGTCATGTCAGGAACACAACAGCGGGGAAGTAAACTCTGCAAAACGGAACTACGTCCGATACTATTTAGCAATGAAATGAGAAGCACGTTGGTAAAGAAGAATTTGGGTCACGGACGCTCCAGTTGCCTGTTACTTGACGCTCCACTGCACTCGCAAGTCTTTGTTGCGTTACAACTCGCATTTATTCAACAACAAGATAAGAATATTATGTGAATCATAAAATCCGGACATGAAAATAATAAATAATAATTACCTTTATATAGGTCGAATTCCCACAAGCGCACAAGTTGATTTTCACCTAAACCAGGTTCCAAGTGATCCGGCACCGTATATTCTTCTTTAAAAGAGCCACCTGGCAAATACGGAGAAATTGTCGGAGGAGACTGTTTATAAACGTTATCCCAATTTATCCCTTCGAAAAATGGATGATTTCGTATACTTTCATAAGTGTCGCCATTATCGTTAGCTCCAATTCTCTTGGTGTAGTCTAGGACCAAAAGTTTTTCAACTAAATCTTTAGCGTCAGCGGGAAAACCCTCAGGGAATTCATAATCCAATTTGAGTATTTTCTGGAAGGTAAGGAATTCGTTGGAACCACGGAATGGAGGTAATCCTGATATCATCTGATACATAATGCAGCCCAATGCCCACAAGTCAGAGGCTCGTGTGTCTACACGATTGTGCAACAGTTCCGGGCTAACGTATTGTGCAGTACCAACAAAACTGATTTTTCGTGACCTATCATTTTCCGCAGATGTTTGGTCATCATCAGATTTATTGGAATATGAACGAATATCTTCAGGGTCAAGAATTTTCGTCGTTCCGAAGTCTGCGATTTGCAAGTGCATATTTTCATCGAGTAAAATGTTCTCAGGTTTTAAATCGCGGTGGATGATTCCTTTAGCGTGCATGCTTTCCAGTGCCAATAACAGCTCAGCCGCGTAAAATTTTGCTACGTTTAGCTCGAAAGAGCCAACCTTATTGATATAAGGCAATAGTTCGCCGTTCTTGGCGTAAGACAGAACAAAGTACAATCTATCATCGTCTTGGAAGGTGCAATATAGCTTCACAAAACCATTTGGTACGTTGAATAACATGTTCAATGCATCTTTTTCTCTCTTTATATACTCCCTCTTCTTTTCCCTTATGATTTGTCGTTTTTCGCATACTTTAACTGAAAGAGAATGAATTCATTAGTTTATTCGAATAATTTGTTTAAGCTATATTATGTACTAGAGGACGCCCGCGACTTCGTACCTACGCGTAGAATTAGTTTCCCGCTACTCCCCCCCCCATTTCTTCCCGTTGGGGGTCGATTTTCGGAAAATCCTTTCTTAGTGCTCACTTACATCATGAAAGGAACCCATGTACCAAATTTCAAGTTTCTAGGTACAGTAGTTTCGGCTGTGCGTTGATATGTCAGTCAGTCAGTTTTGCCTTTTATATATATAGAAGATAGATGAATAAATTGTCAAAATTATACTCACTTGCATATTCTTTTCCGGTGTGAATATCTTTAGCGAGGAAGACAGTACTATAGCAGCCCTCCCCGATCAGTTTGCCGAATATGTAGTCTTTAGCCGTGCGTTTGGTGGGTTTGTTAGCCTGCGTTAGCGCTGGCGTCGAGGTTGGCGTCGACGCAGGCGCAGCCGAAGCTGGTTGCGCTTGCATCTTCACCGGGGATTCAGCGGCGGACTCGGCCGCCGCGATGGGAGCCCGAATTTCACTCGTTGCGCGGCCGTTCGTCTGTTAACAAAAAAATATAATTAATTACACAATAGTGCCATAACTAATTATCCTTACGGCTATGGATGTTATCAGTTTTCTTGTTACCTATAAAGAAATAAATTTAAGTTGTTTTGATTGAACCACGGTATCTGTTATGAAAACAGAAATTGCTGTGAGAGCCGCGCGGAACGTCGACGCGCTTCGAGAGCGTGTACTTGTTTATCGAACAACCGCGGGCGCAGTGTCGGAGAAGCTGGTGGCGCTGGTTACATACGTCACCTGCGGTGGGGACCAGACAACAAGGCAACGCGCTGTCTGCCATGATACTGTTGACGATTTCGCTTTCCACCCAAAACGTCAATGTACTCCAATAAAAACAAAGATCTTACAATTTTTGAATGCTCGATTTTCCTTATCCTCTCCTTGGTAAATATAGTATGTAGTAGTTTTAAAACAACGATTATATTTTATAATCTAAAAATATGAGCTAGTGAAATTTCTTATCGTCAGTTAAACAGGGTTTATAATCCGACGAGAATTAACAAGTACTTAAAGTACACAATGCTTTTATCTTGACTTCTTTAGCGGGACTAACAAGGTAAAATTAAAAAAAAAAAAACGTTATTAGAGTAGGTAGTTGATAAAAAAATGACCCATCCATTCAACGAAACGGACGCGCGGATCTCACTCATTTTTACAACGGTACTGAGGCCACCAAGCTCACGACGGCTAACGGTTATTTTTGCCAAAAACAAATTTAATAAAAAGCAATATAGGTAGGTTCCTATAAAATGCCGTTCTACGGTGCCGTTGGTTTCGATATCTTCGTTCCATTTAAATGATTTGGTTTAGTAAAGTAAAACTGCATCGTGACGAGTCTTTTCACGTTTCCGTTGTTTGAAAGATTCATAGTTCCTCTTACTAGAACCAATGAGAAGTTTGATCCTATTGAAGTTGCGCATGAGTCACTAATAAAAGCGAGCTGGTCTGCGCAGCCGCAAATGGGTTCTCTCGCATTCCACAGCGGCGGGACGGGCGGCGGCGGCCTGGTGTAAACCGCCGCAACGGTACTTGCAGCGCATTCCCACGCCCGCCGAAACGCATTCCGCCTCGCGGTCCGTACGTACCGACTCCGTTGTGACCTCAATCCCCCACCTCTACGGAGTGAGACCCTCTACGTCGCCGTCGCGACCTACACAGTCGCATTCATCAATCAATTTTTATTAAACAAGCGGCACGATGTCGACATGTTGTACTCTGAACTGGCTTTCCGATGTTTTTGAACTCTTTGAACATACCGCAAGTTCACAACATACAAAACACATTTTATAAAAAAACATGCAAACAACCAACTTCAATTAGTAAGTTCACTCATGCACCCACGATTAACAATAGCTATATAAGTGTCTTGATTTCGTCATACCTACTCATGACTATGTAATGTCTATTTTAAATACGGGAATCTGTTACCTCTTATAGGTAGTTGAGATAGACTAACTGTTGTGCGGCTGCGGCCTTGTACCAAATAACCTAGTCTAACGGATGTTAAGCGCTGTTATTGCAAGACTTGCTCCCCTGCGCACTACATCCGGCTACATTTCTGCCGGCTGGGTAAGTATATATTAATATCATCAGGTTTAGAAAACATATCTAGTTAGTCTTTTAAAAATAAGACTGATGTAAAAAATAAAAATATAACAACATAATAATTTTTATGCATAAAAACGTCAAAAAATTGAGGCCATATCTTAATAGTCTACAATTAAAAAATCGGCTTATATCTATCTTACAAATAAATCAGGTGAGAACTGTGTCTGGTCATCGAATGTTTATTTGTTTGACCGATACACAGCCAATAAATAAGGCCTCATTAATTTTCATCGATCGTTTCATTCATTAATGTCTATTGTCGTGGGTGCAGCGTACTTCGGACGTACAAGTACAAGGCATTAAGCGTTCATTTGATGTGGTAAAACTGGTAAACAAGTCACGCACGCCTGCGTCGCGTGAACAAACAAGTGCGGTGACTGCCTACTCTTGCCTGGAAATGTCACGCGCGTTCGCAGCATCTCGAGAATTAAACTAAGAATGTTACAAGTAGATTGAGATTAAATACATTTAGTTAATTAAAGGATGAAAATATTGTGGTGGCAATAATATCATAGGTACCTTCACAAACTAAGCAGCCTACCTTACTACACAGCGAAAGTAAGCTACCTATCACCTCGCCGTCAGCGAAAGTTTACCAACAGATAACATAGGTATTCGTTTTTGCGTTTGCTATTATAACACGCTCCTATTTTCCTCATTTCTCTTACTTATTAGTAGGTCTGTATATATTTTTCAGTCATTTTCCTTTATCGTAATGTAAAATGTGATAAAACTAACTTATAAAACTGAATTTATGCAATCGCAATTACCTAGATATAATAAATGTAAACAATTCATGTGGTTTTATTATATCACTTACACGCATTATAATTACAATGATAACTAGTACAATTGACTATTAATATACTAGGGACAAATGTATTTAACTATTTACCGTTTTACTAACTCACAATCTTATGTGTACCACTTTCACTTTGTAATTTGTAAACAAGGAAATACGAATTAGACCAATAAACAGTGCGATTTTAGTCATTCAGTTCTGTTTTAATAGAGTTGCTAGATAAATCTCAAATACTTAAGTATTGCTCATAATTATACTACATAAAGGACATAATTTGTGTTTTAATTGAGATAATAACAAAATATGGTTGAAAAAACGCCTACCATTACAAAACATACAAATATACTTTAACAAATATATTACATTTAACAAACACGCACATTATAATGTACTTTCTCAAATGATCGTCAAAATATAGGGGATTATTTGTTTTGAACCGTAACAAATAAACAAAACGGGGCGATCGGTTAGACGGCAGACGCGCCGCACCGCCGTGTCGTTGACCTTACCTTAGTTTTGGGCGAGGGCTGTTTCCCGCGCTTCGTGGAGCTCACGCCAAGTAATCGAAGAATTCTGTTAGCTGCCTCGAGAAGAGTCTCACTACCCCTCGACCCTCTTTTGTTTACTCTGGTGGTCAATCCGCTCATTTCGATCCCTCACACTTCACGTATTTGCACCGTTGTATTAAAGTTCGAAACGGTTACAATAACGATCACAGTTCATCAAGCTTGTTTATTTTAAACGAGGTTACAATTATTAGATTATGTTACACGTACAATTTTACACAATTTATTTTTCTAAAGGAATGCAGATATTAATGGTAGTGAATAAAAGAAACGTAAATTTAATTTAAATAGATCGCGGACACGTCCGTTACGTTTAACGTCGCGGAGTGAACTGAAGTTAGCGCGCGATGTTTTACTCGCGTCGCTAGACGGAGGAGTAATCACTCGGCATGCGTGCGCGGGGCGGGGTGGGCGGCTGACGCCACGGCGCGCTGTTCTGTTGATGCGCCCTCCCCTCCCGCCGCACTCGCCTCCACCCCCATCCCATTCCATACAGGACGATGCATCGCATTCCGCCCCTCACTACCTCTCCCTCACAGTTTCCTAAGGTACACACCTTTCGTGAAACTTCTAAATATTATAAAACCAAAAAATAAGTATTATATCTAAATATGATTGAATTAATTACGAGTACATGACTACATAATATCCTCTTGATATTGAATGCTTTATCGTTTTCATTAAATTTATTAGCGCTCATCATTCATGTTTTGATGCCTTTTATTACAGGTAATAAATAATAATAAAGTATAGAAATCTCTAAACAATTGCATTTTTTCAATAAACAACAATTGCGATACCTTTGGTAAACATTTTCGTTTTTGTTGATGAATTTTAATAAAAAAAACACCAAATAGCGCGAAATATGCGTCCAGTGATGCATCCGCCTCTTCACCACGTGGTTTTGTAAAATTAGACGCCCAAAGCTTGGATGCGGACAGCAAGGAGGGAGGGGGCGCCAACGGGAACCAAACGAGCGCGGCAAACAGGAACTAAATCAATATTTTACCGAGACGTACTCGTGCGGTGCAGTATTATTCTCTAAGCCCCAGCGGGTCTTCTATCTCCCACGCGCTATTTGACGACGGTCGTATAAAAAGTTATTACAAGTTATACTTATCATGTTATTGTTGTAGTATGCATATTCCTACACAAACGCCATGTTGCTGCCTGGTGGACGGCGTTTCGTATAAAAGCGCATAATACTTGTAATATGTGCTAAAGCTCATCGATGAGCTCTACGTCATACTAGTATAACATAGCAAGTGGTCGGCCCAGAAACGAAGATCCTACCTAAGTACCTTTAATTCTATTAACTGGCCAAATATATACTACACTCCTACTAACTAGTAGTTCCTGAATGCACCTTACACGCCTAGTAACAATGTCAGCTGATCCTTGACATTTTATTGCGGTGTTTACACGTGTAACTGCCTCGGTTACAAAGTCTACTTCACACTTTCATTTTAACGCATGTTTACGGACGCTCGTAAAGGCTCTTCAAAATATTACGCTGCCACAAATATTAAAATTCAGCGTATTATTATTATTATTATTACTAGTTTTTGCCCACCACTCCGTCCGCGATGAAGTCGTTAATTTACCCAGTAGAATAAAAGCCCAGGTATGGTTTTCAGAAAATACACTGACTCACCGCGTGCTCCAGAGTTACAATAATTAATAAGGTGAGAGTATTATTGAGACTTCGCTTAATTAGAAAAAAACTGAAGAAGATACCTGACTTTTTTAGTTATGTAGTACCCACCCACCCTTATGCCGTAGTACCTGCAGGCTGCAGCTGGCGCGCCACGTGCTAGTGCGACAGGACCCGCGCGTGCTGAGCCACTCCAGTTTTAGACTCATCGTACTCGTAGATACTTGATAATTAATCAATCTCCATATTTTACTTAAGAAAACCAATAGTGTGCAGCAATAATAAATTACGAACATTACGAGTAATGCGAAAAACCGAAAAGCGTACCTATAAGTAGGTAATGATCAAACCAGGTTACATATGTAGGTACTCGGACCCTGCCGTTTGGCAAAAATATGTTTGCCAAATGAATCGTTTCCCAACTTTTTCATTTGCCAACACAAATTTTCTACTGCAACTGTAAATACACTTGGGAGCAAAGAAATCGAGCCACTTAGTACTGAATTTCCATAGAAAGTGGCTCGATTTCTTTGCTCCCAAGTATATTTCAGGATTTATTTCAGTACTATCGTGTTATAAGTTAGGTTAGGATAGTTTTTATAAAATTCTGAAATATTTACGGTGACAGAAAACAAAGCGGGTTGGCAAATGAAACGGTAACGATACATTTGGCAAACATATTTCACCGAAACAAAGATAACCCGTAGGTACTACTTACTATGTAAGACATCTAGCGATGTTTCACAAATGAAATACAATCTTAATATTTTTTTACACAACAAATTATTTTACAAACTTAAACCTCAGTTTATTGACTTGAAGATACAAGGAAAAGCCAGGTGCATGGATGTATTTTTTGCCCACTATACGGGGCATCGCATCGCTTGCCAACCCCTGAGACTTGGTTTTAAACAAAATAAAAGATACATAGAGCGTTGAACCTACACCTTACCACCTGGCACATTGAACAGCCAATGACGAAGTTTATACAAATCTTGTGTTTTTATTTTAATGTTTTATGATTCTCCGGAATAACAAAAGACACTCGTATTATTTTACACTAACCGATACACTTTTCATAAGTAGTAAAACAAGTTTACTGTCCATTTTTTTTAAATATTTTTACTGATTACTGACGCCTCGCGGATTTTATCATTCATTTCTCAAGCAACATTTTACCAAATTATCACTTTGCGACAGAAATAAGAAATAAAAACATCGCATCCATTCGCATTCATTTTTTGTTTCCGATTCAACGTTATGCAAGTTAGGAACTTATTTGGTCATTTTTTTTTTTTTATAAATTTAACTAGTAACATACAAACTCCAAAATAAAATATGTTTCATGATTTTCT
This sequence comes from Acleris cristana, assembly GCA_948252455.1. NCBI lineage: Eukaryota > Metazoa > Arthropoda > Insecta > Lepidoptera > Tortricidae > Acleris > Acleris cristana. The sequence continues at coordinate 7,826,580 of OX411784.1, read as the reverse complement.
TAGTTTTACAGAAGATTCGAATTAGGTGTTGCTGGCAACACATAGTTAATTTCTTATGTTGGTCAACTACAAGTTCCGTTTTCAGTGTAAGACTCGTACGCGTCCCCACACTCCCACACTCTTTCACTGCTCCTTCCTTCCATCTTGTTGTAACGTTGTGCTGTTAATAATAAATTTATGTGATTTGCAAATAGTGACTTTCTATGATATGAGCACCTATACGCCTATACAGTCAACGCTCACGACGACATTAGGTTTCTTTTTTATTTAATCCAATTCAATAAACAAAGGGGAAATAAGATAAAAGTTATCTGCAAAACCGAAATTTTCTCGCAAATCTGCCCGTTTTTTTTTTCAATATACAGTCATCGCCGATTATTATAACTTGTATTATAAATTGATATAACTTACATTATACAGTTAGTAATGATTTCCTACGATGATTTTCAACTCACCAGTAAGTAGCCGCCCTTAACCCCTTACTGACCCATTTCAAACTTCCACCCTATATTAGAGCTAACATTTGGTGAGGAAATGAAAATTGACCAGGGATTTTACACTTTAACACAGCCTGTAGGTAAACCTAGACAGACAATATACATATTTCAAACTACTTACGAGGGATACGTGTGTTTTTCAGCTAGCTTCATGTGGAAGATCACCAAATCGTCAGCCTGAGACACGTAGTGAGCAGCCGAATTACTTGAAGCTAATTCAATTCTACGAAGAATAAAATATGTAAACAAGATATAACATTCAGGTTGTACGTGTACCTACACTCCCAATGATAGTGCTCACGATTCACGTGAAGATTGTTATCAGTCGTGTGTACAATTGTACAATAACAAGTCGATAAAGTGCAATTCAACCGCTTGATAAGCACGCGGGCGACAGAGTTGGCGCCGTGAGTTCGCGGGCTCTGCCTATCACATATCTATCATATACGATGTTTTATGAAATTGTAAGCGTACCTACTTACTTACTTATACAATATTTACTTGTTAAATAACGCATTATTTTTGTACGGGCTTCGCTGTTTATCGGAGTAGGTTTAATAATAAATTCCTAAGTAACGAACGAATTTCATAATCCGTTATTTGTTTAATTGGACTAAACAAAGTTAATTACTCCCACGACACCTAAATAAAAAATTGTCCCATTCTTAAAATACGCGACATTTTATAATGACTTTGATCCGAAACGTCTATTACCAAAATGCCTGAATTTTGATGCGACATAATTTTATAATGACTTATATCGTCTTTGACCTGTTATCGTATTGTCAGAAATTTGATAGCTCTATTTACTTGACAGTAATTGCGGCCGTGTAACAGTACCATAACAGGGGGCCTAATATGTCTGCGTTTATCGCGTGGATAAGGCATCCGTCACCTTCTGACACGTAAATAAGTATGAGAGTGACGGATGCTTTATCCACATTTGACACGCGATATAGACGCAGCCATATTAGGCCCGCAGGTCAAAGCCGATATGGTTTTTATCGCCTAGAAACGCAATAGTATATTACTTAACAAGGGCTGTAAAAGAAAGAAAGCCCGAAATCGCAGGTATTTGAGACCCGAGCCGTAGGCGAGGGTTGTAAATATGCGATAGAGGGCTTTCTTTTTTACTGCCCGTGATGAGTACACAATTTTACGTCTTCACCAGGGGCCCGTTTCTCAAAAAGTATAAGTCTAATAATATTAGTGTTTTGTCTCATTTTTTAGTTTAATTTATGAGACAAAACACTAATATTATTAGACTAATACTTTTTGAGAAACGGGCCCCTGGCCACAATGCGAGTTTTACCGTGCGCGCAGCGTGCGATAAAACTCACATTACGGCCAGGTGTTACGTAAAATATCTGTCTCGAAATGTCAAATAAAACTTGTTTACATTTCAGGTGTTTTAGAATTGGGTAACTTTGGATTTAAGGCGTTTTGAAATAAAGGTGTTAGTGACGAATTTTAATCATTAGGAACCTAGTAGTTTGAAAAAATAAAAAGGTATTTCGGTATTACTAGTAACAGGGTTTCTTTTGTATAAAATTAAGTCGTAATGAAACCTACTCATTTATTGTCGGTGTCATTCTAGCATTGGTCATTTAACTTTAACAAATTTGTATTGTTATGTCATTTAAATAAGGTCAAAAGTTTAAGAACGTGTTTTCCGACATGCGGGTTTACCATTTACTATTCTGCCTAAACAATGTCTCATTCTTAAAGTTATTATGAACTAGAGACCCTCCCTCGCTTCGCTTCGGTTTATGTGAGTTTTCTGTAATGGTATAAACGAGATATTATACATAAAAACCTTCCGTGAAAAATTATCTTACTGTTGGCATGAAAATCTGTTCAGTAGTTTTTTAATCACGAACATACAGACACACAGACGCGGCGGCGGGGACTTTGTTTTATAATATGTAATGATGTAAATATAAGTCTCGAGTGTATACGTTGTTGATAAGACCATGTACGCGCTTCAATTTTGCGTGATTACGGAGTAATAATGGTGAATTGGTTTGTTTACATTGTATCCTTTGCCATTTCTGTTTACTCCGATCTTTATCTACTTAGTTTGTACTTTGCGCCGGGATGTAGAAAATACTATATGTTTACGGTGATACAGGCCGAGGCTACGCCTAGTGTGGGAGTCACTGCTATCCTGTAAAACCTGCATTTACCGTGTTTTTTTGTAAATAAATATATTTAAATTTGTATTCTTATTTTTTATTCATACAATAAAGTAGTAAGTACCTAGTAGTAGTAGTAGTAGTAGTAGTAGTAGTAGTAGTAGTAGTAGTAATAGGACATTCCTATTGCAAATAAATATATATCCCGTATTCTCTGGTAGACCTAATTTTGCTATATCTCTCTTCTCTTTCAATTGAAAACAGAAAACACAACCCGTAAACTATTGGATAGGCATAGAAAAAACCTTTGTCAACCTGTTGCTACAAAATATTGCCTCAGTGTAGAATGCATCATCGTCAGCGTTTATACTGCAAGCCGAAGCACAATAATTCACATTGCGTTGAACATTGCACATATCTTATCAATCCACGATTATCGCCTTGAAATGCAGGTAAATATCATTTTTTGATAACACATTCTGCAATGAAATTTTGGCATAATTAATACGGCTGTTTACATTACATTTAAACACTATACTACCTCCTACTATCAAACGTACTTATTTTTAATAAATATCTAGTTTTTATAGTTCAATGTTTGAAAAATCACGAAGCCGCCGAGGATGAAAACTCTCAAAGTCAAAGAGTACCTCAAAATAGCCTAAATAAAACAGAAAAATTCAAGTGGGATATGATATAATGAAGTAAATATTATTATACAATTTATCTAATAGCACTATAAATAACTGCGTTACACGCTGACTTATCTTCGCATATTCTAGTAAGTATGGTATCGCACTGGATTACATACTGTCGCTTGTTTAATTATTTTTTTAAGCGAGTTTAGTACCTAAGTTAATATATACAAATAACTTAAGGCTATTAGCCAAAAAAATGATCCCAAAAATAAATATTCTAGAGCCGCCACTGAATTTAATACGATAGTAGGCAACATTTTGCATTATTACATGGATAACGCGTTGTTTTCGAAAAGTAATGATAAGGCAATATGCTACTTAAGTAATCAATCGAACTCATGTAGCTATTTTTCAGTGCAATCATATTAAAAATAACATTGCATTGTATTCCTGACTTCCATAGGCATGTAAAATGTAAATAGTGGCACGTGTAAGTATTGATCGTAGGTTTACCCACTAATAAAATGCTATTAATGCCAATGAAGCAATGTATCATCAACTCTGTTAAATGAAAACTCCCTATAACAAACTAAATAATCGAAATCTAGAATTTTGTAACAAAGGGTTCATATAATTTCATACAGATTGTTTCAGTAATTTAGGTAGTACTTGTACTCATTTTTTATGAACTTAATTTTCTATGCAATAAGGTCAATTTTGGCTAGCCTAAATTTTAATACAGATTTACAAATTTTTTTGTTACCTATTTCTCAAAAACCGTGATTATGACACTTCATTTTTTTTCTCATAAAATATCAGTAATTATCTATACGTCAGGACTTTTTCAGATTTTTTGACTACTAAACTCCGGAGATAAGGGGGGGACCGGTCATTTTTTGTAAATTTTTGGCTATAAACCAAAAATTCAAAAATTCAAAACTATTTTTGAAATGTGCAGATTAAGCCCTTTCATATGACATCCCATTTGCCATCAAACCAATTTCATTTTTCAATCTCCCATTCTAGACCCCTTTTCTATTATTTATAAAATTAGTTTCATATTTTTTTACTAAAATCAGATGCGGGCAAGCAAGTTGTACCTACAACTATGCCAAATTTCAAGTTGATAGCATTTGTAAGTAGTTGCTGAGAAAACCAACAACGTCAAAACGTTAAAGAAAACAACGTCTCACCATAATGGTTCCTTTTTTACCATTTTTGTACGGAACACTAAAAGACCAAGAATGGAAACATTATTCTGGGTTTTTATCTTCAATTATTATTTTTTGTATGAATGTGCTGTTTAACAAGGAAAATTTGAGTTTTGGTTTTTGGCCCGTTTGTTTGGAAAAGGAAATGCCAACAAAGGTAAGGCGAAACGCCAACGGCATTATTAATCACTCGTTGGTTTGGTAGGTATTGTGTGAATGCGCGACGTCGCTAAAATGTTCTTGCCCACAGCGTGGCCGTGAGTGGGTCCCTTGAACCTACTGCGACTCGACCGCGGCTTAAAACAAGCCACCTGCTCAAGAGCCCCCCGCGCCAGCACCAGTTTATGCCTATCCGATCGATCACTTATTCTTTTAACAGCGATTGACTTCCCTACTGTATACTGCATGACAGGCAACAGTCCTATAGCAAAGTTTTTGAATAAATCATGTTCCAATAACACCTCACGAAAAGGAGTTCGCTCATTTTGTTCACTTATTCATCAGGGTTTATGTAGCTAAGTACAGAGGATAATTTTAACCAAACAAATACGGCAAGCCGTTGTTGAGTCCGTCAAAGGTGCGTTGACCGAACGAATAACATTCAAGGTAGGGGCCGAAAATCTTTTCCTCAATATAAATGCGATCCCTTATTATCTGGTAAACAAAGTAAGACTGTAGAACTGAGTGAAACGTAGAACGTTGAAAAAATTATTAGCGTCTAAAAATGCTGTTCCCAAATAGATAAACGATTTAGAATAGGTAGAAAGAATGACGCAAATAGATCAAATCGAGAAGATTTACAAATAAGGAAGATAAAAATTACAAAGTAGCATATGAATCCGATTTGCAAAATTTGACCAAAACCAAGTGGGTTGAACGGGTTGAACCGCGGTTTTAAAGTGAATGTAATTCTAATGGCTTCCTGGTGTGCGTACATGACAAAGTTTCTAAATTTATTAGGTACCCATAATTGTCCAAGAAGGATCGTTATGTTTAATTAATCTATGGTTATGATGGAAGTCATCACATCGCATTAGCATGCTTATCGCACCTATTTATGGAAAAGGCAACTATGAAGCTTTCTTAACAGTTCTCAGATAGAGGAAAAGCGCTTCCGGAGTCGATGCTGCAGAGTGCCCAGGTCTACGTGTCGTCCACAACCAACGAGACGACAGAAAGTGAAAGGTAATTTATTTTTGCATTTTCGTCGCACTGTCTCCAAATTGTAACAGACTTAAATTTACTTAAAACGGTCCTGAGTTCTGGCTCTACAGCTCGATCATGTTTGCACTTTTAGGGTAAGTACATAATATGTAATATTTACTTATAGGGTGGGGGTAAACGAACGAACGAACGAAATATAACCTAAGAAAATGTGAAGCACCAATGAGGAACCTAGTATAGTAATCTGATCCCACCTATTAGTTTAATTACCTATTACTTCTATGGATTTCTTCCGCTATTCTCACCTACATGAATTTGTATCAATCAATCTTTTTTTTCAAAGCCAGTATTAAGAATCCTAATCGTAATTTACCTATTAAGTGATTTATCTACCTTTAACTATAACACGATCGGAACACAACATTGGTCGCGCTATCAATAATGCTACTATGTATTGCAATAGTTCTGCACGCGAAACGCTGAGAAAAACAAATAGAAACCAATTTTTGTGTAATAGAACCAAAACAATTCGAAAGATCCTCGAGTAATATTAAGATAAATAAATAAATTAAAAGGGACGCGGAAAGTTCAAAGACGCCACCGCACGCACATGGCATGGCATTCCGACAGGCATACTGATACTCTGTTAGGTACCTTGCCCTAACCGACTTCCCTTGCGTCTAGACATTGGCCTTCTTGGCGAACAGGCTAAATGAACTTTAAAGCTACATCATTTAAGCTCCCAATTACACCGAAAACGATCCCCTAAGTTGAACGCAATAAAAACGGGCTCGTTGTCCTCGGAAAGTGCATTGATCTCGAGACGCGTCCTTCTCTGGCACAAAAATCGCTGCAAGGGAAACGATCGTCTCTTTTTTATAATAAATATCAGTCACGTGTGCGAGTGGGAAGCAAGAACGCAGTAGACAGGATGAGCGTGGCAAGTTGCGGCCAATACACCCAACTTCATCCATCCAGTGAGTGAGCGCAATGAACGAGCAGCTTGAAAGCAAGTACTCTTACTATTATACCATGCGGCCTCAACCCCACGCTGTGTTTTAGCGCCAATAAGAGGTGAAACTTGACATGAAGAATAATCTACTAATACAAAAAAAAAGATAAATAAAGTAATGCTGAAATAAACAATTAACTGAATAAACTAAGATAGGCAGTTAAAATAGATAAAAATTACTTACTTACTCGTATGTAAGTACCGATAAAGTAGAAGTTATGGATGTTGTATGAAAATCAAAAAGCCGAAGACTGCTGCTCAGCACACGCGTTCCTTTCGCGCCAAAACCTTTCAAGATGGCGCATGGCGGCGCGCGACCACGTGCTCGCTCACGTACGTTAAACGTAAACCAAGGATGAACGGGTACGGTCTTGATACAAAAAAAATAACCACGACGTAGACACGCCTAAAATGACGGTTCTCTTTGAGTATGACATTACCTGATGAGAGAATGAAAAAATATCGATAAAATAACATTATTTTACACGTCATCATCGTCCGTCACACACACATCATATTATTATAATATTTACATTATATTAGGTACTATGATTTATTTAATAATTTAACGTTTGTACAGAAGCCTGTAAAAGATTAGTTACATTCACATTTTTGTCCTTTTGGTTTTGATTTAAATTTGATCTTTAGATTTTATTAGTCATCGTTTGTTTTTTTTACAATCAGTTTTACCTTTTCCTTCTGCCAGACCCTGTCAGGCAGTATGTTCTAACACACTGCTAATTTTTATTTTATATATTTCATTCTGATTACCTACTTTTAGACTTCCGTAGTCAACAATTAACCCTTATATTTTGCCATATCGGTCTGTCGTTCCGTCCGTCTGCCCGCGGTTTAACTATAGAGACTCTTTGTACTACAAAATGTAATTTTGCATGTTTATAAATATTAATCGCGCCGACAAAGTTGTGGAAAAAAAAAGTTATAGTAATAGAAAATTTGAGGAACTTGTTATATATAAAAAGTTATATAAAGGTGAATGTTTTGAGGTATGTGGTGTAAAAGATTGCGAAACAGATGTAAACATTATTTGTTGTTATCGTACGCCTAATGATGCCAACCTAGATATTTTTGTTCAGTGGCTTGAGAAGCTTTTCTTGTTAAAGTTATAACAAGAAATGCGTAATTTGTGGGGATTCTAATATAAATTTGCTATAAGGTGACAAAAAATCTGAGGATTTGGCTCATTAAGTTGGCCATATTTAAACGCAATAATACTGAGTCGTGCTTGGACAATGTTCTAACTAACCTGCCGGATAATTGTGTTTCTCTGCCTATGCTGGACCACAATGGTCTACCTGATGGCCATGCATGTTTGCTTACCTCTTTGACAAAAAATAATTGCAAGCAAGTATGGAAAGAGGTCAGGAAAGTCAACACCATTGGAAATACAAATTTTGAAATAAAATAATGGCGGAAAGTTGGGTAAGTAGACGTAGGTCTCAATACTTTTATTAATAAGTTTAACCGATTTTTTGGAGAAAGCTGTAAGATTTAAAAGAAAAAAATAGTCAATAAATGAGGGTGTAACATTAAATGGATCACTCAAGGGATTAAAGTCTCTAGTCTCATGAGAAGCTTTTTAATAACCAATAAAACGTCAACCTCTGAGTCATTGGCAAACAGGAAAAAAAATACGTAAATATTTTTAGAAGAGTCATAAGGAATGCCAGGTGATTAGCAATTTAATCACAAATTGTAAAAGCGAAGGACACATCAAAGGAAATATGGAGAGTCATTAACAAGCTTCGAGGTAAGACTGTTAAAACCAAAGAGAACCTGATGATAAAGGCAGAAACTGGGGACAGAGCTTTGAAAATACTAAGTGACCCTATGGATGTGCGTGCTGTGCTGTGCTTTTAGATAACTTTAGTGAGGGCAAGGAAAACGAGTCGTTTTCAACGACAACAATACCAAACATGTATTGTTAATACTGCGGGCGGACACAGGAAACCAGAGTATAAAATGAAATCATATTTGAACAAGTTAAACCACAGCAAATCAAATCACTGGTGAAGCACCTAAAGCCCAAAACCTCCAGTGGATATTACGATATTTTCTTTTTTGTTGTGTTCGTCATTGTCAGGACAAGGTTTGTATGACAGAATATAATTGAAAAATCCACCGGGAAAGTCAGAAATTTGCAGCGGGGCGAAGCCGCTGGCGGGCCGCTATTAATATATATAAATGACCTGATAAAGTATGTTCAGAATAAGGTACCTAACATTAAACTGGTTGTATTTGCTTTTGACACCAATGCTGTTATAGCTGCTAATAACATCTCAGAGCTCAATGACTTGGTTTAAGATCAACAACCTAGAGGTGAACTGCAAAAAAACGAACGTTCTTCTCTTTAAAACCATGTCTTATTAAGATTATTATCGTTATGATCTATATATATAAAGATGCAGCTTTCTCTTGAAGGTGTTAAAATACAGCAAGTAGATTTGGCGAAGTTTCTTGGTGTGCATATTGATTCCAGTCTAAATTGGAAGCCAGAACCGTCTGCAGTGAAAAACTCAGTGAGTTCCACGTGCTATGCTCTTAGGCGTCATGCGTTGATAGAATCTAAACTGCGATATAGTATAAAATTGTGGGGAAATAGCTACAAATACAACGTACAGGCTGCAATTGTTGTGTAGAAACGAGTAATTAGGATCATGGCTAAAATACCCCAGCAAACATCTTGCGGAGAATATTTTTGTAACTTCGGTATACTGACTGTTCCTTGCCTGTACATTTTCGTGCGTATTTTATTTTATTTTAAGCGTATACACGAAATAGAAGCACAAGAGCAGAAAGTAAAGCGATTCGTCGCAACGAGGCGGAAAAACATGCCTCATACCTACCATGAGTACCTACCGGGCTCAAAGTTGTCAAGCACTCCGAGAGGTACTAGGTCATTTTCCTATTTAATAAGCTACGTACCGGTGGAAATGAAGTCAATCACTAATCACTTCATCTTTAAAAATAAATAGAAGGCCTTTTTGCTAGAGAAGTGTTATTATTATTATACAGTTAGGGATTTATGTGTGATCATGGATTTACTTGGTACTTAATAGCTTTAATATTCAAATTATAATCAAACTTTTCTTTCATTTGATATTCTCAATAATTCTATTTGTTATGTATGATTCAAATGTATGTAATTTGAATGTTGGCAGGATTGACATAAGTATTTAAAACTGTTAAAATTTGAATGTATTTTATATATCTATGATGAGATTTATTTGTTGGTTGTTTAAATTGATTGTTTTGATTTAGAATAATAATAAAATAACTGTTATATAGTGTAAATGCATTCAAACACAACTTATATTGTTACTGAATAAATAGCTATGAACTAATTATGAACTATATTTAAGTTAACGAGCAATAGTAATAGTCGACCAAGTTACAAGCGGTACCCGACGCGCTCATGGTTAGTGTTTTAAGTAAAAGGTAGATCGTAGACTCGCTCAACTCTTAAACAGTATTAATTAATGATACATTTACAATCTGAAAAAAACCTTAAATTATTTAATTAAAAAAAAATGGTTCTTCTCATGCACCATTTAATTTATCATAACATCACAAAAACATCTGAATGGCTGCAAAACTTATTATTGTGCGAATTTGTGCGGCCTAGCTGCATGGAATGCACGGGTACAAAATTCCGCGAAGGACGAATTGGATGGCCTCGGCCGCCCGCCAATAGCGCCAAGACCAAGACTCGTCTGTCTGGGCCAGTACCCTTACCATGAGTTACAATTACCGTACTCGCTAGCGACTCGAATGATCTGTCTCTAGCACTCTATAAGAATACTGTGAGGGACAGAGCATTCGACTCGCTAGCGAGTACAGTAAATGTAACTCATGGTAAGGGTACAGGTCCGCGGTCGAGAGGAGCGTGGGGGCGACGACGCGGACTGTTGAATTTAAATTCAAACTGCAGGCTTCTAACCAGAAAGTGTTAGTGATGCATAACAAAATATGGTTTGCAATTTGACATCGGGGTTCTTTACAAAATACTCCATCTTAAGTATTGCTTTATTTTTAAGAGTTTTAAACACTAATTTAAGGGTTGTTGGGCATGCTTTGCCACTGAAGTCAATACCGAAACAATACCATAATCTGTACCCGTGAGGGTTTGAAATTACAAAATACGGCGGTTAAAGAGATTATCCTACATTGAACGAATTGTAGCAGCGACCGAGATATGTATTACATAATATTTATTATTGTTTTTTTTATTAACCATTATTAGCAATCAATTGAATTAATCAGAATAAACCTGCAATTATTACGTAATCCTGTTAGAACACAATAAAAAACGTAGTACCTATTAAGCCCAGTTTTCTGATTAGAAGATAAGTATTATAGGTATAGATAGCTTTACTCATCAATAAACATTTTGAACAGTTTATAACATTTAGAGTATACATTTACATTTTGAAATATTTTACAAAGAGTACATGACGAAAATCCAACATAATATCTAACAAACAAAAATGTCTGACTGATGACCTCAAGGGCCAACAGCAAAAACCAAGCTCCATGGTCACTAATTTGAGGTTGTTCAGATAAATAAGAGCTCGACGCAGTATTTATATGTCACAAGTTTGTAAATAATTAATCCTTGCTGGCCTGGTTTTCGTTTAAGATATATCTATTATGAGCACTTTTCTAACTACTTAGTTATATTTATTGCATACATTCAAACACCTTTAAGGTGTGTATTATATTATGATGACAAACCTTTAGTGTGTAACAAAATGGGCCTCTATTGTAACCTTGAAGAATGATAAAGATGGGTTTATTGCGCCGCCGCCGCCGTGTGTTTGCTCTGGGTCTACGACTCCTCTAGTTCATCGAACTGCTTTTGGGCAGGTACTTATTGAATTTTGCACAATTTAAAACGTAATTGCGCAATGATGTCTTTAACTACGTTCATTAACGTAAATTATCATAATTAATCGTGATACGAATATAAACTGTTCAAAACAAAGACTTATTCACGTACCTACTTTTAAATTGAAAAATTTAGTTAAATGTTTTACTACTCATACCAAAGTATTAATCATTCATTAGCCAGAAATTAGGTACCAAAGAAATGGGTTCATGGATAGGTACATTTACATTTAATTGCACTATTCGTACAAATAAGATACTTATTTTGGAGTACAATGTTAGCCACATTACCTACCACATAAAACAAAACCGACACAACCTATATTTGGCGCCAAAAGCACGTCAATGACCCACGACCACGCCACGGCATCAACGATGAAAAATAAACCGAACCAAAGTCCGTGGGAAACTGTACCGGTAAGAAGGCGCGGAAAGTTTTCGCGCGCCGAATTACTTGACACCGAGACTTATCTCTGAGTTGGCCCATATATTTGTACTATATTTTTTTATTTTAAAATAATCTATAGCTGAAATTGATTGTGAGTTTGATTGTAGGAGGTTTTCTCTAGAATGACTGGTATCATTATCATAAGCCTAATAATTTAGTTTCAAATCACAATTAGTTAAGACCTGTAATGTTATAGCTAAGTAGGCGACATTGTGAAGTGAATCAAGTCAAAAGAGCTAAGTGGCGAAACAAACGGGTTCGAGTGGCGGCAGTGGTTCGCCGACCGAAGTCGCAATGCATGACTGTGCATAAGCTGCATCGCTTTTGCGAGACGAGGCTACATTCCGGGCATACCGCGTCTCACCGCCGCCGCGCCGCCGTTGCCGATCGTTTACCGCAGAACTGCCTGGACAAGAAGAATGTTACCTCATCCGGCTACTCAACACATCACGGCGACATACGCGCTGATAATGCTTGTTTGTTGTTAGACGATATATCGGCAATATTAAACCAGTGTCAGTTCCGTCACAAAAAAGATTTTAATTGATTACAATATTAGAGTTTTTTCACTATTTTGAGCCCCGTACTAATGATAAGCATAAAAAAATACAATCAAATGACGCTAAATAGCACACAAACAAACTGCTCTATCAAGCTTTCTTATACAGTAAGCCAGTTTAGATCTATAAATGGGTATGGTACAGCCAAGGACACGCCTGGATCGCGCGGGCTCTCCGCCGATGCGTCATCGAACCAGCTCAGGTTATACACCCAGTCATTCACCCGTGCTCTTGTTGCTCCACAATCTACCCAGAACCCAATCCTATCGAAGATTAAATTCACAGTACACGGTAATCATATTCTTGTGTGAGTATATTTTGACCTGCCGGAACTTAGCATTGTCAAGTCGTCTACATAGAGGAAAAATTGACTAAGTGCAGTGTTCACCAACAATTAAACGGACGGTTAGCGGTTTGACGGTTGTCAAATGTATTGACTAACAGCTGATTAAGACTTAACCGTCTGTTAAATTGATTGGTGAACTTGGCCCTAAGTACATAAAACTTTCTAATAACATATTGTTTTTTTCCCTATATATAGACGAAATAATATAACTGCATACTTACCTACAAAAAAAAAATAGGTTCGGGCACGAGATTTAATTTGGTACCCACCTTAGGTCCAAAGTCAATCCGACATTCTACAACAATGACGTTGAGTTCCCTCAAAGTTACAAATGACTTGACAACTCTAATGACATAGACGACTTCAAGCATATTTTTCTTGAAATGGATCCCAAATTAACGCTCGTGACCGTACCATCAATAAGGTTATGTACTTACAACGTTTTGTGTCAGGGTCGTTTTTTTATTTACACAATGGGAGTTTCTTGATACGATTTAAAACTTGCTCGTATGCCTCCTTTTTCACATATTATAAAAAAAACTAAATAAGTACACAATTCAATTCTCAGATGATCTGTATTCGATAAAACGGATACACGCCAAATATCACTGGTGTACTCCAAAATCTGTTCATCTACTGTACCAGATGTATTTGACGATGTTGTGAATGAACATGACTCATTGCAAGTGTTTTTGTAGAATCTGACCTAAACACATGAATACTGTTCCTCTATATGCAGTTCCTAAGCGATGGGAGAAACATCTGTGACGGTTTTAATATGTAAAATGGGACGTGGCGCCGCAGCGATTATGTGTCAGAGCCCTTAGAGGAGTAGAATCGCAGGCACGCTCAAGGCGTTCATTGTCCACGCCCGCGCCCATTCACGAGCCAGCCATGACTCAGCCGCCGCCGTTTCACTACATGCACATATTGGGCAACGACCACCGGGGGCTCCATGACAGGCCCGTAATATCTATATTACCATACGCTCCGCGTGCTAGTATTTATTCAAATCACAGTTAGTGATAAAACCTCGACATCAGGTGAAGTACCTATAAATTCTAAAATCTTTAGAAACAATGACATGTAATAGAAAAGAGAACCACTATATATTAGTCAAAAAGTAAAGTTCATTTTTGTCAAAATGTATACACGACTACTGATGTCTGCGACCTACATATATTGACTGGACATTCTCAATTACGGTGATTAATGTGATTATTACATGCACACATACCTTCGCGCCTTCATTCCCAAAGTGGGGTAGGCCATCACAACTCTAAAAACTTGTCAATTCTAAAACCACATTTTGCACAAACAGGCTAAGATGTTTATAGATTTTATAGTGACAGGTTGCAAGCCCATCGCCTAAAAATACTACAAGCCTTTATATTATTGAAGACATGGAGTGGTACTATTCTAAGCCGACACCCACATGGCTATGGCCAGAGTAATCTCTGGAATATTGTGTGACCTAAGTAAGCAGTTTGACTGTGTCGAACATAGTATACTTCTCGATAAATCTTAGTATTATGTTATGGTGTTCGAGATGCAGTATTCGGTACTGTTCGGTATTACTTGTCAACAAATCGTTTACCGTAAACTCCGATGTTAATTTTGTTGACTGCGGTGTGGCACAGGGCTTAATTCTTTGACCATACTTTTAACCCGACTGCCATATACATCGACTTAGTTTTTTAAGTGCTTGCTTACTTACTACCCCTATAATTTAATCTATATTAAACGACAACGAGACACAGGATTTTGTTTATATTTATTTTAAGGCCACCTGGCACTCGGAAACCTTGAGTCTTCACAAAGAGATAATTGCGGGTGACCGTCTGACATTCGCGATCCATTATCCCAGTGGGTAAGCAGAAGGCATACGACGGTTGAATGTAAGCGCGGAGCTCAATAAATCCTAAATGACACAGACTGTCTGGATGACGGCTGCCGCGAAACGAGACGCTCCGTTCGTCGACTCCGAGACAGGGCACCCCTCCAGAAATTCGAAGGAGTATCTAATTATAAAAAAAAGATCAAGTGAAAATCAGACTTGCTCGTTTCTTTTTCTTTTCTTTTTTAATATTTGTCGGAACTAATCATACAAATAGTTAATCATCGTCACGCCACATCAACACTAAACACCAAAGAATTACGCTAGATTCATTAAAAAAAGTCATCAGGGGATGTATTTTCGCAGTCCGACAGACCATTCGTCCAGTTAGATAAATAAGCATACCTTTTAATTTTTCACCAAGAACATTGTACCTATAAAAGATTAACAGCAATATAATTGTCAAAAATATTATTTTATTAACTTTTAAGTAAAAAAAAGTCCTCCTCAAACTAATTAAGACAACATACTTTAAAAAAAAACATCTTAAATGAAAGGCATACCCTAATAACCAGTTTAAGATTACTTGTAAATACTGGCAGCAGGTGGCCCGTCGAATGGGGAGCGGGACTTTGACGAGAGCCAGAGGGTGTCTGGAGAGCAGACGGCGCGGCCTCAGACGGCATTACTCGCCGGTTTGTAACTCTGTAACCTGGCCGACAATGAACCTACACAAGCACTAGTCTCACTACTAGGGTCGTTAAAGAGCGTGTTAGTGCAAACATCAAAGGGATTCATTTAATTTTGCATTAATCGGGGTTCAGCGATGTTTTTAACATCTGTCTTTTTTAGGGTTCCGTAGTCAAACTAGGAACCCTTATAGTTTCGCCATGTCCGTCCGTCCGTTCGAAGCTCAGAGACTCTTAGTACTAGAAAGCTGTAATTTGGCATGAATATAAATAAATATTAGTCACGCCAACAAAGTGGTAAAATAAATCATTTTTTTTTATTTGCCTCCACGTAACGTGGGGATGTATTTTTTCCTCGTCTACCCCATAGTGTGGGGTGTCGTTGGATAGGTCTTTCAAAAATATTGCTGGTTTGTGGAAACAATTTTTCGATTAAGTTATCCGTTTATGAAACATTATTTATGCAAATACTAAAAATCTGAAAAGTATCTTAAATGAAAGCACATACAATGAATTTAATGGGAAAACTATCACGACTAAGTAAACTTCATTGGTTCTTGAGTTACAAACGGTTTAAATGTTTATACCTACCGAAAACTTATTTGCGGTTTTGGTACACTGACCGCGACCTATGTCGATATATGGGGATAACAGTTTTCCAACGGCAAAGTTACGTTTGTCGCGAGGTCTAATTTGTTTGTAGTAACGGCTTCGGAACCCTACACTGAGCATGGTCCGACATGCTCTTGCCCGGTTTTTTTTCATAAGGAGAAATACGAATATAATGTACACGTCCGACATCATAAAGTCATCACCTAATTTTCGCATCGAAGTCAAATAGGGCCTTTGTAATTTAGCAGTGCTTCCCGATTTGAACCCAACAATTTGTATTATATTGGCCGAAACATTTGTGCCATCGGGGTCATGCGATGAAATTTGTGCGTTACGTTACAACGAACCCTTCGTAACATTGTGTGAACTGTCTGGGACAAGCAGGCGGGTGCGGGCCGGCGGCGGGGCGCCTGCGTGCGTTTCACCCCCCGCTGGACCCCGTAGGGGGACTACAGCCCTTCGGCGGGAGCCGTGACCTGAGCCTGGGTCACTACATACTCTAATTTCATCTTCACTACTGTCATATTATATCTCATGCATGAATTTAATGCCAAGAGCATAGCACCTTGAAATATTGATATAATATTATGTAAGATATTACTGTGTGTATGCGTTGAATAAATTATTTCTATTCCATAACAGGAGACATAATCGATAAACCCTAGTGCACGCATTGTGGTTATTTGCAATTTTATGGAGCTTACTTAATGTTTTTTTTCTTATTTGTTGTTTATTGTACAAGCTTGTGAAACACATGTCGTCGTGAATACCTACTAAGAAACTATTAATCCTAATGTAAGAAAAACAAACATTTACACATAGTTACATTAACGTTTTATTGTTTATTTACTTTTTACAAACTGTTATAAGATTAAGATAGAAAGCAAAGGTCATTGATATGATATTACTTTCCAATTGAAGCAGAAAAACACCAAAGCTACAGCACTGATGTGATTGTTTACGATTGATCTATAAATTATATTGATTCTCATTGATCACTTAATTACCTTATTGTAAATTAACAACAAAAGTATTTTTATGTAGAGCAATGATAACCTGGGCGATTATTTCTACTTATTTGTTTTTCCTATTTGTATGACCAATTCAACGAACACACTATGATTTCTGATACCTTAGTTTGCCATTGACATATTATATCGTCGGCTTACTGCAAGAAGTCACTAATGGCATAAAGTCACTAAGTACAGGTACAAACACGGGCGGATTCGCTACGACTTACTCTTTCTAACGCACGGACCCATTTCTTTTTATCTTTAGTAATTTCGATGTTACAGCCATGACATTAAGTCATTAACTGCACTTTTTGCTTTATTGATTTGACGTAATTGGTTTTTGACCATTAGTAACTTTAAATAAAACAAATTTATTATTTTTACTCTTTTTATTTTGTTTAAATATTCACTTATGTTACTTATTAAGTTTTAAAAATAAAACAATATGAATATCGCTTTTAAAGTATTTGAGCTAGAATTCATTATAATGCATTTAATTACTTTTAGCAAACCGTAAAACGAAATAAAAGTTATTATCATTCTTTAATGATTTTTAACAAAATGGGTTTTGGATGCACATTACCCCTTTTACTTTAGTATAAAATAACTTAAGTACTTTACAAAGTTTAAAAAAACTAGGAGACAGCATTTATGGCAATCAGCATGATTTTTTAAAGTAATCAATGATAGTTATCGATTTTTGATATGTCCAAAGACATGTAATTCACGTGATTAAATTATGGTTAGTGACTTTTGACAAATAAGTTGTATGAATTTGAACACCTTTAGTGAAATACTTACTAGCTTCTGCCCGCGACTTCGTCCGCGTAGAATTTGTAATTTTGCCATCCTACGGGAACAGTGATTTATTTCGGGATTTACCTAAGGGAGCCCTGTGTGTTAATCCAGTGTATAAGCAAACTTTATTCCTAATCGTCCATCCTTTTTAACAAAGAAGTAACAAGCTCGCGCACGCATAACCTTTCGCATTATAATGTAGAATAGGATGTAAATAGGTAAGTACATCCAACGCACACAATCGCTCTGGTCGAAATCGTAGTCAATAAAAATACCCTTGGTATGTGAGTCCGACTCGCACTTGACCGGTTTTCAGTATTTGTTGTTTTTTTTAGGATTTGTACGATGTATATACCAAATTTTGAAGCTTGTGTGGTTTATCTTTTTTACAATACAACAAAAAGGAAAATGGTTTGCGGTTTTTTTATCACAATATTCCCAAACAAAGCAATAAGGGTGAAGTTCTTCAATGAATGAGCGCATTGAGCGCGTGCGGGCTTTGCCGCTCCTATTTAAACTCCCGGCGTCCGCGACACTGCGAAGAACTTTGCCGCTGTACTTTCATGTATAAACTAAAGTCTCACAATTTCACACTGAACGAATTATATGATTTAGATGTTAATGCGTAAAGTATTATAGTAGGTGTAGTAAGTGCCCAATTAGTTTTTCAAGAACAAAGATTAGTTTTTATTTGTAAATAGTAGCCTATATACCAATTTTCACGTTTCTAACTTCGAAAATGACGAAACTTTCATACTTAGAAAAATCTACACCCTCCTTTACCCCTTAGGTTTAGTTTTTCCAAAATACTAAAAAGTTGTAAATTTTTATTTGTAAGCTTCTACCCGCGACTTCTTCTGCGTTGATTCCGATGATTGTTTATCCGGGCTCAATCCGGGGTATACCATTCTTTTTTTTCTTTTTTTTCTCAGGGGAAATCCGTTATGGATACCAATCGACCAGGAGGGGCCGAGTAGTTATGTCGGACTCATACCGACTAAAACCCCTGAGGTGTTCCTTCTCTCACCATGGACGAGGTCGCGGGAGTTGTATTCCATCCGGTAACTCGTCTATCAGCGTTTGCCCTTATGGGCTCGTCTTCAACAGGGTTTTTTTTCCCTCCTCCGATAAAGGCGCTCCGGAGCACTCGGCCTCAGCCTTCCAGCTCGGGACCCTTAAGTGTAAGCGATGGGTTCCTCGGCCCATCGCCCACGGGTACCCATTACGGCGGCAACCGGTTGGTATGTTCCAACCGCCGTCTGCCTGGTCTTCTGCGGCGTATTGGGAGCGAGTTAAAATCATTTTCTCGCTCCCGCTCTGCCGCTTAGCGATATTACGCGAGGGTCGGTAGTGAGACGTCTGCTCCTATATCCATGGACAGAGCAGCGCGAGGCACCAACCAGGCTGGGCACTCTTCACGCGTGTGCTGAGCTGTGACCATTTCAAACTTCATACAAATCCATCCATTCGTTGCAGCGTGAAGAAGTAACAAACTAACATACAAACTTTTGCATTTATAATATTTAATGATCGGCGACCCGTAGCATTTTTTGTCACTTTAACGTCAAACGTAATGACTAATATAGATAAGTCTCATTAGTAGGATTAGTAGGATACTCGCATTAATAGGATTAGTGGATAATAGCGTTTGCCCGCGACTCCGTCCGCGTAGAAGTCGTTTATACTGCTCCTTCGGGAATGGTTCAATTTACCGGGATAAAATCCATCCTAAATATGTCCTATTCCAGGGCTTAACCAATATTTGTGCCAAGTTTCATCCCGATCCGTTCAGTGGTTGCAGCGTGAAAGAGTAACAAACATCCATACATACAAACTTTCACGATTATAATATTGGTAAGGATCAAGTTCGTCTATCAATAATGAATATTTTTTAAGTTATTTTCGTTTGGAGTTACAAATAACGTCATTTTGAGAAATGTGTGTTATTTTTGTGATTTTTGCCGACTTTATCTGTGAAGTTGAATTTTTAAAACTGTTTATTCGTT